>OV277859.1:42617980-47617980 GCA_922989275.2 Gari tellinella | reverse complement strand
CAAATGCGTAAAAGGCGAATTTATGGAGTAATTGCTTATTTTAATGCCAGTTAAATTGGGGAAAGCACAATTAAACAATGAATTATTAGTGTTCAAATTGTATAATTTTATAATGTACAACTTCTGTATAAAATATTTCCGAAAAAGATAGTTACTAGCTGTACCGTAAGATCATAATTATTTAAGGTGCAGTTACATAGCATTAACCTTGATTAATTTTGCAAGGTTTTTAGTCCAAGTTACATTTGTGAAAAGTCAATATACCAGCCTGTGCCATTTGTCAAGGAGAATATTATTGTGCTTCAAGCAAGAAGATGGAAGAGTGTAGGTATCACTTACAGACTTTCACTAAACGCATTTGCGATATTTCAACACAGAGGAAGTTAATGCGAGCGCATGCCCTTTGCCACACTATCATTCATTTGAATGTGTAGCCACTCAAATCAATTAAAAAAGACTGCATAATTATATCTTGTTTCTTTACTGTTCAATCGTTTTAACTGATTATAAATCTGATATCGTGATAAGTGTGTATTTTTTTTGTGTTGACAAACCGATGAATTCGCTTTGATGAAGTCAGATGCAGTATTATATCTCTTACTTTTGGTTTTAGAAAATTACTTGTTTACCATGAAAACTCCTATGTTTACCATAGAAACCGTATAATATGAAAAGCAAGGAAATTACATAAACTTTATAAGAAAATTCTCTGTTTCTTGGTTAAAATTTGAATTACATATTTACAAGAGACGAAAAAATCCCTTTCTTTGTGTTTATATCAAAGGGGAATAATTTGGCAGCATTTGAGACAGATTAATAGGAATAGTCTATTGTGTCTTGCGAAAATGGCCGACTTAAATTATGCAATTGTACATCGGCAGTGAAACTGTTTTCTGCCTGTCTGTACTTGTGCCTGTTGGTTGGGTTGCCTGGCTGCCCAAACTTTATCTTTGGCCATAACTTAGGAACTTCATGTGGTAGAGACCTAATTCACAGTTGACATGCAGTCTAAAACTCCTTGGGCCCAATACAACTTGGGTCTTGTCAGACAAAAGTCCAGGCTCAAATAATATTTAATCCCCCTGTCCATTGGAAGATTTAGGGCATTTTAAATGTTTACAAACAAATCTTGTTTTACTGGATGGTTGCTAAACATGTGTTTAACTGTTACAGCTATCAGATGATGAACCATTAAAGTATTCAGAGACAGATGATTCAATTTCAGACTACACTGGCCCTTAGAACACATAATATTATTGAATTACAAGTAAGGATTGTCAGTTTTTATCCTATACTCATGTTTGAACACATTCATGCACCCATGAAACTTTAAAAGGAAAATTCTGATCTTAAATCTAAATCTAGGGGTGTTTATTATGAATATTATGAGTACTATAACAGTTTTTTAGCTCACCTGGCACGTAGTGCCAAGGTGAGCTTTTAGGATCGCTGGATGTCCGTCGTCCGTCGTCTGTCTGTCTGTCCGCGCCACTAAAGTGGGTTAGAGGGCCAGATAACGGTAAACATAACAAAAGAAGACAATAGAGTTCATTCCGTAACAATACACTAAGGGGCCGTGGCCCGTTATTCGAACAAAAAAAAATAACAAAAGAAAAGGCCCTCTAACCCAATTCGGTGGCACGTCCGTCCGTCCGTCCGAGCGCACGAAAGGTCCTTTGTTGGGTAGGGAGAACAATAGATTCCATTCATTCCGTGATTGCCCTATTGTTATTGTTGGGTATTTTAGTGTACTGTTGGGTATTTTTAAACAAAAAAAATACCCAACAAATGTCCAACTGTGAGAACGTCCGTCCGTCCGTCCTTCCACAATTGTTCGTTAATACTCTAGCAGGTTCAAATCTCATTGGATCTTGATGAAACTTAGTCACAATGTTTGCCTCAATAAAATCTAGGTCAAGTTTGAATGTGGGTCATGTCCGGTCAAAAACTAGGTCACTAGGTCAAATTATCGAAAAACCTTGTTAACACTCTAGAGGCTACAAATTTTATTGGATCTTCATGAAACTTCATCAATATGATTGCCTCAATGAAATCTAGGCCAAGTTCGAATGTGGGTCATGTCCGGTCAAAAACTAGGTCACTAGGTCAAATTTTCAAAAAACCTTGTTAACAATCTAGAGGCTACAAATTTCATTGGATCTTCATGAAACTTCATCATTATTATTGCCTCAATAAAATCTAGGCTAAGTTTGAATGTGGGTCATGTCCGGTCAAAAACTAGGTCATTAGGTCAAATCTTCGAAAAACCTTGTTAACACCATAGAGACTACAAATTTCATTGGATCTTCATGAAACTTCATCAAAATGTTTGCCTTAATGAAATCTAGGTCAAGTTCGAATGTTGGTCATGTCCGGTCAAAAACTAGGTCACTAGGTCAAATTATCGAAAAACCTTGTTAACACTCTAGAGGCTATAAATTTCATTAGATCTTCATGAAACGTCATCAATATGATTGCCTCAATGAAATCTAAGCCAAGTTCGAATGTGGGTCATGTCCGGTCAAAAACTAGGTCACTAGGTCAAATCTTCGAAAAACCTTGTTAACACTCTAGAGACTACAATATTCATTGAATCTTCATGAAACTTGAACAAAATGTTGTCTCATTGAAATCGAGGTCAAGTTAGAATGAGGGTCATGCCAGGTCAAAAACTAGGTCACACGGTGTACATGGTTACATGGTTACCAGGTGAGCGATTTAGGGCCATAGTGGCCCTTGTTTTTATATCTTAGCAGATGTGAGCTTAAAACAGGCTGAAAGTAAAACAGAATGCACCTACGGGTGCATTCTGATTTACTTCCAATCTGCTTTCAGTAGTCACCAATGAGGCTATGGGGTTAATGCTTTTACCCATTACCCCATAGCTTGTTTAAAGTTTTGAATTATAGTTGAACGTAAAGCAGAATGCGCCTGAAGTTGCATTCTACTCCAAAGTCAGCCTGCTTTAAGCTACCATCTGCTATAATCTAGAAAAAATGTCTTATGATACATAATCATGACTGCATAAGTTGGAACTTTTTTTTCAGTGGAGAAATAAATCAACAGTGTAAAAAGGCGTATTTATGGGGTAACAGAAGTCAATTTGAAAATCAAGCATGAAAAGGGTTAATAACTATGCAGCCAGAAAACTGCCTGTTTGAAACCTAAATGATACCGCAGGCTTGTTAACCCTTATCCTGCGGTGATGTCGTCTGCTTTGAAATTGTCGTCTGCAAAGTTTGCTAAATTTAGATTTAGATTTTTTTTTAAGTAAATAAACCCAAAGACGAGTGTCAAACAGTTTGGATCCAGATCAGACGCCGCGTTACGCGGCGTCTGATCTGGATCTTAACTGTTTGCAAAAATCAATAAAGTCGCGACCAGCAGGCAAAGGGTTAAATCATACTTCAACAAAACCATAAATCTTGAGCTATTTCAGAAATAGAGCATCGTGTCTCCATGTTGTGATACAAATATTGCTTTTGGCAGGCTGGGAAAGATTATCTCAACAATAATCAACTCATCATGATCCAATGCTAATTAAGTGAATCAGAATTTTATTTTAATGTGTACACTGAGTCAATATTGTGTTTAAAGAAGTTTCTATACCCAGTACAAATTTATTAAGAGACTAAGGGACGGTTTACTGGAATAAAAAAATGACCAAAGGTTAATTTATTCAGTGGCTTCTTAAAGCAAGGTGAAATTAAAAATGAAAGCTCCCTGCAGGAGCCCATCTTATGAAACGTAGTACGACAAAAGTGGTTGTTATTTCTGATTTCTCCATCTAATCCTATATTATGACATATCTCTTTGGAATGGTCTCGCCACAAGACTGTGATTAGATGGAGAAATAGACAATATTTGAAAATTTTAGAATCTGACTTGCAAACATATTTTTCTTACTCAGTTTTTTAAGACGGGACTGACCTTCACCTTGCTTTACAACCTGCCGCCTTTCATACAACCAATTAGCCTTGTTTTTAATGGTTAAATGTAATTTTCGTCGTTTGAGCTAGTGAATTAGACGAAAATTGATTTCCCTGTCGGTAGGCTCCGATATGCTGTGTAGGGTAGTTTTCCCGTGGAGTCCATGCTATAGTCTAACATGTATTAGAGCCATTCAGACTTGGGACCGGCCGAACCACGGATGTGTTTTTCTTTAAAACATTATTAAGAATCTTCACATATCTATTTTGCGTTGTATGATTATTGTATGAGCCTTATTGTACTCAATGAGTTATGTTTGTTCCACACTTTGATATATAAAGTGGTGGGGTTGTCATACGGCCGGTTGGCATCCCAATGGCTTATACCAAACTTTGTTGTTTGTTATCTATATTGTAAGTCCGATATCGGAGGTGGTCATGATAGGGAAATGTTAATTATAGACAGGTTTTAATGTATACAAAAATTTAAGCAATTGATAAGTTGAATGGACCTTTAATTGTTATTGATACAGGTATATTCAAAATCAAAATCTGGATAACTAGTCCTATAAATTTCATACAGACAAACTTTTATAAATTAAGTGACCAAAAAAAGAAAACCTGTTGACACTGTTTTGAATACAGGTAGATGCTTAAATAGCCTTTAACTCTTTCCTCCCTAAATCTTTAAATGGACAATTCCAGTTTCCATTTTAGTCTAGTCCATTTCTGACTTTTAAGGGTTGTTTATGTCAATGTTTGGCATTATGACAAACAGTGAAGACCCTGATCAGAGGGCTCCTTTTGGAGCCCTCTGATCTGGGTCTTCACTGTTTGCATAGGACAAGTGTACTATTCACATGTACACTGTTTGAAAAGGACGCCTATATGCGGGACTAGGGTTCAAAGGGTTAAATAGCCTATAATGCAGGATGAAAATTAATGTAGAAAGCTCCTACAGGATCTCTGCATTATTTTCTTCCTGCATTAAGCACTTGTTTGTTTTAACCCATTACCGCATGGCCAATTTCTAGTTTTGAAGACAGGTGATCACCTAAAGCAGCTAGGTTGCAAGTAAAGCAGAATGTGCCTTAAGGCATATTCTGCTTTTGTTTCAGCCTGCTTTAAGCTACTGTCTTCTAGGATATAGAAACAGTTTCTTATGGTGCATATATACATAATTGTATAAAGTGGAACTATTTTCTATAGTGGAGGAATATAACAGAGGTGTAAATATGTGTATTTATGGGATAATGGGGAAAGAGATCTCTATAATGAGTAGCTGTTTACACAATTATGATCTACCAAAATCTAAATATAATATTGTTAACCCAATACAATGCTGAATATTCTAATAGACTAATCCAGTGTAACGTGCAAACCGAGTGACCCAGCAACAACAAAACCCTGTTGATGCAAAGCGTAAGCTCACTAGTGACATCAAGAGATGATTGTTGCGCTATATGTCATTGACTCACCTCCCAATTAACTCTTTGAACCCTAGTCCCGCGTATAGGCGTGCTTTTCAAACAGTGTACAGTCATGTAAAAAGTACACTTTTCCTATGCAAACAGTGATGACCCTGATCAGAGGGCTCCGAAAGGATCAGGGTCTTCACTGTGCCAAACATTGACAAAAACAACCCTTAAAAGTCAGAAATGGAATAGACTAAAATGGAAACTGGAATTGTCCATTTAAAGTTTCAGGGAGGAAAGAGTTAACATACAACGGTTTGGGACGTCCCAGCTGCATACTACAACATGCCACATACGTTACACCAGTTTCTAATACATGATCAATTTATATCGCCTCTGGAAGGTTTTGTGCAAAACATACTTAAGACATAACAAACAGTTCACACTCTGATCTGGGTCTACACTGTTTGCAAAGGATGTATTTACACTCAGTTCCAGCAGTGTAAGGATTAACCCATTACCCCATATATACGCCTTTTAACGCCTCTAATGTATTCCTTCACTGAAGAAAATAGTTCCTATTTATATAGTCGTGAATATGTATTGTAAGAAATATTTTCTATATTCTAGTAGCTGGTAGCTTAAAGCAGGCTGAAAGTAAAGCAGAATGTGCCTTAAGGCACATTCTGCTTTACTTTCAACCTGCTTTAAGAGTTCACCTTTCTTCAATACTAGAAACAGGCTATGGGATAATGGGTTAAAGTGATTGTGTTGACAAGCTCTCCATCATTGTACTAAAAGTCTCTGCAGTACCTCTCTAACATACAATCGAAACTCGATATTTCGAACTCTCTTAAATAGATCTTACCAGTATTTCGTAAGTTAAATTTTGACAAATAGATCTTGCTTAAGTCGAATGTATCTGTATTTCAAAGTTAAAACATGGCTAAGCCACGTTTTAACTTTGAAATATGGGTATGTTTTAATTAACGCAAGTTCGTAGAATCAAGCTTTTACTTATATAGTACTGTTAAAATCTGTTAAAACAACCAATTAACAGAAGCCTCCTTGATGGTATTGAAGACAGATTGCAGCTTAAAGCAGCATGAAAGTAAAGCAGAAAGCTCATTCAGGAGCTTTCTGCTTTACATACATCCTGCTTTAAGCAGCCACCCACATTTAACATCGAATTATCAGGGCACTTTCGGAGCGTGTCATCACTATATAGTGTCAATTTCTGTTTGCATGTTGTAGCGTAATTTAGTCTTGTATTGGCAGATTGTTCAGCAATGGAATCCATTTGTAGACATTATGTAAAACATGACAGCTTGTCATGCTTCTATCAATGTTAGATGGATACGATAAAACCTGCATGGAGCAGGGCTCCAGATAATTTAAGGGGAGTATTTTCAAAAACTAAAATCTTTTTTTCCGCTTTAAACCCTATGGTGTCACTACTCATTAGAATCGTCTCGAAGAGACGATTCTAATGAGTAGTAACACCATAGGATTTGGTGCTGAAATAAGTGAGAAAATGTTGGATTTGTTCAGTTTACTCACCCTTATCTGGAGCCCTGATGTAGCTGTTCAATGAAGAATGGAAATCTCAAAAAAAGGATGACAGCTTAATGCAGAATAAAATTAATGCAGAAAGCTTCTATGGCAGCTGCATTACTGTTATTTTGCATTAACCCTTAGCCCGCCAAATAAGTTGTCGTCTGCTATATTTCTCGTCTGCTTCAAGTTTCAAAGTACTTCAAAGTTGCTCAAAATTGCTGAAAATCTTGTCCGAGTGTCAAACAGCTTGGATCCGGATGAGACGCCGAGTTACTCGGCGTCTCATCCGGATCCAAGCTGTTTGCATATGGGGCTATAGTCGTGAGTGGCAGGCTAAGGGTTAAGCTGTGAATTAAACTGTTACAAGTGTCTAACTATGCATTGTTTTTGAAGGTTTTCGAAACAAAGATTGACTGATTTTTTTGTTTTCATTTCTCGTCCCATCTTGGCATTGAAATGAATACAAAGCAGATTTTTTATGGGTTTTATGTTACTGTTATCTTATATGAGGATAACCATGCAATGGCACAGTAGGAATAATGACAAGCAATGTAGTGATTAACAGATTCATTATATGCCTTGTGAAGTATGATAACCAGGGCTCCAGATAAGAGGGAATAAACTGAACAAATTCAACGTTTTCTCACTCATTTCAGCACCAATTCTATGGTGTTACTACTCATTAGAATCATCTCTTCTAGACGATTCTAATGAGTACTGACACCCTAGGGTTTCCTGCAGAAATAAAGATTTTAGTTTTTGAAATACTCCCCTTTTCTTGAGCCCTGATAACTTGGAGAACTTATTTTGCTTCTGAAGTATTGTCTTGAATTGACAAGTGTTTCATTTTATATTTTTTATAAATTAAGACATTTGAGAAGCTGCTTTTCACTAGTGGTCAGCATTGGTAACAAAATTATGTTTGCTCATTGGGCGCTCTATTATGGAGGATATAGGCCTAATTCCTCGGCAATTTTCTCCTGATCAACTTGCTGTTAGGCCATCATGCATGGCAATGTGCTCTGATATCATTGAAGAAAAAAAACCAGTTCCATTTATGTCGCTTTGCTCGTTGTTGTTTGCGGTCTAAGCGGCATCTTTCGCAAAACAGCGTCATCAGTTGGAATATATAAGATATTTATAATAAAGTTCGCTATTTCAGAAAAGCTTCATGGGATTTAGATGAATAGAAGTTGGAATCTTATTGCAGGATCAAAGTAATGCAAAAAGCTCCTGTAAACGTTTTTCATTGTACTTTTTCAGGTCTCCAGATATATGGGCAGTATTTCAAAAACAAAAATCTTTATGTCTGCATCAAACCCTATTGTGTGACTACTCATTAGAAGCATCCCTGTCAGACAATTCTAATGAGTAGTCACATTACAGGGTTTGGTGCAGACATACAGTAGAAAATTTTGAAAACTTGAGTTTGCTCCGTCTTATCCAGCAACCTTCTCTTTATGGCTTTGCCCAAAATTCACATTATAGTCAAAACCATTTTAGTGCGCATCAAAGACATATGCAGGGTTTATAAACAGTGTTCCTGTGAAAAGTATACTTGTCTTATGTCTTATGCAGTGTATACCTCGATCAGGGTCTATGCTGTTGTTAATTTGCAATAAATTGTAAAAAAACAACTCTAAATATTCAACAATGGAGTAGATTTCATTGAAAACTGGAATTTTCCATTTGAAGTTTCAGGGCTCCAGATAAGAGGGAGTGAACTGAACAAATCCAACATCTTTTTCACTCACTTCATCACAAAGTCCTATATGGTGTTACCATATATAATTCATTGGAATCGTCTCGACCAGGGGCGTAGCTGGCTAAATTTGAGTTGTAGGCCCATATGGGGTTCCAAGGGGCGGTTGCCCCTTAGTCAGGGGGTTTGGGATAGCTGATAGCCAGAAGCTTTAGGATAGCTGAGATTGAAAATAGCGAAACTTCCGCAAAATAATACCTTTATTTTTCAAGTGTATAGTCTCTGGTTTACATACGATTGAACATTTAAAGCATCAGTCAAATCTAGGAATTCATTAGATTAATTCCAAATTCCTAAATTTGATTGAAGCAAAGTTTTAACGTATTGAATATATCATCAACGGTGAAGTTCTTAGCAGACAGTCGTTCCACGGGTATGGTGTTTCACACAAGGAGCCCCCACGATAGATTTTGAAAATATTTGTGATGAAAGGGTATATATAGAGACAAAGGGTACAATTGATTTTCAGTTTACTCTTGCCCTACCTAAACAAAACTTGTCATATCGTGAATAATAATTGATGAAACAACACTTTTGTTGCATTTTTGTCTAGCTAACATAATGGCCTTCCATAAGAAAACATAACACAAAACAACTGAACCGCCTGTATAGCTCAGTGGTAGAGCGTCCGCTTGCAGTGCGGGAGGTTGCGGGTTCAATCCCCGGCGATGTCAAACCAAAGACTTGAAAATGAAAGACTTGAAAATTGGTAGTAATGGCTTCCCTCCTTGGCACTCAGGATTTCTGGTTAGCATTACGACTGGTTCATCGGTGTCAGGATAAAGTGACCGGCCGGGTACAGTCCCAATGGTGCACCTAAAAAGTGCCCCTTCTCATAATCATCAGAATTGATGGCGTAGAAGTAATAAATAGAATAAATTAACTGTAATCATGCAATTGCAACAGTATCTGCGCCTTCCCACTGAAATGGAAGACATATTTCTGGCGTAAGGGCAAGGGTGCGTCCTGTGCATATATATCATTGGCTAATATTGCACGTTTGTTAAGGCGGCAATATCGAACATGACAGTCATATAGTTGCATACTATAAAGAAATAAAAGTGCCGTACTCTTAGCCAAAACCAACCACCTCAGGCTACGAATACGGGTCCGTACTCCTAGCCACTTCCTTACTGGAAACAAGCTATGGAACAAAGGGCTAATGTTAAAGGATAGATATGTAGATCTAAGTTCTTTAGTTTCTGAAACTGGAAATTGATAGATGCTGATGGGGTCAGGGAGACAAACATGGAAATTAGAACTGAAATGGCGGGCACTAAATTGTGTTTTGAGGGGTTTTGGGCACTGAATACGATCAGTGTGAACTATATAATTTTGTTCAAAGCTCCCACATATTAGACATAAAAAGTGTTTGTGACTTAACTTTAGCTTAGATAAAACTATATGACTAAGACATATGAGAGGGGCATGTAGCACCGCGTGTTTTATTACTGCCAACTTTGTAGTTACATTGTACTACGGCAAGTTGTTTTTTTGTTTGTTTTAAAACTTGAAATTGAAAAGTGTTGGTTGGGGGTCCGGGCCCTGCCCCAGAAGAAAAATAAAAATCAGAACTGAAATGGTGAGCCCTAAAGTGTGTTTTGGGGCACTGGTTATGATCTGCGTGAACCATTAGGGGTTGTTCAAAGCTCCCTTATATTAGACATAAATTATATTGTGTGTGTGACTAGCCTTTATTTCTGCTAGAGCAATTTTACATTTATACGCATGACACAGAGAGATACATGTAGATCTAGCACCCTTTTTTCTGCTGCCATCCTTGAGGTTACTAAGTTCTTGAATTTCTTTAATTTCGTTTGACAAATACTGGTGGGGGTCTGGGGGTTCTCCCCCGGAAAAAAAATTGAATTTAGAAATGAAATGGTGATCTATATGAGCTCTGAAGTGTGTTTGGAGGGATTTAGAAATTAAGGTCTAACCCCCTTTAGCCATCAATTTTTATACCTTTTTTGGCGTTTATAATTTATTCATATTTTTCAAAGGCTGACATTTTTTGTAGGCCCGGGCCTGTTGTGCCTAATAGCAGCTACGCCCCTGGTGACACCATAGGGTTGAATGCAGAAATGCATATTTTAGTTTTTGAAATACGCTCTGGGTATATAACTCTTTGTACTCTAGCAAAGGAATCATGATAATCTGTGCAAACAGTTTAGATCCTGACAAGTGACAAGACGCCGCATAATTCTGTGTCTCATCATGATCCGAACTGTTTGACATTCTGACTCCGTATTAAAAAGAAATTTTGAACATTTTTTTTTAAAAAAACAGTTGCAGATGACAATTGTTGCAGACGAAAAAATTACCCAGCATGCAAAGATTTAACTGTGTAGATGAAACAGATGTAAGGTTGTGGAATCTGGTTTGTTAACGTAATGTGATTTGTTTGTGCAAGTGAAACTGGCAAGGATTTATCTTAGTTCTGTTTGATATATTATCCCTGCTTGTAATGAAGTTTAATTATGGACCCTTCACTCTTTCCACCCCAACGGAAAAAGCATAAATCCTGTGCAAACAGTTTGGATCCAGATGAGACGCTGCATCGTGCAGCGTCTCCTCAGGATCTAAACTGTTTGACACTCTGATCGTATTTTGAAAATACTTTTTAGTAAAAAATTGTAGCAGATGACAATTGTTGCAGACAACAAATTAAGTGTTCAAAGAGTTATGGATCCTTCACACAATTTGGCATGACTGTTATGTTAACCCTTTACCGCATAGCATGTTTCTAGATATGAAGATTAAGTTATCACTTCAAGCAAGTTGAAATTAAAGCAGAATGGGCCTTAAGGCACATTCTGCTTTATTTTCAACCTGCTAAAAATTTAAGCTATCATATGTTAGGATATAGAAATTATTTCTTACAGTGTATATTCATTACTGTATAATGTTGAACAATTTTCGTCAATGGAGGAATAAAATTTAATTAGAGGCGTAAAAAAGTGTATTTATGGGGTAACGGGTTTAGTGATAGAAGCACATAAGTTGTGGAAAACAGGTGGCTGTTAAATGTAGGAAAAATATAATGCAGAAAGCTTCAAAAGCTGCCATATTTAAAATTTATTTCCATGAATAGGGTCGCAATAATCCAGAGCTTCATATGGTGTAACCATATTCCGCACTGATAAATGGACAAAGACAATCTATATAATAAAGGTTTTATTAGACTTTGACTTACATCGTAAATGGGGAACAAAAAATACGGCCACGGTTAATTTTTTATTCTAGTGCATAAACAATTATACCCGATGAATGAGCACAGTTAAATTAAGATCCAGCCTAGAGATCAAAGATACCATTAATCCTAAAGCCTAAGCTTTCAGCAAACAAAGGTGGTTAAGTATTTTCCGCCACAATAAGGCTGAAGGCCTTATCCCCCAAAATACTTAGCGGCTCGCGATGTGTCGGAAAACCCTAGTTACAACGTAAGCATAGAATCCTGCAAGTAATCTAGGTAAAATTCCAACCCCACCATATTTACCATTTGAGTTTTCAATCTTTTTTAAACAGATATTATAATAGCTAGGTTACCAGCTTAGTATAGTGTAAATTGTTAAAGATAAATTATCTATATAAGGGTCTTTTTACATCGAATTGGAGAAAAAAACAAAAAAAACAATTTCCCGATAACACACAATAGGCTGTAACCAGGTCTCTTGTAAATATGTCCTATTTATATTGCTAGACCCTATGTATTTATTTCAAAAGTTAATAGGCTTTTGTCCTCCTAGCCTTGAAATTTTTTAGAAATGGAAATTCCAGCATCAAAAGAGAATTTTAACTCATTTACCGCTGAATCTTGAATATATAGGAGAATGACCTGGGAGTTTAATATAAAGTCTACCGTTTACTATTTTTGACTATTTAGGTTTTTTCCTGACAAGTTGAAAATTACAAACAGTGCAGACCTCCTTTAGGAGTGCTCTGATCTGGGTCTACATTGTTTGCACAAAACAAGATTATATAATTATAGTGTACTCATTATAGGTACACCATTTGTAAATGAAGAGTATAAAGGTGAATGCTTTAAAATTCTAGGATACTTTAAAAAGATGCTCAGTTTTATGTGAAAGTGGTTACTTAATGCACATCAAAGTAAATGCAGAAAACTCCTGTAAAATGTTTATCAAACTGAAGTTTGAGAAGTTCATGCATTGAGTTAACCCATCACGCCATAAATACCAATTTTTACGCCTTTAATTAATTCCTCTATTAAAAAAAATAGTTCTGAATTGTTATACTGTCCAAAAATATAAAATCATAAAAAATATTTTATTAATTCTAGCAGATAATAGCTTAAAGTAGGCTGAAAGAAAAGCAGAATGCACCTTAAGGGACATTCTCCTTTACTTTCAATCTGCTTTAAGTGGTCACATGTTTTCAAAACTAGAAACAGGCTATGGGGTAAAAGGTAGTTTTGGAGACAACTGGCTACTTAAAGCAGGTTAAATGTTAAACAGAATGCTACTTTAGGCCCATTCTGCTTTACTTTCAGTCGGCTTTAAGCTACCAGCTCCAAGGGTATAGAAAACATTCCTTATGATGCATAGTGGATCATGAATGTATAAAATGGAAATATTGTCTTCATTGGAGGAATAAATCAAGTCATAAAAAGGTGTATTTATGGAGTAATTGGTTTACCAATCTCTAAACAAAATTTACAGATAAATGTTTGACTGTCACATAATAATAAATTGAGCAGTGCCATTAGCTCAGCACATTATTACACTTTTTGGGGTAAATCATGCACTTAGTGATACAAGCATCAAACTTGGCACACTTGCACTTCTATCTGTTGTTTTTCATAAAAGCCCGTTAGCCACTTGAAAAAATCAAAATGGCGGCCATTTTTCAAGATGGCCGCCATTGCAGGTTCGAAAATACAGTTTTGTTGCTAATATTTGACATATATGGCCGTTCTTTACAGTTTTGGTGTCTAAGTATATGTTTTAAGGTATAAGGAAACTAACTAAGTCTATTTCAAAGTGTTTTAAAACTTACTTTATCATGTAATGGCCAATTTGTGACCAAAATACATAGTTTTTTCGAAGATGGCCACTATTTTTTGTCAAATTTACGATTCGCTTTCTTACATTTGACGTACATTGCCATAGTTTTACACTTTTTGAGTCTAAATATATTTTTACAGCAGAAGGAAGCTAATTTTGTCAGCATCAGACTGCTGTGTTTGCACAATAACAAAAGACAGTATATTTTTTAAAAAATACTTAACTGCGTAATGACAAATTTGTTGAGTTTGTTTGCATATGTTTGCCAACATAGTCTCTAATGTAGAATATCTTTTCTTACATCTGGTTTATATGACATGACGATTTGTCATATTTTTGGTGTCAAAGAATGTTTTAAACAGGATGAGAGAACTATTCATGGGAGCCTCCGGTCGGTTAGAAACTCATATCATTGTCTGATGACCTATTTTAGCCACACATATATTTTTACTCCGTAGCTGACCAAAGCTTGTTGTCTGTTGTTATGTGACTGCTTATGCTGAATGCTGTTTTCTCATAATTATAATTTCATTTATCTGAACAATGATTGCCAAAACTATACTACATGTACTTTATCTGACACTGCAATTACTTTACCATACACTATTCTATCTTTCAAGTATACTGACAAGTCTTGAATATGTTTCTTTTTTCTCAATTTAAATATAATTGCATTAACAAACAAACAAAATTCCTTAATTATCTAACATAACAATTAATCCATGTACCAACAACAAACATCATGCTAATTCTGAAGATCATTTAACCACTTTGTAGCTTCTTACCAGAAAAAGTACATGTATATGTAAGACGCACGTACATGTATCTGCATTCCGCCACATGTTATAAATGTGACCAAAATTTAATACCGTCTACTGCCGCATATCCCAATAGTCATTATTATATTCAAATCAAACAATGTGCCTACAGAGTTGATGCCCATTATGACTCATGTCCATAATAATAGTGACTAGATAATTCATGGATACCATTTATCTTACTACTGCATGCGCGTGTAAGTAATCATGTGAACAAGGGAGCATCTGATAAATTGATTAATATCGTTCAAAAGACAGACAAGTAATAGGACGACAAACCAGTGTTTCTTATATATTTTGAAGAAAATCAAAATTTCAAAGTAAAAGATTCGGTGGTGGAATTTGAAAAAAATGAATGAATATACCCAACACCTAAATTACTGATTATTTCTTGCAGAAATTACTGATGGGCCTTGGTGGCTCATGCATTATTGTATTATGACACTGGTTAAACTGATTTTCACAACAGAGAAAGGGGCCATTTTACACCAATAAATATGTTTAGATGTATTTGTCTGTATAGTAGGTAAAAGTCAACAAAATTGATCTGTTAATGTTTCATCTTGGACAGCTTGAATATTTGCACAAACAACATCTTCATTATGTTTGGTATATGTACACCAGATGTTCACTGTTAATAAAGAAAGGCTGCGCCATGAAAAAAGTTATAGTTTTTATTTTGCTTGAAGACGCTTAGCGTCTACTATACTTGTTGAATAAGTTAAGATATGAAATTGATGAATGACCATGAGCGTGATGAAAACAATATGGAGAAATATCAGATCTAGTATGGATAGTGTGTTTTCTTTTACGTAATACAACCGTTCTGATATATGGTGCTTGACCAATCAAATAAGCAAATCAAAATGGTTATCAAAAATGAAGGCAATGTGGACTCCTTTCAATAAAATCAGATTTCAGCAATGTTGAGAAATATACTTTACACGAAAAGTCTTGTCTCTTCTTCAAAGTCAATACATGCAACCATTTGAGAGTATGACCCTTAAAACTTTTAAGAAATAATACAATTTTGTTCATGCATGAATTGCAAGCCATAACCGGAGACCACACCACTCCCATGTTAAAAGCTAATGACATAAAATTTCATGTCGATGTGAATTTCAAATGCTAATTCAATTATCTTGTTCTACAGAAAGTGTTGGTTGCAATTGGTCAACGGTCAAACATGAGCTAGTTTCACGCCAAATTCCCATATAAGAAAGAGAAAAGGATGCATAGAATACATAAACTGAAATATATGGTGCATGTGCAAAGTCCAGTCTATAATCATAAATCATAATGTACAAGCAATAAAATCTGGAAATCATTGCATCAATTATGCCAAGTCATGGGATAAGATTATTGTGTTTGATTGGACATGTTAGCTTGATGGTATAGATCTTAAGGTGCAGTTCCTAAAGGTCAAGCCCCTCTGTTGAACATGCCAAATGTTCTGCATACCAAATACATGTAGCTTGTGTCATGTTGGAAGTATCTCATAGAGTTGAAATGAATGAAACATTGCTGATACATTGGACAACCCTGTTACCTAGTGATATGATTGAAAATACCCGATTAAACATAGATACTAAAGTTAAGTGTTTGCAGGGACAGATGCAAGTACAAGTATTTATGATGTGGCCTTCCTTGTTCAGACTAATATACCGATATTTAGAAATGTGAAAATGAACACCTACATAAGTATAAGCGATTATACACCAACTCCAGCATGTACAATAACTGCTAAAATAGTCATAAACCACATATATGCCAATAAAATAAGTCATTACCCTAAAGAACAAGATTCTTAATAAAGTAAATGATCACATAATTAGCTTTCGGTGTTCTTATCATAATGCTTTGACACCAAAAGTATGACAAGTGGCCAGAAGTATATACGGTAGAAAAGATCAGAAAGGATATTATAATCACTGTTGCAAAAAGGAACGATCAACTGTGAGCAAAAAACACTTATTTTGTCTAGATTGGTGATTGTGCAATAAAATTAGTTTCAATTCAGAAAGAAGTTGTCTGAATTAGCTTCCTGATACTTTATGACATCTATGTTGACACAAAAAACATAAATGTTGATCAAATTTAAGAAATGCTTTTGCTTATACCAATATAAAATGGTGGCCATTTTGAAAACAAACGATGTAGCTTTGCTATTTTGCCTTAAAGTAAACTTCTGTTCAGCTTGAGGTGACTGAATTGGCTTCCTTATGCTTTTTAAAAACATTGTTTTAGTGAAATTTGGTCAAACATGTCAAATATTACAAAAGAATTGGTCAACGATCATAGTCGATTATAAAAGCTCTTCAGAGCTTATGTTACTTGTATATGTATTGCCGACTCAAAAATAAACCTTATCATATGCATGGCAGTCATCTTGTAAAAAATTGAGGCCACTTTGAATTTTTACGTGGCTAACGGATTTTGTTGAAAGTAGGGTCATACAAGTTAAATACCAAATTTGATGCTTGTATCACCAAGTTCGTGATTTTGTTTTAGAACTGATGTGTACAGATTTATGTAGTTGTTATGTGAAAAATAGCATCTTCAGACAAAAGCAATTGAAGACAATATCATTAAATAACATGACAGAAGGTAAATTGAGTGTATAATCTATAAAATCCTGTGAATTTGGTTTTTACCTTGACACACACTTCGCTTTGTACAGTTTTGCTTATAACACGATAACATGAACTTCTTACAAGTCTATGGATCACATAATTAGCTTCTGTATGCTTGAAAACATATAATTAGACACAAAAAGTTTGAAAATCGGTCAAATATATCCGATGTTAGAGATAAAACTGTATAATAGAGCCTGAAATGGCGGCCATCTTGAAAATTGGCCGCCATTTTGAATTTTGACGTGGCTAACGGGCTTTTTGTTGAAAGTAGGGGCATACCAGTATACATACCAAATTTGATGCTTGTATCACCATGTGCATGATTTTTGTAATAATGTGCCCAGCTACATGACAAAACCTGCTTTATTGCAAACAGTGTAGATCAAGGCCAGCCGCCCGCATCAAATACGCGGCGACTGGCTTTGATCTACACTGTTTGGCATCCACATGCATCAAAAGCAAATTATGTAGCTGTATTATATACGGTATTTGGCAGTGTAGACCAAACGCAGATATATACAGAGCCTGGATTGACAATGGTGCTTGGTATGTACAATGTTGCAATGCAATGAGGCAGGTTTTGTCATGGCGCGGCTCATATATATACATGACCAGCTTCTGGATTGGTTCAGGTGGTAGGATTAGCCACATATATCTAAATAATTGAATTGTCATGTTGTTTTATATCACCTTCTTAATAATTCATGTTGATGTAAGTGACCCTGTCACCTGGGATAACAGTCACAGCATAGCTCTTCCTCTATTATGGTAATGTCTTAATACAGAAAACAACATAGTACATTGCAATACTTTACTTACAGAAACAGCGTTTTTTTTTCACCACTTTGAGAATGAGTTGGTAGTTGGTACACACATTAAGTTGGGATAAATATGCCCTAAAACGGCGTAGAATACTTGATTTTAGGGAAAAATTGAGTCGTAAAAGGCTCATTTTGGGAAAAAATGTGCTGCTAATTGTTCATGCTTCTACACTTTAATTGTCATCCAACCGGATGTAGCTCTTTGAAAGCTTTAAGCATATATCAAACACATCTGTAGTATAATATGTAAAAACATCCTGAAAAATTATATGGTTGTAGCATAAACACTATAAGAGTTACATCAACAAAGTATGTACTGTATATTTGGATGGAGGAATGAATGGACATTAGAATAAACACAACAAACAGATTGACAGAGGTTTCACATTAGAAGATACAAAGACTTGAAGATCTCCATGAGACTATTCTCTGAAACACAAATTTGTCAGTTTTGCAGTCAAGTGCTTGAGAATTGTCTTGGGTGTTGTTCTCCAATCAGAATAATTAGTTGGATAATCTTTACATGCTGAAATTATGAAATACAATTTAAAGCAATGTTAAATCCATTACTAAAATAAACAAACTCAACTACTGTGAAATCACAGCTAATGTGTTGCAATGCAATATTTGTAATTATAACACTCACAACTGTACTCAACAACCAATCAGCAAACAGCATGCATGTGATATCTTCAAAACAGGTGTATAATGCTTAATGCAGTACAAAAGTTATGCAGAAAGCTCCGAAAGGAGCTTTCTGCATTACTTTTGAACTGCATTAAGCAACAGCCATTTCACAGAGATATAAAAAAAAATTCAATGCTTGTTTATTATATGGTTGCTTAATAGAAGTTGTACTGTACCATAATATTGCAAATCTGCAAGATCTATTGCTTTTTGTTTGTATTTGTGTGATTAGATGGGTTTTGTGAATAGGCATGCAGTCATCAGCTACCCTCGAGGGATTCAGACTAATAATGTGATTGTTTTCTATCGCTATGATTGCTTTCGTTGGCGCTGTTGTCCTGAATGTATTAACCAATAATCCGCTATAGTAACATAACAGTTGCAGAGTTTAACCCATTACCCCATAAATGCGCCTTTTCACGCCTTTGATTAATTCCTCTACTGAAGAAAAAAATTCCAATTTATACTGTCACAAATAAAAAACATAAATATTTTCTACATTCTATTAGATAATAGCTTAAAGCAGGCTGAAAGTAAAGCAGAATGCGCCTTAAGGCGCATTCTACTTTACTTTCAAACTGCTTTAAGTGGTCACCTATCTTCAAAACTAGAGACAAGCTATAGAGTAAAGGGTAAATTAAAGGTGAATTCTACTTTATTTTCAGCTTGCTTAAAGTACCATCTGCTAGGTTATAGAAACTTCTACTTTTGGTCCCCATTCATGACTGTATTATTTATTGAATATTTTCTTCAGTGAAGGAATTATAAAAGGCGTTAAAAGGCTTATCTATATATAATAATATAGTATAGTGATCCAGATCAGATGCCAAGTAACTTGGCATCTGATCAGTATCCAAAACTATATGACATTCAGTCCTAAAATCTTATTGAGAAATATTAAGCTTACAATATTATATTAAAAACCAGATGTCTTTAAAATGTCCTTAGTATGTATCATCTTTTGAATGGTTCAGTTTCTTACATTAGGCTGATGGTAGTGTTAAAGTTTTGAGTTTTAACTTTACTTTCATGTTGCTTCAACCTAGTACCCAATAAATACGTTTTTTTAAGCTTTTAATTTATTCCTCCAATGAAGAAAAACTGTTTTTTTAATATACGTACTGTACTGATACTGCTATTACTGTTTTCGTGCTAAGTCTGAAGAGATTCTGTGATAAACTACAGTCGAACTTCGATATCTCGAACTCGCTTAACTCGAACTAACTGATAGTTCGACACATGAACTGCATTATCTCATGCTCAGTTAGGTCAAACATACCCATATTTCAAAGTTAAAACGTGGCTAGCCATGTTTTAACTTTGAAATACGGATATGTTCGACAAAACCCACTTCGAGATATCGAAGTTTGACTGTATGCTGAATTGAATGTAACAAGTACATATTTTACGATAAGAAGGTCTCCAGGTACATATTTCACATAAACAAGTCTTGTCTATCTGTATAAACATTTAATGAATGAAAAATGAACAATCTTTCTGATTGGTTCACAATCTTAATTGTTCACAAGCTCGACCAATCAATGAAAGATCTGACTAAAGATACAATGTTTACTTGATTTGTTTTTCTTTTTTAATTGTCAGATTGCATGCAGAGAATTTTTTGCATTTTGCAGAAAGTTTTGTTCCAGATTAGACACCGCATAAGGCAGCATCTGATCTGGATCCTGACTGTTTGCAATATACATTGTAGATTGTATTTCTGGGAATATACAGTAATAAGGTTAAGGGGAAGGGGAATTTGGGCGGATATCAATTTTGAAACATAACAACAGTAGAACCTCTCTATTACGACCACTAAAGAGAAGACTAATTATCTGTATCAAAGACAGGTGACAGCCTTAAGCAATGTGAAAGTGAAACAGAAAGCTCCTGTAGGAGCTTTCTGTTTCACTTTCACATTGCTTTAAGCAGTCACCTGTCTTAAACAACTAATATTTGACACAATTTAGTGGTCGTAATATAAAGGTTCTACTGTATTCAAGATTCAAGAGTTACTGTAATTAAATGAATGGTAAACCTCTTGAGATGTATTGTAAATTCATTTGGCAAAGTGCATTGCTTGTACTTTTAGAGATCACAATCATGAGGTTATGAGACGATTGAACATACAGTCATGATACAGTAGAACTGGGCTTAAGCCACATCAGTGATGGTGCTTAATTTAACCCTTCCCCCTATAGAAGCGCCTTTTAGCCCATTCAATTTATTCATCCGTTGAAGAAAATAGTTCCAATTTATATAGTCATGAATACATACCAGAAGAAATGTTTTCTATATCCTAGTAAATGGTAGCTTAAAGCAGGCTGATAGTAAAGCAGAATGCGCCTTACGGCGCATTCTGCTTTACTTTCATCCTGCTTTAAGTGGTAACCTGTCTTCAAAACTAAAAACAGGCTATGTGGTAAAGGGTTGAAAGTAAAGCAGGATGCTCCTTTACTTTTGTCTTGCTTTGAGAAGTATCCTACTTCTGCCGGTACAGTAATTTCAAGAACAAACTCTGATATCTTTATAACCAAAACATACCTAAAGTACATTTGTACATATTTCGTCACCACATTGCTCTGGTTAACCTTAACTCTTTGTTCCCCTAGTCATGCATATATACGTCATTTGCGAACAAGCGTACAAGTTAGGAGTACACTTGTCCTATGCAAATAGTGTAGAACCTGATCAGAGGGCTCTTTAAGGAATCCTGATCAGGGTCTACACTGGTTGTCATTTAGACATATATTGTAAAAATCACCCCTAAAAAGTCAAAAATGCTAGACTAAATTGAAGGAAAGGGTTAAGCCTGCCTTGCATTTTTTCTAAAAATTTGTTATCGCCGGTGTCAGATCAAATTTGGACCCCATAAAAAAAGGACCCGCGGATCCATTTTTGATAGCGGAAGATGAAACCCCCTCCCCCCCATGTAAATTTTGGACCCCCCCCCCCCCCTCAAAAGCTGGTAATGCTTCTCCCTAATGGGCCCGTCACACCATAACGTTCTGGCCAACATTCTCTGACGATTGAGGAAAAGTTGGTAGTCGCCAATGATCGCTGGGATAGCGCTAGAAGAGCGTTGTGTGAACGCTAATAAACGCTAGTAAACGTCGGTGATCGTCAGTAATCGTCGGAGAACGCTGGTTCGAAATAAAAGTTGCACAAAAGTTTTCTCTGAGACCAGCGTTCTTCGATCGTTTAGTGTTAAACGCTGGATATCGTTTAAGAACGTTCCTTGAACGTTTTACTAATGTTCACCGAGCGTTGCACGCGTTCAGCTATCGTTAGTCAGTTGTTACTCTATCGTTACTTGGTTGTTACTAATCGTTTGCTTTGCAGTAAACGACTCACTGGCGACCTGTCAACGACTGCTTAACGGTCCCCTAGCGTTCGCAGCGTGTGACTAAAGTCAAACGACCGTCCTTTGGCGTCCATTGAGCGTTAATCGAACGTTTCCCGAACGTCCATGTATATAAACTACTGTTTGTAAGCAATGTTCATTTGAGTTTGGACTTCCGTAGAGGACACCTATTATGGAGGATCCAGAAAGACTAACAGGAGGCTATATGTGCATGCTATAGTCCAGCATGAAGTAGATGTACTGAACTTGAAGATAGCTGAACACATTGAGGGACCTCGCTCGCAGAGAAAAAGACCCTGGCATTGCTGGATATTAAGGCATCAAGAGTTTGGTCTGAACGACCAACTCATGGTTGAAGTTCGCCAGGAAAATCTAAGTACCTTCACCAACTTCATGCGCATGCCACCGGAAATGTTTGATGAAATCTTTGGACGTGTCAGGGGCAGATTGACAAAGCAGCATACCTCTTTCCGAGAGCCCCTCAAACCTGGCCTGAAACGGACGGTGACACTGCGACATTTGTCCTCTGGATTCAAGTATGCTGACATGAAGTTTGGGTGGCGTGTTCCATCTAACACACTCTCCGTCCTTGTCCGTGATGTGTGCCCGGCTATCATTGACGAGTATCTGCATGAGGTATTGACTCCACCAAGCACTCCTGAAGCCTGTCGTGAGATTGCAAACCAGATCGTGACAAGGTGGAACTTCCCTAATTGTTATAGTGCCCTTGATAGCAAACATGTTGCCTTCAGATGCCCTAACGTAAATACTTGCCTTGTGAACATGTATCTGAGGGACTTGAACCAGGTCCACAAGTGGTCCACGCTGTCCTCCTTCTGTGGCCTTGCCCTCGAGTATTCGTTGCCTCTTGCTTTATTCCGGTAATCTGTCTTCTGTTTGTTCCACAGCATTTTTTTAGGCAGAAAAACTCGACCAGACTATCCTCCACCGCCCGGTCCACGATCATACAATCCTTTCTCTGCTTCTTCCCTCACTTTGCAATGGTCGGGCCGTCATCATTGGGGGTTTCAGTGTGTTTAGGGTCTTCAGGTGGTGTCACATGGTCTATTACTTTTCAGAAGTGCTCTTCCTCATGGTGTTCATCTTCGTCAGAAGACATAGCTAGTGAAAGAGGCTTCTTCAGTAGCTGAAGTCACCTTCCCACACTTTTTGCGTCTTGGCGGCATGATGCTAACTGTTCAAACTCACAAGAAAAACTGAGTTCACTAAGAAATTCCCAGCGTTTTGTACCCGTTCGACCGTCAAATTCACACGCCAGCAAAACGTTATTCTCTTGTTAGTCACACGTCAGTCACACGTTAGTCGAACGCTCAACACGCTCGTCTAACGTTGGCAAATCGTTCATCGCGCGCCAGTGGCACGTTAGCACACGCTAATGGTTTTCGGGGATATCTTACTTGGTCGCTGTTACACGCTTCTCGTGCATTAGAAACACGCTAGTCATGCGTTAGGCACACGTTAATCAAACGCCAGAAGTGTCATCTTCATTCTAGAACGTTCGAAAATTGAACGATTGAAACGCCTAGAGAACGTTAGCCAGAACGTTATGGTGTGACGGGCCCTTAATGCAAAATATTGAGTACTCCTATCCTGAGGTTGTTATGCCCTGCAAATTATTTCAGTTGGAGAGTGGGGGGGGGGGGGTCCATCAAACCTTAAGTAGTTTGATCTACACATCAACTTTAATTCTTTTCAATTAGTTGTTTAGTTTTAGTGATGTTTTTACTCCTATCTGGAGGTTACTATGCCTTGCAATAATTCAGGGTCAATTCTGTTTGATATGATTGTAGAATAGACATCAGAGCATTAGACAGTTTGAGTCCATTTTTTCTGCATTTGATCAGAATCCAAACTTTTTCAACAGTTATTCAAGCACCAGATAAGGGGAGTATTTCAAAAACTAAAACCTTCATTTCTACATTAAACCCTAAAGTGTCACTACTCGTTAGAATCATGTCTTTGGGACGTTTCTAAGGATTAGTGACACCGTAGGATTTGGTGCTGAAATAAGTTAGAAAATGTTGGATTTGTATACTATCTCTTATCTGGAGCCCTGAGATTTCACAGTTTTTGCACAAAGCAAGCTAAAGGTCAATTTATATTTTAAAGGTGAAACAGTAATTGCTCAAACCCTTTCCTCCCTTAGAACTCAAATGGACAATTCTAGATTCCAATTTAGTTTAGTCCATTTTTGGCTTTTAGGGTTGATTTTTACAATATACAGTCGAATACCGTTACCTCGAAGTTCAACGGAACGTGAAAAAATATCGACGTATCCGAAGTTCGAGCTAATGAGAGTTTCTCATTTGAGATCTGTATCGTCATATTGTAGATGCGTTAAACACAAACAGTGACACAAAATAATAGAAGAGATGACAGAGACAATACACGGCAAATATTTAGAAAATATTTGGTAGATCTATCTGATTTCATCAACATAAACATCCAGCGCATTCATGAGTGCTAACACATTTTTATAGCATAAAATAAGGTCTACACATTTCATCACACAAACACAGTGAACTGTTTACACTTCCGGTGACGCTAAACCTTAGGAAGCGTAAGTTGTTTACATGTTTAATTTTCAAAAGAGTGTGTCCAATTTCGAAACGCGGGCGAAGTATTTCGGCGTTTCAAACAGAACTGACTAAGATAAAAATAAATCCGAAATGAAATGTAACTTTTGTTTGATCTCACTACACTTATTCGCTGTACGGCACTTTCAGTCTGCACTACAAAGAATTCTGTAGTCTGATTTAAACAGCGCAGCCATAATTGACTCAGGTTTGACAGAATCGTCATCGAAAATATGTACGCAAACTTCGTAACCAAAGTTATTCGGGAAATCATTAATAATATTGATACCGTGCAATGAAGATGGGTTTATCTTTCGTGCAGATTGGTGCAATTTCGGACATGTTCACACATTTGGTGCTACAATCAGTCACGGTGGCCGAGAGCCATTTTCGCACCTCCATTCAATGTTTGCCGAATGTGCGATATGCGGTCACGGTGAAGCAGATATTGACGTATGGGTGAGAAAAATTGCTATGGTTCTGAAAAATTACATCGACGTAACCGATAATATTGATGAATCAATATCGAGCAAATGAGGGATTTACTATATACATTGTAGCTCCATTACTTCGCGGTCCGCTATTTCGCGAAAGCCAATATATCGCGGTCGCGGCTTGGACCCCATTTTTTCCTATATGTATACTAAAAGTCAATAAAAGCCGAGTAGAAATAATTTCTGTTTCTTTTATAATTATATCTTCCTTTAACAGGTCGCTATAATTGCGTAATCAGTGTCAATTATCACCATGGCATCTGTGGACTGCGCGTGTGTCATCCCGCTGCGTTGATTGACAGGTGCACTAACAAAACAATAGGCCTTGAGTGAACTCGTGCATGCGCGAGTTTCCCTCATTATTTAGCAATACAGTGTAGCTCCATTATATCGCGGAAGTTGGGGTCCATGGAATGAAATCCGCGATGTGGTCGGATCGCAATATAGCCCAATTCTGAGCTGAACCAAATTCTATTGTATTTTCCATTGTCAAACTCTATTATATCAATGTCATGCAATAAACACGATTTCTTGGTTGTTTACCTTGTTATTTCTTGTGAAAACAAGTATTTATATTTAGCATCAGCATTTTCATGTGTATAAAAGCAAATGCGTACTTTCGTTTTTGACAATGGCTGCCATTTTTCTTGAAATGTGTGTGTGTCAGTAAGATTCAGTTACCCGTGAAAATCACACTTAATGCCTGTATCGCGATAAAAACGCAGATAAAATGGGATTTTCCAGGTTGTATTGTCAAGAAACAAGTAAATGTAAATGAAAGTGAAAGAACAATGAAGTTAATTTACAGTTTACATGTTTAAATTCATTAATTGTTTGGCCGACATTGTTCGCGTACGTTATTATCTGGTTCGAATTGCAATTATAATTGTAAGCGTCTGTTGATGTATCAAAATGGATTTTAATATGGATTAGTCGACTTTGATAGTTAAAAGTCAAAGTCAATCAGAATAGTTTGCTAATTATTGAAAAATAATGAGCGAAACTGCACATGCGCGAGTTCACTCATTGTTTGTTGTTAGTGCATCACACCTGTCAATCAACGCAGCGAGATGACACGCTGCGCGATGACAAGTCCACAGATGGTGATAATTGACACTGATTACGCAATTATAGCGACCTGTTAAAGGAAGATATAATTATCATAGAAACAGAAATCATTGAAACTCAGCTTTAATTGACTTTAGTATACACATAGGAAAAAATGGGGTCCATGCCGGGACCGCGATATATTGGCTTTCGCGAAATAGCGGACCGCGAAGTAACGAAGCTACACTGTAATTAGCAAACTAACCTGATTCAGTTATAACTATCAAAGTCGACTAATCCGCATAAATAGCAGTGGAGAGATAACCAGAGACATTAAAATCACAGTCATTCACATTTTGATATATCAATCAGACGCTTACAATTATAACTGCGATTCGTACCTGATAACAACGTACTTGAACAATGTCGGCCAAGAAAATTAAATTTAACTTGTGAACTGTAAATTGGTTTCATTGATCTTTCAATTTCATATACCGCGGTACGTTGTTTATTGACATATCAACCGAGAAAATCTCATTTTATCCGCTTTCTAATCGCGATATAGGCATTAAGTGTGATTTCCACGAGTAACTGAATCTTACTGATACACACGCACATTTAAATCAAAATGGCGGCCGTTGTCAAAAACAAAAGTATGCATTTGGTATAATACACATGAAAATGCTGATGCTAGATATGACAGTGCATATAAAGACTTGTTTTGACAAGAAATAACAAGGTAATAAACCAAGAAACCGTGTTTATTGCATGACATTGATATAATAGAGTTTGGCAATGGAATATACTACAGAATTTAGTTCAGCTTAGAATTGGGCTATATCCCGATCCGACCACATCGCGGATTTCATTTCGTGGACCCCAATTTCCGCGATATAATGGAGCTACACTGTAGATAAAGAAGGAATTTGACGGGACCGGCGAAAAATATCGACGTAAGCGGAGTATCGACGTATCGAATATCGAGGTAACGGTATTCGACTGTATGTCAAATTAAGAGAAAGTGTAGACCCTGATCAGAGGGCTCCTTAAGGATCAGCCCTCTGATCAAGGTTAACACTGTTTGCATAGGACATGTGTATTCCTCACAGGTATGCTGTTTGCAAATGATGCATATATTCGTGACTATAGGGTTCAAAGAGTTAAAAATGCTAACCTTGTTTCATAAAGCATAATCTGAAACAGTATCAGAAAAAATATGACCCTTTTTTCCCTTATCTTGTTACAAACAACTTTACTAGATGGCAAGACCATGTATCAGATGTCATGCAATTTCTTATCTGATTTTAATTCAAATTTCAACAATCATTTTTGCTGTTTCTTCATTAAATTCTTTTTTTAAAAGCATTAAAAAAAATGAACTTGACAATTTAGATGCAAACTGGTTGCGACTAGATAGAAGTTAAAAGCATTGAAGACTTTGCTAATATTTTGATTATCATTTAGCCTGCCTCTCTGTTTGATATGCAAATATTTACAATTCATCTTTTAATATTTGCATAGTAATAGTGTTATTGGAATTTCCTTGTTGGGGCACAATTTGAATCAATATGATTAATTCCCCATTTACCTTATCACCACTAAGAGCTTCCTGACTGGGATTTTTTGCCAGACAGATTACTGGGAAACCCAAGGCTGCTATTTCTCCGGAATTTTCCGAAATCTTCGGATTTTTCTTAATTTCTCCTTTTTTCCCCGAAAATCTTGGATTTCTGATTTTACTGTTAAAATTTGAATTTTTATGCATTTTTTACCTAAAAAACATTGATATGGGTGTCAAACAGTTTAGATCCAGATCAGACGCCACGTTGTGCGGCGTCTGATCTGGATCTAAACTGTTTTCATAGATAATTATGTTAGTATTATACAGCCTGGCAGCAAAAGTGTTAAAGATACGATTCTTACAATCCCAATTGAAAATTTTGAAATCTTAGGATTTTATGAATAAAAATTATGGTAGCGTTGGAAACCATCCTAAGCACTGGTGCATCTTTTCTTAACTCTTTCCCTCATAGCATTGTATCAGTATTTAAACTATTATCCCATAAATACACCTTTTTACGCCTTTACTTTATTCCTTTACTGAAGAAAATAGTTCTCTAATATACAGTCATGAATACGCACCATAAGAAATATTTTCTATATCCTAGCAGATGGTAGCTTAAAGCAGGCTGAAAGTGAAGCAGAATGTGCCTTAAGGCGCATTCTGCTTTACTTTCAATCTGCTTAAAGTGGTCAACTATCTTCAATACTGGAAACAGGATATGGGGTAATTGGTTAAGACTATTTTACGGCTTAAAGCAGGCTGAAAGTAAAACAGAAAGCTCCTGTAGGAGCTTTCTGTTTTACTTTAAGCCTGCTTTAACCCTTTACTCCATTGCCTGTTTCTAGTATTGAAGGCTCCTTTAGGAACTCTCTGATCAGGGTCTTCAATTTGCAAAATATGAATATACTTCATCCCCCCACTGTTACAGTTAAAATGTTTTTAAATAACTTTTTATAAGTACTGTTTTCCTATTACATATCTTAAACCAGTGAGTATTGTTTGTAGATGATAATTTGACTTGATTGACTTAATAACCACAAACAATCATGATGTATTCTGCTTTAAAGCTATCAACCCTTTCTCTATAGATAATATCATGGTTTTTACACATTTCATCATTTCATCCATTGAAAAAAAAATTGTCCCATTTTATACAGTAATAAATATGAAACATAAAACATATGTCTTATATGCTAGTAGATGATTGTATAACTTAAAGCAGGCTGAAAGTAAAGCAACATGTGCCTTTAAGCAAGCTGAATGTAATGGGAAATGGGCCTGAAAATACATTCTGCTTTTCTTTCAACTTGCTTTTGGTAGTCACCTTTCTTCAAAAGGAAGAAATGGGTTAACCCAGTACCCGATAGATATGCCTTTTAACACCTGTAATGTATTCCTCCATTGAAGAAAATAGTTTCATTTTATACAGTCATGAATATGTACCAGCAGATTGCAGCTTAAGACTTAAGACACATTAACTCTGACTTACTTTCAACCTGCTTAAAGTAGTCAAATGTCTTCAAATCTAGAAGCAAATATGGTCAGTAAAGGGTTAATTATGTTCGTTAATTATCATCTACTAACTATAAAGTACATAAATTATGTACTGGCTATGCAACATGATATTAAGTGCATGTTCATTCCCCAGATTCAATATTTTATGTATTGATATGCAAAGATGTCTTGACCCTTTACCCCATAGCCTGTTTCCAGTTTTGAAGATAGGTGACCCCTCTAAAGCAGGTTAAAAGTAAAGCAGAATGTGCCTTATGGCACATTTTGCTCTCTTTTAGTCTGCTTCAAGCTGTAACCCATCAGCTAGGATGTAATAAATATTTCTTATGTTGCACATTCATTTGTAACTGCATAAAATCCAACTATAACTGCAGTGGAGGAAGTCATTAAATGCGTAAAAAGGCACAATTATGGAGTAAACTGGATTAAAACATAGATTATTTTTATATGTATTACAGTCATAGAAAACTAAAAAACTCACTTTAAGTTGCTGTGGTTAAAATTTTCATCTTTATGGATGTGGAAGTTATTTTCAATAAGGGCTCATGAATAGAACTGGATTTGCAAACAGCGCAGACTCGAGTGGAGAGTTCTTGTACTATTTAATCACTGGTAAGGTGCATTCTGCTTAACAATTTCAGTCTGCTTTAAGTGGGCACCTATCTTCAAAACTAGGTAAAGGGTTAAGGAATCGCATGTTTACAGTTGTCATCACGGGATGCAACTTAATGTAGAACAGGAGCTCTTTGAGGAGCTTTCTGTGCTATGTTTGTCCTGCTTTAAGCAATGACAGGTAGCCTTTTAAAAATTTCAATGTTTTGTCATAAAATGTTTGCTGAGCACATGTTTAACTATACATAAAACTTGTGTAACATTAGGCTGTATGAAATAAAAGTAGTCGGGCTACAACAGTTATTACCCTCCCACACACTCGACATCTAGCCTGGAATGTTACACTCTTAGTTGGTACTAAAAAACCAACATTTCCTAACTAGACGGGTCATATAGACCTTGTTGTACTGAAGTGCAAGGATGTTTATTGGACTTTCAAGAATTTAAAGTAAGTAGATTGAATTTGAATTTCTGACATTCTGCTTTTTCTTTCAACCTGCTTTAAGCTACCATCTGTTATTATATATAGAATACATTTCTTATGTTGCATATTCCTGACTTTATATATATCAGTTGGAACTATTTTCTGCAGTTGAGGAATATTTTAAAGGCGCTTCTATTGGGGAAAGGGTGAAGGAATAAGGGTAGATATGAATGATGTGTAGATACAGTAGAACCTCTCTATTACGACCGCTAAAACGATGGCTTAAGGGATTGTACAAAGACAGATGACAGCTTAAAGCAAGGTGACAGTAAAACAGAAACCTCCTAAAGGAGCTTTTTGTTTCACTGTTATTTGCTTTGAGCAGTTACCTGCCTTAAATACAAGATATTTAGCACAATTTAGTGGTCGTAATAGAGAGGTTTTACTGTATATCAATTGGAACTATTTTCAACAGAGGGGGAATACAGTTTACCTCTCTTATAACGAACACCTCTGTACCTCAAAAAAGTGTTCGCTATAGCCGAAGTTTGTTATAACCGTATAGCGGAATAGTATGCTATAGGCGAGGTTAGTATAACGAACTGATCGGAATTCTAACGAACACCAGACATGTACATGTACTTGTGTACATGTGTAAAACTATGTGTTTAAATGAAACATTATAAATTTGGCAAACAAGAATATTTATGTTTTTACAAAATACTATTTCAGTAATTTGCAAGTTCATTTACCTTCAACATGACAGCTCGTGCGAAGGCAGTCTTATTTTCATTGTTTTGACGACTAGTCGCCATTTGCATCCATGCCTCTGTTTCATGTCCGGCTAAAAATACATTCACTTTCGGGAAAAAAAACCTAACTTGCAGGTGACTCAGAAATACCGAAAACGAGACACTAATATTTCCGCATTACGGGGCAACAAATAACTAATGCATGTATTACACTTAACAAAACAATGTTTTTAATCTATCAATCAACCACTTGACTTGGAGGAACAAACACAGAGATCATTAATTTGTAGACTTATTCAACCCGTTCATCGCTTAATGTTGACTTTGTAAACAGTTAGGATCCAGATCAAACGCTGCGCAATGTGGTGTGTGGTCAGGATTCAAACCGTTTGACACCCATATCTTAAGTCATTCCAACATATTAATTGTCTGTTAATATCGCTCACACCTACACACAAAGCATGAAGACGATCGCTGACAAACATTTTACCTGTGAGGTAATTATCGATCGATAATTACTCGGCGACTTACAATTGAAACACTCGAAATCGACGGTACGCAATAACCAATGATATAGTCTAATATTGTAATGAAATTTGATGAATCGGGACCAGGAAATGGTGTATGCTATAGCCGAGTTTTCGTTATAACCGAGTAGGCTGTAACCGTATTATTTTATATAGAACAAAGAAGGGTAGGATTCGGGGATTTTAAAACTGTTCCTTATAACCGAGTGTACGTTATAACCGAGTTCGATATAAGTGAGGTTTACTGTACTTTAACCCTTTCCCTTATAGAAGCGACTTTTAGCACATGCATTTTATTCATCCGCTGAAGAAAATAGTTCCAAATTATACCGTAGTGAATATGTGTCATATTTAATACTTTCCTTATTCTAGCAGTTAATAACTTAAAGCAGGCTGAAAGTAAAGCAGAATGCGCCTTAGGGCGCATTCTGCTTTACTTTCAACCTGCTTTAAGTAGTTACATATCTTCAATACTAGAAATAGGCTATCAGGTAAAGGGTTAAAGGCGCTTCTATTGGGGAAAGGGTGAAGGAATAAGGGTAGATATGAATAATGTGTAGATACATTGTAAGTTCGATTGATAATAAACGTAGTTATGTGTAGATAGTGTCATACTCTGAAAGCAGATAATTGAATGAGTCTGGATGACATAACAGTCAATGCTTTTTTCTGTGATATAATATCAACAAGGAATATGACGAAATCACACAGAAATTGACACTGGCACACGACTATTGATAACAAGCTTATATAATCACAATATTGGCATTTGTTATTAATAACATGATAATATCAGAGATACAGACAAACTTATGTTAATATCAATCACTCTTTATAACTCTTTCAACTCTTAGTAACTTTTGTGTGTTATAATGTTCCTGTGTGGATCTGTTTAGTTACCAAAACATTAACCTGGAGTCTACTTGGAATTCTGGGTAGTTTGATAAATACTTGTCAAAATAAGCAAACAGTGCAGACCCTGATCAGAGGGCTCCTATAGAAGCCCTCTGATCTGGGTCTACACTGTCTGTCATTTGTGCAAATATATTGTAAAACAAAATTGACTAAATAGCCAAATAGTGTACTTTACTTAAACCATTTATGACTGAATATTGCAATGAACATTCCTTGCAGTGTTTGTCCATACAGAAAAGTATTTCATAGAGTGTTAATTTAGCAAACAGTGCAGATCCTGATGAGATGCGGTAAAACTCTTTGTCCACTTTAGTATAGACACTAGGCTTAAATAGGTTAATTAATTTAGAGGTGAATGAAGTTTTCTTGTTTATGATATGCTATACAGCCAGACTAGAGTTATTTAGCAGCTGCACAAAATGTGATGAAACATAGATGATAATGCATTATCTTGATATAATGCATGAAAAAAGTCAAGCAAAGAGTTTTTAACACTTCCCCCCCCCCCATAGCCTGTTTCTAGTATTGAATATAGGTCTCCACTTAAAGCAGGTTGAAAGTAAAGCAGAATGCACCCTAAGGTGCATTCTGCTTTTCTTTCAGCCTGCTTTAAGCTATCGATCATCTGCTAGAATATAGGAAATATTTATACAAGACATATTCATGACTGTATAAATTAGAACTATTTTCACCAGTGGAGGAATATATTAAATGCACTAAAAGACGTTTCCATGGGGGAAGGGTTAAGCTGCTTTTGTATTACATTTAAAAAAGTCCTATTATATCAACATGGTTCTTCAGAGAATTTCCACTAATATTATCACAAGTTTGACAGTTTTCAGGTAGTCTCATTTACTTTCATATTCATACCTACAAGAGTATTCCAAGTACAGTGCTCCCTATCTACAGCGACACAAAATGGGAGACAAAAAGTGTGTACCTTGTAGGGAGGGAATCATTATAGGGAGGCAATTGACTTACAATTGCAAACAGTTTGAATCCAGATCAGACGCCGCGAAACGAGGCGTCTGATCTGGATTCAAGCTGTTTGTCACTCATCATTAAGTTGTTTCTATCTAAATGTCCATTATGTAAATTTGAGAAAAAGCAGACAACATTTTTAAGCTGTCGATATTGCAGCAGCAAATGCATTAGACATAATTGTCCTGTTTAGCAACTGATCGAGACTAGAGTAGTTGTAAGGAAGGATTCGTTGTTGGGAGGGCTGTTGTAGGGAGGGTGCACTGTACATACCAACAATGGACAGGTCACGGTCAGCTGTTACTAGTTTATGTTCTCTGTACATAAGCACTTTGCCTCTTCAGACACTACTGGAGGCCACTTAATCTCATCAACACTTATTTTATAATTATAGTAAACTCATAGGATCTCTATTTTACCATTACCCCATAAATACACCTTTTTACGACATTACATTATTCCTCCACCGAAGAAAATAATCCAACTTTATACAGTCATGAATATGTGTCAAAAGAAATATTTTCTATAATTATGCTAGTTGATTGTAACTTAAAGCAGGTTGAAAGTAAAGCATAATGCGCCTTAAGGCGCATTATGCTTTACTTTCAACCTGCTTCAAGTGGTCACTAATCTCAAATACTAGAAACAGGCTATGGGGTAATGGGTTAAGATTGTTACAAGACAGTGTCACAAGCAAACCCAAGAGCAAAATAATTCTATAAAATTGTCCTCAATTTACCCATAAATAGACTTCCTTTACCCATTTATGACGCCTTGAGATTGCAATGAACTCTCCCATTATGCTTGCTGGAAGATTTTATTATAGATATACAAGAGTGATCTAAGAACACTGAAATGTATTTCCAATTTTTTCCATACAGCAGAACATTTTATATGCAATATAGCAAACTGTGCAGACACTGATGAGATGCTGCATCATGCATCGTCTCATCAGGGTCTACACTATTTGCCAACTCCAGCAACAACTATACTCTTCATTAACAAAATTTAATGTGTACTTACAGTATAAACTGCATTATCCGACAACTGTATTATCCGGAATCGTGTCATATCCGACGCCGTTCTCCGGTCCCGAACATGTCCCTTCTTATTTCTATATGCATTAAGACTCTATTATCCGGAATCTTGCGTTTCCTGGTATCCAACACAGTTTGCTGGTCCCTGCATTAACATATAGCATGTTTCGCACCCTATTATCCTACCGCCTTTGATCTCCGCCGCCGGCTGTCACCTTGATGGCTTGTCAGTCGGGCATGGGGAAAACCTAAATTATAGATCATTATCGCCGCTTGTTGTGCCCTAGACCTAGTTTAATAAAGCGAAAAAACATCTGCTTATTTTGTTGTCTTTTCAACATGAAAAAATATGCGCACAGGTTAGTAAAGCATTTGGATATTTGACCCAGATCAGATGCCGAGTAACCCGCAGCAAATCTTATAATAATCGGATCCCTTGCTTGTTCAAAAGTTTGTAAATTCCAGTTTGCCAAGCGGACAATTGTACAATTGTCTAATTTAGAAATGACTATAGAATGTTTTAATAAGTTACTAGATCTACCCTTATGTATGTAATATCGCACTGTAATGTTTAAGTCCATGCTTTAACAAAAGGGTCTATTTGGTGAGCACTTAACGAGAACTTGTCTTACTATTTTATCATTCGTTCTTAAACGTTTGAAATGGAAAGACCCAGAAAACGACATGCAAGCAAACTGTGTTGGTTAATTCGCCAAAAAGACAAATAATTGTGCTTACACTTGAAAAAAAAGTGGATTTGGATAATGAATTTGAAAGCGGATTATACTCGAAAGTGATCTGGCGTCGAAATTTGGTGTTTGCAGATCATCTGTATTAGATTTACACCTGCGTTTACAGCATTAGCTTGAATTGTGTAACAAGCCGTTTCGCACCAAACTTGCGTTATGATGTACATGATATACTGACTTTATTTGAGACTGTATTCGTAAGGCTCTATATGATTTTTGCCATCCAATGCTTTTGTGTAAATAAAAAGTTTTACATGTATGTGAATTTATGGTTGTTGTGTTTGGTCCGATATACGTTGCTGTTTTATCCAGTTTATACCAGTACACTTCCGGTCCGATATTCGCAGCTGTTTTATCCCATTCAGAAATGTATACTTCCTGTTGCACCCGTCACCTCCTGTTTAAAGCTGTGGCTGTCATAAATTCCGAAAATATGCTGAAAAAGTGGGAGAACTCAAGTATCCGACATCTTGTGTTATCCGACATAACGCTTCAGTACGGACCGATGTCGGATAATGCAGTTTATACTGTATTAAGAATACACTTGTTCTATGCAAACAGTGTAGCCACTAATCAGAGGAGTCCTACAGGAGTCCTCTAATCAGAGTCTACACTGTTTGCCCTTTTGCAATTTACATCGTTAAAACAATTCAAAAACAGTCAAAAATGGACTAGACTTAATTGGAAATTGGAATTTTCCATTAAAAGTTTCAGGGATGAATAACTTAACTCTTTGAACCCTAGTCAAGCATATATGCGTCATTTGCAAACAGTGTACCTGTGAGGAGTACACTTTTCTTATGCAAACAGTGTATACCCTGATCAGAGGGCTCCTTAAAGAGCCCTCTGATCAGGGTCTACACTGTTTGTCATTTTGATATTTATTGTGAAAAGCAACCCTAAAATGTCAAAAATGGACTAGACTTATTGGAAATTGGAATTGTCCATTAAATGTTTCAGGAATGAATGAGTTAAAGCCTTTATGGAGCCCAGGTTTTGATTGTATGGAGATTTTCCAAGCAGATAAATGGTGATCTTGGGAAATCATAGGCATGTTGATTGTAGTTTATATCGATAGTATTCCTGTGAACAGCCAGCCATTGGAAGACATTTCCCAGTTTGTGGCAGCATTTAGCCATGTTCCATTTATATCATGTCATTGTCTCCAGTTACCCTTTACCCGATTATTTGACACTCTGACACTGTTCTGAAAGAAATGTATTAAAAAAAAATATTTAGAACAGTAGCAGACGACAATTATGTTGCAGGCGAAAAAATTACCCAGCATGCAAAGAATTAAAGCCATCGATAAAGGGTAATGTTGGCAAATTTTCTGTGTATAAATAGTAAGGTTACAATAATACCACAAATAATAGTTTACACATTAACCCATTACTCTATAAATAAGCCTATTAGTATGCCTTTGATGCATGTCTTCCTTCACAGAAGAAAATAATTCCAGTTTATACAGTCATGAATAATGCAGCATAAAGATCTATTTTTTCTATATTTCTATACTCTAGCAGATGGCAGCATAACCCATTACCCCATAAATACGCCCTTTTACGCTTTTTATTTATTCATCCATAGAAGAAAAAAATTCAAATTTATACAGTCAAGAAAATATATCACACAAAATATTTTCAATAGTGTAGCTGATGGTAGCTTAAAAAAGGCTGAAAGTAAAGCTTTACTTTCAACCTGCTTTAATTGGTCACCTGTCTTCAAAACTACAAACAGGCTATGGGGTAATGGGTTAAAGCAGGCTGAAAGAAAAACAGAATCTGCCTTAAGGTACACTTTGCTTTATATACTTTCAATCTGCTTTAAGTGGGCTGCTGTCTTCAAAACTTGAAACAGGCTATGGTGTAAAAGGTTAAACCAATATACATGTATTGAGCATGACCTGTAAATAAGCTTCTATGTATAATGTTGCAAATGTCTTTGTTAGGGCAGACATATATTATAGTCTATGAATTTTGTTACATTCTGACAGGGCTCCAGATAAAAATCCAACATTTTCTCACTCATTTTAGTACAAAAGCCTATAGTGTAACTACTCATTAGAATCATCTTGAAGAGATGATTTTAATGAGTAGTGACACCATAAGGTCTTAAGCAGAAATAAAGATTTTAGTTTATGAAATACTCCTCTTATCTGGAGCCCTGAAATTCTGTTTGAATATCAGCTGTGCAATCAGTTTAGATTGCATACATACATATATCATATGCATTCAATGAGACGTTTCCTGTACAAGTTGTGAATACGTGCAGCAAACATAATATCATAAATAAATATACATTTCCTTTGACCATTTACAAAGATATACCAATTAATAAGAGAAATATTATTCATAGACAAATCACTTTCACATTATGTACACATGCCACAAAGCAGCAATAGTATTCAGGGTATTTTTATGCAAGTTCACCTACATTAAGGTGTAAAAAGGCTTATTTATGGGATAATGGGTTTAATATTGAAGGGCTTTTAAGGTTTTTATTTCACAGAAGAAGTTTAAGATTAGTTTACTCTTCTGTATATTTCCAGTAATAAGTAACAAACAGTTTGCATTCTAATCAGATGTTCAGTTCCTATATGTCAGATCTAAATCAAATCTGTTTACAATTGCCTTCACAGAGCTCCAGATAAGGGGGGTATTTCAAAAGCTAAAATCTTAAATTGCTTTAAACCCTGTGGTGTCACACTACTCATTGGAATCATCTCGAAGAGACGATTCTAATGAGTGGTAACACCATAGGATTTGGTGCTGATATGAGTGAGAAAACATTGATTTTGTTCGGTTAATTTAAATTCCTCTTATCTAGAGTCCTGTCTTCAGCTTTCTAAGAGCTTAGGATATTTTTATCATAATGCTCCATCTATAAACAATGATTTCCAGGCCGGCTGTACAAGATATTTTCTCATAATTAAATCTGTCAGGCCAATATTTGGGAATATTTGCTTAAATACCCAGGAAAAAAAACCTTTCCTCGCTCAGAATATTGGGGAAAAGACAATGAAATGTTAGTTTTGTTGAATTATTGCTCTAATTTGATTTTATGTTGGCATTTTTGCAATAAAGAATCGTTAGTGGCCCAATAACAGTCCCAACTGGGTCATGTAATAGAAACATTGTTGTTAGAAGATAAGATAGACACGTACAGTGAAGAAAACGTTATTCTTTCCCATTTAAACGCAAATGAAATGCAAATGCAATACCTTAAAAGGGGTAAAATGACAACTTTATGAAAATTTTGGCCACTCATTTTTAAACTGAGTTGCAATCAGTTTGAAGCCTGATCAGACTCCGGGTTACCCGGCGTCTGATCTGGCTCCAAACTGTTTGAATAGGAAATAATAGTTTTATTGTTAACATGTTTATTGGGAAAGAATAACTTTTTCTCCACTGTAGTGATGAGATAGTAGCTGTTTACCAATTCTGTTTACATACAGTTATAGAGGAGCCAATTGGCCAATTGTATTTCTCTTATCAACTTGTACTGTCAAACATTTCAATTTCAACAGGACTCCAAATAAGGGTAGTTTTTCAAAAACTAAACTCTTTATTTCTGCTTAAAACCCTATGGTGTCACTACTCATTAGAATCGTCTCAAAGAGACGATTCTAATGAGTAGTAACACCATAGGATTTGATGCTAAAATAAGTGAGAAAATGTTGGAATAGTTATTAACAAACAGTGTACTAGTGAAGAGTTAAACGCTTAAGTCTTATCCTATCCAAACAGTGTAGACCCTGAGCAGAGGGCTACTGCACTGTTTGTCATTCTGCAATGTACTGTTAAATCAACACTAAAAAGTTGTAAATGGACTAGACTTGATTGGAAATTGAAATGATTAATTAAAATTTATCAGGGATGAATGAGTTAATTAGCCATTTATTGCAGAAGTATTGAAATAGCTTATTAAAGTGTCATATGTTAATAAATACAATCATTTCAAGGGTTATACACATTTAATATTAACATCCAGTCGCTAGTTTAGTACTATAGGAGAACCTCTCTATTAAGACCACTAAATTGTGGCAAATATTAGTAGTTTAAGACAGGTGACTGCTTAACCCATTACCACATAGCCTGTTTCTTGTTTTAAAGAAAGATGATCACTTAAAGCAGGTTGAAATTAAAGCAGAATGTGCCCCAAGGCACATTCTGCTTTGATTTCAGCCTGCTTTAAGCTACTGCCACCAACTAGAATATAGAAATACTTCTTATTATACATATTCATGATTGAACTATTTTCTTCAGTGGAGGAATAAATGAAAGATGTAAAAAGTCGTTTTTATGGGGTAAAGGGTTAAAGCAATGTGAAAGTGAAACAGAAAGCTCCTACAGGAGCTTTCTGTTTCACTTTCACATTGCTTTAAGCTGTCACCTGTCTTTAATACAGACAATTAGCCTTAATAGAGAGGTTCTACTGTATATTGTTAAGTAATTACTGGCCAAGAGTAGCATGCAATACACATAATTATACCGATTCTTATACTATATGAACCAATTAGTCATCTTACCATACTTGTTTATAAACACAGATTTATTGCAAAATGAGAGTTGTGAAACTCTAGAAGAGATTCATGGACAAACAATGTATCAAATGTCTTAATAAGAGATTTATGGACTTGATGAACTGATATCAGTTGAAGAGAGTAGTGTACTGCTCATAGGGAATAATCGACCAGTCGGTAGTTGTTCTGTACTGCTTTATAACACCAATTTATCAGTTTTAGAGATAAATGTAACACTCAAAGGGAATAAGTAACCAATCAGTAGTGGTTTTGAGCTGCTTAATAAATGCCAATTTATCAATAGTAGTGGGTAGTGTAACAATAATTAACCAATCAGTAGTGGTTTTGAGTTGCTTAATAAATGCCAATTTATCACTGGTAGAGAGTAGTGTAACAATAATTAACCAATCAGTAGTGGTTTTGAGCTGCTTCATAAATGCCAATTTGTCACTGGTAGAGAGTGGTGTAACAATAATTAACCAATCAGTAGTGTTTTGTGCTGCTTTATAGATGCCAATTTATCACTGGTAGAGAGTTAGTGTTACAATAATTAACCAATCAGTAGTGGTTTTGTGCTGCTTAATAAATGCCAATTTATCACTGGTAGAGAATGGTGTAACAATAATTAACCAATCAGTAGTGGTTTTGAGCTGCTTAATAAAAGCCAATTTATCACTAGTAGAGAGTGGTGTAACAATAATTAACCAATCAGTAGTGGTTTTGAGCTGCTTAATAAATGCCAATTTATCACTGGTAGAGAGTGGTGTAACAATAATTAACCAATCAGTAGTGGTTTTGAGCTGCTTAATAAATGCCAATTTATCACTGGTAGAGAGTTAGTGTTACAATAATTAACCAATCAGTAGTGGTTTTGAGCTGCTTTATAAATGCCAATTTGTCACTAGTAGAGGGTAGTGTAAATTATTAACCAGCCAGCAGCAATGGTTTGGTATTGCTGTATTTCTGCCAATTTATCGCTAGTGGATGAATTTAGTAACATTCATAATGCCAATTTATCACTAGAAGGGACTTATTGCAATTGACCAGTTATTTACTATTATAGTTGTTTGGTACTTTTTTATAAGTGCTTACAGCAATACCCAATAAATACGCCTTTTTACGCCTTTAATTTATGCCTCTAATGAAGAAAATAGTTCCAATTTATACAGTCATGAATATGCACAATCAGAAATAGTTTCTATATTCTAACAAATGTAAACTTAAAGCTAGGTGAAAGTAAAGCAGAATGTGCCCTATATAAGGCGCATTCTGTTTTACTTTCTACCTGCTTCAAGTGGTCAGCTGATTTCAAACCAAGAAACAGGCTATGGGGTAAAGGGTTAAGGCAGGGTACTCTAACACTAGTAGAGATTTTTTACATAGTTAAACATTGGTAAATAATTAAAACCAATTTATTACAAGTAATTAAGAGAGTAAAATAGCAATTCAAGAATTAGTTTTGAAATAGGAAAAATTGAACTAGAAAATAAGTTTGGGCACTTGTTTATTAACAAACTACCAGCCATGGCCTGTTTCTAGTTTTGAAGACAGGTTACCACTTAAGGCAGGCAAAAAGTAAGTAAGAATTTTCTTCAGAGGAGAAATAAATAAAAAGATGTAAAAATATAGTAATGTGTTACTGCCAACTTATCTCTTTTGGATGGAGCCCTATCACTGGTAGACAGGGCTCCAGATAAGGGGAGTATTTCAAAAAAAAAATAATTTTATTTCTGCATTAAACCCTATGGTGTGACTACTCATTAGAATCGTCTCGAAGAGACGATTCTAATGAGTAGTAACACCATAGGATTTGATGCTGGTATAACCAAAAAAAAACCTGATTTCTTCAGTTTACTCCCTCTTATCTGGAGCTCTTTGTAGAGATTTCTAGACCTAGTGACCCAGTATGTCATTAGGACGAAGTGCTGTAAAAACATTGTAATGTTGATGTTACAGATAAATCATGCTTGTGAGTTATATGATAATAGGATAGTGCTGTTCTACAAATGGGCATAATGGATTGCCGTGCCTTAGAAGTTGGGAGACCTTCCTTGTTATGAGTAAAAATAAACTAAAGCCAAGTCTGTGTTTTGCAATCATTTAGAAGAAGCCATTTTAACCCATTCTCCCCATAAATATACCTATTTTTATGCTTCTGATTTATTCCTCTACTTTATACAGTAATGAATATGTATTATAAGAAATATTTTCTATATTCTAGCAGATGGTAGCTTAAAGCAGGCTAAAAGTTAAGCAGAATGCGCCTGAAGGCACATTCTTCTTTACTTTCAACCTGCTTTAAGTGGTCCCCTGCCTTCAAAACTATAAACAGGCTATTGAGTAATAGGTTAACTCTTTGCATTCTGGGTAATATTTAGACAATTCTAATGAGTAGTGACACCATAGCAGAAATAAAGATTTTAGTTTCTGAAATACTCCCCTTATCTGGAGCCCTGACTATTGCTTTATTATATAAATCGATATAGGTACCATCAAAACTCAATTGTTTTGCTCCCGCTTAAGCCAAAAAATACCTGTGTTTCAAATACAGTAGGTAAGTTTGACTAAAGCGAGTTTGAATTATCGAGTTTCGACAGTATTTATGCTTGCTCATTGAATGACTGCTGAACAGATTTGACAAGCGAATTAATACAAAAATCAGGGCTCCAGATAAGGGGAGTATTTCAAAAACTAAAATCTTTATTTCTGCATTAAACCCTATGGTGTCACTACTCATTAAGATCGTCTCGAAGAGACGATTCTAATGAGTTGTAACACCATAGGATTTGATGCTGATATGAGTGAGAAAATGTTGTATTTGTTCATATCTGGAGTCCTGAAAAGTTGTGGATACCACTTACAGAAACAAAAGACATTGGCCATTACAAAAGACTTATTCCCAATAGACATATTAGCAGGGCTTTCTCCTTGTTCCTAAATGATCACATTGGCTCAGAAATGGTTGCGAATTGACAGACAATTAAGTAGAAGACAATATGTCAGCTTCTTTAACTAGCCTAGCTACAACATAAAGTTATCTGTTTAAAATACCATCTGTGATAAAATCTTAAATGTTTTCTTATTATCTTGCAGAACTATAACAAAGGTAACAAACTGTTTGGATCCTGATCAGGCCCCACATTTTGTGGGGCCTGATCTGGATCAAAACTGTTTGCAAATGTCTTCTTTGCAAGTTTCCCCCATTCAAATGATTGAATGGATACAGAAGAATGTCACATAATTGACATTCAGAGAAATAGGAACATTTTTGCAGCTGTTCAAATAATGTCCTAGTAAACAAAGCAATTTTGTTTCCTCTAGCTAATAGGCACTGATGATAATAGTACTCATACTTCTATATGGTACAGTGGAGAAAACGTTATTCTTTCCCAATAAACGCATTTATGTTAAATCTATTATTTCCTTTGCAAACAGTTTGGAGCCAGATCAGACGCCGGGTAACCCAGCGTCTGATCAGGCTCCAAACTGTTTGCCACTCAGATTAAAATAAATAGTCAGAATTATCAAAACGTTGTCATTTTCCCCATTTTAGTGTGTAGCGTTTGCGTTTCGTTTGCGTGTAAATGGGAAAGAGCCACTGTATTAAAGCATTCCTCTTTTAGTAATCATTAGAGAAAATACATAGAATGAAACAGGACTTCAGATAAGAGGGCTTAACCTATTTATTTCCAGCATTGTCTGATTTAAGCTTCCACCTAACTCTATATTGGGACTTCATTTACTAATTAGAATTGTCACAAAGTGATTATTCTAAAGAGTGGTCACATCATAGGGTTTGCAGGAGACATAAGGATTTTAGCTTTGGAAATACTCCCCTTTTCTAGAGCCCTAGCTGTGAATCATATATTTCTTATGACCACTCGAAAGATGATCTGCTTATTTTCAGTGTGTAAAACAGGAGGTTGCTTTAAGCAAGAGGAATGTAAAGCAGCAAGCTCCAACAACAGTACTCTGCTGTATATTTTGTCTTGCTTTAATCTACCACCAGTCTTTAACCCTAACTGTGCCAGAAACAAGTATAAATGACATCATTTGCAAGGAAGCCTCTGACCAAGGTCTGCAGTGTTTGTAATTGTTCTAAATATTTTAGGACAAACTCCTCAAAAACCAGTGGCCAGGGATAAAACTGTCAAATTCTTGTATCGAGTGATTGTTATAACAAGGTTTTATTTTGTAACAAAACATATTGCAGTAGAACCTCGATATCTCAAACTCACTTAACCCATTACCCCATAAATATGCCCTTTGATTTAAGTGTGTTCAATCTAAAGAAATTCAACTTTAGAAACACAAGTTATTTTGACTAAGCAAGTTAGAGATACCGAAAATAAATTGTGCTTCCAAAAATAACTTTCTCCACTTACCATGGGGAGCTTTCATTATTGTCCTGAAGAAGGGCTCTTCTTTTGACAAGATTAAACTTCATTTGGGTCTTATTGCTAAAGCAGTTTTGGCAATTTGGCTAAATAGATAAACAGTATCAATCCTGACAGTCTGCCTGTCAACAATTTGAATAGCCTTTGTATTCCTTCTCTCAACTGTGATTGCTTTCTAATCATGTCATAGTCTGTCTGAAGTACAATAGTACCATGTTTGCAGGGCTGCCATGTCTTCGGATTATTCCGAAATCTTCGGATTTTTCTTACTTTCTCCGGACCTACAAATTTTTCCGAAATCTTTGGAATTTTGCTCTTACTTTTAACATTTGGAATTTTAGGAGTTTTTTACACAGAACACGTTGATAAGGGTGTCAAACAGTTTAGATCCAGATCAGAAGCCGCATTACGCGGCTTCTGATCTGGATCTAAATTGTTTGCACAATTATGTTAGTGTTATAGAGCCTGACATCGAAAGTGTAAAGGTACGATTCCTAAAATCGCACTTGAAATTTTGGAAATCTTAGCATTTTTATTAGCAACTTATGGTAGCCCTGTGTTTGAGCAACACTCAAAACTATTTAATTTTGGTCCTAAAGAATTGTAACCCTTGTTTGTAAGATTGTATGCCCTGGCCCATACAATAATTCAGATTTTGAATTTAGTACTGCAGCTAGATTCACACAACTCCACAAGTCCATGTGCATTAATGAGTACAAAATATCAAACCACAGTTTAATGACCTTGACCCTTAACCTTGACCTGTGACCTTGATTTTTGTTTTACATTTAGGTTAATTATTAACTTATAGAGTGATTGCATTTATGATTAGTATGCTGGGCCCAGGGGAATCTTTGTTTTACAGACACTCATTTCTAGCTTACTTTAGTCCTATTATACTTTGAACTCATTATTGCTTATTAACAGCTAATCTAGAAGTCCATAAGAGGTAGAAAGGCTTGAATTCTTTACCCCCAAGTAAATAAATAATCCCAAGCAAAATTCCAAAATATGGTTCCCATTAACCCTTCTATTGCTGGAAACAGATATTTTGATCCTATGCAAACAGTGAAGACCCAGATCAGAGGGCCTGAATTAAGTAGCCCTCTGATCTGGGTAGTCACTTTTTGTCATACTGTATAATAACATTAAGGCATTAAATACATCAAGAGTTAATGTAAAGTAATCATTATCAGAAAATAGATGAGTCCATTTGAAAATTAAGCATAGAAAGGGTTAAGACATACTTTTAAAGTAAATGGTTTTCTGTAATGTGTATGAAACACTTTAAGAATACAGTCAAACTTCGATATCTCGAAGTCGGCATTGTCAAACATACCCGTATTTCAAAGTTAAAACGTGGCTAAGCCACATTTTGACTTTGAAATATGGGTATGTTCGACTTAACCAAGCATGAAAAAAATGCAGTTCATATGTCGAACTATCGGATAGTTTGAGTTAAACGAGTTCGAGATATCGAAGTTCGACTGTATCAAAATTTTATGAATAATGTAAGTAGTTAAGAAAACGTGATGAGCAAAGCAAATTAGCTACTGAACTGCAGTGAAGTTTAACTGCCTCCCAAAATTCAAACCTCCGAGGGGTGATTAAGAATCAATTAGGTTCAATTAAACATTCTATAATGTGTATTTGGTGGAATTATAAAATGTCTGTGAATAGCCTTGAACATTTTCTCACCAATATCAATGTTAAAATCAGTGCAATAAGTTCATCAGTCAGCTCCAGATAAGGGGAGTATTTCAAAAACTAAAATCTTTATTTCTGCTTTAAACCCTATGGTGTCACTACTCATTAGAATCGTCTCTTCAAGACGATTCTAATGAGTAGTAACACCATAGGATTTGGTGCTGAAATAAGTGAGAAAATATTGGATATGTTCAGATTATTCCCTCTTATCTGGAGCTCTGTCAGACATCTGAAGAAAATAAAAGTCTGTATTAGAATAATGTCAGCAAGAAAGTTGTCAATGCCGGAATATTGTCATTGAAGTAGGACAGTGTATGAGGGTTTGAAGGGTTTGTTGCCAGTGAAAGATGGTTTTTCTTCCAGCCAATGCAAAAAGCATAAGAATTAAGATCATCAATACCAGATAATTGTGAATGCAAAACAGACTGCAAAAACAAGATGGTCATAAGTGCAATTAGGTTTTCAATAAAAAAGGTCATTGAAGAAAAAACTTCAATGCAAAAAGTTGGTCATTTCAAGAAGGTTAATTAATTGCTATTGTAATATAAAGTTGCAAGTGCGCAATGGATGTCAATGCATAAAGTATACCAAAAGGTTGCCAATGAAATGAGGATTAAAAGTGTAAGATCATTGTCAATTGTGCAAAGAAGAGTTGCCAGGGAATATAGGTTGTTAATACCAGAAAGTTAATTGTCAATGCTTATCAATGCAAAAAAACAGAGAAGGTTTTCAAAATGAAAATGAAACCAGTGCAAAATGGTAAAACAAAATGTTGCATGTGCATGTAGTTTGTTAATACAAGAAGGTTGTCAATAAAGTAATACTGTCAGTGCAAGAAGGTTGTCAATACAGTAATACTGTCAGTGCAAGAAGGTTGTCAATACAGTAATACTGTCAGTGCAAGAAGGTTGTCAATACAGTAATACTGTCAGTGCAAGAAGGTTGTCAATACAGTAATACTGTCAGTGCAAGAAGGTTGTCAATAAAGTAATACTGTCAGTGCAAGAAGGTTGTCAATACAGTAATACTGTCAGTGCAAGAAGGTTGTCAATAAAGTAATACTGTCAGTGCAAGAAGGTTCTCAAAGTATTATGCATGAAACAGAAATATGTATTCAATAGCATCATTGAATATTCACATGTGGTGCTTTTATGGGGGTTGAGATAGAGGTGCTCAAAGATGCTTCTATGGAGGAAATGGTTAAGCTATACCTTAGTAGCATCAATATTTGATTTGTTTAGATGTATAATCAGGAATATAAGAATACTTTTGCCTTGCATTAACCCTTTACTCTATAGTTACACTTTTCAACACATTTATTTATTCTCTTCAACTGAAGGAAAAAGTACAATCATGAATGTGTTCCATTAAAAATATATTCTACATCCAAGAAGACTGTATCTTAAAGCAGGCTGAAAGTAAAGCAGAATGTACCTTAAGGTGGCCATGCAGGGCATATAATGTGGTGCACATGTCTAATCAGGATTCAAACTGTTTGACACTCTGACCTTGTTTTGAAAATAAATTTTGAACATTCAATATTCAGAACATTACTGTAGTAGACGGCATTTGTTGCAGATGAAAAAATTATCCAGCATGCATGCAAGATGGTCTAAAAGCTATTGTCACCATATGTGCAATAATTACCAACCATGAGTGATAAGCTGGTGGACTGATATATTTCTATATTGCACAAATTATGTTTATCTGACCTTTAATAAAATAGTAATTAAATTCAGATTAGACTGACAACTTATGGTCAGAAGAGGACTAAGTAATTTTTCGGATGGTTGAAATCCATTTTGATAAGAGACATACATATCTGAATCCTACAGCATGTGTTTTTAATTTCTCACAGAATTAAAAATGGTCTTCAAGAACAGGTTGCAACCAGATTAAATTTAAATAAAACAGCTGTAGATCCAGATACAGCCTATTGGTAACTACAATATAGACTTTTTAAGAAGAGAGAAATAGTTTCATTTGTGTTAACACATTCCAAAGAACTGACATTAAGGCTCTGCCTGGCGTATCTATACGTGTAGTGGATTTTCACCAGAGCATTTAATTGGTGTATAGATAATATTTCTAAGGGGTCAGGTGGTGACAAGCTGGTTAATTCATAAAATATTATTGCATGCTTTAGCATGCAATAATATTTGATGCATTAACCAGAACTTGTCTATCTTTATATGATTCTTTGTTGAAAGACAGCTGTACCCTGGTTTTATTGTAACTAACAAGTCTACTGAAACAAATGAAAACCTGATTATATTTTTCTTCCATGACAATTGATATTGGTCTCCATTTTCTTGTAAGCAAATATCTAATTATCACTGGCTGTATCACGCATAATGAGTTCAGCTATCTCACCATTAAATCGGTGATCAAATTTCATTTGGCATTCCTTCAGTAATGAATTATAGAATAGAACGTGTGAGTCATTATGTGATGATCGGGTGTTACAATTCCCGAGGGTCCTACCCTATATTGGCACTTAATCAGAGGTTAAAGATTCACCCTTAAACAGGGCTCCAGATAAAAGATAGAGTATATCAAGGCACCAGATAAGAGGGAGTAAACTGAACACTTATTTCAGCACCAAATTCTATTGTGTAACTACTCATTAGAATCGTCTCAAAGAGACGATTCTAATGAGATGTAACACCATAGGATTTAATGCGGAAATAAAGATTTTAGTTTTTGAAATACTACCCTTTCTGGAGCCCGGGTAAATTGAACAAATCCAAATTTTCTCTTATTTCAGCACCATCCTATGGTGTGACTAACCGTTAGAATTGTTTCAAAGAGACTCTAATAAGTAGTGACAATATAGGGTTTAATGCAGAAATAAAGAATTTAGTATTTGCAATACTCACCTTATCTGGAGCCCTGTTTAAAGATTTACCTTTAACCCTTGTATAGTGCACAATATTTCAAAATAAATGTACCATCCAATTACCCTATAGATATGCCTTTTTGTGCCTTTAATTTATTCCTCCACTAGAGAAAATAGTTCCCCTTTATACAGTCATGAATATGCTATAATTCATTATAATAAAATTATGATCCAATCCGCTGTTGTAGAGAAAAGTGTCATTTCATGCATTTCTTTTGCCTAAAACTACTTCGAAAATTGAATGAAACTTCAAAGAAGGGAAATGCATTTGAGTTTAAATGAATGGAAAACCAAGAAGCTATAATTCTTTTACAGAACAATTTCATTTTTATGTAGTCAGACCTGCCTTCAGTGACCATTCGTTGTCTGCTTTACTGATCTACCCAACGCCAAGCCGTCTCCAAAATTCATTTAGAGGTGACAAACATTTTGGATCCTGATCAGGCCCCACGTTTAGTGGGGCCTGATCAGGATCCAAAATGTTTGCATAATTATGTTTGAAATTCAAGTTTTTCAGGATTGAAATGGCCCTTCTCCAAAAAAATGCACTTTTTTCCAAAGTACACTTAAAATGCGCATTTTTCCTACATTTTTTTACAAAAAGCGTATTTTTTCTGCACTTTTACAAAAAAGCATATTTTTCCTGCATCTTTTGAAATGAGAAGTGCATTTTTCCTGCATCTTTTTTTGAAAGTGTATTTTTTCTGTATCTTTCCTAGCAAAAAGTGTATTTAAAATCCAAGCTAAATTAATAGACTGTATCCGTGTTTTTCACAAATTATGAGATGTCTGGTTTGACTGGCAATGCTTCTCTCGTAAGTGTGTTTTGCAGTATGATGAAAACCAGTCTGGTCAATCAATCATTTATCAATTTACCAAGACACAGTCAAAACATGTTTTCAGTAAACATTCCATTACCAGATATTAACATAGTGGTACCTTAAGATAGATGAGAACTCAATACAGAACAAAAGTAATGCAGAAAGCTCCTGAAGGAGCTTTCTGCATTAGTTTTGTTCTGCATTAAGTTATCCTGTGTCTTGAAGACTTGTATATAATGTATTTAATGAATGCATAGCTAAGGTTTGATTGTAATCGAATGTCTACATGATTATTATTTTGAGATGTAGTATGTACAGTGAAATCATACTATTACCATCAATCAAAGGAATCTTGTTGATTATGCTAAGGAAAGATTCAGATGAAATCAGGATGAAAGTTTCTTTTTAAAACAGAAAGCTCATACATGTATTTTCTGCTAGCTGAACTTGAATCTTGCTTGACCGAAATGCTTTGAACAAGTGATGGAAAGCATACATTTTTTTCCCCCTGGTTGTAATTACTGGATTTACTGTGACATGTTTACAGAATATAGAGTGGGATGGATTTGATCATGGAATATACAGTACAATCTCTCTAGAATGAAAGGTTATAAATGGCATATAGGGGTACTTAGATGCAGGCAACTAATACATTGATGTGTTTTCCCAACAACCTGTTTCTTTGATTTGATGACAGGTGAACATAAAGCAGGTTGAAAGTAAAGCAGAATGTGCCCTCATGCGCATTCTGCTTTGTAACTTTCAACCTGCTTTAAGTTACCATCTGCTGAAGATATAGGAATATTTCTTATGTTGCATATTCATTACTGTATAAAATGGAACTTTTTTCATCAGTGGAGGAATTAGTTAAAATGTGTAAAAAGGCATATCTATGGAGTAAAAGGTTAAACAATTGATAGAAAACATTCCTACTATTGAGTGGTTGTACAGTGGAGAATGTGTTATTCTTTCCCAATAAACACGTTTACGCTAAAACTATTATTTGCAGTCCAAACAGTTTGGAGCCAGATCAGACGCCGGGTAACCTGGCGTCTGATCAGGCTCCAATCTGTTTGCCACCAAGATAAACAAGAATTATCAGAATTGTCCAAAAGTTGTTCTTTTCTACGTTTTAGTGCTTTGCGTTTGCGTACGTTTGCGTTTAAACGGGAAAGAATAACAGATTCTCCACTGTAATTGCTGGATTTACTGTAATCAAAGGTATTGAGACATGTTTACAGAATATAGAGTGATATACTGTACAGCCTCCATAGAATGACAAGTTATTAACCCTTAGCCTTCTCGTCTGCTTCAAGTTTCAAAGTGCTTCAAAGTTGCTCAAAATTGCTGAAAATGTTGTCCGAGTGTCAAACAGCTTGGATCCGGATGAGACGCCGAGTTACTCGGCGTATCATCCGGATCCAAGCTGTTTGCATATGGAGCTATAGTCGTGAGTGGCAGGCTAAGGGTTAATGATCATAGGGGTACTTTAGATGCAGCCAACTAATAATTCTGCTACAGTGTAGGAGGGGGTTGTTTCTTAACCCTTTACACCATAAATATGTTTTTTTATGCCTTCAGTTTATTCCTCCACTGAAAAAAAGTTCCATTTAATCCTTATAGTCGCATTTAGGTGCATTCTGTTTTACTTTCAACCTACTTTAAGTGGTAACCTGTCTTCAAAACTAGAAACAGGCTATGGGATAATGGGTTAACTCTTTGAACCCTAGTCACGCATATATGCGTCATTTACAAACAGGGCACCTTTGAGGAGTACACCTTTCCTATGCAAATAGTGTAGACCCTGATCAGAGGGCTCCATAAGGAGCCCTCTGATCAGGGTCTACACTATTTGTCATTTTGACATATGTAAAAATCAACCCTAAAAGGTCAAAAATGGACAAGACTAAATTGAAAACTAGAATTGTTCATTTGAAGTTTCAGGGAGGAAAGGGTTAAGCTTAGATGTTCTATACATGCAATATCAGTGGTATATATAGGCTATTTGCAGTGATGGGTAACAGAGTGGTCCATTTAGAGCTTCTTTGAATTATATTGATACAGATTTAGCATGTAGGCATCACAAGTAGCTTTGAGAGTGATAAAATGTCTAGACCAAGAGACCTATATATTCCAAATAGAATTTAAGTTCAGTTACCACGACTATATATGCAGGGCTCCAGATAAGAGGGGGTAAAATGAATAAATCCAACACTTTCTCACTCATTTTACCATCAAATCCTACGGTGTTACTACTCATTAGAATCGTCTCTTTGAGACGATTCTAATGAGTAGTGACACCATAGGGTTTAATTGAGAAATAAAGATTTTAGTTTTTGAAATACCCCCCTTATCTGTAGCCCTGCTATATGTAACACAAGTAAATGTGAACTCATTGATAGTATGTATGGATGTAGCTTTACTCATTCACCCCGGAAAGGACAATTCCGATTTCCAATAGTTTCAATACAGTCTAACTTATGATTACTTTTAGCGTATTGTTTTAGCTCACCTGAGCCAAAGGCTCAAGGTGAGCTATTGAGATGGCCCTGTGTCCGTCGTTGTGCGTCGTGGGTCGTTCGTTTTCCGTCGTGCATGACTGTATAAAGTGGAACTATTTTCTTCAGTGAAGGAATCAATTAAAGGAGTAAAAAGGCATATTTATTGGTTATGGGTTTACTGTAGTGACATGGATAGTCATAAATCTTGGAAGATCCTGTGATGAAAATTGTACTGTTTATGACCTGTATTCTCTAAATGGTCGTAGTGAGACTAAAACCAATAAACATCCAGCATACAGTCTATATTGGCATAACTCTTTGAATATTTCATAAATAGTGTCTGCTTCATATTCTGCTTAATATTTCATAAATAGTGTCTGCTTCATTCTGCTTAATATTTCATAAATAGTGTCTGCTTCATTCTGCTTAATATTTCATAAATAGTGTCTGCTTCATTCTGCTGAACCCATTACCCCCATAGCATGTTTTTAGTTTTTCAAGACTGGTTATCTCTTAACCCATTACCCCATAGCCTGTTTCTAGTTTTGAAGATAGGGGATCATTTAAAGCAGGTTGAAAGTAAAGTAGAATGTGCCTTAAGGCACATTCTGCTTTACTTTCAGCCTGCTTTAAGCTACCATCTGCTAGAATATAGAAACATATTTCTTCTTATACATATTCATAAATGTATAAATTGGACTATTTTCATCAGTGGATGAATAAAATAAAGGCGTAAAAAGGCGTAATTATGGGATAATGTGTTAAAGCAGGTTGAAAGTATAAAGCAGAATGCGCCTTTAGGTGCATTCTGCTTTACTTTCAGCCTGCCTTAAACAATCATCTGCTAGGATATAGAAACTATTTCTTATTATAGATATTCATGACTGTATGAATTCAAATGATTTTCTTCTATGGAGGAATACATTAAAGGCATAAAAAGGCATATTTATGGGGTAACTGGTTAAATTCTAGACATGTTCTTTAAGCAAATTATTTTCAAAATTTCTTTCTAAGTGACAAGCATTTTGGAAACATTTTGGATGCCGAGTTTTATTCCATCATGATAGATGAGTGGATCAACTTATGTTTGCAAAGTAATCAGTGGATTATTGGCATATTTAACTCTTTGAATATTTTATAGATGGTGTCTGCTTTATATTGTTAACTGCTTAAACTCTTAGCATTATTTCCAGAGTTACTTTCTAAAAGACACACATTTTGGAATCCAATTAGATGCCGAGCTATTATACCATCTTGATTTGGATCAAATTATGTTTGCAAAGGTAATCAGTGGATTATTGGCTATTATACCATCTTGATCTTGATATGATTTATACTGATGGCAATGAAAGAAAGGGTTATGTAACATAGCTCTAGAATTTCTTCAAAACTTAGCTCAACTTTCACTCTTTGTATGCTGGGTAATTTTTTTCGTCTGCAACAATTATTGTCGTCTGTTACTATTCTAAAAATAGAATTTTCAAAATTTCTTTTCTAAACAGCTTGATCAGAGTGTCAAACAGTTTGGATCCTGATGAGACGCCGCGTTACGCGGCGTCTCATCTGGATCCAAACTGTTTGCAAAGGTACTTACTGTAGGATATATCTGCTGCTAACAAGGTAAGAGTTAGAAAAAGCTAGAAAAAGCAATTCTACTCCATCATATTTTCAATTTGCTTTTATGACAAGAAATTTAGTGTACTAGAGATAATGCATGCCCGTATCATAACGAGTAAGGCTGCTACATAACTAATAACGGCTGTACCAATTATCTTATAATGCAGCTTTTTGTTCCAAATTCAATTACCTCCCCCGCTTACAAATCAATCAAAAGTAGTTTATAGAAACTGGCACACTTCAATATTCCAGATTTACATACTTTGTTAAACCCTTTACTCCATAGCCTGTTTCTTGTTTTGAAGACAGATGACCACTTAACTCTTTCCTCCCTGAAACTTTAAATGGACAATCCCAGTTTCCATTTTAGTATAGTCCATTTCTGACTTTTAAGGGTTGTTTTTGTCAATGTTTTGTATTATGACAAACAGTGAAGACCCAGATCAGAGGGCTCCTTAAGGAGCCCTCTGATCTGGGTATTCACTGTTTGCATAGTACAAGTGCACTTTTCACATGTATACTGTTTGAAAAGGACGCCTAAATGCGGGACTAGGGGTCAAAGGGTTAAAACAGGTTGATCTAATAGGATATCAAAACAGACAAGCGTTGGCAACCACATGCCATGCTCTTGTTAGTATGCATGTTCATCTTGACCGTTCAATCAGGCATACTAAAATATTTTACCAATTGACCTTGACCTTTGACCTAATTTTACTGTTTTTTTCACTGATCTTCAAGTAGGCCATTACTTCAATTTTTCATCTACAACCTTTACTTCTGGTATGCATGTTCATCTTGACAAGTCCTATCCAGACATACCAAAATATTTTTACCAATTGACCTTGACCTTTGACCTAATTTTACTGCATTTTTCACTGATCTTCAAAAACAGAAGAGGGTTGGCACCCGCATGCAGTACTCAAAACTTTCTCACATAACTATCCCTGTTTTCAATAACGAGCAGCGATTACAAATATCCTTGTCTCTAACATGTATAAGATCAATTTGATGACGTCACTTAAACGTCACTACTTATAAAGGCGTGATTACGTCATGGGGATTCTGAAAAGACCTATTGCTTTAAAAATAGCTAAAAAGCGTTGGTTATGTGAGAAAAAGAATCTGTCACTCATCAAGATTTGAGACAAGCTGATCTCAACCTCGTCTAGAATAGAAAAACAGGGTTTTCCCTAGGCAATGACAAATGGGGGACATTGTGTCCCCCAGGTTCCTTTGTTTGGTGGACAAAACTAATTTTTAGGGGGTCACTTGTCTCGACACTGCTTTTTGCCTTTCAAATAACTAATAGAATACCCTTCCATCTCTCACCAAATTCTCTGAAAACCAGGCACTTAGTTATATATGAATAATCTAGAGATGTAAAGAGTGTTGGATGCTTAATGCAGTGTGACAGTATTTCAATTCTAGACTCGGTTGAGACCAGCTTGTCTCAAATCTGGACTCATCACAGTCTGATACTATATGTTTGATATTCAGACTTTAAAATATTACTTAGCATATAAAGAGTCACCAGAACCTGTTTGTTTGATCATCAGCTAGTGTACTTGCTGGTTATATTTCCCATGTATCACATCTGTCTACTCCAGGCAAGGACCCATAGGACTAATGATTGTTTATTTCTTATCAGAATTCATCTGTGTTCTGTATCTTTTATCCCTTAAGCACACTCATAATGAGGGGAAAAGCAATCTATACCACATATTGACTCGACAAATTAAAAACAAAAACAACAACATTAAAATCTGTTCTCCCATACAGATCTTGTTTAAGATTTTAAACAGCCTGGTTCTTGAATATTTAATACTAATTATTATATGCCTTCGAATGATATCGAGCGTTTCCGCGTGTATCTGCAGAATAAAATACAAGAGTCTGTATCAGCCACCTTGTATCAGCCACTTTGTATTTTACTCTGACGTCACTTTCGATTTAACGTGACGTCATTTACGTACATGTACGAGTGCCGCGTTATTCTTTGTGGCATACAAAACTTCTCGTTCTGCTTCATATAACTAATAAATTTTGGATATAAAGTCATATAATAAACACATTACCAGTTGGCAGTGCGCAACAGAGTGTTGCATTTAGCTCTCATCGTTTTTGGCGGAAACAACCGATCGGCTATTTCTGCCAAAAACGTCTCGAGCTAAATACATCACTCTGTATCCCTCTGTCAACTGGTAATGTGTATATACTAGTGGTGATCCGATTGTCGCAACGTCGCCGACAATCAGTTGTTAACTTCAAACACAGCGACAATCGATTGACATTTTCTCTCTTTCGCGACATCGCAAATCTATTTATAACGTTCAAAGATAGAAAAGATTCAAGAATGTTTTTGAAAATATAGGAAGTTAACCTTTTGCTCCGGAAGAGCAAATCCTCCACGTCCCATTATTCTAAAACATCTTGTTTACGCGTGACGTTCACATACAGCACGCTGTAGTTGAATTGTTAATTCTTTATGTTGTAAGCGGCTATGACGTAAATAAATATGGCAGCCTCCATGGTAGTTGATGTTATCATATACACTGACTTCTTAGATACTGTGTCGCTGAAGAATGTAAGTTTGTTATATCAAATGGTTATTTTATTGCTTTAAACGGTGCAAATGACATGCTATTAAACATATAAGCTGAAGTTAGCCTTGGTTGGAAATGATTATAAAAGCACGGAAAAACGCAATTCCGTGAACATAGAAAACAAGAAATGCGTCAAACAATGCAAGCTAGATATGTCTTTAGAAACTATGAGTTAGGCTTACTCTACGTGTAGATCTATATATATTTTATTCATGCCAGTCGTATTTCTGGACAATAGGGAACATCAGTTTGTGTATGCACCAAATCACATGCATAAACATATAGTACATGTATAGCGTTAATTCATTCTTGCTTCATATTGCCATAACGTAGGTGCTCAGTGTGTATTGAAACCATTTTTGTATGATACACTAAGGATAATGGAGCAGTGTAATTTCAGTGAAAATGTTAATCACTCTTTATGAGTCTGTAGTTAGTAAGTGATGAACTCATTTTTTTTTTCATTTTCCAAATGTTAAAATTGTGTTGGTCTACTATTAATGTGTTTAATTTAAAGGTACTGGATGCTAATGTTGGAGACAGTCTCAAAGGGTTTAGTTAATTACTCAAATGTACCTCACATTTGCAAAAATAAGCTACATTTATGTGTGACTTCACCTTTGTAACAGATTATTTGTGCTGTAAGGCCACCTTTCGGTCAACCGATTAATAATCGGAAAGTTATCGATTGAGACCCAACCGATAGAACCGATAATCGGTTGGTCATTTTCGCAACCGATTACCACCACTAGTATATACTAGCCATTAGGATCACTCTGGGAAAGCCTTGTTAACAGTTTATAAAGAAGGGGTACAGCTTAACCCATTACCACATAGCCTGTTTCTAGTATTGAAGATATGTGACTACTTAACCCATTACCCCATAAATACCCCTTTTTACGCCTCTAATTTATTACTCCACTGAAGAATACAATTCCACTTAATTTACACAGCCTATAATAATGACTATGTACCATAAGAAATATTTTCTATATCCTAGTAAATGGTAGCTTAAAGCAGGGCTGAAAGAAAGGCAGAATGCGCCTTAAGGCGCATTCTGCTTTACTTTCAACCTGCTTGAAGTTGTAGACGCCTATCTTCAAAACTAGAAACACTCTATGGGGTAATGGGTTAAAGCAGGTAGAAAGTAAGGCGCATTCTGCTCTACTTTCAGCCTGCTATAAGCTATTATCTGTTAGAATATAGAAAATATTTCTTACGATTTCTAATTGTGACAGTATAAATTGGAACTATTTTCTTCAGTAGAGGCATTAATTAAAGGCATAAAAAGGTGTATTTATGGTGTAATTGGTTAAAAAGGGATGAAAGTTAAGCAGAAAGCTGCTGCAGGCTCTTTCTACTACACTTTTATCATGTGCTAATCAGCCATCTTTATTTTGCTCCATTAATTAGTCATTTTTTGTAGTGGTCATAAAAAAAGTTTTATTGTTTTAATCATCCCTGAAGGTGCTACAATACAACTGCTTTATACTGTATACTCCATGGAAGCACCTTCAGGCTCCTATAATAAATACACCTTAACATAAATGTCACAGTTGAAGATTTTTCATAGTTTTCAACATATGCAGCAGCTTAAAGCAAGATGATAGTAAAGCAGAAAGCTTCAATAGGAGATTTCTGCTTTACTTTCATCTTGTTTAAAGCAGTTAGCTTCCTTAATCCTTGGAACCCTAGTTATGCATTAACTCTTTCCTCCCTGAAACTTTAAATGGACAATTCCAATTTCCATTTTAGTCTAGTCCATTTCTGACTTTTAATGGTTGTTTTTGTCAATGTTTTACATTATGACAAACAGTGAAGACCCTGATCAGAGGGCTCCTGTTTGAAAAGGACGCCTAAATGCGGGACTAGGGTTCAAAGAGTTAATTTACGGGTTCTTTGCAATCAGTGTAACAGTGAAAAGTCCTATGCATTCAGTGAAGATTTAGATCAGAGGACTTTTAAAGGAGCCCTTTGATCAGGGTCAGCACTGTTTGTCACATTGCAATAAATTGACAATATAACAACCCTAAATATTGAAAATGGACTTGACTAAATTTGAACCGGGCATTGATTTTATGAAATTTCAGGAAGGAACGATTTTAAAACATACAGCGTTCTTTTCTACACAACTCCCAACAGGAGACAAAAAGTGTGTGCGTTGTTCCGAGGGAGTCGTTATAGGGAGGGAAATAGACTTACATTTGCAAACAGCTTGAATCCAGACCAGACGCCCCGTCACACTGCATCTGGTCTGGATTCAAGCTGTTTGTCACCCGTCATTATTTTTTAATCTGTCAAAAAACAGCAGACGACAATTTTATAAGCAGACTATTTTGTAGCAGAGAAAGTGTAAGACATACAAGTCTTTTAGGGGAAGCAGCGGCAATGGTCGTTGTAAGGAGGGAGTCGTTGTTAGGAGGGCAGTTGTAAGGAGGGAGTCGTTGTTAGGAGGGCTGTTGTAGGGAGGGAGTACTGTAGTTGGATATTTATTGTTTGCACTTTTTGCTATAGAGGAAAGGATTAAAAGTCTGTTACTACATAAAAAAAGTTAGTTTTGGGCTTTAGGCACATGTTTAGAGTTGGATTTAGAGTGGATTAATTACACTTGTATGCAAATTTCTGCTAAAGAATTTGCCCTGGAGAAATGTGTGTGACATTAGTACAGTTTAACTGCTAAAAACAGGTTCAGATTGATTATTTACCAAAATGTTCCCACATAATAATGTTTTTTTATGACTTTTGAAACATTTCAAATTGCTGCCATCCATTCAGGCAAAAGAAAAACACGTCTGAAATTACAAGTATGTCAAATTGTTAAGATCCTTCAATTTTGTGAAATTTAACCCATTACACCATATAAACACCTTTTTACACCTTTGATTTATTCCTACACGGAAGACAATGGTTCCACTTTATACATTCATGAAAACGTAGTATCAGAAATATTTTCTTTTTTCTAGCAGATGATAGCTTAAAGCAGACTGCTTTAAGTGGTCGGCTATCTTCCATACTAGAAATGAGCTATGGGGTTAATGGTTAAAGGAAGATGAACTCAGACAAGCCTACCATCTGCATGGAGAGATCATTAAGATCAGAACATTGATCAGGGCTGCCATAATTTGATCATGAAAATCCTAAGATTTCCAAATTTTCTATTTTTCGAGCGGGATTACTTAAAACAGGTTGAAAGTAAAGCAGACTTAATATGCACCTTATAAGGTGCATTCTGCTTTACTTTCAATCTGCTTTAAGTTTTCATCTGCTAGGATAAAAACCCGTAAAAAATGGCAGCCCTGTCTTCACATCTCCTCTCATATGCCAAATGGTTCCTCTCTTGCACTATATGTTTTTTCCATGATTAATGATTCTCAGTTTGGGGTCATATTGGTTTTGGCCTGGGTGCCTCCCAAGTCTGGCTAACTGGGTGTCCATCTGTCTGTATATAACATTAACTCTTTGCATGCTAGTGGCAGAATCATGATTATCTGTGCAAACAATTTGGATCCTGAAGAGACGCTGCGTAATGCGGCGTCTCTTCAGGATCCAAACTATTTGTCACTTACTGTACCTGTTTTAAATAGAAAATTTGAATGAATTAGACTTAACTGGAAACTGGAACTATCCATTTGAAGCTTCAGAGTGAATGAGTTATGGGTTAATGCTATACTGTATATTTGTATTAATTTTGTAGTGCATTTAGCTGCCACCTTTATATAGACTGTGAATTCATTTCCTTTTAACACTTCTCCTGTTCCAGATAAGAGAGGGTAAACTGAAAGAATCCAACATTTTCTCACTTTTTTCAACACCAAATCCTATGGTGTTACTACTCATTAGAATCGTCTCTTCCAGACAATTCTAATGAGTAGTGACGCCATAGGGTTTAATACAGAAATACACCCCTTATCTGGAGCCCTGTATATAACACTCACCCCAGTAATTGAACATTTATCATCTGAACTATAACAATGGCTTATGAAATTAGGAAACTTTTCCTGACTATTTGCATTTCCTGACTTATGTCAAACAGATCCTATAAGAGAACAGTGAAGACTTTGATCCCAGATAGCTCATTCAGGAACTGTTTGATCTGGGTCTACATTGTTTTCAAAATGTGTCAACGATGCATCAATAGCAGAAGAATTTGTTAATAGCCACTTTACGCAGGTTTACTGTAAAACAATACTGCCGATTATTCCAGGTTTTATATCATGTTAAATGTTGCTGATCAAAATCAATAGTGATGGAATAAAGTAGTGCCTGGGCCACATTATATCTAAATAGTGCTTTACCATTTAAACCCTTACAATACAGGAAGCAATAATCAAAGACTTGCATGCAAATGGCTGGGATCCAGATAAGGCCCCACAATATGTAGTACATTTGTTCACTCTGGATCCAGACTTAATTTGGCATATTATTTGGTATTTCCGGGCAGCATGCAAAAACAAGTTTTAACAAAGATGCAGGCAATTAAGAAGCATACAATATTATATTATATGATACGGTAATTAAAACCACTTTCCTCAATGACCAAAATAAAATGTACTTATCAACTTTATCAAACTGTATAATCAACCCATTACTTCATAAATATCCCTTAACCCATGCCTGTTTCTAGTTTTGAAAATAAGTGACCACTTAAAGCAGAAAGAAAGTAAAGCAGAATGTGCCTGAAGGCACATTTTGCTTTACTTTCAGTCTGCTTTAACCTATAATCTGCTAGAATATAGAAAAATTATCTTTTTATACTTAATCATGAGTGTATAAATTTAAACTTCTTTCAGTGGAGGAATTAATTAAAGACGTAAAAAGCGTATTGATAGGGTAATATATGTGTTAATGCCTTTAATTATTCCTATACTAAGAAAAATATAGTCCTAAGCTAGGAACTTCTGAAAAATAAAATAACTGATGGCATTTCAAGTATTTTTAAGATTGAAGCTTTAACCCTTTACCCCATAGAAGCGACTTTTAGCACATCTAATTTATTCCTCCGCTGAAGAAAATAGTTCCAGTTTATACCCTCATGAACAATTACCATAACAAATATTTTTATGTAGCCTAGCAGATGGTTGTTTAAAGCAGGCTGAAAGTAAAGCAGAATGTGCCTTAAGGCACATTCTGCTTTACTTTCAACCTGCTTTAAGTGTTCACCTGTATTTAATTTTATATAAGGGTTATTGGGTAAAGGGTTAAAGCAGATCGAAAGTAAAGCAGCACTCTAAGGGGCATTCTGCTTCAATACTTTCAACCTGCACTAGAAACAGGCTATGGGGTAAAGGTTTAAGGAAAGTTTATTACTCAGTACCACAGAATAAAGTAAAATATTTACATTCGCCCCATTCAGTTCCATTGAAAAAACATTTCATTAAATTCGGATAGTTGAGGAATAAATTACGAGATGTGAAAAGGTATATCTTTTGGGAAGTGGGTTAACAGGTTCATTGTTTATCAAAGGCATTAGGAATTTCGGCATTATAGCTGAATTTCCTAGGTCTGTTGTAATGATTTGTTTATTTGAAGGCTTCATCCCAGGGCACACAGGAAAGTTTATTTTTCTTTAACTCTTGCTACTGGTGTAGTTTTTGCATTTATGGCCAAGCATGTTGCTGGGCTTTCATTTTTCATTCAACGCTCCAGATAAGGAGAGTATTTCAAAAACTAAAACCTTCATTTTTTTGCTTTAAACCCTATGGTGTCACTACTCATTAGAATCGTCTCTTCTTCGAGACAATTCTAATGAGTAGTAACATCATAGGATTTCAGGTGCTGCATGAGTGAGAAAATGTCGGATTTGTTCAGGTTACTCCCTTTTATCTGGAACCCTGTTCATTCATTCAAAATAAGGACATTGTGTCAAACAGATTGAATCCAGATGAGATGCGGCATGATGCCGCGTCTCATCTGGATCCAAAACTGTTTGCCAAAGTTCTCACAATTTTACCGCAAGCTTGCAAAGATTTAATCAGGACAGGGTTGAAGGATTGACAAATATTTCTATCTGAATTAGTGTGGAAAGACATTTCAATGAGAGACTGTAAATTTGTACGCAGGGCACCATTCCAATGCTTGCCGAAGGCCAAGTTTTTTCAGCAGTTTCCGGAACCCATCATGGTTTATATAGCATTTAGACAATTGGTGTGGTGTAATATCTGGCAAGATGAAAATACATGACTGCCAATATGAAAGGCTATCTTTCATTGATCTTTGTTCTAGCTTTATATTGTGTCATCTGATTGTCTATCAGGGAAATCTAGTGATAAACCCTTTCCTCCATATCGGCGCCATATGACCATTTCGTGTGTGGCGGTGCCGTAAAACACAACTCAATCAATAATTTCCTCCATAGCCTGTTTCTAGTTTAGAAGACAGTGGTGACCACTCAAAGCAGGATGAAAGTGAAGCAGAATGTGCCTTAAGGTTCATCATTCTTTGCTGCTTTACTTTCTGCTTGCTTTAAGCTACCACATGCTAGGAAAAAGAAGCTATTTCTTATGATAAAGATTCATGACTGTTTTAATTGGAGCTACAGTAGAACTTCGATGTGTCGAACTTCGAAGAGTCGAGTTTCTCGATGTGTCGATCTTTTTTTAAAGTCCCAACCTTTCCCCCTATATAACCTTATTTAAAATCTACGTATGACTTGAGTTTTTATAAGTCGAGTTTTTCGATATATCGACTTTTTTTCTCGGTCCGTACGTACTGTTTTACTCAAAATTCACTACACATGTGTCGATGTTCTACTGTATGAAGGACCGGAATTTGGCTTGTCGAGTTTTTCACACCTCCGTGACCATCTTTACTCAATTGATTGTCATGAATCAGAATTACCCGACTGCCCAATTATCCAGGACAAACAGGCCAACACCTTCTCAATGTGTCAACGACACCGTGTATTTCTTGATTCATCTACTCTTTTCCATATTTTATTCGTCACAGACTTAATCATAGCGCCCTTAATTCGTTTTGTTTCAAGTCAATATGAAAACATATGCGTATTTCGGTCGATGTTCTATATATGCCGGAAGAGAAATGTGTAAAAGACAAAGAACAACTCACGCGGAACCCATTCCGAAATGTGTAGCATCAATAGTTATGCAATTATCCGTATCCCTCTAAGGACATATGGATTCTATTTTAAGAAAAGGGTTTCCCCTGAATCTGGTTCCAGCGTTTCGAGAGAATGTAATATGCTAGAATTGGTAAAATAACCGGTGTGCAGATAAAAAGCGACTTCCGTCCATTCCGCTGTGTTGTTATTTTCTGAAAATCGAGCTACGGCAAACGTATTTTCGGCCGATGTTTACATTTTTAAGATTCGGTTTGGTAAAATGAGTAAATATGCATTCAGTTTGGATGCGATACGAGCGTTACACAATTGTTTTTGAATGTTTTTAATTTTAAATAATTGATATCAACAAGTAACATACGGACATGTCGGCTATATGGAGATCGAGTATATTTGAGAAAAAAAAATCGAGGGAACATCAGGTAAAACATGAGTCGAGGCTTCGATGTGTCGAGTTTTTTCTGATGGTCCCTTCAACATCGACACATCGAAGTTCTACTGTATTTTCTTCAGTGGAGGAAAAAATTAAAGGCGATAAATGCGTATCTATGGAGTAAAAGGTATATTGTTAACTTGTCTTCCACTGGACCCTAGTGACTATAAGTATAGTGTCATTTAAGGGGGTAGGTGCACCTTTGGAAAGTAATTACCAAATTCTTCAAACTTTGCATACAGACAGTAAAATTAGTTTCTATGACAAAACTGGTGAAAAAAGTGGGGGTACCGGACCTTTCTTTTTCACAATTTGAGATTTTTCAGGGCTACCCCCCTAAAATTGAAATTTCACAAAAACTCCTAAATTTTTGTACTACGGTTTTTCAATCTTTATTTAAACAAACTATCTGTACAAAAAGTATCCTAATTTATATTACCATAGTAAGAATAAACTCTGAAAATAATGTTTTGTCAAGATTCAAAATAAAAATGTTTGATTTCACCGAAAAGGAGTAAAATTTACCCCACCCACTTTTTTATAATGGGAGAATAAGGCACAGTGAAAATTGCCCTACAAATTGTAGCAAACTAATTACCAAATTTTTTATTTGTTGATTTTAGCCTTCCAAACATAAAGTTTTAGTGAAATAGCAAATAAAAACACAGGGTCCCGGATCTTTTAAAAAAGATATAGATCGTTTTACTGAAAAAATCCATTTTTTCTCATTTTTTCACTTTTTGGTGTATTTTTACCCAAAAAAAATTTTTTTCAAAAAAATATCATTTGATCTTTTGAATTATCTATAATTTATACTAAAACTGTACTTCCATGAAAATTTCATGCTTATATTCTGAGAAATTGAAATGAAATCGGATGTAACAAAATGCAACCTACCTATGAAAACGGTGTATGCTGTAAACTACGAATAGGACATAAAACTTAAAAAGTCCCTTCCGGAACGAAAAATCTAATTTTTTCCTGGGAAAATAGTATTTTATGACTGTTTGCATTCACCAAAAATGAGTTCTTAACATTTTTCGGAAAATGAGTTCGTAAAATTTTTCGGAAATTTCATAATGCTCAAAAAGACAGGCCGACATCCTTAAAGGGAAATGGACAGCTGGTGATAAATATCTTTTAAATGAAAGATATTAAAAAAAAAATCGCCTTCTGCCTTTGAAATTTTGAAAAATAATAAAAAATGAAGTAGTTAGAGCCGTTTAAACTTTATGATATATGACTGTGCAAGTGACCATAGGGGCCGCCATTTGTTTACCTGTGTGACGTAACTAAGGCCTAACCGGGAATGCCGTAGAGTGCGCGGAATTTACATCGATAACATTAATAAACTGAAATACTGAGAAAAATTTGACATGTGGAGGAAGGTAAAAACACTTTAGAACTTCAGTGTTACGATTTCGAGCCTAAATCATCAGAGAATGTAATATTAGAAGACAGAGACTACGACGGGTCGGGCGAAGAGAAAGCGCATTCGCCGGACGAATTTGCGACTGCAATACTTGTGTTTAAATGCCTACAAAGGAGGTTAATACTTGCTGCAGAACAAATGAAATGACGATTGGGTGTCTTGGTGACAATGAGTGCATAGCAGAACATCAAAATTTCGAGCTATTAGTGCTTAATCCAGCCATACTTGAGGTAGCGTATATCAGGCAAATCTCATAGGACACCGGAATCGGGCACGGATACTCTTGATAATATTTGCATACTGGTTGTGAATAAAGGCATCGAAGCCCTGTGACTTTCGAAAAAAGTTTCTCCGATATATTTAGTCTTATCTGTTAATATTTCCGTAAATATTAATCATAAACATCGGCTCCAGGATATCTTTGTTTTTTTTACGGGGCCACGGCTAAAACACGAGCAGATAAAGATGATAATACATGTGCCGATTTTTATAACATCCAGTCAGAGACAGTGTATAGCCATATGGCTATACACTGTCTCTGCATCCAGTACAAAACGGATGATCGAGGTATTACGTTTTTATTTAATAAAATAAGGGGGATTAAATTATTTTTCTGGTCTGTTATGAATTTTCCGTGACGTTTAACATCGGTTCTGCTCCTCAATCGGACATACATTTTTAGAAAATAGACCATTTATTCTCGGTAAACTTTCGTACATCCAGGTCTCAATCATAGAGTTTCTCAATATCTCATTTGGATCCAAACTGCTGCTGACCTTTAAGTACAGTCAGTTTTGATTCCGATCTGGGTCCTAACTGTTTGTCAGTCTCTCGTATGGATCAAAGTTTCTTCAATGAGCTTTTCAATACATTCAGTTTGGAGTTTCTCAATATCTCAGTTGGATCCAAACTGTTGCTGAACTTTTTGCACAGTCATTGACATGACAAATGTGGAATATCAATTTATCATCTAGCAATTGAGACTCGCAATGTCTGATTAAGATCCAAACTGATTAATTGTCTGCTGAACAAAGTATTTAATATTCTGATCTGGGTCAAAACTGAACGCTCTAGATAACGTGACCCGAGTGCTCATTTATTGTATTAATGTCGTTTTTTACTTATCGTTATATATCTTGAGCTTATATAAAGATCTATGAAAATCATAATCGAAACAGATTCAGGACATATTTCAGCAGGCGGCTTTGATCTAGATCGCATTTTATGCTGACATTCATCATCAACCACTAATCAATTAGGCTGCCTTGCAAATTGTACGATATGGACCGGAAATGTTTATACACAACCCCTTTTCTGCCTAAGACCCCCTCTGTGAAGAAGCAAGAAGCTTTAGGCCTGCAGGGCATAAAGATCCATATTACGTAATCTAATTAGCCGCACTTGTCAAACAGGGTTGTGATTTTAAACACAGGCTAGCTAGTTGGCTACTTAAATATGCGATTACACGCCAGAGCCTTTTACCCTTTACCCCATAGCCTGTTTCTACTTCTGAAAATATGTGACCACTTAAAACAGGTTGAAAATACTTTCAGCCTTCTGCTAAAAATAGAAAATATTTCTTATGATTTTTTTTTGTGACAGTATGATATTGAAACTATTTTCATCAGTATATGAAGGAATTAATTAAAGGCGTTAAAAGGCGTATTTATGGGGGAAAGGGTTACATCAAAACAAAAAAGCCAAGATCTTAAAAAAAAAAGAAAAAAAGAAGATTGGACACGTCTAGCTCTTGTGGTTTTGTATAGATCTAGATGTGTATGCTGCTTTTTTAAAAAGGCTAGAGTCTACCATAAAACTCAAATTTAAATCTTAAATTAAAATTCATTTAGGCTTATCTAAAAGTTGTTTGAATTTTTTTCTACAGAAATGACGAGTGTAAAACTACACCCAGAAATAAGAACGATAAAACTAGATCCAATCAAAATCGGTTTTGGACTAAAGTAAGATCGCTCTATCAGATCGGGATCTAGAGAATCGCGATGATTAAATTAAGAAAGAAAAAACCGATCTAGATCTACCCGTACAATATGTAGATCTAGTAATGAGACTTTTTTCATTAAGAATTGCTGTAGCGTTGAATTCCTAAACCGAGACGAACCAGCTAGAAAATGCTGATTTGTAAACGAGTTGGTAGATCTAAGCCAGTTCAACATTTAGGTCTAGATCAGCACAATATCGCACTGATTATCAGATTTTTTTTTATTGTAGATCTAGATCTAATAATTATAATCATCAATCAAGGTATTATGGATGTCGCAATACTCTACTGTTAGCCATTTCGCAGGATTGTTTTCCCAGATTCTATAGCTGGGAATTGGAACAGAAATTTCTCTAAGCCGATTAACGATAGCTTCTGATCGTATCTGGATCTACACGGCCTTTCAAGTTCATCATAATTAATATGAATATACCATCTATCTATTATCTTTTTTTTAACTGTATGCGACCTTGAATTAAGCTTGCCGTTACATTTACTGACGAAGTGTGAAATGTCCGTCCAAGTTACAGCGGTTGCGTGAAAGAGCCAATCAGCGTTTGGGCCTTTCTGTCGTCACAAAATGGATAAAAATCGAGGGTTCCGAATGATAGCTTTGCCAATATGGCGGCGCCCATTCCAATTAGCGACAGCTTACCTGTATGCAATAAATCGACCTTTTTCGTACCTTATCGATGAGTAATAATTGCAGGACCTTCATGAATGTTGTTGTTAGGATAAAATCTAGGATATAAAACCATATTGTCATCAGCTGTCCATTTCCCTTTAAAAAACAGCTTCCCTGTGAAGTGTACACTTGTAAGCTTGTGATCAGGGTCTGCACTGTTTGCCATTTTGCAATAAATTGTAAAAGAGAACCCTAAAAAGATCTAAACTTGGAAACTGGACATTTCCATTTGAAGTTTGAGGGGTGAATGAGTAATTCAAAAGGAGTCATCTGGACAAATGCAACATTTTCTCATTCATTTCAGCACCAAATCATATGGTGTCACTACTCATTAGAATCGTCTTGAAGAGACGATTCTAATGAGTAGTCACACCATAGGGTTTAAAGCAGAAATAAAGATTTTAGTTTTTAAAAATATTCCCCTTATCAGCCCTGCTTCCACCTATTTGTAGAAATCTCTGTATATACATCAATACAAGCTTGACCATATCTGAACGTTTTAACTCCTTTGAACAAATCCAACATTTTCACACTCATTTCAGCATCAAATCCTATGGTGTCACTACTCATTAGAATCGTCTCTTCGAGACGATTCTAATGAGTAGTCACACCATAGGGTTTAATGCAGAAATAAAGATTTTAGTTTTTGAAATATTCCTCTTATTTGGAGCCTTGCTTCCACCTATTTGGAGAAATCTATACATCAATACTAGCTTGACCATATCTGAATGTTCTAACTTCTTTGGCATGACAGAAGTCATTATTCAAGTTTATCAGCAAAGGGAAATAAATTTCTCCGGGCTTGGTTAAGCAATTCCCATTTCTTTTTCCTCTCCAATCAATGGAGATCAGCTCTGAGAGATGTATAAACTGTTAAACTTGACATTGCCCACTTAACAACTGTCAGTGAATAAAACACCCGTTCCTCTCTCTTTTTGGCATAAACTGTAACTGTGTCTATAACCATTAACACATTCAACCCTAGCGACGATTATACTCGTCATTTACAAACAGTGTACCTGTGAGGATTACATTTGTCCCATGCAAACAGTATAGACCCTGATCAGAGGGCTCCTTAAGGAGCCCTCTGAACAGGCTCTACACTGTTTGTCATAAATATTTTGTTAAAATCGCCCCAAAATGTCAATATTGGACTTAGACATATATTGAAATTGGAATTGTCCATTAAAAGTTTCAGGGGTGAATGAGTTCAGCATGCTTTGACCAATTAACCCATTAATACCCCTTTTTACACCTTTATTTTATTCTTCCACTGATGCACGATAAAAAATATTTTATATATCCTAGCAGATACAGTAAACCTTGCTTATAACCAACACCTCGGGATCTCCAAAAAGTGTTCGCTATAGCAGAAGTTTGTTATAAAGTAGTATGCTATAGGCGAGGTTGGTATAACTGTTTGGACTCATAACGAACATCAAATTCAGTTATGTCTAGACATGTACATGAGGTAATTTCGTGTCAGGCTAAAAATACATTCACATTCAGAAGAACCTTATTTTGCAGGTGACTGAAATACCGAAAACAATCAGATTTAAGCGCTTTTCATATAGTTTAGTTCCTGAAAATCATTCAAATCGCTGTGTGTGCAGTTTTGGTATATGATATTGAAATTGTTACTATGGAGATGATTACTTTTATAAAATGATTACAGATTAACCCTTTCGGTACATAAAACTTGTTTTGATTACTTTCGCAAATAGTTTGGATCCAGATCAGGCCCCACGTCAGTGGGGCCTGATCAGGATCTTAACTGTTTGCCACTCAGATCATATTTCTGTGAATAAAAAAAGAAGACAAAACCTATTTCAGAATTTAAGCAGATGACATTTTTTAGTAAAGGACATTTTCTGTGTTGAAAGAGTTTAAGGATTTCTCCCTTGGATAGACATAACTGATTTCTCCCGGATCTCTGTAATCATAGCACCCAGGAGTATTGTGGAAGACAAAATAAAAAGAAACCTGTTTTCTTGTCGGTTATTTATGAGCTTACTTAACTCCTTTTCTCCTAAAATGTCCTCTGCTTCCATATTTTCTTCAATGAAAAAAAAAAAATTTTGCTTTTCATTTATCTAAACTGATAAAACGTAAGAATGTGTTTGAATCAGTTTCAAAATGAGATCAAATACCTGTTTTTTCTCGAGTTTAATCTGGATCAACACTGTTTGCAAATGTGACTAAAGTTAAGCTTTGCCGATTAAGTGTTTAAAGGGGGGAGTAATTTTATGAATATTCATCATTACAGCGATCATTTATGCATTTTGTTGACATTCTGTCATAGAAACGATCTGATACAGCACAAATGGCTTACTTTCCCAGGCAGTAACTTCCATGCAACTTGACTAGTCAAACTTCGATATCTCAAACTCGCTTAAGTCGAACATATTCATATTTCAAAGTTAAAACGTGGCTTTTAGCCACGTTTTAACTTTGAAATATGAATATGTGTACAGTAAGCCATATTGATAATGTACAATTAGTTGAAATATAGAAATACGTGTAAATTTGACTTAAGTGATTGCGCAATGTGGAAGTGGAACTGTATATGATATTCATGCTCACAGCTTTTTATTGATTATTGATAGATTGCTCAGATGGTTCTCGGCAAAATGTCAGAGTGGATGTCTTATTTTCTCCCCATCAGTTGAAAAAGATCACAGGTTAGGATGAACTAGGGACTTCCATCTTGGCAACCTGTGTAATATATTGGTGAATAGACTTAAAGCTGGGAACCAAATATTTGAACAGGGTTTTTAGCTCACCTGAGCAAGAAGTGCCCAATGTAAGCTTTTGCGATCAGTCAATGTCTGGCGCCCCGCCCTCATGCGTTGTGTGTCAAGAATTTCTTTAAACATTTTCTTCTAACCAACATGCCTGATTGTAACCAAACTTTACAGGAATGTTCTTTAGAACAAGATCTTTCAAAGCAAGAATTTTAAACATTGTAGAACTCTGGTTAAATTGCCATGGCAACCAAAGTGAAAAAAAGGAAACTTTAAAAAAAATATTTCCAAGAACCACAAGGGTAAGAGCTTAGATATTTAGCATGGAGGAACTTCTATGAAACTGGAATTGTCCATTAGAAGTTTCAAGGGGTAAAGAGCAGACACGTGCCCTGCGTTCATTACCGCAAACTCAACAGAACCTCTTGCCGCTGTCCGGTCGCCTCAGGGCGCAGGGCACCCACAGGTTTAACGTCCTTAAACATTGCATGCTTTTGTCGTTCGCCAGCCATGGTCACTCCTCCTTTGTGGGCCTTGAGGCAAGCGCTATGTGGCCAGAGGTTCTGTAAAGTTTGTGGTAATGAGCGCAGGGCTGTTTTGACATTAAAACAAAGCTGTAAGGGAAGTGGTTAACCCATTCATCCATGAAATTTCTAATTCAGTTTTTTTTTCAGCAATAAATTGCAAAATGACAAACTCCTTTAGGAGCCCTCTGATCTGGGTCTGCACTGCTTGTATAGGACAAGTGTACTGTTCACAGGTACAGTGTTTGTATAAAGGACGTTTATACACTTTTCTAGGATTTGGTGAGTCAAACCAGTCGCAGCATGTAATGATCCACAGGAATGTAAATCGTTCAAAATCAATGTTGCACAAATCAAAGTGTGCAAGATAAAACATACAAAATGCATTTCATATCAGATGCATGATCAGTAATATCAATGGCTTGTGTCCATGTTATAAAACCCCTGGTCTGATAAACATCAGAATATCAGTAGAACTCTCGTGGAGTATCAATGCTCATTTTAATGCCTTAATTCACTGCCATTATATCATCTGCTTCAACCCATTGTTCAATAAATGTGCCTTTTTACGCCTTTAATTTATTCCCTGTCTGAAGAAAATAGTTCCAATGTATACAATCATGAATGTGAAGCATAAGAAATATATTCTATATATCCTATCAGATGGTAGCTTTAAGCAGGCTGAAAGTAAAGCAGAATGTGCCTAAAGCACATTCTGCTTTACTTTCAACCTGCTGCAAGCATAGTTGTAACCTGTCTGAATCAAAACTAGAAACAGGCTAGAGGTAAATGAAGAGTTAAACAATTGCAGGCTGCTTTATTTTCAACCTGAGAGTTGTCAGAGAGACAACAAAGGTTGCCATTGGCACATTTAGAAACTTAAAAGCAGACTCTGAGGTCAAGGTCACAGAGATTAACCTTTTGTGTGCATGGGAACATCTTATTCATATACACATGCATACCAAATATGAAAGCAATATCCCAAGGGACATTGGAGTTATAGGCATTTTTAGAAACCTAAAGGCAGATTTCCAAACCTAAACACGGACCCTAACTTCAAGGTCAAGGTCACTGGGGTAAGAATATTTATATGCATGAAACGGTCGTATCCATATATACATGCATGCCAAATATTAAAGGAATGTTTCAGTGAACATAGGAATAACAGCATTTTTCAAAACCTAAATGCAGATTTCGAAACCTAATTGTGTGCCCTAAGTTCAAGGTCAAGGTAACAGGGGTCAAACTTTTTGTGTGCATGGAAAGGTATTGTCCATATACACACACATACCAAAATTAATGCTTTAAGCTTCAATCAAGTATATAGAATATAGAAAATATTTCTTACAAAACAAGTCCATGATTGTATAAAATTTGATAAGAACTATTTTCTTCAGTGGAGCAGTAAATGAAAATTGTAAAAAGGCATATTTATTGGGGTAAAGGGATTAAGCCTTTTCCTCCATAAGTATTTCAGGATGCCTTTTTCATTCCTCTGCAAAAGAAAGAGCCATAGAATGTTTCTACCCTGTAATGGAAAGTACAGTAAACTTTTAGAGCTTTCTGTTTTACTTTCATCTGGCTTTAACCCATTACCCCATAGCCTTTTTCTAGTTTGGAAGATAGGTGACTACTTAAAGCAGGTTGAAAGTAAAGCAGAATGCGCCTTAAGGCGCATTCTGCTTTACTTTCAGCCTACTTTAAGCTACTTTCTGCTAGAATATAGAAAATATTTCTTATGATACGTGTTTATGACTATACAAATTGGAACTATTTAATTCAGTGGAGGAATATATTTATTGTGCTAAAAGTCGTTCCTATGAAGGAAGGGGTTAATCTACCACACCTAGCTGTCTTTTATACACTCAATGAATCCTCAATTTAGCATTCATAATAGCTAGAGGGTTTCTACTGTACACACATCCACATAAAATAACCATTAATATTCAATACAGGTGGTAGCTTCAAGCAATATGAAAGTAAAGCAGAAAGCTCCTAAAGGAGCTTTCTGCTTTACTTTAATCTTACTTAAGGCAACTATCTAACTCAAAACACAAAACACAATACATTATTACTATATAGGGGACATGTGCTATATCAATTGGATATAGATAATTTGCACCCAGTTACTTATAGAGCACAGGGTGAAATTAGACCCATGCTGCTAGAAAGTGCCAATCAGTAGATATGTTTGCCTCCGGATATACATGTGTTTGGAGGTGTTATCCAGGAAAGGCGTTTACCTTATATCATGTTAAACGAGAGATAGGCTGACAGCTTAGCCTATTGAATTTCTAATCCATTTAGATCGGCAGATAACTGTTTACTGATGGGCTGCTATAGGCCCTAGTTATGCTTTACTTCCATTGATTTACGACTTATAACAATATAATCGATATTAGCAGCCAGTCGCACTGTTATACCCTTATTGTGCTGCAATTCCATCATCGTTAGAATAATGTTCTATATTTTATCTTTTAACCCATTACTGAATAAATACACCTTTTTACGCCTTTTTTTTATTCCTTCAGTGAACAAAATAGTTCCAATTTATGCAGCCATGAATATATATCATAAGAAAATTTTGCTATTTTCTAGCAGATTGTAGCTTAAAGCAGGCTGAAAGTAAAGCAGAATGCGCCTTAAGGCGCAGTCTGCTTTACTTTTAACCTGCTTTAAGTGTTCAAATATCTGCAATACTAAGAAACAGGCTGAAAATGGGTTAATCAAATTATGTTTAAGCTCACCTGAGCGAAGTTCATGGTGAGTTAATAAGTAGGACCGCCTTCATTCCAGCATCTGTATGTCCACCTGTCTGTTTGTCTGTATGTCTGTACAGACGATAACTGATCTGGCCATCCTTCCATCCACAATGGTTTGTGAACAATATACTAGAGTTTACAGTTTTACCTAAAACTTTATCAAACTCAATGCTCCAAATGTTGTTCTTGACCAAATCTAGATTCAGTATGAATCTATTTGATATGTATAGGGCTCCAGATAAGGGGAGTATTTCAAAAACTAAAATCTATTTTTCTGCTTAAAACCCTATGTTGTCACTACTCATTAGAACCGTCTCTTCGAGACGATTCTTATGAGTAGTAGCAACATATGATTTGGTGCTGTATGAGTGAAAAAATGTTGGATTTGTTCAGGCTACTCCCACTTATCTGGAGCCCTGTATGTAGGGTCAAAAAGTATTGAATATTGATTTTGAATATGGGTCCTGGCCAGTCAAAAAGTAGATCACTAGGTCGAATCATAGAAAAACCTTGTGAAAACACTACAGGCCAAAGTCAATTGTCATCAAACTTGCTCCAAATGTTGTATACATTAAGGGTACCCAACAGGAGACACACATTGTTAGCGTTGTTCAGAGGGAGTGGGTATAGCTAGAGAGGGAGCTTAACTAGCATTTGCAAATTGCTTGAATCCAGATCAGATGCCGCGTGATGCGGCGTCTGATCTGGATTCAAGCTGTTTGTCACTCGTCATTATATTCATTCTATCAAAACATCCACTTATAATATTATGTAACTTTAAGGAAAACAGCAGACAACAACTGTCCTGTATAGGGAACAGCGGCAAGAGTCATTGTAAGGAGAGAGTCGTTGTTGGGAGGGCCGTTGTAGATAGGGAGTGCTGTATAGTTTTGAGTTGTGAAAAAATATATTGATTTGGAGAGAAATTGATCCAAGTATTGAACAGTTTAGAGCAGAGCACCAGATAAGAGTAGTTTTTCAAAAACTAAAATCTTTATTTCTGAATAAAACCCTATGGTGTCACTACTCATTAGAATCGTCTCTTCGAGACGATTCTAATGAGCAGTAACACCATAGGATTTGGTGCCAAAAAGAGTGAGAAAATGTTGGATTTGTTGAAATAACTATCTCTTATCTGGAGCCCTGGTTTAGAGTTTCCAATCTAATCAAACATTCCAAACCCAAATGAAATCTGGATCCAAATTGTTTGCATAGGACATCTGAGCTAGTATCCCCCAAAAAACAATAGGTTTTAGGGAAAAACTAGCACAGGATTTATTAATTATTCATCAGGTTATTATGATACAGGAATCATTTTCCATTGCAGACAATAAGTCTAACAGACGAAGTAATCTGTCTCTGTCTCCATGGTTACAGCATGTGACCAGTTGTTTATAAAGCTACATCATCTGCCGCCTCATGTCTGTTGTGACACAGTTTATACTTTGTACTTACTGAACTTTATGCTATTGATAGAAAAAACAACACTATTTATTGAGAATCCATTGAAAAGAATATACATGGGGTGCCATTTGATTGCTTTTTAATTGGAAACAGGAATTGTACATTTAAAGTTTCAGGACTCAATGAGTTTAAAAAAAGCTTTGCTGTGTTTCCCTTAAGACTATTACATGCAGTATCATGTAGTATAACTAAATTACTGAAATATGCCGCAATGTGAAAATCTCCTTCTTGAAAGCCCAAATCTCGATCCCTCTTAGAAATCATGAAAACCCCTCTTGAAAGTCAACAAAAGTTAGGAAGCATGTGTATAATGTCAATAAATGTTACTGTTGTGGAAACTTTATTCTATAGAAATATATATTTTTATGCATAAAACTTCATAACAGTTGCAAAAAGTTTAGAGTTGGGTCAAATGTGAGATTTGTCTCGCGTCTGAACTGGCTTCAAACGGTTTGCTTAAAACTAATAGTTAACATTTAGAAAGGTGCAACTTTCTATATTTAATTGCATAATGTTTGCATTAAGTTTGGTTTAACCCTTCACCCCATAGCCAATTTTTAGTTTTGAAAATATTTGACTACTTAAAGAAGGTTGAAAGTAAAGCAGAATATGCCTTAAGGCACATCCTGCTTTCCCTTCAGCCTGTTGTAAGCTTCTATTTGCTATGTTATAGAAAATATAATTTTTTGTATTATGTTTGTGACTGTAAAAATTGGAACTATTTTTTTCAGTGGATGAATAAATTAAATGTGCTAAAAGGCGTTTCAATGGGGGAAAGGATTAAAGGGGAAGTAATAACCTCTTCTCCACTGTAGGAATGTGCTCAGAATTGAAAACAGTTTTGATCCTGATCAGACGCCGTGTCACACTGTGTCTTATCAGGATCCAAAACTGTTTAACACTCGTATCAACATTTCTTCAGTCCTTATAAAGCTGACTTTGAAAAATATTGCAGACCAAACTACCAATGCCGACGATGTTTTGGCGGTAAGAGTTAGGGTAAGCCCTTTATCCAATAGCCTGTTTCTAGTTTTGAAAATAGGTGACTATTTAAAGCAAGTTGAAAGTAAAGCAGAATGCGCCTTAAGGCGCATTCTGCTTTACTTTCAGCATGCTTTAAGCTACCACCTTCTAGAATAAAGAAAATAGTCCTTATGATACATATTCAAGACTGTATAAATTGGAACTATTTTCTTCAGCGGAGGAATAAACTGAATGCGCTAAAAGTCGCTTCAATGTGGAAAAGGGCTAAAGCAGACGATAAAACTTGGCGTTGAAGGAGTTAATTTACCAGACGGGATAGCATGAGGTGTCATATAGTATAAACAGTAAATTTAAATTTTCCATCTAATTTCAGATTAAAGACGGGAATAATTACTCCAGAGACAAGTTGAATGAGTGACAAGTGGCGGAGTGAGAGAAACTTAAGTCATTACAGCGAACAGGTAATTTGATCATGATGATGCACGCTCTAACACGTTCATTAGCAACCCTTTCAATGGTAGGAAGTATGTTTTTTAAATATTTGCAAACAGTTTGAAACCAGATCAGACGCCGAGTTACTCGGCGTCTGATCTGGTTCCAAACTGTTTGTCACTTGGTTTGTACTTCTGAAATATTTTGTCTCTTTGGGTGGTATATTCTATAAATATGGGAAAGTAAGAATCTGTTACAAAATTAGAGCAGGAGAGGTTTTAAGTAGACAATGTTTATTCATTGGAAGTGTTAAGAATTTTACTTTAACCCTTAGCCCGCCAAATAAATTGTCGTCTGCTATATTTCTCGTCTGCTTCAAGTTTCAAAGTGCTTCAAAGTTGCTCAAAATTGCTGAAAATGTTGTCCGAGTGTCAAACAGCTTTGATCCGGATGAGACGCCGAGTTACTCGGCGTCTCATCCGGATCCAAGCTGTTTGCATATGGAGCTATAGTCGTGAGTGGCAGGCTAAGGGTTAATCCTGTGGATAATGAATAATTGTAGTCTTCTTAACTCTTTGCATGCTGGGTAATTTTTACGTCTGTAAAAATTGCCGTCTGCAACTGTTACAAAATTAAATTTTAAAATTTCTTTTCAAAACAGGGTCAGCGTGTAAAACATTTTGGATCCAGATGAGATGCAGTGTTATGCAGCATCTCATCTGGATCAAAATTGTTTGAAAAGGTAATCTCTGTGGGACATATCCGACACTAGCATAGTAAAAGTTAAAATGTCATCTGTTAAAATTCTATAATTTAACTCACAGTTCCAAATATAACAAACAAAAATAACCAGATGATAAACTGTTTAACCCACTACCCCATAAATATGCCTTTTTACAACTTTTATTTAATCCTCCATTGAAGAAAATAATTCCAAGTCATAATTGTGCACCATAAGAAACATTTTCTGTATTCAAATTGATTGTAGCTTAAAGCAGGCTGAAAGGAAAGCAGAATGCGTTCTGCTTTACTTTCAACCTGGTTTAAGTGGTCACCTAACTTAAAGCATGCTTTGGAGTAAAGGGTTAAATCAATATCTAACCATGGAATGATTTGCCATTTAAATTGATCTGGATCGAAAGCGGTTTGCCAAGCCCTACTGCATAGTCAATGTTGTATTTACCCTAATTTTCTTTTTAAAAAGGGTCATAGTGTAATAATAATAATAGTTTCAATAATCTTATATATTTTCATACTTTTCCCTTGCTTATATAATTATATTTTCCTGATCTAGTACTTTAGAATGTTTACTGTAAGTCATGTACATAATTATATGTTATATGGCTATGAACATTGAATATGTTTATGCCAAAAAAATTTGAATTGAATTGAATTGTAAATAACTTTGGGTCCTGATGAGACACTGAGTTATGCGACATTTCATCAGGGTCCAAACTGTTTTGAAAAGGTTGTCATGGTTTCATCGCTAGCCTCTTAATACTTGTACAGTGGAGAATCTGTTATTCTTTCCCGTTTAAACGCAAACGTACGCAAACGCAAAGCACTAAAACGTAGAAAAGAACAACTTTTGGACAATTCTGATAATTCTTGTTTATCTTGGTGGCAAACAGTTTGGAGCCTGATCAGACGCCGGGTTATCCGGCGTCTGATCTGGCTCCAAACTGTTTGCACTGCAAATAATAGTTTTAGCGTAAACGCGTTTATTGGGAAAGAATAACGTTTTCTCCACTGTAAGGGGACCAGCAATACAGATAATTGCTTCAAGTAAGATAACAATAGAAGAAGCTTTCTACAATATTCGTATCCTTTATTTAACTTTCAGTACCATGGACCTGTTTAAAACATACAGAGTACATTTGCAAACAGTGTAGAACCAGATCAGAGGGCTCCTATAGGATCTGGGTCCACACTGTTTGCTAATTTAAAGCAGCATTTATTAAACTACCCAGAATTCCATGTAGACTGGTACATATTTTGGTAACTAAAAAGATCCACAATGGAACTTAATTACCCTCAAGAGTTACTTAATGTTGAAAGAGTTAATTTATTTTCAGAGATCTCAATGCTACTTTACTTAGTGGTCACTAAATACAAGATTGACCCTACATGTTTCAAGTGGGAGGAATAACATATGAAGTTGAAGATATACAAATTGCTCCCTCCCTTAAAAAACAACATGCAATTATGGGAGACAAAAATTGTGTTTTGCGGAGGGAGTTTGTTATAGGGATGGAAGATTAATACCCTTAGAGTGCAAACAGTTTGAATCCAGATCAGACGCCGCATAACGCGGCGTCTGATCTGCATTCAAGCTGTTTGTCAGTGATCAATATGTTTCTTTTGTCAAAATGGCCAATATGTAATTTTGAGAAAAAAAAGCAGAGGATATTGCGGTAGTGAAAGTGTAAGGCATAAGTGTCTTGTTTGGGAAACAGCAGCAAGCATGTTGTAAGGAGGGAATCTTTGTTCCGAGGGGGCCATTGTTTAATCCATTGCCCCATAGCCTGATTCTAGTTTTGAAAATAGGTGACCACTTAAAAGCAGGTTGAAAGTAAAGCAGAATGCGCCTTAAGGCACATTCTGCTTTCCTTTCAGCCTGCTTTAAGCTATCATCTACTAGAAAATAGAAAATATTTCTTATGATGCATATTTATGATTGTATAAATTTGAACTATTATCTTCAATGAAGGAATAAATTTGAGGCGTAAAAAGGCGTATTTATGGGGTAATGGGTTAAGAGTTTCAGTACTTCCTCAACAAATTCCCCCAACACATGTTGGACTATCTGAAATATAGTGGAAATGAAGTGGGTGGAATATATAAAAGACTACAGTGCCATGGTGAATACATTATTCTTACCCATTTAAATGAAAGTAAAGGCAAACAAAATGCAAAAATCAAAGGTAGAAAATTACAGCTTTTGAAAATGTTTTTTATTAATTATAATCTGTGGCAAACAGTTTGGAGGCTGTCATAATCTGGCTCCAAACTGCTTGCAATATATGTGTACGGTTTATACTAAAAAATGTTTTGGGGAAAGAATGCCATATTTTCCGTAGTAGCAGCAGTGCATGACTTTATTTTGGTAAAGTTGACATGTTTGAGTTATCTCCCTTTCAAGGAAAACAAGGATGGAGGTTGATCAGAAGTATAGTTTCTAGTTATGAAAATAGGTGAGTACTTAAAGTAGGTTGAAAGTAAAACAGGGTGTACCTTAACCCATTACCCTATAGCCTGTTTCTAGTTTTGAAGATATGAAACCACTTAAAGCAGGTTGAAAGTAAAGCAGAATGTGCCTTAAGGCACATTCTGCTTTACTTTCAGCCTGCTTTAAGCTATTATCTGCTAGAATATAAGAATTAGTTCTTATGATTTTTATTTGTGACAATTCAAATTGAACTACTTTCTTCAGTAGAGGAATTAATTAAAGACGTAAAAAGGTGTATTTATGGGGGAATGGGTTAAGACACATTCTGCTTAATGTTCAGCCTGCTTTAAGCTACCATGTGCTAGGATATACAAAATAATGTTGCACATTTATTGCTTTATATAAAACAGAACTATTTTCTTCAGTGGAAGAATTAATTACATGTGCAAAAATGTGTATCTTTGGAGTAAAGTGGTTAAAACAGGTAGAAAAAGTAATACAGAAGGCTTCCTGACCTTTTACCCCATAGCCTGTTTGTAGTTTTGAAGTCAGGTGATCACTTTAAAGCAAGTTGAAAGTAAAGCAGAATGTGCCTTAAAGGACATTCTGCTTTACTTTCTGCCTGATTTAACCTACCATCTGCTAGGATATAGAAAATAGTTTTTATGGTGCTTAACCATGATGTTGGCAGTAGCTGTTGAACTATAACCAATAAACAGTCAATGCAAGACAGTTTTGTTGCCAATGTGAAGGGATATATGAATATGCGTTTTTTGGAATCGTCATATCAAAGGTCAAGGTCATAACCTTTGACCCTCAGCTGTTAGTGACCTCATATTAGGTATACATATTGCTCTAGTTGAGAAAATTCAAGTATGTATATTTCTGACATGTCGGGTCAAAAGTCAAGGTCACAGAGGTCAAAAGGTCAGTTATTTGAAATGGCCATAACCTTAATTAATTTGGCTCTCAGGAGATCGATATTTCTTATTTTGTATATATATTGCTCTAATTCAGAGGATAATGAATATGTATATTGTCAGACATTTTAAGTCTAAGGTCAAGATCTCAGAGGTTAAGGGGGTGGGGGCATAAATGTTTCACCAACACATTTTGGTTTTTTTTCTTCAAAATTAAGAGAGAACATTAGAAAATTTTACATAGCAAGGGTGATGGCTTTAGACAATACAGTTTGACTGGCAGAGGGTAGGTTGGTAAAAGAGATAAAAAGTCTGCACTTAGACTCCTATCAGCAGCTGAATCGGGAAATATTTCTCTAATAATATTTTCTGTAATAGAGGCCCTTGCCCTAATAGAGGTCAATCCCCTTATTTTGTAAAATATTATCATAATATTCATGTGGTATTGGAAATTTCAATTACCGGTCCCTGAATCTTGTAACCAATTTCTTAAATGAGTTTCCAAACGATTAACACTATAGTAATTCTATGCAATGTTATTACTACTAGGGATAATTATAAAGTCAACTCACCAACCGATGTTCAGCGTAGAGCTGGATGTTCGTAGATCTGTCTTGAGTGTGCGTCTTCACAGCAAGAGGTAACCTTCAAGAGTGACTCTTGTTGCTCAAAGCTCCCGGATGATGACGTGTCCGTGACGTAGGAGTTCGCGTGTCCGTGACGTAGGCAGTTCGCTGGCTCTCGGCACACTCGATCGGGTACCAGCGGACCGGTGCTCACTACACTCTTCCCCTCCATATTCAAAGGTTCTGGTCATCCGGTTATGCTTTCAGACATGCTTTCGGTTATGCTTTCAAATATGACTTTCGGTTATGCTTTCAAATATGACTTTACTTTCGAGTAGCAATATCCAGGTCTTTGAATATTACTAAACTGGTCAGTCCTTTTTGCAATATCCAGGTCTTTGAATATTACTAACTGGTTCCAGTTTTCTCAGCCGGCACACCGGACAAGTGAAACAAAGGAGAGTATAATTCTTACCGTCTTATTCAGTTCAATGACAGAACTAACAATGATTCTATTCAACAGCCAGATTGCCAATCCAGACAATATGAACAAACCATCCTTAGTAACTGCTAAGCCAGAAACTATAAAAAAGTTACTACAAACCCAAAATGATTCTATTCAACAACTAGATTGCTAAATCCAGATTCCCAAACAAAGTCACTCTGGGTAAGATACAACATACTCACCAAACCCCCTCCTGTCCAGTAAGCCAAACTACTTCCCTTCAGAGGATACTCCAAGGTACAGGAATCTTGCGTTGTCTGCCGTGTACTTTAAAACTGTCTGCCAGGATTCTCCCCTAATCTGTCCAACTGCCTCCGCTGAATATCCAAGGAACGCTGGTGTAGAGTTCAGATTTGGATCAATGGGAAAATATGGAGCATCAGTTTCGAGAAGAATCCGGCTTGGTGCACACTGTCTAATGGCGTCGATGACCTCCCCATGGTCCTCACTTGAAAGGCCGCTAACGTGAGTGGTGAACCCGAAGTAGGAGTCAGGATATGACTCCAACCACCGGTTCATCATCCACAGCGTGCCAGTGAAACAATGACAATGGATCCGTTGAGAGTGACTAACTTTAGATGACAGCAAGATATGTAACATAGTGAGCCAAACCTCGTCCTGGGGCAAGCGGGATCTTCCTCCGGCACTGCGGCAATGTAGCACTAGAACGTGACGATCCTCTAGAAGTGTCAGGACTCTTTCCAAACGTAGTATTTGACTTGTCCACATAGAAGAGGCCACGGTTCTGTCCAAACCCACTTCACCCAGGGCTACCACTTCAGGTTGTTTGAGAAGAGTTTCCAGCGTTGACCAGTCCTTCTCTGTCACATCCACTGTTTTGGGGTGGAGTCCAACCGCTGGAAAAACGTTCTGACTCACTAAGTTCCTTAATTCCTGTACCTTTGGATAGGTCTGGGGGTCACAAAACACACCCACCATTCCCACGATGTCTACCGCTTTTTCCATAGGCACTGGCAGACTTCCAATGACAGATTGACAATCATTCACACATCGTAGCTTGTATGATGACCTATCAATATGGCAATGACTGTCAAAACCCTTGGGAAGTTGTGGCAGCATCTCCCTTTCCTCTGGCGACGGTTCGAAGAGTCCACGGAAGGATGCCCGTTTGTCTTCCGATAAGATGGATACGGTGATGAGCAATCTCCTCCAGTGGAGTAAAGTTTCCACTCCCCCGTAGTTCGGATACATCCGGAAACTCTTCGGCGTTGGGGCCTTAAGTGTGATGAGGAATTCCTTCATGCCCTTAACAAGGTTGGGTTCAGGGTCCTCGAATCGGGTTTCCTCATCAGTTGATGCTGCCATGTCTGCCAGGTCTTTGAGAGACTTGTGAGTGCCTATGACCATCCTCTGAAGGTGTACTAGAGCTATTCTTCGCCTACTTGCTACTCCAGAGCCATGTAGAGTTGGGTAGAATAGAAGTGGGAGATGAACACTAAAAGCGTGCTCACTGGTCAACTTGGCGTCACAGCCCTGCACCGGACAGATCGGGGTACCAGTATGCTGTTTTTTACGCAAAGGACTGGAACCTCTACTGCCAGATACGGACCGTGGGCGTCGATTACCAGATGAGGGTCTTTCATTATACCGGTCCCGATTATTGTTGTAATTGTTCCTACTATAGCCGCGACCTAGTCGAACAGTCCTCCCTCTCCCTCTTTGACTAACAGAGTTCGAGTTCTCTTGAAACTCTCGACTAGAAGACCCACCTGTGATCCTCTGCCCAGGCCCCACCTGCTGCCATTGCTCCTCCCTCACTTTGCTAACCGGAGCAGCAACCACAACAGGTGAAGAAACGGCTGGCCTTGATGCCAACACATCGCTGTACGATCTCATGGGCTTCACGGGACTTACAGGCTTCGACGGCGTAGGACTTGGCTCCGGTGAAGACAATAACAACAATCGTTCCTCCTCGGTCGTGTCCATCTCAAATAGCTCCAAGTGTTCTCCCATGACCTTGATATCCGGTTGGGTCTTCAAACGGATATCACGGGTTTGGCCCATTGGCATGGGAGACTCTGCAGGCTTTGCCTTTTTCCCCAGCTGGTGCACATTTTCTGACAACCATTCCCTAGTTTGAAAAGCCATGGTGTCCAGTTTTTCGGCGCATGCCTTTAGCCAGCTGGTCTGTCCCTGTTGTTTAGCAATCTCTACCTGTTGCTTTAATGCCTGCTCAGCTTCGGTGCGTCGGCCACTAGGATGCATAGCCGCCATCCTAGTCACGTCATCCGTTTTCATTAGCCTGTTCTTGGCTGATGACTCTCTCAGCTGATTTAACTGAGAGTCCCAGGTAGAGTTGATTTGTTTGTTGCTCATTTTTGTTGAGATTTGTTTGTTTGGTTTATTTGTAGTTATTCTGAAAAGAAAGAACTTGGGTTTACTAAGTGCGACGTGCCCTTGTGACACACTCCTTACACTTGAACTTATCTATATCCAGGGCATCTGTGGGAGTAATGTCTACACATGATCCATGAAACCATTCATTGCAATAGTCACACTGGATCATGAACCTGCCTTGCCAAGGTTTGCGGCAAAAACAATAGACCCTATCTGCCCCCCGAACAGTGGAAGTTCCCTCTGGATTGTTTTTCCAGTGCTGGATCCAATGCGGCAGCTTCCTATCCCGACATGGTTTCAGCCGGTCATGGTTCGCCACAAAGACAGCATTTCTTACCTTCACTCGAAAGAGACAAGAGGATAACTTGGTTACAATAACCCCTGGTCCCTTCCAAGGTGGGCATAACTTCCTACATTTCCCTTTCAATACTGCGGTATCAAGAATATAAACCGGATCCCCTATTTCATAACTACGCTCCAATAAACGAAGGTCATAGTCACGTTTCATTCGACGTGAGGTTGTTCGTAGGGTATTGCGAGCAACTTCATGAGCTTTCTGAATACTAGACCCCAAATGAACAACATACTCCTCGGTACTTTCGACCTTACCTGCTCCTTGCGGAAACATCAGATGAGCCGGAGTGTTTACCTCGCGACCCAACATCAGCTTGTTGGCAGTGAACCCGGTCATACGATTCACTGACGACCTTAAAGCACCAGCAATTTGCTGTAAATGCAAGTCCCATTTGTTTTGTGACTTACCTATGAAACAACGAATTGCATCCATCAAGGTCCGATTGTACCTTTCTACCTGTCCATTACTAGAAGGTCTATAAGGCGTAGTTCTTGCCTTATGTATTTCTAGCAATTTACACATTTCAGTGAATAACTGGGAGTCGAAGTTTCGACCCTGATCAGAAAATACCTGAAATGGCATACCGAATCTGGTAAAAAACTGATCTATAGCAGCTCTTGCTGTCTGTTCTGCCGTTTGTGTTGACACTGGAACACATTCAACCCATTTGGTGAATTGGTCCACCATCATCAGAATATACTCATGACCCCTAGGTGTTTTTGGTAATGGCCCCAAAAAGTCTAGGTGTACGCGCTCCATCGGTGCCCCAGCCTGATACTCGGACATCGGATACTTACCACGTCGATCAGATTTCTTATTCTGATTGCACACCTCACAGCTGGTCACATAACTAGTTATGTCCTGTCGCATACCATACCAATAATATTTCTCCTTGGTTCGCTCCAGAGACCTAGCTATCCCCTGGTGACCAGCGGACGGCAAATTATGATTAGCTGCCATAGCTGCTTCCCTAAGACTTTGAGGAAGAACTAACAGTTTATCACCTGTATCGGGGTCTGACCGATACAAAACCTTATCAATCAAGACAAACAACTCCCTATTTAGCCAATGTGACTTAGTTGCCTGACTTGTCCTGAATAAAGACTGCACATCAGGGTACCCATCATCCTTAATCCAGTCTATTATTACCTTCAGATCACTATCATTTATTTGAGCTTTTTCTAGCTCATCCAGAGAGAAACCCCAACTTACACGCCTTTCAGCACCAGTGGAATCTGACTGTCCGCCACCACCTATTGGATTATTAGATCCAGTCTCCACGTTACCCTGAATTTCTACTCTCGTTCTTGTGGAAACCATATTAACACTTACCACTTCCGGGCTACCATTGATCCCGTCGGCTTCCCATGGAATATTATTTACCACATTCTGGAAAACTTCCAGCTCATCAGAGTGATCTTGCAGATCCACTAAACTTGGGTTTTCAATTTTAGTGAATATTTGTTGTTCTGTACAACTCCAACCAGACCCTATTTGCTCAAGAACCGGCTTGCCATTGTCGCCTACTGGACCTACAGATTCGATGTAATCCCCATGAATGACCTGACCACCCTTAGACACCATAGAAACAGTTCTAGACCCGTTCATATTAGCCAAGGGTACCACGTCATCCATGGGGATTACATCGAATCTGTAGGTCCAGTAGGCGACAATGGCAAGCATCAACTGATGAGGAAACCCGATTCGAGGACCCTGAACCCAACCTTGTTAAGGGCATGAAGGAATTCCTCATCACACTTAAGGCCCCAACGCCGAAGAGTTTCCGGATGTATCCGAACTACGGGGGAGTGGAAACTTTACTGCCAGATACGGACCGTGGGCGTCGATTACCAGATGAGGGTCTTTCATTATACCGGTCCCGATTATTGTTGTAATTGTTCCTACTATAGCCGCGACCTAGTCGAACAGTCCTCCCTCTCCCTCTTTGACTAACAGAGTTCGAGTTCTCTTGAAACTCTCGACTAGAAGACCCACCTGTGATCCTCTGCCCAGATCCCACCGCTGCCACCAATATAGTAATTCTATGCAATGTTATTACTACTAGGGATAATTATAAAGTCAACTCACCAACCGATGTTCAGCGTAGAGCTGGATGTTCGTAGATCTGTCTTGAGTGTGCGTCTTCACAGCAAGAGGTAACCTTCAAGAGTGACTCTTGTTGCTCAAAGCTCCCGGATGATGACGTGTCCGTGACGTAGGAGTTCGCGTGTCCGTGACGTAGGCAGTTCGCTGGCTCTCGGCACACTCGATCGGGTACCAGCGGACCGGTGCTCACTACAACACTTTACCCTATTAATAGCCTTTTTCTAGTTTTGAAGATGTGCCATCTTTGCATTCTGCTTTACTTTCAGCCTGCTTTAACCCTTTCCCCCATAAATACGCCTTTTTACACCTCTTAATTTATTCCTCCACAGAAGAAAATAGTTCCAATTTATACAGTAATAAATATAACATCAGAAATATTTTCAATATTCTAGCAGATGGTAGCTTAAAGCAGGCTGAAAGTGAAGCAGAATGTGCCTTAAGGCACATTCTGCTTTACTTTCAACCTGCTTTAAGTGGTCCCCTATTTTCAATACTAGAATCAGGCTATGGGGTAATGGGTTAAGCTACTAACTTTAGAGAAAAATATATCCCATAAATGGGACTTGGGCTTTTATTACAGAAAATATGGTATTCCACCTCAATACAGTTTTACTGGCAGAGAGTAAGTAAAGAAAAAACAGCACGCAGGTTGTCTTCCGCAGCTGAATGTGGTGATATTTCTCCAATTATTCCATTTCCAGGCTTTAGTAAAGTGCATAATGTAGGCCGCCTCATCATTTCCGCACAATCTCCCTGAAAGGGCAGACCAAAAATAACATTACATACAGTTTCAATACAATCATTTTCAATAAATTTAGTGGCGTCCAATTATTTGGATAGGAACTTTTATTAATTTTCTGTTATCTTTCTGAGGCAAACATGGCATCAATAGTACTATCAGACAATGCAATTTAATCTGCACACAACTCAATTCTATAAATGGGTTTTTGCCTTTTTACTTATTTGGAAGAGTTTATTTTCAATTGTAGGTGTGTTAAGATACAAAAAGTTGCAAATTTTTAGTAACTGTATCTGAAAATTGCTTTTAAACTACCATTGTCATTTTTGAAAATTTGTTTACCAATCATATGAATGTTGTATTGTATATAAAGTAAGGTTACGGTATTTGTATATTCCTGAGAATTATTCTTTTAACCCATTACCCAATAAATAAGCCTTTTAATGCCTTTATTTTATCCCTCAACTGAAGAAAATAGTTCTAATTTATACAGTTATGAATAAGTATGACAAGAAATATTTACTATATTCTAGCAGATGGTAGCTTAAAACAGGCTGAAAGTAAAGCAGAATGCGCCTCAATGTGCATTCTGCTTTACTATCAACCTGTTTTAAGTGGTCACATGTCTTCAAAACTAGAAACAGGCTATGGGGTAATGAGTTAACAGCAAACAGTGCATACCCAGGTGAGATATCCCTCAAGGTGGCATCTCGTCTAGGTCTGCACTATTTGTGTTTTGCCTTGATGTGGGTCTGGTTTTTATGCCTCAAAGGCAGGCATATAGTAATCACATTGTCCATCCATCCTTCTGTCCTTCACATATTTCGTGTCCCAAGTCTGTAACTTTCTATTGATCAATGGATTTCAAAATAACTTGGCACAAATGCTCACCAAGCAAAGATGATGTGTCATGTTTAACTCCCTTGTCCATGGGTCAAAGGTCAAGGCACACAGTACAATTATATTGTCAAAAAAATGTTGTGTCCGGGCTGTTATTTCTTTATCTGAGAATAATTTTCAAAATAACTTGGCCCAAATGTTCACATTACAAAGACAATATGTTGTGTTTAAATCCCATATCCTTAGGTCAAAGGTCAATGTCTCGGGGTATGATTATGTTGTCATAAATTTTGTGACCTATCTGTTAATAATTTCTTTACTGTTGAATGGATTTCACAATAACTTGGCAAAAATCTTTACCAGTCAAAGATGATGTGTTGTGTTTAGCTCCCTTTTCCATGGATTATAAAGACCAAGGTCACAGGGTAGGATAATGTTGTCACATTTTCTTGTCTGATCTGTAATTTTTCTATCAATGAATGCATTTCAAAATAATTTGGCACAAATGTTAACCAAACAAAGACGATGTGTCGCCGCATTCAACTCCCATGTGCATGGGCCAAAAGTCAATGTCACGGGTTAGTAGGGTTACAATTCCGTTATTATGAATTTTATGTCCAGTCTGTCATTTTTTGATCTTTGAATGGATATCAAAATATTTTGGCACAAATGTTCTTCAAATGAAGACAAAGTTTCCAGTTCAACTATCATGGCCATGGAGAAAAGGTCAAGGTCACAGGGCATGAGTTTTATGTCTGGCAATGTAGGCAATGTCTCTGTATAACTCAAAATTTGTTGGTGTCATGTTTAACTCCCTTTTACGCGTGTCAAAAGTCAAGGCCATGGATATAATGGCAGTTAGGCGGCATTTGTCAGACTAATGTGACATTTCTGTTTGTCCTTGAGGTGTGTGGGTTGTTGAAAGGGGGTTTAATTGATGCCAAACTTTTCTTATTGTAAAACTTAATTGTCTTAATAAACACTATAAAGCTTATTTGAAAACCTGGTGCCAAGTATTCATTTACTTGTAGGCCATAAATTTGAACAATTTTGCAAGCTGTGTAAGTTTCAAATTACAGCTTTTTGAACAAATTGGTTCGATTCAATTCAAAGTTTATTGTGGTACTTATAGGCCACAAGCCCTTAATAATAATAGTTTGTCCTTTGATTTCAAGAACACCATAACTTCATCTCCATGAACTTCTTTGTTGAGCAATATTGTGTGTCCGAAGGTGGCTGACCATGGAATCCAATTCTTGCACTGAACACTCTTTATAATCCTGCACAGAGATGTAATCTGCCTTAACCCATTTCCCCCCATAGCCTGTTTCTGGTTTTGAAAATAGGTGACTACTTAAAGCAGGTTGAGAGTAAAGCAGAATGTGCCTTAAGGCACATTCTGCTTTACTTTCAGCCTGCTTTAAGCTATTACCTGCTAGAATAAAGGAAATATTCCTTGTGATACATATTCATAACTGTATAAATTGGAACTATTTCCTTTATAGTGGAGGAATAAACTGAATGCGCTAAAAGGCCCTTCTATGGGGGAAAGGTTTAATTAAAGATCACAGTGAAATGGGAATTGTTTTTCCGCGGAGCTGACTGTTTTCTATTTAGACACACTTAATTTATATTTGGCCACACATTTCAACCAATAATATTTGATCAGAAATTTAGAATTAAGAGCACCTGTTGAAACTGAATAGTCTGATTGGATAGTAGCCAGGGCTCCAGATAAGGGAATTGTTTCAAAACTTAAAATCTTTATTTGTGCATTAAACCCTGTGGTGTCACTATACATATGAATTGTCTCTTCGAGACAATCAAAATGAGTGGTAATACCATAGGGTTTGGTGCTAAAAGAGGTGGAAAAATGTGATTTGTTTAGTTTACTCACTCTTATCTGGAGCCCTGTAGGCTGGTTTATGTCCCATTACAGTTTTACATGCTGTGGACTCTGGGTGTAAAATTTAGAGATACAGGCTGGCTTTTACTACACACTGGGCTGATGAAATAGGCCACAGAAGTTAATTATGCTTCTATTTTAAGATATGATGATTGTTGTATCTGTACATTTGTGTATGCTATAGTTTGTTTCAAGAAACTCTATGAATGGAACAATAGATTAATGTGAGGATCTCCTACCAGTAGCTAGGATATGAGTTAAATTATTGTTTTGTTTTGCATTTCTGTACATGATAGGTTTTGCATTTTAAATAAAAGTTACTGTTTCAATTGAATACTTGTATTTTTTGCTTTTCAATCCAAGATATTACAATTCTTTGAAAATCTCAATTTAATTCAATTTTGCACACCCATCTATATAGCCTTAGTTCAACCACTCATTCCGCCGAATATCTTTTTTAAAGATATTTCTTGTTATAAGTGTCATTGAAGAGAGGATTAGCTACAAATAGTTTAGAAAAGTTTTGGCAGCAGGTGTTGAGATCACAGGTAAAATAATTAACTCTTATAGAAAGGCTTATCCTTCAGTATGCTGTGTTGCAAACACTAACTTTTTTGCATGCTGGGTAATGTTTTCGTCTGCAACAATTATTTTCTGCTACTGTTCTAAAAATAGAATTTTTCAAAATTTCTTTTCGAAACAAGGTCAGAATGTCAAACAGTTTAGATCCTGATGAGACGCCGCATTATGCGGCGTCTCATCTGGATCCAAACTGTTTGTAAAGGTTATCAGGGTTTCACAGTTAACTTGCTAAGAGTTAAATTTAGATGAGATGCCAAGTAGATTTGCATCTCATCTAAATCCAAACTGTTTGATACAGGGCTCCAGATAAGGAGAGTACAGTCAAACTTGTATTAAGCGACCACCCAAGGGACGGCTCAAAAGTGGTCGCTGAATAAAACAGCTGCTGAATACAATATGATTGTATTGGGTTGTTATCATTTTCGTCCTTAATTGGATAACTTGATTTAATCCATACAGTTGAACTTACCGTTTTTACATTTTAATAGCGATCAATTTTTTTTATCCATAAATCATAAATACGCCGATATATGTATGAATTTATCAATAGCATATCATAAAAATGCTGATATACGCCTCGCTATTTCAATGTCAAATTAACAGATACCATGTTCTATCATTCGCCGAGAAATTGACATGATTCTTGAGGAATATGGTCTTTGTTACTATTTAAGGATTTTCGGAAATCCGTTCTAGCAGGTATTCCCTAAAAAATGGGAGACGGGGCATGCGCGAAAGCTAACAAACTTTGGCTAACTTCTATTTTTGCTCACTCGTTATTACCCGGACGTAAAAGGCGGGAATACGGGTTCTTTGTTTTCAAGAGTGTCGAAGTCTAAATTTACCGACCAATAAAACACGGGATTTCCGACATACCCTCAAGAGAAAGTCACATGTTTCGTATGCGTGATGTATTGGTGATTCTTCATAACAAAAATGGCTGTCAAACCAGCGTTGAAAGGATGTTGCCAAAAAACAGCAGAGGGTCTACGGAATCAAAGTACATGTACTATTCTATGTCAAACCTTTAGATTCCTATTAGAATATTTCTAGCGGCAATAGAATTCGAAACAATTTACGTTAGTTCCGTGTTTGGTGGAGTTTGTCGAAGATTCCCGTAAAAATGAACTTTCGATTTTGTTTGCCTACCTTTTCACACCTTTCATGAAATTGAGAAACTTCAATCTTAATTGCGGATATGTGTGAAAAGATGTCAAATGTTTGGATATATAATTGGTCAATTATGACCTTTTCATCCCGAGGTGGTCGTATAATGAAACGAAATTCATTATTTGGGATGGAAAACCAGCGGTCGCTGGTCGGGTTAGACAAAAACCGTTGGATACACTCAATTTATATAGTAAAAACGATCGGGCGGGATTCAAACAGGTCGCTTACCACAAAGACTGCTTAATAGACGTGGTTGCATCAGCAAGTTTGACTGTATTTCAAAAACTAAATTCTTGATTTCTGCTTTAAAACCTATGGTGTCACTACTCATTAGAATCGTCTCTTCTAGACGATTCTAATGAGTAGTAACACTACAGTCAGGACTCGATACAACGACACAGTTCGTTCCCAACAAATATGTCATTATAACGAGTTTGTCGTTATATTGAATCTCATATATAAAGCTTTATGCAGGTTTGTTCCCACGGAATTTGTGTCGTTAAGTGAATATTCCGTTGTAACGGATGTCGTTGTATCGAGTTCTAACTGTATAGGATTTGGTGTTGAAATGAGTGGGACAATGATGGATTTGTTCAGTTTTTATCAGGAACCCTGTTAATCCTTAGCCCGCCAAATAAATTGTCGTCTGCTATATTTCTCGTCTGCTTCAAGTTTCAAAGTGCTTCAAAGTTGCTCAAAATTGCTGAAAATGTTGTCCGAGTGTCAAACAGCTTGGATCCGGATGAGACGCCAAGTTACTCGGCGTCTCATCCAGATCCAAGCTGTTTGTATATGGAGCTATAGTCGTGAGTGGCAGGCTAAGGGTTAATACTATGGTGATATAGCAAATACACTGACTCTAAGGAGTTACTGCAGACAATTGGATCAAATATTTGCAGACGACATATATTTGCAGATGACTATTGCATCACATGCGAAGGACAAACAGTGACTTTATTTACATTTGTAAACATTTAGAATCTTGAAACATGAATTAAAAGAGTTTTTTCTTCATAGATATGCATTTTGCGCATTCAATTCATTCATACCACCAGATCTGAAGAAGCTAGTTCCATACAGTGGTTTGTTCCATCATGAATGTGCAGTGCTTTAAACATTTTTTAACTAATTAATGTAAATTAGTGTTTAAACCCTTTCCCCCATAAATACGCCTTTTAGCACATTTAACTTATTCCTTAACTGAAGAAAACAGTACAGTCATGATTATATATCAGATGATAGCTCAAAGCAGGCTGAAAATAAAGCAGAATGCACCTTAAGGCACATTCTTGTTTACTTTCAACCTGTTTTTAGAGGTCACATATCTTCAATACTTGAAATAGGTTATGGGGTAATGGATTAATCAGAAATAACTCTTGAGCAAGTTCTTTTATATTTAATGTAGGCAGAATATAAAATGTCTGCAAATGAAATGTAAATTTTTAAATACTAATTCAAACTAATTCATAAAAGAAGCAAATTTAGAATTTCAAAATGACGCAAATGCAGAAACAGAATGAATTCATGAAGCTAAATACATTTCAAATACGACTCTTCTCTATACCAGACACTTGGGATAGATAGATAATGCAAAATGCTGTCATGAAACAGTAAATTAACCCATTACCCCATAGCCTGTTTCTAGATTTGAAGACAGGTGACCACTTAAAGGAGGTTCAAAGTAAAGCACAATGCACCTTTAGGTGCATTCTGCTTTACTTTCAGCCTGCTTTGAGCTATTATCTGCTAGAATATAGAAAATATTTCTTATGATTTTCATTTGAAACAGTATAAATTGGAACTATTTTCTTCAGGAGAGGTACAAAATAAAGGCGTGAAAAGGTGTATTTTTGGCATAATGGGTTAAACTTAGTAATTTATACTAGTTTGATTTCAAGATGACCATGATGTTGCCATCAGGATGGTCTGGAGCGCACTGAGTATAGACAGTTTGGGCATGTGGAAAGAAGACTGACAGCTTGTGTAGATCTTGTGCAGGAGTTTGTTTGTGCATGTCAACTATCTCTCTCTTTCAATCCTGCTCTCATACACTGATATATACGTGATATGTGGAGATATACATGAATATAAAGCAGACAACAATATGGAACCCTGGTTCCACATAACTAAAGCAGACTGCACTTTAGCAATATGAAACCCTTGTTTACAAGTAACATTAAATATTTCCTATATCGTTACAGATGGTAGCTTAGAGCAGACTAAAAGTAAAACAGAATGCACTTTAAAGTTTGCTTTTGGCTACACTCTGATAGTATATAGAAAATAATTCTTATGGTGCATATTCATGACAATAGAAAGTGGATCTATTGTCTTCAGTGGAGGAATGAATTAAAGGTGTTAAAAGAATTGAGTAATGGGTAAAAGTGTGTGCCAAAGTAAATACATGATTGTATTGCGATAAAGTTAGTTGGCACCTGATGAAAGTAGGCACAATCTTTGGGAGGTCTAGATTGTCCAAAGTTACACAAAGCACCCACTAAACCCTAAAATTAATTTTCATAACCAGGGCTCCAGATAAGGGGAGTATTTCAAAAATTAAAATCTTTATTTCTGAATGAAACCCTATGGTGTCACTACTCATTAGAATCGTCTCTTCGAGACGATTCTAATGAGTAGTAACACCATAGGATTCGTGCTGAAATGAGTGAGAAAACATTAAATTTGATGAGTTTACTCCCTCTTATCTGGAGCCCTGATAACTATCTGGAGCTCATGATGTTTAACCCATTATCCCATACCCTGTTTCTTGTTTTGAAAACAAGGTACTACTGAAAGCAGGTTGAAAGTAAAGCAGAATGTGCCTGCTTTAAGCTATTATCTGCTAGTACATAGAAAATATTTCTTGTGGTACATGTTCATGACTTTATAAAAAGGAACTTTTTTCTATAGAAGAGGAATACTTTAGATGTGTAAAAAGGCGTATTTATGGGGAAATGGGTTAAGCCTACTTGTGGTTAGCAAAAATGTGCAGCTCTCATTAACCCCTTCACTGCCAGGATAAGAATAGTCTGTTATGTGCAAAAAATGTGTTTATACATTGTTATGTGCAAAAATGTGTTTATACATTATGTGCAAAAATGTGTTTATACATTGTTATGTGCAAAAATGTGTTTATACATTGTTATGTGCAAAAATGTGTTTTTACATTGTTTTGTGTAAAAATGTGTTTATATATTGTTTTGTGCAAAAATGTGTTTATACATTGTTTGTGCAAAAATGTGTTTATACATTGTTATGTGCAAAAATGTGTTTATACATTGTTATGTGCAAAAATGTGTTTATACATTGTTTGTGCAAAAATGTGTTTTCTCGAACTAATGTAGCATTTAAGCCTTGTGATTGAATATAAGCATCAATATGCATGTCAAACAGTTGACTAATATCAAATGCTAAGCTACTCAGCAGCTGATATGGATCTGGGGCCCATTTTATGAAATGTTGTATGAAAAAAACGGTTGTATGTCAAAACTCTAAAATACGTTTAATTTCTTATTTTCTCCATCTAATCCTGTCTTGTGATATCTTTTTGAAGAGATATCACAAGACAGGATTAGATGGAGAAATAAATAAAAATTAAAGACTTTTCCTCAGCCCATTGATGGACTAACCCCCCCCCCCCCATTGTCTCAATAGTGTGAAAATTTAACTGTCAAAGCATGCATCACAAGCTATACCGATCTCAGTTTACCTGGTGAGGCCCAGATTATACTCATGCTCTAGTGATTTTCAATGGCTATTTCTAACCAAACTATCAAATATTTACGGGTCGGGTCTCACATGAGAAGCTCCAATGGTTCTTTGCTACCTACATGTCCACAAGACCCATGCTTTTTGCAAGAAAATTGTCTGGCAAGGTGTTATGATCGAAAGGTCGTCAGGAGATATCTTTAAGACTTTTATAATCTGACTTATGACAACATTTGTTGTAGGAAGTTTTATGAAACCGAACCCCATATCATGCTGGATTTAAACTGTTTAAAAATGCTTGCAAAATAAGGCTTGGCAGTGAATGTGTGAAACATGTTAGTGCATTTAAGTTAAAACCATTAAGTTTAGACTGATTAGTCATTTAGGTGATTAAGAAATTCCTGTTTCCAGGTGTGTAACAGATTTTAAACTTCCGGTGACTCCCAGAGGAAATATTTCAAAATATAAGAGATGTTGGAATAATTTTGAATACTGCATGTAATATTGGAATAAGGAATGACACCAGTACACGGATATATTTACCCATTACCCCCTAAATACACCTTTTTACGCCTTTAATTTATTCATCCCCTGAAGAAAATAGTTCCAATTTATAGAGACATGAATATGTATCATAAGAATTATTTTCTATGTTCTAGCAGATGGTAGCTTAAAGCAGGCTGAAAGTAAAGTAGAATGCGCCTTAAGGCGCATTCTGCTTTACTTTCAACCTGCTTTAAGTGGTCACCTATTTTCAATACTAGAAATAAGCTATGGGGTAATGGGTTACATAGATCAGGGTCTACACTGTTTGCTATTTAGTTTGCACCTTTTGGACACATAATTGTGCAATAAAAGCAATTTGTTAAAATTTCATGATAATTACTGCAGTTAGGCTGGGTGTATTTAGGATTTTTACTGCACATGCAGCCACGCTTGTTACTTGGTGACATCCTTAGTGAGTAAATGTCGACAAGGACTACAACAATGGCACCATCTTCGCCACCATTTGATGAGCATAGATTGTAGCCAGCCCGTGCATTCATTATTGATAGTAAAATATCTTTGAAGACAGAAACAGAGTGTTTTATTTGCTCATTATCTTGTGTTTTCACTTTAAATAATGCATGTTTCTACACAGAAACTTCAGCCCTCACAGATGTTCCTACGACACCATTGTTCTTTTAATCCCTGTTTACTTCTTGCGCGCAGCAATTTGCTTGTTGGTTGTAAAACTTCAAATGCTCATTAGCTGCAAAAAACTGTAAAAACTGTAAAAACCCTAGGAAATCACTCTCCCAAATTCAATCTGCACAATTTCCCAGACTTGCGATAAAATATCCTCCCAGAAAATAAAGTTTATTACGTAATTAACAGAAATCTCCTTTAAGCTTTGAACTTGGTTGTTTGAAGAAGATATGCAGAGAAGGATGAATAAATCCACTTGCATACAGACACACCTGAGTTTAACCCATTACCCCATAAATACACCTTTATATGCCTTTAATTTATTCCTCCACTGAAGTAAATACTTACGTAACATGCAACTGAGAGACCCAGCAACAACAAACCCCTTCGGTGCAAAGCTTAAGCTCACACCAAGAGATGTTTGTTGCGCTATATTATTGACTCTACTTCCCAACATGCAACGGTTTGGGAAGCCTCATTTGCATATACCAACGTACTACGTACGTTACACTTCCAATTCATACAGTCATGAATATGTATCAAGAATTATATTTTCGATATCCTAACAGTGGGTAGCTTAAAGCAGGCTGAAAGTAAAGCAGAATGCGCCTTAAGGCACATTCTGCTTTACTTTCAACCTGCTTTAAGTGGTCACCTATCTTCAAAACTAGAAACAGGCTATGGGGTAAAGGGTTTAGAAGAGATGGCTAAACATTGCAATACCTTTTGTTATTGCTCCTTCTCTACAACTAATTACACAGATGCTGGGAATTTTTTCCGTCTGCAACAATTGACGTCTGCTACTATTCTAAAATTAGAATTTTCAAAGTTTCTTTTCAAAACAGGGTCAGAGTGGCAAACAGTTTGGATCCTGATGAGACTCCGCTTTACGCGGTGTCTCTTCAGGATCAAAACTTTTTGCAAATGGTATCAAGGTTTCACCACTTGGAGCCTTAATTATACTTTGTTTAATGCCTGCTTATATCTGAAATGTGAAATTTTTGCATTTTTGGGGGTAAAATTATGAAACATTTTTGTGATCCATTTGTTTCTTTGGAAATAGGTTTGAATGAATAAAATAAAGTGAGTAAAAAAGTTTATGTGACAAGATGTGATACATGGCCGACTCAGATACAGCATAATGTTAAAAACCTAGGTATCCTGCGGTGTCGGTAAATATAAAACCGCTTACCATAAAAAATACTAAAATTTAATTCTTGGTTTTCACACATTTAATGCTTTTTTCTGGGATTTTTAGGATCAGCAGAGCTCAAGCTGAAATCAAGGGATTTAACATAGAATCATTAATATAATTCTGTTTTCAAAAAATGATTATTTAAGTCCTATACTTAAAGCTCAATTAGAATTTTTCTGAGTTATTTAAGACTTTCATAAATCTTCAATGGTAGTATTCTGCATTACTTCTGTCTTGCATTAACCCTTTCAATAAAAAAATATACTGTCAATGTTTAAGAGAGATGACTGATTAAAGCAGACATTGATGATAGTGGAAATCCCCCATTAGTAAATGAAAGTGTAGTAGCATCAGTAGCAGTGGTGATTGTTGTTCTTTGGTATACTGTCCCTCCAGACCTTGTGGGGACAGTAAACATCAGCCATTATGATACTGATGCCAACTAAGCAGAAAAAAACTTGTTTCAAAGTTGAAACATGGATGGAAAAGGCATTGCAATGACCAGTAGGTTTATACATAAAAAGGCATTGCAATTCCCAATAGTTACAGGCACACATTTAAGGCATTGCAATTCCCAATAGTTACAGGCACACATTTAAGGCATTGCAATTCCCAATAGTTACAGGCACACATTTAAGGCATTGCAATTCCCAATAGTTACAGGCACACATTTAAGGCATTGCAATTCCCAATAGTTACAGGCACACATTTAAGGCATTGCAATTCCCAATAGTTACAGGCACACATTTAAGGCATTGCAATTCCCAATAGTTACAGGCACACATTTAAGGCATTGCAATTCCCAATAGTTACAGGCACACATTTAAGGCATTGCAATTCCCAATAGTTACAGGCACACATTTAAGGCATTGCAATTCCCAATAGTTACAGGCACACTTTTAAGGCATTGCAATTCCCAATAGTTACAGGCACACTTTTAAGGCATTGCAATTCCCAATAGATAAAGGCAGGAAAAGGCTTTGCATTGACCAATAGTTAAAGGCATTGCAATACCTAATAGATAAAGGCATGAAAAAGCATTGCATTGAACAATATTTAAATGCCAGAAAAGGTATTGCAATTGCCAATAGATAAAGGCATGAAAACGCATTGCAATTACCAATAGGTCAAAGCACGAAACGGCATTGAAATGCATAATAGGTAAAGACATTGCTATTACCAAAAGGAAAAGGCATAAAAAGGCATTGCAATGACCAATAGGTAAGGCCTGAAAAGGCATTGTTATAACCAATAGGTAAAGAACATGAAAATGAAAATGCATTGCAATTACCAATAGGTACTGGTGCAATGACCAAAAGGCAAGGCATGAAAAGGCATTGCAATGCCTAAAAGGGAAATGCATTGCAATGCCTAATAGGTAAATGCATGAAAAAGCATTGTAATGTCCAATAAAGAAAGGCCAGAAAAGGCATTGCAATGCCCAATAGGAAAAGGCATGAAAATGCAAATGCAATTACCAATAGGTAAAGGTACAATGACCAATTGGAAAAGGCATAAAAAGGCAATGTAATACTCAGTAGGTAAAGTCATGAAAAGGCATTGCAATGACAAATAGGTAAAGGTACAATGACCAATATGAAAGGCATGAAAAGGCATTGCAATGACAAATAGGTAAAGGTGCAATGACCAATATGAAAGGCATGAAAAGGCATTGCAATGACCAATAGGTAAAGGTACAATGACCAATATGAAAGGCATGAAAAGGCATTGCAATGACAAATAGGTAAAGGTGCAATGACCAATATGAAAGGCATGAAAAGGCATTGCAATGACAAATAGGTAAAGGTACAATGACCAATATGAAAGGCATGAAAAGGCATTGCAATGACAAATAGGTAAAGGTGCAATGACCAATATGAAAGGCATGAAAAGGCATTGCAATGACCAATAGGTAAAGGTACAATGACCAATATGAAAGGCATGAAAAGGCATTGCAATGACCAATAGGTAAAGGTACAATGACCAATATGAAAGGCATGAAAAGGCATTGCAATGACCAATAGATAAAGGTACAATGACCAATATGAAAGGCATGAAAAGGCATTGCAATGACCAATAGATAAAAATATGAAAAGGCGTTGCAATGACCAAAAAGTAGGGAAAGGCAACATAAAGGAAACTAGAAGCAAACAGTAACAATAAATTTATTGTAAAAAATTAGCTATAACTGAGCTACTTACTGAAAACAGTGTTGATCTGCATCAAATGCCAATTGTTGATGTTTTGAAAATGAAAATGCATTGCAATTACCAATAGGTACTGGTGCAATGACCAAAAGGCAAGGCATGAAAAGGCATTGCAATGCCTAAAAGGGAAATGTATTGCAATGCCTAATAGGTAAATGCATGAAAAAGCATTGTAATGTCCAATAAAGAAAGGCCAGAAAAGGCATTGCAATGCCCAATAGGAAAAGGCATGAAAATGCAAATGCAATTACCAATAGGTAAAGGTACAATGACCAATTGGAAAAGGCATAAAAAGGCAATGTAATACTCAGTAGGTAAAGTCATGAAAAGGCATTGCAATGACAAATAGGTAAAGGTACAATGACCAATATGAAAGGCATGAAAAGGCATTGCAATGACAAATAGGTAAAGGTGCAATGACCAATATGAAAGGCATGAAAAGGCATTGCAATGACCAATAGGTAAAGGTACAATGACCAATATGAAAGGCATGAAAAGGCATTGCAATGACAAATAGGTAAAGGTGCAATGACCAATATGAAAGGCATGAAAAGGCATTGCAATGACAAATAGGTAAAGGTACAATGACCAATATGAAAGGCATGAAAAGGCATTGCAATGACAAATAGGTAAAGGTGCAATGACCAATATGAAAGGCATGAAAAGGCATTGCAATGACCAATAGGTAAAGGTACAATGACCAATATGAAAGGCATGAAAAGGCATTGCAATGACCAATAGGTAAAGGTACAATGACCAATATGAAAGGCATGAAAAGGCATTGCAATGACCAATAGATAAAGGTACAATGACCAATATGAAAGGCATGAAAAGGCATTGCAATGACCAATAGATAAAAATATGAAAAGGCGTTGCAATGACCAAAAAGTAGGGAAAGGCAACATAAAGGAAACTAGAAGCAAACAGTAACAATAAATTTATTGTAAAACATTAGCTATAACTGAGCTACTTACTGAAAACAGTGTTGATCTGCATCAAATGCCAATTGTTGATGTTTTGAAAATGAAAATGCATTGCAATTACCAATAGGTACTGGTGCAATGACCAAAAGGCAAGGCATGAAAAGGCATTGCAATGCCTAAAAGGGAAATGTATTGCAATGCCTAATAGGTAAATGCATGAAAAAGCATTGTAATGTCCAATAAAGAAAGGCCAGAAAAGGCATTGCAATGCCCAATAGGAAAAGGCATGAAAATGCAAATGCAATTACCAATAGGTAAAGGTACAATGACCAATTGGAAAAGGCATAAAAAGGCAATGTAATACTCAGTAGGTAAAGACCAATAGATAAAAATATGAAAAGGCGTTGCAATGACCAAAAAGTAGGGAAAGGCAACATAAAGGAAACTAGAAGCAAACAGTAACAATAAATTTATTGTAAAACATTAGCTATAACTGAGCTACTTACTGAAAACAGTGTTGATCTGCATCAAATGCCAATTGTTGATGTTTTGCTTGTGTTCAAACTGCTTGCTATTACCAGTCAAGACACTAATGGCAGAATGAGGGTTTAAGCTTGTTTCCAGTAATGAAAACAGATGGTAGCTTAAAGCTGACTGAAAGTAACGCAGAATGCTCCTTAAGGAGCATTGTTGTTTGCTTTCAGTCTGCTTTAAGCTACCATTTGCCAGGAAATAGAACATGTTTCTTAAGGTGTATTCCATGCCTATAAAATGGAACTATTTTCAATAGTGGAGAAATAAATCAAACTTTAAGGTGTAATAAGGCATATCTATTGTGTAATGGGTTAACCCGCTCTGTTGATTTCTTATTCCAGTACATTTGGTTCCTATCTCACCTAAATCTCTTAATCTACTAATCGCAACAAAATAATCATTTTAACTTTGTTAGATTATGCTTTACACTTGGAGCTGTTGATTCGTGGAAGCCAATCTTTGCCAACTTGTTAATGTACCCAGTATGTTTTAATTTGCATACTACATATAGCAGTGAAATCATGATAACTTTTGCAAACAGCTTGGATCCTGATGAGATGCTGCATAATACAGCATCTCATCAGGATCCACACTGTTTGACACTCTGACTCTGTGACTCAGTTTTGAAAAGAAAAACCGAAAATTCATGTTTTAGAACAGCAGCAGATGACAATATTTGTTGCAGACGAAAAAATTACCCAACATGTAAAGAGTTGATAGGATAAGGAACAAATGAAACAGAATTATTTATAATGATGACCTCTCATAGTTTTATGTTGATCATCATTGTACAGGGTAAACTGTAAACCTATGTTCAAAGATGCATGGACATTTCTTTACACTAAGAAACTCTTGTGGGTTGTTAAGTTCCCTTGTGGATCATTTTAGTTATAAAAGCATGAACCATGAAACTCTTGAAATATTTAGATACTATGTGTTCTTTGGTTTTATAGATTGTTCCATCAATACACCTTTGTACGCCTTTATCTTATTCCTTCACTGAAGAAAATAACTCGAATTATCCACCATTCAAAATCTAGAATAGGCTATGGAGTAATGGATTAAAGTGAAAAAAAGTGTTGAAAGGGAGCATTTTGCTTTACTTTTAGCAAGATTTAAGCAGCCACCTCCCAGGTGGCACACAACATTGTTTCAACGTTGAAAAAACATTGTGTGCCTGCTTGGAAACAAGCTCTAGCTGGGGGGAAGTTTGTTTTCGGTAGATTGCTTGATTAAAGGTGTAAGATTTTCAGAAATTCCCCAGCTGACTTTTGCAAATTTCTTTCAGGAGATTTATTTCTAAAATAATCATAATGTTAACAAACAGTGTAGACCCTGATCAGAGGGCTCCTTTGGGAGCCCTCTGATCAGGGTCTACACTGTTTGCAGATGCTGCAAAAGCTTGTTATTCACACAGTAAGGGTTAAAATAGGTGTCTTGCTTACATAGGGTATACTGTATCTGATTTTCAGATTGTAACTGTTGCCAAAATCAAGTCAGTTCTTATTTTTGAAGGCAGTTGAGTTCAGTAAATCTAATTTTCACACATTTGTTGTGCCAGCCCTAAAACTAGCTGCCAATCCTCGAAATGAGTTTTTAATGCTGCAGCTAGGTGGACCAGCTCTGCCTGGAATCGATAATGTAATTACTTAAACAGGATTTAGTTAAGCAGGTTTTATTTAAATAAAGGTAAAGTGAATTTACAATACGAAGCAGCCTTACGTTCTAATTAACTGTTGTCTTTGGATGTACTGTAATGATCCTAATGATTGGGACAGACTGGCCTGGACAAACAGTGTAGACCCTGATCAGACTGCCCCTGAGGGAGAAGTCTGATCAGAGTCTACACTGTTTGCTATTCAGTTTGCACCTTAAGGAGTCAGGACACTGTGTGATAAAAGCAATTTGTTAATTTTACAAAGTGTCCCAAATTTAAGGATTTTTATGGTATTATGAAGGCTTAGTGTTGAGCCACTATTGTAAAGAAGACCGTATCCTTGTCAGAAGTGCTTCATAAAGGGTACCTATACCTAATACACTACTGCAACAAGACATACAGGTGATAGCTCAAAGGAAGATACAGTCAATCTTTTAACCTATTACCCCCTAGCATGTTTCAAGTATTTAAGTTAGGTCTCCACTTAAAGCAGAATGAAAGTAAAGCAGAATGTGCCTTAAGGCACATTCTGCTTTACTTCCAACCTGCATTAACCCTTTGAACCCTAGTCCCGCATATAGGCGTCCTTTTCAAACAGTACACATGTGAGAAGTGCACTTGTCCTATGCAAACAGTGAATACCCAGATCAGAGGGCTTCGAAAGGAGCCCTCTGATCAGGGTCTTCACTGTTTGTCATAATGCCAAACATTGACAAAAAAAACCCTTAAAAGTCAGAAATGGACTAGACTAAAATGGAAACTGGAATTGTCCATTTTACAATTCAGGGAGGAAAGAGTTAAGCTACTATCTGATATAGGAAATATTTCTTATGGTACATTATTCATATACATATATTCATAACTGAATAAAGTGGAATTATTCTTTTCAGTGGAGGAATAAATTAACGGTGTAAAAAGGCATTTCTATGGGTAAATGGGATAAAGTGATCTACTGTTCTTATTCAGATAGTGAACTTTTTGGCATTAGTAGGCCAAGCTTTGATAGGTTTGTTTGATTTACTTGTTGAGCTGTCAAAATACAACTGTCACCAGTTTTTTCTCCTCCTACAAACACATGAAACTACAAAACGATGTGGTTTTGGAATTAACCTATCAGCACTGCTTGAACAATTATTGCCATCTGCTGAAACTGACATCTGCTTAACACTTTATTCCATAGACTGTTTCTAGTATTGAAGATAAGTGACCACTTAAAGCAGGTTGAAAGTTCCTTAACCCTTCCCCATAGAAGCGCCTTTTAGCGCATACATTTTATTCCTTCACTGAAGAAAAAAGTTCCAATTTATACAGTCATAAATATGAATCATACAAAATATTTTCTATATTGCTATCATATGATAGCTTAAGGCGCATTCTGCTTTACTTTCAACCTGCTTTAAGTGGACACCTATATTCAATACTAGAGACATGCTATGTGGGAAAGGGTTAAAGAACTGCTTTACTTTCAGTCAGCTTTAAGCTACCATCTGCTGGGATATAGAAAATATTTCTTATAGATATTCATGACTGTACATATTAAATGGAACTATTTTCTTCAGTGGAGGAAAGAATTAAATGCATAAAAATTCACATCTATTGGGTAATGGGTTAATACACTATAAGTCTTGCATTCGCAAACACCTTGTAACTCAGCTCCCTGATCAGGGTCTTAACTATTTCACATAAATATTATGCTGTTGGTTTTTCTGCACACTCAAGACAGGCAAAAAGTTCAATGTCAGTCATGAATATGTGACTTGAGAAATATTTCCTATATAATAGTATAGTAGATGGTAGCTTTAAGCAGGTTGAAAGTGAAGCAGAATGCTACTTAATTAGGAGCATTCTGCTTTTCTTTCAACTGCTTTAACCCATTACCCCATTGCCTGTTTCCAGTTGTTTTTAAAAATAGGTAACTACTTAAAGCTGCTATAAGGGTGTAAAATAAAGCAGAATGTGCTTTAAGGCACATTCTGCTTTTATTTCAGCCTGCTTTAAGCTACCAGCTGCTAGAATATAGAACTTATTTCTAATGTTAAATATTTACAAGTGTATAATTTGGATATTCTTCAGTGGAGGGATAAATTAGAGGTGAAAAAAGGGGTATTTATGGAGTAACGGGTTAAATTAAACATCTATCCTTAGTACTGTAACCAAGCTATGGGGGAAAGGTTTAAGTGCCCCAATATTTTTTAGTGTTTTTACAGTCAATAATGGAAGTAAAGCAGAAACTTTCACTTTCATCTTGCTATAAGCAGTCAACTGTCTTTAAAGGCCTGTCACACCAGAAGAACTTTGCTGGAGCGTTCCTGGAGCGGTGAAAAAAATTCATCACCGCTTGTTACCATTCACCACCATTTAACAGAAGTTGGCCCCCATTAAGGCAATGCCGTAGATGCTCGGCCACCGCTGATAGTCCCTCCTACCGCTCCGAAAGTTTTGAGCTGCACAAACTATTGCGAGCGGTGATGAGCAGGCAATTTTCCGCAAAGATCACCACTGTTCTAACAACACCCAGTCAAAGTTTCGCACCGCTAGACGCAAGTTTGTGGATGCTTTGGTCCGCTAGGCCAAGGCAGAAATCTTGAACCCACGACCACCGCTGCTTCCCCAGCTTTGCCCGGGCGGTGATTAAAAGCTGCACAAACGGTGGAGCGGTTGTAAGCGTTTTACGAGCGAACATGGGATTGCTGTGTCGAGCGTTAATGCAGCGATCCATTGCAGTGATGAACTTCGGTTTGCCGTTGGTATGGAGGTGTCGGAGCGGGACCAGAATTTGGCTATAAATACGGGAAGAAATGGACCAGGAGTCAATTTGGAATCAAGCTGCAGTTGAGTGCAGACCTCATTTATATTGAATTTGCTCAAAGTTACTGTAAAACTGTACTACCATGGATGCTGAGAGACTTGCTATGATTGGTAAACTAGTCCAGGCAGCAGAATGTGAACCTCCTTAGATTGCAATGAGTTGTTGACAGAAGAAGAGAGAGAAGAAGGAAACACAGAGTTGTGTGGGTCAGACAGTAGATACTTCTATCAAAGCGATCCGTTCAGCTCCATAGTCGAAGCGGAATTCCGCAAAACCAACTTTAAACCCCAGCCGAGCCAACGCCCACATGTGCAGAAAGCCGCTCTATCAACCCTCGCATAACCGCTAAACTAACGCTGGCTACCGTTAAACCAACGCTAAAGCAACACTAAAGCAACGCTAGCTTCAGCGGTGCACAGCTATTGCAACGTCCGTGTTTCGATTTTTTCCCATTTTGTGCGCAGTGACGAGCATTGTCGAAATTCGGCCCCCTCTCCCTACCGTTTTAGGTACGCTCCAACAAAGTTTGGGTGGAGTGACCTGGCCTTTACACAGTAGAATATAGGCAATTTGCACATAAGGCTTTGGAGGAAAAGGTTATGCATGGTGATATAAATTAATGGGCTTACTGAATTAATTAAACAATACTATACCAAAAATATTCATGAACAAGATATATTTCATGTCTTCAGTTATAAAGATGATCATTAATTAAAAGGCTATTCCTGTTGTAGTAGATACATTTATTATAAGCTAGGTGGTATTTCATGTAAGCCTTTTACCTGTTAGCCTGTTTCTAGATTTGAAGACAGGTGACAACTTGTAAAGCACAATACGTACCTTAACCCTTTGAACCCTAGTCCCGCATATAGGCGTCCTTTTCAAACAGTGTACAAATAAATAGTACACTTGTCCTATGCAAACAGTGAGGGCCCTGATCAGAGGGCTCCTGAAGGAGCCCTCTGATCAGGGTCTTCACTGTTTGTCATAATGCCAAACATTGACAAAAACAACCCTTAAAAGCCAGAAATGGACTAGACTAAAATGGAAACTGGAATTGTCCATTTAAAGTTTCAGGGAGGAAAGAGTTAAGGTGCCATCTGTTTTACTTTCAGTCTGCTGTAAGCTATACCATCTGCTAGGATATAGAAAATATTTCTTGTGGAGCATATTCATAACTATAAAAAGAAAAACAATTCAGAGAAGGAATAAATTATAACCATTTGTTTCACTATGCAAGTATTAAGATTAACAAAAAGTGTGACGTATTCTTTGAGACTGTAGTGACACGCAAAATGGTAACACAAAAGACATGATCTGATGACACACAAATTTGTAACACAAATGACATGATCTTGTAACACTAGGGACAAAGTTACACAAAATGCATATTCATATACACAAGTACATGCATTAGTTATTGATCCAAATAAGAGAAATATAAATCAGTGCTCTGGGTATTTAAATATGCATAAGTTGAATGCTGGCAAGTATTTAACTTCCTTTAGTGTAAGAATATGCAATTCTGTGTAATACAAATGACTATATTGCAGTTATGCAATGGACAATCAACTGATATAGTGTCTCGAATAATCTAAATCCTTATAGCATTGTCTTTAGTAAGACAACAGGATTCACAGATATAAACGACTTCAGTGTTAATAGTGCATTGTATTCAATGTGACTTCACTATATTATTCAATCTCATTTCATGGAACAGTAACACAAATGACACGAGGTTACACATAGGACAGCCAAATTGTCTACAATAAACAAGTTCTTCCGTGGGTATTAATTAACTGTAGTATAATCAGTAAAATAGAGCTGTTATGCAATATAATAGTTAACTGTGTAATTTTGACAATAGTAACTATGTCTCAAGAACTTATTTCCTCAATTTTGCCTAATAATGTCCATGTAGTTATATATCAGGTCATTTGTGTTACTTACAAAGAAAACGTACCATAATATCTGAGGGATTTATCATAGTATTATGCAAATTTTATCTGGTCACTGAACAACTTTGTCTATAAATGATACCTTCGTAGTCATTAAGCTTATTAAAGTTATAGAAATGTTAAAACAAAACATTTTTGGTCTGAAGTCCATTTTGTTACTTTACTGTCCATTGTGTTACATTTATGATGTCCATGGTGTTACCACAACACATTGAACTGCATGTCTTTGGTGTATGGCAACTTATTTGCAAGATTCTGATTACAGCTTTCCTTATACTGTATTGTATCATTCTGGAACGGGATATACTAACTTGAATGTTCGATTCTGAAATTAGTAATGAAATAAAACATCAGACTAGTGGTTTATACAACAAAAATGTACATGCAATAGATTGGGATTGGAATAAAGATTATCCAACTTAATACATGGTGTGGATCATACATGCTGATACCATATGATAGGTACAAGGTGTAATAGTAGATTTCATTTTTCAAAAAATCATTTATTTTCATAGGTAACACAATGGACAGTGATATCAAACAAAACATTTATTTAGTAAAACCAAATAGTTTTCTGAGTTATGTGTGTTGTTGTTTGCAGTTGTTCGTGTTTCTTGAAATCAGAAAGAAGCTTTTAAAGCACATAAAACGTTACTATGTACATTTTTAATTTTTGCAAGTTCCACCCATGAAATATGTACATTTTTTGAAAATGGCCCATATAACATTAACAATTTGCATGCTGACAGTAAAATCATGATTTTCTGGGCAAATAGTTTGGATCCAGATGAGATGCCAATTTAATTGGCATCTCATCAGGATCAAAACTGTTTGACACACTAACAACAAATTTAAAAGAATTTTAGAAAATTCTAATTTTAGTACTAACAGTTGCAATTTCAAGTAGTAAACTGAAATAATCCAACATTTTCTCACTCATTTCAACACTAAATCCTATAGTGTTACTACTCATTAGAACTGTCTCTTCGAGACAATTCTAATGAGTAGTAACACTATAGGGTTTAATGCAGAATTAAAGATTTTAGTGTCTGAAATACTCCGCTTATCTGGAGCTCTGTAGATTACAGTTACAGTTTCAGAAGACTGTAATGTGACCGAGCTTTCAAAATGTTAATTGTTTGGTCTGACAGTAAGTGTTGTTTAACCCTTAGCCTGCCACTCACGACTATAGCTCCATATGCAAACAGCTTGGATCCAAGCTGTTTGACACTTGGACAACATTTTCAGCAATTTTGAGCAACTTTGAAGCACTTTGAAACTTGAAGCAGACGAGAAATATAGCAGACGACAATTTATTTGGGGGCTAAGGGTTAATTCTTTGAATGCTGGGTAATGTTTTGCGTCTGCAACAATTGCCGTCTGCTACTGTTCTAAAATTAGAATTTTCAACATCTCTTTTCAAAATAGAGTCAGAGTGCCAAATAGTTTGAATCCTGATGAGATGCCGCGTTATGCGGCATCTCATCAGGATCCAAACTGTTTGCAAAGGTTATCATTTGGTTTCACCACTAGCATGATCAGAGTTAGACAATAGATTGAGGAGATGTTTTTCTAGATAAGGTTCAAAAGCCGGTTTATGTGTTCTTTCACAATATATAAGTTGCTATTGTTGTTAAACAGGTTTGTTGACCTTTTATTTATATGTTATAATTGCTTACTTGACTTTTAAACAATTCTTTGAATAGGTCTACATATTTATTCGTTGTCTGACCCAAAGCCAGATGGAGACCTTGTTAAGAATAAGAGAAAACTAATATTTTTATGCAAAGTATATTTAGATAAGATAATTGACTAATTAAAGAAATCAATGGATCACATTTATTTCCTTTTTTATACGCCAGACTTTAGACAGGACGAATGGTGATATCCATCTGTCTGTCTGGGTATTCCACACTTTTCTAATACCCATGCTTAGACATATGAAGTTGAAATTTTGTATATAACATTTTTAGCAGAGCTATTGCAATACCCCGACGTGAGCGTGGACCAAGGTTAAAGTTTTTTGGACGGGTTGTTTTAAAGCTTAATATTTTTGCTAGGGAGCTGAAATTTTGAATGAAGGTTTATTAGGGGTCAAACATTGATGATATGAAGTTAAAATTTAAAAATAAATTTTATCGATGTCAATATATTTGACATGTTTTCGAGTTAGGTTTTTTACTACAAAACACATGGTTAAAGTTTTTTGGACGGGTTGTTTTAAAGCTTAATACTTGTGCTAGGGTGCTTAAAGTTTGTATGGAGGTTTATTAGGGTCAAACATTGATGTTATGAAGTTGAAATTCAAAAACAGTTTTAATATTTGTCAATGTTTGACATGAGTTGTTTTGACTACAAATCACCAGGTTAAAGTTTGGACGGGTTGTTTTAAAGTTTAATATAACTAGACTATATTTTATATTAATTGTTTTCATTATAAGACTCACCATTCATTGAATAATCTTTCTAAAGTGAAAATTGATATGTTTTCGATACAAGATGTTGTAAGACTTAAATTTCAAACAGTCAAGCATCAGGTGGCTTTGACACCCATTTCTGGTTTTGATGACTTTCAGTGTGCTACCATCTGTTAGAATATAGAAGATATTTCTTACGAGGTAATACTTTTTTGTATTAATTACTGTATAAAATGGAACTATTTTTTTATTGAAGGAATACATTTAAGGTGTAAAATAGTGTTTTAATGGAAAAATGCATTAATCTGGGTGTGACTGTGCAAAACGAATATTTCTCTTACCTACTCTTTTGAGTATTGTTGATTTTTTCTCGTGGTCTCTTGTAGATTTCTGTTTGTGGCTATATTTTGTTAGCTCCTGCTCTGGACCATTCTCATTTCAGTCTGCCTTTGTTAAGTAGTCAACTGTTGAGGCGAAGGAATAATTTATGAAACATCGTACAACAAAAACAGTAACTGTTGTAAGTCAAAACTGTAAAATACATGTACATCTAATTTCTGATTTCTCTTTCTAATCCTGTCTTGTGACATCTCTTTGGAATTGTCATTTCAAGACGATTCCAAAGAGATGTTACAAAACAGGATTAGATGGAAATATAAATAATAATTGATAATTTTAGAATCTGACTACCGACCATTTTTATCGTAAGACGTTTCATAAAACGGGTCTTTCTTAGGACATGATAGAAGCATACATATCATTTCTATAATGATTTGATGTATTTGAAAAATGTTCCCTTCTGCAAACTTTAGTGCAGGATGAGGGATTGTATTGGAGTACAGCAGGAGGCTGAGCTTGTATATCGAGCATACCATCTTGGCTTCACAGGAAATAATGCATTCCTATGAAGGAAGGCCAGTTAAGACCATAGCTGATTTATTCTCAAGGTCCTTAATAATTTTTGTCCATGGACCACATGCAGAATTCAAAGTGTCTGTATTTGTTTTGGAATTGTACATGTATTTGATTTCTGCTCAGGGACCATTAGCTATGATTTCATTGTTCAGTTGGAACCATAGTTAACTCTTTGCATGCTGGGTAATTTTTGCCGTCTTCAACAATTGTCGTCTGCTACTGTTCTAAATACAAAATATTCTAATTTCTTTTCAAAACAGGGTCAGAGTGACAAACAGTTTGGATCCTGATGAGACGCCGCATTATGCGGCATCTCATCTGGATCCAAACTGTTTGCACGGTTTAAAATAGTTCCACCTCTTTCATGCTAAGAGTTTATTTCTTGTCTCTGCATGGACAATATTTTGATTGCTTCTATAGGGACCATAATTAGGAACAAAAGGGTGACCTTTTCTTGGGACTAAAGCTGATTTCTGCTAGGGATCATGGTTGATTTATGCTCAGGGGCTAAAGTTGATTTCTGGCTGGGAACTATATTTGATTATTGGGAGCCTATTTCTCAATACTTGATAGAAGTAAGTCTCTGTCCCTCATTTCTTTCTCTCATATTCTTCTATAAATTGAATTACGGGAGCGGTGAAATTATTTTCTACATAGGAAGTGTGCCTTATAGATTTTTGTTCACAATTTGCTTCCATGTTCAATATTGCTTTTGATCAAGATAATCAATTTATCCAATGATTGTTGTAGTCTTAGCTGTTTGTGCCGAGAGAATTATTAACTCAATGCACTTTAGCTTATTCAACCCTGAAACTTCAAATAGACAATTCAAGATTTTTTGATAAAATGTAGTCCCTTTTTGATGATTACTGTTTTTGGTGTTTATTAGCTCACCTGAGCACAAAGTGCTCAAGGTGAGCTATTGTGATCGGTCGCCGTCCGTCGTACGTCGGTGTCGGTGTCCGTGTCGTCTGTTCACAATTTGTTTCAAATAACTTCTTCTCTGAAACCAATGGCCCAATTTTAACCAAACTTGGTCAGATACATACTGTAGTTGTGAGCTTCAAAAATTGTTGAAAAAAAGTGGGTGGGGCTATCGGTCTTGTTGCCATGGCAACCATGCACAATATCTAACAAAATCTTCTTCTCAAAAACTACTGGTCCGATTTCAATTTGGTTTTCACCAAAATGTTTCTCAATCAATATACTTTCAAAATTGTTCAAAGAATTTTGATCCGTCAAAAAACATGGCCGCCAGAGGGCGTGGTCATTTTCCGTATTTACGTGATATTGACAACCAAAGTCAAAACTTTAAAAATCTTCTTGTCAATAACCATAAGTCCTAGGACAACCAAATTTCATATGTAGCATCATGTTTTGAACCTTTACCAAGATTGTTCAAATAATGACCCCCGGGTAAAAAATGGCCCCGCTCCAGGGCTTATCAGTTTTACATAGAGTTATATAGGAAAACCTTTAAAACTCATCTTCTCTGAAACTGTATGGCCTAGACCTTTTATATTTGGCATGTAGCTTTGCCTTCTGGTCCTCTACCAAGATTGTTCAAATCATGACCCCTGGGTCAAAAATGGCCCCGCCCCAGGGCTTATCAGTTTTACATAGAGTTATATAGTAAAACCTTTAAAAATCTTCATCTCTGAAACCGTAAGGCCCAGACTTTTTATATTTGGCATGTAGCTTTGCCTTGTAGTCCTCTACCAAGATAATTCAAATCATGACCCCCGGGTCAAAAATGGCCCCGCCCTGAGGACTTCTCAGTTTTACATAGAGTTATATAGGAAAACCTTTAAAACTCTTCTTCTCTGAAACTGTATGGCCTAGACCTTTTATATTTGGCATGTAGTTTTGCCTTATGGTCCTCTACCAAGATTTTTCAAATCATGATCCCTGGGTCAAAAATGGCCCCGCCCCAAGGCTTATCAGTTTTACATAGACTTATATTGTAAAACCTTTAAAAATCTTCTTCTCTGAAACCGTAAGGCCCAGACCTTTTACATTTGGCATCTAGCTTTGCCTTATGGTCATCTACCAAGATTGTTCAAATCATGACCTCAGGGTAAAAAAATGGCCCGTCCTGGGCTTCATTTTGCATTGAGTATTACACAAGATTTCCTCAGGTGAGCGATTAAGGGCCGCATGCGGCTCTTGTTTTACAACTTATTGCAAAATGACAAACTGTGGAAACCCTGTTCAGAGTGATGCTTTACGGGTCATTTGTGTTGACACTGAAAGGGTGTGTCTCATTTGTTTTAAAGTATAACAAACAGTGTACACCCAGATCAGAGGGCTGGTTGACAGGTCAGCCCTCTGACCTGTGTCCACAATGTTTGCAGTGTTACTCACTGTACTGTAAGGGTTTTTCCTCTAATATTGCTGTCTTCAAAAGTACCTTAAATCTAACAAAACTTGCCTTTGGATATTTGCTGATAAATTCAATCCAAGTGACATACAGTTTTGCTGTTGATCAGGTGTTGAATAACTGGTTGCACAATGTTTGCAAATGTAAGTAAACTCTCTGCCAGCAGGTTAAAAACCCTAGTCCAGCATATAGGCGTCAAACAGTATACATGTGAAAAGTGCACTTGTCCTATGCAAACAGTGAATACCCAGATCAGAGGGCTTCTTACGCAGCCCTCTGATCTGGGTATTCACTGTTTGTCATAATGCAAAACATTGACAAAAACAACCCTTAAATGTTAGAAATGGACTAGACTAAAATGGAAACTGTGATTTTCCATTTGAAGTTTCAGGGAGGAAAGCGTTAAACATCTATGGACTAAGTTACTGTAAGTCCTTGAGGGGACAAATAATGAGAGACAGTTCCATACAATTAAATCTCTGTAAAGTAAAAATTTGGTTGAAGATTCAATCTTCACCGCTGTTTTTAACCCAGTTTTCACTCCATAGACTGTTACTAGTTTTTGAGACAGATGACCACTAAAGAAGTTGAAAGTAAAGCAGAACCTTGTTCAAGGTTAGGATAAAGAGAATATTTCTTGAGCTGCATATTCATGAACTGGTTTGGTTTGTTTGTTAACGCCAATTTCTGCCATCTATGAGCTAATTGGACACCCCAGAAAGAAGGGGAATGGTAGCAGATGTTACTATAGCATGATAAAGCAGAAGAAGTACTTTTCTCAATTGTCAATAAAATGCTATATCACTGTTCATTTATATTGATAAAATATTAATTTTAATTTGAGAAAATTTAATTAAGTTTATTGCTCTTTCATTATTTCCTAAGCGGATGTAATAAACCTTTATATTACTGTATCATCATTCTGTAGAAGAATGATGCTTATCATCATTCCTTTCCACTATTGCTTTGTGTTCAGCATTCAAGAGAGATAGTTTCTTAACCCTTTCCCACATAGCATATCTCTAGTATTGAATATAGGTGTCCTCTTAAAGCAGGCTGAAAGTAAAGCAGAATGCGCTTTAAGCGCATTCTGCTTTACTTTCAGCCTGTTTTAAGCTATCATCTGCTAGAATATAGAAAATATTTTGTATTATACATATTTATGAATGTATAAATTGGAACTATTTTCTTCAAGGCAAGAATAAACTGAATGCGCTAAAAGGCGCTTCTATGGGGGAAAGGGTTAAAGCAGGCTGAAAGTAAAGCAGAATACCTGCTCAAGGTTACAATTTGGATGATGCCTAGTAACTCAATCGGCATCTCATCCAGATTGGAATTGTTTGATACTCAAGTTATTACTTTCAAAGCAATTCAGGAAGGAGAAGACACTTTCAGATATCAGGGCTCCAGATAAGAGGTAGTTATTTCAATAAATCAAACATTTTCTCACTCATTTCAGCACCAAATCCTATGGTGTTACTACTCATTAGAATCGTCTCTTCGAGACGATTCTAATGAGTAGTGACACCATAGGGTTTAATTGAGAAATAAAGATTTTAGTTTTTGAAAAACTACGCTTATCTGGTGCTCTGAGATATAGTCTAAATTTCTAAGAAGAAAACTTGTCTATTTATCCATTTTCCATAAATATGCATTTTTATGCCTTTAACTTATTTCTCCACTGTGGCAAATAGTTCCAATTTATACAGTTTTGAATATGTATGATAAGAACTATTTTCTATTTTCTAGCAGATGGTCACCTATTTACACAATCAGAATCAGGCTATTGGGCAATGGGTTAACTTTTACCATGCTAGTGACGGATATATCCTACAGTGACTACCTTTGCAAACAGTTTCGATCTAGATGATACGCTGCGTTATGCGGGTTCTCATCTGGATCCAAACTGTTTGACACGCTGACCAGGCTGTTGTGAAAAGAAACTTTGAAAATTCTATTTTTAGAATAGTAGCAGACGACAATTTTTGCAAAAAAATACCCAGCATGCACAGAGTTAAGTAAAATGTATTTTTAGCGCACCTTAGCCGAAGGCTCAGGTTGAGCTATTGTGAACGCTCTTCGTCCGGTGTCCGGCGTCTTGCGTCCGTTGTCCATCCACATTTTCAAACAACATCTCCTCAGAAACCACTGACCCGATTTCAACCAGCATCAGTGACAAGGGGAACGAAATCTTGTTCAAAATTTTTGGCTAGAGTTAATCCCCTTGCTGTGGGACCAGATTTTCTAACATGACCGTGTAGACAACTTTTAATGCATAAGAAAACCTTTAAAAATCTTCTTCTCTGAAACTGTAAGGCCCAGACCTTTAATATTTAACTTAAAGCTTTGCCTTGAGGTCCTCTACAAAGATGTTCAAAATATGATCCCCGGTCAAAATTGGCCCTGGCCTGGGGCTTATCAGTTTTACATAGATTTATATAGGAAAACCTTGAAAAATCTTCTTCTCTGAAACTGTAAGGCCCAGACCTTTAATATTTGACATAAAGCTTTGCCTTGTGGTCCTCTACCTAGATTGTTGAAATTATGACCCCCAGGTCAAAATTGGCCCGCCCCGGGGCTTATCAGTTTTACATAGACTTATATTTAGGAAAACCTTTAAAAATCTTCTACTCTGAAACTGTAAGGCCAAGACCTTTAATATTTACCAATAAGCTTTGCATTGTGATCCTCTACAAAGATTGTTCAAATTATGAGTCCCAGGCCAAAATTGGCCCCGCCCCGGGGCTTATCAGTTTTTCATAGGAAAACCTTTAAAAATCTTCTTCTCTTAAACCGTAAGGCACAGATCCTTAATACTTGATATAGCTTTGCCGTGTGGTTCTCTACCAAGATTGTTCAAATTATGACCCCCGGGTCAAAATTGGCCCCACCCAGAGCTTATCATTTTTTTTATAGGAAATCCTTCTCTCAAACCGTAAGGCCCAGCCATTAATATCTGGTATGTAGCTTCGCATTGTGGTCCTCTTTAACCGAGATTGTTCAAATTATGACACCTGAATCATAGCTTTATCAAAATGTTGTCTTGCCCAGTCAGCTTTTATGGTAGAATGTCCTCAGGTGAGCGAAATGTGGGCCTCTGGCCCTCTTGTTAAAGAAGAAAATTTGTTCAACATGGAAAGGGTTAAGACATAGATATAATGACATTTAGCATTGTTTAAAGACTGGTATTTAATTACTGTTACTGTTGTAGATTGGATTTAATTATTAGCTTTCTAAATTCATTTGCTCTAAGTAACAGACTTAAACATGTCTGGGTGTAATAATACTTCAGTACCATGGTATATAATTCAGTAGATTACACAACAACCTAATTTGTCTGAAATTTTATTTTTAGCTCCGAAAGTGCTAACTGTTCATTCACTGGCTTTTTGTAATCAGCATGAATCAAGATGAGACACAAAGTAACATACAGTTGGGTATCTGATCAGTATCAAACTGTTTGTCAGTTGAATTGTAGATCCCATTAACCAATACATGTAGATACACTATTTTACACCTTTCATTTATTCCTCCACTCTAGAAAATAGTTCCAGTTCATATAGTCATGAATAGACACCATAAAAAATATTTACTATATCCTAGCCAATAATAGCTTAAAGCAGGCTAAAAGTAAAGCAGAATGCTCCTTAATTAACCATTACCCCATAAATACACTTTTTGTGTCTTTCATTAATTAAGAAAACATTTCCAATTTATACTGTCACAATTAAAAATTATAAATATTTTCTATATTCTAGCAGATAATAGCTTGAAGCAGACTGAAAGTAAAGCAGAGTGCACCTTGCTTAATTTACTTTATAACATAACAGATGGCGTGAGCGTTGAATAACACCCGTTGTTTAAATGTCATATATAACTAGTTAAATAACTATGCAAATGAGGCACGCCACGACGTCGTGACGTCATTAAAATGCGTTCAATTTCCAACGTCTTTTTTCCATCATGTAGATTCAATTTATAGATTTTTTGTGAAATTAATCAATATTAGATCTACATGAAAGTGCTTATTAATACATATAATAATATAAACATTATGCTAGTGAACGGGGTTAATTTGGGAAACTTTTTTCCTGTATAGATCTACTTATATCGCGCTTAGCATTCACTTGCCCTCAAAGGCTGAGATAAATAACTTTTCTAGGTTATGTTATAAAAAGAATATAAAATTTGTGTTAATAATTTATTGGATTTATCAAACTCGTCGTTTTAGAAAAGGATAAAAACTCGGCAAAGCCTCGTTTTTGTTGTTTTCTAAAAGACTTGTTTAATAAATCCAATAAATTATGAACACTCATGTAATATCCTATATTTCACCCTGCTTTAAGTGGTCACATATCTTCAAAACTAGAAACAGGCTATGGGGTAATGGGTTAAGGAGCATTCTGCTTTACTTTCAGTGTCTGCTTTAAGCAACCATCTGCCTTCAATACTGAAAACAAGCTATTGGGGGTAAGGGATATATCGGAAAAATGTCTAGGACTGAATTAGTTTTAGAATTGCATTAGACAACATTTTGAAGCAGATGACACTTTACTTAAATTCTTAAGGACTTCAGGAACAATTTAATGAAATTAGTTTGAGGCATTGAAAACGTGTGACAATGTAGCTATTTGTAGATGTTTGTGATCTCTATACAGAGGGATAGGTGTAAACCTTCAGTTCCCCTATGGCCAGGGTAGAAGCTTCATCAACAAATTAATCCATTAATATGCTTTTTTATGCCTTTAATTTGTGCCTCCTCTTAAGAAAATGGCTCCCATTCATACAGTTGTGAATATGGACCATAAGAAATATTTTCTGTGCCCTATAGTAGATGGTAGCTTAAAGCAGGCTGAAAGTAAAGCAGAATTATCCCATAAATACGCTTTTTTATGGCTCTAATTTGTTCCTCAATCGAAGAAAATAGGTCCAATTTATATATATTTCCTAGCAGATGGTAGCTTAAAACAGGCTGAAAGTAAAGCAGAATGCACCTTAAGGTGCATTCTGCTTTACTTTCAACCTGCTTTAAGTGGTCACCTATCTTCACAACTTGAAACAGGCTATGGGGTAACGGGTTAAGGTACATTCTGCTTTAGTTTCAAACTGCATGCTTTAAATCAATAAATAGCCACATACTTCACAACTAGAAACAGCTAGTCTATGGGGTAGAGGGTTAAAGGCACTTCTATGAAAAATAGGTTAAGCTGTAAAAAGATGTTCAACTTTTAATAAAGACAGGATTCAAGATGTAAAATAAAATGTCCTTATAAGTCATTGACCCCTGAAACTTTAAATGGACAATATAGTTTGCAATTTATTAGTCCGTTTTGACTATTTTGTGTTGTTTTAAATATATATTGCAAAATTACAACACTGCTGATCCTGAACAAAGGGTGTCATGTGTGCTCCTGTAGAAGCTCCTTGTTCTTGGTCTACACTGTTTGCATAGGAATTAAAGACTTTAGTGAACTGATCTCCACAGATACAATGTGTACACATGTACAGGAATCACTAGGGGGCTCAACTTTATTGGAAACTGGAATTGTCATTTTGAATTTTCCGAACAAAGCTTTAGAATGATGCATGTTGGTGTCAAACAGTGTAGATCAAGACCAGCGTGTGGGTGTCAAACAGTGTAGATCAAGACCAGCGTGTGGGTGTCAAACAGTGTAGATCAAGACCAGCATGTGGATGTCAAACAGTGTAGATCAAGACCAGCATGTGGATGTCAAACAGTGTAGATCAAGACCAGCATGTGGATGTCAAACAGTGTAGATCAAGACCAGCATGTGGATGTCAAACAGTGTAGATCAAGACCAGCATGTGGATGTCAAACAGTGTAGATCAAGACCAGCATGTGGGTGTCAAACAGTGTAGATCAAGACCAGCATATGGATGTCAAACAGTGTAGATCAAGACCAGCATGTGGATGTCAAACAGTATAGATCAAGACCAGCATGTGGTTGTCAAACAGTATAGATCAAGACCAGCATGTGGGTGTCAAACAGTATAGATCAAGACCAGCATGTGGGTGTCAAACAGTATAGATCAAGACCAGCATGTGGGTGTCAAACAGTATAGATCAAGACCAGCATGTGGGTGTCAAACAGTATAGATCAAGACCAGCATGTGGGTGTCGAACAGTATAGATCAAGACCAGCATGTGGGTGTCAAACAGTATAGATCAAGACCAGCATGTGGGTGTCAAACAGTATAGATCAAGACCAGCATGTGGATGTCAAACAGTATAGATCAAGACCAGCATGTGGGTGTCAAACAGTATAGATCAAGACCAGCATGTGGGTGTCAAACAGTATAGATCAAGACCAGCATGTGGATGTCAAACAGTATAGATCAAGACCAGCATGTGGGTGTCAAACAGTATAGATCAAGACCAGCATGTGGGTGTCAAACAGTATAGATCAAGACCAGCATGTGGGTGTCAAACAGTATAGATCAAGACCAGCATGTGGGTGTCAAACAGTATAGATCAAGACCAGCATGTGGATGTCAAACAGTATAGATCAAGACCAGCATGTGGGTGTCAAACAGTATAGATCAAGACCAGCATGTGGGTGTCAAACAGTATAGATCAAGACCAGCATGTGGATGTCAAACAGTATAGATCAAGACCAGCATATGGGTGTCAAACAGTATAGATCAAGACCAGCATGTGGGTGTCAAACAGTATAGATCAAGACCAGCATGTGGATGTCAAACAGTATAGATCAAGACCAGCATGTGGGTGTCAAACAGTATAGATCAAGACCAGCATGTGGATGTCAAACAGTATAGATCAAGACCAGCATGTGGGTGTCAAACAGTATAGATCAAGACCAGCATGTGGGTGTCAAACAGTATAGATCAAGACCAGCATGTGGATGTCAAACAGTATAGATCAAGACCAGCATGTGGGTGTCAAACAGTATAGATCAAGACCAGCATGTGGATGTCAAACAGTATAGATCAAGACCAGCATGTGGGTGTCAAACAGTGTAGATCAAGATCAGCATGTGGATGTCAAACAGTGTAGATCAAGACCAGCATGTGGGTGTCAAACAGTGTAGATCAAGATCAGCATGTGGATGTCAAACAGTGTAGATCAAGATCAGCATGTGGATGTCAAACAGTATAGATCAAGACCAGCATGTGGGTGTCAAACAGTGTAGATCAAGATCAGCATGTGGATGTCAAACAGTGTAGATCAAGATCAGCTGCCGCATCAAAGACGTGGTGGCTGACTTTGATCTATATACTGTTTGCAATGCAATTAGGTTTTGTAATGGCATGGTTCATATATTTGTCTTTTTTGTGGTCGCTTAACACAGGTTTTAACTGTACCTTTTTAAGTATCAATCTCCAAGACAGAGATATATATTACAGTGCTCCCTTTCTACAACAACACCCAGTGAGAGACAAAAATTGTGTGTGTTGTTCGGAGGGAGTTGTTATAGGGAGGGAAATTGGTTTATCACATAATTTGCGGTCTGGGAGATGCATAAAGCGATTGTATAAATATCGTAATCCACTAGTGGAATATCGTTTTTTGGGCTCCGGCCTAACTTATTCGTCCATAAGCGCTGCATGCAGCGGGGTGCCAAATGACGTCATTTACTATGACGTTAACGTAAACAACGTAACGTTTGGCGGAAAATCTATATAGCGTAGGGTCTACAAACTACGGCTTCAAATCAATTTAATAGGTGCTTGAACTTGTAATGTGATAAATAGAATATCACATTAGTGTTCATTATTTATCATTTTTAATAAACTCGTTGACTAAAATGAATATGACGCTCGCCAAGGCTCGCGTCATATTATTTTAGTCAACTCGTTTATTAAAAATGATAAATAATGAACACTCATACAATATCCTCTTTTTACATTTGCATTCCAGATCAGGCGCCGCTGTTTGTCACTCATCATTAAGTTTGCTTTGAGATAAAAAGCAGACGACAATTTTAAGCAGACAACATTGCAGCTGTGAAAAGATTGGACATAGTTGTCTTGTTTTGGGGAAGAGCGGCAAGAGTTGTTGTGAGAAGGCAATTGTTGTTGGGAGGCTCGTTTTAGGGAGGGAGCACTGTATAACACTGGCTGCTTGCCTATAGAAAACCAGTGGCACTTGGTAGAGCCTATATTGAGGTAACAATTAAGTGATCTATGCCTATTCCGAGAAAAGATACTGACAGAAGCACTCGTGGGAAAGCACGTTCTGGTGCCAGATGGCTCTCTTTAGTCAATCTTATCAGTATAGATTGTATTGGTAAATGCATGTAAAATTAAATTTTAACCTGTCGGATGATAAAATGAGCAACTAAATTGTCTATATAAAACAGATTTGATCTTGGAAGTAAAGTGAGACTCTACTATTACAATCACTTTAACTCTTTGAACCCTAGTCCCACATATAGGCGTCCTTTTCAAACAGTGCACATGTGAATAGTACACTTGTCCTGTGCAAACAGTGAAGACCCAGATCAGAGGGCTCCGAAAGGAGCCCTCTGATCAGGGTCTTCACTGTTTGTCATGATTCAAAACATTGACAAAAACAACCCTTAAAAGTCAGAAATGGACCAGACTAAAATGGAAACTGGAATTTTCCATTTAAAGTTTCAGGGAGGAAAGTGTTAACCCATTACATAGCCTGTGTATAGCTTTGAAGACAGTTGTTAACCTTTTAAAGCACTGATTGCAAGAAAAGTAGAATTTAAGGTGCATTCTGCTTTACTTTCAGCCTGCTTTAAGCTACTATCTACTAGGATATACAATATATTTCTTAAATTCTTATGGTGCAGATTCATGACTGTATAAATTAGAATTATTTTCTTCAGTGGAGGAATAAATTAAAGTTGTACAAAAGCTTATTTGTGGAGTAATGTGTTCAAGAAGACAGCTGGATGTTGTTAATTAAGGACAGGTGGCACCTAAAAGCAGGATGAAAGTAAAATACAAAGCTTCCTTTGTTAGCTTTCTTCTTTAATTTCATTCTGCTGTTTACAACAGTTCTATACTTTATCTTTTCAACCATCAATGAGTTTTGGAGAATAAGCACATATTTGTAGCTTATGAAATATAAAAGACATTCAAAGTACCTTTCCAGATCTGAGCTTAACCCATTACCTCATAGCCTATTTCTAGTTTTGAAGACAGTGGACCACTTAAAGAAGGTTAAAAGTAAAGCAGATCATGACTTTCAGGCTGCTTTAAGCTTGTTGACATTCTGCTAGGGTATAGAAAATATGTCTTATGGAACAAATTCATGACTGTATAAAGTGGGACTATTTTCTTGAGTGAATTAATTAAACTTATTAAAGGTGTAAAATTGTAGCTGAAAGCAGGGTTAAAGTAAAGCAGAATGGGTCTTAAGGTCACATAAGGTGCATTCTGCTTTATTTTCAACCTGCTTTTAACCCTTTACCTGATAGCCTATTTCTAGAATTGAAAATAGGTTACTACTTAAAGCAGGTTGAAAGTAAAGCAGAATGCGCTTAAGGCGCATTCTGCTTTACTTTCAGCCTGCTTTAAGCTATCCTGTTCTAGAATATATAGAAAAAATTCCCTATAATATATATTAATGACTGATTAAATTGGAACTATTTTCTTCAGCGGAGGTATAAATCATATCCGCTTAAAGTCGCTCCTATAAGGGAAAGGGTTAAAGGCCGTCTGTCTTCAAAACTACAAACAGGCTATGACAGGTAAAGGGTTAACCCAATTATCCATATATTAATGGTAATGAAAATTGATTTTCAATGTCCAATCTGGTATCCATCAGTCATCCATCAATTATGTGGCCATAATTGGACTGTTAATAAACCAGTATCTCTTACAGTTTTAGCTAAACTTGCACATAATATTACGAATTGGACAAAGGTTGATAATGAGCTTGGTTATACTAGTTCAACATGAACTTCAGACTAATATTCTTAACAAACTCTTTAACCAGTACTTCACAGATATACATATTTAGCGCCTCTGTTTCAAAGAAAACAAGCTATTGTTTTCACTCCGGCTTGTGTGTCATTGTCATTTGTCGTCGTTGTCGGCGTCCGAAATCTTTATGTTGGCCATTATAGCTTTAAAACTACATGTGATACAAACTTTATATTTGGTATGTGTACTCACCTAGAGAAGCTCTTGAGCTCGGTACAACTTTTGGTCATTTCAGAAAAAGGTCAAGGTCATTTAGAGGTAAAATAGGGTGAATTTAATATTGGCCATAACTTTTGAACTGCATGGGATAGAGACTTTATAATTAGCATGCGTACTCGACTCAAGAAGCTCTTGAGCTTAGTACAACTTATGTCATGCCTGACAAAGGTTAAGGTCATTTAGAGGTTAAATATGGTTAATTTAACATTTGCAATAACTCTGAAGCAAAATGTCATAGGGACTTCATATTTAGCCTGTGTACTGAATGCAAGAACTTCTTGAGCTCAGTATACAATTTGGGTCATGTCTGAGAAAGGTCAAAGTCATTTAGAGGTAAAATAGGGTGATTTTAACATTGGCCATAACTCTGAAACATGTGATAGAGACTTTATATGTGGCCTGTGTACTCAATCCAAGAAGTTCTTGAGCTCAGTACAAGTTGGGTCATGTCCGACAAAGGTCAAGGTCATTTAGAGCCCCACAGTAGACAGACAGACAAATAGTCAAGACCAAAGAAAGCAATTTAGAATTCCTCACTGTTCCTTCTTAACCCCTTTACCTATTAACCTGTTTCTTGTTTTGGAGATAGGTGACCACTTACAGCAGGTTGAAAGTAAAGCAGAATGTGCCCTATTAAGGTTCATTCTGCTTTACTTTCAGTCTGCTTTGAGCTATTATCTGCTAAAATATAGAAAATATTTTTGATAATACATTTTCATCCCTGCACAAATTTGACATCAGGGCTCCAGATAAGAAGAGTATTTCAAAAACTAAAATCTTTGTTTCTGCTTTAAACCCTATGGTGTCACTACTCATTAGAATCGTCTCTTCGAGACGATTCTAATGAGTAGTAACACCATAGGATTCGGTGCTTCATGATTGAGAAAATGTTGGATTTGTTCATAATACTCTCCCTTATCTGGAGCCCTGGACATATTTTCTTCAATGGAGGAATAAGTTAGAGGTGTAAAAAGGTGTATTTATTGGATAATGGGTTAATCTATTAGGGTAACAAAACAGACGAGCGTTGGCACCTGCTTGTGGTGCTCTTGTTACACCTTTAATTTATTCCTCCACTGAAGAAAATTGTTTCAGTTTATCATACAAAATATTTTCTATATTCTAGCAGATGGTATAAATACTTCCTTAATCCTTGCAGGTGTCTATTAAAGCAGTCTTTACCAAAAGCAGAAAGCTTCGTTAGCCTGCTTTAAGCATTCCCCTGCATTTAAATCTAGAAAAACAAGTTATAATAAAAAAGAGTTCAGAAAATCTTCTATTCTTGTGTTTTCTTATGAAATAGATTCCAAGGTTTGGTTTTAATCTTACTGACAGCCAAAAAACAGTGAAAAAGTGGGCGAGTTATTAAACTTAAATATTGCTGTTCCCCAATATTGGCAGAGGCAGTTGCAATTGCAATAGAATATGTATACCTTCTCCAATTATATTACAACTAGATGTGGAGGATGACTTTTTCATTACTGTCCCGAGACATTTATTTTAGTTCTTTCCAATATAAGTTTCAGCTTTTCCCCCAATAATGACTGGTTTGTAATAGGGGAAGAAAAACATACTACTTTTATTCCAGACTAGTTAATTCTAGTGTTTAACCCTTAATTCTAAAGTCTGTGTGTATAGTATTGAAGACATGTGACCTAAGAGTTTAAGCAGGTTGAAAGTAAAGCAGAATGTGCCGAAAGGCGGGTTCTGCTTTTATTTTCAGCCTGCTTTAACCCTTTACCCAATAGCCTGTTTCTAGTTTTGAAAATAGGTGACTGTTTAAAGCAGATTGAAAGTAAAGCAGAAGGTGCATCCTGCTTTACTTTCAGTATGGTTTAAGCTACCACCTGCTAGAAAAAAAAACTTTTGCATTTGATACATATTCATGACATATAAATTGGAGCTATTTTTTTTTTCAACGGAGGAATTAACTGAATGTGCTTAACCCTTTACCTCATAGAAGCGCCTTTTAGCACACTCAGTTTATTCCTCCGCTGGAGAAAATAGAACCAATTTATACAGTTATGAATATGTATCAGAAGGAATATTTTCTTTATTTTAGCAGGTAGTAGAATAAAGCAGGCTGAAAGTAAAGCAGAATGCGCCTTATGGCGCATTCTGCTTTACTTTCAACCTGCTTTAAGAAGTCACCTATTTTCAAAACTAGAAACAGGATATTGGGTAAAGGGTTAAGGGCGCTTCTATTGGGGAAAGGGTTAAGCTACCATCTTCTAGAAGATATTTTGTATGATACTTATTCATGACTGTATATATTATAAAGTGGAACTATTTTCTTCAGTGAAGGAAGACATTAACCCTTTACCTGATAGCCTATTTCCAGTACTTAAGATTGATGACTATACTTAAAGCAGATTGAAAGTAAAGCAGAATGTGCCTTAGGGTACATTCTGCTTTACTTTCAGCCTGCTTTAAGCTATCATGTGCTATAATATAGAAAATATTCCCTATAATACATATTCATTACTGATCAAATTGAGAACTATTTTCTTCAGCGGATGAATAAATCATATCTGCTAAAAGGCGCTTCTATTGGGGAAAGGGTTAAAGGTCTAAAGATGTGTATCTATGGAGTAAGGTTTTTTGAGTTTTGTGCAGAAAAAGTTTCTGGCAACAAGTAAATGCAGACTGAAATGTTGTACATTGTTTTTGTTTCAAAGGTTCATATAATGCCAGCCTTTTGAATACTTACATCTTTATGTATCCACAAAACCCTCTGCTGTTATGCTAGGTTCACACCAACGGCGAATGCCGCGCTTTAAATCGGCGAGCAAAGCGTCGTCATTTTTGTTAACTTTTCCAAAAGCATCACGATCTCTTACGGTCTGATAAGCTCTGATACGCTCTGATACGAATTGGTTGCCGCTTTGGGGCGAATCATTTCCCGACTTGTTACGGTTCCTCACGCATTGGTCCCGCTTTGACCAGGCTTTGTTGCGCTTGAAATCACGCTTTTATAAGCTTTATTACGCTTTATCACGCTTTGATGCGATTGTGGCGCTTTAAATAAGGCTCTGATACGGTTATCGCGCTTTGTTGTGTATTGGTACGCTCCGTTCAGCTCTGTTACGCAATGGAAAATGTCAAGATCGCCGATTTAATGCCGCTTTTTATCCAGAGCCCATATAACGATGCAGTAGAACCACAAAATCTTTGTACATTTGACTCAAGTATACGATGGCAAAACAACAAGATCCAGAAGTTCCAGATGTACCAAAGCATTATCTATCTGAAGAAGACATGATGTTTGTCTCCCAATTGTATAACTACATCCTAGCCCTTGAAAACGTGAAAGAGCGTGAGAGAGCGTGAAGAAGCTTGCCAAGCGTAACAAAGCCTAACAAAACGTGTCAAGCCTTGATCGAAGCGTCTCAATTCGTGGGAAATCATGAGAGTCCTTCATGAAAACGTAACAAATCGTAACAAAGCGTGTCATATCTTGATGAAAGCGTCTGACCTCGTGTCAAATCTTCATGCCAGATCGTAACAAATCTTGAGATATCTTAACGAAGCGTGTCAAGTGGTGACAGACCGTGAAGAATGGAGTCCCCGCTTTGAACCAAGCTCTGTTAAGCTTTCCTACGCTTTGAGTCAAGCTTTGCTGAGCTTTGTTACGCTTTGTTAAGCTTTGATAAGCTTTGATACGCTCTAGGCGCTTTAATCAAATCGTGACAGAGCGCCCAAAATTTTTAAACAGTTTAAAAAAATTGGGCGCTCTTGCCGAATGTCCCGCTTTACTCCAAGCTTTCCCACGATCTATTACAACACTGACGCTTTAATCAAGCTTTGTTACGCTTTGGTGCCGCTTTGCACGCCGCTTTAAAGCGCCATCAAAGCGCCGTTGGTGTGAACCTAGCATTACCTAGCCTCCAGATAACAGGGAGTGAACTAAATTTGTTCAATATTTTCCTCTTTATATCCTATCCAAACCATATGGCGTGACTACTCATTAGAATCATCTCTATGGGATTGATGCATAAATTTATAAAGACTTTAGATTTTGGAAGTATACAGTCTTATCTGGCACCCTGTTTTACTATACTATCCCTTTCCCTTGTGACTTGTTTTCAGTATTGAAGACAGACAGTTGCTAAAGGAGCATTCTGCTTTACTTTCAGCCTGCTTTAACCCATTACCCCATAATTATGCCTTTTTATGCCTTTATTGTATCCCTCCACTGACGAAAATGAATCCAATTTATACTGTCATGAATAATTATAATTTATGTAATAAGAAATATTTTCTATACCATAATAGACTGAAAGTAAAGCAGAATGCACCTTAAGGCGCATTCTGCTTTACTTTAAACCTGCTTTAAGTGGTCATCTATCTTCAAGACTAGAAACAGGCTATGTGGTAGTGGCTTAAACTTGTAACCATCTGCTAGGATAATTAGAAACTATTTCTTATGGTGCATATTGATGACTAGTATAAAGTGAAATTATTTCCTTATAGTCTAGTTGCTTAGGGTGAAAATCGTTACTTGGTGGATTAAAGCATAAAACTTTGTATACGGGTTGCATTTGCAGTATATAATCATAATAATTTGGGGTGCCCGACCTGGCTGCCCTATTTCGGCCAAAATCCAAAGTGGCGTCCAAAATGGCCGCCATAAAATAATAAGTTTTGAGAAACGCCCTTATTTGGTAAATTGTCCTGATTAAAATTGTCTATAAATGTGTAAACTGGACAGAAAGACTGTACTGTAATATAGTTGGGCCCATTTATATAATAAAATTGTTTATTTTCTATATAATAACTTAATTTCTTTAATCTGAATAGAACAGAATAGAACATAAATGGTCTAAGGCATTGACTGACACTTCATAAATGTATATTGTTATTATTTACCCGAATAAGATGGTTTTGAATACATAACCACAATCAATTTATTCAACGTGTTCAACATTATTAGAAAATATCATTCTTTCTTTCTAATTAGAATACAATCGAACCTCAATATCACATGTATTTACTGCGTGCTAGAACTGATTTAAGTTGAATATTCTCGTATTTTTCCGTTGAAAATCGATAATTCATTCATGCTTAAGTCAAACATATCTGTGTTTCAAAGTAAGAAGGTGGCTAAGATACATTTAACTTTGAAATATGGATATGTCGACTAAAGAAAGTTTTGAGTTTTCAAGGTTCGATTGTATAACAGTTGTACTAGTATGTCAGTTTTGCAGTACATAACCTACATGCATTTCGTGATCAGGATAATTCATAGTTTCCTTTGCATACACTTATACATCAATTGAGAATTTTAGCATATATATATACTTTCTAGAGCATGGTGGCATTGCCTTTTAGCCAGTTTAAGTTATATCTGCAGCTTTCTGCTTTTTGTGAGTGTTCTCCAGGGAAGTTGTCAATTATCATCAAATTTGGTCCAACGAAAGGCGTCTTGATACGGGATATTCTGGTCTGACTATATACGTAAGAACCAAATAATGGTTTGGTAGAGGCTTCTATTGGCGTGTTGTGATAGAGGTGGTAGGTCCTGCATAGTTTAACATTTTACTCTGAGGAAACAGTTCCTGTCATAGGTCATTGACTTTGTATAGACTAGTTGTGATGTATGATCATAAAGTGTTCAAGTGGATCTTTCGATGCACTTATATGCTTCATTCTGCACTTAAAATGGTATTTATAAATGGATTCCTCAAAGCAACAGAAAATGGTGCCATTACTTGAGAACATTATTTCAATGTCTTCCACAATGTCTTGGACATGAGGACCTATTCTTGTATCCGCTTGTGGTCATGGAGCAGCATTTGTATACTACAGCCTTTGGCAACAACAGATTGGCATGCAGTGATGTAAATTGCTTTGTTTCCTTGGTTTTCAATGGCAGCCACATCTCCCGTCAAGAGATCAAAAAGCTCTTCTTTAGATATTTAAATTCTAATGAAAGAAGTAGAAATGCACTGGTAGTCTTGTCTGATGTAAAACGTCCTTTCGTGTGCCTTTCCACTCTTTTCCTCGGATTGTCTCTTTGAGACTATATGTATCACGTTTGTGTGGGTCGCACACAACATCAACCTTTTAGCAACTTTGAAACTGTCTGTTTATCCATGGTATGAAAGCATTTTGACTATACTATGTCATATCCAACATGTGGTAGTTCCTGTTTATTATTTGGGTCTAGGTTCTCCAATGGTTCCGACTTGCAGGTCGGATGTCTCAGTCTTTCCTGCTGAGAACACATCTGGTGCCAAGGTTGATTTCCATTCCCCGAGAGGGGGTGTTGCAGGATTTAAAGAAAGAAAGAAGCTATTCTGGGCCTGCGTTTATTAAAATCTTAGCAAACATTTCATATACATGTATAACTAGTATTTGCATACATAAGTCTACTGTAAAACTTTATTAAACCTCTGGGCCACATCATCTTCACGTACTTGGGAAATTGTGAAAAGTTGACTAAAAAGAATATTATTGCTTTTTAGTGCATAATTGTTACGTTTCACTTTTGACTTTCCTTCAGTGAATGGTATTTCAAACAGTGGTATTTTGTTGTTTTTTATTGGAATCTGAATTGGATAGGTCCTGCCTATTACCACTTGTTGCACATATTCTTGCATCACTGTCTAAAGTGTGCCTAAAGCATCTCTTGTTGCCATGCGTATGAAATTTCAGAATGAATCACACCGCTCATGTGACTCTTCTAGAAATGGAGTTTTCATACTGTTCGATTGTTTACACAAATAATTGACCTACCCACCTTTTGAAAGTCTATTGTTTAGAGGGTCTAATGGTTATGGCTTCAAAATGCGTTTTTTATCAAGGTTATTTTTCTGAAATTAATTTAGAATTTTAACATTTCAGACCAAGATATCACCCAGTCTTTATGTGCATCTGGATTCTCTGTCAGTTCAATGTCACCTTGATTGTTCTGCTCATTTGCCCGATGAAACGATTTGGCAGAAAAACTTGTGATTTATTGTTGGAAATACCCAGTATTTTTGGATAACATTGTTGCTAGTATCACATACTTCTTGTTTGAACTTATAACCAGTGTTTATTATTGGTGTGGTAAAGAATAATATGGGACCAGCTGCTCTAAAACGTTAACATAAAGTGTGCACTTTATTTCACAATGTGCAAAAAGGAGAACCAACATCTCTAAACGTAGTATAAGTTCCCAGTATTTGAATATAGAACACTTTCCTGTCATATTGTTCTTCAAGGCAACACATATTCCGTCATCTGCTTGATCATTCATAATTTGGAATAATTCCTGTTTTAATTTAGCTTATACCAAACCTGTTACTTTGTAAGCATATCGTGTTTTAGTTAAATAGTCAAATGAGTTGCAGAAATGAAGGAATCAGCTGATCCCGGTATTGCCACATCAGCTTTTGTTAAGGCTTTTCCATCCAGATTCGTTTCACAGCTACCATCAACCCTCCAAATGGCAATCTCAATAGTCGATATGCAGACCTCCAATCATCATCACGTAGACATTTTCGAAATGTTAATCTGTCCAGTTCCACTGAACGTATTTGGCTAAAGTAAAGAGTAAATGTCTCCAGGCTCTCAAGCTGTCAGTAGGGCACCTACCCCATTACCCACCCCACAAACAACACTGTTGTCCTAGCCCATGGTGTAGGAACGGTTCAACCAATAGTTGATTTTTTTTCTTGCTGTACTAAACTAAACTAATAAGAAATATGGTCAGTACATAATCAAAGTAATGCAAAATACTAAATTTGTATGTGACAAACAGTTTCAACTCAATAATATGGTCCTTATTACCAATTTGTTTGGCACGAATGGGCTTCTGTAGTTTACAAAATGAACTTGGAGAGGTCTAATGAAAAATGCATAAATTTACTTTTTTATAATATATTTACATTTTATAGGCAATATATGTTTCATCTAATTGGTTATTGTGCATTTCCACAATTTTATTCTATAGGAAAATGCTGATGGAAAGTTACAAGCTGCGTGTTTGCAGCAAGTCACGAAAACTCATGACAATTACTTTTTCTATACTATGTAATTACATTATTAATTCTCATTTCAGTTAAACGTACTACATGTATTGGCTATTTCTCAGCCATAATTTCAAAAATAGAAAAAAACCAGGCGTATTGTGTCATGATTATCAGACGCTCAAATCAGAAACATATGGTATGGTGGCCTCAATGAGACATAACCTAAATTCCGTAATCTATCAAACAAATGTTTTTTCTTTAATAATTTGTAGCAAATAAGTTATTATTCTATGTCTACGTTTTTATTATAATATTTATGTGATAAAACATGCAATTTTTAGTAGCATTTAGATTTTTCGGCCCTAGCTTAAAAATGGGCCACTTTTTATCACATTCTCAATAATTTTTGGCGAGCTGCACTGTTTTCAATAGAAAAGACGCACCAAACGTAAATTTATCACACAGATACTATACAGTTTATGTATATTTTCTATTAATCTGCTCCAAAACATCACATTATATTGCAGTTCCTACTGCTGAAATGGAGCTCTAAAAAGTCTGTATACGTTGGACGCCATTTTGAATTTTTCAAAAAGTAGGTCACCTAGCCCGGGCACCTATATGCCATTTGATTCTATAAGTGTCATACTATACATGTGAGAAGTTTGGTGCTTTAATCCACTCTGTAACGATTTGGCCAAAAAATGGACATAAGCAACTAGACTATTAATTGTAGTAATAATCTAAAGGCAGGAAATATGCATTTCTACTGGGTAGAGCGAGTTAAATGAAATTTTATTTGAGTGACACAGTTTGGATACTGCGGTGTTACTTTGTGTCTGAGTTAGATCTTAACAGTTTACAAATGCAAGTCAATCCATTGTTAAGCATTTTAAGAGCATATATATTTACTTTTTATTTCGGGTATTAGTGAAGGTTAGAAGAAAACGAAACAAAAAATCAACAATTTTTACATTATGTTATGAAAAAAGGCAAACAAATATCATTGGCAAAAAAATACATTCTATAACAAAAAAATATACTGTAAAACCTTTCTTTATAATTACAACCACAAAATGAAGGCTTAGAATTAACAGCATAAAAGACAGGTGACAGCTTAAAGCAAGGTGAATGTAAAACAGACATCTCCTGAAGGAGCTTTCTGTTTTATGTTAACCTTGCTTTAAAACAGCCACCTGCCTTTAACACTTGATGATAATCAACACCATTTAGTTGTCATTCTAGAGAGGATTTCAGAGCTCCAGATATATCAAAACTAAAATCTTTATTTCTGCATTAAACCCTATGGTGTCAATACTCATTAGAATCGTCTCTTCGAGACGATTCTTATGAGTATAGACACCATAGGATTTGGTGCTAATATGTGTGAGGAATTGTTTGCTTTGTTCAGTTTACTCCTTTTTATCTGGTTTACTCATTTTTATCTGGAGCCCTGGGATTTACTGTACAACAACAAAAAAGATCTGAAATCATTAGTATCACAAAAACTATGTGCAAACAGGTTATTATGAAAGTTATAGGTGTAAAAAAAATGTTACAGCCTACATACTGTGAATCTTTGTGGGGAAATAAATTTAAAAAAAAAAAAAACAGATTGAGAAAACAAAATTAAAAAACAAATGTACAAAAACTTGGTTTTATACAAAATACAAGTTTTTTTTACCAAACAAATAATGTTGCCAACTTGAATGGTTCACCCTTACTGTGTAAGAAACGATTATAAACACTGTTTGCCAACAGTGTATACCCAGATCAAAGGACTTCTGCTTGAGTACTCTGATCTGGGTTTGTACTGTTTGTCATACATGTAAATATTATGCAAATGAATCCCTTGAGTTACAGTGTAAACTAAAAAATTATTTAGAAAATGGAGGATTTCAAAACATTTTACTGTTGACAGGATGCTGAAAACAAAAGATAATTTAACCCATTTCTGTAGATGTGCCTTTTTATGCATTTAATTCATTCTTCCACTGAATAAAATAGTTCCATTTTATACCTAACAAAGATGGAACAAGAAATATATCTTGGTGATTGTAACTTAAAGCAAGCTGAAAGTAAAGCAGAATGTGCCTTATGGCACATTCTGCTTTATGTTCAACCTGTTTTAAGTGGTCACCTGTTTTCAAAACTAGAAACAGGCTATTGGGTAAAGGGTTAATATGCAGCAAAGTTTACATGCAATAAAGTATGGCTTGAAGAAATCCACATAACAAAAACACTGATCTAAAGACATTAGCGTTACAAAACCCTGGCTCAAATATTTTTTGTTATGAAATTATTTTAATAAAAACTGAGCCTAATCTGTCATGTTTTACAAAAAATAAGTGAAAGGGAAAAAATTAATGAAAACAAAAAAATAAAAACCAAGTAACAATTTTTGGTGTTAAAAACAAAAAAAGACCAATGTTGTGTGGCTGAATATTAACAGGATACTCAATAGTTCTCACTAAAAACAAATGTCTGCTCTCTTGTATGCTGGGTAATTTTTTCGTCTGCAACAATTGTAGTCTGCTACTGTTCTTAATTTTCAAAAATCATTTTCAAAACATTGTCAGAATGTCAAACAGTTTTGATCCTGATGAGACGCCGCGTAACGCGGCGTCTCATCAGGAGCAAAACTGTTTGCGCCGATAATCACAATCCCGCTTCTTGCCTCCAAAGAGTTTAAGCTATGTTTAGTTGGCTGGTAAAGAGAATGTTAGCTTTGTCTCTTGTGGCCATATAAATAACAACTACTGTGAATTTATCTTGTCGTGAACTTTCCAACTACTTCTAACTTGAAAATCAATATTCCAAGGATTCTCGACACACTTGAAATTCTGAAACAATTTATTGTTTTCTGTTTCATTTTGGGGAAATGAGAGTGAAAAGAACAACAGTTGAACGTGAGTAATGTGAAGAACAGGTTTACATCAAGGGAACATGGAATTGAACCCTTTTATCATAGTATACAGTAAAACCTCGTTAGTACGACCACTTAAACGAAGGCTAATTAATTGTATAATAGAGAGGTGGCAGCTTAAAGCAAGGTGACAGTGAAACAGAAAGCTCCTACAGGAGCTTTCTGTTTCACTGTCACCTTGCTTTAAGCGGTCACCTATCGTAAACATCCAAATAATTAACAAAATTTAGTGGTCGTAATAGGGAGGTTTTACTGTAATTATATTTTATTGTCTTTCTTAACCCATTTGCCTGTGCCAAGTATTGATGACAGGTGACCACTTCAAGCAGGTTGAAAGTAAAGCAAAATTTGCATTCTGCTTTACTTTCAACCTGCTTTAACCCATTACTCCATAAACACCTTTTTAAGCCTCTAATTTATCCTTCCACTGAAGAAAATAGTTCCAATTAATTTATACAGTTGTGAATATTTAACATTAGAAATAATTTCTATATTATAGCAGCTGGTAGCTTAAAGCAGGCTGAAAGTAAAGCAGAATTCATCTTTAGGCCAATTCTGCTTTACTTTCAACCTGCTTTAAGTGGTCACCTACATGTCTTCTAATTTTTAAACATGCTTATTATGGAGTTTTGAGTTAAGTGGTCATAATAATGTCTTCAAAACTTATATAATAGAAACAGGCAATGGAGTAATTAGATCAGACGCTAAGTAACAATTTGGTATTTGATCAGGCTTACAACCTTTTTGATGCCCAGACTAACATTATTGACATAAGAAACAAAATTGGTTTTCAACATTTCATTGAACTGTCTGCTTACAGAATGATATAAACAGGAAAAACTTTCCATTTCTGCCTTTGCATCTATAAATTGAGTGTCTGAATAGAGCAGTGGTTATAGCTCACCTGCTTCTCACCAATGTGTAGTGGAGTTCAATCCAGTAACCCGGCGTCTGATCAGGCTCAAAACTGTTTGCACACACATTAAAACTGATAGTCAGAATTGTCAAGAAGTTGTCATTTTCTATATTTTATTGCAATGCGTTTGCGTTTAACCCTTTCCCTTATAGAAGCGACTTTTAGCACATTCATTTTATTCATCCGCTGAATAAAATAGTTCCAAATTATACCGTAATGAATATGTGTCATATTTAATACTTTCCTTATTCTAGCAGTTAATAGCTTAAAACAGGCTGAAAGTAAAGCAGAATGCGCCTTAGGGCGCATTCTGCTTTACTTTCAACCTGCTTTAAGTAGTCACATATCTTCAATACTAGAAACAATGCTATCAGGTAAAGGGTTAAACGGAAGAATAATGTTTTCTCCACTGTATTTCAGACCGGTAGCGGTAGCTGTCTCGCAATGGATGGCCAACGACGGCCATCGCTTTCTTTGCTGAATTCACTACTGTATATTTCTCTCAGATTATGGTTCTGGTTGACTAGAGAACAAAAGTGGTAACCCGACATCTCGTAGACAAGAATTGACAATCTGATTCAGACATGCTATTGGCAAAACTTTGGCACGACTTTTAAACCAAAGAAGCAACAGCGGGCCTGGAATGTGCCGTACAAAACTTTTAAGTTCTGCTACAGTGACTAACGGTAATTGCGGGATAAAATTACTTTTTTGCCTAATTAGATCTGGTTATCGACAGGCACTTCCTGTAGCCACTAATGCCATAGACAGGCTTAAACCCGTACTGTGATGAATTTTCAAAAGAAATTTTCTAATAAATAAATTGAATCCTGGGGGATATTGTCCCCAAAATTTTCTAAAGTAATGAAAAACATGGGCTACTTGAAGAGCCCTCTGATCAGGCTATTCGCTGTTTGCCGAGATATATTAATTTGATTTCAGATTTAGATTTAGGCATTTTGTCGAAAGAAACTTTGGTGCCACTGTGAAAAGTGTTCAAGAATTTTAGAATATTCATGAGCATTAAATTTATGGCTGCTTATAGAATCTTCTAAAGCTTCAAGAATTACTTTTGTAATTCTTTAAGAACAATGGTTCTAAAACCATCAAATTTCCAGGTTTTTTTGCAGAATATTCATGAGCATTAAATGGCCGTTTCTAGAACTGCTCATGAATGTTCAAGAAACTATTCTCGAATAGTTCTAAAATAATTCAATACCTTAAGGCACATTCTGCTTTAAGCTCCAACCTGCTAGGCTATAGTAAATATTTCTTATGATTCATATTCATGACTGTATGAAGTGGAACTATTTTGTTCAGTGGAGGGATAAATTAAAGGCATAAAAGGGCATATTTATGGGGTTATGGGTTAAAGCAGGTTGAAAGTACACCTTTTTACACCTTAATTACTTCAATGTTATACAGTTATGACATAACTATGGAGTAATAGGTTAAGCAGGTGACCTTTATTGACTGTTCAAAGAGTTCATGGAGAATTAGAGGGATATTTTGTAATTATTCAATTACCGCTGGCATTATTCCTGACATCTGCCTCATCATAGTCCTGCGAGCTGACACACACGTAATTTACGACTCCGAGGATTTACAACTTTATGGTTCTGGTCTGAAACAAGCCTCGCTGAGGTTTGACCATTATCTAATAAGTGGTCAGATCCCCAGAGAGTTAATGAATTACACCACCTCTTCCATATTTGTACATGTTAGATGAGGTTGGTGAAGCAACTAGTTTATTAACCTGTTACCCCATAGCCTGTTGAAAGATGATCACTTAAAGCAGCTTGAAGGCAAAGCAGAATCCGCCTTAACCCTTTACCCCATAGCCTGTTTCTAACATTGAAGACATATGATCACTTAAAGCAGGTTGAAAGTAAAGCAGAATGCGCCATAAGGCGCATTTTGCTTTACTTTTAGCCTGCTTTAAGCTTCCACTTGCTACAATACAGAAAATATTATTTATGATACATATTCATGACTGTAAAAATTGAAACTATTTTCTTTAGTGTAGGAATAAATATGATGTGCTAAAAGGCGCTTCTATAAGGGAAAGGGTTAAGCAGCATTCTGCTTTACTTTCAGCCTGCTTTAAGCTATTATCTGCTAGAATATAGAAAATATTTCTGATGATTCTTATTTTTGACAGTATAAATTAGAACTATTTTCTTCAATAGAGGAATAAATGAAAGGCATAAAAAGGTGTTTGTATGGGGGTAATGGGTGCACCAAATTATGCCATAAATACACCTTTTTACACCTTTAGTTTATTCCTACACTGAAGAAATAATTCCATTTTATACTCAGAGGGTAGATTAAATCAGACTAAAATATGAAGCAAAATGCACCTTAAGGCCTATTTTAAAGTGGTCACCATGAGTCTTCAAAACAAGGAACAGGCTATTGAGTAATTAGTAAAGCAGCCATTACTTAATATGAACTTATCTAAAGACAGGTGACTGCTTAATACAGGATAAAAATAATGCAGAAAACACATGTATTGTTCTAATCCTGCATTAACTCTTTCGCTGCCAAATTATTTCGTGAGAATTTTACACCTTCACCGTTTCATGGTCTGCTTCAATTTTGTTGTGTGCAAGATCGTTTCTAAGTAAGATACAATGTAGTATGACTTAAAACATATATTGATACCAGTGTCAAACAGTTTGGATCCTGATCAGACGCCGCGTTACGCGGCGTCTGATCAGGATCCAAACTGTTTGCAAAGTCACCTATTGGAGACAATGGCGGTGAAAGAGTTAAGAAATCACATTTATCAGGGCTACCATTTCTCCGGATTTTTCCTAAGTATTCGGATTTTTATCTTAGCAGATCGTAGCATAAAACAGGCTGAAAGTAAAGCAGAATGCACCTTAAGGCGCATTCTGCTTTATTTTCAACCTGTTTTCAGCAGTTATGTGTCTTCAAAACAAGAAACAGGCTATGGGGTAAAGGTAGGATCAGTAAAATTGCGTCTGAAAAATTGAAAATTTGAAATCTTAGGATTTTTATGATCAACTTATGACAGCCCTGATATATTTTAGATTTCATTATTCTTATGGCTCTGTTGAGTGGTGGCCTAATACAAAATTGACTGTTTAGGAGATCAAACAGGCAAGATTATTTTACCAAATGTCTTTTTTTAAAGTCCAAAAAAAGACATTTTGGTAGCAGTAACTCAATTTGCATTTTATTTGATTCTCTTTCGTGCGGTGAAGAAAAATGAATAAATGAAAGATTAAACATCTGTTTGTGAATTTTAAAAAGATTTTATTTTGAATTTATACAGAGTTTAGGAATTTTAAAACCAAAACCTTGGATCATTTTTGGGACAAACCCATCAATAATCAAGGTAAACTGGTTGTTATTTAGAAACTGACAACATAGTTAGTGTTCCAATCCGAAGAGGATTTTTCTGTCTCTGATGATATAGAGGATAACTGTTTTTTTCAGTGTAAGATCGAAATTTAATCCATTGAGTGAACATCAGACGTTATATTTTCACGAGTGGCGAAGCCACGAGTGAAAATATAACAGTCTGATGTTCACGAAATGGATTAAATTCGATCTTACACTGAAAAAACACAGTTATTCTATTTATTTATGCTTTTAAGCCACTTTTTAAACGAAATTGTTTAAGAATTGAAAGCGAACGTACATTATTTATCCCGTGTTGAGCCCCACGTTTTATGTCGAACACATGCGCGTGACAGTTGGCGGTATAATGACGTCACTCGTTGCTCCCGAGTTTGGATTCGTGCTCTTCCGGTGAGTAGTTCGCGACAAATCGGACTGCCGGAATTTAACGATAAGACACGATTGACTACGATTCTTGGGGAGCCCTACGGGGAAAATTCATAATAAAAAGCGATTGGTGATAATCCACTGCAGTGGATTACCAAGTGATCATCCACTGCTATTTCGTGGTTATCCACCGAAAAGCATAAATAAATACCCTTCCTTTAACCCTTTCCCTGATAGAAGCGCCTTTTGGCGCATTTTATATATCCTTCCACTGAAGAAAATAGATCCAATTTATACAGTCAAAAACATGTACCAAAAGAAATATTTTTTTATTTTCGAGCAGATGTAGATTAAAGCAGGCTGAAAGTAAAGCAGAATGTGCCATTAGGCGCATTCTGCTTTAATTTCAACCTGCTTTAAGTACCCACCTGTTTTCAAAACTAGAAACGGACTATGGGGTAAAGGGTTAACAAACCGTGCTGTTGTGAAAAGTGCACTTGTCCTATACAAATAGTGTAGACCAAGATCTGAGAGCTCCTAGTTGCAGTAAATTGTTAACAAGTATACCTACAACAACACCCAATGGGAGATAAAGATTGTGTGTGTTGTTCAGAGGGAGTTGTTATAGGGAGGGACATTGGCTTACATCTGTAACACAGCGTCTGATCTGGAATCAAGCTGTTTGTCACTTGTCATTATGGAGTTTTTTCTGTCAAAATGTCCAATATGTGACTTTGAGAAAAACAGCAGGCAACAATTTAAGCAAGGTTGGATGGCATAATTGTCTTGTTTGGGACACAGTACGCAACATCCATTTTTGTTGTTCAAAGGGCCGTTGTAGGGAGAGAGCACTGTATCAATCAATATTAATCAAAGTTTTTTCTGTTATTGGAGACACGATTATCAATCACCTGCTATTAGTGCTGAAATATGCAAACAGTTGGATTTAGATCAGATGCCAATAAACTTGGCATCTGATCAGGATCCAAATTGTTTGAAACTGGTATTAAGATTGTTTTGAGTTAACTCTTTGAACCCTAGTCCCGCATATAGGCGTGCTTTTCAAACAGTGTACATTTGAATAGTACACTTGTCCAATGCAAACAGTGAAGACCCTGATCAGAGGGCTCCGAAAGGAGCCCTCTGATCAGGGTCTTCACTGTTTGTCACAATGCCAAACATTGACAAAAACAACCCTTAAAAGTCAGAAATGGACTAGACTAAAATGGAAACTGGAATTTTCCATTTAAAGTTTCAGGGAGGAAAGAGTTAAACAGACATTGTTGCAGAAGAAAAAATACCCAGCATGCAAAGTGACAATTTGATAGCAAGAGAAAGGTTGAAAGTTGCTTTTTCCTATAATGGGCAGATTTGACAAATGTTTTGTCAGATTTTCCGTGTTAGGAACTTTGGTGCTATGCATCATAGCAAGGAGATTGGTCTAGTTGCAGGATTTCGTTGTTATATTAGTCTTTGAGAAAGCTTTCAATAATGTTAACTCTTTGAATGCTGGGTAATATTTTCGTCTGCAGCAATAATTGTTAGTCTGCTACTGTTCTAAAAATAGAATTTTCAAAATTTCTTTTCAAAACAGTAGGGTCAGAGTCAAACAGTTTGGATCCTGATGAGATGCTTCATTGCATTGCATCTCATCAGGATACAAACTGTTTGCAAAGGTTATCTTGTGGTTTTGCTGTTAGCTTAATAATCTGTAGGGTTATATAAAGCTAAGAGCGTATTGCAGTATTGCAGCTCGGACCAGACACATGTTATGAACTGTATATCAAATGGTGGAAGACACATTGAAAGTCTTTGTGACACAGAGCAATAGGAAGCTGCTTAAAATAGTACCCTATAGATATGCGTTTTTACGCCTTTGATTTATTCCACCACTGAAGAAAATAGTTCCTTATTATACAGTCATGAATATGTATGATAAGAAATATTTTCTATATCCTAGCAAATGATGCTTTAAAGCAGGCAGACAGTAATGCACAAGTCTAGCATGCAATGATCCAGCCAAAACTAGTAGCTATCCAGGCCAGTATAAATTACCTCCCTTGATTAGAGAAGCAAGTGTTTACTTAACCCATTTAAGCTTATAGCGTCTACTAAACAGTGTAGACCATGATGAGATGCCGCATTAGGTGGCATCTCATCATGGTCTGCACTGTTTGGTTTTTTCATATAAAATGATTTACTGTATGAACAAACACTGCAGCATTCTGCTTTACTTTCAACCTGCTTTAAGCAGTCACCTGTTTTCAAAACTAGAAACAGGCTATGGTGTAATGGGTTAACAAAAGTCTTACAGTATAATTTATTTTATAGTCACTTAACTCTTTGCATGCTGGGTAATTTTTCGTCTGCAACATTGTCATCTGCAACTGTTCTAAAATTAGAATTTTCAACGTTTCTTTCAAGTTCAGGGTCAAATGGCAAACAGTTTGGATCTTGATGAGACGCCGCATTATGCTGCATCTCATCTGGATCCAAACTGTTTGCAAAGGTAATCAATGTGGCAGATATATCCGCCGCTGGCATGCAAAGAGTTAAGTAAGTGTGTGTGGTTTCCTAACATGGAATCAATATATAGTATAGCCAAGTTATTGCTAATCTTACTGTCTATTGGCATGTATCTGTATCCATTGATTGCTCATTAAGTTCATTACTTATTAATGGTACTTGGAGTTACCTTGGCTGGGAGACTGGGGTTTATATCAAATCTTCTTGGGATCTCAGGCAGTTGATGGTACAGTCAAACCTTTCTCCTCATAAATAGGCCTTTTTATGCCTTTATTTTATTCCTACACTGAAGAAAATACTTCCAATTTATACTGTCAAAAAAAAATCATAAGAAATATTTTCTATATTCTAGCAGATAACAGCTTAAGGCACATCCTGCTTTACCTTGAACCTGCTTTAAGTGATCATCTTTCTTTAAAACTAGAAACAGGCTATGGGGTAATGGGTTATAAAGCTTAAAGCAAGATAAAAGCAAGCTTTCTGTTTTACTTTTTATCTTGCTTTAGCAGGTGTCTTTACTTAAGAATCTACTTCAGTCATAATATAGGTGACTTACATGTATTGTGTAAGAACAGAACTCTCTTGGGGGATTTAGAACAGACATTATTGATACAACACTCTATAAAGTTATGCAAAATGATTCAAATGTTGTCAAGAAATAACCTACTTATGTTAACCCATATTGCTCCATAAATATGCGTTTTGTTACCCCTCTAATTTCTTCTTCCCCTGAAGTAGATAGTTCCTATTTATACAGTCATGAATACCATAAGAAATATATGCCATATCCAAGATGATGGTGACCATAAAACTGGCTTAGCAGAATGTGCCTTAACCCATTCCCCCATAAATATGCCCTTTTTTGCATTTCATTTATTACTCCACTGAAGAAAATAGTTCCAATTGATACAGTCATGAACATGTACCATAAGAAATATTTTTATAGCCTAGCAGATGGTAGCTTAGGGCAGGCTGAAAGTAAAGCAGAATGCGCCTTCAGGTGCATTCTGCTTCACTTTCAACCTGTTTTAAGTGGTAGCCTATCTTTTATACTTGGAACAGGCTATGGGGTAAGAGGGTTAACAAACTCAACCCTATCGACAAGTATACTATGAAAAGTACACCTGTCATATGCTAATAGTGCAGACCCAGATATGAGAGCTCGTAGAGGATCTGTCGGATCTGTGTCTACACTGTTTTTGAAAAGCATCAATATAGGCTCATAGCAGAAGAAGTCCTTAACAAACAGTGTATTAGTTTTTTCTTCTGACCTGGCCGATTTATTTTTAGATTAGAACATTCTAAAACTGAAAATAGGATGATGATTGTGCTCTATAATTTCCTGGAATTATTTATTTGAAATTTTCAGGGGTGAATGAAAACAAGCTTGTTTTGACTGATCATAATAGTGAGGAGCTATAAGTCCCTAATCTACAAGAGTTGAGACATGAACATTTGTAAATTATGTAATTCCAAGTCATTACTTCCAGCGAAGACATGCTTAATTAAGTCCCTCTGCATTTTCTGTCTGATAATGGATTTGTTGATGAAAATCGGTAATGAACTGAAATTCATTTTCTGCTTTAACAGAGATTTACTCCACTTTGCCTGTTTAGAGGATGACGTTTGATTCAAATAGAGTGTAGAAGTAGCAACTTGTCATTTCCTGAAGTAATAAAGCCACTTCCTAATCTCTAGATAAACTTCATTGCTTTCTGTATTTTCAGGGCTACCATAAATTCCTCGATTTCCAAATAGTCAAGCCCGATTTTAGGAATCTTACACTAAATGTTAAGCCTTTTGAAGTCAGGCTTATAACACTAAAATAATTATGCAAACAGTTAAGTTTGGATCCAGATCAGACACCACATAATGCAGCATCTGATCTGGATTTTAACTGTTAATTGACACCAACATCAATGTTTCCTAGGTAAAAAACGCATAGCATTCAAATTTTAAAAAGTAAGAGCAGAAATCCGCAATGCATATTTATGGAGTAATGGGTTAATTAACCCTTTCCCTTATAGAAGCGCCTTTTAGCACATTTGCTTTATTCCTCCACTGAAGAAAATAGTTCCAATTTATACAGTATTGAAAATGAACCATCAGAATTTTTTTCAAAATCCTAGCAGATGATAGCTTAAAGAAGGCTGAAAGTAAAGCAGAATGTGCCTTAAGGCACATTCTGCTTTACTTTCAACCTGCTTTAAGTGGTCACATGTCTTCAAAACTAGAAACAGGCTCTGTGGCAAAGGGTTAAGAGAGCCAGCATTGCCCAGATGATATGTCAGCACATGTCCAAGATCAAATATTTTTATTGACTATCTGTTCCACAGTGTCCAGTTTTTCAACCTTATATCATCTCGTAAATGTAGTTATATCTTTTCCTTTGATTGAGTAGATGATTATAACTGGGATTAATAGTGGAGCTCCTTGAGTGGACTGTATAACCCATGTCAAATATGAAGTCTCTATCACATGTTAAGTTCCAAAGTTATGGTTAAGGTTGAAATTGTGGACAGTAGGGCCTGGACGGGTAGTAAATTTGGACCCGGGTACCCGGCCATGCATTACCCGCGGGTACCCGGGTACTCGACCTAACGTATTTCTAACTCTAGACCAAGGTCTATCAGAGCTACAGTTGGTCGTCAGGAGCGTTTAATAGAGCTACGAGTACGACGCGCTATAAATAGCATCTTTTCAATGGCGCCGCAAAATTCTGAAGCAGTTTTTTTTATAGATTTTATATTCGAACAGTTGATAGTTAATCTTTAACTAATACCGGTATTGTAACCTTCTTGAGTAAAGTACAAAACCATCCGAAGACCGTAAGAAAATTATTTGGTGTCGATCCACTTTCTGTTTTGTTGACAGAACCCGCGCATGCTTTATTTGACTTCCGGTTAACATACAAGGCTTTCATTCATAATTTGAAAACTTACTGTAATGTGGAAACAATGTTGAATTCGAGGATTATTTTTGCCTGCGTAAACTAAAACATCAATTTTATTGCAAAGATGGTTGAAGTAAATTTTCGCGCCATTTGGCGCGCGATGCGATTTTACTACATCTTCCATATATGGACGTATTACTATAGGATTCGTAAAGGGTTATGGGACATATTTTCCAAAATGGGCGACCATTCCTCGAAAAACTGTCCCGCTTACGGTATTGAAAATTGTAATCAGAAGAAACTCAATTTAAGACGCAGGTAACCTGGTTTTACACTGCCACATTGTCAAAAGGCATTCGAAAGTGATACATATATTTTCTTTTACAATTAGGATGAAAATAAAATGGCAATTTCGATGCATAGAATCATACATAAAAAATATTCGACTAACACTCGCACACAGGTGTTGACATTATAAAGATAGGTGGTCGATTACGACAAAGGAATACGCGATAGACAGGGACCGTGTCAATAGATAAAAACTGTTCAAAATAACTGTATACACAATCATTTTAGGAAAGTATCTCTTAGATAATTACATTGTTAAATTAGCTCGGGTACCCGGGTTCTAAAAATGGACCCGGGTACCCGCCAAAATGTACCCTATCTGCGGGTACCCGGGTACTCGTCCATGCCCAAGTGGACAGACAGAAAAACAAACACCATACACCAACCAGACCAAACACAATATCCCTCCACAAGCCACTTTGCATCTCAGGGGCATAAAAAAAAAGATTCCTACTGAAAACAATTAATCATTGTCTATTTTTAAGATCATGATAGTCTTATCTATATGTTTGTTCAGTTTTAAGCTCATATTTTATACCAGCCATGTAGATAATCTAAAAAAAACAAAAACAAAGCAGATAACACAGAAGTATACCCCTCCCATTTTGATTTATGATAAATCAACAAACACTTTTACACCATTAGAATATCCGAGATAAAAAGCAGAGATTTCTCTAGCAATGTCTTAATTCAATATATTTATAAGATGAAAATCAAATCTTGTGACTACATCTGCTAACCATTTTAAAACCCTAGCTGTGCGGCAACCAAATATATATAAATAAAATCATCCTTTGCAAACAATGTAGATCCATTTCAGAGGGCTCCTTAAGGAGCCCTCTGAAATGGGTCTACACTGTTTGTTATACTTTCAAATATTTAGGGGACACACTCCTTAAGAGTCTGTGTAAACTAGTTATTTATCAGAAAAAAGGATGTGAGTTTAGCACTGTAAGAGATATTCCTTCACTGGCTGAAATATATACAATAAAATCTCTCTATTACGACCACTAATTTATGTTAGTTATTAGGTGTTTATCACAGGTGACTGCTTAAAGCAAGGTGACAGTAAAACAGAAAGCTCCTTCAGGAGCTTTATGTTTTACTGTTGCCTTGCTTTAAGCATTCACCTGCCTTTTATACCATCAATTAGTCTTCGTTTTAGTGGTTGTAATATTGAGGTTTAACTGTATAGTTCACTTCAAACAAGTTGTTTTCTTGATTAATAGACTCTTGTACTTGTCCAAAATTGATTTTTCTTTCTAAAATAAGGAAGTACAATCTAAGTGTAACACAAAATCTAATCTAAATCAAAACTGTTTTACAAAATCCACCAAAAAACATGGTTATTATACTGCCACTTAATTCCTTACTTCTGATTGGGCAGCGAGCCGTAGACGTAAGCCGACGTACCCTGTGAGCTCACAGGGTACATAGAATTGCAACTATTTCATTGGCTGACAGGTCCCTCCGTCTTGCTTTACAGAAATAAAGATGGCAGACTGCTCGACAGGAGTGTGAGCCTTCAATCGTGCAACCTTTGTTATTAAGTCCATCTTGACTGAGAACCAATCGTGGTTTAGATCTATGAACAGCCGGCTGTTTTTCTTTTCTGGAAAAGTTTGACGTCGACGTATAGGAGCATGTTTTCTCTTGAATAACAATGGTCAGAAACGCACACCAACTGCTTTTGCTTTGTGAGTTAGAACTCTGCCTACGATTTAAGAGAAAGCGGCTATGATGTACGAAAGGGCCCACGATGTTTTAATCGCCCCATTGGCGACTGGCGGTTGATTTGAGTCTTACAAACTAAATCCCTGTTAGTATCAGAGCGTCTTCAACATATCACAATTTTAAAACTATGTGATGTATAAACTTTTTATTGAGCACTGTCTACACGACATTAATGCCAAAATGGATTGAAATTATTAGTTGGAACAGTGAAAACTTTGCAGTATAATAATTGTTATTCAGTTTCTTCCCAGGGTATGTTGGGATTTATTCCCTGCTGAGAAAAACCAAGAACCCCTCGCCTAACGGCTCGGGCAACATGATTTTCCTCAGCTGGGAATAAATCCCAACATACCCTGGGAAGAAACTGTATAACTAATATTAGCCAGAAAAACGTTATTTGTTAGGCTTCAAAATGCAATTAATGTGAAATTGCAAAATTAAAGATAAGAGATTATTTTCTCTCTTTTTATGCTTTTGCAAGTTGTAGAGGGTATATAGAGATCTGCTAATACGGATGTATGTATGTTGATTGATTGATTGAGTTGGGTTTAACTGCACCGCGACACATAATATGGTCATATGGTGATGTATGTTGATTGATTGATTGAGTTGGGTTTAACGGCACCGCGACACATAATATGGTCATTATAGGAATAAACAACATATTTTTGACGTTCATGACGGTATGACTACATTAGCTTCGCAGGGGGTAAATTGCGTAAACGCCCAAAGGGCGTTTTCGTTAAATTTACCCCCCGAAGCTAATGTAGTCATACCGTCATGAGCGGCAAAGAGATGTTGTTTATTCCTTATATTTATATTTATATTTTCTGTCTTGTCAATTTAATGTGTTTATTGGCCAGATTTGTTTTTCTGTATAAGAATTTATCATATACCGGTCAAAGAGGTTTGATAGATGTAATGTCGATGTAATAGCCATTCCAGTTTCTAAATATGGTGAGAAAGAAGTCCCAACTACATGTACTCTAACTGTATTAAAAATTCAGGATTTTTTCCAGTAAACTTTCTCTCTGTGAATGGAAAAGACTTACAAGGCAAACAAATAACAGTGCAACTTGAATATCTGTTGCCAAAGCACATTCTAAAAATACAGGTCGCGGTTGTTTTCTTAACCCATTTACACACATAGCAACGCGATGGCAACGACCTATGGGTCTGTATCACTCCGCTAGTGTCATATGACCGTCGACCAATGGGAGCTTAGTGTTAAGTGCCCGATGTAGTCTATTAAATTTTGAAGAAGTCCACGAGTAGCACTGGCGAAATCCGAACTGGCTAATACCAGTTCCGAAGTGTAGGTTCATCGGCAGATGTACCGCAAATTTTTAATAGGATTACATAAAGACTTTACAGGGTGAATGTAAATATATGGTGATGTATGTTGATTGATTGATTGATTGAGTTGGGTCTAACGGCATCACAACACATAATATGGTCATATGGTGATGTATGTTGATTGATTGATTGAGTTGGGTTTAACGGCACCGCAACACATAATATGGTCATATGGTGATGTATGTTGATTGATTGATTGAGTTTGGTTTAACGGCACCGCAACACATAATATGGTCATATGGTGATGTATGTTGATTGATTGATTGAGTTGGGTTTAACAGCACCGCAACACATAATATGGTCATATGGTGATGTATGTTGATTGATTGATTGAGTTGGGTTTAACGGTACTGCAACACATAACATGGTCATATTGTGATGTATGTTGGTTGATTGATTGAGTTGGGTTTAACGGCACCGCGACACATAATATGGTCATATGGTGATGTATGTTGATTGATTGATTGAGTTGGGTTTAACGGCACCGCGACACATAATATGGTCATATGGTGATGTATGTTGATTGATTGATTGAGTTGGGTTTAATGGCACCGCAACACATAATATGGTCATATGGTGATGTATGTTGATTGATTGATTAAGTTGGGTTTAACGGCACCACAACACATAATATGGTCATATGGTGATGTATGTTGATTGATTGATTGAGTTGGGTTTAATGGCACCGCAACACATAATAAAAAAAATTATGGTCATATGGTGATGTATGTTGATTGATTGATTGAGTTGGGTTTAACAGCACCGCAACACATATGGTCATATGGTGATGTATGTTGATTGATTGATTGAGTTGGGTTTAACGGCACCACAACACATAATATGGTCATATGGTGATGTATGTTGATTGATTGAGTTGGGTTTAACGGCACCGCAACACATAATATGGTGATATGGTGATGTATGTTGATTGATTGATTGAGTTGGGTTTAACAGCACCACAACACATAATATGGTCATATGGTGGTGTATGTTGATTGATTGATTGAGTTGGGTTTAATGGCACCGTGACACATAATATGATCATATGGTGATGTATGTTGATTGATTGATTGAGTTGGGTTTAACGGCACTGCAACACATAATATGGTCATATGGTGATGTATGTTGATTGATTGATTGAGTTGGGTTTAACGGCACTGCAACACATAATATGATCACCTCTTGTATGAGTGTGCGTGACCATTTCCTGAGGTTTAAAACTAGGTCACATTACTATAAATAGAAATTGACAAAGTTACTTCTCAACAGGCTGCATTTCTTACGGGATTCTCACAAAGGCTAAACACAATTATGCTTTTAGCGTATGAACCCTTTTGCATTTGAGATTCCAATTCTGAAGACATACATGTGTGAACAAGATCCAGATCAGTCCAGTAAGCATGGAACTTGATCAGCGATCAAATAATTTTGCCTTTCAGATTCTTTCATGTCACGATCAATTTGAAACAGTTTTATTTGCTAGAATGATGATGGGCACATTTGAGCAGACAAGTATCACATAGAGAAAGCGTTAAGGACTAATGCATTAATCCTGTGGGATGAATTGTCTGGAAATATCAGTCTGTGTGCTATTGTGAATCTGTAGATATTGTCTGTCAGTTTTACAGGCTTAACATTTAAGGTAGGGAATACATGTACAATCAAGCTGGTGGTGCACAAAGAAGCAAGCTTTAACACTTTACCCTTCTTTTTACGCTTCTCCATGGGGCCCGTTTCATAAAACTTTGTACGACAAAAATGATCGTAAGTCAAAACTTTCAAATATATTTAATTTCTGATTTCTCAATCTAATCCTTTCTTGTGACATCCCTTTGGAATCGTCTTATTAAGATGATTCAAAATAGAGGTCACAAGACAGGATTAGATAGAGAAATAAAGAATAATTAAGACTTTTATAATCTGACTTGCGACAACATTTTTTCGTACAAAGTTTTAAGAAACGGACCCCTGATTATTCAAACATTTAGAACAATAGCCTCCAGTAAGGAAATCCTGAATGTGAAATATAAAAGGCGTTTTAAAAAAGCTTTCAAGACTAAGGAGCTCTATGCATTCTGCTTTACTTTAATTAAGGTTGAAGGTCCCGTTTGTAGAGTCTTCTTTCAATGCATCATGGCGTCTCTAAATTGTCTTCTGACAATCAACCTCCCCTTGTCATTGGGCTACTCGTTTAACCCATTACCCCCTAAATTCGCCTTTTTACACCTTGATTTAATCCTCCATTGAAGAAAATACTTCCAATTTATACAGTCATGAATATGTATCATATGAAATAGTTTGTATATTCTTGCAGATAGTAGGTTAAAGCAGGTTGAAAGTAAAGCAAAATGTGCTATAAGGCACATTCTGCTTTACTTTCAGCCTGCTTTAAGCGATCACTCATCTTCAATACTAGAGACAGGCTATGGGGTAATGGGTTAAACTATCGTTTAAGTCTCCCTGTGGAGACTGTTTCGACCATAGATATCTTAAAATAATCTAGATTGGCTATAGGCCAATCAGCGACGGTCATCGAGAAGCCATCTTGATGCATGTATGCTACTCATCTTCCGTCTGGTGCACGTCGTATTGCGGTAGATTAATGACGTTACATGCTATGCGCAGTAATCCCGTCTACGTACGTTGACAGTGCGTCATTGACTACAGAAAGTGCTAAGAACCGTTCCATAGTTGCTATGATTAACCTATGATATTCAGTTAAATAAGAATTACCATCATTTTGTGCTTATTATAGTTTGATAGTCGTTTTACGGTGCATATTTATGTTACAAGATGCATGTAGTACGAATTCATTCTTGAATGAAAGTAAATCCTATTATGTCGCCGGAGGGAAAGTGTATGATACACGCATGAAAATGGCCTCTTTCTGACCGTCGACCAATGGGAGCTCAGCGCTAGGTGGCCGATCTAGTCTCTTAACCCTTTAAACCCTAGTCCTGCACATAGGCGTCGTTTTTAAAATTATACATGTGAAAAGTGCACTTTGTCCTATGCAAACAGTGAATACCCAGATCAGAGGGCTCCTTACGGAGCCCTCTGATCTGGGTCTTCACTGTTTGTCATAATGCAAAACATTGACAAAAACAACCCTTAAAAATCAGAAATGGACTAGACTAAAATGGAAACTGAGATTGTCCATTTTAAGTTTCAGGGAGGAAAGAGTTAAGATATCTATGGTTTCGACCCCCAGATATTGCAATGGACATATAGTTATGGCACCCAGGAAATTCAAACATGCACAGTCACCACCCTCTCGGGATACCAATTCACACCTTGGTCGAGTGGAGCCTTGGACTTAATATCTTTGTGCCATGAAGTAATCATGTTGAGCCTGCGGTAGGATTCAAACCGGAGACCCATAAGGCTGATCCCAAGTCTGACACTCTACCACTGAATCAACTTACTCTATCTTTAAGTGGTAACCTGTTTTCAAAACTAGAAACAGGCTATATATGGTAACAGATTAACCCATTACTCCATAAATACACATTTTTATGCCTTTGATTTGTTGCTTCACTGAAGAAAAAAATTCCACTTTATACAGTCATTGATTAATGTACACAAGAGATATCTTCTATATCCTATCAGATGGTAGCTAAATGCAGGCTGAAAGTAAAGCAGAATGTGCCTTATAAGGTGCATTCTGCTTTAATTTCAGCCTGCTTTAAGTAGTCACCTATTTATAAAACTAGACACAGGCTATATATATATTATGGTAACAGAATAACCCTTCTTAACTGAATATTCATATATAGAACTCTGTTTCCCATGAGCATACAATTATCATCTGAACATCTATATTGGCTTATAGAATAATATAAAATTTCACCAGGAAAGAGTGCGGATTCAGTCTCCTAAGTCTCTTATCCCTTTCCCACATAGCATATTTCTAGTATTGAATATAGGTGTCCACTTAAAGCAGGTTTAAAGTAAAGCAGAATGCGCTTTAAGCGCATTCTGCTTTACTTTCAGCCTGCTTTAAGCTATCATCTGCTAGAATATAGAAAATATTTTGTATTATACATATTTATGAATGTATAAATTGGAACTATTTTCTTCAGGGCAAGAATAAACTGAATGCGCTAAAAGGCGCTTCTATGAGGGAAAGGGTTATAGGAGCGTCCTTGCTGTCATCTTTCATTAACCCATTACCCCATAGCCTGTTTCTAGTTTTGAAGATATGGGACTACTTAAAGCAGGTTGAAAGTAAGGCAGAAAGCTATTTAAAACTTTAAATGCTAAACAAGATTTTCGTCTGCAACAACAATTGTCATTTGCTTACTATTTTATAATTATACTTATGAAAATTGCTTTACATTATTATAGGGTAAGAAATAGTTGTGATCTGATGAGACACCGAGCGAGCTATTTGGAATCTCAGCTGGATTCAAACTGTTTGCAGAGTTAATCACGGTTTCTCCGTGAGTCTGCAAAGAGTTAAACATTATTGCATAAAAGATTAAATCACTCAGACATAAAATCAAAGAATATCACAAAACAAAAACTTCCCTTTGAACAATTTCCTGCTCAAATATTTAATCAAGTTTTGGCTAAAATTAAATTTCTGACAAATCTGAAGAACGCCTTCTGAGATCATGAAAAAAACAATGAGATGCCAGGGCTCCAGATAAGGGGATTATTTCAAAACTAAAATCTTTATTTCTGCTTTAAACCCTATTGTGTCACTACTCATTAGAATCGTCTCTAATGAGTAGTAACACCATAGGATTTTGTTCTAAAATGAGTGAGAAAAATATGGATTTGTGCAGTTCTCTCCCCCTTATCTGGAGCCCTGAGATGCAGTCATGATGGTCTCCTTCTGTCCAAAAGAACATCTGTCATAATGAACTACAGTCGCACTTTGATATCTCGAACTCGGTTACCCGTATTTCAAAATTAAAACGTGGCTAATTATCTTTGAAATATGGGTATGTTCGACTGAACCGAGCATGAAATAATGCAGTTCATGTGTGGAACTATTGGATAGTTCGAGTTAAGCGAGTTCGAGATATCAAAGTTTGACTGTACATGTATTACATTGGCTAGTATAATAAGACGAATAAAAAACCTGAGGAAAGAGCACAGAATCATGTCAGACAGATCTATGCAGATCCTGATCAGACAGCTCCTTCAGGAGCTGTCTGATCTTGGTCTACATTGTTTTCAAAAAGAATCAATATACGCTAATAGCAGTAGGAGATCTTTCAGCTTGAACAACTTGCTGGGAAACAAGGATGAAAGTTACATGTTCATAGTCATTAGTCCTGCTAAAACATCATACCAAAAGAAGACTTGTTTTCATTGGTCAAGACAGGTGGCTGCTTAAAGCAGGATGTTCGTAGCGAGCAGAACCTCTGAGCCATTTTTTTTTCACCCATTGAAGTTTGAAACTTCAAATAGACAAGTCCAATTTTCAATAGGATATAGGCACATTCTGCTTTACTTTCAAACAGCTTTAAGTGGTCACCTATTTTCAAAACTAGAAACATGTTATTGGGTAATGGGTAAAAGCAGTCAGCTGTCATAAACAATAGAAACAAAACTTTTTAAAATGATCGTAACATCTAGTTTTACTGACCTCTACAGTGACTTTAAAATTGCCACAAGATATTTCAATGCCCCATATATATTCATACATACACAGTATATGGCACCAAACTGAGACAGAAATGTTTGCCAATAAATATTCATTAACATTTAAACGACCCCTGTTCTAAAATTCCAAGGAACATTATTCTTGAGCATGTTCAACGGTCTTCTTCCTCAAAAACTTGTCATCTACAAGAATTCTCCAAGTAAAATAGTCTGTTATTTATCCCTTTACCTGATAGCTTATTTCTAGTATTGAAGATAGGTGACCACTTAAAGCAGGTTGAAAGTAAAGCAGAATGCGCCTTAAGGCGCATTCTGCTTTTCTTTCAGCCTGCTTTAAGCTGCCATCTTCTAGAATGTAAAAAATATTCCTTATAATACATAGAGGATAACTGTTTTTTTCAGTGTAAGATCGAAATTTAATCCATTGAGTGAACATCAGACGTTATATTTTCACGAGTGGCGAAGCCACGAGTGAAAATATAACAGTCTGATGTTCACGAAATGGATTAAATTCGATCTTACACTGAAAAAACACAGTTATTCTATTTATTTATGCTTTAAAGCCACTTTTTAAACGAAATTGTTTCAAAATTGAAAGCGAACGTACATTATTTATCCCGTGTTGAGCCCCACGTTTTATGTCGAACACATGTGGCGTGACAGTTGGCGGTATAATGACGTCATCCGAATTACTTCGTTGCTCCCGAGTTTGGATTCGTGCTCTTCCGGTGAGTAGTTCGCGACAAATCGGACTGCCGGATTTTAACGATAAGACACGATTGACTACGATTTTTGGGGAGCCCTACGGGGAAAATTCATAATAAAAGCGATTGGTGATAATCCACTGCAGTGGATTACCAAGTGATCATCCACTGCTTTTTCGTGGTAATCCACCGAAAAGCATAAATAAATATACATAACTGTAAAAATTGGAACTATTTTCTTCCGCGGAGGAATAAATTAAATACGCTAAAAGGCGCTTCTATTGGGGAAAGGGTTATATAAAGATAATACAATAAAAGTTCTGACAGTTTGGATTCTGATGAAACACTGTATGTGTCAGCATCTCATAAGTATTCCAAGCCATTTGCAAAAGCTATCGCAAATTTCTCCCATATAGCGCTAAGGGTTAAAGCGGTTCCGGTATATGATATCACTATATTCAAGATATCGAGAAAAAAAATTCCAATACTGTACTAAGAGAGAGAGAGAGAGTGAGCCATCTTTGGATACATTGAGGAATATTATAGGGATGTAGGGATGTGTCACGACAACACATTGTTTCTGGGGAGGTTTGGGGGATAAATAATTCATATACTGCAGGTGGTTTTGTTGAGCGAGTCTGTGTGTATTTTGTTCAGTCGTTGAAGTGAGGGGAGTGTGACATGCTTCACTGATAACCACAGGTGTGTCCGACTTTACCTGGAGGAAGGTGATAGCCACTTGTATATGCAAATACCACATATGTAATACTGTATATATATCGCTACATCCCATATAGACAACTACGGAATACAGGGGGCATTAACGATATATAGTGAACAGTGAACAAATTGTTGGTTTCTACTTAATTGGACTTTTGTTGCAGAGGGTTTTAACCAGTGATAACAAAAAAGGTAAATCTAAATATATTTTACTATATATAATTATCTATACAGTGTTTGATACAGTCAAACTTTATACTATAAGTAACTGATAGGGATATGAATTGGTATTTTTTTTAATACAGGTAACAGCTTAATACAGGATAAAAGAAAAGCAGAAAGCTCCTATAGGAGCTTTCTGCTTTTCATTTGTCCTGCATTAAGCAGTCACCTGTGTTTAAAGAGATTCATGTTTTGTAAAGAAAAAAAGACAATTTAACATGTTTGATTGTACTTTTATCTCAGATTTTTTTGTCGTTAGGTGAACATTCTGAACTGTGAGAGTAGTTGATGTTCTCTATGTGACAGGGTCTTAATCATTAATTAATGATTAAAAAGAGTAGAATGAGATATTTAGAAATTATTTTAGTTTTAGCTGCAGCAGGGATTACGGTACAGATTGCCGACTACCTGTGTAATTTTAGTTGCTCGACTTGAAATAAAGAATGTGTAAAATTTATTATTTATGACAGGTGTGTCACTGTAGCGGAGACAATTAACTATTATTTTTTTGTCGGCTGCATAAAATGTGTTGTCTGCATATTTTGTCAACTTCAAATTTTTTGGCATTTTGATTGAAATGTTAGTTAAGATCCTGATCAGATATCAAGTTACTAAAGGTTTATAATCTGTATCCAAACTGTTCTCATTGATGATGAAAAAGTTAAAACATGGCTGTATAAATAATGATGTCAGCTAAAAAATAATTTCTTACTTTGTTAAAATTTCTGGAATTAAGATAATTATCTAATTTTTCCTCTTTTTCAATAGATTTTGTAATTAATTAACAAAACTTTTATGCAAGACATTTACAAACACTTTGGATCCAGATCAGGCCCCACATTTGTTGGGGACTGATCTGGATCCAACCTGTGTGTCATTCTTATTGAGATTCTGTTAGTATATAGCAGACTGAAAAAAATCAGAAATATATAGCAGATGACATTTTAAAAAGATGACAGTAGGATAGTGTTTAACTCTTTCACTGCCAACGGCGCAAAAAGGCGACTTTGCAAACGGTTTGGATCTTGATATTCTCCACGCAACACATTGTCTGATCAGGATCCAAACTGTTTGACACTCGTATCAACATTTCTTCAGTCAAAACAGCCCTAAATCTGACTTTAAGAATATTGCAGACGACACTACCGATGCGGACGATATTTTGGAAGTGAGATGGTTAAAGCAGACGATTAAACTTGGCAGAAAAAGAGTAACAGAGAAACCTCTCTATTGTGACCACTCAAAAGAAGGCTAATTGACTGTATAAAAGACAGATGACAGCTTAAAGCAAGATGACAGTGAAACAGAAAGCTCCTAAAGGAGCTTTCTGTTTCACTGTCAACTTGCTTTAAGCAGTCACCTGTCACAAACATCCAATAATTAACCAATTTTAGTGGCCGTAATAGAGAGGTTTTACTGTAATGGGTAATGGCTCATGAAATATAATCAGTTTGATCTCAGTGTAGACTGCAGTGGTAATTTAGGTTCTCCTGTACTTTATCCCTCAGTATGATGGGCAAGTAGAAGAAGAAGAACAACAACAATCTGGATACTGATCAAATGCCAAATATATCGGCATCTGATCAGCATCCAAACTGTTTTGACGCACTTATATGATTTTTTTCCCTATTAAAATATAAAATGAAAGATGTTGACAGGTGTTGCAGATGACAAAATTTTAAGTAGACAATATTATTCAGATTATGGGTAAGATGAGACTAATACTTCGAATATCGGAAGTAACTTTTCTTGACTTTTAAAACATTACTGCTCAAAGGAGGATATTAGTATCCTTTGTCCATTCACAATCCACCAATATCACCCAACCTCAATTTGACCTTGACCTTGACATAATTTGGACTTAGAATATTGTAAATGAGTTATTTCTTGGTTAACTAGATGTTACCATTTCATCTAGCTTCAGTGTTACTGACAACAATGCTTGGATACTGAAACAGTGTTTGCCTTGGACCATTACCAATTCACTGATACTACCCAACTTGATTTTGACCTTGACCTTGACCTAATTTGGTCTTAGAATATTGTAAATGAGTTATTTCTTGGTTAACTAGATGTTACCATTTCATCTAGCTTCAGTGTTACTGACAACAATGCTTGGATACTGAAACAGTGTTTGCCTTGGACCATTACCAATTCACTGATACTACCCAACCTCAATTTGACCTTGACCTTGACCTAATTTGGTCTTACAAAAATTCAGAATATATTGTCAAGGATGCCTACCAGGGCATACACGTTTATTGAACTCTGTCTTGTTTCTTTTGAGCTGCCACCTGTCAATAACAGCATCAGCCACTTAAGTGGCTGATGCTGTTATTGACAGGTGGCAGCTTCATACAGTGTTTACATCGGAAAATGATATTTGGCAACCGCTGGTACCCAAACCTTTACCCCATAGCCTTTTTGTAGTTTTGAAGACAGGTGACCACCTAAAGCATGTTGAGCATTCTGCTTTACTTTCAGCCTGCTTAACCCTTTACCTGATAGCCTATTTATAGTACTTAAGATAGATGACTACTTGAAGCAGGTTGAAAGTAAAGCAGAATGCGCCTTAGGGCGCATTCTGCTTTACTTTCAGCCTGCTTTAAGCTATCATGTGCTATAATATAGAAAATATTCCCTATCATACATATTCATTACTGATTAAGGTGGTTCGACAGCGGGCGGGCCGCATTTCGAGTTCCGGAAATGCTGATGACTTTCACCTGATCTTTGCGGCACGTGCTTATAGTAGAAAATGTAGATAAAGAAAAGTTTGAACTGCTTCAGTGTCTTCTCTGTTAGCGCAGTTGATACGGTGATTGACTTGCAATCCAAATGTTCTAGGTTCGATTCCCACTCGCTTCAAAACTTTTTTTTTAACAAATTGTCCGATTTTAGTGACTAGTCAATCCATAACGCAGTGATCAAAGGACAGGCTATGTTTAGTCACGTAATAATGAATAATATCAGATGCAAGTATAGTCATGTCACAGCTAAATTTGTGAGGATTATAGCCTATATGACAGATGGCAGCTTAACAAAGGACAAAGGTAATGCTAAAAGATAGATCCTAAAGGAGCTTTTATGCCTTACTTTTGTTATGCATTAAACAGCCGCTTGCCTTAAAAGATCTACAGGCTACCGTATTCAATGGTCCCTTATTACAGGTTTGAATTAAGGTATTATTTAGAGCTGACGGCATTTTAAAGTTGAACTCAAGGGAGGTTACTCGTTTTATGTTAACATTTTGTCAGAATTTCAGGAAATCATGTATAAAATGCAAATTCCACTGTAGATTTTCATTAAATTTTTGTGACTAGTAGAATTAAGTTATATCTATCTAATAAGAGTAAAATTAGTGTATGTTAAACAGCTAGATTTTTTGTAATTTGAGATTTTCAGAATTTGACTTTTTTAAAATATTGATATTTCCAGAAAATATGTTATGAAATACTTTTGTTTGCCCACTATCTTATAGTCTATGTACAGTTTACTTGAATGTACAGAAATTATTGAGTTATATCATTTTATAAAGAAATTATTCCTGTTTATTAAAAAAGGAGCTTTTCTCGACAAAAAGTCCTCTCAGAAAAAAACGGCACTGTAATTTTTTTTATATTAACGATTTTTCACTCTCCATTATGGTATATTTCAATTTAATCAAGGTTTCAAAGAATTCTGACACAGAATAAGCTGACCCGCTAACCACCTTAAATTGGAACTATTTTCTTCAGCGGATGAATAAATCATATCCGCTAAAAGGCGCTTCTATTGGGTAAAGGGTTAAAGATAGAATATATTTCTTATGGTGCATAATTATTCATGACCATATAAAGTGAAACTATTTTATTCAGTGGAGGAATTAATAAAAGGCTTAAAAAGTCATATTTATGGAGTAAAATGTTTCTTATGATGCATATTCAAGAATGTAGGCAGTGGAACTATTTTCTTCAGTGGATGAATACATAAAAGGCTTATTATAACATTCTTATTTTTGATCCTCTATTTGAAGTAACGGGTAAAGTGGTGGGAATAGGTTAAATGGATTGCAGGTTTTAACTGTATTTCTAGTCAAATTTACGCATGGCTTTCTTCCAAGAACATTTTGCTGAAGCTTGTCCAGCATGTCTGGTGAACTACACTAGCAGATGTTTTGGAACAGACACAAACATGATGACAGTTTGAATTATTCACTTTTAACAGTCTGTTCACCTATAATAAATCTCATTACAACCTTTACATAGCTGAAATATTTCAATGGATTATTCCCCTTTTGAGAATTGACAGGTTGATTTTAGACTGTTTTCCAGACAATTATGATAGTAAAGTAAACCGTGCAGACTCTGATCAGAGGGCTCCTTACGGAGTCCTCTGATAAGGGTCTACACGGTTTGCAACAGATACATAGACTAAGTTTTCTGTCCAATAAAGGTCACGATGTTACCTGTCAGAGTTTTTACATGAGCTGAATTACATTTACCAAAAAGTCTGGATCCAGATCTGATCCTTTGTATAATATGTAACTTGGTGTCTGATAAAGATCCATTCTCTTGGTATATCTTGATTTTGTATTTTACCAAATGTAAAGAAAAAATTATGGCCCATTTCAGAATTTGTTTAGCCATCAACCCATTGTATGCTTGGTAATATTTGGTGGCCATTTTAAAATGTCCTCTGCAGTGGGTATAACTCAAATATTTGCAAAAGATTTTAGCAGTTTCTGATAGAATATTGACTTAGCTGCAAACAGTTTTGATCTCAGATCAGGACCCACAATGTGATCAAAACTGTTTGCCTAGAGGTACACCTAAAAGTGTATCATGCATAAAATGGGTTAATTAAAGGGGTTAAGCTATATGCCCTGGAGGGTTAGTAGGGAGATTGCGGTGTATTTTTGAATATGAATAAATGTAATAATGGTGTCATTATAATTAGAAAACAGGCAAAGCTTTGTTCAACAAGATTCATTTTCAAAGCCCTCCCTTGGATCTCTAAAGTCTTAATTGATGCTTAATCCCCGTAGGACAAGAATAAGACATGCAGAAAGCTTCCGCAAGTGTTGGGCAATGGTTATTGATAGCATGCATACTTTATCCCTTTACCCCATAACCTGTTTTGAAGACTGGTGACCACTTTAAGCAGGGTGAGAGTAAAGTAGAATGTGCCTTAATCCTGCTTTAAGCTACATGTACTATCTGCAAGAATGAAGAAAATATTTCTTATGATACTTATATATTCAAGACTGTGTAAATATGAACTATTTTCTTTAAGGGAGAAATAAATTAGAGGCATAAAAAAGTGTATTTATGGGGTAATGCGTTAAGTGCATAATGAAGATGAGACATGCCATGAGAAGACTAGACTTTTTGATTTGCAAATACAGTGCTCCCTCTCTACAACAACATCCCATGGGGGACACATATTTTGTACGTTGTTTGAGGGGGAGTCGTTATACGGATGGACATTGGCTCCTATTTGCTTACATTCGCAAACAGCTTGAATCCAGATGAGACGCCGCTTGACGCTGCGTTTGATCTGGCTATAAGTTGTTTGTCATTCACTTATATGTTTCTTCTGTCAAACAGACCCCCCCCAACCGGCATCTATTGATAGTTTTTTCTGCAAATAAGTGTGGAAAAATAGTTGAAAAACAAGAAAAATAGTTGAAAAACAAAAAAGTATGCTCCAGTAAAGAATTGGGGATTTTTTTTATATATATTTGTATTCCTTTGCTGTCCAATTTTGTGTGGCTTTGAAAATCTTACTCTTAACCAAGTGTCTGTAATAAGAAAATATCATAAGTACCATAAAATAAATTTGTCAGCCACATCAAAAGTATGTACTTAAAAAAAATGTAAAAATATTGCAAAAAAAACAGAAAATTGTCTAACCCAAGTCATAATTAAATGTCTTCATCAGAACCAATGACATATGCAGCAATATCATTATCATCATCATCATGAGCAGCACAATGGTTAAAATCTATTACCATATCAATCCATAGAAAGACTCACATATGATTTTAAATACAGGAGCTTTCTGCTTTAATTTCATCCTGCTTTCAGCCACCGCATACCTTTCATGCCACAAAAAAACACCAACAGCCTGTTTTTAGAGTAGTGCATAGAACTCCAGATAAGGGGAGTGTTTCAAAAACTAAAATCTTTATTTCTGCTTTAAACCCTATGGTGTCACTACTCATTAGAATCACCTCGAATGAGTAGTAACACTATAGGATTTGGTGCTATAATAGGTAAGAAAATGTTGGATTTGTTCAGTTAACTCCCTATTTTCTGAAGCCCTGGTGATATTAGCTAGGTTTTATTGTGCCATCAGACAAATAAAGTTACCTCCATCATCAGACACTGTAGTGTTATCTTGACGCCCATCTGTTGATTTCACCGAAGTGTCTTGATCATTTTTCAATCACGGGCATTCACCAATCACCATGAGTCATTGTACAGAAAGAACTTGCACTCAATTAAAAATGATGCCTTCTTAGTTCTATCTTGGCTGTGTCGACTGATGCAGGCAAACTTGCATTCTGCGATCATTCAATGAAGAAATGTAAATATTGTTGTATACAATATGGCAGGCTTAATGCAGGATAAAAGTAATGCAGAAAGCTCCTGCAGGAGCTTTCTGCATTACTTTTATCTTGCATTAAGTGTCTTCCACCCCTGTGAAAAGTGTTCAAGAATTTTAGAATATTCATGAATATTAAATATTTACATTCGCCTCATTCAAACCTATTGAAAAAAAATGATGTTCAATTCTATATTCTAGAAGATGATAGCTTAAAGCAGGCGGAAAGTAAAGCAGAATGAGCCTTAAGGTGCATTCTGCTGTGGTCAACTGTCTTCAAAACAAGAAACAGGCTATGGGGTAATGGGTTAAAAAAGTTTAAAAAAATGTAGCCAGTCATCCTAAAGGATATCAGATTGATTTGACAGACAGATTTTGGCAATGAGATTCACTTTTCTGTCAGATACAAACTAGTTTAAACATTGCGATTGGCATCATAGCGCCCCCATATGCATGCACTAAATTAAAACAAACTTCGATCGTATAGATGTCTGACTTGAAGAGAAAGTTCACATCTTGTTAAACATTGGCTGTGTTGTTGAAGTGGGGAAATGGAATGTGCAAATACTGTGCAACACTGGATAAATCAAGATTAATCATGGTACAGGCACACTTGTGTTAACTCTTTTCCCCCATAAACATGCCTTTTTATGCCTTTAATTTAATCCTCCATGGAACAAAATAGTTCAATATGCACAATAAGAAATAGTGTCTAGCAGAGCAGAGGGTAGCTTGAAGCAGGCTGAAAATAAAGCAGAATGTGCCTTAAGGCCCATTCTGCTTTACTTTCAATCTGCTTTAAGTGGTCACCTGTGTTTTCAAAACTAGAAACAGGCTGTTGGGTAAAGGGTTAAGTCTAGTTCGTATGTGACAATGGTGGGTTGTTTTTGTAAGATATATATATATTGCAAAATTAACAGATAGTGCCGACCTTTGATCAGACGGCACCTATAGGAGCCCTCTGATATGGGTCTGTACTGTTTGCATACAATAAGTGTACTTTTCACAAGTGCACTGTTTGTAAATGAAGCATGTACACATCATTAGGCGTTAGTGGGCTAATCTTTGCCTAAAGGCTTGGTTTTTTGTGTTTTAGCAAGATGGTTTCTTAGGGTAGACTGAAAAAAAGCAGGAAATTTCTGCTATACTTTCAGCATGCTTAAGCAGTCATTTATCCAAGTTCAACCCCAGATGGCTCTTAACCCATAACCCCATAAAGACACCTTTTTACACCTTTAATCTATTCCTGCATGAAGAAAATAATTGGAATTTATACAGTTATTAATATGTTTGCTAAAAAATATTTTCTCTATTTAGCAGATGTTAGCTTAAAGCAGGCTGAAAGTAAAGCAGAATGTGAGGTAGTACGGGTTAATCAGCAGAGGGTAGAAGAACAAGTTACTTAGGGGTGTGAAAAGGCATTTTGATATAAGTAAAAGAGTTAAACAGCAAATCTTTACTAGCAAAATTAATGGGGAAAAGTATAACAATTTCCAAAACTCTACTTTATATTAGCACCATGGAAATCCTATGTTGCAATTCGAGGGCTTGGTGCAAAACTATTGTAACTCCCTCACAATTGTGAGGGAGTTACAATAGTTTTGCACCAAGCCCTCGAATTTCTCGTTAGAATAATGTCTTTTAGACTTCTTTGATGAGTAGTCACAATATACAGATTTGTGGAGACATAATGATTGTATAATCCAAGACAATTTAATAGTCTATGGTAGCTGCATATTTCATCAAAGAGACTAGCTACTATGCTGATTTAGTTCATTTTCTGTCGCCTCAATTACACCATTTATTCATATTTAATCATCAACAATCCTAAGTATTGTAAAATAACGTTAGCATGTATAATTGTAATCATATGTACTTCTGGAAATAAATACGTTTAAACTAACATATAATGTTAGTATGTACTTGCAATCTCTGATGTAGATTATGAATCCTTTCACTGACAAAAAAACAGTCAGGAGAAGACATTATGCTTTCCCATTTATTTATAAACACAAATGAAATGTGCATATACATTGCAATAAAATGTAGACACCCAGGCCATGTTCTATAACTAGCCAAATCACACCAACTTTGAGGACAGATGACCACTTAACTCTTTCCTCCCTGAAACTTTAAATGGAACATTCCAGTTTCCATTTTAGTCTGGTCCATTTCTGACTTTTAAGGGTTGTTTTTGTCAATGTTTGACATTATGACAAACAGTGAAGACCCTGATCAGAGGGCTCCTTTCGGAGCCCTCTGATCTGGGTTTTCACTGTTTGCATAGGACAAGTGTACTATTCACATGTACACTGTTTGAAAAGCACGCCTATATGCGGGATTATGGTTCAAAGAGTTAAAGCAGGTTGAAAGTAATTCTTAAGACACATTCTGCTTTACTTTAAGTCTGCTAAGCTATTGACTGCTAGCATATAGTAAATATTTCTTATGTTGCATATTATTACTGTTGAAAATGGGACTATTTACTTCAGCAGAAGAATAAATAATATGTGTAAAAATACGTACCTTTGAGAGTAATTAAAATTGTGTAGTGATAACAGGCAAAAAATGCTTTTAATAGTGAAACTTCCACTGTCTGTGTAGAGAATTGCAAATATACGTACCTGCCACTCAAAATTCACCAGGTTACACCTTTTAATCCATTACCCCATAGTCTGTTTCTAGTTTTGACGATCGGTAACCACTTAAAGCAGGTTGAAAGTAAAGCAGAATTTGCCAAAATCTTCTAGAATATAGAAAATATTTCTGATGGTACATACATATGAATGTATAAATTAAAACTATTTTCTTCAGTGGAGGAAGAAATTAAAGGCATTATTTATGGTGTGATGAGTTAAATTCATAATGGTGACTTAACCCTTTCCTCCATAGCTATCAGGCTATACATTACCTCTTTCAAACTATGTTTAACCCATTACCCCATAGCCTGTGTCTAGTATTGAAGATAGGTGGCCACTTAAAGCAGGTTAAAAGTAAAGTAGAATGTGCCTTAAGGCACATTCTGCTTTACTTTCAACCTGCTTTAAGCTACCATCTTTTCAAAAAAAGGAACTTTTTCTTATGATATATATTCATAGCTTTATAACTTAGAACTATTTTCTTCAGTGCGGACATACATTAAAGGTGTTAAAAGGCGTATATATTTATGGGGTAATGGGTTAAGGTACATTACTGCTGAAAGCAAGATGAAAGTGAAACAGAAAGCTCCTTTAAAGGGACTCGCAACCGGATGGTGTACTTGTCAAAATAAAATAAAATACTCAAATAAAAGCAAATTTGTGGCATTATTTGGCTTCTGACATTAAAAAAATATCAGTCCAAAAAAAGTCTCAAGAATCGTCACCGAATCTTAGATTTTTAGATATTTTCCATCGTTTTTCTATAGCGTTAGCTAACGGTATAGTTGTTGTTGTTGCTTCTCTACACGGGCTCAGACATAAACACGAGCCGAATTACGAAGTTGTATGCACTTTCGATCGCTACACATTGAAATACGTAAAATCGATCCGAGATAAACGGATAGTTCCGTGGTCCATTGGTCTAAGCGGTTTCCCCTATTTTGCCTTCTGTCGGCCAATGCCGGGCCCCGGGTTCGAATCCCACCAGAGACCAATATTTTTTTTATTGAAATACATTTTTTTTAAACAGAATTTCTTATCCTAAACTAATTCTTTACCATTTATATAAGCGTTTGACACATATTTACAAATTACTATTTTTAATGCACCATCTGGTTGCGAGTCGCTTTAAGAGCTGTCTGTTTTACTTTCTTCTTGCTTTAAATTCAGCCACTTAAATTTTAACACTACTATATAGACTATTTGACTGTGGCAGATTTTAGAAGGAATAGACTGGTAACAGTCGTGCAAATATCTTTTTAGGATTTAGATTTGGATTTGTTATATTTTTATGTAAATCTTGGACAAATAAAATAAAGAAAACCACAGTATTTCAGTCATATTTATCGTGATCAGTTGGAGAAAGATCCCGGAAGCCCTTTATGCACTGTTTCAGACACAAATTTTTATGGTGCATATTCATGACTGTATAAAGTGGAACTATTTTTTCAGCGGAAGACTGAGTTAAAAGGCGTAAAAAAAGGTTTTTTAGCAGATACCATCATTGTTTAGCCACTGAAAGCAATGTGTATAGAAGCCTATTGTTTTCATATGAATTGGTGCTATGGAATGCTTATCAAATCTTCTTGAGAATATCATCTAAATCAAGACAATGATTTGCACATCACCACTTAACATTAAAGAGCTGATAAAACTAGACAGCTTAAGTGCTAAAATGATTATATGCCTGAGTGTTGCATGGATATTGGTAGTATACATTATTCTTTTAACCCATTACCTGTTTCTAGTTTTGAAGACATGAAGTGATGTACCACATAAAGCAGGTTGAAAGCAAAGCAGAATGGGCCTTAACTCTTTCCTCCCTAAAACTTTAAATGGACAATTCCAGTTTCCATTTTAGTCAAGTCCATTTCTGACTTTTAAGGGTTGTTTTTGCCTTTGTTTGGAATTATGACAAACAGTGAAGACCCTGATCAGAGGGCTCCTTTTGGAGCCCTCTGATCTGGGTCTTCACTGTTTGCATAGGACATGTGTACTATTCACATGTACACTGTTTGAAAAGCACGCCTATATTCGGGACTAGGCCTCAAAGGGTTAAGGCGTATTTTGCCTTAACATCAGTCTGCTTTAAGCTCTCATCTGCATGGACATAGAAAAATATTCTTAATGTGTATATTCATAAATTTCACATATTAGCTACTTACATATGACCATTTGACAGAAGTTATGGCCCTTTGAGCTGTCTGATCTAGGTCCTTATTGTTTTAAAGCAGGCTGAAAGTAAAGCAGAGAGCTCCTTTAATCAGCCACCTGTCAGGATGAAGGAAAAGTTTCCCATGGATACAAGCATAATAACCCATTACCCCATAGCCTGTTTCTAGTATTGAAGACACTCGTATACTTAAAGCAGGTTGAAAGTAAAGCAGAATGTGCCTTAAGGTGCATTCTGCTTTATTTCAGCCTGCTTTAAGCTAACTATCTACCAGGATATATGAACTATTTCTTCGGTACATATTCATGACTATATAAAGTATAACCATTTTCTTCAGTGGAGGAATACATTAAAGGTGTAAAAAGGAGTATTTATGGGGTAGTTGAATAATACATCTTTATGAGGAATTGTATAAAATATGAAAAGGTGTTATACTATAGAGGAAAGACAGTTCTAAATTTCCACACAAGTTGGATCCAGATCAGACATCATGAATCACAACATCTGATCAGGATCGAAAACGTGAAATATGCGTAAGTAGGTTTACATTTAAATTAAATTGAAAAATGCAGACAATCGTTTAATAGCAGACAATTGTAATTACACTTTGAATGATTGGAAGCAAGTATTGGAGATTTATCCCTTCCAGATCCCTATTAGCCAAAATATCAGGGCTCCAGATAAAGGGAGCATCTGAAAAATTGAAATATCTATCTCTGCACCAAACCCTATGGTGAGACTACTCATTAGAATCGTCTCTTTAAGACGATTCTAATGAGTAGTCTCACCATAGGGTTAAGTGCCTTCACGAAGGAGATAATGTCGGAAAACTTCAGTTTTCTCCCTCTTATATGTCAGTAAAATTATATAGAGGATAATTGTTTTTTTCAGTATAAGATAGAAATTTAATCCATTGAGTGAACATCAGACGTTATATTTTCACGAGTGGCAAAGCCACGAGTGAAAATATAACAGTCTGATGTTCACGAAATGGATTAAATTCGATCTTATACTGAAAAAATACAATTATTCTATTTATTTATGCTTTTAATTGTTCGACAATTGAGAAAGCGAAAGTAAATGATTTACCCCGTGTTGAGCCCCAACTTTATATCGAACACATTTTCGAAACAGTTTCCCGTACGATGACGTCACTTATCTATTGATTTGACGTCATCCGAATTACTTCGTTGCTCCCGAGTTTGGATTCGTGCTCTTCCGGTGAGTAGTTCGCGACAAATCGGACTGCCGGAATTTAACGATAAGACACGAGTGACTACGATTCTTGGGGAGCCCTACAGGGAAAATTCATAATAATAGCGATTGGCGATAATCCACTGCAGTGGATTACCAAGTGATAATCCACTGCTATTTCGTGGTAATCCACCGAAAAGCATAAATAAAATTATCAAACTATGGAAAAGAAAATTTAGCATAGCAGACTACAATATCAGCAGACAACATTTATTCTGGGTTCAGAGGGTTTAGAGAATGTGTGGGGTTTTTACAGGTATGGGGAGGTTTCTTAATTACTACACCTTTCAATTATTCACAAGATGGCAACCCTTGATAGGTAGCATGCAAACAGAAGGTCTTGATGTGCTAGTCAATAAAAAGGCCTTTAACTGATGTAACAGTCTGGAATCTTACAGCGCTAGCAGAGATTTTACTCATGTTTGCAAACATTTAGGATCCAGATCAGATGCCGAGTAACTCGGCGTCTGATCATGAACCAAACTGTTTGCTACTTATACTGTTTTAATGGAAATTTATAAAGAAAAGCTTTAGTTTTAGAATGTCTGCAGACTGCAATCTTGGGGCTGACAACCTTTTCAGCATTGGAAGTTTTAATTCCCAAGAAATCTATAATATTGGCTTCATCAAAATTGTCATCTGCAATTCTTTTCAAATAAAATTTTAGTTCTTTCAGTTATGTGGCGCTGGAACTTATTCTTCAGTATTCACAAATGCCAATCAAGCTGTGGTAAACAGGTTAAGGGTTGAAAAGTGGCCAAATTAGGTTGAGATATCCAATTCTAATGCTCGGTTCAGATTAGGGAAATAACTATTTCCTCCGTTGATCAGGTCATTGATTATTGGTGAATCTTTCATGAAGGATAATTTTCTTGCAAAGAACATTATACAGAACTTGTTCTGAGCTCCAGAGTCTGCAGGAATAGAAAACATAACAGATTTCACATGTTAGCCTTGTATATACGGCAGAGAAGATGTTTTTCTTTCCCAATAAACGTGTTTGTACTAAAACAATTATGTCCATTTGCAAACAGCTTGAGTATAGACACCAAACAGGGCTGCCATTTCTCTGGGATTTTCCGAAATCTTCGGATTTTAATCCTAGCAGATGGTAGCTTAAAGCAGGCTGAAAGTAAAGCAGAATGCGCCTTCAGGCCTATTCTGCTTTACTTTCAACCTGCTTTAAGTAATCCCGCTTTCAAGCAAAGAAAGGGTTAATGTTACCATATGTAATGTCAGGTAGTGTAGTAATGTAAATAGATAAGCCTATCAGATATGTTTCAAAATTATTGAAAATACATAAAAACTCAAACTTAAAAATATATTCTAAATAGATTTGCATTATCACTTTCTTAACTTGTATCACACTCAAGGCAAAATTTGTGACTATTGTTGCAAACAGTTGAGATCCAGTTGAGATGCCGAGTACTGATTTTAACTCTTTGCATGCTGGGTAATTATTTCATCTGCAACAATCATCATCTGCTAATATTGTTTTAAAAAGATGTTTTCACAAATTCTTTTCACAACAGGGTCAGATCGAGCGTCAATCAGTTCAGATTCTGATGAGATGCTGCGTTACGCAGCATCTCATCAGGATCCAAACTGTTTACACAGATAATCAAAAGTCTTTCGCTAGCATACAAAGAGTTAATGACATTTTCGAAAATGAACTGAAAAATAAATCAACGCTTAAAGGTTGCTGCAGTTCAAAAATTCTGAAGACAGAAAACTGCCTTCCATGCTCCAAGCTAATAATTATGTAATGGGAGGGCAGACATATTAAACTGATAGTGCGCAGTTCATAATCGTTAATGTCCCAATTGAACAAATGATATATTATGAATGCTGCAGTTTAGAAGATAAAATTGAAATTTAGATTTTTTGCCATCTTTTAGCTCAGGATTATTTTGACTATACATTAGAAAGGTAGGAATTTAACCTATATTTCTATCTATATCATAGAGAATTGTTAACCCTCTACTCCATAGATACACATTTTTACGCTTTTAATTCATTCCTCCACCGAAAGAAAATAGTTCTACTTTATACAGTCATGAAAATATATGCGTTATATTCTTGTACCATAAGATAAGTTTTCTATATCCTAGCATGCTTTTAGTGGATGTCTTCAAAACTTCAAAACATCTTTTAGATGTCTTCAAAACTAGAAACAAGCTATGGGGTAATGGGTTAACCCTTAGCCTGCCACTCACGACTATAGCTCCATATGCAAACAGCTTGGATCTGGATGAGACGCCGAGTAACTCGGCGTCTCATCCAGATCCAAGCTGTTTGACACTCGGACAACATTTTTGAGCAACTTTGAAGCACTTTGAAACTTGAAGCAGACGAGAAATATAGCAGACGACAATTTATTTGGCGGGCTATGGGTTAAAGCATTAACCTCTAGTAGGAATTTCCTGAAACTTGCTAGAGTGCATCACTTTTAATTGAAATTGGTTCAGGTGATATTCACATAGCCTTAAACTTTCTGTTCTGCATCTTTTTTGTGGCGAGACGTCTATTCTTCAAAATTCTTTGATCAAATCTGCAACCTGCTTCTGCAAAGCCTGTAATTCTGTCAACTGCACTATTAAAGTGGTCATATTATCAATTCATTACCCCATAACTTGTTTATGTTTTGAAATTAGGTTACAAATTAAAGCAGGTTGAAGTAAAGCAGAATGCGCCTTAAGGCGCATTCTGCTTAATTTCATCCTGCTTTAAGCTAACGTCATTCTGCTAATATAAAGAAAATATTTTTTATCATACATATTTATTACTGTATAATTTTCCACTATTTTCTTCAGTGGAGGAATAAATTTGAGGCGTAAAAAGGCATATTTATGGAGTAACAGGTTAATTCATTATCCTCTGAAACCTCCAATGGACAATTCCTGTTTTTAACAAAGCCTGGTTCATTTTCGACTCTTTCTACGTTGTTTTTTTATTAATATATAATAAAATGACAAACAGTGAAGACCTTGATCAGAGGGCTCCTGCAGGAGCCCTCTGATCAGGGACTTCACTGTTTGCATAGGACAAGTGTACTCTTTACAGGTACACCTTTGGTAAAGGATGCATATATGTCACTATATGTAGGGCTCAATATGAGTTAAGATGTAATGGCCAACATGTCAAACTCAAAGGACTTGCACATGCACTGTTATTGATTAGTTTGGCAGTTGGCAGTTGCTTATTTGAACAATTGATTGGAATTTAATTGGTAGTTTACTTAAAAGTTCCACACACACAACTGTGCTGGGGTATTTTGTCATTGACATCGGAAATGAGGAGCTGTGAAATTAATTGGTTTAAGTTGTTAGTTTGTACAGTAAAACTTCTGTCTTAGAATGGCTAAAATGAATACACTTGCTAAAAATGAAACTGAAAACTGAAGCTTCAAACGGATGAATTTCAATAACCAATCAAGTCTAGTCCATATTTTACTATTAAGGGCTGTTTTTACAAATTGTCCCAAAATAATAAACAGTGCAGACCAAGATCAGAGGGCTTCTACATGGGTTCCTGAAGGAGCCCTCTGATAAGAGTCTCCTCTGTTTGCATATGACAAGTATTGTACTCTTCACACCTGGGTACCGTTTCATAAAACTACATAGGACAAATGTTGTCGTAAGTTAAAACTTTAACATACATTTAATTTCTGATTTCTCTATCTAATCCTGTCTTGTGACATCTCGTTGGAATCACCCCATAAATATGCCCTTTTACGCCTTGAATTTATTCCTCCACTGAAGAAAATAGTTCCAATTTATATACATGTAGTCATGAATATTATACTGTAAGAAATGTTTTCAATATCATTGTAGATAGTAGCTTAAAGCAGGCTGAAAGAAAAGAAGAATGCGCCCTAAGGCGCATTCTGCTTTACTTTCAACCTGCATTAAGTTGTAACCTGTTTTCAAAATTAGAAACAGGCTATGGGGGAATGGGTTAAGTGAAATCTTAGTGGCTAAGAAGTGCAGTCATCAGGATCCAATCTGTTTCCTAAGATTATCATAGTTTTGCAGCTATAGCTTGGTAAAAATTCAGTGTAGCATGATGGAGACAGTTTTGTTGAATTCAAACCTTTTTTCCTACTATTTTGTACCTTTATCTATTCCTCGTAGAATTGGCTTTTCTTGTGACTAGCCCTACCCAGAGATCAGTTTCTACATCTACACAGATGACTGCCTAAAGCTGACTTTAAAGAGAATTTCAAAGAATTTTTTATTTGTTTTCAGCCTGCTTTAAGCCGTAATCCATCTAAAACACTTAGCGCAAGCTCTGATGTCAATTATCAATCATTTTCTGATTTATTAATGCCCAATCCTTCCAACACAGAGACCTGTTGCTAACAGCTTGGATCCTGATTAGGCCTAAACAGGGCTTCAGATAAGAGGGATTTAACTGCACAATTCCAACATTTTCTAACTTATTTCAGCATCAAATCCTATGGTGTCACTACTCATTAGAATTGTCTCTTCGAGACGATTCTAATGAGAAGTGACACCATAGAATTAAAGCAGATATAAATATTTTAGTTTTTGAAATACTCCCCTTATCTGGAGCTCTGCCTAAAGTGGTACCTCAGATTAGGATCTACACTGTGTGTCTCTCAAATTCAGTTTCTGTTAACATAATAATATGAATTTCAGAGTTAAAACAGACAACATTTGCAGCAGACTCTACTGCAACTACTGCAGCAGATGAAAGACACTCATTGTTGTAAAAGTTAAGGTCAATCTGAAACGAATTAACTCTTTGCATGCTACTAGCAACAAAGTTGTGAGTTTGGATCCAGATGAGACACCCCATTAGGAAGTATTTCATCAGAATCCAAACTGTTTTATATTCTGACTCAATTTTGAAAAGGTATTTGAGGAAATTCTAAGTTTAGAATGGAAGCAAACAAAAATTGTTGCAGATGGTGGATTTTACTTAGGGTTTTGCAAAGAGTTAACTGTTTTACTGCCAACTGCACCAAAAAGTGACTTTGCAAACAGTTTGGATCCTGATCAGACACCGCATAAAGCGGCATCTGATAAGGATCCAAACTGTTTGACACTTGTATCGACATTTCTTCAGTCAAAACGGCCTTAAATCTGACTTTAAAAATATTGCAAACGACACTCTGATGCAGACGGTATTTTGGGGGTACGAGGGTTGAAGCAGACGATAAAACTTGACAGAAGAAGAGTTAAAGAATGCAAGAATTGTAGCGTACAAATGGCTTCTCATAGCGTTTTCATTTGAATTTGAATTTAAACCTAATAGATCAATGACAAATGCCCTAAGATACAAATTCTTGGAATTTGTCAAAGTTGGATACATCTTGATTATATAACCCTTTGAATTCTAAATTGAAACTTGCCATCTCAAAATGATATCTGCTTTCACCCTTTACCTGATAGCCTATTTCTAGTATTGGAAGATAGGTGACCACTTAAAGCTGGCTGAAAGTAAAGCAGAATGCACCTTAAGGTGCATTCTGCTTTACTTTGAACCTGCTTTATATAAGCTTCTATTCGCGCATTGTTTGAAGAAATAAAATTGTGTTTTTAAAGCCTAATACATCATCTATTTTTTTTAAATCATATATATATATATATATGCCTTTTTACCCTTTAATTTATTCTTCCTCTGAGAGAATAGTTCCACTTATACAGTCATAAAACGAATATGCACCATAAAAATAGCATTGATATCCTAGGAGATGGTAGAAGCAGAATTAATGTAAGTACCGGTAGTCTGCTTCACTTTCAACCTGTTTGAAACTGCCATCTGCTAGGATTAAAGAAAATACTTTCATGGTGTCGATTCATGACTGTATAAATTGGAACTGGAGGGATAAATTAAAATTGTTAAAATATGTAACTATGAAGTAATGGGTTAATCTTGCATTTAGCAGCCACAGCGCCAACTTTATTGAAAACTGTTCATTCATCTTAATTTCTGTGGCAGTCTAATACAAATTCAACTGTAATATATGGGTTTTTTTTGGAATTCGTTCAAATTTCGATCTGTTTTTCATTTTAGCAGTCACTAATGACAGTAGAAAAAAACGCCATGGAAACCCAAACCTGTTTTTTGTGTGTCAGAGACAGTTCAAGGAACACCAATAATTGTCTATTTTATCATCATTATCAACTCTCATGATAATGGGCTGGGCTGCTGTGAGCCATTTGTGCTCAAGCAGCTAGCCTATAGCTAGCCTAACATTTATATTCATTATGACACTCGCACTGACAAAATTGTTGATGACGATCTGTGGAGCTATGCATAAAATGGTCATGTATAATTAATGTCTTTTTCTGCGTTCCTGCAGTGAGAATATATGTGTTTGCACGTCTGAACCCAAACATTTCCTCATCATATTTAACTCTTTGCATTGTGGGAAATGTTTTCGTCTGCAACAATTATTGTCCTCTGCTATACTGTTCTAAAAATAGAATTTTCCAAATTTCTTTTAAATTCATGGATGAATAAATCAAAGGCATAAAATGGCATATTATGGGGTAAATTGGACTATAAGGTGAATTATGACATACTTTCAACATGCTTTCAGGGCTTAATTGTATCAAAATGTTACATGCATAAAGAAAACAGTGCAGACCACAATGCAACCCTTAAGTCTCAACTATGTCTTCACTGTTAGCTATTGTGCTTTCATGAATGATAGGCTTAAAATGGACTTTTTAACAGCTTGAAACAAGATGATATCAAGAGAGTTGTACTTTGGATCAGGATTTAAAATATTTAACTTGTAAAACCATGCAGGACTTAAAGACTTAGTGCAAATTCCATAACAAAATGTTTGATTATAGCATTGACATAGATATTTGGAGGTATTGTCTAAAATATTTTAAGACGATATTTCTAAATATCTATGTCACTGCTATAATTGGTTATATGGAATTTGCATATCTGGGTTTTCTCCAGGGACGGGGTGGGGATGCCGCTTGACTTTATGACAATTTATGAGATCAATCAAGCAAATCATATGACTCCTGAGAATTGTAAGCTCTGCAGGTTCGGGCATGATATTCATATCCTCTCATGATAATATGAGTTACTTGCAAAACCCCCATTATTTATAGCCATGATATGACATTGTGTAAATCACCTAAATACAACTGATACTTGACACATGGCTAAACATGTACTGTCCCATTACCCCATAAATGTGCCTTTTATGCCTTTATAATGTTTTCATTCACTGTAGAGAATAGTTCCAATTTATACAGCCATGATGATGAAAATAATATCATAAGAAGTATTTTCTATGTTCTAGTAGATGGTAGCTTATAAAGCAGGCTGAAGGTAAAGCAGAATGTGCATGTGCACATTCTGCTTTTCTTTCAACCTGCTTTAAGTCACCCAGTGTCTTCAAAACTAGAAACAGGTTATGAAGCTCTAGTACAATTATAGAAGTGGCCATTTAACAGTCATTGAACACTTTTCACAGGTTTTAAAAAAAATGCCAATTTTAACTCTTTGCATGCTAGCGGCGGATACATGTGCCACAGTGATAACGTTTGCAACAGTTCGGAGCTTGCTGAGACGCCGCGTAATGGGGCATCTCATCAGGATCCAAACTGTTTGACACTCTGACCCTATTTTGAAAAGAAACTTTGAGAATTCTATTTTTAAATTTGTAGCAGACGTCATTTGTTGCAGACAGGAAAAATTACCGAGCATGCAAAGAGTTAAAACAGAAGCAAAATGACAACTGTTGCAGACGGCAATACTACTTTAATTAATCAAAGATTTAAATGAACATCTCCATATATACACACAGTTTGACTGTTTGAAATGTCAAATATTTTGAAGTATGGCATTTAGCTATGTGTTCTTGTTGCCATAGTGATAAATAGAGATATCACATGCATTAACATGACACATGCAAAAAAGCCCAGTTTATAACAATAACTTCTATTTTGATACTTTGACCCTTTTCTCGATAAATATTACTACAAATACCTTGGTATATCAAACTGATCTAGTGCTTTATGGTAATTTTGGGTTAACACTTTGAACCCTAGTCCCGCATATAAGCGTGCTTTTCAAACAGTGTACATGTGAATAGTACACATGTCCTATGCAAACAGTGAAGACCCAGATCAGAGGGCTCCGAAAGGAGCCCTCTGATCAGGGTCTTCACTGTTTGTCATAATTCCAAAAATTGACAAAAACAACCCTTAAAAGTCAGAAATGGACTAGACTAAAATCGAAACTGGAATTGTCCATTTAAAGTTTCAGGGAGGAAAGAGTTAAAGCAGATGACTGCTGAAATCAAGATGTAAGTTAAGCAGAAAGCTCCTATAGAAGCTTTCTGCTTAACTATTTGTTTGCTTAAAGGCTCAGTCACACCTTACCGGATAGCGTAAACGGACGTCTAACGGAGAACCAAATTTCCAATCCTTTCGTCTCCGTTCGCATTCGTTTGTTGTCCGTTTCTTATCCGGTATATTCGCTCATTGTCCGGCCATGTCCGGTGATGTCCGTTCAATCCGGTGGAAAGTTTTAAACATGTTGAAAACTTGGGAACGGATGCCACCGGACAAAACTGAACGTTAGATGTACGGTAGATATGCGTTGCATACGTTTTGTTCGGAATACATGCGTTCATTGTCCTGTACTTGTCCTGTACGTATTCGTTGATATCCGGTGAACTGACGGGACCATTACCTGACATCCAACGGATCAAACGGAGATGTTCCGGCAACTAACCGCATGTTTAACGGACAAACCGTAGGTGTTCCGGCAACTAACCGCATGTTCAACGGACAATTACTCGAAATGCATACGCTATGACCCTTGTTGAACTTGATATATTAGAATTTTGTTTGTTTTTCCGTTTATTTCTTTGCACATGCTTTTACACATTAAGCTGAACTTTTCTATGATTCTGTCTCTATGAACTACATATCGTCTATTGAGTTCGCAAGTCGTCAAAATTTGCAGAGTTTTCCATCAGTTATGCCGCCTGAAAGGCGTATTATGTACTGTGAGCATTTCTTGTTCGATCTACTTTTACCAGTTTTATCGAGACACGAACAAGAACGTTTCTCAAACATTCCAAGAACGTTGCGTCAGTTTCTCATGCGTTCCACTTTCGTTTTATCCGGCATTCCCACGTTGCTCATACGGTTATGTCCGTTTATTTACCGTTAGTTTACCGGTAATTGTTCGGTCTTCGTGCGTTTTATCCGTTCCATGCCGAAAACGCGAGCGCCTCGCGCAGCAGCGAGGACGATATTTGTCACCGGATATCGTTCTTAGACAAATTTTCTTTCCGTTTGACGTCCGTTTATGCCATCCGGTAAGGTGTGACAGCACCTATAAGTATCCATCTGACTTTATCACAGAAGAACTATATAGAGTAAAACCTTATGGTGTAATTATCCCTTTATCCCATAAACACGCTTTTTTTCGCCTTTTAATTATTCCTCTACTGAAGAAAATATTTCCAACTAATATACTGTTACAAATAAGAATCATAAGACATTTTTTCCATATTCTAGCAGCTAATAGCTTAAAGCAGGTTGAAAGTAAAGCAGAATGCACCTTAAAGGTTGAAAGTAAAGCAGAATGCATCTTAAGGTGCATTCTGCTTTACTTTCAACCTTCTTTAAGTGGTCACCTATCTTCAAAACTAGAAACAGACTATGTGATAATGGGTTATTTGTTAAAATAGAGAAGGGTTGGAAATGGGACACAAATTTTGTCCGGTTTAGAAAGAATTTCGGTATTTAGAGGTTCCGGTGTGGAGGGGTTCCACTGTATATTAGTTAGATAAAGGTGATTTAATATACTAGCCATGGAGGAAAAGGTTGACTACTGTTGTACATGAATAAGACTCCCACTAATCATATTAATGTAGAAATAACTAGCATTTACATACATATGGTTAGATGATAATTAATGTGACCTTTTGCTACATGTTATTGATCATTACTGGACAGTAAAGCCTGTGGTCAGTGGCTTCTGGTTTAGTTATCAGTCATTTCAGGACGAGACCACAGCTTGAAGTCTCATTCAAAAGGCTGAAGTGCGTTCAGTTACCACCGTTAGCGGTTGAGGTTAGCAGTTTGTGCCCCATGTACGTGCAGTGTGCAGAGTACAGTAGGGAAAACGTATACTTTCAAAATAACTGCGTTTACACTTATATTTCATTGCAAACAGTTTGGAGCCAGATCAGACGCCGGGTAACCCGGCGTCTGATCAGGCTCCAAACTGTTTATCACTCAGATTAAAACTGGTAGTTGGAATTGTCAAAAACTTGTCATTTCCTTTAATTCATTACAATGCGTTTGCGTTTGAATGGAAGAAAAACATTTCTTCACTGTATTTCAGACAGGTTGCCGAACTCACAATCGATGGCCAATGAAGGCCATCGATTGCTTTACTGAACTCATCGCAGGCCTCTCGAAAGAAGACACATTGGAAATGTGAGTTGTACCCATAGTATTTGGAGATTTGACAGCCTCATACAGAATGGAGCTATACAGATAGCACCATTAGAAACATATTCTGTATCCTCGAAGATGGTAGCTTAAAGCAGGCTGAAAGCTTTCAACATGCATTAAGTATTCAATTTCTTCAAACCTAGAAACAGGCTATGAAGGAATGGGTTAATGCAGAAATGAATGCAGAAAGTGGCTGTAAAAGTTTTCTGTATATTGTTCCTGCATTTACCTGTCGCGTGTCTTTGAGATTTCCTAAAACGCAGATTTGACAGATTGTAGAATTTTGATATTTAGAAATAAATATCACCATGGTACCTATGTACTGTGGCTCATGTCATGCATACACACCCCCTCCCCCTCCCCAAGACACACACCTTTCACTATTGTGACAGTGACAATTGGGTGGTAAGAAATTTTAACACTAATTTAAAATTTCTCCCGTTTTACATTTCAGGTCAGTGAAATATTTTGAATGACAGACCTTGGGAAATAACAGCGACTGAGCTCTCCTAGTAGTATAGGTAAGAAAACTTTCTATATATATCTGCGTAATTTACTTCAGGCATGCCGAGCCTGTCTCATCAAGTCTCCCCTAATTTCAATTTCGACAACAGTTAAACCTTTTTTGAGCGACCAGGTAGAGAGGGAGAATTAAAATTAGGATCTTTCAGTGCAGCTGGCTGCTTAATGCAGGACAAAAGTAATGCAGAGCTTTCTGCATTACTTGTTTCATGCATTAAGTTGACACATGTCATAAAGATTAACAATTACGACTTATTTTGATTGTTTCTTATGAGGTTTTTACTGTAGGTTAATTTTGTCAACTAAAAATAAAGTTTAAAAAAAAAAAACAGCCAAATTATGCCCTCATTACCAGGTCCCATGCTCAGATTGTACATTGCCAGTTTGCAGTATTTATTTCTAAGAAAACGTGTAAAACGTAATCGCGAAGCTCTCTGGTTGGAAAACACCAACCCAAAAAATCGCCAAGCTTGGAGAGGGAGACTTCGTTCCAGACTGGACAGCCAGGCCTCACCCTTATAAGAAGGATTAATCATGATAATGGCCTGGTTAACCCATTACCCAATAGCCTGTTTCTAGTAGTTAAGATATGTGACCTATTAAAACAGGTTGAAAGTAAAGCAGAATGCGCCTTAAGGCGCATTCTGCTTTACTTTCAACCTGCTTTAAGCTACAATCTTCTAGAATATAGAAATAATTTCTTATAAAACATGGTCATGACTGTAAAAATTTGAATTATTTTCTTCAGTTGAGAAATAAAATCATGGTGTAAAAAGGTGTTTTTAGGGGGTAATGGGTTAAACGAAACTGGATGATGATGATGATGAAGAACAGTAAAACTTCAATGTAGGCTTGCTTTCAGTGTTAAGGGCAAGGTGGCTGCTTAGAGCGAAATGAAAGGAAAACAGAAATCTCCTACAAGGACTTTCTTTGTTTTAGTAATCCTTTCTCTAAGAATTCACCTGCTTTTAAACTAAAATCAATCCCTGTATTTGAATGATTCTAATAGTGAGAGATTCACTATAGTTTCTATATATACCCAGTTATCAGCATCGCTATCATGCTCCCAGCCTAATAAACTCTCTCCACCAGCAATAACCAGTACTTAGAGCGCAATCAGTTGTTCTCTTCAATGAACAGCCTGTACAGAATCATGCTCAAACTTTATTTGGGGTTTGACCATTCTTGTCAACTGTTGACAGTCCATACCAAAATCATTCTACATAGAGTAACTGTGCTAAAAGGCACTTCTATGGCAGGGAAGGGTTAAGTTGTGACAGAGAGATACATGGCACATAGGAGACTGTAGATAAAGAGATTTAGTAAAAGCTGATAATCATAAAAGTATTGATACAATCTTCATGTAGTATATGTGACATTTATGAAACAACAGGCCGCTGAACAATATACATATTATATTAATGGCTATAGCACACTGTAGTATAATAACAGCTAATGTCACATGGCTAATTGAATTGAGGCAATCAGAAATGATGTATTTGCAACCAGACTTTGTATAATAGTAGTTGAGGAGATACTGGTTGACATTATATGCTATTGATATTCAGGTTTTAACCCTTTATTCCATAGCCTGTTTCTAGTATTGAAGATAGCTGACCACTTAAAACAGGTTGAAAGTAAAGCAGATTGTGCCTTAAGGAATATTCTGGTTTACTTTCAGCCTGCTTTAAGCTACCATTGGCTACAATATAGATAATATTTTTTTGATACATATTCATGATTCTATAAAGTAGAACTGTTTTCATCAGTGGGGGAATAAATTTAATCGAATAATTCATACACCATAAGAAAAGAAGTCCCCATTCCTGAACATGAAATATCAAATCTATTTCCAATACATTTCCACTAGGAGTGGTGGTAGCTTAAAATTATAGGCTGAAAGTAAAGCAAAACGTTCCATAAGGAGCATTCTGCTAAATTTTCAATCTGTTTAACCCTTTACTCCATATATTGTTTCTAGTATTGAAAATAGCTGACCACTTAAAGCAGGTTGAAAGTAAAGCGAAATGTACCAGAATTCCCATTCTGCTTTACTTTCATTCAGCTCTAAGCTACTATCGGCTAGAATATAGATTTAAAATTTCTTATGATACAATTCATGACTGTATAAAGGGTAATTACTTTTTTCAGTGGAAGAATGATTTAATACATTAAAGTGTGTATCTACAGTGTAATGAGTTAAGTGGTTACCTGTTTTCGAAACTACATAATTATATTATATATTTAACTCTTTGCATGCTAGCGGCGGATATATCTGCCACCGTGATTATCTTTGCAAACAGTTTGGATACAGATGAGACGCCGCGTAACAAGGCGTCTCATCAGGATCAAATACTGTTTGCCATTCTGACCCTGAATTTAAAAGAAATTTTTAAAATTCTAATTTTAGAACAGTAGCAGACCACAATTGTTTCAGACGAAAAAATTACCCAGCATGCAACGAGTTAAGGCATCGATCTCTATGAGGGAAAGCATTAAGAGCAATAACTCTTACCATGCTTAGAGTGGCGGATATATCCTACAGTGATTACCTTTGCAAACAATGCGGATCTAGATGAGACGCCACGTAATGTGGCGTCTCATCAGGACCCAAACTATTTGACACTCTGACCAGGCTGTTTTGAAAAGAAATTTTGACAATTCCATTTCTAAAACAGTAGCAGTTGACAATTGTTGCAGACGAAAAAGATTACCCAGCATGCAAAGAGTTAATCAGCTGGTGACCTTTGACAGAGTCAGGCTGTGACCTTGGCCCGAGTAGTCTCCTGTGCTTCGAAGATTGGCAGCTTCACTACTGCTTCTGTCAGCTCGTAGACACAAAACTTGAACAAAAAACATTTATTACTCATTCACACCAAGTCTTGCCCAAGTCTGTCTAAAGTAATATTGCATTTCTTTCTCACGTTTTGTAATTACAGTAAAACATCTCTATTACGACCACTAAATTATGTTAATAGGTGTTTGAGGCAGGTAACTGTTTAAGCCGCATCCTGCTTTACTTTCACCCTGCTTTAAGTAGTCATCTATTTTCAAAACCAAAAACAGGATGTGGAGTAAAGGGTTAAAGCAAAGTGAAGTGTTATGGTTAGTTAATTGTGTGCGTTATTCGGAATGAGTCATTATAGGGAGGGAAATTTGCTAACAGCTTGAATCCAGATCAGACGGTGCATAACGCGGCCTCTGATCTGGATTCAAGCTGTTTGTCACTCATCTTTAAGTTTTTTTCTGTAAAAATGTCCATTATGCAACTTTGAGAAAAACAGCAGATGACAAGTTTAAGCAGACGACATTGCAGTCGTGAAAAGGTTGGACATAACTGTCCTGTTTAGGGAACTGCGACAAGGGTCGTTGTAAGGAGGTAGTTGTTGTTGGGAGGTCCGTTGTTGGGAGGGAGCAGTGTACCAGGGCTCCAGATAAAGGGGGTATTTAAAAAATTAAAAGCTTTATTTCTGCTTTAAACCCTATGGTGTCACTACTCCTTAGAATCGTCTCAAAGAGACGATTCTAATGAGTAGTAACACGATAGGATTTGGTGCTAAAATAAATGAGAAAATGTTGGATTTGTTTGGTTTACTCCCTCTTATCTGGTGTACTAAAAGGGTGCATGCATGGGTAAAAAGTTCCATTAGGTATCAGTGCACTGATGCACTAGTAACCTGATAGGCATTTTATAATGTTTTATCCTAATTGTAGCTCTCCGGATTTTCCATTAGTCTAGATTGAATTATACCGAAACCCTGTTATCACAAGCTCTGAAAAATTATATTAGTCAATATATTTTCTAAGACAGGTGGCTTAAAACTGGTTAAAAATTAAAACAGAAAGCTCTTTTAGGAGTTTTCTGTTTTACTTTTTATTCTGCTAATGCCATGTGATGTGTCACTGATATACAAAATCAAGCCTGTTATAAATACAGTGAAACCCCTCTAAACCGGACATGTGTGGGGACAGCATATATTTCCGGTTTATAAATGTACAAATTGGGACTATTTTCTTCAATTGGAGGAATAACTTAAAGGCGTAAAAACGTGTATTTATGGGATAATGGGTTAATATAAAAAACAAACATGCTTATCATCTGTTCGTATAAAGAGTCATCCAAACTTTTCCTACATCCAGACTTTTTACCCCAAAGATACACCTTTTTACCCTTCTAAATATTCATTCACTAAGAAAAGTATATCCCAGAGAGGATTTTAGTCCTGGTTATGAAATATAAATGGTATTTCCCAGATAAGCTTACCAGCTGGGAGCTTAAAACAAGCTTAAAGTAAATAAATGGTTACTTAATATAAGTTGAAATGCTGGAATTTCTTTTTTATTCAGTTTGAAACAAGGAATTTCTTTTTTATTCTGTATGATCTTTCTGAATTACTTTTTTCATGCATTAAGGCTACGTCACGTTCAAATTGCATAATATTATCTAACTTGGGTGGCATGATATCACTGGTTTGATTGTTAGGGTGTTGAATAAGAGAAGCCATGATTTAATTGGTCATGCTTTGTAATAAAGTTGGTGGTGAAATTGAGTATCACCTTTCAGTGCATAATATAATTTAACATCCTGGAATCCATTTTCTTAAAAGAAAATAAAGAGGAAGAAAATACAGTCAGCTCCAGCTGAGTCGAAAATTCAAAAGAAGATGCATTGATGGTGTTAGAAATTGGTAACCAATTACCTCAAAGCAGGAGGAAAGTAAAGCAGAAAGCTCCTACAGGAGCTTTCTGCTTTACTTTCATTCTGCTTTTAAGCAAGTAGTAATCTGGTATAAACTTTCCAACAAAACTGTAGTTGTAGTTAAAATGAGAATTTACTGTGTTTGCTTGCTTGTTACACAGACTGTTGCATTTGGTGTAGTTTCAAGCTTTTAAAACATTGGATCAAAGTTAGAATATGATCTGTGTCACTTCCTGTATAAAAATAGACTGGTTTGTTACTATAAAACCTGGACTGGTTTCATGGATTATATATTGTTAAATATTTTATTGCGTTATTCCTAAAGGGATTCCTTATAGCCCAGTTATTTTTCTGGGTGTGTCCTTATAAGGTCATGCATACAGTTCAACCTGTTCTAAGTATTCGTTCAACTAAAATTATATTGACTCTAAAAAAAATACTGCCCCTGAATTCAAAACCACTAAAATGCTAAAAGCTCCTAAAAGAGCTTTTTGCATTACTTTAGTCCAGAATTAAGCAGAAACTTGTCTTTCGAAATCGCCGTTCCTTGTCATAGAATGGGTCTTTTGAACAGGTCGGACTAATTTGGAAGTTGGCACAGTGCATGTGTCTGGTGATTTTTTATTGGGATTATATGAATATTGATAATAAATCCCTTGGGAAGCCATGGCTATAAAAACGTTACGGTTAATCCTTCTCATTCTAAATTATCATGTGCTTCGAAACTGTCATCTGGGAATAACTCCGATCTTTTTTATGTGTTTTTAGGTTTATAAAAACTCAATATATGTGTCAAACAATGTTGTTATTGATCTAGATGCAAAATGTTTGTAAATGTCAGCAATGTCTGAAATAGGTTAACCCATTACCCCATAGCCTGTTTCTAGTTTTGAAGATAGGTGACCCCTTAAAGCAGGTTGAAAGCGAAGCAGAATGTGCCTTAACGCACATTCTGCTTCATTTTCAGCCTGCTTTAAGCTACCATCTGCTCTGATACAGAACATATTTCTTATGACACATATTCATGACCATATAAATTGGAACTATTTTCTTCAGTGGATGAATAGATTAAAGGCATAAAAAGGTGTATTATGGGTTAACCCTTCTCCAAATGAGTATTAACTCTATGCATGATGGGTTATGGTCTCGTCTGCAACAATTATTGTCTTCTGCTACAGTTATTAAAAAAGAATTTTTAAATTTTCTTTTCGAAACATGGTCAGAGTGTCATCAAACAGTTTGAATCCTGATGAGATATGCCCCTTTAATGTTAGCTTTAAACAAGTTTAACTGTTCAGCAAGTGCCATAACTCTTTGAATGCTAAGAATTGTCTTTGTCAGCATCCAATATCTACTTGTAGTTTGCTATTGTTCTTTTGTTTATTTTCAAAATAGGGTCAGACTGTTAAACAGTTTTGATCTTGTTGAAACATTGTATTTAACTCTTTACTTCATACATACACATTTTTACACATCTCATTCATTCCTCCGCAGAATTTTTTTATTTAAATTGTCTACAGTGAAGAATGTACAGCATAAATATTCTCTTTATCCTTAAGCAACTCATGGTAGCTTAAAGCAGGTTAAAAGTAAAGCAGAATGCACCTTCAGGTGCATTCTGCTTTACTTTTAATCTGCTTTAAGTGGTCACCTGTCTTCAAAACTAGAAACAGGATATGGGGTATACACATTACCAGTTGACAGTGCGATACAGAGTAATGTATTTAGCTCGAGACGTTTTTGGCGGAAATAGCCGATCTGACGAGCGCCTTGGCGCGAGTCTGATCGGTTGTTTCCGCCAAAAACGTCGAGAGCTAAATGCAACACTCTGTTGCGCACTGACAACAGGTAATGTGTTTATTATATGCCTTGAATAAACATCAAAAACAACTAAAAAGTTGTTTAAATCATTTTATATACAGAAACATTAGTTATTTGAAGCAGAACAAAGAATTATTGTAGGCCACAAAGAATAACGCGGGACTTGTACCTGAACGTAAACGACGTCACACTAAATCAAAAACGAGGTTGGAGTAAAATACAAGGTGGCTGATACAGACTCTTGTATTTTACTCTGCAGATACACGCGGAAAAGCTAGATATCATTAGAAGGCATATAATAAAATGGTTTATTAACTCACTGTGACTGTCTCAACAGGATAGATAAAAAGTTCGCAAAGATTATCACAATTTTCACTGTCATCGTGTGCAAGCGTTAGGACTCAAGAGAGGAGAAGAATAGGAGTGTGTTCACATGGCAACAATGGGATTCCAAGATTGAATCTGAAAGACTCATTTATTGTAAGATTTCTCACAATTGGATAAACAAACAACCACTACTTTTGCCTTGAAAATACATGGCTTCAGTGGAAGCTATTGATCGCCAGACTGCCTTGCACGGTGTCCTGATATGCCTTATGGTACATTCTGCTTTACTTTCAACCTGCTTTATATGGTCACCTATTTTCAATACTATAAGAAACTGGCTATGGGGTAATGGTTAAATATGGTAGCTTAATTAACACAGAAGTGTTCAGCAAGTGCCATAACTCTTTGAATGCTAAGTATTGTCTTTGTCAGCATCCAATATCTACATGTAATTTGCTTTATATAATGATAATTGTTCTTTGTTTTGAATTTTCTCATGTTTTTTTTTTCTTCAAAATACGATAAATTTGGATCTTGTTTAGACATTGAGTTTAACCCTTTACACCATAAATACGCTTTTTTACGCATCTTATTCATTCCTCCACAGAAAAAAACACCATTTTATACAGTGAAGAATTTGCAACATAAGAAATACTCCCTTTATCCTAAGAACTGATGGTAGCTTAAAGCAGGTTGAAAGTAAAGCAGAATGCACCTTCAGGTGCATTCTGCTTTACTTTCAACCTGCTTTAGTGGTCTCCTGTCATCAAAACTAAATACAGGATATGGGGTAATGGTTTATTAACTCACTGTGACTGTCTCAACAGGATAGAAAAAAGTTTGCAAATATTATCACAGTTTCGCTGTCATCGTGTGCAAAATTAGAACTCTAAGGGAGGAGAAGAATGGGAGTGTGTTCGCATGGCAACAACGGGATTACAAGATTGAATCTGAAAGACTCATTTATTGTAAGATTTCTCACAATTGCATAAACAAACAACCCCTACTTTTGCCTTGAAAATACATGGCTTCAGTGGAAGCTATTGATCGCCAGACTGCCTTGCACCGTGTCCTGAGATATTAATTGAAATTAATGTACGATGATTTAGGCTTGGTTGGCATAGCTGTGACAAGGAATAGCGGAAATGTTTCTTAATCCTGACAGTAAGCTGGGTTCAAGTTTATTTATTTGTAAACAGTGTAGACCTGAAGAAGTCCTGATCAGGGTCTGCACTGTTTGTTTACATTTGAATATAAGGTGTAAGCGAACGATGCTGTCCATACATTTACCTTTGCAAACAGTTTAGACCCAGATCAGAGAGACCCTGTAGAACCTCTTTGATCAGGGTTTGCTCTGTTTGCAAAACATTTAAATATTAGACAAAAACAGTTGTACGTCTCCACTATCATTGTCAAAAAACTCATTGGGTGAATTACACCATGCTTCTAACATACTACAGTAAAACCTCTCTAATATGACTACAAAAAAGAAGGCTAATTGATTATATATATAAAGATTTGATTTGATTTGTTATGATTTTACGTCGCTTTTAACAGTATTTCAGTCATATCGCGACGTCCAGCTAATTACAGGTGGAGGAAGACCCCAGAAGCCCTTTATGCACTGTTTCAAACACAAATCGGCAACTGGGTAGAATCACCGACCTTCCACAAGCCAGCTGGAAGACTTCCCCACATGAAAAATCCGAGCGACCCTACTGGGATTCGATCTCACATCAGTGGGGAGATTAGTGATGTAAGTCCAAGTGACTAGGCCACGGAGGCCCCTATATATATATAAAGGAAATGTGACAGCTTAAAACATAGTGACAGTAAAACAGAAAGCTCTTAAAGGAGCTTTCTGTTGAACTTGTACCTTACTTTAAGATGTCACCTGTCTTACACACCTAATAATAAACACAGTTTAGTGATTGTAATTGAAAGGTTACTGTATTTACTGCCTATAATCTGCAGAAAAGAAAATGAATTACAAAAGTGGTGGAAAATTATTCCTGATTATGCTACATAAGCACACTTGGCAAACGGCAACAGAAGTTTCTATAAGGAAAGGTAAAGGTTCTATGGGAGGGGGAGACAGGTGATAGCCCAATGTAGAATAAAAGTGCAAGCATAACAACAATGCTTTTACCCTATTGGTTATTGAAAACAGGTCTTACTGTAGCTCTGTACTGCATGCTGATGCTAATAAATTGGTTATTAAATTTCAAATCCTAAGTAGAATTGCATACCTTTTGATTATAATGATCTGATAGTGAGAATTTATGTAATGAGCTGATAGTGCAGTTTTATAGGTGCATAAAATATATGAAAGCTTGAAAGTGAAATACAGCAAAACAAAATTGTGGTATTATTGGGTGTGTATGGCAGGTGACTGCTTAATCCATTACCCCATAAATACACCTTTTTATGCCTTAAATATATTCCTCAATTGAAGAAAATAGTTCCAATTCATACAATCATTAATCTGCACCATAAGAAATATTTTCTTTACTCTAGCAGATTTTAGCAGGCTGAAGGTAAAGCAGAATGTGCACTAAGGCGCATTCTGCTTTACTTTCAACCTGCCTTAAGTGGTCATCTGTTTTCAATAATATAAAATGTTAAAGCAAGGTGCCTTTGCATACTTTTCATGATAAACCTCTTCATGAACTTATAAATAATTATTTCCTATATCCACACTTCATGAGCTTTCTGCTTTACTTTCAGCTTGCTTTAAAATTAAGCTTTCAGTGGCTTTCTGCTTCAAATAGAGTTCCAGCCATCTTGAGGCAGCCAGCTCTCAGGATGCAAGAAAACACTTTCTATTGCTCATTTACCAGTATACAAAATGTATAGTATAGAAAGTTAAAACTTAAAGGGGCATTTCTAGCAGGTGTAAGGTACATTTGTAATTTAATGCCTAAAGGTAACCACTGGCTACATTAAGCTGTGAGGAACAGGGATAAGTTATGTTTGTCTAGACTTATATGCACAGTATTCATAGACCACACAGCAAATAGACTGATATGCATGCAGATTGGTATGCATTGTATACTAAATCTCAGACAACTGCCACTAATTTGAATGCTTTGAATATAAACTATCTGCCATGGACCTCCTAGGCCATTTATGGAGTTTATTCACTCTTTACCCCATAGCTTGTTTCTAGTTTTGAAAATAGGTGATCACTTAAAGCAGGTTGAAGGTAAAGCAGAATGTGCCTTAAGGCACATTCTGCTTTACGTTTAACCTGCTTTAAGTTACCGTTTACTAGGAAATAGAAAATATTTCTTTTGGTTTATGTTCATGACTGTATAAACTGGAACTATTTTCGCTACTTTGGAAGAAAGGGTTAACATGTAAATTAACCCCTAAAGTGCTGGAACTGGATTTATCACATAAAACCGACTCTGGGAGTGTTATAAAGCCATTCAATAAACTATAGTGAAATATCAATATTTGGGCTCCGGCCCTACCTGTTCGTCCACGAGCGCTGCATGGCGCTAGGCGCCAAATGACATCATTTGCCATGACGTTACTGTAAGTTTTGGCGGAAAATACATATGGCGGAGGGACAAAAAATTACCGATTCAGTTCACTTAAAAGGGTTTTAAAATGTTTATGTGATAAATAGGATCTAACATGAGTGCTCATTAATTATCATTCTTAATAAACGAGTTGACTAAAACAAATATAACGCTCGCCAAGGCTCGCGTCATATTGTTTTAGTCAACTCGTTTATTAAAAATGATAATTAATGAGCACTCATGTAAGATCCTCTATATATAACTCAGTTGCAAACAGTGAAGACCCAGATCAGATGGTTTCTTAAAGGTGTCCAAGCTTTGATCAGGGTCTGCATTGTTTGTCAAATTTTATATACTCCTTTCAGACAAGACATGTTATGTTATGGTGCTGTCTGTCCATGTCTTTCTGTCTGTCTGTCTGTCTTAGCTAATAAATCGATACTTGTGTGGTCAAAATGACTAGCCACAGGGAAACAATAACCATAGATCATAGAAACTATTCTCAAAATATTTGCATTTAAGTCATTGACATTGAAAATATGTTCAAATTTGTTTGTGTAAATCAAGTTTACATTTAAAACTTTCTCAAAGATCCATTAGTTTTAAATTATTCTCCAAAACATGTGCATTTAGATCATTGAAACTATTTTCAAGATTAAGTATGCATTTAGGTCATTGAAAATATTCTCAAGAATGTGTGGGCAAAGATCCATTGAAAATATTCTCAAGGTTATTATAATAATGATGCATTGATCAATGGAATGAATCTCAAAGTATTTGCATTTAAATCATTGGAAATAGTTATGTTCTAAATTGTTTGCATCGATGAAGTATGCATTTTGGGCATCGGAAATAATTATCCGAACTCGGTGGGCAAAGATTCATTGAAAATAATCTCATGGTTATTATGATGAATTGATCAATGGAATGACTCTCAAAAGTATTTGCATTTAAATCATTGAAAATATGCTCAAGATTGTTTGCGTCGATCAAGTATGCATTTAGGTCATCGAGCAAAATTCTCATGACTGTGGGCAAAGATTCATTGAAAACATTTTTCGAGATTGCGAATGGATCAATTTAGAGACTCATGAATCTTTCAGAAAGGAACCAAACTACTTAAGACTGTTCTCCTTTTTTCAGGCAATAATAATGTATCCCAGGCAGTTATATCATCAATTAGATCTTTGCCATGTCAACCAGTGGAGCCAATTGCTGTCATTCATTAAACTTGCAGATTTCGGTTTCCCACTAAATCAGGTTCTCGTCTGGGGAATTTCCATCAAGATTACACATTGTAGTAGCAAGAAATAGTCTTTTATCTCATGTCAACGCTTGGTGCTGCCGTGTCGTGACACTCGGCTTTGAATATTCACAACATTTTCTGGAAAAAAATACTACAGTCATGCCTGTGTGAATATCATTCAATTAATATTTAATGAAATCAACTAGAACAGGTGGTTGCTTAATGCAGGGCAAATGTAATGCAGAAAGCTCCTTAAAGGAGCTTTCTGCATTACATTTGTCCTGCATTAAGCTGCCACCAGTATTTGAGATTGTGCATGCATCTTAGGTTAAATGGTTGCCTCATATATGTTTGACTGTTCGTGGTTTGATTTTAGGCTTCAATATCAGTTAATTAATAGTGAAATAGTAGCAGGAGAGAAAAAAAGAACCACAGTCGATACTCTATACTTCCAATTCGCTGAAATCAATCTTACTGGTATTTCATGTGTAAAATTTCAATAAATTGATCTTGCTTAAGTGGAATATACCCATATTTCAAAGTTAAAACATGGCTAAGCCACGTTTTAACTTTGGAATATGAGTATGTTCGAACTAAAGCGAGTTCAAATTATCGAGTTACGACTGTATATTGGATAAGCCCCTCTCATTCTGAAAGCGTTTATTGATGAAATTTGCAAGAAGTTTTTTTCTGATTAGATGCTTAGTAACTATTCATGGCAGTTCTTTAATTATAGTTTTCTAAAATTATTTTCAAAATATAGACAGAGTATCAAACAGTTTGGCTTCTGATGAGATGTCAAGTTACTTGGCATCTTATTTGAGTCCAAACTGTTTGCAACGTTAATTGCAATTTGACCTGTAGTCTGCAAAGAGTTTGCTATTTTTATTGCAAATTTTGTTAAAGGAGTCATTTTGAAATACAATAAACACCTTCAAACATTGAAGATAGTGTAGACCCAGATCAGGAAGTGCACTGTTTGCAGTGACAAAGGACACAATACTGGTACCATACACAACTTTTGTGGGTTATTACATTCCCTTGTGGATCATTTTAGTTACAAAATCATGAACCAGTCTACTTGGAATTCTGGGTAGTTTAATAAAAAGTGCTCTAAATTAGCAAACAGTGTAGACACTGATCAGAGGGCTCCTATAGGAGCCCTATGATCAGAGTCTTGACTGTTTGCAAATATAATTAACAGGTTCATGGTGTTGAAAGAGTTAAGATCCTGAGGGCCGTTTCATAAAACTTCGTAAGACAAATGTTGTCGTAAGTCAAAACTTTAAAATACGTTTAATTTCTGATTTCTCTATCTAATCCTGTCTTGTGACATCTCTTTGGAATCGTCTTTGCAAGACGATTCCAAAAAGATGTCACAAGACAGGATTAGATGGAGAAATAAATCAAAATTGAGATTTTTATAAACTGACTTACGACAACATTTGTCGTAAGAAGTTTTATGAAACGGGGCCCTGATCAGCCATATGGAATATGATCTTGTTACAATTCAAGGACCTTTTTCATTTATCATGACATATTTCATATGAGATATTCAAATGGGTCTTTTTGTTGATTGATATCTACATGTATTGTGAACGAGCTTGATTATCCATCAACAATTTGCAAGCCAGCGGCAGATATATCCACCACAGTGATTGTCTTTGCATACAGTTTGGATCCAGATGAGACGCCACGTAACGCGGCGTCTCATCAGGATCCAATCTGTTTAACACTCTGACCATGTTTTGAAAAGAAATTGAGAAAATCTATTTTTAGAACAGAAGCAGACGACAAAGGTTGCAGACGAAAAAAATTACCCAGCATGCAAAGAGTTAATGTGGTATGAATTATGAATATTCATAGGTTTGGGAATATCCTTGGAGATATGTTAACCAAGTGTATAAGTTGATGGCTCGAGGAATGACTATAACTTTGATCATAAAAAGATATGGATCATGCTGTGTATAATGATATAAATTATTGAACTTATGCTACACTTACTATTTGTATGCTAGCGGCGGAAATCGGGATTATTTTATTGCAAACATTTTGGTATCAGATAAGACGCTGCATAATAGGTCTATTTTGAAAAGAATTTTTAGAAAAATTCTGATTTTAGAAAAGTAGCAGATGACAATATTACTTCACATTCAAAGAGATACAGTGGAGAAAACATTATTCTTTCCCATCTAAACGCAAACCAAAGGCAATCGCAAATGCTAAAATGTAGGAAATTACCAATTTTTGACAATTCTTTTTTCCCCGTCGCAGACGGGTCTGTTTTGTCTTTTGACCGCAACTCTATGAAACAATTTAACCAATCAGGAATGATCAGAAATCCTGGTCAATGATCACATGCTTGAAATGCAGTACTCTTATCGGCCAATGGCCTAGACTGGCGTTCTGTTATTTTTTCACATCAATCTTGCGAGTGTAAACCTGGCAAAACATTGAGATGCAGTCTATGTCATCATTTCTAAATTTAGCGTGGATAAGCTCTAAATTTAGCATGTGGGAAAGTCTGTTTACGAAAGAGGTTAAGTCAGAATCGGTGTATACACTTGTCTCTGGTTAAGTGAATACTGTACAGTGGAGAATGTGTTATTCTTTCCCAATAAACCTGTTTCCGCTAAAACTATTATTTGCAGTGCAAACAATTTGGAGCCAGATCAGACGCCGGGTAACCCGGCGTCTGATCAGGCTCCAAACTGTTTGCCACCAAGATAAACATGAAATATCAGAATTGTCCAAAAGTTGTTCTTTTCTACGTTTTAGTGTTTTGCGTTTGCGTACGTTTGCGTTTAAACAGGAAAGAATAACAGATTCTCCACTGTACTACAGATTCACTGAATTTCTCTTTTATAATGATTAGACCTCTACCTCCCCACTGTACCCCACACAAAACTTTAACCTGCGACGGAGTATCTTTTTTAAAGATATTTCTTGTTATATTTAATCTGAGTAGCAAATAATTTGGAGCTTGATAAGACGCTGGGTTACCCGGTGTCTGATCTGACTCCAAACTGTTTGCAATAGAAATAATAGTTTAAGCGAAAACGTGTTTATTGTGAAAGAATAACTTTTTCTCCACTGTATAATTAAGTCAAAAGCTGTGTAGATTTTCCACTCAATAAAGTAATGGGACAGTCTCTGAAAGTTAGGTGACTGCTAAGCTCTTTGCATGCTGGGTATTACTTTTTGTCTGCCAAAAAAAAATAGAAGTATCAAAATTTCCTTTTAAAACGGGGTCAAACAGTTTTGGATCCTGATGAGATGCCTCGTTACGGGGAGCCACATCAGGATCTAAACTGTTTGAATCGATAAGCATGACTGGAGCTAGCATAGAGTTATTGCAGGATAAATATAATGCAGAAACCTGAGGACCCACAGAATCTTTCTGTATTACTATTGACCTACAATTATAACCTATATACAATAAAACCTCTCTATTACCTCCTAAAATGAAGGCTAATAAATTGTTTAACCCTTTCCCCCATAGAAGCGCCTTTTAGCGCATTCAGTTTATTCTTGCCCTGAAGAAAATAGTTCCAATTTATACATTCATAAATATGTATAATACAAAATATTTTCTATATTCTAGCAGATGATAGCTTAAAGCAGGCTGAAAGTAAAGCAGAATGCGCTTAAAGCGCATTCTGCTTTACTTTCAACCTGATTTAAGTGGACACCTATATTCAATACTAGAGATATGCTATGTGGGAAAGGGTTAAAAGACAGCTTAAATCAAGTTGACAGTTAACAGAAAGCTCCTATCTTAAAATATCACCTGGCTAGATAATTTAGTGGTCACTTAATAGAGGTTTGACTGTATGTGAGAGTATGAAGGAAAGGCCACTGCAGTATTATTGTATGCTTACATTAATGACCTCATTATCACCCATAATAGTAATAATAATAAACCTGTTATTGCAAAACATACTGGTAATATCTAGCTCAGATGCATGTAAACCAAAACATAACAAATACAGTCAGCAATGCTTAACCCATTCAGTCTTAGCCAGGAGTATACTGGTAATTTATAAACAGTATACCTGTAAAGAGTACATTTTTCCTATGCAAACACTGAAAACCCATATATATTTCCTATTTCTCACATAATTAGACCCTGTTTGCTATAGCGAACAACGATCACAAGTATCCTTGTCTCTAACATGTGTGAGATCACTTTGATGATGTCACTCTAAACGTCACTATTTATAAAGGTGTTATTACGTCACAGGGATTAAAGAAAAGCCTAAGAATTAAATTTAACTTGTTGGTTATGTGAGAAAAAGAATCTGTCACTCTTCGATGTTTAAGACAAGTTGATCTCAAACTCGTCTAGAATAGAAAAATTATTAAGCTTGCCAAAGCTCGCTGAATAACATTTCAATTCTAGAATAGTTTGAGATCAGCTTGTCTTAAACATCGACTCATGACAGATCCTATATATTCTATAAGATAGTAGCTTAAATCAGGCTGAAAATAAAGCAGAATGCACCTTGAGGCTTATAAAAGCAGGCTGAAAGTAAAGCAAAATATCCCTTATAGCGCATATCTATGGAGCAATGGGTAAAGGCACATTCTGCTTTACTTTCATCCTGTCTTGAAAAAGAATAACAAGCTATTGGGTAATGGGTTAAATATTTAACTGGGGAGATGATTGGCCATTTATCAGTGTCTGGGTGTGATAAGATTTATCTTTTATTCTACAGGAGTTTCTAGCCTGCTGAAAGCATTGTAACATTGTGAAGCAGAGCTCCAGATAAGAGGGAGTGAACTGAAAAAATCCAACTTTTTCTCTCTCATTTCAGCACCAAATCCTATGATGTTACTTAACTCATTAGAATTGTCTCTTTGAAACGATTCTAATGAGTAGTGACACCATAGCGTTTAAAGTAAAAATAAAGATTTTATTTTTAGCTCACCTGAGCTAGCTCAGGGTGAGCTTTTGCAATCCTTGAATGTCCGGCGTGCGTCGTCCGTCGTGCGGCGTCAACAATTTTAGTGTTTACACTCTAGAGGCCACAATATTTATCCAATCTTTCTCAAACATGCTCAGATGATATATTGCCATAAGAGTTCGGATGAGTTCGATTATGGTTGAAATCGGACAAATAGGTCATGAGTTATCTACCTTTGAATTGCTGAAAATGCCATATTTAACAGTGTTTACACTCTAGAGGCCACAATATTTATCCAAACTTTCTCAAACTTGCTCAGATGATATATTGGCATAAGAGTTCGGATGAGTTTGATTATGGCTGATATCGAATAAATAGGTCATGAGTTATCTACCTTTGAATTGCTGAAAATGCCATATTTAACAGTGTTTACACTCTAGAGGCCACAATATTTATCCAATCTTTCTAAAACTTGCCCAGATTGTATATGACCATAAGAGTTCTGATGAGTTCTATTTTGGTTGAAATCAGACAAATAGATAAAAAGTTATCTACCTTTGAACTGCTGAAAATGCCATATTTAACAGTGTTTACACTCTAGAGGCCACAATTTTTATCCAATCTATCTCAAACTTGCTCAGATTGTATATGACTATAAGAGTTCAGATGAGTTCGATTATGGTTGAAATCAGACTAATAGGTCGAGAGTTATCTACCTTTGAATTGCTGAAAATGCCATATTTAAGGGTGTTTACACTCTAGTCTGGCCACACATTTTATATCCAATCTTTCTCAAACTTACTCAGATTGTATATTACTATAAGACTTCGGATGAGTTTAATTATGATTGTAATCGGATCAACAGGTCAAGAGTTATCTACCTTTGAATTGCTGAAAATGATATATTTAACAGTGTTTACGCTCTAGAGACCACAATATTTATCCAAGCTCTCTCAAACTTGCCCAGATTGTATATGACCATAAGAGTTCGAAAAAGGGTGATTATGGTTGAAATCGGACATATAGATCAAGAGTTATCTACCTTTGAATTGCTGAAAATGCCATATTTTACAGTGTTTACACTCTTGCAACTACAGTTTTCAATGGATTTTGATTATACTTGTACACAAAGTATATAGCTATACGTTCCCGAAGGAGTGCAATTATTGTTGAAATCTAATCATTGTGGCAATAGTTACCTGCCCTTGATATACTTTGAAATGCTAGAAAAAGGCTTCATTACAGTATTGTTCAGGCTGTAGTTATCTGCCTTTGATGTACATTGTACTTTACTATACTAGAGTAGGTCGACAAACTTGAATGGATTTTGAATAAAACGGGTGACATTCAAAGGTAAAGCTATCAGGCTTCATTACAAATGGTGAGCGATATCAGGGCCTTCAGGCCCTCTTGTTTGAAATACTCCCCTTATTTGGAGCCCTGATGAAGCCTGGGAATTTGTGTCTAAAAACTGGACGAGTCCATATGAAGGCTTGCATTTTACTGACCCCTGCAGGGTTACAAAACATAAATCAAATTTTTGAGCATGAAGTTCCTTTAAACTTTTATAACCTCAGGCCTTGTAGGTGTTGGATTCAAATATGCCTGCAAGACAATGTTTCTTTCCACTGTTTGGAAAAACTTAAGGATTGCCAAAAATAATTGACAGCTTAGAATAAAATAATAAATTTCTATTGGATCTAAATCAAATGTAAAGACTTCTGATGAGGATCAAAGATGTAAGACACTTGTATGTTTGCATGTTCTGTTCATAATTGTTTCCCATACCTGAGAGAGATTGCTGCTTAACCCATTACCCCATAGCCTGTTTCTCTTTTTAAAGACATATGATCACTAAAAGCAAGTTGAAAGTAATGCAGAGTGTACTTTAAGGTGCATTTTGCTTTACTTTCAACCTACTTTAACCCTTTCCCCCATAGAAGCGACTTTTAGAGTATTAAATTTATTCCTCCGCTGAAGAAAATAGTTCCAGTTTATACCCTCATGAACAATTACCATTACAAATATTTTATATAGCCTAGCAGATTTTAGCTTAAAGCAGGCTGAAAGTAAAGCAGAATGTGCCTTAAGGCACATTCTGCTTTACTTTCAACCTGCTTTAAGTGGTCACCTGTCTTCAAAACTAGAAACAGGCTATGAGGTAAAGGGTTAAGCTACCATCTGCTCTCTAGGATATAGAAAATGTTTTTTATGGTGCATATTCATGCTTATTTTGAATTGGATCTATTTTCTCTCATGGAGGAATATTAAATTAAAGGTGTAAAAAGGCATGACCATATCAGGACATAGTAGAAACATGTAAGGGAATGTCTATGAGAGATCGTTAAATACATGTCAGGTGTTTTTATTTTGGAAAGTGTTAGATATCAGTATTTATCACATGAACGTGCAAAATATAGAGGTCCGTAAAAATTGTACGGCCCACTGGGCATATATTTTATACCAATTTTCGAATCACCAAAATACTCTACTACTACGCCGACTTTAAAATCAGTTAAGAGAATCTAGACAAAATAAGATCACCACTAGGGATTTAAAACATTTCCAAGTGTCCTAAAAACATTATTCGGAACAGTCCCGCAAATTTAGGCTGAAAATCAGGCTACTTAGAGCTCTAGTATTAACAGTGACTCAGACTATTTTTCAAATATAGACATTACAATAATAATGACGTCACGTTCCAATAACGACTTAATTTTGAAAACGAACCTGAATTCTAAATGTCAAATGATCATTTTAGTCAATTAGAACACTTTTAGATTATAGATATGAATTTCAAATTTGAATATGGCACAAGAGAAGTCTTTTCACAACACATTGATGTTGTTTTTCTTTATTTTAGTTTGATATGTGTTTTTATCTACGTATGAATAAAACCAAATAACACCTATGACGAATCGTTTACCTAAGAGCCGAGGGAAAAAATTAAATAAAGACCATCCGGATTTTCGTGTCATTTGGTTTTTATGAGATAAACAGAACATTAAATTCTTGTGTTTTCAGTAGTGAATTTGTTGAACTCGTTGGGTCAAATGATATGTTGCTGGCCAAGACTCGCAACATATCATTTTATCCAACTCATTCAATAAATCCACTACTGAAAACACTCATTCAATATCCTCTATATACTGGTAAATAATATTGAAATAACGTGCTACTAATTGCCTGTAGATTTGGCATACACTGTTGCAATTTTTCAAGCAGAAAAAAGTCATCCAATTAAGTTATTGATCTTTGAAGCACATATCTTACAGATGAGTTTGATTAATGTTGAAAATTGTGGCAGAGCTCCTGATAAGGGGCATATTTCAAAATCTAAAATCTTTATTTCTGCATTAAACCCTATGGTATCACTAAGAGATATCGAAGAGACGATTCTAATGAGATAGGATTTGGTGCTTAAATGAGTGAGAAAAAGTTGGATATTTTCAGTTCACTCCCTCTTATCTGGAGCATCTGTTGTGGTACTAACAAGCAGCCAATTTTAGAGTAACCATGAATGTCTTTTTAACCCATTATAACCATAGATACACATTTTAACACCTTTAATGCATTACTCCATTGAAGAAAATAGTCCCAAATTAAACAGTAATGTTATGAATGTGCACTGTGAGAAAATATTTTCTTTATAGCACCTGAGGAAGTATATATTCTGCTTTACTTTCAACTTGTTTTAAGTGGTCACTAGCTATCTCAGAACTGTAACAAACAGGCTATGGGTAATGCCAGGTTAAAGACAGGTGATTGCTTATTGCATGACAGAATGAAGTAGAAAGCTCCTTTCATTTACTTAAAAATCCTTAGTTACCTTTTAATCCATTACCCCATAAATATGTCTTTTTACACCTTTATTTTATTCATTCACACAAGAAAGTAGCTCCAATTTCTACATTTTAGCAGGCTGAAAGTAAAGCAGAATGCTTTAAGTGGTTTCCTATCTTCAAAACTAGAAACAGGGTTAAGCCTTCTCCTGGTATTAACCTACTAATTACATACACAAACAGTGTAGACCCTGATAAGAGGGCTCCTATAGGAGCCCTCTGATCAGGGTCGGCACTATTTTATATTTCATTATTTTTTTATGCCATACCTAAAATGTAACGGAAGACTGATTCAAAAGATCTGTACTGGAAGAGTCCAAAAGGATTATAAATACCCACAAGAGCAATTTAGGGGGGAAAGGGTTAACAATGCTTTTTTGAAAATAATTGTAAACCCAGATCAGACAGTTCCCAAAGGAGTGTCTGGCCATAGCATGAAGTGTTTTCTTATAGGATCTATCTGATACTTGGGGGAAATTGTCTTTATTCTATTAGCCAGTGTAACTTTGTAATAAACAAAGGAGAAAATATATTGAAGGTTCAGTTTAACCCGTGACACTTGTCTTGAGCCCTGGAAAGGGTTCAGCCGAATGCCCTTAATTATAGAAAGAGCATAAAAAGTGTGTGTTGTCATGGCATTGTGAACCGACTATGTGTTCTTGCCTACAATTAACTTCCATTATGTGTCAAAGACAGACAAACCGAGTGGCGTGTTTGGTGATAATCAAGTTAGTTTGTGCTAAACCTTCCTGTCTATACATCTGTGTTCTGTATAAAAACAGGCCCATGAGTCAATGCTGAGCTTACAAACATTTGTTTTAACCCATTGCTCCATAAGTAAACATTTCACTCTTCCACTGAAGAAAATACTTCCAATTTATACAGTCCAAATCCAATTTATACAGTCATGAATATGTATCATAAGAAAAATGTTCTATATCCTAGCAGATGACAGCTTGAAGCTGATTGAAAGTAAAGCAGAATGTGCCTTATGGCACATTCTGCTTTACTTTCAACCTGCTTTAAGTGGTCATCTGTCCTTAAAACTAGAAACAGACTATGGGGTAACAGGTTAATATTCTCTAGAAAATTTGTTTCAATGTTGCTAACAAATATTTTATCCATTTACGCCTACAAAAAGCATAAGTCCCATCTTTTTTACAGCAAAACTATTATCCCTTTTGGACTGCAACAGAAAATATGTGTCCCCTTTGCACAGCTTCTTAAACATTTGGGACCTTCTTTACCTGGCCGAGTGGTCTGACAACCCCATTAACTCTTCTGCATGCAAGGTAATTTTTTCGTCTGCAACAATTTGTCATCTGCTATCGTTCTAAAATTAGAATTTTCAGTATTTCTTTTAAATTCATTGTCAGAATAGCTAACAGTTTGGATCCTGATGAGACGCCGCCTTACGCGGCGTCTCATCTGGATCAAAACAGTTTGCAAAGCCAATCACTGTGGCGGATATATCCCCCGCTTGCATGCAAAGAGTTAAAAGCTCCTCATCGCTGTGGGTTTTGAATTCCGGTCTGGGCACTTTGGATTTTCATGTGGGGAAACCTTTCAGCTGGCTTGCACAAGGTCGGTTCTACCCAGTTAACATTTTTCCCGTCACAGACGGGTCTGTTTTGTATTTTGACCGCAACTCTATGAAACAATTTAACCAATCAGGAATGATCAGAAATCCTGGTCAATGATCACGTGCTTGAAATGCAGTACTCTTATCGGCCAATGGCCTAGACTGGCGTTCTGTTATTTTTTCACATCAATCTTGCGAGTGTAAACCTGGCAAAACATTGAGATGCAGTCTATGTCATCATTTCTAAATTTAGCGTCCATGGATAAGCTCTAAATTTAGCATGTGGGAAAGTCTGTGTACGAAAGATGTTAAGTCAGAATCGGTGTATACACTTGTCTCTGGTTAAGTGAATACTGTACAGTGGAGAATGTGTTATCCTGTTTACGCTAAAACTATTATTTGCAGTGCAATCAATTTGGAGCCAGATCAGACGCCGATCAGACGCCGATCAGACGCCGGGTAACCCGGCGTCTGATCAGGCTCCAAACTCTTTGCCACCAAGATGAACATGAAATATCAGAATTGTCCAAAAGTTGTTCTTTTCTACGTTTTAGTGTTTTGCGTTTGCGTACTTTGCGTTTAAACGGGAAAGAATAACAGATTCTCCACTGTACCCCACACAAAACTTTAACCTGCGACGGAATATCTTTTTTAAAGATATTTCTTGTTTTGCCTGAAACTGTGCATAAAGGGCTTCTGAGGTCTTCCTCCATCTGAAATTAGCTAGATGCAAATTAATATATATATGTGCTCACAAAATCCAATTGACACCACTTGTTAACTAGAGAATTCCTAAACTTTTAGACCTGATTACGATTATGTGACTTGGGATTTTTCTGTTATAATAACATTGAGATGGTGATCTCACACACTCGGTGACCTGTAATTTGTACGCCACTAATGCATTCTACAGATAGGCTACACAAAGTTTGCCAATTCCTTCCTTTGAAATAATAATTATTGTTGCTGATTTTTTTCCTAAAAATTGAAAAGAAAGAAAATCTAATCCTGTAGAACCTGTAGAATGTGTGAAATGAGTGCTATATAAATCTGGTATAATAAAAATAATAATAATACAGCGCTCCCTCTCTACAACGACACCCAATGGGAGACAACAACTATGTGCATTGTTCAAAGGGAGACGTTGTAGGGAGGGAAATTGGCTTACATTAATTTTGTAAAAATCTTAAATCCAGATCAGACGCCGTGTCACGCCGCGTCTGATCTAGATTCAAGCTGTTTGCCACTCATTATTATGTTGTTTTTTTTCTGTCAAAATGTATAATAAGTAAATTTGAGAAAACAGCAGACGACAATTTAAAGTACACTAAATTGCAGCCGTGAAAAAGTTGGACATAATAACATTGTTTAGGGAACAACGGAAACAGTCGTTGTAAGGAGGGAATCGTTATTGGGTGGGACATTGAAGGGAGGGAACACTGTACTGTCATTCGAACCTTGGCACTTGCTGCAAGTTTTATTACAATTCAGCAATTATTTCTAGAGGCTATTTCGCGGAAACTTTACATTCACTTTATTATGGAAACCTGTGTGCCTGACAATTTTGTTAGGATTCAACTACCAATACAAAAGCTATTGCCTTTTGAAGTACTCGGTATTAGTACAATAACATTTAAAGATTCTTTGGCATAGACACATGAAATTTCACTCACTTATTCATCATCACAAGAACTGCATCCTGACTAAAGGCCATAATTTTTCTATCATGCACTTTATTCAAAGTATCCCCATTTTCTGACTTATGAAAAAACTATACACTTTCAATTCCTTTAAAATTCTTAAAACCAACTATGCGTTAATTTTTATGCATTGAGTCTGGTATAGGATAGGGATAGGGCCTGGCTGGGGTTATCAATTCTTTAGCTCTTGTTGTTCAAGGAAAGCAGTGATGTTTTCTGACTATTCTTGTTATCAAAAACATTATTCCTTTATTGTCATCTACTTGTTTGTCCCATTTTACAACAACCCTAACAACACTGCATACAGAATAAAAGACTTGTGAACAAAAACTAGCATGTTTCTGAGTAGTTCTACTAATTTATTCACTTGGGGTTTACATTTGTGCTCATTTGAAATTAAGATATATATAATTATGTCATACTACAAAAGCAAGAAACTTTTTCCTCATTTATATGTACAGTCGAACTTGTCTTTAGCTGCCTCCCATAGAAAATCAAACATGTATATCTCTTTAACTCTACTCCATTTTTATGCATTTAATTTATACCCTCAATGAAGAAATATCTCCAATTTATAGAGTCATGCATTACTTTTGGTCTGCATTAACTCTTTCCTCCCTGAAACTTTAAATGGACAATTCCAGTTTCCATTTTTTGTCTAGTCCATTTTTTACTTTTAAGGGTTGTTTTTGTCAATGTTTGGCATTATAACAAACAGTGAAGACCCTGATCAGAGGGCTCCTTTCGGAGCCCTCTGATCTGGGTCTTCACTGTTTGCATAGGACAAGTGAACTATTCTCATGTACACTGTTTGAAAAGGACGCCTATATGCGGGACTAGGGTTCAAACGGTTAAGTCACTACTTGACACGAAACCTAACGGGTCTTGAAATGATTGTCCAATTATAATACCGGTTTGACTGTGCTTTAACAGTTCCAATTATAATACCGGTTTGACTGTGCTTTATAACAGTTCCAATTATAATACCGGTTTGACTGTGCTTTAACAGTTCCAATTATAATACCGGTTTGACTGTGCTTTAACAGTTCCAATTATAATACCGGTTTGACTGTGCTTTAACAGTTCCAATTATAATACCGGTTTGACTGTGCTTTAACAGTTCCAATTATAATACCGGTTTGACTGTGCTTTATAACAGTTCCAATTATAATACCGGTTTGACTGTGCTTTAACAGTTCCAATTATAATACCGGTTTGACTGTGCTTTATAACAGTTCCAATTATAATACCGGTTTGACTGTGCTTTAACAGTTCCAATTATAATACCGGTTTGACTGTGCTTTAACAGTTCCAATTATAATACCGGTTTGACTGTGCTTTAACAGTTCCAATTATAATACCGGTTTGACTGTGCTTTAACAGTTTGTTAATGACTTTAGAGGTGTTTTTTTCTTCAAGAATTTAAATGTCACAGGGCAGAAATCACATTTTCCGTATCCACAGGCTGTCAGAGGCAGATTAACTCTTTGACAACCCCTAGTGTGTTTGAGATCCATGTCACATCCCCAGTACAAACTCTCTTGAACTCTTTGCATGCTGGGTAATTTTTTTCGTCTGCAAAACTTGTCGTCTGCAACTGTTCTAAAAATAGAATTTTCAAAATTTCTTTTCAAAACAGGGTCAGAGTGTCAAACAGTTTGGATCCTGATGAGATGCCGCGTTACGCGGCGTCTCATCAGGCTTCAAACTGTTTGTAAAGGTAATCACTGTGGCACATGTATCGGCTGCTAGCGTCTAAAGAGTTAAATTCTCAATGGATTTGAACACTTCTCCTGTTATCAGTGTAAGTAGACACTTTTTGAAAAAGTGTAGATCCAGATCAGACAGCTCCTTTTTCTTATGAGATCTGCCTGACATGAGCCTGTACACTTTCTTTGGGAATCATTTTCCTTATATCATTAAATTTTGCCAATGTAATAATTCATATGATGGGTGTTTATAGTGGAGTTTTTTATAGAATTTTCAGCAGATCAATACTTCTACTGTTCCTGAATAAAGTTGTTCCTAAAAAGAAGATGAGCTTTTATAACGATTGGTATAACTTAATGTAGAACAGAAACAAAGCAGAAGGCTCTTAAATTTATTTTTATTTTGCATTAACCCTTAGCCTGCAAGTCACGACTATAGCTCCATATGCAAACAGCTTGGATCCGGATGAGACGCCGAGTAACTCGGCATCTCATCCGGATCCAAGCTGTTTGACACTCGGACAACATTTTCAGCAATTTTGAGCAACTTTGAAGCACTTTGAAACTTGAAGCAGACGAGAAATATAGCAGACGACAATTTATTTGGCGGGCTAAGGGTTAAGCTTGCATCAGTAATTAGAGGGAGGATATATCCTTGCTTTTGGGAAAATCAACAAACACTTAATTTGACTAAATACTAATCATTGCCGAGACACAAAACCAAATTATTTGGGTGTTTATCAATCAAATTGAAAGTTTATATTTTTATCGGGATCTACAGTTTTTCACTGTCTTGTGACTTATACCTTATATTCTTGCTCATATTTGGTGCTCAGCAGCATGACACCCAAATCTTGTGAGTCAGATTTGGTGTTGTTAGTAGGTGTCGATGGTTCAGGGGTAGGACGCTCGACTAGGAAGTGAGAGGTTCCTGGTTCGAGCCCTGTCAGGATCACTGAAATTTTTCTGAGCAAAAATTAACCCTACATTGCTCCACTTCACCCATGTGATGTAAATGGGTACCTGAGAGGGAAATAAGTCAATGTTTCATGGCTGCTAGTAGCGCCGTATGTAAATGGCCGACTTGTGACTCGATGAACAGGGAGATAATTGTAAAAGTCGGTAGAATATGACATATAAATTTCAGACTTGATAAACACATACCTTTACCTTTCTTTACCTTTGTTACACCCACTTCATCTTGCTGTTAAAGGGAGATTTATATTTGGTGTTGTAACACCCACGTCTACTAGCTGTTAAAGGGAGATGGTATATTTGGTGTTGCGACACCCACTTAAGACTGTTTGAGGCGAGAAGTCAGATTTGGTGTTGTGACACCCACTTACGGCTGTTTGAGGCGAGAAGTCAGATTTCGTGTTGTGACACCCACTTCTCCTGGCTTTGGAAGGGAGAAATAATTGGCATTTCACTTCTCAGAATTGGTCCCTAGTGTTTCTAGTTATTGCTTTTCTACAGGCAGTTGATTCCCTCGCTTCTCCCTAGTGGCATCTTAAACCCTTGTCCTACCATAATATCCCGCTTCTTTGAAATTGTCGTCTGCAAAGAACTTTCAATAAAGATTTATTCAATTATTTATTCAAGAAACTTAAAGACTAATGTCAAATAGTTTGGTTCCAGATCAGATGCCGCGTAAAGTGGCATCTGATCTGGATCCAAACTGTTTGCAAATATCAGAAAAGTTGTGAATGGCAGTATAAGAGTTAAAGTTACTTAAAACACAAACCATGAACATTTCCTTGGTACCAAGCAAGAATTAACAAGGAAACATGAGATATCTAATAGAAACATTTGACATTTTCTGTTTTTCCTGAAATTGAGAAAGCTTTAAATGCTGTTAAGTACAGTTATAACAATTACTTAAACAGGCCTCAGTGGTTGTGTTAAATAATGGCACATGGCTGCTTTGTGTAAAATAATGGCACATGGCTGCTTTGTGTTAAATAATGGTATATGGCTGCTTTGTGTTAAATAATGGCACATGGCTGCTTTCTGTTAAATAATGGTATATGGCTGCTTTGTGTTAAATAATGACACATGGCTGCTTTGTGTTAAATAATGGTATATGGCTGCTTTGTGTTAAATAATGGTATATGGCTGCTTTGTGTTAAATAATGGCACATGGCTGCTTTGTGTTAAATAATGGAATATGGCTGCTTTTACTCTTTACCCCATAGCCCATGTTTTAGTTTTTAAGACATTGTGAGCTCTTAAAGATTCATTTTGCTTTACTTTCAGCCTGCTTTAAGCTTACTTTAATCTACCACATGGTCTAGAAAAGATTTCTTATTGCACATATTCATGACTCTAAAGAAAGGAACTATTTTCGTCAGCGGAGGAATGAATTAGAGGTGTAAAATATGTATTTATTGGGTAATGGGTTAAATCATTAGATAGTAGTAAAGCAGACAACTCTCTGTTTTACTTCCATCTTACTTTAAGCAGCCATATTACTTAAATACACAGAAGCAACCAGTTTTTGACTAGCTTTAAAAGCAAGATTTTTCGGTATTTTCAGTTCAAAATGTGAAAAAAAAAAAAAACATAAATTGAATATTAACCAAGTACGAAGCAGGAGACATCTAAATGTTATTCTGGAAATATTCCATTGGAATTCTGCTACAGTCAAACAAGTGTCAAACTACAGCCACTCATTGAAGATAGGTGACTGCCTCATGCAGAACAAAAGTATTCCAGAAAGCTCCTAAAGGAGCTTTCTGCATTACTTTTATTGTGCATGAAGCTGCAACCTGTCTCCCAAATGCCATTGATTTTTGTTGCAATTCTTTTTTTTTCCTCTTTACACAAGTTCTGGTTGTAGTTTGATCAGTTCTGCAGAGCCAATCTATCTTTGATTGTTGAAATGAACTGTCAATATTTAGCAAGTGGGGAATTCATTGGGACCAAATCAGAATTATATTGTTGAGAAGCAGCTAGTACTGCTATTATGTATTATGTTGTATAAGCAGGAATTTTCAGAATAACTACATGTACAATGATTTTGGTTACAAAAATCCCAACCCATTTTCAGTCTGCATCCAATCTGGATCAAAGCTGTTTTAACTGGGCATTCGCCCCATGGAATCACCTTTTAGCACATCTCTCCACTGAAGAAAATAGTTTCATTTCTACAGGCATAAACAAGTTCCAAAAAAGAAATATTTTATATTCTAGCAGATGATAGCTTAAAGCAGGTTGAAAGTAATGCAGAATGCACTTTAAGGCACCATCTGCTTTACTTTCAACCTGCTTTATGTGGTCACCTCTCTTCAAAATTAGAAAAAAGCTGTGGGGTTAAGGATTAACTTTAACCCTTAGCCTGCCACTCACGACTATAGCTCCATATGCAAACAGCTTGGATCCGGATCCAAGCTGTTTGACACTCGGACAACATTTTCAGCAATTTTGAGCAACTTTGAAGCACTTTGGAACTTGAAGCAGACGAGAAATATAGCAGACGACAATTTATTTGGCGGGCTAAGGGTTAACCCTTTACCCCATTGCCTGATAAAATTTTATAGGAGCTTTCTGCATTATTTTATCCTGCATTGAGCGTTCACCTGTCTTCAAAGATCTCAATTCTACTTTGAAATTAGTAGTCACTTAAAACAAGATTAACTGCATTCTATATGTGTAATCTAAATGTTGTCAAGGAAATTGTAGTATGAAAGTAGACAAGTGACAAGTATGAATCTCGCCTCAGGCTATGAGATGGGAGTTTTGAATGTATTATTTTAAATGTTTAAGACTACTGGGTCAAGAGAGAAACTGCAGATTGTAATAGATTAATGCAAGGCGTAGGATACATGTAATATGTGAAATTGTTGCATTCTTACTAAGCTTGCAAAACCCTGATAATTACCCTTGCAAAATAGCTTGGTTCTCGGTGCAATGCCTGGCAAGTAACTCGGTGTCTCCTCTGGTTTCAAAACTGTTTTAGGCATCTCATCTGACTCCAAACTGTTTGCAAATGTAATTACAGTCACACTTTTACCATCTAAAGAGTCAAACTCTTTCAACGCCATGATGGATCTGTTTAAAATATACTAATTACATTTGCATACAGTGTAGACCCGGATCAGAGGGTTCTTATATATGTATTAGACTACACAGAAATCCAAGTAGACTGGCTCATGCGTCTAAGTAACTAAAAAGATCCACAAGGGAACCTAATTACCCACAAGAGTTACTTAAGGTCCAACAAGTTAAGTGTCTATAGACACAATTGTTGTAGCTGGACAATATAGTGTTATAGGAATCAGGGCATCTAGAAAAAGGCAATTTTCCGCCATTGATTTTTGGCAGGGAATCAAGGTAATGGTTAAGACAATGTAAGCTAAGACACTGGTCAATTAGGATAACCCATTACTCCATAAATACAACATTTTACGCTTCAAGTTAATTCTACACATTATCAATGTAGTCCCTATACAGTGGAGAATCTGTTATTCTTTCCCGTTTAAACGCAAACGTACGCAAACGCAAAGCACTAAAACGTAGAAAAGAACAACTTTTGGACAATTCTGATATTTCATGTTTATCATGGTGGCAAAAAGTTTGGAGCCTGATCAGACGCCGGGTTACCCGGCGTCTGATCTGGCTCCAAACTGTTTGCAATGGAAATAATAGTTTTAGCGTAAACGCGTTTATTGGGAAAGAATAACGTTTTCTCCACTGTACCTTAGGAATAGTCCTGAATTTGAAACACAAAGCATTTCTTGCATATTTTCAGCTGGTAGCTAAAAGCAGGTTGAAAATAAAGCAGAATATAACTGCTTTACTTTCGATCTACTTTAGTGGTCACCATCATCATAACTAGAAAGAAAGGCTATGGAGTAAAGGCTTAAAGTAATAAGGTTTAAATCTGACTGAAAGATATACTAGTCTCTAGTACACTAAATTCCACTGGCAAACAGTGTAGAACCTGAAAAGAAGCAGTAGAAATGTAGCATCTCTTCAAGGTCTACACTGTTTGCTATATGAATATAATATTATTTCCAAATATAAATTCAAATTCATTATTTATGTTTGTCTCAATTAATTATTTGGATGAATAATTTTGGGGAACTTACAGTATACAAGAACCATATTTTAAACATTAATATTTTCAGCCTGCTTTAGCTACCCTTGTGAGATATTAGGGTCCCTTGTGGCTCTTTTTAGTTAACAAAATATGAACCAGTCTACTTGGAATTCTGGATATTTAAATTAGTACTGGTCTAAATTGGCAAACAGTATAGACCCAGATCAGAGGGCTCCTATAGGAGCTCTCTGATCTGGGTCTATACTGTTTGCAAAACTAATGATCATAATTAATTATGTGAAACAGATCCATGTTGTTGAAAGAGTACAATTTATACAGTGAGGTTGCACGGGATAATATATAACTATATTATTTTGAGATTATATATATCTATATTATTGTTGACTTCTCATGTTTGATGCGAAATAAACGTATTTAGCGATAAAAAAAAAAAAATGTTGTTGAAAGAGTTTAAAGCAACCGTCTGTCTTCAATACTGAAAACATGCTATGTAGAAAAGGTTTAAGTCGCAAAAACAACCCTTCTTTTGTGTTTGTAATAGTGGTACTTTTAAGTAATATTCACGATATGAAAACAGAAAATATGATCTGTCATAACAATGTATTCTGGTGTAATTACTTGTGTAGTGGTTTATAGCTAGTGAACAGGCAAGGCCATACTGGTTACATTAAGCATTGTCATCTTATCTTCTCTCATAAATGATATATATTTATATGTTTTAGTAAAGTACAATGAGAAAACTGTTCCAGGGATGATGTCAAACATTTATAAAACAGGCAGAATATAAAGCTGAGTGTGCCTTAAGGGTGTATTCTGCTTTACTTTCAACCTGCTTTAAGTGGTCACAGGTCTCCAGAACTATATATATAATTATAGTAACAGGATATTGGGTTACAATGGGTTAAGCATATTAACAGTATGTCAATTGTTACCTGTTCAAAGAAAGTCACAGCTTATTGCTACCTATGTATAGAATTAACACTTAGAACCCTCTATCAAAAAGGGCAAAAACAGCTATCAATAATGCAAAACAACACCAATCATTGGATTTAACAATAGGAGACCTTCTGTGTCCAAGACATTGTTGAATGTGCTAATGTGTCCAGATAAAATAGGCAATTAACATTTAAATGTTAACTTATATTGCAGACATGCTGATTAACCCTTTACTCCATAGCCTGTTTCTAGTTTAAAAGACATGTGACTACTTAAAACAGGTTGAAAGTAAAACAGAATGCGCCTATGGGCGCATTCTGTTTCACTTTCAGCCTGCTTTAAGGTGCCATCTGCTTTAAGGTACCAGCTGCCTGATTTATTTTGTTCATGTCTGTGTAAATTGGAACTTTTTTCATCAGTGGAGGAATAAATTGAATGTGCTAAAAGGTGCTTCCATGGGGGAAAGGGTTAAAATTAACTAAAACTGTTTATTTTGTTTTAATGAAAGGATAATAGTTGAAAATTTAAAATAATCGTTAATGTACATTTAAAACAGCATCTAACAAGATAATTCAATAATCGTTAATGTACATTTAAAACAGCATCTAACAAGATAATTCAATAATCGTTATTGTACATTTAAAACAGCATCTAACAAGATAATTAATATAATTATGCTTTAACCCATTTCTCCATGAATTAAAGAATATGCCTTTAATTTATTCTTCCACTGAAGAAAATAGTTCCAATTTAAATAGTAATGAACGAATAAATGGATTTTTATAACCTAGCAAAAGGTAGCTTAAAGCAGGCTTTATTATCTGCTTTACTTTCAACATGCTTTAAGTGGTTACCTGTTTTCAAAACTAGAAACAGACTATATGGTAAAGGTTTTAAAGCACAATGTTTAACCCTTTACCCCATAGCATGTTTCTAGTTATAAAGACATATGACTACTTAAAGCAGGTTGAAAATAAAGCAGAATGCACCTTTACTTTCAGTCTGCTTTAAGCTTCCATCTGCTAGAATATAGATAATATTTCTCATGCTACATGTTCATAACTGTATAAATTGGAATTATTTTCCCTTGTTGAGGAAAAATATTAAAGGTGTAAAAAGACATATTTATGGGGAAAGGGTTAACAGTGTCATAATTTACCATTTTTCAAAGATGTTAGATCATATTTAGTTTATTTACAATGTAGAATGATAGACAAGATAAGATCTACCTGAAATGTTATGGCATATTATCATTTTACATCAGTATCGTGTTGTCAGCTTTCTCCATTTATATGCTCTACTGTCATTGACTTAACCCTTTACTCCATAGAAGTGCCTTTTAGCATACAGTCGAGCACCAGTATCTCGAACGTCAGAATCTCGATTGCAATGCCTATCTCGACGATTGTCTCAAGTCCCGGAAATATTTGTTCTTATTCTTATGTAATCTTACCTGCCCTATTTCGACTATGGCTAGTCTCGATTACCCCCGGTATTTCGACTATAAATTTTGGCCATATTCATTTAATTGTTCTCAATTAACACCCAGTATCTCGACGACTGTAGGTTTTCATGCATCGATACGCTCGCCGACTTTGATCGCGAGTATGGGACTGTGGAAATCACAGGTAAAATCATTAACCGGAACTATCGGTAGTATGACACGTTGGCTGAATGGGTGTTAGGTGATAATTGTCAATCAACAGTAAATTATCGCTTAAAGTTTGGTCGCCGCATCCTTAAAATCAGTCTCCTAATAACGGTCATTATCGGTGTTGATTCAATTCATCAAGAGTAGCGCCCCTTGATAAAACGGATGTTGAGGAAAATAGTACCGCGGACGGCAGGAAGGAAAATACGAATAATACACGAAATTCCGCGATAAACAAAACAGAGTGGTAATAAAAAGCTATACATAGCGTATGTTATATTGTTATGAACTGTCCGACAAATAAATAATGAGCCGAATCAACCGAGATGTCTTGCGGAATCCAGGTCAATGTCTCATGAATATTCAATGAGGTCAAATGCATGAAATGTACACAATTGACCCACGTGTCTTAAATACTAAATATAAGGATTTGTTTACGAATTATGCTTATCGCAATTACTTTTTCTTAACCTAGGGTGATTTTTCACCAGCTCCAATGAATTTCACTGTGATTTCCTAAGTAAACGAGTTTTTCGTGAGTATTTGACAGCCGGAAGTAAACCGGTTTGTTGATGCGCAGCTTTACCGGACGCGCAGACTTACCGGACTCGACTGTAACATGTATATTTCCATGTTCGGTGATTGCAAAATAAATATATTGCTGTTCAAGTACTAAATAAAATGTGAGTTATTGATTGTCTTTATCGTCCGTGTTTTGTGCACAAAAAATACAGTAAACGTGTAACATCGAAATCGGCATATAACGTGTTAAAACGTTACGGCATTTCACAAACACGCGAGCGTGCATACGTACAGCGGTTTTTTTGTTCACAGGCTTACTTTCTGTACGTTTTGAACTTTTTACCAGTTTGGCTATCTCGAGCCCATGCTTATCTCGATGCTATTTCGATCGTCCCGAGACCGTCGAGATACTGAAGTTCGACTGTATTCAGTTTATTCCTCCACTGAAGAAAATACTTCCAATTAAGACATTCATGAACATGAACCAAAAGAAACATTTTTTATATCCAAGCAAATGGTAGCTTAAAGCAGGCTGAAAGTAAAGCAGAATTAAGGCACATTCTGTTTTACTTTCAACCTGCTTTAAGTGGTCACCTATCTTCAATACTAGAAATAGGCTATGGGGTAATGGGTTAACATAATTTATAATGATTATGGTCAAACACCTTTTAACCACTTGCCTCACATATAGATACACCTTTTGATGCATCTATATATACTTCAAAGCAGCCTTCTTGAGGTTCTACCTATACTCTGATCACGAAATATAAGAACCTGTTTCTGCATCATGACAGCTGGATTCTTTAAGCAGACTGACAACAAAGCAGAAAGAGCATGAAAGAGCTTTCTGCTTTACTTCCAGCCTGTTTTAAGCAACTACCTTTCTTGCATCACCAGGGTTCCTCTGTATCATCTGCACTCTCTCTTAGATGTCCAATAACTTGGCCCAAAGTTGACAGAAAGGATGTAAATTAAAAAAACAAAATTAAAACAAAATTAAAACAAACAGTGCATATAATTAAATTATGAAAGATCAGAAAGCTCCTTTATAAAGCTCAATAAGTGAAAGGTAGCACAGATTAAGAGATTTTATTATGTAAACTGACAGTAATCTGTTTAATCAGGGTCTACATTGTATGTAAAGAATACCTTTTTGATTTCCCACACAGTTAAGAGGAACTGTTATGTATACTTACAGTAATCTGTTTGAACAGCTAGATTTTATAATACATTACATAAAAGTCTTTCATATGTTATAAAGTACAGTAATACCAGTGTAAAGCAGCCACTTAATACATAATGAATTGATAGGCTTAGAAAAATAACTGTGAGCTTAATGCAGGGCATAAGTAATGCAGAAAGCTCCTACAGGAGCTATCTGCATTACTTTTGCCCTGCATTAGGCATTAACTTGTCTTTGAAGATCCCCATGCCTTATCATAGAGTGGTTGCTTATCACAGGTTATACTGTATTACATTTTACATCACAGTAACAAGACTACTTTGAATAGAAAGCATTCCACCTTATCTCTTACAATGCTAATTAATAGTTACAGTAAAACCTGTCTTAAATGGTCATTCAAATAAGATTACTATTGTGATCTTTCAGGACAGTTTTTTTTTATTTATTGTTTAATGCAGGACAAAAGTAATGCAGAAAGCTCCTTTTAGGAGCTTTCTGCATTACTTTTATCCTGCATTAAACAAGCACCTACCTTTAATATCCAAATTTGCAAAAAATATTTAAATGTCAGATTCAGCAGGTTTTACTGTAGACGGCTATTTTTCTTAATTGTTGATTTCACCTGTCACGTAGGTTTCCAAGTGATAAACTGCCCCTCAGGTCACCTGGGCCAGGTATTTCTCGCCTTTTGCAACAATAACCCCATACCATCATCCATGAAATAATAACCAGATATCTCTAAAATAAATATTGCCTTTGGGACCATGCTGATGGTAGACTGCTGATAAAAAGGACAGTTCGTGTGAAAGCCACCATTTTATTTTTCATGTCCAGTCTTTATTTGGTCATTCTGTCAGTCATAAAAAAAGAGACCTTAATGTTGGTAGTTTTGAAAAGGTGACAGTAGGAGAAAGTTATAATTCAAGGACAAAAGGGAGAGATTTAGTTTGAAGTATAACATTAATAAGGTAAGTGTTACTTTACCTATACATGTATACTCAAACCTGGGTTTAGGTTCTATTCAGTGAAAGATTATTCAGCTTGTTAATGACAGGTTGTTGCTCAACCCATGATTCTCCATAAAAATACCTTTTTACGCCCTATAATTTATTCATTCGGTCAAGATAAAAGTTCCACTTTATACAGTCTTAAATATGCAACATAAGAAGCATTTTTTAAATATCCTAGCCGATGGTAACTTACAGCAGGCTGAAAGTAAAGCAAAATGCTCCTTAAAGAGCATTTTGCTTTACTTGCAGCCTACTTTAAGCAGCCAACTGTATTCAATACTGAAAACAAACAAAGGGGAGGGACGGAATGGTTAATGCTTAATGCAGGATAAAAGTTATGGAGAAAGCTCTTAAAGGAGCTTTTTGCATCTCTTTCCCTACAATTTTTTGCTGCACTTAACTGCAACCCTGTTTATATGAGTCTCAACACACCTATTTTAAATGGTAGTTTTATACAGGTTTAGTTGTATGGTTTGACAATTTGTATACAGTTAAAGCTATATCCAGTTACAATTTAGTGACAAAACTAAAAGTAAGATGAATGTTTAATTCAAGAGAAAAGTAATGCAGAGAAATTCCCAGTGAGAATTTGCATTGCTTTCTATATGCATCATGATTATAAATCAAGGTATGCAAAGTAGGAACTGACTTTCTTACTTTCATTCTGCTTTGAGCAGTTGCCCACCTTGAGCACTTTTAACATTTACCCACATTGTTTCTTAGACAGATGACCACTTAAATTGCATTCTGCCTAACCTTAAGATATGTTAGGATATAGAAATATTTCATGATATGCTGCATATCATGACTGTATAAATTGGAACTATTTTTCTTAAGTGAAGGAATAAATAAAAGGTGCATCTATGGAGTACTGGGTTATAGTTAATATGTATGCTTTGCCATATTGGTAAACATTTGGAATGTTGAATTAAGAGGACATCAAAGCCTATATTACGAAAGTATGAATCAATGCGCTGTAGGCTATTTTAAGTAGATTAATGATATGACAGCACTGGTGATATATGGTATTGCCCTATATTTCAACCTTGACCCCACTTCTCATGATGAACAAGTTGGCTTTTCCAAAAAAGGTTGTTGTCCTGAAAATGCCATTTTCTACAAACCTGAAAATGACCCTCTTTTAACTATAGAAGCACAATCTGGTGACAAGCTATAATTATTATTACATGTATATGGAATCTCATCAAGATCTACACTGTTTACAAAAGGCATCGATTTATAGTTTTAGTACAAGGAAGGGTTAACCCTTTCCCCCATAGCCTGTTTCTTGTTTTGTTAACAGGTGATCACTTAATGCAGTTTGAAAGTAAAGCAGAATGCGCCTTAAGGCACATTCTGCTTTACTTTCAGCCTGCTTTAAGCCATCATCTGCTTTAATTTAAAAAATATATCTTATTATACATATTCATGATTGTAAGAATTGAATCTATTTTCTTCAGTGAAGGAAAAACTGAAAAGCGTAAAAAGGCGTATTTATGGGGTAATGGGATGGAGCTATACAGAGGAGAATCTGTTATTCTTTCCCGTTTAAACGCAAACGTACGCAAACGCAAAGCACTAAAACATAGAAAAGAACAACTATTGGACAATTCTGATAATTCTTGTTTATCTTGGTGGCAAACAGTTTGGAGCCTGATCAGACGCCGGGTTACCCGGCGTCTGATCTGGCTCCAAACTGTTTGCACTGCAAATAATAGTTTTAGCGTAAACGCGTTTATTGGGAAAGAATAACAGATTCTCCACTGTACATATGTGTTTCTCCATCTATTGCTCTATTTCTCTAACCTAAATAAATGTTGTCTAGTCTGTATCTTTATGAATATTATTAACATATTTATGGGCAGATTGTCTATGTTATCTTCATACCCGAGAGCCAGACTACCATACAGTGCTCCCTCTCTACAACAGCCCTCCAAACAATGATTCCCTCCTTACATTACAATACTTGCTGCTGTTCCCCAAACAAGACATTTATAATAATATCTAACACTTTCACTGTTTTTCATGTGGGGAAGCCTTCCAGCTGGCTTGCGGAAGGTCGGTGGTTCTACCCAGTTACCAATTTGTGCCTGAAACAGTGCATAAAAGACTTCTGGGGTCTTCCTCCACCTATAATTAGCTGGACGTCGCGATATGACTGAAATACTGTTGAAAGCGACGTAAAATCAAAAACAAACAAACAAACGCTTTCACTGCTGCAATATCGTCTGCATAAAAATGTCATTTGCTGTTTTTCTCAAAGTTATACCTATTGGACATTTTGACAAAAGAAACATAAAGACAAGTGACAATTCTTTTGAATCCAGATCAAACACCGCATTAAACGGTATCTGATCTGGATCCCAACTGTTTGCAAATGTTTTACAGGATAAGGATTTAACATATTTTGGATCTTATTTCCCCAGATGGTAGTATAATATTGTGTGATATGCAGAAAATAAGGGCACCCCAGTACAACAAAGTTATATGAAAAATGTCCTTATTCTCTGACATGCAATATTGATCCTGTTAGACAAATAGTAATCTTTTGAACTACTATGTCTTAGAGCATACACTGAAGTATACTTTATATGACAGCTTGGCTCTTTTTTGGAGATACAGTATTCCCTCTCTACAAGGACACCCAATCGGAGACAATCTGTGTTGTTCGGAGGGAGTCATTATAGGGAGGGAGCATTAAGACTTGGCTTACATTTGGAAACAGCTTGAATCCAGATCAGACGCCGCGTTACGCGGCGTCTGATCTGGATTCAAGCTGTTTGTCACTTGTTATTAATTCATTTTCTGTCAAAATGTCCATTATGTTACTTTCAGAAATATAGCAGACGACAATTTTAAGCAGATGCTATTGCATCAAACAACTCTTTATAGACACAAAATTACTGTTTGGAGAACTTCGGCAAGGGTCGTTGTAAGGAAGGAGTCGTTGTTGGGAGGGCCGTTGTCGGAAAGGAGCACTGTACTGTGTCTTAGAGTTTGCACTGATGTGTACTTTATATGACAGTTTGGCTCATTTTGGAGATACAAAATATAACATAAAAACATTATATACAGCCTGGCATGGCATGTAATATTTTTACAAAGCACAGATTTGCATAAGTTTGAAAACCGAGTTCAGTGATAACAAATTCTGCTTCCAAAATGTATAGTCTAATGTCTTGAGTTAGAAACAATAGCCCATTATCCTGAAATTGAGCCTTTTAACGCCTCTAATTTATTCATTCCTTGAAGAAAACAGTTTACCTAGCACATGGTAGCTTAAAGCAGGCTGAAAGTAAAGCAGAATGTGCCTTATACCTTTCCCCCATAAAAGCGCCTTTTAACACATTCAAAATGAAAAAAAAAAGTTCCAATTTATTCAGTCATGATTATGTACCATTAAAGATATTTTCTATACTTTAGCAGATGGTAGCTTAACTGTTTGAACCCTAGTCATGCATATATGTGTCATTTACAAACAGTGTTTCTGTGAGGAGTACACTTGTCCTATGCAACAGTGTAGACCCTGATCAGAGGGCTCCTTAAGAAGCCTTCTGATCAAGGTCAAGGCTGTTTATCCTTTTGACATACATTGTAAAAATCAACCCTAAAGAGTCAAAAATGGACTATGAACAGCCACAAGAACAGGCTTTAACCCTTTCCCCCATAGAAGCGACTTTTAGCGTATTTAATTTATTCCTCCGCTGAAGAAAATAGTTCCAGTTTATACCTTCATGAACAACTACTATTACAAGTATGTTATATAGCCTAGCAGATTTTAGCTTAAAGCAGCTTGAAAGTAAAGCTGAATGTGCCTTAAGGCACATTCTGCTTTACTTTCAACCTGCTTTAAGTGGTCACCTGAATTCAAAACTAGAAACAGGCTATGCGGTAAAGGGTTAATATGATTTGTAGTCTTTATGACAGATTACAGCATAACCCTTCATACTACCTATAATCTGTTTCTAATTTTGACCACTTAAAGTTTGCACATTCTGCTTTACTTACCACCTGCTTTAAGCTACCATCTGCTAGAATATAGATGATATTTCTTAATGTGCATATTCATTACTCAGTATAAAATATGATAATTTTGATTTTTGCAATATCGTTATTCTGCATCAAAACAGTCTTAGAGGTCTCTATTATTCATTGAATGATGGCACAAGCCAGGTTGATATACCATGTTATGTACACTAAAACCTGTTGATTACTATACCATTACCTGAGGTCAAATTTTTAGTGTTTTATGTAGATTGCTGCTTAAAGAAAGATGGAAGTAAAGCAGAAAGCTCCTCTAGGAGCTTTCTGCTTTACTTTCTTCTTGCTTTAAACTGCCACTTGTCTTAAATAACACCAATGAGCCTACATTTCAGTGATCATAATAAAGAGGTTTTACTGTGTAATGGAATTATGTTTTTGTTTCCACTTTGAATACCTCCCAAGAGCAATGTGATAAAGCACTGCAATATTGCTTCATTAACGAGCGTGATAAGCCATGCTTCGTTGCATACGACCCATGAAGTGCCATTTCCAGTAAAAACCCTTTACAGCTTAATATAGAACTTCAATACAGTCAAACTTGTGTTAAGTGAGCCACCATTCTAGAGAATATTCATGGGCTGCTTTTATCCCATTCCATCATTTTTACGCCTTTGTTTTATTCCTCCGCTGAAGAAAATTGTTCCAATTCATACTTGCTAGTTATATTCTAGCAGGTTGTAGCTTAAAGCAGGCTGAAAGTAAAGCAGAATGTGCCTACTTTCATCCTGCTTTAAGCAGTCACCTTTCTTCAATACTAGAAACAGGCTATGGGGTTATGGGTTAAGGTAGCTCATAGTCAATTCAGGACAAAAGTAAAGCAGAAAGCTCCGAAAGGGAGGATTATTTAATACAACATGTAATCTTATCCTGCATTAAACAATCACCTATAACTTTAGAACCTTGTACACAGTGTAACCTGTAACAAGTGGCCAGTCAGTTTCAGAAGAGTTTGTATGATTTTAAAGACAGTTAAGCCTTATGCAGTACAAGATCAATGCTGTATGAATATATAGAAACTCTCTGCATTACTTTTGTAAAGTATTAACCCTTTACCTGATAGCCTATTTATAGTACTTAAGATAGATGACTACTTAAAGCATTCTGCTTTACTTTCAGCCTGCTTTAAGCTATAATGTGCTATAATATAGAAAATATTCCCTATAATACATATTCATTACTGATTAAATTGGAACTATTTTCTTCAGCGGATGAATAAATCATATCCGCAAAAAGGCGCTTCCATTGGGTAAAGGGTTAAGCAGTTGTCAAAGGGTGTAGAATTCTATATGTTCAATTATGAATTGTTCCCTGTATTATTGCAAGTTTTCTCTCTCTGAATGAGGCAGCTTAACACCTCAATTGACTCATTCCATTGTACAGACAGACCTCAATATCTCTAACCCACTTAAATCAAACTTATCCAAATTTCAAAGTTTAAACATGACTCGGCCATGTTTAAATTTGAAATACAAAACATGCTTTGACTAAAGCCGTTAATTAAGGTCAAATTAATGGAATCCAGCTGTATAAAAATGGGTTCGTTTGACTTAAGCAAGTTTTAGATAACGCAGTTCGACTGTACATGGAATTAATTGGATTATATTCCAACTGAGTGGTTTTGCAGTGTAGCTAACAGTGACTGTGATACGGTGACTGTAATACGGCTTATATGGAACTCTCAGAGAGCTATGCTTCACTGCTTGTAATCACCAGGTCCATGTTACTGCTTCTTTTATCAGCCTCACTGAGGCTACATTAACCAATTACCCCATAGATAGGCCTTTTAACGCCTTTAATTTATTCATCCACTGAAAAAACAAGAGCCCCATGGGGCATATTTCGCTCACCTGAGAATAACTGACAAAATGGAGAAAAAGATTTATGTCCAGGACAGAGTCATTTTTTACTGGATTGGCATAATTTGAACAATCATGAAAGAGGACCTGTAGATGATGCTATGTGCCTAATATCTAAGATCAGGGTACTAGGGTTTTAGACAAAAAGATTTTTTTTAAGTTTCCATTGAATTTTTTTTTTTTTTTAGCTCCTGTGACCTATTTATGCAACAGACTGTAACCATTTGAACAAAATACGTAAAGGACATCTAGAAGTGTCACCATGATGAATATCAAAGCTCTGGCCATATTAGATTCAGAGAAGAAAACGTTTGAAAATTTCACTATATAACTCTATGTAAAACTGTGACCCCTGGGGCGGGGCCAATTTTGACCCTAGGGACATAATTTGAACAAACTTGATAGAGGACCTGTAGATGATGCTATGTGCCAAATATCTAAGCTCTGGCCCTTGTAGTTTCAGACAAGAAGATTTTTTAAGTTTTCATTGAAAAAAACCTATTTTTAGCTCCTGTGACCTACTTGTGCAACCGACCGGAACAATTTGAACAAAATATGTAAAGGACATCTAGAAGTGTCACCATGATGAATATCAAAGCTCTGGCCATATTAGTGTCAGAGGAGAAGACGTTTGAAAATTTCACTAAATAACTCTATGTAAAACTGTGACCCCCGGGGCGGGGCCAATTTTGACCCCAGGGACATAATTTGAACAAACTTGATAGAGGACCTGTAGATGATGCTATGTGCCAAATATCTAAGCACTGGCCCTTGTAGTTTCAGACAAGAAGATTTTTTAAGTTTTCATTGAAAAAATCTATTTTTAGCTCCTGTGACCTACTTATGCAACCAACCGGAACCATTTGAACAAAATATGTAAAGGACATCTAGAAGTGTCACCATGATGAATATCAAAGCTCTGGCCATATTAGTTTCAGAGAAGAAGACGTTTGAAAATTTCACTATATAACTCTCTGTAAAACTGTGACCCCCGGGGCGGGGCCAATTTTGACCCCAGGGACATAATTTGAACAAACTTTATAGAGGACCAGTAGATGATGCTATGTGCCAAATATCTAAGCTCTGGCCCTTGTAGTTTCAGACAAGAAGACTTTTAAAGTTTTCATTGAAAAAATCTATTTTTAGCTCCTGTGACCTACTTATGCAACCGACCGGAACCATTTGAACAAAATATGTAAAGGACATCTAGAAGTGTCACCATGCCGAGTATCAATGCTCTAGCCATATTAGTTACAGAGAAGAAGACGTTTGAAAATTTCACTATATAACTCTATGTAAAACTGTGACCCCCGGGGCGGGGCCAATTTTGACCCTAGGGACATAATTTGGACAAACTTGATAGAGGACCTATAGATGATGCTGTGTGCAAAATATCTAAGCTCTGGCTCTTGCAGTTTTTGACAAGAAGATTTTTAAAGATTTCCTTATTTTTTCACTTTGGTTGCCATGGCAACCAGAGTTCTGCATTGTTTTGAATTCTTTGAACAAATTTGAAAGAGCTTGACCAAAGGAACATTTCTGTAAAGTTTGGTTGAAATCTGTCAAGCGGTATATGAGGAGATGTCATTTGAAACAATTGTAAACGACGACGGACGACGCACAACGGACGACGGACGACGACGGACGCCGGACACAGGGCCATCCCAATAGCTCACCTTGAGCCTATGGCTCAGGTGAGCTAAAAAGTTCCAATTTACACTGTTACAAAAAATAATCATAAGAAATATTTTCTATATTCTAGCAGATAATAACTTAAAGCAGGCTGGAAGTAAAGCAGAATGCGCCTTAACCCTTTCCCTTATAGAAGCGACTTTTAGCACATTCATTTTATTCATCCACTGAAGAAAATAGTACCAAATTATACCGTAATGAATATGTGTCATATTTAATACTTTCCTTATTCTAGCAGTTAATAGCTTAAAGTAGGCTGAAAGTAAAGCAGAATGCGCCTTAGGGCGCATTCTGCTTTACTTTCAACCTGCTTTAAGTAGTCACATATCTTCAATACTAGAAACAATGCTATCAGGTAAAGGGTTAAGGGGCATTCTGCTTTACTTTCAACCTGCTTTAAGTGGTCAACTATTTTCAAAAATGGAAACAGGCTATAGGATATCGGGTTAACCATATCCCTGAAACTTCATATTAACAATTTAAGTAGTCAATGTTTGACTTTTTTACTTTTTGTCAATGTTACAATTGCTAAATGACAAACACTGCAGACTCTTATCAGAGGGCTCCTTTACACTGTTTGAAAAGGACACCTATATGTATATGCCTCACTAGAGTTCAAAGGGTCTTTTACTTTACAATAACCAAAAATAGTCAAAACTGGTCTCGTCCAAGGTTATAAAGCTTTTGAGTTGAGTCTGCAATCGTTCTCAAGCATTTGATTGGTAAGATTTGAGCCTAGGCTCAAATCTGACCAATCAAATGCTTGAGAAGAAACTCAGATTCAACTCAACGCTTTATAACTTTGGAGCCTGTCTTTAACACAACTGTCTGAAACATGGCTCTAATTTTACCATAGATATCGTCACAACTCCATTGCAAGAGAGAGAAAAAAAAAGATATTTTTAATTTCATTATTGGTATTGGTAAAATTTTAATTGGAAGGCATGCATTAATCATACTTGCCAATTATAAGTATTGTATTTCAACGCAGCAGCTCAAAGGCAGATAAAACCTTTAACTTTGAACTCTATGTGTTTTTCATCTTTATCAATTGTCATCTTGTACTGTTCTCAAATTTTTAAAATTAGAGATTTCTTAGAATTTTGTTTCAAATCTTCAGTGTGTCTATCAGTTTAGATCAAGATGAGGTTTTAAGTGTCTCTATGTCTTATTTTGATGAAAACTATTTGTAAAGACACCCTGTTATAACTGCTGGAACTATCCCCACAATTTGCACCAATTGCTGTTTGCCATTCAGTTCGTACCTTTATAACAAATTACTGTGTCTGATCTGGATCCAAACTATTTGGAATTGTTAGTCAGGTTGTGCTTTTAACTCTTTGCATGCTGGGTAATTTTTTCGTCTGCAACAATTTGTCGTCTGCTAGCATTCTAAAATATGAATTTTCAAATTTTCTTTTAAATTCAGTGTCAGAATGGCAAACAGTTTGGATCCAGATGAGACGCCGCATTATTTGTTTGCAGAGGTAAATCACTCTGGCAGGTATATCCGCCGCTAGCGTGCAAAGAGTTAAAGCATTCTTAAATAAAATCTTGTTATCGTGTTACTGCTGGGAAAGATATTGCTTGGAATTTGCATCCGAATGAGTTCTAGTGCTGTGACATGTTTTTGTTGCAATTTCTATCTATTCAAATTCATTTAATTGGATTTATTGCATTTTATACCACTTTGCATGCTGGGTAATTTTTACGTCTGCAACAGTAATTGTCATCTGCTACTATTTCAAATACAGAATTTTGTGTTTCTTTTTTAAACAGGGGCAGGGTGTCAAACAGTTTGTATTCTGATGAGACCCCGCGTTACGCGGCGTCTCATCAGGATCCAAACTGTTTGCAAAGGTAACATTTGTGGCATATATTAACTGCTAGCATAGTAAAAGATAAACCTGCTTGCAATTTTTATAGACACATGCCCATTAATTAATCCTTTGAGAGAGCTATTGTTGAAGTGACTGCGTTTTTCAAACAGTTTGGATTATGATCAGATGATAGATCAACTCAGTGCCTGGATCGAAACTGTTTTAATCTTTAACCCTTATCCTGCCTTTATATTGCCTGCTTTGAAATTGTCAGTGGTTTTTGAAGTGAATAAACACAAAAGACAATAGTGTCAAACAATTTGGATCCAGATCAGATTTCTCTTACCTGGGTTCAATTGTAGTGCAAGTTAAAATAGATCAGTTTCAGGATACTATTTTTCAAGATGAGGACATTTTACTCTTGTAGATATTATTTCATCAATAACGTTGACACCACACTAAATGAAAACACTGAAACCTCTCTTTAATGAAATTTTGATCAAAACTAGTGTGTTTACAGAAAGGTATAGCAGCTTAATCATACAATAATACAGAAATCATTACTTTTGTACTGAATTTAGCAGCCATGAAGATTCCTATATTTCCTCAATAGTATGTTGCTCACGGGAGGTAACATTGTGTAATATTTGTGGTTCTTGTAATGTTCATGTGATTTATTTTAGCAAAAAAGAGTTAAAATATGTATGCTTTACTCTTTCCCTATAAGCATCACAGGATGCTTTACTCTTTACTTTGATAGGTAAACATGTCTGATAATAAACAGATTTGATTGTGATCAGCATCTGATCAGGATCAAAACTTGTAGCAAATCGCAGTACTAATGTGCACTACGTACGGCTTGAAAGTATTAAACTTTGTCGATCATGCTGAAACAGCTGTCTTTTGTAAATGTCAAACAAGTTGTCTACTTTAAAAATCATGTCTTTAATATATATTCAAACCATTTTCCCTTATGCTATATAATACGAAAGAACTAACCAAGCTTCTTGGCATTTTATCTAGATCCAAACTATTTGCAGGTGTTAGAAGTATACACCATGTAAAACAGGGCTCCAGATACAAAAGGAAGTAAACCACACAAATCAAGCATTTTCTTGCTTATTACAGCACCAACTCCTATGGTGTTACTACTCATTAGAATCGTCTCGAAGAGACGATTCTAATGAGTAGTGACATCATAGGGTTTACTGTACAAATAAAGATTTTATTTTTTGGAATACCCCCTGTAGAAGAAGGAATACGGCTGTGATTAACAAGTTAGGGGTTAATTAGATCGTAATCATAGTACCCACTCAAACTGCTATTGATTGGATTCCAGCTTCATAGAATAACTCCCATAGGACCGAAAACCATTAAATATAAATAACAAACATAGTCCCTGTAGATCTCAGCCAATGTAACCCATTAATACCTGGATATTTCATATTCCGCTGAGTTTTGTTGAAAGGTTTTACTATCATTTAACACTTTCAACACCATTGACCTGTTTAAATTATATACTCATTACATTTGAAAACTGTGTATACAGACCCAGATCAGAGGGCTCCTATAGGAGCCCTTCTGATCAGGGTCTACACTGTTTGCTTATTTAGATAAGTATTTATTAAACTACCCAGAATTCCAATTAGACTGGTTCATTTTTTGGTAACTAAAAAAGGTCCACAAGGGAACCTAATAACCCACAAGAGTTACTTTGTGTTGAAAGTGTTAAATCATTGTTTCATACTAGGAGATTGTTTCAAATATGTTAAACTTTTATGTCTTGTCAAAACCTATGTCGTGACAATTCTAATGAGTAGTCACAGCATCAGGTTTGGTGGTGAAATATAAAGGAGATATGGTTGAAAAATTAGGTTGATCTACATCTATACTACTTGCTATTGTGTAGCTTTTACAGACATAATGAGTTTTTGATGATGTGGTTTAATTCTCAATCATCTGACCCTGTTTATGTACAATCCAGTGGGGACAAAATCTAAGATACAATCTTTTCCTTTAGCAATTACCAATGAGATACAGTTCACTTTGAGTTCTTGTTGTTTATTATTTTACCCTTTTGGCAAAAACTTTTATCTCTCGCTATCACCATCATTAGCAGCCATGGTCAGACCAGTGGGTGATCCTTTTTATTTTCTGGACCTCTAGTCATTCCGAGCTAACAAATTCTTAACCCTTTCCCACATAGCATATCTCTAGTATTGAATATAGGTGTCCACTTAAAGCAGGCTGAAAGTAAAGCAGAATGCGCTTTAAGCGCATTCTGCTTTACTTTCAGCCTGCTTTAAGCTATCACCTGCTAGAATATAGAAACTATTTTGTATTATACACATTTATGAATGTATAAATTGGAACTATTTTCTTCAGGTAAGAATAAATTGAATGCGCTAAAAGGCGCTTCTATGTGGGAAAGGGTTAATTAATACATTCCCCCATAAATACCCCTTTTTAAGCCTTTGATATATTCCTCTACTGAAGAAAATAGTTCAGATTTATACAGTCATGAATAATGTATCATAAGAATAGTTTCTATATATCCTAGCAAATAATAGCTTAAAGCGGGCTGAAAGTAAAGCAGAATGTGCCTTAAGGCACATTCTGTTTTACTTTCAACCTGCTTTAAGTGGACACCCATCTTCAAAACTAGAAACTGGCTATTGGGTAATGGGTTAAATCCAAGATCTGATAGTACATATGGATATTGAATGAGTGTGTGTTCAGTCGTGAATTTATTGAACGAGTTGGATAAAATCATATGTTGCGAGCCTTGGCGAGCAACATATCATTTTATCCAACGAGTTCAATAAATTCACGACTGAACACACACGAATTTGATATCCTATTTATCACATAAACACCAAAATGACACGAAAATCCGAACGGTCTTCCTTTCACTATTGCCCTCGGCTCTTAGGAAACGATTCGGCATAGGCGTTATTCGGTTGTATTCATCCGTAATGAAAAACACCTATCAAACTAAAATAAAGAAAATCAACATCAATGTGCTGTGAAAAGACTTCTCTGATACCATATTCAATTTTAGATTAATATTTAATTTAAAAATTGCTGTAATTGACTAAATATGATCAGTTGACATTTAGAATCTAGTTTCGTTTTCAAAATAACGTCGTTAGAGCAACATGACGTCATTATCATTGTAACGTCTGAATTTGAAAAACAGTCTGAATCACTGTTCATACTAGAGCTCTATGCAGCCTGATTTGCAGCCTGAGTTTGCGGGACTGCTCGGAATAATGTTTCTAGGACACTTAGGAATGTTTCAATACCTAGTGGTGATCTAAGTTTGTCTAGATTCTCTTTACTGATTTACAGTCGGCGTAGTAGTACAGTATTTTGGTGATTCGAAAATTAGTATAAAATATATGCCCAGTGGGCCATACGATTTTTACGGCCCTCTATATTTTGCACGTTTATGTGATAAAAGTACATACTGCTTTTGTCTGGTCCGTTTATGCTTGTTAGAAGAGTTTACTATAAAACTAAGGGGTGCAGATTAACAGACAAAGCTATCAATATACCATGTATATCGGCAGGTAGTTTAGTGACCAATAAATACAAAATTTCTGATGAATCAAAATCTGTCGTATTATTGCATTTCTCCATAGTTCATAGATCCTTTAATTTATTACTCCACTATAGAAAGCAGTTCCACTTGATATAGTCACAAAATTTATATGCATGGTAAGAAGTAGTTCCTATTACCCTTAGGGACCATTCTGATCTACTTTAAGCTTACTTTTAGCAACTATATTCTTCAATACTGAAAAGAAGCTATGGGGAAAAGGGTTTAATATGTAACCACAGTACTCCCTCTCTACAATGGCCCTCCAAACAACGGTTCCCTCCCTACAACAATCATTGCTGCTGTTGAATATAATTATGTCAACATTTTCACAGCTGCAATAAAGTCTACTTAATTAAAATTGTCATCAGCTGGTTTTCTCAAATTTACATATTAGACATTTTGACAGAAAAAACCATAATGACAAGTGGCAAACAGCTTGAATCCAGACCAGACGCCACGTTACACGGCGTCTGATCTGAAATCAAGCTGTTTGCAAATGAAAGCCAAATTACCTCCCTATAACGACTCCCTCCGAACAACGCACATATTTTTTTGTCTCTCATTGGGTGTCGTTGTAGAGAGGGAGCACTGTAACAGTACAGCCATGAGCAGCGTGGCCTGTAGGAGCTGATGACTGTGAAAGTTAAGACACTTTAGTTTAACTTGTTCAGTGAGGTTATGAGAGCCACAGAGCAGCTTAAGTCTCAAGTCAGACAACACCTATAAGTCAAACGACCTTGATCAGGAACCATCTGATCTGGATCTGCACTGTTTTCAAAAAGTGTCAATATACACTTTTAGCAGAAGGGTTTACCCATTACCCGATAAATATGCATTTTTGCGCCATTAATTTATTCCTCCCCTGAATACAGTAATATAGTTTTGATTGATATTGTCATGTACATGTATATGCACCTTAAGTAATATTTCCTATATCTTAGCAGATGGTAGCTTTACCCATAACCCCATAGCCAGTTTTTAGTTTTACAGAAAGGTGACCTCTTAAAGCAGGTTGAAAGTAAAGCAGAATGTGCCTTAAGGCACATTCTGCTTTACTTTCAGCCAGCTTTAAGCTACTATCTACTGGAATATACAAATTATTTCTTATGATACATATTCATGTCTGTTTAAATTGGAATTATTTTCTCTAATGGAGGAATAAATAAAATGAGTAAAAATGTGTATTTATTTGGTTACGGGTTAAAGCAGGCTGAAAGTAAAGCAGAATGCACTTCTGCTTTACTTTCAGCCTGCTTTAAGAAACCATCCGTCTTCAATACCCAAAACAGGGTAAGGAGGAAAGTGTTAATACGTGTTTGATTACATGTACATGTACTTTGATTTTTTATTGTGGTAGCCAGAGCAGCTTTAATCTAGAGAGCATATCAGGATTTACTCTTTGACTTTTTCCATAATTGATGTGGCATTCATTAGTTGGTCATTAATTGTAAATGGATAGTGTGCTGATTATATGATATCCATTACATTATAAGCCTGCTGAAACTGTTGCTGTTACTGAGGGATTGTTGGCAACTTATAGGGTAACTATGGTGACGTTTATAAGGCCAAGATATGATAATCTGCTACTTGTGGTCTAGTAGTATGGTGCTGGACTAGTATCACAGAAGTCACTGGTTCGAGCCCTCGCTGCATCCCAAACATTTCTAATGGTCTTTAAGATCAGACCTTAAACCTAGTTCCCATGTATTAAATTGGTGATATTCACAGGGCATGGCTTAAAACAACCAGAGGGGAGTGGGGGAGGGGATTCCAGTATAATTATCAGTACTTTCACTTCCCCCAAAACAGAACTTGATATTTGGCATTGAAATTGTTAGCAAACAATATACAGTGTAGCTCCATTATATCGCGGAAGTTGGGGTCCACAAAATGAAATCCGCGATGTGGTCGGATCGCGATATAGCCCAATTCTGAGCTGAACTAAATTCTGTTGTATATTCCATTGCCAAACTCTATCATATCCATGTCATGCAATAAACATGGTTTCTTGGTTGATTACCTTGTTATTTCTTGTCAAAACAAGTCTTTATATGCACTGTCATATCTAGCATCAGCGTTTTCATGTGTATTATACCAAATGCGTACTTTCGTTTTTGACAACGGCCGCCATTTTGATTTAAATGTGCGTGTGTATCAGTAAGATTCAGTTACTCGTGGAAATCACACTTAATGCCTATATCGCGATTAGAAAGCGGATAAAATGAGATTTTCTCGGTTGAATTGTCAAAAAAACAACGTACCGCGGTATATGAAAGAACAATGAAACCAATTTACAGTTCACAGGTTAAATTTAATTCATTTCTTGACCGACATTGTTCGAGTACGTTGTTTTCAGGTACGAATCGCAGTTGTAATTGTAAGCGTCTGCATGATTGATGTATCAAAATGTGAATGACTGTGATTTTAATGTCTGTGGTTATCTCTCCACTGCTATTAATGCGGATTGATCGACTTTGATAGTTATAACTCAATCAGGTTAGTTTGCTAATTATTGCTAAATAATGAGGGAAACTCGCGCATGCGCGAGTTCACTCAAGGCCTTTTGTTTGTTTGTTAGTGCACCTGTCAATCAACGCAGCGGGATGACACATGCCCAGTCCACAGATGGTGATAATTGACACTGATTACGCAATCATAGCGACCTGTTAAAGGAAGATATAATTATGAAACAAACAGAAATGATCGATACTCCGCTTTTATTGACTTTTAGTATACATATAGGAAAAAATGGGGTCCAAACCGAGACCGCGATATATTGGCTTTCGCGAAATAGCGGACCGCAAAGTAATGGAGCTACACTGTACATTCTTTGATCAATTTAGTGTTCCAAAACATTGGATGTTCCAATTGTTCAGTGAAATATTTCTTAAGAAGTCCTTTGACAAAGATCGTCATTGCTTGCCAAGGTAGCATACACTGGCTTTCCTTACACAAAAAGTTACCTCAAATTTGACCGGATATAAAATGACTATATGTACAACTTAACTATAGTGTATGTAACTGGCTATTTTGACATAGAACTTCCCCAAACAAGCACTAAGGAAGTATTCATTGCAATATCCAGGACTAAATATATAGGTTTGACATTCATGCTGTCCATTCAATACATTTAAATCTTTCAGAACTATTCCACTTTTGAGAAATGACCAATTTATGTTGAAACTTAGGATTGGTTTTGGAGAATATCTCAGAAATGTAAAAGTACAAAACAGTGTAGATCCTGATCAGAGGGCTCCTTTAGGAGCCCTCTGCTCAGGATCTACACTGTTTCCAAAGGAAACATACTCTTTTCCTGCACAGTAGTAGTTAACATATGACCATATATAATATCCGCTATATGTACAACTAAACCATGTAACTGGCTATTTTGACAAAGAACTTCTCCGAACAAGCACTAAGAAAGTATAATTCATTGAAATCTCCAGGACTAAATAGGTTTAACATTCATGCTGTCCATTAACAGGAATATTCATTATTTATCATGCCATTGATTTGGCAAATCCTGGACCTCTTTTCATTCCCTAGATATTCATAAATTCTCATTGTATAATAGTACCTTCACTTCCTCTAATTAGTTTCAGGACACTGAGCATAAATATATCAAAACATTGATATACTGATATCGATCGGTACCCAGTTCTGTATTTTTTTCATCACCCCCTGTTATCCTCTCAGGACCGAGAACCAGCAACACTATAATACATAAAATGTCAACATAGCCAGATTGACTGGCACCGATGTAGTCAGACCTATACTGAGTGACCAATCAATTAACTCAAGTAAATAAAGCAGGCTGAAAGTAAAACAGAATGGTCCTTAACTCTTTCCTCCCTGAAACTTTAAATGGACAATTCCAGTTTCCATCTTAGTCTAGTCCATTTCTGACTTTAAAGGGTTGTTTTTGTCAAAGTTTTGCATTATGACAAACAGTGAAGACCCTGATCAGAGGGCTAGGAGCCCTCTGATCTGGGTCTTCACTGTTTGCTTAGGACAAGTGTACTATTCACAGTCATGTACACTGTTTGCAAATGACGCCAATATACGGGACTTAAAGGTTCAAAGGGTTAAAGTTTACCCCATCTGCTAGGATATGGACAATATTTATTGCGCTGCATATTGGAACTCTCTTCAATGGAGGACTATTATTGTATTTATAGAGTAATGGATTTTAAGTAGCATTCTGGTTTACTTCAGACTACTTAAGGAGCCCTCGGAGCAGGGTCTAAACTGTTTACATAGGACAAATGTACTCCTCACAGGTACACTGTTTGCAAATGAGGCATATATGCGTAACTAGGGTTCAAAGAGTTGATACAGGTTTGACTGTTATTATGTAACATCCTTCTATACTTTCATTTTGCTTTAACCCATATTAGTCCATAAATATGTCATTTTAACCCTTTGATTAAAAATAGTTCTACTTTTTAATATCATGAATATGCCTTACAAGAAATATTTCCTAGCAAAAGGTAGCTTAAAACAGTTTGAAAGTTAAGCAGAATGCAACTTCAGGCACATTCTGCTTTACTTTCAAACTGCTTTAATAGGTTGTCTATTTTCAATACTAGAAATAGGCTATGGGCATAATGGGTTAATTAAGAAATAATCTATGTTCTACCGTTGTGAAACGGTATTTTACAACGGTTGGGAGTTGTGGTGCGCAGGAATTGACCACGAAGGCCGAAGGCCTGAGTGGTCAATTCCTGCGCACCACAACGACCGACCGTTGTAAAATACCGTTTCACAATGGTAGAACATAGATTATTTCGATTCTAACATGACCAGATTTAAAGAAATTCATTAGAAAGCAAATCAAATGTTCCATACTTATTTCCTCAGCGGATGAAGTTTTTCGGCCGAATAACTTTTTCCGCGGCTTTACAAGAATCTAACACCCATAAGCAAATTTACATTTATCGATCCACAATCTGGCATAGAACAAACATTACATCAAACAAGACAGAAGAATGAGAAAATTACTGTAACGTTACTGGTTAAAAGTATATGGTCTTCACCGGCTATATGAATAACGTAAGAAATTCAAAAACATAACGTATGAGCGCACGAGGTCACGTCATGTCATATAACCGCGGGAGGAGCGTGGTATAACGTCTCAGGTATACCACGATAGACATGTTCTTTGTTTATAGAGACGAATTCACGTGTCATGTTAGAATACAAGTTTGACTGTACTTAATAATATTCTTTCTTTACTTTCACCCTGCTTTAATCTACCACACTATCTTTAACATCATCAATAAGTGGGTAGTAAAGGTAGGGACTTAACTGTAATAAATCGAATGTCTCCCAGTTTGGACAAAAATTATTAACTGAGTTATCCAGTGGCTCCCCTGGATCTAGACTAAATGTCAGTCAGATTATGTGACCATCAATTAATGAATCTCCGGTCCCAGAAGAGTGATTTTGATTGGAAGTTTTCGTTAGACATACATAAAGAACCTCCATTAGACATTGCTTGTCCCTGATACAGCACTAGAAGTGTTATAAAACCAATATCACCCACACTTAACCCTTTACCCCATAGCCTGTTTCTAGCATTGAAGATAGGTGACCACTTAAAGCAGGTTGAAAGTAAAGCAGAATGTGCCTTAACCCATTCCCCCATAGCCTGTTTCTAGCATTGAAGATAGGTGACCACTTAAAGCAGGTTGAAAGTAAAGCAGAATGTGCCTTAACCCATTACCCCATAACCTGTTTCTAGCATTGAAGATAGGTGACCACTTAAAGCAGGTTGAAAGTAAAGCAGAATGTGCCTTAACCCATTACCCCATAGCCTGTTTCTAGCATTGAAGATAGGTGACCACTTAAAGCAGGTTGAAAGTAAAGCAGAATGTGCCTTAACCCATTACCCCATAGCCTGTTTCTAGCATTGAAGATAGGTGACCACTTAAAGCAGGTTGAAAGTAAAGCAGAATGTGCCTTAAGGCACATTCTGCTTTACTTTCATCCTGCTTTGAGCTATCATCTACTATGATATAGTATAGATTTCTCTCAAAACATATTCATAACTGTATAAGTTAAAATTATTTTCTTCAGTAGAGGAAAACATTAAAAGCATAAAAAGGTGTATGTATGGGGTAATGGGTTAAAAGAATGCTCAGTTTAGAATGTTAAAGTCAGGTAGCAGCCTAAAGCATGATGAAAGTAAATCATGAGAGCTGTTTGACTTAACTCCTGTTTTATGCATTCACCAAAACTAAACAAAAGAGACTAATAGCTTCTATAATAAGTGGGATTAATATTAGGCCTACACTGTTTCTATTTTAAAATAACCTTTTGCCTAGATCAAGTATCAGAATAGCTAGCATGTGGTAGGTAATCATTATTGATATTTATTTTAAATCAGTGTAGACCCAGATCTGACATCATCTGAAATAGTTGTCTGATCAGTCTGCACTGTTTTCTTATAGGATCTGTCTGGTTTTGCTGTTTGCCTACAGCCTAGCCTGTTTTAGTTTTGAAGACTTGACCTGACTTAATGCAGACTAAAGTAAAACAAAAAGCATGTGCCTTAAAGCGCATTCTGCTTTGTCAACCTGCTTTAAGCTACCATCTACTAGAATATAGAAAATATTTCTTATGGTGCATAGTCATATATAGGGCAACACAGACTGCACCTCTTGAATCTCAGTTTAGAAATTTGCACTTTTTCCAGCTCTCGAGTCTAGCTATGACATCACATAATGCCTTTATGGTACTCTCCGAGAGGCAATTATTAACTTAACCAATTAGATGTGGACATTGATTGTGAAACTAGCCAGTTAGCCATTGTATTCTGGCTGCAGTAATGTCCACAGTCTGACGCTGGTGCCAACATTCTGTCATTCAGACAAAAGAGGTCAACTTACATTAAAACTCTTTGAACCCTAGTCACTCATATATGCGTCATTTTCAAACAGTGTACCTGTGATGAGTACACTTGTCCTTTGCAAACAGTGTAGACCATGATCAGAGGGCTCCTAAGGAGCCCTCTGATCAGGGTCTACACTGTTTGTCATTTTGCCACATATTGTCAACATTTACCCTAAAAAGCTAAAAATGGACTTGGCTAAATTGAAAACTAGAATTGTCCATTGTGAGGTCTTAGGGAGGAAAGGGTTAACCCATTACTCCATAGACACTTTTTAAAGCCTTTAATTTATTCCTCCATTGTAGGAAAATAGTTCCACTTTATACTGTCATGAATAAGCGCTGTAAGAAATATACCCTATTTCCTAGCAGCTAGTAGCTTAACTCTTTGAACCCTAGTCACGCATATATGCGTCATTTGCAAACAGTGTACCTGTGATGATTACACTTGTCCTATGCAAACAGTGTAGACTCTGATCAGGGTCTACACTGTGTCATTTTGACATATTTTGTAAAAATCAACCCTAAAAAGTAAAAAATGGACTAGACTAAAATGAAAACTAGAATTGTCCATTTGAGGTTTCAGGGAGGAAAGGGTTAAAGCAGGCTGAAAATAAAGCAAAATGTGCCTTTTTGGAAAATAACAGGCTAATGTATAACGAATGAAACGAAGAAATCTTGGTCATCATGAGAAATTTTAAAGTACTCAAAATATTGGGACAGTCTGATCAGGGTCTACACTGTTCGCCATTGTATTTGAACCTTTTGGACACATTATTGTGTGATAAAGGCAATTCATTTAAATTGTAGAATAGTTTGAGCAGTTTAACAGGGTGTCCAAATATTTAGAATTTTTACGGAAGGTCTTGAGATATTAGTAGCAGTCATTGTAGAAAGTGGAAGTCATGCATAATTGAAAACAAAAGGAAATTACTAAACGGGAACAATTTTTCAATGCTCTGACCAACTTCATTATTTTGAGTCCATTGTCTCCTTGTAGTCAATCATTAAATAGCTCCAAGCTGACTTATGACCAGGGAAACAAGAAAAAAATGCAAATGTAGAGTGCAGTTGACCTATATCGAGAATTTGAGAGCAATGATATTCTTTTCCAATGAACAATGTTTATCCATGGTTAAAACCATATATCTATTGCAAACATTTTGGAACCAGATCAGACACAGAACTAGGTGTCTGATCAAGTTCCTAATTGTAAATCACTGTGATTGCTGCAAATCTTAAAAAAAAAATCAAAAAGCTGTCATTTTCTACATTTAGTTGAAATGTGTTGGTGTTTACTGCCCTTAACCCATAACTCAATACCCTGTTTCTAGTACTGAAGATATAGATGACTACTTAAGGCAGGTTAAAAGAAAAGCAGAATGTGCCTAAAGGCGCATTTTGCTTTTCTTCAAACCTGCTTTAACCCTTTCCCTCATAGAAGCGCCTTTTAGCGCATTCAGTTTATTCTTGCCCTGAAGAAAATAGTTCCAATTTATACATTCATAAATATGTATAATACAAAATATTTCTATATTCTAGCAGATGATAGCTTAAAGCAGGCTGAAAGTAAAGCAGAATGCGCTTAAAGCGCATTCTGCTTTACTTTCAACCTGATTTAAGTGGACACCTATTTTCAATACTAGAGATATGCTATGTGGGAAAGGGTTAAGCTATCATCTGCTAGAAATATAGAAAACAAATTCATATGATACATTCATGACTGTATAAATTGGAACTATTTTCTTCAGTGGAGGAATGAATTAAAAGGCATAAAAAGACATATTAATAGGGCAATGGGTTAAACGGGAAAGAATAAAGTCTTGCCCACTGTAATACTGTAATTGGATTTGGTAGGGAAGCAATCAAGAAAATACAGTTGGAACTTATATCCATTTACTGATTGAGGGTCCTTAACCTTTTGAATGCTGTGTATTTTGATTGGTCTGCAACAATTGTCAATTGCTACTGTTCTAAAAATAGAGTTTCTAAAACTCTCTTCAAAGTAAGGTATGAGTGTCAAACAGTTTGGTTCCCGATGAGACGCCGCATAATGCGGCGTCTCATCGGGAACCAAACTGTTTGCAAAGGTTGTAATGGTTTTCGTCGCTAGCATGCTAAGAATAAACCCTTTCCTTGCTACACAAGTTGTCTTTTTATTAAAAAACAATTCAATTTAAACAAGTTGTCTCCTTTAAAAATGCTGTCTTCAATAATGTCGAAAGTCATGTGACTTCCATATTTCTGTGGGTGTACAACTTATAGTTTGGATCCATATGAAATGACCAGTATCTTGGCATCTCATCTGAATCCAAACTGTTTGCTAAATTCCAGTATGGCTTTTTTTGGTATTGGGTAACTTTCAGTTGCAAAAAAGATAATTTAGAATCTCAATGACTATAAATACCATCGTATTTATTCAGATTATGGAGTTCAAAGCCATTGACACACCTCGTTAATTTACCCTTATGTCACTGGGGGCCATGCAACTAGGTATTACGATGAAATGTTTTGCTACGACAATTTTTACGGGTAATATTACAAATTTGTATTGCTATGAAGACAACTTTAAATTACAATGACTTTAAATTTATTATAATACCTATATACATGTAGGTTGTCGTAGCAATATATTTTGATGATAATACGTAGTTGGCCCCCATGTATGTGCCATGGCCATTTGGTGAAGAAGTCATGACACAGTGCTGTAAATGACATCTGGAATAGTAAACGCGTGGGCAAAGGTCTTGAAAATGTACTGGAACTCTACTGTCTCTACTCTACTACTCTAATATTCATATATTAACCCTTTCCCACATAGCCTATTTCTAGTATTGAAAATAGGTGTCCACTTAAAGCAGGTTGAAAGTAAAGCAGAATGCGCCTCAAGCGCATTCTGCTTTACTTTCAGCCTGCTTTAAGCTTTTATCTGCTAGAATATAGAAAATATTTTGCATGATACATATCTATGAATGTATAAATTGGAACTATTTTCTTCAGTGAAGGAATAAACTTAATGCGCTAAAAGGCGTTTCTATGGGGGAAAGGGTTAAACTCCGCCCACTAACTTCTATCATCTGAACTATGACATTGGCCAACAAAATAAGGGAAAATTCCCTCGAAAAAAACCGCATGCTCATGTCTGTCAGATTCTGTATCAAAACGGTGCATATCCTGATCAGATAGCTCCTTCAGGAGCTGACTGATCTGGATCTGCACTGCTTTCATTTAATAGCTTCACTACATATATAAGCTAAAAGTAAAAGGGTTAGATTTCAAAATTGCCAAAACTTTTTTAAAACATCATTGGTGATCATGTGGTGACAAGAAGTTATCGGTGACTATTTTCTATCCAGGTCACAGTGACTTTAGGAGATTGTGGCTTAGGAAGTGGGTAAAAAACTGCCATAGTCTGAAATTGTCATTACAATTTATGTCAATGTCTGGGAATATCGTGATGTGTCAACGCCATGTCAACATTCTTAATACTCTTTTCCTCCACGGCCATTAGAGCAAGACTTTAACCCTGTACCAGGGCTCCAGATAAAGGGGAGTTAACTACACAAATTTAACATTTTCTTACTCATTTTAGCATTAAATCCTATGGTGGTACTACTCATTAGAATCGTCTCTTTGAGACGATTCTAATGAGTAGTGACACCATAGGGTTTAAAGCGGAAATAAAGATTTGAGTTTTTGAAATATTCCACTTATCTGGAGTTCTGCTTTACCCCATAGCCTGTTTCTAGTTTTAAAGATGGATGATCATAAAGTAAAGCAGAAGATGCTTTAAGGCAATTCTACGCCTGCTATAAGCTACCATCTGCTCGGATATAGGAAATATTTCATATGGTGCATATTCATAACTATATAAAGTGGAACTATTTTTCTTCAGCATAGGAACTAATTATAGGTGTTATCTCTTTGCATGCTAGCGGCACGAATATATCTGCCACAGTGAGTACCTTTGCAAACAGTTTGGATCCAATCTATCTGACACTCTTGACCTGTTTTGAAACAAACTTTAGGAAAAAATATATTTTTAGAACAGCTGCAGACGACAATTGTTGCAGATGAAAAAAATACCCAGCATGCAAAGAGTTAAAAGGTGTATCTATACAGGGTTATAGATAAGGTTTGGATGGAATTGGGTATTTACTCCTTGAAATTTTACGGAATTGGGTTTTTGCAATTTTTATTGGGTTTTGGGAGTTTTCGTAATTGGGTATCATTCATATTCTGATTAGGTTTCCAAAATTTCTTTGCTTTTTGCTACATTTCTTTGCTTTTTGTTACTCCTTGTTGTGAAAAACAATTGCTTTTTCCACAATTTTAATTGGGTAAATACCCCAATACTCCCCTTATCTATAACCCTGTCTATATAGCCCGGGGCATAAGGTCGATATTTTGCCAAAATACTTCAAATAATGATGCAAGCAAGGGACTTTCTACAATAAGTGTTTAGACATATCTTATCCTAAAAAACCCGTTAGCCACTTCAATTTCCCTGGCAGATTCAAGATGGCGGCCTTTTTCAAAATGGCTGCCATTTCAAGTGTGCATAAGTTATGTCGTTATTGCCAGTCTAATGTACATACAAACAAGCAAGCAAAACTAACACTTATGAGATGTAAAATATAAATCATCAATTGTGGATCGCGGAATATTGCTAATTATTCAAGATGGCCGCCAAAAATTCAAAATGGCGGCCGTTTTCACTCTTTTTTCATTGTTATAAGAGCACATGTATTTCTGAAGGATTATTAAACTTCATTTCCACGGTTTGTGTGTTCATTGTTCTGTCCTAATACTATGCAAAGCTATTGAAGTATATACATTTGTTTTATGCATGATTTCCTAGAAAATTTTAACGTTCAAAATTTCTAATAACACTAAGATTTTTCATTTTGTAACATTGCTTTTTTATCTAAAATAGACTTGTCAGATTTTGGGGAAATAACATTCCTAGGGGCATTTTTGGGAAAAGTTGACAGATCACATTTTTGCCATAATGTAGGCATGCTAAATCCATTTCTATTGTCTTTCACTCTCTCCCACGAGGCTGAAAGCCCCAAAATGATAAAAACAAAACAAAATGGCCACCAAAACACTTATTTTCGTTATTATATCCGATCTTTCGGGAATCCAATTCTGATAGTTTTTACTCCTCCTAAACCACATTGCTGAGTACAACCATCGTTACAGGAGCATTTTTGGGGCTAATTTCTTTCAAAGGATTGATTCAATAAAGAGCTCTGATTGCCATGGCAACCAATGTAAAAAACTGGTAAAATCTTTAAAACATTTTCTTGTAAATACACCAGACACAGAGGTTAGATATTTGATATATTGGTCGTATTTACTAGCAGATCTCAATAAAGTTTATTCATATCATATTCTTAATCTAAATTGTAATGGGATAACACTACGTTGAAAGCCATATTTTAATATATTGCAATATGCAGAAACTTTATTGCAACCTATAGCAATAAACTAGCGTCCTTCAAAATGTGTGTTACTTCGGCATTTTCTTGAAATCTATTTTTAAGATTTTTGTCTTAATACATCATTTTAAGGGCCAATTCCGTGCGGATTTGACAACTTATCATGCACGTCAATACCTTATTTTACACGGTCTAAATTTGGTGAAAATAACACAACACGAATGGCACTACAACCATGCATGTTATAGAGTTTGAAACTACTATTGTGATGCATTGAAGGGACAAATATAGTTTTATACTTTAATGTGTCAACATTTATGTTGTTTTGTTGTTATGCGAACGTTTCAAAACAAAGTTATCAAATTTAGTACAGTTTGTCGATGAATACTATATTCATATACATTTTATGGTTGATAGATTAACAACTTAGTTATTGAGAAATATAAAATATTTTAGTTTGTTGTAAAACTGTATCCTGTTTAAGATGAACTTGAAAAATAAATCATTTATTCGTAAACAAGTTGATATAACCAATAAACAAATGTAAGAAATGTTTTGCATTTTTCAAGTTATATTACACTTTTGAATGCATGCTTTAATTTTACAATAAAAGTAGGTGAAACACACATCTCAAATTTATTAATACTATTCAATTCAATGTATTAAGTATTGGTGGCCTAAAACATAAGTAAAGTTCCAGCTAGTTCGACATTTAAAGGCGTTATGGCACTTTTTCTAAGCTATATGATATAACAATATGATTGAATTCTGTAGCAAATATGGCCAATGCCTATTTTCCACAACGAAGAGAACTGTTGTTGTCAATTTATTATGCATCGATGTATCCGCAAGAAATGCGCTTTTCAACGATGTATTACACATACATGATTATTATACATGTGTGCAAAAGTAAAATAATTTTGGAATGACCTCGTCAGTAAAGAGGCCCTGCCTCGGGGTCAATAGTTTGACATAGACATCGCATATAGAAAAATATGCTTTACAAAATTCATAAACCAAAAGCTCAAATAGTTGATGTAAAGCAAAGCATAGTAGACGTCTACACAGTTTGTTAAAAGCATTGTAGTCCGGAAGTAGTAAATAACCCCACCAATAGGTCACTAGCTTTATATAGATTTAAAAAGGAAACTTAAAGAAATCTTATCTAAACCTTATAGCCAAAGCTTCATTTTTAGTGCAGATATTTCGCCTAGAGGACCTCTATCAACTTTGTTAAAATCATAGCCCTGAGACCTATGTCATCTTGATGGTCGATGTCAACCTTGTTACTTTCTAAAGCAATGACGTATGCGCACTCTATGCTCTTGCTCATGGTGACTCGCGCTAGATTCTTCATCGTACTCTGTACATAATCGGCTGACTTCGGGGCCTGCCATAATTCAGTGTCTTTGAGCTGAAGGTCCTCTGTGATGCAAAGTGCACCCCGTTGCCTTTGATGGTTGAATTCGCCTGTTCGTGAGCTTGGTCTATTGCTAGGGTTGAGAATTGTCTCATTAAGAATGTGGTGGTCTTAGTGTTACCAATAACTCCTGCTCCTTATTGTTCTATTTATTGATCAATTCTTGGCTTTTAACTGGATCAGCATGGTTGAATCAACACCTAGGTTTCATCGCTATGTACAACGTTTCCATTTCAGAAATTCATGAAACGCTTCTGTTGATAGCTGCATGGTGCATTTTATTCACATATACGTTTCTCCTTTGAGCATAGTTTGTGTGACTTAACTGCTTAAACAAGAGGACCGTAACCCTCCTATATCGCTCACCAGTGTCATGGAGTTTGACACAATAGCCGCTGTGCAGGAACAATTCTAATACTAGGGCTCTGATTTTAACTAACCTGTAACAGGTCTACTACGTCATTCTGGACAAAATATACTTATAGGATGTTTCGTTAGGTTAGGACACTTTTTCAAATACTAATTTTCCATTGGTAATATGTTGACATGACAGCTACTTTCTTCAACAAACTTCTACAATAGCTGAATCGCTACGACAATTCCCAGCCGTAGATAAATATGTTGTGTGTTGTTAGGATGGAATTGTTATAGAAAGGTGTAAATTGTGCTGTATGGGCATATTGGTAACCATTGTTGTAAGGAGGAAATCGTTGTAAGGGGGACTGTAGTAGGGAGACAATAAAGATTTAGGGTGTTGACATTAATACTCTTTTAAGTATTCAAATAAAAGTCTATGTAAACCCATAAAACTATAGATACCAAATTCTAAAACTAGCGCTATTTTTAACAAAGTTGATAGATGTCTTCAAGGCGATACTCTACAATATAAAACGAAGTTCTGGGCTAAAAGGTTTTTGATAAGATTTTATATAGTTTACTATTTAAATCTATGTAAAGCTAGTCACCCATGGGCGGGTCGATTTATTACTCCCGGGCTATAATGCATTTAACAACTGGGTATAGGTCTACTACGTTATACTTTACATCAAATATCTAACTTTGGCTTAATCCTATATACGATACGTCTATGTAAGGCTGTTAATCCCGGCGCTGGACCAATTTACTTATATTGCAATACAGTTTCTCTGTATTGCAATATATTACAATATGGTTTTCAGCGTATTTTACACCACAATAATCTTGATGAAGGAATATGTTATGAATAAACTTGATTGCGGCCTGCTTGGTATTACTATACATAACATATCTAAGTTCCGGACTTTGTGGATAATATTTTTTTTAAATTGTGCAGTTTTCTTTTTTCTGTTGTCGCCATGGCAACCAGAGTGTTTTATTGAATCAATTCGTTAAAAGAAATTGGCCTAAACAATGTCCATCTTGAGTTTCGTTGTTATCAGCCATGTGGTTTAGGAGAAGCAGATGTAATATGTGTGTTTGATCCACGAAAGATCGTTTATAATACCGAAAATAGTTGTTTTGGCGGCCATTTTGTTCATCGTTGTTTGACCGTTAGCTTCATGGGAAAATGTGACAGATAGCAGAAATAGATACACACCTTAATTGTGGTAAAAAGGAGGTATATCAACTTTCCTTAAAAAAGCCATTTCCCAAAAGTCTGGCAAGACTATTTTATAAATAAAAGTTTCAAAATGAAATCACGTGAAGGAATTTCGTTAGTATCTTCGTGTTATAAGGTAGTGTGGCTGTGGAAATCGTCTTGGAATTAATGCATTAAACAAATGTATAGACTTTAATAACTTTAAATAGTGATATAAGAACAGAAAAGTTTACAAATGGCTCGAGGAAAAGTTGTTTTATAATCCTTTAAAATTACATGTGGTTAAAGTACAATTGAAAATAGTGAAAAGTGGCCGCCATTTTGAATTTTTGGCGACCATCTTGAATAATTAGCAATATTTCGTAATCCACAATTGATGATTTTCATTTTACATCTCATACATATTAGTTTTGTGTGACTTTTCGAACTGGCATGGAAATAACCATTACGACATAACTTATACAAAATGGTAATGGCGGCCATTTTGAAAATTGCCGCCATCTTGAATCTGCCAGGGAAATTGAAGTGGCTAACGGCTTTTTTCGGTTGACAATGGTCATGTTAGTAAACCTGCAAAGTGGTTTGCTTGCATCATGGAATGAAGTATTTTTCGACTTATGCCCCGGGCTAATATGGAGAATAGGTATAATGTGAAGACAAGGGTATAATGACTGGTTTGTCAAATTTATAGTATTGGAATACAGTACTGAACTTTATTAAATTAAATTGATAATCGCAAGCGAATTGCCATTGAATCGGGCGCTTCAATAAACAAATCCTACGTTTGAACATTTTTACGAGAATTTTCCGAAGCGGTTGAGACAAAAATGGAATCGAAAACATTAACGAAGACATATTTGCGAACATTTGTGAGATACACCATTCAAGAAAACTTACCCGAGGGTAAAGTTAGTATTTTGAATCGCAAGCGAATTGCCATCGAATTGCAAGCGAATCACAAAAATTGTTATTTTAATAAGGTTCAGTACTCGACATGTAGAGCCATTTTTGAAGCTATGTTCAGACATGACATGTATTCAGTTCTTAAAAGGAAAACATTGTAGATCAATTATTAACTCTTCTGTTAAGGAGATTCTTTTGGAAAAAGGATAGATCCAAATCAGACAGGTCCTAAACAGTCTTCACCTTTTTCTTATAGAATCTGTCTTATATGAATATGAACTCTTTGAGGACTTTACCTCAAAGCCTGTTTCTTGTTTTGAAAACAGGGGCCACTTAAAAGCAGGTGGAAAGTAAAACAGAATGCACCTTAAGCCAGGTGCATCCTGCTTTACTTTCAGCCTGTACTAAGCTACCATCTGCTATGATATAGGATATTCTTTATTTCAGATGGTGCATATTATGCATTACTGTATGAATTTGAACTACTTTATCATAATAATAAGAAATACATAAATGACAAAACCCTAAATACCGGTAGTCAAAAATGGACTAGATTTAATAGTATACTGGATTATTAAAGTTTGAAGTTTCAGGGAGAAAAGGTTTAAGGGCCATAAGATATCCATCATATTTTAATTGCTCATTATCATTCAAAATTTAAAAGTGAAACATTAAAGGCAATTTAAATTAAATGCAACCTCAAGAATTTTATTTTCCAATGATTGAGTAGATATGTGGAATTTTATGCATACTTCCTTCAAAGTTTTAGAGATATGTCAAACATCAGATTTTTGTTGCTATTGCAAGCCTGCCACTCACGACTATAGCTCCATATGCAAACAGCTTGGATCCGGATGAGACGCCGAGTAACTCGGCGTCTCATCCGGATCCAAGCTGTTTGACACTCGGACAACATTTTCAGCAATTTTGAGCAACTTTGAAGCACTTTGAAACTTGAAGCAGACGAGAAATATAGCAGACGACAATTTATTTGGCGGGCTTAGGGTTATTATTTACCCTACTATTGTCTAAATTTTCAGGGCTCAAGATAAGTGGGAGTAAACTGAGCAAATACAACATTTTCTCTCTTATATTAGCAACAAACCCTATTGTGTTACTACTCATTAGAATCGTCTCGAAGAGTTTACCCATTACCCAATAAATACGCCTTTTAACGCCTCTAATATATTCTTCCACTGATGCAAATAGATAAAATTTATACATACATCAATATATGTTTCATAAGAATTATTATCTATTTTCAAGAAGTAGCTTAAAGCAGGCTGAAAGTAAAGCAGAATGTGCCTTAAGGCACATTCTGCTTTACTTTCAACCTGCTTTAAGAAGTAGCCTATTTTCAAAACTAGAAACAGGCTATGGGTTAAAGTGACACCATAGGGTTTAATTAATCCAGAAATCAAGATTTTAGTTATTGAAATACCCCACTTATCTGGAGCTCTGTATTATTTTATAAAAAAATATCAATTAGTGTTTATTGTCCTTTCTACCTTATAAATTAAAAAGCAAGTGTCAAACAGTTTGGATTCTGATCAGTAACTTGACTTCTGATAGGATTCAAACTGCAAATACCCCAGACAGGAAAAGTGTTGAACGGCTAGGTTTTAAACTAGCAGCCTTCATATAATTGTTATTAACCCTTAGCCCACCAAATAAATTGTCGTCTGCTATATTTCTCGTCTGCTTCAAGTTTCAAAGTGCTTTAAAGTTGCTCAAAATTGCTGAAAATGTTGTTCGAGTGTCAAACAGCTTGGATCCGGATGAGACGCCAAGTTACTCGGCGTCTCATCCAGATCCAAGCTGTTTGCATATGGAGCTATAGTCATGAGCGGCAGGCTAAGGGTTAATTCTGTTATTATCTCTTTGCGTTCTCATGGCGAAATTGTAATTACCTTTGCAAACAGTTTGGATCCATATGAGATGCACATAATGTTTCATCAGAATCTTAACTGTTTAACATCTGACCCTACTTTGAAAAGAGACCTTAGTAGCCTAGTGGTTATAGTCACTGACAATCACTCCATTGCTCCTCAACGCTGTGGGTTCAAATCCCGGTCTTTGCACTTCATATCAAAGATATTTTGAAAAGAAAATTTCAAAAATTATTTTAATTAGAACAGTTGCAGATGCCATTATTACTTATCTAACAGCTTAACACTTTACCTTATAGCCTGTTTCTAGTTTTGAGAATAGGTGACCACATAAAGCAGGTTGAAAGTAAAGCAGAATGCACCTAGGGTGCATTCTGCTTTACTTTCAGCCTGCTTTAAGCTTTCAATTGCTAGAATGTGGAAACTATTTCTTATAATACATAATCATGACTGATTAAATTGGAACTATTTTCTCTAATGGAGGAATAAATTAAATGTTCTAAAAAGGCGCTTCTATGGGGGAAAGGGTTAAGAAAGATGACTTGGTAGTCAGTCATAAGCCTTCTGTATTAGTTTTGTCTTGCAACTGTAATCCGACTTTAGAGAACACACTTTATCTCTGTAATGAATCGTCCCGCTACTGAATACATGTTTTTCTGTAAAACACACCTCCAATCAAAAAGTAAACCCGACTTATAAGCATACTAGTAGAATCCATCAGGTTTATTGGGGTAAAAATATGGGTTACAATGATACAGTTATATGGAATTAGCCTGTTACTTCTACATGCCAATTCTAGCTATTTGTTATGAACGCTGAACGAATGCAAGGAAATCTGTAATTTTCGCTGTTTGTGAATATCTCATCTTGTTAGTCGTGAATCTGGCCAAATTAGTGCCTTTACTCGTTGAATGCTAAGTAAAATGTCATCTGCTACTGTTTGACAATTAGAGGCATCTAAAATTTGTTCTGAGTGTCAAACATTTTGGATCTAGATGAGACGCTGAATTACTTGGCGTCTTGTCTGGAACCAAACTGTTTGCAAAGCTAAGCACGATTTCGCCGTTTAGCGTGCTGGCTGTTAATGGCATATATAATCAGCTAAAAGATCTAATTTGGGACATTAACGAAGTGTTAGATGTCAGTGAATAAATTGAATGTAGGCTGGTTCTCGGAAAATGCCTATTTAAGATGGGCAAAGTATGTGTTGCCGCATGTTATTTGACCAAGACAAATGGCTTTCCGTAGAAGCAGAGGATTATGGTATATAATTTTCGTCCAATCTACTGTATGGATGGGGCAGCAGTGTACTGTGGATAAATAGGTTTATACAGTTATACCCTGGGTTCTCGACCAATCAAAAATTGGATAATTTCTGGTTTGAAGGTAGGTGGCTGCTTTAAGCAGGATGGAAGTAAAGCAAAAAGCTCCTTCAGGAGCTTTTTGCTTTACTTTTATCCTGCTTTTAAGCTGTGACCTGTATTTAACTTTGAAAGTTATCCTTTTATTAAGTGTTTACAATATTGGAGTTTTACTATAGATAAATGGATGTTCGTAATAGTCCCATGTGACATCCATTTTGCTGAGAGAATCGGAAATTTCTCCAATATTACTCGTGAATTGTGTAACGTTTTGACATCTTTCTTTCACACAGTGTGTTTTTATGTCTCGATGGAATTTCCGTGAATATTGATGAGTTAACTCTCATATCAACTTGACACAAGTTCATGAACAGTTTAGATCCAGATCACATTCTGAGTAACCAAACAGGATTCCAAGCTGTTCCAGACTGATATTGATATGTCTTTGGTAGATTCTAATAAAATATGTAAAGTAAGTTTTATGTGAACAACGAATTTTAAATATTGCACTATTGTTACATTTTCTGAATTAACAATTATTGTCCACAGTCAACTGACAGCTCGGAAGCATTATAAAGAATTAATGTCTTGTCAATGGTGTGTAAGCGGTGAAAATTCCTTTGATGCAGTTGTATAGCATAGTTTACATGCAAATTGTGCACAGTTAAACTTGTAATCAGCAGAAATTGAAAAGCAAAATAATGTGAAAGCAGTCCAAAATACAGGAGCCTGTTTCATAAAATTTTGTACGTCAAAAAAGGTCGTAAGTCAAAACTTTAAAATACATTTAATTTTCTGATTCTCTATATAATCATGTCTTGTTACATCTCTTTGGAATCGTCTTGAAAAGACAATTCCAAAGAGATGTCACAAGACAGGATTAGATGGAGAAATAAATAAAAATTGAGACTTTTATAATCTGACTTACGACAGTTTTATGAAAGGGGCCCAATGTTACTTTTAAATGCAGGATAAGGTTGAAGCTGGAAGCTGCTAAAAGTTACGAAGACATAAAACAGGTTGTAGGAATAAATAGATGTGTTAAACAGAATATTAATGGGCTATGTCATGATCATTCTACAAAAGACCCAAAAGCAATCTTTAATAATTTATAGTTATTGAATATGAACAGAAGCTGTGAATAGTTTGGTCTTGCATGCATACGTATGGAGCCACCTCACAGCCCTCCTACATTCTTAAGCTCTAAGTTCTGAAAACGAATCATGGATGACGTTTTCAAGTACTTTCCAGATACAAGCTTAAAGCTGGCTGAAAGAGCATTCTGCTTTACTTTTCAACCTGCTTTAAGTGATAACTTGTCTTCAAACCAAGAACAGGCTATGGAGTAAAGGTTAACCCTTTCTTTCGTTCTCAATGATGCTTAAATGCACATTTGCAACCAGTTTGGATCCTGATCAGATGCCTCATAATGCCGCGCCTGATCAAGATCCGAACTGTTTGACACTCGTTTTGAAATTCTTCAGTCATACTGCCTTATTTTTTAACTTTTAAATGACATTGCAGAAAACAAAATTGAAGCAGACAACAATGAAATGGTGAAGGGGTAAAAACTCAACAAATTTGAGCATGAAAAGGTTAATACAACATTGATTGTCAGATACATCTAGTTGTATATTTATATGAGTGGGTACACTGAATATTTGCAAAATGTTCTCCTATATGTCTCCTCTAAACCCTATGTTGTGACTACTAATTAGAATCATCTCTTCGAGACCATTGTAATGAGTGGTCACAACATAGGATTTGGCGTAGATATAAGATAGTAAGCATTGGAAATACCCAGCCTATCTTTAGCTCTGGTAGATATTGGGAAAGAAGTATTGTGCCTCTTTGGGTTTCATGCACTTTAATATTTTATCAGTGCATAGAAGAGGATAATTTTGGGAATTAAATTTGTTTTGAAGAACACATTTGTTTCCATGGAAACAAATTGCAGTGTGCGTGAAACTGCAGGAAGCTTGTGTCATGGAGGTTTATCATGGTATGCATTGGAGCCGTTAGACATTGATTGGCTGGTTTGAGCTTCAGTCCTGACATAATAGACTACAAAATATATATACGTTAACCCATTGCACCATAGATGCATACTTTCATGCCTGTGATTTATTCCTCCACTGAAGAAAATAGTTCTCATTAAAATGAAGGAATAAAAAGCATATAAACCCATTACCCCATAAATACGCCTTTTTACGCCTCTTATTTATTCCTCCATTGAAGAAAAGAGTTCCACATTACATGTAGTCAGTCGTGAATATGTACCATAATAAATATTTTCTATATACAGTAAAACCTCGCTATTACGACCACTAAAAAGAAGGCAAATTGGTTGTATAAAAGACAGGTGACAGCTTAAAGCAAGGTGACAGTAAAACAGAAAGCTCCTAAGGAGCTTTCTGTTTTATTGTCATCTTGCTTAAGGCAGTCACCTGTCCTCAACATCTAAAAAATAACACAATTTAGTGGTTGTTATAGAGAGGTCGGGTGGTCGTCGACTCATCGATCGGTCGGTCTGTCTGCAAAATCTTGTACTTTCAACTCCTCCTTCAGTTTCAACCCGATTCATTTGATACGTGGCATAAATGTTACTCAGGAGTAGTAGATGTGTATATCACAAATTACAGGTCTCTGTGACCTTGACCTTTGGCCTTGAAATTGGTCTTGAAATTGGCAGGCAAAATCTTGTACTTTGAACTCCTCCTTCAATTTCAACCTGATTCACTTGATACTTGGCATACATGTTACTTAGGAGTAGTAGATGTGTATGACACAAATTGAAGTTCTCTGTGACCTTGACCTTGACCGTTGGCCTTGAAATTGGTATTGAAATTGGCAGGCAAAATCTTGTACTTTGAACTCCTCCTTCAATTTCAACCCCATTCATTTGATACTAAGTGGCATAAATGTTACTCAGGTGTAGTAGTTGTGCAAGACACAATTTTCAGGTCTCTGTGACCTTGACCTTTGGCCATGAAATTGGTCTTAAAATTGGCAGGCAAAATCTTGTACGGCGAACTCCTCCTTCACTTTCAACCTGATTTACTTGATACTTGGCATAAATTTTCCAAGTCCTTATGATGGTCCCAGCACCCTGCCATTGTAAAACCTCCTTGAAAAAGTATGCAGAGTGTGACAGAGTGCTTATAGTGGGGGTATTTATCGCCTTTAGTGATAGCCATCTAGTTCGGATCTGTTGAGCGCAAGAAATAAATTCAGTAGATCTATCTATATTTCTGTTGTTTAGTCAAGTATTTTGGTATTCTCTCTTTGGTTATATGGGAAAACAAGAACAGTGGTACATTTTTCAGTTCCAGCTTAGAACGTTGAGTAATCTAATAATGTTTGCCCATTGACCTAGTGCCAGGCGTTTGTTTGACAGTTCTGCAGCATTTACACTGGTTGGCCATGAGTTCTGTCAAGAAACTAGTCTATTTACATAGGTTGCCAGACAGAGTTCATTTGGCCTATGTATGCCAGAAAGTTTTCTATTAGAAGGGTTGCTTGTTTTGTATGGCCATGCAGCTGCTTTTTGTTACAGACCGGTTGTAGTAATTGTAATCTTGGCAATGAGTCTATATCAGTTGTTACTCCTAGAAACGTAATTCTTTAACCTTTGTTAGTCAACTGCTTTGTTGAGCCACCGCTCAATATAAGGTAAATTGACCATTCTTAAAGACAGATTATTGCAGAACAAAAGCAATGGCAGCATAATCTTTTTCCCTAAAGAAATGCCTTTTAGCACAATTAATTTATTTCTCCACTGATGGAAATAGTTCCAATTTATACAATCATAAATATGTACCATAAGAAATATTTTCTATATCCTAGCAGATGGTATCTTAAAGCAGGGTGAAAGTAAAGCAGAATGCCCTCTCTAATACCCCGTCCTCCTCCCCATCCCATATTTATCTGCCAAACAACTTCTTTAACCCTTTCCCCATTAAATTGTATTCAGTATTGAGGACAGGCAGTTGCTTAAAGCAGGCTGAAAAGCAGAATGTTCCTCAAGGAGCAGTCTGCTTTACTTTCAAGCCTGCCTTAAGGTCTTAGAGATTTTGAATTACCATTGGCGTGTTTAACCCTTTCCCGCATAGAAGCACCTTTTATTATAGCTCATATAGTTCATTCCTCCACTGTAGAATAAAGTCATGAATATTTATCATAAGAAATATTTTCTATATCCTAAAAGATGGTAGCTTAAACCAGGCTGAAAGTAAAGCAGAATGCGCCTTAAGGCGCATTCTGCTTTACTTTCAACCTGCTTTATGTAGTCACCTATTTTCAAAACTAGAATCAGGCTATGGGGTAATGGGTTAAATTGAAATACATGGTATTCATGTAGGATCTATGTCAGTAAAGTTCAAGTTGTTTTATTTTCTGCCAAGTGACATGTTCAATCTAGGAAGATTTATCATGGATTCCGTTATGTTCAATCTAGGAAGATTTATCATGGATTCCGTTTTTTGGTCTCACTCACTCACTGATAAAACAATGTTGTTTTTCGTTTAAAAAAAAGAATAATACTTAAAATTGGAAGTTTTGTTTATGTTATAAATTGATTAGAAATGATCACATGTTCAAACAGTTTAAGAGAATGTTTGCCAAACTGGTGTATTTAGATAAGTTTTCACAAGGGAGATCCCAATTTTATGGAAATTCTTAGCTTTTTGTAATGGAAAAAAATAGTTTTTGAAATTCAAGTATTGTTTTCCGAATAAAAAGTGTTAACCAAATTCTTCTGCTATTAGCATATATTGATGCTTTTAAAAAAAACGAAGTAAATCCAGAAGGCTGATATCAACAATTTATTTCAAATGACAAACAGTGCAGACCCTGATCAGAGGGCTCTGATCTCTGATCTCTTGCAGGAGCCCTCTGGTTCCAAGGTTATAAAGCGTTTAAGCTGAGTCTGAGTGTATTTTCAAGCATTTGATTAGTCAGATTTGAGCCTAGGCTCAAATCTGACCAATCAAATGCTTGAGAACGAGTTTAGACTCAACTGAAAGCTTTATAACCTTGGACCCAGATCAGTGTCTGCACTTTATAGATATTGCAAGTGTTCTCCTCACAGGTACACTATTTGTTTCTGACAAGTATACTTTAAGCTGCAATTTGATATAGAAAATATTTGTGCATATTTATAATTGTGTAAACAGAAACTATTTTCTAGAATGGAAGAATAAATCAAAGGTATCAAAAGGCGTATTTATGAAGTAATGGGTTAAATTCCTACATTCAACAGTTACATTTTTTGTTCTTGGGGAAAATGTTTTATCTTTGTCAGGAACAAACCTTAGGCATTTTGTCTTCTGGTAGCATCAACTGTATTGATTAGGTTTCCAAATCAGACAAGATCCTCTAGTGGTTGCTTTGTTATTTAAAAAATACAGCCGAACTTCGATATCTCAAACTCAGTTAAATCGAACATACCCGTATTTCAAAGTTAAAACGTGGCTTAACCACGTTTTAACTTTGAAATATGGGTATGTTCGACTTAACCAAGCATGAAATATTTATGCAGTTCATGTATCGAACTATCGGATAGCTCGAGTTAAGTGAGTTCGAGATATCGAAGTTTGACTGTATCAGGCTGTTTTATAAAGTTAGTCTTGTTTATACAAAAAACTGAAGGAAGGATTTACTGTGTGTGCAAAATACAATACTCTTATGTCATATGATACATGAACACTTTGAATGAGGTAGCTCAATCATTATATCTAGTTTTACACTGTTTGAAGTTGTTCTCGCAAAGAGGTTCAATGTTTTTATAAGGAAAAAGTTCTTAGTTTCTCCTGCAGTAAAAAGTCTGGTATAGGAAAACTAAGGCTTAAAATTGACTGTTCCATTACTTTAAGAGGGTTATTAGGGTAGCCTTGTCAATGCCTTCCTCTTTTAGTCCTGCATTAGCCCTCCCTCCCTGAAATATCAAATGGATAATTCCAGTGTCCAATTAAGGCGGGCGCATTTGTGACTTAAGGTTTTTTATGCATTTTGCTTTACCTTCAGCCTGCTTTAAGTAAGTACCATCTGCTAGGATATAGAAAATGTTCATATTTATATTCATGATTATATAAATTAAAACCTTTCTTCAGTTCGTAAACAGGCATATTTATGGACTAGTGGCTCAATACAGGATTGACTGTTAAGCCTTTTCATAGGCCTACAACCTTTTTCTTTGGCATTGATTGATCTGGAACAGGCGGGTGATAATTTTTCGCAGCGTGATAATAGCATTAGACTTGATGGATTAGATGTTTCATACTGTATCATGGACATAACATATTGCTTATGATCGTGTGGTGACAGCAATACCATATTTGGTACTGTAGCCTTTAACCCTGCATTTGCTGAACAAGTTGGCTTTTGTAAAAATGTATTTAACAAGTTGGCATCTTTGAAAACACTACCTCCTTTAATTTATATCCTGAAATTGACACCCCCTTTCCTTTTTGCTGCAGAAGTACAATGTGCGAGTGAAATAGACTGGATCCAGATAAGATGCCAAGTTATGCCGCAGCTCTCATCTGGATCCAAACTGTTGTTAAAGTAATAAGCATGAGAAGGGTACACCCTTATACTGCTGAGCATAATTTGACTAGCAGGGCTCCAGATAAGAGGGAGTAATCTGAACAAATCCAGCATTTTCTCACTTATTTCAGCACCAAATTCTATGGTGTTACTACTCAATAGAATCGTCTCTTCGAGACGATTCTAATGAGTAGTGACACCATAGGGTTTATTGCCGAAAAAAGATTTTAGATTTTGAAATACTCCCCTTATCTGGAGCCCTGGACTAGTATTAGCAAACAATTTGGATCACAGTCAGACGCCGCATGATGCGGCGTCTGACTGGGATCCAAAATGTTTGTTGATCATTTTGATGTTTGTTTTGTCAAACTGCTTGAAATAAGACTTTTCGATATTGAAGCAGACTACAATTTTTAATGGCAGACAATTTTGTAGCAATGGCATGGTTACTGTATGTAATAAGTAGTTTAATTAACTCTTAGGGCACTTGTGGGGAATTAACCAATTACTCCACAAATATGCCTTTTGACACCTGTAGTTTTTCTGCTCTAAAGAGACCCTCCGAACAATGCACACAATTTTTTGTCTCCCGTTGGGTTTTCAGTCATTGTAGAGAGGGTACTCTGTATATGAATATTCAGCAGGAGAAGGGTTAACCTCAAGGCCACACATACCTTTAACACCAAGGTCACACATCTCTCTAACCTCAAGGTCATACATCCCTTTAAGATCAAGGTCATTATCTCTTTAACCTCAAGGTCAAACATGTAATCTATCTTTAGAAAAGCCCAATAGCTTCTGGACACTGAGGTCTTATGCATAGAACCAATTTAAAGTTGGAAGACAAATGATCAAGTTCCAGGCCCAAAGTTTAAAGGTCAAAGAACAAACATCTATTCAAGGTTGATAGAATTGTCAACATTGCTGAGTTAAGCTCTTGATCATTCTGTTCAAATTGCAACCATTTTGAGTAATTATGAATTGCTCTGAGAGTTTAGGGTACAGCTCGAAGAACTAATCACTCTTATTTACAGTCATAGTTTTGCTCAGGAATCTCCAATGGGCATGGTACGGGAAGTTTTAAAGAACAAGTTGCAGCTTAATACAGAATAAAAGTAAAATAAAGAAAGCTCTAAAACAGCTTTCTGTAATACTTTTATTCTGCAATGTTTTGCTAGTTTTGATTTACTCAAGGTTGGTTACACTAATATTGCTGGTTATCTAAGTCCAATATCAGTTTACTGGAGGTTAAAGGTTGAAAAATCAAATTACATTGACCAGCGCTGAGGGAGAGGAGTTAACCCATTACCCCATAGCCTGTTTCTAGTTTTGAAGAAGGTGACCACTTAAAGCAGGCTGAAAGTAAAGCAGAATGTGCCATAAGGCTCATTCTGCTTTACTTTCAGCCTGCTTTTAGCTATTATCTGCTAGAATATAGAAAATACTTCTTATGATTCTTATTTGTAACAGTATAAATTGGAACTATTTTCTTCAGTAAAGGAATAAACTGAATGCGTTAAAAGGCACTTCTATGGGGGAACAGGTTAAAGGTTGAAAAATCAAATTACATTGACCAGCACTGAGGGAGAGGAGTTAATCAAGGCAGTTTCTGCTGTAGCATGAATCAACCTGTGCCCCAGAGTACTATGGCAATTGATTCTTCCTACATTATTGGTCAGCTTGATTGATATTCTGCTGACAGCGGAAATACCACCATGCTTCTAAACTGTTAGCTGCTTCATTGACTAATACAGTGTTATCTAATAAGTCACTAAGACAGTTACCTGACAAGTCACTAAAGGCAGTTACCTGATAAGTCACTCAGCTGTGTTACTTGATAAGTCACTGAGTTTGTTACCTGATAACTCAGTGAGTCTTTAACATGGTATGCCAAAAGTCAGTCACTGAGCCAATGCCCTTGTTAAATGGTAAGTTGTTAAGTTGCTAAAACTTTAATGAAATAATGTAATGCACTGAGCTTGAAACCTGATAAGTCACTGGACCTGTATTTTACCTGATAAAATCTCCAAGCCTGAAACCTGATAAGTCATTAGACATGTGTGTTACCTGATAAGTAACTGAGCCTGAAACCTGATAAGTCGATGCAAATTATTGTGTTTTAGCTATAAACTCATTGGGCCTGAAACCTGATAAGGCTATATTTACCACTTGAATAGTCACTGAGCATGGAACCCTAGGAGTTACTGGGCATGATATTTGATTACCGAGCCTGTGATATGATGTCTTAAGTCAATGAGTCTAAATCTGGATTTGTTGTGGAGTCCGTAATCTGGTTAGTTACATAAGCTAGAACCTGTTTAGTGACTTAATAAATTATGTTACTGAGTCTGTTATCCGATTCTAATTTATCTATCCTCTGGAGAAATTAGTACCAATTTATATATTCATGAATATGTACCATAAGACCAAAGTTGGTACTCTACGTACAGCGAATAGCCATTCTTTTCAACTGTCTGCCCTTTAGCATGGTTTGGAACAGACCCACAGTTGACAAGAATGGTCTGTCATTCTCCATAGAGTACCAGTATTGATCAACATTAGCCTAATCTCTTTAGGGGTCCTCAACCTTAAGCTTCCACCAGTCGGAGCTCCAGATAAGACGGAGTAAACTGAACAAATCCAACGTTTTTTCGCTTGTTTCAGCACCAAAACCTATGGTGTGACTACTCACTAGAATTGTCTCTTTGAGACAATTCTAATGAGTAGTGACACCATAGGGTTAAATTCAGAAATACAAATTTTATTATCTGGAGCTCTGAGTCTAGTTCTATGTTCTGTTGTATGTCGATTTCCAGGGCTTGATTGACACATGCTCGTCTGTATTTGGAATGTGTGTAACAAATACAAGCCTGCATGATACCCTCATAATTTGTTTACTACCAAACAAATTGAAAACTATTCTTGCTTCCTTGCATTCAGATTGTCTTTAATTTTCGATGTCTGGAAAAATCAGACAAAGATCTTGAGGCAATAGTTTTGGTCTTTTATCAGGAAAATTTCCGTGGCCAATTGAATTGGTACTTACAAAAAAAGTTCTATTCCTTGCCCTATGGGTTTGAATTAATTATATGGGCAGTCATATTTAGAGGAAGTTTCAGACATTTGAAAATTGAGATAATTTCAAAAGGTGCTGGTGTTTTCATCATCATGTAATCTCTAAACATTGTTACAAGGGTTTTAACTCTTTGCATGCTGGGTAAATTTTTCCGTCTGCAACAATTGTCATTTGCTATCTGTTCTAAAAATAATATTTCTAAACGTTTCTTTTCAAAACAGGGGCAGAGTGTCAAACAGTCTGGATCCTGATGAGACACCCAATGATGGGATGTCTTATCTGGGTCCAAACTGTTTTCAAAGGTTATCACTGTGGCACATATCCTCTGCTAACATGGTAAGAGATACAGTGTACAAAGTTCTGTTAGAAGAAAAGTCTTTGGGAAGAGTTAATTAGACCATGTCTTCAGCGAACAATTTATCGAAGAAACATCTAAAGATAAGTATTTCTTTAAGGCAGAACAAAAGTAATGCAGATAACTTTTAATGAGCTTTCTTGCATTACGTTTCTGCGGTATTAAGCTACCTCTTTTCTCGCCTAGTTTTCAAGCATTATTGTTTGGAATATTGCTCATTGCAAATCTGGCAGTAATTGGCAAAGATAATACTTTAACTCTTTCAACACCATGAACCTGTTTAACCCATTACCCAATAGCCTGATTTAAGTTTTGAAAATAAGTAACCACTTAAAGCAGTTTAAAGTAAAGCAGAATGTGCCTTTTGGCACATTCTGCTTTACTTTCAGCCTGCTTTAAGCTTCTATCTGCTAGAATATAGAAAATATTTTCTTATGATACATGTTCATGACCATGTAATTAAATTTGAACAATTTTCTTCAGTGGAGGAATAAATTAGAGGCGTCAAAAGGCGTATTTATGTGGGAATGGGTTAAGATATACTGTCAACATCAATTTTGCAAACAGTGTAGACTCAGATCAGAGGGCTCCTATAATTGGAGCCCTCTGATCAGGGTCTGCACTGTTTGCTAATTTATTTACACTAGTATTCATTATACTACCCATTCCAAGTAGACTAGTTCATATGTTTTGGTACCTTAACCCTTTGAACCCTAGTCCCGCCAATAGGCGTCCTTTTCGAACAGTGTACATGTGAATAGTGCACCTGTCCTATGCAACCAGTGAAGACCCAGATCAGAGGGCTCCAAAAGGAGCCCTCTGATCTGGGTCTTCACTGTTTGTCATAATACAAAACATTGACAAAAACAACCCTTTATAGTCAGAAATGGATTAGACTTAAATGGAAACTGGAATTGTCCATTTAAAGTTTCAGGGAGCAAAGAGTTAAAAAGATGACACAAGGGACTCTAATAACACACAAGAGTTATTTAGTGTTGGAAGAGTTAAAAGAGCTTTAAACATTACATCATCCTAGAAAGCTTTTCTCGGTTAATTAGCCTTATTTCAGTGATGTGTTAAATGTTTATGAAAATGCTTCCTGGCTGATATGTTCTATTAATGGCTTAACATTTGAAATTGTAAATATCTGGGGCCCGTTTCATAAAACTTCATACGACAAAAACGGTCGTAAGTTAAAACTTTAAAATACGTTTTATTGCTGATTTCTCTATCCAATCCTGTCTTGTGATATCTCTTTGGGGTCGTCTTTTCAAGACGATTCCAAAGAGATGTCACAAGACAGGATTTCAGGGAGAAATAAATAAATATTAAGACTTTTATAATATGACTTACGACAACATTTGTCGTACGAAGTTTTATGAAACGGGCCCCAGACAAATGGATTTCACTTTATCTGTATGTCTGTGTCTGTCTGTCTGTCTCTCTTCTCTCTTTCTCCTGAGGGAGCAGTCTGATTAGGGGGTCTACACTGTTTGAAGATGCTACTGGTGTTGATATCAGCACACTAACGGGAAAGTCTGACAACCAGAGAAAACATTTTGCACCAGTTGACATTAACTACAGGGTGCCTTGCATTTTTAATTGACAGATAAAAATCTTAAGAAATTCCCATAAGAATGGTTTGCATGAAAAATTGTTGCTGAATTGCTGAGGGTTTTAGATCTTTTGTCATGTATCTGACCTGGTATAGCAGATTGCTCTTGCTGTAAGGGAAACCAGTGTATATGTAGCTTGCAAACAATGTAGACCCCGATCATAGGGCTCCTAAAATAGACACCTAGTAACTCAGTACCAAATCTAGATCCAAGCTGTTTGCAAATGCATGTTAAGTCAATATCAGCTGTTTAACCCAATACTTCATAGATCTTTAATTTATTCCCCCATTGAAGAAAAAAGTTCCAATTTATAGTTAAAAATATGAACCATAAGAAATACTTCCCATATCCTAGTAGATGGAAGCTTAAATCAGGCTGAAAGTGAAGCAGACTGCACCTTAAGGCACATTATGCTTTACTTTTCAATCTGCTTTAATCCTTTAATTACCCCATAATTATAATAATAGCCTGTTTCTAGTTTTGCAGACAGGTGCTCTCTTAAAGCAGGTTGAAAGTAAAGCAGAATATGCCTTAAGGCATATTCTGCTTTACTTTCAACCTGCTTTAAGCTACAATCTTATAGGATACAAAAACTATTTCTTATGGTTCATGTTCATGACTGTATACATGTAATTGGAACTATTTTCTTCAGTGGACAAATGAATTGAATGTGCTTAAAGGCGATTCTTTGCAGGAAAGGGTTAAGTGGTAACTTGTCTTCAAAACTAGAAACAGAAGGGTTGACAGTGTAGTTGGTGTATGTTTTTGCTTTGTTCCTTTATGAGAAATCCAATAACCCAGAAAAACGAGCATGTGCTTCCATGTCAAAGCAAGCAATGCCCCTGGAGTTACCTGATACTTTCCGTGTTGAGAAATAAAAGAGCTGCAGATTTCTGCATTACATCATAGTACATGAGATATGTCTCCAAAACAAGGGTCATCAATTATTAAAGCATTTCTATATTGCCTTTTACAGTGTATTAAAACAGGGGGTTGCTAAATGGATGGTAAAAGTAAAACAGATAGCCCCTGAAGGAGTTTCCCGCTTTTATTTTAGTTTACATGAAGTAGGAGTCCTGATCTTGGTCTACACTGTTTGCAAAGGGTGACCGTAGCTTAAACCTTTCACCAAATTTCAGATTTAACCCTTTCACAAAGTATAATAATTGTCTTCTAAAATTTGTCATCAGATTCTGCAATTCTATAATGCCAGAATCACTTTTTGTTTAAGTTTTGAGTGTTGAAATATTGATGGTACAAGACTTAGTGTCAAACAGTTTGTATCTTGATCCGAGGCTTTGTCAAGCGGTGTCTTATCAGAGTCCATACTGCTTGCAAGGTCAACATTGTTTGCCTGTGGCATGATTGAGACAGACTTGGTTACTTGCAGTTGAGGTCGCTGCATGCTTACAATTAGGTTTAAAGAGAGATAGTGTAATAACAGAGTGACAGGCAATTGTTGATGTAGCACTGCAAGATGAAATACAGTAAAACCTCTCTATTATGACCGCTTAACTCTTTGAACCCTAGTCCCGCATATTGGCGTTTTTTTACAAACAGTGTATATGTGAATAGTATACGTGTCCTATGCAAACAGTGAAGACCCAGATCAGAGGGCTCCTAGGAGCCCTCTGATCAGGGTCTTTACTGTTTTGTCATAATGCCAAACATTGACAAAACAACCTTTAAAAGTCAGAAATGGACTAAACTTAAATGGAAACTGGAATTGTCGATTTAAAGTTTCAGGGAGGAAAGAGTTAATTGTGTTAAATATTAGGTGTTTATGACAGATGAACACTTTAACCAAGGTGACAGTAAAACAGAAAGCTCCTGTAGGAGCTTTCTGTTTTACTGTCACCTTAGTTTAAGCTATCACCTGTCTTTAATACAATCAATAAGCATTTGTTGTAGTGGTCGTAATAGAGAGGTTTTCTTGTAATCTCTGTCTTTTCTGACCCATCATTTAGTAAAAAGCTGACTGTGTCTCCAGGGATATGTAACAAGTAAGAGGAGACTGAACTTTAGTCGCTGGTAGAAAACTCCTGTTAAATATAGGTTCACAGCATTTAGGGAAGAAGCACTGAATTTCTAAAGATAGGTGGCTGCTTATCACACATCAAACAAATAAGAAGCCTCTGCATAACTTTTGGTATTCCTAAAGTGGCATGTTTTATAACCATTCCTTTGTCGTAAGCGTATAATGGTACTTCTTGAAAACAATGTAGAACCAGCTGATCAAACATCTTCTGAAGGTGCTAGCTGCCTGATCTGGGTCTACACTGTTTTAAGAAACCTTCAATATACAGTGCTCCCTCTCTACAAGGACACCCAATGGGAGTCAGAGCTTGTGTATGTTGTTCGGAGGGAGTGGTTATAGGGAGGGAAAATTAAAACCTGGCTTACATTTTCAAACAGCTTGAATCCAGATCAGACACCACATAATATAGTGTCTGATCTGGATTTAAGCTGTTTGTCACTTGTCATCATGTTTATTCTATCAAAATGTCCACTTATATGTAACTTTAACCCTTTACCTGATACCCTATTTCTAGAACTTAAGATAGGTGACTACTTAAAGCAGGTAGAAAGTAAAGCAGAATGCGCCTTAGGGCACATTCTGCTTTACTTTCAGCCTGCTTTAAGCTATTACCTGCTAGAATAAGGCAGGTATTAAATATGACACATATTCATTACTGTATTTTCTTCAGCGGATGAATAAAATGAATGTGCTAAAAGTCGCTTCCATAAGGGAAAGGGTTAAGAAAAAACAGCAGATGCTGATTTTAAACAGACAATATTGCACCAGTAAAAACGTTGGACATAACAGTGGCAAGGGTTGTTGTAAAGAGGGAGTTGTTGTTGGGAGGGCCGTTGTAGAGAGGGCACGCTGTACACTTTTTGCAGAAGGACTTTACAGGCTTATGTGGGATAAAGGAGCTTTCTGCATTATTTTTATTTTGCATTAACTCTTTCCTCCCTGAAACTTTAAATGGACAATTCCAGTTTCCATTTTAGTCTAGTCCATTTCTGACTTTTAAGGTTTTTTTTGTCAATGTTTGGCATTGTGACAAACAGTGAAGACCCTGATCAGAGGGCTCCTTCCAGAGCCCTCTGAGCTGGGTCTTCACTGTTTGCATAGGACATGTGTACTATTCACATGTACAGTGTTTGAAAAGGATGCCTGTATGCAGGACTAGGGTTCAAAGAGTTAAGCCGTTCCTGCGTTACCATGCTTTACACAATTTTGACCGACTTACCACTATGACTATACAATTAGCTTCTGGTCAAAGACCTCCCTTATAGCTCCCTTGTGGACAACTTGTGTAAAGAAAATTTAATAACAAATTCCAGACTATGTTGCCTCTCAGAGTTTAGAAGGTCCATATTAGCATTTACAAGAGACCTCGTGATGCTCACAAACGTCAAAATTAGACTGAAGATTCAATTTACAGAAGCAAGAAATGACAATGCAGATAAATCATACAGTTAATCCATTATCCCATAGATATGCCATTTTACGCCTTTGATATATTCTTCAACTGAATAGTTTCACTTTATACAGTCATGAATATGTACCATATGAAATATATTCCTTATCCTAACAGATGGTAGCTTAAGGTACAGATTGAGTGAGGCTGAAAGTAAAGCAGAATGCGCCTTAAGGCAAATTCTGCTTTACGTTCAAACTGGTTTAACCCATTACCCCATAAATACGCCTTTTTACGTCCTTAATTTGTTTTTCCACTGGAGAAATTAGTTCCAATTTATACAGTTATGAATTTGTATTTTAAGAAATATTTTCCATACTTTATCGGATGGAAGCTTAAAGCAGGCTGAAAGTAAAGCAGAATGCGCCTTAAGGCGCATTCTGCTTTACTTTTAGCCAGCTTTAAGTGGCCTCCTATATTCAAAACTAGAAACAGGCTATGGGGTAATGGGTTAAGTAGTAATCTGTCTTTAAAACTAGAAACAGACTATAGAGTAAAGGGTTAAACCCCTCTCATGCTGACTGTTATATATCAGACTCTGCCCACTATGAATATCTATCATCTGAACCACTACATTGGCTAATAAAACAAGGGAAATTGTTCCAACAATCAGGGCTGCCATTTCTCCGGATCTTTTCGAAATCTTCTGAATTTTATCCTAGCAGATGGTAGCCTAAAGCAGGCTGAAGGTTTAAGGCACATTCTGCTTTACTTTCAACCTGTTTAAATAACCCATTACCCCGTGCATGTTTCTAGTTTTGAAAACAGGCTACTACTTAAAGCAGGTTGAAAGTAAAGCTTTACTTTCAGCTTGCTTTAAGCTAGCATCTGTTAGAAAATAGAAAATATTTCTTATGCTGCATATTCCTAACTATATAAATTGAAACTATTTTCTTCAATGGAGGAATATATTAAAGTAGTAAAAAGGCATATTTATGGGGTAATGGGAAAAATTAGTCATAACATGGCATAATTAATGGAATAGTGGGTTAAATAGATTAATATAAAAACCACAAATATTATCCTAGCTACAGGTTGTTTTAAAGGTCATAACCAATTTGCTTTGGGTATTTAAAGTACATTTGTATTTTGTAATAGCCCGCATGATTTGAATGATGAATTTCTAGTGAATAAAAACTCCAAAAATATTATGCCTCAGGGGCACATCATCAATTTGCAATTTATTTCAAGATTTTTCCAGACATTTTATAAAACTTTACGCTGTTGACTTTTTCAAACAGATTATTCCTCAGTTGTCAGTATATAACCCTTTCCCACATAGAAGCGACTTTTAGCGTATTAAACTTATTCATCCGCTGAAGAAAATAGTTCCTGTTTATACCTTCATAAATATGCTAAAATTAACCCTTAGCCTGCCACTCACGACTATAGCTCCATATGCAAACAGCTTGGATCTGGATGAGACGCCGAGTAACTCGGCGTCTCATCCAGATCCAAGCTGTTTGACACTCGGACAACATTTCAGCAATTTTGAGCAACTTTAAAGCACTTTGAAACTTGAAGCAGATGAGAAATATAGCAGACAACAATTTATTTGGGGGGCTAAGGGTTAAGGCATTTCTATGGGGAAAGAGTTCAACCCCTGAATCTACAAAGAACAATAGTCATATTTGCATTTTCAAACAGTTCCTTGAGCACCTTTCTTCATTACTTTCAACAAGTTTTAAAGGGACTCGCAACCGGATGGTGTACTTGTCAAAATAAAATAAAATACTCAAATAAAAGCAAATTTGTGGCATTATTTGGCTTCTGACATTAAAAAAATATGATCAGGCCAAAAAAAGTCTCAAGAATCGTCACCGAATCTTAGAATTTTAGATATTTTCCAACGTTTTTCTATAGCGTCAGCTGATGGTATAGTTGTTGTTGTTGCTTCTCTACACGGGCTCAGAATTAAACCCGCGCCGTATAAAGTATTATCGATCGCTACCAGTGAAGTACGTTAATTTGCTACCATATATATAGAGAGCGCTGGTAGCCGAGGTAGTAAAGGCGCTTCCTCATTTTTAGCTCGCCTGTACGTAGTACATGACGAGCTATTGCAATACCCCCGGTGTAGTCGTCGTCGTCGTCATTGTTGTCGGCGTCGTCGTGAACTGCGTAAACAATTTTAAGAAAATGTCTATAACTTCTATGTCCCTTGAGGTATTGCTTTCATAGTTGGTACGTGTGTGTATATGGACAAGACCTTTCCATGCACAGAAAAATTTAGACCCCTGTGACCTTGACCTTGAACTTAGGGCCTGCGTTTAGGTTTGGAAATCTGCGTTTAGGTTTCGAAAAATGCCTTTAAACTTCTATGTCCCTTGAGGTATTGCTTCCATAGTTGGTATGTGTGTGTATATGGACAAGACCTTTCCATGCACAGAAAAATTTTGACCCCTGTGACCTTGACCTTGAACTTAGGGCCTGTGTTTAGGTTTCGAAATCTGCGTTTAGGTTTCGAAAAATGCCTTTAAACTTCTATGTCCCTTGAGGTATTGCTTCCATAGTTGATATGTGTGTGTATATGGACAAGACCTTTCCATGCACAGAAAAATTTAGACCCCTGTGACCTTGACCTTGAACTTAGGGCCTGCGTTTAGGTTTCGAAATCTGCGTTTAGGTTTTGAAAAATGCCTTTAACTTCTATATCCATTAAGGTATTGCTTCCATAGTCGGTATGTGTGTGTATATAGACATGACCTTTCCATGCACAGAAAAAATTAGACCCCTGTGACCTTGACCTTGAACTTAGGGCCTGCGTTTAGGTTTCGAAATCTGTGTTTAGGTTTCGAAAAATGCCTTTAACTTCTATGTCCCTTGAGGTATTGCTTCAATAGTTGGTATGTGTGTGTATATGGACAAGACCTTTCCATGGACAGAAAAATGTTGACCCCTGTGACCTTGACCTTGAACTTAGGGCCTGCGTTTAGGTTTTGAAATCTGTGTTTAGGTTTCGAAAAATGCCTATAAACTTCTATGTCCCTTGAGGTATTGCTTCCATAGTCGGTTTATGTGTGTATATGGACAAGACCTTTCCAAGCACTGCAAAATTTAGACCCCTGTGACCTTGACTTTGAACTTAGGGCCAATGTTTAGTTTTCGAAATCTGTGTTTTGGTTTTTCAAAAATTTTATTTCTCCTATGTCTATTGAAATATTCCTTTCATATTCAGTTTGCATGTGTATATGGATAACATCTTTCCTTGCATGCAAAATGTTTGAGCCCTCTGACCTTGACCTTGAACTAAGGACCCGCGTTTAGGTTTCAAAGTCTGCGTTTAGGTTTCTCAAATTTTCTTTAACTTATATATCCATTGAGATATTTCTTTCATATTTGGCATGCATGTGTATATGGACACGATCTTTCCATGCATGCAAAAAAATTAGCCCAGTGTCCTTGACCTTGAACTAAGGTCGCGAAAGGTTTTAGGTTTCGAAATCTGCGTTTAGGTTTCAAAAATGCTTATAATTCCTATGTCCCTTGAGGTGTTATTTTCATATTTGATTTGCCAGTGTATATGGACAAGACCTTTCCATGCAGGCAAAAAGGTTGACCTCTGTGACCTTGAGTGTGCTTTTAAGTTTCTAAAGGTGCCGGTGGCGAGCTTTGTTGTCTCTCTGACAACTCTTGTTCATGTTTGTCTCCACATGGAGGGTCACGGGTTCGAATCCCACCAGAGCTTCTTCTTTTTTCTTTCTTTTTTTAATGCATTTTTTAACAGAATTTATTATCCTAAACTAAATCTTACCCATTTATATCAGCATTTGACATATATTTACAAATTACTATTTTTAATGCTAAATCCGGTTGCGAGCCTCTTTAACCCATAACCCAAAAGCTTGTTTCTACTTTTGAAAACTTGGCAGCGAAAGTGTTAATCATCTTGAAGAGCTCTGTTTACAGAAACACATTCATAGAATACCATTCAAAATGCTAATTAAGTTTGTGCTTTAATTTCATTGTTTACTCTGTCTGGTAACTTAATCTATGATGTTCATTTCTTTTAATAACCCATCACACCATAGCCTGTTTCTAGTATTGAAGAAAGGTGACCACTTAAAGCAGGCTGGAAGTAAAGCAGAATGTGCCTTAAGGCACATTCTGCTTTACTTTCAGCCTGCTTTAAGCTAATATCTGCTAGGATAAAGAAAGTATTTCTTATGGTACATATTCTTGACTGTATAAATTGCAACTATTTTCTTGACTTGACTTGACTTGATCCTGAGTTTATTTTTCAACTGCTGCCAGTGTCCTTCGTTGGGGGAATAAATGAAAGGTTTAAAAAGGCGTATTTTTATGGGGTAGTGGGTTAACCTACAAAATCCTGGTTTAGTAGTCATTCATTGCTGTTTCAAACAGTTTGGATCTAGATCTAACCACAATTGACATCTTGTCTTTATCCCATCATTGCAAGTAGTAACCATGATAATGCATCAATCTGATCTGGGTTCAAACTGTTTGTCACTCATCTTTATGTTTCTTTTGTTAAAATGTCAAAAACCTTACTTTGTGAAAAACAGCAGACAACAATTTTAAGCAGGTGACATTGCAGCAGTGAAAGCCTTAGACATAATTCTCTTGTTTGGGGCAGACGGCAATGATGGTTGTAAGGAGGGAAATTATTGTTTGGGAAGGAGCCCTGTATAGGGTTTCTTAGATTTTAATATTGAGTTCCATAAGACAATAAACCAAAGTCCTGTCCAGATATATCTTTGATGTTAAATCAAAACTCCTTTCCCCGTTACACCATAAATACGCCTTTTTACGCCTTTAATTTATTCCTTTTCTAAAGTAAATAGTTCCACCTTATACAGTCATAAATTTGCATCATAAGAAGTGCTTTCTATATTATAGGAGAAAGTAGCTTAAAAACAGGCTGAAAGTAAAGCAGGATGTGCCTTAAGGCACATTCTGCTTTACTTTCAGCCTGCTTTAAGTTGCCACATATCTTCAAAGCTAGAAACAGGCTATGGGGGTAATGGGTTAAACAAAAACCAGGGGCATAATTTGAACAAACTTGATAGAGGACCTGTAGGTGGTGTTATGTGCCAAATATCTAAGCTCTGGCCCTTGTAGTTTCAGACAAAAAGATTTTTTAAGATTTCCTTATTTTTTCACTTTGGTTGCCATGGCAACCAGAGTTCTACATTGTTTTTAATTCTTTGAATAAATTTGAAACAGCTTGACCCAAGGAATATTCCTGTAAAGTTTGGTTGAAATCTGTCAAGGGGTATATGAGAAGATGTCATTTGAAGCAATTGTTAACGACGACGCACACCGCAGCATCTGATCAAGATCCGACACCTTTTAGATCCATTGACAGTAAAAGAGTCCATCTGCACCGTTTATCAATCCAAGTCAGAACATTCTCAACCAGATACTTAAAGGTTTAAGTTTGCAATTAAAATCTACTAGATCTGTTAGACATGTTAAAATACCACCATCATACCCCAATGTAAAGAGCAAGTAAATAACAAACCTGCAAGCTTATTTAGATTATTGGCTTGTTAGCATTTCTGGGAATCAATTTAGTCATGTAACATTGAAGATAGGGGAAAGGAACAAAATTGCTCCCCAAGATAGAATTTGAACATCATAGTTAAACCCACTTTGTAGCACCAATCAAAAAGAAAGTTAATTGAATCCGTGCACAACCCAGATGCATAATTGCAAAGTTAGGAACTGTTTGTGCAATGATATTACAATTAACCCATATCATCTCATGCTCATACATTGACGCTTTTAAAAAACAATGTAGACCCAGATAAGACAGTTCTGTCATATAGCCTTTTTCCCATTAGATTAGTAACACCTTCGTAGTACAATCTTCCTGCCAGAAATTCCTTTTCAAGCCAGTCCCTACATGGCATGTCCTGATAAAGGGAACGTTTTGTCCTTTGAGTTATTGTTGGAAATATTTTGTTTCAACTAGAGTAAAACCTCTCTATTAAGACCACTAAAACGAAAGCTAGTTGATTGTATTAAAGACAGCTAACAACTTAAAAGCAAGGTGACAGTAACTGTCACCTTGCTTTAACCAGTCACCTGTCATAAACACCTAATAATTAACACAATTTAGTAGTTATAATAGAGAGGGTTTACTGTAAATACGTGGTCCCTCATGGGAGTGTCTTTGAAAGCAAGGTAATTAACCTGCGAAGACTTAATTGTCTAAGCATTAGATAACAACGTTAGATTTTATTACAAACTTTTGCACTTTTTACGATGCAGTCAATGAAACTGCAGTGTGCATATGGTTATTATATAGGCCAAAATGACATAACAACAACGTCAAGTACCAGTAGATATATTTGGAACATGGCCCAGCCATTTCTGTAAAAGGAAAGAAGTCATAACAATGTTAAAGGCTGGACATTGTTCTGATTGATAATGTGGTCTAGAAGTAAAGTTGAATACAGGGCTCCAGATAAGAGCAAGTAAACCGATTATTTCCAATGTTTTCTTCCTTATGCCTCCATTTACCACTACACCATAGCATGTTGCTTAATTTTTCTTAAAAGTTTTGAAAACAAGTGACCACTCAAGCATGTTGAAAATAAAGCCGAATGCTTTGTGCTTTACTTAAAGCCTGCTTTAAGCTACCATCTGCTAGGATGTAGCAGATGTTTCTTATATGGTGCATATTCATGATGGTATAAAGTGGAACTATTTTCTTCAGTGGATTAATAAATTAAAGGCATTAAAGGGCATACCTATGTTGTGACAATTAACTCATTAGTATTTTAGTATTTGAAAACCACTCTTTATCTGGAGTTCAGATTAGATTCAATGTGTTGTATATTGAATATATATTGCTACATAGAGTGGGGTTTTCAAATGCAACAATTGCTTATGTTGGCTTGCCAACCTTAACCCTAACAAATGTTATGTTGTGACTCAACATTATAATTTACAGTTGAACTTCGATATCTCGAACTAGGTTAGGTCAAACATACCCGTATTTCAAAGTTAAAACGTGGCTAAGCCACGTTTTAACTTTGAAAAATGGGTATGTTAGACTTGCCCCAGCATGAAATTATGCAATTCATGTGTCGACAAATCAAATAGTTCGAATTAAGCGAGTTCGAAATATTGAAGTTCGACTGTAGTGTTTTTGAAACAATAATCTACTAAATATATCTTATTCATGGCATATATATCCTCACCCAGTTGCACTAAAGATTATGAACATGGTATGCTTCTATTTTCAGAATTCTCAAGTGCAGGAATAAAACATGGGTAACAAATCATCCAAGAAGAAATTACCCAAGGAGGATTTGGACTTTTTGGAGGCAAACACGAAATTCTCTAGAAATGAAATTAAGGACTGGTATCGGGGATTCATGGTAAGATTAAATATTTAACCCTTTCCCTTATAGAAGCGACTTTTAGCACATGCATTTTATTCATCCGCTGAAGAAAATAGTTCCAATATAAACCGTAATGAATATGTGTCATATTTAATACTTTCCTTATTCTAGCTGGTAAAAGCTTAAAGCAGGCTGAAAGTAAAGCAGAATGCGCCATATGGCGCATTCTGCTTTACTTTCAACCTGCTTTAAGTAGTAACCTATTTTCAATTCTAGAAATAGGCTATCAGGTAAAGCGTTAAGAGTGTAATGCCCCTGTAAAAAGTGTTCAAGAATTTTAGAATATTCATGAATGTTTAATAGCCACTTCTAGAATTGTTCATGAGTATTCAAGATATTATTCTGGAATAGTTCTAGAATATTTCAATACCTCAATTCCCACAGGGGTGCATATTTCATCATATGAAAATTATTAAGTATGAAGACATTCCTTAAATTTCCTTTTCGCTTAAATGTACTTAATATATGCGCATTCATTATCAAACAGGATATAAAAATATAAAGAACATTGTAAAAATGGTCATAAAATGAAAGTAAATGCTATTTAATAAAAAGAATCCTTTTGTAATGAAATAAAATTTACTATTGTGGAACACCTTACTAACATTTATGTTTAAATTTTGATATTTAATATTTCATTATCTACCCTACTTTTCATAACAAATGAGACATTCATTTTCATTATTTATTCAACTAAATATGAATATCTTAACTCTTTGATCACTGAGTATTGTCATCTCCAACAATTGTCATCTGCTGCTGCAATATTGTAGTGTGCAACAAATGTTTTCTGCTTCTGTTCTAAAAAAAGAAATTTCAAAAATAGAGTCATGGTGTCAAGCAGCTTGGATCCTGATGAGAGGCCGCATAATGCAGTGCCTCAACTGGATCCAAACTATTTGCAAAGGCAATTACAGTTTTGCCCCTAGCATGCAGAGAGTTATTTGTACAGTCGAAACTCAATTATTCAAATTTGCTTTTGTTTGAAAATTTTAATGTCATGCTTTCTGTTTGTCTGTCTGTCTGTTAAAACTTGTGTTCAGCTACAGTGGAGAAAACATTATTCTTTCCCCTTTAAATGCAAACGAAACACAAACAGAACTGACTAAAATGGAGAAAATTGTGATTTCTTTATAATTCTAACTATTCATGATTATTTGGTTGGCAAACATTTTGGAACCTGATCAGACATCAGGTTACCTGGCGTCTGATCTTGCTCCAAAATGTTTGCAATAGAAATAATAGTTTTATTAGCATAAACGCGTTTATTGGGAAAGAAAAACGTTTTCTCCACTGTAACTCCTTCTACTCTTTTGAAGTGAGTAAGTTGAGTTTTACAGCACTACATGTTACAGTGAATATACTGTTCATGTATCGCTGATTATATTCTATTGGAGGGATTTGCTCTAAACATTTGCAGGTATTGTCACCATATATGCAATATTCACGTATATGAGCGATAATGTGGTGAACTGCTAAATTTCCATACTGCTCAAGCACATGCTTATCTGACCTCTTCATAAATTTCTAATTATAAAAAGATTAGACTGACAGCATACAGTCGGAAAAGAAACAATTAATTTTTCGGTTGGTTGCTATTACATCACTGGATAGCTACAGAAAGACAGTATATCGGGTTACATGTTGTGACTATTTTGCTTGAACTTGCAGTCTGCTACCTTATATTACAAGCTAAATGAAACAATCAAAAGCAAACACAATCAATTATGAACCAATATAGGTTCTGGTTGACACCAGAACAAATGCTACATGTAGGAGCTACAGATCTGGATACCCTCCCACTACATGATTGTTAACTCATTGTGTAAACACATTGTTTCATCTTATCTAAGAACTGACAATGCTCATTATGGCTCTGGTTGACTTATCTATAGCTGTAGCGGATTTTCGGTAGAGCATGTAATTTGTTACTAGATTATGATTCTAAGGGGTCAGGTTTGTGACAGATGGTGACAACAGTGATATCTTTTAGTTACTTATATATCGGAGCCAAGAGGCTCCGATATATCAGTAACTAAACGATATCCCTTACAACTACTTATGTGTGAAAGTCATCATGTGGTTTGAAATTTGGCATACAACCATTTTTGACTGAACTTGTTGCCCTTTGAATTGTTTTCTACATAGAATACACACATATATATATAAAGAAAATAATTCCAATTTATACAGTCATGAATATACACCATTAGAAATAGTTTCTATATGATAGCCAATGAAAGCTTAAAGCAGGCTAAAAAATTTAAATTAAAGCAGAATTCACCTTAAGGCGCATTCTGCTTTACTTTCAACCTGCTTTAAGTGATCACTTCTCTTCAGATCTAGAAAAAGTAATGGGGTAAAGGGTTAAAGAACTTTCATATTGAATTTGTCCTTGAAATATTGCAAAAAACATGAAACGCTACATGCATCCTAAGTGCACTAGTCTCAAATTCCAGAATCATGATTGATTCTACAGCGCTTCGTCTCTACAACGACAGGGCTGCCATAAGGTTGACATAAAAAATCCTAAGAGTTCCATTTGCATTTTTGATGAATCATACCTTTATCCCATAGTCTGTTTCTAGTTTTGTTTGCAGTCGACTACTAAAAGCAGGCTGTAAGTAAAGCAGAATGCGCCTTAAGGTGCATTTTGCTTTACTTTCAGCCTGCTTTAAGCTACCATGTACTGGGAAAAAAAATCCGAAGATTTAAGAAAAATCCGGAGAAATGGCAGCCTTGCAACGACACCCGATGGGAGACAAAAAATATGTGCATTGTTCAGAGGAAATCATAATAGGGAAGGAAATCAGCTTACATTTGCAAACAGCTTGAATCCAGATCAGACACCACGTCATGCGGCGTCTGATCTGGATTCAGGCTGTTTTCACTTGTCATTTAGTTTTTTTCTGTCAAAATGTCCATTATATCATTTTTTGAAAAATAGCAGCCGATATTGCAGCAATGTAAGCATATCCTGTTAGGGAACAGCTGCAATAGTCGTTGTATGGAGGGAGTCGTTCTTCAGATGGAGGTTGTAGAGAGGGAACACTGTAGTACTTTTCTTAACTATTATCTTGGCTTACATATTTTGCAAACAGTTGGAATCCAGATCAGATGCAACATAATACATCGTCTGATCTGGATCCAAACTGTTTTTCACTCATGTTCAGCTATTCTTCAGATCAAAAACCCTTAAAATTATACTAGTAGTTATGCCATTTTTTTGCAGACAATATAATTTGCCCTTACAGCACTAAACAACTGTAGTAAAATCAGATTTTTTTTTTTTAATATTGTTGGAGTAACAAATAGTTTGGATCCCAATGAGATGCTGCAATATGTGGCGTCTCGTGTGGATTCAAATGTTTGTAACGGTAATTATGATTTTACCACTAGTGTGCTAAAAGTTAACTGGCCATTTGACTCATTACCCCATAGCCACTTTATTGTTCTGAAGACAAGTGACCACTTAAAGCAGTTTGAAAGTAAAGCAGAATGCGCCTTTAAAGACGCACTCTGCTTTACTTTCAGCCTGCTTCAAGCTATTTTCTACAAGGGTCTAGAAATTTTTTCTTATGCTGAATATTCATGACTATATAAAGTGGAAATATTTTATTTAGTGGAGGAATAAATTAAAGGCATATTTATGGGGTAATAGGTTAAATAGAATACATGTATCAAGATAATTTATAAATGGTTTAACATTTCGTTTTTTCAGAGAGACTGTCCACATGGATTACTGTCTAAACAGAAATTCTTAGAAGTTTATTCAACATTTTTCCCGGCTGGAAACCCGGACCAGTTCTGTGAACATGTGTTCCGATCCTTTGACAAAGACAATAGTGGTAAAATAGACTTTAAGGAATTCCTGCTAGCTATAAATATCACCTCTGGTGGGAACCCGGCTCAGAAACTCAACTGGGCATTCGCAATGTATGACATCGATGGAAACGGAACCATTGAGAAGAACGAAATGGTTGATATTATAAAAGTAAGTATGGTTTTGGTTAATATTATAAAGTACCGTAAGTATGGTTTTGGTTGATATTACAAAAGTAAGTAAGGGGTTAATGCCTTCTATGATATGTTTGCAGAGCAGTAGCTAGGTTAAAGAAGGCTGAAAGTAAAGCAGAAAGCTACAACAGCTTTCTGCTTACTCTCAGTCTGCTTTAAAAAGTCACAACGTGTCTTGAATATTCCCTGTCTGTTTTAAAACATGGCTTTAAAAGAACCGCTCCACTTTGATTACCGCTGTAAGTAACAAGAAATATCTTTAAAAAAGATATTCGTCAGAATGAGTGGTTGAACTAAGGCTATATAGATGGGTGTGCAAAATTGAATTAAATTGAGGTTTTCAAAGAATATATATCTTGGATTGAAAAGCAAAAAATACAAGTATTCAATTGAAACAGTAACTTTTATTTAAAATGCAAAACTATCATGTACAGAAATGCAAAACAAAACAATAATTTAACTCATATCCTAGCTACTGGTAGGAGATCCTCACATTAATCTATTGTTCCATTCATAGAGTTTCTTGAAACAAACTTGTACAGATACAACAATCTACTGTACTTCACTCTTGTAAATAATGATGAAACAACACAATTGTGTTTAACTCACTTGAGGCTATTCATATATAAAATATTGCTTTTAATGTATGGCAAATGTGTACAAATAGTTAACAATTAAAACAAATTGGTTGTAAACAATTACGAAACACCTAGCTTCCTCTGTATATCTATAAATAGATTACAGATCATATCTTAAAATAGAAGCATAATTTTGTCAACAGTGGAAACTCATCAGACCAGTGTAGTAAACAGCCAGCTTGTATCTCTAAATTTTACACCCACAGTCCACATCATGTAAAACTGTAATGGGACATAAACCAGCCTACAGGGCTCCAGATAAGAGTGAGTAAACTAAACAAATCACATTTTTTCACCTCTTTTAGCACCAAACCCTATGGTATTACCACTCATTTTGATTGTCTTGAAGAGACAATTCATATGTATAGTGACACCACAGGGTTTAATGCACAAATAAAGATTTTAAGTTTTGAAACAATTCCCTTATCTGGAGCCCTGGCTACTATCCAATCAGACTATTCAGTTTCAACAGGTGCTCTTAATTCTAAATTTCTGATAAAATATTATTGGTTGAAATGTGTGACCAAATATAAAGTGTGTCTAGATAGAAAACAGTCAGCTCCGCCGAATAATTATGGGAATATTTAGGAATGGTTATCCCCATCATTACCATGACATCATCAGTTTTAAACAATTGCTGTCTGCTTTTATTTCTCAAATTTAAATTTTAGGTATTTTGATATAAGAAAACTGAAATGAGTATCAAACAGTCTGGATCCTGATCAGACGCTGCATTATGCAGCGTCTGATCAGGATCCAAACTGTTTGCAAATAACCATTGTACTTGGGGTATGGCAGTGAAGGGTTAAAAGTTTCTCCTAGAACCCAGAGAGAAAACTGACACACAGTTTTAAGAGTTGTTCAATATTTATGTATTTATTTAAAAGAAACATAAATTCTTGGGTTAACTCTTTGCATGCTAGCGGCGGATATATCCACCACAGTGATTGCCTTTGCAAACAGTTTGGATCCAGATGAGGCCCAGCGTCTCATCCCGATCCAAACTGTTTGCCATTCTGATGCTGAATTTAAAAGAAATTTTGAAAATGCTAATTTTAGAACAGAAGCAGACGACAAATGTTGCAGACGACAAAAATTACCCAGCATGCAAGGAGTTAATAGTTACCTTGCACAAGTGAATGCACTTTCTAGGAACCATTTATATGATTACAGTATTTGAATGCCGTAGAATAACATTTGTTAATGTCCAATGATAGCTTTCGAAGATACGCAGGTACTAATCATGTTGAATTAACGCTTTTCATGCATGCAGGGACAGGGCTCCAGATAAAAGGGAGTAAACTGAACATATCCAACATTTTCTCACTTATTTTATCACCAAACCCTATGGTGTTATTACTCATTAGAATCGTCTCTTCGAGACGATTCTAATGAGTAGTGACACCATAGGGTTTTATCCAGAAATAAAGATTTTAGTTTTTGAAATACTCCCCTTATCTGGATCTGAATTCAGGGAGTTTTGAAACTGTTGATAACTCTTGCAAACTGTTTGGATCTAGCCTCTGCAAACATTTAGGACTTGGATCAGGTATTGAGAAGTTTGGTGTCTGATTTGAATCCATACTATCTGTGACTTGGATCATATTTCTCGAAATAAGATCGGAGAAACAAATTGATTTTAAGAATTTCAAAGTTGACTTATTTACAAGCTGAAGACATCTTTTAGCTTGTAGAGAATTAATGTAAATGAATTTTTAACCCTTATCCTGCTGTAACATTGTCTTCTTTTGACATTGTTTTCTGCAAAATTTGTTAAATTTAGATTTCTACATTTTTTTAACCCTTAGCTCTCCAATTAAATTGTCGTCTGCTAAATAAATTGTCGTCTGCTTCAAGTTTCAAATTGCTTCAAAGTTGCTGAAAATGTTGTCCGAGTGTCAAACAGGGTTACGTGGCATCTGATCTGGATCTAAGCTGTTTGCAAAACACAGTGAGGTAGTGATTAGCAGGTAAAGGTTTAAGTGCAAGAAACCAAACAAAACTTGAAATTATCCCAGAAAATATAGGAAGAATTATAACCCTGCTATATGGCTTATAGAAAATTGATTTCTAAAATAATTGGTCAATAAATTGTCTAACCCAGGTGCCGGGCTATACTCTCATATTATTGTTTTGAAATATCAATTTTAACCTTTTGCTACACGGATGCATCTATGGATGTTTTTAACTGGTAACCCCAAAGGCTGTTTCTAGTTTTAAGACGGGTGAGCACTCTAAGCAGGCTGATATAGTAAAGCAGAATACATCTGAATTCATTACCCCATAAATATGCATCCAATTTATTCCTCCACTTAAGAAAATAGTTCCAAAATTATTTGATAACGAATCAATATCATAAGAAATAGTTTCTATATTTTAGCAGATTGTTGCTAAAAGTAGACTGAGAGTAAAGCAGAATGCCTTAAGGTGCATTCTATTTTACTTTCTACCTTCTTTAACCCATTACCCCTTAAAAATGCCTTTTAAACATTCAATATTTCAGTCATAGAAAAAAGTTCCACTTCATAATGTTATGAATATGCACCATAAGAAATATTTCCTACCAGTATGGCCTATGAGAATTTAGCTTAAAGCAGGCTGAAAGTAAAGCAAAATGCTTTTAGTTGTCACATATGTCTTCAAAGCTAGAAACAAGCTATAGGGTAATAGCAGTGATAATTTTACCTATGCATCATGAGTCCTATATACTCATTAAATTTGCCAGGGACTCAATATTTAAAAAGTTGCGAGTCCAATAGACCCATATAGCTTTTCTGGTCTGTATTAACCTATTACTAATATGCAAATAGTAGCTTAAAGCAGGTTGAAAGTAAAGCAGAATGTGCCTTAAGGCATATTCTGCTTTACTTTCAACCTGTTTTAACCCTTTACCTCATAGCCTAGTTCTGGTTTTAAAGACAGGTGGCCACTTAAAGCCGGTTGAAAGTAAAGCAGAATGTGCCTCAAGGCATTTCTGCTTTACTTTCAGCCTGCTTTAAGCTTAAATCTGCTAGGCTATATAAAATATTTGTAATGGTAATTGTTCATGAGGGTATAAACTGGAACTATTTTCTTCAGCGGAGGAATAAATTAAATACGCTAAAAGTCGCTTCTATGGGGGAAAGGGTTAAGTGCATCACCTGTCTTCAAAACTAGAAAAAAGAGAGATTGGGTTAATTTTTCACCTCAAGGATTAATGTTTGTCTCTATATAGGACTCATTGTTTTACAAAATGTGCATCTCCGAAGGACTCGTTCATCTGATTTCTAAAATTATCACTGTAATGGGTTAAGCGGTCAGCTACCTTCAATTCTAGAAACAGGTTATGGATTAAAGTGTTAATGACTCAGATGAATGAATGATTGAAGCATTTTTCTCCTCTCTTCAATTTTCAAGAACATTAAATTAATTCCTTTGCACCTAGTCGAGAAAACAGGAGTTAACAACAAAGCAACCAAGCTTGAATAATCACCCTGTAATCCTTCTCAATAAATTGTAAAATTCTGCAGAGAGTGATAAATATCATACAGTCAAATCCTTCCTTTACTACCTTGGAAATTTTATTTAATTCCTTGTGTCTTAGACCAGTTGCAGCTTAAAGCAAGATAAAAGTAAAGCAGAAAACTCCTTACGGAGTTTTCTGCTTTACTTTTATCTTGCTTTAAAACTGCCACCTGCCTAAAACACCAAGAAACATGGCTATTTGTATAATTGGTTGTTATAGGGGAGGAGCTGCTCTGTATCATTTTTCATTGTAACTGAATTGAAATCAGCTTACCTTGACTGTGTGATGCTTGCCTTGAATTGTATTTGCAAACAGTTTGGTTCCAGATAAGATCCTGATTAACTTGATATCAGATCAGGATTTAAGGAGTTTGACATAAATTTATATAGATGTACCTATAGTTCGAAGATATCTAGATGGATTTGAAATTTTACAGATAAAATTTTAAAGCAGTTGATTTTTGAAGCATGATAACAGATGATTCATTGCAGGTTTGATATGAAAACATTTTTATGGTCCCGCTTCTGTAGATGCCGGAGGGTGATTGTCCTGTCTGAGGCTCATAATGATTTTCCTGTTCGTTGCAATCTGCTCACCCAACCTTGATTACCTTGGCCTAATTTGGACTTGCACTTAAATTTTAAATGGGTTGTTTTGCTGTTAACAAGATACTATTTCTCACCTTTGACCTTGACCTTTGTGACAAAGGTTAAGTTTTATGTTCTTGGCAATCTACAGTTATAATCACCAAGCTTCACATGCTTATGTACCTCTATGAGTTCAGCATGTTTTATCTCAATTTGACGACATTGACCTTTGACCTTGACCTCTGTTACCAAGATAAAGTTTTTTGTGTATAGATCACTCATAGACTTAAAAAGTGTCTGCATTTAAGCATGGCGTAATTTCTTCACAAACATATAAATTCCATTTCTATTTTTACATAAATTGTAAACAGAATGACACATTTTTTATCTAGATTAGGCCTCACCGTTTGTTGGACCTGATCTGGATTCAAACTATTTACAAGGGTCAATGATAGCTAGGGGCAATTCGGTAAAACTCGGACGCTTTTCATGCCATACGTCATTCTATGATCGCCCGCTTCATCTCGGATAGCTAACCACACTTGTATTTAGTGGATACTAGTAGAACATTTCCAAATTTTCCATTTCCGCATAGGTGGCATGGACTAAAGTAACAACCGAATGAAATAAATTAACTAAATTGAGCTCAACATAGAACCGGGATAATTCGGTCACGAAACGGGCAACCTCGGACACTTTATGGCTTTTTAAAAAATATGCGTCTGTGAACGCTGAAATATTCTTTCTTCATATAACTACGTAGCATTCACAAATAATATACAATTATATCTTTATTCTCTGGTCTATGTATGCCTTTATTGGTCGTTATAGACGAATAAAATAAAATAAAATCTACTTTACCTCTTATCATGCTGAACTCTACTTGGCTTATATTAGCAAACATTTTGGATCCAGATCAGAAACAGCGTAAAGTAACGTCTGATCGGGATCCAAATTGTTTGGCACTCATATTAGACCTTTCATACTTCAACTAAAAAAGTTTAAAATGCGATTTTGATTTTTTCGCAGGCACTTGATGCAGACTACAATCCAGCATGATAAAGGTTAATAGAATATAAATCTATAATCTAAACTTGAAAGCAAACTGAGTCTTATAAATTGGTATATTGACAGATTAAAGCTTAATGCAAGGCAAATCAAATAGAAAAGGCTCTTACAAGGAACCTATTGCATCGTTTTGTCTTAAATTAATTGTCCACTTGGTTTAGTCACTACAGGTTGTCTAATGATATATGACACACTTTCAACTTAGTTTCAAGTCATTACCGCGTGTTCCAATTACAGACGTCAGTTTTTTATGCAACTTAGAATACGTGATCGTTGACGTTATGACGTCATATATGACGTAATGAAATGAACGTAGCTATTTTCCAAGATGGTGCTGTTTATAGAAAAATGTCGTGACAGAATAAAATATGAGAGCAAGTCAGTAAGGTTTGTGACTCGAAGAATGAGACAACTATATCCCGGAGATAGGGCCATTACCAGGTACAAGTAAAATAGTTGTTTGGACAGTATGGACATGTATTTGACCATGACAACAAGGGGTGCCCCAGAAGACGGGGGGGGGGGGGGGGGGGGGGGGGGGAACTACGTATTACCATCATACTGCATTGCTACGACAACATATATAGGTATTATAACAGATATGTATTGCTACGAAGTCAGTGTATACAGTGAGAAATGTTTGTCTACGAAAACAAAGTTGCCTTCGTTGCAATACAAATTTGTTATAATACCCATTTAAGTAATCGTAGCAAAACATTTTATCGTAATACCTAATTGGCTCCCCTGTGCAGAAGTAGTCAAAGCGAACACTCGCATTTGAAGGTTTGTATGCTTCAAAGTGACAATGGTTGAAACGTGTATCACATATTATGAGACGCGCTGTAAATTTATATATATATATATATAATACTATAGATGCCAGTACTAATTTTTGACTGATTTTAACCCTTTTCCTGCTGATCGTGACCTTATTGTTTGTATGCCAACACTTTGGATCCAGATCAGACGCCGCGTAATGCGGCGTCTGATCTGAATCCAAACTGTTTGACACTCGTCTATATGCTTCTTTACTTAATAGAATGTAAACATATAAATTGAACTAATTTTGCAGACGACCATTCAAAGCAGACGATACCACAGCAGGATAAGGGTTAATGGATTCAGCTGCAATCGCGCAAACACGTTTTATAACTTTTCAGTAGCTTCCTTTTTCATTTTCCTTTTATATTTTTCTTCTTCCTTTTTTATTTTGTTTTGGTAGGCAATTGTCTTTTCTAATATAATTTCTTCACTGGTTAATAACCGGTGCTTTGTTTGTTTTTTTGTTGTTTTTGGCATTGATGGTGTCGCTGATGCTGCTGATGCTGGCAGGAATATGTCTTCTATCTGACAATTCCAGTCAGCACCAGGAGCATCAGGTACTACACTCACAACAGTGCTGTGCTGACTGTTTAAATCTTCAGTCGATGTTTCGACAACACCTAATTCACCAGTGTTTATTAATTCCAGAAATGTTTCTGGATTTTGAACGTATTGTATCAAGTCTTCCGGAATGGTCACATTGTCTTCATTTAATATCAGTGGATCTAGGGGTCCATGCGCAGGCTGGTTAGTCCCCATAATGGGTGCGTCAAACTCAGTTGCAGGCAAATCCTGTGCGGGTATTTGTTCAAAAGGGACCTCAGTTGGAGACATTGGGGTTTCAGAAGGTACAGGGGGCTGAAAAGCTGAACTTGGGAGGCAGTGCTCATTAAATGGATATATCCCACAGGCCTTGAACCCGTTTTTTAAATTTGATTCCGAAAATGAAGTTTCAAACGCTTCTTTGAAAAGTCCCGGAAAAGACCACTTGTTCACAGTGTTCAGGCTATTCTCGGACAGATATTCCGAACAAATTCTGGAATAGGCTGCCTTGAAGGGCCCGAATACAGTTCGGTCAAGAGGCTGTAAGAAATGTGTACAGTGTGGCGGGAGGCAGAGAATATGAACATTTTCACTGTGAGCTAAACTTAAAATACCAAGAGACTCATGGGACGAATGACCGTCCATTATTAAAAGTTGAGGCCTATCTTCACCACAGTGAGGGAGAAAAATATTTTTAAACCATGACTCTCCAATTTCATCCGTCATCCATCCTTTTTCTTGAAAAGACCACATAGTGTGACTAGGGGCTGCTTCGGCGTTATAGCCATGGAGAGAAACTGAAGTTTTTCCCTTTACAATAACCATTGGTGGCATTGCGGCACCGGCAGCATTACCACAAGCCATTATTGTGTTGTTTGTTCTATTCATACTAGTTTTCCCGACAACGGATTTAACCCCCTTCTCGGCAATGACTCTGGCTGGCTGGTGCTCGAACTGGATCCCAGTTTCGTCTGCATTCCAAATGCAGTGGGGTTTCTCCCCAAGGTTCAAGTCAGAGATGATTTCTCCAAGACTTTTGAAGTAGCTGTTGGTGATTGTAGGGTTCAAAGCCCGTGCTCGATTCGAGCAAAGCTTTTCAGGTTTGCGGATGGTGAGAGTTGGATGACGTCTCTTCAGACCCTCCCACCAAGCATTTCCAGGTATACCTTTTTTGAACATAGGGGTGGGGACTTTCATTCGTTTGCAAAGGATGCTTGTTCTTTTTAAAAGTTGTTTACGAGTTATACCCATACCCCGTTGTGAGGCGATCTTAACAGTCGAAACAATCTTATCTTCTAGTTCTTTTGGTAGAGCAGGCTTCCGACCTGGACAACTGGGCTGGGATACATCAAAGCGCCCACTAACTCTGTCCGCTATAGTCGACCGAGGGATGCCGTACTTTTGAGCGGCCTTCCTTACAGACAAAGCACCACTTTTCACCTCCCCACAAGCGGCCACCAGGCTATCGTGACTATAGTTCATGGTCTTGCCCCGTGATTTATGGATATATTTTTTAGGCATGCTGAAAAGAACAGCATTTCCTGTATAAATAAAGTGTACAGTAAAACCCTCTAATGCGATCACCCAAATTATATTTTTGTTGGATGTTAAAGACAGGTGGCAGCTCGATGCAGTATGAAAGCTATGCAGAAAGTGCTGTCTGCATCGTTGCCGGACTAAATCAAGCAGCCAAATGCATTTTAAGATGTATTGAGTTGTCGTTTTATCGAGGTTTATTGTATTTCAAACAAAGAAAAAAAATCTCTTCACCTTCATCAAACTGTTGTACTATAGTCTAGAGGTTGAAACGGGTACATTTTGCATTTACATGCTGGAGAAGAGCTGTAAAAACGAATTAGTGACTTAAACTGTAAAACGCCAACAAAATCTTCCCGTGATCGGCTGAGAGGGTTTTATTCTATTGAAATGTGATTGTGAGTTTTTAATTGGTTAGCAATACTGTTTTTGAATTATACGCATCTTATTTTATAAGGATTACTGGGCCTTCAACCCGGACCTGGGTTTTTGCTGTCAAGATTTTAAATCGTAAGAGTTTCAATATATAAATGGAAATTTCTCTTATGGGCCAGCAAATAATAAATTACGGCATAATACTCTCATGACATATTTATTTTTTAATACATAATTTTGTCAAGAATAGTTTCAACTTCCGGGTAACTGGTTCGCTCACACAGTCTTTTCCAAATAGATACAATGGACAGAGTGTCTGAAGGTAGCTTTCCTACTATGTCTTCTACTAGACACATGATAGCACAAACTTCAATATCTTTTACTAGTTTCCTATACAACACTTTAATCATGTCATGGTCAAAAAGATATTCCTTTTCCATTATATTTTTCAAAACATATTTCAGTAAGTCTCTTTTTTCTACTTCTGTTTTGCCGGTTTCTCTTCCCGTAAGGAATCTGGTCAAACTCATCTGAATATAAATGAATAATGAATTAGATCTAGGGCTTATTTCTTTAAATGTTTCATTTTGATTACGTAAAACTCACAATCACATTACGTTGTAGATCTACTTTAATGAATATTGTAGTGACACTGTGAATTCTGAACATTCTTCTTACCATTTCCTTCTCTCAATCTCTCTCTCTCTCCCCTCTCTGTATGTGTGTGTCTGTCTGTCTGTTTGTCTGTCTGTCTGATTATCTGTGATTCTCTGGATGTCTGTCTGTCGCACTCACTCGTCTCTGTCTCAAAATATAGATCTATTTGTTTCTCTTTTGCATATTCATATGCTGCCACCCACGATCGAAAATTTTGATTAAACAAAGTTTTATTTGACATCTATTCAAATATTCCTTTTTTTCTTCATGTTGTTACTACTTTTCAGTCATTGTTTTAATTATATAGATCTAGATCTAATGATTATAATAATTATAATGAAAATGATATTTGAAAACGGATCCAAACTTCTATATTTCTCAAATAAAATCTGTTGTTACGGAGCAGTTTAGATAAGGTTGAAAATATATACAAGTGACCGAGTTTAACCGTTTTATAATTTATGCATCGGGCAAACTCGGACACTTTATTATTTTATTCAAAATCACTTTTAGAGTTAAAATAAGTGAAAATAAATTACATTAAAGCTAACTTTAAACATTTCTGCAACGTAATACACACAAAAACACAAAGTAGAAATGTGTTGTATTTACGTTGGCGTTGGATTTATCGCTGCTTGTTGTTTGTCCTTGGTTGAACTTTTAGCGCTGTTGGAACTTCCGATAAGAAAAGATCGATCTATCGAGCATGCGCGGGAAGTACTACGTCACTTGATATATCTATTTTTATTCACACGGGAAACCCATATTCCTGTCATACCTATATTTAGATAACCGCACGCGATTACTTAGTGTAGAATGTGAAATAGGTGTCAACAACGTTAACTGTCCGAGATTACCGTTATGTCCGAGTTTTACCGAATTGCCCCTATTACCTGCATTGAAGGTTTTACCCATTACCACATTGCCTGTTGATTATAGGTAACCATTTAAGCTGGTTGAAAGTAAAGCAGAAGGGCCTTAACCCATTAAGCCATACTGACTCATTTTGACTCATTGCGCAATAGCCTCATACTAACTCATTTTGACTCACTTTAATCAACTAGCATGCATTGATAATTGTATTCTGCTGTACTTTCAACTGCTTTAATCTTCCTTTTGCTAAGATACATTTCTTATAGTACATATTCAGGGGCCCGTTTCATAAAACTTCTTACGACAAATGTTGTCGTAAGACAAGACTTTAAAAAACATTTAATTTGTGATTTCTCTGTCTAATCCTGTCTTGTGATATCTTTTTGGAATCGTCTTGAAAAGACGATTCCAAAAAGATGTCACAAGACAGGATTAGATGAAGAAATAAATAATAATTGATACTTTTATAATCTGACTTTTTTATGAAACGGGCCCCAGGATTGTATAAAGAGGAACTATTTGCTGCAGTGGAAGGAATTAATTAATGGCATAAAAAGGCATATTTATGGGGTAATGGGTTCATGCATATATGTGTTAGTACATGTATAAAGTGGTTGTTCTGTAATCATACTCATAATTGAATCTTCTGGTTCCCTGATTTTTTTCCAGGCAATCTATTCCATGCTGGGTAATGCCTTGACAAGCCAGGATACAGACTCTCCTGAGGACCGGACGGAAAAAATATTTGCAAAGATGGATACAAATAACGATGGTGTCTTAACCCGAACAGAGTTTGTCGATGGATGCATGAAGGACCAATTTCTGTATCAAATGTTGACAGCTGACGCAGGTGGTTGCAATCAGGAGTAACGCGCCAATCATGGACATGTCATTCTTGTACATGTGATACACACGAGTTTCTGTATTCATTCCTTTAGTGCCCTGGGTTCTTCTCATCATGCTCTCTTTTATACCACCAATGCCAACTGTTTTAGCTCACCTGGAGGCTTTTCAGGTCTCCAGATAAGGAGAGTATTTCAAAATCTTTGATGAGTTTTTCATGACTCTGACCAATATTTTTATATCTGTGTAAGTTTTGGAGGTATGTTGCTCAGGGTCATGTAAAACTCATAAAAATATTCAATCCTGTGCTTGGAAACAACATTTTTAATTGTAAAACCTACCGGTAGTTGTTAACCGTATGATGTTACTACTCATTAGAATCGTCTCTTTGAGACGATTCTAATGAGTAGTGACACCACAGGGTTTGATGCAGACTTAGAGGACAAAATGTTATACAAATGCATTGTGCACTCCCTCCTATCTGGAGCCTTGAGCTTATCACCCTGGTGTCATCATTGTTGGCATTGGCGTTGGTTAAAGGTTAAGATGCAAATGTTGAGAGTCACTAAAATTACTCAAAATAGTGGTAAAAAGGACTTAATATGTTTTTCTATTGAAAAATATTAAATATTGTTGTTTTAGAAATGTTTGTACGTAATAGCGAGCTATACTGTTTTTGCTACGGTTCTTGTTTCTTTTTGCAATATCCTCCAAATACCCACAGCTTCAAGGATGTAATCCTTTAATCTTCTTACTTTCACTTTCTATCTCTTTGAACGCTAAGTAATATTGACTGACTGGTGCAATAGATTGGCATCTGCTCAGCTGTTCTGAAAATTAGAGTTAAGTTCTCTTGACAATATAGTTACATGCAGCATGCCAAACAGTATGGATTTTGATGAGACGCTGTGTATTGTGGTCTCTCATCAGAGTTCAAACAGGTGACTGACAAGCATATTCATGACTGTATAAATTGAGGGAATAAACTGAATGCGCTAAAAGGCGTTTTTATGGGAAAAAGGGGTATAAGTTACAGAGCGTAATCTTTCTTATCTTGCACTGTTTAAAACTTATAACTCTTACCATGCTAGCAGTTACCATGATAATCTTTGCAAACAGTTTGGATCCTGATGAGACACCACATAACGAAGCATCTTATCAGGATCCATACTATTTGACATTCTAACACTGTTTTATTAAAAAGAAATGTGATTATTCTATTTTTAGAACAATAGCATACGACAATTGTTTCAGACGAAAAAATAAACTCTTTACATACTGGGTAATATTTTCATCTGCAACATTATTATCATCTGTTGCTATTCTAAACCTTTCTTTCAAATTTAATTTTCAAAACTAGGTCACAGTTTCAAACAGTTTGGATCCTGATAAGACTTCATGTTATGTGGCGTCTAATCTGGATACAAACTATTTGCAAAAGTAATTACCACTAGGTCGCTTGCATGCAAAGAGTTTAGTACCACTTTTGCATGGGAATATTTCACTAGTAATTATATACATGTACACTATACGGTTAACCCTTTACCCCATTGCCTGTTTCTAGTATTGAAAATAGGTGACATCTTAAAGCAGGTTGAAAGTAAAGCAGAATGTGCCTTAAGGCACATTCTGCTTTACTTTCAGCCTACTTTAAGCTATAGTCTGCTAGGATATATAAACATTTCTTATGGTACATAATCATAACTGCATAAAGTGGAGCTATATTCTTCAGTGGAGGAATAAATTAAAGGCGTAAAAAGGTGTATTAATTGGGTAATGGGTTAAATTTATTTGAAGCAGACATTCAGAAGAAGATTTATTGGCTCTCCCAAAGGTGGGTGGTAACTTAATGCATAACAAAATTAATGCAGAAAGCTCATTTAGGAGCTTTCTGAATAACTTTTGTAATGCATCAAACAAGCACCTTTCTTTGGAGAGCTCCATTATGTTTTTTCTGTATGTGGTCACTTTGTTTGACTGTGTAGAATTATGTAAGTGTGAAGATGATCAATGGAATTGTAAATGTAATACAGTCGAAACTCGATACTTTTAACTCATTTAAAATGATCGTACCAGTACCAGTATTTCATAAGTTGAATTTTTATAATTCAATCTCGCTTAAGTCAAACATATCCATATTTCAAAGTTAAAATGTGGCGTTTCCACATTTTAACTTTGAAATATGGATATGTTGGATTAAACATGAGTTTGAGATATGGAGTTCCGACTGTATATAAAAAAGAATTATGTGTATATGTATGACTATGACAATTGGCAAGAGCCAGGGGCAACTAAAGAAGTAGACAAACTTGTACATATTCATAAAATAATTGTGAAAGACTGCATTTCAGTATGGTACAGCAACTAAGTTTTGAGTTACGTTCATATTTGTTTTTCACAATCCTTGTGCAATTTTCCAATGAGATATGCCCTTTTGGAAACTTTAAATATTAGAAATACGCCATTTTCCGCACATTTTTCCAACATGCTTCGACATATTGAACCAAAATTTGATAATAGGACATTGGTTTGATGACCTACTTATTGAGTTCCCGTTTCATTTAAATTTGTCAAGTTTTCTGTCAGCTATACCCGTTGAGAAATGTATTCTGCACTGGTTGCTGGTCTGATAAATATGCCCTAAATTTATTCCTCTACTTAAAAAATTCCACTTTATACAGTCATGAATATGTACCGTAAGAAATATGTCCTACCTCCTAACAAATGGTTGCTTCAGACAGGCTGAAAGTAAAGCAGAATACTCCTAAAGGAACATTCTGCTTTACTTTCAACCACCTGTCTGCAAAACTTGACACATGATATTGGGAAGAGTGTTAAAAATATCTTGCTTCAAGTGTTTAAGGCAGATGACTGCTTTAAGCAAAATGATATTTAAACAGATGCATGTGTGTCTCTTAACCCACTACCCTATAAATATGCTTTTTTACACCTTTATTTTATTCCTCCTCTGAAGAAAATAGTTCCTGATAATATAGTTATGAATTTGTATTGTAAGAAATATTTTCTTTATCCTAGTAGATGGTAGCTTAAAGCAGGCTGAAAGTAAAGCAGAATGTGCCTTAGGGCACATTCTGCTTTAATTTCAACCTGCTTTAAGTGATCAGCTTTCTTTATAACTAGAAACAGACTAAGGGATAATGTGTTAAGCTATAGCGTCTGTTCTTTTACTCTATTGAAATTGTCTTTCCCTTGGCATCATGAAGTCCAACCTGAGACAACTGGCCTTTCATTAAAGAATCGATTATATCTTTCAAGACAGGGGGTTATGTAAAAATAGAATTAAAATTCATAAAAACAAACATTTGTTCTGCTTTTAACTTCTGCTTATCTTAACCAATTACTGAATAAAAGCACTTGTATGCTTTTAATTTAATCTTCCACTGAAAAAATTGGCTTCACTTTATATAGTAGTTGGACAAAATGACCCATTACCAAAACGTACCATTACCAGAAGGTACCATATGACGAAGAGACATACCAATATCTAACTGGTATCATTAGTGATCATTTTTATTGGTATATAAGAACAAGCAAAATAGTTGCTTATATTATAAAAAATTTCTTACAGTGCAGATTCATGGCAGTATTAAGTGGAACCATATTCTTCAGTGGAGGAATTGATTGAGTGGAGTGATCAATAAGGTGTTTTTTATGAGGTAGTGAGTTACATTACATTTTTACCGTCTTAAACCGGTTATGTCTTTTTCCACTATGGCATAATCTTATATATAGAACTTGAAATGGGTTTAACTTATTTTCTCAAGTAAACATAGTTTTGTCAAAGAAGAACATGTAAAATGAAAAATGTTGATACGACCTTGACAAGCAAATATGTTACCACGAAAACAAGGTCACAGAATGTTGTAAGTATGTGTCATTTATTTTATTTTTTTACTGATGGTCATGATTTCTTCTGTCTTGCCTTCAGCATACAGTCAAATCTTATATTGAGCAACCATTCATTAGATGACCTATTGACAGTCTTTAATACAGGTGGTTGCTAAACATAGGATAAAAAATCAGAAAGCTCCTTTTGCCACAGAATTGTTACATCCAAACTAAGATAAATGCAGCATAAGGAAAAGTTTAACTCTTTCCTCCCTGAAACTTTAAATGGACAAATCCAGTTTCGATTTTAGTCTATTCCATTTCTGACTTTTAAGGGTTGTTTTTGTCAATTTTTGGAATTATGACAAACAGTGAAGACCCTGATCAGAGGGCTCCTTTCGGAGCCCTCTGATCTGGGTCTTCACTGTTTGCACAAGACAAGTATACTATTCACATGTTAACTGTTTGAAAAGGACGCCTATATGCGGGACTAGGGTCCAAAGGGTTAAACATGCTCACTATCACATTATACCATGATCACACATGACAATATTATTATAAACAGCCACCTGTTTATGTACATGCCCTTTACCTCATTGCCTCTGTTAGTAACTTAAAGCAGATCAAAAGTAAAGCAGAATGCTCCTGAAAGAGAATTCTGCTTTACTGTCCACCTGCTTTAACCCATTACCAAAACAAAATCTACTTTTTTTAGTTTTAAGACAGGTGACTACTTAAAGCAGGTTGAAAGTAAAGTAGAATGTGCCTTAAGGCACATTCTGCTTTACTTTCAGCCTGCTTTAAGCTATTAACTGCTAGAATATAGTTAATATTTCTTTTGATATATATTTATAACTATGAATTTGATCTATTTTCTTTAGAGGATGACTAAATTTATGGTGTTAAAAGGCATATTTATGGGGGTTATGGATAAGACATTTTTTCAGGAAAAATACTTGAAATGCCATCAATGACTCATTTTCAAAACTTCCTAGCTATAAGGACTACAATTCTTAGTGTACGAATTAACTCTTTGCTCCCTGAAACTTTAAATGGACAATTCCAGTTTCCATTTCTGACTTTTAAGGGTTGTTTTGTCAATGTTTGGCATAATGACAAACAGTGAAAACCCTGATCAGAGGGCTCCTTTCGGAGCCCTCTGATCTGCGTTTTCACTGTTTGCACAGGACAAGTGTACTATGCATGTGTACACTGTTTGAAAAGGATGCCTATATGCGGGACTAGGGTTCAAAGGGTTAAAAGGCATACAGTAAAACCTCTCTATTACAACCAATAAATTGTGTTAATTAATAGATGTTTATGACAGGTGACTACTTAAAGCAAGGTGACAGTGAAACAGAAAGCTCCTGAAGGAGCTTTCTGTTTTACTGTCACCATGCTTTAAACTGTCACCTGTCTTTTATACAATCAATTAAACTCCGTTTTAGTGGTTGTAATAGAGAGGTTTTACTGTATTCATATGGTTACAAATGGGTGAAATGATTATTTGCTTAATACAAGCATTTAATTGACAGACTGTTACACCTGATAGTTTCTTGTATTATGCATGTGTATTTCTATGTATGGCTGGGTATATGTGTGTGTGTGTGTGTGTGTTTGTGTGTGTGTAATACCGGTATATGAATTATAGGCATGCCTTGTTGAGACTGAATGTTGCATAATGTTGATGTAGTGATAGATAAAGTAGAAAAACCTGCACTCAGCCACAGCTTAATTGTCGAAGTCAAGAAAGTTTCAAAACTACATGTATAGAATTTGCTACCTGAGACAGATGTTTTCCTCTATAGGTAAAAAACAAGCTTGTTAAAGCATTTGTGAAGAAAAGATTGTGTACGGCATTTTGTTTGTAGAGCTATGCTAAGACGCACATACAGTAAAGTTCTGGGGTCCGTTTCATAAAACTTTGTACGACAAAAATGGTCGTAAGTCAAAACTTTAAAATACATTTAATTTCTGATTTCGCTATCTAATCCTGTCTTGTGACATCTCTTTTGGAATCGTCTTGAAAAGACGATTCCAAAGAGATGTCACAAGACAGGATTAGATGGAGAAATAAATAATAATTGAGACTTTTATAATCTGACTTACGACAACTTTTATGGTACGAAGTTTTATGAAACGGGCCCCTGTTATTTTGACCACTCAAAAGATACAGATTGTAACAGAATGAAAGTAAAGCAGAAAGCTTGATCCTTATAGATTTTTCTGCTTGACTTTCGTCTTGATTCCAGCAACGACATACCTCATCCTTTTCCCCAATAGATATTCAGATTTTCAGACAGTTGCTATACTTTTTGCTTGCTTTAAGCATCAGCCTGTTGGAATACAAGAAATGCTTCTAATTGTTCATTAACAGGATATGGTAGAAGCTCTAAGACAAATAGGTAAAGACATCAAAGGGCATTTCTATAGGGGAAAGGGTTAAACCATGAAAAACAATTCTTAGAGTGGTCATATAACTTTGGATTTACTATAACATGAACACAAGGTATAGTTATGTGTTTAGTTTAAAGGACTTTATAATTATGTAATGGGTCAAGAGAGACAAAAGTACTTTTAAGCATTGCTAAGAATGTAGACCAAACTCGGCTATGAAATTCTGGTTTCTGTTAAGTGTCTACATTGTTTGTCAATCTTAAGAGTCAACTTAAGTTTGTCTTTCACTCATGCACACAGTGTGATCCTTATCAGAAGTTGTGTTTTTTACTGATACAACTAAATTGGGTCGCCACTGCTTTGCATTGTGGGTAGTTTTTAGTGTACCATGGCTCACATATACAGTGGAGAATCTGTTATTCTTTCCCGTTTAAACGCAAAGCACTAAAACGTAGAAAAGAACAACTTTTGGACAATTCTGATAATTCTTGTTTATCTTGGTGGCAAACAGTTTGGAGCCTGATCAGACGCCGGGTTACCCGGCGTCTGATCTGGCTCCAAACTGTTTGCACTGCAAATAATAGTTTTAGCGTAAACGCGTTTATTGGGAAATGATAACAGATTCTCCACTGTAATTAACCTTATTAAACCATCTGTTATTGATATATCTCACATGCGTGAAGTCTTAACACTAGTCATTTAGTGAAATGACATGCTAATCTTGGTCAGTGTCCGAAAACGTGCATCAGTTCATGTTATTTTGTAATATTATTTCATGTAATGTTTTAAGTAGTTCAGTACAAATTTTGCACATACGTTCCCATAAGTGTATTAAAGCACATAGTATCAATTTGTATGGGATAGTTCAGTTTGTATTTCGTTAATGAGTGTGTGGCCAATAAGTATTTTGTTAATGTGTTGAGCATCTTTTTAAAGTACAGAAAAATCTCTCTAATGTGATTACTCAAAAGAAGACTATTTGACAGTGTCAAAGGCAGATGATCACTTAACTCATTCACCCCTGAAACCTTTAATGGATAATTCCATTTTCAAAATAAGTCTAGTCCATTTTTTACTATTTAGGGCTGATTTTATCAATATATATCAAAATGACAAACAGTGTAGACCCTGATCAGAGGGCTCCTGAAGGAGCCCTCTGATCAGGGTCTACACTGTTTGCATGGGACAAGTGTAATCCTCACAGGTACACTGTTTGTAAATGACGAGTATACTCGTTGCTAGGTTTGAATGTGTTAAAGCATGATTAGAGTAAAACAGAAAGCTTCTACAGGAGCTCTCTGCTTTAATTTTATTTTCCTTTATGAGACCACTTTCCTGAGAATTTTTTTTTAGGTTGTAATAGACGTTTAAAGCAGAATGAAAATTAAGTAGAAATTTCCCATAGGAGCTTTCTGCTTTCCTTAGAATCTGCTTTAAGCAGCCATCTGCCCATGAAACTGAAAGAATACTCCTTTCAGTTGTCATAGTGGAGAAGTTTACCTGTACATATAACTGTTTTTAGTAATGATATAAGCATGTATTGCTTGTTTGTAAAGATTATGTAGTATGCATAAATGATGAGTTGTTTTGATTGGTCATTTTATCAGTGAAAGTTTAGATTTAAAATGCACACATGTAGACATTTTGTATAAGATGCATAATTCGAAAATTTTAATTCATCTTGTCCACATGTAAATCTATTAAGGCCTTGTCATTTCGGAGTGGGTGAATTTTTTCTCTCTCTCTTTGTTCATGTAAAAATGACTTTGTGTGTGAATATTTGTTTCTTTGAACACCTTATACATATTTGAACATAATAATTAAAGAATCACAAATTGAAAGTTCACCTTTTCTGTACATTTCCATGATACGCAGTCAATCTTGTAATAAATGACCACTTAATAACCAATAACCCCATAGCCTGCTACTAGTTTTGAACACAGGTGACCACTTAAAGCAGGTTTCAGAATGCACATTAACCCATTGTATGCTGGGTAATATTTGGCAGCCATTTTAAAATGTCGTCTGCAGCGGGTATAACTCAAATATTTGCAAAAGATTTTAGCAGTTTCTGATAGAATACTGAACTAGCTGCAAATAGTTTTGATCTCAGATCAGGCCCCACAATGTGGGGCCTGATCTGAGATCAAAACTGTTTGCCTAGAGATACACCTAAAAGTGTATCCCGCATAAAATGGGTTAAGGCGCATTCTGCTTTAATGTTCAGCCTGCTTTAAGCTACCATCTGCTAGAATAAAGAAAATATTTCTATCGTTATATATTAATGGCTGTATAAATTTGAACTATTTTCTTCAGTGGAGAAATAAATTAAAGATGTAAAAAGGCGTATTTATGGGGTAATGGGTTTAAGTAGTGTTAATATCTGTAAATACAGGTGACAGCTTAATGCCGAATTAAAAAAATACATAAAGCAGAATCTTTCTAAACTATTTCTTTTCTGCATTAACTCTTTACCTGATAGCATTGTTTCTAGTATTGAAGATAGGTGACTACTTAAAGCAGGTTGAAAGTAAAGCAGAATGCGCCTTAAGGCGCATTCTGCTTAACTTTCAGCCTGCTTTAAGCTATCATGTGCTAGGATATAGAAAATGTTCCCTATAATATATATTCATGACTGATTAAATTGGAACTATTTTCTTCAGCGGAGGAATAAATCATATTCGCTAAAAGGCGCTTCTATGGGGGAAAGGGTTAAGGAATCACCTGTATTTAAGACCACTAATTTCTTGTATTGAGTGATCACTTAATACAAGATTACCTGTAGTGAACTTGATGGCATTTTCATCATCTATTGTCCATGAATATTGGCATTATGTAGAATGTGACTACAGAACAGCCTCAGGGCTTCCATAAGTTTCTCATGAAATCTCCTAATATTTCGAAAAAAAATTATTTTTTTAAAGCGAGGGTACTTAAAGCAAGTTGAAGTAAAACAGAATGTGCCTTAAGGCGCATTCTGATTTACTTTCATCCTGCTTTAAGCTACCATCTGCTAGGATAAAAATTGGAAGATTTCTGAAAAATCCGGAGAAATGGCAGCCCTGACAAAAAGTATGGTTTGGGTCGTGTGTTAAAAGTTAGGCTTGATAGTGGCCACTTGTAGTTCGAGAAAATGAAAATGGAATGGTTAAATTTTACGGTTAAATGACACATAGTATAAATGCATTCATCTTGTTAAAGGCAGAATTCATAAATCAGTCAAGCATGTGTTAAACAACTGCTCAGAGAAGAAGCATGACGGATATCTCTAGACAGCTTATTGCTTAAGGCAGGATAAAAGTAAAGTAGAAGGCTCCTTTAGGAGATTTATGCATTGCTTATTTCATGCATTCAGCTGCTATGTAACGGTGGGGAATTATAGTTGTAACTTAGAATTTAAATTACATTTATCATTAATGTGATGCAACAGAGTGTAGAATATATAGAACTAGAACAACTTTTGAAAAGAAAACATGTTATTGTTTTTTCATTCATAAAGTTTTAAGCATTACACCATAAATATGCATGTTCACGCCTTAAATTTGTTCCTTCATTGAAGAAAATAGTACCAATTTTTCAGTCATAAATGTGTACTGTAAGAAATAGTTTCTATATTATAGCAGATGGTAGCTTTAAGTGGGCTGAAAGTAAAGCAGAATGCGCCCAAAAGTGGTCACCTTTTTCAAATTTAGAAATGGGATAATGGGTTAGCACACTCCATAGGAAAGAACAATACATTCTCTCTCCCGCTGTCATGAAGACCTTCTATGCATCTTCTTTGAACCGTTGCTTAACAAAAGACTGTACATTGTCCAGGGCTCCAGGTTAGGAGAGTATTTTGAAAACTTAAATCTTTATGTCTGCTCAAAACCCTATCGTGTGACAACTCATTAGAATCATCTCTTCGAGATGATTCTAATGAGTAGTCACACCAAAGGGTTTGGTTTAAACATAAAGGAGAAAATGATGACATTTTTTAGTCTTATCTGGAGTCCTGATTGTCATAATTTGTAGCCAACATTTGTCACAATCTCATTCAACAGATCACTCAGAAGCTTGATCATGTTTTATAAAACTTTCACCATGTTGTTCTTGCAAACCAAATCGTAAACATTAAAGTTTTCATTTTTATTCCCATGGAATCATCACAGTTTTTCTAACCCACCTACTTTAAGTTGTAGAAGATTTGCATGGGCTTGATTATTTATCAGAGCTTCAGAAAAGCGAGGGTAAACCTAACAAATCCGATATTTTCTCACTCATTTCAGTACCAAATCCTATAGTGTTACTACTCATTTAAATCCTCTCGAAGAGACGATTCTAATGGGTATAGTGACACCATAGGGTTTGATGCAGAAATAAAGATTTTAGTTTTTGAAATACTCCCCTTCTGGAGCCCTGGCTTTATGTTGTGTAGGCTTTTTAAGAAACACAGCTTTTAGTCCTGTTAGCACTTGAAAGCTTGCCATACAGAATTGTTTTCTTAGAAATCAGTTTCAGGGGCCCATTTCCATAAAACTTTGTACGACAAAAACGGTCAGAAGTCAAAACTTTAAAACACATTTAATTTCTTATTTCTCTATCTAATCCTGTCTTGTGACATCTCTTTGGAATCGTCTTGAAAAGACGATTCCAAAGAGATGTCACAAGGCAGGAAAAGATGGAGAAATAAATAATAATTGATAGTTTTATAATCTGCCTTACAACAAAATTTATCGTACAAATTTTTATGAAACGGGCCCCAGGATTCCATCTAAAATACTGCCCTTGTAATCCTCTCCTCAATAGAAACACAGAAGAATGACTTTAACGTATTCCTCAGCATAAGGCATTTAGGATGCTTGTACCCAGGGCTCCAGATAAGAGGTAGTTATTTCAACAAATCTAACATTTTTTCACTCTTTTTAGCACCAAATCCTATGGTGTTACTATTCATTAGAATCGTCTCGAAGAGACGATTCTAATGAGTAGTGACACCATAGGGTTTAATTCAGAAATAAAGATTTTAGTTTTTGAAAAACTACCCTTATCTGGTGCTCTACTTGTACCCATTCCTGTTTAACCCATTACTCAATAAATATGCAGTGGAGGAATAAATTCAAGGCTGTCTATGGGGCAATGGGTTAAGTGACTAATAGTGTAATCATTTCCTACCGGTACCTTCACTTTCTTTTAACCATTTGCCCAATAACCTATTTATAATATTAAAGACAGGTGATCATTTAAAGCAGGTTGAACGTAAAGCAGAATGTGCCTTAAGGCACATTCTGCTTTACTTTCAGCCTGCTTTAAACTACCATCTATTAGGCTATATAAAATATTTGTTGTGGTAATTGTTCATGAGGGTATAAACAGGAACTATTTTCTTCAGCGGAGGAATAAATTAAATACGCTAAAAGTCGCTTCTATGGGGGGAAAGGGTTAACTGTCAATATGCAAGCTCCAGTGACAGGTATTTTGTAGTTGACTGGGTCGCTGGAAGGGTCTCGGTTGTCTGCCATCCATTCCTCTTTGAAGGCCATGGCACAATAGAGCAAGGACTCTTTCCAGCCCCAAGTACAAAAGTAGCACTCTTGGTGTTCTGCTTCCTGCTTTAAGTAGTATTAGTGGACTGTCCCCTATTCAATATACACTCACACCGATGTTCAGTGACAATTTAAAGGAAGAGAAATGAGGATTTATGAGACAGGTTGTTGCTAAATAAAGGGCAAAAGATGTACAAAATTATCCTAAGGGACCTTTCTGCACTTCATGTATATTTTGTCATGCATTCATTATTTTAACCCTTTACCCTATTGAAGCCTGTTTCTAGTTTTGAGGCAGGTTATCACTTAAAGCAGGTTGAAATAAAAGCCTAAAGCTCCCAAAGGAACATTAGACTTTACTTTCAATCTGCTTTAAGCTTCTGTCTTAACAAATTATTGCCATGACATCTATAACTGATTTTCAGAACTTCCTAGCAAACGAACTCATGGACTTTTCTTTTTATATGAATGATTAGAGGCATTAACCCATTGCCCTATGAAAAACACCTTTTTATGCCTTTAATTTATTCCTCCCATGAAAAAATAGTTCCAATTTGTACAGTTATAAACATGTACGGAAAGAAATATTTTCTATATTCTAATAGCAGATGGTAGCTTGAAGTAGGCTGATAGTAATGCTTTACTTTCAACCTGTTTTAAGTGATCACCTATATTCAATACTAGAAACAGGCTATGGGGTAAAGGGTTAAAAGGTTTTTTTTATGGAGTAATGAACCTGTCCTAAAAATTGTTCACATATCTTCCTTTTTATTTCCCACTTGTCATAGGTTTGACTGTAGTTATGTTCTCCGTAATTTTTGTATAATAATTACTAATTTTGTGCAAAAGAATAGGATAAAGCCAAAACAGGTATGGCTTTTGTGTTAAACTGAAAGTGAATGTCGTGTTCTATTTCCAACTTGGCACAAGTGAAATTTGTTCTGGATCAGAACATTTAGATTTGTGAAATTTTTTAGTGAATGAGAACATCGTTCTAGTGTCCTGTGTTATCTGCACGATGCTGCTGTTGTGATTAACTGAGTTTGAGAAATTGGTAACAAAAAACGAAAGAAGATAAAACAAAAGGATGCAATGAACTAATATTTTCAAGATTGTGAGCTTGCATCAAGTATTGCCAAATGTAAAAGTGTTTGTAGCTGTTTGAAAAAATGTTGCCAACTGCAAAAAAATATTTGAAAATGTGCTTTCTCTGTTTCAACAACAGTTTAATGGGGAACAAATTATTTGTGTTTATCATTACATTGTACAACATTTGTATTCTTTTTCATTTCAAGTACAGATTGTTAAAATAATATTTATCTTCCAATACTTGGATTTTCATAGCTTCAGACTTTCTGAAAGTGGCCTAAACTACGGCCTGGTATCTCTCTCATGTAACGATGCTATTTACAACAGGGCTCCAGATAAGTGGGAGTAAACTGAACAAATCCAACATTTTCACACTCATTTCAGCACCAAATCCTATGGTGTAACTACTCATTAGAATCGTCTCTTCGAGACGATTCTAATGAGTAGTAACACCATAGGGTATAGTGCAGAAATAAAGATTTTAGTTTTTAAAAATACTCCTCTTATCTGGAGCTCTGTTTTAAGTCACAAACTACAGCCAAACCTGTAAACAGCAGACACTCTAATGTGCAGTCAATATTGTAATAACTCATTCCTCCCTGAAACTTCAAATGGACAATTCCAGTTTCTTATTTGATCAAGTCCATTTTTGACCAATTGAGAATATCTTTTACTATATACGGGTATTTAAACAGTGTAGACCCTGATCAGAGGAATACTTTAGTCCAAGAGTCTTTTGATCTGGGTCTACACTAGCTGTTTGTATTTGACAAGTGTACCATTCACAAGAACACTGTTAAGAATGCTGACATTCGTTATTAGGGTCAATGGGTTAAGCGACCACTCAATCAATGACCCTTGGTTAATTTTAAAGACAGGTAATTGCTTAATGGGGGACAAAAATGATTATTTTGTCCTGCATCAAACAATCACCTGTCTTTAAAAAATTCCATCAGACTTCAGTATGCAGTTGCTTAATACAAGATTGACTGTATGTGCATTTATGGTCTTATAATTCTAGAGGTAGCAGTTTATTGTAGGAGTAAGATAAAAAATAGTTCAGAAAGTTTCTACAGCAGCTTTCTTTGTTACCTTTACCCTACATTAAAGCTGTCACCTGTTATATAGAGACTGCAAATGTTTTAATAGGCTGCTGACAAATGTTTGACTGTATTTTCCCACTATGTGTGCTTATTTTAGCTATAATTGACAACAGAATACAACAAACAGGGCTGCCATTTCTCCGGATTTTTCCGAAATCTTCGGATTTTTATTCCAACAGAAGGAAGCTTAAAACAGGCTGAAAGTAAAGCAGAATGCGCCTTAAGGCGCATTCTGCTTTACTTTCAACCTGATTTAAGCATCACGTGTCTTAAAAACTAGAAACAGACTATGGGTTAAAGGTATAATCAGGAAAATCGGGCTTGAAAATTTGAAAAAATTTGAAATCTTAGGATTTTTTTTATCAACTTATGGCAGGCCTGAACAAATGCTCAGTGATGTTGGCTTTCATAGACGATGAATCTTGATTGCAATAAACCAGATCTGGTAAAAGATTATTCAAACAATATGCAATTAAACTAAACCCCTCTCCTACTTAATATTCATATGAGTATATAAAACTCTGCACATTATGAACATTTGGACTACAGTAGAACCTCTCTATTACAGCCACTAAATTGTGTCCAATATTAGTGGTTTAAGACAGGTGACTGCTTAAAGCAAAGTCAAAGTGAAACAGAAAGCTCCTACAGGAGCTTTCTGTTTCACTTTCGCATTGCTTTAAGCTGTCACCTGTCTTTTATACCGACAATTAGACTTCTTTTTAGTGGTCGTAATAGAGAGGTTATACTGTATAACATTGGGTATGGAATAAGGAATGAGTGCAGACTCATACCAAACAGATCCTATAAGACAATTGCAGATGCTGATCAAACTGCTCCAGCAGGAGCTGTCTGATCTGGGTCTCCATTGTTTTCACAAAGCAGCAGTATAAGTTAACTGCAGGAGAGGGTTCATGCACACATACTTTTGTGACAACATAACAGTCTTATTTGTGTTGAGTATCCATTGAGAAGGATATATACTGGCAGTCTTTAAGACATGTGGTTGCTTAATGCAGGACAAAAGTAATGCAGAAAGCTCCCCTAGAAGCTTTCTGGATTACTTATGATCTGCATTAAGCTGTGACCCGTCTTTAGATGTATGCATGCTTCTTAATTTGATAGTCAGTTCACATAAGTTTGCAGGAAGGAAAGACCTGTCTTCAGATGTATGTATGCTTCTTTATTCAATAGCCAGTAAACACATGTTCGACTACATAACATCATTACTATGGGAGAGTAAAGAGCCAGGCTGATAGTTAGGCTCCTATTGGAAACTGTACACTCACTATTAAAACTTCATTTTACTATTACAAGTGTGTTGTTGTCATTATAAAAATCCAGCCCATACTGCCAGTTCCTGTTAGAATAGTGAACATGCTATTCATTCTGCTATAACCCATTACTCCTTAGATACACATTTACCTAATTTTTTCAATGAAGAAAATAGTTCCGAGTTATACAGTCAAGAATATGTACAACCAGAAATAGTTTCTCAATTGTAGCAGATGGTAGCTTAAATCAGGCTGAAAGTAAAGCAGAATGTGCATTAAGGCACATTCTGCTTTACTTTCAACCTGCTTTAAGTGGTCAACTGTCTTCAAAACTAGAAACAGGCTAATATAGGGGAATGGGTCTAAGGTGTTCCAAGAGGGATTTGGTAATGGCATAAAATGGTATTTCAAGAAGAATTGGTAAAGGTATTTCAAAAGGGATTGCTAAAGGCAAATAGCCATTTCAAGAAAAATGGGTGAAGGGATGTAAAGTATTTCAAGAGGAATTAAGATATAGCATGAAAAGGATTCTTGGTCTGGCTTCAAACTGTTTTCAAATGTTATCCAATACAGTTTTCATTGTTAAGGAAGGTTTAATGATGTTTATATACTTCTGCATAATTTTATATCCTTTAAATGTCAAACTCCAGAATACAAACATCAAAAATCATCAGGCACATGCTTCACATTGAAAGGTTCGTGACTACTAAAAGCACACAAAAATATTAAATGATAACGTGAGAATTATGATGCACATACCGGTAATGTAAAACTTGAACAAATTTAAAATAAAACAACAAAGCAGCAATGAAATAATGCTGGAGTTAAAATGGACCTTTCACTTTCTGACTAATGACTGGTTCACGTTACCTATCGAGGGGTTTGTTTCAAAAATATTAAAAAGACAACAAACTGTGGAGAACCTGACCACACGGCTCCTTGAATATCACTCTGATAGCGGTTTACACTATTTGCAAAGGGTTTCATATTCAGAAGTGTCAATCTAAGTTGGGTTTACCTAAATCCATTCAACCCTAGAGACGAGTTTACTCGGCTACCTTAAAAACAGTTATCATATGCAAACATTATAGACCTAGTTCAGAGGGCTGCTGAAGGAGCCCTCTGATCAGCGTCTGAACTGTTTTTCATTTGAAATACATTCATACAAAACAGCACTTATTAGTAAAAAATATACGAAATAAGGCGTAGCCTGTAGCGCATGATGTTTACAAAATATTACAACAAATTTAAGGCAATACACTAAACTAAACATTCTCCGTTTACGGCGTAGATCTACCTTCGTTTAAAAAACAAAAACAATACAGATCTGGTAGGTCTCTCCAATATTGTAATAAGGAAAACAAACTTCATGGGTTTCGCTGTCAACTAAATCATGTGAGATGAGTTTGTTTTGTGATATTGGCTGTCTGAGACAGGAATTAATTTGCACTTTTATGATTTTGATATTCATCTATAACCAGTGCCTCACTTCATGATTATGGGAAGTTTCTACTTCAAAGATAGATAGTAATATCAGGAATAAATCTTCAACCCACATACAGTCTAGCCAATTCCTCACGTCCCAAAATATTTGTTCTACGTGCTCACCAATCATTCAATTCTTTGCACGTTAGCGGTTAATGGTGATTACCTTTGCAAACAGTTTAGATCCAGATGAGACGCCGCGTAACGCGGCGTCTCATCAGGATCCAAAATGTTTAACATTCTGACATAACGTTCATAAGAAATGTTTGAAATTTTATATTTAGAACAGTAGCAGACGATAATTATTGTTGCAGAGACAATATTGTTTAGCGTGCAAAGATTTAATGAAGACAATAAAGAGCTCATATTATACAGGTGGGCACAGACATGTATTTGCCTATTCCTCACAGAAATGCCTCTTCATGCATCCATACATCGTCAAATATTGTTATAAGTAAGCAATAGTAAATTGTTCCACAGCCTGACAAAACAGAATAACTACAACATTGAAGGCAATACACTAAACTTAACATTCTTGGTTTACGACATACGATATTACGTTCCCGTATTAATGCATAGTAGGTAAAATGGTATTCAACATACACATGTACTAGAATGATGCATAGATAGTTTTAATATCTGATAAACTGACTGTGCTATTAACGTTTAGAATAAGGACATATATTATGAAACGCCCTGTACGTTCTCTAAGCGCTTCAAAAACCAAAGACAAAACAGTTGATGGTAGGTCTCTCCAATATTGTAATAAGGAAAACAAACTTCATGGGTTTCGCCGTCAACTAAATCATGTGAGATGAATTTGTTTTGTGTTATTGGCTGTCTGAGACAGGAATTAATTTGCACTTTTATGATTTTGATATTCATCTATAACTAGTGATTATGGGAAGTTTCTACTTCAAAGATAGATAGTAATATCAGGAATAAATCTTCAACCCACATACAGTCTAGCCAATTCCTCATGTACCAAAATATTTGTTCCACGTGCTCACTGATCATTTAAAACTCTTTGCACGTTAGCGGTAAAATGGTGTTTACCTTTGCAAACATTTTGGATCCAGATGAGACGCCGCGTTACTGCGCGGCGTCTCATCAGGATTTAAAATGTTTGACATTCTGACATAACTTTCAAAAGCAATGTTTGAAATTATATATTTAAAACAGGATCATACGATAATTGTTGCAGACGGCAACATTGTTAAGCGTGCAAAGAGTTAATGAAGACAAAAAGAAAGCTCATAAAAGTTATACAGGTGATCACAGAAATGTATTTGCCTATATTCGTCACAGAAATGCGTCTTCGTGCATCCATACATCGTCAAACGATTGTTAGAAGTAAAGATTAGAAAAAAATTCCACAGCCTGACAAAACAGAATAACTACAACATTGAAGGCACTACTCTTAACTTAGCATTCTTGGTTAACAACATACATGTACGATAAATTACGTCCGGTATTAATGCATAGGTAAAATAATATTCAACGTACACAATGTACTTTAGAATGATGCAACTAGTTAGTTTTGATATCTGATAAACTGATAGTGCTATTAACGTTTAGAATAAGAACAGATTCTATGAAACACACAGTACGTTCTCTAAGCGTTTAAAAAACCAAAGACAATACAGTACTGGTAGGTCTCTCCAATATTGTAATAGAAAACAAACTTCATGGGTTTCGCTGTCAACTAAATCATGTGAGATGAGTTTGTTTTGTGATATTGGCTGTCTGAGACAGGAATTAATTTGCACTTTTATGATTTGGATATTCATCTATAACTAGTGCCTCAATTCATGATTATGGGAATTTTCTACTTCAAAGATAGATAGTAATATCAGGAATAAATCTTCAACCCACATACAGTCTAGCCAATTTCTCACATCCCAAAATATTTGTTCCACGTGCTCACTGATCATTTAAAACTCTTTGCACGTTAGCGGTGAAATGGTGTTTACCTTTGCAAACAGTTTGGATCCAGATGAGACGCCGCGTACTACGCGGCGTCTCATCAGGATCTAAACAGTTTGACATTCTGACATAACTTTCAAAAGAAATGTTTGGAATTCTATATTTAGAACAGGATCATACGATAATTGTTGCAGACGGCAATATTGTTTAGCGTGCAAAGAGTTAACGAAGACAAAAAGAGAGCTCATAAAAGTTATACAGGTGATCACAGAAATGTATTTGCCTATATTCCTCACAGAAATGCGTCTTCGTGCATCCATACATCGTCAAAAGATTGTTATAAGTAAACAATAGAAAACTTTTCCACAGCCTGACAAAACAGAATAACTACAACATTGAAGGCACTTTGTAACTCTTGGTTTACGACATACATGTACGATAAATTACGTTCCGGTATTAATGCATAGGTAAATAGTATTCAACGTACACAATTTACTTTAGAATGATGCAACTAGTTAGTTTTGATATCTGATAAACTGATATTATTGTATACCTTACTATAAATAGTAACAGATTTTGCTATGATGACAATGCAATACGCCCTTGCTGAGCGGGCCAATAACCGGATGCAGTCCAATTACAGGTTATTTGGACTGCATCCGGTTATTGGCCCGGGGGCAACAGAATTTATGAACGTGAAAACGTTAGCAACGTAACGTTCAAAATGGCCAACGTTCGTTGAAGATGACGTCATTTGATTTCTATAACGGCCGCGCTTATGTAAACATTCAAACAATCTACGTATTCGTTGATTTTGAACCAGGTATACAATAAACAAACCATTAAACGGCCGAGGGCGGGCCGTCGTTGCGTATTGACACTCGTTAGCCACATTGGCACTCGGGCCAAGGCCCTCGTGCCATTATGGCTAACTTGTGCCAATAAGCATCGACGGCCCGCCCTCGGCCGTTTAATAACTGTATAGTGCTATTAACGTTTAGAATAAGAACAGATATTATGAAACACGCAGTACGTTCTCTAAGCGTTTCAAAAACCAAAGACAATACAGTAGTGGTAGGTCTCTCGAAAATTGCAATAAGGAAAACAAACTTCATGGGTTTCGCTGTCCACTAAATCATGTGAGATGAGTTTGTTTTGTGATATTGGCTGTCTGAGACAGGAATTAATTTGCACTTTTATGATTTTTATATTCATCTATAACTAGTGCCTCACTTCATGATTATGGGAAGTTTCTACTTCAAAGATAGATAGTAATATCAGGAATAAATCTTCAACCCACATACAGTCTAGCCAATTTCTCACGTCCCAAAATATGTGTTCTACGTGCTCACTAATCATTTAACTCTTTGCACGTTAGCTGTTAAATGGTGCTTATTCATGACCGTATAAAGTGGATATATTTTCTTCAATGAGGAAATAAATTAAATTCATAAAAATGCATATCTTTGAGGCAATTGAATAACTAAGTCTGAAATAAAGCAGAAATCAAGGTGGCATCACTCTCAGCCAGTTTTACCCTTTCCCCATAACCATGCGTCATTTCTTTGCTTCTTTTAGCTACATGTAACAGCAATAGCTTATAGCATGCTAGCGGTGAAACTATGATAATCTTGGATCATGATGAGACGAACTACGTAACGTGGCATCGCACCACGAGCAAAACAGTTTGACACTTTGGCTCTGTTTTGAAAAGAACTTTTGAGTAGCAGACAACAATCGTAGCAGAGAAAATAATATCCAGGATTCAAACAGTTAAGCAATTAGTGCATGGATAAAGGATTTACATTGCACTAACGTTAAAGAATAGAGAAATGCTTCAAATGCTTTACCGTGGAGTAAAACCCTATTGATCCCTGAAACTTCAAATGAACTATATCAGGTTCCAATTAAGTTAAATCCATTTAGCTCACCTGACACGTAATACCAAGGTGATTTTGTTTTTATCGTCCTGTGCCCTGTGTCCGTCGACGTCCGTTCATCGTCAACATTTTTTAAACGACATTTCCTCCTTAACTACTGGTTGGATTCTTACCAAACTTAGCAGTAATGGTATTTATATGATCCGCCTTAAAAGTTGTTAAAATAGATCAAGTCCATTGCATTTCTACGTCACATAAGATAAAGATAGATATTTTCAATGAAAACTTCAAAATTCGTCTTGTCTGAAACCACAGTACCATGAGCTTAGGCATCAACTACATGTCCTCTATCAATATTGTTCAAATTATGTCCGCGGGGTCCAAATGATCCCGCCCCAAGTGTCACAGTTTTACATTCAAACATCTTCTTTTACGAAACCAATCTAGCCAAAGCTTTGTTATTTGACATGGTTTAACTTCTAGACGTCCTTTACTGAAATGTTGAAATGGTTCCAGTTGGTTGTATATCTAGGGCACAGGAGCTAAACAATATTTGTTTCAATGAAAACTTTAAAAATATTTTCTTGTCTTAAACCGCATTACTCTGAGCTTAGACACTGAGTTTGGCACACACATCATCTAGACTACAGGTCCTCTGTCAAGGTTGTTAAAAAAGACTCTGCCCGGGGGTGGGGGTTCAAACATTTACATAGAATTATATAGTAAAATCTTCAAATACCATCTTCTCTGAAAGTAATATGGTTAGAACTTAGATATTTGGAATTGTTAAAACTTCTAGAAGTCCTTTACCAATATTGTTGAAATGTTCCCAGTCCGTTGCATATCTGGGTCACATGAGCTAAAATAGATGTTTTAATGTTGGAAACCACAAAGTCCTGAGCTTAGATATTTGACAAACTCATCATTTACAGGTTTTCTGGCATTGTTGTTGAAATTATTCCCCTGGTGTAAAAAATACCCCAACCCATGGGACGTGACCTTGGCCAGGTTATTCGCTGTGAAAGATTTATGGCCACATGGTCCTCCAGTTTACTATTTTATAGTGTTGTTTTACAATATATTGCAAAATAACAAACAGTACAGGCCCTGAACTGAGGGCTAATGTAGTATCCTCTTATCTTGATCTACAATGTTTGTATTTGACAACACAGCGTACTCTTCAAAGGTACACTGTTTGTAAAGAACCCCTATGCCACTAGGGTTCAATGGTTTAACCCTTTCCCCTATAGAAGCGCCTTTTAGCATATATAATTTATTCCTCCACTGAAGAAAATACACGTACATGTAGTTCCAATTAATACATTCAAGAAAATGTATCATAAGAAATAGTTCCTATATTCTAGGATGTTAGCTTAAAGCAGGCTGAAAGTAAAGCAGAATGCACGTTAAAGTGTATTCTGCTTTACACTCAACCTGCTTTAAGTGGTCACCTGTCTTCAAAAGTAGAAACATGCTATGGAGTAATGGTTTAAGGCATGCACACATTTTGCAAGTGTATCATCAATATGATTGGTTCTGTACAAATGTTTGCTGTACTTGCATTAAGTTTGTGGACCCCTAATGAGATCGGGCAAATGCTGGTCAATATCGGTAATCAACAGAGAGCGATCGACGATTCTCGTCAACCGTCGGCTCGTCTGAACCATGCTAAAGCATAGTTCGGAACAGACCGTCAGTTGACGAAAATGATCGATCGCAGTACGAAGAGTCCCGAGTTTGGTACGATCTCATTGGAGGTCCTTAACCTTAAAGGCTAGGTTGAAGTATGATACACCATTTATCTGTCTGACTTGCTGTAAGCCAATATGTATTTACAGTAAACCCTTTTATCCTCAACTGTTCGCTCAATATAACCATAAATAGTTTGGTTGTTTTTTTTAAAAAAAAAACACACACAGGTGGAAGCTTGCTGCAGGGCAAAAGTAATGCAGATAGATCCTTTATGAGCTTTCTGTATTACTTATGTTCTTCATTAAACATACACACGCCTTTAAAGATGCCCATTATTTATAACTTAAATGCTGATTAAGAGATGTTGCTCTGTATGGTATTCTTGATCGTGCTTAGCGCCACTTGGCTTACATTTACAAACAGTTTGGATCCAGATCAGACGCCGCTTAACGCGGCGTCTGATCTGGATCTAAACTGTTTGCAACTCATATTCAACCTTTCACCAGTTTGAAAAGCTTAAATATTAATTTTAGTCTATTTTCGCAGACGATATATTTGAAGCAGACGACAATTCAACATGGTAATGGTTAATGTGTTTTAGTTGACATACTACCCTCTATATTCTCTGGCCTCTATATCACATGCAATAATGGAACTTTTATGGGCATTGTGCCATTCTCAGTTTGGTAATGGGTTACATCTATTGGGTATAGCAAAAGCTCTGGTCTAATACTTGTCAAATTTATGTACAGTCAAAATCCGTCATAACAACAAATTTCTGTACACTGGAGCGAATTTGCGGCAACTGTTGCAAATAGTTCGGATCCATATTTGGAGTTGAGTAATGCTGCGTCTCATCTTGATCAAAACGGTATGACACTACAATGCAGATGAAAATACCTCATGACAAATTTCATGAACACACATTTTGCAGATGCCATTTAGATAAAGATCTAGAAACAAGAATGAGATGGTTCGTTTTCTCTTTTACTGCGTCGATAAGAAGAAGCCTTCTGATCTGAATCTGCACTGTGTGTCATACTTGTTACTATTAGTGGTATACAACTAAATAGCCATCATGACCTTTCTTGCAAAAAAAGATATGTCCACATGAATGTTAACATTTTTAGGTTTAAAGTAATACTGGCGTCTACTAACCCGTTTGCTACCATGACGTCAACAGTTTTTAAACATTTGTCGTCTGCTTTTATCTCAAATTTAAATTTGATTTTTTTTACTTAAGAAATGTTGAAATGAGTGTCAAACAGTATGGATCCTGATAATAAGCCACGTTACCAACACACTAGGAGTTAATGAAGGAGATATAGTGTTCCTCCCTACAACGGCCCTCCCAACAACGACTCCTTCATTACAACGACCCTTGTCGCATTTCCCTAAACAGGACACTCATGTCTAACGCTTTTACTGCTGCAATGTCGTCTGCTTAAACTTTTTCTCTGCTGTTTTTCTCAGTTTGCAAACTGTTTGACACTCATTTCAATATTTCTTCAGTCAAAAAGGCAAAAATTAGAATCTAAGAAAAAAAAGCAGACGACAATAGTTTAAAATTGATGACGTCACGGTTAAAAAAAGATAAATTAGTCTTAACTCAGTCACGGTATAAATTGGATCTAAATTCTTCAGTGGAGGAATACATGGGATGCGTAAAAGGCTTATTTATAGGGTAACGACTCCTTCATTACAACGACCCTTGCCGCATTTCCGTAAACAGGACACTCTGCTGCAATATCGTCTGCTTAAACTTTTTCTCTGCTGTTTTTCTCAGTTACATACAAGTGGACATTTTGATAGAATACATATAATGATGTGTGACAGACAGCTTGAATCCAGATCAGACGCGGCATCTGATCTGGATTCAAATTGTTTGCAAATGTAAGCAAAGTCTTAATGTTCCCTCCCTATAACGACTCCCTCCAAACAACACACATAATATGTGTCTCCTATTGGGTGTCGTAAAGAGGGATCACTGGAATTGTTTAGTGCAAGCTCACTGAACATTTTCATTTTGCACGCATTTGTCTGAAAAAATGTCGTCTGCGAAAAACTTCAGAAAGTATCATCAGAATGTCAAACAGTGGAAATCCAGCAGGCCCAGCGCTTATAAAGCGTTTGAGTTGAGTCTGAGTGCGTTCTCAAGCATTTGATTGGTCAGATTTGAGCCTATGCTCAAATCTGACCAATCAAATGCTTGAGAATGATTTAAAGGAAATGTTAGCATGACTGTGGCAAATAGCTTTGTTCCAGATCAGACGCACATGGGTCTAAATGGTTTGCAAATATTAGACAAGCTGTGCGAAGCACGATAAGGAATCAGTCGATATTGCAAACCGTCAGACGCCGCACTCATATAAATAATTCTTCAATAAAAACTTTCAACGACAAAAAATTGTAATAAGGTTGCAGACGAAAGAAGAGGGGCGGGATCATAGTATACTCAAAATACCATCATGGGAATCCGATTCTGAGATTTAAAATCATGAAGTATTGATTTACATCGTGAATATTATTGTTAACAACTTGGGTTCTGTTCAATGGCCAAGTTGAGAGGCAACCGATCAGGATCAAAACTGTCATTTATGGTAAAAGAAGCTTTCAGAATTCGACGACAATATGTCGAACTTCTGTTGTCTGCACCATTTTGCAAATGGTAGACATAAAGGGGTAAAAAGCAGCACAGCCAATTTCATTGTGAAGAAGGCAAATGCCAGAGGCGCATTCAAACAACACCAGCTGAAAGGTTAATTGGTCCCACAAAAGAGACATATTTTCTTTACTAAACAGTAATGCTTGTATTTGATCGCATGTACTTTATATCCAAACTCATAATAATTTTGAAAATATTTACTTAATCATTGAAACGCTTAAATAGATATCAAACTTTTGCAAACTGTATATTTTTAATGTTTGGTTATTAGTATTCGATCGTTTTATTCTTTATCCTTCTACTTTTCTTCAAATTTATTGAATTGCAATGCGTTGCCATGTTCGTACTATATACGTTTTGCAATGAGTATAAGTTTTCTCATTTACCCGGATTAACAAAAACTGTTTCGAGAAATGATATTGTGATGGTTTTCAATAGCTAGAAAACTTAAATATACGTCGACCTATCTATCATTATCAGCTTCATTTCATGCTTTCTAATTATTAAGGATAAAATACAATGTCAGTTCACAATGATTATGCAAATACTCTTGACCATCTATATGTTTTCTAGAATGCGAATCATATTATATATACAATTGTTTACTTCAACAATTGGACGAAATGTCGGAAGCTAGTGGATACTATTACTTTCGAAGATTTCGGGGTACGCCCGGTTGATGGTTAGGGAAACTATGGTTTTCGTTATTTTAAAGTAAGTAAGAAGGGGAAGGGGAAGGGGAAGGGGTAGGATAGGAGGGAGTGAAAATAAAATGAACATTGACAAAGTAGCTTAAGCTGTTTCAAAAACAGGCACTCGGGGTAAAATCAATCATTCAAATTCCCTTTTGTCCCTTCGAATTTTCTGAATTGTCATAATTATATTCTTTTCTGTTCACATTGTCAACACAACCCGTATTGAATAGTTTAGCCCCTTATTTTAGAACACCTATTCATCCCTTTACGCCATAGCCTGTTTGACCCATTGCCTATTTTCAGGATTAAAGATAGATGCCAGCTTTAAAGCAGATTTAAAGTAAAACAGAATGCGTAATTTGTTTTACTTTCAGCCTGCCTTAAACCATCATAGTCAATTAACTCCTTCACTGCCTTACCCCGAGCACAACAGTTTTTTTGCAAACAGTTTGGATCCTGATCAGACGCCGCGTTACGCGGCTGATCAGGATCTAAACTGTTTGACACTCATTTCAATATGTCTTCAGTCAAATTAGAAAAAATTAGAATCTAAGAAAAAAAGCAGACGACAATAGTTTACAATTGATGACGTCACGGAAGTGAAGGGGTTAAAAAAAAGATAAATTAGTCTTAACTCAGTCACGGTATAAATTGGATCTAAATTCTTCAGTGGAGGAATACATGAGATGCGTAAAAGGCTTATTTATAGGGTAACGACTCCTTCATTACAACGACCCTTGCCGCATTTCCGTAAACAGGACACTCTGCTGCAATATCGTCTGCTTAAACTTTTTCTCTGCTGTTTTTCTCAGTTACATACAAGTGGACATTTTGATAGAATACATATAATGATGTGTGACAGACAGCTTGAATCCAGATCAGACGCGGCATCTGATCTGGATTCAAATTGTTTGCAAATGTAAGCAAAGTCTTAATGTTCCCTCCCTATAACGACTCCCTCCAAACAACACACATAATATGTGTCTCCTATTAGGTGTCGTAAAGAGGGATCACTGTAATTGTTTAGTGCAAGCTCACTGAACATTTTCATTTTGCACGCATTTGTCTGAAAAAATGTCGTCTGCGAAAAACTTCAGAAAGTATCATCAGAATGTCAAACAGTGGAAATCCAGCAGGCCCAGCGCTTATAAAGCGTTTGAGTTGAGTCTGAGTGCGTTCTCAAGCATTTGATTGGTCAGATTTGAGCCTATGCTCAAATCTGACCAATCAAATGCTTGATAATGATTTAAAGGAAATGTTAGCATGACTGTGGCAAATAGCTTTGTTCCAGATCAGACGCATATGGGTCTAAATGGTTTGCAAATATTAGACAAGCTGTGCGAAGCACGATAAGGAATCAGTCGATATTACAAACCGTCAGATGCCGCACTCATATAAATAATTCTTCGATAAAAACTTTCAACGACAAAAAATTGTAATAAGGTTGCAGACGAAAGAAGAGGGGCGGGATCATAGTATACTCAAAATACCATCATGGGAATCCGATTCTGAGGATTTAAAATCATGAAGTATTCTGAATCTGAATCTGATTAAATACAGTGCAGGGCCTGTTACGGCATTTATGCACCGGGAGAGGGAGGGGTGCTTTAGTAGCACTGTTGGAGAGCTGACTTAAAGCTCTCCACACTGTCTGCACATACAATGTCTTCTTCAAGCTGGTTCCACTCAACAGTGGTTCTATAAAAGAAAGAGGTTTTTTGCAGTTGGTCACTATGGCCATGTTGTACCTGAAAACACTTGCTGTTATTATTGGCGGATCTGTCTACAATGTTTTTAGCCGTGAAGTCAGTGCATTTTTTAGGTTTGATCTGTCGTTTTTGTCTAACTGGGGTGAGGTAATTTGCAGGTGGTAAAGCTGGTAAGAGTCCTTCTGTTATTTTAAAGAAAAGTGTAAGTCTGCTGTGTTTCCGTCTGGTTTGAAGTGTTGGTAAGTCGAGGTCTGTAAGCATACGGGTGACGCAACCAGTTTCTCGTGATTTATAGTCACCCGTGATGAACCTTGCTGACTGCCTCTGCACTCGTTCAAGTCGTTCTATTTCCGAGGATATTATTGGGTCCCACACAACTGAAGAATACTCCAGCACTGACCTGACCAAAGATATATATGCTGTCTTTCTGCATTGTGGGGGGCAGTGTCTCAAATTTCTTTTAAGAAAGGCTACGGTGGAGTAAGCCTTTTTAGTTATTTTATTTATGTGGGAACCCCATCTCAGGTCTTCTGATATTGTCACGCCTAGGTAAGGGTTCTCCTGGACCTGCTTTAGTATTTGATTGTCTAGGGTGTAGAAATGACTGGATCTGTTATTGACACTCATGAGGTATCACTTCTTGGCATTGAAACGCATACCCCATGACGAGGCCCAGGCCTCCAGCCCACTCAAGTCTCTCTGCAGCACTTCATGATCTTCCTGACTCCGGATTGTTCTGTACAGAAGGCAGTCATCTGCAAACAGCCGGACTTGCGATTTAACGGAGTCAGGTAGGTCATTGATGTGACAGAGGAACAGGAGCGGACCAAGCACGGTCCCTTGGGGGACACCGGACCCGACAGGGGCTGATTCAGAGTGTGCTCCATCTACCACCACCTGCATGTGGCGTTTAGTCAAAAACATCTCCAGCCAGTCTAGCAAATTTCCAGTGATTCCATACTTTTTGAGTTTAAAGAGAAGTTTTGAGTGAGGTACTGTGTCAAATGCTTTGGAGAAGTCTAAGATGAAGATGTCTGTTTGGAGTTTCTTGTCTTTGTTCTCTAAAAGGTCGTGTACAGTTGTTATAAGTTGTGTCTCGCAGGAGAAGCCTGATCTAAAACCGTGATTTAAATTTGTTAAGATGTTGTTTTTTTCTAGGTGTTGAAAGAGGTGTCTACAAATAATGTGCTCCAATAGCTTACATGATACTGAGGTCAAGGAAACAGGTCTATAGTTTTCGGCCATATGTACATCACCCTTTTTGAAGACTGGGGCTATATTGGCATTTAACCAGTCATGGGGTAGTTTGCCGGTATCTATAGACGCTTGGAAAATGACACTCAGCCCTGGTGCTAATTGGGTTGCACATGTTTTGAGCATAATGTTTGAAACCTTATCGGGTCCAGATGCTTTAGAAGTTTGAATATTGAGGAGTAGTTTCTCGACATCGTGAATATTATTGTTAACAACTTGGGTTCTGTTCAATGGCCAAGTTGAGAGGCAACCGATCAGGATCAAAACTGTCATTTATGGTAAAAGAAACTTTCAGAATTCGACGACATTATGTCGAACTTCTGTTGTCTGCACCATTTTGCAAATGGTAGACATAAAGGGGTAAAAAGCAGCACAGCCAATTTCATTGTGAAGAAGGCAAATGCCAGAGGCGCATTCAAACAACACCAGCTGAAAGGTTAATTGGTCCCACAAAAGAGACATATTTTCTTTACTAAACAGTAATGCTTGTATTTGATCGCATGTACTTTATATCCAAACTCATAATAATTTTGAAAATATTTACTTAATCATTGAAACGCTTAAATAGATATCAAACTTTTGCAAACTGTATATTTTTAATGTTTGGTTATTAGTATTCGATCGTTTTATTCTTTATCCTTCTACTTTTCTTCAAATTTATTGAATTGCAATGCGTTGCCATGTTCGTACTATATACGTTTTGCAATGAGTATAAGTTTTCTCATTTACCCGGATTAACAAAAACTGTGTCGAGAAATGATATTGTGATGGTTTTCAATAGCTAGAAAACTTAAATATACGTCGACCTATCTATCATTATCAGCTTCATTTCATGCTTTCTAATTATTAAGAATAAAATACAATGTCAGTTCACAATGATTATGCAAATACTCTTGACCATCTATATGTTTTCTAGAATGCGAATCATATTATATATACAATTGTTTACTTCAACAATTGGACGAAATGTCGGAAGCTAGTGGATACTATTACTTTCGAAGATTTCGGGGTACGCCCGGTTGATGGTTAGGGAAACTATGGTTTTCGTTATTTTAAAGTAAGTAAGAAGGGGAAGGGGAAGGGGAAGGGGTAGGATAGGAGGGAGTGTAAATAAAATGAACATTGGCAAAGTAGCTTAAGCTGTTTCAAAACCAGGCACTCGGGGTAAAATCAATCATTCAAATTCCCTTTTGTCCCTTCGAATTTTCTGAATTGTCATAATTATATTCTTTTCTGTTCACATTGTCAACACAACCCGTATTGAATAGTTTAGCCCCTTATTTGAGAACACCTATATATCCCTTTACGCCATAGCCTGTTTGACCCATTGCCTATTTTCAGGATTAAAGATAGATGCCAGCTTTAAAGCAGATTTAAAGTAAAACAGAATGCGTAATTTGTTTTACTTTCAGCCTGCCTTAAACCATCATAGTCAATTAACTCCTTCACTGCCTTACCCCGAGCACAACAGTTTTTTTGCAAACAGTTTGGATCCTGATCAGACGCCGCGTTACGCGGCTGATCAGGATCTAAACTGTTTGACACTCATTTCAATATGTCTTCAGTCAAAATAGAAAAAATTAGAATCTAAGAAAAAAAGCAGACGACAAAAGTTTACAATTGATGACGTCACGGCAGTGAAGGGGTTATAAAAAAGATAAATTAGTCTTAACTCAGTCACGGTATAAATTGGATCTAAATTCTTCAGTGGAGGAATACATGAGATGCGTAAAAGGCTTATTTATAGGGTAACGACTCCTTCATTACAACGACCCTTGCCGCATTTCCCTAAACAGGACACTCTGCTGCAATATCGTCTGCTTAAACTTTTTCTCTGCTGTTTTTCTCAGTTACATACAAGTGGACATTTTGATAGAATACATATAATGATGTGTGACAGACAGCTTGAATCCAGATCAGACGCGGCATCTGATCTGGATTCAAATTGTTTGCAAATGTAAGCAAAGTCTTAATGTTCCCTCCCTATAACGACTGCCTCCAAACAACACACATAATATGTGTCTCCTATTGGGTGTCGTAAAGAGGGAGCACTGTAATTGTTTAGTGCAAGCTCACTGAACATTTTCATTTTGCACGCATTTGTCTGAAAAAATGTCGAAAAACTTCAGAAAGTATCATCAGAATGTCAAACAGTGGAAATCCAGCAGGCCCAGCGCTTATAAAGCGTTTGAGTTGAGTCTGAGTGCGTTCTCAAGCATTTGATTAGTCAGATTTGAGCATATGCTAAGAAATCAGTCGATATTGCAAACCGTCAGACGCCGCACTCATATAAATAATTCTTCAATAAAAACTTTCAACGACAAAAAATTGTAATAAGGTTGCAGACGAAAGAAGAGGGGCGGGATCATAGTATACTCAAAATACCATCATGGGAATCCGATTCTGAGGATTTAAAATCATGAAGTATTGATTTACATCGTGAATATTATTGTTAACAACTTGGGTTCTGTTCAATAGCCAAGTTGAGAGGCAACCGATCAGGATCAAAACTGTCATTTATGGTAAAAGAAACTTTCAGAATTCGACGACAATATGTCGAACTTCTGTTGTCTGCACCATTTTGCAAATGGTAGACATAAAGGGGTAAAAAGCAGCACAGCCAATTTCATTGTGAAGAAGGCAAATGCCAGAGGCGCATTCAAACAACACCAGCTGAAAGGTTAATTGGTCCCACAAAAGAGACATATTTTCTTTACTAAACAGTAATGCTTGTATTTGATCGCATGTACTTTATATCCAAACTCATAATAATTTTGAAAATATTTACTTAATCATTGAAACGCTTAAATAGATATCAAACTTTTGCAAACTGTATATTTTTAATGTTTGGTTATTAGTATTCGATCGTTTTATTCTTTATCCTTCTACTTTTCTTCAAATTTATTGAATTGCAATGCGTTGCCATGTTCGTACTATATACGTTTTGCAATGAGTATAAGTTTTCTCATTTACCCGGATTAACAAAAACTGTGTCGAGAAATGATATTGTGATGGTTTTCAATAGCTAGAAAACTTAAATATACGTTGACCTATCTATCATTATCAGCTTCATTTCATGCTTTCTAATTATTAAGGATAAAATACAATGTCAGTTCACAATGATTATGCAAATACTCTTGACCATCTATATGTTTTCTAGAATGCGAATCATATTATATATACAATTGTTTACTTCAACAATTGGACGAAATGTCGGAAGCTAGTGGATACTATTACTTTCGAAGATTTCGGGGTACGCCCGGTTGATGGTTAGGGAAACTATGGTTTTCGTTATTTTAAAGTAAGTAAGAAGGGGAAGGGGAAGGGGTAGGATAGGAGGGAGAGAAAAGAAAATGAACATTGACAAAGTAGCTTAAGCTGTTTCAAAAACAGGCACTCGGGGTAAAATCAATCATTCAAATTCCCTTTTGTCCCTTCGAATTTTCTGAATTGTCATAATTATATTCTTTTCTGTTCACATTGTCAACACAACCCGTATTGAATAGTTTAGCCCCTTATTTGAGAACACCTATTCATCCCTTTACGTCATAGCCTGTTTGACCCATTGCCTATTTTCAGGATTAAAGATAGATGCCAGCTTTAAAGCAGATTTAAAGTAAAACAGAATGCGTAATTTGTTTTACTTTCAGCCTGCCTTAAACCATCATAGTCAATTAACTCCTTCACTGCCTTACCCCGAGCACAACAGTTTTTTTGCAAACAGTTTGGATCCTGATCAGACGCCGCGTTACGCGGCTGATCAGGATCTAAACTGTTTGACATTCATTTCAATATGTCTTCAGTCAAAATAGAAAAAATTAGAATCTAAGAAAAAAAGCAGACGACAATAGTTTACAATTGATGACGTCACGGCAGTGAAGGGGTTAAAAAAAAGATAAATTAGTCTTAACTCAGTCACGGTATAAATTGGATCTAAATTCTTCAGTGGAGGAATACATGAGATGCGTAAAAGGCTTATTTATAGGGTAACGACTCCTTCATTACAACGACCCTTGCCGCATTTCCCTAAACAGGACACTCTGCTGCAATATCGTCTGCTTAAACTTTTTCTCTGCTGTTTTTCTCAGTTACATACAAGTGGACATTTTGATAGAATACATATAATGATGTGTGACAGACAGCTTGAATCCAGATCAGACGCGGCATCTGATCTGGATTCAAATTGTTTGCAAATGTAAGCAAAGTTTTAATGTTCCCTCCCTATAACGACTCCCTCCAAACAACACACATAATATGTGTCTCCTATTGGGTGTCGTAAAGAGGGATCACTGTAATTGTTTAGTGCAAGCTCACTGAACATTTTCATTTTGCACGCATTTGTCTGAAAAAATGTCGTGTGCGAAAAACTTCAGAAAGTATCATCAGAATGCCAAACAGTGGAAATCCAGCAGGCCCAGCGCTTATAAAGCGTTTGAGTTGAGTCTGAGTGCGTTCTCAAGCATTTGATTGGTCAGATTTGAGCCTATGCTCAAATCTGACCAATCAAATGCTTGATAATGATTTAAAGGAAATGTTAGCATGACTGTGGCAAATAGCTTTGTTCCAGATCAGACGCATATGGGTCTAAATGGTTTGCAAATATTAGACAAGCTGTGCGAAGCACGATAAGGAATCAGTCGATATTGCAAACCGTCAGATGCCGCACTCATATAAATAATTCTTCGATAAAAACTTTCAACGACAAAAAATTGTAATAAGGTTGCAGACGAAAGAAGAGGGGCGGGATCATAGTATACTCAAAATACCATCATGGGAATCCGATTCTGAGGATTTAAAATCATGAAGTATTGATTTACATCGTGAATATTATTGTTAACAACTTGGGTTCTGTTCAATGGCCAAGTTGAGAGGCAACCGATCAGGATCAAAACTGTCATTTATGGTAAAAGAAACTTTCAGAATTCGACGACAATATGTCGAACTTCTGTTGTCTGCACCATTTTGCAAATGGTAGACATAAAAGGGTAAAAAGCAGCACAGCCAATTTCATTGTGAAGAAGGCAAATGCCAGAGGCGCATTCAAACAACACCAGCTGAAAGGTTAATTGGTCCCACAAAAGAGACATATTTTCTTTACTAAACAGTAATGCTTGTATTTGATCGCATGTACTTTATATCCAAACTCATAATAATTTTGAAAATATTTACTTAATCATTGAAACGCTTAAATAGATATCAAACTTTTGCAAACTGTATATTTTTAATGTTTGGTTATTAGTATTCGATCGTTTTATTCTTTATCCTTCTACTTTTCTTCATATTTATTGAATTGCAATGCGTTGCCATGTTCGTACTATATACGTTTTGCAATGAGTATAAGTTTTCTCATTTACCCGGATTAACAAAAACTGTGTCGAGAAATGATATTGTGATGGTTTTCAATAGGTAGAAAACTTAAATATACGTCGACCTATCTATCATTATCAGCTTCATTTCATGGTTTCTAATTATTAAGGATAAAATACAATGTCAGTTCACAATGATTATGCAAATACTCTTGACCATCTATATGTTTTCTAGAATGCGAATCATATTATATATACAATTGTTTTCTTCAACAATTGGACGAAATGTCGGAAGCTAGTGGATACTATTACTTTCGAAGATTTCGGGGTACGCCCGGTTGATGGTTAGGGAAACTATGGTTTTCGTTATTTTAAAGTAAGTAAGAAGGGGAAGGGGTAGCATAGGAGGGAGTGAAAAGAAAATGAACATTGACAAAGTAGCTTAAGCTGTTTCAAAAACAGGCACTCGGGGTAAAATCAATCATTCAAATTCCCTTTTGTCCCTTCGAATTTTCTGAATTGTCATAATTATATTCTTTTCTGTTCACATTGTCAACACAACCCGTATTGAATAGTTTAGACCCTTATTTGAGAACACCTATTCATCCCTTTACGCCATAGCCTGTTTGACCCATTGCCTATTTTCAGGATTAAAGATAGATGCCAGCTTTAAAGCAGATTTAAAGTAAAACAGAATGCGTAATTTGTTTTACTTTCAGCCTGCCTTAAACCATCATAGTAAATTAACTCCTTCACTGCCTTACCCCGAGCACAACAGATTTTTTGCAAACAGTTTGGATCCTGATTAGACGCCGCGTTACGCGGCTGATCAGGATCTAAACTGTTTGACACTCATTTCAATATGTCTTCAGTCAAAATAGAAAAAATTAGAATCTAAGAAAAAAAGCAGACGACAATAGTTTACAATTGATGACGTCACGGCAGTGAAGGGGTTAAAAAAAAGATAAATTAGTCTTAACTCAGTCACGGTATAAATTGGATCTAAATTCTTCAGTGGAGGAATACATGAGATGCGTAAAAGGCTTATTTATAGGGTAACGACTCCTTCATTACAACGACCCTTGCCGCATTTCCCTAAACAGGACACTCTGCTGCAATATCGTCTGCTTAAACTTTTTCTCTGCTGTTTTTCTCAGTTACATACAAGTGGACATTTTGATAGAATACATATAATGATGTGTGACAGACAGCTTGAATCCAGATCAGACGCGGCATCTGATCTGGATTCAAATTGTTTGCAAATGTAAGCAAAGTCTTAATGTTCCCTCCCTATAACGACTCCCTCCAAACAACACACATAATATGTGTCTCCTATTGGGTGTCGTAAAGAGGGATCACTGTAATTGTTTAGTGCAAGCTCACTGAACATTTTCATTTTGCACGCATTTGTCTGAAAAAATGTCGTCTGCGAAAAACTTCAGAAAGTATCATCAGAATGTCAAACAGTGGAAATCCAGCAGGCCCAGCGCTTATAAAGCGTTTGAGTTGAGTCTGAGTGCGTTCTCAAGCATTTGATTAGTCAGATTTGAGCATATGCTAAGAAATCAGTCGATATTGCAAACCGTCAGACGCCGCACTCATATAAATAATTCTTCAATAAAAACTTTCAACGACAAAAAATTGTAATAAGGTTGCAGACGAAAGAAGAGGGGCGGGATCATAGTATACTCAAAATACCATCATGGGAATCCGATTCTGAGGATTTAAAATCATGAAGTATTGATTTACATCGTGAATATTATTGTTAACAACTTGGGTTCTGTTCAATAGCCAAGTTGAGAGGCAACCGATCAGGATCAAAACTGTCATTTATGGTAAAAGAAACTTTCAGAATTCGACGACAATATGTCGAACTTCTGTTGTCTGCACCATTTTGCAAATGGTAGACATAAAGGGGTAAAAAGCAGCACAGCCAATTTCATTGTGAAGAAGGCAAATGCCAGAGGCGCATTCAAACAACACCAGCTGAAAGGTTAATTGGTCCCACAAAAGAGACATATTTTCTTTACTAAACAGTAATGCTTGTATTTGATCGCATGTACTTTATATCCAAACTCATAATAATTTTGAAAATATTTACTTAATCATTGAAACGCTTAAATAGATATCAAACTTTTGCAAACTGTATATTTTTAATGTTTGGTTATTAGTATTCGATCGTTTTATTCTTTATCCTTCTACTTTTCTTCAAATTTATTGAATTGCAATGCGTTGCCATGTTCGTACTATATACGTTTTGCAATGAGTATAAGTTTTCTCATTTACCCGGATTAACAAAAACTGTGTCGAGAAATGATATTGTGATGGTTTTCAATAGCTAGAAAACTTAAATATACGTTGACCTATCTATCATTATCAGCTTCATTTCATGCTTTCTAATTATTAAGGATAAAATACAATGTCAGTTCACAATGATTATGCAAATACTCTTGACCATCTATATGTTTTCTAGAATGCGAATCATATTATATATACAATTGTTTACTTCAACAATTGGACGAAATGTCGGAAGCTAGTGGATACTATTACTTTCGAAGATTTCGGGGTACGCCCGGTTGATGGTTAGGGAAACTATGGTTTTCGTTATTTTAAAGTAAGTAAGAAGGGGAAGGGGAAGGGGTAGGATAGGAGGGAGAGAAAAGAAAATGAACATTGACAAAGTAGCTTAAGCTGTTTCAAAAACAGGCACTCGGGGTAAAATCAATCATTCAAATTCCCTTTTGTCCCTTCGAATTTTCTGAATTGTCATAATTATATTCTTTTCTGTTCACATTGTCAACACAACCCGTATTGAATAGTTTAGCCCCTTATTTGAGAACACCTATTCATCCCTTTACGTCATAGCCTGTTTGACCCATTGCCTATTTTCAGGATTAAAGATAGATGCCAGCTTTAAAGCAGATTTAAAGTAAAACAGAATGCGTAATTTGTTTTACTTTCAGCCTGCCTTAAACCATCATAGTCAATTAACTCCTTCACTGCCTTACCCCGAGCACAACAGTTTTTTTGCAAACAGTTTGGATCCTGATCAGACGCCGCGTTACGCGGCTGATCAGGATCTAAACTGTTTGACACTCATTTCAATATGTCTTCAGTCAAAATAGAAAAAATTAGAATCTAAGAAAAAAAGCAGACGACAATAGTTTACAATTGATGACGTCACGGCAGTGAAGGGGTTAAAAAAAAGATAAATTAGTCTTAACTCAGTCACGGTATAAATTGGATCTAAATTCTTCAGTGGAGGAATACATGAGATGCGTAAAAGGCTTATTTATAGGGTAACGACTCCTTCATTACAACGACCCTTGCCGCATTTCCCTAAACAGGACACTCTGCTGCAATATCGTCTGCTTAAACTTTTTCTCTGCTGTTTTTCTCAGTTACATACAAGTGGACATTTTGATAGAATACATATAATGATGTGTGACAGACAGCTTGAATCCAGATCAGACGCGGCATCTGATCTGGATTCAAATTGTTTGCAAATGTAAGCAAAGTTTTAATGTTCCCTCCCTATAACGACTCCCTCCAAACAACACACATAATATGTGTCTCCTATTGGGTGTCGTAAAGAGGGATCACTGTAATTGTTTAGTGCAAGCTCACTGAACATTTTCATTTTGCACGCATTTGTCTGAAAAAATGTCGTGTGCGAAAAACTTCAGAAAGTATCATCAGAATGCCAAACAGTGGAAATCCAGCAGGCCCAGCGCTTATAAAGCGTTTGAGTTGAGTCTGAGTGCGTTCTCAAGCATTTGATTGGTCAGATTTGAGCCTATGCTCAAATCTGACCAATCAAATGCTTGATAATGATTTAAAGGAAATGTTAGCATGACTGTGGCAAATAGCTTTGTTCCAGATCAGACGCATATGGGTCTAAATGGTTTGCAAATATTAGACAAGCTGTGCGAAGCACGATAAGGAATCAGTCGATATTGCAAACCGTCAGATGCCGCACTCATATAAATAATTCTTCGATAAAAACTTTCAACGACAAAAAATTGTAATAAGGTTGCAGACGAAAGAAGAGGGGCGGGATCATAGTATACTCAAAATACCATCATGGGAATCCGATTCTGAGGATTTAAAATCATGAAGTATTGATTTACATCGTGAATATTATTGTTAACAACTTGGGTTCTGTTCAATGGCCAAGTTGAGAGGCAACCGATCAGGATCAAAACTGTCATTTATGGTAAAAGAAACTTTCAGAATTCGACGACAATATGTCGAACTTCTGTTGTCTGCACCATTTTGCAAATGGTAGACATAAAAGGGTAAAAAGCAGCACAGCCAATTTCATTGTGAAGAAGGCAAATGCCAGAGGCGCATTCAAACAACACCAGCTGAAAGGTTAATTGGTCCCACAAAAGAGACATATTTTCTTTACTAAACAGTAATGCTTGTATTTGATCGCATGTACTTTATATCCAAACTCATAATAATTTTGAAAATATTTACTTAATCATTGAAACGCTTAAATAGATATCAAACTTTTGCAAACTGTATATTTTTAATGTTTGGTTATTAGTATTCGATCGTTTTATTCTTTATCCTTCTACTTTTCTTCATATTTATTGAATTGCAATGCGTTGCCATGTTCGTACTATATACGTTTTGCAATGAGTATAAGTTTTCTCATTTACCCGGATTAACAAAAACTGTGTCGAGAAATGATATTGTGATGGTTTTCAATAGGTAGAAAACTTAAATATACGTCGACCTATCTATCATTATCAGCTTCATTTCATGGTTTCTAATTATTAAGGATAAAATACAATGTCAGTTCACAATGATTATGCAAATACTCTTGACCATCTATATGTTTTCTAGAATGCGAATCATATTATATATACAATTGTTTTCTTCAACAATTGGACGAAATGTCGGAAGCTAGTGGATACTATTACTTTCGAAGATTTCGGGGTACGCCCGGTTGATGGTTAGGGAAACTATGGTTTTCGTTATTTTAAAGTAAGTAAGAAGGGGAAGGGGTAGCATAGGAGGGAGTGAAAAGAAAATGAACATTGACAAAGTAGCTTAAGCTGTTTCAAAAACAGGCACTCGGGGTAAAATCAATCATTCAAATTCCCTTTTGTCCCTTCGAATTTTCTGAATTGTCATAATTATATTCTTTTCTGTTCACATTGTCAACACAACCCGTATTGAATAGTTTAGACCCTTATTTGAGAACACCTATTCATCCCTTTACGCCATAGCCTGTTTGACCCATTGCCTATTTTCAGGATTAAAGATAGATGCCAGCTTTAAAGCAGATTTAAAGTAAAACAGAATGCGTAATTTGTTTTACTTTCAGCCTGCCTTAAACCATCATAGTAAATTAACTCCTTCACTGCCTTACCCCGAGCACAACAGATTTTTTGCAAACAGTTTGGATCCTGATTAGACGCCGCGTTACGCGGCTGATCAGGATCTAAACTGTTTGACACTCATTTCAATATGTCTTCAGTCAAAATAGAAAAAATTAGAATCTAAGAAAAAAAGCAGACGACAATAGTTTACAATTGATGACGTCACGGCAGTGAAGGGGTTAAAAAAAAGATAAATTAGTCTTAACTCAGTCACGGTATAAATTGGATCTAAATTCTTCAGTGGAGGAATACATGAGATGCGTAAAAGGCTTATTTATAGGGTAACGACTCCTTCATTACAACGACCCTTGCCGCATTTCCCTAAACAGGACACTCTGCTGCAATATCGTCTGCTTAAACTTTTTCTCTGCTGTTTTTCTCAGTTACATACAAGTGGACATTTTGATAGAATACATATAATGATGTGTGACAGACAGCTTGAATCCAGATCAGACGCGGCATCTGATCTGGATTCAAATTGTTTGCAAATGTAAGCAAAGTCTTAATGTTGCCTCCCTATAACGACTCCCTCCAAACAACACACATAATATGTGTCTCCTATTGGGTGTCGTAAAGAGGGATCACTGTAATTGTTTAGTGCAAGCTCACTGAACATTTTCATTTTGCACGCATTTGTCTGAAAAAATGTCGTCTGCGAAAAACTTCAGAAAATATCATCAGAATGTCAAACAGTGGAAATCCAGCAGGCCCAGCGCTTATAAAGCGTTTGAGTTGAGTCTGAGTGCGTTCTCAAGCATTTGATTGGTCAGATTTGAGCCTATGCTCAAATCTGACCAATCAAATGCTTGAGAATGATTTAAAGGAAATGTTAGCATGACTGTGGCAAATAGCTTTGTTCCAGATCAGACGCACATGGGTCTAAATGGTTTGCAAATATTAGACAAGCTGTGCGAAGCACGATAAGGAATCAGTCGATATTGCAAACCGTCAGATGCCGCACTCATATAAATAATTCTTCGATAAAAACTTTCAACGACAAAAAATTGTAATAAGGTTGCAGACGAAAGAAGAGGGGCGGGATCATAGTATACTCAAAATACCATCATGGGAATCCGATTCTGAGGATTTAAAATCATGAAGTATTGATTTACATCGTGAATATTATTGTTAACAACTTGGGTTCTGTTCAATGGCCAAGTTGAGAGGCAACCGATCAGGATCAAAACTGTCATTTATGGTAAAAGAAACTTTCAGAATTCGACGACAATATGTCGAACTTCTGTTGTCTGCACCATTGTGCAAATGGTAGACATAAAGGGGTAAAAAGCAGCACAGCCAATTTCATCGTGAAGAAGGCAAATGCCAGAGGCGCATTCAAACAACACCAGCTGAAAGGTTAATTGGTCCCACAAAAGAGACATATTTTCTTTACTAAACAGTAATGCTTGTATTTGATCGCATGTACTTTATATCCAAACTCATAATAATTTTGAAAATATTTACTTAATCATTGAAACGCTTAAATAGATATCAAACTTTTGCAAACTGTATATTTTTAATGTTTGGTTATTAGTATTCGATCGTTTTATTCTTTATCCTTCTACTTTTCTTCAAATTTATTGAATTGCAATGCGTTGCCATGTTCGTACTATATACGTTTTGCAATGAGTATAAGTTTTCTCATTTACCCGGATTAACAAAAACTGTGTCGAGAAATGATATTGTGATGGTTTTCAATAGGTAGAAAACTTAAATATACGTCGACCTATCTATCATTATCAGCTTCATTTCATGCTTTCTAATTATTAAGGATAAAATACAATGTCAGTTCACAATGATTATGCAAATACTCTTGACCATCTATATGTTTTCTAGAATGCGAATCATATTATATATACAATTGTTTACTTCAACAATTGGACGAAATGTCGGAAGCTAGTGGATACTATTACTTTCGAAGATTTCGGGGTACGCCCGGTTGATGGTTAGGGAAACTATGGTTTTCGTTATTTTAAAGTAAGTAAGAAGGGGAAGGGGAAGGGGAAGGGGAAGGATAGGAGGGAGTGAAAAGAAAATGAACATTGACAAAGTAGCTTAAGCTGTTTCTAAAACAGGCACTCGGGGTAAAATCAATCATTCAAATTCCCTTTTGTCCCTTCGAATTTTCTGAATTGTCATAATTATATTCTTTTCTGTTCACATTGTCAACACAACCCGTATTGAATAGTTTAGCCCCTTATTTGAGAACACCTATTCATCCCTTTACGCCATAGCCTGTTTGACCCATTGCCTATTTTCAGGATTAAAGATAGATGCCAGCTTTAAAGCAGATTTAAAGTAAAACAGAATACGTAATTTGTTTTACTTTCAGCCTGCCTTAAACCATCATAGTCAATTAACTCCTTCACTGCCTTACCCCGAGCACAACAGTTTTTTGCAAACAGTTTGGATCCTGATCAGACGCCGCGTTACGCGGCTGATCAGGATCTAAACTGTTTGACACTCATTTCAATATGTCTTCAGTCAAAATAGAAAAAATTAGAATCTAAGAAAAAAAGCAGACGACAATAGTTTACAATTGATGACGTCACGGCAGTGAAGGGGTTAAAAAAAGATAAATTAGTCTTAACTCAGTCACGGTATAAATTGGATCTAAATTCTTCAGTGGAGGAATACATGAGATGCGTAAAAGGCTTATTTATAGGGTAACGACTCCTTCATTACAACGACCCTTGCCGCATTTCCCTAAACAGGACACTCTGCTGCAATATCGTCTGCTTAAACTTTTTCTCTGCTGTTTTTCTCAGTTACATACAAGTGGACATTTTGATAGAATACATATAATGATGTGTGACAGACAGCTTGAATCCAGATCAGACGCGGCATCTGATCTGGATTCAAATTGTTTGCAAATGTAAGCAAAGTCTTAATGTTGCCTCCCTATAACGACTCCCTCCAAACAACACACATAATATGTGTCTCCTATTGGGTGTCGTAAAGAGGGATCACTGTAATTGTTTAGTGCAAGCTCACTGAACATTTTCATTTTGCATGCATTTGTCTGAAAAAATGTCGTCTGCGAAAAACTTCAGAAAGTATCATCAGAATGCCAAACAGTGGAAATCCAGCAGGCCCAGCGCTTATAAAGCGTTTGAGTTGAGTCTGAGTGCGTTCTCAAGCATTTGATTGGTCAGATTTGAGCCTATGCTCAAATCTGACCAATCAAATGCTTGAGAATGATTTAAAGGAAATGTTAGCATGACTGTGGCAAATAGCTTTGTTCCAGATCAGACGCACATGGGTCTAAATGGTTTGCAAATATTAGACAAGCTGTGCGAAGCACGATAAGGAATCAGTCGATATTGCAAACCGTCAGATGCCGCACTCATATAAATAATTCTTCGATAAAAACTTTCAACGACAAAACATTGTAATAAGGTTGCAGACGAAAGAAGAGGGGCGGGATCATAGTATACTCAAAATACCATCATGGGAATCCGATTCTGAGGATTTAAAATCATGAAGTATTGATTTACATCGTGAATATTATTGTTAACAACTTGGGTTCTGTTCAATGGCCAAGTTGAGAGGCAACCGATCAGGATCAAAACTGTCATTTATGGTAAAAGAAACTTTCAGAATTCGACGACAATATGTCGAACTTCTGTTGTCTGCACCATTTTGCAAATGGTAGACATAAAGGGGTAAAAAGCAGCACAGCCAATTTCATTGTGAAGAAGGCAAATGCCAGAGGCGCATTCAAACAACACCAGCTGAAAGGTTAATTGGTCCCACAAAAGAGACATATTTTCTTTACTAAACAGTAATGCTTGTATTTGATCGCATGTACTTTATATCCAAACTCATAATAATTTTGAAAATATTTACTTAATCATTGAAACGCTTAAATAGATATCAAACTTTTGCAAACTGTATATTTTTAATGTTTGGTTATTAGTATTCGATCGTTTTATTCTTTATCCTTCTACTTTTCTTCAAATTTATTGAATTGCAATGCGTTGCCATGTTCGTACTATATACGTTTTGCAATGAGTATAAGTTTTCTCATTTACCCGGATTAACAAAAACTGTGTCGAGAAATGATATTGTGATGGTTTTCAATAGGTAGAAAACTTAAATATACGTCGACCTATCTATCATTATCAGCTTCATTTCATGCTTTCTAATTATTAAGGATAAAATACAATGTCAGTTCACAATGATTATGCAAATACTCTTGACCATCTATATGTTTTCTAGAATGCGAATCATATTATATATACAATTGTTTACTTCAACAATTGGACGAAATGTCGGAAGCTAGTGGATACTATTACTTTCGAAGATTTCGGGGTACGCCCGGTTGATGGTTATGGAAACTATGGTTTTCGTTATTTTAAAGTAAGTAAGTAAGAAGGGGAAGGGGTAGGATAGGAGGGAGTGAAAAGAAAATGAACATTGACAAAGTAGCTTAAGCTGTTTCAAAAACAGGCACTCGGGGTAAAATCAATCATTCAAATTCCCTTTTGTCCCTTCGAATTTTCTGAATTGTCATAATTATATTCTTTTCTGATCACATTGTCAACACAACCCGTATTGAATAGTTTAGCCCCTTATTTGAGAACACCTATTCATCCCTTTACGCCATAGCCTGTTTGACCCATTGCCTATTTTCAGGATTAAAGATAGATGCCAGCTTTAAAGCAGATTTAAAGTAAAACAGAATGCGTAATTTGTTTTACTTTCAGCCTGCCTTAAACCATCATAGTCAATTAACTCATTCACTGCCTTACCCCGAGCACAACAGTTTTTTTGCAAACAGTTTGGATCCTGATCAGACGCTGCGTTACGCGGCTGATCAGGATCTAAACTGTTTGACACTCATTTCAATATGTCTTCAGTCAAAATAGAAAAAAATAGAATCTAAGAAAAAAAGCAGACGACAATAGTTTACAATTGATGACGTCACGGCAGTGAAGAGTAAAAAAAAAGACAAATTAGTCTTAACTCAGTCAAGGTATAAATTGGATCTAAATTCTTCAGTGGAGGAATACATGAGATGCGTAAAAGGCTTATTTATAGGGTAACGACTCCTTCATTACAACGACCCTTGCCGCATTTCCCTAAACAGGACACTCTGCTGCAATATCGTCTGCTTAAACTTTTCTCTGCTGTTTTTCTCAGTTACATACAAGTGGACAGTTTGTTAGAATACATATAATGATGTGTGACAGACAGCTTGAATCCAGATCAGACGCGGCATCTGATCTGGATTCAAATTGTTTGCAAATGTAAGCAAAGTCTTAATGTTCCCTCCCTATAACGACTCCCTCCAAACAACACACATAATATGTGTCTCCTGTTGGGTGTCGTAAAGAGGGAGCACTGTAATTGTTTAGTGCAAGGTCACTGAACATTTTCATTTTGCACGCATTTGTCTGAAAAAATGTCGTCTGCGAAAAACTTCAGAAAGTATCATCAGAATGTCAAACAGTGGAAATCCAGCAGGCCCAGCGCTTATAAAGCGTTTGAGTTGAGTCTGAGTGCGTTCTCAAGCATTTGATTGGTCAGATTTGAGCCTATGCTCAAATCTGACCAATCAAATGATTGAGAATGATTTAAATGAGAATGAGGAATTGTTAGCATGACTGTGGCAAATAGCTTTGTTCGAGATCAGACGCACATGGGTCCAAATGGTTTGCAAATATTAGCCAAACTCTGACAAGCACGATAAGGAATAAGTCGATATTACAAACCGTCAGACGCCGCACTCATATAAATAATTCTTCAATAAAATATTAAAAACTTTCAACGTCAAAAAATTGTAATAAGGTTGCAGACGAAAGAAGAGGGGCGGGGTCATAGTATACTCAAAATACCATCATGGGAATCCGATTCCATGAAGCAACAAAGTTCGACATACGAGGGGCGTTTATTTAATTGTGTCACTCTTGCATTTTTTTACCTTTTGCTGCAGCATCTCGACGATTGGCTTGTGCAGAACCTTGTCTGACAGCGGCCTGTGCAGGTCCTTGTCTGACAGCAGCTTGTGTTGAGAATGTTTTGCCAATCTTAGGACATTCAGAGCATTAAACTGTCTTTGGAGACACCCGACCTAATTTGCCAGATGTGGTAGATGTGTGTGCTGCTCATGTATGCAGGCGCGAGCGCATTGTACTCATTTTTAGATATAATACAACTTTAAACCGCAAATTGGCTATTAAACAGTAAAATATTTTATTGACCCCCTCCACACACACACATACACCTTGTGGGCGAGTCCACCGTAACGTCCATAGCCAGTTACTTACTTAGCACGTGCCCTAAAACTTCGAAAATATAAATTTTGTCTTCATCATACAATCTGATAATCACTTGTTGACTTGATCAAATGCCAGGTTAAACAAAGTATATCTAGATCAGACACCGAGATACCGATTTTATTGAACCCCCCCCCCCCCGATTAATCTGAGTTTCATGTGTTGTATGTACTATCACATTCAGAAAGGGGATGTTCGTGATTAAGTAAGAAATGTCTAATTGAAGATATGAATACCATAGGATTTTATGAGCAATTTCAATACATGTATATGGTAGCCCTGTTGACACTTTTTTTGAAAGAGTGTAGACCCAGATCAGACAGCTCAGCTTTACTTTTATCTTGATTTGAGCAGTCATTTGCCTTAAACACGGAAGTACTGTATGTACAGTAAAATCTCTCTATTACGACCACTAAAACGAATGCTTACTGATTGTATAAAAGGCAGGTGACAGTTTAAAGCAAGGTGACAATAAATCAGAAAGCTCCTAAAGGAGCTTTCTGTTTTACTGTCACATTGCTTTAAGCAGTCACATATTGTAAACCTAACAATGGGCAGTGGTCTTAATAGAAAGGTTTTAGTTTATATGGCAGCATCAATTGGACAAAGGTGATTGCACTGAGGGCCCTGTGGAGGACATGGGTAAAGAAAACACTCCTCCATGCATTCCATGAGAGGAAATTATTTTTTGTTAACAATGAAGCAATTCACTGGAGCTTCCAGACAGAGGCCAACATTTCACACTTTAAAACACCAAGTAATTGTTCCATCTGCAACAATTGTCATCTGCTACTGTTCTAAAAATAGAATTTTTACTAATCTATTGTCAGAATAGGGGCAAAGCATCAAACAGTTTGGATCCTGATGAGACGCAGAGTTACTCGGCGTCTCATCTGGATCCAAACTGTTTACAAAGGTAATAATGATGTTGCTACTAGCGTGCAAAGAGTTAAGTATTGGTCAAGGCTGGCCACAAAGAATTGCCACAAATATAATTACTTCTATATGACAGTGTGATTGATTAAATCTCTCACCATTTCCACTTGAATTGCACCGCCCAGATATACTTGTTCTCAAGTTTCTATGATCGACAGGCCTATCTTAAGATTTACGGCTGGTTTCACTTGATCATGAGCCTGCCAAATGCCCTAACCCCATTAGTGCCTAGTCTGTCCTCAACCCTGGTATGCACCTTAAGACGCCTCATAACCTTTCCAATAAGTGCATGAGGACGCCCCTACTCTATTCTTTACTGGTGGTGTGAACCTTGAACCTTGAACAATGAATATCCTTGAAATAGTTCATTTAGTAGTTAAGTCCATATGAGTTGAGGCATATGCCTAATATGAAGTATCTATCACAAAAGTCATGTACATGTAGTTTCAAAATTTCCCAGAATCAAGAATGAATAACAACTTAGTTACTCATTCATGATAGAATTGTTTTCATACCAAGGGGTTTTGACTACCTTGCAATTTTCATCAAAGGGATTTTGACTACCCTGTAATTTTTAATCAAGGGAATTTTTGAATACCTGTCATTTTTGGACCAAGGGGATTTTGACATACACTCGAAATGATTATACATTCTGTTTCTGGTCTATATGTTTGTTTTTCCACAATTTTAGCAGACTCCTGACGAATGTATGAGCTCTATCATTTCATCTAAATGGACTTTGATTGGTGTTGTCTTTTGATGCACATAATTTAATATATATATACCCCTCATAGAGACAGGTATTTTCTGTAACAGCAACCCCAGTCATGGGCCTCTTTTACAGAAATAGGCTGCGCTTTTTGCAAAGTATAAATCATATACAGATTCCAAGCATGGAATGGGTTTAAACACATAAACAATTCAACAACACTTTTTGGTAAAATATATAACAAACTTCAAAACACTGCTATTTCATGCAACTTTATTATTGTTCATTCTTGTTAACAAATACATTTCCCAATAACAGTTATTAAAGTTACATCACAAAAAACACCCATCATTATCTAAATGCAATTATAATAAGCTGGTATTCCCTAATGAGATATGTTAACCCATTACTCCATAGATACACATTTTAACAAATTTAATTTATTCCTCCACTGAAGAAAATAGTACAATTTTTATACAGTCATGAATATGTACCATAGGAAGTATTTCCTACATCTTAGCAGATTGTAGCTTAGCGTAGACTGAAAGTAAAGCATTATGCACCTTAAGGCACATTCTGCTTTACTTTCAACCTGCTTTAAGTGGTTACCTGTCTTCAAAACTCGAAACAGGCTGTGGGGTAATGGGTTAATACAGGACGAAAGTAAAGAAGAAAGCTCCAATAGGAGCTTTCTGCTTCACTTTTGTCCTGCAATAAGCTGTCATCTTTGTTAAAAGCTTAACCTTGCTTCTCCAAATAAATGATCCGACTAATACAAGTTTGTCTTGCAAATAGTGCAGATCTAGCACATAGACAGGGTATGCACCATTTACCCTACAAAAGGTTCACCTTCTATGCAAGAACTTAATATGTATGGGATGGGAAAATCACTGTAAAAATGAAATATATAATTGGCTTAAATAGAGATATTAGCTAGTGTAAATAAATATGCAATTAATTGGTTTACAATTTAAATTCTTTCATAATATCAAATCTTAAGAATTTATTTAGAAAACAAATCTTTATTTGAAATATAATTAAGGAATTTAAATTACCCTGTATACAGTTTTATATATTGACAAATATTTTTATGATGTTAGTCATTGGGGTTCAAACTGCTGCTATATTATTTTTTTTTACCAATGTCCAAGTTATTAATGAGTACATATACATAGATTGATTAAGTTTTTTCCTCCTCCTTTTTTTAACAATTCTAATAATGTCCTGTAGTAGTTTAATAGCAGTTAAATCCCAATGAGTCCAATACCTTTCATAACCTAAATAGAATGATTGTCATCTGAAATGCTCAAAACAAAGTTTGAAACAGGGCTGCCATTTCTCCTGATTTTTCCTAAATCTTCGGATTTTTTTCTTGTACATGGTAGCTTAAAGCAGGCTGGTAGTAGAGCAGAATGCGCCTTAAGGCGCATTCTGCTTTACTACCAGCCTGCTTTAAGCAGTCACTTGCCAACAAATCTAGAAACAGGATATGGGGTAAATGTACGATTCGTAAAATCGCACTTGAAAAATGCAAATTTGGATATCTTAGGATTTTTCATGTCAACTTATGGCAGCCCTGTTGAAATAGAAAATATATAGAAAGGGTAAACTATTACAACCACACACAAGAAGACAACTGTATTCATTTAACCCATTTCTCCATAGCTTTTTTGAATGTTTAACCCATTTCCCAATAAATATGCCCTTTAATGTGTTTCATTTATTTCCCAACTGAAGAAAATAGTTCCAGTTTAATCTTTATAAGGTAATGAATATGCACTATACAAAATAATTCATATATGCTAGCAAATGGCAGCTTAAAGTGGGGGAAAATAAACCAGAGTACTCTTTATGGTACAGTCTGTTTAACTTTCAACCTGCTTTAACCCATTACCCCATAGCTTGGTTTTAGTTTTGAAAACAGGGGACCACTTAAAGCCTATCTACTAGAATATTGAAACTATTTCTTATGATACATATTCATGTTTATATAAATTTGAACAATTTTCTTCAGTGAAGGAATAAATTAGAAGCGCAAAAAGGCATATTTATGCTGTAATGGGTTAACTCTTTCCTCCCTGAAACTTTAAATGGACAAATTCCAGTTTCCATTTTAGTCTAGTGAATTTCTGACTTTTAAGAGTTATTTAGTCAATGTTTGGCGTTATGACAAACAGTGAAGACCCTGATCAGAGGGCTCCTTTCGGATCTGTGTCTTAACTGTTTGCACAAGACAAGTGTACTATTCACATGTACACTGTTTGAAAAGGACGCCTATAAGCGGGATTAGGGTTCAAAGGGTTAAGCTATCACTTGTCTTCAACACCAAAAACAAGCTGGGATGTGGCTGCTTAAATTCAGATGAAAGTAAAGTAGAAAGTTCCTATAGGAGCTTTCTGCTTAACTTTCATCCCAATTTAACCCTTTACCCAATAGCCTGTTTCTAGTTGTGAAAACAGGTGACCACTTAAAGCAGGTTGAAAGTAAAGCAGAATGTGCTTTAAGCTAAAATCTGCTAGGCTTTATAAAATATTTGTAGGAGGAATAATTTGAATACGCTAAAAGTCTAAGCTTCTATGGGGGAAAGGGTTAAGCAGACACCTTCCATTAACACTGAACACAAGTCTTCATTTGAGTGATTTTTAAAGTCAGATTCTACAAATTACAAACTATAACTACAGAAACAAAACAGCAACACACAAGGTCTCACCAGCATTTTAAAAAATAAACAAAAATGTTGATATCATTAAGGGTACTGCTAATGTCCTGCTATGAAAACAGGCAACTCAAACGGAAGAAAACCAGGAACTACTACACTATTAGTATTGCACAGCTCTATATTGTTCTGTTTTGAAATAATTGCAAGTGAATTCAAAGCATATAGAGAAATAATCCTTAGAATTAGCTAGCATAATCCTTTGGAAACACACATAGGATATGATCAAAGTTTGCACCATTTGTTTCCATTTTAAATAGTATCTGGAATCAGCTTTCAGAGTTAACCCATTACCCTATAAATAATCCTTTTACTCCTCTAATTAATTCTTCATTAGTCATCACTCTTTCCTTGGGGGTACAGTGGAGAATCTGTTATTCTTTCCCGTTTAAACGCAAACGTACGCAAACGCAAAGCACTAAAACGTAGAAAAGTACAACTTTTGGACAATTCTGATAATTCATGTTCATCTTGGTGGCAAACAGTTTGGAGCCTGATCAGACGCCGGGTTACCCGGCGTCTGATCTGGCTCTAAACTGTTTGCACTGCAAATAATAGTTTTAGCGTAAACGCGTTTATTGGGAAAGAATAACAGATTCTCCACTGTAGGTTGGGGGCCCTTTTTCTACTGGCTAATGTATTAATTTAGATGATACACGTTCATGGTGATCAGTATAATGTAAGATTATTCTCAAATGACTTTGATTGTAATATAACTTTTTCTCACATAACCTAAATACTACTCAAAGTTTGCTAAGCACCAAGGGTAAAGTAATTTCTAATGCAATTAACCTAGGCTATCACTTTTCACCGCATATTTTCCAGCATTTTTGTTCGTTTCCTTCCAAATTTGGAGAGATTATTGCAAAGGGTTCACTTTACAGATGCTGATAAATTTTACACTTGTCTACGTCCTGTAGGCAAAAAACCGGTGAAATTATTTAGAATTAATTAATTAATTGAGAATTCACAAAAAAAATTAATCCATTGAATTCTACATGGCTATGTTCTTAGAGATGTTATAATTGGTACGAATGAACATTGAAAGGTAAAACATTGTTTTACTTTCAACCTGCTTTAAGTGGCCACCTGTCTTTAATACTTAAACAGGCTAGGGGGCAGAGTTAATGCCGGACGGGATAGAAATAATAATGATAGATCTTAATAATTTAGCTGCATTTGTTGGGTGTATAATAAACATGACGCAGGGCTCCAGATCAGAGGCAGTAAACTTCACAAATCTAACATTTTCTCACTTATTTTAACATCAAATCCTATGGTGTTACTACTCATTAGAATTGTCTCTTTGAGACGATTCTAATGAGTAGTTACACCATAGGGTTTTAAGAAGAAAAAAAGATTTTAATTTTTGAAATACCCCACTTATCTGGAGCTCTGATATTGATGCACATCTGGAATTATGGTATATAATGTATAACTGCAAAATTCAAGTTTCAACTCATACAAATACCAAACAAAATAGCTACACAGTATATAATGTATAATAAAGGATAAAAATCTAACAAAAAGAGAGGGGAGGGGGGTATAGATGGAATGGATTTATACATTATCAAATAAATATAATAGAAGGATGGAATGCCAACATGCAAAATGATTAACATGACAGAAACTTAACACTCAGCTTTAAAAAAACATTAGAAAGTTAATAATACTAGGGATACATAGTCATTTCCTTGTACTGTAAAAAGCAAGACTTTGTAATGGAGAAAATATGCCCGTGTAAGATGAACAAAATGAAGATTATGAATTAACTGCAAAATTGAATAGCCATACCTCAATAACAGGAGCTCACTTACTCACTTAACTCAAAACTCCATAAACAGGCCTTTTTAGGCCTTTAATTTATTCCTATACTGAAGAAAATACTTCATTTTATACAGTCATGATTATACAGCATTAGAAAAAGTTGCCATATCCTAGCAGATGGTAGGCAGGCTGAAAGTAAAGCAGAAAGCTCCTTAAGGAGCAGTCTGCTTTACTTTCAGCCTGCTTAAAGCTACCATCTGCTAAGATTTAAAAAATATTTCTTATGTAACATGTTCATGACTGTATAAATTGGAACTTTTTTCTTCAGGATGTATAAATTAGAGGCGTAAAAAGGTGTACATGTATTTATGAGGGTAATGGGTAAACATCATCAATGGGTCCTTCATTTGAAAAGTTGTAACAGTAAGAATTGCTTCACTCATGTCCTATACTTGAATAAACCATGGTGAAAATAATAAACTCAATCAAAAATTTCTAGAATTTGGATAATAACAGACGGGAAATGAAAAACAGTATCATCTTACATTATACAGTAAAACCTCGCTATTACGACCACTAAAATCAAGGCTAATTGATTGTATAATAGACAGGTAACAGCTTAAAGCAAGGTGACTGTGAAACAGAAAGCTCCTACAGGAGCTTTCTGTTTCACTGTCACCTTGGTTTAAGCGGTCACCTATCGTAAACACCCTAATTATAAATTACAACAACTTTGTGGTCATACTAGCGAGGTTTTACTGTACATGTATCAGTTTTGATGGAATAACAGAAGTACAAATTACTGAGAAAAATCCAACAGAGTAACAACAGGGTTCAAAATAATTGAAGAAAAGTTTCTAAAAATAGCATGCACTACAATAAACTATAAATAAAAAAGACAATTTTATCCTTTAACCCTTAGCCCGCCAAATAAATTGTCGTCTGCTATATTTCTCGTCTGCTTCAAGTTTCAAAGTGCTTCAAAATTGCTCAAAATGTTGTCCGAGTGTCAAACAGCTTGGATCCGGATGAGACGCCGAGTTACTCGGCGTCTCATCCGGATCCAAGCTGTTTGCATATGGAGCTATAGTCGTGAGTGGCAGGCTAAGGGTTAAATTACTGCTATGAAGTTTGTAAAGAATAGTAGGCAAGCAGAGTAGATTTAAGTCAGAGCTCAGCTTTAACTAAATAAGGTCTATATTGTTTAATATTATTTATTTTTTTGAAACAAATCCATTTTCTATTTTGGCAAATCTAACGATCAGACTTTAATTGCTATAGAATGATGTTTTCTTGAAAACCAAACTTAAGAGTGAAACTTATTCTCTAGCACTCTGAAGTTTTAAATGAAAATGTCCAGTTTCCAATTAAGTATGGCCCAATTTTATTATTATTTAGGGTTGTGTTTGACAATTTATTGCAAAATTACAAGCAGTGCACACCCTGATCAGAATGCTCATATTCTACACTGTTTGCACAGGACAAGCACATTCTTCATATGTACACTGTTTGTAAATGATGAGTTTACTTGTCATCTAGGGTTGAATGTGTATTTTGAAAAACTTTCTCAGTTGTACTTAGTATTGCGATTACACAATTAGACATTCAAATATTACACACATAATCATGTAAATCTTTAAAGTCCACCCCTTACTGAGCTATACACTGTTCATTAAATATGCATCAAGATCTTTGAATGACAAACTTCTGGTTAAATTTTGGATACAAGTAATGCAGAAAGCTCCCAAAGGATTACATTTTGGATAAAAGTAATGCAGAAAGCTCCTAAAGGGAGCTTTCTGCATTACTTTTATCCAAAATTAAGCAACCATCTATTTGAAACCCTGTTCATACATATTATTTTAAATAATTGCCTATCACAAGAATGATTATATTTCAATTCCATAACCAGGCATTTTCACTATTATTTATCATTGATAAATCAGTCCATTACAAAATGCCATTGTTTATTTATAGATATGTTCATGATAATATTTAGATACGGCATGGCAATCAATAGAAAATACAATTAATGCCTTTATCTTGTCAGACCCTCATATGCATCATCATGCTTTGAACCTGAAGGCTTAATTCAGTAACATACAGTAAGGCCTGTGCACAGCTACGGTGGAGAAAACGTTTTTCTTTCCCGTTGAAACACAAAATGCATTGCAATGAAACGTAGACAACTTGTTGACAATTCTGAACATTGAATTTAATTTGAGTGGCAAACAGTTTGGAGCCTGATCAGACGCCGGGTTACCCAAACTGTTTGCACTGCAAATAGTAGTTTTAGCGTTATTCTATTAAAACCACTAAAGACACATATTGCTGTTTTTTGTGATTAACCCATTACTCCAAAATTGCACTTTTTAAGCCTTTAACTTATTCCTGCACTGAAGAAAACACTTCACTTAATACAGTCAAGAATATGCACATGTGTCAAAAATAAATATTTCTATATCCTAGCAGACAACCTATTCTGCTTTACTTTGAATCTGTATTAAGTGGTTACCTTTAATCAAAACTAGAAATAGATTTTAGCGTAAATGGTCAAGGGAGGAGACAGCTTATAATGTAACATGAGAGTAAAGCAAAACGGTCCAATAGCACCTTTGTTTTACTTTCATGGAGCTCTGACCCATTCCCCGATAGCCTATTTCTAATATTGAAGAGAGATGACCCACTTAAAGCAGGTTGAAAGTAAAGCAGAATGTGCCTTAAGGCACATTCTGCTTTACTTTCATCATGCTTTAAGCTAAAATCTGCTAGGATAGAGAAAATATTTCTTATGGTACTTAATTATACATGACTGTATAAATTGGTATTATTTGCTTTAGTAAAGGTAAAAAATAAAGGTGTAAAAGGGAATATTTATGGAGTAATGGTTTAAGCCTTAACATGAGCCTCTAATTCAGTTGTCTTTATAGCAAGATTTTACTGCAATTAACAAGTCATACATTATGCTACAGTATAACCCTAAAAACATTATATTGTTCATTTATTTGTCTCTCCCATAGAGGACCAATGAAAACTTTTTGTCAAATACAATACATTTAAGGTAAAATCATAGTTGTTTTTTTCACATATCAGCCAAATTATTACATGCCATTGTCATAATTCAATACAACAAGTGCCATCACCCCTGGAAACAAAGGGCCTGTTTCATAAAACTTTGTACGACAAAATCGGTCGTAAGTCAAAACTTTAAAATACATTTAATTTCTGATTTCTCTATATAATCCTGTCTTGTGACATCTCTTTGGAATCGTCTTTTCAAGACAATTCCAAAGAGAGGTCACATGACAGGATTAGATAGAGAAATGAATAATAATTGAGACTTTTATAATCTGACTCACGACAACATGTTGTAGGAAGTTTTATGAAACGGGCCCCTAGACCTTAAGATATTGCAACAGTGCTAACCCAGATCAGCTGCCACACTTAATCCTTTACTCCATAGCCTATTTCTAGTATTGAAGATAGGTGACCACTTAAAGCAGGTTGAAAGTAAAGCAGAATGCACCTTAATTAAGGCACATTCTGCTTTATTTTCAACCTGCTTAAAGCTTTTTCTGCTAGGATATAGAAAATATTTTTTGTGTAGCACATTTATGACTGTATAAACCGAACAATTTTCTTCACTTAACTCTTTCCTCCCTGAAACTTTAAATGGACAACTCCAGTTTCAATTTTTGTCTAGTCCATTTCTGACTTTTAAGAGATGTTTTGTCAATTTTGGCATTACTGACAAACAGTGAAGACCCTGATTAGAGGGCTCCTTTCGGAGCCCTCTGATCTGGGCCTTCACTGTTTGCACAGGACAAGTGTACTATTCACATGTACACTGTTTGAAAGACGCCTATATGCGGGACTAGGGTTCAAAGAGTTAAGGAATGAATTAAATGCATAACAGATTGCGTTTAATGAGCACTTAATTATGCCCCCAGTGGCATCCTTCCCAATATATTCAGAATCAGTCCAAATTAGGTCAAGGTCAAGATTAAAGCAATGTTGGGTGATATAGGTGTATTTGGAATGGTCCAAGGCAACAACTGTCTTAAGTAACCAAGCAGACTAATAAGGGGAGTTGATGTCGGGCAAAACAGTAAAATCTAGTTTACCCAGAAATAGTCCATTGAAACTATTTCCAAGTCAAAAAGAGGTCAAGGTCAAATTGAGATTGGGTGATATGGGTGGATTGGGAATGCTCCCAGGCAACAATTGTATAATAATTTTAAGTATCCAAGCATTCTAGTAAGTGGTGTTGTTACTAGATGAAACGTTAAAATCTGGTTAACCTTGTACACACAGACGGATTGACAGACAGGACAATCACTATATGCCTTCCGCATCCATCAATGTTGTGGGCAAAAACAGGCATTTTTATGGAATGATGGGTTAACTGAAGTAAACTTTGTGAGCATTAACCCAAATGAGTGCACAACCCCATTGAAAATGAACATTTACATGTAATTTGCTATCAGGGCTCCAGATAAGAGAGAGTAAACAGAACAAATCCAGCGTTTTCTCACTTAGTTTAGCACCAAATCCTATGGTGTTACTACTCATTAGAATCGTCTCTTCGAGACGATTCTAATGAGTAGTGACACCATAGGGTTTAATGCAGAAATAAAGATTTTAGATTTTGAAATACTCCCCTTACCTGGGGCTCTGGCTATGACAATAACCCTAAGGACTCAAATCACCACACATAGTCTATCATTCTCATCAAAAGGATGGACCTAGGGTCATATAAACAAATTCAAAATGATATGCTATATCTCATTTGGTATTGTGCAAATGATTTGTACATACATTGTGTGGTAAATGTGTATTGTTAATGTCATGTGGTCACACAATATCACATAGCTATAGGTACACTATTTCTACTATTATCCTGAAACACTGCCTAATATACACTCAATCATAAGTTCCATAACACAAATCACTTATAAACCCCTGTCCTGCTTAAGTCAAATTGATTGGCATTTACAAATAATTTGGATCAAGAACAGACACTGATTCATCCTGAATCTAATCAGCGAGATCCAAACTGTTTGCAAATGTAATAAGTATATTTTAAACAGGCCTATGGTGTTGAAAGAGTAAACACCCTATTAACCCTTTCCCCCATAGAAGCGACTTTTAGCGTATTTGATTTATTCCTCCGCTGAAGAAAATAGTTCCAGTTTATACCCTCATGAACAATTACCATAACAATTTTTTTATATAGCCTAACAGATGGTAGTTTAAAGCAGGCTAAAAGTAAAGCAGAATGTGCTTTAAGGCACATTCTGCTTTACTTTTAACCTGCTTTAAGTGATCACCTGTCTTTGATATTATAAATAGGTTATTGGGTAAAGGATTATACAAAAACAAATTCTGCGTACTGACAATGTATCTGTAAAGCAGACTGAAATGAAAGCAGAGAGATCTATACAGGAGCTTTTGCTTTATTTTCAGCCTGATTTAATCAAAACCTTGGCTTATAAACTGGAAAGGGACAATACCTATACTTGCACCTTTTAAAATCTATGTTATAGTTAGAACATATTTAGTGAAATCTTAAAGGTTAAGAAGGTCAAAGCGAGTGCCCAGCGAGCGTGACCCTTCTTAGCCATTAAGATTTCACTTAGTATGTTCTAACTAACTTAGAATATAACCTATATTTTGATTGGCCCATTCAAAAGCTTCTACTAAACATTCTGGTTGTGAGATCGTCAAATATGGCAGTGTTTACAATTAGTTGCTACGAGGCCTGAGCTATCTTATAGCGCGCGCAGACACCACGCGACGTCGAAAAACAACAAAATTCTAAATGATCAAGTGCCGTACTTTATGGGTAGCAAAAGGCACTTTGATTGGTTTAAAATGTAGGTTATATTCTAAGACAATTTCGAAGTGGGTGACATTATGGCAGAATAATTAATAAGTAGTTTCATGCAATGACTGTCAATCTCATAATAAGTAGGTCAAACAGATTTGATATCACACAATATATGTCATGTTTACAAACCAACATGCAATTGATCAGTATTAAACCCTTCCTTCATCACAGAACATCACTTCTTCATCTATACCTCCACACAAGGGCCTGCAGACAATTTTCCCAATTTCTTTACATAGTCTCAGCACCATTTGACCATTTTATGTATCTTTGTGAGTGCTATAAAATCCCAATTCATTCAATCAATCCTTCACATAAGGGCTTGAAGACAAATTTCCCTATTTCTTAACCCTTTACCCCATAGCCTGTATCTTGTAAGTTTTGAAGACAGGTGACCACTTAAAACAGGTTGAAAGTAAAGCAGAATGTGCCTTAAGGCACATTCTGCTTTACTTTCAGCCTGGGTTAAGTTACCATCTGCTAGGATATAGAAACTATTATGGTAAATGTTCATGATTGTATAAATTTCAGCTATTTCTTCAGTGGAGGAATAAATTGAATGCGCTAAAAGACGCCTCTATGGGGGAAAGGGTTAAGACAAGAGCTTGTAGACAAAAAGCCTCCATAATGATCTGCAGACATCTTTCCATATTCCTGAAAGTGCCTGAGGACTCCTTTATTCATTGAGGGTGTTGAAGATTGAGGCAGTTTGAAGCAAGATAAAGGTTAAGCAGAAAGCTCCTTTACTTTCATCCTGCTTTAAGCAATCACCTGCCTAAATGCTTTGCATTGGTGGCTATGGGAGTAGAACCCATTTTCTCCTTAGTCTGATCTATAGACTTTACCCGAATGCAAACTTCATTGCTCTTTATACTTAATCAACGCCTTCATCATTTGAAATACTTCAGTCCGCACACCATTAAAAACTTTTCTATGAACATTTCAGAGTCTAACACAGCTATATGCGCTGCACGGCCGATGATGGTATTTGCCGTGCTGGGTAGTGCGTGGAAAACGTCGTAGCGAATCAGTTTACATTTCGGGTTCATCACAATGGGTTGAAGTATATTAGCTACCATCTCGGCATACACGGATCCTGAAATACAGACAGAGATGTGTTTACACGTGTCAACAGTTTCTACAGCAGGACAAACAGCCCTGCCAATTATCCACGGTCGCATCCATCAATCATGACTAGAGGTTTAGTGCAATTTACAGGATACACCGCTTCTGTAACCTAAAACAATGCACTTTGCAATTACAGCGCTCCCTCTCTACAATGACACCAAACTGGAGACACAAATTGTGTGCGGTGTTCAGAGGGAGTCTATATAGGGAGGGAAATTTGTCACTCAGCATTTAGTTTTTTTCTGTCAAAATGTCCATTATGCAACTTTGAGAAAAACAGCAGATGACAATTTTAAGTAGACCACATTGCAGCTGTGAATAGGTTGGACATAATTGTCTTGTTTAGGGAACTACAACAAGGGTCATTGTAAGGAGGGAGTCATTGTTGAGAGGGCCATTGTAGGGAGGGAGCACTGTAGTTCTGTCCTGCGTCTGTGCTTAACTCTTTTCTCCCTGAAACCTCAAATGGACAATTCTAGTTTTAAATTAGTCTAGTCCATTTTTGACATTTTAGGGTTGACTTTTTAAATATTTGTCAAAATGACAAACAGTGTAGACCCTGATCAGAGGGCTCCTTATGGAGCCCTCTGATCAGGGTTTACACTGTTTGCATAGGACAAGTGTAATCCTCAAAGGTACACTGTTTTCAAATGACGCATCTAGGAGTGACAAGGGTTCAAAGAGTTAACCTATTACTCCATGGATACACATTTTTATGCAGCTAATCTGTTCCTCTATTGCGGAAAATAGTTCCAATTCATACAGCATCATATGAGCATCATCATTGGAGATATATTCTATATCCTAACAGAAAGTTACTTAAAGCAGGCTGAGAGTACAGCAGAAGGTGCATATTCTGCTTTACTTTCAATCTTACGGCACATTCTGTTTTACTTTCATCCTATTTTAAGTGGTCACAAATCTTCAACAACAGAAACAGGCTATGGAGAAAAGGGTTAACCCATTACCCCATAGCTTATTTCTAGTAGTTAAGATATGTGACCTATTAAAGCAGGTTGAAAGTACAGCAGAATGCGCCCTAGGGCGCATTCTGCTTTACTTTCAGCCTGCTTTAAGTTACTATCTGCTAGAATATAGAACATATTTCTTATGGTACATATTCATGACAGTATAAAATGGAATTATTTTCTTTGGCAGATGAATAAAATGATGCGCTAAAAGTCGCTTCTATAAGGGAAAGGGTTAAGCAACCACACAGGCTTTGGAGAAAAAGGTAACAATAAGCAACCACCTAGCTAAAACACTGACAACAAACTCTTAGGGAAAAAGTTTAACTCTTTAACGCTTTCCCTGATAGAAGCGCCTTTTAGCGCGTTTAGTTTGTTCCTCCGCTGAAGAAAATAGTTCCAATTTATTATGCCATGAGTACATATCATAAGAAATATATTCTATATTCTAGCAGATGGTAGATTAAAGCAGGCTGAAAGTGAAAAAGAATGTGCCTTAAGGCGCATTCTGCTTTACTTTCAACCTGCTTTAAGTAGTCACCTATCTTTAAAACTAACAACATGCTATGGGGTAAAGGGTTAAACACTATGGACATGTTTAAAATATACTCAATACATTTGCAAACAGTGTAGACCCAGATCAGTGGGCTCATATAGGAGCCCTCTAATCAGGGTCTTAACTGTTTTCTAATTTCAAGAGGTATTTATTAAACTACCCAGAATTCCATATTTATTAAACTACCCAGAATTCCAAGAAGATTGGTTCATGTTTTGGTTTCTAAAATGATCCTCAAGGGAACCTAATAAATAAATAACCCACATGGGTTACTTAGCATTGAAAGAGTTAAAAGACTGCAAGTTTATTGAACAGTTACTCAACACTGATTTGATGGTACAGTGGAGAATCTGTTATTCTTTCCCAATAAGCGAGTTTACGCTAAAACTATTATTTGCAGTGCAAACAGTTTGGAGCCAGATCAGACGCCGGGTAACCCGGCGTCTGGTCAGGCTCCAAACTGTTTGCCACCAAGATAAACAAGAATTATCAGAATTGTCCAAAAGTTGTTCTTTTCTACGTTTTAGTGTTTTGCGTTTGCGTACGTTTGCGTTTAAACGGGAAAGAATAACAGATTCTCCACTGTACATAAATGCTAAGCCTGTATTATTCATAAGCCTGTATGAGTGCAGTACAGCTTGCATGGTCCGTAAATGGCTTTTAATCAAGTTAGACAATTACAATAATTAAAGAACCTGCTGTAATGGAACAAAGATGGAATATAGATGGAATAAGTAAAGATTTATGAACCAATTAACAGCCTAGTTGCATTGATAACTCGAAATTTACATAAGTGCTCTCTGGTACAGAAATGGAACACAAAGTTAGTGCTTTTCAATAAAGTAACAGAATTGAATTAATTAACCAGCAGTTAAGCTCTGCTTCTACAATCACTTAAAATAGTTTGTTTTGCATGTTTAACCCGTTACCTCATAGCCTTTTTCTAGTATTGAAGGTAGGTGACCACTTAAAGCAGGTTGAAAGTATAGAAGAATGCGCCTTAAGGCACATTCTGCTTTACTTTCAGCCTGCATTAAGCTACCACCTACTAGAATAAAGAATTGTTTTCAGACATGTGGCTGCTGAAAACAGGTGACCATAAAGCAGAAATGTCCAGCTCAAGATTTCTGCTTTACTTTCAGCCTGTTTTAAGCAGCCACATGTCTGGAGGTAGGAAGAACTTCTAGCTCTTTATTTGTCGGCAAAAGGTAGAAATTTGAAAAGTTATTGCTATGAAAGTTATGTAAAGGCCTGCAAAAAGAGTATCTGCAAAGGAGAAGGGTAAAAGAAAATATCTTCTACATTTATTAAGTCCAAGTGCTAAACCATGTGAATGCTTAAAGCATAATGAAAGCAAAGCAGGAAGCTCCTTAAGGAGATGTTTGCTTAAAACTACAAAATGTATGTTTAATTTTGCTTCAAGCTGCAACATGTGCTTATCATCATTAGCGACTTCATACTTGAGAGCATTGATCAAAAAAGGTTGTGGCATTTGATGGCACCTACCAGTTTGTCCAAAAAGGGAAAAAGCATCAAACAAATCCAACATTTTCTCATTCATTAAGTACCAAATCCTATGGTGTTACTACTAATTAGAATTGTCTCAAAGAGACAATTCTAATTAGTAGTGACACCATAGGGTTAAATGCCCAAATAAAGATTTTAGTTTTTGAAATACTCCCATTATCTGAGGCTCTGATCAAAAGGTGCTGAGATGGAGGAAAGAGTTAACCCATTACCCCATAAATACGCCTTTTTACTCCTCTTACTATTTCCTCCTATGAAGAAAATAATTCCATTTTATACGGCCATGAATAAGTACCACAGAGACATATTCTAACAGATGGTAGCTTATAGTAGGCTGAAAGTAAAGAAGAATGCGCCTCAAGGCGCATTCTGCTTTTCTTTCAACCTGCTTTAAGTGGTCACCTATCTTCAATACTAGAAACAGACTATAAGGAAAGGGTTCACCTACCTAGACCTGTGCTCTCCCTCTGTGCAGCCTTGCACATTTCTATGCGTGAGGAATGATATGGCACATAGCGGTCCTGGGATGAGCCAACCAGCAGCACATGGCGGAAAAACTCCAAACCTGAAAATATAGACACAGCAAAAATTTCATATAATATTATTATTATGAGAAGGAACCAGGCGAAGAGGAAGACCAACAAACTCCTGGCGTAGGACACTCAATATTGAGATCCGCAAGACAAAGATGTCGTGGGGAGAAGCCAAAGCCCGGGCCATGTACAGAACGGAATTGCGCTCTGTGGTGAAAGCCCTTTGCTCTGACCAGACCAAAGAGGAATAAGTAGTAAGTAAGTAGTACGAGGAGTACACATGCCAAATGCATTTAACCCATTACCCTATAAATATGCCTTTTGTACGCCTTTGATTTATTCCTCTATTGAAGAAATAGTTCTATTTTATACAGTCATAAAAGTGCCAAAAGAAATATTTTCTATTTCCTGGCATATTTTAGCTTAAAGAAGGTTGAAAGTAAAGCAGAAATGTGCCCTAAGGCACATTCTGCTTTACTATCATCCTGCTTTAAAGACATACTCGCCTATATTAACAAGAGCCCCATGGGGCATATTTCGCTCACCTGAGAATAACTGACAAAATGGAGAAAAAGATTTATGTCCAGGACAGAGTCATTTTTTACTCGATTGGCATAATTTGAACAATCTTGAAAGAGGACCTGTAGATGATGCTATGTGCCAAATATCTAAGATCAGGGTACTAGGGTTTTAGACAAAAAGATTTTTTTTAAGTTTCCATTGAATTTTTTTTTTTTTAGCTCCTGTGACCTACTTATGCAACAGACTGGAACCATTTGAACAAAATACTTAAAGGACATCTAGAAGCGTCACCATGATGAATATCAAAGCTCTGGCCGTATTAGTTTCAGAGAAGAAAACGTTTGAAAATTTCACTATATAACTCTATGTAAAACTGTGACCCCTGGGGCGGGGCCAATTTTGACCCTAGGGACATAATTTGAACAAACTTGATAGAGGACCTGTAGATGATGCTATGTGCCAAATATCTAAGCTCTTGCCCTTGTAGTTTCAGACAAGAAGATTTTTTAAGTTTTCATTGAAAAAACCCTATTTTTAGCTCCTGTGACCTACTTATGCAACCGACCGGAACCATTTGAACAAAATATGTAAAGGACATCTAGAAGTGTCACCATGATGAATATCAAAACTCTGGCCATATTAGTGTCAGAGAAGAAGACGTTTGAAAATTTCACTATATAACTCTATGTAAAACTGTGACCCCCGGGGCGGGGCCAATTTTGACCCCAGGGGCATAATTTGAACAAACTTGATAGAGGATCTGTAGATGATGCTATGTGCCAAATATCTAAGCTCTGGCCCTTGAAGTTTCAGACAAGAAGATTTTTTTAGTTTCCATTGAAAAAATCTATTTTTAGCTCCTGTGACCTACTTATGCAACCGACCGGAACCATTTGAAGAAAATATGTAAAGGACATCTAGAAGTGTCACCATGATGAATATCAAAGCTCTGGCCATATTAGTGTCAGAGAAGAAGACGTTTGAAAATTTCACTATATAACTCTTTGTAAAACTGTGACCCCCGGGGCGGGGCCAATTTTGACCCCAGGGACATAATTTGAACAAACTCGATAGAGGACCAGTAGATGATGCTATGTGCCAAATATCTAAGCTCTGGCCCTTGTAGTTTCAGACAAGAAGATTTTTAAAGTTTTCATTGAAAAAATCTATTTTTAGCTCCTGTGACCTACTTATGCAACCGACCGGAACCATTTGAACAAAATATGTAAAGGACATCTAGAAGTGTCACCATGCCGAGTATCAATGCTCTAGCCATATTAGTTTCAGAGAAGAAGACGTTTGAAAAGTTCACTATATAACTCTATGTAAAACTGTGACCCCCGGGCGGGGCCAATTTTGACCCAGGGACATAATTTGAACAAACTTGATAGAGGACCTATAGATGATGCTGTGTGCCAAATATCTAAGCTCTGGCTCTTGCAGTTTTTGACAAGAAGATTTTCAAAGATTTCCTTATTTTTTCACTTTGGTTGCCATGGCAACCAGAGTTCTGCATTGTTTTTAATTCTTTGAACAAATTTGAAAGAGCTTGACCCAAGGAACATTTCTGTAAAGTTTGGTTGAAATCTGTCAAGCGGTATATGAGGAGATGTCATTTGAAGCAATTGTTAACGACGACGGACGACACACGACGGACGACGGACACAGGGCCATCCCAATAGCTCACCTTGAGCCTTTGGCTGAGGTGAGCTAAAAATGTTGAAAAACAAAATTCTTAAATACCTTGATTTCTATATATTTTCTGATTTGCAATACATTTATTACCATAAAAATGAATTTTGTAAAGTTCTCATTGGTAAATTATGTAAAATATAGTCCTTTCCGTACAGGCACTGTTTCAAGATTTGAAAAAACTGTCCCGAGTAGCAGTTCTTGTAGAAATTATGTTTATGTTTTTATCAGCAGCACTGTAAATGCTTTATATTTAATGCTGTTGTATTCACATACACTCATATATTTACCAATTTAAGCAACTATTGGATGAATATTTCTCATTTTTAGGTCAACAGAGACCCAATTTGGCTATTGGGGGAGGTATATTTTCTGCATAAAATCTAAGGGGGTAGGGTTAGAAATTTGACCATATTTCATAAATGAACAACGCGACACCAAGGTTTCTTTACACCATTTGATAAGAAATACTTTAACCTAGATGCCTAGAAAGTTTAAAGAATTTTCATTGGATTTTTTTTTACATAATTGATGTTTTTGTGAGACATTGGCAAGAAAAAATGTCTTATTTTTCCGGTTTTCAGCATTCATTTTAGCCCAAAAGCTAATTAAAAACACAAGAAAGAGCTTTAAAAAGTTTATTTCACACTTGCTTGTGATGAGTGAATGCTAGAAACTTAAAAAGTGTACTAGAAATATGTTATTGTGTAGTTATATAAGTGCATTTGTCCCTTATGACGTTTTCTGCTCTGACAATGAGCAAATGTGGCAAACGTCTCATTTTTCAAAGCCAGCTAGAGCTGAAAAAAGCATTGCAACCCCCAATTTTTATTTTAGCAATTTGCTTATATATACCTTAATTCAACTTGTAGAACTTTTCATGAGATTCTGTTGAATTTTTCAAATACGCAAGTATCCCTTTAAGTGGTCACCTACCTTCAATAATAAGAGACAAGATATTGGGTAATGGGTTAAGGCACATTCTGCTTATTTTCTGTCTGCTTTTAATTACCATTTGCATGTTTTTTCATTGAGTTTAAGAAAAAACAATGTCTTCTCCAATTGGAGAAGTAGAACAAGAAAAAGACAACGTTAGTTTATGAAATGAATAAAAACACTAGACAACTACACCTACACCCACCTACTCTCTCATCTAAAAGTGTACCAGCTAATCAACCCCATAGAAATACATGGAAAGTCATCACTTAAAAAGGAGGTGATCATCCTTTGTTCCTCATAAAACTTCTTTAGACAGGGAGTATTGCAGATACAGTATCAGCAGATCATCATAGCTTTAACCCATTACCCCGTAGCCTGTTTCTAGTTTTGACAAGTTTTGACAAGTAACCACTTAAAGCAGGTTGAAAGTAAAGCAGAATGTGCCTTACTTTACTTACAGCCTGCTTTAAGCTACAGTCTGCTAGGATTTACAAAAAAATTCTTGTGGTACATGCTCATGACTAGAAATTGGAACTATTTTCTTCAGTGGAAGAATGAATTTAATGCGCTAAAAAGCGTTTCTATGTGGGAAAGGGATAATTTAGACTAATATCACTGAGGAAAAAAGAAGGGGGTTTTAAAATATCTCTTAAAATATTTTCCTTATTCTTTCTACGTAAGAAAATGTTGGATCTAAAACCAGGTACATGTACAGGGAAAAGGCCTCTACTCATTGACAACTTAACTCCCCCCCCCCCCCCCAACCCCACCCACAAGAGATATCTGCCACAACTTTCTGAATGGAGCAGTCTGCATGTAATAAAGGGAAATAAAAATTCTGAGAACAACCTTCACACTAGATGCATATGCATAGAGAGACCAATTGATCTTAATTTCGGATGTTTAAACACTTTTAACTTGACTGGTTACACTTGCAAACCGTCCGTATACAGATCTGAAGCTGCGTAATATTGTATTTGATCTGGGTCCAAACTTTTTGACAATTGCTCACTTGCCTTTAGGTTTCTTTTATTCAAAATTGCACAAATGCTTATATCACAATTTTTGCAGATGACAATTTCAAGCAGGCGACACTAATTTAGGAAAAGGGTTTCCCTGGAACTTAAGAGTGTTACATAGTGTAGGTGGGACTGCAAGTACTATAGATGATAAAACTAGAATGTTTTGCCCATCGCCCCATAGCCTGTTTCTAGTTTTTAAAACAAATTACTACTTAAAGCAGGTTGAAAGTAAAGCAGAATGCACCTTAGGGTGCATTCTGCCTGCTTTAAGCAAAAATCTGCTAGAATATAACAAATATTTCTTCAGGTACATATTCATAATTGTGTAAATTGGAATGAAACTATTTTCCTCAATGGATGAATAAACTAGAGGCGTAAAAAGGCATTTTTATGGGGTAACGGGTTAACCAATTTGTGTCTAGCCTCCTATAAAAGGGACATTGGAAAGCAGTGTAGACTCTGATCAGACGCCACATTACGGGCATCTGATCAGAATCTAAACTGTTTGCTGATAGGAATTTCAATATTATAAACCAAAACAGAAATGAAAATTTAGACAAGGACTACACCCCTAATATCCAAAATAGACTAATACAATATATACTAGAAAATGGATATGTGGTAATAAATAAATAATCACCTGGCTTCAAAACTAGAAGCAGGCTATGGAGTAAAGGGTTAAGCAGCAGTCTGTTACAACACTTAAAACAATATTTGAAGGAAAGGTTAAAGCAGTCACCTTAGTTTTTACTGTTGTGTGGTTAAAATAGTTTTGTAAATGGATCAAGGCTAAATCCATGGTTTGAAGAGACTAAATTCCAAACTGAGAATGAAATTGCTGAACTTTATGACTTTAATTGAATTCAAGACTATCACCCAGAGATATAAATTGATTCAATTATACAGGGAACTAGGAGATCTTTGAGACACAAAGGAATAATAAACAGATATGTTTTGATATATTATAATGCCTCAAGAATAAGTTGTTTTAAAGTTCAGATCTTTTCATAAAAGACTTCTCAAATTGCCTCAGGCATTAAATTGAACACTTTTCTCTCACACAGCATCTGACTGTAATATAAGTTATCTTAAACTTGGTCATTAGCTTGTTTCTGTATTGATGACAGATGGCTGCTTAAAGAAGGTTGAAAATAAAGCAGAATGCTTCTTAACCCTTTCCCACATAGCATATCTCTAGTATTGAATATAGGTGTCCACTTAAAGCAGGTTGAAAGTAAAGCAGAATGTGCTTTAAGCGCATTCTGCTTTACTTTCAGCCTGCTTTAAGCTATCATCTGCTAGAATATAGAAAATATTTCATATAATACATATTTATGAATGTATAAATTGGAACTATTTTCTTCAGGGCAATAATAAACTGAATGCGCTAAAAGGCGCTTCTATGGGGGAAAGGGTTAAAGAAGGTTGAAAATAAAGCAGAATGCTTCTTAACCCATTACCTCATAGCCTGATTTTAGTTTTGAAAATATGTGACCACCTGAAGCAGGTTGAAAGTAAAGCAGAATGTGCCATAAGGCACATTCTGCTTTACTTTCAGCCTGCTTTAAGCTACCATCTGCTAGAAAAAAGAAAATAGTTCTTAACATACATATTCCCATCTGTTTAAATTGGAACTATTTTCCTCAGCCGAGAAAAAAATTAAAGGCGTCAAAAGGCGTATTTATGGGGTAATGGGTTAAGGACCATTATGCTTTACTTTCTACCTGCTTTGAGCTAAGTGCCTTAGGTCTAAGCATGCTAGTGGTGAAACCATGATAACCTTTACACAGAGTTTCGATCCTGGGGCCCGTTTCATAAAACTTCGTACGACAAATGTTGTTGTAAGTCAGATTATAAAACTCTCAATAAGTATTTATTTCTCCATCTAATCCTGTCTTGTGACATCTTTTTGGAATCGTCTTGAAAAGACGATTCCAAAAAGGTGTCACAAGACAGGATTTGATAGAGAAATCAGAGATTAAATGTATTTTAAAGTTTTGACTTACGACAACATTTGTCGTACGAAGTTTTATGAAACGGGTACCTGATGAGAGGCTACATATAAAGTTAAACATCCAAACACTTTTGACACTCTGACTGTTGTGAAAAGAAATTATTTAGAATATTCTACTTTTAGAACAGTAGCAGACAGCAAATTTTGCAGGGGAAAAATTACCAAGCATTCAAAGAGTTAGTAGTTTCACTCTTTGTCTCTTTGAATACTTAACCAATTACCCCATAAATACGCCTTTTTACGCCCTTAATTAATTCCTCTAAATAAGAAAACAGTTCCAATTTTCAGTGTCACAAATAAGAACCACAAGAAATAATTTCTATATTAAAGCAGGCTGAAAGTAAAGCAGAATGTGCCTTAACCCTTTGAACCCTAGTCCCGCATATTGGCACCCTTTGCAAATAGTAAGCATATGAATAGTACACTTTTCCTATGCAGCCCTCTGATCAGGATCTTCACTGTTTGTCAGAATGCCAAACATTGACAAAAACAAGCCTTAAAAGTCAGAAATGGACAAGACTTAAATGGAAACTTGAATTGTCCATTTAAAGTTTCAGGGAGGAAAGAGTAAAGACACATTCTGCTTTACTTTCAACCTGCTTTAAATGGTCAATTATCTTCAAAACTAGAAACAGGCTATGGGATAATGGGTTAAAGCAGGCTGAAATACTCTTCTTATCTAGAACTGTCTCCTACAAGAGGCCACAGATAGCAATGTATATGCTAAAGACAAGACAGCTTTTACCACCATTAATGTTCCAATGCAAAGAAGCCTCAAAGAAAAGTATATTCATGCACAGCTGTCATAGACATCTAAGTATCTGTTCAGCCAATGCTTGTCTCCCAGATGTAATATCCGCTCTTAGATGACTTCATAAAACATTCATTTTATAAAATAAAAGGCCATTTACTTTTCCAGTGTTTCAATGCAAGTGCTTACAATACTGACTTGGAAATTTCTAACCAGAAGGGAAGATGAGTGGAACATAAAGACCTTGAAAGTTGAAAGCTTAACTCTTTACTCAATAGATACTCATTTTTACATGTTTGATTTATATGAATGCCTCCACTGAATAAAATAGTTCCAATTTATACAGTAATGAATATGTATGATAGATGGTAGCTTAACTCTTTGCATGCTGGGTAATTATTTCGTCTGCAACAATTGTCATCTGCTTTTGTTCAAAATTAGAATTTTGGAGAAAAAATAAATAAAATCAGGGTCAGAATGATACGGCAAACAGTTACGCGGCATCTCATCAAGACCCAAACTGTTTGCAAAGGTTATGACCGTGGCAGCAATATCCGCCGCTACCGTGCAAAAGGTTAAAGCAGGCTGAAAGTAAAGTAGAATGCACCTATAGGTGCATTCTACTTTACTTTCAACCTGCTTTAAGTGATCACCTGGGTTAAAAACTAGAAACAGGCTATGTAGTTGAGGGTTAAGTAAAACTAAAACCAATAGTTGTAGAAGACAACAAAGCTCAATGGTGGTACATTTTCAAAGACTGAGCTCAAGGTTTCAAAATTCTCATGTGGATATTTCTAAAGGCATATTATGTAAGTTGCAAGCAAGAAAGCTTAAACTAAATTTCAGAGACTGAGGTCAATATCAATGTCACAGGGGGTCAAAATTGCCATGTGGTTCAAAAGGTATTGTCCCAAGGTCTGTCTGCTGCAAGTATGAAAGCTGTAGGTCAAAGGGTATAATAGTTGTAAGAACTTTTCAAAACTTCAGGTCAAGGTCAAGCACTTTTCAAAACTTACAAATTTGGAAACTTAAACACAGTGGCTGAGGTCAAGGTCAAGGTCACCAACATTTTTCATGGTTGAAAAAGCCTAGTCTAAAGACTGAATGCTGCAAGTATGAAAGCTATAAGTCAGAGGGTTTAATAGCTGTATGCACTTTTCTAACACAGTCACCAATTCCTCATAGAAATCTATCCTGTTCTGATAGAGCAACAAATACATATACTGATAGTGGCCATTGTCTTAACCCATTACCCCATAAATACACCTTTTTTACGCCTTCAATATTTTCCTCCATTGAAGAAAATAGTTCAAATTAATAAAGTCGTGAGTATGTATCAAACAAAATAATTTCTATATTCTTGCAGATAATAGCTTAAAGCAGGCTGAAAATAAAGCAGAATGTGCCTTAAGGCGCATTCTGCTTTACTTTCAACCTGCTTTAAGTAGTCATTCTCCAATACTAGAAATAGGCTATGGGGTAAAGGGTTAAAACACTGAAAAAGAATCTACAAAGGATAGGGTTATGGTAAGTTCACTCTCCAATATTACAAGTCTTTCTATATTCCTAGTTTTGCCTGTGGTACTTTAAGATTTGACTTTTGAGCACTATAACTAGAAGAGAATTCAATTATGAAGTAATAAGTTTCCAGTTACAATTTAATAAACAGTCATCTCTTGTTCAGCAACAAACCGATGAATAAAGAACTGATGGAATACTTAATGATAGGATGCTGCTTAACCCATTACTCCATAAATATGCTTTTTTATATGCCTTAAATTTACTCCTCCACGGAAGAGAATATTTTCACTGTCATGAGTATGCACCAAAGCTCCTTTAAGAGCTTTTCTTTTTACTGTCACCTTGCTTCAAGCTGTTACCTGTCTTTTATACAACAAATAAACCCTCTTTTTAGTGGTCTATCCTCTGAATGACATCTGAATTCTTTTAATGTTTATTTGTAATTTATCATCAACAGCCTATGGCAATTATGTAAATCACATAATGTTATGTTGTTTTTGTTTTTTACCTTCAACTTCTCCAATTATACAAGAGGGAGAAAAACCATGGAGAAAGCTGGAAGAAGTCACTGATGAAGAGATGCTAGAGAATAGGAATGTCAGTCTAGAAATGAAGACAGCAAAATAGGGAAAGGGCATAATGAGAGAGAGAGAGAGAGAGATAGGGCTATTATAAGCTGCTCATAATTTATTTTACAATATAATGCTTAATCAAATGGATATACAATATAATGCTTAATCAACTGGATATAGGTGAATAACATCAATGGCTGTGGGGGAAAAGTTATTAATTACCATAAATATTCTTTTTTACGTCTTTAAAAACTAGAAACAGGCCATTGGGGTAAAGGTTTGAGGCAGTATTCTGCATTTAACACAGAAGTACAATATAACGCTTTATCCGATGGATAACCGTATTTGTGATTTGCATCAATATTTAATAATTATTTATGGTAGAAAAGTTTAAATACTTCAAACACACCATTTGAAAGTTTCTTCAACACTGGTTTGACCATAACCCATTACCCCATAAATATGTCTTTTTACACCTTTAATTTATTATTCCACTGAAGAAAATAGTTCCACACTAAACAGTCATGAATATCATGGAGAAAGGACAAATGGAGAAGTATCCGGCTTGCTCGCGATTTATCGTGTCGTTCAATCAGCGGCGCTCGCTGGCGGCTAGAAAACAACGTTTTTCCGAAAGTTTGGTGTTAATAGAAATGCTTTTAATGTTATCTTTTCGTTATAAATTTTAATACAGATGTTTTATTAGACCATGATCTCACGAATAGTACAAAATTTGAGGCGATAGCTTATAATTTGTTTGTTTAGTGAGTTTGTGAAAATGAGAGAGAAAACGTACAGTACTGTATTTTCCATTTTTCCTACGAAAGTTTGGTGTTAATAGAAATGCTTTTAATGCTATCTTTTCGTTATAAATTTAAATACAGATGTTTTATTAAACCATGATCTCGCGACTAGTACAAAATTTGAGGCGATAGCTTATAAATTGTTAGTTTAGTGTGGTTTTGAAAATGAGAGAAAAACGTATTTTTTCGTTTACCTACGAAGTTTGGTGTTAATATAAATGCTTTTAATGTCATCTTATCGTTATAAATTTTAATACAGATGTTTTATTAGACCATTATCTTACGCGTAGTACAAAATTTGAGGCGATAGCTTATAAATTGATAGTTTAGTGAGGTTTTGAAAACGAGAGAAAAACGTATTTTTTCGTTTACCTACGAAGTTTGTGTGTGTCTATATTTCTCTACCACTGTCTGTATTTATGTCTCTGTTTCTCTTTGTGACTGTCTCTCTGTCTGTCTGTTTTTCTCTTATCTCTGTCTGTCAGTCTCTCGCTTCTTCTTTTCTGTCTCCATCTTTCTGTATGAATGTCTGTCTGTCTCTCTGATGATCCTCATGCGGAGAAAAGGTAAAGTGTGTCATAAAGAGCTTAATTTGAAAAAGGGGTAAACTATATTTCAAGAGACATACTCTATGAATCCGACATTTTTGCAGCCTGATCTGGATTACAACTGTTTGCAATTGCAATAGTCATCATGTTACTGGTATTCAGTAATGAGAGGGTTAATCCAGTCATCAACCAAACCAGGTGCATTGATGTTGTTTTTGTTTTTTTTAATTCAATTCTATTATCTTTATTTTTTGTGATTTGTATAATATATAAACATCATGCGGTTACAGAAGTCAAAAACACATGTTCAAGTTACACGCACGGGTAGCATTGATCTTTTTTATTAAAGTGGCAACCCGCTGGTGTCCATCTTCATAGATAATCGGCATGTTCAAGAAGCATGGACTTCATGCTGGGAGAGTTTTATAACGCTGATAATTGTCCTGCTAATTTGGTGCGGGTTCTGTATACGGTTACGTAATGTGTCACATTCCTTTGTGATGTGTAATATGGTAGACATTTTGTAAGTAAATAAAGCTAAGGACGAGTGTCAAACATTCTGGATCCAGATCAGACGCCGTGTTACGCGGCATCTGATCTTGATCCAAGTTGTTTGCAAAAAAAAAAAGTCAAGTCGCGATCAGCAGGCAAAGAGTTAAGCAGTCAGTAAAATAGATTGCTTAAGGCATTGGCTGCTTTATAATTTACTCCGTTATATAAGACATAAGTAAAGCAGAAAGAAACGGAGATCTCATGTTATCATGTTTGCAATTAATTTCTGAAGATAATGCAAACTGTTACCTCTTTCATAGAAATGGGACGGATAATATGTATATTTTAGTCTGGATGTAAAACTAACCCTAAATTCATTTTTTTGAATAATTCTAATTTTCCTTTCAATAATAATAATGATCACATACGACATAATAATACAGTTACAACTTTGACCGTTTTGGATTTTGGCCGTTTGACGCGCACTCCTTTCAAATGTCTCTTTACATACAAAATGGATTTTTTTTTTGCCTCCAAGGAAATATTTCCTCCATGTAGAACATTGTAACAATGCATGAACACATTTTTAGAAGTTTGCTTAAGTTTTTATACGGAAGGAATTCTTTTCTTACGCGAGTTGGTCTAGTCATTTCATTAGCCAGCAACCTTTGTAGGTCATCATTACTTTTTTCGCTTCAAGAAAAACCCTGGTATTTTTACAACCGAAAGATAAGTGTCACGGCTTTATATCAAGACCTTTTTTTTAAATATATATATATATATATATATCGGACGAAAATTATGGATTAAATTCAAGTTTTTGAAACGGGACGTAGTATATATTTCGCGATCGTCTGCTCTCGTTTATCGACTCTTTCATTTGGCCATCGCTCTTTAACTCGCCATAAAATTTGTCGATTTCGAAAATAAACACTTGCATTTTTACAACTGAAAGAAAAATATCTAAGCTTTCCTTTAAGACCATTTCTTTGAAAATCGGTGGAAAATTGAGGGTTTTATGAAAGGTTTTGTAACGGGGCGTGATATATTTATGCGCGAGTGCTTGCTCCCTTTTATCGGCAAATTCATTTGGAAACCACTCTTTAACTCGCCATAAAACTAATCAATTTTAAAAATAAAATCTGTTATTTTTACAAGTGAACGATAAATATCTTAGCCTTCTTTTAAGACCATTATAATGAAAATCAGGTGAAAATTAAGGATTTTATGTAACTTAAACTAACAGTAGGTAACCATTCAACACGATAAAAAACGCGATAGCCCGCTATCGGCGTACCGGTGCAGTTGAATTATCGATCGATTAAGCGTTATCGCACATACAGGTAACGGACGACACCATTTTCGGGAAAATGCAGATTTGAGTATAAGTTACTTCTCCATTTGTCCTTTCTCCATGTGAATATATAGCATTAGAAATAGTTTCGATATTCTAGCGGAAGGTTGCTTAAAGCAGGCTGAAAGTAAAGCAGAATGTGCCTATAAGCACATTCTGCTTTACTTTCAACCTGCTTTAAGTGGTCACTTCTCTTCAAAACTAGAAACGGTCTATGGGGTAAAGGGTCAAAGACCTTGTATAAAGCCATACTTGTGAGGGTTCTCTGAAACCAGTCTAAAACTCTATGGGGTTTCCATTAGATGATTTCAGTACATGAAAAGCAGCTTCAACTTGATTTATCCATACAACTGTTATTTGATCTTGGCATGGAATAATTCCTTTATAATTAAATTTCAACATCAAATAATGTCACAATAAAAGCACACCCAAGGCAAACATGCGCAACACAATCGAATTGAACCAATCAGTGCACTCCAAACCTGTAACCCTGGGCTGGGGCTTTGAGTCACCAATCTTTGGAGACTTACCACTCGCCTTATCTTTTGTCCTCTGTGTTTAAAACAGGTTGCAGGCTGAAAGTAAAGCAGAAATCTCCCTATGGGAGATAAGTGAGACTTTTGCTTTTACTTTCAATCTGCTTAAAGCAGTCACCTGTAAGGATATTGCATATTACTATTTCTGGACAGGGTGGAAACAAGGAAAGGTTTTTCTATGAAGATGTCAGGACATCTTTAAAGGTACATTAATGCCTAATGCTGTAAGAATGCAATGCATTAAGCCCCAAGCAGTTAACTTTTTCCTCGCTAAAAGTACATCTAGAAATGTGTCTGTAAGGCACAGAACCCTTGCAGCATGTTTGACCATAAATGGAAACATTTTATTGGTCAGTAGCTGACTGAAAGTAAAATCTTCAAGGTCATAGAGGTCAATGTCGAATGTCAAGGTAACAAACTGCTATTCAACACGCTACACTCGCGCATTCTGCTTTACTTTCAACTACATTGTATTTTCAAAACTATAAACAGGCTATGGGGTAATGGGTTAAACTTCCCCCACTATGAACATATATAATCTGAATATCACACTGGCTAATAAAGGACTCATTACAGACAGATCCTGTTAGAAAACAGTGCAGCTTCTGATCTGACAGCTCCTTCTGGGGCTTCACTACAGTTCTCCCCATTACCCCATAAATATACTTTTTTACACCTTTATTTATCATTCCATGGAAGAAAATAGTTCCAATTTACACAGTTATGAATATGAATCAGAAGAAATCTTTTCTTTATCCTAGCAGATAGTAGCCTAAAACAGGCTGAAAGTAAAGCAGAAAGTGCCTTAAGGCACATTCTGCTTTACATTCAACCTGCTTTAAGTGGTCACCTGTCTTCAAAACTAGATATAGGCTATGAGGTTATGGGTTAAAACATTCGCATACACTAAAAGCAGTATAAATCTAAGGGTTTATAAAAACACATGCCAAACATGACATATTGTGGAAACATTATCATTAGCATCATGACCTTCTCATTCAATAACGATAACAGCTATCTCATAGAGTTAAAAATGTCAAAACCATTGTGGGTGTCCCAAAACAGTTGGATGATCATTAAGAGAAGTGCATTCTTCATCAAGCTTGAAACATGCTGACATTTAATACAGTAACCACTGAGTTTCGAAAAATGACAACTTAATTATATTTTTACTTTGCTTCTATCATAGCTTACTTCTTTTCTTTTTTTAACAGGTGATTGCTTAACCCTTCCCCTCCCCACCTAAATACGCCTTTTTATGCCTATAATCTATTCACCCACTGATGAAAATAGATCCACTTTAAACATTCATGAATATGTATCATGAATAATATTTTCTATATCCTAGCAGACAATAGCTTAAAGCAGGCTGAAAGTAAAGCAGAATGTGCCTTAAGGCGCATTCTGCTTTACTCTCAACCTGCTATAAATGATCATCTTCCTTTTAACCCTTAGCCTGCCAGTCACGACTATAGCTCCATATGCAAACAGCTTGGATCCGGATGAGACGCCGAGTAACTCGGCGTCTCATCTGGATCCAAGCTGTTTGACACTCGGACAACATTTTCAGCAATTTTGAGCAACTTTGAAGCGCTTTGAAACTTGAAGCAGACGAGAAATATAGCAGACGACAATTTATTTGGCGGGCTAAGGGTTAAACTAAAAACAAGCTATGGGGTACAGGGTAAAGCTTACTTTCATGTTTAAAAAATTCCCCCCTATAGCTTTTTTCTGCATTGATGACAGATGGTTGCTTAAAGCAGGCTGAAAGTAAAGCAGATACTCCTCAAGGAACATTCTGCTTTACTCTCAGCCTGCTTTAAGGATATAGAAACTATTTCTTACGGTGCATAAGCATGACTGTTAAAAGTGAAAAAATATTCCTCAGTGGAGGAATAAATTCAAGGCATAAGTTGATGCTTATAATCCATAACTCTTTATCCCCTTTAATTTATTCTTCTACTGAAGAAAACAGTTCCACTTGATGCAGTCATGAATATGCAAAATGAGAAATATTTTCTATATCCTAACTTATGGCAGCTTAAAGCAGGTTGTAAATAAAACAGAATGTTCCTTCAGCATATTGCATGTGCCTAACTGGAGCTGGAGCTGGAGCCTAACAGGAAAGGTAATGCTTTTCATAGTTCTTGTGCAGGATTGCCTGGCTATAGGGACTATATTTCGTCGTGTATTCATGAGTAATTAGAAGCATACAAAGGTGCATTGTTGGGTGAAGGGTTAAAGGCTGATAATAGCACTCAAGAGAGGAAATACTGTAATAATATCATGCATATTTTCAGAACTGCCTTAATCCATTAATTATGCATTCATTTTATTCCTACACTGAACAAATTCTTCATTACTTTCACCTGCTTTAATTGGTCACACATCATCAAACCTAAGTACAGGCCATTGGGTAAAGGATTCAAGATTGGGTGGACATTTTACCTGGTTTCTGGCTGAGTCTATACAAGAAGGACTGGCGAGGATCTTGACTGTCTTTCAGTGACAATTGTAACAGGGAACCAGACTTCTTCCACTTCTGCATAAACCACATACCTGAAATATAACAAGACAATCAATGATTCAATATACAGTAAAACCTCTCTATTACGATCACTAAATTATGTATATTATTAGGGCGTTTACGGTAGGTGACCCCTTAAAGCAAGGTGACAGTGAAACAGAAAGCTCCTTTTGGAGCTTTCTGTTTCACTGTCACCTTGCTTTAAGCTGTTACCTCTTTATTATATAATCAATTAGCTTTCGTTTCAGTGGTTGTAATAGCGAGGTTTTGCTGTATAATAAACCTTTTCCTTATAGTTTTTTCTTTTAAAAAGTTAAGAAAGGTGATTACTTAACCCTTTACCCCATAGCCTATTTCTAACATTGAAGATAGTGGACAACTTAAAGCAGGTTGAAAGTAAAGCAGAATGCACCTTAAGGCATATTCTGCTTTACTTTCAGCCTGCTTTAAGCTACCATCTGCTAGGATATAGAAAATTATTCTGTTACATATTCAGTGGAGGAAGTAATTGAATTTGTTAAAAGGAGATTTTAGGGGGGCAAAGGGTTAAACAAAATAAAAGAAATCCCGAAGTAATATCTCCGACCTGATAAAGAGTGATGGGAAACTTTTCTTTACGTCTACAGTCTCATAAATAAAGATTTTTGCTTAACTTTTAGCCTACTACATGCCGTCATCTTTCTTAAATGCTGAAAACAAAGAATTAGTGAGAAGCTTTAAACCACCATCAAATGTAGGATTAATTTCTTCTTTAAAACAAGTGATGGCTTAGTGTTGATCGAAAGTAAATCACATAGAATCCCTAAGGAGCTTTCTTAATCCCTGTCCTGCAGAAAGGAGCCATGCTTCTTCATTGTATGATTGCTTAACCCGTTACCCCATAACCAGTGCTAATAGTTTTGAAGCCAGATGAACACTTTACAGGTTGAAAGTAAAGCAGAATGTGCCATAAGGCGCATTCTGCTTTATTCCCAACCTGCTTTCAGCTATTGTCTATTTGGATATAGAAACTTTTTCATATATTACATCCATGACTAAATAAAATGGAACTGTTTTCCTTGGTTTACCCATAAAAAGGCTTTTTTATGCCTTAAATTTATTCCTACATGGAAGAAATGTTTCATTTGATATAGTTATGAATACGTATCATAAGAATTGTTTTCTATATGTTAGCAGATGGTAGCTTAAAGCAGGCTGAAAGTAAAGCAGAATGCGCCTTAAGGCGCATTCTGCTTTACTTTCAACCTGATTTAAGTGGCTTCTTCAAAACATGAAACAGGCAATGAGATAATAGGCAACAAGGCATATTTATGGTGTAATCAATCAACACCATGGATGTTTGAATCTAGTTGCTGATAATATTGGAGGTAATCATGAGTCCACGATTTCTTCAAACAAAATGCATGTTGCAAATAAATGCCGAGCAGCGAAAGGACAACTTCTTCACACTGTTTGGAATTGCCAATAAGACAAATATGGCTACCATCAATTGAGAATGATGTAAATTTCAACATTACAAATTGCAGTAAATAAATCTGGCTCCTGGGGACTGCACACTGCATAAATCAGCTGTGACAAAATCAATTCTGACATCATCATCGGTTTTGTGCAGTGATACCTCCTTGTTTGATAACAACGTATCCTTTAGTCTACTATTTTGCTTTTAACCAATTACCCCATTAATACTCCTTTTTACGCCTCTAATTTATTCCTCCACTGAAGAAAATAGTTCATAAATATACACTATAAGAAATATTTTGTATATCCTAGCAGATGATAGCTTAAAGCAGGCTGAAAGTAAAGCAGAAGGCGCCTTAAGGCACATTCTGCTTTACTTTCAATCTGTTTTAAGTGGTCACCTGTCTTCAATACTAGAAACAGGCTATGGGGTAACGGGTTAATTAACCAATTGTTCTAGATAAGGGTGACCAGGGTTCCAGATAAGAGGGAGAGTAAACTTAATTTTGCAACATCTTTATTTCTTTTATTCCTGCACCAAACTGTATGATGTTACTTACTCATTAGATTAATCTCTTTGAGATTCTAATGAACAGTTTACACAATAGGGTTTGGTGCAGACATATGCTCTAATCTTTGGAATACAGTGGAGAATCTGTTATTCTTTCCCGTTTAAACGCAAACGCAAAGCACTAAAACGTAGAAAATAACAACTTTTGGACAATTCTGATAATTCTTGTTTATCTTGGTGGCAAACAGTTTGGAGCCTGATCAGACGCCGGGTTACCCGGCGTCTGATCTGGCTCAAAACTGTTTGCACTGCAAATAATAGTTTTAGCGTAAACGTGTTTATTGGGAAAGAATAACAGATTCTCCACTGTACTTCCGTTATCGATTAATATTTCCAACATTATTATTTGAATGAAATATTTCCAACATTTTTTGCTTCTGTCTCCATCAAACCATATGTTATTACTACTCATGCCTTTTTACGCATTTAATTTATTATTCCTCTGAAGAAAATAATTCCACTTTATACTACCATGAAAATACGCTATAATGTTCTATATCCAAGCAGATGGTAGCTTAACCCTTTACTCCATAGCCTGTTTTAACCCATTACCCCTTAAAAACGCCTTTTTACGCCTCTTACTTATTCCTCCACTGATGAAAAAAGTTCCAGTTTATACAGCAAAGAATATGCACCAAAAGAAAAGTTTTCCATATCCTAGAAGATGGTAGCTTAAAGCAGGCTGAAAGTAAAGCAGAATGTGCCTTAAGGCACATTCTGCTTTACTTTCAACCTGCTTTAAGTGGTCACCTGTTTTCGAAGCAAGAAATAGGCTAAGAGGTAATGGGTTAAATAGTTTAGTATTGAAGATAGGTGACCACTTAAAGCAGGTTGAAAGGAAAGCTGCAATGTGCCTTACGACACATTTTGATTTACCTTTAACCTTCTTTAAGTTATGATCTGCTAGAATATAAAAATATCTCCAAGATACATAATTATTCATGACTGTATAAAGTGGAACTATTTTCTTCATTGCAGGAATAAATTAAATGCGTATCTATGCAGTAAAAGGTTAAAGTACATGTATGCTGAAAGTAAAGCAGAATGCCCCTTACAGCTATTATGTACAGGGTTAAAAGCCTTAATTTCAAAATTACAGGAATTTGGTGCAGTTTTTAAATTGGTCATTTATCACTTTTGGCATGATTCACTTCCTTCACTTCTAGACCAATCTGTTTTCTCATATCAAGCATGTGACAGTGTGACTGTGTCCCTGGTGTGTAACATCAAATCAGTCTGTTCCTCTCCTTACTTTTTTCTGATGTCACAGTCTATCTGAATTACATATAGCCATCATCAAACCAGTCTGCCCTTCAAATCAGACTGTGTCAAAGTCAAACTTGACAAAGGATATACCCTGGAACAAGTCTATTCCATCACAGTTTCAAGATTAATCACTAACCTTTTGTTAAAGTATCTCTCATTAAATAGTTATCAATCAATCTTTATACTGTGCACAGCATGCATCATTTTAATTCTAACTGAAATCCCAATTAATTGCAGAATAAGTAGCATATACATAAACCAAACTTGGCAGGTGCTTGATCAGAATCTACACTATTAGTACCAGTCATTACATAGGCAGGGAAAAGGATAAGAGACAAGATAATATAGAATTGTCTCAATACATTGGAGGGACGACATCACTGGGGACAAGCCAATAAAGGCAAACAAGTAATTCATGATAAATAAACATAGAGTGATGGCCAGTAACCGGTCCAATTTTCTACCATGCTGATAAGAAATGAAGTGGTCTTTCTTCAGTATGTTCTAATATATTATTCATTAAAAGAGAATCTAGCTAACTATCTCAGCTTGTCAAGGTCACTTCTGATTTTAAGAAATTGATGGAGAAATAACAAATGCATTGGAAGTACCGGTAAATGTAAGTTGTAAAACCACACTACCAGTAAATAGTATCAGTACTGACAAGGAGGTTTGATTTCAGTGTTAAAGGAAGATAGCTGCTAAAAGCAGGATGAAAGTAAAGCAGAAAGCCCCTAATGGAGCTTTCTGCTTTACATTCATCCTGCTTTTAGTATGTTACCAATGAATTATGTAAAATCATTAATTAGTCTTCAATTGATTTGTCGTTACAACAGAGTTTTACTGTACTCTTTCCAAGTAAATAGCTTGTGTTTACTAATAACTTAGGAGACCGTATATAGAAAATGAAAACATCTTTAACCCAGTCTATTAATGCCTAGTCTGCCCTGAACTATTTACCCCCGTAGCTTGTAATCAGTATTGAAGAAAAATGGTGGCTTAAAGCAGACTGAAAGGAAAGCAGAATGCATAGTGGCAATGCACTTACCCATATTTACTAGTCCACTATTATTGTAGAGAGTACCAAGGTGAGGCCCTGACAGGGAGAGGAACGTGTGCAGCTTGGGCAGGAGGGGTATCATCTCAACATGTGTCAAAGCTGAGCGAATGATGATAGTTCCCAGTGAGTGACCTACAAAACTGAAACAGAAAACAAATCATAGCATTACATACAACAATCAAGCACAGCTTTGTCTATTAACCTATTACCCCATAAATACGCCTATAATTTATTCCTCCACTGAAGAAAAAAGTTCCAATTTATATAGCCATGAATATATTGAAAACAAATCATATCATTACATACAACAATCAAGCACAGCTTTATCTATTAATACATATGCTGTAAAACCGGTTTTATTCGGGAGAATATAATTCACGTGTTATAAATTAGTTCCTGAATGTCTCTAGTTTTGAAAATAGGTGAGTTCTTAAAGCAGGTTGAAAGTAAAGCAGAATGTGCCTTAAGGCACATTCTGCTTTACTTTCAGCCTGCTTTAAGCTACCACCTGCTAGAAATATTGTATGATGTCTGGAATTATTACAAAATTGCATTACGTGAAATATTCATGATGGGAAAAATACCTGTTTTACAGTATGTCTAAAATATAATACATGATCACATGTAACTCAATACTCCATAAATAACATTGTTCAGACTTTATTTAAAGAAAATATGTTTCTTTTTAAAGAATCATGAATCTGCAACATAAGAAATAGTTCCTATATCCTAGTACATGTAGATGGTAGATTAAAGCAGACTGAAAGTAATGCAGACATGTTCAGGACTGAAAATAGTGAACTTTGGGGCCTCCAATTATACTTCTACCAACACACCCCTTTTCCCAAACTAATTTTAAATTCTCTTGACTTTTCCCTGACTCTTGGGAACCCTGAATAATGCAGAAATCTCCATATATGTATCTTACATTTACCTAATACCCCGTAAATACACCTTTGAAGCCTTTAATGTATTCATCCACTGAAGAAAATAGTTCAAATTTACACAGTTATAAACATGTATGATAAGACATAGTTTCTATATTCTAGCAGATGATAGCTTAAAGCAGGCTGAAAGTAAAGCAGAATGTGCCTAAAGGCACATTCTGCTTGACTTTCAACCTACTTTAAGTGGCCATCAGCCTTCAAAGCTAGAAACAGGCTATGGGGTAATGGGTTAAGTAATCTACCTGTACAGATCTCCATACTTCACTAATATATGATTAGTGTTCCCTTCATACAAGATTTAATGTACCTGATTTTAGCACATTTGAGTGAGTATATTTCAATATGGTGGAAAACTTCGTTGACAAGTCTCTTGGTCATGGTGTCAAAGTCAGCGAAGGTATCGCTCTGGTTTCTCTCTGACATGAGGAACTCCAGTCTATAACCTGGTAAGGCCATCTCCATATACGTCTTCACCAACCTCAGGTCAGCACTGTTTCCTGGTAGAATAGAAATCACATATAATGTTTTAACCCATTAATCAATGAATATGAATTTTATACACCTTTGATTTATTCCTCCACTGAAGAAAGAAGTTATACAGCCAATATAAACAATTTTTTATATCCTAGCAGATGGTAGCTGAAAGCAGGTTGATGGTAATGGCGTAATGGCCCTAAAACTTCCAATGAATAATTCCAGTTTCCATCTAAGTCTAGTCCATTTATGACTTTTAAGGGTTGTTTTTGTCAATGTTTGGCATTATGATAAACAGTGAAGACCCTGATCAGAGGGCTCCTTTCGGAGCCCTCTGATCTGGGTCTTCACTGTTTGCATAGGACAAGTGTACTATTCACATGTACACTGTTTGAAAAGGACATTTTTACGCGGGATTAGGGTTCAAAGGGTAAAGACAAGTGTTGCTTCACCCTTTCCATCATAGCTTGTTTCTAAGCATTAAAGATTGAATGATGATTGCTTGATGGGACATAATTCCCGACTGTGTAAAGTGAATTACAGTATAACCTCTCTATTACGACCACTAAATTGGGTCAATTATTAGTCGTTTAAGACAGGTGACTGCTTAAAGTAATGTGAAAGTGAAACAGAAAGCTCCTTTAGGAGCTTTCTGTTTCACATTCACATTGCTCAAAGCAGTCACCTGTCTTTTATACAGATAATTAGCCTTCTTTTTATTGGTCGTAATAGAGAGATTCTACTGTATTTCTGAAGTGGAGGAATGGATTAGGAGAAAAAGGAGTATCTATTGGGTTATGGGTTAATCCCTCTGATCACTTTACAACTGTCATAATTTTAAATATAGGACAAACCCCTCAAAAGTCAATGTTAACCAGTCATTTTTATCAAGAAATGGAAGACTTTGGATACTGAAGCAGGGAAATATAGGTGTTACTTTGAAGGCCACAAGATCTCAAAGGATGTAGCCCTACATGTACATTTTATTGATGAAAAGTGAGATGTTTTCTATAAAAGCAATGAAATTTTAATTCTATGGGGAATTTATTACAGTGTTAGTGGGAAATATGGTTTTTCAGAGAGGAATGTGGCAAAATGTCAGCAAAATAATTTTTTGGGAAACCATCACTGCCAAAATACAGATTCTATTATCCATTAATATGCCCCAAATCTATTCCTCAAATGAAGAAAATAGCTCCACTTTATATATACAGTCATGAATATGCACCATAAGAGTAAGTAAGTAGATGGTAGCTGAAAGTTAAGCAGAATGCACATTTATGGTGCATTCTGCTTTACATTCAACCTGCTTTAAGTGGTCACCTGTATTCAAAACTGTAAACAAGATATGGGGTAAGGGGTTAAGCTGTAACAAAAATTCAGCAGAATACTCTAAACCAACTGCTAACAATTTCTTTTTCTTGAAAATCACAACTTTAAGAAAATTGTGAAAGCCTGCAATGGTTACTTTTACAAACAGTTTGGATTCTCATGAGATGCTAAGTAACTGGGTCTAGTATCAGGATCAGAACTGTTTGACATTTCTTATTTGAAGCCATATTACCCTATAGCCTGTTTCTGGTTCTGAAAACAGGGGAACACTTAAAGCAGGTTGAAAGTACAGCAGAATGCATATTTCTGTTGGTGCATATTCATGACTTATAAATGGAGTTTTTAGCATCTTTTTTAAACCTAGGCACAGTTATTAAACCTAACATGGGTCCCAAGGTCAAATTCCCATGGTTCAAACAGTATAAATGTACATGGAAAGAACTAGTCCATTTACACATTCATATACAAGAGCCCCATGGGGCATAATTCGCTCACCTGAGAATAACTGACAAAATGGAGATAATTATTTATGTCCAGGAAGGGGTCATTTTTTACCCGAGGGGCATAATTTGTACAATCTCATAAGAGGACCTGTAGATAATGCTATGTGCCAAATATCTAAGATCAGGGTAGTAGGGTTTTAGACAAGAAGAATTTTGTAAGTTTCCATTGAAAAAAAATCTATTTTTAACTGCTGTGACTTACATAATTATGCAACAGACTGAAACCAATTGAACAACATAGGTAAAGGATATCTAGAAGTGTCACCATGCTGAATATCAAAGCTCTGGCCATATTAGTTTCAGAGAAGAAGACGTTTGAAAATTTCACTATATAACTCTATGTAAAACTGTGACCCCCGGGGCGGGGCCAGTTTTGATTCAAGGGGCATAATTTGAACAAACCTGATAGAGGACCTGTATGTGATGCTATGTGTCAAATATCTAAGCTATGGCCCTTGTAGTTTCAGAGAAGAAGAATTTCTAAGGTTTCAGTGAAAAAAATCTATTTTTAGCTCCTGTGACCTAGTTATGCAACCGACCAGAACCATTTGAACAATTTTGGTATAGGACATCTAGAAGTGTCACCATGCCAAATATCAAGGCTCTGGCCATATTAGTTCCAGAGAAGAAGACGTTTGAAAATTTCACTATATAACTCTATGTAAAACTGTGACCCCCGGGGCGGGGCCAATTTTGACCCAAGGGGCATAATTTGAACAAACTTGATAGAGGACCTATAGATGATGCTATGTGCCAAATAAATATCTAAGCTCTGGCCCTTGTAGTTTCAGACAAAAAGATTTTTTAAGATTTCCTTATTTTTTCACTTTGATGGCAACCAGAGTTCTACATTGTTTTTAATTCTTTGAACAAATTTGAAAGAGCTTGACCCAAGGAACATTCCTGTAAAGTTTGGTTGAAATCTGTCAAGCGGTATAGGAGGAGATGTCATTTGAAGCAATTGATAACGACGACGGACGACGGACAACGCACGACGACGGACGACTGACACAGGGCCATCCCAATAGCTCACCTTGAGCCTTTGGCTCAGGTGAGCTAAAAATATGAAAGAAATATCAAGGGACAAAGGGGTTAGTGAGCATTTTGGAAAACTAAACATTGGCCCTTATAAGTTCAAGGTCAAGGTCACTGGGGCCTACTCATGTATGGAAATGTCTTGTCCATACACACATGCATATCAAATATGAAAGCAATTCCTCAAGGGACATACTGAGTAAGAGTTAAGCACAAAAAGTCATTATTCTAAAGGTAAACCCACATTTTGAAACTTAAATCCAATGGCTGAGGTCAAGGTCAGAGGGGTCAAAATGTCACATGGTCAGAAAGGTCTTTCCCCAAGTCATGTTAGGTGCAAGAATGAAAGATGTAAGTGAAGGGGCATGTAATTTAACTGCTTAAGCAAACAGGAACAGCAATGGGAACGCCATGCAATGCCAACGACCTGGATATTTGTCCAGCAGAGCTAAAAAGTGTCAATAGTTGGTATTTTTTTTCTCAAAAAACTAAAATCTTAATTTCTGCATTCAACCATATGGTGTCATACTCATTAGAATAATCTCTTCAAGAAGATTCTAATGAGTAGTTACACCATAGGATTTGAGCTAGTATTAAGGAGAAAATGTTAGATTTGTTCAGTTTACTCCATCGTATCTGGAGCCCTGAATGATGTACATGTATAAGCTATAAGGAAGAGAAGGGTTAACTTGCACTTGGCATGGTGAGGAGCATTTAACAACTGCCTTGAGAAGTAGTCACGGCCTGTCTGTGTTTGTAGACACATTCATGCATTATTGAGAGGTGCCTTCACAGACTGTTCAACATAACAAGAAAGCACAATCAGATCTGAATGCTTCTATGGGTTTTATCCTTTGATCATCAAGAAATAAATATTCAAGGCATTTACAAACATTTTGAATCCAAACCTGGCTGTACAAAATGTGAGGCCTCAGCTGGGATTCAAAGTGTTTGAATAGAATTATTTCTCTAATAAATAGAAAAGAAAGAATCCTGAACAGGTTAACAATATACTGTAGAACTCTTGTTTTCAGTGATGCTATTTACCTCTTATCTTCAATGTAGCACCTTTTCACATGTTAACCCTTTGAACCCTAGTCACGCATATAGGCGTCATTTTCAAACAGTGTACATGTGAATAGTTTACTTGTCCTGTGCAAACAGTGAAGACCCAGATCAGAGGGCTCCGAAAGGAGCCCTCTGATCTGGGTCTTCACTGTATGTCATAATGCCAAACATATGCAAAAACAACCCTTAAAAGTCAGTAATGGACTAGACTAAAATGGAAACCGGAATTGTCCATTTAATGTTTCAGGGAGGAAAGAGTTAACTGATGATGATATTCCTAATAGAATTGCCTTTAACATATTGCAACACTGACTTAAACCCTTCACAGATACAGAAAATATTTCTTATGGTACATTATCAATGACTGTATAAAGTGGAATCATTTTCTTCCAAGGAAGAATAAATCAATGCAAGGTCAAAGTAACTGGAAAGTTCAAGCCTGGAAAGATTTTCCCCATGTACACCTGCATAGCAAATATGATAGCAATACCTTAAGGGACACAGGGGTTATGTGCATTTTCTGCTTACGCCATTCAAGCTGACACTGGCGACAAAACAACTACGCCTTTGCCGAGGGTATAGTATAAGCTCCTCTTGTACATTGTACAAGCGAGCTAAAAATGTGTACAGTAGAACCTCTCTATTATGACCGCTAAAAAGAAGGCTAATTGTCTGTATAAAAGACAGATGACAGCTTAAAGCAATGTGAAAGTGAAACAGAAAAGCTCCTGTAGGAGCTTTTCTGTTTCACTTTCACATTGCTTTAACCCTTTCCCACATAGCATATCTCTAGTATTGAATATAGGTGTCCACTTAAAGCAGGTTGAAAGTAAAGCAGAATGCTCTTTAAGTGCATTCTGCTTTACTTTCAGCCTGCTTTAAGCTATCATCTGCTAGAATATAGAAAATATTTTGTATTATACATATTTATGAATGTATAAATTGGAACTATTTTCTTCAGGGCAAGAATAAACTGAATGCGCTAAAAGGCGCTTCTATGGGGGAAAGGGTTAAGCAGTCACCTGTCTTAAACGACTAATATTTGACAAAATTTAGCGGTCATAATAGAGAGGTTCTACTGTATTTTTGGAGTAATGGGCTAAATGGATTGAGAAGATAGCTATGATTTCAGAAGCCCTATGATGTTTTGGTATAGCCAGGGCAATGAATTAGACTGAGTGACAAAAACTGTCTGTAGCAATATGTGTGCATCTCTGTAATCTTGTGCATCAAACTGACATCCCAGACAGATGAAAATTGTGACTATACTGTAAATCTGTATTCTGATTCATTTACAGTCTATCTTGTATACAGCAAACACTCATTGGAAGACCCATGTACAATATTAGGTAGGCGGAGATGGTTATGCATGTAGCCTGCTTGATCTTTAACATAGGGGTCATGAGTTCAAGTCCCTAAACTTAAAAGGTGTTTTCTTTTCAATCACTACAAACAAGAGACTACTTTAAAGCAAGTGGAATGTAAAGTAGACAGCTCATTAAGGAGCTTTCTGCTTTACTTACATTTCATCTTGCTTTAAGTATTACCTGATTTTAACTAAATCAGTACTTGTCAGTAGAACGAAAAATTTATATTCTGATAAATAATAGCTAAAGTGAAAGATAGATTGCTGGACATACATCACTCCCCTGATCCATCAACACCTAGTACAACAGCAACTGCAATCACTGCTCCCCTCTCCTCTTTCCAACCTCTCTCTCTCCTCTGACAAATTGCTAGTAAGCTGGCTCCCTGGCCTGCCAATATCTAACCCCTAGATTGGCCTCGTGGAATTAAGCTGGAACCTCATTTTATATCATCACGAGATGGTCAGCGTAGACCCGTAGCCAGTAAATAATGAGAATTTAACTCTTTACCCCATAGCCTGTTTCCTATATTTAAGATAGATGACCACTTAATTAAAGCAGTTGAAAGTAAAGCAGAATGCCCCTTAAGGCACACTCTGCTTTACTTTCAGCCTGCTTTAAGCTATTATTTTCTAGGAAAAATGAAAAAGTTCTTATGGAACATATTCATGACTGTATAATGTGGAACTATTTTATTCTGTGGAGGAACACATTAGAAGCGTAAAAAGGCATATTTATGGGGTAATGGGTTAACCTGTTGGCTCAAATGAATTCTCGTACAATTATTGTGATGGATAATCCTTATGTTACAAGGTTTATCAGTCTGGAAAATTAGCAAGTGGCTTATTATCTATGACAATTTAACCCACTACTCCATAAATATGCCTTTTGATTTCTCTATACTCCACTGAAGAAAATAATTACGTTTTATACAGTCATGATAATGTACCAAAATTTAATGCTGAATTATCATCCAATATTATGCAGCCACCTGCCTTCAAAACTGACAGAAATTAAAGTGTTTCTTAGTAACTTGAAATTTTACTGAAATTCTGAGGTTCTAACAACTTGCTTTTTCATTAACTTTTGTAAAAAGCCCTATAAATGTCATCAAGCTGTAAATCTAAACACAATCTTTTATCTTCAGTATAATTATAGCAAATCATGATTTTTTTCTTCAAAAATCAAAATCAGAAACATTTATCGGAAGTGCCATCAGCGTGTCACTCTGTAGTTCTATGATACAGTAAAACTTCCCAGTACCAAATCAACTAATGGTTTGCTATGGGAGATTTAAGACTGTTAATTGCAATATAAAGTTACACAAGGTGTTTAAGGAAAGTAACTGCTTAAAGCAGATGAAAGTAAAGCAGGAAGCCCCAAACAGGATATTTATGAATTCCATTCACCACTTTCAAAGCTATCACCAATATTTAATGCAATCAGTGATTCTCAATGTTTCTGCCTATATTTTTGTTTTGGTAATAAGCTGTTAAGCGAATTCTGCTGCATGTTCATCCTGCTTTAAGCTACCATCTGCTACAATTAAGAAAATATTTCTTATCATACATATTTATGACTGTATACAGTGGAACTATTTTCTTCAGTGGAGGGATAAATCAAAGGCATAAAAATGTGTATATATTGGTAACGGGTTAAACCAAATACAAAGTTACATGTTAAATGTTCTCTTCTGTTCTATTTGAATGTTAAGGATTAACTCTTTCCTCCCTGAAACTTCAAATCGAAAATTCCAATTTCCATTTTAGTCAAGTCCATTTATGACTTTTAAGGGTTGTTTTTGTCAATGTTTGGCATAATGACAAACAGTGAAGACCCTGATCAGAGGGCTCCTTTCGGAGCCCTCTGATCTGGGTCTTCACTGTTTGCACAGGACAATTGTAAAACTCACATGTATACTGTTTGAAAATGACGCCTATATGCGGGACTAGGGTTCAAAGGGTTAAGAATGTTTCTGTGCAACAAGACTGTGTGTACCGCTGCCATTCCAAAGAAGATGACCTTGCCACTTACAGCAGGCTGAAAGTAAAGCTGCTTTAAGCTGCCATCTGCTAGGATAAAAATCCGAAGATTTCAGAAAAATCTGGAGAAATGGCAGCCCAGTGAAATGTTTCTAAATACTGAGTGACCGCTGTACACCAGTTCTCCTGTATTATTCCAATAATTCTAATATGTGCAGTTTTCCGATACTGCTCACTGATTGTGAATAATGATCCTCTCATGTGAGGCACTGAATATGAACAATAACATTTTCCCTGGAACCTTGTCGCACTGCACGATTCCATTTAATTAAGCGCAGAAAACGACGAGACTGGGCTCACTGCACATTGAGACCCTCTGGAGGCAGAAATTTGAATTTCGCATATTTTTTTACCCTTTCCCTCATAATTTTTCTTTCATTAATTTAGACTGAACACTGCTTAAAGCAGGCTAAAAGTCAAGCAGAAATCTCAAAAAGGGAGAATGTTGCATTATTTTTACCCTGCTTAAAGCAGTAGATTAATTATTATGGTGTAGTTAAGTTTTCCTATGGCTAGTTCATCAGGAGAGAATTGCAGCATCAAACGACAATGAGAAATAGATAATGGCTTGAAAAGCTTTATTTATGACAGAGAGGATTAACCCATAGCCTGCCACTCACGACTATAGCTCCATATGCAAACAGCTTGGATCCGGATGAGACGCCGATTAACTCGGCGTCTCATGCGGATCCAAGCTGTTTGACACTCGGACAACACTTTCAGCAATTTTGAGCAACTTTGAAGCACTTTGAAACTTGAAGCAGACGAGAAATATAGCAGACGACAATTTATTTGGCGGGCTAAGGGTTCAGCACTTCCAGTGATTATACAGAGAGTACAACTACAGTACATAGAACTGCATCCAGTAACTACGGGTAATGTCCAGGGCTGCCATTTCTCCCGATTTTTCCTAAATCTTCGGATTTTTTTCTAGTACATGGTAGCTTAAAGCAGGCTGAAAGTTAAGCAGAATGCGCTTTCAGGCGCATTCTGCTTTACTTCCAGTCTGCTTTAAGTAGGCACATGTCAACAAAACTAGAAACGGCCTACCTGGTAAAGGTAGGATTCATAAAATCGCACTTGAAAAATGCAAATCTGGAAATCTTAGGATTTTTCATGCCAACTTATGGCAGCCCTGAATGTCTGAGAAGTAAGGTGACAGATTAACCCATTCTATGGTGGAGAGCAGCTATAGTATTTGTATATTTTGTAAACAGATCAGATATCAGGGTCTACATTTGCTTTTTCGTATGTGTTTTTAAAGCAGGACTTTAGCAACATATAATCGTATCAGTATCAATGTCAGAAATTATGAAAATTTTGATCTGAATATCGTCAAATCTACATCTAAATTGGTTAAAATTTAAAATAGAATTATTTTGGAGCATTAGAAAAGTAAACTGCTTTTTTTATGAGGTAATGCCTTGAACGGCAAACACTATTCATATTATCAATAATAAAATATTAAATAATGTGTTTAACATACATCTGGTACCAACCAAATTACCAGAAGGAAAAATCAGTTTTTCAAGAAATATTCGCAACGATCAGACTGATTTTTAATTTTCTGCACATTGTTTTCGCACATGAAACAGTTCCATTTACTTGTATGCTTAAACAATAGCCCAACTTGCAAATTGGTGAATTAAATGTAAGCATCTTTGGTTAGATTGATAAACCTTAATTCTTATAACATCCTGGTATAGTAATTGCCCACCATTATAACTATAAGGCCTACTCATTACTCACCAATGTTTTCAAATGATATTTTTACATGTGACACAAATTTGTGACAGACAGACAGATGAACTGATGAATAGGCAAAACAATAATTTTCCCATAAATCGGGGAGACATAAATATTTATTTGTGGTGATAACCCAGAAGAAAGGGTAAAGGTATCCTATGGCACTTATACCATTGGAAGGGTCCCAATCAGACTCAAACTAACTCCGTGTCTACCAGGTATCAAACTGTTTGAACAAGAGGGCCTGAAGGCCCTGATATCGCTCACCATTTGTAATGAAGCCTGATAGCTTTACCTTTGAATTTCACATTTTATTCTAAATCCATTCAAGTTTGTCGACCTACTGTAGTATAGTAGAGTACATCAAAGGCAGATACTAGAGCCTAAACAATACTGAAATGAAGCCTTTTTCTAGCATTTCAAAGTATATCAAGGGCAGGTAACTTTTGCCACAATGATAACATTTCAACAATAATTGCACTCCTTCCAGAACGTATAGCTACATCTTTTGTGTACAAGTATAATCAAAATCCATTGAAAACTGTAGTTGCAAGAGTGTAAACGCTGTAAAATATGGCATTTTCAGCAATTCAAAGGTAGATATTTCTTGATCTATGTGTCTGATTCCAACCATATAGATCACATTTTTTCGAACTTTTATGGTCATATACAATCTAAGCAAGTTTGAGAGAGCTTGGATAAATATTGTGGCCTCCAGAGCGTAAACACTGTTAAATATATAATTTTCAGCAATTCAAAGGTACATAACTTTTGACCTATTGATCCGATTACAACATTGAACTCATCCAAAGTCTTATGGTAATATACAATCTGAGTAAGTTTGAGAAAGATTGGATAAAATTTGTGACCTCTAGAGTGTAAACATTGTTAAATATGGCATTTTCAGCAATTCAAAGGTAGATAACTCTCAACCTATGAGTCTGATTTCAACCATAATCAAACACATCTGAACTCTTATAGTCATTGACAATCTGAGCAGGTTTGAGATAGATTGGATAAAAATTGTGGTCTCTATTGTGTAAACACTGTTAAATATGGCATTTTCAGCAATTCAAAGGTAGATCTTGATCTTTTTGTCCGATTTCAACCAAAATCGAACTCATCTGAACTCTTATGGTCATATACAATCTGGGCAAGTTTGAGAAAGATTGGATAAATACTGTGGCCTCTAGAGTGTAAACACCGTTAAATATGGCATTTTCAGCAATTCAAAGGTAGATAACTCTTGATCTTTTTGTCCGATTTCAACTAAAATCGAACTCTTATGATCATATACAATCTGGGCAAGTTTTAGAAAGATTGGATAAATACTGTGGCCTCTAGAGTGTAAACACTGTTAAATATGGCATTTTCAGCAGTTCAAAGGTAGATAACTCATGACCTATTTGTCCAATTTCAACCATAATCAAACTCATCCGAACTCTTATGGCAATATACCATCTGAGCAAGTTTGAGAAAGATTGGATAAATATTGTGGCCTATAGAGTGTAAACACTAAAATTGTTGACCACGCACGACGGACGACGCACGACGGACGCCGGACATTCAAGGATTGCAAAAGCTCACCCTGAGCTAGCTCAGGTGAGCTAAAAACTATTTCAGTTTCTATAGTGAAAGCTACATTAAAATCAAATTCTATTTTGTCCAGACAAGCTCACTAAATAGTGCCTACATAAAGGTTTAGTCAGACCCGTCACACCCCAGGGAAGGTTTGTAACTTGTAATTATTGCTGCAAATAATTTGAAGTAATCAATCACAAAAAGCTGCATGAATTAATAACTTTGATAGACATAACTATACATCATATACCTGAAATCAATGATTTACTGACAGTGCTCCAAGATGAAGTAGACTCAAAATTCCAGTATCTTCTGCATAAAAAGTTACATCCCCACCAAACACTATGCTCTGACTATGTTGTGACTATTTTGTGACTATGTTGTGACTACCAGGGCTCCAGATAAGACAAGTCCAGTAAAATCTCAAGTTTCCTAACATTTTCTGCTATATGTCTGTATCAAAACCCATGGTGTAACTACTCATTAGAATCGTCTCTTCAAGACATATTTTTACCCCTTTTATTAATTCCTCCACTGAAGAAAATTGCTCCTTTATATACAGTCATAGATATGCACAACAAGAAATATTTTCAGTATCCTAGCAGATGGTAGCTTAAAGCAAGTAGAATGTAAAACAGAATGCACTTTAATGCACATTCTGCTTTACCTTCACCTGCTTTAATAAGTCACTTGCCTTCAAAACTGAAAAGGATTTATTGGGGAAAGGGCGTACTGCTTACCATCAAGTCCATGTACGCAGACAATCAGGTGGCAACCGTCTTGGTTTTCATCATCTGTGGTATCTGGGACATGGAAGAAGGGAATCTGAGATGCCAAGCTGGAACTCTCACTGTAAAACATGGGAAATGATCCAATCAGCCGTACTATATACACTATCATGACCATAAGGTCTTTAACTATACTTCAAATAAAGAACAACACAATATTGTGTGCAAATACTAGACAAGCGGTTTAGCCTTACTATATACACTGTCATGACCATTAGATCTTTAGGTCTATAACAACTCTTAATTTCTTAACCCTTTACTCCATAAATACCACTTCATTCCTCTAATGAAGGAAATAGTTTCCATTAATTTTATAGTCATGAATATATACGAAATACTTTCTTTATTTTAGCAGAGGGTAAGCTGAAAGCAGCCTGAAAGTAAAGCAGAATGCACTTTCAGGTGCATTCTGCTTTACTTTCAACCTGCTTTAAGTGGTAACCTATCTTCAATAATGAAAACAGGCTTTTGGCGTAAAGGGTTAATCCTTCTATTCATAAGTTGGCTGAGACAAACAAATAATACGGAACCAAATTAGATACAGTTTTATGCTGTAAATCGAAACTCCTTGAATGCTTAGTAAATCTTTATCTGAAAGTAGTGTCATCTGTTACTGTTCTAAAATAAGAATTGTCTTGTAATATATTTTTAACACTTCCCCTCATAGACGCTCCTTTTAGCGCATTTAATTTATTCCTACACTGAAGAAAATAGTGGAAATTTATACAGTCATGAAAATATACCATAAGAAATATTCTCTATATTATAGCAAATGGTAGCTTAAAGCAGGCTGAAAGTAAAGCAGAATGTGCCTTATGGCACATTCTGCTTTACTTTCAATCTGCTTTAAATAGTCACCTGTCTTCAAAACTAGAAACAGGCTATGTGAGAAAGGATTAAAGTAGGGTCAGTGTCTAACTGATTGGATCCTGCTAAGTGTCAGTTGCGAAAATGTTTATTGAGTAATGGGTTAAAGCTTAACTTAAATCAAGGTATCTATTAACAGATATGCATTTTAATTTGCTCAAAATCTTCTTTGTTTAGCAGCATTAGATACATTACAATGAAAAGCAAACAACAGACTTGTTATTTCATTATATTTCATAATTAGAAGTGATAGCTGTAGGTTTACATTAAATATTGCAATTCTATTGATTTGTTATGTACACATAGAGAGAGACGGAGAGAGCTCCAACATCACTTAATACTTATCCCTGCTGTGATATCTTCAGCTTTGAAATTATTGTCTGCACAGTTTATCAAATTAAGCTTAATAAATTTTTCAAGAAACGAAACCTAAAAAACAAGTGTCAAACAGTTTGGATCCAGATCAGATGCCGCATTACGCGGCGTCAGATCTGGATCCAAGCTGTTTGCAAAGTTCAATGAAGTTGCGATCAGCAAGTAAAGGGTTAACATTTTCCTTCATAGCTTGTTTCAGTGTTTCAGAGACATGGCTGCTTAAACAGACTTAGAGAAAAGCAGAAAGCTCCTGTAGAAGCTTTCTGCTTTGCTTTCAGCCAATTGGGGCAACCATCTGCCAGGATAAAACAAATAAAGTTCTATCGCTTATTTATCTGGACAGGGTAGAAGCATGATGAGCATCGCTATGCCTTTTTACGCCCTAAATTTATTCCTCCACTGAAGAAAATAGTTCCACTTTATACAGTCATGAATGTTTATCATAGGAAATCTTTTCTGTATTCTAGCAGATGGTAGCTTTAAGCAGGATGAAAGTGAAGCAGAATGTGCCATAAGGTCACTGAAACTTTGACAAGAAATACACGTATAGACATATATATACATTGGCACAACAACTTTACAACACTTCACTACTTAAGATGTCCTGTGTATAGCACACCACATTGAAATCTCTCTGTATAAGTACAGTAAAACCCCAAGGGTGAAGTCACAAACTCATACATATCAAACAATGAAGAAATACCTTTCCTCCACAGTCAAAAGTGAAACCTATATCTTACTGTATTGTTGGAAGGATACTGCTTAACCCATTACCCCATAGCCTATTTCTAATGTTGAAGCTATATGACCACTTAAAGTGGATGAAAGTAAAGCAGAATGCGCCTTAAGGCACATTCTGCTTTACTTTCAGCCTGCTTTAAGCTACAATCTACTAGAATATAGAGAATATTTCTTATGATACATAATCATGACTGTAAAGAATAAAGTGGAATAATTTTCTATAGTGGAGGAATAAATTAAAGGTGTAAAAAGGCATATTAATGGGGTAACAGGTTAAATTAATATGAACGTAAAACAGAAAGCTTCACTTTCATCTTGCTTTAATTTGCCATCTGTTTTCAACACTATAACTGAGTATTCACTTTTCACAATTATCTTGAGGAGTAGGTAGAGGTGCACATTCAGCTGTACTTTCAACCTGCTTAAAGTGGTCACCTGTTGTCTTCAAAACTAGAGACAGGCTATGGAGTAAAGGGGTTAAGCAGTCAATGACATACGTTTAACTGTATCTTTGTGGCTGACAAACAAATAAATCAAGCAAATATGTCACTGCACCCAATACTAGTGCAACATAAGACTCGTTTAACCCATTACCCCATAACCTTTTTCTAGTTTTGAAGATTAGGTGACCACTTAAAGCAGGTTGAAAGTAATGCAGAATGTGCCTTAAGGCGCATTCTGCTTTACTTTCAGCCTTCTTTAAGCTAGCATCTGCTAGAATATTATATAGAACATATTTCTTACGGTTTATATTTATGAGGATATAATTTGGACCTATTTTCTTCAGTTGAGGAATAAATTAAAAGCATAAAAAGGCTTATTTATGGGGTCATGGGTTAACTGTACACTTCACACTCGTGTATTGCACTTAAAATAAATTGTGAAATACATACTCTTCAGCTATGAGGCTGTAAGGTGGAATTAAGCTACACCAGTTACCAATTATTATACATGTACATGCTATGGATAAAAGGTTTTTGTTCTATGTTCCTTTAACCCATTACCCCATAGCCTGTTTCTAGTTTTAAAGATAGGTGGCCACTTAAAGCAGAATGAAAATAAAGCAGAATGCGCCTTCAGGCGCATTCTGCTTTACTTTCAGCCTACTTTAAGAAAAATTGGAACTAAATTTCTCCAGTGGATAAATAAATTAAAGGCATAAAAAGTCATATTTTTTATGAAATGGGTTAACTTCAAAGTCATATCCAGAGGTGACCCTGATTAAACCAATTACTCCATAGATACAAATTTTAATGTTTTAATTTATTCCTCCACTGAAGAAAAAAATCCATTTTAAACAGTCATGACTATGTATCGTAAGTATTTTTTTCTTCTTCTATATTCTAGTAATATGGTACCTCAAAGCAGACTGAAGTAAAGGAGCCTTAACCCTTTCCCTCATAGAAGCGCCTTTTAACGCATTTAATTTATTCCTACACTGAAGAAAATAGTTCCAATTTAAACAGTCATGAAAACATACCATAAGAAATATTTTCTAAATCCTAGCAGATAATAGCCTAAAGCAGGCTGAAAGTAAAGCAGAATGCGCCTGAAGGCGCATTCTGCTTTACTTTCAACCTGCTTTAAGTAGTCACCTATTTTCAAAGCTAGAAACAGGCTATGGGGTAAAGGGTTAAGGTGCATTCTGCTTCACCTTCAACCTGCTCGAAGTGCTCACATGTCAATGGGGTATGGTTTAAAGTCTAATCAGTGATCAAATATATCAACCTTGACTTACAAGGCAAGCAGCTTAACCATGATGACATTTTTAAAACAATATTCCTACAATATAGAACAGTTTGGCAAACAGAGCAGACCTCTACCATAAGACTCTATCAGGAGCTCTCACATGGGTCTACATTGTTTGCATCACTTTAAGCATTTAAGAATAATTGTTTCCTGTGTTTAATTTCCATTCAGAATCTTAAGACAAGCACAATCATGTATTTACAAAACCTGATCACACAGTATATTCAGCACCAAAAACGTCAAATGAAAAGGGCAACACAATATTCAAAAAGTTTCAGGTAGCCAAGGCATTCCTTTGACTCAAAATTCAATATAAATCATTGTTTTAGCAGAAATAAAGGAATGAATCTGTAGCGCGTTCAAGTACCGTATCGATGCAACCGATTGCAACAGAAAACGGTAACAATTCACCTTTAACGACCGTTAGGGTGTTACCGATTGCGAACGACACGAATGGCCTCAGAGGTAGTTCGCTATCCCTAACAAGAACAAGAGCACCGCAAGCCGGGCACATTATACGCCCGTCAAATCGATCTAAGAATGTAGTCATACCAAAACCCTATCAAGGTAAAAACAAAAGGGGAAGAACCCTGAAAGTTAGGGGTCATATGCTGACCAAGTTTCAAAAGGATGGGAATAAATTTGTTTGAGAAAGAGAGCTACAAACAAAAAAATGCCCGTTTTTGACGATAAAAGGGGCATAACTCTTGAATGTCAGGGGCAATCTTGCTGGTTATGGAGCTTGACCGAGACATTATGGTCATACACATGCTGACAAAGTTTCAAAAGGATTGGAATAAATTTATTTGAGTTAGAGAGCGGACAAACTAAAAAATGCCCGTTTTTGACAAAATAAGGGGCATAACTCTTGACTGTCTGTGGCAATCTTGCTGGTTATGAAACATAACCGAGACATTATGGTTATACACATGCTGACCAAGTTTCAAAAGGCCTGAAATAAATTTTTTTGAGTAAGAGAGCGGACAAACTAAAATATGCCCGTTTTTTACGAAAAAAGGGGCATAACTCTTGAATGCCTGGTGCAATCCTGCTTGTTATCAACCTTGACAGAGACATTATGGTCATACAAATGCTGACCAAGTTTCAAAAGGATTAAAATAAATGTGTTTGAGTTATAGAGCGGACAAACTAAAATATGCCCGTTTTTTACGAAAAAAGGGGCATAACTCTTGAATGTCTGGGGCAATCCTGCTGGTTATCGAACTTGACAGAGATATTATGGTCATACACATGCTGACAAAGTTTCAAAAGGATCAAAATAAATTTGTTTGAGTTAGAGAGCGGACAAACTAAAATATGCCCGTTTTTTACGAAAAAAGGGGCATAACTCTTGAATGTCTGGGGCAATCCTGCTGGTTATCGAACTTGACCGAGATATTATAGTCATACACATGCTGACAAAGTTTGAAAAGGATTAAAAAACATTTGTTTGAGTTAGAGAGCGAACAAACTAATATGCCCGTTTTTGACGAAAAAGGGGCATAACTCTTGAATGTCTGGGTCAATCTTGCTGGTTATCGAACTTGACCGAGATATTATGGTCATACACGTTCTGACCAAGTTTCAAAAGGATTAGACTAAATTTGTTTGAGTTAGAGAGCGGACATGAAAATGTTAACGGACGGACAGACGGACGGACGGACGGACGGACGGACGGACAGACGGACGGACAGCGCCACGACATAATACGTCCCGTCTGAAGACGGGCGTATAAAAACAAAATGGCTACCAAATGAATTTAATAAAACCAGCGAACAGTCCCGACTTAATTTCTCATCAATAAACCAACATTTTCCGATACTTAATGTATCAAACAAAGCAGCTTACATCTGAACAGCTAAATCTTATTTTTATATGCAGTAAAATTTATGCATTTCAGTTGATTAGTGCACTTTTGCTTGTGTTATTTAGATTCGCACATAAATCGTTTGTACCCTTGAAAAGTTAATAAACATTGGGGCGCAATGAGTTATTATTGAAGAGTATCGGTGAAAGTTAGATGTCGTACTATATGGGTTGTTTGCATCGGTTAACGTTACTGTTCGCTGATACGGTACTTGAACGCCCTACTGGTGAAAGGTTTATTACAAACTTCAAACTCAACCATCAGACTATACCAACTACAACAAAGGGTACAGTGGGCTGAGCGGCGAAGACGCTATTCTATCCAGTTTAACTCTTTCAACACTTAGTAACTCTTGTGGGTTATTAGGTTCCCTTGAGAATTTTTTTAGTTACCAAAACATAAACCAGTCTACTTGAAAATCTGGGTAGTTAAATGAATACTTGTCTAAATTAGAAAACAGTGTAGACCCTGATCAGAGGGTTCCTAAAGGAGCCCTCTGATCAGGGTCTACACTGTTCTTTAAACAGGTATATATTGTTAAAAGATATAAATGAAAACTAAACACAAATGCAAAGCAACAAAATGCAGAAATTGACAACTGTTTTAAAAATCTGACGGTTTGTTCTTATCTGAGTGGCAAATAGTTTGGAGACTGATCAAATGCCAGTTTAGTTTTAAACATACATTTTGTATTTAATTTCCTTCTTATTTACAGGAAAAGGAGTTGGGCCACAAGTTCTACCAACTTAAAATTGGCCATTCCCCTAATGACGGGTTACCTGGCTCTAAACTGTTAGCAACTGAGATAAGGTTTTTAGCATATGAACACTAAGGGATAGGAATAATTTCTTCTCCACTGTAGTGTGAAACTTGTGCACAAAGACCACTCAGAAGTTGAATTTGCAGTCATAAATAAAGTTTGCATCTTAACTCATTCACTCCTGAAATTCCAATTTCAAATGAAGTGTAGTTTATTTTTTACTACTTATGGTTGTTTTTAACGTTATATTGCAAAATGACAAACAGTGCAGACCCTGATCAGAGGGCTCCTACAGCAGCCCTCTGATAAGGGTCTACACTGCAAAGGATTAAGTGTACACTTCACAAGTACACAGTCTGTAAATGACGAGTATACTTGTACCTAGGGTTGGATGTGTTAATGCAGGACAAAAGTAATGCAGAAGGATTGAAGCTTTCTGCATTACTTTTGTCCTACATTAACTCATTCACCCCTGAAACTTTTAATGGACAATTAAAATAAGTCTAGTCCATTTTTGACTATTCAAGATTGATTTTAACAATATATTTCAAAATGACAAACAGTATAGACCCTGATCAGAGGGCTCCTTAAGGAGCCCTCTGATCAGGGTCTGTACTGTTTGCGTAGGACAAGACTTAGTGTACTCTTGATAGGTGTATGATTTGTTCATGACCAGTATACTCGTCGCTAGGGTTCAATGAGTTAAGCAGTTATCTGTCTGCACACAGAGACTGCCATGTTTCTTTATCGAGTGGCCACTGTTCATAAGTTTTACTGTACATGTACTTTAAGACAACTCACAGTTAACCTAGAGATATTGTCTAACAATAATGTGACCGGACACCAATCATTAGGAATTGACTTACCTGTATAAGTTACCCTGGAATTTCATTCTTGACTTCAGATTCTCCCTCAAGTTGATGAAACTGCACAAAAAAGAATATTAAAATTAGAAAACAATAAAAACAATATGCCCCCAGTGGCATACTTGACAGTATCAGTATCACAGTGTATAAACGAACTGTATGATGACTAGATTTTGCGACTAGACTGTAAGGAGTCAATCGATTCAGTGCGACACGCGGACATGTTTTCATCTGTTTTCCTTGTTTTCTAAGTAGATCACTAAGAAAAGCAAACGTACATTATATTGTGCATTGATTTAAGATATTTACCTGACTGTCATTGTTCCGTTATCAAGCTTTCCAAACAAAATATTTCCATTACATCAATAAATACCTGGCAATGTTTACACGAGGCCGTGTTTACAAACGTGTCATATATGCAGTTTATACACATCCTGACATCTAATCGGGCGTTAAAACTTGAGAAAATTATGTATTCTTATTTAGATAGCAGTACAACCACAATAGCTGTGAGATTTAATAAAATATCCACGTTCAAAGTACTGCACTGATGAAACTGAAACTGTATTGTTTATTAAATCAGACTACACGGTGATCTGAATGATTATAGCGACTATACTGTATCAATTATAGCGATCTTACGGTAACGATTTGAGACGAGTTAGGATCCTTTTACGTCCAAAACGCCCTTTTGTTAGTTTAACAAAGTTTAAATAAATCTCTTTTCAACCCTTTACCTTACAATGCCTCCTTTTGACAATTTGCACAAAATGTAGACCCCAAAGAGAGCTGCTCCTAGCAATATTACGGCACTGGTTTGCAACTGGCGATCAAACCCGCTACCTTCCAACTCCCAAGCTGATGCTGACATTTTGTTTATGTATGCACATATATAATTAAGTCCTTGATTAAGTTAATATAAACATGGAGGAATTATACCGGTATAATTCCTCCATGATATAAAGTTTAGCTTTTCCTCCCTGAAACCTGAAATGGACAATTCTAGTTTTCATTGTATTCTGGTCCATTTTTACTTTTTAGGGTTGTTTTTACAATATATGTCATAATTTTTGCCGGTTTTGTGTCAAGACGAAAGTCCTTTGAGTGAGTTTTTATTGTGTTGGTAATGTCCGAAATCGATAAAATTTTAATCTTAGGTTTTGGTCTTCGTGAATGTCGACACAATGTTGTATGACTTGGTCGAATACATCTGTGCTGAAAGTACAGTCACTGTGTATACCCGTACACAGGATATTGGTACCAGCGAGTCGATAGTTTTTAGCAGATCGCTCTGCAGTGCAGGTATGTTTTCATGATTTTCTAGAACTATATGTCTATGATCAATATGTAGAATTATACTATATTAAAGCGAGATGTTTCTGGAACATGCTGATGTCATAACATTTCAGTTTTACCGAGAGAACCTCTCGTAAGACGTATAAACAAGCTGCCTGGTACCGGTAAATAACAACTGTTGCTGACATAATATCATTGTAATTTGTCTATAATAGACGAAACGCAACAAAATAATCTATCTAAGCGATACTTTACACCCAAAGACTCTCCATTGAAAAAAAAATGTGCAAGTTTGCATATAATGAAGAACATGAGCATGTTTGTTGCAAGACTCCGAATTGCCTGTTGTAAAGGAATTTCGGGAGTATAAAGAAAGATAAAGGGAGTATAAAGAATTACTATCCCTGATCCGAAGCGTAATCGACGAAATGAAACAGACTGGCAAACTTGATTATATAGCATTCAATCGGCTGGTCTTTGAAGGCAAATTTCCCATTAAAAATATAACATATTTGCTTTTCACAGATGTTGTTCGCTGGTTCGACTTAGAAAAGTCGACATCCTTTATGAGATACTCTGGTGAAGTTAAACTGTTTTGGCGCTTACTGTTATTGTTCATTATTACAGGCGTGTTGTCCACACAGAGCAACATGTGTGCCAACTATCAATTTTAACTCTGTTATTCGAATAAACGTAACCCTAAGTGCTCATTGGATAACATTTGCAAACTGTTTGGAACAAGACAAGACGCCGCTTTAAGTCCTTTGATGCACCCTGTTGTTCTCAATAGGCGTCAAAATACAGGTAACGCAGGAGTACAATGTGCTTAGCAGATGTCACTAATCTCAAGTTGTCTAGAGAGGCCCTGACATACTCACACCTAAGAGTTATTCCAATGTTTTTTTAACCAAACTAACACATTGAAGGAACGGACCTCACATGAAACGCTTCAATGATTTTATCCCTAGAACAGTTAACACTAACTGCACAAATTCCACATGGTTGCATGCTTTTAAACCTGTTTTGGTGTTACCACCGAAATTATGTCAGGAAATGTCTTTAACGCGACTTCTGATCTATATTCAAACTGGTTTTGGCACTCACATTGAAAAAAGGGTTTAGTGTCTCTTCGCACACGACATTATTGAATCAGACAACAATTTAGCAAGATAAAGAATAACAAGCAAGTGTAACACGACCGCGGCAGTTTTTATAGAAAAGGACTCTGGATTAAAGACATTTCATCAGTCCATTGATGGACTCCCCCATTGTTCTCACTCTGTGTGAAAATACAGGTAACACAGTAGTAAAGTGTGCAAAGTCAATGTCAGTAATCTCAAGTTGTCTAGAGAGCCCCTCACATACCCCTCAAGGGGTTTTCAATGGACTTTACTAATCAAACTAACAAACTTAAAGTACGGCCCTCACATGAAACGCTTGGATGAGTATAATTATCCCTGGACAAGATAGCAATAAGGACAAAAACTCGCATATGACTGCATGATTTTATACCTGGTTTGGTGTCACCACCGGAAAAAGATCAGGAAATGTCTTTAAATTGAATACCGCACAATTTAAAGCGGGCAGCTTATTCTGATTGCACTGTGGTAAATGATACCGCATTAACCAGTAAACATACTGCACGATATGTTCGTGCAACATGGAAAAACACAGATGGAAATTATAGTTGTGTACGTGTATTTCAATATTTTATGAGTGGGTGGATTAGTTTGATATCATAAATTAACCGCAATCATTATTGACTCTGTGTGTGTTAAGTTTTTTAATAGAAATCTTCGATTAAGATATAGTCCGATACAGTTACTCGTTCGCTTCAAAAGTATTCTGTTACGTGAACAGCTATTAGAATATGTTAAACGTACATTCATCGTTTCAATTTCATTTTATTAGGTGTTCCTACTCTATATCAAGTTTATCTATTTTAAGTAAATTAACAATGAAAAGTATAAAACTTATAAATAGGAAGACTGTTCTCGGTACACGGCTACATTTGGTTGAACGTAACACCATGAGGACGAACTGGGACAGAGCAAAACGTTTTAAGGGCCAAATATCTGGTAGCAAACCCCCGTACAGTAACACATCAGTATGCCGTACAGTAATATTTCATTCACAACCAAGATGCCGTACACTTGACACAAATTTCTTTTAATTCTATTCTTAAAATCACGACCCAACAGTGTGGTTTTAGTGAGTGTTTCATGTAAATATTGTAGTCAGGAGCGTTTGAAACAGTTGATATCGTAATTTTTCGTCAACAATCGTTGTTATTTACCGGTACTAGGCAGCATAATTATATATTTAACGAGAGTTTCTGTGATTAAAACAGAACTGTTTTGACATCGGCATATCACAGAAACATCACGCTTTAATACTGTATTATATATATGTTGATCATAGACATTTTATGCTATAAAACCATGAAAAACATACACGCATTGCAGAGCGACCGGCTAATTCTCTCGACTCGCTGGTACCAATATCCTGTGTACGGGTATACACAGTGGCAGTAGATACACTGGAAATTATCCATTGAACCTGAAACATAAATTGATAAATGTTAGGCTGAAATCAGGGCTACCATAAGTTGCTAAAACATCCTAAGATTTCTAAATTTTCAAGCGCGGTTTTAGGAAACGTACCATTAACCCTTTCGCTGCAAATATCTACAAATAGTTCATATCCAGATCAGACACATAACGCGCCGTCTGATCTAGATCTAAACTGTTTGACACTCATATCAATGTTTTCAACGCAAACTACGCTTAAGGTCCAAATTTTAAAAGTAAGAGCAGAAATCCGAAGATTTCGGGAAAAATCAGTATATCCGAATAATAACAATACAGTATGCAGAATTGGTGAAATCATATTAAGCGAGTCGCAATATGTCATACACATTTCCGAAAATATGGTCGAAAATGGTAATTTGCATGAACACACTATAAGTCGTAGTAGATGTTGCACGTACATATACGTATCACTCTGATACAGCTTTTATTTAAGAAACTATAACAATACACCAAGCAGGCTTTTCGAAATCGTGTATAGCTAGTTGCTATATGTCATACAAATTTCAGGGGAATCTTGTCGCTATATGTCATACAGTCACATTGTTGGGTAGTCGCTTTAAATGATAGCAGATGATTGCAATAAATGATACAGTCTACATGTAGGAGTTTGCCTAAATTTATAATCAAATGGCGATTTACGATAAACAAAATGTGGTTGCTTTGTTTAGCGGTCTATTTAGATAACATACAGTACCGTATTGTAATATAAGCGATTAAAACAAAGGGCATTTTCAAAGAACTGTTGCCAAATTTGAGAGGGAAATCGACACTATGTGTTGATTTTCAATCAGATCACAATTTCCCCTCTACCTACACCCTTACAAGTGTACTACGATACAAAATAAATGTATAACTGTAATTATTACTTACGTTCGCTCGCATGGGTCCGAAGAAGATATCCAAAATTAACAGGTTTATGTTCCGACCTCTGCACAAATGTCAACATTCGTTGTTACAGCTAGTCACTTTACCCGGTCATCATACAGTTCGTTTATACACTGTGAGTATATTCTATCAATATATTCTGAATCCTTTCTAAGTCCAAATTACATCAAGGTCAAATTTTAAAGAAAATTTACATCAAGGTCAAATTTAAAATAACAAGAGGGCCATGGCCCTTAATTCGCTCACCTGAGGTCATTGTGCCTTAGCTTAATAGGCAAGACAACATTTTAATATAGCTGTAAATGGAATTATCTTCCAGACAAAAAAAAACATGACAAATTGGAATAACTTAAAAAAATATTGTTGGCAGAGTTATGGCCCTTATCCATGACACTTCTTCTTATCAAGCTACATGTATTTCTATATGATTATTTATTGCGCACTCTGCTTTACTTTCAACCTGCTTTAAGTTATCATCTACTAAGATATAGATACTATTTCTTATATCTTACATGTTTATGACTGTATAAAGTGGAATTATTTTCTTTAGAGGAGGAATAAATTAAAGGCGTAAAAAGGCATATGTATGGGGTAATGGGTTAACATCAGTAGAACTGGAGTTATCTCAAAGACAAGAAAATATGACACTGGGAAATATCTCAAAAATGACATTGACCTTTGTAGGACATGACCCAAGTTATAAAGTTTCTAACTTTAACAAAGTTATGGCTAAGATTAAAGTTGTGGACTGACAGACAAACAAATGGACAAACAGACAAAAAAGCAGACAGACAAAAACAATATGCCCCCAACTGCAGGGCATAAAAATATAGCAGACAACACCATATGCTGTGAACCTCATCAGCTGACCAGCTGACCTGAGTTCAGTTATGTAACTCTGCCAGTAGGAAATTTGGCTAGGGTCTAACTCTTATAATGCTGAATTGCTGTCTGCTATACATATTTTGAATGTGAATTATGACCTAGATATTTAACCGACCAGAACCATTTGAACAAACTAGGTAAAGGACATTTAGAAGTGTCACCATGCCAAATATCAAAGCTCTGGCCATATTAGTTTCAGTGGAGAAGACGTTTGAAATTATCACTATATAACTCTATGTAAAACTGTGACCCCCGGGGCGGGGCCAATTTTGACCCAAGGGGCATAATTTGAACAAACTTGATAGAGGACCTGTAGATAATGTTATGTGCCAAATATCTAAGCTCTTGCCCTTGTAGTTTCAGACAAGAAGATTTTTTAAGATTTCCTTATTTTTTCACTTTGGTTGCCATAGCAACCAGAGTTCTATATTGTTTTCAATTCTTTGAACAAATTTGAAAGAGCTTGACCCAAGGAACATTCCTGTAAAGTTTGGTTGAAATCTGTTCAGCCGTTTAGGAGAAGATGTCATTTGAAGCAATTGTTAACGACGACGGACGACGCATGACGACGGACGACGGACACAGGGCCATCCCAATAGCTCACCTTGAGCCTTTGGCTCAGGTGAGCTAAAAATTGGGTGATACATGTACTGGTGGATTGGTAATAGTCCAAAGCAACAACTGTATAGATATCAAGGTACTGAAGTTAGCCGTGCTGGTGTTAGACACTAGTAAAGTCTGTTTAACCTTGAACACACAGATGCATGGACAAATATAGACAAATGCACGGGTCCACAGGACAATTATCATTATGCATCCCACATAAATAGATACTAGGGACATAATTATATGGGTGATAGGAGTGGACTACTAATGGTCCAAAACATTTCAGTAGATGGTGTTGATGCTAGACTAAACGGTAAAATCTCATTAACCCGGAAGTAGCCCATTAAAATATGCTAATATACAATGACCACTTAAGGTAGATTGAAAGTAAAGCAGAATGCAAATTACAGCATATTCTGTTTTACTTTGGGTCTGCTTTAAATTGCCATTTGCTAGGATATAGAATAGGTTTCTTATCATGCATATTTGTGACTGTTTGATATGGAACTATTTTCTTAAGTGGATATATTAAATTAGAGGTGTAAATCTACTGAGTAATGGATTAACACTTTCATCATCATGGACCTATTTAAAATATACATTTTCAAAAGGTGTAGACCAAGATCAGAGGGCTCCTATAGGAGCCCTCTGATCAGGGTCTACACTGTTTGCTAATTTAAAGAAGTATTTATTTTAAACTACCCTGAATTCCAAATAGACTGGTTCAAGTTTTGGTAACTAAAAATATCCAAAAGGGAACCTAATAACCCACAGGAGTAACTTAGTGATGAAAGAGTCCAACTTCCAAAGTCCAACATAAACTTGCCTTATTGTACTGTTCCTGACTTTATCTACCAGTTTGGGATGATCTTTGGTGGGTTCTTCAGACAGCTTAGTGATGTCAGGAAACGATGCCGATGTCACCATGACCTCACCAGTCTTTTTACTCATTTCTACACAACTGTCAGTGGACTCCGAGTCAACTGCATGTAAGATGTTAGAATCACTAGAAGATTTGTACGTGTTTTTAACTGACACCCCTGATACTCCCGAATCACTAAAGTCTGAGATACTTTTATTAATATCTGAGCCTAATAACAATGAAGATCGCTTATACTCCTCCTTTAGTAGCTCTATGACTGTCACCTCATCCCCTGTCCTACGCGGGACATGGACTGGGTCTGGTATTACACTGTCATCCTTGGAATTAAGAGTTGATAGAGAACCAGTCAATGTTATAGCAGAGTCTGCCTGACTTGTCAAATCGTCCCCTGATGCACTAGATTTATTATCCCTGGTCAGATTTACTTCACTAATACTTAACACATCTTCAAGGTCTTTACTGGCATTGCCATTAGCCAGGTCTGGCTTTTTGGAGCCAGGTGCATTTAATTGCAGTACATTGCTTTTCAAAATATCCCTAATATTATCATCAGAAGTCTGTGGAGTTGAGCAATTATTTTCACTTGGTATATCACTTTCCTGACTTGGAGGTTCTACTCTATGTTGGTCCTCTGAATAATCCTCTGAGTTCCTGTATGACTGGGACTCATTGCCAGTGTCTAGAAAGTCATCATAGCCATTCTGTATACATGTATCATCATCACTCTTATCACTGTCATGTAGACCATCATCTCCAAGAGCCTTTGTCAGACACTCAGACAAGTTCTTATACAACTCTTGCTGGAAATCTAGCTGCTTTTTAGCTGTGTTACCTGCAGAGTCTGGCATATCTACATTACTAGTGTCATCACTCTCTGTTGCCATGGACACATCTCTGCTCATAGACTTGGACTCATTTTGACTTGAACTAGACTGTGTCTCAGTTTGACTTAGACTGGTATCTGGATTGGACTTTTCACTGGAACTTGACACTCTCCTTGCTGGGTCTGTGTATGCTCTCTTCAGTCTATGAGTCTCTTTTACACTGTCTTTATCACTTTTTATATCTGGATCAGAACCCCCAAAGTCTACAGTTATAACTGAGGATTTTTTATTTTTCTTTTTTGCTCGCAGGGACCGTCTTGCCACCATCATATACTCGGGCAGCGTGCTGTCGCTACTTCGACTCCAAACATCTCTATCAAGTGATGGCAATGATACTGAATTTGGCATTGAGTGAGGCACTTGGGGACTAGATGAACCGGAAGACACAGGACTAAAAGTTCCCAGTTCTACGACCCTGCTGCGCTGTACATCAGGCATTGCTGCAATAGTTTTTCGGTAACCTACCAACTCCACATTTTTAGGAGCTCTTGCATTTGCAGCTGCCTCAGCGTCCTGCAAGTTGAACGATGACGGACGTTTGAAAGTGTCAGGCCGAATATTTTTAATAAAATTTCGCTTTGGCTTAGACCTTATCTGTGGAGATGAATTCTGACTAAAACTAGGAGAGAGGGAACTTGACCTTCTTCTGTCAGATGTTTCTGAAAGAAAAAACAAATCTTTCTATAAGTCTACAACAAAATTATGTTTTTATTAGGTGTATATGACAAGTGAGTGCTTAAAGTAAGGTGGCAGTAAAACAGAAAGTTCCGTTAGGAGCTTTCTGTTGTACTGTCACCTTACTTTAAGCTGGGACCTGTCTTTAACACAATCAGTTAGCCTTCGCTTTAGTGGTCGTAATAGAGGGGTGGCTGTACTCGAGGTGTGGTCATAATAGGAAAGTTCAATTGTTTAGTAAAACCTGTGTACAGCATTCACTAAAACAAAAAATGGATTTTTTCTTGAAGTAGGAAGCTTAAATTGCAGAACTAAAGTTAAGCAGAAAGCTGCTGTAGGAGCTCTCTGTATTACTTTGGTCCTGTATTCACCCATTACCCCATAAATACTCCTTTTTAAATAATTCTTCAACTAAAGAAAATAGTTCCACTTTATAGTCATGAATATGCACCTTAATATGTCCTATATCATTGCAGATATGCAGTAGCTTAAAGAAAGCTGAAAGTAGAGCAGAACGTGCATTGAGGTGCATTCTGCTTTACTTTCAATCTGCTTTAACTGATGATTTGACTTCAAAACTAGAAACAGGCTATGGGGGAAATGGTTAAGCAGTAGCCTGTCTTCACTGTACACAATGCTCCAGATAGGAGAGAGTAATCTGAACAAATCCAACATTTTTTTCAGTCATTTCAGCACCAAATCCTATTGTGTTACTACTCATTAGAATCGTCTCGAAGAGACGATTCTAATGAGTGGTAACAACATAGGGTTTAATGCAAAAATAAACATTTTAGTTTTTAAACAAGAGCTGCATGCGGCCCTAAATCGCTCACCTGGTACCCATGATTACGGTGATGGTAATGGACCAATATTGATTAAGTTTTCTCTTATTCACCCCCACCCACTGGTGGCCATGTTGTTTGAGCTAGGAAGATTATTTGAAGAAAACTGGCAAAGGGTCACCTATTAATCATTATTTGTAAAATCATTCTTAAATCAGACCAACAGTTTCAGAGAAAAAGATTTTTAAAATTGTTCTATACAGAAATAAAAGGAAAACTTACCCCACCCACTGGCGGCCATGTTTTTTAAGATAACACAATGATTTTAAGAAATCTGGTAGAGGGTCATCAATTGACTATTTGTGTAAAATAATTTTGAATATGGACCAGTAGTTTCAGAGAAGAAGATTTTTAAAATCTTTAATACACAGCAAGATAAGGAAAACGTTCCCCACCCACTGGCGGCCATGTTTTTTAAGATAACAAAATGATTTTAAGAATTCTGGTAGAGGGTCATCAATTGACTATTTGTGTATAATTATTTTCAATTTGGACTAGCAGTTTCAGAGAAGAAGATTTTTAAAGTTTTTACCATACAGTAACATCAGGAAAACGTGCCCCACCCACTGGCGGCCATGTTTTTTTAGATATCAAAATAATTTTAAGAAATCTGGTAGAGGGTCACCCATGGATCATTTGCATAAAATTACTTTCAAATCGGACCAGTAGTTTTGGACAAGAAGATTTTTAAAGTTTTCACTATATAGCCATATAAGGAAAATCTGCCCCACCCACTAGCGGCCATGTTTTTTAAGATAGGAAAATTATTTTTAAAAATCTGATAGAGGGTCACCAATGGCACATTTGGGTAAAATTATTTGCAATTCGGACCTGTAGTTTTTGACAAGAAGATTTTTAAAGTTTTTTCAATTGTTTGCCATGGCAACCACAATTTCAATTGGATGAACTAAATTTGAAGAAATCTGAGAGAGTACCCTACAAGGAACAATCCTATGAAGTTTTGATGAAATTGGCCCAGTGGTTTCCAAGAAGAAGATCTTTGAATAAAAAGTTTGACGACGGACGTTCTCACAGTTGGACATTTGTTGGGTATATTTTTTGTTATAAAGTACCCAACAGTACACTAAAATACCCAACAATAACAATAGGGCAATCACGGAATGAATGGAATCTATTGTTCTCCCTACCCAACAAAGGACCTTTCGTGCGCTCGGACTGACTGACGGACGGACGGACAGACGGACGTTCTCACAGTTGGACATTTGTTAGGTATATTTTTTGTTTAAAAATACCCAACAGTACACTAAAATACCCAACAATAACAATAGGGCAATCACGGAATGAATGGAATCTATTGTTCTCCCTACCCAACAAAGGACCTTTTGTGCGCTCGGACGGACGGACGGAAGTGCCACCGAAATGGGTTAGAGGGCCTTTTCTTTTGTTTGAATAACGGGCCACGGCCCCTTATTCTATTGTTACAGAATGAACTCTATTGTCTTCTTTTGTTATGTTTACCGTTATCTGGCCAGAAAAGGCCCTCTAACCCATTTCGGTTGTGCGGACGGACGGACGACGACGACGGACACAGGGCGATCACAATAGCTCACCTTGGCACTTCGTGCCAGGTGAGCTAAAAACAATCCCCTTTTCTGGAGCCCTGTGTACAGAAGTTTTATTGTGCTGTAGTTTAAATTTCACAGACATGAACACACAGGAGGGCCAATCTTTGATGACATAGTCTGAGCTATAGATAATCAGATAATTATACATGTTGTACCATTTTTCATTGAACCACAAGGGAATGTAATATTATGTAACCTTAACCCTTTAACATTTTGACACTTTACACCTATTCCTCTACATATAGTACAGAATTTAATCCTTTCCATAACCATTATGTGCAAATTACCTATATCCAAATGTGGTTAAGCCATGTAGCTGCTAAAAGTAAAATGAAAGTAAAGCAGAAACAAGAGCTTTCTGCCTTACTTTCATCTTGGTTTGAGCAGTCATCTAAATCTAACAGACCACGACAGACAACGGACACAGGGCCATCCCAATAGCTCATTTTGAGCTAAAACCAAAGATAACTGTGGAGCAGATTATCCATCAGCATAACAAGGGCTGACAGTCTTGATTCCAACCTATGTTCAAGGTAATCAATTCTTAATAACCAAGGCCCTTAATAACCTTTTTAAGAAAAGGTTTATATAGAACTTATCTTTAAAAGACAAATATGAGATTTTTTGGTCAAAGTTTAACAATTCTCAAAGGTGCCATGTACTACTGTCTGATAAAGTTTAGCTCAGACATAAATACAGTACAATCCCTCTACTACGACCACAATAAAGAAGGCTAATTGATTGTATGAAAGATAGGGGACAGCTTAAAGCAAGGTGAAAGTAAAGGAGCTTTCTGTTTTACTTTCACCTTGCTTTAAGCAGCCACTTGCTTTAAACACAAAATAATTAGCACAATTTAGTGATTGTAGAAGAGAGGTGTTATCCTAACTAACCTGGGGATCAACAGAAATCTTCCATCAAAAGTACATTTTTTCAACAACAGAGACGAACCATAATTATGAAAACGAGAAACCGCCAATGTCGGTATGGCCAGATTGTCTGCACTTTTGCTTTGTATATATATATATAATATAGTTACCCATGGCATGTGATGATGACCTCACTACAACTGCACATGCCAAATTTGGTTGCTGTAGGACTTGAATTTCACTAAAACTGACACTAACAAAAAGGTAAACCAAGACGCAAACGAAAAGGTTAACCAAGAATTCTCTAAGTCATTCGACCTTGAAATCTAGGTCACAGTGACCTAGTTACCCATGGCATGTGATGATGACCTCACTACAACTGTACATGCCAAATTTGGTTGCTGTAGGACTTAAACTTTGACTAAAACTGACACTAACAAAAAGGTAAACCAAGACGCAAACGAAAAGGTTAACCAAGAATTCTCTAAGTCATTGGACCGTGAAATCGAGGTCACAGTGACCTTGTTACCCACAGCATGTGATGATGACCTCACTATAACTGTACATGCCAAATTTGGTTGCTGTAGGACTTAAGCTTTGGCTAAAACTGACACTAACAAAAAGGTCAACCAAAGTGAGGACGGACGGACAGACAGACGGACGGACAGACGGACGGCATTCGCCAATCTATAGACCGCATTTTCAATCCGGCCAACAAAACGAGTCTGTGAAACACTATGCCCTGATGTGACCATGACCTCTAAATGACCTTGGCCTTTGTCTGACATGACCCAAATTGTACATGGCTCAAGGGCATCTTTAGTGGAATACACATGCCAAATATGAAGTTCCTTAGTCATGACCAAGACATGAGTTAATATTCATTTTTAAGCTAAATTGTAAAGAGTTTGGCTTTTTCAGAGTAAGCAGAAAGAATGTGTACAAGACAGTGTTTCAGGTTATACAGCAGTACAAAGTTACAGACTGAAACTTCAAGCAGACAAAAGAACTACAAACAAGAGGGTCACTTGGTCTAGATTTTGTCTAAAACAATATGTGGATGATGTTTGATGAAGATTAGCCCCAAGCTGTATCCTCTAGAGAGTTCACAAGCTTTTTCTATGATTTGACTTAGAGACCTACTTTTTGACCATACATGACCCCTATTCGAAATTTAGCCTATATTTTATCAAGAACAACTTGTGGATGAATTTTGATGAAGATCCATGCAATTTGTAGACACTAGAATGTAAACAAGCTAATTAAGGCTCAAATGAGCTTAAAAAGATGTAACATGTATTTCAATTGTTAACATCCTTATTACTCAGATCCTATGATGTGACTACTCATTAGTAATTTCCTAAAGGAGCTTTCTGCTTTACTTTCATGTTGCTTTAACTCTTTCCTCCCTGAAACTTTAAATGGACAATTCCAGTTTCCATTTATGTCTAGTCCATTTCTGACTTTTAAGGGTTGTTTTTGACAACGTTTGGCATTGTGACAAACAGTGAAGACCCTGATCAGAGGGCTCCTTTCGGAGCCCTCTGATCTTGGTCTTCACTGTTTGCATAGGACATGTGTACTATTCACATGTACACTGTTTGAAAAGGACGCCTATATGCGGGACTAGGGTTCAAAGAGTTAAGCATTCACATGACTTATACAAAGATGGATATAGATGATTTGCATTTTTGACTATGGAGGAATAAGTTAACCCATTACTCAATAAATACACCCTTAACAGTAGTTCATTAGTTTAATTTTCATAACTTGATCTCGCTTAAGTCGAACATACCCATATTTCAAAGTTAAAATGTGGCTGAGTCCACGTTTTAACTTTGAAATATAGGTATGTTCGAACAAACGCGAGTTCAAACTGTATCTGTATATTTACCATTAGTAGCAGCCTGATCAAAATAGATATCCTCAAATATTATAGGCAGTGTATTGTTGTCGCCGTCCAGCTCAGCACATTCCAAATCTAAGGATGGTAGCGCCTGAAGGTACATGGAACTCCTTACCATAGCGGCAAGATCACTGTGACCATGGAAACTGAAACACATAAATAAACTTGAAAGGTGTTTGTAAAACATGGATGCTCTCAGGACATGAACTTGCTTCTAGACATCTATGAAAACCTCAAAAGAACATTCATCCACAAAATAAGCAATCCTAAACAAAAACTGGGACATTTGAAAAACTTTTTAAGTTATAGTTTCTTATTGCCACATACCTTGGTTCATAACATGCTAAACACTGGTTCTTCTGATACTCATGGGTAAAGAAGCCCTCTGCCATCCTTTTAATCTGCAAACAAGTGAAACAGTGTAGAAGTATAATCAAGCATGTGTAAACCATTTACTCCATATTTACACATACAACGTATTTACACATTTCATTTATTCATACCCTAAAGAAAATAGTTCCAATTTATAGTCATGAATATGTATCATAAATATGTTCTGTTTTCTAGCAGATGATAGCTTAATGGCACCTTCTGCTTCACTTTCAACCAACTTTAAGAGGGAACCTGACTTTAAGAGGGAACATGTCTCCAAAACAAGAAACAGGCTATCAAGTAAAGGGTCAAGTGACCACTTATTGAAACCAGGTGAAATTTGAGGCCTCAAATCATATCATTTCCTGACTTTTCCCTGACTTTTACTGAAACACAAATTTTCCCTGACCAATTTAAAAATTTCCTGACTTTTCCCTGACCTTGAAAAAATATTCATGTTTCCCTGACTTTTCCCTGACCGTGGGAACCCTGAAATGAGTACAAATAGTCATACACACAACATACAGTGAAATGTCTCCAAACAGGACACTTTTTAGATGGTTATTTCAGTCTCAAAACCAGTTGGTAACAGTTGGCAGCTTAATGTCTTACTGTTATCCTGCATTAAGTAGTCATCTGTCTTTGTGTGGTCTACCTTCTTTTCCTAAGAGTGTCCAAATAAGAGAATTTTTACTATATATTACAGGGTTCCAGAAAAAGGGGAGTGAACTGAACAAATCCAGCATTTTCTCACTTATTGCAGCACCAAATCCTATGGTGTTTACTACTCATTAGAATCGTCTCTTCGAGACGATTCTAATGCGTAGTGACACCATAGGGTTCAAAGCAGAAATAAAGATTTTAATTTTTTAAATACTCCCCTTATCTGGAACCCTGTATGATTAACTGAAGCCATGAGGATTTTACAATTTGAAATACTCCCATTTTCTGGAACTGTGGAAGAGATGTCGAAGATCTTTGCTTAAACCAAGATCATTGCACTTTGATGTATGAACAAACTGTACTGTTTGACATTCTCTAGCTTTACCATGCCACAACTAATCCTTCAAAACTACAATTAAGAAATTAGACAGCTAGTTTAAAGGAGATTTATTGTTCCAAACAGTTGCATGGAATTTTAAATGAGCACTGACTGAACTAATTGAGGCAGATTTAATATCATTCTGTTTCATAACTTTAGAAATAATTTAGAAATTTTAGAAACCATTTAACCCATTACCCAATAGCCTGTTTCTAGTTTTGAAGACAGGTAACCACTTAAAGCAGGTTGAAAGTAAAGCAGAATGAACCTATTCTGCTTTACATTCAGCCTGCTTTAAGCTACTGTCTGAAATGTCTGGTTATACATAAAATTATTTATTTTACATATTCATGACTGTTTTAACACTTTCCCCCATAGAAGCGCCTTTTAGCACATTCAGTTTGTTCCACCACTGAAGAAAATAGTTCCAATATTTTCCTTATTCTAGCAGATGGTAGCTTAAAGCAGGCTGAAAGTAAAGCAGAATGTGCCTTAAGGCACATTCTGCTTAACTTTCAACCTGCTTTAAGTAGTCACCAATTTTCAAAACTAGAAACAGGCTATGGAGTAATGGGTTAAGTGGAACACTTTTCTTTCGTGGAGGAATAAAATAAAGGCGTTAAAGGTGTATCTATTGGGGAGGGGGTTAACCCATCATGTCTTTCATCCCTCAAAAAAGGCACAGACAAGAAGTGCAGACTTTATTAAGACGGACTGAATCTCTCAAATGAATATTGACAATTAGTGAAGATCTTGACGAGACAACACATTGTATCCCTAAAATAGACCAAAATCCTACCTCTTATAAGACATGGCAAAATTCAGCATCTAACCAGATTCGACATTGTTTTCTTTAATAAATTTTAAAATTCTGCTATATTGACAAGTATGCACGGTTTATATTTAAAACCCCTGGTTAAGATATAATGAATCCCTCCATTAAGTGCAATGGAAATATCTTTTCCAGGCCCAAGTGATTCAGAACGTATACAAAGTTACAATGTGGAAAAGCTAAATGGTCTTGAGTAGAAACAGAGCAACTTTAAATTACATTTAAAGTCCAAATCATTTTTCAACTATCTGGCACTTTGCTAGCTGCAAGATATATCTTTTAAATGTACAGTTCAATATTGTGGTAATGGCTATTCAAAAGATGATATAGTAATGGTTTTAAAGACAGGTGACAGCTTAAAGCAGGATAGAGGTAAAGCAGAAAGCTCCTTTAGGAGCTTTCTGCTTTACTTCCATCCTTCTTTAAGCAGCCACATATCTGAAACATAGAAAACAATTCATCTTTAAAGTGGTCACATGATAATAGCATGGATTTACTGTAGAAGAAATTTGTTTTCCCATGGTAGTAGTATATGATCACAAGAACTGCATCAGATGTACTGAAAACTTTCCCCGGGTTCCAGATAAGAGGGAGTAAACAGAACAAATCCAACATTTTCTCACTCATTTCAGCACCAAATCCTATGGTGTTACTACTCATTAGAATCGTCTCTTCGAGACAATTCTAATGAGTAGTGACACCATGGGGTTTAATGCAGAAATGAAGATTTTAGTTTTCGAAATACCCCCCTTATCTAGAACCCTGCTATCCAGTTTTAATACATGGAATTGATTGTTTGGAAATAGATATATCTTCAGCCAGTTGCATCAGGAGAGAAATTCCCAAGCGGGTTTTTACAGAAAACCAGCACAGCCACTTTCTCCGTCAATACCATCAATTACCCACTAGCGAAACAACTGGTTCACAAGAACAGCTAACAATTCCCCTGACTGGTTATTTAGACAAGCCTTTATGCTGCTAATGGGCAACATTACTGCCAATTGTCGGCTGAATTGGAGCACACGCCAATGCTCAGCGACTCAATATCCAATCATAGAGTTGATGGATTGTCGTCCCTTCATGATTAAGAGAGACGATTCTGACGTTGTTCTTTAAGAAATTATCATTTTCAACGCAAAAAAAGGTTTGTGTTGAGTATAGTATATCATTAGGTTTTTTTTTCTGAAGGCATCGAAGATAGTTGGTTACTACCCATCAGTAGATCACAGTAACAACACCCTAGGCCACTGGAAAAACGAGATTTTCTTTGAATTTATAGTAACACTGTGAACTCGTGTGTCTATTTATCTATTTCCCAGACATACAAATTGCCTAGCGGTGAAACTAAAACGGCCTGTATTGACAATCAGTCTGATTCGATGAGCACCTTGGTGAACACTTAATAAACTCAAACACGTACACTTCAAACTCATTGTAATTAATGTTACGCACCCTACTCTATCAACGCTATTAGCACCAAGCCTTCAAGATTGAGGGGCCATTTCTAAGACATATCTTAGGAAAGAACAGTAAACTATGCAATCATATATCTCAATTATCTACAACAAAAAAGCCTGGCTTGTTACAGTGTGTAAGCCAGGCCCCAAGGTTATAAAGCAATTGAGTTCAGTCTGAGATTGTTCTCAGGCATTTGATTGGTCAGATATGAGCTTTTGCTCAATTGTGACCAATCAAAAGCTTGATAATGATCTCAGACTCAACTCAATTGCTTTATAACCATAGACCAAGGTGTTTGGTTTAGTTTGATAATTTTATTTTAGTTTGATTTCTTTTAATACTTTCACCCATAGATTGTTTTCAATAATGAAGATAGATGGTTGCTTAAAGCAGGCTGAAAATAAAACAGAATGCTTTAACCCATTACCCCATAACCTGTTTCTAGTATTGAAAACATGACCACCTAAAGCAGGTTGAAAGTAAAGCAGAATGTGCCTTAAGGCACATTCTGCTTTACTTTCAGTCTGCTTTAAGCTACAGTCTACTAGGATATAGAAAATATTTCTTACAATACATATTGATGACAGAATAAAGTGAAACTATTTTCTTCAATAGAGAATAAATCAAAGGTGTAGAAAGACGTATTTATGGGGTAATAGGTTAAACCACCATCTGCTATGATATAGGAAGTATTTCTTGTGGTACATATTCATGACTGTATGAAATGGAAATAATAGTTAGTGGTATAAAAACGTGTATCTATTGGGCAATGGGCTTAAAACAAGGTGATATCAGGATGGGACCTCGGTGAAGTCTCAACTGAAGGACAGCTGGTGAATGCTCACAGCAGGATGAAAGTAAAGCAGAAAGCTCATGTAGAAGCTTTCTTATTTAAATTCATATTGCTCCAAATAATAGAATTAAATGTGTTTAACACATTCAACCCTAGCGACGAGTATACTCGTCTTTTACAAACAGTGTAACTGTAAAGATTACACATGTCCAAAGCAAACAGTGTAGACCCTGATCAGAGGGCTCCTTAAGGAGCCCTCTGATCAGGGTCTTCACTGTTTGTCATTTTGAAATATATTGTTAAAATCAACCCTAAATAACACAAGATGGACTAGACTTATTTTGAAATTGAATCTTAAGGAGCCCTCTAATCAGGGTCTACATTGTTTGTCATTTTTAATTATATTGTTAAAATCAACCCTAAATAACACAAGATGGACTAGACTTATTTTGAAATTGAATCTTAAGGAGCCCTCTAATCAGGGTCTACATTGTTTGTCATTTTGAATTATATTGTTAAAATCAACCCTAAATAACACAAGATGGACTAGACTTATTTTGAAATTGGATCTTTCAATTAAAAGTTTCAGGGGTGAATGACTTAATAGCAATCACAGTGATTGTAACTCTTTGCCCTTATCCCAATGTTAACTGACTCTCTTAAAGCTCTCAAAGCTCAATTAAAACATACCATTAATTTACTCCAAATCAGGAATGCTAATAATTGTTCAGTAATGGCAATACAATTCCGGTTTTCCAGCTTGCAACAAGTTAATCATGAGTCACATTAAAAGTGAATTTAAAAGCAATTAACCCTTACAAGGCTGAATTCTCAAATTAAATCTTCCATTTTATGACACTTTACTCAGGGTTCCAGATAAGAGGAAGTAAACTGAACAAATCCAACATTTTCTCACTCATTTTGGCACCAAATCCTATGGTGTTACTACTCATTAGAATCGTCTCTTCGAGACGATTCTAATGAGTAGTGACACCATAGGATTTAATCAAGAAGCAAATATTTTACTTTTTTAAGTACTCCCCTTATATCTGGAACTTTGATTTACTAGTATACAGATTTGACTCTAAAGGGATTCGTATCTTGTATATTCTAAAGTATGACGTACGATGTAGACCCAGATCATAAGATAAAAATAACCATTGTATCTGGTGTACCGCAGTGTCAGATGGGATTCACGTTAATGCAGCTGAGACAATCATCAACAATACTAACCCTTGCATTGTGATGTTCCTTGGCTAAGTGGAAAATGATGCCTTGGTCTAGAGTAGCTGTCTCCAAAAACTGTGTCCATAGGATCACATTAGCAGCACATAGCTGAGTTATGTCCCTTGTTGCATTCTGTATCATCTCTTCTTCATTGTCATGTACACGTATGTTGTCCATGAGCTTCTCCAGCTTTTGGTGGCAATCTATATGCTCTGTAAAAATATAATCAAGAGAATATTGAAGTATTAACTCATTGAGACCTAGTGACGCATATATGCATCCTTTACCAAATGTGTACCTGTGAAGGGTAAACTTGTCCTATGCAAACAGTGAAGTCCCTAACCAGAGGGCTACTGCAGGAGCACTCTGATCAAGGACTTTACTGTTTGGCATTTTGCAATTGCTTACCAAAAACAACCCTAAATAGTCTAAAATGGACCAGCCTTTATTGCAAACTGGAATTGTCCATTTGAAGTTTCAGGGGATAATGAGTTAAGTAAAGCACTGTTCAAAGACAATAAGTTGTTTCATGAAGGGCAAATATGATGCAGAAAGCTCCTATATAAGCTTTCTGCATTACTCTTGTCTGCATCAATCCTTTGCCTCAAAGAGATAAAGACTGGTTTTGCTGTAATTCTGCTCAGAAGTAGCAACTGAACATTGTAATGGACAACAATAACTTGTGCAAATGGAAATAAAAATACAGTAAAACTTCTCTATTACCACAACTAAAACAAAGACTATTTGATTGTATAAAAGATAGATGACAGCTTAAAGCAAGGTGACAATAAAACAGAAAGCTCCTTTAGGAGCTTTTTGTTTTATCATCACCTTGCATTAAGCAATCACCTGTCATAAATACCTAATAAGCAACATCATTTAGTGGTCGTAATAGAGAGGTTTTACTGTACACGAATCTACTACAGACTGCAAATCAAGCAAAGAATTGTGTATGACTCCCAGGTCAAACATAGTGTTAAAAGTCATTAACAGACAGACTCAAAATGCCAATCTAAAATGGTTGTCTAATTCAATAAATAAACATCAAAGTCTCAAGAAAACAGTTTCTAACCCTTTGATTTCGTTTCAAGCTTCTGCCATTTTGACAGAAACTTGAAACCAAATTAAAAAGTAGCTCATTCTTGCTTCTCACTAGTATAGTGAAGAGGTTATCTTTAGTGCAGGAATAAATTAAAGGTGTTGAAATGCGCATCTATGGAGTAATGGGTTAAACACTGAAAACAAGCCATGTAAGGAATGGGTTTAATTTTGGGGCCACGATTCTTACCGAGTTTAAATTGAGATCCACATATATCACCCAGGTACAGCTCAAAGGTTGTCTGAAGGCTCTCATAAGCGGAGAGTAACATGTTACAGATCCGATGATGCATTTGCCAAGCAGCGTGCAGGTGTATCGGGAGACACTGCTCGGGATCCTGGAAATATAAATCACCAAACCATGAAAATAATTACTGACAATCGTCTCCCATTGGGCATCGGGTCGGTATTGGAAATTCTAGCACAATTAACCCTTTCTAAGCTAAGTTTCTTAAATGGACTATTCCTCCTTTGAAAAGTGACAAGTTTATGTTGATTCAAAGGGTTGATTTAATAAAATATTTCAGGAGTAAAAATTAATTGAACAGTGAAGACCCTGATCTGAGGGCTCCTTAAGGAGCCCTCAGATAAGGGTCTTTACTGTTCAGTAAACATGCATATACTGGTCTCCAGCGTAGAAAGGGTTAATACTTAAATATAAGAAGCTATAACTATTACGCAATAGAATTAAATGCATCCACTCTTCAAAATTTACTTTGTCAGTATTAATGATTAAAGTGCCTGAAGCATATGTAGTTCTTGCATGTGTTTGAATCGTTCAGTATCTAATTCAAACAAAAGAAACCAATGAAAACACCATGTTTCCTTATTTGCAGGACAAGGGGAGGGATGGAAATTGATTTTCATTCACATTTTGCACGAAAAGCTATTTGAGAAATCAAATTGGATTCCAACTCATGAACTGATATTATTGATCTCAGCTCCAGACTTGCTTTCTAATAATTGCTCAGCATCGTGGAACATAGTAATCCTACGACTATCATATAATATTAAAATATAATAAAAACCAATATACCTGATCCAAACAGTAGAGTCAGACAGATGATGGGGATTAAAACAATAAGCCCAAAATTAAAATACTGTTGACCCAAGGCCTCAAGATAAGTAAACTGAACAATTCAAATATTTTCTACCTTATTTCAGCACCAAATCCTATGGTGTTACTACTCATCAGAATCGTCTCAAAGAGATGATTCTAATGAGTAGTAACACCATAGGGTTTAATGCAGAAATAAAGATTTTAGTTTTTGAAATATCCCCCCTAATCTGGAGCTCTGGTTGATCCAATTTTCAACAAGTCAGCTTCAGCAAACTTCCATATAGGGTGATGCTTAATACAGGGTATAAATAATGCAGGAAGCTCCTTTAGGAGCTTTCTGCATTAATTATGTCCAGCATGAAGCAGTCATCTCCCTCTACAAATGCAATAATTCACTGAAAAGTTCATAAATGTAAGTTTGACAAACATTATAGTTCAGGAACCAAATTAAGAACTTTTACAATATCAGTCTATAGTTTGTTTCAATTTATAATATTTCAAAAACTGTTTTAAACATATCAATACGGGAAAATAATTACAGATGTATATCTGTCTTCAGGCAGACCCTTTAAGTTTCCAGCAAACAATCTCATTCTATAAAACTTTTGAAAACACACAAGAACATTCCTTCATTCAAGGTGAGCTAATAACAGAATGTAAGGTAAAACCTGTGTTAGGTGGCAATTCAGTCCAAAAGTAGGAATACTTCTTTAGAAATGTTACTGTATATAATGCAGAACAAAAGTAATACAGAATTTGTGTCATGCATTAAGTTGTCATCTTTTCTGAAGACAGCTTATTATCTTCTTTCATTCACTGCCTAACAAAGGTTTTCAAAGCATTTTTTAAATAAAATCTCTTTGAAAAGTAATAAAAAATAAATATTGTCAATATGTTTAACACATAAACAAAATAAAATACAAAGTCATTCAATATACAAAACAAGGATTAAAGAACGATTGTATCAGCATTTCAATCCTGCTTTAGGCAAACACCTGTCTTAAACATCATCAATGAGTTTTCTTTCCATTTTAATATCCAGGTGAGACCAAATAATTGTTCAATAGATCCAGCCTGAACATTATCATTATAAAGCCTTGCATTTCATTATTTACATTATAATAATAATAATTTATACAGTCAAACTTGTTTTACGTGGCCACTGAAGTCATGATGGACAAAACACTTTTTCTTCAAACAGATGACAACATAATGCTTGACAAAAGTAAAGTAGAACACTCCTGCAGTTATTAACCTTGAATAGACCTTTTATAAATAAATACAATAACACAAACTGATGGTTTTTTGTTATTCTAGTAAATGACAGTAAAACTTTTCTATTATGACCACTAAGTGTGTAAATTATTAGGTGTCTACGACAGGTGACTGCTTAACTCTTTCCTCCCTAAAACTTTAAATGGACAATCCCAGTTTCCATTTTAGTTTATCCCAATTCTGACTTTTAAGGGTTATTTATGTCAATGTTTGGCATTATGACAAACAGTGAAGACCTCTGATCTGGGCCTTCACTGTTTGCACAGGACAAGTGCACTTTTCACATATATACTGTTTGAAAAGGACGCCTATATGCGGGACTAGGGTTCAAAGGGTTAAAACAAGGTGCATTCTGTTTTACTTTTACTTTATTTTAAGCATGTGACCTGTCTTTTAATAACCAATTAGCCAACTTTTTTTAGTTGTTGCTATATGGAGGTTTCCCTGTATTGAACACCCATTTGAACAAATGACAAATTTAGGCAAAATCTAATTTGTTTGTCTGTTAATACAAGTTTGACTGTATAAGTGTACAACAAAAATTAAACGTGAACAATATTTTTACCTTAGATGACACTCTTAGGCAATTTAGGCTAGGCTAAAATCATGAACTGAGAGTAATAAAGAAATTTGATCTAGGAGACTATATATATATAGAACATGAACATGATAAGTCAAATTGGTGTTAATCCCTCCCCCCGTAGCTTGATTTCAGTAAGACCGGTTGCTGCATAATACAATCTGCTCGATTTACTATCAGTCTGCATTTGGCAGTACTCTTTTATAATTGTAAGAAATTTTACCCCATGAATTTGCCTTTTACCCCTGTTATTTATTCCTCCACTAAAGCAAATATTTTGACATTATACAGTCATAAATATATGATATATTTTCTATATCCTATAGCACATTGTAGCTTAAAGCAAGCTGAAAGAATCAGAATGTGCCTTGAGGCATGTTCTGCATTACTATTACTTTCAACTTGCTTTAAATAGTCACCTGTCTTCAAAACTAGAAACAGGCTATGGGTATAATCAAGCTTTTGTTAGAACAAGGTAGAATCATGAACTTTTTACTTTGATGCGGAACAGGTAAAGGCATTGAATGATATTTCTATAAGGAAGAGGTAAAGGTATGAAGTGACATTTGTACAAGAAAGTAAGGGTTAAACACATTCAACCCTGAAAAGTCCATCAAATGCCGGTGTAACAGCCAATTCTTTCCCCCCTGCTAAAAGTTTCCCCGGGGAAAGAATTGGCTAGCCAAAACCTTCCCCGGGGAAAGAATTGGCTAGCCAATTCTTTCCCCCCCTAGTCAAAAGTTTCCCCGGGGAAAGAATTGGCTAGCCAATTCTTTCCCCCCTAAAAACTCATAATTGAGAATACTTTTAGCTAGCCAATTCTTTCCCCCCTAGTTGAAACTTTCCCCAGGGAAAGAATTGGCTAGCCAATTCTTTTCCCCCCCCCCCGCTATATTTTCGCAATTCAGTGGGGGGGAAAGTTTTGGCTAGCCAATTCTTCCCCCCCCTCTCAGTCAATCTGCGGAATTGTATCCTTTTGACGTTATATGGAGGGGGGAAAGTTCTGGCTAGCCAATTCTTTCCCCCCTATCTGTCAGTCTGTTGAAATGTATACTTTGGCTCTCTTTGAGGGGGAAAGTTTGGCTAGCCAATTCTTTCCCCCCACCTCTCTTTCAGTCTGTGGAATTGTATACTTTGGCCATCTAGGAGGGGGGAAAATTTTGGCTAGCCAATTCTTTCCCCCATTCTCTTTCAGTATGTGGTTTGGTATCCTTTGACTATATATGGAAGGGGGAAAGTTTTGGCTAGCCAATTCTTTCCCCCCTGTCTGTCAGTCTGTGGAATTGTATACTTTGACTATCTTGGAGGGGGGGAAAGATTTGGCTAGCCAATTCTTTCCCCCCTATCTGTCAGTCTGCGGAATTGCATCCTTTCATTATCTTGGAGGGGGGAAAGTTTTGGCTAGCCAATTCTTTCCCCCCATATCTTACAGTCTGTAGAATTGTATACTTGGACTATCTCGGAGGGGGGAAAGTTTTGGCTAGCCAATTCTTTCCCCCCTGTCTGTCAGTCTGTGGAATTGTATACTTTGACTATCTTGGAGGGGGGAAAGTTTTGGCTAGCCAATTTTTTCCCCCCTCTCAGTCAGTCTGAGGACTTGTACCCTTTTGACTTGACATGGAGGGGGGAAAGTTTTGGCTAGCCAATTCTTTCCCCCCTCCCCTCTCTTTCAGTCTGTTGAACTGTATACTTGGACTATCTTGGAGGGGGGAAAGTTTTGGCTAGCCAATTCTTTCCCCCCGATCTGACAGTGTGCAGATTGTATGCTTTGACTATCTCGGAGGGGGGAAAGTTTTGGCTAGCCAATTCTTTCCCCCTTATCTGTCAGTCTGCGGAATTGCATCCTTTCATTATCTTGGAGGGGGGAAAGTTTTGGCTAGCCAATTCTTTCCCCCCATATCTTGCAGTCTGTAGAATTGTATACTTGGACTATCTCGGTGGGGGGAAAGTTTTGGCTAGCCAATTCTTTCCCCCTATCTGACCGTGTGCAGATTGTATGCTTTGACTATCTCGGAGGGGGGAAAGTTTTGGCTAGCCAATTCTTTCCCCCCTATCTGTCAGTCTGTTGAATTGCATCCTTTCATTATCTTGGAGGGGGAAAGTTTTGGCTAGCCAATTCTTTCCCTCCATATCTTACAGTCTGTAGAATTGTATACTTGGACTATCTTGGAGGGGGGAAAGTTTTGGCTAGCCAATTCTTTCCCCCTTATCTGACAGTGTGCAGATTGTATGCTTTGAATATCTCGGAGGGGGGAAAGTTTTGGCTAGCCAATTCTTTCCCCCCTATCTGTCAGTCTGCGGAATTGCATCCTTTCATTATCTTGGAGGGGGGAAAGTTTTGGCTAGCCAATTCTTTCCCCCCATATCTTACAGTCTGTAGAATTGTATACTTGGACTATCTTGGAGGGGGGAAAGTTTTGGCTAGCCAATTCTTTCCCCCCTATCTGACAGTGTGCAGATTGTATGCTATGACTATCTTGGAGGGGGGAAAGTTTTGGCTAGCCAATTCTTTCCCCCCATATCTTACAGTCTGTAGAATTGTATACTTGGACTATCTTGGAGGGGGGAAAGTTTTGGCTAGCCAATTCTTTCCCCCCTATCTGACAGTGTGCAGATTGTATGCTTTGAATATCTCGGAGGGGGGAAAGTTTTGGCTAGCCAATTCTTTCCCCCCTATCTGTCAGTCTGGGGAATTGCATCCTTTCATTATCTTGGAGGGGGGAAAGTTTTGGCTAGCCAATTCTTTCCTCCCATATCTTACAGTCTGTAGAATTGTATACTTGGACTATCTTGGAGGGGGGAAAGTTTTGGCTAGCCAATTCTTTCCCCCCTATCTGACAGTGTGCAGATTGTATGCTATGACTATCTTGGAGGGGGGAAAGTTTTGGCTAGCCAATTCTTTCCCCCCTATCTTACAGTGTGCAGTTTGTATGCTTTGACTATCTTGGAGGGGGGAAAGTTTTGGCTAGCCAATTCTTTCCCCCCTATCTTACAGTGTGCAGATTGTATACTTTGACTATCTCGGAGGGGGGAAAGTTTTGGCTAGCCAATTCTTTCCCCCCTATCTGACAGTGTGCAGATTGTATGCTTTGACTATAATCTCGGAGGGGGGAAAGTTTTGGCTAGCTTTCCCCCTCCCCTCTCTTTCAGTCTGTTGAACTGTATACTTGGACTATCTTGGAGGGGGGAAAGTTTTGGCTAGCCAATTCTTTCCCCCCTATCTGACAGTGTGCACAGACTGTCAGATAGGGGGGAAAGAATTGGCTAGCCAAAACTTTCCCCCCTCCAAGATAGTCAAATGTTGCAATTCCGCAGACTGACAGATAGGGGGGAAAGAATTGGCTAGCCAAAACTTTCCCCCCTCCAACATAGTCAAAGTATACAATTCCACAGACTGACAGATAGGGGGGAAAGAATTGGCTAGCCAAAACTTTCCCCCCACCCACATAGTCAAAGTATACAATTCCACAGACTGTCAGATAGGGGGGAAAGAATTGGCTAGCCAAATCTTTCCCCCCTCCAAGATAGTCAAAGTATACAATTCCACAGACTGAAAGAGAGGGGGGAAAGAATTGGCTAGCCAAAACTTTCCCCCCTCCAAGATAGTCAAATGATGCAATTCCGCAGACTGACAGATAGGGGGGAAAGAATTGGCTAGCCAAAACTTTCCCCCCACCGAGATAGTCAAAGTATCATTAACAATTCCACAGACTGTCAGATAGGGGGGAAAGAATTGGCTAGCCAAAACTTCCCCCCCTCCAAGATAGTCAAATGTTGCAATTCTGCAGACTGGCAGATAGGGGGGAAAGAATTGGCTAGCCAAAACTTTCCCCCCTCCGAGATAGTCAAAGCATACAATTTCGCACACTGTCAGATAGGGGGGAAAGAATTGGCTAGCCAAAACTTTCCCCCCTCCAAGATAGTCAAAGTATACAATTCCACAGACTGAAAGAGAGGGGGGAAAGAATTGGCTAGCCAAAACTTTCCCCCCTCCAAGATAGTCAAATGATGCAATTCCGCAGACTGACAGATAGGGGGGAAAGAATTGGCTAGCCAAAACTTTCCCCCCTCCAAGATAGTCAAATGATGCAATTCCGCAGACTGACAGATAGGGGGGGAAAGAATTGGCTAGCCAAAACTTTCCCCCCTCCGAGATAGTCAAAGCATACAATTTCGTACACTGTCAGATAGGGGGGGGAAAGAATTGGCTAGCCAAAACTTTCCCCCCTCCAAGATAGTCAAAGTATACAATTCCACAGACTGAAAGAGAGGGGGGAAAGAATTGGCTAGCCAAAACTTTCCCCCCTCCAAGATAGTCAAAGTATACAATTCCACAGACTGAAAGAGAGGGGGGAAAGAATTGGCTAGCCAAAACTTTCCCCCCTCCAACATAGTCAAAGTATAAAATTCCACAGACTGTCAGATAGGGGGGAAACAATTGGCTAGCCAAAACTTTCCCCCCTCCAAGATAGTCAAATGTTGCAATTCCGCAGACTGACAGATAGGGGGGAAAGAATTGGCTAGCCAAAACTTTCCCCCCTCCAACATAGTCAAAGTATACAATTCCACAGACTGACAGATCGGGGGGAAAGAATTGGCTAGCCAAAACTTTCCCCCCACCGAGATAGTCAAAGTATACAATTCCACAGACTGACAGATAGGGGGGAAAGAATTGGCTAGCCAAAACTTTCCCCCCACCAACATAGTCAAAGTATACAATTCCACAGACTGTCAGATAGGGGGGAAAGAATTGGCTAGCCAAATCTTTCCCCCCTCCAAGATAGTCAAAGTATACAATTCCACAGACTGAAAGAGAGGGGGGAAAGAATTGGCTAGCCAAAACTTTCCCCCCTCCAAGATAGTCAAATGATGCAATTCCGCAGACTGACAGATAGGGGGGAAAGAATTGGGTAGCCAAAACTTTCTCCCCACCGAGATAGTCAAAGTATCATTAACAATTCCACAGACTGTCAGATAGGGGGGAAAGAATTGGCTAGCCAAAACTTCCCCCCCTCCAAGATAGTCAAATGTTGCAATTCTGCAGACTGGCAGATAGGGGGGAAAGAATTGGCTAGCCAAAACTTTCCCCCCTCCAAGATAGTCAAATGTTGCAATTCTGCAGACTGGCAGATAGGGGGGAGATAATTGGCTAGCCAAAACTTTCCCCCCTCCGAGATATTCAAAGCATACAATTTCGCACACTGTCAGATAGGGGGGAAAGAATTGGCTAGCCAAAACTTTCCCCCCTCCGAGATAGTCAAAGCATACAATTTCGCACACTGTCAGATAGGGGGGAAAGAATTGGCTAGCCAAAACTTTCCCCCCTCCAAGATAGTCAAAGTATACAATTCCACAGACTGAAAGAGATCTCGAGGGGGGAAAGAATTGGCTAGCCAAAACTTTCCCCCCTCCAACATAGTCAAAGTATAAAATTCCACAGACTGTCAGATAGGGGGGAAACAATTGGCTAGCCAAAACTTTCCCCCCTCCAAGATAGTCAAATGTTGCAATTCCGCAGACTGACAGATAGGGGGGAAAGAATTGGCTAGCCAAAACTTTCCCCCCTCCAACATAGTCAAAGTATACAATTCCACAGACTGACAGATAGGGGGGAAAGAATTGGCTAGCCAAAACTTTCCCCCCACCGAGATAGTCAAAGTATACAATTCCACAGACTGACAGATAGGGGGGAAAGAATTGGCTAGCCAAAACTTTCCCCCCACCAACATAGTCAAAGTATACAATTCCACAGACTGTCAGATAGGGGGGAAAGAATTGGCTAGCCAAATCTTTCCCCCCTCCAAGATAGTCAAAGTATACAATTCCACAGACTGAAAGAGAGGGGGGAAAGAATTGGCTAGCCAAAACTTTCCCCCCTCCAAGATAGTCAAATGATGCAATTCCGCAGACTGACAGATAGGGGGGAAAGAATTGGCTAGCCAAAACTTTCCCCCCACCGAGATAGTCAAAGTATCATTAACAATTCCACAGACTGTCAGATAGGGGGGAAAGAATTGGCTAGCCAAAACTTCCCCCCCTCCAAGATAGTCAAATGTTGCAATTCTGCAGACTGGCAGATAGGGGGGAAAGAATTGGCTAGCCAAAACTTTCCCCCCTCCAATATAGTCAAATGTTGCAATTCTGCAGACTGGCAGATAGGGGGGAAAGAATTGGCTAGCCAAAACTTTCCCCCCTCCGAGATATTCAAAGCATACAATTTCACACACTGTCAGATAGGGGGGAAAGAATTGGCTAGCCAAAACTTTCCCCCCTCCGAGATAGTCAAAGCATACAATTTCGCACACTGTCAGATAGGGGGGAAAGAATTGGCTAGCCAAAACTTTCCCCCCTCCAAGATAGTCAAAGTATACAATTCCTCAGACTGAAAGAGAGGGGGGAAAGAATTGGCTAGCCAAAACTTTCCCCCCTCCAAGATAGTCAAATGATGCAATTCCGCAGACTGACAGATAGGGGGGAAAGAATTGGCTAGCCAAAACTTTCCCCCCACCGAGATAGTCAAAGTATACAATTCAACAGACTGACAGATAGGGGGGAAACAATTGGCTAGCCAAAACTTCCCCCCCCACCAACATAGTCAAATTATACAATTCCACAGACTGTCAGATAGGGGGGAAAGAATTGGCTAGCCAAAACTTTCCCCCCTCCAAGATAGTCAAATGATGCAATTCCGCAGACTGACAGATAGGGGGGGAAAGAATTGGCTAGCCAAAACTTTCCCCCCTCCGAGATATTCAAAGCATACAATTTCGCACACTGTCAGATAGGGGGGAAACAATTGGCTAGCCAAAACTTTCCCCCCTCCAAGATAGTCAAAGTATACAATTCCACAGACTGAAAGAGAGGGGGGAAAGAATTGGCTAGCCAAAACTTTCCCCCCTCCAAGATAGTCAAATGATGCAATTCCGCAGACTGACAGATAGGGGGGAAAGAATTGGCTAGCCAAAACTTTCCCCCCACCGAGATAGTCAAAGTATACAATTCCACAGGCTGTCAGATAGGTGGGAAAGAATTGGCTAGCCAAAACTTTCCCCCCTCCAAGATAGTCAAAGTATACAATTCCACAGACGGAAAGAGAGGGGGGAAAGAATTGGCTAGCCAAAACTTTCCCCCCTCCAAGATAGTCAAATGATGCAATTCCGCAGACTGACAGATAGGGGGGAAAGAATTGGCTAGCCAAAACTTTCCCCCCACCGAGATAGTCAAAGTATACAATTCCACAGGCTGTCAGATAGGTGGGAAAGAATTGGCTAGCCAAAACTTTCCCCCCTCCAAGATAGTCAAAGTATACAATTCCACAGACGGAAAGAGAGGGGGGAAAGAATTGGCTAGCCAAAACTTTCCCCCCTCCAAGATAGTCAAATGATGCAATTCCGCAGACTGACAGATAGGGGGGAAAGAATTGGCTAGCCAAAACTTTCCCCCCACCGAGATAGTCAAAGTATACAATTCCACAGACTGTCAGATAGGGGGGAAAGAATTGGCTAGCCAAAACTTTCCCCCCTCCAAGATAGTCAAAGTATACAATTCCACAGACGGAAAGAGAGGGGGGAAAGAATTGGCTAGCCAAAACTTTCCCCCCTCCTGAAGATAGTCAAATGATGCAATTCCACAGACTGACAGATAGGGGGGGAAAGAATTGGTTAGCCAAAACTTTCCCCCCTCCGAGATAGTCAAAGCATACAATTTCGCACACTGTCAGAAAGGGGGGAAAGAATTGGCTAGCCAAAACTTTTCCCCCTCCAAGATAGTCAAACCATACAAATCCGCCAGATAGTGAGAAAGAAATCCTACAGTGTGAAATTATAGGGGGGGAAAGAATTGGCTAGCCAATTCTTTCCCCGGGGAAAGTTTCAACTAAGGGGGGGAAAGAATTAGCTAGCTAAAAGTATCCCAGTCTTGAAATTATAGGGGGGGAAGTTTTTGACTAGGGGGGGAAAGAATTGGCTAGCCAATTCTTTCCCCGGGGGAAGAAATTGGCTAGCCAATTCTTTCCCCGGGGAAGGTTTTGGCTAGCCAATTCTTTCCCCGGGGAAACTTTTGAGGGGGGAAAGAATTGACTGCTACACCTGGTCCAATTTCAAGTCCAGTCCATTTTTGCTATTTAGGGTGGACATTTTGTAATATATTACAGAAAGACAAACAGTGCAGACCCTGACTATAGGAGCCATCTGATCAGGGTCTACACTTTATGCATAGGACAATTTAAGTATGCTCTTCACAGGTACACAGTTTGTAAATAATGCATACACAAATCACTAGGAGTTAATTGGTTAAGGTCCTGGTACTTCATTCCCAATGCTAATGCTCAAATGATATAATAACTCAATAGTAGCATGCTTTCTAGACAAAAGCAAACATCAGGGCCATAATTTACATCAAACAAATTTATAATCAATGCCCAAAATACTCAAAGTTTGCCAGTTTTAGCCAAAATATAGCTCAAGCTGATATTCACATGTTAAATAATTCACTGCAGTATAATTTCCAAGAGGGAAAAAAACTAACAAGAGGACCGTTAACCCTTAGCCCGCCAAATAAATTGTCGTCTGCTATATTTCTCGTCTGCTTCAAGTTTCAAAGTGCTTCAAAGTTGCTCAAAATTGCTGAAAAAGTTGTCCGAGTGTCAAACAGCTTGGATCCGGATGAGACGCCGAGTTACTCGGCGTCTCATCTGGATCCAAGCTGTTTGCATATGGAGCTATAGTCGTGCGTGGCAGGCTAAGGGTTAATGTCTATTTTCAGTCACCTAATTTTGACAAGATGAAGGCAAAATTGTTGCTAATTCCAGGGATGGCGTTAACTACTTCCTTCATAGTCAACAGTACAAATCACCTATACCTTACTATACTTGTATGGTATTTAACCAATTACTCCATAAGTACACATTTATACCTTTGATTTATTCCTGCACTGAAGAGAATAGTTCCAATTTATACTGTTATGAATATGCAGCAAAGAAATATTTTCTATATCCTAGCAGATGGTAGCTTAAAGCAGGCTTAATGTTAAGCAGAATGCGCCTTAAGGCGCATTCTGCTTTACTTTCAACCTGCTTTATGTTGTCACCTATCTTCAAAACTTAAACAAGAGCAAAATGGGGCTCAGAACAAATTTTAACGCAAAACCTTAACATTGACCCTAGGGGTCAATTTCAATTAAAGGCCAAGGCCACCAAACTGCGATGCATCTTGGTCTACTCATCGAGGCGCATCAGCATATGAAGTTTCGTGATCGTTTCGTGACCGTAGGGGCAGACGTTTTCTTCAGAACAGACTTTAACGCAAAACCTTAATGTTGAACCTATAGGTCAAGGTCACTAAAACTGTGGTGCATCATGGTCTACTCATTGAGGCGCATCAGCATATGAAGTTTTGTGACTGTAGATGCAGCAGTTTGCTCAGTTTCTGATATCAAGTCTGAACGCGACACTGATGCCAAAAGTATAGCACAAGCCACCCTCACTTTGTGAAGGTGAGCTAAAGGCATATTTATGGGGTAATGGGTTAAGATATGCTGAATCATACTCATTGAACACTTTCAATCCTGGTCTAACACCTAATGAGGTAGCATCAGAGCTGAGCTACCATTATTTCTCAGAGTTCAATAAAATGTTCAAAATCAATGATTGATTGCCATTGGAACAGATTCAACAATATTCTGAAGGTTACTCACACATGCACAGCTCAAAAACACAAATCAAAGTACTTCCTTTATACCCTTTATGTGCTGAATAAAAATGCCTGAAAAAGTTCTTCAATGAATTATTCCTCTTTGACCAAATATGCAATCTAACAGGGCTCCCGATAAGCGGATACTTCAAAGACTAAAATCTTTATTTCTGAATTAAACCTTATGGTGACACCGTGTATCTAATCATGAGAATTGTATCTTCGAAATGATTCTAATAATGAGAAGTCACACAATAAGATTTTGTGCTGAAAAGAGTGATAAATTGTTGGATTTGTGTCTAATCAGATGCCAATTGTTTGCAAATGCCATTGAGCCCTAAAGACAAGTACACTCATCTTTTAAAAACAGTGTCCAGCAGGAATCTTTTTCAAAATCCTAACTGGTGCTTGTTCAACTCTTTCAACACTATGTAGCTCTTGCAGGTGATTAGGTTCCCTTGTGGATCACTTAGTTTCAAAAACATGAACCACCCTACTTGGAATTCTGGGTAGTTTTATATAATTATACTGCATGGTCTAAATTAGCGAACAGTGAAGAGCCTGATCAGAGGGCTCCTATAGGAACCCTCTGATCTGGGTCTACACTGTTTGCAAATGTAATGAGCATATTCTAAACATTGTGTCCAAAGAATTATAGCAGATAGCTTAACCCATTACCCCATAAATATGCCTTTTTATGCCTCTAATTTATTCCTTCACTGAAAAAATATTAGTTCCAATTTACACAGTTATGAATATGTGTGACAAGAAATATTTTCTATATTCCAGGAGATAGTAGCTTAAAGCAGGCTGAAAGTAAAGCAGAATGCACCTTAAGGTGTATTCTGCTTTATTTTCAACCTGCTTAAAGTGGTCACCTATTTTCAAAACTAGAAACAGGCTATGGAGTAAAGGGGTTAAAGCAGCCACCTGTCTTGTAAACTGAAATCAAGTTATGACGGAAAAAGAGGTAAGAAAACAGATGCATTTAGATATACAGCGCTCCCTCTCTACAACGACATCCAATGGGAGACACAAATTGTGTCCGTTGTTCAGAGGGAGTCATTATAGGACAGGAAATTGGTTTACATTTGCAAACAGCTTGAATCCAGATCAGACGCTGCGTAACGCAGCGTCTGATCTGGATTCAAGCTGTTTGTCACTCGTCATTAACTTTTGTTCTGTCAAAATGTCAAATATGTAACTTTGAGAAAAACAGCAGACAACAACTTTAAGCACACAATAGTACAGCAGTTAAAGCATTAGAATAATTTTCCTGTTAAGGGACCTGCAGCAAGCGCCGTTGTAAAGAGGGAATCATTGTTCAAAGGCCGTTGTAGGGAGGGAACACTGTAGATAGTTTATCAGCCTGGTAATTCATATATTATAGTATTTTTTATTGTATTTTCTGATAGTGATTGCCTGAGCAATAAGAATACTAGAATATATGTATTTTAGACTATAAATAAAGTAATAAATCTTGACAGAGCAGGGTCCTGAGTATTCACTTGCATGTGGATATTCATAGAAATTTAATACTTAATAGGATTTTGACATATTACCTGGCAACAACCTCATAAGTTTTATTCTTTATCAAGAATTTGTTTTGTGCATAAGTGTTCTGAGCGACAGTGATATATCATTTTTAAGGCTGTTATTGGCCAAATACCAACATTTCAAGTCTTGAAAATTCTAATTTCAAAGATTGAAAATTAATCTGAATAGAAAATCAAATTTCATATTTCAAAACCTGTTTTCAGGATCAGGCTTACTCAAAAGAAAATAAATTTACCAGGTTCAAATACAGGTGGTTGATTATTACAGGTTAACCCATAACTACATAAATATGCCTTTTTTAAGCCTCTAATTTATTCTTCCATTCAAGAAAATATTTCCATATTGTACATCAAAAATATGCATCATAAGAAATATATTCTATATCCAAGCAGACGATAGCTTAAAGCATGCTGAAAGTAAAGCAGATTGAGCTGAATGAACATTCTGCTTTTCTTTCAACTTACTTTAAGTGGTCACCTATCTTCAAAACTAGAAACAGGCTATGGGGTAACTGGTTGAAATTAAACAGAGAGTTCCTGAAGGAGTTTTATGCTTTACACTTGTCTTGCAATAACCCTTTTCCAGTCTACAGACAGCCCTATGCTTATTTAACCCATTGACCCATAAATATGCCTTTTTACACCTTGAATTTATTCCTCCATATACGAAAATTGTTCCACTTTATGCAGTCATGATTATGTACTGTAAGAATTATTTTCTATACCTTAGCAGATGGTAGCTTAAAGCAGGTTAAAAGTAAAGAAGGAATATGCCTGAAGGCACATTCTGCTTTACTTTCAACCTGCTATAAGTAGACACCTGTCTTCAAAACTAAAATCAGGCTATTAGGTATTATGGTATTTGGCAATGTTAACCACACTTAGGCTCAGAGCCTGGGACTACGACGGTGCTTGGTCTGTACAATGTTGCAACGCAATAAGGCAGGTTTTGGCATGGCATGGCTCATATCCAAAGATCACTCTACTTACTGCTGAGATGGGTCGTTCCCCAAAGTAGACTGTTTCTAAGGTGGACTGGTCTGGGTTTCTGCTTGACCAGGCTGACTTTGGCTGCTTGGGTACACTGAAAGAAGACACAGACATTGACTGTATCAGCCACTAAACCATATATAAATAGTATAACCTGAGTGCCATCACAGAACTGTTAGGTCTGTCAATAACTTCTGGCTCCAAGGTTATAAAGCATTTGAGTTGAGTCTGGGTCTGTTCTCAAGCATTTAATTGGTCAGATTTGAGCCTAGGCTCAAATCTGACCTATCAAATGCTTGAGAACGACTACAGACTCAACTCAAATGCTTTATAACCTTGGACCCTGGTGTTACTTACAACATTATTATCATACAGTCAAACCTGTGATCGTCAGCAAATCATTTAAGAAGTAAGATTATCTCAATTATTTTCAGCCTGCTTTAACCCTTTGAACCCTAGTCCCGCATATAGGTGTCCTTTTCAAACAGTGTACATGTGAATAGTACACTTGTCCTATGCAAACAGTGAAGACCCAGATCAGAGGGCTCCGAAAGGAGCCCTCTGATCAGGGTCTTCACTGTTTGTCATAATGCCGAACATTGACAAAAACAACCCTTAAAAGTCAGAAATGGACTAGACTTAAATGGAGCCCTCTGATCAGGGTCTTCACTGTTTGTCATAATGCCGAACATTGTCAAAAACAACCCTTAAAAGTCAGAAATGGACTAGACTTAAATGGAGACTGGAATTGTCCATTTAAAGCTATAGGGAGGAAAGAGTTAAGCTATCATTTGCTAGGATATAAGAAATATTTTATGTTGCACATTAATTTCTGTATAAGATGAAACTAATCAAATGTGTAAAAAGATTCTTCTATAGGGTAAAGGGTTAAGAGAAACAATTCTGTAAAGACTTTACTTTCAGGGAAAAATCTTATCACTTTACCCCATAGCCTGTTTCTAGTTTTGAATGCACATTCTGCTTTACTTTCAGCCTGCTTTAAGCTACTATCCTCTAGGATATAGAAAATATTTCTTATGATGCATATTCATGACTGTATAAATTGCATATTCATGACTGCATAAATTGGAAATATTTTCTTCAGTGGATGAATTAATTGAATATGCTAAAAGGCACTTCTATAAGGGAGAGGGTTAACATTAGTAACAGGGTTGGTGCTCTTTCTCATTTCAGGAAGACACCATCTAAAACACTGACATGTCACTTCCACCTACATTATTTCTACATAAACAAGAACTATGCCAAAATAAATGCCATCAATCTTTTTTTCTGACACAAGTGAGAAACATTGAATAAGTCAAACATCACTGCTAAACAGGGCTCCAGATAAGAGGGAGTAAATTGAACATATCCAACATTTTCTCACTCATTTCAGCACCAAATTCTATGGTGTGACTACTCATTAGAATTGTCTCGAAGAGACACTTCTACTGAGTAGTGTCAACATAGGATTCAATTCAGAAATAAAGATTTTAGTTTTAGAAATACTCCCCTTATCTGGAGCCCTGGCTAAAGCAATCTCAGAGATATCAGAGCTTTTAGGAGACACTGTAAACAACATCTCATTAAGAGTTCCAAAAACCTAAACTGCTGGCTTACTGATTTTCATACATCAATTTCTACAAAACCTTTTTATAAACCCTTTACTCCATAGACTGTTCTGGTATTTAAGATAGGAGACCACTAAAAGAAGGTTGAAGGTATAAACTGGAACTATATTCTTTAGTTGTGGAATTAATTAAAGGGGAAACACAGGTTTATCTATTAGATAATGGGTTAAAGAATAAAGTTAATTTATTTGGACTTACCTTAGAAATGGCTGATGTATTGCTATAAGTGTTCCATGGACTGTGACCTCTACACAACACAGGTGAAAATAATCAAACAGTATAGGGACATGGTGGTGTAGACCTTTCGTAGGACTGAAGTGGATGTTGATGGTCCTCGTGCTCACACATTCAGCTCTGCTCAAAGCTCCATTTGTCCTGTAGAAAGGATGAAAACAAAGGTACTTATGCAAATATACAAATATCATTCACTCCTGAGACTTTAACCCATTAACCTATAAGTACACCTTTTTACACCTTTAATTAATTCCTCCACTGAAGAAAATAGCTCCAATTTATACTGTCACAAATAAAAATCATAAGAAATATTTTCCATATTCTAGCAGATATTAGCTTAAAGCAGGCTGAAAGTGAAGCAGAATGCGCCTTAATTCTGCTTTACTTTCAGCTTGCTATAAGTGGTCACATATCTTCAAAACTAGAAACAGGCTATGGGGTAAGGGGTTAAATGGACAAAATTCAAGTTTCCAGTTTAGTCTAGTACATTTTTACAAATTTAAGAGTTGATTTTAACATGATGTTACAAAATCATAAACAGTACAAACACTGATTAAAGGACAAAAATAGGTTTTTTGGTCATGTAAAATTAAATTTTACACTTCTTCTGCTGAATATTCATATATAAAACCCTGTTCAGTATGAATAGTTATCATCAGTACTATAACATCAGCTAATAAAATAAGGAAATCTTCTTATGGAAAGAGAGCACTTGTGTCAGGCTGATCCTGTATGAAATCAGTGAAGACCCTGATAAGACAGCTCCTTCAGGAGCTACTTATCTGGGTCTACACTGTTTTCAAACTGTACTGAAATATATGTTTGTTAATAACAGGATAAGGGTTAAGGCTAACTGTTTTACCCATTTTGTTCATCAGAAAACCAAAGTTCCAACAACAGCTGAATCTCCAGCTTTGACATTTCTTCCTCCATCTGAAATAGAACAGAGCAATGTTGTTAATCAATTTAATCCATAACATGCTAAAAATTTTAATGGACACATATGTTTTCTCCCATTTTCGCCCATGTGGGATAAAGATATTTCCCATGTGGAATCACTCTATCCTTCATACCATGTGACGTCTTTTATTGTTTTCCCAGCTTTACCACTAGCGCTGCATTACGCGGGTAACTAAATGACGTCATTTATTATGACGTTACTATATAAACAATGTCATGTTTGGCGGAAAAAAGGTGCGCAGAAACTGCAGTTATTTCATTATTTAGATCATGTTTAAATGATTTAACCCATTACCCCTTAAAAACGCCTTTTTACGCCTTGAATTTATTCCTCAAATAACAATTATAGCTTCAATTTATACAGTCATGAATATGCTTCATAAGAAATATCTTCTATATTCTAGCAGGAGGTAGCTTAAAGCAGGCTGAAAGTAAAGCAGAATGCGCCTTTCAACCTGCTTTAAGAAGTCACCTATTTTCAAAACTAGAAACGGGCTATGGGGTAATGGGTTAAATGGGAGAAAAAAAATCCACCATTCGGGGGAGAAAATGTCTATGCTACATCAACACTCATGGTGGATTCTTATATTCTGACATCTGGAATGTACTTGTGTGGTAAAACAATGCAGACCCAGGTCAAAGGGCTGCTTCACGAACCCTCTCTGATCTGGGTCTGCACTGTTTGCAAACAATGCTTACATATACAGTCAAACTCCGATATCTGAAACTCTCTCAACTCGAAGTTTCCACCATCTTTACAGCTGAATTTCATTATTTCTACCTATCGAGCATATATCCTTATATCTTTACCCATTCCTCACCACAACTGAATATTCATTAATGCTGTTGAATACAGGTGGCAGCTTAAAGCAAGATAAAAGTAAAGCAGAAAGCTCCTAAATTAACTTTCTGCTTTGCTTTTATCTTGCTTAAACCCTTTCCCTTATAGAAGCGACTTTTAGCGCATTCATTTTATTCATCCGCCAAAGAAAATAGTTCCATTTTATATTGTCATGAATAAGTACTATAAGTAATATTTTCTATACACTAGCAGATAGTAACTTAAAGTAGGCTGAAAGTAAAGCAGAATGTGCCCTAGGGCACATTCTGCTTTACTTACAGCCTGCTTTAATATGTCACATATCTTAACTACTAGAAACAGGCTATTGGTTAGAGGGTTAAGCAGTATATTGCTTTTATCTTGCTTTAAGCAGCATATTACCTCAATTACAAACGAATACATGTGATTTGTACTTTTGGAAATGGAGCACTGCAGGTTTAACCATTACCCCATAAATACATCATTTTACGCCTTTTATTTATTCCTTCACTGAAGAAAATAATTCCTTTTTATACAGTAATGGGTATACACCTTAAGAAATATTTTGTAAATCCTAGCAGATGGTAGCTTAAAGCAGGCTGAAAGTAAAGCAGAATGCGCCTCAAGGCGCATTCTGCTTTACTTTCAACCTGCTTTAAGTATTCGCCCATCTTCAAAACTTGAAACAGGCTATGGGGAACTGGGTTAAAACATCAGCTTTAGCCTATTTCGCATGGGTATATCTTGGTCTTACTGTATTTCACAATTATTCCACATAGCAATATTTAACAAAATTAGTTTACCAACTGCAATTTAATTTACTGTAAAAAAGAAAGTTTTACTTAATTGATCTAATATTAAGAAAATACAATTGAATTAATAGAAGACGATAATACAGGAATTCAAGATTAATTTAGATTCAACAACAATAATCTGTAATGACAGTTAAATGGTGAACAATTTTATTTTGCCTAAAAGGCACTTTGAAAATTTAATGCTTTCAATGTTTTTTTGTTGTTTTTTTTACTAATTCAGACAAATATTTCTGAAATGTTTCCACACTTTTTTGGCGACACTAGTGTGCTAGAAAGTGAATGGTAGATTTTATCACCAAAGGGAGAAAACTCAATGATTAAGCAAGAGAATGTATCAGCTAGTTATAGTTCTTAGACTCTTGTATTGATAATAATGGTTCAGTATAGAACAGGGTTGAGGAAATCAGAATTTGTGAAACAATATGCTCCCTGTTGTCATCATGACTTCTAAATGATTTACCTTACATGACCCAAGTTGTACTGGGCTTAACCCTTTCCCACATAGGAGCGCCTTTTAGCGCATTTAATTTATACCTCAACTGAAAGAAATAGTTTCAATTTCTGCAGTAATGGTTAGGTATTATAAGAACTCTTTTCTATATTTTAGCAGACGGTAGCTTAAAGTAGGTTGAAAGTAAAGCAGAATGTGCCTTAAGGCGCATTCTGCTTTACTTTCAATCTGCTTTTAGTGGCCAACTATCTTCAATTCCAGAAACAGGCTATGGGGTAAAGGGTTAAGGGCTTCTTAAGCGTAGTACACATGCCAAACAGTATGGCAAGCAATGCAGATCCTGATCAATGAGCTCCTTCAGAAGCCCTCTGATCTGGCTCTACGCTGTTTGCAAAAGATTATATACTCCAACACAGCACTGCAAGGATTAAGGCAAGTGTCTGCTAAAAACAAGCAATATAAGTAACTATTGAGGCTTCTAAACCATTCAGAGTTCTTCAGCATATGATCAGGGTCCAAACTGTTCAACACATTTGTCAATAGACTCAATACTTCTACAGAAAACTGCCTGAAATCTATATTGAAAGGAATAGTACATAATTACAGCACACACGCAATTAACTTTTTCAGTTACATTCATGAATATGTATAATATGAAATAGTTTCGATATTCTGTGTGTTAAATGTTGTGTGATGCGTCTTGTGTGTTGGTGTGGCGTCTGTGTGCTTGTCATCTCTCGCTTTCAGCCTCCACCGCTAGCTAGCTGTCTTGTACAATGAAAAGAGAGCCGAGATGCTGGGACACCCGCAGCAGCTAGATGACAAATCAAATCAGGATTAAGCCTAAGTAAGAGTAAGCAAATTGAAGCTTAACGCAGGCTGAAAGTAAAGCAGAATGTGCCTTCAGGCACATTCTGCTTTACTTTTAACCTGCTTTAAGATGTCATTTTCTTATCTTGAAAACTAGAAACAGTTAATGGGGTAAAGGGTTTGTTTACTAATGTAGCCATGTATGTGTACCTGTAAACTGTTGACTAGTGTGTGGAACCTGTAGAGGATGACATCGTTGACAACCAGGTCCTCACTCCTGTACAGTATCTGGAAGGTGCGGCTCACTGCCATGTCATTTATCACATGGGCCGGGATGTCATTGTCTTGGCCTACAAAATAACAAACACACAATGTCACCTCATAGGTTTTATTATTGTGCTCTAGCTGAGACAAGTACGGTAAATCCTCTCTATTGTGACCACTAAATTAACCCATTACCCCTTAAAAATGCCTTTTTACACCTCTCATTTATTCCTCCACTGAAGAAAAAAGTTCCAGTTTATACAGCCAAGAATATGTACCAGAAGAAATATTTTCCATATCCTAGAAGATGGTAGCTTAAAGCAGGCTGAAAGTAAAGCAGAATGTGCCTTAAGGCACATTCTGCTTTACTTTCAACCTGCTTTAAGTGGTCACCTGTTTTTAAAGCTAGAAATAGGTTAAGAGGTAATGGGTTAATTTAATTATCAAGAATTTAAGGGCAGGTGGCTGTTTAAAGTCAGGCAGAAGTAGGAGTTTTCTGTTTTACTTTCACCTTGCTTTACGCTGTCACCTGTCTTTCATACAATCATTTGACCTTATTTTTAGTGGTCGTAATAGAAGGATTTTACTGTACAGTAAACCTCTCTATTCTGACAACTAAAACGAAGTCTAATTGATTGTACAAAAGACAGATGACAGCTTAAACAAGGAGCTAAAGGAGCCTTCTGTTTTACTGTCACTTAAAGGACTTGTCCTGTATTAGATTGCCTCCTGTCTTAAAATCGCCCAATGCAATCTTTTCTTGAACAGCTGCTCAAGTCATAGAGCCACAGCAATGATATGTACCTGTTCAGATATATGTACCTATGAAGAATACTTGTACTATGCAAACAGTGAAGACCCAGATAAGAGGGCTGCCAAATGAGCCCTCTGATTAGAGCCTGCTCTGTTTGTGATTTTGTAATTAATTGTAAAAGACAACCCTACATAATCAGACTTCATTGGAAATTTGAGTTGTTACAGTGGAGAATCTGTTATTCTTTCCCAATAAACGCGTTTACGCTAAAACTATTATTTCGATTGCAACCAGTTTGGAGCCAGATCAGACGCCGGGTAACCCGGCGTCTGATCAGGCTCCACACTGTTTGCCACCAAGATTAACATGAAATATCAGAATTGTCCAAAAGTTGTTCTTTTCTACGTTTTAGTGCTTTGCGTTTGCGTACGTTTGCGTTTAAACAGGAAAGTATAACAGATTCTCCACTGTATGAATTAACTCATTGCTCCCTAGATACAGATTTCTACACGTCTAATTTATTCTTCCACTGAAGAAAATTGTTCCAATTTATACAGTCATGAATATGTATCATAGAAATATTCTCTATATTCTAGCAGATTGTAGCTTAAAACTGGCTGAAAGTAAAGCAGAATGAGCCTTAAGTTAAGGCACATTCTGTTTTCCTTTCAACCTGCTTTAAGTGTTCACATGTCTTCAAAACTAGAAACAGGCTGTGGAGTTAAGGATATAAAAAGTCTGGCTGTATTTTTGACTTGACAACACTGATGGCTTACGTGGCCGAGATGTAAGACAAAACAAGAGCCCCATGGGGCATATTTCGCTCACCTGAGAATAGCTGACAAAATGGAGATAATGATTTATGTCCAGGACGGGGTAATTTTTGACCTGATGGGGCATGTAATTTTTGACCTGATGGGGCATAATTTGAACAATCTTGATAGAGGACCTGTAGATGATGCTATATGTGCCAAATATCTAAGATCAGGGTACTAGGGTTTTAGACGAGACGTTTCCATTGAAAAAATCTATTTTTAGCTCCTGTGACCTAAATATGCAACAACTTGATAGAGGACCTGTAGATGATGCTATGTGCCAAATATCTAAGCTCTGGCCCTTGTAGATTTTTATGAGAAGATTTTTTAATTTTTTTATAGAAAAAATCTATTTTAAACTCCTGTGACCTAGATATGCAACAGACCGGAACCATTTGAACAAAATAGGTAAAGGATATCTAGAAGTGTCACCATACCAAATATCAAAGCTCTTGCCATATTAGTGTCAGAGAAGAAGACGTTTGAAAATTTCACTTCATAACTCTATGTAAAACTGTGACCCCCGGGGCGGGGCCAATTTTGACCCCAGGGGCATAATTTGAACAAACTTGATAGAGGACTTGTAGGCGATGCTATGTGCCATATATCTAAGCTCTGGCCCTTGTAGTTTCAGACAAGATTTTTTTTTTAAGTTTTCATTTATAAAATCTATTTTTAGCTCCTGTGAACTAGATATGCAACCAACCAAAACCATTTGAACAATATTGGTATAGGACATCTAGAAGTGTCACCATGCCGAATATCAAAGCTCTGGCCGTATTCGTTTCAGAGGAGAAGACGTTTAAAAATTTCACTATATAACTCTATGTAAAATTGTGACCCCCGGGGCGGGGCCAATTTTGACCCCAGGGGCATAATTTGAACAAACTTGAGGACCTGTCGATGATGCTATGTGCCAAATATCTAAGCTCTGGCCAAGTTGTAGTTTCAGACAAGAAGATTTTTTAAGATTTCGTTATTTTTTCACTTTGGTTGCCATGGCAACCAGAGTTCTACATTGATTTTAATTCTTTGAACAAATTTGAAAGAGCTTGACCCAAGGAACATTCCTGTAAAGTTTGGTTGAAATCTGACAAGAGGTATAAGAGGAGATGTCATTTGAAGCGATTGTTAACGACGACGGACAACGCACGACGGACGACGGACACAGGGCCATCCCAATAGCTCACCTTGAGCCTTTGGCTCAGGTGAGCTAAAAAGTCTTGCAGGAAATTTGATTATCTCTACGTGTCCCCATGGGTTGTTCACTCAGACTGATTACTTTATTTGAAGTCTGACCTCTTCATTTTGTAATTATTAGCCATTCAATTCCTAATATTTGAACATAAGTACGCTGTCTTTTAGCAGTTTTCCTGATCGTGTAGTAAAAAGGGCTCTATTATCTCCCTTGTTGATACAGTGGAGAAGACGTTATTCTTTCTCAATAAGCATGCTTATGCTATAACTATTATTTCAAAGTTAATGCAAACAGTCTGGAGCCAGATCAGACGCTCGGGTCATCCAGCGTCAGGCTCCAAAACTGTTTGCCACTCAGATACTAATAAATGGTAAGAAATTTCAAAATCATGTAATTTTCTCTATTTTAGTGCATTGTGTTTTGTTTGCATTTAACCCATTACCCAATAGCCTGTTTCTAGTTTTGAAGACAGGTGACCTCTTAAATCAGATTGAAAGTAAAGCAGAATGCACCTCAATTAAAGCACATTCTTCTTTACTTTCAGCCTGCTTTAAGCTATCATCTGCTAGAATTCCTAAATATTTTCATGGTGTAGTTTTATGACTATAAATTGGATCTATTTTCTTCAGTGATGGAATAAATTACCCCATTACCCCACAGCCAGTTTCTAGTTCTGTAGATAGATGACCACTTAAAGCAAGTTGTAAGTAAAGCAGCATGTGCCTTAAGGCACATGCTGCTTTACTTTCAGCCTGCTTTAAGCTAAAACTTTCTACGATATCATATAGAAACTATTTCTTATGATACATATATTCATGACTGTATAAATTAGAGCTATATAGTTCGGAGGAGGAATGAATTAAAGGAGTAAAAAGAGGTATCCATGGGGTAATGGGTTAAATGTGCTGAAAAGCAGGTTGCCACTTTGAAATCAGGTGGCCACTTAAAACAGGTTGACGGAAAACAGAATATGCATTCTGCTTAAATGTCAGCCTGCTTAAGCTACCATCTGCTAGAAAATATTTCCTATGGTACTTGTTCATGACTTCAGTGGAGAAAAATTACATGCGCTAAAAGGCACTTCAAAGGGGGGAAAGGGTTGAAGAAGATGGCATAATGGCAATTAACTCTTTCCTCCCTGAAACTTCAAATGGACAATCCCAGTTTCCATTTCAGTCTAGTCCATTTCTGACTTTTAAGGGTTGTTTTTGTCTATGTTTTGCATTATGACAAACAGAGAAGACCCAGATCATGAGGGCTCCTTAAGGAGCCCTCTGATCTGGGTATTCACTGTTTGCATTGGACAATGCACTTTTCACATGTACACTGTTTAAAAAGGATGCCTATATGCGGGACTAGGGTTCAAAGGGTTAAGGGGTTAAAGTATTGTTAAGCTTGTGTTAAAGTGACTATGCCAACCTTAAATAGTTGTAGTTTCCTGGTTGCATAGGCTCAGAAAAAGCCTGACAGTAATAGGAAGCGGCTAGTTGTGCTATTTATTTGCAGTACATGTACATTACAATTACCTTAATTGTATGGCTAAACATGTCAATAATTGTAATTAGTTCTATTGTGTCTTCATGTGGTAAAACAGCATCTAGTGCCTCTAACATGTAGCTTAACCCTTTGAACCCTAGTCCCGCATATTGGCGTCATTTTGCAAACAGTGTACATGTGAATAGTACACGTGTCCTAAGCAAACAGTTAAGACCCAGATCAGAGGGCTCCTAGGAGCCCTCTGATCAGGGTCTTCACTGTTTGTCATAATGCCAAACATTGACAAAAACAACCCTTAAAAGTCAGAAATGGACTAGACTTAAATGGAAACTGGAATTTTCCATTTAAAGTTTCAGGGAGGAAAGAGTTAACCCATTATCCCATAGCCTGCACATGTTTCTACTTTAAAGGACTGGTGATCACTTAAAGCAGGTTGAAAGTAAATCAGAATGCACCTTCAGGCATTGAACAATTACCATCAATTAGTTTTTCTTTTTTAATTAATTGTTACACGTATTTGTAACCCGATTTAAACACAATTTATACTTAATATGTCATTATTAGTTGGAAACAGGTGGATTGTGCTGATGGGTATGTAAGAAAGGATCAAATAGTTACATCAATCTTAACCCATTACCCCACGAATACCCCTTTTTACGACTTTAATTTATCCCTCCACTGAAGAAAATAGTTTCTCTTTAAACAGTCATGGATAGGTTCAATAAGAAATATTTTCTATATCCTAGCAGAATGTAGCTTAACGCAGGCTGAAAGTAAAGCAGAATATGCCTTAGGCACATTCTGCTTTAAAACTTTCAACCTGCTTTAAGTGGTAACTTAATTATCTTCAATACAAGAAACAGGAAATGGAGTAATGGGTTAAAGCAGATGATATTTTGGCAGTAGAAATTGATGTATGGTATTCAGTGACAACTGCAAATGCTAGTACACTAGGGGCCTGCCTGATTTTGTCTGTGGGAAGTTGTTGACTAATAACTAATGACATGGATTGTTTTGTACAATCAACTCTCTATAAAGTGATGGCCTGGTTCCCTGTCTTCTATTACATTGATCTGAAACTGATGCTGTTACACATTGAAAATTTCTGCCTTCTGTAGACATGTATCTGGACTGCATTCAATAAAAACTTCTAACTCTGGTGGCATCCTTGCCATTACATTCAGAATATTTTTAAAGTCAAATTAGGTCAAGGACAAATAAAGGTTAGGTATACAGGTTGGTTGGGAATGGTCCCAGGCAACAATTGTGTATCACAGCAATGAGGGAAGCGGTGTTGGTGCAAGATGAAAGGGTAAAATGTACTCCATTTAAAATATTCCAAATTAGATAAAGGTCAAGGTCAAATCAAGGTTGGGTGATATGGGTGGATTGGTATTGGTCCAAAGTATCAAGTGCCTAATGTTTTAACTCATTGCTACACATAGACACCATAGGAGGCCTTAAACCCATTTCCCTATAAATATGCCTATAATTTATTCCACCACTGAAGTATATAGTTTCAATTAATACAATCAAGAATTTGTTTCATGAGAAATGTGTTCTATATCCTTGCATATTTATGGTAGCTTAAAGCAGTCTGAAAGTAAAGCAGAAGGTGCCTTAAGGTCAGGAATATTCTGCTTTACTTTCAACCTGCTTTAAGGGGTCACTTATCTTAAATATAAGAAACAGGCTATGGGGTAATGGGTTAATGTTATCCCCTTCCTACTCCTAAGCACCATATGATGCCTTTACCCTGTCCTGATTAATTTTAATACCCTCAAATGAAGACTCCTTGATAGTGTTAAATACAGCTTAAAGCAAGACAGTACTACAGCTTAATTGCTAAACTTTCATCTTGTTTTATGCAGTCGCCTGCCTCAAACACAAACTTGCCATGAATGCTATATCAGTATGATTTTGTTGATTTGCATAATTATGGCGTGCTCCAAATAAACACCAAATCATATCAGTATAGTGTTATTACTCATTAGAATCGTCTCTTCGAGATGATTCTAATAAGTAATGACGCCATATGGTTTAAAGCAGAAATAAAGATTTTAGTTTTCGAAATACTCCCCTTATCTGGAGCCTTATGCATAAGGAGGGCAGGGCTTATAAACATTATGTAGGCTCATTTCACTCCATAGTTAACCCTACAAAACTTGGCCTTGCATGAAATGTGAACTGGTCTTCTGATGAAAATTACTACAGTCTCTTGTGATTGATATTATTTTTGCTGTGATGAAAGAAAACTCAGCCCATCTAATTACATGGGTGAACGTCAAAACATTTCTAATTACAGTAAAAATCCTCCTATTGTAACAGCCACTAAATATATTCTACTTCTTAATAGTAAAGCAGAAGGTTCCTACAGGAATTTTCTGCTTTACTTGTTTCTTGCTTTGTGTTATCGCCTGTCTTTAATACCATTATTTAGTAATATTTTCTGTAATCAAAATGGCGGAGTGTTACTGTATTGAAAACCCAGTTTTCTACGAACCCAGTATAAAAACCCTTATCTGCCAATAACCCCATTGCCATTGGCAACCAGTTTCAATCCTTTTCATGCTGCTATTTTGTCCTTATACAGGGCTCCAGATAAGAGTGAGTCAACTGAACAAATCCCAACATTTTCTCACTCATTTTAGCACAAAATCCTATGGTGTTACTACTCATTAGAATCGTCTCAAAGAGACGATTCTAATGAGTAGTGACACCATAGGGTTTAATACAGAAATAAAGATTTTAGTTTTTGAAATACTCCCCTTATCTGGAGCCCTGCTTATATAATAATTTTGAAACTTTACTTTCAGACATGTAGTTGTCAAAAGTTGGTTAGAAGAAACACAGAAAGCTCCTAAAGGAGATTTTTGCTTTACTTTCAATCTTCTTAAAGCTACCATCTTTATTACAAACTGAAAAAGCAATGACTTAAAGGGTCAAAATCATAGACAACTATTCTACAACTTGTTTGTTTTATAACTAATTAACAATTTTCTGTGCTTGTTGATCAGGATCATATTTGACAACTGCTGTGAATGTGATCCGTGTGAACGACTATCAAACTTGTGGGCAATCTATTAACCCATTACCCCATAAATACACCTTTTTACGCCTCCAGTTTATTCATCCACTGAGGAGAATAGGTCCAAATTACATAATTATGAATATGTACTACAAGAAACATTTTCTTTATTCTAGCAATTATTTGCTTAAAGCAGGCTGAAAGTAAAGCAGAATGCGCCCATAGGCACATTCTGCTTTACTTTCAACCTGCTTTAAGTAGTAACTTAATAATAATAATAATAACTTGTTTTCAAAAATATATATAAACAGGCTATTGGGTAATGGGTTAAGACAGATGACAGCTTATTGCAGTAGAAATGTGAGGACAAAATCTCTGGTAGCTTTCTGCATTATGTATGGTATTCCTGAGATAAACACCAAAGTGTCAACCCCTAGTGATTCATACGTGCATCAAATGAAATGCAAATCAGATTGAAATTTTGAATGCCAAAGACAAATACCGGTTTTATAAATCAATTCAGCATAGCATGTGACTGAAATATTTCCCCAAATAAAGCACTATCTTAAGGTGTTTATGCTGGAAGACCTACCGGGTATTCAACATTCAATCATGAACTTTTTATTGGTTGTATTTTCAAGCTTCTTTCTATAGCTTATTTTAAGTGTTTACAACAGGTAACTTATTTAAGCAGACTGATGGAAAAGCAGAAGTATCCATTTATCGCAGTATATATTTTCGTTGGGCCGGAATTTTGACCCTACATGTACTCTAAAAACTCTACTTTTCTGTGTAAGATTACCTTTAAAAATTCATTGAACAGGTCCTTTAAGAGAAATTGTAGAGACTAAATTTGTCACCTATATTTACTCTTTGCATGCTAGCAGTAGAATCGTGATTTTCTGAATCAGTAGATGGTAAGGACAAACATTCAACCATATAGTACAGTTACGATAGTATTAAGCTAAAGATTAACGAGCCATGGAACAGATCACTGGAAAGTCATATGTTTGGTAATGTACAATATTGAAAATTAACAAATAAAACATTCCAGTAGAACAACTACCAGAAAATTACCAACAAGTGCTCTGTGTATAGTCAAACAGTGAAACAAAAACTTCCAAAGTGACAGGAACTCTTCAAATGTGAGGAAACAAGAATCAGTCAAACTCAATAACTTCAGATTACATTAACTCTTTCAACGCTATAAGTAACTCTTGGGGGTATAAGGTTCCATTGTGGGTCATTTTAGTAACCAAAACATGAACCAGTCTACTTGGAATTCTGGGTAGTTTAATAAATACTGCTATAAACTAGCAAACAGTGTAATAATTCTATAGAAATCCTCTGGGTCTGCACTGTTTGCAAATGGAATGAGTGTTTTTTAAGTAGGTCAACAAAGTTGAAAGAGTTCATGTTTTCTATGCTGGAAACATGTATATATAGATGCTTCAAACAATGTAGACGCTGATCAGAGGGCTACTTCAGAAGTCCTCTGATCAGCGTCTGAACAGTTAACCTTATATAGCTTGGTTTATTTATTTATTACTATTTTGTTAAAACAGCCTTACAAATCAACATTAAAATGTAATTTTACTACAAATCAGAATAATAATCTATATGAAATATTCAGCATCAGAAAGATTAATGACAAACATACCTATATTTCAAAGTTAAAACATAGAAATGAACATTCCCATATTTCAAGGTAAAACTTGTTTTTACAGTACTTTGAAATACAATTATGTTTTACTTACAGCTATCAAGGGTTGACTATTGTGACCACTGCAATCAGTTTGCATCCAGACCAGATCAGACCCCTCAAAAGGTGGAGCCTGGTCTAAAATCCAAACTGTGCGCCTTTGAATATTTGTGCATAATAAACGAAACCGGTTAATTTCAGGATTTAAACTGGTGACATTTTGAGAAGGTGACATTCAAACTGCATTCAAATAAGTGTTAATCATTTGATTTGTCAATGTCAATTAAATAAAGGACAACCTATACCTTTTCCAGGTGTATTTGAGTTTCTGACTGGAATAGCTGTAAAAGAATCAAAATCAATTTAAAATCACACCTGTGTTTGTTAACTTGACCATTGATTTATTCCTCCACTGAAGAAAGTAGCTCAGCTTTTTCAGTCATGTATAATTATGTATCATAAATATTTTCTATATTCTGGCAGATGCTAGCTTAAAGCACATGCTGCTTTACTTTCAATCTGCTTTAAGTGGTCATCTGTCTTCAATACTAGAAACAGGCAATTTAAGCAGAATGCACCTTGAAGCACATTCTGCTTTTCTTTCAGTCTGATTTAAGTTATTATCTGCCAGGACCTAATAGAAAATATTTATGATACATAGTTATAAATGACTGCATAAAGCTGAACTTATATTTTCTTCCAGGATATAGAAAATATTTCTCATTATGCATATCCATACCTGTATAAAATGAAACTTTTTCTTCAGCAGAGGAAGAAATTAAATGTGTAACAAGAGCACCGCAAGCCGGGCACATTATACGCCCGTAAAATCGATCTTAGAATGTAGTCATACCAAAACCCTATCAAGGTAAAAACAAAAGGGGAAGAACCGGGTTACCCTGAAAGTTAGGGGTCATATGCTGACCAAGTTTCAAAAGGATGGGAATAAATTTGTTTGAGAACGAGAGCTACAAACAAAAAATGCCCGTTTTTTGACGATAAAGGGGGCATTACTCTTGAATGTCAGGGGCAATCTTGCTGGTTATGGAGCTTGACCGAGACATTATGGTCATACACATGCTGACAAAGTTTCAAAAGGATTGGATAAATTTATTTGAGTTAGAGAGCGGACAAACTAAAAAATGCCCGTTTTTGACAAAATAAGGGGCATAACTCTTGAATGTCTGGGGCAATCCTGCTGGTTATAGAACATAACAGAGACATTATGGTAATACACATGCTGACCAAGTTTCAAAAGGCCTGAAATAAATTTCTTTGAGTTAGAGAGCGGACAAACTAAAAAATGCCCGTTTTAGATGAAAAAAGGGGCATAACTCTTGACTGTTTGTGGCAATCTTGCTGGTTATGAAACATAACCGAGACATTATGGTAATACACATGCTGACCAAGTTTCAAAAGGCCTGAAATAAATTTGTTTGAGTTAGAGAGCGGACAAACTAAAATATGCCCGTTTTTTACGAAAAAAGGGGCATAACTCTTGAATGCCTGGTGCAATCCTGCTTGTTATCAAACTTGACAGAGACATTATGGCCATACACATGCTGACCAAGTTTCAAAAGGATTAAAATAAATGTGTTTGAGTTATAGAGCAGACAAACTAAAATATGCCCGTTTTTTACGAAAAAAGGGGCATAACTCTTAAATGTCTGGGGCAATCCTGCTGGTTATCGAACTAGACCGAGATATTATGGTCATACACATGCTGACAAAGTTTGAAAAGGATTAAAATAAATTTGTTTGAGTTAGAGAGCGGACAAACTAAAATATGCCCGTTTTTTACGAAAAAAGGGGCATAACTCTTGAATGTCTGGAGTAATCCTGCTGGTTATCGAACTTGACCGAGATATTATGGTCATACACATGCTGACAAAGTTTGAAAAGGATTAAAAAACATTTCTTTGAGTTAGAGAGCGGACAAACTAATATGCCCATTTTTGACAAAAAAGGGGCATAACTCTTGAATGTCTAGGTCAATCTTGCTGGTTATCGAACTTGACCGAGATATTATGGTCATTCACGTTCTGACCAAGTTTCAAAAGGATTAGACTAAATTTGTTTGAGTTAGAGAGCGGACATGAAAAAGTTAACGGACGGACAGACGGACGGACGGACGGACAGCGCCACGACATAATACGTCCCGTCTGAAGACGGGCGTATAAAAAGGCATATTTTTGGAGTAATGGGTTAAGCAAACAACCACATCAATTGCCAGTAGAGGCAATGTACCATAAAAGTCTACCTGTACCCCTATTATTAAACACAATAGACTTTTAGTGAAGTCAGCTTTATGGCTGTGCCTTGTGCAACATTGACCACACAAAGCTATTGAATTGCACAATCATCATCAGCAAGCAACAATTCTAAACTCTTTACCAAAGGAAATTAAAGTCTTGGTTCAAAGCCCTGGGGCATAATTCTTTGAACTACATTTAGAAGTATTGTACAGTCAGACTTGTTTTTGTCATCATGAAATAGAGAGATATGAAAATCATTTCAGATAGAAAATTGCAGCATAAAAGTAATGCAGAAAATTCCTGAAAAAACTTTCTGCATTTTTTGTACTGTATATTAATTAGCTGTCACCTGTTTTTAAACAGTCCATGTATTTTCCTGATAAAAAAGTTTACTTTACACCGGTTTGACTGTAGTTTGTATTTATTCATTGAATAAGAAATCTTGAAATATATATTGAAGTGCAAATAGGTCAAACGTAAAATAGGTTATTGCAACAAGTGTAAAACACCCTTACCTCTAATCAAAACATTGAGTGACTTAACCATTTCTCCCATAAAGTTTTATACACCTTTTAGCACTTTCAGTTTGTTCTTCCACTGAAGAAAATTAATATTTTCTATATCCTAGCAGTTGGTAGCTTAAAGCAGGCTGAAAGTAAAGCAGAATGCGCAATTGCGCATTCTGCTTTACTTTCAACCTGTTTTAAGTGGCCACCTGTCTTCAAAACGGTAGCTGGTCTTAATGTCCCATTGCATGAATGTACCATTGCCTCAATGTACCATTTTCAGTCTGAACGTACCATTTAAAAAAAAATCCTATATTACAACCATTGACCATAATTGACCATTATTAGTTGATGAAAAATGAAAATTAGTACCATATATATGTTACTTGGATGAAATGAATTATTTCTTTTAAAACACGATGTTCCTATGTGAGTATTATCCGCTTTTTGTAGAAGTTCAATGAGTTTATACAATTCAATATGTATGTATCTGCATTCTTTTTTCCTACATTCGGGTGTGGGTTTTTTAACTACAAATATCATAAATCAATCAAATTAGATTGGGGATAATCATAAACCATTTCTTTATCTAAGAAAATAGTATTATAAAATTGTTTTCTATCAATTTTATATAGTGGTACGTTCAGTCTAGGAAAATGGTACATTGAGACTGGTACATTGAGGCATTGGTACGTTAAGACCATAAACCTTCAAAACTAGATACAGTCTATGGGGTTAAGGGTTAAACAGTGAAGAGCTAGGACTGTTAAAAAAGGTGTATCTATTGGGTAATTTATGTTAAAGCAAGGTGAACATAAAACAGAAAGCTCCTTTGGCACTGGGGGCCATCGAGGTATCACGAGGTTTGTTTCGCACAGAAGTCCTGTATATGTTCCGCACCGACAAAGTACATATTTTGTGTACCCAAAACGAAAGTAAAACACGAATTTCCTTGAGTGTCTCTCAATTTCGCCTATACTTTTTTTTCCTAGCCGGAACATATTATCAAATAGGTCCGATGGTAGGTAGAACGGTTTCTCGAGCAATCTACGTACAAATTTCATATTATTCATTGTATTACTTGCAAAATAACATAGTCATTCATCCTATGATGTAAAATGTTTCAAATGTATGATATTTGGTAAACAATGCTATTAATCATTATATGAACATTACCTTTTTAGATTGATTGTAACAATGGAATATTATTTGGGTTATAAAGAATCTGCAGTAATGCAATAAATGGATTTTAAATCGAGTTTAACAAATTAACCGTGTATAGGTGCCGCACAGAGTATGTATATGTTACTAAACGAAGTCCATTTTATATGTATATGTTACCAACTGAAGTCATCATTGAATTAATAGGATGCAAACTGCCTAGTATCATGCACTTACTGTTGCCTATACCGTTTATCTGGAAAATAAATAATCTCCACCAAATCTGTTGATAGTGACAGTCCAGTGAGAAAAATTTTTAAAGGTTAAACACACAAAAAACCCGGTCCATTTCATGTAAGTTTCTGAAGCAGTTAAAAGTGCAGGACTAGGAAATGAATTCGATCAATCAACTGTTGCGGAAGCAGATGAAGCTGATAGAGTTGTTGATTTGTCAGAGCAACTGAACTACACTATAATTATTTTGTACGAAACAAATTCAAAGCGACATAATTTCTTTAAAAATGTTGCATCCCGAATTGAAAACCTCATGAACACCTTGGTCTATGTAATCAATTAATCTGTGAAAGTTTGCAACATGTTCTTTATAGGAAAATACTCAAAGGGCTATAATTTTGTAAAACAGAAACAGCCAATATTCCAAACTACACGAACACCTTCATATATAAGCATTTACTCTGGGAAAGTGTTAAGAAAAGTGTATGAGAAGCTGCACAGGTTTTTCACAGGTTTTTCCCTATATATATTCTATTTATGAAACAATGATCTAATAATTACGTATATACCAGCAAATGGTAGCTTAAAGCAAACAGCGTAAAAGTACCTTAATGCTCATTCTGCTTTACTTTCAATTTGCTTTAATAAGTGACTATCCGTCTTCAAAACTAGAAACAGGCTTTAGGGTAATGGGTGAATGTCTTTTATTTTACACGTTTTATCAAAAAGCGAAGAGAATATAAATGAATAGTACCAAGTGTGACCATACCACATGGTCTGTGACGTAATATGTGGATACCACTGGCAGTCAAATTGTCAACAAAAAAGCCTCCATTCGGAACTTCAATCAAATGTAAGAAATTTGTTTTAGCCGATTTCAACGAAACATAGCTTATGATACGGGGGACTGGATACAGTGGTATCAATGGATTTGTCTCCAAGGTAATACATTTTGCCTGAAAATGAGGCAAATTAGTTGGCAATATCTAGCATTAAATTGTCGTGGTATCATTGTGTGTGTTAACATTTCTGGATATTTGCCTCGTTTTCAGACAAAAAATATCCATCTAGGGACAAATACATTGACATCATTCTAAAATAACTTATTAATACCCTAAGCATAGACTATGTTTCCTTGAAATCGACTCATAAATAAAAAAACAATAACATTCGATTAAAATTCCGAATCGAGGCTTTTGGGTGATAATTTAGCTGTCAGTTGTACCAAAATTAACGTCACAAACCACTTGGTATGGTCACACTGGTACCGCTTGACTGGACGGCCTCATCGCTAAAAGTGCGCCCACACTTGCTCTACGTCGGGCGTACGGCGCTCGCAGAAAGGTTAAATCGGACAGCGGGCATTATATAATGTTGGGAAGATTTGTAGCCTAATCCCCTGGATGTATATATTATGCAATAAATATGTTTAAACTAAAAATGAAATCGGAAGATTCTTGCGCTGGCCGAAGAAATCCTACGGCGGCAATGTGGCGGCTGCACGGCAAATCCCAAAGTTTTACAGGCCGTAGAGGTCGCCGCAGTATTATAACGCGGAGTTATAAAAAAGTTAATTTCTATGATGGCCGTAGAAAACGACACGCCGCAGAGCGGTTCTGCGGCTGCCGTACGGCCACCGTGCGGCCGCCGGGCCTCAATGGTTAATTTTACTATTGGACATTTGCACTTTTGTTCATATGTGTCTATTGATCTAAAAGTGAAATCATATATGGCCTTTGAGTTCTCGGTGTAGTTGGACGGATATTAGTTATGTGCACATGTAGCAAGCCAATGTGTGTAGCAGGAGCAGCATTAAGACTGCACATCAACGGCTGCCGTACGGCCATTTGGCGGTCGCCGTGGCTTTTATTAGAAATCGCGGCCGCCGCAGAGGCGACGTACGGCTGCCGAGCGGAGACCGCACTGCCGCAAGTGTTTTACCCCCAAAACATCAAATGTCGCATTGCGGCGGCCGCAGCAAATGTGAGCACAACATACGGTGGTCGTAGGAAATCAACGGCGGCCGGGAAATTGCTACTCGCCGTAAAAATAATAATCCGTGCGACTGCCGTACGACCGCCACAGCCACTGTGAGCTAGGCATAAACAATACATTTGTCCAATCCATTTTTTTGTCACTGCAACAGAAATCAATTAATTGACTTCAGGAGGTAACACATACACCTTCTGTTGGTAACGTATACACGTAAATGCGACTTCAGGAGGGCACATACACACTCATAAACCCTTCAGGGTACTGTGAGTGATTTAAAGTTGTATACATTATTGTGAAAAATAAATTGAAAAAGTATGGAAAAATGAAGCTATTAATAAACATGCATCATGTCTGAGATGGGGTTCCAGAATATTTGTAAATATAGTGGATCATTCCAATGTTTTTTTCGATAATCGCCCGGTAATATTCATTTAAGAGTGACAAATTGACGTTTGTGCTTGATATACATACTTATTTTCCATAAATAATACAAGAAAAGGTATGTAAACAGTTTATTCACGAACCTTTACTGTAATTTGCCAAAAAAATAATTCAATTGATATGTGTGTCTATGGACACAGGTGGTTAATGCGAATGTCAACGCATAAAAAATAGTACACAAATGGCTGTGTTTACATGGATTGTAGGTGCGAAACATATACAGGACTTCTGTGCGAAACGGGCCTTCGTGATACCTCGATGGCCCCCAGTGTTTGGGTGCTTTCTGTTTTACATTCACCTTGCTTTAAACTGTCACCTGTACTACTATTAATTAGCTTTTCATTTAGTGGTCGTAACAGAGAAGTTTCACTGTATATCACAAAGACTGGACTAGCTTCTGCCTCAACAGGCTCATACTTCAGGCTATTAGTTACAATGACTGGCATCTACACATTCTCCAGATTGTTTCTCAAAACAATCTTCTGCTTGACTGATTGTAAGGGATAAGTATCTTCAACCATTTGAATACTGGATATATACTGTCCGCTAATATTCTTAGTGGCCTTGTGGCTCTCATCTCTTAATTTCCAAAATAATATCCCTGTTTGGATCCTAATCAGATGCAAAGGTGACCAGTGTCTGATCTGTATTCATTGTATTGCAAAGGTCTATGAAACTTGTGTCCATGATCTAAAAGGGCTACAAGGTCTTCAATTCAAAAGACAATTAGTACTTATGTGAATTAAGGTTTAACAACATTCAATCTTTTTTAGCACACTTAATGAAATGTCCATTGCCCTAAGTAAAAGATCTGTTGTTCCTTTCCTTTATAGCCAAAAGTACAACCAGACAATATCCATCTGTGTTTGTGATACATGTAGTAAACTGATTAAAACAGGATCATAGTAAACCAGAAATCTCCTAAAGGAACCTCCTAGAAAGTTCAATCTGCAACCTGTATTTAACATCATCATCACCCTGAAGAAGTCTCTTGATAAAGACGAAATGTCAGTTGAATAAAAGCCAGTTTAACACATCCTGCCTTGGTCGTTGGTTCTACTCCTTTTTTCTTCTTCATCATCAATAAATATTCATGTGTGGCATTTAATTCTAAGGAGTATGTAGACAGTAGGGACGTTCTAAAGGTTAAAACAAGTTCAGAAACAATATAGGGACCTCTTGATACAGAAAGCTGCTTAATGCAGGACATAAATAATAAAGAAAGCTCCTTGTCCTCCTTGACCAATTCTCTGCAAAACAAAATGTCTGCTTTTAACCTTTCATCACCCCTGCTCTAATGTTTCAAATTTGAATATAAAGCAGCTTGACAATGGTTCCTGATCAAGAGTCAAGTTCTTCAATGTCCTATCTTGATCCTAAATATTTGCAAAGTCAACTGAAGTCACCTGAATGATAAGGACTCCAGACAAGGGGGGTATTTCAAAAACTAAAATCTTTATTTCTGCATTAAACCCTATGGTGTTACTACTCATTAGAATCGTCTCGAAGAGACGATTCTAATGAGTATAACACCATAGGATTTGGTGCTGAAATGAGTGAGAAAATAATGGATTTGTTCAATTTACTCCCTCTTATTTGGAGCCCTGAATGACAGAGAAAGGGTTAAGAAGCTTTCTGCATTTCAATTGTTCTGCATAAAGCTTCTACCATAACTTAAAATACTGTTTATTCATCTTTTTTAATTGGTTAATCAGAGCTCTTGATACGTGATTATTCCAAATACAAACATCTATATGTCTTCACCAAATCCTATGATATGACTACTCATTAGAATCGTCTCGAAGAGACAATTCTAATGAGTTGTCATATCATAGGGTTTCATAAAGTATTGGAATTGGACGAGAAACAAAAGAAAAACAACTGGAAATATTCAGGTTGCTCAGTCTTATCTGATACCTGGAGGTTTGACTGTACACAATTATTTGCTGGATTTTGTTGTAGTGGAGGGAATCGGATGAGTGGAAAGCTTCTTAAAAGCTCATCCACTTCTAGTTCCTTCAAATATGCACCTTATTGCTGTAGTTTACACAGATCAATACCTTTTGTTTACTCCTTCAATATCAAATTGAATTAAAATTTCTCTTTTAACTGTGTCTGTTTCTTCAAACCTTCCCATGTTTAAAGCCTAGTAGTGATGACTTTGCAAACAGTTATGGATACAGATGAGATGCTGAGTAAAACTGAGCATATCATCGGCTTCCAAACTATTTGATACACAGATTCTATGTGTTCTTCCATATCAATAAGGAAGAAAATATCGATTTCTGATAAACAAAGGAAAACACTTTTGAAGATTGTTAAAAAAAATTCAAATCTATTGTTAATAAAGTTCAAATATATTTCTTAAAGAGACAACATTTTCTGTATGGGATGAGTTAACCCTCGCTGTGCAGGAAAAGCGTATAAACTGTAAAGCATCATTTGCAAACAGTGAAGAGTGAACAGTGAATTTGCAAACATTGAAAACCCTGATCAGAGGGCTCCTGAAGGAGCCCTCTGATCAGGGTCTTCACTGTTTATCATACTTAATTGCTATAGTGAGTCTTGTTGAACAAACCTTGTGACTTCTGTAGAGTGATTTCAATCTTGGATGGCACTTTGGGTGGAGTTCTCAGGGCTGTTCTAATCTGGTAGTACCTGGTGAAGAAGAGATGGTAATAGCATACAATAGATAATATAGGTGGAATCAGGTACAGCTAACCCATGATATTACGGCATTATGACCATAGGCTTTGTTGTGCAAAATACAATTGGCAGTTAACCTTTTACCCCATAGCTTGTTTCTTTTTTTGAAGACAGGTGACAACTTAAAGCAGATTGAAAGTAAAGCAGAATGTTCCTTAGTTTTACTAAGGCACATTTTGCTTTACTTTCAATCTTCAGGGTTATTACTGAATACTGTCGAACTTCGATATCTCGAAACTCGGTAAAGTCAAACATACCCGTATTTCAAAGTTAAAACATGGCTAAGCCACGTTCTAACTTTGAAATATGAGTCTGTTTGACTTAACCTAGCAGGAAATAATGCAGTTCATGTGTCGAAATATCGGATAGTTCCAGTTAAGCGAGTTTGAGATATCGAAGTTTGACTGTATGTCTTTTACATCTAAGCTCGATAATACAATGAGCATTAGGAATTTTTTCCCATGTCCTGACTGAAGACTTCCGATACATGAAGCATGCTGAAAGTAAAGCAGAAAGCTCCTACAGGAGATTTCTTCTTTACATTTAGCCCACTTAAAGCAGCAACATGTCTTAAACGCTGAAAACAAGCTAGGAAGAAAAAGATTAAACAATGAAAACCAGAGCTGACAATACATGTAGCAGGATTTTACTCTTTCTTCCCTGAAACTTTGAATAGGCAATTCCAATTTACTTAAGCCCATTTTTGATTAATTAAGGTGGTGGTGGTATTTTTACAATGTTTTGCAAAATCACAAACAGTGAAGACCCTGGTCAGAGGGCCTCTGATCTGGTTGTTCACTACTGTTTGCATAGGACAAGACTGACCAGTGTACTCTTGCCAGTTGCACTGTTTGCAAAAGATGCATATATCAGGGCTCCAGATAAGAGGGAGGGAACTGAACAAATCCAACAATTTCTCACTTATTTTAACTCTAAATCCTATGGTGTGACTACTCATTAGAATCGTCTCGAAGAGGGTTTAATTCAGAAATGAAGATTTCAGTTTTTGAAATAATCCCCTTATCTGAAGCCCTGATATATGCTGCATTGCATGACTAGGGTTCACAGGGTTAACTGAATCTTTATTCAGGTAGAGTACAGAATATCTGATGATATGAAAGACATTTTCTCTTGTCTGTCAGGTTTTGTGCTTTAAAGACTGATTGCTTTACCACAATAACAGAATTCCCATACAGAAGCATTCTTATTACAAATCCCATCACAGTTTTTGCCATGTGTACCATACCTAAGATTTTCATATGAATGTTAGATTCTATTCATAATTTTCGTCAAATACAAATAGTTTGGATACGATAAAACACAGATGTACTCAATTATAATGTTATGTATACTTTATAGCACAATATGCTAGATCTAACAGACTAGTGCTAAGAGGCCTTATAAAAATGCCTTTTCATGTCTCTTTCAGTCTGGGACTCCCACTAAATATCCAGAGGAACTTTCCTACATCCTGACAGCTGCTGCTTAAAGCAAACTGAAAGTTAACCCATTACCCCCATAAATACGTCTTTTTACGCCTTTGATTTATTCCTCCACACTAGAAATTAATTCCAATTTATATATTCATGAATATGAATCAACAGAAATATTTTCTATATCCTTGAAGATGGTAGCTTAAAGCAGGCTGAAAGTAAAGCAGAATGCGCCTTAAGGCGCATTCTGCTTTACTTTCAACCTGCTTTAAGTGGTCACCTATTTTCAAAACTTGAAGCAGGTTATGGGGTTATGGGATAAGCAGAAAGTTATCACAGGAGCTTTCTGCTTTATTTTCAGCCTAACTTAGGTTGAAAAGGTAAAGTCAACTTTCAACAGCAACCGGTCTTATAACACCTCTAACAAGCTATGCAGGATATATTAAGTTATTGGATTTCTTTAAAAGCACCAATATCATACAATTATTGCATACTGGCCAGGATGTACCGAATCTAATATTGGTCTATATTGACAACTTTACTGACCTTCCCACTTTGAAAGATGAGAACATCATAAATCTAATTGACTTACCTCGCAGGTAAATGTCTACATTTTGACAAATGTTTCACCTGTCCGCTACAATCAAACCAGTATATAGTGACCTGTCATAGTGGACACATGGACATAATAAAAGCCAAGGGACTGCTAAATGCAGAATACAGATAATGCAGAAAGTTCCTGTACAAGATTTCTGCATGGTTTTACTCCTGCATTTAGCAACAAACTGTATGCTAGATTGTTTATGGGTATTGTATTGAATGGTTGCTTAATAATGGTTGACTGTACTGTAGATGTTAGCAATGTGAAACTTATTCAATAACCTTCTCTGGAAGGTTTAACCCATTACCCCACAGTCTGTTTCTAATTCTAGAGACTGGTGACCACTGACCACTTAAAGCAACTTGAAAGTAAAGCAGATTGCATGTTAAGGGGCATTCTGCTTTACTTTCAGCCTGCTTTAAGCTACTAACTGCTAGGGTATAGAAAATATTTGTGCAGGTTCATGCCTTAACAAATTGGAACTATTTTTCTTCAGTGGAGGAATAAATTGAAGGCATAAAAAGCCCTTTTTATGGGGTAATGGGTTAAATCCTAATAATTGACTTACCCACTTCTTTAAGGGGTCTACGTCATAGTGTTATAGAGCTAATCCCTATCTGGTCTAAATTGTAGCAATATTAGCCTACTTCTTTCTGATCAGGGTCTGCACTGATTGTTAAACTTTATATTATTGTAAAGCAACAAATCCTTCTTATCAACTTTTAACCATTAATATACCTTTTTACATCTTTAATATATGTTCCTCCATCAAAGAAAATAAACCCACTTTATTCAGTGATACATATGTACCATAAGAGTTGTTTTCTATATCCTAGCAGATGATAGCTTAAAGTAGGCTGAAAATAAATCAGAATGCACCTGAAGGCACAATCTGCTTTACTTTCAACCTGCTTTAAGTGGTTGCCTGTTTTCATAACTAGAAACAGGGTTTGGAGTGAAGGGTTCAGTTATGTAGTGAATAGTTTACTATATGTATTCCTTTACAAGTTGGACATTTCAGTAATGCAAGATGAGCAACCAAGTGACTTACCCTCTCTGGAAGAGGTCTACATTGTAGAACTTGTTGAGCTCCACTGAGAACTCCAGGGTGGCTTGTAGCTCAGACATGCCTCCTGAAAATACACAAACATCTCTAATGAACAACACAGACATGTCATTGACAACTGGAAAGCTTGTACATACACTGAAATAACTGGGCAAGGTGGGCAAGGTGTTCTGGTGGAAAAAAACACTGCTTTTGTGATCCATATCAGCAATTTGAACTTAACTTTCAGCTTGCTTTAACCCTTCACTCCATAGATAACCATTTATTCCTCCATTGAAGAAAATAGTTCAATTTTTATAATACATGTACAGTCATGAATATGCATCAAAGAAATATTTTATATGTAGTTATGTACTAGCAGATAGTAGTTAAAGCAGGTTGAAAGAAAGGCAGAATGCGCCTTTAGGCGCAATCTGATTTACTTTCAACCTGCTTTAAGTGGTCACCTGATTTCAAAACTAGAAAAACGCTAAGGAGTAAAGGTTAAGCTCACTTATGTATGCAGGAAAGGTTTCTTATAAATATTAAATGGCCTTTTATCAGACCATGAATGATGATAGATTATCATGAAAAGGCATCTCTATTAGGAAATATAGATAAAGGTGCACTATAGGGCTACAGATAAGGAGAGCATTTCAAAAAGCAAAATCTTTATATCTACATCATACCCTATTGTGTTACTACTCATTAAAACCATATTTTTTTTAGATGATTCTAATAGTCGCACCAAAGGGTTCAATGCAGACATAAAGGAGAAAATGTTGGTATTAACTTGAGTTTATGCATTCTTATTTCGTGCCCTGAAGGTGTCAAAAGCAGTTTCAGTGGGGGTATTCATGGGAATCATGCATGCAGGCAAAATGTTGTAGGAAACATTACTAATATTCCCATAGCAATACCTTAGAGCTGGCTTCTGATACATGTACGTATATTGTAACTCATAAATGAACCAGAGAAATACAGACCAAACCTATGCTATCATTTCTACTCAAACCAAACTATGCTTGGTTTCAGTTTATTTGGCAAATGAATGCTTAAAGCAGGGATGAAAGTAAAACAGAAAGCTCCTGTAGGAGCTTTCTGTTTTACTTTCTTCCTGCTTGAAGCAGTCACTTGTCTTTAAGATAATTAAAGGGGTATTTGATGAAAAGTAACTAATATCCGGTTTTACTGTACACAATACATTCAACATTAGTTTTAAAAGCCATGAAGAAGTCAATAAAGTTTGCTCTAAATAAGCTATAAACATGGTGTCTACCCAGCTGTTGCCCCAGCTCCTATTTAACTAGATGTTAGCGTATTCCTGAAACCTGCTTATAAATCGTCATTATGAGAAACCCCTTTCCACAACTTTAACTTAATATTATTTTCTTAGACATACAATGCTTTTACAAGGTTCCTCTATTTGCCCGATAAAGAGAAAATAAGCACCTGTTCCTACATCCTGAAAAGTAGGCTAAAGTAAAACAGAAATCTACGCTTTGGGCAACACTTAAAATATACCAGGGCAAGAGCTAATAAAATAGCATTAATAAATGGACCAAAGCAAGCATTTATTAACCCTTTTCCTGCTATGAGAATATTTCAACACGTTTTCAAAATAATGTAGACCCAGATTTAAGGGAGGGTCTGCATTGGGGTTTTTCCTTTATTAGACTGTCTGATGTGAGTCTGCACTCTCTCCTGGTGAAAGTGTCTCCTCATTTTATTAGGTGAGAGGAAAGAACTTACCAGTTTCATTAATTCCTTTACAAGCTATCTTCACCATACTGCTTTGTGTCTACTATTATTTTGTTACTTTATTTTCTTTCACCAATCAGTTTCACAGTTACAATTTTGAACAAATATCCACATGAATAATGATATACATTGTATACAACAGCTTGATGAGATTATCATCAAACTAAACTTGAAGGAAATATACAAAGTGATTTGTTCCAGAAAATCACAGTTCATACAATCATCATTGTTTCTCTCATTTGTTTCCTCAAGTACAGTAGCTCTTCTATTGTTGAATGTCACTTTTAAATTGGCATTTAATTGTAAACAATTCGGATCGAGGCACGGCACTGTTAACTCTACTTCCAATCAGGATCAAATCATATTTAGATTTCGTAAAAACGACACTTAACTCCATTTAAAATATATGACAACAACAATTTGAAGTAGAAGATTAAAGAAACTTGTAAACAGACAAGAATTATACTTTTTACATTGTACGCGTGTAACTAGTATTGTCTGTTGTTCATTTAAGATAAAACACTTTCATACCAAAACACTTATTACCTCCTTTATAATCTTCAGCACAAAAAAAGAATCCATTTGAATATGAATTTCAACAAAATTCCAAACTACTAAGTTGTATATAAATGATGTTTAACTCTTCACACATCAGTTTTGGATTTCAAAAAGTCTTGATAACTTTTGCAAACAGTTTTGGATGCAGATCAGGCCCCTTATAAAATTATGTTGGTCCTGATCTGTGTCCAAGCGATATCTGATTCAAACTGTTTAAATTCCCTTTCTCCAAAACTAAGGTTGAAAACAGTACAATTTGCCTAAGACAATGCCTCTTACAAAATAAACACTTGAAAATTACTAATCCTGCAATGTGTTAAGGTATGAGGCTTGTCAGAATACATCCACACCCCAGCTCCTAGCAAGTAACTCTTCTACTGAACAAATGATGATCCCCTTTCAAGGCAAAGATAAACAAAGAACAGGTATCTGCACCCAAATTTGTGTACCAAACTTTATCATTAAATAACCCATCTCATGCGAAAACTTCTGCTTCGATCAAAACAATTATATACATAAGTAAAGTTTTGTGTTTTTCGAATTTACCGGTAGTTTCCAAGAGAAGTTCCTATAAAAAAGAAACTTTAATGGAATGGTCAAACAGTATAAATACATCCTATTCAGATGATAAGTAATTTGGAAGCAAACTGTATGGAAATAGCATTCTAACCACATTAATCAATTTATGCTTTGATATTGCAATAAATTCTCTCTTTGTGCTTCATGAAAGATTTCATTCTAGATATACAAGGATCCAAGGTTAAAAAGAAGTTTCAAACTTTGAGTTGAGTTGAGCATTTTGATTGATCAGAATTGAGCAAAAGCTCAAAACTGTTTTTTTTTTATTATCTGACATATCTGATGCTTGAGATTGGTCTCAGACTCAACTCAATCTCTTTATGATCTTAACCCATTACCCCATAGCCTGTTTCTAATTTTGAAGATATGTGACCACTTAAAGCAGGTTGAAAGTAAAGCAGAATGCGCCCTAAGGCGCATTCTGCTTTACTTTCAGCCTGCTTTAAGCTATTATCTGCTAGAATATAGAAAATATTTCTTATGATTTTAATTTGTGACAGTATAAATTGCAACTATTTTCTTCAGTAGGGGAATTAATAAAAGGTGTAAAAAAGCGTTTTTATGGGGTAATGGGTTAATTGGACCATGGGTGACCTAAAATCACTACAGTATTTTTCCATACAGCAAATATAATTTCATATGAAATAACAAACAGTGCAAACCCTGATCAGTGATGAGACTCTGCATACACAGCTTGTCAATGTCTGCTTAACCCATTACCCCATAAATACGCCATTAACCCTTTCCCCCATAGAAGCGACTTTTAGCGTATTTAATGTATTCCTCCGCTGAAGAAAATAGTTCCAGTTTTTACCCTCATGAACAATTACTATTACAAATATTTTATATAGCCTAGCAGATTTTAGCTTAAAGCAGGCTGAAAGTAAAGCAGAATGTGCCTTAAGGCACATTCTGCTTTACTTTCAACCTGCTTTAAGTGGTCACCTGAATTCAAAACTAGAAACAGGCTATGAGGTAAAGGATTAAAGGGTTAAATGCATAAAAATACATACAATGTATATCTATGAAGCAATGGGTTAATATCATGAAAGAATCTTCTGATTTGTTGTAATTATAACCAGCTTTCACTGTATTTTACCCCTTATAATTACTATTCAGAGTTTCCAATTTTAATGGATCATTCCATTTTCTAAATAATGACCATTTTACATTGTTTCTCAAGAGACTTATTTCCAAAACAGTTATAGGTATGACAAACATTGCAGACTGTTGAGAGGGCTCTCTGATCTGGGTTTACAATGTTGGCAAATGATGTATATATAGTTGTTTCAATAAGGGTTAAGTACTTGCAAACCTATAATGTACTAATTAAACCTTTCCTTCAGCTCAATACATTTTACCTACAGACCCTAAAGCAGAACACTGGGTATAAAGGCATGAAAAGGCATTTGTATGAGGCATAGATATAGGCGTGATAATGTGTTGCTATGTAAGAAATGGTTGAAGAAATCAAACAAAGAAACTGTACTGCACTGTACCATGAACTGCAGTCTTAATTACGAGACTCTTTGAACACAAGTAGAATGCTAATTACTTTAAAATTGAAGTCTGCTTAAAATCTTAAAACTAAATAATTCATTGCACAGTTCAACCAAAGTTAATGGGCTACCTAGCTGTGCGGTATTCTATAATGAAGACTCATGAGTGAGATATTTTTTAGAAGACATAATTATTCTTTATTGTGAGTCAAAAAAATAAATCAAAAACCTTTTGTAGAGCGTTGTCCCTTACTATTTTTCTCAGATAAGTTACAATTTGTGTGTGAAACAACTGCCTCAATTTCTATGCAGCCAAAGGTAAGCTAACAGCTAATTACTGCAGTACAGAAGTAAGGCAGAAAGTTTTCATGAACTTCCTGCATTTACTTAACCCTACACTACTTAGATTACCCATTCATCTTATTTTAACATAGCCTTAAAGTATATATATTTTAGAATAATTTATTCAAGAAACATATGCATTGTTTTACCCATTACCCAAGCATGTTTCTAGTATTGCAGATAAGTGACCACTTAAAAGCAGGTTGAAAGTAAAGCAGAATGTGCCTTAAGGCACATTCTGCTTTACTTTCAGACTGCTATATAAGCTACAATTTACCAGAATATCTCTTATGATACACATTCATGAATGTTTAAAGTGGAACTATTTTCTACAGAGGAGGAATAGATTAAAGGTGTAAAAATGTGTATTTATGGGGTAATGGGTTAAATCCTGCTCAGATGTTGAAGTACACATTTTGATCTAGATCCCGACAGTTAGCATTAATGTCACTGACGTTGTCATTTGCAATCTCAAGAGCAAGATATTATACATGTAGTTAATTACACTCATACAGATCCAACAAAACAAATTGCACTTGTGCCTACAGGACCCCCAAGAATATATCCATTTCTACAGTGCACATGTCTCTATAAATTCCAAGTTGTGTAACACTCCTGTCAGTAATGTAGAATTATGAGTGAAGGGATGCCATTATCATGTCATTTCAGGCCAACACCTGGGAGTCTTAGGCGTAGTCCTAGGTAATCACAGGTACCTTGTAAATATACAGTCATACCTTGTACTGAACAAATATAATTTATATATGATGGGGGAAGAATGGAGAATATCTAAACTCAGAACTGGCTGCTTACTCATAGTTAAAGCACACCTATTACCACAGTCTGATTCTAGTTTTGAAAATAGGTGACTACTTAAAGCAGGTTGAAAGTAAAGCTGAATGCGCCTTAAGGCGCATTCTGCTTAACTTTCAGCCTGCTTTAAGCTACCATCTGCTAGAATGTAGAAAATAGTTCTTATAATACATATTCATAACTGCATAAATTGCAACTATTATCCTCAGTGGAGAAATACATTAAAGGCATAAAAAGGCATATTTATGGGATAATGGGTTAAAGAAATAAAAGAAAATTTCTTTGGGAGCATGCTGAATTACTTTTACCTGCTTTAATTAACACACTGAGCCCTAGCGACATGTATGTACATCATTACTAATAAAATAGTGTACCTGAGAAAAGTACACTTGTCCTTTGCAAACAGTGTAGACAGTACTGGACCTAAATCAGAGGGCTCCTATATTAAATGGAGCATTCTGCTTTACCCTTCAGTCTGCTTTAGGCTACTATCTGCAAAGATAAAGAATGCATTTCTTATGGTGCAAATTCACGACTGCATGTATAAAATGGAACTATTTTATTCAGACTAGGAATAGATTAAACTTTATTATTAAATGCATAAAAATGCATATTTATGGGGTAATGGGTTTATGTTTGCAGTATTAGATCATTATTACTAGCCTACTCACATTCTAAGGGAATTGAGCCTACCCACATTCAAACAGGAAATATGAACTTATTTTACACCCCTCACCTAGTAATTGGCTAAAGAAAATTTCCTTAGAAAATCTACACCCATTCAATATCTATACTGTGATAATGTACTGCTCAAATTTCTGTTAATATTTTTACCTGAAAAATATGTAGCTAGGTAATATTTTATCTTCAAAGATTATTCTCTGATCATTAAATAATTAACTAAATTGTGTTGTAAGTTATAATAAAGTGGAGAAGAGATTCTTTCCTCAATTCTGCTTAACCCATTACCCCAAAGCCTGTTTCTAGTTTTGAAGATATGTGACCACTTAAAACAGGTTTAAAGTAAAGCAGAATGCACCTTAAGGTGCATTCTGCTTTACTTTCAGCCTGCTTTAAGCTTTTATCTGCTAGAATATAGAAAATATTTCTTATGATATTTGTTTGACAGTATAAATTGGATCTATTTTCTTCAGTAGAGGAATTGATTAAAGGAGTAAAAAGGTGTATCTATGGAGTAATGGGTTAACAAGTTATAACTCTCAGCATTCTGTCAGGGCTGCAGATAAAAGGGAGTTAACTAAAACCGTCCAACATTTTCACCTTTATGTCTTCACCAAATATTTATGTTGTAACTTCTCATAAGAATCATGCTCTCAGCGATGATTGTAATCTGCAGTCATGTCATTTAATGTTTGTTGGAGACAAAGTAAAGAATTGTGTGCCTATGATATAGTAAAGCCTCTGTAAATTGATTACTTAATCCATTACCCCATAAATACACATTTTTACGCCTCTGATTTATTCCTCCATAGAGGAACAAGAGTTGTCAGAGAGACAACAAAGCTCGCCATCGGCACATTTAGAAACTTAAAAGCACATTTAAGGTCACCGAGGTCAACCTTTTTGCCTGCATGAAAATCAAATATGAAGTTACACCTCAAGGTACATAGGAAATGTAAGCATTTTTGAAACCTAAACACAGATTTCAAAACCATAACCCTGGATCTAAGTTCAAGGTCAAGGTCACAGGGGTCCAAATTTTTCTGTGCATGGAAAGGTCTTGTCCATATACACACACATGCCAACTATGAAAGCAATTCCTCAAGGGACATAGAAGTAAAAGGCATTTTTCAAAACCTAAACACAGATTTGGAAACCTAAACGCGGGCCCTAAGTTCAAGGTCAAGGGGTCCAAATTTTTCTGTGTATGGAAAGGTCTTGTCCATATACACACACATACCAACTATGAAAGCAATACCTCAAGGGACATGGAAGTTAAAGGCATTTTTCAAAACCTAAACACAGATTTTGAAACCTAAACGCGGGCCCTAAGTTCATGCTCAAGGTCACAGGGATCCAAATTTTTCTGTGCATGGAAAGGTCATGTCCATATACACACACATACCAACTATGAAAGCAATACCTCAAGGGACATAGAAGTTATAGGCATTTTTCGAAACCTAAACACAGATTTCGAAACCTAAACGCGGGCCCTGAATTCAACGTCAAGGTCACAGGGGTCCAAATTTTTCTGTGCATGGAAAGGTCTTGTCCATATGCACACACATGCCAACTATGAAAGCAATACCTCAAGGGACATAGAAGTTATAGACAATTTTCTAAACCTAAACACAGATTTCGAAACTTAAACGCGGGCCCTAAGTTCAAGGTCAAGGTCACAGGGGTCAAATTTTTTCTGTGCATGGAAAGGTCTTGTCCATTTGCACACACATACCAACTATGAAGGCAATACCTGAAGGGACATAGAAGTTATAGGCTATTTTCGAAACCTAAACACAGATATCGAAACCTAAACGCGGGCCCTCAGTTCAAGGTCAAGGCCACAGGGGTCCAATTTTTTTCTGTGCATGGAAAGGTCTTGTCCATATGCACACACATACCAACTATGAAAGCAATACCTCAAGGGACATAGAAGTTATAGGCAATTTTCGAAACCTAAACACAGATTTCGAAACTTAAACGCAGGCCCTAAGTTCAAGGTCAAGGTCACAGGGGTCCAATTTTTTCTGTGCATGGAAAGGTCTTGTCCATATGCACACACATACCAACTATGAAAGCAATACCTCAAGGGACATAGAAGCTATAGGCTATTTTCGAAACCTAAACACAGATTTCGAAACCTAAACGCGGGCCCTAAGTTCAAGGTCAAGGTCACAGGGGTCCAATTTTTTTCTGTGCATGGAAAGGTCTTGTCCATATGCACACACATACCAACTATGAAAGCAATACCTCAAGGGACATAGAAGTTATAGGCAATTTTCGAAACCTAAACACAGATTTCGAAACTTAAACGCAGGCCCTAAGTTCAAGGTCAAGGTCACAGGGGTCCAATTTTTTCTGTGCATGGAAAGGTCTTGTCCATATGCACACACATACCAACTATGAAAGCAATACCTCAAGGGACATAGAAGTTATAGGCAATTTTCGAAACCTAAACACAGATTTCGAAACCTAAACGCGGGCCCTAAGTTCAAGGTCAAGGGGTCCAATTTTTTCTGTGCATGGAAAGGTCTTGTCCATATGCACACACATACCAACTATGAAAGCAATACCTCAAGGGACATAGAAGTTATAGGGATTGTGTTCAAATTGTTTACGCCGTTCACGACGACGCCGACAACGACAACGACGACTACACCGGGGGTATTGAAATAGCTCGTCATGTACTTCGTACAGGCGAGCTAAAAAGGTTCCACTTTATACCGTTATACATTATATATCATAAGAAATATATTCTATATTCTAGCAGACGGTAGCTTAAAGCAGGCTGAAAGAAAAGCAGAATGCGCCTTCAGGCGCATTCTGGTTTACATTCAACCTGCGTTAAGTGCACCTTTTTCCTCTATGGAGGAATAAATCAGAGGCGTAAAAATGCGTATTTATGGGTCACCTCACTTCAATACTAGAATCGAGCTATGGAGTAAAGGGTTAACCCATTACCCCATAGCCTGTTTCTAGTTTCTGAAGACAGGTGACCACATAAAAGTACTAAAACAGATTCAAAGTAAAGTAGAATGCACCTGAAGGCACATTATACTGCTTTACTTTAAGCCTGTTTTAAGCTACCGGTACCATCAACAAGAACAGAGAGAATAATGATTTCTTATACTTGTATATTCATGACTGTATAAAGTGAAACTATTTTCTTTAGTGGAGGAATAAATTAAAGGCTTGAAAGTTAAAATGCGTATCTATGGAGCAAAGGGTCAACACGGACATGATGGGTAAGAATGAAAATTCATTTCTATGAGGAATATATGTTATAAATGATGTCAAACGGCGTTTCTATGGGGTAAAGGTTTCACTGTACAAGCTGTACTTGTCTAGTTTATGTAAAAAAATTAGTTTTAGGTAATCATTTAATTAACTTAATTGTGTTTTAAGCTATAAAACATTACATTATAGATCTGACACGTTCATGGATATACATGCCCTTGTCCTACCAAACATAAATTTACAAACATTTTGCAGTTTTTAATCAGGAAATTGGAGATCAGTCAGGATTTAAACTAGATCTATATTAGTCTACCAACATTTTGACCGTTTTTGACCCCTCATGGCATGTCGTGTAGACGGGTTACATCCACCTGATTCGTTTTCAGTGAACACATCTTAGAAAATCTAGGGGGGATGTAAAGTCGAAAAGTTCAAATTAAGGTCAGAAATGAGGTCAAAGGTCAACGGGTGCAGATTTTTGCATACCATAATATAAACCTAACTTTATTTACATTTCAAATATATCAAATGAACTATTATTGGTTACAATTAGTTCACAAATGTCTGTACTTGCTAAATATTATCAAAAAAGTAAAATATTACTGTCAATGTCCTTTTCCAGGGGCAATAACTCTGATTTTCCTCCTTCTTTTTTATATTTTTATAGTTATTTTTTCGTTATTTTTGTCTGTGTTCTTATAACATCAAATTATTTTTATGTTTCTTTACACCTTTGACATAAAGTAACAATTCTAAATGCAAATGGAAGTAAATATTACAGCCAATGCCCTTTTCCAGGGGCAATAACTCTGATTTTTTTCTTTCTATTTTATTTTTTATGGGAATTTGTTTTCGTTCTTTTTTGACTGTTTTCTTATAACATCAAACTTTTGTATGTTTCTTTACACCTTTGACATAAAGCAACGATTCAATATGCAAAATAAAAGTAAAAATTACAGTCAATGCTCTATTCCAGGGGCAATAACTCTGTTTTTTCTGTTCCATATCTCTTTTTTAATAGGAATTTGTTTTCGTTATATTTTGACTGTTTTCTCATAATGTGTTTATGTTTGTTTACACTTTTGACACAAAGGAGCAGTTCAATATGCAAATAAAAGTAAATATCATAGTCAATGCTCTATTCCATTGGCAATAACTCTGATCTTTCAGTTCCATATTTAATTTTAAAAGGGAATTAGTTTTCGTTTTTTTGTACTGTTTTCTTATAATGTTTTATGTTTGTTTACACTTTTGACATAAAGGAGCAGTTCAATATGCAAAAAAGTTAATATTACTGTCAGTGCTCTTTTCCAGGGGCAATAACTCTTGTTTTTCCATTCCTATTTTATATTTAATTATTATTATTATTATTATTATTATTATACCCGATTTATATAGCGCTCTTTTCACACAGGAGTTGTGCGTTCAAAAGCGCCTCACATGAAATTATATTAATGTACCTACAAAGCGAGAAAGACAAATATATACATTCACAATAAAAACGATACAATATTGAGATGCATGGAAACATGGAAATTCTTTCAATATTATTACCAAGATTATAAAATTGTTATAGTAAGTTTGTAAAATCATTTTTAAAATGAGTCAAATTAAACAATTATTAATGAGAATTGTTTGCGTTATTTTTGACTGTTTTCTTATAATTTTGAATTTGTTTGGGTTTACCTAGTACATTTTAATAAAAACAGCAATTAAATAATCAAATCAAATGTAATCTTACAGTCATTGTTCTTTCTTTAGGCAATAACTCTGGTTTTTTCTCTTTCTTTTTTATGTTTTTTTGTTTGTTTGTTTGATTATTTATCGTCTGTTTTCTTATAAAATCAAACTACGTTATGTACATGTATATAAACATCATTGACATGAAGCAGTAATTCACTATGGAAATTCATCACTGAAATATGCGTTTTAGGGTATACATACAGACAACCCCGATATATAAAAAAGCCAAAAGATTGGATTGTGTGCGATGCCAAATGAGTTTCTCTTAAATTCACTTTGGGGAAAGTATCATTATATTAAGTATTACTTTCTTAGGAACACTGTATTGACATGAACATACATAATGGCTGACTATGTTAGGTTCGAATTTCTATAAAATATTATCGTTGGTTTTGTGACAAATCCAAGGGTTATTACTATGTATCTGGCTAAAACATGGTGTATTTACCATTTTGTGACGGGAAGTTGTGCTTTACAGCCTGTATACGTGTAATTTTAACACATACCAAATTAATTAGATGTAAACATTCTGTATAATTATTCACATACTTTAACGTACTGTTTTACAAATGAACATTTACAATATCAATATCCTTTTAGAGATATTTGAACGAAGAAGAACAATCACAAACCATACACTCGTGGTATCATTTGACCAAACTTGCGAATAACTTTACAGAACTTTCATCACCAATTGGATGTACTAAGACATGCATTATGCTTCGTTATGAAACAATCAGATCATCGATCTACATACATTCAGTTTACAATGACGCGTCTAGCAAAAGTGAGAATGTGGGGATTCTTATAAAGACGCATGCTACCAATTAATCTGAGTTACACAGTGTGTTGCCTCACAACCATATTCATACATGCATACTTGTTGGCTTTTATAGCAAGCACATTTTGCCGAGCTACACTTTGTCTTGCAATAGCAAGACGCGAGTTGCATGTATGCCATTGGGATAGAGGGATTTCTTATCCAATTGGGGTGATACATAATTAGTGTGTGTGTATGGGGTCCAAGGCTGTCTTGGCTTTCATGAATTGCCTATACCAGCAAGTGTCTATATACCAGTTAAGGTATGGAAACCTATGATGTTTTGTCGACCTTGAGTGCCTCATATATTTTGTTAACAAGGAATCATCCCCTTTGCTTTGCTGTACCGGATAACATCCATATTAACACGTCATTTCCTACAAAGCATCAACAGTATTACGTCTGTGTCCCTGCATATAACAATCAGACGATCAAACCCGCTTGCTCAGCATCCTTAGCATGGAATATCATTCTATTGTCACCTTCTTTATTATCGACCGACAACTTATCAGCATGGAAGCTATATGACTTTGCATTTATAACGCCTACGAACGTTCCATCTGCTACAACAAGCAACCCTTGTGGTAATAATGTGTCATTCAGATGATAGAAACTCGGCAATGTACATGTATTTCTACTTCTCGTCGAGCACAAGGTATGGCTCTCTGACATGCGGTAGTGGGTCCAGGTAGTGGGTCTTCTGGACCTGTGATTTTTTCCAGTGGCAGCTTTGATAGACCTGCTCCCAAGGTATCAAATGTGACATCAATGCGAGTAGGTGTGCCTGTGAAATGGGAATATACCGACTGAACAAATTCTTGAGCATACTCTCCGAATGTCTGACATCCTTGAGATCTTTCTCGAGCTTTAATAAGGTCAGGTCTTATCTGTTTCGATACTTGTTGCTTGTCTGAACTCGTGTCTCTATAAATACTTGCTAATGTCTTTGACTTTGTTTTTTGGGTGGAGCAAATAGTCGGTGTTGCACTCCTTGAATCAATAATTTGTAAAGTCCTAAACCAATGAGAGGGTTCTGCAATCACATCGCGTCCAACAAAATATGGCTAATGTCTTTTGTTTCAGCATCCTTTAACGCTGTCTCAACAAATTGGTCTACAGCATTGGATGCGTCTTTCGATTTTTCACTTGTCGAAATACAAAATACATCTAACAAACCGCCCAATGCAGCAAGGGCTTAGAATTACCTTTGCTAAAAGATCTTGGTATACAGAAAGAGTTGGTTTCCTTTGTACAACAATCAAACTTGAGCTGGTTTCCCGTAATGAAGTTAATATTTTTGTTAATTGACCCTGTGAGATCTGAACATACACAATCAACGCATTATATTTCGTGTTCTGTTAATTCGTATTAGATGGTTTTCATATGGAAAGAGAAAAGGCTGCATGGACCACATCGAATGCATTTCATGGAAAATATTTTACATTTTACAATTTATTGTTTATTTACTATTAGTTAAAATGTAGAAACAGGAAAGTCTTGAAAACATTGCGATTGCTATGTATGACAAGCCATTAGATAAGTTGTATTTAATGCAATTATTGTGTTGGACTGGGCGTGTTTGCCTGATAGTGGAAAAAAACCTTACTTCGCAATTCCTACAAGCCAAGCAGCTTTGTTTAAACACACGAAATTATTTGCATACTAAATAGCTTGTGTTTTGTGGCATTACGCAAAATAATATAAGTGTCCAGTAGAGTGTGTATATTGCTGATACATTAGACTAGGCTGCTATTTATTGGATATAGATATACATATAGTTGCGAAGATTAAGCGTATGCGCTAAAGAAAACTGATTGCAGTGACAGATGCCTGTATTTTCGATGTCGCCTTTCGGCTCCTCAGTAGTCATTCACAAATTATATCGTCTAACTCTGTATCCTATGGATCCAGCGGCTTTCATCCAAATGAATGTTCGTAGCATGTGCTATGGTTGAAACCCTAAAAGGGCACCATGCATATAAGCTATAATTGTATGTATGCTAATATACTGTACCGGTTCAGAGTGTTGTGATGAATGGTGTACTTTATAAGATGAACTTGAAGCATTCTTTTTTGGGGATGTGGATGGTTCATTCTTGTTGGTACATTTCATTGTTACAGCTAGGCGCGCTGCCGTATCTGACCGAGTATGTGTATGTCTGACTGTGTAGTCTGTTCACTGATTATCTAGCTCTCTCTCTCTCTCTATATATATATATACAATGTATATGTATTTGCCAAAAGTAAGTCAATACCCAATTAAACAAGTTCTTTAATAAATATACAATCACAAAATTAGTGATTTTTAACACTACCTTTGACTCCGAAAGTTTGACTTATGGTCATGTATGAGAAAATTTAAGAAACGAAATTAATCATTAGTGCAAAAGGTAACGGTCATCTTAAAGCAAACACGTTTCTTTTTCAAACATTGGTCATTATGCATTAAAGTAAGCTTCAAATCAATTTAAAAATTTCTTGATTACCTTGCCAATGCTTAAAACATATATTTCAACACCAAAAGTATAAAATTTGGTCATACATGTCAAATGTTAGAAGAGAAATGGTATATGAGAACCGAAAATGGCGGCCATCTTGAAAAATGGCGGCCATTTTGAATGTTTACGGTGCAAAAGGGCTTTTTGTTGAAAGAAAGGCCATATCAGTATATTATGTAAACCTACTTTGATGATTGTATATCAAGTTTATGATTTTTTCTCTAATGTGCCCAGCTATTATAGCAGAAATGAACAGAATACGTGAACCACTGGCTTATTTTAAGAGTTATCGCCCTTGTTTGTGACTTATAATTGTTTTTTCTGTCACGAAAATTCTATTTCTAGATTTTTCGACCAATTATACATTCAATAAATTAAAGTTTTTTAGGTTATCTATGAGTGATTGCAAATAGCATAACAATTAATTATCATAATTCCTATTAAAAAGAGATATGGAACAGAAAAAACAGAGTTATTGCCCCTGGAATAGAGCATTGACTGTAATTTTTACTTTTACTTGCATATTGAATCGTTGCTTTATGTCAAAGGTGTAAAGAAACATACAAAAGTTTGATGTTATAAGAAAACAGTCAAAAAATAATGAAAACAAATTCCCATAAAAAATAAAATAGAAAGAGAAAACTCAGAGTTATTGCCCCTGGAAAAGGTCATTGGCTGTAATATTTACTTCCATTTGCATTTAGAATTGTTACTTTATGTCAAAGGTGTAAAGAAACATAAAACTAATTTGATGTTATAAGAACACAGACAAAAATAACGAAAGAATAACTATAAAAAATATATAAAAGAATGAGGAAAATCAGAGTTATTGCCCCTGGAAAAGGACATTGACAGTAATATTTTACTTTTTTGATAATATTTAGCAAGTACAGACATTTGTGAACTAATTGTAACCAATAATAGTTCATTTGATATATTTGAAATATAAATAAAGTTAGGTTTATATTATGGTATGCAAAAATCTGCACCCAATGACCTTTGACCTATTTCTGACCTTAATACGCGCCTAAGAACTTTACATCCCCCCTAGAATTGTTCGTATATATATGCTGAATATAAATCAAGTGGATGTTGCCCGTCTACACGACATGCCATGAGACCCATTTTCCAGAGCCTTATTTTCGATCCGTAGGCAGACTATATGATAACTGTTGAACTTTTATTTAAGTTTCTATTGTTAAAATTCGCTGGTAATGATTTAAAGTAGATGATATATGTAGTTGGTGTGCAGGATAATGGTTTAACAAGCTCCACTAAAATGTCTCACTTATACCCATCACTTAAGCCTTTTAATCAAAACCATCGGCTCATAAACATATTTATGGCTGTTTACTCATCACATAAGTAAACAAGAAATGTTTGTTCTAATACATCTGCCAACATATTGTCTGCTTTACAACTATATAGTCTTAAAATTCAAATTAACCCATTACCCCATAAATGTATGTCTTTAATTTATTCATCACACAAAGAAAATATACTCAAAGGCAAAAGAAACTGTGCATGCGTATTTCACGCCATTCACTGCGGCATATTGATTAATAAAATATAACTTATCCAGTATCAAAAGTTCCATCAATCTCCCCTTGATGATAGTTGCATTTGCGATAAATTCAACATGATACTGTTCATTTAGTTTCAATGCACTCAAGGTAGGGCTCTAAATCAAAAGTAGCAGAATGTTTGAAAACGTGAGTATCACATATATTTAGCTTTTCAGAGTACATATAGATGTATAATATTTTATGTTAAAAACGATTATATAATGGATCATCGATTGATTATAGCTACCAATAATCATTCATAATTGATTATGGTTTTCGGACCTTTTATACAACACTAGATATAACATGCAATTGGTTGGCACTTCTAATGGTCAATTCTAATGAGGGCTCAGAAAAGTATAGTAGAAAAAGAAATTTTGAAAATTTTCTCCGTCATAATTGTCTTGCCATGATAAAATGATTTGTCAAATTTTGTTTGTTTCTCTACCATGTTGAAAGATCCCATCAAGGCTATTTGTGTGTTATTACTCATTCATATAGAGTGGAAAGGCTTAAGGATTATGAACAGGTCAGACATGTTAATCCAAACAAGTATGTAGTTTACAGACCATACCCCATAGCCCATTATGGCATACTTCATGTGACCTACAATGTAAAAGCCTTAAAGCCAAGAGTATTTCACTATAACCCATTACCCCATATTTTATTTCTAGTTTTATAAAAACAAGTTACAACTTCAAGCAGGTTGAAGCACATTTTCCTTAATTTCAACCTGCTTTAAGCAATCATAATTATGCTAGAATATATAAGCTATATCTTATGGTATATAATGTATTCAATACTGTTTTTTAAGTGGAACTACACTGCATTTTCTTCAGTGGAGGAATAAATCAAACATGTAAAACAGTATATTTATGGAGCAATGGGTTAACCCTTTGACCCCTAGTCCCGCATATTGGCGTCCTTTGCAAACAGTGTACATGTGAATAGTACACTTGTCCTATGCAAACAGTGAAGACCCAGATCAGAGGGCTCCTAGGAGCCCTCTGATCAGGGTCTTCACTGTTTGTCATAATGCCAAACATTGACAAAAACAACCCTTTAAAGTCAGAAATGGACTAGACTTAAATGGAAACTGGAATTGTCCATTTAAAGTTTCAGGGAGGAAAGAGTTAACCTATTCCTCATACATGTAGCTAGAAATGCCTTTGCATGCTTCAATCCTGTGTCCAGATAAAAAGCCATTGAAAACTTAATTCTACAGACTGAGTGACTGACGAGTGGCTGCTATTAAAAGAAAGACTGAAAGTAAAGCATAAAGTTCCTAAAGAAGCTTTCTGATATCCTTTCAGCTAGACAGAGTGGCAATCATGAAATGTCATTTTTTTGAGTGAAAAGATGTTTGAACTTGACATGAGGGAAATAAAAATTTAAACTATCTTTTTTACGTACAGTTGAACTTCTATTATCTCGAACTGGGCTAGGTCGAACATACCCATATAGCCACGTTTTAACTTTGAAATACGAGTATGTTCGACTTAACCGAGCAGGAAATAATGCAATTCGTGTGTCGACAAATCGGATAATTCGAATTAAGCGAGTTCAAGATATCGAAGTTTGACTGTCCATTTGTCATAAACGTGTGTTCAAATCACTAGTAGTCTACGCCGTCTGAACACCAACTTCTATGATGACACTATATAGTTAATCATTATATGAGGTAAATTGCCATTAATTATCATGACCAATCAGGCAATCACTCCCAATGGAAGTAATCATTGAACCTATCACGGCAGAAACAAGTTTTTCAGTGTTTATGACAGGCTTATAACCCAATACTCCCTAAATATGTATTTTCACACCTTAAATTTATTCCTCCATTGAAGAAATTATCTTCACATTATACAGTCATGGATATTTACTGTAAGAAATATATTTTATATCCTAGCAGATGGTTGCTAAAGCAGGCTGAGAGTAAAGCAGAATACATCTTAAAGTTTTACTTTCAACCTGCTTTAAGTAATCACCTGTCTTCAAAACTAGAAACAGGTAATGGGTTAAAGTAAAGCAAATATCTTAGCTCCTTCTTGAGCTTTTTGCTTTATTTTTAACCTGCTTAAAGCAGCTACCCATCAGAATGTAGGAAAGGTGCCTATCATAGTATTATATATAGCTTTTAAATAGATTAATAAAGCTTAGAGATACTTTTAACCATGCCATCTAAAAAAAATGGTAACCAATATACATTACAGTTAGGGGCATATCAAATGTGATCTGCAAGCATGCCAATTAAACCCCAGTTCACAACCTAAGGCCAAATTACTGATATTAACCCTAATACTGCTGGAGTTAAACTGCTCATCTTTTATTGGTTTGGCCACACTCTAACCTATCAATCCTATACCACCACTTGAACACTGCATGAGTACATAATCATCTACTCAAAATGCTGTCGGCTGTAACACTTAGTTCACTCTTTCATCTCTACAACTACAGATTTACAATGTATGTGACAAACAATTTGGGGTCATGATCACCTACTGAATTACTTTGAGTCTGATATGGATACAAATTGTTTGAAAATGTCAAGAACATAATACTTCGTTCATTTAAAACATAAACATGAGATTCAAAATACATGACATTTTTGTGGTTGTTTTCAAAAAGTACATTTTGTCAAATTTCTGAAATTTTTTTTTAGTGGTCCTCACTTTTGTAAAATGAATAGCATCCACTTTAAACGTCCTGAGGAAAAGCAAAAACTTGTAAATAAACTTGTGCTAAGCTGTGTAACTTAAGTGATGTTTAAAATAACAATAACATACCAATCATCTTAACAAGGGATATTTAGTAAATACCTCAATAGTTCAGAACATCTTGAACATCTTGAACTTCTTGCCAGTATCAGCTTGTTTATAATGTAAAGGTCCTGAATACAAAAGCTTAGGAAAAATACCATTATGGTAAGTACCCCTTAGAACCGGACATTTCCACTGTCTGAATAATGAACAGCTTATGATGATTTTGAGGACTGTTTCCAGACAATAAATACATGTACATGTATACTATATTCAAGTTGAAAATGATTAGTGCAGATCCTGATCAGAGGGCTCCTTTTTCCATTTAGTCTACTAGTCCATGATCAATATGTATGGTTGTTTCTGTCAAAACATTGTAATTTTACAAACAGTGCAGGGTCTACATTGACTGCATACTTAAGGACACATTTACTCTTCACATGTACACTTTTTGTAAAAGATGCATATATATATGTATGACTGAAGGGTTCAATGGGTTAAGAACTAGTAAGCCCCTTAAAGAGAGTTCTTGTTTGCACCTAAATTCCTATTTCTGAGAAGTCAGTTCTCAAGACCTCAATATTCAAAGGACGTAAACTATCCATAACAACCAACCAACTGTTACAGTAATCATGAGTAATGGCTGCTTAAAGTGAGCTTAAAATAAAGCAAATCTATCCATAATGAAGATTTCTCCTTTCATTGCAAGCCAATTTAAAACATACCCATACAGTTAATCAATTAATGAGGGTATTAGGATTTCCTTTATATTTCGAAGAAATAAAACCAAGAACATTTTTCTGATGATAATTTCAAAAGATAATATTTATTTAACTTATTCAACTTCAACTATAAAGTAATACATTACATGAGATTATATTAATGAAATGTGTAAAGGCAATGCTGAGGTAGTTGACCTTTACCTTCGTAGATCAAGCCTATGATTAACCCTTTGAATGCAAGAAAATAATTGTTTAGATCTTTGCAAACAGTTTAGATCCAGATCAGATGATGTGTAACTCAGCATCTGGTTTGGATCTAAACTGTTTGCCACTTGGATTGTATATACACAAGTTGCGAAAAGAAAGATGCTTTAAAGCAGGTGTTGAGTTTTGGGCAGACAATATTGACGTTCTATGAATGTTTAGATTTCAAAGTGTTAATTTAGTATACCACCTAGCGCTAAACAAGTCAGACTTATCAGAAAGTATCATTTCTTACAACTCCTAATTCCCAAATCTTTATATCAGGGTGATTATCAGACTTTAGTTTTTAGCTGATTACTGTATGCAAGCAGCCTGACAAGTCTAATAATTTTATTATGCTTCACTTTTGCCAAAAAATGTGTATCCCCGAGTTGTTTCCATTCCTATTATAACACACATTTCTTTCATCTATGGTGTGGATAATAAAGTTCAAAACAGTCAAATGTCTACAGATTAATTATTTGCATGCTGGGTAATTTTTTCCGTCTGCTACTGTTCTATAAATAGATTTTCCCAAATTTCTTTTCAAAACAGGGTCAGAGTGTCAAACAGTTTGGGTTCTGATGAGACGCCGCGTTCTGCGGCGTCTCATCAGAATCCAAACTGTTTGCAACGGTTATCATGGTTTCACCGCTACCATGCTAAGAGTTAAAGACTGTAAGTGGTTCCCAACACTTTGCCAAGAATAACAGCGCCCTTTCAACAGGTGAATAACATCTATACTTTCAGAGTTTGGATCCAAATTAAATGCCACCTAACATGACAAGGGTCCATGACTCCTTTCATTTTCTAATTACCAGTACACGTTTTTAAATAAAACGCACACATTGACTAAATTTTAAACTTCCAGCAAATAGAACTATTGGTATAAGAATAAAAGACTAATGAGCGAGTATTCTCCTTCTGGAAGGAAAGATTATATATTTATAAATATTAATGCAGTCACACATTTGTTAAGCGGTCATCAAAAGAAGAAGCACTGCGATTCATAGAGACACATGTATGCTTAATGCAGGATACAAGTAATGCAGAAAGCTCCTTTAGGAGCTTTCTGCATTACTTTTATCCTGTATTAAGCTACCAACCAACTTTTAAGACTACCAAATATACATCTATTGGATGGCAAGTTAATGTAAGCTTGATGGTATCATACAATTCACCTCAAAGTGGAAAAGATGTACCTGTACTTCTGCAGACTCAAAGAGGCATCGAGGGTCTCTCTAATATAAATAATAGATCTAAGTAGCATCTGCATTACTTCTCTCCCATTCTTCTCCTATGTCAATAACATACTCTTCCACAACAAAAGCTCCCAGCAACAGCTGGTGGTGAACCTTTGCAATAGAGCTGTAATAAACTACTCACTCTCTGCATCTGTATAGAATAGCTTCAATCTTTCATCTCGGATACAGTCCGATCTGTATTTAGCAATATTTTATTGAGGAAGTGTGGAGGTATGTGAAGCCAGGTGACTGCTAAATGCAGGGTAAAAATAATGCAGAAAGCTCCTGTAGGAGCTTTCTGCATTATTTTTACCCAGCATTCATCAACAAACTGTTTAAAAGACTGCTTACAGGCATTGTATTTAATGGTTTCTTATATTTTAAATGCAGATTTCACTATAGTTTATGAGCATGGGTTATCTATTAAGTCTTTTTCCAGTCATTACAATCCTATGTACTTTATCAATCCTATTTTGAAGGTAATTGGTATAAGACCAAATGATAAGTAAAATTAAGTTATTACATGAATTGTGAAGCTTTTTGAGTCTAACTCTCCCAACCACTTTGATCAGCTGAGATGGCAAAGCTTTAGACTATGAAGATGAAAGCCCAGGTTCTATTCCCAATCAGTCGATCCAAAGCCTTAGATGTCAACTATAGGTAAATTTAAAGTACACTGTAGGTAAAAATTAATTAAACACTAGATTTTTCATGAACGCATGGGGTAATTTAAGAAAGGACTGTTGTTAAGACATATTATATTTAAGAAAGATGAAAGTAACCAAAAGCAGGCTGCAGTGCAGAAGCTGAAGAAGGTATATGGCCAGTGTCTACACTGTTGTCAAAATATATATTATACATGTAGGGTTTCTTGAATAGAAAGGGTTAATACAACAAATAAGAATAAAGGAATCACAAAACATTACATGAATACCAGTCATTTGTTTAAACTCTCAAAGTTCTGGGATCAGATATGTCTATATCATTTGCAAAAAGTATACAGTAGACCCAGATCAGGGGGCTCCTGAGAGCCCTCTGATCTGGCTCTGCAGTGTTTGTCAAATGAACCCCTCAACTTTCTATGTAATCTGGTTATCTAAAATATTTATTAACTCATTATACCCTGAAACTTCAAATGGACAATTCCAATTTACAATAAAGGTTGGTCCATTTTAGACTGTTTAGGGTTGTTTTTAATAATATATTGCAAAATGACAAACAGTGAAGTCCCTGATTAGAGGGCTCCTGCACTTCACTGTTTGCATTAGACACATGTACTCTTCAGATGTACACTTGTGGTATAGGACGCACATATGCATCACTAGGGCTCAATGAGTTAAATACAAGATAAGGCCATCTGAAATTTCAGCATTATAAGCGTTAATATGACAAAGTTCTACCTGATCATCTTCATCCTCAACATCTGTCAAAGATTTGCACCTTTAATTGGACCTAATTCTTGTTGTTTGATGCCTAATCTTTCATGAATCCTAGCGTCATCCCCGGTCAAATCCTGGATATGATAGGGGTGTTCATGCTTTTATCTTCAAACCAGCATTTCTAATTCTATGCTCAGCACAATAAGCCCCAGGTGCTTTGTTTAGAATTAGATTTGTACCCAGAACTGTCAAACTTGTGTTCAGTAAAGAAGAATTGAGATCACTTAACCCATTACCTCTTAGTCTATTTCTAGCTTTGAAAACAGGTGACCACTTAAAGCAGGTTGAAAGTAAAGCAGAATGTGCCTTAAGGCACATCCTGCTTTACTTTCAGCCTGCTTTAAGCTACCATCTGCAAGGATATAGAAAATATTTCTTCTGGTACATATTCTTGGCTGTATAAATTGGAACTATTTTCTTCAGTGGAGGAATCAATAGAGGCGTAAAAAGACGTTTTTAAGGGGTAATGGGTTAAACCCATGATTACCCCATAAATACACCATTTTACACCTTTAATTCCTCTACTGAAGAAAAAAGTTTCAATTTATACTGTCACAAATAAAAATCATAAGAAATAGTTTCTATGTTCTATCAGATGATGGCTTACAGCAGACTGAAAGTAAAGCAGAATGCGCCTTGAGGCACATTCTGCTTTACTTTCAACCTGTTCTAAGTGGTCATCACCAGTCTTCAGAACTAGAAACAGGCTATGGGGTAAACTGTTAAACCCAGGTAAATACTCCTTTTCTTCAAGATAAGGGAAACAAGAGAGTGTGTATTAACCCATATTACTCTACAAATACACCTTTTTATGCCTTTAATTTATTCCTCCACTGAAGACATTATTTCCCCCTTTATACAGTCATGAATAAAAATTATGTACCATAAGAAATATTTTCTATAGCATTTTCCTAGCATATGAAGCTTAAAACAGGCTGGAAGTAAAGCAGAAAATGCCCCAATATGCATGCTGATTTACTTTCAACCTGTTTTAAGTGGTCACATGTCTTCAAAATTAGAAACAGGGTGTTGGGATATAGTTATTTAAGCAACCACTCAACAGGGGGAAAAGTTGCAGTCTTACATAGAGGTCTAACTGCTTAATTCATGCACAGAGTGAGACATCTTGAAAATGTTCAGTATTGCTTTGTTCTACACAAATTCTACTTACATTGTAAAAGAAAATATAAATTGTTTACATAAAGGTGATATAAAAGCTAATGAATAGTCACAAAATGTTTGTTTGAGATATAAATTAATTGGTTTTTGAAATACTCCCCATAACTTAGATAATTATGGAAGCTGTTTCTAATCTTTGGTACATAATATATTAATTTATTATATAAATGAATCTTTGGATAGACTAAACATCTATTTGCTGGCTTTTACTCGATAATATATACCTGTTGCTAGTTTTGAAGATAAGTGACTTACTTATTGCTTTACTTTCAGTCTGCTTTAATCCACCATTTGCTTACGGCACATTCTGTTTTAATTTCAGGGTTTTAAGCTAGCATCTGCTGGAAGGTAGAAAATATCTCTTCCCGTACATATCTGTGACTGTATAAATTTACTATTACTATTATTTTCAGTAAATTAAAGACGTAAGAATGTGTCTATGGGGTAATTAATGATTTTAACTCATTAACTCTTTCCTCCCTGAAACTTTAAATGTACAATTCCAGTTTCGATTTAAGTCTAGTCCATTTCTGGCTTTTAAGGGTTGTTTTTGTCCATTTTTTGCATTATGACAAACAATGAAGACCCTGATCAGAGGGCTCCTTTCGGAGCCCTCTGATCTGGGTCTTCACTGTTTGCACAGGACAAGTGTACTATTCACATGTACACTGTTTGAAAAGGACGCCTATATGCGGGATTAGGGTTCAAAGGGTTAATGAGTTGAAATGTTCCTTTTGAACGCTAAATTATAAATATATACCATCTGATCCTCAATAATAAAACTGACTAGTTCCCCTTATGCATCTTTTAAAAGCTATAATCCCAAATAAAACGGTATTTTACAAACATTTGGACCCGGAAGAATTCCTGATGCTCTGCATCTAGCTTCTAGTCTGGATCTAAACTTGTTGCAAAATTTTTAACTTACAAATGCCTGTAAAGTCATTAATAGTTTAACCCTTATAGTGCTGGAATGGAGCAGGGTTCCAGATAAGAGGGAGTATATTTAAACTGAAGAAATCCAGCATTTGTGGAAAGCAAAAACCCCAATCAATGTAAACTAATTATTTTTCAAAAATGGCATTCAACAGTCAGCATGATTCCTTGCAAAGGCTTAAATGATTTACACACTCCGAGTAAAGCCCCTCGTATATATGCTGGTGCTAATGGAATTATTACGATTTGCTCATGTTTGTAATCAAATGCTCCACTGGTATTTCCCATTAACTATTTAAGATGATCTAATCAAGTCAAAAGGGATTTGTGTAACAGATGTAATACTTTCTAGGAATGTAACAGCTAATTCAACTATTCATACAATGTAAACTTTACAAAGAAAACAATGTTAAATGAGAAGATCATAAAACAGTCAAGTACATGTAGATAATTCCAGCTTCAAATGAAGCCTGAAGTCCATTGATGACTATTAACACTAACCCCATAGTCTGTTTCTAGTATTGAAGAAAGGTGGCCACTTAAGGCAGGTTGAAAGTTAAGCAAAATGCACCTTAAGGCGCATTCTGCTTTACTTTTAGCCTGCTTTAAGCTATCATCTGCTAGGATATTGAAAATATTTCTTATGGCACCTGCTCATAGCAGTATAAATTGGAACTATTTTTCTTAAGTTGAGAAATAAATTGTAGGCGTAAAAAGGCATATTTATGGGGTAACAGGTTAAGGGTTGTATTGTACAATTAATTGCTAAACAAGAAACAATGCAGATCCTGATCAGAGAGCTTCTTTTAGGCACCCTCTGATCTGGGTCTACACTGTTTGCATAGAACAAGGCTACTTTTACAGGTACGTCATTACACTGTACATTGTAAAGAATGGTATGAGTTAAACCCTGTGTGATGTAGTCATTCAAATCACTGGATAAGGTGTAATTTCCAAATACTGACTCAGTGACTTTGTTACATCTCCATCTAACCCTCTGTTGTGACAACTCATTAGAATCACTTCTCTGAGTCTATTCTAATGAGTAGTCACAACACAGCTTGGGTTTAATGAAGTAAGTTGAAAATGAAGAAAATATCCAGATGAAACATTCTATCTCGAGCCCTTCAAGTCTGAGACTGATTGGTCAGATATGAGCTTTTGGTCATCAGCATAAGCTCAAATCTGACCAATCAAATGCTTGAGAACAATCTCAGACTCAACTCAAAAGATTTATACCCTTGGACCCAGGTCCCTGGTCATTGAAAGAAAAATCAATGAATGTGAGTCCTCTCTCTTAATTAAACACAGGTAACAGTTTAAGTTTAAAGCAGAAAAAATGTAATGTACCCAGGTACATGTACATGTAAATACTAAATAGAGATAGCCCTTGCGTAAGTATTCTGCATTTTACTTTACTCATGTACTACTCGAACAAAACAATCAAGTTTCAGGTTTTTATATGGCAGAAGACTGCTTAAAACATGATGAATGTAAAGCAGGGTTCTTCAGCTGATTAAGTTCTGTTTTACTCTCAGTCTGCTTCCCTTCCATGTTTTTATTACCCTCATCAATGACTGCTATTTGTTTAACAGTAAACATCCAGATCAGAAACCTGCAAGACACTTGGCATCTCATCAGGATCCTAACAGTGTTTTATAGATTAGTCATTACAATTTACACATCAAGAAATTTATAATGGAATAGCCAGACCTTGCAGTAGATACAGAAAACTTCTCTATAATGACCACTAAGGTAACTTAATTAAGCTAATATTTTTGTTTAAGTCATGTGGCTGTTAAAGCAAGGTTAAAGTAACACAGAAAGCTCTTTTAGGAGCTTTCTGTGTTACTTTCATCTTGCTTTAACCTGTTATCATACAATCATACCTTCTTTCTAGTGGTTGTTACAGAGAGGTTTTACTGCAATTATTTTGAAGCAGAAGACATTTCTAAGCATTCAAAGAATTAATTAACGAATAGCCTTACTATCAATATGATGGAATGCTTTATGCTTAATTACAAAGTTAGCTAAGATCTTGTTTTTTGATATGCACATGTATTTACCAGTTAATCAAAAAGATGGAGCACACCTTCATATGTTTCTTTAACCCTCTACCCAATGGCCTGTTTCTAGTTTTGAAGACAGGTGACCACTTAAAGCAGACTGAAAGTACAACAGAATGTGCCTTAATTTTTGTACTGAATTAAGCTGTAAACACTCTTACCCTTTCAATGCTGGAAACCAGTATTATATATAATCTGTCAACAGTGCAGACCCTGGTGAGTGGGCTCCTTAAGGGTCTGCACTGTTTGTTTTACTTTCATATACATCACATTATTTCTGAAATATTTTATCAAACACCCTTTAGTAGAATGCGCCTTAAGGTGCATTCTGTATTACTTTCAACCTGCTTTAAGTTTAAGTGGAACCTATCTTCAAAACTAAAAACAGGTTATGGGGTAATGGGTTACCGGTAGGCAACAACTTAAATCCTATATCTTGTATCAAGCAGTCACCTGCCTTTAGAGACCACAATGCTACTGTCACAAGGTTGACTGCAAATTATTGTGTGTACCAGTAAATCAGTAATTGTTACCAATATATGAACACGGAATCCCTGTATGCATTTCATAATTGTTCTCTCAACACAAGATTTCCTGTAAATTAATGTGTGTACTATAGTAAATCAGTAACAGTTACCTATACGTGAACAGATTCACTGTATGCATGCCACTCTGCTCTTCTTAATCATCATCTTCATATGGGTACAAATTAAATTAGCAACTTCTATGGGATTGGGTGCTATTTTAAATATGAAAATATTACATTAATTTTACTATTTGTACATATCAATATTTCATTTCCAACTTCAAACAGTAATTTATTTTGAATGTAAGTTGATCAAAGCAATCACGCAACCAGCATATCAATGGGCAAGGAATTACATCTTTCATAAAGTTTCTCCAAATGACAACTTTGTGATTCTTTAACCCTTTACTCCATAGCCTGTTGCTAGTTTTGAAGACAGGTGAGCACTTAAAGGCTTGGGGTTGAGAGTAAAGCAGAATGAGCCATAAGGCTGCTTAAGGCACATTCTGCGTTTCTTTCAGCCTAGCTGCCACCACCATCTTCTTCTTCCTTTAAATTGACTATTTATAATTTAGGATTGTCAGAACTTTCAGTTCTAGCATTATCCAGATCTTTTTTTTGTTTTATCTAAAGTTGTGTTTTACAATGTACATGTATCGCAAAATGATAAACAGTGTAGAGTCTGTAGATCCTGATTAGAGGAATCCTTTAAAAGCCCTATTATCAGAGTCAGTCAGGAAAATGTTTGTTGTTTTAAGTCGAATTTGGGGAAAAATATGTTGTTTATGTTTAGATTCTAAATTTTGTATAGACCATATTATTATCAAACAGTTAACAATACAAAATCCAAACTGAATTTGTACTATACTCTTCTATATTCATGTAGCACATATGAGTATGACTGCTAGCAATAAATTGTCTCATTAAAGTCATTATAGTTTATTGATATAACTCTCTGTAAGGGTACTGATCCTCAGCTGGCATAAGCAGGCAAGGGTTTGTTAAAGATACTTAAAATGAACTCTGCTAAAAACCAGGTGAAGATTAAAAAATCTTCACCTGGTTTTAGCAGAGTTTGTTTTTGGGTCATTAAGACAAAGCCTGCTAAGGTCAGCTAAAACAAATTCATCAAAACACTGTATACTAGACTAAACTAGTATATAGTGTGCATAACAATTGGTTATTCTATCAAAGCATGATTATTAAAAAGTCTCTGACTGTCCTTAGTTACCTTGGGTAAAGATTTTTGTATTCAAAGTGTTCTGTAGACTAGACTAGTATCCTCTAGTCCTCTACTCTGGTAGTTTCAAACAGACTTTAGTTTCAGACAATTTACAAATTACACAAAACTGAACACAACCACTCGCTTCAGCATGCCAACTTGCCAAGTTTCTGTCAAAACTTTGAAAAGAAAGTCATTTCGCCTATTAAAGAAGAAAACATCAGGATAATTGACTATTTTAAAGAATTGATCATCCATCATCTTAATTATGGCAATACAAACTTGCCATCACATACCTACCGTCACGTTTGTCTTGAGAAAAAAAATTTCTCTTGACCTTGGCGTTTATCCTAAAGTAGAACTGCAGTTGCAAACTTTTCCTCACAAGCATCCCCATGAAGTCATAAATCAGAGTGTCCAAATCCTCTGGTTACACTTCAGTGATACAAATTGATCAGGGGACATGTTTGTTTATGTGTACAGTATGTACTATGTACACATTTTAACAAATATGTTAGATTCTCTGTCTGTCCTCACATATGTATATATATATTAGGTATTAAAAAATAATTCAAATTACGAAGAAACAGTGAAGAACTTAAGATTCTACATTTAGGCGGAAAAAAATGTATAAATCCTAATTAATCATAACAACTAATTAAAAGTAATATGCAGACAATATGGAACAGTTGTCATGCAGCCAGACCTAGAGGGGTTCATAAAATCATTATCCTCCTCTCTCATTTTAGACCATCCCTGAGGCTCTGGAACAATGAGGGTAAACTTGAGTTACGGGTCCTTGTCACTAAACTGAGTATAGAGTAACGTAGTCTCATCAATGAACCCCTGTGACGACAAACTAACTTTTGATGGGTGCCGTCCTCAGGGTCTCATGGCAATAGGCCAAAAACAGCGTGGAAATTAAGTTTTGCCTCATTCCTTAAAATCACAGATTGAGTCACATTTACTAGTTAAAATCACACAATTATCGCTAAAAGTCATTTTGAAAACAATTTCTGAACTCAAATCAAGCTTCAGGTTGCTATACTCAAGCAGAGGTTGTTTTTATGTTGTTTACATGGCAGCTAGTACACGCTGTACACAGAGATGATACACACTGGATTTAAACCAGATTTGAATCTCTTAATTAAAAGTCAAATAAAGTGTTTTATAGATTTATTTTTGGTACCAGGTTGGTGTATTTTTGCATCCTGGATCTATTGGTAGTCTTACTTTTAAAAATAATAACTTACTTTTTGAGAAATTTGATGCCCAACAAAATCCGTTGGGGTTTAATTAAATTAGAAAACAGAATATATCCTCCCAATTTTGAGTCTAATGCCGGGTGCACCGTGACACTGAATTATACAAGACGGAATCACAACTTAGCGAAGTTGAAAAGGCGAGCATCTGAGTAGCAACCCCAGCTGATAAGCCTAGCCACTTAAGAATTTAGGTAAAAATCGATACCACCTGTACAAAACTTCATTTTTCTATTATCCAATATTTCTAAAGTGCATAAAATTATATACCATATGAATCGGAATTAAACAAGCTATTTAATGGTGTGATTAAAAATTCTGTAGTATAAGCTATAGTGATGTTATCACAAGTTAAATCAACTGTGGATCGCCGATTTTTCCAGTTTTGCGTAATCGGCAAATTTGTACATGGAATTTCTGCGTGACCTTTGTGCGGATTATTTTGGCGCTATAAATATTCATAAGTTGTTTTTAACCAATCAGAGAAGAGATCTATCTTCGCTCCGGAAGTTTCGGTTATTTTCTATGTTGACAAACAAAAAAGTTACGATGACCTGAAGTCTGGGTCAAATTTCAAAAAAATCTCATGGTGAGTATAAAAACCGATGGTACGATCGTATTTAATATACTTTTCTCTTTCTATTGCTACCAACCATTATGAAATACGATGTAAATTAAGCGCAGGCTTTTAAATAGAAGTTGGCGATTTTACCCGGCGAGTCGGTTCAGCGTTAGCGACTGACTGACGGCCGCCATCTTGAATATTTTATAGACAGCGACTACGAGATACTTCTGTTACAACTTATATAAACCCGCGTTATAGCTCAAATAAAGCTGAAAGAATTGCTCCAAACGGGTTCTTTTCGTAATTAAATAATGGTTTCATTCATGAATTAACACAAGATCGCTTAATTCATTAAAAAATCGTACGTTTTATCGGCGCCGATATTGAACCCTTAAACCGAACATAAGCTATTTGAGACCTAATGAAATACGTTTAATTACTAACAAAACCATACTTGTGTAAAAATTAACATGTTTTTGAGAGCAACTTGTGTTTTTCATAGCACATTTGTTAATCTATATATAAAAAAAAATCGACATTCCTTAGAATATATTACACATTTTATCATCAATAGTCAGATTAAGGGGGAGGTTATGAAATCTAAAATGGGAACAATTATTAACCTATTACTCCATAAATGCACCTTTCATTAAATAAAGGTTCACTCTTTAATTCCTTAACTGAAAAAAAAGAAAGTTACAAGTCATATCTAAGATTGTATAGCTGAAAGTAAAGCAGAATGATATTGAGGTTCATTTTGCTTTACTTTCAATTTGCTTTACTTTTAATTTGCTTTAAGTGGACACCTGTCTTCAAAACTAGGAATATGGAGTCTATGGAGTAAAGGGTTAATAAATAAAACAAGTCAGATCCCTTCACAATTTTTATTTTCAACTTATAAATTTTACTTTTATTTCAGGTTCTAATCAACCAGAAATGACATTTCAGAGAAGTTGGCAAATGCGGAAAATTGGTGCATATGTCGTGATGGAATGACCAGGAAAAAGCAGAAGATTGCGAACACATCTATTACTCTTTCTAATGGGTATACATATATATTGTCTGCCAAGGTTTCAGTCATGTTTTTCATTGTAATGACTGTGTACAGACCTTAAAGACTATGAAGCAACGTGAAGTGAGCATGGCAAACTCTGTAGAGACAGTTTGTCGATATTCCGAAAGCAAACATGGATTTAATTTAAAAAAAATATATATCTTAACTTATTCACACCTAGTGAAACATATATTATTATCAACAGTGCAGTAATTGCAAGTATACTTGTCCTATGCAAACATTGAAGACCCAGTTCAGATGGTGATTGCATGAGCTCTTTGACCAGGGTCTGCACTGTTTGTCGTTTTCCTGATGGCCAGATTGCAATGTTATTTATTTGCAAAAAAATAATGCTTATTATAAAACATTGCTTGCTTTAATACTTGTTATATCATTCTTGCCTTTTAATTGAAATACCATGTTCAGAGATAGTCTAAAAGTAAAAGTACAGCTAGACTGCCTGAGATAATAAAGTGTATTTTTTTTAGTACGAGCCCTAATAAAATCTAATGAGTCATGTCGAAAAATGCATTTAAAATCAAGCTCACTTGAAACATCATGGAACTCATTAGAGGTATTTTCAATAGCCATGGTCTATTTTACAACTGTGAGTCTGTATCTCTGCATATATATTCATTTATTTGTGAAGTTGTGTGATGAAGTTGTGTGATATGGAAAAAATATAGAAAAATAAATGTCAAAAAATTTGTATGTGTTGATTTCTTTCCTATTGAAACAAAACAGAAAACATTATTATAATAAATCTTTTAAAAACAATAGAAAGGACAATATTCAAAGAAGATTGTCTGAAAATTTCATGGAAAAATCTTTAAAAACAAAAAAGTTATGACAATTTTACTGAAATAATGATGACCGGCTTTGATGAATCGGTGCCGCGCGTCGCGAAAAAATACAGTAGAAATAATAGCTCATTTTTTCTGAAAAATGGCGAAATATTGAATGATAAAATTTGTCATAACTTTTTTATTTTTTAAGATAGAAATAAAATGAAAACAGATTTGAAAAGCTTGCAAAGAGATCTATCTGTATGATGTGTTTTTGATTTACTATTGATATCTTGAAAATTCAGCTGGGGTTGCTAATCTGAGCTCTCACGGCAGTTTTGCGAGATTATGTGTTACGTGACAAAATCTCCACTTATTGTCTCGTTGTCCGCCATTTCTGGGGTGAAAATTACCGACTCTAGTGTATTTATTGACATTTTAGTGGATTTAAACGACTTGGTGGACATTCATATCAATTCACGGGAATATTAGTCCATGAACAATGCTTCGAAACAATAATTAATCATATTGACTACCGATAGACATTATCTTATCAAGTCTCCGAAGTCTTGTTTGCGCCCCACGAGATTTGAGATATAGCTCGAGGTTGCAATTTCATGAGTGTATAATTCCGTGAAAGTGAGGACAACGCCTGAAGTCTAAAAGTAGCTTGCTTGTCTCTCACTGTACACAGAGTGGACTAAGAGTAACTGACACTAAACAGGTACAGGTAACTGGTCGGGTCCATGAATGGTCTTTACCTCTAGACACTGCAGTCTCATTACACTATCAGTACCGGGTATGCATCTCTTGTCACCGTTGCAAGGTTTATACTGTTGTCTCCTATTCTCGTGGGGCTAAGCCTTAGAATGTATATAAAGCACATACATTGCTTTAAAGAATTCTTCTTTAAGGCTTAAAAAACAGTTCAAACTCCGAATAAAGTATTTCATCCATATATATAATAATAATAAAATAATATCTAGATCATTTCTACGTTTGAATAAACCTCCCTGCATGATCTGAATCAGTCAAATGTTTCTCGTATTCTCGTGCCTTCTGATTGGTTGTCAACGTTTGTTGCTATGGAGGAGGTAAACTATTCAGTTCAGATAAGTGTTTTTACAGTCACTTTAAATCTATCATATGGACCATTTCTGCGTCTGTGGCATCAATTTTTGTTTGTTTATTTAGATTTAACTATGCACTAGTATTGCCATTGACCCGTTTACCGTGGACATCCTATTACCGGTGACTTCCGAGTATTATGTGTAAAATCGTAACTTCCGTTTATCTTTCGGCTGCTGCTCAAGACTAACGTGTATAAAGCAAAAAAAAACTTTCCTAAAGGGAAAGTGTGCATTTTTTTATTAATTACGCAAGATAAATCATTTTCTCCCCATATAAAACCATTTAACCTATTTGTATAATGTGACATATTCCATTGCCCCCACTGTGAAAAAATGTGACGGAAAATATTACAACTTTTCAGTTAAAAATTATGTTAACAGATAGCCTTTCTTAATAATGTTTGATAGAAGTTCAAGCCGATACCTGAAAATTATTCCGGGTGTCATTTTACCTCATCACCGATAATAGGACGAGTAACCAAAACAAACATGGCGGCGCACTCGCTACAGTTGACTATGATTATTTATGTCAAATTATGGGTGTATTTATATATTAAAGCTGAAAATCATAAAGAAATGTTTACTTTATATGTTTAATATATTTTTTAGTTAAAAACCTTATTAATTGATGAGAAATAGTCAGACGAATCCTTAGATCACCGGAAATTGGGTGAACCAGGATATTAAATGAATTACAATATCCAACACGTTTTACATGTGAAATTTCGAAAAAAGATAACTCAGACCCAGTTGATGTTTTATTTGTCCTTACGACATTTCCCAACATAAATTTATCGGAGGAAAAGAGTTGATATATTTCTGGAAGTCAAGAGTGTCCATTTAATCTGTTTTTGTAAGACACGAGATTATGAGAAACCACGAGAATACGAGAATTGACGATAACTGATTTTTTACCATGGAGACCCTGACCGTAGATTCAGTGTTGTCCGAAAACGTTTCGAGGCATAAAAGGTGTTAACAATAACAAACATATAAATAATAAACATTGATATCCCCAATTTGCATAATTTATAAGTAATACATGCGACTGATGCAAAATATTTCTGTCTGTCATTTACCCCACCCACTGTCACTGGATAAACATTGAGCGAAGAGGATCGCTTCAGTGCGCTCAAAATTATTAGCATTTTTTACATGAAACAACAGTAAGTGACAGGGCAAGACATTCTTACACTAAAGCGGAATTGTTTTATATTCTCGTTACCTTTTCTTTTGTCGGTTGACTCCAATCAATTGGGAAAACACTACATTATTCCTATTTGTTGATGTTCAGTAATATTTTCACTTGTTTAGATTAATTACGCATGCGCCTGTTGTAATTCCTGAATGGTTTGGGATAAAACATTGACCTTACCCAAAGGTGTTGAATGAATCGGTTATCCCCCTTATACCTCTATTTTACATATGGAATCAAAGTACTAGAATACTGCAGGCTCGGGGGTTCAGTTTAATGTAGAACCAAAGTAATGCAGAAAGCTAATTATGGAGTTTCTGCTTTACCCTTGCCAATGAATAAAGCAGTAACCTGCTTTAAGACCCTGAAGAATTTCTTAAAGTGCATGTCTTATAATGCATCGTCTGCTATGACTAATAGATGAATGTTTATAACAAGTCACACCATGGAGTAAATACATTGTATTTAAACTGTGTGGTAACACAGGTATAGACTAAGGATCCTGAGTTTAACTCTAGCAAGTCCTTTAGAAAGCCTATGTAAATCCCATATGACAGAAACTTTTGAAGGGGGAGCTAGAGTCGCACATCATTCAGAACTTAAGATCCCAATCTTTTATCCTTTTCTTAACTCTACTAACAGGCACAGATGTGCACTGCCCGAAATAACCTGTGAGGGAGTGAGGCAGGATGGATGGATGGATGGATTGAGGGATAGACAGACAGAGACAGACAGACAGATAGAAAGATGATAGACAGACAGACAGATAGATAGATAGATAGATAAACAGACAATAGGCTCGCCCTAGCCAAAAAGGGTTAATTATCACAATTAGAAATATGGATTATCTGTTAAGCAAAAGAAAATTAATGAGGCAAAATAGTTTAATTTCTCCACAATTGTTTTTTTTTAATGACAGGCTGAGGGTAAAGCAGATCTATCACAGTTTGTTACAAAAAAAACACTTTTTACTAGATCTACTGGATTCCTATACTCAAACGCAGAAGAAACCTAGCATGGGGTTTTGACGTATTTTTGCAGATATTTATAAATGAAAGTGTGCCGTGTTTGATATGAAATTTAAGCATATTCAATTGCCCATAATTTACAGCAGATATTTTGAAAATAGCGTATTGGATAAAATGTGTTAAACGTTTGAGCGCGGAAGGGGTCAAAATAAAAAATTTACAAATTGTGAAATCGGTGTTATTGTGAATAAAATTGAAGTTTAAGACTCTTTTAATGGTTTAATTCTGATAAATTCATTTATATCGGGAATTACATCCTTTTCAGCAAATTGTCTGTACAATTAGACGTCTTTCAGAATTGACATAACGCTGTACGACGTGCGGAAAAGCTGCATTCCATTCGACCTGGAAAGCATTCTGTAGCTCCTGCAATTTGTTGATTCCATGCCAAGACCGTACCCTACAACAGAAAAGATCCCAGATTTGCTCCAGTGAATTTAGGTCTGGGGGAAATAGCACTTTAACGCCGTTTGCATTCAGATATTGCCACGTGACGAGAGCATATGCGGACGTGTATTGTCATGCATCAAAGTGGATGAATGGAACTGCTAAATGTCTCAACATGCTAATACCGCACTGTCTCGCTGTTAGCGGTAGCCATTCGAAATCAACGTCGTGTTTACGTCAGTGCCAAGTGACGTCTAATATGGCATAAGTAACGCGAGGAATGCAGCTTCCATGCCGACCTGCAACTGTGCCTGTTTGCTAGAAGGTTTCACGAAGACTACTGATAGTGTTACTGTGGCAATTAAAGGCCCGCGCAACATCATAAGTAGAGTGTCTCTATTGAGCATCACAAACGTCTCAATTGCCTGACGTTGCAATAGTCTTGGCATAGCAAGTTCTGATTTTACAGTGGTTGATGTGTGTTTTTATATTACTCCTAGGAGTTCAAAGAAAGGAGTGAGAGGTTATTTGAACATTCAATCACCTTTTCACCTAACAGGCTTAAATAATAGCCATTTAAAGCATTTAACCCATTACCCTATAGCCCCATAGCCTGTTTCTAGTATTGGAAGATACGTGACCACTTAAAGCAGGTTGAAAGTAAGCAGAATGTGCAAATTCTGCTTTACTTTCAGCCTGCTTTAGAAAGCATCCTTCTCTTAGAATATAGAAAATATTTTGTATGATATTTAATCACGTCTATATAAATCTGAACAATTTTCTTCAGTGGATTAATACAATATAGAGGTGTAAAAGGCGTATTTATGGGGTAATGGTGTGGTTGCATGTCTTACAATTCTTCTTCTGAATTTTTTTTTTCTATTTTCCTACTGTTTGGCTTTTACAGAAACAGTTTAAAGGAAGGACGAGATATAAGCCACTCTGATTCCATGTGAGCCTAAAGTATCTACCCAAGTTTATATTTGAAAACTATGTAGACCCTGATGAGACACCGCTTTACACGACATCTTGATAGGGTCTGCACTGTTTGTTTTTACATGTATAGATGCTCCATTGACTTTTAAATCATAAATGGCATTGTGGAGACGCACTGTGAGAAATTCAAGGGCCATAACTCCAAAGTGCCTGGTGCAATTTGGATGTTTATCAAACTTGACCCCACTTTATGGCAACAGACATTTAAAGAAAGTTTGGTGAAGATCAGAGGAGAGAATGGAAACCATTGTCAGGGCTGCCATAGTTTGACCATGAACAATCCTAAGATATCAGAATTTTTATTTTTCAAGCAGGTTTGTTTAAAGCAGGTTGAAAGTAAAGCAGAATGCGCCTTAAGGTGCATTCTGACTTACTTTCAGCCTGCTTTAAGCTACCATCTGCTAGGATATCAATCCAAAGACATTGTATCCAGGCAAGTTCAAGGGCCACATGTAAAAATACCAATAAATGTATGAAAATGGAATCCTGATACACATGTATGTACATGTATACATCAGTGTAAAAACAACAACAACAGAGAACAAATTAGAATTATTCATTTTATTTAAAGAAGGCATATAAATAGTAAAAACATGTATATTAATATAGAATAACATAATTTAATCATGCATGTGTAAAATTGTGTAAAGACATATCACAGTAATTTTTCATGTAAATTTGTATTTAACAGTAAACTTCAATCACAGGTACTTGACACATGCATTTAGATCTATTAACCCCCCCCCCCCCCCCCCTTTAATTTTTTTTTTTTTTACTATACTTCTATTATAGATACGTATCTATAATAGAAGTATAGTAAAGGGGGGGGGGGGGGGGGGGTAATAGATCTAAATGTATGTGTCAAGTACCTGTGACTTCAATACAGAAAGTGTTATAGCAACCAGTAGACAATAACTATCAAAATATTGAACAAATTAACCAACCACTTACACACAGGTTTTTCCTTTTGCCTTTTCATGCTTAATATCCAGTTAGTGAACTTTTTCTTTCATCCTGACAAGTGACTTGCTTAACACATTACTCCACAGATACACATTTTGACACATTTGTTTTATTCTTACAGTAAACAATAGTTAAAATTTATACAGTTATGAATGTGTATCATAAGAAAAAGTTTCTATGTTATTGCAGATGGTAGCTTTCATTGGCGTAGCTTCCTATTAGGCAAGTAGGCACGTGCCTACACTTTTTTTCAGAAGTCCAAAAAACAAAAAAAGGCTAAAAATGCAGAAAAAGCAACAAAATTGACATCTAAGGGGGTTAGAGGTGAACCCCAATTATTTTTACATAGATTCATGTTAGTATTTTACCATTATCAAACGCGGGAAAAGACCTCAGAACGCACCTAGAGACTATCTAGGAATAAAAATTTCCCGGGGGAGCATACCCCCGGACCCCCCTAGTAAGAAAGCGAACACTTATTAGTTGGTCTAATCAGCCCGTTGGCACACATGTGCAGTTGTAGACATATAGGGGCTACATGTACATGTAGCTGCCTTATGCAAAACACGCGCTACCGCTTGCACACTGTCCCCATACTTGCGACAATTCAAAAAGTAAAATAAAATGCAATAAAATAGGAATAGGTGGTGTTAGAGTCTAACTTAGAGATTAATGGAAGACAACCTGTCAACAATTACATTATAATAACCAGGAACAGAACATTTATGTCATTTTCAGCCAATCTTTTACATATATTTATGGCAGAATTTTACCTGTCTTGGACGCGCAAAAACGCCCTCAGAACAAGCCATATGCTATCTAGGAATTGAACCCTCCCCAATCCCCTCCTAGTAAGAGTGAGTTCATAAATATATAGTTACTTTGGATTTCATACGGGCCTGTAGTGTGCTCGATCAATTTGTCCCGAAAAGAAAGTTACATCCAAATAATTTCAAGTAGCGAGTATGTTAATGAAAATAGTACGGTATCAGACCCTATGATATACTTATTGACGAGGGGTTTTCTCAAGAAAATATGCAGACATATTCCTTTGCAAAAAATTAAAATTGTCTGTTGTTTGAAGCTTTTCATTTCATTAATTCTTCATATAAATGTCTCCCCAGACCCTCCTTAAATGCGTCTACAGTGTTGTAGAGCTCAAAATTTTCCCGGGGGAGCATGCCCCCGGACCCCCCTAGAAAAGATATGCCTACACTTTCATTTCGACCAAGCTACGCCCCTGGCTTTAAACATACTGAAAGTAAAACAATGCATCTTATGGTGCACTCTGCTTTACTTTTAATCTGCTTGATGTGGTCAACCATCTTCAATACTAGAAACAGGCTATGGAGTAAAGGCTATGGTGTGAAGGGTTTAAATTAAGCAGCCTGAGAATAAAGCAGAACTCTTGTTTTAGCAACAACCTGTCTTACACACACGAAAATATGTTATCTTGTTAAGAGTTATAATAGGGATCATTTACTGCATCTCAACATTACTGATCACCACACATGTTTTATTGACCTGAATTGGTTAATATATTTACCAGCAGGAAGTTGAATATTACACTACAAGAGTTATCCATCCTTGATTAATATCCCAATGACACTTATTCACCCCTGAAACTTCATATGGAAATTTCCAGTTTCTGATTTAGAGTAGTCCATTTTTGTCTGTTTAGGGTTTGGCTTTATGCAATATATTGTAAACTGATAAACAGTATATACCTTGATCAAAGGGTTCCTATGATCCAACTTATCAGGATGTACACTGTTGTATAGTACAAGTGTACTCTTCATACACTGTTATGGAAGCGTATACTCCTCTCCAAGGTTCAATGAATTGGTTCATGATTATTAAGTCCTCTAGGAATAATACTGCATGATGCCCATTAGAATTTTCTTTAGAATTCTTATTGAAAAAGTGAAAAGGTTGTTAGAGTGTCAAATTGTTTGGATCTTGATGATTTAGTAGCACATCGTCTCATCTGGAACCAAACTGTTTGCAAAGGAAACCACCACTTTCATTTTTAGCATGTAAAGAGTTCAATAGCTAATATCAAGTTTGGATCTGGACAATGTGTAACAAAAACTAATATAATTACAGTATAATAGCTGATCTTGAACATGATAAATGATTTTATGTGTAATAATAACTAACAAAAGTAAAGTACATTATACATGTTGAATGACACAAGTATAGTATATGGCTACTTTTATCCTTATGACAAATGCCCCATACACTTTTAACCCTTTACTTCGTAGACTCGCCTTACTATGCCTTGAATTTATTCCTCCTCTAAACAAAATAAGTTTCACTTTATACAGTCATCATGGATATGCACCATAGAAACATTTTCTATATTTTAGCAGGTCATAGTTTAAAGCAGGCTAAAATAAAGCAAAATGTGCCTTAACCCTTTCCTCCCTGAAACCTCAAATGGACAATTCTAGTTTTCAAATTAGTTAGTTCATTTTTTACTTTTAGGGTTGATTTTACAAAATATGTCAAAATTACAAACAGTGTAGACCCTGATCAGAGGGCTCCTTAAGGAGCCCTCTGATCAGGGTATACACTGTTTGCATAGGACAAGACTTTAGTGTACTCCACACAGGTATGCTGTTTGCAAATGGTGCATACATACGTGACTAGGGTTAAAAGAGTTAAGGCACATTCTGCTTAATTTTCAACTTGTTTTAAGTGGTCACCAGTCTTGTCTTCAAAACTAAAAACAGACTACGAGGTAAAGGGATAAATGACATTCCCATTTTACTATGAGTACCGGTAACAATAACTGACATACATGTAAGTTAAGAATATGGCTGCTCTTATACATACAACAATCCCCTTAAACATGATAACTGACAGGTTCCCATTTACATTGTGTAAAACTGTATCAATAACTGACATACATACAATATATTGCTGTCCATTTCCTCATGACAACTACCTGATACACGATAAAATGGATACCATTTGTGACGTGTTACAATAACTACAATAATTACATGTCCTTATAGATATAATCAGTATACAACAATTTAAATTTGTTACTCAACATGTTTTTTCTCTCTAAAGACAGTCCTAAAGGCGCTTTACAGGTTATTTTTTGTTCTGAATTAAGCTGAATTTCGTACATAAGTCTGAACATTCATATTTCCTTCAGAGACTGTTAAATGAAGGTTTAACTTACAAAAAAAGTCATGATAATTGTGAGTTTCCCATATTACTACAACTTACAATTTAACAAATATAAGAACAATAAATATATTTCATTACCCTATTGAAAAATGAAAACAAATATCCTGATATATGTTACAATTGAGTTCCAATTTCTGCAAAAAACAAACATAGAAATAAAATAGAATCAACTTGAATATTTTACTTTATTGCATATGTTACTAAATAATGTAACCAATTTTAATTGTACATGGACCTTGTGCAAGATACATCTTTCGCTTTTGCTAAGGAATTCTTTACCCTTTACTCCATAGATACCCATTTAATGTATTCCTCCTCTGAAGAAAACAGTTCTATTTTATACAGTATTGAATGTGCAACATTTAAAATATCATCTATATCCTAGCAGATCCTGATGGTAGCTTAAAACAGACTGAAAGTAAAGCAGAATGCACCTTAAGGCCTTTCGCTACCGGAAATCGGTCTTGCGGGCGAGCGGATATGCGTCTGGACGACACAGACTTTTTCCGTACGTGCATATACTAGAAAATTTATATAAAGGAAATGTTGATACGAATTAGTATAATCCTTCATAGCGCAGTCAGTACATTGGTTGACTATCAATTGAAAGGCCATAGGTTCGAGACCCAGTTCGAGACCCATGCGATCCAAATATTTTTTTAAGTGTCCGATATATTGACTTCTCAATCCATAACGCAGTGATCAAGGGACATGTTATGTTTTGTCTTCGTTGATTAGAATAAGTGATGTTATATACGGTCCAATTATATTTCCACTTACATGTACGTTTTAGTTTAATGACTTACAAGTCAATAAAATCGGTATACATGTATACGATTTGATCGAACTATAAAGCCACACATTGAAGCTTATCAATACGTCAATCTTTTCAAGATCGAAATTGCCCATTATAATTATGTTTAAATAATATAATTAACCTTGTATGCAAGTCCATGAATAAATAAAAATGCATTTTAATGACAGAATTATAATTTTAAGGAAGGTAACTGTATCTCAACTTCAAATATCACACATTTTAATAAGAAAAACTGTTATTACAACAAATCCTGACTGTAATAATTTCTAATTTTTTCAGACTAACTATTTCATCAACCATATATTTGAATAAAAGGAAAACAAATGTACATTGAATGAGTCAGTTTTTTGTAATTCAATTTTTTACCATTATGCAAAATTTAAATAGCTGATAACATCTTTCTGAATACCTTTATTCAAAATGATTTTAGCTTTTCTTGTAATGAATGTTGTGGACTACTTATTGGGCGAGACTTGTAGTCATTAGCTTTATTTATTTTTGAGAAAAATAAAATCATCAAAATTCCAGGTTTTTGTCAGAAAAAGAGACCTAAAAGACAAACCACACGATAGATTTTGCCTATATTTTCACACATTGTTTCTTAGGCTATTATCATTCTTCATGAAAAGTTTCATACACATTGTATGGAAATTAAGCGCACCTGCGAAGTACCTTAAGATAAATTTTTCTTTATTTTCAACACCTGTCTTTAAAACTAGAAACAGGCTATGGGGTAATGGGTAAAACAATATGCTTTGAGGTAATGGGTAAAAAGATATGACTGCGACTTTTGAATATATTGGCCAACACATGTCTTGTATTGCCAAATGTCTGTTTAATGTATGTGTTTCAGTCCCTGAGTTTGTCATATGATTGCATCCGCTCTTCTCTCCCCTCCTCCCATTGTTTTAAGTCCTTCTCTGATAGTATGTTCTTCATTATTTCCTTCATGAACACATCACAGTCCCCAAACACTCGACACCTGGTAGAACTGCTGTCTGGTCCTTTACTCTTAAACTGATAGTCCAGCTCTGTTTCCTGTCTGAAATGTAATGACAATAAAGTATTATCACTAAACATTTACAATCAAACCTCTGTTACCACCACTAAAATAAAGGGCTAATCCATCCCAAAAAAGATACACGACAGCATAAAGCAAGGTGACAGTAAATAATGGTCTTGGAAAACAGTGGGGACACTTTTTAAAAACATGTCTAACAACATGGTTGATCTGGGTGTTATTTGTATTAATTTGCCACACAAAAGACAAAATATCAGTCCTTAATTCAGGTGGCTGTGCCATCTATCTTAACCCATTACCCCATAACTTATTTCTAGTATTGAAAACAGGTGATCACTTAAAGCAGATTGAAAGTAAAGCAGAATGTGCCTTAAGGCACATTCGGCTTAACTTTCAACATGCTTTAAGCTACCATTTGCTATGATATGGAACATTATGTCTTGTGATACATATTTATGGATGTATAAATCTTCAGTTGGGGAATAAATTAATGACGTAAAAGGTGCATTTATGTGGTAATGGGTTAAGAGAGCTTCAAGTGTGTTTGTACCTGTTACATATAATAACTTTGTTCCTATTCTTTCTCTTGGTGACGAGGTTTGCAGCAGGGGTAACCATCAAGGTTGTACCAAGACACAACATCACATCACACCGTCTGGCATTCCCCTTGGCTCGTATCATTATCTCCCCCTCCAATAGATCACTGAAATTGATGATACTGTCCTGTAGATAGCCCGAACAGCCCTGAAAATAAAATATAATGTATGAGATTAGTAAAATGTACAGTAAAACCTCTCTATTACAACCAAAAAATTGTGTTAATTATAAGGTGCTTATGGCAGGTGCATTAAAACAAGATTACAGTAAAACAGAAAGCTCCTTTAGCTGTCATCTGTCTTTTATACAGTCAATTGGCCTTCCGTTTAGTGGTTGTAATAGAGAGTTATTACTGTACATTTGTATTTTAACCCATTACCCCATAGCCAAAGGTACAAATCACCTATTTCACCTTCTACAGTGTGACAGACAGCAGAAATCTCCCTAGTATAATTATCATGTGCAAGAAATACCGTAAAGAAAATTTGAAATAAAAACATCTTTAAGACTCCTTGTGACTCGACCAAAACCTATGTTGTGGCTGCTCTGTTTGAGTAGATACAGCATAGGGGCTGGGTTAGACAAGACTTAAAGGAGAAAAATTGAAGTATATTTAGTGGGGATGTCAACGAATACCAAAACGCTATCCGAATATTCGAAAGTTCTATCCGAATAGTATTCGGATATTAGGATTTGAAAACCATAGAAATCATCGTAAGTTGCTTGAATACTATAGAGGTAATTTAGATGATATCCCGTAAAGCTTCTCTCGCGGCATAATAGTGTAAGCATTCAGTCAAAGCAGACTTGAATCAATTTAAATTTTGATTTAGTTCTAACCAAGAAGATGCCTGGATATAATCTATTTGGCGTTCATTTTTGCAATGAAACCATTTTGTTTCGAGTTACAGAGTACATGTTTACCTGCGAGTAAGCGTCACGATGCCATGATCTGGGCCTTTTTGTAAAATTCACTCTTTGTCTTTTTCAGCAATTCACATAACAGGAATCGATCAGTTTATCAAGATTCAAGAGATTTTGAATGATTATTAAAAGCAAAGAAATGTGCGACTTTCATTTGGCGATCTATTCTGCTTGGCCAAAACGTAAAGCTGATAATTATACATGTCGTGCTTTACTGCTCTTGATTGACAGTTTCTGTATGAATAACCAATCATAAGCAAATGCTTTTCAGGCCGTAACAAACTGTCTAGCAGTATGATACAATGATTGGATAATGAAAATATCATTGTTTCTTGTCAGTGTGATAAAATTACATAATCCGTGATAATAGTGTACTGTTTATTTGAAATTGCGTGGGTAGATAGCCAATTAGCGGCGCCCCCTTTACCCGCTACAAAATCGGGGTCCGTGAATTATACCCTGACGTAATGGAAGTTGCAAACAAACACAAACACATTGGTATCTTTAATCGCATATTTTTTCTTAAGTCTAATTTTTTCTAGATGGGTAAACCAACCGTTAATGATGACAATCACATGTGCTATAGGTGTCATGCAATTATCTTACCATTGACACTTGTTGTAAAAACAAACTGTTAACGCTAACGGGGGGTGTGAAAACATCGATTTAACTGGCAATGGTTAATGAACGCTGAACAGTATCGAAACAATTTTGTTCTTTAAATTTTTTATTTTTTTTAAAAAACTCGTTCCGAATAGTGATCTTCTATCCGAATATTCGGTGAACTATTCGAATATTCGGATATTCGAGTATTCGTTGACATCCCTAATATTTAGCACAATAATTGTGTATTTACCTTTTTCTCACATCTACGTCCAGTTCTATGGCTAAGACCACATCTGTCACATTTCTTGGCAAACTTTGGCTTCTTTACACTAGCTTTTCCATAATCCTCTAGTTCTTCGTAGTATTGACTGCCGACATCATCCAGAACATAAAAAGGTCTTGAATATCTCTTACCACACAACTCACATATTTCAATAAAAACATTTCCATGTAGTTCAGAGATATCGTCATCTGCAATGCCTGACAACCCATGCAGACCATCACCGTTCTGGCTGATGACGTGCTTCAGATGACCTATCTCCATCAACTTTACAAGAGCTTCATGTGTGTAGGTTGGCCTAAGCTTCTCATATGGAACACCATCATCTGAAAGGTACATGTCCAGTTTAATCTCTGATGAAAATGGATTTGATTTGATTTGTTTTGATTTTACGTCGCTTTCAACAGTATTTCAGTCATATCGCGACGTCCAGCTAATTACAGGTGGAGAAAGACCCCGGAAGTCCTTTATGCACTGTTTCAGGCACAAATTGGCAACTGGGTAGAACCACCAACCTTCCGCAAGCCAGCTGGAAGGCTTCCCCACATGAAAACTCCGAACGACCTATTGGGATTCGAACTCACAGCGGTGAGAAGCTTAGTGATGTTAGTCACAGTGACTATACCACTAGGCCACGGAGGCCCCTCTGATGAAAATGGAACCCTAAGTATTATAGACACAGTAAAAACAACATATGGTAGTTAACTCTTCACCCTATAGCCCAGTTCTAATTTTGTAGACAGGTGACCACTTTAAGCAGGTTGAAAGTAAATCAGAATGTGCCTCAAGGCACATTCTGCTTTACTTTCAGCCTGCTTTAAGCTACCATCTTCTAGGACATAGAAAATTTACGATAAACAGTCATGACTATATAAGGGGAACTATTTTCTTCAGTGGAGGAATAAATTCAAGGCGTAAAAAGGCGAGTTTAAGACAGGTTAAAGTAAAACAGACATTCCGTTAGGTGCTTTCTCCTTTCATCCTGCTTTCAGCTGTCACCTTTCTATGACAAATCAATGAGGAAAGGCATCTAAAGGAAGTTTTTTTGGTTAGAGTCTTCTATAGGAGCATTCTGCATTACTTTTGTCCTGCTTTCAGCTGCCACCTTCCTTTAATATATCACCTCTATAAGATTATACTGTACCTTCCAATATCTCTGGTTCCTCATCGTCATCACTTTGTTTGCGTTTCTTTAATGGTGGTTCACCGGTATCAGTTTTGCCAGAGTTGTCTGCAAAGACAGCTTCCATATCCACTGCCTGATCCTGGTCCTCGGCTGTCCATTTACCTGCTTTTCCTCTATAATCTCCTATGCCTGCAGACGTGGAAATTCCTGCTCCTAAATCAGAGAAAAATCCTGTTGCAGAGCACCAGATAAGGGTAGTTTTTCAAAAACTAAAATTTGTATTTCTGACTTAAACCCTATGGTGTCACTACTCATTAGAATCGTCTCTTCGAGACGATTCTAATGAGTAGTAACACCATAGTATTTGGTTCTATAAATAGTGAGAAAATGCTGGATTTGTTGAAAAAACTACCTCTTACCTGGAGCCCTGCTGTTGCATAATGCACAGTAAAACTTCTCTAATTTGACCACTTAAATGAAGGCAATTTGATTGCATATTCTTCTTCTGCGTTCAAATGTTTAAACATGGTCATGTCAGATACTAAGACGTGTACTTCTGATATACTGTGCTGTAGCTTTTAGCTGTTGGGTTGAACCCCAGAGCTTGTCCTTCAAGATCCCACCCTGGGGCCATGTGTGACCCCTTTCTATGGCAAAACTTGGACAATCTTGGAGAACATGCTCTGGTGTCTGGACACCAGTGCCACAGGGACATTCGTCTGTATGGGATATCTTCAAGCGGTGCATGTGAGACAGTAGCCTGCAGTGACCAGTTCTGAGTCTGAAGATAACTGTTTGCTCCCATCTTTCTAGTCCACCGAGATTGGGAACCACTTCATCCACATTCCTATCAGCTTTCCATCTTTGGTGGAAAACATTTTTGATGAGGGTTCTGGCTTCTGGGTAAGAAATGGGGTGTTGAAACTGCTCCATTTTGCTACCTTCCTTGGAAAGTCTGTCGGCTTCTTCATTCCCTGCTATTTGGCAATGCGATGGAATCCACTGTAGGGCAATAGTGCACACTTGGGAAAGCCTGATTGCATATAAGTCAGTAGACAGCTTAAAACAAGGTGAACATAAAATAGAAAGCTCCTGAAAGAGCTCTCAGTTTTATCTTCACCATGCTTTAAGCAGCTACCTGCCTTGAGCACTTAATAACTAACATATTTCAGTGGTTGTAATAGAGAGATTTTACTGTATGTTCCTTACATACCATTATGTGAATGTAACAGCACTTATCTATTCCCAGGACCTTATCAACAGCACCACAGTCAATATTGTATTAACTCTTTCCTCCATAAAACTTTAAATGGACAGTTCCAGTCTCCATTTTAGTCTAGTCCATTTCTGACTTTTAAGAGCTGTTTTTGTCAATGTTTGGCATTATGACAAACAGTGAAGACCCTGATCAGATGGCTCCTTTTGGAGCCCTCTGATCTGGGTCTTCACTGTTTGCACAGGACAAGTATACTATTCACATGTACACTGTTTGAAAAGGATGCCTATATGCGGGACTAGGGTTCAAAGGGTTAACTATTAAACCAACTTTAAATAGAAGACCTATGTGCATCAATCAATACATGAAGTTGTTCTCCTATAGGTGATTTCAGCATTATTGTTATCATGCATTAAGCAGTCACATGTCTTTAGAGCTTTCTGTGCTACTTCAATAAGTGGTTGCTTAACTCATTACCCCATAAATGCGCCTTTTTGTTCCTTTAATCTATTCCTCCACTTAAGAAAAAAGTTCCTTATTACATAGTCATGGCTATGCACCATAAGAAATATATCCAGGGTAGCTTAAAGCAGGCTGAAAGTAAAGCAGAATAAGCCTTATATATAGGATGCAGTTTGCTTTACTTTCAACCTGCTTTAAATGATAACCTGTCTTTTAAACTAAAACAGATCATGGAGAAATGGGTTCATACAACTTGACTGAACTGTTTAACGTAAATATCACAGAACAACAATACCATTTACCAGCAAAGAACAAAGAGCATTATGACAACTTACCAGTAAAGACCACACAGTGTTTGGCAGTTTTGATCCACTCTGCTGTCCTTCTAGCACCCTCTAAAACTGACTGGACCAAGTCAAACCTCTCTGGAGCTTCAGCTGCAACCTTCACAAGAGCTGCCTCTTCCTTTGACATCAAATTACCCACATCAGCTGATTGTCTCCTTCTAGTTGAAGTTCTACAATGGCAAATGAAAACAAGACAACTTAATTTAACCCTTTACTCCAATGACTGTTGCTAGTATTGAATATATGTATATATATATATTTAAGAGAAAGAAACTCAGAACGAGTAAATTAAGTAAAAAAGGTTGAAGACATTCGGCCACTTAAAGCAAGTTGAAAGTAAAGCAGAATATGCCTTAAGGCATATTCTGCTTTACTTTCAGCTGGCTATAAGCTACATTGTACTTTCTACTGGAATATAGAAATTTATTCTGAAAATATTTCATATGATTTTATACTTATGACTGTATAAAGTGGAACTATTTTCTTCAGTGGAGGGATATATTAAATGTGTTAAAAAGAAGTATATATGGATTGTGTCTACATTTGCAAACAAAGACAAGTCAACTTGTTACACTTGTGTACTGCTTTCAGTGTTAAAGACAAGTTATGTTTAACCCTTCATTCCATAGATACACCTTTTCATGCAACTTGTTTATTCCTCCACTGAACAAAGTAGTTCCAATTTATGTATCATACTCCACTGAAGAAATTAGTTCAATTTCTGTATCATAAGAAAACAATTCTTTATTCTAGCAGATGATAGCTTAACCCATTACCCCATAGCATGTTTCTAGTTTTGAAGATAGTTTTACTGCTTAAAGCAGGTTGAAAGTTAAGCAGAATGCGCCTTATGGCGCATTCTGCTTTACTTTCAGCCTGCTTTAAGTTACCATCTACTTGAATATAGAAAATATTTCTTATGATACAAATTCATGTCTATATAAATTTGAACTATTTTCTTTAGTGAATGAACAAACAAAAGGCGAAAAAAGGCATATTTATGGGGTAATGGGTTAAAGCAGGCAGAAAGTTACATGCAGAATGTGCTTGAAGTCACATTCTGCTTTACTTTGAACCTGCTTTAAGTGATCACCTATCTTCAATACTTCAACTTATTCCTCTACTGAAGAAAATAATTACAATTCAAACTGTCATGAATATGAATCATAAGAAATAGTTTCTATATCAATTCTAGCAGATGTTAGCTTACAGCAGGCTTTCAACCTTCTTTAAATTGTCACCTGTCTTCAAAACTAGAAACAGGCTATGGAGTAGTGGGTTAAGCAGCCACATGTCTAAAGAGGTCTTCATGTTCCTACATCGTAACAGAACTACACGTCATAGATTTGAATGTAGATAAAACTGATAAAGCTGATATGTTAAGAGATACAGTGAAACCTCTCTATAACAAACCACTAAAACAATGCTAATTGATTTTATAAAATACAGGTGACAGCTTAAAGCAAGGTATAAGTAAAACAAAAAGCTCATGCAGGACTTTAAATTCACCTTGCTTTAATCAGTCACCTGCCTAAATTGCCTGCTTGTCAACACAATATAAGGTTTTACTGTTCAACAGGGCTCCAGATAAGAGGTAGTTATTTCAACAAATCAAACATTTTCTCACTTATTCAGCACCAAATCCTATGGTGTTACTACTCATTAGAATCGTCTCTTCGAGACGATTCTAATGAGTAGTGACACCATAGGGTTTACATGTAATTCTGAAATAAAGATTTTAGATTTTGAAATACTCCCCTTATCTGGTGCTCTGGTTCAAATCAAAGAGTGAATACCTTGGTGTTGAAAGTGATTCAACATGTTCCCAACAGGTAATATGAAACTCTGCTTCTCCAGATGGCTTCCAATTCACAAGAAAGAGAGATTTGCTACTTTTACTGAGGCCCGAACTTGGGAGAACTGTCTTCACCTCAATCCTTTCATCCAAATCCCCTCTGTCTTTACACTCCTTGTAGCAGCACTTAAGCTGTGGTTTAGACATGTCCTTTATATTCTAGCTGTCAATGCTTTCTTCCTGTTGATAATTTTTGTTTGCAAGTTCCTAGAAAAAGAAAAAAATTGTTTTCATTTGACTACTAATGGTCCAGTAATCATACAATGAGCATTATGAAAAACAAGAGCACTGCATACAGGTGCCAACACTTGTCTGTTTTGTTATCCTAGTTATGGCCAATGTTAAATTCTGAGGCTTCTCCCTATTGTACCTCTATATATATAGTTGTACTGAGCTCAAGAGCTTCTTGAGGTGAGTATGCATACCAAATATAAAGTCTTTATCACAATCATGTAGTTCCAAATTTATGGCCAAAATTAAGATTTTGGACGACGACAACAACGACACCAATGAAAACGCAGACGCCCGAGTGATGACAATAACTCATTGTTTCTTGAAACAGACAAGCTAATAAATTGTATTCAGTCTAAATTGCTACACTCAGAGTTTGCTTAGTTGTGATATTGTACCTGTATTGATGCCTAACCTTGGTCTAGTGTACTGAAGTCCACATAATGAGGACACATGATAAATCTAGCTGAGCTGAAAAATGTTTAAAATTAACATGATAATTGTTTATCCCATGAAATAATTATGATTAAAAGTCTTTCTAGAAGGACTAGTGTAACATGGTGAGAAAAATATGCAGCCAGACCAGGGCTCGAACCCGGGATCCCTTGCTTACAGGGCAAATGTTCTACAGACTGAACCACCGGGCCGATTACACAAATCTCTCACCATTTAATCATATACTCAACCTGGCTACACACACCCCCTCTACACAAGAATTTGTCCCGAATTCTTACTAAAGAACACTCCACGAGTTTCTTATTATTATTTCTGTACACTCTACGAGTTACATTTATTCCTACGGGTTATTTACGTTGGGCGCCAAATGTAACATGGTGAGAAAAATATGCAGCCAGACCGGGGCTCGAACCCGGGACCCCTTGCTTACAGGGCATTAGTGTTCTACAGACTGAACCACCGGGCCGCTTACACAAATCTCTCACATGTACTCAACCCGGCTACACTAGCATTAGATATACATTATCCCAGCTAGGTGTTCTGATAGTGCAATGGATAGTGCACCCGCTTCTCGCAATGTGTCCTGAGTTTGATCCTCGGTCTGGCAAGCATGTGATTGACAGAACATGTGGATTAATACCCGTACAGTGAGTGAATCTGGTTTCCTCCGAAAGAAATGACTTTAAATATGCCACCATTTGCGCAATCAAAAGTGATTTGCCTAAGTTGTAAGAACTTGTTTCAAAATCATTGTAAAATAAACAAGAAATATCTTTAAAAAAGATATTCCGTCGCAGGTTAAAGGTTTTTTTGTGGGGTACAGTATTCACTTAACCAGAGACTATACACTGTCTCTGACTTAACATCTTTCGTAAACAGACTTTCCCACATGCTAAATTTAGAGCTTATCCACGCTAAATTTAGAAATGATGACATTGTAACGCAGCAATAATTTAGACTGCATCTCATTGTTTTGCCAGGTTTACACTCGCAAGATAGATGTGAAAAAATAACAGAACGCCAGTCTAGGCCATTGGCCTATAAGAGTTCTGCATTTCAAGCACGTGGTCATTGACCAGGAATTCTGATCATTCCTGATTGGTTAAATGTTTTCATAGAGTTGCGGTCAAAAGACAAAACAGACCCGTCTGCGACGGGAAAAAAGTTTAAGTTACCTATATGTAACAAGGATATCTCATTAGGATAAAGCAGGCTGAAAGTAAAGCAGAAATAGAGCTAAGTTAATTATTTATTTTAAATTGGAAGTGGCTAGAAGTACGGACCCGTACCGCTAGACTGCGAGTCTAGGAGTACGGACCCGTACTCCTAGCCTGGGGTGATGGGGTTTGGCTAGGAGTACGGAACTTTTATTTCTTTATAGTATGTGGCTTTCTTTAATGCAAAAAAGAATATTACTAATGAAATATCATTTTCCCATGCTTTTCATTCGTAATATACGATGTGTCAGTTATTTGGTGACGGCACGATGAAAAGAAACATGTTGTCTGCCAGTCATCCTAAATACATAGTGAGCCATGATCAACTTACCCTTATCCTGTCGTAATATAGTCTCCTGAAATGGTTGATTTTTGCAATTTTTATGGTAAGACTAATGCACTTGTAAATTCAAGAGACCTGTACAAGTTTCACACAGTTTTGATACAGATCAGCCGCTTTTTTTCGTGGCATCTTATCCGGGTTATATATAACTGATTCAAATACCGGTCAGGTCTCAGTCGGCAGGCAAAGTGTGAATACAGTGAAGCGGAAACATGGTATAATAGGGAAAACTGGCATAATAGGGACTAGTTTTGTTCTTCACACTTCGTTAAAGATGCGTATTTGCTAATACACAACACTCCCATGGTTGATTAATCAACCTGGATCCAAACTATTGATATCTCCATGTAAGAGAGATTTATGTACTAAGATCTATTTTCTGAGACCAAAAAACGGACAGAAATAATTACAATTTTGATGAAATATTTGCGCAGACGCCACGCGTCCACAGACTATATTTTGTTCATTGATCTTGATCCAAACTAGTGGAATCTCTATAATATGGCATATAAGAGACTTTTTAATTTTTGAATCTGGATCAACACTTACAATGTATGATTCAAAGAGTGTGAGGGTTCAATTAAGCCCGGGATGAACTGTGACATTAAAACGTTCAATAAAGTGTATATACATGTATGTGCCTGGAAGTAATCTAGATCAAAACTGTTTGCAAGGTAAAACGCAGTATCGCCGCTTACATGCACCTTTAGACGTGTAGAGTTAATAGTCAGTATATAGATATTGATATAGATGCTGTTGTTGTCTAAAAATAAAGGATGAATATCTTAATTATATCAGACTAAAGTATTTCGACTGAAATTGACATTTGTTGTTCAACTGCAGCATCTAATCAGGAGACGAACTGTTTTTGTACATTTTTACTTTAAGGCAAAATTAATGTACTTTCTATACGTGGGAAGATTTGAAATGATCGAGAGTAAGTCGAACAGTTTGGAATAAGACCAAAAGTCGCGTTACGCGCCTGATAAGGTTCTCTGGTACGGGGTTGAAAAGTTGATGTAACATGGTAGACCAACAAGTAAGAAAAAAAATCATGCAATCAAGCAATTTATGCAATTGCCTTCCAATCACTGGCAGCACGCTGCACGTGCGCACATAGATAGTGTTTTCTTTTGAACAGAACAGAACAATTCCTTCAATGTTGTCAGATCTCTCAGATCATGCATGTAATGACAGGAGAAATACTTGCATACAATAGTATTTTCGGTTAGCACAAATGGTGAAACTTGTAAAAATTGGTTATTAAGAAAATCATATAAGCAGGATAGATTTTATTTGAGTTATACACACAGTATGTGTCAATAATACAAAAAAAGATAATTCTCACGTAACTTACATAAGTAACATAATTGAGGAAAAACTTGAATTATTACTTTTGTGAATTCGACTGCTCAATGCACAATGTAAAGGTCAGAAACAACACAGAAAGCTCCCGAAAGAGCTTTATATACTACACTTCTGTCCTGATTTGGGCAGTGAACTGTTGTCAAACCGTGTTAGTACAACATCTGATAACGAAAACACACAGTGCAGACAGCTATCAGATAGTCCATGGTAAAGCCCTCTGATCTGGGTCTACACTAGTTGCATAGAAGTCTAGAACTCTTAGTAAATATGTGTTTATCCAGCATAGACAAGTGCACCCTTCACATGTAAAGTGTTTGTAAGTATGTGTTCTACCTAGCACAGTTGTCCCGACCGTGAAACTTCTTGTAACCAGATTCAAAAGTAAATAAAATTCTCTTATATGCCATATTATGAAGATTGCAAATATTTAATCAAAATTGTAATTATTTTTGTCCGTTAGAATAGTAATATATATATAGATCTAATAGTAAAACATTTCTTACATGGAGATATCAATAGTTTGGATCAAGGTTGATAAATAAATCGTGGACGCGTGATATCTGCGTGTAAGTAAATTTATACACATCTTCAATAAAAGGGTGTGATTAACAAAAACAAGTAGCGATTTTCCGCTATTATGCCATTTTCCGCTCCGCTCTATTTACCTGCCGACTGCGACCTGACTGGTAAATCAGTTAAAACCCAGATAAGATTCCACGTAAATCAGCGGCTGATCTGAATCAAAACTAATGGACACCTGTAATTTGTATAGGTCTGTTCAATTTATAAATGCATTTTTCTTACTTTCTTAACTAATTTAGTTAAAGTAAGAAGTCACTTTCAAAGCAGACGACATTACGACAGGATAAGGGTTAATTCATCTTATTCTAGATAGCTCACTATATTTCGTACGGTTGACTGACAACACTAATTTTCTAGATATTTTTATGACTGTGCCGACGGGAATAATGTAAACATTGCATATTACAAATAAAAAGCATGAAACTGTGCTTATTTCTCTCTTATAATTCATTTTTTACATAAAAGAAATAAAAGTTCCGTACTCCTAGCCAAACCCCATCACCCCAGGCTAGGAGTACGGGTCCGTACTCCTAGACTCGCAGTCTAGGGGTACGGGTCCGTACTCCTAGCCACTGCCTTTTAAATTTGGGTATTTACCCCTGGATGTTTGATAAAATTGGGTTTTATACTTTTTTTTTACTTCAACTTCAACTGGCTTCAACTGGTTTTCTCAGCAAAATCCTCTCGGACATCCACGCTACTTGGTGTTGGTCCAATAATTAATTGGGTATTGTCTGTAATTAAGCATTCAGAAATTTTTTGCTTTTTGTTATCCATTATTTGGCATGCTGTGCCGTTTAGAGCTGTCAATAGTGTCATAACTCTAAATGATAAATTAACTTACCTTAATTATCATTCATTAAATTGAACAAATATGTTATATCTTCACAGGGACAGGTTTGTGACCAAACTTCACTTAAAATCCTCCTCAATCTGACATCATAAACACCACTGTGTATACCCGTACACAGGATATTGGTACCAGCGAGTCGAGAAAGTTATGGATTTGTTAGCAGATCGCTCTGCAGTGCAGGTATGTTTTCTTGATTTCCTGAATTATATGTCTAAGATCAATATGGAAAATAATACTGTATCAAAGTGTGATGATTCTGGAACATGCTGATGTCATAACATTTCAGTTTTACCAAGAGAAACTCTCGTAAGACGTATAAACATGCTGCCTGGTACCGGTAAATAACAACGTTTGCTGACAAAATATCATTGTAATATTTTTTTTATAACTGCATAAGAGAATTATTCATGTTATACGAGTAATTTGTACTATCTTGATCAATATTTATGAAGCTAAACTATTGTATTTGCCGCATGTGCTTTAAAAACCCGAAATGAAATTTGGCTAGGTGTACGGCAAATTGATACGCTAGTGAACGGCATATTGCAAAAACATTTCAATCCATTGTACGGCATCTTGCTTAAATCTACATCGAAATCGACGGCAGTTTGGTTTGTACAAGTATACATTCTGTACATTGTCATTTGTTTTTTTACAGATTATGGACCTGTACAAATGTACCTACTGTAAGAAACAACTACCAACGTTCCGGGAGGTAATATCACACTTGATAGAGAGGCATGGGTGTCAGGAGTTAAAATACCTTCGCCAGCGTGGTTGTTCCGCAAAAGTGTGCAACTTTAAAATTATACCTGAACAATGTAGAAAGGAGGGGAGAGTTATAACTATAATAGACGAAACTGAAAAAATCCATCTATCTAAGTTTAGATTTCGAAATCTGTGTTTAGGTTTCGAAAAATGCCCTTAACTTCTATGTCCCTTGATATATTGCTTTTATACTGGGTATGCATGTGTATATGGACAAACCCTGTCCATGGACACACATCATTTTCCCCAGTGACCTTGACCTTGAAGTAAGGAGCCGCGTTTAGGTTTCGAAACTTGTGTTTAGTTTCCCAATGGCCAATAACTCCTATGTCCATTGAGATATTCCTTTCATATTCAGAGTGCATGTGTATATGAACATGGCAATTCCTTGTATGCAAAAAATTGATCTCTGTGACCTTGACCGTGAACTTAAATGCTTGGGAATGATTTCAGACATATTTCAAAAGCTTTATAACCTTGAAGCCAGGCATAACAAAATATCAAATAACTCATTTTCATGTAGATATATAGGCATTAAGTTTCTCAAAATGCCTTTAAACTCCTACGCCCATTGAGATATTCCGTGTGCATGTGTATATAGACAAGACCTTTCTTGCATGCAAAAAGTTTGACCCCAGTGACCTTGACTTTCAACTAAGGATCCAGCTTAAGGTTTCGAAATCTGCGTTTAGGTTTCTCCAAATGCCTATAACTCATATATCCATTGAGATATTCCTTTAATATTTGGCATGCATGTGTAGTGACACTACATTTCAATGCATGCAAAAAACAGCCCAGTGACATTGACCTTTAACTTAGGTCCCGGGTTTAGGTTTCGAAATCTACGTTTAGGTTTCAAAAAAGGCTTATACATATAATTCCTATGTGCCTTGAGGTGTTACAATCATATTTGGTTTGTATGTGTACATGTGTACATGGACAAGACCTTTCCATGCATGAAAAGTGGTTGACCTCGGTGGCCTTGAGTGTGCCAATGGCGAGCTTTGTTGTCTCTCTGACAACTCTTGTTCATTCTTCCCCCGTGTGTTGAAAATTATTTCATTTTATACAGTAATGAAGATGTAACATACGACATGTTTCCTTTATCCTAGCAGATGGTCGCTGGAAACAGACTGAAAGTAACTCAAAATGCATCTTACCTTGGCGCATTCGGCTTTACTTTAAACCTGCCTCCGTCAATTGATGGACCCCCCCCCCCTCCCCGTTTTTCTCACTAGGTGTGAACATACAGGTAACGCAGTAGTAAAGTGTAAAAAGCCAATGCATCCAATCTCAAGCTGTCTAGAGAGACCCTCACATACTCGCACTCAAGGGTTTTTTCAATGGGTTTTACTATCCAAACTTTCAAATTTAAGGTAAGGGCCTCACATAAAACGCTTAGATGAGTATCCATAGACAAGATAGCAGTAAGGACAAAACTCGCACATTTTACCTGGTTTGGTGTTACAACCGAATGAAAGAAATGTATTTAAGTACTCATCCGTCTGCAAAACTAAAACAAGCTAAAAAGGTTTAAAGATATATCCTCAGTTCATTGATGAAGTCCTCGATTGTTCTCGTAAGGCGAGAAAAGGCATGCAGCATAAGCTGCCAGCGGGTATACCAATCTCAGTTTACCTCGTGAGGCCCAGATAAACTCATGCTAAAGAAGGCTTTTCAATGGTTATTTCTAACCAAATTATCAAATATAAAGGTACAGTCTCACGTGGGACGCTTCAATGGTTCTTTGCTACCGGCATGTCCACAAGACCCATGTTTTATGCAAGGAAATTATCTGGCAAGGCGTTATGACCGGAGATGTCTTTAAAGGATATACCAACCCCGCAGAGCTATCCAAAAACTGTCCTCTAACGTCTGTTATTGTACACTTACTGTTAATGTTCATTATTACAGGCGTTCAGTCCGTGCTGAGCAACATGTGTGCTAAATATCAATTTTAACTCTTTCATTCGAATACGCGTAACCCTAAGTGCCCATTGGATAATGTTTGGGTCAAGACAAGACGCCGCTTAACGCAACTTCTGATCTATATTCACGCCGCTTAACGTGACTTCTGATCCATATTCAAACTGTTTAGCACTCTTATTGAAAAAAAAGGACTTAGTGGTTCTTCGCACACGATATTATTGAATCAGACGACAATTCAGCAAGATAAGTGTAACACGACCGCGGCAGTTTTCTAAAGAAAAGAACTCTGGGTTGAATTGAATACCGCTCACTTTAAAGTGGGCAACTTATTCTGATTGCACTGTGGTAAATGATACCGCATAACCCAGTAATCTTACTGCACGATATGTCCGTGCAAAATTGAAAAACACATATGGAAAGTATAGTTGTATACGTGTATTTCAATATTGTAGAAGTGGGTGGATTAGTTTGATTTATTTATGCTTTTCGGTGGATTACCACGAAAAAGCAGTGGATGATCACTTGGTAATCCACTGCAGTGGATTATCACCAATCGCTTTTATTATGAATTTTCCCCGTAGGGCTCCCCAAGAATCGTAGTCAATCGTGTCTTATCGTTAAAATCCGGCAGTCCGATTTGTCGCGAACTACTCACCGGAAGAGCACGAATCCAAACTCGGGAGCAACGAAGTAATTCGGATGACGTCATTATACCGCCAACTGTCACGCCACATGTGTTCGACATAAAACGTGGGGCTCAACACGGGATAAATAATGTACGTTCGCTTTCAATTTTGAAACAATTTCGTTTAAAAAGTGGCTTTAAAGCATAAATAAATAGAATAACTGTGTTTTTTCAGTGTAAGATCGAATTTAATCCATTTCGTGAACATCAGACTGTTATATTTTCACTCGTGGCTTCGCCACTCGTGAAAATATAACGTCTGATGTTCACTCAATGGATTAAATTTCGATCTTACACTGAAAAAAACAGTTATCCTCTATATAATAAATTTACCGCAATCATTATTGACTCTGTGTTAGATTTTTAATAGAAATCTTCGAATTAGGTAAAGTCCGATACAGTTACTCATTCGCTTAAAAGTGTCCCATTACGTGAATAGCTATTAGAATATGTTCAAAGTGTATTCATCGTTTCAATTTAAACTTCTTAGGTATACTCGCTCTAGATCTAGTTTATCTATTCTAAGTAAATTAACAATGAAAAGTATATAATTTATAAATAGGAAGACTGTTCTCGGTATTCAGCTACCTTTGGCTGAAAGTAACACCCCGAGGATGAGCTGTGACAGAGCAAAACGTTTTTAGGGCCAAATACCTGGTACCAAATCCCCGTACAGTGACATATCAATATGCCGTGCAGTGAAATTTCATTCACAACCAATATGCCGTACACTTGACACAAATTTGTTTTAATTCTATTCTTAAAAGTATGACCCAACAGTGTGGTATTAGTGAGTCACAGGAATTATTATGAAAAGGATCGAATGTTTTATGAAAAGATTGTAGTCTGGATCGTTTTAAACAGTTGATATCATAAATTTTCGTCAGCAATCGTCGTTATTTACCGGTACCAGGCAGCATATATATATGTTTTACGAGAGTTTCTCTAAATAAAACAGAAATGTTTTGACACCAGTGTATCCCAGAAACATCACGCTTTAAAACGGTATCATAGACATGTTGATCATATACATTTTATGCTATAAATCATGAAAAAACATACCTGAACTGCAGAGCGACCGGCTAACTCTCTCGACTCGCTGGTACCAATATCCTGTGTACGGGTATACACAGTGAACACGAAACCTGTTATTTGTACAACTGTCAAGCTCATTTGTTTGGATTGTGCAATTCCAGCGAACTTACTTACGCTCATGAGCGTCTGTATGATAAATAGTGGATTGGCTTGATAAAACTCTGGCAGCGTCGTGCTTATAACCTGCGGCTCTTTCATTTTATACTCTAGTGTTCAGTACTCTATGCCTATAAAACCCATAATTTTTAAACAAAACAGACAACAAACAACCAAACCCCCTCCCCCCAAAACAACAACAACAACCAACATTTGAATTAGGATAAAGCCACAGTAAATATGATATTTCTTAACCACTCTTCTTTAATTATTATTAACATTGATCAGTGTGGCATTTTCAGTCAGTTTTGTATTGAATGGCCATTTAACCCTTATCCTGCGACAGGGATAATATATTACTAGACTTCCCATATACTATCCCTGCCTGCGGTGATGTCGTCTGCTTTGAAATTGTCGTCTGCAAAGTTTGTTAAATTTAGATTGATACATTTTTTAAGTAAATAAACCCAAAGACGAGTGTCAAACAGTTTGGATCCAGATCAGATTCCGCGTTACGCGGCGTCTGATCTGGATCTAAACTGTTTGCAAAAATCAATAAAGTCGCGACCAGCAGGCAAAGGGTTAACAGTATACCAGTGTGGTTGCTTCATGCAAAATATGCAGAATTTTTTTTCCAGAGCTTTCTGCAATATTTCTTTGATAAAAAATAATCACATGTAAAATAAAACCATTATGCATTGCTGCATTTAGCAACAATCCGTATTTAAGATTACATGTTATTTTTATTAATCTAAACCTTGCAGGATGATTATATTACAGTGCACACTGAAGCTTCACAGCATCCCAACAGATACACAGGAGTCCCTTGCAGAAAACAGGTCGTCCTGGAGGAGTTCAATAGTTGCTAAGGCAAAGGCCTGTGTAGAAGAATCTAATGTAGGAAACATGCTATCTGTATAAACAGAGGGCTGAAAATACCCCTACAAGTGAGTCTACCCGCATGTGTTTCATCTGTTGCAGAGCATTTCTTACCTGCAGGGTTCTGGCGAGCCACATAGGGTCACATGGTACATTGCCAAACAAGTAGTCATGGTTACCTTGCCTAGCCATGGATGAACATCATCATCATCATTATATTCCATATTGATTAACTCCTGACACTTGTAACACTGCTGACATAGCAAAAAGCAATGCCAGGTCAACATTGAATCTTAAGGTATTAGCTACATGTCCTAACAATATTTAAAGTTATGGTAAACAATGCAGACCCTGATCAAAGGGAAGCATGCTGAAAGTAAAGCAGAATGCGCCTTAAGGCGCATTCTGCTTTACTTTCAACCTGCTTTAAGTTGTCACATATCTTCAAAATTAGAAATAGGCTATCCATGGGTAATGGGTTAAGCAACATACCTGTAGCTCTCCTTTACCTTTTCTTCCGTTGGACGCCTCTTCCCATGGAGGAGTTAAATACAGATCGTAGTCCAAAGCAAGATGGAATTTAATATGAAAGTTCCTGTATAATTAAGTTTTAAAATTCTGCTTTACTCAATCTTGCTGTTTAAGCAACTTCCTATCTCAAACCAAAACAACAGGGCTGCCATAAGTTGATCATAAAAATCCTAAGATTTCAAATTTTCACGCAATTTTACTAATCATACCTTTACCCCATAGCCTGTTCCTTGTTTTGAAGACACATGGCTGCTTAAAACAGGTTGAAAGTAAAGCAGAATGCGCCTTAAGGTGCATTCTGCTTTACTTTCAGCCTGTTTTAAGCTACGATCTGCTAGGAAAAAAATCCGAATACTTAGGAACAATCAGGAGAAATGGCAGCCCTGAAAAAAATGCTATATATAGAGGATCTGATATGATCGAGTGCTCATTATTTATCATTTTTAATAAACGAGTTGAATAATATGACGCGAGCCTTGGCGAGCGTCATATTCATTTTAGTCAACGAGTTTATTAAAAATGATAAATAATGAGCACGAATGTGAGATTCTATTTATCACATAACAAGTTTAAGCACCTATTAAATTGATTGAAGCCTTAGTTTGTAGACCCTCCGCTATATAGATTTTCCGCCAAAACGTTACGTCAACGTCATAGTAAATGACGTCATTTGGCGTCCCGCTACATGCAGCTCTTGTGGACGAACAAGTTGGGCCGGAGCCCTAAAAACAATATTCCACTAGTGGATTACGATATTTATACAATCGCTTTATGCAACTCCCAGACCGCAAATTATGTGATAAAATTATGTACATATATACAATATCAAATGGATTTAGGTGAAATGCATTGAATGCATTGGAGAAAAGGGTTTTAAAAGTCAGGGAAAATCTACCTAATGTTTAAAAAGTTAAATACATGTATTTAAAATATCTGGGTATTAAATGAAGAATTCTGATTCAGTAGTATCATTTTTAACTTTTATTTTATTAGCAATGTTCTAATGTGGAGAAGACAATGTTCTTTTCCAATAAAAGTATTTATGCTTAAACTTTTACCGGTATGCATCTGGGTATGTCCATAGTGTGCAAACACTTTTTAGTCAGATCAGATGCCAGATAACCTGAAGTCTGATCAAGCTCCTAACTCAAACTGTTTGCCACTAAGATAATTTAACGAAATCGTCAACAATTTCAAGGGTAGTCATTTTCTAAATTTTATTGCATTGAGCTTGGTTTTGTTTCAACGAGACATAATAATGATGTCTTCTCCACTGTACAAAACAGCATGCAGCATTATATATAGTGTGATTTGAACAGGCATTTGATGTATAGATGCAGATAATCACTATAAGTTGAAACACTTAAATCCTTTCATCCATGCCATGACAAAACCTGCCTAATATTGCATTGCAGCATTGTACATACCAAGCACTTTTGTCACCCTGGGGCCCGTTTCATAAAACTTCGTAAGACAAATGTTGTCGTAAGTCAGATTATAAAACTCTCAATAATTATTTATTTCTCCATCTAATCCTGTCTTGTGACATCTTTTTGGAATCGTCTTGAAAAGACGATTCCAATAAGATGTCACAAGACAGGATTAGATAGAGAAATCAGAGATTAAAAGTATTTTAAAGTTTTGACTTACGACAACATTTTTCGTAAGATGTTTTGTGAAACGGGGTCCAGGCTCTGTATCTGAGTTTGGTCTACATTGCCAAATACCAAATATGATACAGCTACATAAAATACATGTGAGTGTCAAACAGTATAGATCAAGACCAGTTGTTACGGCGGGCTGGTCTTGATCTACACTGTTTGCACTGCAATAAGTCAGGTTTTCTCATTTTGTAATTAGTGTTTACACAGACTGTAAATTACCTCTGTCTATAGAAGGTCCTTACACAAAAGTGTAGATTCCCAGCTATGACATTTCTTTGATCCTTTACTCCATAGCCTGTTTCTAGTTTTGATGACAGGTGACTACTTAAAGCAGGTTGAAAGTAAAGTAGAATACTCATAAAGGAGAATTCTGCTTTACTTTAAACATGCTCTAAATTTAAGCTACAATCTGGGGAAATAGTTGAAATGCATTCTGTGTTTTATGTTCAGGATTTCTTAAAGGAGGTAAATACTTTTCTTATGTAGATTCTATTCAGTGTCATAAAAAGGCATATTTATGGAGTAATGGGTTAATTAGCTAGCGTCATAATCATATCAGAAAGCACTAAGTTGAACTTTTTACTCCTACCTCTCTCTAAAAATTAAATTAATGTCATCTGCATTTTTTCCAATTAAGATATTTATCATTTACATGTATAATGAAGAAACTGATTTGAGTATCAAACAGTTTGTATCCTGATCAGACACTGAATTACTTGGCCCAACTGATCAAGATCTAAATCGTCCACAAATATGTAGTCTTGACTGCAGACAAGCTATGGGTATGACTATGAGTCCTGTCAACACAAACAAACAAGCAGTGTCATGAGAAAACAGGCCTTATATTACATTGGAAACAGTGTAGACCCAGAACAACAAACACATCAAAGACCTGACCCCCAGGTCCAGATGTTATAAAGCTTTTGAGTTGAGTCTGATTTTGATTTGTTTGATTTGTTTTGATTTTACGTCGCTTTCACCAGTATTTCAGTCATATCGGGACGTCCAGCTAATTATAGGTGGAGGAAGACCCGAGTTGAGTCTGAGATCATTCTCAAGCATTTGATTAGTCAGATTTGAGATTTTGATCAGCAAAAGCTCAAATCTAACCAATCAAATGGTTGAGAACGAACTCAGACTAATTTCAAAAGCTTTATAACATTGGACCCAGGAGTCTAACATGATGTCAAGGCCTGGTCTTCCATTTTTATAATGCATTAAGCCTGAGTCTAGTTTTGAAAATAGGTGACTAAATAAAGCAGATTGAAAGTAAAGCAGAATGTGCCTTAACCCTTTCCCCAATAGAAGCGCCTTTTAGCGGATCTGATTTATTCATCCGCTGAAGAAAATAGTTCCAATTTAATCAGCAATGAATATGTATTATAGGGAATATTTTCTATATTATAGCACATGATAGCTTAAAGCAGGCTGAAAGTAAAGCAGAATGCGCCCTAAGGCGCATTCTGCTTTACTTTCAACCTGCTTTAAGTAGTCACCTATCTTATGTACTAGAAAAAGGCTATCAGGTAAAGGGTTAAGGCAATATACCATCTGAGTAAGATTGAGAAATATTGGATACATATTGTGGCCTCTAGAGTGTAAACACTAAAATTGTTGACGACGCACGACAGACGACGCACGACGGACGCCGGACATTCAAGGATTGCAAAAGCTCACCCTGAGCTAGCTCAGGTGAGCTAAAAAGCATTTCTAATATCTCAAAACACATGATACAATATTTGACACAACCTCAGTGAAATAAAGTCACAACTACAAATAGCAACATAGAGCACCATATAGAAATCATGATACCAAAACAATCGGGTAGCCAATTCAAATATTAAAGCAAAAACAATAAATAGAAAAATACCGCACACTATCACATCCAACTTTAACCAGATATCTTTAGCAAATAAGTGCTAACATAATTTTTCTGTTTTGCTCATTCCTCATAGTGAGGCAAAAACTGTCTTATGAATATATGATGTATCATAGGAAATATTTTCTATATTCTCAGGCCCATAGGAAGCAAATTTGGATTTGGGGGCACCCACTTCTTTCTTATATTGGCCACTCTACATAGGGGTTCCTACGGGCCTGTTTCTAGCAGATGGTAGCTTAAGGTGTCTCACTAGTGGGCACCCAGCATCTCGAGTTCCGGAAATGTTCATGTGTGATAAGTTTCAGCGTCTTACTTGGTAGCTCAGTCATTAAAGTGATTGACTAGCAATCGAAAGGTACTAGGTTTGAGCCCCTTTGATTCAAAACTTTTTTTAAAAAATGTATTTTCCGATTTTAATGACTTGTCAGTCCATAATGCAGTGATCAAAAGACAGGTTATGTTTAGTCACAAATGTTATAATAATTAACCCTTAGCCCGCCAAATAAATTGTCGTCTGCTATATTTCTCGTCTGCTTTAAGTTTCAAAGTTGCTCAAAATTGCTGAAAATGTTGTCCGAGTGTCAAACAGCTTGGATCCGGATGAGACGCCGAGTTACTCGGCGTCTCGGCGTCTCATCCGGATCCAAGCTGTTTGCATATGGAGCTATAGTCGTTAGTGGCAGGCTAAGGGTTAATAACAGATGCAATTATAGTCAAGTGACAATGAAATCAATTGAGTAAACATTGTGAGGATTTATAGCCTATATTCAATGGTTCCTTAATACAGGTTTGACATATGGTATTATTTAGAACTGACAGCATTTTTGAAGTTAAACTCAAGGGAGGTAACTCTGTATGTGTTAAAATTTTGTCTGAATTTCTGGAAATCATGACATTGTATAAAAAGTAAAGTCTGCTGTAGATTTATATTAAATTTTTGTGACGAGTAGAATTAAGAAATACATGTATACATGTATATCTATCTAATACGTTTAAAATTTTGTTAAACAGCAAGATTTTTTGTAATTTGCAATTAGTGACTATTTTCAAAATTTGACTTTTTTTAAACATTGATATTTCCAGAAAATATATCATGAAATATTTTTGTTTGGACAATATCTCATATTGTCTGTACAAGTTTACTTGAATGTATAAAAAATTTTGAGTTACATTATTCTATAAAGAAAATATTCCTGTTTATTAAAAATGGAACTTTTCTTGACAAAAGGTCCTGTCAGAAGAAACGGTGCTGTATAAGTAATTTTCTTTTCTTTTAGCAATTTTTCACTTTCCATATGGTATATTTCAATTTAATCAAGGTATCAATGAAGTTTGACAGGGAATAAGCAGACCAGCAAACCACTTTAAAGCAGCCTTAAAATAAATCAGAACCCACCTTAAGGTGCATTCTGCTTTATCTTCAACCTGCTTTAAGTAATCACCTGTCTTTAAAGTTAAGAACATGCAATGGGGTGAAGGGGGAACTAGGTTGAATGTTAAGCTGGAAGCTCCATAATATTATGGGGCTTTCTACTTTTTTTCCTCATGCTTTAAGCAGCCACACAAGATACAAACTGACTAAAACTACTCTTTCATTTCAGCTTGTGTGTGTTTGCATGTGCATATACTTGTAACTATTGCTAGAAAGAAATACATGTTAACCCATTACCCCATTGCCTATTTCTAGTTTTAAAGATAGGTGACCACTTAAGGCAGGTTGAAAGTAAAGCAGAATGTGCCTTAATGTGCATTCTGCTTTACTTTCAGCCTGCTTTAACCCTTTGAGCCCTAGTCCCGCATATAGGTGTCCTCTTCAAACAGTGTACATGTGCATAGTACACTTGTCCTGCGCAAACAGTGAAGACCCAGATCAGAGGGCTCCGAAAGGAGCCCTCTGATCAGGGTCTTCACTGTTTGTCATAATGCCAAACATTGACAAAAACAACCCCTAAAAGTCAGAAATGGACTAGACTAAAATATAAACTGAAATTGTCCATTTAAAGTTTCAGGGAGGAAAAGTTAAGCTACCATCAGCTAGGGTACAGAAATATTTCTCATTGCACTTAACCATGACTGTAAAAATTTGAAATATTTTCTTCAATTGAGGAATAAATTAAAGGCTTAAAAAGCATATTCATTGGGTAATGGGTTAAACTAACACAGAATAGCCTGGCTTACTGTCTGCGTTGGTTTTATTTCGTCTCCTAGCTAATCACAACATTAAATGAGCCGTACCATGTACATTGTTTGAAAGGCTTACCATTCAAAATTTTCTTTGTTACCAGATTGACAAATGTGACTTTAGATGTCTGTTCTTGATTAGTATTTTTTGACGTACCCCAATAAACAGCCAAGGTGTCTCCCTTTATTCCCATACCAAATCCTTTTCTTTCTCTAAAATCAGGAATAATTGCTTCAAAAACTGGTTCTAATTTCTTTACTGAAAGGCGAATTATCTCGCCATTTGAAGTCACAACTATAATCTGGTCATGTCGGACTGCAGCACGGGAGAAAGAGCAAGGACTCGGCAGGTGACATAAGATAGAAGATGTTTTTGTACTTGTATCATACATCTGCACGCTATCAGCTATCTGGACTGGGTTTTCAACATTCAAAACACCACCAATAATGTATATTTTGTTGTTCAAGCACACAGCTGAGGCATTTTCCACTGGTGCAAGGATTTCTCCATGTGGGTCCCACTTCTCTGAACGTAAGCAGAACTGCAACACTTCCCCATTAGTTACATTCCCTCCATACTTGTGTGTAAGTTTCCTTCCTCCAACAACATACAGACAGGAATCTGTGGCCACCATAGCATGGCGTGACAGTTTTATGTTCATTTTGCTGCCACATTTGATCCATGCTTCATTAACTGTTGAATATTTATGCATGACATCACCATGACTTCCTGTTCCACCTGAAACATAAATGTCTTGACCATGCACGCAACAGGCATATTCACTAACTGCTAGTAATTCACGAGGTCTTTCCCCTTTCCATCCATTATTCCTGGCACTGTATAAATACATGTGAGCCTGCTGTTTCATTTCACCTAGGACTTCTTGGTCTTCTCCAAGCATCACAAATACTTGTTCTTTTCCAGAACATTCACGGAATTTCAAATCCATATTTGCATGATTGCCTGGATGATTCTTGTATTTGATAGCATTCTGAAGTAGCATCATTACAGCATGGTTTGAATGAACTATCTCATCAAAGACAATCTCTTCAGTCAGTAGCTGGTGATCTATCTCAGTTAAACAAACATGTTTTATCAATTCTGTCATTTTCTCCTCTCTGTTTGGTATGTCAAAGTCAACCCAATCAGAAACCACTTGCCACACACAGATTTCATTGGACACTTCTAGAGACTCGTCCTTGATAATTGTCAAGAATTCAGCATAATCTAGAGTCAACATTACTTTTTCTCTTGCCACATCCTCAAAATGTTGGAGCAAATATTTCCATGACATTTTCTGAAGGTCGTCACAGGGTGATCCTTTTCCAGCCTTCCAGCGCTGGATGCAGTTAGCTGCTGTCATTGTGGTTGAAAGGTACTCTAGACATAGCTTGCTCAACGTTGTCATCTGAAACATGTCTGTGATTCGGAGAAAATCAGACAGCTCATCATCAGCTCTATCAGAAAATGGATCTGGGTCAGTCTCCTTATAGTACAGAAGATCAAGGATAACTTTGAAGGCTTCAGGACTGATATTGTCAATGGTTGTTTGATTATTGACAGTCTCTGTCATACCAGATGTAAACATGGCTCTGAAGTAATCTGACACTGAGGCAAGAACTGCTTTATGACAATGGAAGCTCTTATTACCAACAATGACTTCAAAATCTGTGCACACCTCATCCTCCCGAAGACTGGCCAGTCCACTTTGAATTTCAAGTGCAATACTGGAATAATTGACGGCTTTCTTTCTGGCTGGAGCTGGCACCAATTTGCGATAGTTAATTTTTGCTGAAAAGTAAGAATCAAAGAAAGCTAAATGAACTAGCTGAATATATTAACATATTACCGAAATAACCTGTTTCTAGTATTGAAGATAGGTGACCACTTAAAGCAGGTTGAAAGTAAAACAGAATGCACCTTAATAAAGCAGAAGACATCGTAAGGCGCATTCTGCTTTAGTTTCAGCCAGCTTTTAGCAACCATCTATTACCATACAGAAAATATTTCTTGTCTTGCATATTTGTGACTGAATGAAGTATAACAATTTTCTTCAGTGGAGGAATAAATTATTGACATAAATAGGTGTGTTAATGGAGTAATTGGTTAAATACTTATATTATCTAAAACTCTTTACATTATCACCCTGTTTTCAGTGTTTTGTCTACTAGCTACCAGGGCTCCAGATAAGAGGTAGTTATTTCAACAAATCCAACATTTTCTCACTCTTTTTAGCACCAAATCCTATGGTGTTACTACTCATTAGAATTGCCTCGAAGAGACGATTCTAATGAGTAGTGACACCATAGGGTTTAATTCAGAAATAAAGATTTTAGTTTTTGAAAAACTACCCTTATCTGGTGCTCTGGCTACCATCCGAAATAGTCCAAACCCTCATCAGCTGATCTTGGTCTACACTCTACATTAACCCATTACTCCATTAGCCTGTTTTCAGTACCGGTATTGGAAACAGGTGCATGGCCACTTAAAGCAAATTGAAAGTAAAGTAGAATGCAACTTATGGTGAATTCTGCTTTATTTTCAGCTTGCATTAAGCTATCAACTGCTAGGATATAGAAAATATTTCTTCTGATACATTTTCATGACTGTATGAATTGCAACTCTTTACTCCTGTGCAGGAATAAATTAAAAAGTGTAAAAAGGCATATCAATTTATGGAGTTATTAATGGGTTAATCAAAATGTAAGAGTGCATTATAAGACTGGATATAGACCAACCCTTTTATCAAATTTATATGTTTAAAACAGTGTATCATATTAACTCATTGTGCCCTAGTGACGCATATAAAATTTACGTCCTCTGTCTAAAGCAAACAGTGAAGTCCCTGATTAGAGGGCTCCTACAGGAGCCCTCTAATCATGGACATCACTGTTTGTCATTTTGTAATAGATTATAAACAAGAGGGCCATGGCCCACAAGTCGCTCACCTGAGAACGTTGTATCTAAGCTGACTGGGCAAGACAATATTGTGATATATATTAAGCTATAAAAAGATTTTTAAAGGTTTTCCTATATAAGTATATATGAAACTGATAAGCCCCGGGGCGGGACCAAATTTGATCAAGGGGTCATAATTTGAACAATCTTGGTAGAGGACCATAAAGCAAAGCTACATGTCAAATATAAATGATCTGGGCCTTACGGTTTCAGAGAAAAAGATTTTTTAAAGGTTTTCCTATGAAAAACTAATAAGCCCGAGGGCGGGCCATTTTTAGCCCAGGGGTCATAATTTGAACAATCTTGGTAGAAGACCATAAGGCAAAGCTATATGTCAAATATTAAAGATCTGAGCCTTACAGTTTCAGAGAAGAAGGTTTTTAAAGGTTTTCCTATATAAGTCTATGTAAATCTGATAAGCCCCAGGGCGGGGCCAATTTTGACCCAGGGGTCATAATTTGAACAATCTTGGTAGAGGACTATAATGCAAAGCTACAGGTCAAATATAAATGATCTGGGCCTTACAGTTTCAGAGAAGAAGATTTTTAAAGGTTTTCCTATATAAGTCTATGTAAAACTGATAAGCCCAAGGGCGGGGCCAATTTTGACCCGGGGGTCATAATTTGAACAATCTTGGTAGAGGACTATAATGCAAAGCTACATGTGAAATATAAATGATCTGGGCCTTACAGTTTCAGAGAAGAAGATTTTTAAATGTTTTCCTAAGAAAAACTGATAAGCCCAAGGGCAGGGCCATTTTTGACCCCAGGGTCAAAATTTGAAGAACCTTGGTAGAAGATCATTAGGTTATGATACATACCAAATATGAAAGGTCTGGGCCTTTTGGTTTCTGAGAAGAAGATTTTTAAAGAATTTCTTATGCATTAATAGTTGTCTATACGGTCATGTTAGAAAATCTAGTCCCACAGCAAGGGGAATAACTCTAGCCAAAATCTTTTAACAAGATTTCGTTCCCCCTTGTCACTGATGCTTCTGTTAAAGTTTGGTTGAAATCGGGTCAGTGGTTTCAGAGGAGATGTTGTTTGAAAATGTGGACGGATGACGGATGATGGACGCCGGACGGAATGGGATCACAATTATAGTTCACCCTGAGCCGAAGGCTCATGTGAGCTAAAAACAACCCTAAATAGTCTAAAATGGACCAGACTTTATTGTAAACTGGAAGTGTCCATTGGATGTCTCAGGGGATAATGAGTTAAGCAATGCAAATAATGAATAATATTTTTTTCCCATTAATGATGATTTATATTTCCCATCTACATCTACATCATACCAGGGACAGTTCATAACATGTTATGAAATGTTCCTGACCATACATTGGCTCAGTCACTACTGTGCTCCCTCTCTACAGCAACTCCCAATGGGAGACAAATATCATGTGTGTTGTTTGGAGGTTGTTTGGAGGGAGTTATTATAGGGAGGGAAAACTTATACCCTTAAAGTAAATTTGCAAACAGTTTGAACCCAGATTAGATGCCACATATTTAATGCTGTATCAGGGCTGCCAATTCTCCGGATTTTTCCTAAATCTCCGGATTTTTTTTCCTAGTACATGGTAGCTTAAAGTAGGCTGTAAGTAAAGCAGAATGCGCCCTAAGGCGCATTCTGCTTTACTTCCAGCCTGCTTTAAGCAGCCACGTGTCAATAAAACTAGACACAGGCGATGGGGTAAAGGTACGATTCGTAAAATCGCAATTGAAAAATGCATATTTGGAAATCTTAGGATTTTTTATGTCAACTTATGGCAGCCCTGCTGTATCTGATCTGGGTTCAAACTATTTATCACTGTCTATATGTTTCCTCTGTCAAATGTCCAATAAGTAACTAGAGCAAAAACAGGAGACAAAAATTTTAAACAGAGGATAATGCAGCTGTGAAAGCATTAGAAATAATAGTCTTGTTTTGGAACTAGCGACAAGTGTTGTTGTAAGGAGGGAATCATTGTTCAGAGAGCCATTGTAGAGAGGGAGCACTCGTGAATGTATTGACTTTTACCCACCAGGTTTGAATTTGTCAGAAAAGGAAAATGAGAGAAAAAAATAAAGTAAGAAATCAGGTTTAGTCTTAACAGAAATAGATTTGACAGCTATCTATATATCTATCTATATATCTATCTATATATCCTGCAGCACCCTCTTTCGAGTATTATATGCAGCTGCGCGTCTGTGCAAGTTAGAGTAAGAATAAGTGAAAAGAGTAATAGGAGTGAATGAGTGGATATAAGACAAGGTTATGTTATTAATAATTAAAAGACCAGAATGTACAGATTAAAAGATAAAAACAATGACTGAATTCAGTGACAGTGGTTCAGTGTGCATACTCCTTGCTTGAACTGGTTCAAGTCTTGGAGCATGGCAAAATCACTGGGGAGGCTATTCCACAGAACTATCACTGCAGGGAAGAAAATAAATATGAGCACATCTAAAATAATATAATATTTAGGCGATTGTTTCATCAAAGTAATGAATGAAATGCTAGATCAGAAACAAACCCCCACTTAATAAACATAACTTTGTGGTTAACTAGCAATTAAAAGAACATACATTCTACTTTCGTTTTCGATAATGCTACTTTCGTTTTCAATATCGAAACTTAGTTAAATTCTGGGCTCTATATGCTGTTGAATATAATTGGCTTTACTTTCATTAGATATTTATGAAAACAAATGACAGCTTAAACACGGTAAAGAAATTTGAAAGTTATCCTGGTTCCATAACTTAATTGCTTAAATTTCAGATTGACGCCATTGATGGTTCGTAAACACCGCGTCATTACATTGTTCAGTTCATTTTCTCACAATACTGATCTAAAATATTCATACCTCCCGTAGCCATGATGTTACATCTAGATGAAGTGCTATGTGGTAAATAGACTGATGATGATCAACTCGTAACCACGGGAAATACAATTACACGTAATTACTACTTTTAGAAGTCACAAGACATACATTTAATCGGAAAATCGCTCGGTCCTTTCCGTTACAATCGAAGAGACAGAACGATGTTCTGATTGGATCTCAGTCGGATTATGAACAATTCGACCATTTCCGTCAATATAGTTTAGCGAGTTCGGTTCACTTACTACCGGGGCAAATAAATCAATACGCTATGCACATACCTAATGTTTCTAGTTTTGAGAACGCTCGACAAAACTAAAATTTGCAAGCAGTTTGGCCCAGATCAGACGTCGACGAGTAACGCAGCGTCTGGCCAGGATCCAAATTGCTTGCCACTCATAAACTATATTTTACAGTAAAACCTCTCTATTACGGCCACTAAAATAAGGTTAATTGATTGTATAAAAGACATGTGATAGATTAAAGCAAGATGACAGTAAACCAGAAAGCTCCTGAATGAGGTTTTTGTTTTAAGTACTGTCACCCTCCTTTAAGCAGTCACCTGTAGTAAACATCTAATAATTAACACAATTCAGTGGTCGTGATAGAGAAGTTTTACTGTATGTCAAAATGACTGAAATTCATAACTCCGTATAAATAAAAGCATGCGATATTTTGCAAGCAGGCAATATTGTTCCAGTGAATATGTTAGTCGGCTTACACGACATGATAATGGCAGTTAAAGGGGACTTACAAATATCTCCTGAATTGAAGATACCTTTAAATAATGATTTTTTTAATATAGTAAATTCAATATATATCAGTTAACTGATGTAAAAAATATCTTCAATAAGTTAAAGACAAAATGAACTTTAGATTTCTTCAATTCAATTGAATTAAATGACTGAACGTATTTGAGTGTCTTTTATTACATTAAAACTATTCTTAATTGAATTGAAGATTACAATATCATCATCATGGATACTGCACTCCTTCACTAATATTGAACTTGGTATTCTAAAACACAGAATTGGCAAAAGACAACTCAACCTTTTTTGTATGCCAGGTGCCTATATAAACACGCAAATATTAGTTTAGGAAAAAGATTTCTGTCACATAGTTAAAATCACATTTCAAAGAAAATGTGCTCGATCGGGATCGAACCCATGCTGAGAAGACAAACCATGATATGCAATAAAATTGTACCAATGGTTTAGCCCCTTCGACCACGTAACTATTTAATCTAGCGGTCTCTTTTATCATATTTGAAATGTATGTAGCGAAGTTCAAAGCCACGATCTACTCTGTCTTGGAGTGTAGTGTTCCTAACAGTAGTTGCTAGAGTCATTGGTATCTCACATACACAGCTTTTTGATGTTAATCCTTCATTTGTTTAGTGTACGGCTTTGTCGATGACCATATTGCAAGTGCACCTTTCATTGTGAAAACAAGCAGTTCAAATCCTCGAACAATGTGGAAGAATATTCCATGAACGAATGAAAATAAGCTTAAAACAAATACTGCAAAAACTGAACATTCATTATTTTCGGAAGTAGACAACAACTAAATAAATGTATCACATGTATAATTTATATTGTAGGGACCAGCTCGAATGCATTCTACGACCGACGGATAAAGCTGCAGAGATGCGGTTGATGGGTTGGAACAACCACACTTTCTAATCATGTCATTAATCTTTTAAGTACATGTATTTGACTCATTTACGATTTATTTTATAAACTGATACTATTCTTCAATGATCTTAGTAATAATACTGAAAGAGTTTCACGTATTCAGCATTTATTCCCATGTAAATCTATAAGGTTTGATTTTTTTTTTTTACTTTTTACTTCATCGTAAATGTAGTTATTTGTCTTTTCTCACGTTGTTAGAACATTTATATAATATCATGTGAAGCGCTTTTGAACGCACAAATCCTGTATGAAACGAGCGCAATATAAATCTGGTATAATAATAATAATAATAATAATAATAATGACAAGTTTATATTGTGCATTTTAAAGGGTGAAAGGCTTTTTCTGATAGAGGTTTTGGGACAGTTTGTCCAAAACTTTGGAACGAATTCCAAAGGTGAATTAAATGTGTAGAACATTTTAAGAAGCATTAAAAAGACATTATCTTACCAATTCTAATCATTATTTTAAAGTGATGCTGTGATTACGTGTTTGTGTTTTAAGTGTACATGTTGTAGATATACTTTGTTTTAGCTTGCGTTTATGTATGTAACGCCATTTAATGCATATTTGTGTAGCGTATACTAACCGCGCAGAAAGTTGCTTTACTTCGCAACCCATACAAACAGGCAACAATTTGACTATAAAAGCCGGCTGCCACAGCCAGAATGTAGAAGTGTTTGCTGTAGTTGATGTAAATGTAGTTCAGAAGCCGACTGTGCTGGTGTGCAAATAAGCGTCTCTTGAATGGTGTTTTCCCGTTGATTTGTACTTGTAACTTTTATTGTATGTGCGTCACTTCCTAGTGTCACATCTATCGTTGCATTCTCTTGGAACACTTTCTGTTGTTTTTTTGGGGAAATTTAGCTTTTTACATAATTATATTCTCACAGTTGTGATCGTAAAGGATTTAGAATACACTATAGAATACGCTATTTACACATTATCTTCACAGTAGATTAGTCACTTTACTGATGGCGTCAATGTGTATCTGCCATAGCTATATGTATACACACTCTGCTGTATTGATATGCTATATTGATACCACTGAATGGATCCTAATTGCCTAAGGTTGCTCATTGTATTTCGTTTATAATGCTGTTATGTTATTATTAAGTTGTATTATTGTGTGTTGTTTTTGCAGGGCTATCAAAATTTGGAGATTGGTCTAAAGTTCTTAACCTTCCATTTAGGTTATAAATCCATGAAACAATTTGTTTAACATTAAACAAGTCAGACCTTTACTCAGGATGTTTCGATATACATGTATTATATTTACTGAACATGTTCGAAATAGGACATGTGAACAGAATAAAGTTTAATTATTATTATATATTTTTTGAAAATTACTTTCACCAAGTTGGGAGGAGAAGCTTAAAGATATGAAAATTCACGATACCCGATGTCGGCCCGTATTTAGGAAGGAGAATAAAACTGAATTAAATGGCCCTGTAAATGTATTTGTATTACGTTGTTATGTATATATCATCTTTTATTCCACCATTATTAGTGAGTACAAAAGCATATAAACAAAGTAGTACATAATCATACACACACAAAAGCACACGGAAAATACATGAACATACGAACACAGTTATAAAATAGCATACAGAAATACATATTAATACAAATGAGGGGAAAGTAGTGTAGGCAAATTCAATCAAATATCGAATTGTCTACTTGGATTGCGTCCAAACTGTTAGTCAATGCACCCTTGAAATCAAGGGGAAGATACATACAATGTTGTTTCCATTGCATAAGGACGACATGACGTACATCTTTCATACACTCCATAGTACTTCGGCAATCAAGCCACAAATGTACTTGAGATTATATTCTTGTTATATCGATGTTTTTATCATGTCTTTTAACTTTAGAAATATCCGTTCATGAACTTTTGTTCATATCCGTTTTATAAGTCTTAGAGCCCAATGTATTGCAAACTCTTTTTATATTAAGAGTTTAACAAAAAGAGGAAATGATGCGTGATGGAAGTAATGCTGTAGATTGGTGTGCAGAATATGTATGGAATTGAGGTTTTCAAAGAATTGTAATATCTTGGATTGAAAAGCAAACTTTACAGTATTTTTATGTAAAATATAGCATAACTGTAACAAAGGTATCATCTACAGAACTGTAAAACAATGATTTAAACCTTACCCTGCTGATCGGAGATTCTGGCATTAATCTATTGGTCTATATATCAACTTCATTCGTTGAGGTTCTTGAAACAAATACTTGAACAGCACAAAATAGAAACATGTTGTCATACGATTGCACTTTGTGTCTCTTAATATTTCGCTCACAATTCATCTCCAGTAAAATTGTAAAAGTACATAGACCAGTCTGGCCCCCTGCCCAATCATACCAAGCAGTTTTAACAAGTACCTTTAAACCTTAATTTCTGATAATTTACCATTGGTTGAAAGCTCTAAATAGATATTATACATCTCTGCGTAAAAATGGGCGTTCAACCAAATGATCAAGTTCCAATTTTCAATAAGTGCTTCACTTCTTGGTGTTCCATAGTATCAAGCAGTACATTCACCAACCTTAGCGGCGCTGATTTACATGCATGTGGAAAATTGGTTCTAGGGTAACATGTATATTGATTTGCATGATCATTCAGTCTGAAAAGTACTGCTTTCTCGATCAGTTTAAGAAAGTAAACTCATACCAGCTAACAGGTCTGCAGTTGCTACAGACTAGTCCAAGGCCACATTTATTTAGTAGAAGTCTGACTTACGATGCGCTTCCATTCGGATGGAAACACTCCTTGTTGCAGTGAAAGATTGACCAGGTTGGTGATCGTGGAAAGTAACTATTGTAAGTAAATTGTATTGCGTCACTGTGATGTGGGAAGAATGTCTAGTTCACATCACCTTTCTCCATGACATCACTTAGTATTCAGTTCACTGATTAGAAATGAAATTTGATTGCATCCTCTGTCAGTTCTTTTAACTGGTGTATCAAATATACATCTTTTAAGGGACGTTCATACTTTTCAAAGTCGCTTGGTTATTTTGCTCATGAAATACTCAGCAAAGTCATCGCCATGGAGTTATATCACTGATCAGGCAAACCAATTATCTGTTATGGTGTTCTGCTCGCAAATACATGGATGGAAGTGCACATGTCCTCTCTGGTATAAGATGACAGCCGCAACTTGAGATTTTTATCGCGAAGACGACGGTGATTTATACCCAACCGATAACATTCGGAATGTTCGCCAATTATCGTGAACTAATTAAAATAAAAACTTCCGGTTTATATCCCTGAAATGATATGAAACAATCATTTAGAAATACATTTGCTAGATAATGGCTTGTGATTTGTCAGAAGATGTCAACTCTATCATAAGTCGGGAAATAGATGAATGGCTGATGTGCAACACAGATGGAACTATTGTACTTGTAGAGGTAAATTTGATTTACATGCGCAATTCGGTTACATTGTAGAATTTCACTGAAATATTGCCAATTCTTAGAAAAGTGCTTTAGCTTTTTTACAGATGACAGACAGTGCCAATGGATCATGGCAACATATGTGTAATGTATTATTAATATTTTATCTGAGCATTAACAAAAATATCCAGATACTGATCGGATCTACGTAACTAATGCCCTTGCAAGTAAATTCTTTTCAGAGTGAGTTAATTGCTAAAGATACTGATGATGTCAGATAAGGATGCTGTTAAGTGGATTCTATGTGCTAGAAATAAAATACAGTTGAACTTCCATAAGTGAAGCGCATTAAATTCGATCACAGTCATATTGAAAGTTGAAATGTTTCATAAGTTGAATGTTATAGTGAAAGCTTACTAGCCCATGTCACAGCAACAATGTTGCACACCATGGTCAAAGCAAATGTATAAATGGACGTCGATGTGAACCACGAAAGATGTGGAAAAGGAAGATGTGAACTAGGTTTTTGCCTTTTGGACTATGTGAAGCACTTTTTCAGATGACGTGAATCATCCTATGGACCATATTAATACTAACAGGCGTTGTGTTTGACTCTTTATTTAATTTTTATTGAGTTATTTAGTTTCTCCATAATCATTATCACGATAAACTGTCCAATTTCTAAACTAATTAATAATCTTGAAAATGGTATGCCAACACTCATTATTAAACACATATATGCAAAATTTTACGAACAAACTTATGTTTATTCGAAAATCGGCAACTACTTTTCTATTGGTTCTTCAGCTTAAAATATAAAAGCATAATTTAATATTTTAACTGGTCAAAAGTATTAAAAATCTGACTATAGTATATAGCATCTCAAGTGATTCAATTTTTTAAACTTCACGAATTGTAACACAAGTAGTTTTAGAATGAAAGGTCTTGTTGATACCTTTGTAAATGGTTTAAAATATTAAGATATTAAATTATAATTAATTCTAGAAAAAAAGCTACAGCAATTTTAAATTACCTAAAATCAGTGTTTTTTAGGAAAATTTTACCCCCATTTCATATGTGTATATTTGCTTCGCGATGGACCCACAATATTATTAATAAGATACCTCTTTTTTAAGCTCACCTGGCACATAGTGCCAAGGTGAGCTATTTTGATTGTGCTGTTTCCGTCGTCAACAATTTCTTCAAACAACTTAGACTTCAAACGACTTCCTCCTAGACTACTGGATGAATTTTCATCAAACTTGGGAGGAATGATCCTTGTATGGTCCTCTTTCAAAGTTGTTCCATCATTACCAGTCCATTGCATATCTAGGTAACAGGAGCTAAAAATAGAATTTTTTCAATGAAAACTTAAAAAATCTTCTTGTCTGAAACCACAGTACCCTGAGCTTAGATATTTGGCACAAAGCATCATCTTTAGGTCCTCTATCAAGAGTGTTCAAATTATGACCCGGGTGGGGTCGTAATTTTACATAGAGTTGTATAGTGAAATCTTCAAACATCTTTTTCTCTGAAACTTATTTGGCAAAAGCTTTAATATTTGGCATGGTAAAATTTCTTGAAGCCCTTAACCATATTGAATATATGGTTCCGGTCCGTTGCATATCTAGGTCACAGGAGCTAAAAATAGATTTTTTCAATGAAAATTAAAAAAAATCGTCTTGTCTGAAACCACAGTACCTTGAGATTAGATATTTGGCACAAAGCATCATCTTTAGGTCCTCTTTCAATATTGTTCAAATCATGTCCCTGGGGTCAAAACTGCCAAGGCCCTAGGGGTTGCAGTTTTACATAGAGTTATATAGTGAAATCTTCTACTCTGAAACTATTATGGCCAGAGCTTTGATATTTAGCATAATGACACCTTTTGATGTTTTTTTAACAATATTGCTGAAATGGTTCGGGTCTGTTGTATATCTGGGTCACATTAGCTAAAAATAGATTTTTTTCAGTGAACAGTCTTCCTGTCTGAAACCATCCATGTACAAAATATTTGACAGAACACTTAATTTTCAAGTTCATCAGCAAGATTTTTATGCCCCCAGAATCTACGATTCGGGGGCATTTAGTTTTTGTCATGTCTGTTGGTTTGTCTGTCCGTCCGAGCGCACGAAAGGTCCTTTGTTGGGTAGGGAGAACAATAGATTCCATTCATTCCGTGATTGCCCTATTGTTATTGTTGGGTATTTTTGTGTACTGTTGGGTACTTTTAAACAAAATAAAAACCCAACAAATGTCCAACTGTGAGAACGTCCGTCCGTCCGTCTGTCTGTGCCAAAAACCTTAACCTTGGCTATAACTCTTGCATTTTTAAACCTAGGCCTTTTATACTTGGCATGTGTCTTCCCTGTATCAAGACCTTTCCAACCATACAAAACTTTTTGACCTTGTGACCTTGACATTTGACCTACTTTTGTAAAAATCTTAAAATGGCTATAACATTTGCACCAGTTGGCCCAGGGCTTTCATATTTTGTATGTATATTTCTTGTGTCAAGACCTTTCCAACCATACCAACATCTTTGACCATGTGACCTTGACCTTCACCGTTGACCTATTTAATCAAACTTTAACCAAAAACCTTAACCTTGGCTATAACTTTTGCATTTTTGAACCTCTGCCTTTTATACTTGGCATGTGTATTCCTCATGGCAAGACCTTGCCAACTATATAAAACTTTTTGACCTTGTGACCTTGACCTTGACACTTGACCTACTTTTGTAAAAATCTTTAAATGGCTTTAACATTTGCACCAGTTGGCCCAGGGCTTTCATATTTTGTATGTATATTTCTTGTGTCAGGACCTTTCCAACCATACCAACATCTTTGACCTTGCGACCTTCACCTTTACCTTTGACCTATTTAATCAAACTTTAACCAAAACCCTTAACCTTGGCTATAAGTATAACTTTTGCATTTTTGCACCTGGGCATTTTATACTTGGCATGTGTATTCCTCATGGCAAGGCCTTTCCAACCATATAAAACTTTTTGACCTTGTGACCTTGACCTTGACATTTGACCTACTTTTGTAAAAATCTTTAAATGGCTTTAACATTTGCACCAGTTGGCCCAGGGCTTTCATATTTTGTATGTATATTTCTTGTGTCAAGACCTTTCCAACCATACCAACATCTTTGACCTTGCGACCTTCACCTTTACCTTTGACCTATTTAATCAAATTTTAACCAAAAACCTTAACCTTGGCTATAACTTTTGCATTTTTGCACCTGGGCATTTTATACTTGGCATGTGTATTCCTCATGGCAAGACCTTTCCAACCATACACAACTTTTTGACCTTGACATTTGACCTTCTTTTGTAAAAATCTTTAAATGGCTTTAACATTTGCACCAGTTGGCCCAGGGCTTTCATATTTTGTATGTATATTTCTTGTGTCAAGACCTTTCCAACCATACCAACATCTTTGACCATGTGACCTTGACCTTCACCGTTGACCTATTTAATCAAACTTTAACCAAAAACCTTAACCTTGGCTATAACTTTTGCATTTTTGAACCTCTGCCTTTTATACTTGGCATGTGTATTCCTCATGGCAAGACCTTGCCAACTATATAAAACTTTTTGACCTTGTGACCTTGACCTTGACACTTGACCTACTTTTGTAAAAATCTTTAAATGGCTTTAACATTTGCACCAGTTGGCCCAGGGCTTTCATATTTTGTATGTATATTTCTTGTGTCAGGACCTTTCCAACCATACCAACATCTTTGACCTTGCGACCTTCACCTTTACCTTTGACCTATTTAATCAAACTTTAACCAAAACCCTTAACCTTGGCTATAAGTATAACTTTTGCATTTTTGCACCTGGGCATTTTATACTTGGCATGTGTATTCCTCATGGCAAGGCCTTTCCAACCATATAAAACTTTTTGACCTTGTGACCTTGACCTTGACATTTGACCTACTTTTGTAAAAATCTTTAAATGGCTTTAACATTTGCACCAGTTGGCCCAGGGCTTTCATATTTTGTATGTATATTTCTTGTGTCAAGACCTTTCCAACCATACCAACATCTTTGACCTTGCGACCTTCACCTTTACCTTTGACCTATTTAATCAAATTTTAACCAAAAACCTTAACCTTGGCTATAACTTTTGCATTTTTGCACCTGGGCATTTTATACTTGGCATGTGTATTCCTCATGGCAAGACCTTTCCAACCATACACAACTTTTTGACCTTGACATTTGACCTTCTTTTGTAAAAATCTTTAAATTGCTATAACATTTGCACCAGTTAGCATAGGGCTTTAATATTTTGTATGTATATGTTTTGTGTCAAGACCTTTCCTACCATACCAATATCTTTGACCATGTGACCTTGACCTTCACCTTTGACCTATTTAATCAAACTTTAACCAAAAACCTTAACATTGGCTATAACTTTTGCATTTTTGAACCTGGGCCTTTTATACTTGGCATGTGTATTCTTCATGGCAAGACCTTTCCAACCATACAAAACTTTTTGACCTTGTGACCTTGACATTTGACATACTTTTGTAAAAATCTTTAAATGGCTATAATTAACATTTGCACCAGTTGGACCAGGGCTTTAATATTTTGAATGTATATTTCTTGTGTCAAGACCTTTCTAACCATACCAACATCTTTGACCATGTGACCGTGACCTCGATCTTTGACCTATTTAATCAAACTTTAACCAAAAACCTTAACCTTGGATATAACTTTTGCATTTTTGCACCTTGGCGTTTTATACCTGACATGTGTTTTCCCTTTCTAACCATACAAAACTTTTTGACCTTGTGACGTTGACATTTGACCTCCTTTTGTTGAAATCTTTAAATGGCTATAACATTTGCACCAGTAGGCCTACGGCTTTCATATTTTGTTTCTCTATTTCTTGTGTCAAGACCTTTCCAACCATACCTACGTTTTTGCCCTTGTGACCTTGACCTTTGACCTTTATTTGTATAAATATTTATACGCCTTTAACATTTGAACCAGTAGGCCTAGAGCTTCCATACTTTGTATGATTCTTGTGTTAAGACTTCTCCAACCATGCCAATGTTTCATTCACCCTACGACCATGACTTTTGACCTACTTTTGCAAATAAGCATTACATTACAGAACATGATGCTGGCTGGGGGCATTTGTGTTTCACAAACACATTGCTTTTCATCTGATCATCACCAAACTTTCTGAAAATGTTTGTTGACATAAAATGGAGACCAATTTGGATAACCAGCGGCACCAATTTATGCTAGGCCCTTTGGAGTAATGGCCCTTGAAGTCCTCAAAATGGCGCTCCACTACAGTTTCAGCTCTGTAACTTTTACGTTTGAAAGTCTGGATTCCCCTCCCTGTATCATCGGGGGCATTCGTGTAACTGGGACACGCTCTTGTTGAAATTATGTCTCTGGGGTAAAAAATAATCTCACCCCAAGGGTCATGTGACCCGTGTGTCGGTTTTTCCAGGTGAGCTATATTTAGGCCCGCATGGGCCTCTTGTTAAAATTGCTGTAACTTTTTAGCTCACCTGGCACGAAGTGCCAAGGTGAGCTTTTAGGATCGCTGGATGTCCGTCGTCTGTCTGTCTGTCTGTCCGTCCACAATTGGTTGTGAACACTCTAGCTGCTACAAATTTCATCCGATCGTCATGAAACTTAATGACAATTTTTGTCTTGATGAAATCTAGGCCAAGTTAGAATGTGGGTCATGTCGGGTCAAAAACTAGGTCACTAGGTCAAATCATAGAAAAACCTTGTGAACACTCTAGAGGCTACAAATCTCATTGGATCTTCATGAAACTTCATCAAAATGTTTGTCTCATTGATATCTAGGTCAAGTTCGAATGTGGGTCATGTCCGTTCAAAAACTAGGTCAAATCATAGAAAAACCTTGTGAACACTCTAGAGGATACAGATCTCATTGGATCTTGATGAAACTTTATCAGAATGTTTGTTTTATTGATATCTAGGTCAAGTTTGAATATGGGTCATGTCCGGTCAAAAACTAGGTCACTAGGTCAAATCATAGAAAAACCTTGTGAACACTCTTGAGGCTACAAATCTCATTGGATCTTGATGAAACTTGGTCAGAATGTTTGTCTCATTGATATCTAGGTCAAGTTCGAATGTGGGTCATGTCCGGTTAAAAACTAGGTCACTAGGTCAAATCATAGAAAAACCTTGTTAACACTCTAGAGGTTGATTGTGGGTATACATATCCAGTCATAATCTAGGTCACTATAGGTCAAGTTTGCCAGTGTGTACCAGGTGAGCGATTTAGGGCCATAGTGGCCCTTGTTTTTTATTTTTCAAGATATCTTGATGAAATTTGAAAATACATGTATGTTGTATTTTTGCTTGCAAAGGCCATTTCTGCACATTTTCATTTGTTGTACTTCTGTCACATGACAAGTTAATTTAATAGAAGTCCATTAAAATTCATAAACATTTTAATTCCAGCAATGACAACACTTATTGAAAATGTATATACTGCACTAAATTTAAGTGGAACATTGTGTAGGCAGGAGAAGGCATCGGTTATGTTCAATCACTTAAATACCAGTGTAATCCAGTTACTAGTGTATTTGCTATATATACACCCCGGTGTGAGTGTGGCCAAGGTTAAAGTTTCTTGAATCGCCTTGTACTAGGGTGCTGAAATTCTGTATGGAGCTTCATTTGGGGTCAGCTTCATTTGGGGTCAAACAATAGTGTTATCTACATCTACATTGTACGTCAAACAGTCAACCTTGACTATACTATGACGGTGCACTAAGAAGAGAAAGAAAAACAAAGCGAAAATAGTAAAGGTAGAAAAAGTGCGGTCAAGAAAACGGACTGCAAAAGTTAAAAGGTAGAAAAGGAGAGATCATCCAACTAAAACACCCCATCAGAGAGACCAATCCGGCTTGCGTGGCGCTACCAGGACACAAGGTCCCACCGGCACAGCTCACTCCAAATACTGAGGTGCTTTAGTTGGGATGGGAATTCCCCTTAGAAGGGCTGGGTTGACATCTCTCTCTTCATGGATGCCAAAGAGGGAGCCCCAGCTATTCTAGCTGGGAGTTTGTTCCACATGGGTATGACTCCTGGGAAGAAACTATGTCTGAAGTACTCAGTAGATGTTGAGTATTGGTGGAATCACAGGTTGTGAGTTGCTCTTGTCCTGGAGGAAACTTCCGACAGATAGTCTGATGATGAGATATCCACTAGTTGATTCACGATCTTATACAGCATGGTAATTTGGGCCTTTCCTAGTCTGGATTCTAAAGATTCCCACTCTAGGTAGTCTAGCATGTCTGATAATGAAGTTAGAATTTTAAAGTAATTCTAATATTTGTCAATTTTGACATGTTTTTTTACTTAAGATTTTTTACTACAAATCACCAAATTAAAGTTTTTTTTGGACTGGTTCTTTTTTAAAGCTTAATACTTGTGCTAGGGTGCTGAAATTTTGTATGGAGCTTTATTTGGGGTCAAACATTGATGTTATGCAGTAAAGATAATTTTAATATTTGTCAATTTTAACATGTTTTGGACTTAAAAATTATTAATTGTGGTTGGATTGAGGTATATTTTAGGTGGTCAATCATTGATGCTGTAAAGGTAATTCTTAATAGATATTTTTATTCAACTTTTTATTTGCTTTGAACTTGGTTTTTTTAGCTACAAACACCAAGTTAAAGTATTTTGGACGGGTTGTTTTACAATGGGTCTTTTCTGGAAAAAGTCAAGGTCATTTAGAGATCAAATAAGCTGATTTCAAGTTTGGCCATAACCTTGGAAATAAATGTTATAGATGCTGCATATGGGCATGGTTACTCAAATCAAGAAGCTCTTGAGTGCACTACAACTTAGATCATGTAAGACAAAGGTCAAGATCATTATGAGGTGTGACATCAGGGATAGCATGTTTTGATAAATTTTTGGCCCCAACTTACTAGACTAAGATTAACCAATCAATTAATAATCTTTCAAAACTGAAAATTGAATAGATTTCCCTATACTACATGTATTAAACAGATAAGCATCAGGTGGCTTTGAGACCTATTTCTGGTTTCATGTTAAGCGTACACCTTTCTATATGTAAGTCTGTATTTGTAATGAAATTCAACAGATTTCTGCCATTTTTAGCTCACATGTTCGTTGAACAGCAGAGCTTCTCTTATACCCCTGGTGTGAGCGTGGCCAAGGTTAATTTATTGTGTCACCTGCTGTAGGCAGAGGTGACACTTAGGGATCACTTTTCCGCTGTCTGTCCGTCTGTCTGTCAGTCACACTTTTTGTGTCCGGTCTCATAACTCCGGTTCTACTGAAACTTTTAAGATGATAAACTTCATTTATGGAAAAAGCTTGACATGTGAATGAGTATTACACAAGGGTCATACCTCTTGTGTAGATATTGTGAGAGTTATTCCCCTTTTCAACATTTTCTTTTCATGCAGATTTCTTCTGTTTTACTGAAGATTTTGAAAAGAAATTTTTTTCATGGAAAGAGACTGATGAGTGAAATTGTCTTGCCTCCATATTTTCTATTTTCAGCATATAACTTTTGTTCTACTTATGCTTTCCAGATAGAATTTCATTTACTTAAATAAGCTGGAAGTGTCTTGCATCAATACCATGAGATTTATTCCCCTTTTCTACACTTTCTTTTGCAGTAGATTATTTCTTCTATTACGAAGTTTGTCATTTTAACTTAAACTCTTGTTCGACTGATGGTTGCGGGCAGGTGACACACATGTTCTGAGGAACCCAACTATTATTTAGACGAGTTGTTTTAAAGCTTAATACTTACGCAACGGTGCTGAAATTTTGTATGGAGGTTTATTAGGGGTCAGATGTTGATAATATGAAGTTAAAATTTAAAGATATTTTTAATTTTTTTCATATTTTGACATGCTTTTGACTTGGGTTTTGTTTGCTACAAATCACCAGGTTAAAGTTTTTGGATGGATTGTTTTAAAGTTTTATACTTGTGCTGGGGTGCTGAAATTTTGTATGGAGGGTTATTTTAGGTCAAACTTTACTACTGTGTGGTTAAATCTTAATACAAGTATTTGTTTGATTGATTTTTGGCCAGATTGAAAATGCGGCTTATAAATTGGCGAAAGTCGTCCGTCCGCACTCATGGGAAGGTTGTTGTGTCAGTTGCATCATTTAATGTCAAACATTGATGTTATGAAGTTAAAATTTAAAATTGATTTTAATTTTTGTCACTTTAAAATGTTTTGGACTTAGGTTTTTTCGACTATAAATCACCAAGTTAGCTCAAAGTTTTTTGGACGGGTTGTTTTAAAGTGTAATATTTGTGCTAGGATGCTGAAATTTTGTATGGAGGTTTATTTTAGGTCGAACTTTATTACTGTGTGGTTAAATCTTAATACAAGTGTTTGTTTTATTGATTTTTGGCCAGATTGAAAATGCAGCTTATAGATTGTCCGTCCGTCTGTCCTTACTTTGGTTGACCTTTTCGTAAGTGTCAGTTTTAACCAAAGTATAAGTCCTACAGCAACCAAATTTAGTATGTGAAGTTGTAGGGAGATCATCATCACATGTCATGGGTAACTAGGTCACTGTGCCTAGGTATTATGGTTCAGTGACTTAGATAATTTCTTAGAAGTTCCAATATGAAAGCTTATTTGCTTTCATTTTGTATTTAAAATTTCAATAGTAGAATATCAGTGGTTTTGTCATGGTGCCAGGTCATATGATATAAAGACAAAGCAAAAGTGCAGACAATCAGGCCATACCAACATTGGCGGCCTCGTTTGATATGTTTTGGACTTAGAGTTTTTTGGGCCACAAATCATCAGGCCCCGTGCTTATAAACATTTCCTGAGTACGATCTCATGCTCAGCTTGAAATCGTACTCAACTGCTTGAGTTGTGCTCCCCTGAGATTCAAACTCAAACGCCGCTTATAAACCTCCGCTGAGCACGAACTCAGGGGAGCATACTTATTTTATTAAATTCGTAGATGTGAGCGGCCAATATATCTAAAAATAGTAACGCGTTGTTTACAAAAATGGAGGCGTATCCACCAGCCGACACACATGTACAAAGAAACCGGGGCTTATCAGTTTTACATAGACATATATAGGAAAACCTTTGAGAATCTTCTGCTCTGTAAGGCCCAGATCTTTAATATTTGACATATAGCTTTGCCTTGTGTGTCAAGTGTGTTCAAATTATGACACCTGGGTCAAAATTGGCCCCACCCAGGGGCTTATCAGTTTTTATAGGAAAACCTTAAAAAATCTTCTTCTCTCAAACCGTAAGGCCCAGATCATTAATATCTGACATGTAGCTTCGCATTGTGGTCCTCTACCAAGATCAAATTATGGCACCTGGGTCATAGCTATATCAAAATGTTGTCTTGTCCAGTCAGATTCTATGGTACAATGTCCCCAGGTGAGCGAAATGTGACCCTCTGGGTCGCTTGTTTTGATTAAAATACATTTTGTTAAACACAATTTCTTATCCTAAACTAATTCTTACCCGTTTATATAAGATGTTGAGCTCTGGTGGGATTCGAGCCCGGGACCCGGCATGGGGGAGGGGGACAGAAAAAGCAAAATAAGTCACCCCCTTAGCCCACTCGACCACCGGCCTATTCATATCTCAGAGATCGATTTAACATACTTTAGTGTCTAGTGATGGATTACATAATTCAGCCCGGGTTTATGTCTTAGCCCATGATCAATTTCTGTTGCCTCTTTCGACGCAACAGATAAAGCAATGGAAAATATAAAAAAAAATGAAGTTATGACGGCTTTTCCTAAGGATGTTTTTAGACTCATCATATTTTTCTAATGCCAGGTGCACGATAATGCTATACATTTGGTCTTATTTGAGTATTTTCTTTTATTTTTGCAAATACACCATCTGGTTGTGAGTCGCTTTAAAGCTGGTTGAAGGTAAAGCTGATTGAATTCTTATGTTAACGTGCATTCTGCTTTACTTTCATTCTGCTTAAGTGGTAATCTGTCTTCAAAACTGGAAACAAGCTATTGGATAATGGGTCAATAAAGATTTGACTGTAGATTTAAGAAATTATAATCTGTTTGTAACATTAAAAATAACTGGAAAAGTATCTTTTGTTAATGTCTAACCCTTTCCACCACACAAGTGCCTTTTATCACATTTACTTCTTCATCAAATAGATATCTTTACATTTCTTACAGATGAACACTGAAATCAGTCTGAGAGTAAAGCAGAAATATCCTAAAGGAACTAAATCTGCTTTTCTTTCAGTCTGCTTTAAACAAACACCTGATGAAGGTTCCAGAAATGCAGCCCGGAACAATTGGAAATCTCTCATTTAAAATTAAATACACACATAACTAGAGAGAGCTGTAGAGATGGCCAGAAAAGTCTAGCTATTTAAGCCATGAAGTAACCTGTTTTATATAAAATCCTTTTTATACCTTTAATTCATTCATCTACAAAATTAAATCTAGATCTAGTTCCACTTTACACAGATACAAATAGATAATATATTATCATAATAAGAAATACTTTATCTTAACGTAGCTAGGTTGAAAGTAAAGCAGAATGTGCCTTAAGGCACTTTCTGCATTACTTTCGATCTGCTTTAAGTAGTCGCCTATTTTCAAGAAACAGGTTACAGCACGGGGCAATGGTTTGAATAAATTTATACATTCAGATTGGGGGAAAAAAGTTATAATTTTATATCTTATATAATCAAGCCACATTCTCATTTACTTTCAGTCTACTTTAAATGGTAAACTATCTTCAGAACTAGAAACAGGCTATGGGGTAATGGGTTAAATAGATATGTACCTTCAGATCGGATAAAAAAAACACCAATTAGGTATTGACACATATCAAATTAAAAAAAAAAAAAATACCAGGACCGTATCTATATAGACACTCTATACACTACATACGATAGAATAAAAAAAAAATTGACAAGTGTCAAGTACCTGTGCTATGGTGTAAAGGGTTAAATAAATCTGTACCTTCAGATTGGATAAAAACAGTTGGGCTATAGATCAATATTAATTTTAAATTATATCTTGCATTAGACCTAATTGGCAAATCCCATATTTTATTTTTAGCCTGCTCCAACTTTAAATTAGTGGTCACCTAGTATCTTCAGCTATTAGGACAACTACACATATTCTTGGCACATATTAAAAAAAATAAAATAGATTCTATATAGAATTCTATTAATTAGATGATATTGATTCTACCGTATAAATAGATCTAGAGACTTGATATATATCTTCAATAGAGTAAAAAAAAAAAAAAAATTCAATAAGTGTCAAGTACCTGTGCTATGGGGTAAAAAGTTAAATAAATATGTACCTTCAGATCGGTAAAAACAGTTATAATTTTTATATTTTGTATTTATTATCTCTAAATAAACCAAACCTGCCAATTCGATTTCTACTAGCAATTTATATGAAGCAGGATCTGTAAAGTACCCCTCAAAGGACCCCAATCAGTATCATGTGTATTTATGAGGTACTGTATCGATCGTTTACCTAGCAACCAATCAAAATCGTTTTTAAAATAAATGCCGTCTCCATTGGGTAAAGACCATGGAGTTTCCGAAATGCGACCTATATTTAGAAATTACTTATCGGCATTACGAAAATTTAAATCTTGATTCGCTTGGACAGCATCATCTGAGTCTTGACGGGATTTTTTACAAATCTCCTGGCTGTCTTGCTCATTGCCGATAACGTCGTTCGTATGTAATTTCCAGCTGTCGGCCTACTTAGGGTTTCAGAATCCACCATCGGCATCTGAATTGCCACTGTCGCCATCTATCTCAGCCCAAACAAAAGTGTCAATACTGGTGGGTGTGGCATATTCATTAGGGTCGCCAACTCTAGCTGGCCCAAAATGATGTACACGGTTGCCCGATGTAGCCTGAATCTTTCAAACATATCAGCCTCATCCAGCTCTTCAAGTGGGTTGGCCCTGTCTTTGAAAAGCCACGGTCTTCTCCGAATAATCGTCTCTCTTTCAGCCCATCGCAACTTACAGGTGCGTGCAGCGGCCATTTTATGGAGCGAAAGTTCATGCACTGAGCATGGAACTCACACGTTGAGTCTGCCCAACACCATACTCAAGCGAGAATGAGTTTCGTTCTCACTTGAGCACAATCTCATACTCAGATTTCTTTATAAGCACCGATTTCTGAGTCGTGCTCAGCGTTGAGCACAAAACTCACCGTGAGCATGAGATCGTACTCAGGAAATGTTTATAAGCACGGGCCCAGGTTTCACAAAAAAAGTGAAAGTCATTTAAAGGTCAAAAAGGCTGAATTCAGCTTAGGGTATAAACTTTGGAGCTACATGTAATAGATTCTTCATATTAGGCACATGTACTCATATCATGTAGTGGTTGAGTGCAATACAACTTGGGTCATGTTAGATAAAGGTCAAGGTCATTTTAGACTCATATAGAGGTCAATGTGACATCAGGTGCATAGGTTCTCACACAGACATCTTGTTTCAATAGCTCTTTGCCCCAATCACTAGAATAAGACTCAATATTCATTTAATAAGTTTTCAATACTGAACATGATTTTTTTCAACACAACATACGGGTATTTGAGATGGATCTTCTAAACAGGCAAGCATCAGGTGTCTTTGACAACCATATCTGGTTAAGTGACCATGTAAATGTACACCTTTCTATATGTAAGTTTGTATTTGCAATGAAATTCAATAGATTTCTGTCATTTTTAAGTGACCAATGTCACCATTCATGATTGTTTGCTTTTACTTGAATTTCTCTATATATTAGTAGTTGGCTGCTGCTTGTCTTATGAAACAGTGTTAAGGTAAATGACTAGAATAGTTACACCTTAGACTTAATTTACAAGAAATTGTTTTCATAGAGGGGTAAACTTCGATCGTTAACTCACATGCCTATTTTCTTGTGGATCAGGTTTTTCTGTTCTTTTCTTTGCAATTTTCTCCTTGCTGATGGAAACACAAATGACAACTGAAGAATAAATATTGTGTAAAAGTTTTTAAGAAGGGTAAAATTTATAAAGCAGGCTGAAAGTAAAGCAGCTTACATGTGCTTTATGTAATTCTTTCAATCTGCTTTTAGCTGCCACCTGTCTAGAAGCAAGGAATGTTGCTTTACGGTCTTTGACAGGACATGATTGTTAGAGACTTGAAAAGTCATCTCTGTGAGGAAACTTTAAATCAGGGCTCCAGACACGGAATTATACAAAAGTGTATAATTCTGTGCTCCAGATAAGAAGGAGTTAACTGAACAAATCAAACATTTTCTCACTTATTCCAGCACCAAATCATATATCGAAGAGACGATTCATCATTCTAATGAGTAGTAACACCATAGAGTTTGATGCAGTATTAAAGATTTTAATTTTTGAAATACTCCCCTTATCTGGAGCTCTGTTTAACTGTCAAAAAGTGCTTTTACTGGGGATATGATTTAACACTTTTCCCCATTCCCCATATCAGCACCTTTTAGCGCGCTCCACTGAAGAAAACAGTTCCAATTTATTGAGTCATGAACATGAATCATAAGAAACATTTCCGTAATCCTGGCAGATGGTAGCTTAAAGCAGGTTGAAAGTAAAGCAGAATGTGCATTCTGCTTTACTTTTAACCTGTTTTAAGTGGTCATCTATCTTCCTAACTAGAATTAGGCTATGGGGTAAAGGGTTAATTTGTTGTTCCCATAGCCTGTTTCTAGTTTTGAAGACAATACCCGAGACAACATATAGCAGGTTGAAAGTAAACCAGAATACGTCACAAGGTACTTTCTGCTTTACTTTCAGCCTGCTACCATCTGCTACAATATAGAAAATATTACTTATGATACATATTCTTGACTGTATAAAGTGGAACAGGAACTTTTTTTCTGCAATGGAGGAATAAATTACAGCTGCATATTTTTTGAATAATTGATTTAATGAATGAAAACATTTTTACTTACAGTGGAGAATCTGTTATTCTTTCCCAATAAACGCGTTTACGCTAAAACTATTATTTGCAGTGCAAACAGTTTGGAGCCAGATCAGAGGCCGGGTAACCCGGCGTCTGATCAGGCTCTAAACCGTTTGCCACCAAGATAAACAAGAATTATCAGAATTGTCCAAAAGTTGTTCTTTTCTACGTTTTAGTGCTTTGCGTTTGCGTACGTTTGCGTTTAAATGGGAAAGAATAACAGATTCTCCACTGTATGAGATAAAATAAAACTAATGGAAAAAATATAATGTGGATTTAGTCATACTAGTGTCCAGATAAGAGGAAGCAAACACATTTTATTTTCAGCTCCTTTATCATAGCCAGGGCTCCAGGCTCATGGGGAGTGTTTCAAAACTAAAATCTTTATTTCTGTATTAAACCTATAGTGTAACTACTCATTAGAATTGTCTCTTCGAGACATTTCTAATGAGTAGAAACACCATTGGATTTGGTGCTAATATAAGTACGAACATTTTGGATTTGTTTACTTTGCTCCCTCTTATCTGAAGCCCTTATAGCTTATGTCTCCACCAAAGCATTATGTTGTATCTACTGGTTAGAATTGTCTCAAAGATATATGGTTTGATTGTAATAAGTATAGTCACACCGCAGGATTTGGTGGGGACATAAGTTTTTCATTATTTGAATTACCCTCGGCCTCTGTAACTCTAGGTATGGGTAGTACTTCAAGTTCTGAAAAACTTATGTGTCAATTACACACTATGTTGTAATTATTCATTAGAATTGTCTCTTTGATTTTGTGGAGATTCAAGGGAGACAATTTTGGAAAATAATCTTAACAGGGCTTCAGATAAGAGGGTGTTAGTTTTTCAACATTTTCTTCTTCATGTCTGCCCTAAACTTATTGGAGATGATCATAATGAATAGTCACATCATAGGGTTTGGTGCAGGCATAAAGATTTTATTTTTTAAAATACTCCCCATACCTGAAGCCCTGCTTAGCTAAATCACTGCTGTCCACATCTAGAGCTGTCATAATTTGCTACTTCTGTTTTATGTATGTTGCCATAGTTATTTTTTCTTTGAATTAAGTCTAATGCAAGACATAATGTGCCAGTGGGATTTGTTTCATAGCCCTTTCAACTAGAAAATTGTGTGCAAGTAAAAAGGATCAATTTAGCAGTCTGGTTACCTTAGCAACTCTTTGAGAAATAATAACCAAAAGTCTCTTTAAGACATATTGGCCTACAGCTGATGAAGAACAACATAGCCGATAGAGCTATTACTATAGGATCTTTTAATTAAAAATCACTTTTATGATTAAACCATTTATGCCTAGTACAGTCTTTCATGTTCAAATATCGGATGAGTACATTTTATATTAAATAAAGGGGTGGCTGATATGGTTTTATATTATCATTTTTTGACAAAAATATCCTGTTAGCAAACAGTGTAAACTCAGATCAGACACAACATTATGTGGTGTTTGGTCCAAGTCTACACTGTTTGCCCATGTCCAGTTTGTGCTTTCTGCTTCATTTTCAGTCTGTTTTAAGCTATCATCTGCTAAAATATGGAAATAATCTTAGGATACATATTCATGACTGTATAAAATAGATCTGTTTATTTCAGTGAGGGAATAAATTCAATTTGTTTAAATGTCTATCTATTGAGTAATGGGTTAAAATTCAACATGAAATGGGTTCAAGAATACAATTACATTTGTATAGTAAGTGACCAGTGATAATTTGTCATATTTTGGACAGGGGACTACTTAGCCCAATACTCAATAGCTACCCCTATAGTATTAAGACATTTAATTCATTACTCCACTGAAGAAAATACTGTCCTTTTATGCAATCCTAAATAATGTATATGCACCACAAATATTTTTTATATTCTAGCAAATGATAACTGGCTGTATGAAAGTACATGTACATGTAAAGCACAAAGCTCTGCTTTAATTTCAGCCTGCTTTAAGCAATCAACTGTTTTCAGTACTGAAAACAAGCTACAGACGAAAGAGAAGTTCATAAAGTTCTGATCCCTTTCTCTGTCAAATTTGACTTCCTGTTTTAACAAATGCTGAACAGTTCAGATGCCACTTTACAAGGCATGCGATCTTGATCGAAACTGTTTTCAAAGTCAATATAAGTCGCCAATGGTGGTGAAAGGGTTAAAGAAGCACTACTATTGTTCAGCGTTATATAATCAGTCAGCTGTCTTTAAAGTTTTGCTCTATTTGAAATATGAAAATATATATGAAATTTTTTGCATGTTATGTGACCGTTATATTAATATAGAATTTATGTATCAACGAGGTATGCTTATGTACCAGTTGAAATGAAATTCTGTTCTGTTCTGTTTATATTCTGTTAGCATATTAGGTATTGACACAATTCCTTTGCTTGTATATTTCAGATAACAGATAAAGAGATTGACAGATGTACTATTAACTTGTTATTGGGATCAGAATATGAAGTGAAGCTTCACGTGCCATCAGGTTTGTTTACCTTAACACATTCAACCCTAGCAACAAGTATACTCGTCTTTTACAAACAGTATACCTGTGAGGATTACACTTGTCCTATGCAAACAGTGTGGATCCTGATCAGAGGGCTCCTTAACTCTTTCCTCCCTGAAACTTTAAATGGACAATTCCAGTTTCCATTTTAGCCATGTCCATTTCTGACTTTTAAGGGTTGTTTTTTGTCAATGTTTGGCATTATGACAAACAGTGAAGACCCTGATCAGAGGGCTCCTTTCGGAGCCCTCTGATCTGGGTCTTCACTGTTTGCACATGACAATTTAATATTCACATGTACATTGTTTGAAAATGACGCCTATATGCGGGACTAGGGTTCAAAGGGTTAAGGAGCCCTCTGATCTGGGTATACCCTGTTTGTCATTTTGAAACATATCATAAAACTCCTCCCTAAATAGTCAGAGAGGGACTATACTTATTTTGAAAATGGAATTGTCCATTAAAAGTTTCAGGGGTGAATGAGATAATCCCTTTCTTGGCTCCTGATAAGTGGGTACACTGAACATTCCCAATATTTTCTTCTTCATTTTCACTTAACTGTCCATCAAACCCAATTTTGTGACTACTCTTTAGAATTGTCTCTTGGGGACAATTCTAATGAATGATTACATCATAGGGTTTAGTGGAGAAATAGGCCAAAGGGATATTTAATACTTGCAATACCCACTTAAAGCGACTCGCAACCAGATGGTGCATTAAAAATAGTGATTTATAAATATGTGTCAAACGCTTATATAAATGGTAAAGAATTAGTTTAAGATAAGAAATTCTGTTTAAAAAAATGTATTTCAATAAAAAAAAATATTGGTCTCTGGTGGGATTCGAACCCGGGGCCCGGCATTGGAGGACAGAAGGCAAAATAGGGGAAAACGCTTAGACCAATGGACCACGGAACTATCTGTTTATCTCGGATTGATTTAACGTATTTCAATGTGTAGCGATCGAAAGTGCATACAACTTCACAATTCGGCTCGGGTTTATGTCAGAGCCCGTGTAGAGAAGCAATAACAACAACTATACCGTCTACTAGTCGGTATAGAAAAACGATGGAAAATATCTAAAAATCTAAGATTCGGTGACGATTCTTGAGACTTTTTTTGGACTGATCATATTTTTTTAATGTCAGAAGCCAAATAATGCCACAAATTTGCTTTTATTTGGGTATTTTATTTTATTTTGACAAGTACACCATCCGGTTGCGAGTCCCTTTAAAACCCTTTCTTCCCAAAACTTCAAATGGACAAATCCAGTTTCCAATTAAGTCTAGTCCATTTTTGACTATTAGGGGTTTTTTCGTCAGTGTATTGCAATGTGAGAAACAGTGCACATCCTGATTAGAAATATCCATCCATATCATCCAATCTTTATTTAACTGTGACCTGATTTGGACTGGTGCAAACTCCTTTGCGAGTCATTTGATCAGGGTCTACACTGTTTGCAAAGGGTGCATTTAAACTGGTTTGAGGTAAACTAGTGATTAACCCGTTGCCCCATAGCCTGCCTCTAGTATTGGAAACAGGTAACCACTTAACCAATTACCCCATAGCCTGGTATATGTTTTGAGAACAGATGACCACATAAAGCAGGATGAAAGTAAAGCAGAATGTGCTGTAAGGCACATTCTTTTTACTTTCAGCCTGCATTAAGCTACCATCTATAAGGATATAGAATATGTTTTGGTGCATATGTTTGACTGTATAAATTTGAACTATTTTCTTCAGTGGAAGAATAAATTAGCGATGTAAAAAGGCATATTTATGGGTTAAAGCAGGTTGAAAGTAAAGTAGAATGCACCTTAAAGCACAATCTGCTTTACTTTAAGCCTGCTTTAAGCTACCATCCACTTGAATATCAAAATAATTTCTTGTTTATCAGATACTGTCATTTGTAAATGTATAGTAAAACCTCTATTACAACTACTTAAATGAAGGCTTGTTGATTGTATAAAAGACAGGTGACTGTTTAAAGCAAGATGAAAGTATAACAGAAAGCTAGTAAAGAAATTTTCTGATTTACTTTCACCTTGCTTGAAGCAGCTATCTGCCATAAACACCTGCTAGATAACCCATTACCCCATAAATACGCCTTTTTATGCTTCTCATTTAATTCTCCACTAAAGAAAATAGTTCCACTTTGTATAGTCATGAACCATAAAAAATATTTTCTTTATCCTAGTAAATAACAGCTTAAAGCAGACTGAAAGTAAAGCAGACTCATGAATGTGCCTTAAGGCGCATTCTGCATTACTTTCAACCTGCTTTAAGTGGTCACATGTCTTCAAAACTAAAAACAGGCTATAGGGTAATGGGTGTTATTTAACACCCAATTTAGGTGTGGTAATGGGGAGGTTTTACTGTATTAATGTTTATTGTTTGTTTGTTCAGGGTATCCCAATTATGAGGACACCTTCCTAGTGGAGTCAGACTCTGTGATACAGACATGGACTGTGGCCATAAATGAGGTAAGTTCTTTAAGGATCCCACTGATCACTGTATGTCATTTTTTGTCAATAATTTAAGGAAAGACCCCTCAAGTGATAATGAAAATTGGTAATTAATCATAAAATTGAAAAGTCAATTTGAAAACACAATAAAGGAGCTTTCTGCTTTTGAAAGCTGTAAGTTAAAGGCCCGGCAGCAACATCTGTTTCTCAATATTTATTTCTATGCCTGTCCACGACTTAGTCTGGTGAATTTTTACCCTGTCTGTCTTCATCTGTAACCATTGTCATTAGCTTCAGTTCTAAAATTTGAATTTTCTAAAAAATATTTTCAAAATAGGGTCCGAGTGTTGAACAGTTTGGATCCTGATGAAACTTGGAGTTACTTGGCATCCAAACTGTTTGTAAAGGTTACCACAAATTTGCCATTAGTATGCAAAGAATTAATAGCCCTTTCCCCCATAGAAGCGCCTTTGAAAAGTTTCATCACCAGTTAAAGTTACTCGACAATTAGTAATCACATATTTACCATTCACATGCAAAGAGTTAAGAAGCAAATGTTTGGTCACCAGTAAGAATATATTGTCTTTTGTTTTATTAACAGCACCTGCTAGACTGCCAGCACAAGCTCTCCCTGTGTGATGTTCTAGATAAGTATGTATTCTTTATTATACACTCAAACTGCATTGAGAATTTGTTGTTTTCATAATTATGTATAGTATTAGAGAGTTGTATATGGAAACTTACTACAAGAATTAACTCATTTACTTGTGAAACTTTTAGTGGACAACTTCAATTTCCAATTAAGTCTAGTCCATCTTTTACTGACTAGGGTTAATTTTTACAATAAATTACAAAATGTCAAACAGTGTAGATCCTGATCAGAGGACTCCTGTTGGAGCCCTCTGATCACAGTATACACCGTTTGCATAGGACAAGTGTACTCTTTAGAGGTACACTGTATACTTGTTGCTAGGGTTTGAAAGTGTTAGTCTTGATCATATCTGTGTTTTCTTTTGCAGGGCAGTAGAGTTGTTTTCAAACAAATCCTCAATAAAGACTATAGACTTTTTGGTATGTAGCGCAAGAAATTGACACTTTATTTTTCTTTCAGTTTTAGAAATGTTAGTGTGTACCAAAGTTTGCTATCTGACTTAGTTTAGGTCATATAACAGTTAAACGTGATTTAATCCTCACTCTGTTGATCTTCCAGTTTCTTAACAATGACCAGTTTACATTGATGCCTTATTAATATGTACCAAAATTATTTAAAACTATTATTGCAAACAGTGCAAACCCTGAATGGAGGGCTTCTGAAGGAGCCCTCTGATATGGGTCTACACTGTTTGCAAATGTAATGAGTATATTTTAACAGGTCCATGGTGTTGAAAGAATTAAATTGATTTGTCCCTTGTATTGCTATTTGCTGAAATGTGTTGCAGTTCAACCTCAATAACAGTACTAGCGTGTTCAGTTACCGTATCAATGGTCATAGATAGCCTCAAAAACATAACAATTTAACTAAAACGAACTATTTGCACGATATCGATGGCTAACAGCACGAACGGCCTCAGATTTAGTTTGCCAGCGCGAACAAGAAAACAAAATGGCGACCAAATGAGTATACAAGCAACAGCGAACAGTCCAGATTTAATTTCTCATCAATAAACCAACATTTTCCGATACTTAATGTATCAATCAAAGCAGCTTACATCTAAGCAGCTAAATTTTATTTCTATATGCGGTAGAATTGTGTGTGTTATTCGGATTTGTACATAATTTGTTCGTACCCTTGAAAAGTAAATAAACATGGGGTACAATTAATTGGTGAATACAATACTTGTAGATGGATGATGAAGATGATGCTGAGGATGAGGACAGTGATGTTGATAATACTGATGTTTATGACAACAATGAAGATGTAAGTAAACCATAGCTGTATAAACCCTTTCCTCCACAAAAACATGAAAAAACTACTATTCTTTCACCAAAGAATATTCAATGAATGATTTGAATGCATGTTGCAGATTAAACAAGAAAAAGTAAAGCAGAAAGCTTTATTTTCAATTTGCTTCAAGCTCTTTTTTTGAAACATAGTTGGATATAAGTAATTTGTACATCTTAATATGGAGGAATCGGTTAAGTGGTCACATAGTAAAACTTTTGGGTTAAGTGGTCACATAGTAAAACTTTTGTTAAACTGTCATTCAAAAATAAGATGACAGTCTTCTAGACAGGTTGTTACTTAATGGATGACGAAAGTATGTTAGAAATCTCTACCTACTCCACAACATAAGTGCCACAATTCAATATTTATACATTGTGTTGACTATTGAGTACAAGTTGAAGCTCTTTTTTAAGCCATTTTCCTCCACTGAAGGAAATAGTTTTACTTTATATTGTCATGAACTTGCACCATAAGGAATATATTTTCTTTAGCGAAGTAGATGATAGCTTAAAGTGGGCTGAAAGTAAAATAGAGTGTCTAAGGCCCATTCTGCTTTACTTCAACCTGCATTAACCCATTACCCCATACATACGCATTTTTACGCCTTTAATTTATTTCTCCACTGAAGAAAATAGTTCCATTTGATACAATCATGAAAAGATTCAATAAGAATTATTTTCTATATTCCAGCATATTGTAGCTTAAAGCAGGCTGAAAGTAAAGCAGAATGTGACTTAAGGCACATTCTGCTTTACTTTCAACCTGCTTTAAGTGGTCACTTATCTTCAAAACTAGAAACAGACTATGGGGTAATCGGTTAAGTGGTCACCCGTCTTCTCAACTAGAAATAGGCTATGGGGTAATATGTTAATTTGCCAATGGTCATTATCAGAATTTCATCAGAAATCATCTTAGGCATGTGACATTAAGTAAATATTCAGGGTGACACATAATGGTTGTTAAACTTCTCTGTCAATTGCAGAGGGTTAAACACTGTAAAACATGATTGTGATATTGTTATTTTTCAGGTTTTGGAAATGGCAGATGATGAGGCCTTTACTACAGAATGGGATCTAATAGTAGCTAGAAAAAAGGTAAGAAACTGTAGCCTTGTGAAGATACAATGACTTTTCCATTTTGAAGTATTTCAAGTTTATTTGAGGAAACTTGTAGCTTAACCCTCCCCCACACACCATAGCCTGCTTCTTGTTTAGAGGACAGGTGACAACTTAAAGCAAATTTGAAGTTAAGCAGAATACTCCGAGGATCATCCTCCTTTTTATGCCCCCAGCATCTGTAGATGCGGAGGCATATATTGATCATCCTTCTGTAACAAGGTTAACTAGATTTTACCGTTTTGTCTAGCATCAATACCGCTTACTCAAATACTTTGATACTTATACAGTTGTTGCTTTGGACCATTCCCAATCCACCATTTAAATGGTCAGTTTCATGGTAAACTAGATTTTACTGTTTCGCCTAGTGCCGTGGATCAGTACCAATTCACTCATATTACCCAACATCAATTTAACATTGACCTTATTTGGATTCTGAATATATTGTCAAGGAAAATATTCTGAATATATTGTCAAGGATACCACCAGGGGCATAAGCGTTTATTGATGGGTTTATTGAACACAGTCTTGTTTTCAACCTTCTTTAAGTTACAATCTTGAAAGATAATGGAAATGCCTATAGTGTATTTTGTTCAGTACTTCCTAAGTGGGGTCTACTTTCCTGAGTGTAGAAATTATGAGAGGCATATGGTGGTGTAATTGGCTAAGTTAAAATGAAAGTAAGTCAGAAAACTTCTTTTGGAGCTTTCTGCCTCGTTTTCATCTTGTTTTAAGCTGCCATCTGTATTCAACACTATCAATTCAGTGGCTGTATTTATGTATCCTGTAGGAGCCGATAGAGACATTGTTAGATGGATCTGCAGAGTAAAGTGCTCTTACTTAGTTGTTTGTTTCTTAATTAAGTCTTACATACACTTCAGATGAAATGGTCCAAGAGAGAGCCCATTGTACGTGAAATGATGAAACAGAAAAGACTTCAGCAAGGTACTTTGTCATGTCAGTCATTTGAAGAAAATGTCATAGATAATTTGAGATATTAACTAGTGTATATCCAAACTTATGTTGAGGGACAATTTAATGAAGGACCATGTAGAACTATATAGATTTATGGTGAATAACACTTTCTCCCAATGGAATATCTGTAAACCTTCTACTACTATTAGAACCTATTAACCCATTACCCCATAGCCAGTTTCTAGTTTTGAAAAAACGGACCTGTTCCCAATTCGAGACGGACCCGTACCAATTTGATGACCGGACCCTTCCCAATCAAAAGAAATCAATTATCGGACCTGTTTATTAAAAATAAACATATTTGCCAATTATCAATTACATTTTCCCTTTAATTCATAGCAAACCATCCATATTCCAACTTATCTTTCGCTACAATGAATGTAAACAAAGTTACGCAACTCCATTGACATTTTTGGGAATATGTATAAAACAATATCAGTGATTACGGCCGAATTTCGGAAACGGTCCGGGCGAAGATTTATACATGCCCCTTCATCGAGACTGGTTAATGTTGCGTGATCGCAAAATCCGCTGAAATTGATAAGAGTTTACAAACCCAGTCTGACTCTGTTTACCATCATTTATAATATAGAAAACCTACAATTAAAAACAATCATGAGCCATAATTCAAAGTATTACAGAATCCAGAGATAGATAAGATAAGATTTTGGATTTTACCAAGTCATCAACTCTGTCTCGGCCGCAACAGCGTCTACTGTGAGTAACACACCCAGCGTAGATTTAGTTTCTACCTTGTGTTTACCATCATAAACAGTTCTAACGGTTTAGTAACTTAAATTCCCAATTTCAAAACTCGTTTTTCCCAATTTGACTTGAAAAATTCCCAATCTGAGGGGTACCGGACCCGTTCCCAATTGGGTGAAAAAAAACGCTGGATATATATTTATAACTGTATAAATTGAAACTTTTTTCTTCAGTGAAGTGATAAATTAGAGGCGTAAAAAGGTGTATTTATGGGGTAATGGGTTAAGAAAGGTGTTACTGTTTGTTCAAATTTCTCAGGCCTTGAAGCACAGAACAAGACATCACAGCAGATCTTCACCAGTAATGCAGCCTCGGGTATACTCACCAATGATCTAGTCAAAATCATGGAATGTGAAGAGGTAAGCAATTTAAGGCTTCAGATAAGAGGGAGTAAACTTAACATTTCAGTACCAAACCCTATGGGGTTACTACTCATTAGGTGACAATTGTTGCAAATAAAAACATTACCAAGCGTGCAGATAGTTGATCTGTAGTTTATTCATTAACAGGCATACATTAGTATGTGAGTCAAATAGTAATTTGAATTCTAGTGTTGATAACAAATGGTTAACTCGGCATCTGGGTACAGTAAGCTTTGGAGTTGCATCGTAGGTCATTCTCAAGCATTTGATTGGTCAAAGAGGAGTAAAAAAATGACCCCGCCCCGGGGGTCGTAATTTTACATAGAGTTATATAGTGAAATCTTCAAACATCTTTTTCTCTGAAACTAATATGGCCAGAGCTTTGATATTTGGCATGATGACTCTTCTAGAAGTCCTTAACCTATATTGTAAATATGGTTCCGGTCAGTTGCATATCTAGGTCACAGGAGCTAAAAATAGATTTTTTCAATGAAATCTTAAAAAATATTCTTGTCTGAAACCACAGTACCCTGAGCTAAAATATTTGGTACAAAGCATCAACTTTAGGTCCTCTATCAAGATTGTTCAAATTATGCCCCTTGAGTTAAAACTGCCAAGGCTCTAGGGGTTGCAGTTTTACATAGAGTTATGTAGTGAAATATTCTTCTCTGAAACTACTATGGCAAGAGCTTTGATATTTAGCATAGTGACACTTTTAGATGTTCTTTACCCAGGGTTCACCCTGGCTTAAAATTTTCTTGCGCCAGCACTTTCGCCAAATGAAAAAAGTTTGCGCCAAAATAATATTTTTGGAGCCAAATTTTTCGCCATTTTTTTCTGTATGTTATACATACATGTGATATTTTCTTGGACCCAATTAGGGAGATTTGGTAATTTTAATAGGGAGATTCCAGGGGTGCCAAATATTAATCAGTGAATAGATAAGTCTATAGACCACTAAGAGAGAGACACTTTTCACCCAGATATACTATATACTTTTTATAATACAGACATGGGCCTATTATTCTAGCATCTAGGCTGAAAGTTAAGCAGAATACTCTTCAGGAGCATTATGTTTTAGTAAAAGTTTAAGCCCGCTTTAAGCTAGATCTAACATCTGCTAGGATATAAGAACTATTTCTTATGGTTCTTATATATATTATTCATTCATGACTAGTAAAGGTAAACTGGAACTATATCTATTTTCTTGAGAGAATGAATGAAGTAGTTCAAATGGTCTAGATTTCTATCTATGGAGTAGATCTAGACAGAGTAAGCAACTTAACAATCTGTTATTCATTAAATTATGCAAACAGTATGCATCAAGATGAGACGCGCATCATCTTATATAGATACAAACTGTTTGACACTGATATTTTCTGAAAAAAATGCACACAAATTAACTCAGAGAATTGTTGCAGATGACAAAGGTTGCAGACGACAAATTCTGCAGACGATATTTACTAGCGCCATAAAGTTGGTGTGGTTTTAACAACGAAATAACGCGTCTTAATTTTCTACCGCGAAAACTGATTGCAACTCAATTTTACGAGCGTAATTGGTTGTAAAACCTAACTTAATAATTATACATTTGCACAAATCGTATGTAACAAACAGAAGAATTTAGGTCCACTGTTTAATTTTAATTGATTGTTAGAAAACGGTGCTGGGGAATACTTTTTAGACTAACAAAATATACGTAGTTCTCGTAGCAAATGTTACGGCGCCCCGTCATTTTGTAAAGGTATCATTTTCGAAGTACTTTTCTGTTACGTTAATAAACAAAGATTTTTGTGGTGGAAATCAATTCATGAATGATAAATTCTGATCAGCTTTCATATAAAATGTGTGCTTGTCCAGAACTTACGGATAATTATCTGATTTAATCCGACCCGTATCGGCGACATAAATCTTTGGCCTTCGCATCACCGCTTCTAAAAATTGTCGTTGAAAAGGTCTCCGATTCGGGGCGAACCTGTCAATCACTTTTTTTGATAACCAATTAGATCTACAACACATTAAAAGCAATCTCGGCGCGTGTGGTCAAACATTGTTTGACAGCCAGCCATTACACATGCCGTTATCGACGATTGCGTAACGTGTTTACACGCATCAGTAGCGTTTGGTGATAGGCTAAGCTTGTGTATGGATTAGCCGAATTCTGAAGCCAATTTTAAGATTTTTAGAGTCGGCGAGAAAATAAACTGTACAATTATGCGGCGACAATTCCGAAATTTCTCGGCGCCAGACACTTTCGCCGATTCGAAATTTCTGTCGCCAGAATTATTTTTTTTGCGCAAATGGCGCCGTTGGCGATGCCCAGCGGGAACCCTGCTTTACCAATATTGCTAATTGTTTGGGTCTGTTGCATATCTGGGTCATATTAGCTAAAAATAGATTTTTTTCAATGAAAAGTCTTCCTGTCTGAAACCATCCATGTACAAAATATTTGACAGCACACTTAATTTTCAAGTTCATCAGCAAGATTTTTGAAAAATATGTCTGGGGTAAAAAGTGATCCCATCCCAGGGGTCATGTGACCCTTGTTTTGGTTTTTCCAGGTGAGCGATATTTAGGCCTGCATGGGCCTCTTGTCTTCATTTTAATACTCTGCATTTCGATTCACTTAAATAGAAAAGAATAACTTCTCCCCAATATATAATTTATTATCAAACAGTAATTTGACATCTGATAGTGTCTGGAAATATTCAAGAAGCAAATATTAAAGTAAACCAAAAGAAAAGCACAAAGCTTCAAACGGAATTGTGTTAAATTTTCATCCTGTCTTATAAAGCAAGTATCTGTTTTGAAAACATCAAAGTGTCTACCACTATGTGAGCATACTAGCAGGAAAGTTGAGTATTTTAATTGTCACAGTCATTGTCAGTGTCTATATAGTGCTCTTGAAACTTTTCATCTACGATTCCAGTTTCCAGTTGACTGTTTCAACACTAAGTAACTCTTGTGGGTAATTATATTCCCTTGTGAATATTTTAGTTACCAAAACATGAACCAGTCTACTTGGAATTCTGGGTAGTTTAATAAATATTGCTCTTAATTAGCAAACAATGTAGATCATGATCAGAGGGCTCCTATAGGAGCCCTCTGATCTGGATCTACACTGTTTGCAAATATAAGGAGTGTATTTTAAACAGGTCCATGGCATGGGAAGAGTTGAGTCTACTCAGTCTAGTCCATTAATGATTATTTAGGGTTGCTTTCTTCAATACATTGCAAAGTTACAAACAGTGCATAGTGAGGCCTTGATCAGAGAGTTCCTGATCTGATCTGTGTCAAGGAAACTACATTCAAACTTTTGTCAAGCATGATGTAACTATGTATATATGTGGAGGCCCACATGGAAGATAAATAAACTTGTACTTGTTGTTATTATTATTAAGCAGCTATTCTATAAAGAATCATGGAGATTTGTAAAATACAAATTGGCTGCTTACTGCAGGATAAAGATAAAATAGAAAAGCCCTTATATGAGCTTTTTTGCTCTTATGTAGCCCTACATTAAGTCGTCATCTGTCTAAGTGATTGCTAATTGAGATTCTTTTAAATGACTGATAAAAGCAAATACTACTTTTCTTCTTGCATTTGTCAATGCAAACAGTGTGGACCCAGATCCTCAAGGAGCCCTCTGATCTGATCCATTTGTCATTTCTAAATATAATACAAGAAACAGCCCTAAATAGCCAAAAATCGACTAGTCTTAATTGTAAACTCGAATTGTCCATTAAAAGTTTCAGGTGTGAATGAGTTAAGCAAAACAATACTCCATTTAAATTTGTTCATGTATTTATGAATTCCAGGTGTCAGGGTTTTCAGCAGAACCTATCCAAGATAATATTTACCATTGGTGTGTACGGTTGTCCAAGTTTGATTCAAAAAGGTATGAACAAGCTTCACATTTAACAGTAAAACCTCTCTATTATGACCACAAAATTGTGTTGATTATTAGGTGTGTATGACAGGTGAGCTTTCTGTTTAACAGTCACCTTGCTTTATGCTGTCACCTGTCTTTTATAGAATCAAGTAGCCTTTGATTTTTTAGTGGCGGTGATAGACTGGTTTTACTGTACATAGTGTGATTTCCATTGGTAAACAAACACCTGTTTATTTGTTTTTGTTAGATTTGATATTTGCAAAGCTTCTTTAAACAAAACTCTTAACCTTTTACCTCATAGCCTGTTTCTAGTTTTGAAGCCAGATGACTACTTAAAGCCTGTTAAAAGCTGCCTGCTTTATCTACCATCTGCTAAGATGTAGGAAATATTTCATTTGGTGCATATTCATTACTGTATTAAGTGGAAGTTTTTTCTTCAGTGATGTAGAAAGGGATATTTAGGGAGTAATGGGTTAAAGTGCTTATAATGACTGGACTTGCAATATGTAACATAGCCCAGTGTCTTATCAGGATCCAACATGTTTGTTACTTTGATAGTATTTCAAGGAAAAGGTACAGATGGATGAGTCAAATTTTAGCAACAATTTTTCAGTATTCCAATATTTTAAATACTATACAGAGTGGAATGACTGGATTTACATTTATTAACCTGTTACTCCATAACATGTTTCGAACAGGTTGCCACTTAACCCTTTCTTCCATAGAAGCACCTTTTAGCGCATTCAGTTTATTCCTTGCTAAAGAAAATAGTTCCAATTTATGCAGTCACGAATATGTAACTTAAGGAATATTTTCTTTATTCTAGATGGTAGTAGCTTAAAGCAGGCAGAAAGTAAAGCAGCATGTACCTTAAGGCTCATTCTGCTTTACTTTCAACCTGTTTTAAGTAGTCACTTATTTTCAAAACTAGAAACAGGTTATGGGTTAAAGGGTTAAAGCAGGTTGCTTTTAGCTCTCATCTGGAAAGTATCCGGAAATGCATTTTATATTTGATGTTCAGGACATCCTACCTGGGGACTATTTTCCATAGTGTATGAACCATTAGAAATATGAAAACTTGTATATCTCTCATTCTCAAAAAAGTGGCCAATTTCAGATTAAAAAAACCCAGAAAATTGATCTCTCAAAATGTTTGCTACACTATTGGATATCAAACTACAACACATCTGGATATATTTTTCAAGCATTGTCCCATCATAGGATTGCTAGTTTGAAAATGCCATGCTTTTACAGTTGCCCACCACAGTTAACACCGTATTTGTGATATTGTTATTTATGTGTTAAAACTCGGGTCAAAATCTAGAAGACACATATATCTGCTAAGTAATAACTTTAATATGTAGAACTAACCAATATTCAGCTAAAAACATAAAACATTGAGTAATTTTGGCATATCATAGTTTTCCAGGAGATTTGAAAAATGCTATGTTGCTTCAACAACAGCTACTTTTAAACACTGCAGTATTTATGAGTTTTCTAGTTTTAGTAAACACTGTTTAGTGGAATCAACTTGTGTGAAAATACATTAAGCTTAAGGACTAAACAGTTCTTTTAGAATATGTGTGAATGTCCAACCAACACCTTTACGGAATTTACTGAAATATTTTGCATAAAACAGATAGTGAATGTCACGTAAACTTCATGAAACGCTGACAATAAAAGATATAATACAAACAAGCCGTAAATCTGCAAATACCATATGTTTAAGACTGTTTCAAATAATAAACCTGTTATAGGAACAAATTGCAAACATTCAAACTATCAACAGAGACACAAACTGGTCAAAACAACTGTGTTTGTACTTTGTCACGTAAAATTCATAACAACTACCTAATACTATCAAAGTACAATGTTTTCATATCGCTAAACAGCAAAATCTATGTCAATATAACTCAATGTATGTGTTAATGTTTGTGAAGAATATGACAATCTAAAACAAAAGTTTAGAAATACAGTTATGATGGATACTGATTGTGTCACGTAAACATCAGTCTTTTCAAAGAGATGAATTACAATTTTCACAAATTTTCCTTAAATATTAGTGTTATAATAAGGAAACCATGATCCGGGTTTCTTTTAAAAGTAAATAAAATCGAGACTATAATTTCTAATACACATTTGCATTATATATATGTATTAATAGAAAGTAACAACAAATAAGACACTGGTCAGCAATACTACAAAACATATAATTAAATATGTTGTTCAATCACAGTATAATTGTTTCAAATAGCATGTATTGTTCAGTTCTGCAAGTCTGGTATAGCAAAAGCTCAACCACAGAGAATGTACAATGAATACGAACAACCACACAGGTCACTTAAAAAGTATATAGCCAGTAGCCACACAGGCAAAAAGAGTAACCACACAGGTTGTTTTAAATAAATATAGCCACACAGGTTGCTTTAAATAAATATATCAACACAGGTGTTAAGTTCAACAACACAGGTACCTTAAATGAATATAGCCACACAGGCATAAAGTCTAAAGTACATTAATGTCAATCTTTTTAAGCTTATAAACAGTATGATATTCACAGGTTCCTACCAAGATCTTGTTTTCGCTTTTTGGCCATTTAGACAGTTTTAACTTTTGAACCACTTTCAAGAAACGGAATATCATACTGAACTTCATCAATATCAAGACTCTAAAATTGAAAGTTTGATAATTGTACAAAGTTGTCATGGGGTCCCTCACTGACACATCAATACTTTCATCACACTTTTCCTAAATTATCTCTGACAACAAAATTATAATGTGTTAGAAGGGTTCCTCAGAATATCTTATTTTTTGTTTTGAATTTCAAAGGTTTCATTTGAATTATTCTTACTGATCTAATGAGTTTTCCAATCACAAGACTCCAGGGGCCTCTGTGGCCGAATAGTTATAGTCACTGTACTTTACAATCACGTAACTCCCCACCACTGAGGGGTCCAATCCTGACCTGAGCACATCGGATTTTTCATGTGGGGAAGCCTTTCAGTTGGATTGCTGAAGGTCGGTAATTCTACCCAGTGGCCGATGTTTGCCTAATGCAGTATATGAAGGGCATCTGGGGTTTTCTACACCTCTTATTTGCTTGTCATCGCGATTTGTATGAAATAATGTTATTGTTATCTCAAATCATTACAGATTTAATTTAATCAAAGCAAGACTCCGAATATGTGAAACCTGGTTCAGTAAAACATTTTACACCGACAATTATCTCATTGTCACGAATATCTGAAACAGTATGTGCTTTGAATACATCCTTACCCACACTGACCTCTTTCTGACAAGAGAATTAGCCAATTTCTGGAAAGACTGGTTATATCTTTGAAAGTGCCTCTATATATAAGTATGATAATTTTTGACAGTGCCTATTTATCAAATTTTAGATGCACTACCAGACATGCAGACCAAATGACTGACAAACTTAAACCAACATGTTATGTAAAAAAATTAAACTTATATTCATTGACACAGACTGCTAGACAAGTGTAATCAAATACAGCAGCAGCAACAATAACAACGACAGCAATTTCACGTCTTCAAAGATATAAATAAATGAGTTTAAAGACGTATTGTCCCATAATACTAAATTTTGTAACAAGCGATACCTTGATATTTTACAGTTGTTAAATATTGTATTTTACGTGACAATTTTCAAAGTGATTAAAATGTTAAACACATAATAAATTTGCATCCTATCATTATTTCTATTTTGTTAATGTGCGGATAAATAATTGTCATCAGATTACCAAGCTTACAAATCTTCAGTACAAGAGTACAAATGAAATAGAGTTTATTACTCGTATAATTAAAAAAAAAGTATGGGTCATTATTCCTGGATGGATTAAGACATAAAAATGTGAAGGATAATAATACATTGAATTAGAATTAGATCTATATCATTCACATGTAAGCAAACAAACTCGAAACATAGTGATAGTAACAATAAAATGTGGGGCAAATTGAGCTGCAAGTTGTCAAACTTAATCTGAATGTTTCGTGACATAACCCTGAAATTTACGTGACATAAAAAAGCTGACTTTTGTTTATGAATAAGAACAAGTTATGTTCTATAATTTTGTCTAATCGCTAAAACAAGCATTCTGTTGATATCTGAAATCATAATTGTATAAAATCAAGGTACATATGGGGATGAATCGTAAAAGCAATTAATGTGTGTGAATTTTGCAACCACCTACAAACCTAAATGTGACAAATCAATGACATTTCTCCTTTTTTTCCAAGAGTTTTTACAATTGTTTTTACGCACCTTACTTAACAATGCCATTGCATATAAAATAGACATCAAAATATCGCTGTGGTCTTGATATAATCAGTATTGTCTGAAAAACGTCACGTAAAGCTTCTGTCACGTAAAATCATTTTTCATTTATCAAATGATGTTTTTGTAATTCAAATTTGTATGAAGGTTGGTTTATTGATGCAAATAGTTACTATTACATATATTCTCTGTGTAAAACTGTTTAATTTAACTGTATGCAACGGCATTGTTGAGTAAGGTGTGTCACGTAATGATACACGCTAAAAACCCTGCCTATAAAATCTGTAGAAACAAACTTATTTGACTTTTTTTTCATATTCTTCTATCGTAAATTGATATTAAGACTTGAATGAGTGTTGGATGGGCTAAATCTATCCGAGAAACGAAGTATATGGTGTGGATGAGTACCTTTCCAGAAAGCACAGTCCAACACTGTCACGTAAAATACACAAGGTTTGTGACAAAACTGTGGCACTTACCTTCACAAGGAAATGACAATGGGGAAATCATCAATAGTCAAATAAGTTCATACTGTCCATGGAGTAAGCAAATGAGGTGCAAATTTGAGGATTTTATGGGTCGTTGAACCACAAACAGCAGTTAAAAGAGCAAATTTCACCCTGTGACATGCATTTTTAGCTCGCCTGTACGTAGTACATGACGAGCTATTGCAATACCCCCGGTGTAGTCGTCATCGTCGTGAACGGCGTAAACAATTTTAAGAAAATGTCTATAACTTCTATGTCCCTTGAGGTATTGCTTTCATAGTTGGTATGTGTGTGTATATGGACAAGACCTTTCCATGCACAGAAATTGTTTGACCCCTGTGACCTTGACCTTGAACTTAGGGCCTGCGTTTAGGTTTCGAAATCTGCGTTTAGGTTTCGAAAAATGCCTTTAAACTTCTATGTCCCTTAAGGTATTGCTTCCATAGTTGATATGAGTGTGTATTTGGACAAGACCTTTCCATGCACAGAAATTTTTTGACCCCTGTGACCTTGACCTTGAACTTAGGGCCTGCGTTTAGGTTTCGAAATCTGCGTTTAGGTTTCGAAAAATGCCTTTAACTTCTATGTCCCTTGAGGTATTGCTTCAATAGTTGGTATGTGTGTGTATATGGACAAGACCTTTCCATGCACAGAAATTTTTTGACCCCTGTGACCTTGACCTTGAACTTAGGGCCTGCGTTTAGGTTTCGAAATCTGCGTTTAGGTTTCGAAAAATGCCTTTAACTTCTATGTCCCTTGAGGTATTGCTTCAATAGTTGGTATGTGTGTGTATATGGACAAGACCTTTACATGCACAGAAAAATGTAGACCCCTGTGACCTTGACCTTGAACTTAGGGCCTGTGTTTAGGTTTCGAAATCTGTGTTTAAGTTTCGAAAAATGCCTTTTACTTCTATGTCCCTTGAGGTATTGCTTTCATAGTTGGTATGTATGTGTATATGGGCAAGACCTTTACATGCAAAGAAAAATTTAGACCCGTGTGACCTTGACTGTGAAATAAGGGCCTGTGTTTAGGTTTCGAAATCTGTGTTTAGGTTTAGAAAAATGCCTTTTACTTCTATGTCCTTTGAGGTATTGCTTTCATAGTTGGTATGTATGTGTATTTTGACCAGACCTTTACATGCACAGAAACATTTTGACCCCTGTGACCTTGACCTTGAACTTATGGCCTGTGTTTAGGTTTCGAAATCTGCATTTTGGTTTTGAAAAATGCCTTTAACTTCTATATCCCTTAAGGTATTGCTTCCATAGTCGATATGTGTGTGTATGTAGACAAGACTTTCCAAGCTCAGAAAAATTTAGACCCCTGTGACCTTGACCTTGAACTTAGGGCCTGCGTTTAGGTTTCGAAATCTGTGTTTAGGTTTCGAAAAATGCCTTTAACTTCTATGTCCCTTGATGTATTGCTTCCATAGTTGGTATGTGTGTGTATATGGACAAGACCTTTCCATGCTCAGAAAAATTTAGACTCTTGTGACCTTGACCTTGAACTTAGGGCCTGCGTTTAGGTTTCCAAATCTGCGTTTAGGTTTCGAAAAATGCCTTTAACTTCTATGTCCCTTGAGGTATTGCCTTCATAGTTGGTATGTATGTGTATATGGGCAAGACTTTTACATGCAAAGAAAAATTTAGACCCGTGTGACCTTGACCTTGAACTTAGGGCCTGTGTTTAGGTTTCGAAATGTGTGTTTAGGTGTAGAAAAATGCCTTTAACTTCTCTGTCCTTTGAGTTATTGCTTTCATAGTTGGTATGTATGTGTATATGGACATGACCTTTCGATGCACAGAAACATTTAGACCTGTGTGACCTTGACCTTGAACTCAGAGCCTGTGTTTAGGTTTCGAAATCTGCGTTTAGGTTTCGAAAAATGCATTTAACTTCTATATCCTTTGAGGTATTGATTTCATAGTTAGTATGTGTGTGTATATGGACAAGACCTTTCCATGCACAGATAAATTTGGACCCTTGTGACCTTGATCCTTGAACTTAGGGCCTGTGTTTAGGTTTTGAAAAATGCCTTTTACTTCTATGTCCCTTGAGATATTGCTTTCATAGTTGGTTTATGTGTGTATATGGACAAGACCTTTCCAGGCACAGCAAAATTTAGACCCCTGTGACCTTGACTTTGAACTTCGGGCCCATGTTTAGTTTCGAAATCTGTGTTTTGGTTTTTCAAAATTTTTATTACTCCTATGTCTATTGAAATATTCCTTTCATATTCAGTTTGCATGTGTATATGGACAAGATCTTTCCTTGCATGCAAAATGTTTGAGCCCTCTGACCTTGACTTTGAACTTAGGACCCGCGTTTAGGTTTCAAAGTCTGCGTTTAGGTTTCTCAAAATTTCTTTTAACTCATATATCCACTGAGATATTTCTTTCATATTTGGCATGCATGTGTATATGGACACGACCTTTCCATGCATGCAAAAAAATTAGCCCAGTGTCCTTGACCTTGAACTAAGGTCGCGAAAGGTTTTAGGTTTCGAAATCTGCGTTTAGGTTTCAAAATTGCTTATTATTCCTATGTCCCTTGAGGTGTTATTTTCATATTTCATTTGCCAGTGTATATGGACAAGACCTTTCCATGCAGGCAAAAAGGTTGACCTCTGTGACCTTGAGTCAGTGTGCTTTTAAGTTTCTAAAGGTGCCGGTGGCGAGCTTTGTTGTCTCTCTGACAACTCTTGTTAATAGGGGGCATCATTAACTGAGTGTCACCAATCCGAAATTAAAAGCTGATACTCTCCATTTATTGTTGCAAGTTATGTACATGGTCCATATATGTGACTTGGAAACGTCACAAAATGGATAGATTGCAAACGATCATTAGGAAAATAGGTGTTATGTGCATAACAGGGTTTTGGCTACTTTAATGAGAATGAGTGATATATGAGGTAAAGGGTTAACTGTACATGTATCTGTAAATTCATTTCACTTGTTTTGCTGTACACTAAATTTAGCATTTCACTTGTATTGTTTTAACCTTTTAACATACTAAAGGAGTCCTGCAGGAAGCAACCATAAATAGTCACAAATGAGCTAAATTTCAGGGTTGAATGTGTTAATAGCATAGTTACCTTTTGCTTTATTTGTTTACAGTGGCCTTGCCAAAGATCTGTCAGAAATAATGCAGAGACATGGTTATGACTACATAGAAATGGAAATGGTAAGTATGTGGTATGGTGTGTGCTTGTCTATTTGTCAAAATTTAATACAGATATTTGGTGCTGAAATGAGTGGGAAAATATGGATTTGCTTTGTTTTCTTTCTTTTATCTAGAGCCCTAAGCTTCAATATAGTGTTCAAAGAGCTCGGCTTTAGTTCAGTTCGCATTTGATTTAGATGGCTTCCAATGTAGGCAATTTACATTGTTCTTCATGTTGGTTTGTCCATTGTTAAAGTTCTATTGTGTAATTTTATAACAATGTCGTCTGTATATCTTCTTCTTGTGTTTCAGATGTTTGAGATAGATTTGTTTCCATTCTACCCACCGTTAGTGAAAGTCATAAGGCCAAGATTGCAGGTGAGAAATAATGATGTTATGAATAACCCTGGGTAAGGTTAAGAACTATATGCATGTGTGTAATTTCTTTATGAATACACATATGACCGTAAGAAACAGAGAGTAAACAAAGGTTTGTGTTTAGTTGGTTTGCATTAACTGGCATATGGGATTTTACAAAATTATCAAAGATAAAGCATACTATTGTTGTTGAATGAGTATTAACCCTTAGCCCGCCAAATAAATTGTCGTCTGCTATATTTCTCGTCTGCTTCAAGTTTCAAAGTGCTTCAAACTTGCTCAAAATTGCTGAAAATGTTGTCCGAGTGTCAAACAGCTTGGATCCGGATGAGACGCCGAGTTACTCGGCGTCTCATCCGGATCCAAGCTGTTTGCATATGGAGCTATAGTCGTGAGTGGCAGGCTAAGGGTTAAAGCTATATGACAAATAAACTTTTTCACATATCTGCATGTCTGAATGATTAAGTCTTACGGAGACGAAACGCTATGAAAAAACAATGACCGGAGATGACAATGTTGAATACACAAATAATTGTTATCAATCAAATCACTTAATTCAAACTCTTGTTAATCAAAAAAAAAATTATTGGTCCCATGGAATTCGGATTAACGACAGTCAACGGTATTTGGAAAGAATAACTTTCTCCTCATTAGTAACAGTTATGTTGCTCAGGGTCCAAGGTTATTAAGAATTTGAGTTGAGTCTGAGATCATTCTCAAGCACTTGATAGGTCAGTTTTGAGCAAAAGCTCAAATCTTACCTATCAAATACTTGAGAATGATTTCAGATTCAACACCAACTCTTTATAACCTTAGACCCAGATTACAGAAAGATCTTACATATATTCATTGCAGTATAAAATCAGTCAGGTTTCACAACTCCTACAAATATTCTTTCTATCAGAAAATATAAACCAAGAATATTTGCCAAAAAATCATTTTGAATTCATAATTCACATTCTATATTTCCAGGGTTGTATGATGCAGCGTATCACTAACATAGAACTACTACAGCTGTCCTATTGGTCCCCAGCCAAAGACATGAAGTCAGTTATAGAGGGGATCAAGATCTTCCTACAGCAGTGGGGCCGTATAGATATAGACTGTGACAGAAATGAGCTGGCCAGATGTCCGTACCTAGATATAGAACATCATCTGCTTACACTGGCACAGGTACAAGATAGACTGAGTGAATACAATGACCTACAATGACAATAACAATACAAAGCCATAGCAATCTTTAAAGACTAAGAAAGAGGTGGAACTCCCACTTAACCCATTACACCATAAATACGCCTTTTAACACCTTTTAATTATTCCTCTACTGAAAGAAAATAGTTTCAATTTGCACTAAGGTGATCGTGCTACGTAAGAAACATTTTCTATATCCTAGCAGATGGTAGCTTAAAGCAGGCTGAAAGTAAAGCAGAATGTGCCTTAAGGCACATTCTGTTTTACTCTCAACCTGCTTAAAGTGGTAACATATCTTCAGCTCTAGAAACAGGTAAAGAGTTAAAGCAGGTTGAAAGTAAAGTAGAAGGCTGCTTATTTTAATCCTGCATTAAGCAACTGCCTGTATGTAAGACTACAAGTTTATCTATTATAAAACCGTTGCTTAACAAACTGTTGAGACTTTAATTATCTAGTCTGAATATTATGGAATATCTCTAAGAAGTAAGGGTGTTTTGGTATGTTACAGGTGAGTGAAGTTCCTCCTAGAGCCAACCATTTGTATAAGCTGGATGATGACAAGATACGGGAGCTCAAGTCCACAGCTGTATCACAGGTAGGTATAACTGACTGAGCCACATGGTGAGAAGCAAAGATGACATACCAAACATTGTAGAGGCTCCAGGGCTCCAGATAAGGGGGGTATTTCAAAATCTAAAATCTTTGTTTCTGGATTAAAACCCTATGGTGTCACTACTCATTAGAATCGTCTCTTCGAAACGATTCTAATGAGTTGTAACACCATAGGATTTGGTGCTCAAATGAGTGAGAAATAGTCTGATTTGTTCAGTTTACTCCCTCTCATCTGGGGCCCTGGTAGACTCTCCCTGCTGTGGACAAATTCTCATCAGTGCCTACAGCATTTAGTTTACTTATTGAATCCTAGCGCTGGATGCGTATACACATTCTTTACAAATAGTGTACATGTACTTGTGAAGAGTATACTTGTCCTATGCAAACAGTGTTAACTCAGATCAGAAAGCTACTGAAGGCATCCTCTGATTAGGGTCATCACTATTTGTTACATAAATATGCAATCATATTAAATTTATTCCTCCACTGAAGAAAATACTTCCAATTCATATACCCATGAACATGTACCATTAGAAATATTTTCTATATCCTAGCAGATGGTATCTTTAAGCAGGCTCAAAGTAAAGCAGAATGTGCTTTAAGGCACATTCTGATTCTCTTTCAACCTACTTTAATTGGTTTCCTGTCTTGTAAAACTAGAAAGAGGCTACGGAGTAATGTGTTTAAGTTGATTTGTGTATTTTTCAGGCATCTAAGTCTAAAGATGGTGTGTCTAAGGAAGAGTATTGGGCCAAAGGGGTGGGCTATGGCCATAATAACAGACCAGGCTGGGATATCAACGCCTACATAGCAGCACAGAAAGAGAAAGATAATAAGGTAAGTAACCCTCTATCACCTGCTCAATATTCATAATTATGCAAAAAAACCTTCACTTACTATGAATAAATATCATCTGAACAATTACATTTGCTAATAAAATAAGGAAGGTTTTTACCCTTAAAGGAGTGCAGGATAATTTCACAGATCCTATAAGAAAACATTGCCCCATCAATATGTGCTTATAGTAGGAGAAACGTGGAAAAATGACTTTTATAACCTTGATTGGCTCTTGAGTGGGTAGCAAATTTAGTTACACATTTTTTCTCCATTGAAGAAAATTGTTCCATTTTATATGGTCAAGAATATGTCTCATAAAAAATATTTTTTGTATTCTAACAGATGGTAGCTTAAACCAGGCTGGAAGTAAAGCAGAATGCGCCTTAAGGTGCATTCTGCTTTCCTTTGAACCTGCTATAAGTTTTCACCTGGCTTCAAAGGTAGAAACAGGCTATGGGGTAAAGGATTAACCCCTTGTTATTTAAATACAGCAGCAGCAATAACTTCTTTTGCCTGAATCAGAATTCCAGCTTATTCTTCTTCTAGTAAAACCTAAAAGAAAATGGCTATTATTGGAGCTTTCTGCTTGGCTTTCATATTACTTTAAACACCCACTGGCAATAAATACCAAAGCAAACCTTCTTTTAAATGAATGTAATATTTTGTAAAGAAAACACTCAGTGAGATTCAAAGAAAATATTTTCTGCAATGGTAATAAAGCTGTAATAACTTATCATGTATCGATCTTAGTAATAATTGCTGCTCATTTTCAAACAGATTGAGTCTGCTCTCAGAGAAATACTACATGAGCTAAAGTCGTTACCCACCAGCCTTCAGTCTCAGACCACTCCACCAACAGACCCTAGTTACGAGGTGGCAGGCACCAGCAGTATGCATACTAATGGATCATCAGGAGACTTTGTCAGTGACATCTACACAGTGCTAGAGGGCTCAGCTCTTATTCCTTGTATTGAGGTAAATATGAACCAGGGCTCCAGATATGAGCAAGTTAACTGAACAAATCCAACATTTTCTCACTTATTTCAGCATTAAACCCTATGGTGTTACTACTCATTAGAATTGTCTCGAAGAGTGACACCATAGGGTTTAATGCAGAAATAAAGATTTTAGTTTTTGAAATACTCCCCTTTATATCTGAAGCCCTTGTGAACTGTAACATGGCTATAAAGTAATGAAAAATTTCCCAAGGAAAGAGTTTAAGACAGATGTCAGAATCTTTCCCGGGAAAATTTTCAATACATTCGTATGAGAAAACAGTGCAAACTCTGACCCTTTAGGAGTAGTCTGATATGGGTCTACGCTGTTTTCGGAAAGCATCAATATATGCTAATAGCAGGAGAGATTATAATTTGGTATATTGCTTTATCCAATAGAGGTCATATTAAGATGTAGTCTGGTAAACATACTTAAGTCTAGATTATGATACTTTCAATTTCATTGAATCTTTCTCTCATTGAAAGTTGTTCATGCCCACCACAAATTGGTGCAGTGCATATAGTGTTAGAAAACTTACCCATGTCTCCAATTGGTTGAGATTTTAGATTTGAAAAAATGCTCATAACTTCTATGTCCCTTGAGATGTTGCTTTCATATTTGGTATACCTGTGTATATGGACAAGATCTTTTCATGCCGGCAAAATGTTTGACCTCAGTGACCTTTCCCTTGAACATATGGCCTGCTTTTTGGTTTCGAAATATTTGGTTAGGTATAGAAAAATGCTTAAAATTCCTATGTCCCTTGAGATATTGCTTTCATATTTGGTAACCTTTCCATGAACACAAAAAGTTTGACCCCGTGACCTTGACCTCAGACTCTGCTTTTAAGTTTTAAATTGCAGACAGGCAAGCTTTGTTATCTCTGTGACAATTCTTGTAATTTAAGGAATTACATGTGTATTTTCAGCAACATTTGAGAGTGGATTCTATTCTAGAAATTAGCAGACACTCAGTGGTAAGTTCAGTCCAATATGCATAACTCTAGATAAGGAGAGTTTCTCAAATAATAAAATCTTTATGTATGGCTCTGCTTCAAGAATATGGTCTCCTGTCTTCAAAACTAGAATTAGATTATTGGGTAATATGTTAAACAATATCTATTTACAAAAAGTCTGTTTCTGAAATATTTGTTTATTTGCAAATTATCAATACAATCTTGGTCCAATTAAGTGAATGTACATCTTCAAATACAGTAAAACCTCTATAACGGTAACTAAAACAGATACCAAATGATGGTTTTAATGGCATGTGACATCTTAAAACAAAATGACAGTAGGAGCTTTCTGCTTAAATTTCTCCTTGCTTTAAATAGGAACCTGCTTAAACACAGACCATTCAACATCATTTAGTGGTTGTAATGGAGAAGTTTTACTGTAAAGAAATGAACAGTGTCATGACAAAATCAGATTTATTACATTGGAAATTGTAGACCAAGTGAAACTGTCATATTTTAGATATATTGAATCTAGTCAAGGTCTACACTGTTTGACACTCACTAGCATCAACATTTTTTTAGCTATTTAAATTGTTAGACAGCGTACACCTCGATCAGATTTTAACCAATGGTACAAGGTTATCATGGTTTTGAATTGAGTCCGAGATCGTTCTCATTCATGTGATTGGTCAGATTGAGCGTTTGCTCAAATTGAACCAATCCATTGCTTGTGAATGATCTCAGACTCAGCTTAACCCATTACCCCATAAAAACGCCTTTTTACGCCTTAAATTTATTCAACCCCCTGAAGCAAATAGTTCCACTTTATATAGTCATGAATGTGTGTCACAAGAAATATTTTCTATATCCTAGCAGATAGTAGCTTATAGCAGGCTGAAAGTAAAGCAGAATGCGCCTTAAGGCGCATTCTGCTTTACTTTCAACCTGCTTTAAGCGGTTAATTATCTCAATACTAGAAACAGGCTATGGGTTAAATGCTTTATAGCCTTGGGGCCAGAGACAGAGAATTTGTTTGGTCCTATACCTGTTTGACTTTGCAATAAGTCCAGTTTGACATATCATGACTTAAATATACTTGATCAGGTATTATTAAGGATGGTTTTTATGTTTCAGGTATATTCTGTGATAGTGAATGTGATACGAGAGCTAGGTAGGTGCAAATAAAGCCTTGGTTTTATCAACTGTTGTGTAAGCTTTGTGAATTTGAACCGGAAAATGTCGTTCTGGTGTAATTTCTTAAAACCATTCTTCCTAAACTTTGAAGTCTCTAAAAAAAGAACAGATTTTTCTCACATAACTACCCCTGTTTTCTATAGCGAACAACGATGACGAATATCCTTATCTCCAACATGTGTAAGATCACTTTGATGACGTCACTATAACGTCACTATATTTAACGGCGTTTTGACGTCACCAGGTTTAAAAAAAATGCATATAGCTTTAAAAATAGCTTAAATCGTTGGTAATGTGAGAAAAAGAATCTGTCACTTGTCGATGTTTAAGAAAAGTTGATTTCAAACTCGTCTAGAATAGAAAAGTTATTAAGCTCGCCAAGGCTCGCTTAATAACATTTCAATTCTAGACTCGTTTGAGATCAGCTTGTTTTAAACATCGACCCATGACAGATCCTATATCTCAGTCCCAATTGTTTGTTCTATTTAGTACTAATCATTTAAAGAAAAAAATAACATAGCTCAGATGACGGGTAGCTGCTTAATGCATGACAATATCTTGTACTACAGAAAGCTCTTACATGAGTACAACCATTCCCTTGCATTAATACTTCGAACTCTAGTCATGCATTTAAACATCCTTTGCACATAGTGCACCTGCAAACAGTGCAGACGCAGATCAGAGGGCTCCTGAAAGAGACAATATTGCAGACATAATTGGACATAATTGTCTTGTTTGGGGAACAGCGGCGAGTCTTGTTGTTAGGAGGTAATCGTAGTATGGAAGGCAGTTGTAGGGAAGGAGCACTGTAATAAAGTGACTGATTAACCCTTTCCCCCATAGCCTGTTTTTAGTTTTGAATATAGCTGACCACTTAATGCAGGTTGAAAGTAAAGCAGAAGGCACATTAGGTGCACTCTGCTTTACTTTCAGTCTGCTTTAAGCTATTATCTGCTAGGATATAGAAATTATTTCTTATAATACTTGATGATAATGATTGTGTAAATTAGAATTATTTTCATCAATAGAGGAATAAATTGAATGTGCTAAAAGGCGCTCCTTCCGTTTTAGCTTCTTTCTGTAAGAAACAAAAAACATTTTGTATATTTCTTGCAGCATACAGGAAGGAGTTACTGCCCTTGCTGTGCTGTTTACCGGGCCAAGAGACATCATTGTTTCAGTTGCTTGAACACCTACACAATATGGTAAGCAACCACCTGCCTTAACCCTTTACCTTATAGAAGCGCCTTTTAGCGCATTCCGATTAATCCTCCGCGGAAGAAAATAATTCCAATCTTTACAGTCATGAATATGTATCAGAAGGAATATTTTCTTAATTGCAGAAGGTGGTACCTTAAAGCAGGCTGAAAGTAAAGCAGAATGTGCCTTAGGGCGCATTCTGCTTTACTTTTAACCTCCTTTAAGTAGTCACTTATTTTCAAAACTAGAAACAGGTTATTGGGTAAAGGGTTAACCTTTTATTTCATAGCTTGTTTCTAGTTTTGAAGAAAGGTGACCACTTAAAGCAGATTAAAAGTAAAGCAAAATGCACCTTAGGTTTACTATCAGCATGCTTTAAGCTACCATCTGCTACAATATAGCAAATATACCTCATGGTGCGAATTCATAACTGTATCAAGTGGAACTTCATTCAAGATAGGATATCTTAAGTTTGACTGTATTTTCTTCAATGAAGGGATAAATTAAAGGTGTAAATAGGCGTTTTTATAGAGTAATAAAAACAAGCCCTCTTATGAGTGATTTTGAAAAATAGACTTTACTTAACCTTTTATATTTATCTGTGGGGTGAAGGTGATTTTATTCTGGGAACTTTGGAGGGAAGGGATTGACTCTGCACTTTATTAGTGAAACTGTGATTACCTTTATAATAGTTTGGGTCCAGATGAGATGCAGAGTAATATGGCATCTCATCAAGATCCAAACTGTTTGACACTCTGGACCTAGTTTGAAAATCAATTTTAGAAAATTCTAATTTTAGAATAGTAGCAAGTCCTAATTGTAGCTGATAACATTTTACTAAAGCCTTCAAAACATTTAAGGTCCCTTAACAATTCTGTGACTTCTCGAAATGCTGTTTTCATAATGTTGATGCCCATTTTGCCCAAAGGTTATAAAGAGTTTGAGTTGAGTCTGAGATCATTCTCAAGCCTTTGACTGGTCAGATTTGAGCGAAAGCTCAAATCTGACCAATTTCGCTCAAATCTGACCAATCAAATGCTTGAGAGTGACCTCAGACTCAACTCAAACTCTTTATATCTTGGACCTTGATTCCAGGCTTCCATAATGCTGAGACAGATTCACAAGCCAGCTAATGGGGCAGTGCCTGATAATTGCCTAAGCACAGACAACGCTTCAGATAGCAGTGATACTGACACCCAGTTTGACAGCAAGTGTCTCAATAACATGTTGAAGAAGAAATGGAACACAAGATCAAAGCCTCCACAACTCTCATACAGAGAGGCAGGGGGCTTGTACCCTTCCTCAGAAGAAAAACTCGCAAGGTAATGAAATTTACTTTACATATATATTACTAAAATATATTTGGGGAAGGGCCGAATCTAATGTTGTAAGGCCTAACCCCATTTCTTTGTATATATTGAAATAAAATATGTTTAAACTAAACTAGAATATTTACATTTGGTTACTGAAAAAATCCCTCGAAATTAGGACACCCTGCATAACTGCTGTTATTATCCCAAAATTTGAACTAATTGCTTTTATCACATAGTAATTTGTCTAAAGGTTGTAAACTGAATGGTAAACTGAATGGCAAACAGTATAGACTCTGATCAGACTGCTGCTGAGGGAGAAGTCTGATCAGGGTCTACACTGTTTGCTCAAGCCTGTCTGTCCCAATACTTAGGATCATAACAGTATATAACCCCATGTAATATAGTGTGGTTCATTTTTCGATGAAAGTTTCATTTCAAAATGGGCTCACAGTTACAGCTGGTTGTTTGCAAAACAAGTAGCTGCACGGTATAAGAGAACAAGACTTAGTTATGATCTGGTTATACCCAGGGCTCCAGATAAGGGGAGTATTTCAAAAAGTAAAATCTTTATTTGTACATTAAACCCTATGCTTTTACTACTCATTAGAATCGTCTCTTCGAGACGATTCTAATGAGTAGTAACACCATAGGATTTGGTTCTGAAATAAGAGTGAAAATGTCTGATTTGTTCAGTTTACTCCCTCTTATTTGGAGCCCTGATACCTTCCTCAGTTGAATTGATAATGGTCCATCTCTAAAGCTAAAGCATCTCACCTTTGTAGTTTCATGTTGCGAGTTGTGAAAAATTAGTGTTTTACATAAATCTCTTTCTCTCTTTATTCCAGAGAGTTCATAGTGCTTTTCAAACTTGTTACACGTAAGTATTTTAATGTGTTGATGATATTAGAATTGTACATCAAATAAGGTATAACCTTTTGGCCTACGTATTCTTTCATAAAACTAATTGACCAATTGTTTCCTTTTGATTTTGCCCCTGCAATGGTAAAGGAGGGGCATCAAGTGCTTTCCCTTGCCATTGATACTTCCATCAGTTTGACTTCTTCAGGGCTGCCATTTCTCCGGATTTTTCCTAAATCTTCGGATATTTTTCTAGTAAATGGTAGCTTAAAGCAGACTGAAAGTAAAGCAGAATGTGCCTTAAGGCGCATTCTGCTTTACTTCCAGTCTGCTTTAAGTAGTCAAGTGTCAACAAAACTAGAAACAGACGATTGGGTAAAGGTACGATTAGTAAAATCAAACTTGAAAAATGCAAATTTGGAAATCTTAGGATTTTTCATGTCAACTTATGGCAGCCCTGCTTCTTGGTTACTTGATTTATCTGGTTAGACTTTGTGTGAAGTGGAGGCATGTACCGTATATTCTGTTTTAAACATTTTCTAGTTTCATATAACTATTCGTATTAAAAAATACTGAAACCAGTTTGTCAAAGTTGAAATAACACTCATAAAGAATCACTTATAATATTTTGTTTCATGAATAATAAAATTCCTATATTCATATTCAGTATCAAAGTGTGGGATACAAAGATGTTTAGATTTGTTAACAAAGAGTATCCCATTACTCCATAGCCTGTTTCTAGTTTTGAAGAGAAGTGACCACTTAACCCTTTCCCTCATAGCCTGTTTCTGCTTCTGAAGATATGTGACAACTTAAAGCACATTCTGCTTTACTTTCAGGCTGCTTAAAGCTTTTATCTGCTAGAATATAGAAAATATTTCTTAGGATTTTTATTTGTGACAGTATAAATTGGAACTGTTTTCTTCAGTAGTAGAATTAATTGAAGGCGTTAAAAGGCATATTTATGGGGTAATGGGTTAAAGCTGGTTGAAAGTAATACAGAATATGCCCTAAGGCACATTCTGCTTTACTTTGAACCTGCTTTAAACTACCATCTGCTAGAATATAGAGAATATTTATTATGTTTCATATTCATCACTGTATAAATTGGAACTACGATCTTCAGTGCAAGAAAATCTTTGAAAACATTTTGGATCTAGATTCGACCCTACAAAATATGGGACTTGCATAGGATCCAAATTGTCTTTCACCCAAATCCTGTTACTGTAAATGTAAAGAAGAGGGAATCAATTTCTAGTATTTTCTGCTTTATGTCTTTACCAAACCCTATGATATGAGTCCTACTCATAATCCCTTTACCCCTTTGTGGCTTTGAAAACAAGTGACCCCTTAAAGCAGGTTGAAAATAAAGCAAGCGGAATGTGCTTTAAGGCACATTCTGCTTTACTTTCAGCCTGCTTTAAGCTATTTCTTATTGTGCATTTCTATGACTCTAAAATGGAACTATTTTCTTCAGTGGAAGAATTAAGGCTTAAAAAGGTGCATTTATGGGGTAAAATGTTAGATTCATCTCACAGAAACAATTATTGTAGGCCTTGGTTGAGAAATAAGACTTTCAGGGTCCAAGGTTATAAAGCGTTTGAGCTGAGTCTGAGTGTGTTCCCAATCCAATGCTTGAGAAAGAAATTGTACTCAACTGAAAAGCTTTATAACCTTGGACCCAGTTTTTGAAACACTCACCTTATGTGAAGCTGTGTAACTACTCCAATTACAGATAGCTTAGAGAACTGTGGTTTGATGAACCGATGTAGACGTTCTAACACTGCCCAGATACACATGTCAGGAGACCCAGATGCTGCCAGCTGTGATTTTTCTATACAGTCTTCAGGGAGAAAGGTACAGACAGCAAAGAGTATGCTACATAGTAAACAAATAAAAGCAAGTGTATAGCATTATCGTGCATCTAAAAAAATATCAGTCTAAAAACAATCTAAAAAAAAGTCACCTATACGAAGTCGTTTAGATGTCTTCCATCACTTTTAGTAGACAGAGTAAATTCATTTTGCATTGTTTGCGCAAGCTTCTGAAGTAGGTTAAATAGACAGTTGATAATTGAATTTCTAGCTTGCCCAGTGGTTAAGGTGTCTGACTCAATTTCGGATTTGGATCCCACCTGAGCTAAATATTTTTTTCTTTGAAATGTATTTTTTTAACAGAATTTCTAACCTAAACTAATGTTTACATGTTTATATATATTGTTTGACATACATTTTTTTTGCTGAATTGGGTTGTCTGTCGCTTCAAAAACATGTATGATTGTATTTTCCTCAGACTTTAATAGAGGCGCAGTACCGAGAAACAATGAAGAAACTACAGTTCGGGTCCCATGACATACCAGGTAAAGCAGCATCAGTATGGCACAATTAACAGTGATACTTTTATCTGCGCATCCCGAGTCCTGTAATCATTAAATTTGCCAGGGACTCATTATTTAAAAAGTTTCGAATCCTATGGACCCATAGCTTTTCTCCTTTATTAACATATTACTCATAAGCAGATAGTAGCTTAAAGCAGATTGAAAGTAAAGCAGAATGTGCCTTTAGGCACATTCTGTTTTACTTTCAACCTGCTTTAAGTGGTAACCTGTCTTCAAAACTAGAAATAAGTTTTGGGGTATTGGGTTAATTTTTCACCTCAAGTACTCATTGTTTTACAGAATGTGCATCCCGAGGACTCAATCATCTGATATATAAAACTATCTCTGCCAATAGCTTACTTACATGCGTTTTGTTTCCTATGATATAAGGCTACTGTTGTTAGGCTAATCAATATGATGCATATCTTAGTATTATAACTGATGTTAACCCTTTACCCAATAACCCGTTTATAACATTAAATACAGGTGATCATTTAAAGCAGGTTGAAAGTAATGCAGAATGTGCCTTAAGGCACATTCTGCTTTACTTTCAGCCTGCTTTAAACTACCATCTACTAGGCTATATAAAATATTTGTTATGGTAATGGTTCATGAGGGAACTATTTTCTTCAGTGGAGGAATAAATTAAATACGCTAAAAGTCTCTTCTATAGGGGAAAGGGTTAATTTTGTTTTATGAAGGTTTTTTGTCAAGCCTGCTCGCGGTCAGCTCAACATAGTTGACACAATTACCTCATATGCTGGGTGTATGTTAGTGCATCCATCCTTCTTGGCTTGTCCGGGCTCTAACTTGGAATTCCAATGATAGATTGTGAAATGACTAGGCATAAATGCATCTCTAGAAAGTATGGAGTGTCGCATACCAATACCTGGTCAATAGCTGAAAGGTCAAGGTCATACTTAGAGGTAAAAGGTAAAAAAAACATGAGCCTCATGCCTCGTACGAGCTCTAACTCAGAACTCCATGGATGGATTGTAAAATGAGTGGGCTTAAATGTTTGTCTAGAAGTAATGGCATGTCATGCACAAAATCAGATCAGTAGCTGAAAGGTCAAGGTCATATTTAGAGGTCAAAGGTGAAAAACATATTATTATATTTTTGCTTGTCCAGCTTGGCGTCAACTTGACATAGTTGTCACAATGTCCTCATATGCAGATAAATGAACACTTAATATGAAAAAACATAACATTACATTTTTGCTTAAAATTGTGTTACTCAAAGTAATACAATAAATGTTACTCAGGATTTCACAGATACAGTAAAACCTCTCTATCACGACCACTAAAAAAGTGGCTAATTGATTGCATGAAAGATAGATGACAGCTTAAAGCAAGGTGAATGTAAAACAGAAAGCGCCTACAGGAGCTTTCTGTTTTACATTCACCTTGCTGTAAGCAGTCACCTGCCTTAAATACCTGATAATTTATACAATTTCGTGGTGGTAATAGAGAGGTTTTACTGTACCATGTGTGCATATAATTACCTTTTACTTGGTATTCATGCTTTTTCATGCTTTTGCAAAGTAGACCCAGATCAGGCATTTCTATAGGAGATACTTAATAAGGATCTGCTCTGTCTAACTATTGCATATACTATTTGTGAATGGCCAAAGGGCTCGACATGTTGACTTTGAGCATCTAGTTGTAACATATTATATACAGGTATGATAGCCTTGACCAAAGTTTCTTGGTTCTTTTTCAGTTGAAGGGAAATGGAGCCATCACTATGCCAGTCAATTGTCATCTAGTAACTCACGCCCTTCAGCCAAATCACAGGTATGTCTGAGGCAAAGAGGCATTTGTCTCTACTGGATCCTTTTGTGAAGAGAAAATTCTAGTGATTAGTTACAATTTAGGACTTGGTGAAGATACAAATGAGAAAGTATTGGAAAGTTCTTGATTTTTCATCCTCTTAAGGTGGTTCGCGGGTCAGCTTATTCTGTGTCAGAATTCTTTGAAACTTTGATTAAATTGAAATATACCATATGGAGAGTGAAAAATCGTTAAATTAAAAAAAGTTAGTGCCGTTTTTTTCTGACAGGACCTTTTGTCGAGAAAAGCTCCTTTTTTAATAAACAGGAATATTTTCTTTACAAAATGATATAACTCAATAATTTCTGTACATTCAAGTAAACTGTACATAGACTATAAGATATTGGGCAAACAAAAGTATTTCATGACATATTTTCTGGAAATATCAATATTTAAAAAAAGTCAAATTCTGAAAATCTCAAATTACAAAAAATCTAGCTGTTTAACATACACTAATTTTACTCTTATTAGATAGATATAACTTAATTCTACTAGTCACAAAAATTTAATGAAAATCTACAGTAAAATTTACATTTTATACATGATTTCCTGAAATTCTGACAAAATGTTAACACAAACGAGTAACCTCCCTTGAGTTCAACTTTAAAATGCCGTCAACTCTAAATAATACCATAAGTCAAACCTGTAATAAGGGACCATTGAATACGGTAGCCTGTAGATCTTTAAAGGCAAGTGACTGCTTAATGCATAACAAAAGTAATGCATAAAAGCTCCTTTAGGATCTATCTTTTAGCATTATTTTTGTCCTGTGTTAAGCTGCCATCTGTCATATAGGCTATAAATCCTCACAAATTTAGCTGTCACTTGACTATACTTGCATCTGAAATTATTCATTATTACGTGACTAAACATAGCCTGTCCTTTGATCACTACTAGTCACTAAAATCGGACAATTTGTTAACAAAAAGTTTTGAAGCGAGTGGGAATCGAACCTAGAACCTTTGGATTGCAAGTCAATCACCGTACCAACTGCGCTAACAGAGAAGACACTGAAGCAGATCAAACTTTTCTTTATCTAAATTTTCTACTATAAGCACGTGCCGCAAAGATCAGGTGAAAGTCATCAGCATTTCCGGATGATGCGGGCCGCCCGCTGTCGAACCACCTTAACTTGAACCGATATTCCAAAAACACAAATTACATTTTATGCCCCTGACATCTTCTTATGCTGGAGCCATATATAGTCATTAATACCCCATAGATACTCCTTTCATGCCTTTAATGTATTCCTTCACTGAAGATTATTTTCCTAATTCAACCTGGATTTGACCCTGACATTGACCTAGTTTAGACTAAGAGTCAAGCATGCTACCAGGGGCTGTTGAATTTATTGAACACAGTGTCTTGTTGATATGTGATTTTGTTTGAAACAAATGGCATATAAGTTGAATATAGTAAAACCTCCCTATTACGACCACTAAAACGAAGGCTAAATGATTGTATAAAAGACAGGTGATAGCTTAAAGAGGCTCGCAACCGGATTTAGCATTAAAAATGGTAATTTGTAAATATATGTCAAATGATTATATAAATGGGTAAGATTTAGTTTAGGATAATAAATTCTGTTAAAAAATGCATTTCCAAAAAAAAGAAGAAGCTCTGGTGGGATTCGAACCCGTGACCCTCCATTGCGGAGACAATCAAGAAAAATGAGGACACGCCTTTACCGCCTCGACCACGGACGCTCTCTATATATATGGTAGCGAATGAACATACTTCACTGGTAGCGCTTAATACTACATAATTCGGCTCAGGTTTATGTCAGAGCCCGTGTAGAGAAGCAACAACAACAGCAAAACCGTCAGCTGACGCTATTGAAAAACGATGGAATATATCTAAAAAAAACTAAGATTCTGTGACGATTCTTGAGACTTTTTTTGGACTGATCATATTTTTTTAATGTCAGAAGCCAAATAATGCCACAAATTTGCTTTTATTTGAGTACATGTATTTTATTTATTTTGACAAGTACACCATCCGGTTGCGAGTCGCTTTAAAGCAAGGTGACAGTAAAACAGAAAGCTCCTGAAGGAGCTTTCTGATTTACTGTCATATTGCTTTAAGCAGTCACCTGTCATAAGCAGCTAATAATTAACACAACTTAGTTGTCATAATAGAGAGGTTTTACTGTATTTTGAAATTGTTCTAAAAGTGTCGATTATCTTGATTGTATGTACAACATGCTTTCTTCTTATTGCAGGTCATTAGAATTGCCCAAGAGCTTTCATCACTTTCCTCATCATTGCCCCTTGAATTGTCATCAACAATCTTTGTGCAAACTGTAAGTATTTGTCCATTTTAGCTCACCACAGCACAAAGTGCTCAATATGAGCTATTGCCATACTGCTCTGTTTTGTCGTCCATCAACAATTACAAATGACTTCTTCTCTGAAAACAATTGCTCCAGTGTATCCAAACTTGGTCAAATACATTCTGTTGGGTTGAGTTTCAAAAGCTGTTAAAAGAAAGTGGGTGGGGCCAATGGTATTGTAGCCATGGCAACAGTGCACAATATCTAGAAAAATCTCCTCAGAAATTACTGGACCTTTCACGTAGGGTCATAAAATAGGTCAGTAGGTCAAGCTTTAGGCCACTCCAGGGGTCATATTTTTAGTCAACTTCTGAAACTTGATGATCTTGACAAAAGCTAGGCAATATGTGAATATGGGTTACATAAGATTTAAAAGCTTGTTAACAATTTTTAGCTGAAAATTCATAAAACTTTCTCAGATTGATCACCTTGACAAAATCTAGGCAATACATAAATATGGTTTACTTGGGGTCAAATCATAGGGAAAGCTTCAGATTACTCTAGGGCCCACATTTGTTTCCCTTAATTTCATGAAACTAAGGCTTAAAAGTTAACACATGTAAACGAATACAGAATTTATTTCATTGATGACGTTTTATCTTTGTCAGTTTTTCCTTTCACATTTGTGGTGCATCAATTGTTCCTATCTGTTTCAGGATGATGAAAAGATCTCACTGATGAGAGCCCTTATAACTGGGTAGGTGTATAACACAAACAGGGCTCCAGATAAGTAGAGTTTTTGAAAAACTAAAATCTTTATTTCTGCATTAACCCATTACCCCATAAATATGCCTTTTTAAGCCTTTAATTAATTCCTCTACTGAAGAAAATGGTTCCAATTTACACTGTCACAAATAAAAATCAAAAGAAAAATATTTTCTATATTCTAGCAGATAATAGCTTAAAGCAGGCTGAAAGTAAAGCAGAATGGGTCTTAAGGCACATTCTGCTTTACTTTCAACCTGCTTTAAGTGGTCATCTATCCTCAATACTAGAAACAGGCTATGGGGCAATGGGTTAAACCCTATGGTGTCACTACTCATTAGAATGGCCTCTTCGAGTTGATTCTAATGAGTAGTTACACCATAGGATTTGAGCTAGTATAACAGAGAAAATGTTGGATTTGTTCAGTTTACTCCATCTTATCTGGAGTGTTGACAGAAATGTTTTTTTCTAATTTTCATGCCCCTTCAGGGTGCATTGTGTTTCACAAACACATCTTGGTTTTACTTATGTATGTCTTTGAAATTAAAATGATTACTATACAGACCAACTAATTATTTTGAACTCGCATATGTTGAACATATCCATAATTCAATGTTAACACATTCAACCCTAGCGACGAGTATACTCATCATTTACAAACAGTGTACCTGTGCGGATTACACATACTCCATGCAAACAGTGTCGACCCTGTTCAGAGGGCCTCTTAAGGAGCCCTCTGATCAGGGTTGACACTGTTTGTCATTTTGAAATATATTTTTAAATCAACCCTAAATTTTCAAAAATGAACTAGACTTATTTTGAAATTGCCCATTAAAAGTTTCAGGGGTGAATGAGTTAAAACATGGTTACGGTTATTGTATATTTCAGCCCTGAAGGCACCCCCTATTCATCAGGTTGTTTTGTGTTTGATATATTCTTTCCCTCAAACTACCCCATGACACCCCCTAAAGTCAACCTGCAGACCACAGGAAACGGGCTTGTCAGATTCAACCCTAACCTCTACAAGTAAGTTATACATTTGTAAGCTGTAAAACTTGGCATAATTCATGAAACCGGTTAACTGCGGTTTAATATGACAGCCTGTAGAAGGTTGTTAGTACATTATTTTATGGCCAAATTTGGACCCTATTTCCCTCTCAGGGCTACCATAAGTTGCTCATAAAAATCCTAAGATTTTTAAGCACGATTTAGGAATCTTACCCTTAAACCTTCGGCTGCCAGTCTCTATAATACTAACATGATTATGCAAATAGTTTTGATCCAGATCAGACGCTGTGAAACATGCCATGGCTTCTTATCTGGATCTAAACTTCTTGACACTCATATCAATATTAAAGTTCGGTGGTTTTGATCCCATGCGCTACTTGGCAACAAATGAGATAAGCCGAAATCATATTCCTGAAATTATCATCTCATCTCATTATTACTCATCATATGTCGGCGCCATATGACCTACTCCGTGTCGCAGTGCCATGAAACACAACTCTTTCATCCCAGTGATGTGTATTGGCTCCTTTTACAAATAGTGTACCCCTGAAAAAGGTACTTGTCATATGAAAACATTGTAGTCTCAAATCAGGGGATTCCTAAAGGATCACTCTGACTAGGGTCTGTACTGTTTGTCATATAAAGCAGATTGAAAGTAAAGCAGAATTCACTGAATGTGCATTCTACTTTACTTTCAACCTGCTTTAAGTTACTACTGTTAGAATATAGAATTTGTTTTTATGAAACATTTATGGTTGTTTAAATTGGAATTTTTTCTCCAGTGGAGGAATAGATTAGAAGTGTATAGAGTAATGGGTTAAAGATGGTTATACAGTAAAACCTCTCTACTGGGACCACAAAAACGAAGGTTTATTGGTCGTATAAAAGCAAGGTGATAGCTTAAAGCAAGGTGACAGTAAAACAGAAAGCTCCTGCTTTAAACACCTAATAATTAACACAATGTTGTGGTTGTAATAGAGAGGTTTTATTGTATATGTTTATTGATTGACTGCTATAACTGTTTCACTGTTTACTATTAGCTGTGGCACAGTATGTCTATCATTACTGGGAACCTGGCAGGGTCAGAATGGAGAGGAATGGAATGAGAAAACTTCAACCATATTACAGGTAATAAACCATTTTACAGGTAATGAACCATTTTACAAGTAATAAACCATACTACAGGTAATAAACCATTTTACAAGTAATAAACCATATTACAGGAAATAAACCATTTTACAAGTAATAAACCATATTAAATGTGATAACCAAATTACAGGTAATAAGCCATAGTACATGCCATAAACCATAGAACAGGTAATATACCATAGAACAGGCCCCGGGGTTATAAAACTTTAAATGAACTCTGTGCTCAAAACTCAGAATTTTTCTCAGCTCATAACTCTTCAGGAAACATTTTGTTTATAACTAGTATTTGCATATCATAATTCTATTGTAAAAACATATCCAAATCAGGTTACTTAAATCAGCCCAAACATGTCTTGTAAAAACTAGAGCATGTAATCAAAACTGAGTTTTGAGCACAGAGTTCGTTTTAAGTTTTATAACCTCGGACCCAGCATATGCCATAAACCATATTACAGGTAATAAGCCATAGTACAGACCATAAACTTTCTGTATTATTGTTATCCTGCATTTAGCAGCCACCTTTATAAGAGACTGCTTTAGTATATTGAGTTGAATGATCGCTTGATACAGGCACGACTGTATTTCTGTAAACATTACTTTCTGCAGGTGCTGGTTTCCATCCAGTCCTTGATCCTGGTACCAGACCCATACTTCAACGAACCGGGATACGAGCAATCAATTAACACCGACAGTGGCAAGAAACTCAGCGATGAATATAATAAAAGTAAGTAATAGCTGTAAAACATAACTCCATGGCCTGTTTCTGGTGTTGAGGATATGTGACCACTTAACCCATTACCCCATAGCCTGTTCCTAGTTTTGAAGCCAGTTGACCACTTTAAGCAGGTTGAAAGTAAAGCAGAATGTGCCTTAAGGCACATTCTGCTTTATTTTCAGCCTGCTTTATGCTATTATCTGCTAGAATATAGAAAATATTTCTTATGATTCTTATTTTTAACGGTATGAATTGGAACTATTTTCTTCAGTATGAGAATAAATAAAAGGCGTAAAAATTTGTGTTTATGGGGTAATGGGTTAAAGCAGGTTGAAAGTAAAGCAGAATGTGCCTTAAAGCCCATTCTGCTTTACTTCAAGCCTACTCTATTAAAGCTACCATCTGCTAGATTGTAGAAAATAATTTTAATACATATTCATGACTGTATAAATTGGAACTATTTTATTCATTGGAAGAATAAATTTAATGTGTTAAAATGCATATCTGTGGAGTAATGGAATAGGAAAGATACAATTATGACATCATTTAGTTCATTTTTGGTTTGTGCAAGTCCTTGTGATATAGATCAGTAAACTTCAGATATACTGTCCAATCTAACGAGCCATACCATGCATGTGGCATCTTACTTCCCTAAATGGCAAGCCTCGTCCCTGCATGAATTGTCTGACCCTCGGGGGAGAAATTCCTATCCTACATCAACACTCATGGTGGATTCTTATATTCATATCAATGCTCTCATGTCACTTGCAGATATCAGGATCCACTCTATTAACCATGCCATGATACACCAGTTACAGCACCCACCACCGGGACTGGAAGAAGTGATCAAAACCCATTTCTACTTGAAAAAAGATCTGATTCTACAGGTACATTGCTCCCTCTCTACAACGACATAACCCGGCGTCTGATCTGGATTCAAGCTGTTTGTCACTCATCATTATATTCATTCAATCAAAATGTCCACTTATGTGTAACTTTGAGAAAAAACAGCAGACAACAATTTTAAGCAGACGATATTGCAGCAGTTAAAACGTAAGACATAATTGTCCTGTTTAGGGAACTGCTTGAATGGTCATTGTAAGGAGGGAGTCATTGTTGGGAGAGCACTGTAATAACAATGACATTGGCAACAAATGCAGTAAAACCTCTCTAATACCATCACACAAAAGAAGGCTAATTGATTGTATAATAGACAGGTTACAGCTTAAAGCAAGGTGACAGTAAAACAGAACGCTCCTTGATTTAAGCAGTCACATGTCTTAAACACCTACTAATTGACACAATTTAGTTGTTGTAATAGAGAGGTTTTACCGTCTCAGAATACTCTGCACATTGACCAGTTTTATTCCCCTGCATATTGTTTTGATCTGTCTGTCTGTCTGTCTGTCTGTCTGTCTGTCTGTCTGTCTGTCTGTCTGTCAGTCAACAACTTCAAACTTGGCCATAACTTGGGAACTGCATGTGGCAGGGACTTTATATTTGACATGTGTACTCATCTTAAGAAACCTATTCATGTATGACAAAAGTCAAGGTCATTTAGAGGTCAAAAAGAGAAAAACATTAATCTGGCCATCGCTTGTGATATTAAACTGGTTTTATCTCATTAACCTGGCCAATAGTGGGAATAGGGTTTGGGTTATCTTCTCGATGATTCTATTCTAAACTTAGAGCTATAGAAAATTTTGGTTATGTGGCTAGCCCTGTAAAAAAGATCAAAGAAAACAGTCACATAATACAAGTGTGTGATTTTGTCTGTCTGTCTTAGGTTAACCACAATTTACCTTTCCGTCTAGCATTAACACGGCTTACTGGAAAGTTTGAATACTTATACAGACTTGGACCATTCAAAAGCTATTGTTCAGTATTTCATTAGGGGCATATGTCTTCCTGATGTACAGATTTGTAATGATTTTGACATTAACTTGACCATATTAACAGCTTCTTAGAAAGTGTTGCCTCATATTTTTCCGAATGAAGAATTTGGCATTTTAACCCATTACCCCATAGCCTCTTCCTAGTTTTGAAGACAGTTGACCACTTAAAGTGGGTTGAAAGTAAAGCAGAATGTGCCTTAAGGCACTTTCTGCTTTACTTTCAACCTGCTTTAAGCTACTATCTGCTTGGATATAGAAATATTTCTTCCGGTACATGATCACAACTGTATATATTGGAACGATTTTCTTTTAATAAAGTTATGCGCTAAAAGGCACTTCTATGGGGGTAAAGGGTTAACTGGACCATCATGGATATAAGAGTGAACTTGGTTTGAATCTTGACATTATTTATTGTAGGAGGTAAAGGACTGGGTGAAAGAAAACAAGTGTTCAAAACTGGAGTCAGCTGCCAGTGCTTTAAAGAAAGAACTGAAGAAATTGGAGCCACCAGCTTCTCATGGAACGACTGCTAAAACCTAGCAAGCTCATACACACAGGCACACAACCTATTGCTTTTATACAGAGCAGACTGAGCTGGAGTATAACTCAGACCAGACAAATTAACTCATTTACCCCGACTGATGCGTTAATGTGTCATTTACAGTGTACATGTGAAGAGTACACATGTCCTATGCGAACATTGTAAACCCAGTTCAGAGGGCTCCCCCTCTGATCAGAGTCTGCTGTGTTTGTCATCTTTGCAATACATTCAATACATTGTATATACCACCCTAAATAGGCAAAAATGGACCAGACTTATCCCTTTACCCCATGGCCTGTTTCTAGTATTGAAGAAAGAGGACCATTTAAAGCAGGTTGAAAGTAAAGCAGAATGCACCTTAAGGTGCATTCTGCTTTACTTTCAGCCTGCTTTAAGCTTCCATCTACTAGAATTTAGACATTATTTCTCATGAGAGATATTCGTGACTGTATGAATAAGAACTGTTTTCCTCAGTGACTGACGGAATAAATTAAATGGGATAAAAGGCCATTCTATGTGGGAAAGGAAGTTGAAAGTGTCTATGTGAAGAATCAGGGGTCAATGAGTTAATACTATTTTCAGCAGGGATCCAGATAAGGGGAGCATTTCAAAAAACTAAAATCTTTATTTCTGCATTAAACTCTATGGTGTCACTACTCATTAGAATCGTCTCAAAGAGACAATTCTAATGAGTAGTAACACCATAGGATTTGGTTCAGTATGAGTGAGAAAATGTTGGATTTGTTTAGTTTACTCTCTCTTATCAGGATTATCTGGAACCCTGTTTCAGTAGTCATTTTGATTTCCCCATTGAAGAGAGATTGTGAGTGCCTAGAATCTCCATGATGATGAAAGAGTAGGGCCAGGTGAGATGACCTAAAACACATTGTATCATCAGTGTCTGCACTGTTTGCTATTGTATATGAGCAGGGCTATGTGAAAAACTAGACTTATTGCATTGTAAAATACTACAGATAAAACCTAGCCATGGCTCCAGATAAGAGGGGGTATATACTGAACAAATCAAACAATTTCTCACTCATTTATCACCAAAACCTTTGGTGTTACTAATAGGAATCATCTATTCGAGAAGATTCAAATGAGTATTGACACCATAGGTTTAATGCAGAAATAAAAAATAATAGTTTATGAAATATTCCCCTTTCTGGTGCCCTTCCATTACTCATTACAGTTACGGTGTCTGATTAAGGTCAATATTGTATCAAGATTATATATGGAACATTGTACTATAGATGCTGGTGAGTGTCAAACCATGTAAATCCTGACCAGTCAACATGTCTCTGTTCAGTGTTGGTGAGGTTGGCCAGGGTCTGCTCTGTATGCAATGCAGTAAGTCTGGTTTTCTCACATGGCATCAACTTACGTAAACTGTAAACGATGTAATATACCTCTATCTATCGCTGGTCTGAGAGGTGGACTGTATATATGTGAGGGGGCCTTCAAGCTGGCTTGTTGGTCCTATATGGGTATGAGAATGTGCCTACAATGTAACTTGTTTCATACACAGAACATCTGGAGGGTTTTCCTCACTCTGTGATTACATGGAAATACTGTCAAGATGTTTCCCTTAGTAAGCAAACTGCATGTCACTTTGATACTATTTGTACTTTTGCAAGTACAGTAAACCCCCTATAAATCTGACACTATTTTGAAAAGACAGTAGATCTCAAAATACACATGACAACTTATCACAGGATAAAAGTTAGGCAGAAAGGTTCCAAAGGGAGCTTCCTGCCTTACTTTTATCATGCATTAAGCCCAAACCTGCATGTAACCACCAATTGATTTAGAGACCAAAAAAATTATTTCAGAATTATCCGGTTTAGAGGGATTTCACTGTACAAGTAAGTGTATGTCAGTTTTGGCGGAAACCTTTTATTCATCGCTCAAAGGGAATTTTAACCTTGCTCTGAAAGAGGTCTTACTTTGTATGTTGTCACTTAGTTTGAGGGGCATCCGTTATTGATTGGTTATAGTCACTGAAGCTGAAAATCATTTAATTCCTACAGCTGAGGCTCTAATCCCAGTCTGGGCATTTTGGTTTTTGTATGTGGGGAAGTCTTCCAGCTGACTTATGGAAGGTTGGTGGTTCTACCCAGTTGCCGATTTGTGCCTGAAACAGTGTATGAAGGGTTTCTGAGTTCTCCATCAGTGATTAGCTTAACGAAGTCGTATGAGTGAAATACTGTTAAAAACTATGTAAAATCATAACAAATCAAATCTGAGTTTGATCCATAGTATAACCTGCCTCAAGTGGCCATTCACTGAAAGAAAATGGAATTTCTTTAAATACAGGTGAGTGCTGAAAAAATATAATGCAGAAAGGGTAGCTCCTTTAAGAGTTTTCTGCATGGAGCTACCACCTTTCACCGTTGTTGGAATTTTAACACAGGTTTTACTTTTCTGATAACTCTTCTGTGAAAAGGTCATAGTCAAAGTCAAGAATCATTTTTATAGATCAGTTTGTTCCGAGTTCTGAGTTAGTTCTTATATCGTTAAGTACAACTGTTTTTGACATGCATGAATATCAGAAAATGATTGAGAAAAAAATCATCTCTGATTTAAAAGTGCTGTTTCAGGATAAGTGCTATTTGTTTATGTTTATTTATAAGTTGAGAGGGGTTAATTTAAGCCCAGACAGGAGCAAGGGAAATAAACTTTGGACAGTTAAAACATTGAAAGCTTAACCCTTTACCCCATAGCCTGTAACAGTGTTTCTAGTTTTGAAGACAGGTGACCACTTAAAGCAGGTTGAAAGTAAAGCAGAATGCACCTTAAGGTGCATTCTGCTTTACTATCAGCCTGCTTTAAGCTACCATCTGCTAGGATTTGAAAATTGTTTCTTATGGTACATATTCAGGACAATAAATTGGAACTATTTTCTTCAGTGGAGGAATAAATTAAATGTGTTAAAAACCGTTTCTACAGGGGAAAGGGTTAAAGCACATAGCATGTTTGAAATGTTGCTTCTGATCAGGGTCTATTCTGCTTGTAGCACCAGTTAACAGTCATCCCATAGTGAATAGCATACTTATTATTAACAAACAGTGTACCTATAAGGAGTTCACTTGTCTTATGCAAACAGTGTAGATCCTTTTCAGTAGGAGACCTCTGATCAAGGTATGCATGGTTTGCTATTCTGCAATACATTCAAACGCGAGGCATCGAAATGACGGTCTCCCTGTTTATACAATTTTATGTTAACATCATTAGGGGTTGATGGGTTGGCCCAGATCAGGGGTTGCTTTGGAAATGCTGCAGTGGTCCAGTGTTTGCAATGTTTAAAGATCCAGATAAAGAGGGTATTTCAATTGCTAAAATTCTGTGTTCACCTTTACATTATATAACTACCCGTTTTCAATAGGGAACAGCAATCATGAATATCCTTGTCTCCAACATGTGTTAGATCAATTTGATGACGTCACTATATAACATCATTTTTTTATAAAGGCGTTATTACATCAATGGGATTCAAAAAAAGGCCTATTGCTATAAAAATAGCTTAAATCATTGATTATGTGAGAAAAGAGCCCTATGATCAGGATCTTCACTGTTTGCATAGGACAAGTGTACTCTTCACTGGTTCCCTGTTTGCACAGAATGCATATTTGCCATACCATGGTTCAAAGACACATTCTACTATACTTTCAGCCTGCTTTAAGTTACAATCTACTGGAGTATAGGAAATATTTCTTATGGTGCATATTCATCACTGTTCAAAGGGAAGCTATTTTCTTTAATGGATGAATAAATAAAAGGCATAAAAAGACATATTTATGGGGGTAGTGGGTTAAACTGTCTCTTCAAGACAATGCTAATGATAGTCACAGGGTAGGGTTTGATTGAGGCATAAAGGAAAAACTGTTCAGTTTACACATTCTTTCGCCCATGTGAGATAGAGATATTCCCCATGTGAAATCACTCTATCCTCCATACCATGTGACGTCTTTTATTGTTTGCCCCGCTTTACCACAAGTGCTGCATGATGCGGGTAACTAAATGACGTCATTTCTTATGAAGTTACTATAAACAATGTCGTGTTTTGGCATAAAAAAGTGCACAGAAACTGCAATTATTTCGTTATTTTTATATTGTTTTAATGATTTAAATGGGAGAAAAAAAATCCACCATTCGTTTTGTTGATGTGGGATAGGAATTTTCTCCCCCTCGTCCCTGCATGAATTTTCTGACCCGAGGGGGAGAAAATTCCTACCCCACATCAACACTCATGGTGGATTCTTATAATCTGCGGTTTTGGGTAATCATCCTGTTTACTGGGGCTTTTGACTGATTACTTAACATATTCAACCCTAGCGACGAGTATAATTGTCATTTACAAATAGTGTACCTGTGATGATAACACTTGTCCAATGCAAACAGTGTAGACCCTGTTCAGAGGGCTCCTCTAATAGTCTACACTGTTTGACATTTTGAAATATATCGTAAAAATTGACCTTAAAAAGTCAATAATGGACTAGACTTATTTTGAAATTGGAATTGTCCATTACAAGTTTCAGGGGTGAATGAGTTTATAAAGGAAAGTGCTATTTGTTGATATTTGTGAGTGCAATTTGTTGATGAAATGTAAACTCTCAGTACAGTATCCTCGTCATGAACAAACCATATACCTTTCAAGAGTGCACTTGTCCTATGCAAACAGTGTAGATCCTGATCAGAGGGCTCCTCCTCTGATCAGGGTCTACACTGTTTGTCATTTTGAAATATATCGTTAAAATTGACATTAAATAGTCAATAATGGACTAGACCTATTTTGAAATTGGAATTGTCCATTAAAAGTTTCAGGGGTGAATGAGTTTATAAAGGAAAGTGCTATTTGTTGATGAACTGTAAACTCTCATATTGTACAGTATCATTGCTTCATTGTGGTGCAACTCTGCTCATGCAGGTGCATTCAGTCTTATTCTAACCCTTTCCTCCAAAAAGGATTGACAAAAGTGCCATAGGTCTCTGTAACCCCTTTCTCCGTATACCGTAAGTTCTTCAGAACATCTCTACCCTGCCCTGGCTCCGAGGTTATAAAGCTTTTGACTTGAGTCTAAACTCGTTCCCAAGCATTTGATTGGTCAGATTTGAGCCTAGGCTCAAATCTGACCAATCAAATGCTTGAGAACACACTCAGACTCAACTAAAATGCTTTATAACCTCGGAGCCTGATATTCTCAAATTAGATTTACCCCATTACCACCAAGCCTGTTTCTAAATTGGAAGATAGGTGATTACTTATATCAGCACCTTAATATTTAAGGTGCATTCTGCTTTACTTTCAGCCCTGCTTTAAGCTACCATCTGCTAGAATAAAGAAAATACTTCTTATCATACACATTTCTGAGCTGCATAAACTGAAACTATTTTCTTCAACAGAGGAATAAATTGAATGTGCTAAAAGGCGATTCTAAGGGGTGGGGAGGAGGGTTAACTAACACTGTTAAATACAGTTGATAGCTTAAAGCAAAGTAAAAGTGAAGCAGAAAGCTCCTATAGGAGAGTTGTGCTTTATCTTGATCTTATTTTCACTCCTATGGGAGCCCTCTGCTCAGATTCTATACTGTTTATCATTTTGTAATTTTTTGTAAACACATTTCAAAGCATTTAGTTTATTCCTCCACTGAAGAAATTACATGTTGTTCCAATTTATACAGTCATAAATATGTATAATAAGAGGTTTTTTTTATATTCTAGCGATCATAGCTGAAAGTAAAGCAGAATTTGCCTTAAGGCGTGTTCTGCTTAAGTTTCAACCTGCTTTAAGTGGTCACCTATTATCAATGCTAGAAACAGTCTATGGAATAAAGGGTTAGATCTATATAATAATAATATTTTAGTGGACCAATAAAATCATTCATTATAACTTGTTTATTTTCAGGTATAAAGGTTATTCATTACTGTATTTCACTGGAATTAAATAAGTATCATCCTATTCAATTTCTGGTGAATATTTTGACTATGAAATTGGAAATTCATATCATTTATACATTTTTGTTATGCATTGTCTTACCATCTAAATATGAATGTTTATGATGAATGTGAAGACTGTATTGAGTTTAAGGTTGTTAAAATGTCAAAAAGTATACATGTATATCTGCAACTTCATTGCTTGGTATAAACCCTTTGCCTGCTGATTAACCCTTTCCCCCATAGAAGCGACTTTTAGCGTATTTAGTTTAATCCTCCGCTGAAGAAACTAGTTCCAGTTTATACCCTCATGAACAATAAACATAACAAATAATTTATATAGCCTAGCAGGTGGTAGTTTAAAGCAGGCTGAAAGTAAAGCAGAATGTGCCTTAAGGCACATTCTGCTTTACTTTCAACCTGCTTTAAGTGATCGCCTGTCTTTAATATTATAAATAGGTTATTGGGTAAAGGGTTAAGACTTCACATTTTTTTCAATTTTAGATCTAGATCAGGTGCCCCATTATGTGTTTGTTCTGGATTCAAACTGTTTGATTCTCATTTTTAAGGTTTCCAGATGACAATTTGAAAGCAGGTGATATATCAGCAGGATAAGGGTTAACCCTTAGCCTGCCACTCACGACTATAGCTCCATATGCAAACAGCTTGGATCCGGATGAGACGCCGAGTAACACAGCGTCTCATCCGGATCCAAGCTGTTTGACACTCGGACAACATTTTCAGCAATTTTGAGCAACTTTGAAGCACTTTGAAACTTGAAGCAGACGAGAAATATAGCAGACGACAATTTATTTGGCGGGCTAAGGGTTAAGTCCTTTACTGCATTTGCCTGAAGACACTGGCATTTGTAAAATGTTTAGTTCTAGGTCAGAATGTGGAGGGAGGGGTAAAGGTGTCATAGGGCACTTTTGCTTAGAAGACGGTTAATATAACAACTATTGTTTCTTATTTTGAAGACAGGTGACTACTTAGAGCAGATTGAAAGTAAAGAAAATTGCACCTTCAAGTAAAGTCAAATCTGTTTTAATCCTTGTCAAACCTGTTTTAATCCTTTACCCCATAGCCTGTTTCTAGTTTTGAAGACATGCAACTACTTAAAGCAGGTTGCACCTTAAGGTGCATTCTGCTTAACTTTCAGCCTGCTTTAAGCTACCATCTGCTTGGCTGTAGAACCTATTCATATGGTGCATATTCAGAACTATATAAAGTGGAACTATTTGCTTCAGTGGAGGAATAAATTTAAGGTGTTAAAAGGCATATTTATGGTGTTATGGGTTAAGTGACCTTTCACTGAGGAGGCATGGAAGTACTCAGAACCAGGTGACTGTTTAATGCAGGATGAAAATAATGCAGAAAGCTTGTGCAGGAACTTCTGCATTAAATATATTTCTGTTCTGCATTTAGCAACAGACTGTTTACATACACAAAACTGTTTTATATGGGCAGTGTATAAAATTGCTGCTGAACTTCTAGCATGTTGATGGTGAAAAGCATGATAACCTTTGCAAACAGTTTGGATCCTGAAAACAGCCTGGTTAATTGGCATCTTTTCATATTCCAGACTGTTTGACACTCTGACACTGTTTTGAAAAGAAATTTAGAAAAATCTTTATCTTTTTAGAACAGTAGCAGACTCATTTGTTGAAGACAAAGAAACTATCCAGCATTCAAAAAGTTAACCCATTTCTCCATAACCTATTTCTTTTTTTGAACAGAGGTGACCATTTAAAGAAGGTTGAAAATACAGCTGAATGTGCCTTAACTCTTTCCTCCCTAAAACTTTAAATGAACAATTCCAGTTTCATTTTTGTCTAGTCCTTTTCTGGCTTTTAAGAGTTGTTTTTGTCATTTTTGGCATTACTGACAAACAGTGAAGACCCTGATCAGAGGGCTCCTTTCGGGGCTCTCTGATCTGGGCCTTCACTGTTTGCACAGGACAAGAGTACTATTCACATGTACACTGTTTTAAAACAGACGCCTATATGCGGGATTAGGGTTCAAAGAGTTAAGGTGCATTCTGCTTTACTTTCAGCCTGCTTTAAGCTACCATCTGCTAGGATATAGGCGCCATTTCTCATACATGCATATTCATGCCTGTATAAATTGGTACTATAGTTTTCAGTGGAGGAATAAATTAAATGTGCAGCTGTGGAGTAATGAATTCAGTTTTGAATGTAGTCGCTATAGTCCTGCACCCCACAAGTATAATTGGGTCCAAGGTTATAAAGCTTTCAAGTTGACTGAGATTGTTCTCAAGCATTTGATCGGTCAGATTTGAGCCTAGGCTCAAATCTGACCAATCAAATGCTTGAGAACGACTTGAGACTGAACTCAAAAGCTTTATAACATTGGAGACTGGGCTGCAAGACTTATTATATGGATGTTTACAATTATTGTTTTGCATGATAATAGGGCAAGTTTACATGTTTAAGGGCCAGCGGACTGGATAGGTCTGTTTGTTGTCTGTTGTTGACACATCTCATGCTTGTAGAAGGCGTGCTACTTACTGAGATCATGTGAAAACGATTTTATTTCTTGTTATTGTTAAGACACATTGTTGGCTGATTTGAATGTGGTTCAAGTAATAAAATATTGAAAGAAGAAAGTTGTATTTTCTTTTTAGCTCATCTGAGCTCACCCAGTGTCTGGGATCGTTAACAATTTCTTCAAATGACATCAAGACCGCTTGACCAATTTCAACAAAACTTTACAAGAATGCTGTTTTGGTGAAGCTCTTCAAATAATTTGATTCCCTGTAGAACTCTGGTTACCATGGGGAACCAAAAGGGGGGTGGAATCAAATTTACCAAAAATATTCTTGCGCCAAACAGCAAGGCCTATAGCTTTGATACTTAGTACTGTGTGTAGCATTACTGTACAAAGTGGACCTCTACAAAGATTGTTCAAATTATGGCCCCTGGGCCTAAAATGGCCCTGCCCAGGGGCTTATTAGTTTTTCGTAGGAAAACTTTAAAAAATCGTCTTCTTGGAAACCGCAAAACCTTTAATATTTGACTTGTAGCTTTGCCTTATTGTCCTTTACTAAAATAGTTTAAATAATGACCCAAGGCTATGTAAGTCAAACCCAGGGACTTATCAGTTTTACAAAGACTCATAGAGAAAAGCATGTAAAATCTTTTTCTCTGAAATTGTAAGGCACAGACCTTTAATATTTGGTATGCAGCTTTGCCTTATGGTCATCTACCAGGAATTTCAAAAAAGTATGATGGATGGGTTTTACAGCACTGCGATACAAAATAGGTCATATAGCGCCAATGAGTGATGAGGGATGATGAGGTGAGATGATAATGATTTCAAGAAGATGGTTTCGGCTAAACTCATTCGTTGCTATGCAGCGCATGGGATCAAAACCACCAACCTGCCATCCTTTTAGTTCTAGGCAGAGGGGATAATCTCGGCCTAATGACAATTAAGCCCCATGACTGGGACAAAGTTGGAAGGTCTCTGGGGTTTCAAATTGTGAAACTCGAGAAAAAAAGGTCCCACCCAAGGGCTGATCAGATTTACATATATAGGAAATCTAAATCTATTCTGAAAGTTTATAGTATACCTTACTATCAATAGTAACAGATTTTGCTTTGATGACAATGCAATACGCCCTTGCTGAGCGGGCCAATAACCGGATGCAGTCCAATAACCGGTTATTTGGACTGCATCCAGTTATTGGCCCGGGGGGCAACAGAATTTATGAACGTGAAAATGTCAGCGACGTAACGTTCAAAATGGCAAGCGTTCATTTAAGATGACGTCATTTGATTTCTATAACAGCCTTGCTTATGTAAACATTCAAACGATCTACATATTCGTCAATTTTGAACAAGGTATACAATAAACAAGTCATTAAACGGCCAAGGGCGGGCCGTTGTTGCTTATTGGCACTCGTTAGCTACATTGGCACTCGGGCCAAGGCCCTCGTAGACTAGCGGGATTTCAGGGAAAGGGCTCTGTATACAAGTTGAACGGCATTTTTGGGTAAAAGTTGGGAACTGGGCTTTTTAACATAATTCAAGTATGCTGAATCCGATTATCCCGGTTCCCAAGCAAAATTTTGAGTTTTTGACTATCTAATTTGCATAAACAAAATGGCCGCCAAATTATCAGTTTTGACGATTCTTGTAACATGCTCTTAATAACTCTTTAATACAGCGCTACAAAGAGATACGAAAAGTGTCCATAGTTATCGGTTTATGACAGAAAATGTGATAAAGATATATTGAAAGTACTTGGTGGCATACAATGGTCTCAATTATGCAAATTAGCGTCCGCCATTACGGAAAAAAACAATTCCTGTCATTTTCACCCTAACTAATAAATAAATTGTATAAATGAAGCACCCATTGATATGTTTTGAGGGTCAAGCAATGTGTTTAGTTGAAACTAAGGTGATTTTATGCATTTTAACCACTACTGTACTATTGTATCATCATTGTACGTGCTCAGTTCCCTACTGTAACCACAACGATTCGCATGACAAGTAGAAGGCACAATGGCAGCAATTCATTTTAAATTCTCAAGAAAACGTTTAATCTGGTACCATAAAATGTTGTACTTAAATTAGGTTCATACAAGGTGTCTGATCACCATTCTGTTGCTAGCATACACACAACGTTGCGCATCGTATTCCAGATTTGCCGCATTCGCAACGGTTTGTCATACATTTCTTCTGACATGAACATGAAATCATCTCCATACAACTTTCTGGAATTGGGCAAAGAGACATTAGAATAGGCTGAACTTCTATTCATGAATCACAACGCTTTAAAGATTCTCCAAGACGAAGGTTTTGTATGATTTGCAATGTAGGATGTAGTGTCTCATCCAGTCAAAGCATAAAATGGTATCAGAGCTGTTGCTGAACCTCTTGATAGCTTATTGAAAACCGTATCAATGGGCATGTATCGCCGTTGCTTGGCAGTTCCTGTCATCATCCAAAGGTGTGCACAACGTGCATGGTTGAAATGAGACACCAAAAGCACAAGAACATCAGTGTCCCTCGATGAGACTACAACTGTATTGAACTGACTGTGAACATCATGTAACACCAACCTAGTTTTCTCAGCTTCTTCATGGGTGAGTCAAATCAGTGCTAGTATTTGACGACCGAATCTCGACTTCTTCTCTGAAACCCCCAATAACTACAATCTCTTGATCTTCAGGTATCTGCGAATTCAAATATTCTGACAAGAAATGTGCAAGATCAACTTTGTTCTCAGGGAAGGACAGAAATATTGTCCAGTTATTTGGGAGAGGCACATTACGTCCTTCAACAAGGTGTCTTATTGGTCTTGCTGTTTGTGTACGCCTTGTCCTGGTAGCTTCTTTTATTGATTTTTCTCTATAATATGTCAAACACAACATCTATCCGTTGATAGTTACAACCCGCCTTCAGTACTGCTCTTACGAAAGTGTCGGCCAAATCACCAAATGTTACAGCATTGTGAGGCTTTCCAAGAGCAACCACCAACGCTTGTCCATCAATAATAAGGCATGATGATGGTTTGTAAATCTCAATATCACTAGGGCATGACACATCTTCAGTCAGCTTATCTACCAGTACAGATTTGGTTCCTGTGCAGAGTGAACCATTCATTTCAGCAAGTGACACAGGGACTGGCAGAAGCTCATGCTTTAGAATAGCTAGCAGGCCTACTGGACGTCCCGCTTCGTAAGCTGTAACAAGGCGTCGGAGTAGATTTCTGTCTGCTTTCATGATGGTCTGTTTGTCCGTGTCTTTAGTATCTAAATTGGCCACTTCATACAGCGATGCAAACGTTTTGGCATTGCTTCTGTAGTATAGAGGTGCATGAATTGGGACAGCTGGCTTTTCACCTTGTTCCGATAAAAACATCCTCTCTTTGTTCAGCTTGTCCTGCCCGAGTTCTTTTGCACAAAGTAACAAGGTGTGGATTCCCTGTATAGCTAGATCTTTTGTGGCCAAATTTTAAAATGAAGTTTGTGAAGCAGATGCAAATACTTTGAATCTCTGGAAAGTTGAAACCAATGCCATTTCTTGATCATTGTCCCGCTTTTGTCGCGACTTGTTTGCTTCATTGTGAATATATCTACTACCAGGAGAGTTGTTGTACACAACATGGATTTGAGCTGCAATGTGTGGTCTCAAACTTTATGCCAGTGCACATCTACAAAGTGCTGATGTTCAAATGTTGACCTCGACCTTTCTTTTCAGTACCATTTATCCATTCCATAGCTTGGTCGGAGTCTACCTGGTTGAACTTTTGGACGGAACGTTTCACAACAAAGTTGCCACTTTGAAACTCTGATAACATAGGCCCTGGCAGCTGGTTCATCTCAGCTAGATACACTTGACCCCACCTTGCATAGATCAGATGATCATACCGCATAAAGTATGGCAACATCTGGGTGAATGATTGTTTATGAAGGTCCCAGTTACCATCTCTCTGAGCACGGGTGAATTGCAGCAATACTGAAACCGTGTTCATGTACGTCCACCAGAAGGTGAAGTTCACGCCATCTTATTTGCTAGCAATGAATCCATTCAGAAGATCGTGAAGCTGTTCTTGATGAAGGTACACTATCAGATCTGCGATTTTTTCAGGGTTGTCATCAGAAGCCATTGCTATAATTCTCACAACATTCTTTGTCCGTTTCAGTAGCAAATAAGAGAAATGGTGTCAACAACAGCTTCCATAGAAATTGAAAGATGAGTTTGTGAGATATCATGACCTTGTTGTATGACTTTCCTGAGAAAACAAGTTGCACTGCACCCTCTCCCAGAAGTCCATGCACTCTCTAGCCATCATTCAGCCAAAGCAGATCCTGCCATATGATTTCCAATAGTCTTCTGGAAGTTCACTGCAATGTGAAGTCCACCATATTGTACCAGATATTATTTCCTATCTAAATGCAGGCGAAACGTAAACGCTAAAAAGGAAATGTAGAAAGTTGCGTTTAAAAAAAAGAAGTATCAATTGTATGTTCGCAAACACCCCGGTTGTTCACGGTAGAGACCCGGGCCTGCCCTGGATGTGCCGGTAAAGCTCTGGCGTTGCCCCGGCCTCCCCAGCATTCCCAAGATTAAGCCGGTTCTGGTTATCTGTCTCAGTGATTCCCGGTGACCCCCGGTTGTATAAAACATTTTAAAGCATCTGGGGCTGTTAGCCGGTGGCATCCGGTTGAAGCCAGTCGATCCTGGATCGTCCCCGCTAAGGTTGTACTCCCGGTGACTGCCGGGGACCAAAACCTGGACAGTGAGAACGGCCTGGGCTTAATGCAACTCTAATAATGCACGCCGACATGTTTGTTATAAGTTCTCTGATAGCTTTTACAATTAGAGTGTCTGATATATTCTAATATTCTAATGGATGGATGGATGAGTTGGGTTTTACGGCACTGCGACACAAAATATATCATGAATGGATGAGTTGGGTTTTACGGTACTGAGACACAAAGCAGGTCATATATCGCCCATGAATGATGAGGGATGATGGAATTCATGAAGATGATTTTGGCTTATCTTATTCGCTGCCAAGCAGCGCTTGGGATCAAAACCACCGACCTGCCTTCCTTTTAGTTCTTGGCAGAGGGGATACTCTCGGTCTGATAAACACAACCAATTCCCTATCGCAATAAAGCCCCAGAACCCCAACACGGTAGAACTCTGGGGCAAATATTCTTAACAAATATAATTCACAACACAGTATACATACACCTCATTTCTACTAATACATTTCCTTGACTAGTTTTAATACACAGTAAACATACACCTCATTTCTACTAATACATTTCCTTGACTAGTTTTAATACACAGTAAACATACACCTCATTTCTACTAATACATTTCCTTGACTAGTTTTAATACACAGTAAACATACACCTCATTTCTACTAATACATTTCCTTGACTAGTTTTAATACTACTTTATATGAATTTTAACCTTTTGTCCAAATTTAGGCGCTAATTTGCATATTCATTACTATTGAAACTCTCGGATTTAATCGGAAATGGCTGAATTATATCTTATGACCATGGAACCACACATAGACACCTTATTTGTCAATTTCGATAGTAAAGTACAAGGCATGGTAAAGAACATGGTAAAAGAATAGTGTACAATAAGCAGTTTTGGCGGCCATTTTGTTTATGCAAATTAGATGGTCAAAAACGCAAAATTTCACTTTGGAACAGAGTAAATCTGACTCGGCATACCCGAATTATGCTAAAAAGCCCTGTTCCCAACTTTTACCCAAAAATGCCGTTCGATTTCACATTTTCCATAAAGCCCAACTTTTTATCGCAATTTAGACGCTAATTTGCATATTCCTGAATATTGTAACTCTCGGATTTAATCGGAAATGGCTGAATTATATCTTATGACCATGGAACCACACATAGACACCTTATTTGTCAATTTCGATAGTAAAGTACAAGGCATGGTGAAGAAAATGGTAAAAGTATAGTGTACAATAAGCAGTTTTGGCGGCCATTTTGTTTATGCAAATTAGATTGTCAAAAACTCAAAATTTCTCTTGGGAACCGAGATAATCCGACTCGGTATACCTGAATTATGCTAAAAAGTCTGGTTCCCAACTTTTACCCAAAAATGCCGTTCGATTTCACATTTTCCATAAATCCCACCTGACTATCGTGCCATTATGGCTAACTTGTGCCAATAAGCAACGACGGCCCGCACTCGGCCGTTTAATAACTGTATAGTATGACATTGTCATTAAAGCTGTTAACAATGGGGTTTTTTACAGCGAAAATGCCACCCAAAACACAAGAACTGCTGGGTCAAGAACTATTTTAAGGGCAATTTAAATGTTCCTATAAAAGTGATTGCCTTTGGCCAGATTGAAATTGAAGGAATAAATCAACTGAACTGGATAATATATTTTCTTTAAAGAACTGAACAAATTTTTGCATTAACCCTTTACCCAATAGCCCGTTTATAACATTAAATATAGGTGATCACTTAACCCATTACCCCATAAATACGCCTTTTTACGCCCTTAATTTATTCATGCATTGAGGAAAATAGTTCCAATTTACAAAATTATGAATATGTAAAATAAGAAATATTTTCTATATTCTAGCAAATCTTTGCTTAAAGCAGGCTGAAAGTAAAGCAGAATGCGCCTTAAGGCGCATTCTGCTTTACTTTCAACCTGCTTTAAGAATTACCTTGTTTTCAAAACTAGAAACAGGCTATGGGGTAATGGGTTAAAGCAGGTTGAAAGTAAAGCAGAATGTGCCATAAGGCACATTCAGCTTTACTTTCAGCCTGCTTTAAACTACCATCTGCTAGGCTATATAAAATATGTGTTATGGTTATTGTTCACGAGGGTATAAACAGGAGCTATTTTCTTCAGCGGAGGAATAAATTAGATACGCTTAAAGTCGCTTCTATGGGGGAAAGGGTTAACAATTAAAGCAATGTTGGTATGAGTTTCCTCTGATGAAAATTTGTCTGACTGAATATTAACAGGTGTATGAAACAATCTGATATATGATGGATAAACACAGAACTAAAAGACTATAATATGCAGTAGATTGCTTTATTAACCTTCTATAACCATGTCATTCTAAATTGAAGTTCATTCTAGTACAATGTATAGTCAAACCTGTAACAAGCCACCATTGAACGAAAAGAAATAGCATTCATTTATGAATGGTGACTGCTCAACTCATTCACCCCTGAGACTTTTAATGGGCTATTCCAATTTCAAAATATGTCTAGTCCATTATTGACTATTTAGGGTTGATTTTAACAATATATTTCAAAATGACAAACAGTGTAAACGCTGATCAGAGGGCTCCTTAAGGAGCCCTCTGATCAGGGTCTACACTGTTTGCATGGGACAAGTGTAATCCTCACAGGTACATTGTTTGTAAATGACTAGTATACTCGTCGCTAAGGTTGAATGTGTTAATGCAGGACAAAGGTAATGCAGAATTTGAAAGCTCCTGCATTAAATTTTTCCTGTTTTAAGCTGCCAGTTGATATAACAATTTCAATGAGCTATCTTTCAATGTAATCAAATTCAAAAGTGCTAAATCTATGTGTGACTGGTTATTGAACACAATTTTAAGGTTTGAATCTTACATATCCTTATCACCTGTTAATCCTCTTCTCACCATAATACCATCTCTTTCAAAGCTATTATCTGCAACATTAAGTTAATTTGAGTGTAAAACAGTTTGGGTTCTGATCAGATGTCAAATTCATTATCATCTTATCAAGATTCAAACTGTTTTCAAATGCCAATAAAGTCCAATATGGGAGGCAACAGGTAAAAGATAAAGAGATATGGTATGTCACATGCCCAGTTCCACCTGTAAAGATCTGAAATAATGTTGACCCTATCTTCCGTAGACAAAAGTGCACATGACTTAAATCTGACTGTTTAAGATAGGTGACGGTCTAAAGTAAGATAAAAGTAAAGCAGAAAGTTCCTATAGGAGCTGTATGCTTTGCTTTTATCTTGCTTTAAAATATCCCAAAACTATCAATCAGCTTTCATTTGTGGTGATTAGTTGGACGAGATGGCAGAGGCGTATTAACCCATTACCCCATAGACTGTTTCTAGTCTTGAAGATAAATGACTACTTAAAGCAGGTTAAAAAGCAAATAAGAATGTGCCATTCTTATTTACTTTCAGCATGCTTTAAGCTATTATCTGCTAGAAAATATTTAATATTTATTTTGATACACATTTATGACAATATGGATTTGAATTATTTTCTTCGGTGGAGAACTAAATTAAAAGTGTTGAAATGCGTATTTATGGAGTAATGTGTTAAAGTACTTTTGTTGAAGATTGTTATATTAAATCTTTGACACGTATTTCACATATTGCCTAAGGCCTTAGCGGGGCCATTCCCAGTTTGGCTCTGAGTTCATTAGCTTCCTGTATCTCCAGATCCTCCGCAGACATGTTCCTGCTGCTGCCACCGTGGTCCCTGCGGCGATCTCTGTGTCTGTCCTTGTGTCTGTCCTCCTTGTCTTTATGCTCATGCTTTTTGTGACTTTTATGTTTTCTGTAAAATAGTAAGGATTTGTGACAAAAGTAGGAATAGATTGAATAAGATATACAGTAAAACCTCTCTATTACGACCACAAAAGTGTGTTAATTATTAGGTGTTTACAACAGGTACCTGCTTAAAGCAAGGTGACAGTAAAACAGAAAGCTCTATTAGGAGCTTTCTGTTTTACTGTCACCTTGCTTTAATTTAAGCTGTTACCAGTGTCTTATACAGTGGAGAATCTGTTATTCTTTCCCAATAAACGCGTTTACGCTAAAACTATTATTTACAGTGCAAACAGATTGGAGCCAGATCAGACGCCGGGTAACCAGGCGTCTGATCAGGCTCCAAACTGTTTGCCACCAAGATAAACATGAAATATCAGAATTGACTAAAAGTTGTTCTTTTCTACGTTTTAGTGCTTTGCGTTTGCGTACGTTTGCGTTTAAACGGGAAAGAATAACAGATTCTCCACTGTACAACCTTTAAGCCTTTGTTTTAATGGTTGTCAAAGAGAGTTTTTTCTGTACTAGCTAGAAGTTGGTCATTTTCAATTGTAAAATTGTAACTACAGTGGAGAATCTGTTATTCTTTCCCGTTTAAACGCAAACGTACGCAAACGCAAAGCACTAAAACGTAGAAAAGAACAACTTTTGGACAATTCTGATAATTCTTGTTTATCTTGGTGGCAAACAGTTTGGAGCCTGATCAGACGCCGGGTGACCCGGCATCTGATCTGGCTCCAAACTGTTTGCACTGCAAATAATAGTTTTAGCGTAAACGCGTTTATTGGGAAAGAATAACAGATTCTCCACTGTACAACAATAAGGATTTGTGACAAATGCAGGAACAGATGGAACAAAATATACTTTATACAATTGTTTGATAAAGGACTTCTCGTTATCTCATAGATAAGAGTGCTTATGGTCACTTAACTAAATACCTCATAGAAACACATTTGTACGTATTTAATTTATTCCTCCACTGAAGAAAATAGTTCCAATTTATACAGTCATGAAAGAATTAGTTTCTATATTCTAGCTGAAAGCAGACTGAAAGTAAAGCAGAATGCGCTTTTAGGCACTCCTGCTTTACTTTCTACCTGCTTGAAGTGGCCATCTGACTTCAAACACTAGAAACATACTATGGAGAAAGGGGTTAAATATGTAATTGTATTTTCAAATTGTTTGATCCAGATCAGACATTGAGCAACTTGGTATTGACCAGGATCCAAAACTGCTTGTATTTTTTATTGTATTTCTGGTACAGTGCTCCCTCTCTACAAGTACACCCAATGGGATACACATATTGTGTGTGTTGTTCAGAGGGAGTCGTTATAGAGAGGGAAATTAAGACTTGGCTTACATTTGCAAACAGCATGAATCCAGATCAGATGCCACGTAAGGCAGCGTCTGATCTGGATTCAAGCTGTTTGTCACTCATCATTATACTTATTCTATCAAAATGTCCACTTATATGTTATTTTAAGATAAAACAGCAGACAACAATTTAAGCAGACAATATTGCAGCAGTAAAAAGCGTTATACATAATTGTCCTGCTGAGGGAACTACGACAAGGGTCGTTGTAAGGAGGGAGTCGTTGCTGGGAGGGCCGTTGTAGAGAGGGAGCACTGTAATATGAACTCTTAAAATATGGTAAGGAAGATGACACATTTAGAATTTCAACTTGATATGAGGGAAAGTAAATACTGACCTGTCATCATCTTTATGTCTTTTATCTACAAAATACAGAAAAACAATTTTAACTTACACAAGTGTTAAACAAAGACTTCTTGCAGAAACATAAATATCTTTAAGACAAGTGGTTCCACGACACAGTCCTATACAGTAAACCCCTCTATTACGACCACTAAAGTTTGTTAATGTTTGGGTGTTTAAGGCAGGTGACTATTTAAAGCAAGGTGACAGTGAAACAGAAAGCTCTTTAGGAGCTTTCTGTTTCACTGTCACCTTGCTTTAAGCTGATGCCTGTCTATGATACAATCAATTAGCATACATGTCTAAGTGGTCGAAAAATAGGGGGTTTACTATATTTATACAGTGTTCTGCCGAGGCCGCGTATCTGAGACATTGTTTCTAAAAAATAACGATTGTCGCTTTTATTTTCGTCCCGGGGCGACAATTGTCGCGGTCGAAATGTTTGGGGCCGAATATTGACTGGGCGTGAAATTCTCACGAGTTAGCGATTTTCACGGTGCCTGCATCAAATTTACTTGACTGGTTCTATAATTATTACTGAAATAAATTTTACGCGACACGGAATTGGATAAACCAGTCATATTATTAACCGTGTCTGTCGTCAAGCGCAGGAAATTTAAAAATGGCGTCTCCTGTGAAGAAAAAGCCGAAAACAATTTTAAGTTTCTTCAAACGGACAGTCAGATAATGCCGATTTATCGTCCGGAACAACTTTTGAGCCCTCACCCACTACTTCCGAATCCCCAGCTTCGCTTTTTAAGCATGCAGAACCGCAATAATCGAGGGGAAAATGGTAACCTGATTCCTCTAAAAAGGCTCATCGTCAGTTTCAAGATAAGGGGTTACGCGATTATTCAGTGAAGATAGTGGGATGGGAGATTGGAGACTTTGATTTAAACAGGGCTCTGAAACATTTTAAATCATCCAAAGCAAGAAAGCTCTTTCAATGACAGGTTATACCATGCATTAAAGCACTTTACTTGGAATGTTTCTCCTTTGTCCCCCTTTTTTTGAAAATGTCGCCAACTTTTCATGCCCTCCGAGACATGTGTCCCCAACTTTTGGATGTCTTGGCAGAACACTGTTTATAAAAACACCTTTAAACCTTTCGATCATAACCACCAATGCAAATTTAAAGAGCATTGGCTGCTTCAAAGAAGGATGAAAGTAAAGCAAAAAGCATCAGTAAGATGGTTCAAGCTACTACCTGCCTCAAACACCATCAGTATATTTATACATCCTAGAACACTTAAGTAGAAGAATAGGAAAAGGTGTTAACTTGAGTTTCTGGAGGAAAGAAAGCACAATTTTTTTATCTGCAAAATATCCGCAGGCACTTCTTCCAAATAAAGGGTTATTTCTCTATTTCTATTGATTCTGCTACAGACAGTAATTAGGGCACCAGATTTGGGGAGAATTTACAAAGCTTAAATCTTTATGCCTTCGCCAAACCTTATGCTGTGACTACTCATTAGAATCCTCTCAAATAGTTGTTACATCATAGGTTTTGGTGCAGACACAAAGGAGAAACTATTAGACAATTTAGTTAACTCCCTCTTATCTACTATGTTTTTTATCTTTTACCAATATATGACATACCTGATTTTCTTTCCCTATCCCTTTCTCTGGATCTGGACCGTTTTCTTGTCCGATCTCGATCTCTGAAAAAGATTAAGCATCAATGATAGTCATGTACCATTTCAGTTATTCTGATGACGTGTATTTTAAATTCAGTCTTAGTCCAACAAAGACATACTCAACTGTGTTATTAAAAGTTGAATGGATTTTTATTAAACAGTAACAATGCTGAATGTTTCCATTGTGTTGAAAAAATCCCAAGTGTATGTTTAATTTTATGGGCATTTGCTAAACAACATCTAAAATGTTATCATACAGTGCATGACGTGGTTAGAAGCCTTCTGATTAGGGCCTACACTGTTTGTATAGGATGCATGCACTATTTTCCCCAAACAATAAGGTTTAATGTAAACCATAAGGATAGGAGCTACATACTGTTCATACAGCCAAGTGGTACAGGTAAGTCATAAACATATTCATCTCTAGTGACAAGTATACTCCTCATTAACAAACAGTTTCCCTGTAGAGAGTACACTTGTCTTATGCAAACAGTGTAGACCCTGATCAGAGGGCTCCTGCAGGAACCCTCTGATCAGGGTCTGCACAGTTTGTCATTTTGCAACATAATGTTAAAATTAACTTAAAATGTGAAAAGAAGAGCACCACATGCGGGTCCCAATGCTTGTCTGTTTTTTAAGATCAGTGAAAAATACATCAATCAAAATTAGGTCATAGGTAAAGGTCAATTCGTAATATTATGGTATGTCTGGATAGGAATTGTCAAGATGAACATGCATCCCAAAAATTAAGGTTGTAGATGAAAAATTGAACAAGTAATGGCCAACGTTAAGATTTTGGACGACAACAATAATGCGGATGCCGGACTGAAAACATTAGGCTAATTTAGCTCATATTTTTTCTTTAAAAAAAACCCCAGACGAGCTTAAAAAAGAACTAGACTTAATTCGGTATGCAAATTGTCCATTGGAAGTCTCAGGGATGAATGATTTACCATCCTAGCATAGATATAGTCATGACATCAAAGTCAAATATGACGGGGAATATTTCAAATACAACGCTCCCTCCCTACGAGGACTCCCTCCTTACAACGACCCTTACATATGTTCCCCAAACAAGAAGAATATACCCAACCTTTTCACGACTGTAATGTCGTCTGCTTAAAATTGTTGTCTGCTGTTTTTCTCAAAGTTACATTATGGACATTTTGACAGGAAAAACTTAATGAAGAGCAACAAACAGCTTAAATCCAGATCAGACGCCGCGTTACACGGTGTCTGATCTGGATTTAAGCTGTTTGCAAATGTAAGCCTAGTTCCCTCCCTATAACGACTCCTTCCGAACAACGCACACAATATTTGTCTCCCATTGGATGTAGTTGTAGAGAGGGAGCGCTGTACCTGTTTCTTTATTTCTCTATCAAGCTTAGTTGTGACTTCTCATCTAATTAGAATTGTCTTAGAGAATACTCACAACCTAGAGATTGATGGAGATACCCAGAATAAAGCATAAGAATTAAACAAGTGACGATAAGAAGCAGATTTAAAACACACCTGTGTTTTGGAGAAGGTGACCGTCTACCTCTGGGCGATGGACTTCTGGGTTTTTCTGGTTTCTTTTTCTCTGGTACAGGTTCCTGATATGCCTCCTGTGAAAACGTGAACATTGTATAATATTAACCCATTACCCCATAAATACCCCTTTTTTATGCTTTGAATGGATTCCTCCACCGAAGAAAATAGTTATGGTCATGTATCATTAGAAATATTTTCTATATTCTAGCGGATGGTAGCTTAACCCTTTGAACCCTAATCCCGCATATAGGCGTCATTATCAAACAGTGAACATGTGAATAGTACACTTGTCCTGTGCAAACAGTGAAGACCCAGATCAGAGGGGTCCAAAAGGAGCCCTCTAATCAGGGTCTTCACTGTTTGTCATAATGCCAAGCATTGACAAAAACAACCCTTAAAAGTCAGAAATGGACTAGACTAAAATGGAAACTGGAATTTTCCATTTAAAGTTTCAGGGAGGAAAGAGTTAAAGCAGGCTGAAAGTAAAGCAGAATGCGCCTTAAGGCACATTCTGCTTTGCTTTCAACCTGCTTTAAGTGATCATCTTTCTTTAAAACTAGAAACAGGCTATTCGGTAATGGGTTAAGGAACCACCAAAAATGGTATATGTATAGACTTTTAGACAAGTGGTAGCTTAATGCAGGACGAGGTAATGCAGAAAGCTCTTATAGGAGCTTTCTTCATTATTTTTGCCTTCGCTGTTTGCTAAATACACATTTGACTGTATGTGCCTACACATTTTCATATGCAAAACTATCTGAGGATTCTGCATTTAACCCTTTCCTCCATAGATAAAAGTGCACATGAACTGCATGCACAGTATTCCCTCTCTACAACGGCCCTCCTAACAACGACTCTCTCCTTACAATGACCCTTGCCGCAGTTCCCTAAACAGGACCATTATGTCTAACGATTTTACTGCTGTAATATCATCTGCTTTAAGTTGTTGGCTGCTGTTTTTATCAAAGTTACATATTGGACATTTTGAGAGAAAAAAAAACTTAATGAAGAGTGACAAACAACTTGAATCCAGATCAGATGCTGCATTAGGCGGTGTCTGATCTGGATTCAAGCTGTTTGCAAATGTAAAATAATTTCCCTCCCTATAAAGACTCCTCCCGAACAATGCACACAATATGTGTCTCCCATTGGGTGTCGTTGTAGAGAAAGAGCGCTGTATATCCATTTTGGGCAATTGACTGCTTAACCCATTACCCCATAGCCTGTTTTTAGTATAGGCCACTTTTGAAATATGTTCATTTTAAGCGAGGTTGTAATAATGAAATTCAATGATAAGTTATAAACCTAAGTTAACCCATTACCCCATAAATACACCTTTTTACGCCTTTTATGTATACCTCCACTACAGAAAATATTTCTTGATTATACAGTCATGAATAAGCACAATAGGATATATTTCTTTAAAAACATAGTAAAGATTATCCCACAGCTCCAGATAGGAATAAGTAAATAAAACATTTCAAGCATTATCTCCTACCCTTTACCCCATTGCGTGTTTCTAGTTTTAAATATGGGTGACCACTTAAAGCAGGTTGTAAGTAAAGCAGAATGTGCCTTAAGGCACATTCTGCTATACTTTCAGCCTGCTTTAAGCTACCATCTGCTAGGATATAGAAATTATTTCTTTTGGTGCATGTTCATGATTGTATAAATTTGAACTAAAACTAATTTCTTCAGTGGAGGAATAAATTAAATGTGCTAAAAGGCACTTCTTTTGAGGAAAGGGTTAATATCTGCAACAAACCCTATGGTGTGACTACTCACTAGAACTGTCTCTTCGAGATGGTTCGAATGAATGGTCACACCAAAGGGTTTAGTGCATACATATAGATTTTAGAATTGGAAATACTCCCCTAATCTGGAGCCCTGTTATCCATTATACTCAACGACAGATGTTTATCAGCCTTAAAATATTTTATATGAACACAATACCATTAGTTCTTCGTCTTCTTCTTCATCAGATTCCATATCTTCCAAGTCTTCATCAAGGGCACTAACTCTAGCATCCAGCAGGTTACTTTCTTCTAACACCATACGTTTCTGAAGAAAAAACAACAATCACAACCATAATCTGACAGTCAACACCTTGAATTACATGTTTTTGATCAAGACCTAATGTACTAACTTATTTACTCCTAGGTAGCTGCATGAGGCATAATGAAAGTAAAGCTTTTTAAGGAGCTTTGTGATTTACCAACCATTTGTCTTAATCATTGAAAAAGACTAGAAAATGTTTGTGAAACATAGCATGCCTTTGCTAAATGCAAAATCTAACAAGCACTAGATTTAAATACTTAGGTCCTGCATGGTAAAGAGCCATAGAAAAGTCCTTTTGGAGACTTCTGCTCTACTTATATCTGACGTTAAGTAGACACATACCAGCTGAGCAAACACTGGCACAAGCTATGAAGAAAAGGGTAAAATACATTAAAGACATTGACACTAAATTATAATATGAATGAGTCTACCCACCTGTATTCTAGGCATTATGATGTCACAACATCTTTCTTCTCTAAGCAGCTCATCAATGTACTCATCCATATGAATAATCTCAAAACCTAAAACAAATAAAAAATATTGAATCATCATTGCTTAAACATAGATCATGGCTCAAGATATCGGGAGCATTTCAAAAACTAAAATGGTCATGTTTGAACTAAACCCAGGGCTCCAGATAAGGAGGAGTAATCTCAACAAATCCAACACTTCCTCACTTATACAGCACCAAATCCTATGGTGTTACTACTCATTAGAATCATCTCTTCGAGACGATTCTAATGAGTAGTGACACCATAGGGTTTAAAGCAGAAATAAAGATTTTAGATTTTGAAATACTCCCCTTATCTGGAGCCCTGTAACCCCATTGCTGTGATTACTTGAAGAGACGATTCTATTGAGTACTTACACTATAGGATTTGGTGCCAACATTTCAATACTTATTCAGAGCACCAGATAAGGGTAGTTTTTCAAAAATTAAAATCTTTATTTTTGAATTAAACCCTATGGTGTCACTACTCATTAGAATCGTCTCGAAGAGACGATTCTAATGAGTAGTAAAACCATAGGATTTGGTGCTGAAATGAGTGAGAAAAAGTTTGATTTGTTGAAATAATTCACTCTTATCTGGAGCCCTGCTTTTTAGCTCACCTGAGCCGAAGGCTCAAGGTGAGCTGTTGTGATCGCCCGCCGTCCGTCGTCCGTCTGTCCGTCTGTCCGTCCGTTCAAATTTACTTCAAGCGACAACTCCTCTGAAACCGCGAGTCTGAGGAAAAAACTAATTTGCTCACGGTGTTCCTTGGATGCTTCTCTACAGAAATTGTTAAAATGAAAGTTTAAAGTGGACTACTTATTGAAATTTATTAAAAAAAGTGAAAAACTTTAAACAAGTGTTTTGTAAAAAACCACTGTTCCCACACCTTAGATATTGCATGAATAGTATCTTCTACTAAATCACTTTCAAAATTGTAAAAAATCAAAACCCTAGGATCAAATTTGACTCAACCCTGGCCATATCAGTGCTTTTTGATGCAGGTCTGACAGTAAAAACTCTCTAATGATCCGTTTTATACAGACGCATTGTATCTTCCAGGCTAAGAAGCTACCCTTATACTAAATGCAACATTTTTGCAAACAGTTTGGATCCAGGTCAGATTGCCACATAATGCTGCATCTAATCTGGATCTAAACTATTTGCCACTCATTTACATATTTTCTTATATTTAGAAAATATAAGTTATTATTTTTTACATATTTCACATACAAACATTTGGAGCAGACAACAGTTCAGCATAATAATAGTCATTTCTCTCTGAGACCGTCTCCAATTGCATAACTGACCCATAGCTAGCTCTGAACTCAGGTCACTGAGATACATAACAGAAATGAAAGTGATGTCTGCTATTTTATGCTCAAGCACAACTTAGTTCGAGGCATATTACTTTTGGTCTGTCTGTTTGTTTGTTTGTGTTTTGTTTGTTTGTTTATCTTTCTGTCTATCAGTCCACAATTAATTCTTGGCCATAAACAGTATGGATCCAGGTCAGATGCCACATAATGCTGCTTCTAATCTGGATCCAAACTATTTGCCACTCATTTACATAGTTTCTTATATTTAGAAAATGTAAATAATGATATTTATTAACCTATTAACCCATACATATTCTTTTTTATGTCTTTAATTTATTCTTCCACAGAAGAAAATATTTCACTTTATACAGTCATTGTTGTCTTTAACAATTGCTTCAAATGACATCTCCTCATATACCGCTGAAAAGATTTCAACCAAACTTTACACGAATGTTCCTTGGGTCAAGTTCTTTCAAAATTGTTCAAAGAATTTAAAACAATGTAGAACTCTGGTTGCCATGGCAACCAAGTGAAAAAATAAGGAAATCTTAAAAAAAAATCTTGTCTGAAACTACAAGGGCCAGATCTTAGACATTTGTCACATAGCATCATCTACAGGTCCTCTATCAAACTACAAACTATGCCCCTGGGGTCAAAATTGGCCCCGCCCAGGGGGTCACAGTTTAACATAGAGTTATATAGTGAAATTTTCAAATGTCTTCTCCTCTGAAACTAATATGGCCAGAGCTTTGATATCTGGCTTGGTGACACTTTTAGATGTCCTATACCAATAAGGTTCAAATGGTTCTGGTCGATTGCATATCATCTACAGGTCCTCTATCAAGTTTGTACAAATTATGCCCCTGGGGTCAAAATTAGCCCCACTCCGGGGGTCACAGTTTTCATACGTCTTCTTTTCTGAAGCTAATATAGCCAGAGCTTTGATATTCGGCATGGTGTTACTTCTAGATGTCCTGTATCTATTTTGTTCAAATGGTTCCAGTCTGTTGCATATGTAGGTCACAGGAGCTAAAAATAGATTTTTTCAATGGAAACTTAAAAAAAATCTTCTTGTCTAGAACCCTAGTACCCTGATCTTAGATATTTGGAACATAGCATCATCTACAGGTCCTCTATCAAGATTGTTCAAATTATGCCCCTCGGGTAAAAAATGACCCCGTCCTGGACTTAAATCATTATCTCCATTTTGATGTACAGCTATTCTCAGGTGAGCGACATATGCCCCATGGGGCTCTTGTTTATCTTATAACTACTCGATCACCATGTTTCTTCATCCAGTCATCACTTAAACCCTTTCCCCCACACAAGCGCCTTTTAGCGCATTCAGTTTAAGAAGAAAATAGTTCCAATTTATACAGTGAAGAACATGTATCATTAGAAATATTTTCTTTATTCTAGCAGGTGAAAGCTTAAAGCAGGCTGAAAGTAAAGCAGAATGCGCCTTAAGGCGCATTCTGCTTTACTTTCAACCTGCTTTAAGTAGTCGCCTATTTTCAAAACTATATATGGGCTATGGGGGAAAAGGGTTAACCCATTACTTTAATGTGAACCTATTTTCTTTTAAATGGAGAAATAATTTAAAAGTGTGTTAAAAGGCACACTTATTGAGTAATGGGTCAACACAAGCTAGCTTGTAGATCTATCAATTACCTCCATCTCTCTTTTGATGTTTCAATTTCCTGTAATCTAGATAGAGAGGCTCCAGATACTTGTAGCAATCAGTGGCAGATCCTGTCAATCTCATGTAAAGTGCACCCAGAGCTCGAACATACCTGAAGACAAATTTATCATGAGATAAAAGGCTTCTCAAACATTGCAAACAGTGTAGATCAGCTTCTGTTAGAAACCTCATCAGGATCTAGACTATTGGAATTTGTTCTTTATCAGTTCATGGAGTGATCTGTACACTATATTACTTGATCTAGGTATATGTTTGCAGTATTTGCAATGCACTGGCTGTGTTGGGTCTACATTGTAGGATATCCAATTTTTGAGAGTCCTGCTTCTCATTATGCAGTGCATTTTCTTAAACCTTTCCCCAATTACATGTATTTGAATGTAAAAGACCAGGAGCTGCCATGGCAGGATAAAAATTTAGCAAAAAACTCTTTTAGAAGCTTTCTGCATGATTTTCAGTCTGCTTGGCTCTTCATTATAGGACATGGTCAGGCGCGTAGCTACCTGTACGCAAAAAACGCAACTGCATACACATTGTCCTCAAAAATTGAAAAATTAAAAAGTCCAAAAATGCAATAAAAGTCGGTGGGGGTAGGGGGTTAGAGATTAATGGCCGGTAGATAACCTGTCCAAAAACTATTATCCTAGAATAAACAATTCATGTTATATAGAGTCATGTTGGTATTTTACCTGTTTTGAATGCTGGAAACGCCTTCAGAGACAACCTAGAAATAAAAATTTCCCGGGGCAGCATGCCCCCGAACCCACCTAGTAAAAGTGCGTACACCGATGGGATGGGCCGATGTAGGGGTATAGATTAGAGAATGAAGGCTGGAAGACAATCTGTTAGAAAAAATATTATCCTAGAACTAATACTTTGTTATCTTGAGTCAATTTTGACATATATCTATGTTAGCATTTTTTCCTGTTTTGAATGCGGGAAATGCCCTCAGAACGCACCAGAGACCATCTAGGAATAAAAATTTCCCACGGTAGCATGGCCCCGGACCCTCGACCCCCAATATGAGTGCGTGCACTAATTGTTGGGATGGATGGATCAGTTGGGTTTTACGGCACTGAGACACAAAATAGGTCATATAGCGCAGATGAAGGATGATGAGATGATATGATATGATTTCAGGAAGGTGATTTCGGCTAATCTCATTCGTTGATAAGCAGCGCATGGGATCAAAACCACCGACCTGCCTTCCTTTTAGTTCTTGGCAGAGGGGATAATCTCGGTCTAATAAATAGAAAAAAATCCCCTATGTTAAACCCCAGAACTTCGATAAAATAGGAAGGTTTCTGGGGCTAATTGTTGGGGGTAGGGAATAGAGATTAATGGCCGGAAGACATCCCCTCATTGATTTTTAATCCTAGATGAAACAATTTACGTTATTTTTTATTCGAATTTCACATGGATTCATGTGGTATTTTACTTGCTTTGATTGCGCAAACCGATTGCGCGAAATGCCCTCAGCACGCTACAGAGACCATCTATGAACAAAATTTTCCCGGAGGAACATGCCCCCGGACCCCACCCCCTAGTAAGAATTTAGAAGTGCGTTCACCAAATGGTCTAGCTTTGCCCCTGACTTCTAGATTTGCCCCTGAAGTGTGCTCCTCAATCGCTTTTTGTTTCCGACTGGCCTGCTTTATCATGTTCTCAAAAGAATCGTAAATGCAAATGGTTCTGATGCAGATCTAAATAATATATGTCACAGATTGTCGGTTTGAAATTAACATTCATGACTTTGTCGGTGATGTCGTTTTTGGGTGTTTTACATCATTTTTTGTATAGATTTATGTTATTTTATCACAAGTTTCTAAGGCGGGAAACATCCTCAAAATGCACCAGAGACCATCTAGGAATAAAATTTTCCCGGGGGAGCATGCCCCCGGAACCCCCTAGTCAAAGTGCGTACACTTGCTAAATGTTCTAGCTACGCCCCTGATGGTAGAAGCATGCAGAAACTTTTTTATGAAGAAACAGAGAAACTGAATTTCAATGAAGAACACAGGGTAGAAACATTGAATCAGAAGCATTTATAAATAACATATATTTGACAAGAATTTAAAAAATAATAATTCATTAAATCATGAATGGAACATAAAATTTCACCTAAACAAGAGCCCCATGGGGCATATGTCGCTCACCTGAGAATAGCTGTACATCAAAATGGAGATAATGATTTAAGTCCAGGACGGGGTCATTTTTTACCCGAGGGGCATAATTTGAACAATCTTGATAGAGGACCTGTAGATGATGCTATGTTCCAAATATCTAAGATCAGGGTACTAGGGTTCTAGACAAGAAGATTTTTTTTAAGTTTCCATTGAAAAAATCTGTTTTTAGCTCCTGTGACCTACATATGCAACAGACTGGAACCATTTGAACAAAATAGATAAAGGACATCTAGAAGTAACACCATGCCGAATATCAAAGCTCTGGCTATATTAGCTTCAGAAAAGAAGACGTATGAAAACTGTGACCCCCGGAGTGGGGCTAATTTTGACCCCAGGGGCATAATTTGTACAAACTTGATAGAGGACCTGTAGATGATATGCAATCGACCAGAACCATTTGAACCTTATTTGTATAGGACATCTAAAAGTGTCACCAAGCCAGATATCAAAGCTCTGGCCATATTAGTTTCAGAGGAGAAGACATTTGAAAATTTCACTATATAACTCTATGTTAAACTGTGACCCCCTGGGCGGGGCCAATTTTGACCCCAGGGGCATAGTTTGTAGTTTGATAGAGGACCTGTAGATGATGCTATGTGACAAATGTCTAAGATCTGGCCCTTGTAGTTTCAGACAAGAAGATTTTTTAAGATTTCCTTATTTTTTCACTTGGTTGCCATGGCAACCAGAGTTCTACATTGTTTTTAATTCTTTGAACAATTTTGAAAGAACTTGACCCAAGGAACATTCGTGTAAAGTTTGGTTGAAATCTTTTCAGCGGTATATGAGGAGATGTCATTTGAAGCAATTGTTAAAGACAACAATGACTGTATAAAGTGAAATATTTTCTTCTGTGGAAGAATAAATTAAAGACATAAAAAAGAATATGTATGGGTTAATAGGTTAATAAATATCATTATTTACATTTTCTAAATATAAGAAACTATATGTAAATGAGTGGCAAATAGTTTGGATCCAGATTAGAAGCAGCATTATGTGGCATCTGACCTGGATCCATACTGTTTATGGCCAAGAATTAATTGTGGACTGATAGACAGAAAGATAAACAAACAAACAAAACACAAACAAACAAACAGACAGACCAAAAGTAATATGCCTCGAACTAAGTTGTGCTTGAGCATAAAATAGCAGACATCACTTTCATTTCTGTTATGTATCTCAGTGACCTGAGTTCAGAGCTAGCTATGGGTCAGTTATGCAATTGGAGACGGTCTCAGAGAGAAATGACTATTATTATGCTGAACTGTTGTCTGCTCCAAATGTTTGTATGTGAAATATGTAAAAAATAATAACTTATATTTTCTTAATATAAGAAAATATGTAAATGAGTGGCAAATAGTTTAGATCCAGATTAGATGCAGCATTATGTGGCATCTGACCTGGATCCAAACTGTTTGCAAAAATGTTGCATTTAGTATAAGGGTAGCTTCTTAGCCTGGAAGATACAATGCGTCTGTATAAAACGGATCATTAGAGAGTTTTTACTGTCAGACCTGCATCAAAAAGCACTGATATGGCCAGGGTTGAGTCAAATTTGATCCTAGGGTTTTGATTTTTTACAATTTTGAAAGTGATTTAGTAGAAGATACTATTCATGCAATATCTAAGGTGTGGGAACAGTGGTTTTTTACAAAAAACTTGTTTAAAGTTTTTCACTTTTTTTAATAAATTTCAATAAGTAGTCCACTTTAAACTTTCATTTTAACAATTTCTGTAGAGAAGCATCCAAGGAACACCGTGAGCAAATTAGGTTTTTCCTCAGACTCGCGGTTTCAGAGGAGTTGTCGCTTGAAGTAAATTTGAACGGACGGACAGACGGACGGACGGACAGACGGACGACGGACGGCGGGCGATCACAACAGCTCACCTTGAGCCTTGGGCTCAGGTGAGCTAAAAATCATTAAAGGTGATCAACACCCTGCCATACCATTTGCAATTTCATAGCAATAGCGACAAATAACCCCTCTGATCCTGTTGCACAAAATTCAGTTATCATAACGTTCCTGTGAACACAGCTTCAAATGATGATAAATAAACAAACTGAGAAAAAAAGTTGTTTTAGTTCATACTGGGAGTGTTAAGTTGTTAACCCGTTACCCCAATGAGGCCATTGCATGTTTCTAGTTTTGAAAACATATGACCACTTATAGCAGGTTGAAAGTAAAGCAGAATTGGCACAGTCTGCTTTACTTTCAGTCTGCTTTAAGCTACCATAATCTAGGATATGGAATATCTGTCTTCTGGTGCATATTCATGACTGTATAAAAATTAAAATTAAACATTGTTTCTTCATTGGAGGAATTATTTAAAGGTGTAAACACTAAACAGGCACATTTATATTTGGTAATTGGTTAAAAGCATGATAGCAAGTTAGTAAACTTTTACTCTCAATTCCTTTAGAAAATATCATGAAGACATGAGTACCATGGCAGGCATTGGGCATAGTTTATAAGTAAGGCATTTTAGTTTGGTTGCTCACTTGAAGTCTTCATTTCTGATGAACTCAACAATGATGTCTTTCTCTGGCTGTATCTGAAGCATTTTCAGAAGCAGGCACAAAAATGGAGCAGGCTTGACATTTCCTCCGTACACTCCACCAACATACTTCAGGGCCATGGCCTTGTCAACAAGTAGCTCAGCTGGAAACAAACACATTCAAAACTGTTGTTTCAAGATTTAACAAAATCAAATTTAACCCATTACTCCATAGATGCACATTTATATGCATTTAATTTATTCCTTCACTGAAGAAATTTTTTAAATTTATCTCAGGAATATCATTATGACTATGTATCATAAGAAAAAATTTCTATTTTCTAGAAGATGATAAGTTTATAGCAGGCTTAAAGTAAAGCTTTACTTTCAACCTGCTTTAAGTGGTCATCTATCTTTAATACTAGAACAATACCATGGAGTAAACGGTTAAGATATTGACTTTCAAATAATCATTGATGTAGCAAAAATTCTAAATGCTCCTGATATATGGGTTTATTGATCTCAATCAACAGGGAAATGTCCATAGAATTGTAAGGTATGTCATTCATAGCCTAGATCTTGATTTGAAGTGAGTTAATGACTCTGAAAGTTGAGCGTTTTACTAATAGATTATATCCTTGATTCCTACATTATCTGGGTTTCCTATAACTTTGGAAGGATTGATGAGTTGGGTTTTACGGCACATGCGACCTACTTACATAGAACTGGTCATAGTTCAAAGCCATTTCCAGTTGTAAACCAACTACTGTTATCAACAGAGCCGAAAAACTTAAAATGAGGAAAGAACTGGGAATTATTATATAGATCTAGTTAAACTTTGAAGAAAAAAACCGAATACAAAAACAGTTTACTGATCATGTACCCTTTTTTCTAAATTTGCTTTATTAAGTCTAGCAAGTGTCTTGGATCCAATTTGACCTTTCATGTGCAGTAAAACGTAAAGATTTACCCAAGTGAGTAGAACTTCTGAGGCCCCTTTGTTACCTGGATGTTGACTTCATACTCCTGATGTAATAGGAAATTGCAGCACTGAATTTTCTGCACAGAGTTAGTTTAAATAATTGGTATATTTATCTGTATCTATACGTCGTAGAATCCTATAATACTGGCTTTTTCATGACAGGTTCAAATGTTGAGTAGTTTGGTTACTTTTTAAAAGTGTTATTTTCAGTTAGAAAACTATATTTCTCAATTTTTCTTCAAGACAGCTCCCATTTGTACTGTAACTCTTTATTCACTAAGTGTCCAAAAGATACATGAGATGGGTAATCCTATATATGCGTGGCTCAGTGGTACAGTGGTAGAGCTTCAGCTTGCATGGTGGGAGGTTGCAGGTTCAATCCCCGTCCGACCCGCGGATAGAATTTACTATTCCGGTCACCACGATCTTCTTTACCAACAGGTTACCATGCAAGAGTAAACACACCACCATTTTGTCTTTCATTATTTAGCGCCCATTGCCATTATAATTAAACTTATGTCATTTAATTCCTTATTTCCTCCACTTTCTACATGTTTATAACCTTATCAGGGATTTCCCCAGGAATTTCTGAAGGCATGTTGAATTTGGGGCATAGGGGAAGGGTGCGGGAGGCGAAAAATTTTGCTCTTTAATCAATGAAATAGTGCATTTTTGGCATTAAGTTTTCACTTATTCAACCCCACCCACTGGTGGCCATGTTGTTTGAGCTAGGAAGATTATTGGAAGAAAACTGGCAAATGGTCACCCATGAATCATCATTTGTGTACAATACTTCTTAAATCAGAACAACAGTTTCAGAGAAAAAAAATTTGAAATTTTTTCTATAAAGAAATAATAGGAAAACTTGCCCCTCCCACTGGTAGCCATGTTTTTTTTTTAATAACAAAAAGATTTTAAGAAATCTGGTAGAGGATCATCAATTGACCATTTGTGTAAAATTATTTTTTAATTTGGACCAGTAGTTTCAGAGAAGAAGATTTTTAAAGTTTTTAGTAAACAGTAACATAAGGAAAACTTGCCCCACACACTGGTGGCCATGTTATTTAAGATAACAAAATGATTTTAAGAAATCTGCTAGAGGATCATCAATTGACCATTTGTGTAAAATTATTTTTAATTTGGACCAGTAGTTTCAGAGAAGAAGATTTTTAAAGTTTTTAGTATACAGTAACATAAGGAAAACTTGCCCCACACACTGGTGGCCATGTTATTTAAGATAACAAAATGATTTTAAGAAATCTAGTAGAGGATCATCAATTGACCATTTGTGTAAAATTATTTTTAATTTGAACCAGTAGTTTCAGAGCAGATGATTTTTAAAGTTTTTAGTAAACAGTAACATAAGGAAAACTTGCCCCACCCACTGGCGGCCATGTTTTTTAAGATAACAAAATGATTTTAAGAAATCTGCTAGAGGATCATCAATTGACCATTTGTTTAAAATTATTTTAAATTGGACCAGTAGTTTCAGAGAAGAAGATTTTTAAAGTTTTTAGTATACAGTAACATAAGGAAAACTTGCCCCACCCACTGGCAGCCATGTTTTTTTTTTAGATATCAAAATAATTTTAAGAAATCTGGTAGAGGGTCACCCATGGATCATTTGCATAAAATTACTTTCAAATCGGACCAATAGTTTTTGACAAGAAGATTTTTAAAGTTTTCACTATATATATATATATAGCCATATGAAGAAAATCTGCCCCACCCACTAGCGGCCATGTTTTTTAAGATAGGAATTTTTTTTCTTGAGGTTAAAGAAAAGAAATTGTTTTTGTTCTCTATCGAAGATAGATCTAAATCTAGGGTAATATAATGGAGGTCTCGTAAAAAAAAAATATATATATATTTTTTTTTATGTGTCAAGAACCTGTGGGTTAAGACACATAGAAAAATTCACTGCATCCCGGCAAGTGGATGTCAAATGGTGGATTTATGTTTACTTTAAGCCTGCTCTTAACATCCATCCATCATAAAAACAGAAAACTCTGTGAAGAATTAAATAGACTGTTTGACTTTGTCATGAGATAAAACAAAGTCTACTTGAATATTTGTTGTCACGATTGTTTTCTGTTTCAATATTTAATCTCCCAAGTATTCAATTTCAATTTCCCAAAAATACCAGAAAGCTATTTTAAGAGATTCATCGTTTCCCGCGTGTATGTGTTGCCTTTGTTCTTCTCTTGTAACTTATTTCCCGATTTTCCCGAAACTCCCACGAAAAACGTCTTCCGCGACGATAGCTAGCCATTGCCTACGAGTAAGAGCTAATTTTAAACACCGCAATTGATGTTAATTTCCTGTCATTCTAAATGGAAGTTTATAACGTCTAATCTAATTGGATGTTTTCAAAAAATGACGCTAGGAAGCATGCCGCGCATTTGGATTTCATTTCGGAAGTTTGGAATACTGTTTGCGTCTGTTACGTGATTATTAATACGGAGTTGTGCGGAAATGAATTCTAAAAGGTAATTTATATTCATTTAAAACATTCGTTTGTTCAGTATTTGCGGAGAATTTCCTTATTAAACAGGCCCCGTATCGAGGATATTTTTCCGAGGCGACACACGATTTCACGTCTCTTTATTCGCGGCGAATTTTCAGTCCACCGTTAATCATCTTTTGAATGTTAAATTCGGGAAAAGGAATGTCCGAGATTCCGGTTTCGGCTAGTATTTATTTTTCTTTCAGCGTTGTTCGTAGCTTGTTTTCCGAAAATCATTCAAGTCGCTGTTTGTAAAGTAAGCCATGTTCGGCATGTTGTAGAATCTACCCGCATCAAAAACAGAACTAGCGGTTTTAGAAACGTCAATCAAAAGTTAATCTCCCTCAAAATGGAACGAGTCCCTGTCAATCACCGTTTAGATAAGAAAATTCGGCTCCTGATTGGTTGATGAAGCTAAGAACACGCCCGACAAGCTTGACGGCGTTTGGCATATGAAATAATTACTGGAATACACAACACAGAGCCCTGATTAAGGCTAGTCGCTCTACAGATTAAGACATGTCGGCCAGATCAAAGCATGTCGCGAAGAGACCGCTGGGAAGGAAGACATGTCGCCCGCGACAGGCGAAAACGGCCTGGGGAAATCCCTGCTTATAGGAACCAACAGTTTTGATTATTGAAATATTGTCTGTGTTTGTATTTATACTATGATATATTCTACAGCATTTCGTCAGAAAAAAGAATAAATTTTGACATTTCAAATTTGAATATCTCTACATTCAAAAGTGGTACTGCATTGAAACATTCACTTTCTTTTTTCAAGACCCTTCAAATTGAAATGGTATATATAGAAAGTCATATTTTCATAAACTTTTAGAAAAAGTCTGACATCTCTACCCATGGGGGGTTCGGGGGCGCTAGCCCGTGATTAATATGTCATTATTTCCCGGACTTTTTGGGGACCGGCAAAGTACATTGTAAATTAGGCGTTCCCGACCGGCTCAAACCAAAGGGGATAGAATTTACTTTGCCGGTCCCCATGCTCTTCTTTACCAACAGGTTGTCATGCAAGAGTAAACACGCCACCATTCTGTCTTTCATTTCAAAGCGACCATGGGGGGTTCGTGGGCGCCGCTAGCCCCTGATTATTCTGTTGAAAAAGGTACGAAGAGTCCTATTTTGTGGTCAAAGTCCCGTTATTTGCCAAGATAGCCTATTTCTCACGGGGTTCTATATTCTGTTTTCCAGTGCTACGTCATACCCTCTTTGTTTACACTTAGCAAGCACGCGCACTCGGGGACAACATAATCTACATAAGTTTGTGCAGCAGGGCGTTTAATCTCATTCTTTTTTACACATTATTATCTGAATATGTCCTATGAATACTATGAAGGTCTTACTTAAGTTGAAAAAGCGTGATTTTACCGAAAATTAGAATTATTTTTTTCTCCGAGTAAGACCGCCGCAATCCGAATGAAGAACCGAGAGTATGGGCGTGTTCGATTATCAGTCCGGAATTGACGGAATCGAAATCGAATTGTCTGGAATTCAATTCCAGAACTGTTCTATCAGTTCTGTTCAAGGAGGTGGTGTGAGCAGAATCGTGACGTATCATCATGGTTCCCGGCACAATTTGCCAACGCTTCGACAGCAAATTTATACTAAGCAGGGAACCAGACTACCATATTTGCAAGGGTTCAATTCAGGTTTTATTCGATTTACTAATTCCATTGAATCGTTCCAAACAGTTCTGGAACTGATAATCGAACACGCCCTATGCGTATGACACTAAAAACCAGGATGACTGGAAAAGAGAATGAACAGTAAAATGTCATTATTTCCCAGAAGTTTTGGGGACCGGCATGGTAAAGGTGTTCCACCAAAGGCTTAAAAATTGGTAGTAAGGCTTTCCTCCTTGGGGCTACTAGGGATTTCGATTTAGCATTACGACTGGTTCGTCGGTGTCATAGGGCGAAATCAGACCGGGCCGACACCGAATGCAATTAACAAAACGATAAAGTATCAACATTTAGACAGAGTTGTCGTTACCTGTTAATGCGAAACATTCTTCTTTCCAATATCTGCATTCGTATATTCTTGTACGAATGATTTTCTCCACCAAATATTGTGGGTTTGTTCCTTTTATTGAATGGGCATCTTTCACCGTACGATTCGCCATTATCGCGATTTGATCCGAATGACTAGACGCTTGGAATGATTATTGGTACTCGAAATTCATCATAAACAAGAGGAACTAACTACAAAAATCGGGCACCAACTGAAATCCAGCAATTCGCCCTCGGTTCATTTTAGAAAAAAAAATCATGAAACCGAGTCAAACAGACATCGCAAGGCGTAAAATACTCGAGATGTCCAAAGCGATAAGTGTGTGCTCTGAACAGGTAGTGTAACAACATAATTTATGGTACAGTTATTACAAATTATATGTTTTGTGACTTAAAGGTAGGAATATTTTATTGGAATTTATTGTTCGCACCGTGATCTATTCGTACTTACGTGGGTATGCTTTAAAGGGACTCGCAACCGGATGGTGTACTTGTCAAAATAAAATAAAATACTCAAATAAAAGCAAATTTGTGGCATTATTTGGCTTCTGACATTAAAAAAATATGATCAGTCCAAAAAAAGTCTCAAGAATCGTCACCGAATCTTAGATTTTTAGATATTTTCCATCGTTTTTCTATACCGACTAGTAGACGGTATAGTTGTTGTTGTTGCTTCTCTACACGGGCTCAGACATAAACACGAGCCAAATTACGAAGTTGTATGCACTTTCGATCGCTACACATTGAAATACGTTAAATCGATCCGAGATAAACGGATAGTTCCGTGGTCCATTGGTCTAAGCGGTTTCCCCTATTTTGCCTTCTGTCCGCCAATGCCGGGCCCCTGCTTCGTATCCCACCAGACACCAATATTTTTTTTTATTGAAATACATTTTTTTTAAACAGAAATTCTTATCCTAAACTAATTCTTTACCATTTATATAAGCGTTTGACACATATTTACAAATTACTTTTTTTAATGCACCATCTGGTTGCGAGTCGCTTTAACATTAGAATTAGAATTCTGACAAAGTATGTCATCAGCATCAGGCAAAAAAAAAAAAATCTGGGTTTTAAGACTATTTAACACTTAAAAACATTATTAACTTAAAATGCAAGTGCCCTTTTATTCAACCCTTTCCTCCCTGAAACCTCAAATGGACAATTCTTAGTTTCAATTTAGTCTAGTCCATTTCTTACTTTTTAGGGTTAATTTTTTACAAAATATGTCGAAATGACAAACAGTGTAGATTCTGATCAGAGGGCTCTTAAAGGAGCCCTCTGATCAGGATCTACACTGTTTGTATAGGACAAAATTAATGTACTCCTCACAGGTACATTGTTTGCAAATGACACATATATGCGTGACTAGGGTTCAAAGAGTTAAATAAATGTGTTTCAACCATTTTCAGGCTGCACAGTATGCTAAATGTGTAGGTGTAAGATCCTCTATTCAACAACATGAATGCGGAAAGGAATTTGAAGCACTGGCACGCTGTATGAAAAAAGCAGTAAGCATTTTCCTTCTTTGGACATTATATGTGTCTTGACCCATTACCGCATTACTATACCTTTTTGTATTATCACAAATGGTAATTCATTTGTGGTATTATCGAGATAGATGACCTTTTAAAGCAGGTTGAAAGTAAAGCAAAATGTGCTTCAGGGCGCATTCTGCTTTACTTTTAGCCTGCTTATACTTTCATCTGCTAGGATATAGAAAATATTTCTTATGGTGCGTATTCAGGACTGTATAAAGTGGAACTATTTTCTTCTGTTAAGGTAATAAATAAAAAGGCGTATTTATGGGGTTGTTGGTTAAAGACACAGCCCTCTCTCTAGTTTTACAATTATTTTGCAAAATGACAAACAGTACAACCCTGATCAGTAGACTCCTTTAGAAGCTGTCTGATCTGGGTCCACCCTTTTATCATAGGACAAGTGTACTCTTTAAAGGGACACTGTAAAGGATGAATAAACTTTCGCTAGGTTTCAATGAATAAATGGCATATACCATGTGTATATTTAATCCTTTACTTCCTAGATAACTATCTTTACACATTTAATTAAGTCCTCCACTGAATAAAAATCAGTGTCAATTTATAGTCTTGCATATGCATAGATCTGACATAAGAAATATTGTTTTTATATTCTAGCAATGCAGATGTTTTCTTCTCATTTAGACCTGGAGTTTAAATATAATTTAAAAAAAAAACTATCAGAAATCTAGGGCAATGCCCACTTGCTTGAAACACAATACTCTCATTGGCAAATTGGGCCAGAATGGCCATGGCTGGTGTATTGATATCTCACAGATATCAGTTGGGTTGAAAACCTTGCAAAATAATGAGATACAGTCTAAAACTTTGCAGTTGCTACATGTTGTCATTTCTGAATTTAGTGGCTAAATTAGTGGGGATAATCTCTAACTTTATCGTGTGGTTAACCAGTTTTCGGAAATTCTGTTTATAAAATGAAGCAAAATCAAACTGTTGATATAGAAATGTTTACAAAACGAATACTGTTCACCAAAAAACTTAACCTGGGATTAATATTTTTTTATTTAAAAGATATACATGTAACTTAACGTGTTGTTCTTATTGATTTTTTCACTTTATCACATAACTTGCGGTCTGGGAGTGGAATAAAGCCATTTATATAAATATCGTACTCCTAGTTAAATATCCTTTTTTGGGCTCCGGCCAATCCTTTTCGTTCATTAGCGCTGCATGAAGTGGGACACCGAATGACATTATTTGCGATGACGTTACAGTAAACATCAGGTTTTGGCGGAAAATCTGCATTACTTTTCTCCTGTATTAATGAATCACCTGACTTTCTAGATCAACAAACTGATGGCTTAATGAATGTTTGACTGTGCTGCATTTTAAGTTATAATTATTTGCTTCTTGCTTTTCTCATTTCAGGCCAAGAAATCATGACACATTCTACTTGACTTTCATAATGTTTATACTTTCATTAACTGAGACTTGGTGCCAACAGGTCCAGCCTTTAGAAGACTGGTGTGAATCCCCACAAAGTGTGATTAAAAACATGTTACAGAAGTTATGTATGGGAAGTAACTAAAATTCCCCACAGAAATGCTGTATTTTCAAGTTTCTGCTACAAATATTGAGTAGTTTTGTGATTTGAAAGTCAACTTCACTTTAAAACACCCAACTTGTATTAAGTGGCAATTTATTCGATAACCATGGAGCTAAAGTTCAGGGGACAGTTTCATAAAACTTCGTACAACAAATGTTGCCGTAAGTCAGATTATAAGTCTCAATTACTATTTATTTTTCCAGCTAATCCTGTCTTGTGACCTTTTTTTGGAATCGTCTTGAAAAGACGAATCCAAAAGGATGTCACAAGACAGGATTCTACAGAGAAATCAGAAATAAAATGCAATTTAAAGTTTTGACTTACAACCGTTTTTGTCGTACAAATTTTTATGAAACGGGCCCCTAGTCTTTCATGATGCTTACAATGGCGAATGCTGAATATTAATGTGGACTTTCCCCATTTTCGGATAAAAGTCCCAAAATAATTGTCAAGTCTTTACTGTTTGCGAAAAATGTATACATTGTATATCCAGTTTGATCAATTAGTTCAAATGGTTTATATATAGATCTTTGTATTTATTTACAGTACATGTATACAAATAAATATTTTCTGCTCCAAAATTGTCATCTACTGAATTCTGAAATTTGTGTCAAAGGATTTCAACACTCTTGATTTATTATTATAATTTCACTCACTTTGGTTATAAAGCTATACCCAGAAATAAGGTGACAAAGAAGTGTTTGGTAAGGTGATAGTTAAATGCAAAACAAAAGTAAAGCAGAAAGGATCCTACAGAGCTCCAAATAAGGGGAGATTTTCAGAAACTAAAATCTTTATTTCTGCATTAACCCATAAAAACACCCTTTTACGCCTTTATTTATTCCTTCACTGGAGAAATACAGTCATGAATATTTACCATAAGAAATATTTTCTATATGATAGCAGATAGTAGTTTAAAGCAGAATGCGCCTTAAGGCACATTCTGCTTTATTTTCAACCTGCTTTAAGTGGTCACCTGTTTTCAAAAAACAGAAATAGGCTATTGGATAAAGAGTTAAGGTCTATGGTGTTATAATCATTAGAATCATCTCTTTGAGACAATTCTTATGAGTAGTAACACCATAGGATTGGTGCTGAAATGAGTGAGAAAACTTTAGATTTGTTGTTTACTCCTTATCTGTAACCTGGTCCTACAATTTTTCTGCATTATTTCTGTTCTCCATTAAGCAGTCCTCAGTCTTTTGAAATTCTCAATGCATGGCGACTAAACACAGGATTGACAGTATGTAATAATAAAGTTTATTACACCTCGCTTTGAGTTACAATGTTAAATTCCCATAGACCTACAGTTAACATTTTGCATGTCTTTTACATCTATACTGTCACTCTTTATGATATTCTTTTTGTGACGTCATTCTAAAGGACATTACTTTTTTACTACGTCCGAAAACGTACTGTCAGCCTTGACATGCCAATCGCTATTGGATACATTGGAACGTTTTAAAGAGTGGTAACTTATAATCAACTTTTGGCATTTTCTGTACAAGTTGCTTCCTTTTGTCCATTCCTTAACGATTTGCCATAATTTCGGAAGAGGATATTTGCCACCTAGACAATGTAAAGACGCTGTTTCTTCAATTTACTTATCATAACGTTCTTCTTTGTTTACTTGTAATATAATTATAAACAATGTGACGTCGTAAGACGACGACGTCATTTCCCGCGTTATGTACATGTCCGCGCTAAATTGGTGTTCACAACACATTTTATAAAAGACGAATAAAACGATTCCAAAGCCAGGGTTGATAAGCTCGGTGTAATAAAATAAATATTAGATGTCAGTTTGCGTGACATTCAAATTGTCAACCCTCGAAAACAAGAATGTCACCCTCGGCTACGCCTCGGGGTGACATGCTGTTTCTCGGGCTGACAATTTGAATGTCACGCAAACTGCCATCTAATATTTATATAATATTTTATATATTTAAATAAAGTTGTGCAAAACTTGTACATGTTTTTGTCCTGTGTTCAATACCTGTGTAACCATGAATTGAAAAATTGTAACTAAGAGTCAAATACAATAAACTCTCTTTTATAAGCACTAAATTGTGTTGATTATCAGGTGTTTAAGGCAGGTCACTGCTTAAAGCAAGGTTGAACCTAAAACAGAAAACTCCTTTAGAAGCTTTCTGCTTTACATTCACCTTGCTTTAAGCTGTCAATTTTCCTTCTTTTTAGTGGTCATAATGGAGAAGTTTTACTGTATAGTAAACATTGTATAAAGTGATGGCTCAATAAACAAATCTAATGACAGATTTTGCTAAGGTCAAAGTTAATGCTGAAAGCTCCTATATGAGCTTTCTGTATTTACTTTGGCCTAATACAATCAGCTGCAACATAAACAGTAAGCCCTCTCCATTAATACTACTACATTGTGTTAATTATTAGGTGTTTGTGATTGGCAACTAAAGCAAGGCAACACCTGTACATTATAAAATCCATTAGCCTTCTTTTAGAGGTCGTAATTGAAAGGTTTTACTGTTTGCAAGACAGCAGGCTCATCTTTACCCAAGTTTTACTGCAGGAGGTAAATGGGAACTGACAGAAAAGGGACTACTGAACTATCCTAAAATAATTTATTATTGCATGTATGTCCAATTAAAATAATAAAATGACACCGATTCTTAAAATACAAACATTAGTTAACACCTATTGTCAATGATGCATCATTCCATGCTTAGAGATTGCTAATATCTGCAGTTGATGATGCAATAGGTTCATTTTTAAAAACTTGGTAAAATATTGCACAGATAACAATGTATAACAAGCATTCCAAGCCTTAATTCTTTCAACACCATGGATCTGTTTAAAATATACTAATTGCATCTGCAAACAGTGTAGTCCAAGATCAGAGGGCTCCTATAGGAGCCCTCTGATCAGGGGCTACACTGTTTGCTAACCAGAGCCCCAGATAATAAGTATTTCAAATAAAACTTTCTTTATATCTGCATCAAACCCTATTGCGGTACTTCTTATTAGAATTGTCTCCAAGAGACAATTCAAATGTCAGAGTTGTCACAACAGAAAAGAGAAAATGTTGGAATGGTTCATCCTACCCCTATAACAATACCCAAATGTCAGCGAGGCCTGTCTAGAGAGTAAAAACAATTAAGCTTTAACTGAAACTAATAGATAGTTTGTGAAAAAGTGCTGAAACTATAATTTGTAAAGTAAGTATGGAAATTAACCTATTTGGGAATAAAGTACTGAAACCCTATTTTTCCTCAGTCCATTGAGGGACCACCAGCATATTGTTCTGGAGGTGTCGATGTAACTGTCAAATCACATGCAGTTTACCTGGTGAGGTCCAGATTATACTCATGCTCTAGTGATTTTCAATGGTTATTTCTAACCAAACTATCAAATATAAAGGTAGTCTCACACAAGACGCTTCAATGGTTCAATATGCACAAGACCCATGCTTTTTGCAAGGAAATTGTCTGGCAATGCGTAATGACCAAAAGGTCGTCAGGAGATGTCTTTAAGTAATGAAGCTACTTAATTTGTCCAAGTTCAAAACTACATTATTTCTAATTTAGTGCTGAAATCAAATAATTGTTAATCAATTGTTAATTGTTTACAAGATATTTTTTATAACAAAATCAAGAATGAAAAGTTTTGACAATGTAAACAATACAAAAGATGAATCCCTGCGATTTCTCAAAAATATCTAAACATAATAAATATGTGCACAGAAAATGCATGGATCTTGGCTATACAAAATTTGTTGCACTTATTAAGTACTCCATTCAATATATGTCCAACAAAAGTTTACTAGGAATCTGGTCAAACTCTAAAAATAAAAGCATTAGACAGGCAGATTAATTTTCTTATTATCAACAAATTTGTGTTTTTCTCAATTTTATTGGAAAAGGCATTATTAAACTTCTATAATGAAAATTAAATGGTATGGTGACTTTAGTATACAGTAAAACCTCTCTAATACGACCACTAATAAAGTTATTTTATTTCAGCCTTGTACGCAGGTGGTAGCTTAAAGTAAGATAAAAGTAGAGGAGCTTTCTACTTTACTTTTTTCTTGCTTTCAGCCGCACCTGTCTTAATTACAGATATTTAGAGTCATTTTCAGTGATCATAACCGTGAGGTTTAACTGTATATATACATTGGTGAGGGGAAAAAATGTACATAAACCTAAAGAAAACTCTTAACCCATTCCTATAATGAGCAATTTTTTAAACAAATATAAACCTGTCATTCAAACATTCCATAAAATGTGAAATCAAATTAATTCGGAAACATTGCCACCCAAGAATTTTAACAAATCCTTGCTAAACTTTTTTACGACCAAATTTAACCCTTTCACTATCTTTTGCATTAAGATTCTTGACTGCAGTTTTTGCTTCAGTCAGATTTTGAGAAGTACAGTGCTCCCTCTCTACAACGACATCCAATTGGAGACAAAAAATGTGTGCGCTGTTTGGAGGGAGTCTTTATAGGGAGGGAAATTGGCTTACATTTGCAAACAGCTTGAATCCAGACCAGACGCCGCGTAATGCGGCGTCTGGTCTGGATTCAAGCTGTTTGTCACTCATCATTAAGTTCTTTGTGTCAAAATGTATATTATGTAACTTTGAGAAAAACAGCAGACCACAATTTTTAAGCAGACAATATAGCAGACATGAAAAGGTTGGACATGTTTGTTTTGTTCGGGAAACAACGGCAAGTGTTGTTGTAAGGAGGGAATTGTTGTTTGGAGGGCCGTGTAGAGAGGGAGCACTGTATGACCAAATTCATTTTGATACAATTTCCAAACAATTTGATTCCAGATCAGACACTGCATCATGCAGCGTTTCACATCTGATCTAGATGCAAACTGTTTGCAATGTCTACATTAAGTCACCAAAGATAGTGAAAGGTTACACTACTATAAGAATGTATTTTAACATGATTTTATAGTACCAGTCTATAGAAGCTGGGGGCAAAAGAAACAATAACAACTTAATCCTCAGTGTTGAAGCTTAGATGTTTAAACTTATCACACAGCCATTGCTTGAAATCCTATTTAACATATGAAATGTTTTTTATCAAGACCATAATTAATTTCTATCTTTCCCAATTTCACTAGTTTTTACAGTTCTCAAATATCTTTCTGGTCCCTCAAGGCATACATGATGTCATCTTGGCTGACGTTGAGTCGTACACGCATGTTAAGGTCCTGGCGGCCATGTTCTACTAGCAGCAGTCGTATACTGCCTAGACGGGAACACACAGCTATCAACTCTCCTGTTGATGGTGGTTGTAATCCTAGTGGAGAAAGACAGCAGATATCAACAAGGATCTACTTTATATTAACCTTTAACCCATTACCCCATAAATACACCTTTTCACACCCTTTTCACACCTGTAAATTATTCCTCAACTGAAGAAAACAGTTCCACGTCATGAATGTGCACCATAAGAAATATATTCTAGAAGATGATGGCTTAAAGCAGGCTGAAAGTAAAGCAGAATGTGCCTGAAGGCACATTCTGCTTGACTTTCAACCTGCCTTAATTGGTCACCGGTGTTTAAATCTAGAAACAGGCTATGGGGTAATGGGTTTACAAGCTACGTAATTGTCTTCTTCTCAACCGTAAACTTTTTTACTGGACAATTCAAGTTTCCAATACAAGAGCCCCATGGGGCATATTTCGCTCACCTGAGAAAAGCTGAAAAAATGGAGATAATAATTTATGTCCAGGACTGATCTAGATATGCAACAGACCGGAACAATTTGAACAAATTATGTAAAGAATATTTAAAAGTGTCACCATACAGAAAATAAAATCTCTGGCCATATTAGTTTCAGAGAAGAAGACGTTTGAAATTTTCTCTATATAACCCTATGTAAAACTGTGACCCCCGGGGCGGGGCCAATTTTGACCCCAGGGACATAATTTGAACAAACTAATTGATAGAGGACCTGTAGGCGATGCTATGTGCCAAATATATAAGCTCTTGCCCTTGTAGTTTCAGACAAGAAGACTTCTTTAAGTTTTCATTGAAAAAAAATCTATTTTTAGCTTCTGTGACCTAGTTATGCAACCGACCAGAACCTTTTGAACAATTTTGGTATAGGACATCTAGAAGTGTCACCAGGCCAAATATCAAAGCTCTGGCCATATTAGTTTCAGAGAAGAAGACGTTTGAAAATTTCACTATATAACTCTATGTAAAACTGAGACCCCCGGGGCGGGGCCAATTTTGACCCCAGGGACATAATTTGAACAAACTAGATAGAGGACCTGTAGGCGATGCTATGTGCCAAATATCTAAGCTCTGGCCCTTGTAGTGTCGGACAAGAAGATGTTTTTAAGTTTTCAATGAAAAAAATCTATTTTTAGCTCCTGTGACCTAGTTATGCAACTGACTAACGACTAATGACGGACACAGGGCCATCCCAATAGCTCACCTCGAGCCTTTGGCTCAGGTGAGCTAAAAAACTGGTCCACATATGACGGGTCAGTTTTCTGCAATATATTGCACATTGACAAACAGTACAGACCCAGATTAGGACTCCTTTAGAAGCCTTCTGATCTTGGTGTACACTGTCTGCAAAGGTATTCTTTACAGGTACAGTCGAACTTCAGTATCTCGACAGTCTCGGGACGATCGAAATAGCATCGAGATAAGCATGGGCTCGTGATAGCCAAACTGGTAAAAAATTCAAAACTTACAGAAAGTAAGCCTGTGAACAATAAAACCGCTGTACGTATGCACTCTCGCGTGTTTGTGAAATGCCGTAACGTTTTAACACGTTATATGCCGATTTCGATGTTACACGTTTACTGTATTTTTTGTGCACAAAACACGGACGATAAGGACAATCAATAACTCACATTTTATTTAGTACTTGAACAGCAATATATTTATTTTGCAATCACCGAACATGGAAATATACATGGGTTGTTTTGGTTCCGGTAAGTCTGCGCGTCCGGTAAAGCTGCGCATCAACAAACCGGTTTACTTCCGGCTGTCAAATACTCACGAAAACCTCGTTTTACTTAGGAAATCCCAGTGAAATTCATTGGAGCTGGTGAAAAATCACCCTAGGTTAAGAAAAAGTAATTGCGATAAGCATAATTCGTAAAAAATCCTTACATTTAGTATTTAAGACACGTGGGTCAATTGTGTACATTTCATGCATTTGACCTCATTGAATATTCATGAGACATTGACCTGGATTCCGCAAGACATCTCGGTTGATTCGGCTCATTATTTATTTGTCGGACAGTTCATTACAATATAACATACGCTATGTATAGCTTTTTATTACTACTCTGTTTTGTTTATCGCGGAATTTCGTGTATTATTCGTATTTTCTTGCCGTCCGCGGTACTATTTTCCTCAACATCCGTTTTATCAAGGGGCGCTACTCTTGATGAATTGAATCAACACCGATAATGACCGTTATTAGGAGACTGATTTTAAGGATGCGGCGACCAAACTTTAAGCGATAATTTACTGTTGATTGACAATTATCACCTAACACCCATTCAGCCAACGTGTCATACTACCGATAGTTCCGGTTAATGATTTTACCTGTGATTTCCACAGTCCGATACTCGCGATCAAAGTCGGCGAGCGTATCGATGCATGAAAACCTACAGTCGTCGAGATACTGGGTGTAAATTGAGAACAATTAAATGAATATGGCCAAAATTTATAGTCGAAATACCGGGGGTAATCGAGACTAGCCATAGTCGAAATAGGGCAGGTAAGATTACATAAGAATAAGAACAAATATTTCCGGGACTTGAGACAATCGTCGAGATAGGCATTGCAATCGAGATTCTGACGTTCGAGATACTGGTGCTCGACTGTACATTGTTTGTAAATGAGGAGTGTACTCATTGCTAGGATTGAATGTGTTAAAAACGATCATATACAACTATTCTCAGATCATAAATCTGCATTTTCTTGCCGAAATATTATCAGTCTCGCACAGTTTTGGATTCAGATAAGCAACTTTGGATGCCTTAAAACTTTCTTCCCAATGATGGTGTTCATTAGTTTGTTTTATGTCCGTTTCTGCCAACTTTAGACTAATTTGACGTCCACGAGCATAAAGCTTTCTTCTGTACTTTCAACTTGCTTATTCAGCAAATATATTCATAACATAGAAACATAAAACAAAAAGAAGGGATTGAAACAAAAGGCATTAAAAGTCTTGTAGGATTGATCTCCCTGAAAATGTCTTTGTGTACAAGTGATGGGTGAAATATATATGACCATTGTTTTTATTGTACTAAACGTTTCTTGAGAAGATTAATCGATGCCTTTATATGCAATCAACAGTATAGTTTGGTGCAAATTACTTTTTTTAAAGAATCAACTTGTCTCTAATGATTTCTACACACAGAAAAGTAATTCCAAACAAGAAAGTCCCAAACATAACACATTGGATATTTCCAGATAGCAGCTTAAAGAAGCATTCTGCATTATTCAACTTGCTTTAAGTGTTAGCCTATCTTCCAAACTAGAAACAAGCTATTGGGTGAATCCACCTGCCTTAAAGATATACCATATATGCCATGTTTGTTGGTATATAATTTATTCCAATCGCGAGTCTTACCTTCAAATCTACACAGGGACATGTGTTGATCATACAACCTGGTGAAGTCTGCCTCTTCCAGCCCGAGTCTCTGAAACTCGGCTACAATGGCCCGCAGAAATATTTTCTCTTGGTCAGAGGCATTTCTGGAAATAATGACCGTTTACATATTACAAGATACTCAGTACATGTTTTAATGAATACAGTCAGTGATATAAGCACTTGTCATATTGTCATTTATAGCAAGTATGGATGACCTGTCACTGTGTCAAAATATAGAAAAGTTTTCCTACATCCTCACAGGTGGTTGATTTAACTCGTTCACCCCTGAAATTTTAAATGGACAATTCCAGTTTACAATTAAATCTAGTCCATTTTTTTATAATTAGGGTGGATTTTAACAATATTTTACAAAGTGAAAAACTGTTGATCCATTAAATAACGACTACATTGAGCTAAATGTTTTGACTTTTTATGCAGTAGGTTACTAAAAGAAAGAAAGCTCTGCATTTTCTCCCCATTTAAGCTGCAAACTGTCTTAAAGACCGTCTTATGCAGTAATTTTCAGTGGTCTTATACAAAGGTTTCACTGTACTTTTCGAAAAGGAAATTGGGCCAAATTATATTATCCCTTTACTCCATAGCATGTTTCTAGTTTAGAAGACAATAGACCACTTAAAGACATACTCGCCTATATTAAAAATGTTGAAAAACAAAATTCTTAAATACCGTGATTACTATATATTTTCTGATTTGCAATACATTTATGACCATAAAAATGAATTTTGAAAAGTTCTCATTGGTAAATTATGTAAAATATAGTCCTTTCCGTACAGGCACTGTTTCAAGATTTGAAAAAACTGTCCCGAGTAGCAGTTCTTGTAGAAATTATGTTTATGTTTTTATCAGCAGCACTGTAAATGCTTTAAGTAACTAAAACTTTATTTAATGCTATTGTATTCACATACACTCATATATTTACCAATTTAAGCAACTATTGGATGAATATTTCTCATTTTTAGGTCAACAGAGACCCAATTTGGCTATTGGGGGAGGTATATTTTCTGCATAAAATCTAAGGGGGTAGGGTTAGAAATTTGACCATATTTCATAAATGAACAACGCGACACCTAGGTTTCTTTACACCATTTGATAAGAAATACTTTAACCTAGATGCCTAGAAAGTTTAAAGAATTTTCATTGGATTTTTTTTACATAATTGATGTTTTTGTGAGACATTGGCAAGAAAAAATGTCTTATTTTTCCGGTTTTCAGCATTCATTTTAGCCCAAAAGCTCATTAAAAACACAAGAAAGAGCTTTAAAAAGTTTATTTCACACTTGCTTGTGATGAGTGAATGCTAGAAACTTAACAAGAGGGCCTGAAGGCCCTGATATCGCTCACCTGTTGTACTGAAGCTTGATAGCTTTATCTTACTGTTTCATCAGTTTTAATTTAAATCCATTCAAATTTGTAGTATAGCATGTTACTGTAAACAATTTTGGAATACAACCTCATAATTCTAGTATGGTAGAGTACATCAAGGGCAGATAACTAGAGCCTAAACAATACTGAAATGAAGCCTTTTCTAGCATTTCAAAGTATATCAAGGGCAGATATAATTATTGCTACAATGATTAGATTTCAACAATAATTGCACTCCTTTGAGAACTTATAGGTATATACTTTGTGTGCAAGTAAAATCAAAATCCATTCAAAACTGTAGTTGCAAAAGTGTAAACGGTGTTCGATATGGCATTTTCAGCAATTCAAGGGCAGACAACTCTTGACCTATAGGTCCGATTTCAACCATATTCACACTTATTTGAACTCTTATGATCATATACAATCTGAGCAAGTTTGAAAAAGACCGGATAAAAATTGTGGCCTCTAGAGTGTAAACACCCTTAAATATGACATTTTCAGCAATTCAAAGGTAGATAACTCTCAACCTATTGGACCGATTTCAATTATAATCAAACTCAATCGAACTCTTATTGTCATATACAATCTGAGCAAGTTTGAGATAGATTGGATAAAAATTGTGACCCCCTGGAGAGTAAACACCCTTAAATATTACAATTTCAGCATTTCAAAGGTAGATAACTCTCAACCTATTAGTCTGATTTCAACCAAAATCGAACTCATCTGAACTCTTATGGTTATATACAATCTGAGCAAGTTTGAAAAAGACCGGATAAAAATTGTGGCCTCTAGAGTGTAAACACTGTTAAATATGGCATTTTCAGCAATTCAAAGGTAGAAAACTCTCAACCTATTGATCAGATTTCAACCATAATCAAACTCATCCGAACTCTTATGTTTATATACAATCTGAGCAAGTTTGAGATAGATTTGATAAAAAGTGTGGCCTCAAGAATGTAAACGCCCTTAAATATGGCAATTCAAAGGTAGATTACTCTTGACCTATTAGTCCGATTTCAACCATAATCGAACTCATCCGAACTCTTATGGTCATATACAATCTGAGCAGGTTTGAGGAAGATTGGATAAATATTGTGGCCTCTAGAGTGTAAACACTAAAATTGTTGACGACGAACGACGGACATTGAAGTATTGCAAAAGCTCACCCTGAGCTAGCTCAGGTGAGCTAAAAAGTGTACTAGAAATATGTTTTTGTGTAGTAATATAAGTGCATTTGTCCCTTATGACGTTTTCTGCTCTGACAATGAGCAAATGCGGCAAACGTCACACTTTTCAAAGCCAGCTAGAGCTGAAAAAAGCATTGCAACCCCCAATTTTTATTTTAGCAATTTGCTTATATATACCTTAATTCAACTTGTAGAACTTTTCATGAGATTTTGTTGAATTTTTCAAATACGCAAGTATCCCTTTAAAGCAGGTTGAAAGTGCAGCAGAATGCGCCTTAGGGGGCATTGTGATTTACTTTCAGCCTGCTTAAGCTGCTAGAATATATAAAATATTTCTTATGATACATATTCATTAGGGTATAAATTGGAACTGTTTCTTCAGTGGAGGAATTAATTAAACACATAAATGCAATTGGTTACATTACCAGAGCACCAGAAAAGGAAAGTTTTTTCAAAAATTAAAATATTTATTTCTGAATTAAATCCTATGGTGTCATTACTCATTAGAATCGTCTCTTCGAGACAATTCTAATGAGTAGTAACACCATAGGACTTGGTGCTGAAATGGGTGAGAAAATTTGTTGAAAAAAACTCCCTCTTATCTGGAGCCCAGCATTACCTGATGGCCACTATCTTTGGTGATGAGAACATTTCCTGCAGAGCAGCGTCTACATGGCTCATTCCTACTAGAACGTCTTTCTTGTTCTTAGCTGAGGCAATCTCGGCAATTTCTGTTGATCTTCGGCAGATATCGAGGGCTCTACGAGCATCTCCAGAAACAGCAGCTACTTTTCTAGCAGCAAGCTGGATGGCATCTTCATCAAAAGCTTGCAGTCCCTTCATCCTAGACAGCACAATTGTTTGAAGCTGTTTAAATGTGTATGGCTGGAAAGTCATCCTGGTCAGGCCCTAAACAGAGAATGATAAAAATCCAGGGGCCTGTTTCATAAAACTTCGTACGACAAAAACAGTTGTAATTTCTGATTTCTCAATCTAATCCTGTCTAGTGACATCTTTTTGGAATCCTCTTTTCAAGACGATTCCAAAGAGATGACACAAGACAGGATTAGATGGAGAAATAAATAATAATTGATACTTTTATAAACTGACTAACGACAACATTTGACGTATGAAGTTTTATGAAACGGGCTCCAAAAAAGAAATCCAATATTTTCTCACTCATTTCAGCACCAAATCCTATAGTGTGACTACTCATTAGAACCATCTCAAAGAGATGATTCTAACCAGTTGTGGATAGGTTTTAATGCAAAAATAAAGATTTAAGGTTTTGAAATACTCCCCTTATCTGGCACTCTAAAAATCTGCTTGGAAAAGAATTGTGCATTAGAAAACTGGTTGTATTGTAAACTGTGTAAACACAGACCAGCAGCCCTGCCTGATATGCCAGCTGATCTGAGTCTACAATGTTCAGATGTGGAGCCTGGACTAGTTCTATACCCTCATTCCATAGTTCACACTCTAATATTCTGACACCTCAATTAACTTAACACTTGTGCTTAAAATTCAACTAGAGCTATTACTAAAGGTGACGAAATGACTGAATAGTTATTCTTTAGCAGCACATCACACTAAAACACTGATGCTGAGTTGACTACATAAGCAGCGGTAATCTCACAAAAAGATAAAAATGTGTTTTATAAGTAACCATGTGCAGGTGTTGTTTTTTTATATAAATCTACCAACCAGTCTACTGGCTACACGCTTCATCATGATTCTCTCTGGCAAGTCCATGGTGTTGGCAACAGCTAGGACAATTAACCTGGCATGCTGTTTGGTCGGCCAGTCAAAAATGTTGTACATCACATCCTGCTTACGGTTCCACAGCAGGTCAAGCTGCAAAATAATCAATACAGTTAAACCTGTGTTAAGTGACCACTAAAAAGACAAAAGCTTTGTTGTATCTATTCATGACGGGTGGCAGCTTAATGCAGGAAAAGGTTATGCAGAAGGCTCCTATAGGATTAGCTGGACGATGAGATATGACTGAAATACTGTTGAAAGGCAACATAAAATCAAAACAAATCAAATCTGCATGACTTCCTACATTAAGTGATCACCTGTCTTCCTACAGTATATCTGTATACATATAAAGAATAGTTTGCTGTTAAACAAGATATTGCAAAATTGTCCACATTAGATTTTGGAATTGCATTTGTTATGATTTTACGTCACTTTAACATTGTGTCAATCACATCTTGACATCCAGCTAATTACATGTGGAAGAATACCACAGAAGTCATTTGACTTCAAAGCTTGACACAGGCTATGGGGTAGTGGGTAAACAGGTTTTTCACTGTAGCTACAGTGGAGAATCTGTTATTCTTTCCCGTTTAAACGCAAACGTACGCAAACGCAAAGCGCTAAAACGTAGAAAAGAACAACTTTTGGACAATTCTGATATTTCATGTTTATCTTGGTGGCAAACAGTTTGGAGCCTGATCAGACGCCGCGTTACCTGGCGTCTGATCTGGCTCCAAACTGTTTGCACTGCAAATAATAGTTTTAGCGTAAACGCGTTTATTGGGAAAGAATAACACATTCTCCACTGTACATACCTCGTCCACAAGCAGTAGAATTGTCTCCCTTGAGCTGCTGCCACAGAAACGTCTGTTCAGTAGGTCAGCTGCATGGTCTGGAGTGGCCTTCTGACCGGTGAGTTGCTACAAATATATATAAACTTTACTGAGACAGCTGTCCATTCAGAGCTCCAGATAAGGGGAGTATTTCAAAACCGTAAATCTTTATTTTTGCATTTAAACCCTATGGTGACACTTACTTATTAGAATCGTCTCTTCAAGACGATTCTAATGAGTAGTAACACCATAGGATTTTTTGCTGAAACGAGTGAGAAAATGTTGGATTTGTTCAGTTTGACTCGTTCTTATCTGGAGCTCTGTGTCCATTACTCTCTATCTGTCCTTTAAGTTCACATCATCCTCTATCCCTAAGCACCACATTAGTGTTTTCCAAGATACTGAAATTTTAAAGTCTCGCCAAACCTTGTATTGTGACTATCCTCTAGCATTGTTGCAACAAAGCGATTCCAATGAGAGGCCACTACACAATGTTGTGTGGAGATATAAACGGGAGAAAGATGCAAACTTTTAGTAAACTAGATCTTATCATAGCACTGCTGGTCCATGTATTTTTCTACCTTTTACAGTGTTCCTTATTTTCCAGACATTGTTTATTTTCAACATGTCAGTTTTAACAGTATTCTATATCTGGGCTCCAGATAAGAGGGACTAAACTGAACAAATCCAACCTTCTCTCCTTTATGTCTAAACCAAACCCTATGGTGCAATTACTCATTAAAATCATCTCAGACCATAGTATTTGGTGAAGACATAAAGATTTTAGTTTCTGAAATACTCCCATTATCTGGGGTCCTGTGTATAACCCTGTAAATGAATTTTTTTTATGTAATTGTCAGCTAAATCAAATACTTTTCTTTTGCCGATCATACCACACATTCATATTGTGTACTTACAATTACCTACCCGTGACAATGTGTTATAACAAGTCCCAACCATGAGTAAATACAACCACTAACCTTGTGTATCTCAACATAGGCTTGTCTAGGCTCTGTCAACCTCATGCCATTAATTTCTACATATTTAAAAGAAGGCAATTCCCCGTCTTCATAGCCCTGTACCAGAGATCTGATTACTTCATGCACTGTGGCTGTCTTCCCTGTGCCAGGCACACCAGATATGTACATACAGCTGCAATGACGTAACAAGACCAACATGAAAACAAATGCAAGAAACTACAGTAGAACCTCTCTATTACAACCACTAAAATGAGGGCTAATTATCCCTATGAAGGACAGGTGACATCTTAAAGCAATGTGAAATTAAAACAAAAAGCTCCTGTAGGAGCTTTCTATTTCACTTTCACATTACTTTAAGCAGTCACCAGTCTTAAACGACTAATATTTGACACAACTTAGTGGTCGTAATAGAGAGGTTCTACTGTAGTAGAAGCAGAATAAGATATGGGAATGATGGAGATGTCTTAACCATTCCCCTGCAGGTTCGGACTTGACTAGAATATGTACAAAGTCTTAAACTAGATCACTAAGATCAGACACCACAAAATGTGGTGTATGATCAGAATCCAAACTGTTTGACCGCCATCATAGGAATACTTAGGCTAAAACCGTCTTAAAAGCTCAATTTTAACAGAATGGCCCTCAAATGCTCACCTGATAGCCCAAGGTTGTGACATGCTGACATTAAAATTGGGCTGATGGTTTCGGAAAAAGACAATTTGTATTTTGCTTTCACTGATGCCTTACCCATCCACTGGCAAGCTAGTGGCAGCTATCTTTTTTAAGCAAAGAAAATTATTTTTAGAAACACAGTCACCAATGTCATGTGAAAAATCAGATCAGATTATATCAGGTTGGTGATTTTAGACAATTTTTTTTTTTTTTTTAATTTTCACTGTAGCTATCATAGGTTAAATTGCCCCATCCACTGTTGGCTAATTTTTGAAGGCAGAACATAAATAAACCATTTTCTTTTTGTCCTACATTAAGCAAACATCAGGTTTTTGAAGATTGAGGTTTCTGAACTATTTCACCCCTGGAACTTCAAATGTACAATTCAAGTTTCAAATTGAATTAGTTTCTGACTATCTAGGGTTTGTTTGATATGATATTGCAATCATAATCAGTGGAGACCCTGATCAGACAGCTGCAGAAATTTTCAGATCAGGGTCAACACTGTGTGCACAGAAAAGTGTAACTGTCACAGGTACACTGTCTTTTAAGAAGGTGTATACTTCAGGGTTCCAGATAAGAGGGAGTAAACTGAACAAATACAACATTTTCTCACTCATTTCAGCACCAAATCGTATAGTGTCACTACTCATTAGAATCGACTCAAAGGGACGAATCTAATGAGTAGTTACACCATAGGGTTTAATGCAGATGTAAAGATTTTAGTTTTTGAAATACTCCCCTTATCTGGAGCTCTGAGTATACTTATTGCCTAGTTTCAACAGGTTAAATCATCAAAGTTGCCACTCTTAACCCATTACCCATAACTACGCCTTTTTACACCTTTAATTAATTCCTCTACTGAAGAAAATAGTTCCAATTTATACTGTCACAAATAAAAATCATAAGAAGTACATTCTATATCATAGCAGATAATAGCTTAAAGCAGGCTTAAAGTAAAGCAGAATGTGCCTTAAGGCGCATTCTGCTTTACTTTCAACCTGCTTTAAGTGGTCATATATCTTCAAAAGTACAAACAGGCTATGGGGTAATGGGTTAAACACATTTTTGTCCATATTTCACTTTACCCTCCAGTTCCGTCAATGACCTTGCTTTCCACAAATCTATAGATATCATCAAACTCTGACTCCCGACAAGGCAGTGTATCAGGGACAGCTGACACATGAAGTCTGAAATAAAAGTAACCTTATAAGTGTCCCTCTATACTGACTAATGATTCATACAATTCTTTTTACCTTGAATCCATACAATGTTGAAATTGAATTTCCAAATGGATCCTTTCACTCTTGTAAACTGACCAATGAATTTTGACTTCAGGAATATGTCCCCAAAATATTTTGACAAATTGTGCAGATAATTAATCTCCATTGTTTGTTAAGGGTGGACTTGTTTTCCACAAAGATTAAGGATAAACTTCTCTATACAGGGATCTATATAAGACTAAATATACTGAACAATTTTATCATATCTTCCTATCAAACATTTTTAGAGACTACTCTTTAAAAATTCTCACATTCAAATGCATATGCCCCATTGGCATCATTTACAATAATTTATGAAAACTAAGTCTATTTCATAGATGCACATTTTTACACATTTAATTTATTCCTCCACTGAAGAAAATAGTTCCAATTTATACAGTCTCGAATTTTTATTATAAGAAATATTTCTTCTATCTTAGCAGACGGTAGCTCAAAGCAGGCTGCAAGACTACTTTTGAAGACAGATGACCACATAAGCAGATTGAAAGTAAAGCAGAAATGTGCCATAAGGCATATTCTGCCTGACATTCAGCCTGCTTTTACCTTTACCCTATAATAGATAGCCTTTTTTCTAGGTTTTAAAGATAGACAGCCATTTAAAGCAGCCTGAAAGTAAAGCAGAATGCACCATAAGGTGCATTCTGCTTTACTTTTAGCCTACTTTAAGCAATCATCTGCTAGGATTAAGAAAATATTTTTTACGGTTCAAAACTGTAGAAATGTTTAATATTTTCTTCAGTTGAGGAATAAATTAAATGAGTTAAAAAGGCGTATCTATGGGTGAAAGGATTAAGTTGCGATCTGCTTGAATAAAGGAAATATCTCTTATACTACATGAATTTACTTCAGTGGAACTATTTTCATCAGTGGAGGAATTAATTAAGTGCATCACAAGGTGTATGTAGTAAATGGTTAAAGATTGCCATGATTCTTGATTCAGTCGTAGCTTCATACAAGTTTGACAATAGCTTAGTTTCAGCACAGTGCCGGCCATGTGTCTCTGACATACCTAGCCCTAGCTTCCTCCAATACACTTGTAGGGGACATAAGGGGCTGGTGCCTGCTGGGAACTGTGGGCGTGGCTACACTGGCCAGTGACCTTCGACCCTGAAATATACAAACATAATTATGAAAACATAAGAAATTTAATGAAAACAATCTAGTTAGCAAGGATTATCTAGAAGAATGTGTTATGCAATGCCTATTCTGTTAACCAATGACACCCTTACATAATACAAACTGTTTAAGTTAACAATTTACTTCACTGCTTGTAGTGACATTTTAGCAGTCACCTTTACGAGGTTTGACTGCTTAAAGCAGGCTGAAGGTAAAGAAAAGAGCTCCTGACCAGACATGAGAGAGGAACTGTGTTGTTAATCTGGCTTATTCAATCCCTATTATCATACAAGAGCCCCATGGGGCATATTTCGCTCACCTGAGACGAGCTGAAAAAATGGTGATACTTATTTATGTCCAGGACTGACCTAGATATGCAACAGACCGGAACAATTTGAACAAATTATGTAAAGTATATTTAGAAGTGTCACCATACCGAATATAAAAGCTCTGGCCATATTAGTGTCAGAGAAGAAGACGTTTGAAATTTTCTCTATATAACTCTATGTAAAACTGTGACCCCAGGGGCGGGGCCAATTTTTACCCCAGGGGCATAATTTGAACAAACTTAATAGAGGACCTGTAGGCGATGCTATGTGCCAAATATCTAAGCTCTTGCCCTTGTAGTTTCAGACAAGAAGATTTTTTTAAGTTTTTCATTGAAAAAAATCTATTTTTAGCTCCTGTGACCTAGTTATGCAACAGACAAATACCATTTGCACACTTTTGGTAAAGGACAGTTAGAAAAGTCACCATGCCAAATATCAAAGCTCTGGCCATATTAGTTTCAGAGAAGAAGACGTTTGAAAATTTCACTATATTACTCTATGTAAAACTGTGACCCCCGGGGCGGGGCCAATTTCGACCCCAGGGGCATAATTTGAACAAACTTGATAGAGGACCTGTAGGCGATGCTATGTGCCAAATATCTAAGCTCTGGCCCTTGTAGTTTCAGACAAGAAGATTTTTTTTAAGTTTTTCATTGAAAAAAATCTATTTTTAGCTCCTGTGACCTAGTTATGCAACAGACCAGAACAATTTGAACAATTTTAGTAAAGGACAGCTAGAAGTGTCACCATGTCAAATATCAAAGCACTGGCCATATCAGTTTCAGAGAAGAAGACGTTTGAAAATTTCACTATATAACTCTATGTAAAACTGTGACCCCCGGGGCGGGGCCAATTTCGACCCCAGGGGCATAATTTGAACAAACTTGATAGAGGACCTGTAGGCGATGCTATGTGCCAAATATTTAAGCTCTTGCCCTTGTAGTTTCAGACAAGAAGATTTTTTAAGTTTTCAATGAAAAAAATCTATTTTTAACTCCTGTGACCTAGTTATGCAACAGACCAGAACAATTTGAACAATTTTAGTAAAGGACAGCTAGAAGTGTCACCATGTCAAATATCAAAGCACTGGCCATATCAGTTTCAGAGAAGAAGACGTTTGAAAATTTCACTATATAACTCTATGTAAAACTGTGACCCCCGGGGCGGGGCCAATTTCGACCCCAGGGGCATAATTTGAACAAACTTGATAGAGGACCTGTAGGCGATGCTATGTGCCAAATATCTAAGCTCTTGCCCTTGTAGTTTCAGACAAGAAGATTTTTTAAGTTTTCAATGAAAAAAATCTTTTTTTAACTCCTGTGACCTAGTTATGCAACGGACCAGAACCATTGGAACAAATTTGGTAAAGGACATCTAGAAGTGTCATCATGCCAAATATCAAAGCTCTGGCCACATTAGTTTCAGAGAAGAAGACGTTTGAAAATTTCACTATATTACTCTATGTAAAACTGTGACCCCCGGGGCGGGGCCAATTTCGACCCTAGGGGCATAATTTGAACAAACTTGATAGAGGACCTGTAGGCGATGCTATGTGCCAAATATCTAAGCTCTGGCCCTTGTAGTTTCAGACAAGAAGATTTTTTTTAAGTTTTTCATTGAAAAAAATCTATTTTTAGCTCCTGTGACCTAGTTATGCAACAGACCAGAACAATTTGAACAATTTTAGTAAAGGACAGCTAGAAGTGTCACCATGTCAAATATCAAAGCACTGGCCATATCAGTTTCAGAGAAGAAGACGTTTGAAAATTTCACTATATAACTCTATGTAAAACTGTGACCCCCGGGGCGGGGCCAATTTCGACCCCAGGGGCATAATTTGAACAAACTTGATAGAGGACCTGTAGGCGATGCTATGTGCCAAATATTTAAGCTCTTGCCCTTGTAGTTTCAGACAAGAAGATTTTTTAAGTTTTCAATGAAAAAAAATCTATTTTTAACTCCTGTGACCTAGTTATGCAACAGACCAGAACAATTTGAACAATTTTAGTAAAGGACAGCTAGAAGTGTCACCATGTCAAATATCAAAGCACTGGCCATATCAGTTTCAGAGAAGAAGACGTTTGAAAATTTCACTATATAACTCTATGTAAAACTGTGACCCCCGGGGCGGGGCCAATTTCGACCCCAGGGGCATAATTTGAACAAACTTGATAGAGGACCTGTAGGCGATGCTATGTGCCAAATATTTAAGCTCTTGCCCTTGTAGTTTCAGACAAGAAGATTTTTTAAGTTTTCAATGAAAAAAATCTATTTTTAACTCCTGTGACCTAGTTATGCAACAGACCAGAACAATTTGAACAATTTTAGTAAAGGACAGCTAGAAGTGTCACCATGTCAAATATCAAAGCACTGGCCATATCAGTTTCAGAGAAGAAGACGTTTGAAAATTTCACTATATAACTCTATGTAAAACTGTGACCCCCGGGGAGGGGCCAATTTCGACCCCAGGGGCATAATTTGAACAAACTTGATAGAGGACCTGTAGGCGATGCTATGTGCCAAATATCTAAGTTCTTGCCCTTGTAGTTTCAGACAAGAAGATTTTTTAAGTTTTCAATGAAAAAAATCTTTTTTTAAAGGGAAATGGACAGCTGGTGATAAATATCTTTTAAATGAAAGATATTGAAAAAAAATCGCCTTCTGCCTTTGAAATTTTGAAAAATAATAAAAAATGAAGTAGTTAGAGCCGTTTAAACTTTGTGATATATGACTGTGCAAGCGACCATGGGGGCCGCCATTTTGTTTAACTGTGTGACGTAACTAAGGCCTTCCGCGACCTTCCGGTTATAGCGAGTCTAACCGGGAATGCCGTAGAGTGCGCGGAATTTACATCGATAACATTAATAAACTGAAATACTGAGAAAAATTGGACATGTAGAGGAAGGTAAAAACACTTTAGAACTTCAGTGTTACGATTTCGATCCTAAATTATCAGAGAATGTAATATTAGAAGACAGAGACTTCGACGGGTCGGGCGAAGAGAAAGCGCATTCGCCGGACGAATTTGCGACTGCAATATTTGTGTTTAAATGCCTACAAAGGAGGTTAATACTTGCTGCAGAACAAATGAAATGACGATTGGGTGTCTTGGTGACAATGAGTGCATAGCAGAACCATCAAAAGTTCGAGCTATTAGTGCTTAATCCAGCCATACTTGAGGTAGCGTATATCAGGCAAATCTCATAGGACACCGGAATCGGGCACGGATACTCTTGATAATATTTGCATACTGGTTGTGAATAAAGGCATCGAAGCCCTGTGACTTTCGAAAAAAGTTTCTCTGATATATTTAGTCTTATCTGTTAATATTTCCGTAAATATTAATCATAAACATCGGCTCCAGGATATCTTCGTTTTTACGGGGCTACGACTAAAACACGAGCAGATAAAGACGATAATACATGTGCCGATTTTTTATAACATCCAGTCAGAGACAGTGTATAGCCATATGGCTATACACTGTCTCTGCACCCAGTACAAAACGGATGAGATATTACGTTTTATTTAATAAAATAAGGGGGATCAAATTATTTTTCTGGTCTGTTATGAATTTTCCGTGACGTTTAACATCGGTTCTGCTCCTCAATCGGACATACATTTTTAGAAAATAGACCATTTATTCTCGGTATCGCAACATCCGGGAACTTTCGTACATCCAGGTCTCAATCACAGAGTTTCTCAATATCTCATTTGGATCCAAACTGTTGCTGACCTTTAAGAACAGTCAGTTTTGATTCCGATCTCGGTCCTAACTGTTTAGTCAGTCTCTCGTACGGATCAAAGTTTCTTCAATGAGCTTTTCAATACATTCAAATCCTAGTTTGGATTTTCAATCACAGAATTTCTCAATATCTCAGTTGGATCCAAACTGTTGCTGAACTTTTTGCAAAGTCATTGACATGACAAATGTGGAATATCAATTTATCATCTAGCAATTGAGACTGGCAATGTCTGATTAAGATCCAAACTGATTAATTGTCTGCTGAACAAAGTATTTGATATTCTGATCTGGGTCAAAACTGAACGCTCTAGATAACGTGACCCGAGTGCTCATTTATTGTTTTAATGTCGTTTTTTACTTATCGTTATATATCTTGAGCTTATATAAAGATCTATGAACATCATAATCGAAACAGATTCAGGACATATTTCAGCAGGCGGCTTTGATCTAGATCGCATTTTATGCTGACATTCATCATCAACCACTAATCAATTAAGCTGCCTTGCAAATTGTACGATATGGACCGGAAATGCTTATACACATTCCCTTTCTGCCTAAGACCCCCTCTGTGAAGAAGTAAGAAGCGTAATTTAGGCCTGCAGGGCATAAAGATCCATATTACGTAATCTAATTAGCCGCACTTGTCAAACAGGCCACTTAAATATGCGATTACACGCCACGGGCCCTTTACCCTTTACCCCATAGCCTGTTTCTACTTCTGAAAATATGTGACCACTTAAAACAGGTTGAAAATACTTTCAGCCTGCTTTAAGCTTTTATCTGCTAAAATATAGAAAATATTTCTTATGATTTTTATTTGTGACAGTATGATATTGAAACTATTTTCTTCAGTGTATGAAGGAATTAATTAAAGGCGTTAAAAGGCGTATTTATGGGGGAAAGGGTTACATCAAAACAAAAAAGCCAAGATCTTTAAATAAAAAAAGATGAAAAAAAGAAGATTGGACACTTCTAGCTCTTGTGGTTTTGTATAGATCTAGATGTGTATGCTGCTTTTTTAAAAAGGTTAGAGTCTACCATAAAACTCGAATTTAAATTAAAATTCATTTAGGCCTATCTAAAAGTTGTTTGAATTTTTTTCTACAGAAATGACGAGTGTAAAACTACACCCAGAAATAAGAACGATAAAACTAGATCCAATCAAAATCGGTTTTGGACTCAAGTAAGATCGCTCTATCAGATCGGGATCTAGAGAATCGCGATGATTAAATTAAGAAAGAAAAAAATCGATCTAGACCTACCCGTACAATATGTAGATCTAGTAATGAGACTTTTTTCATTAAGAATTTCTGTAGCGTTGAATTCCTAAACCGAGACAAACCAGCTAGAAAATGCTGATTTGTAAACGAGTTGGTAGATCTAAGCCAGTTCAACATTTAGGTCTAGATCAGCACAATATCGCACTGATTATCAGATTTTTTTTATTGTAGATCTAGATCTAATAATTATAATCATCAATCAAGGTAATAGGGATGTCGCCATACTCTACTGTTAGCCATTTCGCAGGATTGTTTTCCCAGATTCTATAGCTGGGAATTGGAACGGACATTTCTCTAAGCCGATTAACGATAGTAGCTTCTGATCGTATCTGGATCTACACGACCTTTCAAGTTTCAAGTAATCAATATGAATATACCATCTATCTATTATCTTTTTTTTAACTGTATGCGACCTTGAATTAAGCTTGCCGTTACCTTTACTGACGAAGTGTGAACTGTCCGTCCAAGTTACAGTGGTTGAGTGAAAGAGCCAATCAGCGTTTAGGCCTTTGTGTCGTCACAAAATGGATAAAAATCGAGGGTTCCGAATGATAGCTTTGCCAATATGGCGGCGCCCGTTCCAATTAGCGATAGCTTACCTGTATGCAGTAAATCGATCTTTTTCGTACCTTATCGATGAGTAATAATTGCAGGACCTTCATGAATGTTGCTTTTAGGATAAAATCTAGGATCTAAGACCATATTGTCATCAGCTGTCCGTTTTCCTTTAACTCCTGTGACCTAGTTATGCAACGGACCAGAACCATTGGAACAAATTTGGTAAAGGACATCTAGAAGTGTCATCATGCCAAATATCAAAGCTCTGGCCACATTAGTTTCAGAGAAGAAGACGTTTGAAAATTTCACTATATAACTCTATGTAAATCTGTGACCCCCGGGGCGGGGCCAATTTTGACCCCTGGGGCATAATTTGAAGAAACTTGATAGAGGACCTGTAGATGATGCTATGTGCCAAATATCTAAGCTCTGGCCCTTGCAGTTTTTGACAAGAAGATTTTTTAAGTTTTCCTTATTTTTTCACTTTGGTTGCCATGGCAACCAGAGTTCTGCATTGTTTTTAATTCTTTGAACAAATTTGAAAGAGCTTGACCCAAGGAACATTTCTGTAAAGTTTGGTTGAATTCTGTCAAGCGGTATAGGAGGAGATGTCATTTGAAGCAATTGTTAACGACGACGCACGACTAACGACGCACGACTAACTATGACGGACACAGGGCCATCCCAATAGCTCACCTTGAGCCTTTGGCTCAGGTGAGCTAAAAACAGGCCAGTTATTACCTAAATTATTCAAGTTCAGGCTATTAGATTTCAAAGTATTAGGACCATTTATGGATGTTTTAACTTCATACAACAATGACTGTAATTCCGTTGTACCATGAGAGATAAGCTTGTAAATAAGACCTTACCTTGGGTGTTTTGTTAGCTGTTGGTGTTCTTGTTGAGTTTCTTCTGCTCACTAATTTTGGAGTCCTTGTAGCATTCCTTGAGGTGTCTGTAAAAGCATCTTCATCGTCGGAGTCACCAGGCTGATAGGTGTGGTCAGTCTTGGAGATCTTGCTCCTATAGTATATCAAACATATGATTAACCCTTCCTTCCTCATAATCTCCTTATAATACATTTATCTTCTCCATATTTATAATTAACACATTTGGCTTTATGTTCAGCCTGCTTTAACCCTTTCACTCTCAATAAAATAATAAAGCGCATTTGTAAACAGTTTTGATTCTGATCAGACACTGCATAACGCTGTATCTGATCAGCATCAAAACTGTTTGCACCTTGTTTTGAAATAACATCATTTATACTGCCTTAAATCTAACTTTGAAACAATATTGCAGACAACAATAATGGCAGTAAAAGAGTATAAACCTCAGAATAAATTTGACCAAGAAAGGGTTAACTCTTTGCTCCCTGAAACTTGGAATGGACAATTCCAGTTTCAATTTAAGTCTAGTCCATTTCTGACTTATAAGGGTTGTTTTTGTCAATGTTTTGCATTATGACAAACAGTGAAGACCCAGATCAGAGGGCTCCTTTCGGAGCCCTCTGATCTGGGTCTTCACTGTTTGCACAGGACAAGTGTACTATTCACATGTACACTGTTTGAAAATGATGCCAATATGCGGGACTAGGGTTCAAAGGGTTAAACTATCATCTGCTAGGATATAGAAAATATTTATTATGAAACATATCCATGACTATAAATTGAAATGATTTCCTTCAATGGAAGAATACATTAGGGGCATATAAGGGAGTATTGGGCAATGGGGTTAAGGATTATGCTGCTTCAATGGACAGCTGCAATACACAGATTTGTAATCCAGATAAGAGGGTGTAAGCTCTAGTTTTCCAACATTTTCTCCTTTAAATCTGCACCAAACCCTATGGTGCAACTACTCATTAGGATCATCTTGAAGAGATTATTCTTTATGAGTAATCACACCATAGGGTTTGATTCAGACAAAGATTTAAGCCTAGAAATACGGTAAAATACCGCCCTTATCTAGGGTCCTAACTCACTTAGATTTTGGTGTAGCTGCTGTTGACTTTCTCCTTGTTGTTTTCCTTGCTGACTGAGAAGACCTGGATGAAGTACTTGTCAGGTCGTCTTCAGACTCAAACGCGTCACTGAGACTCTCAACATAGCTCACCCCAGGCCTACAGAAATATGGAAATTCTTTTATTTGTTATTGAAATCAGCTTTGAGTTTGAATAACAGTCAAGCTTGTTAAGAAAGTGAAATGGGAATCTGTTATAATTGCAGGATTCAGCTTAACCAAATATCCTATAGCCTATTTCTAGTATTGAGATAGGTGACCACTTAAAGTATTAAAGTATTTAAGCTATTATCTGCTAAAAGGATATAGAAACTATTTAGGTTAGTTTACCCAGAACTCAAGAAAAGGTGTGTTCTGCTATTCCGATTATCAATAACAAACTTCCTTGAGAATGGTCCAAGGCAACAACTCTATATAAGTATCCATGTTGTCTAGTAAACAGTGCTATAGAAGAAACAGTTAAATCTAGCCAAACAGGTGCACAGATGTTACAAGTGCATGGAAGACAGGTCAATTACAAATGCCATCTTCATCAGTAGATGCCAGGGACCTGTCTTACAAAACGTCGTACAACGAAAACAATTGCAAGTCAAAAACTTCTGATTTCTCCATCTAACCCTGTCTTGTGACATTTCTTTGGACCATTCCAAAGAGATGTCACAAGACAGGATTATATGTAGAAATGGTTTTTTGAGATTATTAGAATCTGACTTATGACATAATTTGTCGTAAGATGTTTCGTAAGACGGCACCTAGGACAATAAAAAACCCTATATGTACTTACTTAGCTCTTTTGTTTTTTTGTCTGGGCGATGACCTCACCAATGGGGATATGGCCTCTGCTTTCTTCAAATTAGATACTTCACTGAATGCTTGCCTACCAGATTGCTTCAGATTGTCCAACTGTTTAATCTGGGTGAACCTTGCTTCCAAACATGACCTAGGCTTTCTACAATTACTGTCTGGAGTAGGGTTCCTGAAAGACTGATACTCGCTACCCACTCTCTTCACTAACACACTCTGTGTCCGACGCACTTTCCTGTCAGATCGCGGAGATGGAGCCCTTTTAGGCAAATCAACCACAGCTAAACTCTTTCTTCTAGGCTCTGTGCGACATTTCTTATTTGTTGATTCTATTTTATCACTATCAGGATTCCTTTTAGGAGTAGATCTAGTTGAAAGCGAATCTCCTTTGTCCGACTGATTAAGTGTCTGAATACTTTTTCTCTTACTTTTTCTCCCGCTGTCTGTGCTCAGTGTCTCTAAAGTGTCTTGTTCAACCGGAGTACGTACTGAACAAGAGGTTTTTCCAACTGGCTTAACACTAAGAACTAGTCTAATTGGTTTCTGTTTTTGCTGTGAATCTGTGTCTTTTACTGGGGTATTCCTTGCACTTCTCCGCAATGAGCTTCCGTCAGAATCTTCTGATGCAGTTGAGCTCATACAAGTTGATGTAGAGGCTTCAGATATCAATGAGATTTCATCATCATCTAGAATTTTTGTCACGTCCTCAGCCTTCAACCACGGGTAATGCTTGTTCTTGAATTTTGGACTTTTTAAATCTGAAATTGACATAAGTTGACTCTTTTCAACACCATGGACCTGTTTTTAAATACAGTAAAACCTCGCTATCACGACCACTAAATTATGTTAATTATTAGGGTGTTTACGATAGGTGACCGCTTAAAGCAAGGTGACAGTGAAACAGAAAGCTCCTATAGGAGCTTTCTGTTTCACTGTAACCTTGCTTTAAGCTGTCACCTGTCTATTATACACTCAATTAGCCTTCGTTTTAGTGGTCGTAATAGCGAGGTTTTACTGTATACTCAATACATTTGAGAACAGTGCAGACCAAGATCATTGGAGCCCTCTGATCTCAGTGATCTGGGTCTATACCATTTGTTTATTTAGACTGGTTCGTGTTTTGGTAACTTACAAGAACTTAGATCCTCAAAGGAACCTAAAAACCCACAAGAGCAACTTAGTGTTGAGTTAACAACTCAATTTTATAAATAGACATCAAAAGATATATAAGAATCATAATTACCATTCAGAGATGCTGAAATGTGTAAAAAGACATCTATAAAGAGTATAAACTTTCTATGAGGAAAGTTTTCGGTACACATTTCAAAGATAGCACTTTTGTAAACACTTATTTAATTCATTCTTCCGCTGAAGAAAATACTTCCATTTTATACCATAATGAATGTGCAATATAAGAAGTATTTCCTATATTCTAGCAAATGGTAGCTTAAAGCAGGTTGAAAGTAAAGCAGAATATCACCTATTTTCAAAACTAGAAACAGTCTATGGAGTAAGGGGTAAAAGAGAACACTTTACCTATCTTTTCCTTTACTTTATCTGCCTCTGGCTTCATCCTTATACTAGACGTCCTCTGTATGCCTTTCAAACTGTTCTCTGTTGATACTGCATTCTCCTTATCTTCATTCACTGGGGAAAACTTACGACCATCAAAACTCTTTGACACAACAAATTTGGGTCCCTCAGCACGCTTGATCCGAGGTGACTTTGTGGAGTCCTGAAGCGGCTTTGTGCGTCCATCTGTATTTACAACCTATGAATTAAAAGCAGAGGCATGAGGCAAAACCTAACAACTACTGAAAAGAAGGTTCCAGCTTTATGTTGAAATCATTACCCCATAGCCATTTTCTAGTATTGAAGATAGTTAACTGCTTAAAGCATGTTGAAAATAAAGCAGAATGTGCCTTAAGGCACATTCTGCTTTACTTTCAGCCTGCTATAAGCTTCCATCTGCTAGGATATAGAAACTTATTTCTTATGGTGCATATTCATTAGTATCATTACTGTATAGCAGAACTGAGTTTTTCAGCAGATGAATAAGTAGAAGGTAGGAAAAGGAGTATTTATGGGGTAATGGGTTAACTTGAATACATGGGACTGCTTTAAGCAAGACAGAATTAAAGCATAATAAAAGTGATATACTTCCTGCTTTCTCTGATTTAACCTGTTGCCTCATTGCATGTTTCTAGTATAGGGAGTAATAGGTTAACAGAGACAAACCATGGACCATGAAAGACAATTTTCAACCAGATTTTTCAACATTTTCTACTATCACAGAGCTCCTGATAAGAGGAGTATTTCAAAAATTAAAATCTTGATTTCTGGATTAAACCCTATGGTGTTACTACTCATCAGAATCGTCTCTTCGAGACGATTCTAATGAGTAGTTACACCATAGGGTATGGTGCTGAAATAAGTGAGAAAATGTTGGATTTGTTCGGTTTACTCCATCTTATCTGGGGCCCTGCTATCAGTAGGACTCTAGCCTAGGTTAGAGGGAGTACCATCAAATCTACATTATGTGACTTACAAGACATGAGACGATTCAAATGAGCACAGAGGTTTGATGGTTGTTCATTTATAAGTATGACATCCATTACACAGGGCTCCAGATAAGATGGAGTAAATGGAACAAATCTAACATTTATTTTCTCACTCATTTCAGCACCAAATCCTATGGTTTCACTACTTAATATAATTGTCTCGGAGAGACGATTCTAATGAGTAGTGACACCATAGGGTTTAATGCAGAAATAAAAATACTACTTTTTTTTTAAATACTCCCCTTATCTGGAGCCTTAATTACAACAACACTTTTTCATTGGTTACCCTAATTGTCTTATTGGAAAGACAGGATTTAATTTGATTTGTTTGGATTTTGTTTCTGTTTAACAGTATTTCAATCATATTGCAACAGCCTGCTAATTGCAGGTGGAGGAGAATCCTAGATCAGTAGTTATACCATACACTTTGGTGCTGACATGAAGGAGACTAGAAACCGCCAATGTCGGTATGGCCGGATTGTCTGCACTTTTGCTTTGTATATATATAATATAGTTACCCATGGCATGTGATGTTGACCTCACTACAACTGCACATGCCAAATTTGGTTGCTGTAGAACTTAAATTTGACTAAAACTGACACTAACACAGGGTTATAGATAAGGTTTTGCATTAATTGGGTATTTACTCCCTCTATTTTCTAAGAATTGGGTTTTCTGAATTTCAATTGAGTATCCAAAAAACCGTTACTCCATCAATTTGATATGAATTGCTTTTTTACTCTATTTTTTTTTTCATTTAATACAAAACACAAGCTGAATGTTTGATGTATTGTACTGTACCCTCGTTTGCCCACACTCGATAATTTCAGTTTCGATCTCATTTCAACACAAATGCAACAGCTCATGTTTGTGTAGGATTCATTAATTTTCAGCCACGGAAACTTTATAAGCCATTCCAGGATTCCTTTACCGTAACTTTGCTAACTTTAGCACTGTCGTAACAACCTCTTTTTTTGGCTGTTACACGCATCATTCAAAATTTCATTCACGACACCGTTACAAATTATTTCTGGTTCGTTCGCGGAAGGCTGAACGTAATTGAATAATGTGTTTTTTTTGTTGCGCTGTTCGCTTTTTCCGTCCGCCGCTGCCATATTGACAGAAGAGATTCTAGCAGACGATGTGACTGGTTTACTACTTAAACGAGGCTAACGAAAAGCGGAGCTGCATAAATCCTATAGGCTATTACTTGGAAATAAATAACCAGTCTAACCGGTGTATCGGTAAAATATTCACCCGGTGTCGTAGTAAACATCCCGTCATTACACTTGATAAATGCGACTAATTGCGTACGATACGCGCCTGCTTGAATTCTTTTGCGTAAACCCTTTCAATAATTGATTTTCAGTACGCATGGATTTGAAAGCAATTGCTTTTCTACTGTATTTAATTGCGTATTTACGCAAATACGCGCCTTATCTATAACCCTGCACTAACAAAAAGGTAAACCAAGACGCAAACGAAAAGGTTAACCAAGAATTCTCTAAGTCATTCGACCTTGAAATCTAGGTCACAGTGACCTAGTTACCCATGGCATGTGATGATGACCTCACTACAACTGTACATGCCAAATTTGGTTGCTGTAGGACTTAAACTTTGAGTAAAACTGACACTAACAAAAAGGTAAACCAAGACGCAAACGAAAAGGTTAACCAAGAATTCTCTCAGTCATTGGACCGTGAAATCTAGGTCAGAGTGACCTTATTACCCACAGCATGTGATGATGACCTCACTATAACTGTACATGCCAAATTTGGTTGCTGTAGGACTTAAGCTTTGGCTAAAACTGACACTAACAAAAAGGTCAACCAAAGTGATGACGGACGGACGGCATTCGCCAATCTATAGACCGCATTTTCAATCAGGCCAAAAATGTTGGATTTGTTAAGCTTACTAGTTACTCCCTTTAAATCTGGAGCCTTGGAGAGACGATTCCAGTGAGTAGTTATACCATAGACTTTGGTACTGACATGAAGGAGAAAATGTTGGATTTGTTAAGCTTACTCCCTTTAAATCTGGAGCCTTGGAGCCTATAGCATTATTGATTAAATACAGTGAAACCCCTCTAAACCGGACATGTGTGGGGACAACAAAAATGTCCGGTTTAAAGGGGTGTCCGGTTTAGAGGGGTTTTAACTTGTTTCTAGTATGAGATAGCTGACCACTTAAAGCAGGTTGAAAGTAAAGCAGAATGCGCCGTAAGGCACATTCTGCTTTACTTTCAACCTGCTTTAAACTATCATCTGCTAGAATGTACAACTATTTTCTTCAGTGTAAGAAAAAACCAAAGAGGTAATAACTTCATTATAAGGCGTGTTGATGGTGTAATGGGTAAAAATAAAAAGGATTGGAAACGGAACCAAAGATTTTGTGCAGTTTAGAGAGGATTCCGGTATTTAGAGGTTCCGGTTTAGAGAGGATTCTGGTATTTAGAGGTTCCGGTTTAGAGAGGATTCTGGTATTTAGAGGTTCAGGTTTAGAGGGGATTCTGGTATTTAGAGGTTCCGGTTTAGAGAGGATTCTGGTATTTAGAGGTTCGGGTTTAGAGGGGTTTCACTATACACACCTGACATTTACACAGGACTAGAGATATATCTAGTTTTTTGTTGTCTCTGGAGTCTGTACACAGGAACACTTCCTGAATGTTTGGTTTGTAACCTTCTGTGGCCAGTGTCCTCAGCGCTGGTCTTGATAAGTCGGCTTTTCGAACATAATACTTCACCTCGGCAAGCTTTTCTTTGTCTGTTTGGAATAAATGTAAACTGAGTTTATAAAACTTGAAGCAAACTTTGTGCTCAAACTCAATTACATGCTCCATTTATTGCATAACACGCTATAATGGATTTTTAGTAGTCTCATTTGTATTTACTTCCAGTAAAAGCATGTTTGAAAAACAGCTTGCTGAAATGTTAACACTTTCCTTCAGGGCATTTACGTTCCACTGAAGAGAATAGTTCAAATTAATCAGTCATCAACATGTACCACACTAAATATTTTTTATATCCAAGCTGATGGCAGCTTCAAGCAGGTTGAAAGTAATGCAGAATGCCCCTTAAAGCGACTCGCAACCAGATGGTGCATTAAAAATAGTAATTTGTAAATATGTGTCAAACGCTTATATAAATGGTAACGAATTAGTTTAAGATAAGAAATTCTGTTTAAAAAATGTATTTCAATAAAAAAAAATATTGGTCTCTGGTGGGATTCGAACCCGGGGCCCGGCATTGGCGGACAGAAGGCAAAATAGGGGAAACCGCTTAGACCAATGGACCACGGAACTATCCGTTTATCTCAGATCGATTTAACGTATTTCAATGTTTAGATATCGAAAGTGCATACAACTTCGTAATTCGGCTCGGGTGTATGTCTGAGCCCGTGTAGAGAAGCAACAACAACAACTATACCGTCTACTAGTCGGTATAAAAAAACGATGGAAAATATCTAAAAATCTAAGATTCGGTGACGATTCTTGAGACTTTTTTTGGAGTGATCATATTCTTTTAATGTCAGAAGCCAAATAATGCCACAACTTTGCTTTTATTTGAGTATTTTATTTTATTTTGACAAGTACACCATCCGGTTGCGAGTCCCTTTAAGGCCTTAATGCCCCTTCTGCCTTACTTTCAACCTGCTTTAAGTGCATAAAAAGGTGTATTTATGTTGTAATAGATTAAAACGTTTCAAATACATTCCTCGTTAAAAGCTATGAAACTCTTTACCACACTCCGAAATGGAATGTTTTAGTCTTCACTGTTTGCCATGCTCAAAGTTAAAAGGCAAAAACAGTTCTAAGCATTTTGACTTACCCTTTTCATACAGTTTCATGAGCTGATAAACATGGGCTTTATCTATGTTATTGTTGACGTCATTTGATACAAGGACATGATCATATTGGTTGTATGTTACACCATTCAACCTGAAACTCCTGAAGAATAAAACAGAGTTTAACTATATGTTGGAGGCAAAGCACTTTAAGTTCAACCCATTAACCCAGGATAACTGTGGGGTTTTTTTCTTCAGTATAAAGTGAAATTTAATTCATTGAGTAATGACGCCACAAGCGAAAATATAACAGTCTGATGTTCACTCAATGAATTAAATTTGATCTTACACTGAAAAAAAAAAGTTATTCTATTTATTTATTTTTTTAAACAATATTTGGAACTAAATTGTTTGTCAATACACTCAATTGAAAGCAAAAGTACAGTTTTACCACATGTGGAGCCCTAAGTTTATTTCAAACACCTCTTCTTGATAATTTGCAGTACAATGACGTCACTGATTTAACGTCATCGGAATTACGTCATTGCTTCCAAACTATAAAGAGTCATAAGACACAATTGACTACGATTCTTGGGGAACCCTATGGGGAATACTCATAATTGAAGCACTCGAGACGATAATCCCACTGTTCATCATCATGGATACTCAATGATGAATCTAGAAATTTGTTAAACAATGAGTCCCAGAGGAAAACTATGAGTCGTAAACTTAACTGATGAGTCCTAAAGGGTGAAATTAACCATGTGAACCCTAGTCTCGCATATAGGCGTCCTTTTCAAATAGTGTACATCTGAATGTTACACTTGTCCTATGCAAACAGTGAAGACCCAGATCAGAGGGCTCCGAAAGGAGCCCTCTGATCAGGGTCTTCACTGTTTGTCATAATGCCAAACATCGTCAAAAACAACCCTTACAAGTCAGAAATGGACTAGACTAAAATGGAAACTGGAATCGTCCATTTAAAGTTTCAGGGAGGAAAGAGTTAAAACAAAATCATTAATTTGTGTGGCACTCTAACAATGAAAGTTAACAATGAGTAGCATCACTTAACTTAGAATTTCTGTACACTTTTGTTCGAACCCATTCCTCTATAGATATGCTATTTTACTTATTTTGCAAACATTGCATACCCTGGTCAGACAGATTCCATAGGCTAGGATCTGTTTTATCTGGGTCTTCACTGAGTACCCATCATTCATGTTTATAAATTCAAATGACTACCAATACTCAGATTTAGTTATATTTAAACACAAGATCAATAAGGATGAGGTATGAAAAATTAATATCTGTTGAGAAATGGATTTATTTCCCTGGTAAACAACATGCCTCGAGTCTGGACTGTGGTAATTTGAAAATTTCGGTTTTCATACTTTTGACCATGCCGTTCTTTGCGTTGTGCTCATCACATATTATACAATACATGTACAGTCAAACCTGTGAACAACAGCCACCTGTGGGAACTAGCAAAACTGGCCGTTGTTCACAGGTGGCTGTTGTTCGCAGGTGTGCAAAATGGCTAAGTTTTCATCAACTACATGTACTGAATTTTATATCTACAAGGGATTGTACAAGTACGCAAGTAATGAAAGAGAAACATGTGATCCTTTAAACTCTAAGTTATTTATCTATTTAAATATTAAAAATATTTATTTGCTTAAGAATTCAGTCTTTGAAGTTTCAATAAATATCACGACCATCATCTTTCTTTTGAACGGATATCCATGTTAAAAGTAAATGTCTCGGTAGATAGCAAACTCTGATGGGTTTTGGTCACGTGATCGCATTTTCTCATTTTGATTGGTACAGGTAGATATGGATATTTGAATAATGTTCCATAGCCGCTTTCGAGAAAATACGGAAAAGGGCGGGTAACTCAAAGGACGAATAGCTTCGAAATCATCTCGTTTAATAAGAACGAAGGACTTTTCAAAAGCCGATATTTTCATTATTTGCTTGTCTGAATGATTAATTTGTTGCTCTGATTCTTAAATGTACTGGGGTTTTCTTCATTTCAATGGAAACACTCACAATACACCGTGAATTTATTGCTGGTGTAAAGTTTATTTGGAAAGGACGCCATTTATGATAATGAGGTTATGACTAAAACACGGACATTGTCGAACATAAATGTTGACGTGATATGACGGCAGTTGTTGAATATTAGAATCTATAGCACAGTCTGTTGGTTTTAGCACCTTTACCCGCTCAGCGACAATAACTCGGAAACTTCATCGACTAGAGTAGACGGCATTGTTAATTTTCCAATTTATCTTTGACTTTGTAACGTGTACCCGGGCCGGTCACCCATCCAGTTATTAACCGCGCAGAACGTTGCTTAACTTCGCCGGTCACCCATCCAGTTATTAACCGCGCAGAAAGTTGCTTAACTTCGCAACTGAGACAACTTTTTAAAGCGTAATGATTAAACTAGAAATTCACAATTTCGTATCTGCCAAGGTTTCTTACATCAAAACAAAACAATTAATCACCAATGACTAATCTGGATAAGGCCATTTTATAAATCGCCCAATCATTTGTTTTAATCTGGACAACGTGATTATAAACAATCATACAAACATAAGCAGCAACGGACATCTTCAATATTAATCAGCCAACATATAAAAACAAACATTTTTTTTAAATTCTTTCATCATAATGTGGCTTATTTTAAACCCGAAAGTCGGTTGCAAACTGTCATTAGCACCTTAGAATTTGCTTCCAATTATATAACCAAGCGCATCCATAACAAAGATGGCGGCCGACATTGGCGAAATTGCACCCATTCAATCGTGTTATTTGGCTGCTGTAAGGTGTTAAAAACAGCCGAATTAGTGACCGCCGGCCACGATCGGCAGGTGACACCTCTGTGTCTCAGCCTGGCCGCTGTTTGGGGTAAAAGGTGTCAAAAAGAGCCAGTTTAAGTGACCGTTGGCCGCGGTCGGCAGGAGACCGTTATTCAGAGGTCAATTAAGAAGGAAATTGGCCGGGAGGAATTCAGACTGGCCGTTGTTGACAGGTGACCGTTGTTCGGAGGTGACCGTTCAGACAGGTTTGACTGTATTCCATTTCCAGACCGTAGCGTAGCCAGAAAAATGTAGTCAACCATTTTGTAAAAAATTCCATCTATCTTGACTTACTTTAACTAGACTTTTCAGTGTCGCCGACAGTGATGGCCTGACTATCGATATCAAACTCATTTTCATCTCGCTTATTGCCGGCTCACAAGTGACCCAATGTTTGTTGGGGTGTCAAATTTGGGCACTTTTGGGGTGGCATGGATAAACAGTTTCATTTACAACTTGGCCAGTGAATTTTCATTCGGGTTCTTACAAAGAAACATTGACGAAGCTATTTTAAATGGAGAATTCGCATTGGTTTAACTAGAATGCACCTGTTGATTGCTACATAATGAAAACACTTGGTGAAAACTACTTATGGAATCGACAATCAGTATCTCTCGACAAGCTTTATTTCGCGAAATACAGCCAAGGGAAGCCATGATGTGCACGTAAGAATTAACTTATGATCGTGGATTTTACTTTGACAGTTACGCTACACCATTTTTCATGCGACCTCTAAAACGCGGACAACTAAAGATCATGCATCTTTCACGATTTTAATGCATCAGACTCAGAGCTCAGAGACGTGGACCTAGATTCTTCCCTGAATACTGCACTCCTTTACTAAGAATGAAGTTTATGGGCAGTTTGAAGCAATGAAATTATCAAGTAGCAACCCCGATAAACGCCGATATCTACTTCAGAATTACCTGTTCATCCATGGGTAGTGTAGAACAAATCATGATTGCTTTATGAATAATATCTCAATTGAAATGAAAATTACTACGTTTGAAAGCTAATAAAATTTGCTTTCAAGTGATATAAGTTAAGCTGTAATAGAGTTTTTAAAAATAATCAATATTATTGGTAAAAGTCGGTTATCGGCAATTTTGAAGCCTCACAGCTTGGTATCGATTTTCTGCGCATTATTTTTGGTGGTGACCTATTTCATTCATGCGCGCGAAATTTTTGCATAAGTTAATATTAATGAGGTTCTGTTATCCAATCAGAGGAGAGAATGACCTTTCTGAATATGTTTGATCCTAGTTGATCCGACTCTTGGTTCACGAGATATAGATCACCAAAGTTTAAAAACGATCTACACCAAAAACCCGAAATTATTTTTTTAAGATTCACAAACGATCGTATTAAGCCCATTCCAAAGTTTCAGAAAATGTATATTTCAATGTTTTAAATTGTTGTTTACTGCCCCGGAACGAGTATCAAAGTTCAAAGTTTACCAAAATTTCTCACGCACTCGGCAAATCCAAGCGGCGGCCATATTGGATTTTTACCGGCGATCGATATGTTGATACAAATATTAGCGACCTAGGCTTATTGCCATGTATTTATGCAATATTATCCGGCTTTTGCCATTAATAAAGAACTTATTTATATTATTATTGAGTTTGATTTTGCTTTTGTAAAGAAACTACGACCAAATCGGGGTCGAAATGTAGCAGCGTAACAACGGAAAATTTTCCGATTTTTTCCGGTGCGAGATTCTCATTCCGTATACATCTAATTAAACTATCTAAGCTATTTCCTCTAAATATAAACAGCAGAACGATTAGATACTATTAATATGAATGTAAAATAAGTATATTATATTCCAAACAAAAATTGTATTAGATAATTTTAACTTTCTCTGTTGGTCGATCGCAGGAATGAATATACGGCTGTACAGTAATTCGGACATTCCATATTTCGGATAAGAAATTTTAGTCATTGATAATCTGAACTTTTGATGAAAATTAGTCAATCTTTTTAATGAATTCAGAAATAATTAACTCTTTTTCACCTTCAAAACATGTACCAAACGTTCAGCACTTTTCCTTCTGACAACTTTGTAGATTACAACTTCCAGCTCTGAGTGATTGTAGTCACAACAGTTATAATACCCTGATCAGGTCCTAGTTACTTCACTTGGCTTTTTTAATCTTGATCAAACATATTTACAAAAGTATGAAAAGTTTTCAAAGAGTTGAAATTAATGTTTTCTGTATTTTGCTATTTGACTATTCATGCTTTGCAGAAATACTTTACTTGTAAATCAGTTCTAGTTCTGATCAATCCCAATTTGTTCATGGGTTTTTTTCACTGTCTTTTACTGATTTGGATCCAAATTCTTAGCAAATACAATATTAAGTTAAATAGCATTTTAACAGTTGAGAAACAACAAGACATCTATAATTAAATTTGGTAATTAATTTCTTGACATTGCATAAAGTTTCTAACATTAGATCTGACTTAATATTACAGAATGGTCTAGAACTTAAATATTTCCAACAATAATTTCAAAATATTTCAGAAATTTTTAAATGAAACTTTAATAAATAATTGGAATCTAGATTAAGATCTATAAACTGTAACTTCATACACAAACTACTAATAAAAGTAATTGGTTTGTTTTCTTATAGTTTCTGATCTCAAAATAGAAACATAGTCATCAGGATATAAATGAAAGCGTCCATGAAAGCCTTATCTGCTAAAATTCAGCTTCATGATAAATTTTAAGACTTAGTTTTCTTTTAAACGAATGTTTATTTCACTCCATTTAACTATTTTTTATAAATCTTAGTGGCTGATTAATCAATAATACACAATTAAAAATACAAGTCATCTTTTTAAAACTGATCTAAATACTTAATAATAAATAGAAATATATTTTTGTCCAACACCAAAATTAAAGAATTAAAATTTTCATGAATTTTATTGGAATTCTATTAAAATAACTTGTCATACGATAAAAGTACAACAAATAAAAATGCATAAATGGCTTCTGCAAGAAATAATACAACATATTTTCAAATTTCATCAAGATATCTTGAAAAATAAAAAAGTTACAGCAATTTTTAAAAAGAGGTATCTTATTTTGGTTCCGTCGCGACGCGGATATATGCCTATGAAATGGGGGTAAATTTTTCCTAAAAATCACCGGTTTTAGGTAATTTAAAATTGCTGTAACTTTTTTTCTAGAAGAGATATCTTAATAATTTAAACTCTTTTACAAAGGTATCAACAAGACCTTTCATTTAAAACTACTTCTGTTACAATTGGTGAAGTTTAAAAAAATGACTGGGGATGCTATATCAAGTGATAATTCACTTCTATATTCCCCAGAAATCCACCGAAACACTTGAAAAAACGGCTAAAATACGGGTTTGTCTATCTTAAAACCATTGGAAAGTGTGTCAAATCGAATGTGAAAACACTACCTCGCGAAAACACATGATAATTAATAAAAGTTAAATTTTAACCAGTCAAACAGAACTTACTCATAGTACTTCGTATTAGTTTGATGTCTGTCTTTGCAAATTCCATCTCCTTCCCACTTAAGGTTAGACTTATCTAGTTTGTTTCTGAAGAACTTTTTAGTCGACATTTTCTAAACCTTCGATGTTGGCAATACCGGAAGTTGTCGTAAGTTTCCCGCCATATGCCAGGAGCATGACGGGATAGCTCGCTCGGATTCCGGGTCAAAACGGCCCTGAGTCAAAACGGCCCGGTTCCAAACGCCTATTGCTATTTATACACCTATTTCTAGGATTAATAGCACAGCCTGTCCGGCCCAGAGTTCAGTCTGGCTGTTAGCCAGATTGAACATGTCTCACCTTAAGTTCACCTGTCCTGTTTTTATCTATATTTTAACAAACTACTTTCTTATCTTTTAAACACTCCTTTTATATTTTCTTATTAATTTTCTCGGCATGTGACGCGCGTCAAAGTCTAGGTCCCCACAAGGGGTTTGACTAAAAGGAAGATAGATAGATAGCCTAATATGAAATAGGCACAGCCTACAAGCGAGCGAAGCTGTTAAATAATGGAGCATTTAAACAAATTAACACATTACCCCATAGCCTAATTCTAGTTTTGAAAACAGAATGAAGGGTTATTTAAAGCAAGTTGAAAGTAAAGCAGAATGCGCCTTACGGCGCATTCTGCTTTACTCCCAACCTGCCTTAAGTCAGAATCTGCTAGGATATAGAATATAATTTTATGGTACAGATTTTGGACTGTATCAAATGGAACTATTTACTTTTTGAACAGTTTGGATCCTGATCAGAAGCCTCGTAATTAGAGACTATATTTTGCATGGGCACGAAATTTATCTTTCAAGCAGTTTGGATCCTGATCAGGAGCTGCGTACGGCGGCGAATGATCAGGATCTACCGTACACAATTGTTGACACTTATGTTAATATTTCGAAATTTTGAGAACTGAATCTTCAAAGATACTGTGGTGCATGGGTGCACAATTTATTTTTAATCAGTTTGGATCCTTATCTACATCTACATAATACGCTGAACTGTCATACAGACTGACAATACTGCAGCGGCGCACAGACAGAAAAATAAAGAGAAATATAGACAAAGATAGAAAAAGACACGGACAAGAGAAACTGGAGAAATGCACACACAGACAAAGTAAGAAAAAGAGATAGTGTCACCAAACCACTTTCAACTCATCTGGGTCAGACCAATCCAGCTTGGGAGGCCCTGCTGGGGGTACGAAACCCCGCTGGCACAGCTCCTACCCGTCATGTGAGTCTACCAGCGGTTGGCTTGTTACATTTAAATGGAGAGAGTGGAGAGCTCCTTCTTGAAAAATGCCAAAGAAGGAGCCTCAGCTGCAGTCGCTGGGAGCCTGTTCCACACTGGAATGGTGCGCGGGAAGAAGCTGAACTTGTGACAGTCCGTAGATTATTAGAAGATGTGTACGGCGACGCATGGTCAGGATCAACATAATTATTGGCACTAATGTTAATATTAATAATTTCGAAACTTTGAGAACTGATGATCATAATGGCAAATTTGTTCCTAATGACTAAAGTTTCAAAGATACTGTTGTGTCTGGGTAAAAACTATACATCAAGACATATATTTAATACACTAGATCTAATTATGATATTTACGCGAGGTTATATAATGTGCAAAAAACAATAAATTATCGACTAATAACATATTGAAAATGTTCCCTATGTATGCTTCGACCAAAAATGGTACGTTTTGACTTGGTACGCTTTAACCATGGTTCGCTTTGACTATAACCCATTAAGGCGTATTTATTGGGTAATGGGTTAATAAACTAAATGATTTAATAACCTGAGGGCCCTGATATCGCTCAACTGTTGTACTGAAGCTTGAAAGCTTTACCTTTCTGTTTCATCCGTTTTAATCTATATCCATTCAAATTTGTAGTATACCATGTAAAACTTTTTGGAATACAACCTCATAATTCTAGTATAGTAGAGTACATCAAGGGCAGATAACTAGAGCCTAAACAATACTGAAATGAAGCCTTTTTAGCATTTCAGAGTATATCAAGGGCAGATAACTATTGCCACAATGATTAGATTTCAACAATAATTGCACTCCTTTGAGAACTTATAGCTATATACTTTGTGTGCAAGTATAAACTATAATCAAAATCCATTGAAAACTGTAGTTGCAAGAGTGTAAACGCTGTAAGATATGGCATTTTCAGCAATTCAAGGGCAGACAACTCTTGACCTATAGGTCTTATTTCAACCATAATCACACATATCTAAACTCTTATGGTCATATACAATCTGGCCAAGTTTGAAAAAGACTGGATAAAAATTGTGGCCTCTAGAGTGTAAACACTGTTAAATATGGCATTTTAAGCAATTCAAATTTAGATAATCCTCAACCTATTGGTCCGATTTCAACCATAATTAAACTCATCTAAACTCTTATGGTCATATACAATCTGAGCAAGTTTGAGATAGATTATATAAAAATTCTGGCCTCTAGAGTGTAAACACCGTTAAATATGGCATTTTCAGCAATTCAAAGGTAGGTTACTCTCAACCTACGGGTCCGATTTCAACAATATTCAAACTGATATGAACTCTTATGGTCATATCCAATCTGAGCAAGTTTAAAATAGATTGGGTAAAAATTGTGGCCTCTAGAATGTAAACACCCTTAAATATGGCATTTTCAGCAATTCAAAGGTAGATAACTCTCAACCCATTTGTCTGGTTTCAAGCATAATCACACTCATCTGAACTCTTATAGTCATATACAATCTGAGCAAGTTTGAAGAAAAAGTGTGGCCGCTAGAGTGTAGACACTGTTAAATATGGCATTTTCAGCAATTCAAAGATAGAAAACTCTTGATGTGATCTAGATCTATTGATCTGATTTCAAGCATAATCGAACTCATACAAAATCTTACGGTCATATATACAATCTGGCCAAGTTTGAGAAAGATTGGAGACATATTGTGGCTTCTAGAGTTTTGAAAACACTGTTGAACTCGGGTGGATTTGGGTGACTTTGGGTGAATTGATGAATGAGGATTAAGTGTATAGTTGGCACTAATATTATTACTTCCATATAGCTGACTGGCATTCATATAAAGAAAACTATTACAGAAAATGACTTTTTTCATGGCTATTGGACGGTGGGTTTTAATAGTGGATAGCCCTGGGTTTCTATCGTCAGTGTACCTGTTTCAGTGAGGTACCTATTTCGGTGCACTTAACTGCGACAACTCTATCTTCTTTCTGAAGAGCTCAATTACCTTATCACTTTTTGCTATCAGCAAAGTAAACTTTTCCTGTCATCTTTGTCCAAAAAAATCAAAATTTTATGCAAACAGATAATTTATTGACTATAAAAAATAAAGCATAGCAATTTGAACCAATTTCCTTATGTCCGTTTTTACTCCGAAAACACATGTTCCAAAATAACACTTTTTACAATTGATTTTCATAATTTTGTAGTGGTATGCATTTTTTGTTATCTTCTACACCAAAATCACATGAAATAAGTGGGCCCGTCTATTTTGTTTCATGTACAGTACACTTACAAAAGTATGCTCTCCTTATATACAGAAACTGTTTTTCGGTAAATTATTTTTTGAATGGCTTGATATTGTGATTTGATTTACATTATTTAAGCGACTCTTTTGAAGAAATAAAAATGACGAAAATAGCCTACAGGCTATACTTGTCAAAATTATGTGACCACTCCTTGCCAAACTGAATTGGAACAGAGACCAACATAATTCATAAAGGAATGACTGAAAATGTACTGTTGTTGTTTTTCTTATTCAAATGGGAGAGAGGCAGTATAGACAAGGAACCAATTATATATTCAAAAGGGAGAAAATCCTAATCTTTAATATTTATATAGGTGGGAAACATTACAGGAATGATTCTTACAATATTTTTATTGATCACATACTTTTGATACAGTCTGTACTTCGATAAAACCAACCCTCACTGAAATAGGTACAACAAAATGTTCTCAGCACAAAATGACTACGTCATTGAAACGGTGGCGATTGCGCTAAATATAGAATATTTTGGAAATATTTTTACAGGGAATTAACCTAGACAATTGATTACAAAGGTAGGAATAATTGTTCCATAGACTTTTATGATTTGTTATCACCATGATCAGTTTGAACGTTAAGTGCACTGAAACTGGTACCTCCATGATAGGTGTTTCGAAACCGGCTGAAACTGTCAACACTGCCAGACTATCTACGTAAATCTACCCCACCTGGCATGATCGAGCACAGTGTTGAAATCATCTGTGTATTATACACATGCACTTTGATATTGACAAGATTTAGAAACAACATATCTGATATCACAGAAATAAAGATCTAGGCCTAGTCGAAACCGGTCGAATGTGTGTGACATTGTACTTTTCTAATCGTAGGAAGTGACGTCATAAACATCACAACTGATAAACAAAGGGGGGAAACTCAATAAAACAGTTTTGACTGTGTTGATAATTTCAGTAGGATGGTATTAACGAGCGAGGTTTTTTTATTTAAATTTGATGTGTGATTCTCGCAATTAATTATGTTTTCTTTGGAGATAACCGGAAATGTGCACTTAAAAAATCTCAAATAGACTCTTCCAGAGCTGAGAGGTCAGTCAGAATAGTCGCGCGTGTTAGACAATAACATCCGGGTCAACCTAGGGTAACCGGAAGCAAAAATTTTAACGAAACTTTTTTTGTTCAACATGTTCATAAATAAAACGCGAGCAGGGTCGACCAGTATGTGAAAAATAGCTGAGAGGTCGCAAGTGATAGACAATAACTTCCGGGTCAACGTATGGGTAACCGGAAGCAAAATTTTTAACGAAACTTTTTTTGTTCAACATGTTCATAAATAAAACGCGAGCAGGGTCGACCAGTCTGTGAAAAATAATGTAGCAAGTAGATCCGGCGGAAGTACAAAAAACCTACGAAGAAAAATCTATTCAATGTACATACAGGTCTAACATACAGGTCTAAAAATGTGAATTTTAACTTGAAATTTATTGTATACGTAGCTGTAGAAGCTCGCTTCGCTCGTTATAATGATTAATGAGCACATTAGTAAAAATCAAGATTTGCTATTGTTATTATTTGCAGAACAAATTTCCATTTTGATTAAATTTAAAAATATATGTAAGACTCAAATCGAGGGCCGCTCCCAAATCGAGGGCCGATTCGAAAATCGTGGGCCAATCCCAGATCGTGGGCCGTTTTCTCCCAAATCGAGGGCCGATTTGTAGCCCATAAAAAGTCCGCGACATAGGCTTAAAATTAATACACAGATTAATACACAGATTAAAATGCTAATTTAAAAACTGCATAAAGATTTAAGAATAAAAAGAACCATATAAACTAGTGTAAAGAACGGAATAAAATGTCAAAAATTTTGGCGCGAAATGATAAGACGTCAAAACAAACGTTTTGTGTAAGTGACGTCATATTTTGGAAAATTTCAACCGTTACGAAACAATGGACTCCCTTGTAGACTTCGGATCGCAACTAATTGAGAAACAAAAGTAGAAAGCATTTGCCTAAAGATCCAAACCCATGGTTCTGGAAGAGAGATGCAAACGTGTTTGTTATACTGAAGAAGTCAGTGAGAGAAAGCCATGATAAAGGGTGTCTCGCCAAAAAGGAAATCATCTCCAGATTGCTCGGAAAGTGGAATCTCTCTATGAATAAAAGAGGAACCCTTCTTTCCTATCGTTCGAGTAACGCTTGCCAGTCTATTCAAGACCGAGGTAAGAACTCATGCCTAATTGTTTTAACTTTTAAACCAGAAAATCTTTCATTCATAGCGCGTCAAGAGTAGGCCTATAGTTGGCATTATTTGCCTAACATAGGCTAAGCATTGAAATTACCTAGGACACAAGTCAAACTGTGAAACAGACTATACTCTGTCGTATTTATGACGTATGATAATGACGTTCCTGTTTACATGTGTACTGTACTGTTAAACCTGTGTCAAGCGACATCACATCTTAAAAAATTCGCTGTTTGTAGCAGTATTTCCTAAAGAAAAGCAAACATGTAATGAAAAAATCAAACATGCAAAGTCTTTGTGAACCAGACGCAACACGAAATCATGATGCTCACTCAATGTTCTTTCATTATGAAATGAATTGTTTATTATCAGTTAGATCTCGATCTAGATTCTAGCTGGGCGATTTTTGTTTCGATAAAAAGATATTTAGGACAAATATTTTCGGAATTATATCTGGATCTACACTGTACATGAGACTTACTGTCTGAACAGGAGCTACAGTTCTGCTGCAGGTGGTAAACGAACTTTTTTTCTGGCTTGCGTGTGTCCTTCTTTAAATCAGTACAATACCTTTAAAGTTTGAAATCTGTTTAAACAAATACAGCATTACTAGATCTGCATAATTTTGTTTCAGTGGCTGTTACTATTGAAGAATGGTGAACACCAAAGAACACAGTGTCGCAGGAAGAATCAGTAAAGGATGACACTTTATATTCAGCCATGGAAAGATTAGTCGCTGGTAAGGTTCGATTACTGCAGATTGACCGTAAAAACGTTGGGTTTGTTTTTTTCAATCAGATGGGTTCTATTTGGCATATACAGTAAAACCTTCTTATTATGGCCAATACTTTATGTTAACTATTACCGGTATGTGTTCCGAGTATGTGGCTGCTTAAAGCAAGATGAAAATAAAACAAAGCTCTTTGAAGGGCTTTCTGTTTTACTGCCACCTTGCTTGAAGCTGCCATTTGTCTTTTATACCATTACTTAACCGTTTTAGTCGTCGTTATACAGACATTTAACTGTTGTTTCACTTTGTATGACTCTTTTGAGTTTATCACCACTACGTATTATCAAACTTAAACGGTCAGAATGGTTGTCGCGAGTTTGGAGCCACCGACCTACAACCCACCAGTTGTACTCACTGAATGGGTATCAAATCTTAGTCTGGACAATAACTTTAATTACTGTAAAGCGGTATTCGGGCTGGCTTACATCGCAGTTGCAGTACTGGGTTTTGTTTTAAGCCGATTGTCTACAAAATGTAACACAAGCTATTGACGGATACTGGTGCCATGTTTTTTTTCAATACAGTTCTAAATAAAACTCTATGGAAAATGCATTATTTTCAGATGCCTCCCCACTGAATGACGAGCAGATGTGGCCACCTATGTCAATGCCGACTCCGTAGCTTGCAGTTGTTAATTCCTCCCTGTCGAAAAACAGATTGACCCATCATGAACCCAGGTGATTTTCTGAATATAAGTAAAGGAAATAATTTACATTTGAAAGAAAAAAGAAGAAAGGTCACCACTTAAATCAGGGTAAAAGTAAAGCAGATTCGAATTGAGAAAGGAAAACAAGACAGGTCACCACTTTTAAAAAGCATGCCTTATTTTTTAGTCTACGCTCTAACCCATTAGACACAGAGCACTTATCTGATGGTCTTTTTTACCCTATTTGAATTGTATTTAGTAATGTTTAAAAACAAGATCTACTCCGTATATCGTAGAGTGTGGGTATAAGAAGCGATCCTATACATAACTAGGAGATATTGATTATTCTTGAGGATTTTTATACGGTCATTATGCAACAAACTTGCCCTTTATTATAGAGAATTAAAAACATAGATACGTTTCTTATTCGTTTATATGCGGGTGTGCGTGAGGTGTGTTAGAATGTGATTTAACGGGTGAATCCCACCCAAGTTCGAGTATAAAGCATAGTGTTTGTGGACCAGTTCCATCGTTCATCTAAAAAAATCAGATTTTATATTCTCGTCTATCTTCATCTTTCCTAAAAATTATTGTATTCATTTAACGGGCGAGTGGAACGTTAAATACACTACCCATGAAGTTCGAGTCCGGATATTTAGAGTACGTGTAAAGCATAGTGTTTTAGTTTGTAACAGATTCATCGTACAACACAACTAGAATGTACCTTCGTCTTATTTTATTTCAGCATCGCAAAGAAAGCAGCCAGATTGATTCAGCACGAATATCTCCACAAGGACATGTATACATTGGAGCAGTTTGCTACAGATTACAGGACGAAGTTCTCTTCTACTCGAATGGATGGGGGATACAGGCCGCCTGTTATGTCCAGTACAGACTGATTCCAGCGCTGGCTGAAGGAACGGCATTTTACAGACTGTTTATTTTAGAGGCTACACATTTTTTAAAATACGTCGTAATAAAATGTGTTTCTCGTCATTCTTTTTATCCTTGAGTTATATGAGGTGTGTCCTCTCCGAAATCGACTTCAGATCGGCCCAAGATTTTCAATGTTGCACCCTTATTCAGTCCTACCCATCACTGTATGTAAGAGCATGAGATTCATGCTCCGCTGTATAGGCCTAACACTAGGGAAGTATTGGCAAACTTACATTAAAGTGTAGGACTGTATTTGTTATGAATGCACTTTCGGAAATAGGGGCTCACGATTTCAAATCGGCACATAATATCAGAACGGCCAACATTTTTCAAATCGGTCAATGATCTTGTCATGGAATTGTTTAAGGTATGCGTGTTCCGAAATCGGAGCTCCCATCGGAAATAACGTTGCCATTTTGGCTAAACATTATTTTCTAATGCACTTTCGAAACTCGGAGCTAAAGATTTCAGATCGATCCACGATTAAAGATCACCGCTCAAGATTTCAAGATTGGCCCACGATTGGGGATTGGCCCTCGGTTTTCGGCCCACGATTTGGGATTGGCCCACGATTTTCGAATCGGCCCTCGATTTGGGACCGACCCACGATTTGAGTCTTACATATATATTCCAAGAAGCTCTAACTCTATAGATAGTGAAACTAAATCAGTCATAAAAAAGAAGCATACTCAATTTTTAAATGATTTTAAATAACACATTCTATCAAGGATACGTCACGGGATATTCTAATAGAAGTTACTATTGCTTAATGTATGGGCGAGGGCATAGCTGATTTCTGCATTACTTTTGTACTGATGCTTAAACACTATTTATAAAATAAAATGTACACTCAATAAAATACATAGAAAACTCTCCCTATAATGGCATGGAGGAATTATACCCTATATAATTCCTCCATGATAATGGTAAAGTTTAATTTTATTTGGACAAATCGGCATCAAAATTAATCTTACATGTATTTAAATTAGATCTAGTAATTTATATTTTACAACTTTAAATGCTAGAAAATCTCCTCAACGTCTTGATAATTGTAAATTTTACCAATATAAACCTATTCATTTAACAAAAAAGTATTATTTTATATATATTTAAACAGGTTAGTATATACCCCCAACACAAAATCCTTTTTGACGAATCGTCTTTTGCCATTACTATATATTGCCTTTTTGACGAGTTTACACTTTGGCGAGTCGTCCGTAATTCGCTGAACAATACCCAGCTGCTTTTCATCACTTTGGTCACGAGTTGGAACATGGACTAGGGGAGTGTGTATGGTGTTACAGTTGTTGCCCATCCGGGCCTATGGATTTTTGCTACGGACAATCCGCACGGTGAATAAACGTACACAGGATATAGACACCAAAGTGATCAGGAATTGAAAGCGAAAGTAGCGAGGTGAGTACTTTTATTACGTTTATCACTAAAATCTTCTTACAAATAAAGTAAACATGAATTGCAAGATAGTCTGTAGACATATGTGACCACACTGATGCCAGGAATATAAATAAATTCACCTGGAAGACTGAATAAAAAGCTTTAATCACTGGTCATAGTCGCATCTTCGTCAACATTTGTCATTATTTTCGCTGTTTATACACGTTATACAAAAAAGTGAATCGACAGTTCGATTTATTTTTCAATTCAAAGTAATTGTGCAAAATCTGCTTAAAATCAGACCAACAATAGCTGAGATAGTTGACGTCAAACCGATAGGACGTTGTACTGGGGATAGTATATTACTGTACAGGGGATAGCATTTCCAAAAATATTTCTGTACTGGGGATAGACGAATATAAAATATTAAACTAGGGCCACTTTTCGAGAAGTACGAAGTATTCCAATAATAGTCAGCGTGTATAAACAATACACACATCTTCATAGTCCATCAGATGTGTACAGTTAGGGACATCGAGCTAATATTAGACTTCAAGCGCTGTCCCTCACAGTACACAGGCGTTAAGGGTCATCATTGAGAGGTTATATTTTGCTCTATGTTTTATTAAACCTGACGGATTTTGTTGGGCATCAAATATTTCAAAAGGTAAGGCATTGTTAGCTCACCTGAGGCAAAGGCTCAAGGTGAGCTATTGGGATGGCCCTGTGTCCGTCGTGCGTCGTCCGTCGACGTTAACAATTGCTTTAAATGACATCATCTCCTATACTGCTTGACAGATTTCAACCAAACTTTACAGGAATGTTCCTTGGGTCAAGCTTTTTGTATTTTTTTCAAAGAATTAAAAAACAATGTAGAACTCTGGTTGCCATAAGTGAAAAAATGAGGAAATCTTAAAAATTATTCTTGTCTAAAACTACAAGGGCCAGAGCTTAGATATTTGGCACATATCATCAACAGATCCTCTATCAAGTTTGTTCAAATTATGCCCCTTGTGTCAAAATTGGCCCGCCCCGGGGGTCACAGTTTTACATAGAGTTATGTAGTGAAATTTTCAAACGTCTTCTTCTCTGAAACTAATATGGCCAGAGCTTTGATATTTGGAATGGTGACACTTCTAAAATGTCCTATACGAATATTGTTCAAATGGTTCTGGTCGGTTCATATCTAGGTCGCAGGAGCTAAAAAGATATTGTTTTCAATGAAAACTTAAAAATCTTCTTGTCAAAAACTACAAGGGCCAGAGCTTAAATATTGGGCAGATAGTATCTTCTACAGGTCCTCTATCAAGTTTGTTCAAATTATGCCCCTTGGGTCAAAATTAGTCCCGCCCCAGGGTCACAGTCTTACATCGAGTTATATAGTGAACATTTCAAACGTCTTCTTCTCTGACACTAATATGGCCAGAGCTTTGATATTCGGTATGGCCACACTTCTGAATATCCTTTACTTATTTGTTCAAATGGTTCCGGTCTGTTGCATATCTAGGTCACATAAGCTAAAAATATTTGTTTTTCTATAAAAACTTAAAAAATCTTCTCGTAAAAAACTATAAGGGCCAGAGCTTAGATATTTGGCACATATCATCATCAACAGATCCTCTATCACGTTTGTTCAAATTATGCCCCTGGGGTCAAAATTAGTCTCGCCCCGGGGGTCACAGGTTTACATAGAGTTATATAGTGAAATTTTCAAACGTCTTCTCCTCTAAAACTAGTATGGCATTTGCCTCAGCTTTGATATTCGGCATGGTGACACTTCTAGATATCCTTTACCTATTTTGTTAAAATGGTTCCAGTCTGTTGCATATATAGGTCACATGAGCTAAAAATAGATGTTTTTTCAATGGAAACATAAAAAAATCTTCTGGTCTAAAACCCTAGTACCCTGATCTTAGATATTTGGCACATAGCATCATCTACAAGTCCTCTATCAAGATTATTCAAATTTAATTATGCCCCTCGGGTAAAAAAAATGACACTTCCTGGACATAAATCATTATCTCCATTTTGTCAGCTATTCTCAGGTGAGCGAAATATGCCCCATGGGGCTCTTGTTTTTAAAAATAAGACCACCGATAGATAAATCTGGTGTGTATCATCTATGTGTAATATGTAAACAACAATATAAACAACCTCTGCAGGAGTATTTTGAAAAGTTTTAAATTAGATTAACAGCGACCTGAAGTTTGACTTGAGGTCAGAAATTGGTTTCAAAACGATTTTTAGCAATAAGTGTTTTATTTTAACTAGTAAATGTGATTCAATTTGGGATTTTACGAAATGAGGCAAAAGTAAATTTCCTTCCTTTCTTATTATAATCGTGTCTTAGCGTACTGAAGGATTATCAATTATTGTACGTGATAAATTAGTATGGTAATTTTATTTTGCCGATTATTTTTCAGCTATCCGATGATTAAACCGCAGAATGACAGAAATTTCTACCCCGTATATATAGAAAATACCAGCTATACGGTATGTTTCTACTCGAACCGTAGTTTCTGAGCTTGAAGATCTTAATTTTTCTCTCAAAAATATCTCTATTTAAAGCGACTCGCAACCAGATGGTGCATTAAAAATAGCAATTTGTAAATATGTGTCAAACGCTTATATAAATGGTAAAGAATTAGTTTAGGATAAGAAATTCTGTTTAAAAAAATGTATTTCAATAAAAAAAAATATTGGTCTCTGGTGGGATTCGAACCCGGGGCCCGGCATTGGCGGACAGAAGGCAAAATAGGGAAAACCGCTTAGACCAATGGACCACGGAACTATCCGTTTATCTCGGATCGATTTAACGTATTTCAATGTGTAGCGATCGAAAGTGCATACAACTGCGTAATTCGGCTCGTGTTTATGTCTGAGCCCGTGTAGGGAAGCAACAACAACAACTATACCGTTAGCTAACGCTATAGAAAAACGATGGAAAATATCTAAAAATCTAAGATTCGGTGACGATTCTTGAGACTTTTTTTGGACTGATCATATTTTTTTAATGTCAGAAGCCAAATAATGCCACAAATTTGCTTTTATTTGAGTATTTTATTTTATTTTGACAAGTACACCATCCGGTTGCGAGTCCCTTTAAAACATTGTGGAGCCTAATCAGACTTGTTATGAAAATAGCCGAAGAAATTACCCAAGGATAACTGACAGTAAATTTTGATGCAAATGGACCAGTAGTTTAGAAAAGAATTTAGGTTTTATCGCATATATAGGCAACAGCATTGTTTTGTAAAATATTGCAGAGCCTTATGTGCTAGCAATACAGGTAGACCGATACAACCCCCTCCCACACACATACATTGAAGCAGCATCAACCAAAGATTAATTGACAACAATATTCAATGAAACCGGTCTCAAAGAAGAAAATCGTTGGCAACACTCCTTTTAATCCGTTCGGCAAGTGCAAGTACTAAGAAAACTGTGCATTGGCAATGCTGAATAATGGCTGTTTCTTATTGTAATAGAAGTAGTATGACGACATCTAGAAACTTAAAGGAGAACGGTGCAGATCCTGATTAAAAATGCGGATGTGCAGGCTGCTCCGGATATGCACTGGTCGCAAAGGTAAAGTCTAATTTTGGCTCATACATATATAGATGAACACGTTGTATGTTTTTACCTTGAAAACCAGTGTTGTGTGAAAGGTTGCGCATTGTTGGTATATGAGTAACTACAAAATAGCCGAGTCCAAATAGCAGCGATTCTTTCAAGAATGCTTTGATAATTTACAGTTTACTCTGTTAAATACATTCGACATGTATTTCACCACAAACTACTACCATCGCATTAAGGCGTAAGAAGGGAGAATGATATGTAATAAATGTAGTGGCTTTGGACTTAACTTTCTAGAAAAATGAAGATTATCCATTATTTCGTATGCTGGAAACATAACAGCATGTAGTTTGCCATAAAAATCAAACGCAATGTACCATAATACCATTTTACGACACAAAACAATAAGTTTTCGTGAGTCTATCCCCAGTACAGCCTTCCACTATCCCCCGTACAATAAATAACCGTTGGACACTATCCCCAGTACATGTGGCGGTCGGTTTGACAAGGTATATCTTAGCTATTGTTGGTCGATTTTTAAGCAGCTTTTGCATAGTTACATTTAAATGAAAAATAAACAGATCTGTCGATTCACTTTTTTGTATAACGTGTATAAACAGCGAAAATAATGACAAATGTTGACGAAGATGCGACTATGGCCAGTGATTAAAGCTTTTTATTCAGTCTTCCAGGTGAATCTATTTATATTCCTGGCATCAGTGTGGTCACATATGTCAACAGACTATCTTGCAATTCATGTTTACTTTATTTATAAGAAGATTTTAGAGATAAACGTAATAAAAGTACTCACCTCGCTACTTTCGCTTTCAATTCCTGATCACTTTGGTGTCTATATCCTGTGTACGTTTATTCACCGTGATCCGGTTCCCAACAAAAAATGACAACAAACGCCACCATTCGAACAATCGAGATTGTTTTATATTAGATGAAACAGATTGTTTTCGTAAGCAATGTAAAATAATCAAAGTTTAAAGCAAATCGAGGCCAAAGATAAATCCATTACTACGGTAACATGAACAAGCAGAAGTAAGACACATTAACTCTTTCCTCCCTGAAACTTTAAATGGACAATTCCAGTTTCCATTTCAGTCTAGTCCATTTCTGACTTTTAAGGGTTGTTTTTGTCAATGTTTGGCATTATGACAAACAGTGAAGACCCTGATCAGAGGGCTCCTTTCGGAGCCCTCTGATCTGGGCCTTCACTGTTTGCACAGGACAAGTGTACTATTTTCATGTTCACTGTTTGCAAATAACGCCAATATGCGGGACTAGGGTTCAAATGGTTAACCACGACAAAGGAAATATTGATCATATTGACCACGAGGAAGATAACATGCGTTCGGTTTACCGCAACAAAACATAAGCAGTCGTATTTTGCGTATACCGCATCTTTTTTAATACGCATTCCAATTTAGACAAGGAGTAGTCAATGTGTTAGTATTGAGACTTTTAATCAGGAATCAGTATTAACAATATCGCCAGCTATAATTGACAAATATTGTTGATCATACGATTGTCAATTGCATAGCTCCTCGTTAAATTTAGCTTTTTAGCGCGAGTCTACGTTGTTTTGTCAGGTCCAACTATCCCTTTCCCCCATAGAAGCGACTTTAAGCGTATTTAATTTATTCCTCCGCTTAAGAAAATAGTTCCTATTTAAACAGTCATAAACATGTGCCATGAGATATATGTTCTACATATTAGCAGATGACAGCTTAAAGCAGGCTGAAAGTAAAGCAGAATGCGCCTTAATGCGCATTCTGCTTTACTTTCAACCTTCTTTAAGTGGTCCCTTATTTTCATTTCTAGAAATAGGCTATTGGGTAAAGGGATAACTATACTCATTGACAACTGAAACTTCAAATAGATACTTCCAGTTTTATATTACAGTGGAGAAAACGTTATTCTTTCCCGTTTAAACGCATACAAAACGCAAACGCATTGCAACAAAACATAGAATATTAAAACTTTTTAACAATTCTTACTATTAATTTTACTCTGGGTAGCAAACAATTTGGAGCCTGATAAGACCTTTGTCACAGTTCCCTGAACAGGACAATTATGTCTAACGCTTTTACTACTGAAATATCGTCTGCTTCAAATTGTCGTCTGCTATTTTTCTCAAAGTTTCACTTTGATGGAATAAATATAATGACGAATCCAGATCAGACGTCATGTTACCCGGCGTCTGATCTGGCTCCAAACTGTTTGTAATAGAAATTATAGTGTTTGTGTAAACTGGTTAGTTGGAAATAGATCTAATAAATTTTCCTTTGTAAGTATAGCCTATGTTTTTCTAATCGGGTATGGTTTTTTCCATTAACTGTACATATTGCTATATGACAAACAGTGTAGACCATGGTCAAAGGTTTAATATAGGACCACTCTGATATTTGCATTCATTGTTTGCATATGGCAAGTGTACTTTTCACATATACACTGTCTTTAAGGGATGCATATACGCAGCACTATGATACAAGGGCCACACGGGAGATTAGTTTGCTTGTCTGTTTGTAACTAATTGTGTTTACCCTCTTGAAATAAAGTCTTTATTTTTTTTATTATTACAATTGGTTAATATCCTTCCAGGTTGTATGTGCTCTTCGGGAAATGCTTGTTGTAGTTTAACCTTTTCCATCCTGAGAATTTATATTGACAATATGACAAACCAGTGGCCCTCTTATCTAAGTCTTCACTTTTTTGCAGAGGACAAGTGTGCCATTCACAGGTACACTGTTTGGAAAGGACATCTATGTATGAGTGATTTGTCTCATCTCGAGTACAATAGTTATTTGCAAATAACGCCGTGCGTCTGATCAGGATCCAAACTGTGTGACATTCAGTTCAATATTTCTTAACTCATTCACCCATGAAACTTTTAATGATCAATTCCAATTTCAAAATACGTCTAGTTCATTGACTATTTGGGGATGATTTTAACAATATACTTCAAAATGACAAACAGTGTAGATCCTGATCAGAGGGGCTCCTTAACTCTGACCAGGGTCTACGATGTTTGCAAACGACAAGTGTACACATAATCCTCATATGTACACTGTTTGTAAAAACCAACAATACTCATCGCTAGAGTTGGATGTGTTAATTTGAGTCACAATACCTAAACTTTAAATTTGAGAAATAAAAGCGGACGACATTTTTGTTTAATCGATGACGTCATGGCAGTGAATGAATTAACACTTCCCTCTTATAAACGCAGCGTCTGAGCAGGATTCAAACCGGAGGGGACTAACAAAGGCTATGTCTGAATTTCAATTCATTTGATAATATGGATGAAATAATGTTTAAAGCCGCATTGTGTTTTTGAGAAACCTGCATAAAACGGTTGTTTGGGGTCCCATTTGAACTACGTAGGACGTGATCCTTTCACAAAAACCGGCTTTATCTAAGAAATTCGCTTTTTAAATTTTATTTATAATATTTTAGTGCTGCACAAATTAAAAACCTCCCTTGTGAATGGAAAGAAGGACAACTCTGTAAATACAGGGCTCCAGATAACGGAAGTATTTCGAAAACTAAAATCTTTATTTCTGCTTTTAAACCTAATGCTGTCATACTCATTAAAAGTGTCTCGAAGAGACGGTTTAATCAGTAGTAACACCATAGCATTCGGTGCTGAAATGAGTGAGAAAATGTTAGATTAGTTCAGATTACTCCCGATTACATGTTTAGCTGAAACACTGAAAATGACTCTGTTAACCCTTATTCTGCTGCACAGACGTCTGCTTCGACATTGTCGTCTGCAAAAATGTGTTCAGTTTAGATTTATGCACTGTTTTAATTAAACAAACCTTAAGACGAGTGTCAAATAGTTTGGATCCAGATGAGACGCCGCGTTACGCGGCGTCTTTTTAGATACAAATAGTTTGTAAACTCCGTAAAGTAGGCACAGGGTTAAATACTATGAGATTCAATAACAACGTGTACATATCTTTCACCGTGGGTAAACGGTTTAAATAAACTATGGAGAATCTATACCTTGAGCTTGCTGAAAATGACTGTTTCAGCCTTGTCCGCTCTCTAACTCAAACACTTCTTTTTGGATCTTCACCAAACTTGCTACAAATGTTTATTAGTATAGAATCTAGGTCAGGTTCAATAACTAGCAAAATCGCATAAGGCATGTCTGAGTTATTGCTGAAAATGCTGAAACAGTCATTTTTTAATACATAAAGGGCAAAAACTCAGATATGCCACATGCGATTTTTGTAATAATCAAACTAGACCTAAATTTTATATAATTAAACATTTTCACCAAGTTTAATGACTATCCGATAAAAACTATATGTGTAAGAGTGCAAAAAGTGACTGAAACCGTCATTTTTCATTAATAAACAGGCAATAACTCAGATATACCTTATGCAATTTTAGTAGTTATGAAACTGAACCGTGATTTTATATCAATAAACATTTTCAGCAAGTTTGGTGAAGATCCAATAAAACGTATTTGTGTTAGAGAGCAAAACTTGCTGAAAACAGTCATTTTTTAATACATAAAGGGCAAAAACTCAGATATGCCACATGCGATTTTTGTAATAATCAAACTAGACCTAAATTTTATATGAATAAATATTGTTAGCATGTTTGGTGAATATCCGATAAAAGCTGTTTGTTTTAGAGTGCAAAAATGACTGAAACAGTCATTTTTTATTAATTAACAGGCAATAACTCAAAAATACCTTATGCGATTTTAGTAGTAATCAAACTAAGCCTTGATTTTATATCAATGAACATTTTCATCAAGTTTGTGGAAGATCGGATAAAAAATAGTTGAGTTAGAGAGCGGACAAAAAAGTGTGATAGTCTAACTGACTGATGGATAGACGAGCGGAGATCACGGTGAATAAACGTACACAGGATATAGACACCAAAGTGATCAGGAATTGAAAGCGAAAGTAGCGAGGTGAGTACTTTTATTACGTTTATCTCTAAAATCTTCTTATAAATAAAGTAAACATGAATTGCAAGATAGTCTGTTGACATATGTGACCACACTGATGCCAGGAATATAAATAGATTCACCTGGAAGACTGAATAAAAAGCTTTAATCACTGGCCATAGTCGCATCTTCGTCAACATTTGTCATTATTTTCGCTGTTTATACACGTTATACAAAAAAGTGAATCGACAGATCTGTTTATTTTTCATTTAAATGTAACTATGCAAAAGCTGCTTAAAAATCGACCAACAATAGCTAAGATATACCTTGTCAAACCGACCGCCACATGTACTGGGGATAGTGTCCAACGGTTATTTATTGTACGGGGGATAGTGGAAGGCTGTACTGGGGATAGACTCACGAAAACTTATTGTTTTGTGTCGTAAAATGGTATTATGGTACATTGCGTTTGATTTTTATGGCAAACTACATGCTGTTATGTTTCCAGCATACGAAATAATGGATAATCTTCATTTTTCTAGAAAGTTAAGTCCAAAGCCACTACATTTATTACATATCATTCTCCCTTCTTACGCCTTAATGCGATGGTAGTAGTTTGTGGTGAAATACATGTCGAATGTATTTAACAGAGTAAACTGTAAATTATCAAAGCATTCTTGAAAGAATCGCTGCTATTTGGACTCGGCTATTTTGTAGTTACTCATATACCAACAATGCGCAACCTTTCACACAACACTGGTTTTCAAGGTAAAAACATACAACGTGTTCATCTATATATGTATGAGCCAAAATTAGACTTTACCTTTGCGACCAGTGCATATCCGGAGCAGCCTGCACATCCGCATTTTTAATCAGGATCTGCACCGTTCTCCTTTAAGTTTCTAGATGTCGTCATACTACTTCTATTACAATAAGAAACAGCCATTATTCAGCATTGCCAATGCACAGTTTTCTTAGTACTTGCACTTGCCGAACGGATTAAAAGGAGTGTTGCCAACGATTTTCTTCTTTGAGACCGGTTTCATTGAATATTGTTGTCAATTAATCTTTGGTTGATGCTGCTTCAATGTATGTGTGTGGGAGGGGGTTGTATCGGTCTACCTGTATTGCTAGCACATAAGGCTCTGCAATATTTTACAAAACAATGCTGTTGCCTATATATGCGATAAAACCTAAATTCTTTTCTAAACTACTGGTCCATTTGCATCAAAATTTACTGTCAGTTATCCTTGGGTAATTTCTTCGGCTATTTTCATAACAAGTCTGATTAGGCTCCACAATGTTTTAAAGGGACTCGCAACCGGATGGTGTACTTGTCAAAATAAAATAAAATACTCAAATAAAAGCAAATTTGTGGCATTATTTGGCTTCTGACATTAAAAAAATATGATCAGTCCAAAAAAAGTCTCAAGAATCGTCACCGAATCTTAGATTTTTAGATATTTTCCATCGTTTTTCTATAGCGTTAGCTAACGGTATAGTTGTTGTTGTTGCTTCCCTACACGGGCTCAGACATAAACACGAGCCGAATTACGCAGTTGTATGCACTTTCGATCGCTACACATTGAAATACGTTAAATCGATCCGAGATAAACGGATAGTTCCGTGGTCCATTGGTCTAAGCGGTTTTCCCTATTTTGCCTTCTGTCCGCCAATGCCGGGCCCCGGGTTCGAATCCCACCAGAGACCAATATTTTTTTTTATTGAAATACATTTTTTTAAACAGAATTTCTTATCCTAAACTAATTCTTTACCATTTATATAAGCGTTTGACACATATTTACAAATTGCTATTTTTAATGCACCATCTGGTTGCGAGTCGCTTTAAATAGAGATATTTTTGAGAGAAAAATTAAGATCTTCAAGCTCAGAAACTACGGTTCGAGTAGAAACATACCGTATAGCTGGTATTTTCTATATATACGGGGTAGAAATTTCTGTCATTCTGCGGTTTAATCATCGGATAGCTGAAAAATAATCGGCAAAATAAAATTACCATACTAATTTATCACGTACAATAATTGATAATCCTTCAGTACGCTAAGACACGATTATAATAAGAAAGGAAGGAAATTTACTTTTGCCTCATTTCGTAAAATCCCAAATTGAATCACATTTACTAGTTAAAATAAAACACTTATTGCTAAAAATCGTTTTGAAACCAATTTCTGACCTCAAGTCAAACTTCAGGTCGCTGTTAATCTAATTTAAAACTTTTCAAAATACTCCTGCAGAGGTTGTTTATATTGTTGTTTACATATTACACATAGATGATACACACCAGATTTATCTATCGGTGGTCTTATTTTTAAAAACAAGAGCCCCATGGGGCATATTTCGCTCACCTGAGAATAGCTGACAAAATGGAGATAATGATTTATGTCCAGGAAGTGTCATTTTTTTTACCCGAGGGGCATAATTAAATTTGAATAATCTTGATAGAGGACTTGTAGATGATGCTATGTGCCAAATATCTAAGATCAGGGTACTAGGGTTTTAGACCAGAAGATTTTTTTATGTTTCCATTGAAAAAACATCTATTTTTAGCTCATGTGACCTATATATGCAACAGACTGGAACCATTTTAACAAAATAGGTAAAGGATATCTAGAAGTGTCACCATGCCGAATATCAAAGCTGAGGCAAATGCCATACTAGTTTTAGAGGAGAAGACGTTTGAAAATTTCACTATATAACTCTATGTAAACCTGTGACCCCCGGGGCGAGACTAATTTTGACCCCAGGGGCATAATTTGAACAAACGTGATAGAGGATCTGTTGATGATGATATGTGCCAAATATCTAAGCTCTGGCCCTTATAGTTTTTTACGAGAAGATTTTTTAAGTTTTTATAGAAAAACAAATATTTTTAGCTTATGTGACCTAGATATGCAACAGACCGGAACCATTTGAACAAATAAGTAAAGGATATTCAGAAGTGTGGCCATACCGAATATCAAAGCTCTGGCCATATTAGTGTCAGAGAAGAAGACGTTTGAAATGTTCACTATATAACTCGATGTAAGACTGTGACCCTGGGGCGGGACTAATTTTGACCCAAGGGGCATAATTTGAACAAACTTGATAGAGGACCTGTAGAAGATACTATCTGCCCAATATTTAAGCTCTGGCCCTTGTAGTTTTTGACAAGAAGATTTTTAAGTTTTCATTGAAAACAATATCTTTTTAGCTCCTGCGACCTAGATATGAACCGACCAGAACCATTTGAACAATATTCGTATAGGACATTTTAGAAGTGTCACCATTCCAAATATCAAAGCTCTGGCCATATTAGTTTCAGAGAAGAAGACGTTTGAAAATTTCACTACATAACTCTATGTAAAACTGTGACCCCCGGGGCGGGCCAATTTTGACACAAGGGGCATAATTTGAACAAACTTGATAGAGGATCTGTTGATGATATGTGCCAAATATCTAAGCTCTGGCCCTTGTAGTTTTAGACAAGAATAATTTTTAAGATTTCCTCATTTTTTCACTTATGGCAACCAGAGTTCTACATTGTTTTTTAATTCTTTGAAAAAAATACAAAAAGCTTGACCCAAGGAACATTCCTGTAAAGTTTGGTTGAAATCTGTCAAGCAGTATAGGAGATGATGTCATTTAAAGCAATTGTTAACGTCGACGGACGACGCACGACGGACACAGGGCCATCCCAATAGCTCACCTTGAGCCTTTGCCTCAGGTGAGCTAACAATGCCTTACCTTTTGAAATATTTGATGCCCAACAAAATCCGTCAGGTTTAATAAAACATAGAGCAAAATATAACCTCTCAATGATGACCCTTAACGCCTGTGTACTGTGAGGGACAGCGCTTGAAGTCTAATATTAGCTCGATGTCCCTAACTGTACACATCTGATGGACTATGAAGATGTGTGTATTGTTTATACACGCTGACTATTATTGGAATACTTCGTACTTCTCGAAAAGTGGCCCTAGTTTAATATTTTATATTCGTCTATCCCCAGTACAGAAATATTTTTGGAAATGCTATCCCCTGTACAGTAATATACTATCCCCAGTACAACGTCCTATCGGTTTGACGTCAACTATCTCAGCTATTGTTGGTCTGATTTTAAGCAGATTTTGCACAATTACTTTGAATTGAAAAATAAATCGAACTGTCGATTCACTTTTTTGTATAACGTGTATAAACAGCGAAAATAATGACAAATGTTGACGAAGATGCGACTATGACCAGTGATTAAAGCTTTTTATTCAGTCTTCCAGGTGAATTTATTTATATTCCTGGCATCAGTGTGGTCACATATGTCTACAGACTATCTTGCAATTCATGTTTACTTTATTTGTAAGAAGATTTTAGTGATAAACGTAATAAAAGTACTCACCTCGCTACTTTCGCTTTCAATTCCTGATCACTTTGGTGTCTATATCCTGTGTACGTTTATTCACCGTGGAGATAGATACAGTTGCCCCGAGTGAAGTTGTATTCGGCTGTGTCACGTGATACTAAGCCGTGTGGAAATGTTTATGTCAGACGTTCTATTTTCGGTTTGTTATGATTTTAAATCGCCCTTTTTGGTGATTTAGGTCCGTCTTCATCATTTCATAGATCAGTTTGGCCCATAAGAATGTTCAAACATTATTATTAACCGTTATCGTATTTCAGGCATTGAGAAAAGGTCTGAAAACACAATGGGACTTTAATTAAAACCTAAAACCTCGACACAAACTGCTTGTCACTCCTATCAATTTTTCTTCAGTCAAAATTTCCAAAATTTGAATGTATCATATAAATGCTGACGACAAATTTATGCTGTCAATATTTTATCTTCGAAAGGGTTTAAACAGTGAGTTGGTTGGTTGATTTGATTGTAAACGTCAGTTCCTGGCATCTATGTGCTAATTGGACGCCCCAAAGAGAGGCGAACGGATACAGAAAACCCGAAAACCCGGGCGCGATGCCCTAATCTTATTATCGACAGAGTTCTCTGATTCTTATGTATGTCCAGTGTAAAGCATCGAGTGTCGGTTTATAATGTCTTATCCGAAGGACTTGGTCCGGCGGGGGATCGAATTTACGACGACAGGTACTGCAGTCGAGTGTCCTACCACTTGACCACGTCCGCCGGCTAAAGAGTGGGTTAAATTTGACAGTGAAAGGGTGAAGAGCTTTAAGTAGTTGTATTTTAGGTGGATTCCTTATCTTGATTGGGTGGGGGAGTGGTTTCTGCACAGGAACACACGTGTAATCACCTTACGCTTCAACATCATAATTTTACATGATTTTGACTTGGGAAGAATATTTTATAAGAAGAGACTTTGTGGTGCACATGATCAACATGATTTGATAAAATAATATTCAGTTCGTTCTAAGCTGATTGCAATTTTGAAATAGTTTGGCATTTTACGGTGTCTGAAAGGGTATATGACAAAACCGAGATAAAACAGATCTCTTTGTGTTTACTTTGGCAGTATTTCTTGGGCGTGTCTCCGCCCCTTGAGCAATGTGTGGGTCAAGTCTTAACCCTTATGCCGTTAGATCAAGCCATTTTAAACTCGCCCATAGTTTGTACTCAAATCATCAGACTCCCACAAAGATCTCATCAAACCCTTTTGTTTGTCAATCGGGAAATCATATCTTAATTTATTTTATTTTTAAAAATGACAATTGCAGAATGTCATATTATCCGAAAAAATAGCTACTTGCAGATGGCATTATTAGTATAAGATAAAAGGTCACTTACAGTGGAGAAAACGTTATTCTTTCCCAATAAACGCGTAACCCGGCGTCTGATCAGGCTTCAAATTGTTTGCCACTATAATAAATATGAATTATCAGGCTTGTCCAAAAGTTGCACTTTTCTACGTTTTAGTGTTTTGCGTTTGCGTTTCGTTTCGTTTAAACGGGAAAGAATAACGTATTCTCCCGTGTTAGCAGTCGCACTGATAATAATCAGTCATTCAAACCAATACTTATAGACAGTCTTTAAGAAAGGTGAAGTTTAATACAGGATATAAATAATGAAGAAAGCTTTCTGCATTTTTTTGTCTTATATTAAGCAGCTACTTGTCTTTAGAGACACAACTGCTCCTTTGATTGACCGCCTAACCCTCCGCCTGCTAATCGCGATTTAACAAGAATTTGCTTTCAGTTTGAATCCCGATCAGACGCCGCGAATCGCGGCGTCTGATCGGATTCCAAACTGTTTGACCCTAGTATTCAAGTTTATTTAGCTAAATCACATTTAAATTAATTTTGAAAAACAATCGCAGACGACAATTGTGAGCAGACGATATTGTAGCAGACGGAGGTTTCATACAAGTTTGACAGTTATGCCATATCTTGTAGTGCCTACCAGCACCTGGGTTACCAGCATAGAGGGGCAGATTTCAGAGCAGTGAAATTTTCCTTTTAAAGCTAATTATTTGCAAAAATTGTGATAAGAAAGTTTGTCCATCGGACCTAGCCAAACATTATAGTTTAATAATTTTCGATCGACTTTTATCGAGCAGGTCTGGTCAGATCCATGAGAAGGTCATTTATAAATGCGGTAATCGAGACAGCACTGGAATTTCTAGGTTTTGTGCGCTCTCTGGTAAATAGCTATCATTTCGCAGGTTTTCGTAATCAATCGATTTTGACAGGTCACGGGAACAGCCCAGCGTTGAAATAGACATGGTCACTCTAGAGTTAAACATGAATCATGTAAATCAAATCTTGTTTTACCGGTCACTGTGAAAGAGGGTGATTTCTCAGTCTTCAAAGCAGTTGACAGCTTAATGCCAGATAAAAGTAAAGCAGAATGCTCCTAAAGGAGCATTCTGCTTTACTTTTGTCCCGCATTAAGCAGATACATGTCTTTACAGAGTACTGTATTTCTTAAAAGAGTGGGCGTTTATTGCATGTATAACTGTGGATCTCAAGTTGATCACTTCAGGCTTATCATGTCAGGCAGAGATTTGTCATTGTGAAATATTATTTTAACTACTTTATAATATATTGTATTATCGCCCATCCCATATAGAAAACGTCGACTACTTGCATACGTTACATATATAACATCTCATTCCATGGGTTAGTTGATTCGTCACAACCTTGTGCCTTTACTTTCTTCATTATATATAATTACATGTTTATTTGTTTATCAAATAAACCGTTTAAACAAGGGCACGGTCAACTATTCTCTCTGATTGGAGTTTCCGCCGTTCGGAATTTCAAGATATGTTATGAATTTTTGTTCAGTACACATTTATTGGCAAATCGGCAAATTATGCCTTTGGTCATTTTTAAAGATACATGGCTTAGACAAAAACAATACAATTCAATACAATCCAATAATTCAACATATTCTCAACATTTCAAATAAGTATTAGTAGACAATACATATAAGTGAGTAGAAATTAATAATGTATACATGTAGTGGATTGGAGGGTTTTTTCAGTAGAAAAATGGACTCGATTCATATGCGATTGAACACCAATTGATTTCTTTAGATACTCATTGATGATGTTAAACACATGTGGTAGCCTAAGGCAGATTGAAAGCACAACATAAAGGTCCTACCGGACCTCTTTACATTATCTCTTTCATCATACCTTGAGCAGTACCCTGTCCTAACCAACCGAACCCTAATGACGCATATACGCATCCTTTAACCCCTTCATGATCAAATTTGTCGTGAGAGTTTTACCCCTTCACCGCCATATTGTCGTCTGCTTCAATATTTTTGTCTGCAATATCGTTTTTAAGTTAAATTTTAGGCAGTATAACTGAAGAATTTCAAAACGGGTGTCAAACAGTTTGGATCCTGATCAGACGCCGCTCAGGATCAAAACTTTTGTAAATGCGCTTTATGACGTCATTGAGAGTGAAAGGGTTAAAAACAATGTAGATCTATAAATGTAGAAAATGGCAACCTTTTGAAAATATTAACAATCAGTTTTAATATAAGTAGCGCACAGCTTAGAAACTAATCCGTAGCCGGGTTACGCTGCGTCTGATCAGTCTCCAAACTATTTGAAATGGTAAAAACGATTTCTAGCATAGACGGGTTAACCAGGAAAGAACAACGTCTTCTCACTATAGCTACTTATAGTGACCGACACTTTACACTGTCCCTCGACTGTGCCGTTACCATAGAAGTCATTTCACGTGTCAACAATCTCACGTCCGTGTCGCCCTTTCCAGTGACCTTGACTTTACAAGTCCAACAACTGCACATATTGATTTGGACATGTCAATGGACCGGCGTCATAAACATGACAGCGACTGAACTTTAATTGCAGTTTTTAGTCCTTTAACCCTTTCGCTCTCAATGACGCCTTAAAGCGCGTTTGCAAACAGTTTGGGTCCTGATCAGACGCCGCGCAACGCGGCGTCTGATCAGAACCCAAACTGTTTGCCACTCTATTCGATATGTATAAAGTCATACAACCTTAAATCTAACTTTGAAACGTGTCTCTTGCAAACGACAGTACTAAAGCAGACGACAATAAAGCGGTGAAGGGGTAAAAACCTCCCGGATTATTTGATCATGAAAAGGTTAATGTAGCTATGACAACAACGTGATTGTTGAAACTTTACCGGAGTTTTTATTGCTTCATCATTTATCGAAACCAAATACAACCAGGCTACTAACTAATACCTTTTTCCTCATACTCAATCCGGGTTGACTCATCATGATTTGCACAAAAGTTTAAATCTAGATCAAAAGATGAGTAAAGCTTGCGTCGCGAAATGAACTGATTTTTTCGGCGTTCAAGCGAAATGAACGACAGAAAATTTCGGCAAACACCATGAATCGCGATAATTTTCTGTCGTTCATTTCTTATATTTACAATATATTTGCTGTAATTGCTAACATTAAATAAACATTTTGTCAGTACGCATGTATGAATAATCCATATTAGAGGTCGATAACACGAATAATGTGTACCCTATAAGGAACAGCCATGAACGATTTACTGAATCTGTGTACACTCGAAAGCAGAAAAAATAAGTTCCATTGTCAACAACTTGACAGTTTGGCGCGAAAAATGCCGATTTATGACGTCATTAGAAGTGACGTAATTTTAAAGTAGGATAAATATATCGGGTTTTTTTTTGTCATAAAGAACAGATATAGGCCGCTGTTTATAAGGTAGATTCTTATGTCAATTTTCTTGCAATTTATCTCATTTATAAAGAAGAATATAGTCGGGAATCATGTTAACTAGTAGGAAGGCATAGATCGGTTGAGAACAAATTTTGAAAAAATCCGCCAAATGTTTGCTGCCCCAAGTTCCAAATATTAATTCGCGAATGAAAACTGCATATGCCCGTCTCCCCTTCGAAACTTTTCCACAAGTCCCGCCCTCTCGAAAATTGGTGTTTATATGAAATGAACACACTTTTTGTCAATGGAATTGAATGGGGCGATTGTAAATATTTTCTTTTGGCGTCTTCGTGTAAAGTTACTGTAGATGGCAGTTTTATATGGTGTGTCAATCGTTGCAATATAATATATATCTAATTGTATAAACATGTAGTTGTAAAAGTACATTGTTTTATTATATATGCTGTATAATTAATATGTTATACATATTTGATAAATTATAATGATTAATATTATATTTGATTTATATTTGTATGGTAAAACTCAATATATGTATATTCTAAAACACGTATGTATATTGTAAAAAAGAAATTTATATTATGTCTGTTGGGGTATTTATCAGACATATGTAAATTTATAGCGTGTATATACGTACTTTTACAACACATATACACAGTTATATACTATTGCAACTTCTGACACGCCATAGTTTTAGGCAGAAACTAAGGATTAAACACATTATGCGTATACCTATGATTTATTGGTTCTTTTCTTTTCATCCAGAGCTAACTAGTTTTGTTACAACTGTCAAATTCTGACAACCTGTAGATCCTGGTCGAGCATACCCGAATCTAATCTGGGGGCTACACTGTTAGCAATGTCCAATCATGACTTGCTTCTCGCAGTGAAACTCAATCTGATAACTACCACCACGTTCTATATACAGTAAAACCTCTTTATTACGACCACTAAAACGAAGTATAATTGACTGTATAAAAGACAGGTGACAGCTTAAAGCAATGTGACAGTAAAACAGAAAGCTCCTATAGGAGCTTTCTGTTTTACTGTCACTTTGCTTTAAGCAGTCACCTGTGGTAATCATCTTATAATTAAGACACGTTATAGGTCGTAATATAGAGGTTTTACTGTACATATACATGACATTTTGGTAAATAAATACCAGAACATAAAGCATTCTTCCACACCCACTCGAGGTTTGACATAAACACCAGTAAAGGAGAACTGTTTGGCACTGTTAACACTACAGTATAAGTTTGTAAAAAGTCTGGTGTTTTACTATCATCTTGTTATAATCTAGTCAGCTTAAATGTTTGATATTCGACTTTGTTTATAAAGTCTCGAGACCTTTTTCGCCAAACAGGCTTAAAACTCCATTTGCGCTCATTTTTTATAAGTTATCTGAATATAACCATGGCAAATAATATTGTTTAAACATTAGTATGGGTCATAGCGATCTATAGAAAATGTTTAAAACATACCAATATCACTAAAATGAATGATTTAAAATTGTATCATACCGTAAGTAAAATGCTGATATTAATAGTGCGACGAAATGATGTGTCACGTGACACGAACGGGCGCGCTAAAGAAACAATTGCGACAATAGTAACTACTCGGCCTTAAATGCCACATGCACCGTTCAACATTAGAATTGGATTTTAAAAAAGTACTTTTAAGATATAAGAATGCATTCTTGAAAAGATCATGAACTTTGTAGTTCAATTTGGGATCCAAAAAAGCCAGTATTTCAAAAGGCAAAATAGGACTTTTACAGCCTCCATTTGAACTGAGAAAACCCAAGTGTTTGGGCATCTTACACGTTTCCTCCTAATAAAACATCGCTTCTAAAACCACGTATTGAAATGTCGTGGGATTAGCATTTTCCTTTTGATAAAATGAGTTTATGAAGCACTATTTCATAACAATGGTAGGTACTGTAAACACACTAAATTACGAACACTTAGTTTTGCTAGTTATTAGGTGTTTCAGACAAGAGACTGCATAAGGCAATGTGATACAGCGCTCCCTCTCTACAACAACACGCAATGGGAGACACAGATTGTGTGTGTTGTTCGGAGGGAGTCGTTATAGAGAGGAAACATTAAGACATGGCTTATATTTGCAAACAGCTTGAATCAAGATCTTGGTTCAAGCTGTTTGTCATTCGTCATTATATATATTCTATCAAAATTTCTACTTATCTGTAACTTTGAGCAGACGATATTGCAGCAGTTAAAGTGTTAGTCATACTTGTCCCGCTTAGGGAACAACGGCAATGGTCTTTGTAAGAAGGGTGTCGTGTTTGGGAGGGCCTTTGTAGAGAGGGAGTGCTATAGTGCTATAGGAACTTTCTGTTTTACTGTCACATTGCTTTAAAATGCCACCTGTCTTTTATATAAGTGGTCGTAATAGACAGACTTTATTGTACTTTTATTTATGAGACAAAAATGAAAATTGGCAAAAACAGCAACAAAACACATTATTTGTGAGAGATTACCCCAATAAGTGGGTAAGAGTTCATGTTGATATTGAATGTCCACAACGTGTTATGAAATACGAAATTATATGTTAACCCATTTATTCCAAGTGGATTCTTCCTTTACTTATATGTTGATTTAGTTTGATGAAAGGGGTGTCTGGTCTAAGATAAATTCATTTTCGTGTTGTTTACCGGTAATGAAATTCTTATTAGCAGTGTAGACTCTGATCAGACGCCGCATTATGCGGCGTCTGTTCAGAGTCTACACTGATTGCATTTGTCCCTTTAATTGGACGCTGGGCACAAACGGGTAAAAGGTCTTTTCATTCAAAATAAAATGAGTCTTTAACGTTATAAAACATGGCATTTCGGGAAAGAATAACGTTTTCTCCACTGGTCGTTATTTGTAATCTTCATGGGCATTGTGCCCAAGCACACTCGTTTATGTTCTAAAAACTGGACGCCTAGGAACTCGACGTCAAACATTGGCATTGTACCTAAGCACACTGGTTTGTGTTCTAAAAACTAGACGCCGAGTAACTTGACGTCAAATATTAGCATTGTGCCCAAACACACTCGTTTGTGTACCAAAAACTGGACGCCGTGTAACTCGACGTCAAACATTGGCATTGTACCTAAGCACACTGGTTTGTATTCTAAAAACTAGACGCCGAGTAACTTGACGTCAAATATTAGCATTGTGCCCAAACACACTCGTTTGTGTTCCAAAAATTGGACGCCGAGTAACTCGACGTCAAACATTGGCATTGTACCCAAGCAAACTGGTTTATGTTCTAAAAACTGGACGCCGAGTAACTTGACGTCAAACATTGGCATTGTACCCAAGCACACTGGTTTGTATTTTAAAGACTGGACACCGAGTGACTCGACGTCAAACATTGGCATTGTACCCAAGCACACTGGATTGTGTTCCAAAAACTGGACGCCGAGTAACTCGACGTCAAACATTGGCATTGTACCCAAGCACACTCGTTTGTGTTCCAAAAACTGGACGACGAGTAACTCGACGTCATACATTGGCATTGTAACCATTTGCAACTGGTTTGTATTCTAAAAACTGGACGCCGAATAACTCGACGTCAATTTAAACATTGGCATTGTACCCAAACACACTTGTTTGTGTTCCAAAAACTGAACACCGAGTAACTCGACGTCTGATCAGGTTCAAAACTGTTTGCAAATTCGACTTTAAATATGCGAGTCCGACGGTGAAAGTGTTAATAATGAGAAAATAAGGTTTTTGCAACTACTATGTATTTCTAAACTCAGCGACATTCTTGTCTACGAAGCTAAATTGTAACACAAACTATAAAGTTTGTAATTATAAGAACTTATTCATCATTCTAAATAATCATAAATGTAATGATAATGATAATAATAGTCGTGTTGAAATTATGAAGATAAAAGTAATGATGATGATGATGATAATAGTAATAATAGCTGTGGTAGTAGTACTGTAGCTATTTTTTGTTGTATGTGTAGTAGTAATGGTAGTAGTACTGTAGTAGTAGTTTATTAGTAGTAGAAGCAATATAATTACATTGTATTGTTATCACTAGCAATAACACGTAGAGATAGTAATGATAATACATGTATTAGTATTCTAATCGTTGCTATTATTATTATTATTATTACATGTATTATTATTTCTATTACTATCATCATTATAATCATTTTAATAATAACTAATGATTATGATCCTCCCTTTTTTGTGTCACCAACACGCAATATATACAGTGGAGAATCTGTTATTCTTTCCCAATGAACGCGTTTACGCTCAAATTATTATTTGCAGTGCAAACAGTTTGGAGCCAGATCAGACGCCGGGTAACCCGGCGTCTGATCAGGCTCCAAACTGTTTGCCACCAAGATAAACAAGCGTTATCAGAATTGTCCTAAAGTTGTTCTTTTCTACGTTTTAGTGATTTGCGTTTGCGTACGTTTGCGTTTAAACGGGAAAGAATAACAGATTCTCCACTATATAAGTATTTTTGCGCAAGTGATTGTACTACTTCACTTCTTATCTTCTTATCGTAAACCATAAATGCCAGTCCAGAATTGCCCGCATGTGCTTAAATACCTTGTTATTTTTACACTGGGCGTAGGAGTGCTAAAATCTTCTTTAATTTTGTTGTAATCCACTTAAGAAGTTTTCAAAGACATTCGCTTCAGGAAACCAATTGAGAGAAAAAAATATAGTAACATACGTCACCTGTTGGAATGTTGGCTGATATGTATTTCCTAATACACGTACATGTACAGGGAAATTTAAGTCAAGATAGCTGTAGAAATTAGAATAAAAAACGTGTTTTAAGAAGTTGCAGACGATTTTGTAACCAATTACCCCATAATACGCCCTTTTTCGCCTCTAATTTGCTCCTCTAAAAGAATTAGTTCCAATTTCTGAACAATTAGTTCCAATTTGTACAGTAAGAAATATGCCCTATAAGAATTGTATTCTATATCCTAACTTAGGATAGCTTTAAACAGGTCGACAGTAAAGCGGAATGCGCCTTCTGCTTTGTTTCCAACCTGCTTTAAGTAAATATCTGTCTTCAAAACTAGGAACAGGCTATGTCATGGTAATGGGTTAAACCGTTTATTACGTCATCGAAAAGATATGACCATATTTTTTACGATGTATATTGTTTAAGTCCACGTTCGCAGTAAATCTCGCTAAAACCACCACTTAATACTAAGTTAATAGTAACATATAACCCATTTTCGAAATATTGAAGGATGCCTTTTAGTGCAGACGCTGGCCAGCGGAATTCTATAGGAGCCCTCTGATTTGGGTCTACAATGTTTGTAATAGACACACGTAATCTTCACATGTACTTGTACATTGTTTGTAAAACACGCAAAAACATGTATATGAATGCACGTCACTAGGGTTCGATGGGGTTAAATGTTCAAAAAAAAACATGAAAATGGATCAGAAAGCTTATTTAAAGTTGTTCTGTTTTACTCAAACTGACTGACTTGGAACCATATTTATGCTTTATCATCATTACTAAAGCTTTTAGAACTTGTAATAACGGGGTTGTACTGTGCATGTAGTTACCTCCCACAGATAATACCTGTTCACTAAAAATCATACCCGATTTAAGAAATCGATTAACGGGTGCGTTATCGTTAGGTGGGACACGAGCATAACTAGGGCGTTAGGGAGGTCCGAGTGGGCCCGAATGAAAAATTTGCCGATTTTTGAATGGAACTTGAATTCCAAAGATAAGCTGGTCGATTCACTAGTGTCCCATCAAACGCGTACGAAGGTAGTGGATTGTGCGTATGAGTGATCAAATAGGCTATAAATTATACAGCCTTAGTTTCGAACATTTATAAATGAATAAATTACAATGAAAAGAGAAGACAGCGACGTAGGAAATATGAAGTGTAAACTGTTACTTATTATTTGTCCATTATTATTTATTTCGGTAAGTATCATTTCACACATTTTTTCAAATTATCATGTTTCAAACAAAACCATCCGCTTATAAAAGAAATGAGCCGTGTCATGACAAAACCTATCTTATTGCATTGCAAACAGTGCAGATCAATGCCTTGATCCACACTGTTTGACATCCATAAGCATCTAAAGCATTTTATTTAGCAGTACAATGTATTATATACGGTATTTGGCAGCGTACCCCAAACTCAGATACAGAGCCTGGAACGACAACAGTCTGTACAAATGTTGCGATGCAATAAGGCTGGTTTTGTAATGACACGGCTTATATCTAATGACCATGTGCAAAAAGCTGAGACGATGGAATTTACCCATTGACCCATGCGACTTCAAATTGACAATTCCAGTTTCCAATTAAGTTTTATATCATTTTTAATGTGTGTTTTTAAAATGTGATGCAAAATGACAAGCCGTTTAGATTTTGAGTATTCTTCAGAGGTAACCTGTTGGTAAAGGACGCGTATACGTGTCGATAGAGTTCTATCGATTAAAAAAGACCATGCGAAAATTATTTAATAACATTTTTTCCAAGTAAATATTCGGGATAATTATTGTCGTTATATTTGAATGTGGGTGACTTAAACAGTTTGGAACCTGGCCATCCGTCTAGAAACTCTGCTTACTTAAACTGGCATCAAACGATTTGTAATGGGCATCATCAGTTCTTGGGATACATCGCGCACGTTTGTTCAGGGAAGATAAAAAACCGTTTTTCTTTTTGTATGAGGCACACTTGGGGGAGACGTTATTCTTATCAATAACCCCTTTTTTGCTTTAAACGATTATTTCCACAGTTTCGGTTCAGGTCGGGTAACTCGGTGTTTGGCCAGGCTCCAGTCAGTTTTCTTTTCAGATCCAACTACTCGTTAACATTTTCAGATAAGTGTCATTTTCTACATTTAATTACATTGCGCTGCGTTTAGTTCAACGGGATTTTTTTTAAAGTATTCTCCGCTGTATCTACATGATGGGAAACTTATTTATATGTGCTTCACACTGTTTTTTTTTTTTTAAAATACAAATTACGTAACATTTACGTATAAACAGGGCTCCAGGTTGAATAGGGGGAGTAACTCAAAACGAATAAAGTCTTTATTTCTGCATTAAACCATGTGGTGTCACTACTCATTAGAATCGACTCTCCGAGACGATTCAGGTGGGTGGTTGCATCAGGGGATTTGGTGCTGAAATGTGTATGAATGTTGGATTTGTTCAGTTTACTTGCTCTTATCTGGAGCCCTGGTATAAAACTATGTGTAGCCGTTTTCCCTTATATTGTTTACTTTTGTTGTTCAATGTTACTTTGAGTTATAATTATAATGCTAATGTTTCTCACTATCCGTGTGACTTATGCATATGTAAATAAAAGTTGAAAGTTGAACCCATTCACTGCCATGACGTCATCAATTTTAAACAATTGTCGTCTACTTTTATTTCTTGAATTTAAATGTTAGGTATTTTGACTTTCGAACACTTAATTGTATTAATTATCAGGTGTTTATGGCAGGTGAATGTTTGAATCAGTGTGAACGTAAAACAAGAAGTTCCTTTAACAAAAAGCTTTCTGTTTTACCTTCATCTTTAAAGCGCGTTTGCAAACAGGACCCAAATTGTTTGACACTCTTATCGATATTTATTAAGTCATACAACCTTAAATCTAACTTTGAAATGTGTCTTGCAGACAACAATACTGTAGCAGACGACAATAAAGCTGTGAAGTGGTAAAAATCTCTCGAATTATTTTATCGTAAAAGGGTTATGCTGCCACATGTCTTTTATAGAGTCCATACGCCTTTTTTCTAGACGTGATAGAGAGCTTTTACTGTACATGTACTTTGTTTTTACTGCTTTACAAGCTATGCGTTGACATTATGGTCGTCAATCTAAATGGTAAATTGCCATCGCTCTTACCCACCAGTGAGTTCGGAATTATTTAAAGTATTTCAATTAATTTGACTATAAAATGGATATAGGTGGAATTTTAATTTTCAATGAAATGAAAGTGCTACTCGTAGGCATTTTGTTTTGATTAGCACTCATTGTGGGTTCGTAGCCCTTTAAAGCAACGCTTTAGAACGTTTTAACGCAAACATATTTATGCCACATTATTCACATTGATACTGGCAGCTAACCCGGTCGTTGCTAACAGTATAGACACAAAGTTAGTAGCGACATTTAAATGGTGGCTATCTATTGTCAAAGCTTACTTCAAATTATGGCTTGATTTACGTTTATTTTGGTTCAATTTGGCTTTGCCTTTTGAAATTATATATATATACAGACATATACAGTATATAATTTCCCTCTAAATGGACCACTCGAGCGAAATATCACTGGTGGTGTTAAAGAACACCTGTTGACGTCTATATGCGTCATTTACAAACAGTGCATTTGTGGTGAGTACACTTGTTCCGTGCGAAAAGTAGACCCTGATCAAAGGGGTCATGTAGGATCCATCAGATCAGTGGCTGCACTCTTTGCCATTACGCAATTACATTTTGTATAAACGTATAGTAAAAATATAGACTAAACTTTATTGGGCACTGAAACCGTCCAATTTAGGTATCAGGGAAGAATGAGTTAAAAATAGCAATAAAATAAAGCAGAACCCTCATACGTGATCTTTCTGTTATATTTCTACCATGGTTCAAGCATTTATCCCACCAAACCATGCTTAAAAGCGTTTGAGTTGAGCCTTAGACTGTTCTCAAGCTTTTGATTGGTCAGATTTGAGGGTCTTCACTGTTTGTCAATTTGACATATATTGTAAAAATCTACCCTAAATATAAAAAATGGACTGGACTAAATTGAAAACTAGAATTGTCCATTTGAGGTTTCATGGAGGAAAGGGTTAACATTGGTGGCGATTTATTTATCACCCACCCACTCTATCTCTCTCTCACTCTAACCAGATGTCCACTACACAAAACTCGCATATGGGTCAAACCAAAGTGAAAAGTAGATAAGAAAATTCCATATCAGATATCTGTCAATAAGGTTATCAGAGGAATAATGATTTCATATAATTGCTCAAACAATACCAACAAAGGCGGTAAAGATGATAGTTCCTACGCCCCCTGTGTCACTCCAAACGCCGAGTTAAGCCCAAATATAACATTGGAGGCCAAAACCGAGGGTCTGGATTGAGCTAAGAGGTCAAGATAACCTGTTTGATTTTCTTGAAATGACCAAACATTTGAATAGAAAGTATTGGTTAGTCAAGCATTTAGTCTGTTCAGCACATGTATGCATTTTATAAAAAAAAAAATGGAAAAATAGATTACACTTTCATCGTTATAAGAAATTAACGAACAGTTCGAACCCTGACAAGACTCCGTGTTATATACTGTATATACATTGTAGTATAAACTGTTTGATACTCGTATCGACATGTATGTCTTTAGTCGAGCCCTCTGACCAGGGTCTACAATATGCGTCATCTTGCATTATACTCTAAAAGCAACACTTAATAATCAAATATAGACTAGACTGAACTGATTATAATGATGGCCATTTAAAGTTTTAGAGATCAATGATTTAATCCTTTCATGATCGAATTTATCGTGAATGTTTTACCCCTTCACCGCCATATTGCTGTCTGCTACAATATTGTTGCCTACAATATCGTTTCAAAGTTAGATTTAAGGCATTTTAATTGACGTAATTTCACGTGGCAAATAGTTTCGATCATGATCATACGCCGCGTCACGCGGCGTATGATCGGGATCAAAATTGTTTGAAAATGCGCTTTATGACGTAATTGAGAGTGAAAAGGTCAAACACTGAAAGGAGTTATGAAGGAGTATCTGTCACATGTGTTTGTTGGTTTACTGATTTACAGATAGTTTACATCGTTTGCATTTAAAACATTCCGAACTGGTTTTATCGTTTGGCGTTAGAACTGTTTCCATCGTTTGGGGTTAAGAACTGTTTCCATCATTTGATATTTAGAGCTGTTTTCATCATTTGACATCTTGAACTGCTTCGGTCATTTGTCATTTTGAAAAGTTTTCATTGTTTGTCAGGCAACTGTTTCCATTATTTGGCATTAGATATGTTTCCATTGTTTGGCATCTTGAACTGTTTCCTTTGTTTGGCATCTTGAACTGTTTCCATTGTTTGACATCTTGAACTGTTCCATTCTTTTGCATTTGGGATTTTCTATCGTGTGGCATTTAGAACTGTTACCATCTTTTAGCAGTTAGATCTATTCTCCATATTTTGATATTTAGAACTGTTACCATAGTTTGATATTTATAGTTGTTTCCATCGTTTGTCATTTAGAATTGATTTAATAATTTGGTATTTAGAGCTATTTCTATCGTTTGGCATTCAGAAATGTTTTCATTGTTTTGCAGTTAGGACTGTTTCTATCGTTTGGCATTTAGAATTGTTTCCACAGTTAAGCATTTTTGTTATGCTCTGACCTAGGATCGAAACTCGATCTCTCATCTTAGCGTCCCTGAACACTGACGTGAGTAAATAAATGAATTAGAACTATGGTCAGCCTTTCAGTGAGGCGATTACGGTAATCCAACCAGGATCAATTCTGACGGAAAATCTATTCTAACCATTACATCGCTCAGAGCGAGTTTGCCTGCATTTTAAGATAACTTAAAGCAGGTTGAAAGTAAAGAAGAAAGCGCCTCAATGCGCATTCTGATTTACTTTCAGACTCCTTTAAGCTACTATCTGCTAGAATAGAGAACATATTTGTTATCATAAATTTTTTATAACAGTATAAATTGAAACTATTTATTTTAGTGTATAAATAAATTAAAGGCGTAAAAAGGCGTTTTATTGGATAATGGGTAAATGGTGTGTCGTCAGTCAAAATATACTAAAAACTACTAATTCGTGTGCAGGCGATAAAGCCATGCGGTAATTTAGCGAACTAGGACAGGTAACCATTATTTTGCCGTTTGCTTCGAAAGTTGTTTCTGTAATTTCATTTTAAAGTTTAGTTCTTCAGATCTGACGAAGAACGATATCAATGATAAATGCTTTGGACTTTGATCAGTGGTCCGTTTCATAAAACTTCGTACGACAAAATGTTGTACGTCAGATTAGACCTATAAACGTCTCAATTATGATTTATTTCTCCATCTAATCCTGTCTTGTGACATCTCTTTGGAATCGTCTTGAAAAGACAATTTTAAAGATATGCCACAAGACAGGATTAGATAGAAAAATCAGAAAATTAAATGTTTTTGAAAGTTTTGGCCTACTACCGTTTTTGGTCGTACGAAGTTTTATGAAACGGGCCCCTGATGTCAGCTCTTCACCTTACCTGGATGCAGACAGTTAGTATACTATATGCCAATATTGGCAGAATGAAGGTCAATAAAACTATATTCATAAATGTATCTAACATGTATATTTGTTATACATATTGTTATTACATGAATTAGTATTTACTATTTAGTATGATATACGAGCTATTAGAGACTTTACAACTTATTTTCGAAGGTTCCGGGAGTTGTGTCAAGTGCTATATTACAAACTCACGTATCCGGAAAGTCTGTCTGAATATTGTGATGAAAGACAGTGCATAATTTAAGGGAAACACTAAACATAATCAACAGAGCTCCAGATAACTTGGGTACTTCAAAAACTAAAATCTTTATTTCTGCTTTAAACCCTATGGTGTCACTACTCATTAGAATCGTCTCGAAGAGACATCCTAATGAGTAGTAACACCATAGGATTTGGTGCTGAAATAAGTGAGAAAATATTGAATTTGTCCCCTTTTACTCCCTCTAATCTGGAGCACCGAATCAATGCTTTAAAGATAGTATGTCGATAAATTTATTATCTGAAGAAAAAAAATGAAACTGCAAGAAGAAACAAGTAAACACCAACAAACGGAAAACATTGAAGTCTCCTCCATTATATGAGACTATGGTCATTACAACTATAATGTTGTTACTACGATAATTGAGGAAACGTGTTACTGCGGTAAGGGTTGGATTTAAACAGTTTTATATTTATAAATACAATGAAGAAACTCGCATTAAATCTGTAGAGGAATGGCCAATTTTCGCAAAAGTTCAAGAACCAATTTTCACATTTTAGTAACCTTGACCTTGTACCAAATAGTTCCCAAGATCTAAGACACGTTGTTCTGCTGTGCCAAAATAATACGAAGTTATCTTCACAGTTTTTCCCACATATGCATACAATTCCCTGCTCGGTGTGACATTTACAAAAAAGTTTTGATCAGGGTCCAAACTGTTTGAAACTCGTACATATCTGTCTTCAAATGAAGATACATGTATATTAAACTTAATTAAAATTGAAATGCAGACTTCAGCTCTCGAATCAGAAGATAAAGCAAGATAAGTCTTATCAAATAAATATAAATAGACCCTATGACAGCACCCTTTTCAACACCCCGCTTCTCTGTCGATGTGACGGTGTAATAATACACATTCTTGTGGTTGGACGGATTCACCTAGAAGAACTACTTTCCGTCCTGTTATGTCCTGTTTTCTGACGCACTGTATCTCTCGGTTAAAAGGGACTGACAAATAGATATTTTTGCCTAACATTATCATAGTTTAAATGGTTTACAAGCTGTAGTACTAGCACATAAAAACGATATTTTGTGATAGATCTACTCATTTATTGCCATAATTGTTTTTCTTTTGAAAAAGTCAATTCAATAAAAGAAATAATTGCATAGCTAGGATTCGAACCAAGGTGGCATGGCTAAAAAATAACATACAGCACAAAAATACGTCTCGTACAAACCCTCCCGGTCAAAGAGACGTTATGATTAGTCACCGCCATTGCTTACATAATAATAATAATAATAATAATAATAATAATAAATTATACAGTAGAGAAGGCGTTAGTCTTTCCGATAAACGCGTTTATCCTAAAACAGTTATGTCCAATTCAAAGGAGCCAGGTTAGCGCTTATAAAGCGTTTGGATTGAGTCTGAGTATGTTCTCAAGAATTTGATTGGTCAGATTTGAGCCTATGCTCAAAGCTGACCAATCAAATGCTTGAGAACGATATAAGACTCAACTCAAACGCTTTATAAGCATGAACCCTGGCTCCAACTTGATAGTTTGCCAATCATATTAAAATTAATAATTTGAAATTTCTAAACCTTACATTTTCTACACTGTGTTCAATACGTTTGCGTTTTGTTTGGGTTTTAAGGGGGATAATAACGGTTCCTCCATTACACTGATATGTCACAAGGCAAGATTGGATAGAGAAATAAATAACAATTGATACTATTATAATCTGACTTACGACAACATTTGTCGTACGAAGTTTTATGAAACGGGCCCCAGGGCCGTGACGTATGATTTTTGAGTAGATGTTATCAAACAGTCCAAATAGATGCGATCCAGCGATATTTCTTGAGCCATTTGATTACTAACTTATGAAATATAAATCTCCTTTGCACAAAAACACATTTCTGTTTTAGTCAAACCTATTTTATGCCACTGAACGAAGAAGGGTCTATAAGGGTTTACAGGTTGTAGCTCAATGCGAGATAACGGTAAAGCAGAAAGCTCCTTGGGGATATTTCTGCTTTACTTTGGTCTTACATTAAGCAAATATAAATAGACATAACTATGCTTCTTCAACGATTTAACGCTAGACACACATTTGACAGCTTTATTGTCATTTTTTTACTCGCTACAAATGACATTCTTCTAGTTTTGAAGGCAGGTGGCCATGCACATAAAGCAAATTGGAAGTAAAGCAGAATACGACTAAGCATCGTTCTGCTTTTTCTTTCAACTTGCTTTAAGCTTCCATCTGGTAGGATATAGGAAATATATCTTATGGTGCATATTCATGACTGTATGACTGTATGAAGTGGAACTATTTGTTCAGTGGACGAAAACTAAAATACCTAAAAATGAGTATTCATGGAGTAATTGGTTTATAGATTTACATTTTGTGTGTTTTACAGATACCATGCGTTCGTGGGGAGGCGAAGTTATCAATACAGTTGTCAGATTACAATAACTCAAACGCTCTAGATATCCATGGCAACTGTTGTGATGGTAAAACAATCCAAGGACAGAGATGTGGACTAGACCAGTGTGATCACTTATTCAGGATCTGTGTCTCCGGTGAAAACAGGTAAATATTTCCCCCAAAACCGATAAATCACGACTTACAGTAAAACCTGATAAAATGAAAACTAAGTCGAATTTCTACAACTCGAACTTACCTGTATTTCAAGGTTAACCCTTTACCCCATAGTCTGTTTCTAGTTTTGAAGAGAAGTGACCACTTAAAGCAGGTTGAGAGTAAAGCAGAATGTGCCTTAAGGCACAGTCTGCTTTACTTTCAGCCTGCTTTAGACTGCCATCTGCTGGAATATAGAAATACTTCTGCTACATATTTATGACTGTATAATGTGGGACTATTTTCTTCAGCGGAATAATAAATTAAATGCGAAAATGTGTATTTTAGGGTAATGGGTTCAATCGAATGTCAACCTAAGAAATATGACCTAAGTTCGTATAAAGCGAATTTGATATATCGAGATTAACCCTGTCTTTGAGGTAATTGACAGATATATTTTGAGTTGTAATAGTGTGTTATAGCATATTGTTAATGGGTCGGATTCACTCGTCATTGCCAAGAAAATTTAGACGAATTTATTACAAGCTAGCGAATGCACCAGGTCGATGAACTGGTAGATTCTACTCCTTCGAGTTTGACAAGCCACTGTGAGTTATTGTAGATTTATGTGCTACAGTGGTCCCTCTCTACAACGACCCTCCGAACAACGGTTCCCTCCTTACAACAACCGTTGCCAACTTGCCACTGTCCCAAACTAATACGTTATTACATTGCGTTTACATTTAAAATAATGTCTTCTGCACTGTAAGCCATAGCCATTCAGTGTCTGGTGCCCGTTTCATAAAACTTCGTACGACAAATGTTGTCGTAAGTCAGATTATAAAAGTCTCAATTATTATTCATTTCTCCATCTAATCCTGTCTTGTGACATCTTTTTGGAATCGTCTTGAAAAGACGATTCCAAAAAGATGTCACAAGACAGGATTAGATAGAGAAATCACAGATTAAATGTATTTTAAAGTTTTGACTTACGACAACATTTATCGTAAGAAGTTTTATGAAACGGGCCCCTGGACTGTTTGGCATTTTTGCAATACACATGTATTGTAAAAACAACCCTAAAAGGTTAAAAAAATGGACTAGACTTAATTGGAAGCTGGAATTGTCCTTATGAGGTTTAATAAGTCTGCATGAGATTCATAAAGGCTGTGGCAGATAATAGAACGAATGTAATGCAGACGGCTCATTCAGGAGCTTTCTGCAACACAATTTGTCCTGAATCGTGCGTTCTATTATCCCTCGGTGTTCTCTCTTGGATCAAAGCCAATGGATACTCAATTGTCTCTTGGTATCCGCCTTACTTTTACCGTATATACCTTTTCCAGCTTAAGGTAGTACGCCCCTAATATTACCGGATCAGTGTCTATCAACATCTGAGTATAGATCGGTATGCACCGTCATTTGACGAGGATGGCCGATCCCTAGATACGTAAACTACTAATATTTACCGACATTGGCCCGATTTCCTTAGGAGAGTTCTATCTTAAAATCGCTGCTCTATGCGTTGAATATACAGTCAGCATTGTGTTTAGATAAAATTCTTTGAAACATAATACCGGTAGAACTCTTATGGCATGTGGCTGTTTAATGCAGGAAAAGTTCCTGTAGGATGTTCTACTTTGTTTTTTGGCCTGCATTAAGCTGACAGCTCTCTTAAAGCCAGTAAATATGTAGTTATCTAAGTGACAGCTTAACACAGCTTTGACTGGATTGAAATTCAAGTGCAGTTTCTTGTATGAGATTTATAGCTGTTTAACTCGTCCCTACCATTATATCGCCTTTAAGCTGTCGTCTGGGTTTGTTTTTCTAAAAGTTGACTTCACCCTAAGGCCGTATCCTGCTTTCATACCGTCTGCTTTGCTAGTGTCGTATTCAAAGTTTGTTAAATTCAGATTTATACATTTTAAGTAAAGAAATCTAAAGACGAGTGTCAAACATTTTGGTTCCAGATCAGATGCCGCGTGAGCGGCGCCTGATCTGGATTCAAGCTATTTGCAAATGTAAGCCAATTCTTAATTGTCTCTCCCTATAACAACTCCCTCCGAACAACATACGCACTATTTGTCTCACATTTTGTGTTCTTGTAGAGAGGGAGCACTGTATTGATAGTACAACATAAAATATTTTATGTCCGTTTTAGCACTCAACAGGTGCAGTTCATACAAATAATTTCTTTAAGGTCCCTGTCACCTTAATCCTTAGAACCCCGTTGTCGTCATGGCAACGATGACTAACGGAAGTTATTTGGGATATGGATTTATCAAATAGGGATGCCATCCTTATTTTACCGCCTCAATCAAAATAATCGTCAACTTTGAAACTGAGGACATTTTGAATGTTGCGTCAAACAGTCTGGAACCTGTTCAGGCGCCGATCTCTATCTTAATTGTTTGTAATTTCAAATCAGCTGGAGCTTAGCAGGATGGGAGGATGTTAACTCTTTCAACACTAAGTTACTTTTTGTGGGTTTTATGTTCCCTTGTGGATCATTTTAAATATCAAAACATGAACCAGTCTACTTGGAATTCTGCATGGCTAGTTTAATAAATAGTGGTCTACATTCGCCAGCAGTGTAGCGGATCAGGGGCTTCTCTAGGAGCCCTCTGATTTTGGTATACACTGTTTGCAAATATAATGAGTACATGTATATTTTAATCAGGTCCATGGTGTTGAAAGAGTTAAATAGTCCCATTACTCTTGACAGTGTATTCTAAAATCACTACCATTATGATGTGTGATGTACAACTAGTCGTGTTATATAGTTCTTTAGCTCTCTTCACGACATTGGTCCGAACTCACCGAGTAACTCGACCGAGTATGATCAAGATCCAAACTGTTAGTAATATCAATGTTTCTTCCGTCAAAAATTACTAAATCAAGTGAAGGGGGAAATGAGACGTAATATCCAAGTAGGTGATAACCTGGCAATTGTGGGATTTATCCTCTGAATCCTTAACGGGACATGCCATGACCAGTTTTTTTTTGTTTTTTTTTTATCAATAGTACATAATATCAAAAACTCTTCAAAAATCAAAAGCATACACTTTTGAAGCAGATAACTTGATGACATGTAAGGGGTGGATAATTTATTAATTCTAAGAAAATAAGTAGCGAGAAACGTTAATGATTGAAATTTACGACTACCCTAACAGGTTGACTCAGCTAAGTCTCCTTCTTGGGTGGGTTTACTGATTGTCTGTCACAACCCTTCCTACTGTCAGACTATCGTCTGCATTAAAGCTGTCGTCTGCAAAATGTGTCCAATCAATTAATGTACATGTATATAATTTTAAACTGAAAAGACATAAAGAGGAGTGTCAAACAGTTTTGATCCTGGCCAAATGCCGATTTCTCTCAAAGGCTGGGATGGTTCCACACTGATTGCAAACAACAGTCAAGTCGCTATCGAGAGGAGAAGGGTTCAGATCGTTATCAATAAAGTTTTTTGTTTCTTTTATTGCGTCTGTTGAGGAGATTCTTTGTTAACCCTTTGCCCGCTATCTGCTTTGTCTGCTATATATTCTCGTCTGTATATATGCTGCCATTGTTAATTCCATACCATTTAAATTGTGTTCACGAACAGATATAAGAGTGCAAGACAGTTTGGATACTAATCAGATACCGAGTTATTCGGTGCTTGTTCAGGAGCAATTATATTTGCAAATAAAATTCAAGTTATGCTGGCATGCGAAGTGCTAGTGTTGTAAATAACTCGAAATGCGTCTTCTCCAATATCTTTTAAAGTCGTTTTAATCCTGAACGTGCCAAATGTGGCCTGACTTGCAATTGCAAGCGGTTCGGGCCCATTCAATTATTTAACCCTTAATGCTTAATATCGTCTGCTTGGACACATTTATGCCATGATTTGTCCTAATCTAATATCCCTGTTAAATTACATTCTGCAAAACGCGAATTGATTTGTTTGTAGAAACCTTAGATGACGGGTATTGTCCATATGAAGACATCACTTTCCCGTCAACTTTCGTTGGTACCATCGGAAGTTCCCGTATACTTTACTTATAGATCAATGAAATCAAAAGCAACTGAGTGGATAGTGGATTTATAGTCAAAACGCCCCCCAAGTCAAAACAATCCCAAGTCAAAACACCCCCATTTTGGTCAAAACGCCCCCATATACTAGGCAAAATGCCCCATTTTTTTCAGAAAGCCCTTACGCGTAACGCGACGTCATACCAGGACCCAAACTGTTTTCCACTCTTATCGATATTCATTAAGTCATACAAACTAAGATCTTATTTCGAAACGTGTCTTGCAGACAACAATACTGAAGCAGACGACAAAAAAACGGTGAAGAGGTAAAAATTCTCCCGAATAATTTGATCATGAAAGGGTTAAATCTAGCTCTGATACAATAATACAGACTATATTTTAAAGCATGCATACACTATTATGGCGATGAAAGTTTTACACAGTCAATCCTGGCGACGAGAATACTCGTCATTTACAAATAATGTACCTATGAAGACTATTTACTTGTCAAATTGCAAACAGTGTATACCCTGATCTGAGGGCACTCTGATCAGGTTATATGTACTCTCTTTTTGTCATTTTGCATTTATATTCCTAAAATTAACCATAAATAGTCAAAAGTGGACTAGACTTAATTGGAAATTTGAAGTGTCCATTAAAAGTTTTCAGGGGTAACTGGCAGACGGTAAAACATGGCGATGAAACTGGCTCAGTCCCAAACCAATTAATTCTAATACATAATCAAAGTACTGTAGTACTGCAGGCTCGGACTTTCATTTTAATGTAGAACAAAGTAATGCAGAAAGCTAATTATGGAGTTTCTGCATTACCATTGCCATGCATTAAGCAGAAACCTGCAGCGCTTAGACTCGCACCAATTTCATACATTAGGATTCGATATAGGCTCTCCGAGTCAAAAATGACTTTTCCTATCTGTCTCTTTGGCGATCATGAACAAATATTTGAAACGTTTCTTCTGTAAATGTTTGGATCGTCCCACTACCTCAAATGGCCTTGTTTGGGCCAAATATTCACCGAACGGAGATAATATAACACTAGAGAACTGGACAACGGTCATCCAAGCTGGGCTACAGATAACACCGTATGACTAGTTGGACAACGTGTCTCGGGCAGTGTGTTAATTAAAGCTGAGTCCCGATAAACCGATGCCTCTTTAACCCATTACCCCATACATACTCATTTTTACGCCTTTAATTTATTCCGCTACGGAAGAAAATATGTTTAATTGTATTACTTAGTATATATATTGTCAATGAATATGTATCCTATGAAATCCTTTCTACATTTTAACAGATGCATGCATGGCAGCCTAAAGCAGGCTGAAACTAAAATAGAATGCGCCTTCAGGCGCATTCTGCTTTACTTTCAACCTGCTTTAAGTAGCCACCTGTTTTCAAAACTAGAAACAGTGTATGGAATAAAAGGTTAAATCAAATATCTCTATTTCATTGAAAGCGGATACGCTTAATTTTGAAATACGGCTACGTGCGACTCAGCAAGTTTGAAGTGTCGAGATTCAACATAGGAATACATTCGACTTATGCAAGCTCGAGTTATCGAGACTCGGCAGTATGACCGATACTGTCATAGACTCCTTGTCCTACTTGCTTATCTGCTAGGTGGTCTGTTATTTCAGTGATGAAATATTATCACATAATGGTAATACAGTAAAATCACGCTAAGTACCACGGTCACTTGATGATCAAGAAGAGCGTTGATTCCGTCTTTAAGGTAGTTGACTGCTTAACCCTTTACCCACTATAATGTGTCTAGTTTAGAAGACATGTAGCCGCTTAAAGAAGGTTGAAAGTAAAGCAGAACTCCTGTTTATTCAATACTGTACAAATTGGCAGTACATTTTTTCTTCAGTGGGGGAAATGATGAAAGGTGTGAAAATGCGTTTACTAGTATAATTATGATGTAAAGGGTCAACACATGGTGGAAGTGACACAGAAGGCTTCGTCAAGAGCTTTTTGCTTCAGTTTTATTCTCAGACAACAATTTACCATCATATAAGTTGCCATCTGCGAAAAATCTGAGCTTAACTGTCTGTAATACTTCCACACGGGAACCACGCAACGCTCTCAAGTATAAAGTATTTGAGAAAATGACAATTCTCAAATTTAATTTTCATGCCAATGATGTCATAGGAACGTCTGCAAGTCCTTCCTTCTACTGAAGCGCATAAGGACGCTTTTACAATGGAGAAAACGTTATTTTCCCCGTTTAAACGCAAACAAAAACGCAAACGCAAAACACTAAAATGTAGAAAAAGACAATATTTTGACAATTCTGACTTTTCATTTTTTTCTGAGTGGCAAACAGTTTGGAGCCTGATCAGACGCCGGGTAACCACGCGTCTGATCAGGCTCCACACTGTTTGCAATGGAAATAAAAGTGTTTGCGTAAACGCGATTACTGGGAAAGATTAACGTTTTCTCCACTGTACCTATCACTATTTATCGCGCTTTAACTCTTTACCCAATAGCCTGTTTTAGAACCAGATAACCATATAGTGCAGGTTGAAACGATGAAGTAAATTGCTCCTAAATTCCCCATAAGGGAGCATTCTGCTTTAATTAAATATTCTTCTTTTAAGCTTTTTAATTCAGGGTATTTTATAAACTAACCCGCTGCTGCAGTGCATATGATTTGAGTCTGCACTGTTCACAGTTTGCTAACAGGAATAGTCTACAAAATAAAATGTTAATGATCAAATACACAAGGCATCCCATATAGAAAAAAACGAATTTATACAATATATATATAAGTATGGAAGAATCGGCACATAAATGGGTAAAAGAACCACAAAATACGAGTGTTAAAAGGTTTAGATAATGATAGATACAATGTATTTGCCAATATACATGTAGTTCTAGCAATTTACCCGGTGTCTGGTCTACAGTAGCTCCAAAACTGTAAAACAAATAGACTACCAGCCAAGTCCTGATTCGAATACGACCACTAATATTAATATTTCGAAACTTTGAGAACTGATGACCATAATGGCAAATTTGTTCTTTAAATTACTAAATCTTCAAAGATAATGATGTGTCCGGGAGAAAACTATCCAGGCGTATGTAAAATGAATTAATTACAATATTTTACAGGTAAATAATGAGTCAAAACAATCAATTATAAAATAATAAGATATTGATTTTTTCCTTAAATATATTCTTTATGTGGTACGCTTCGACCAAAAATGGTACGTTTTGACTCGGTACGCTTTAACCATGGTATTCGTTGACTATAACCCATTCAAGGGTTTTCAATACACCCAGCACATACAGATATAGATTTCCTTCTTCTGCGCACAGTTACTTCCCCTGTCCAATTAAGTGGCAATTACCGAAACTTTGCTTCAAATGGGGACTTCGATTATACAGTTTGAAAGTTGAAACCAGAGTTTTTCGGCGTCTGGTAAGGTTCGAAACTGTTTAACTCTTGTATCATTGTTTTCAGGAATCTTTGAAACAATCGACATCTACAAAAAAGAGATGATTTTTTAAGTATCGGCCGATAGCTTTTTTGGGCGCAAAGTCGTCTGCAGTTATTAACTATATGCCATGTCTGTCTAATGAACATGAAATACCAATCCAATGAATCCAGAAATAAAATACTTAATTGAAAAATTAAAATTGGGATCTAATCTATCCTAATGCATGAAGTGAAAACAATTTGCCAAATGTTTATGATTAATTTTATATCGGATGTGATTCATTTTAAATGAATGAGAATAAAGTAAGCACTAGATAGATTAAGAGAATGATTTGTACTGTAAAATTACAATCATTACTACATCAATTTACCTCAAGCCCTCTTATGAATGGTCATAATAGAAGACAGTAATTTCATTAGAATTAACAAGCATAAATTGTATACACATAACAGTTTGATGCTTGTAACTCTTAATTATTTTTAATGATCCCAGGTTCATTTCATCACATTCTGTAGTGGACTAAATAAAGACATCCTTTTCAAACAGTAAATGCCAGTAAAGTCTAATCAGGGTCTTTAACCCATTACCCCATGGCGGCGTAGCCTTTTTTTAGCTTTAAATACAAGCATGCATCTTCTGCTTTACTTCAAACCTGCTTTAAGCTACCGTCTGCTAAGATGTACGAAATATTTCTTATGGTGCATATTCAAGACTACCTTTTTATAATATTTAACTTGGTAATGGTTAACCCATTGCCCCATAAACATGCCTTTTTACGTCTCTGATTTATTCCTCCACTTAAGAAAATAGTTCCAATTTATACAGTCATGAATATGTATGATAGAAATATTTTCTATATTCTAGCAGTAATTTATACCGTCAGGAATATCTATCATAAGTAATGGTTTCTATATCCTAGCAGATGATAGCTTAAAGTAGGTTGAAAGTAAAGCATAATGCACCTTAACCCTTTACCTGATAGCATTGTTTCTAGAATTGAAGATATGTGACTACTTAAAGCAGGTTGAAAGTAAAGCAGAATGCGCCCTAAGGCGCATTCTGCTTTACTTTCAGCCTGCTTTAAGCTATTAACTGCTAGAATAAGGAAAGTATTTAATATTACACATATTCATTACGGTATAATTTGGAACTATTTTCTTCAGCGGATGAATAAAATGAATGTGCTAAAAGTCGCTTCTATAAGGGAAAGGGTTAAGGCGCATTCTGCTTTACTTTCAACCTGCTTTAAGTCATCATTTGTCTTCAAAACTAGTATAAGGCTATGGGGGTATGGGTTAAAGAAGTTTTGTAATCAATTTTGAAAAATGTTCTTTCAATATTCAGCCCAAAAAATTCTTGAAAGTGCATGTTAATTTTTTGTTACATCATTACAACAGAAATATGTTGCGTGTGCTTTAGGATAAACGTGTAGGCGGAAATATGCATGAAGATAATTTCTTTAATCCTTGAACGCAGCAAATAATTTAACTAAGACTTGCAAATCGAACATTTTGAGCATTCTGATAAGAGCTGGAATTGTGTGTGATTGGCCAATAGGAAACATTTTCTGTCAAAGCCACATCTTTTGTTAAAACAATAGATCATAAAAATAGAAGAGACTTCTTCCACTCCCCCACTTCCCCCACCCAGCAGAATGTACCTTTCTATCTTTGAAGAAAAGCAGGTTTAAAGTAAAGCAGATTGCACATTTAGGAACAGCTAGTTTGCTTTATTTTCAGCTTGTTTTAAGCTACAGTGTGCTAGGATTAAGATACAGTTAAACCTCTATGTATCGAACTTCGATAAATCGAATACCCCGTTGTGTCGAAGTTTTTTTGAAGTCCCGATCTTTTCCACTATATATTCCTTGTAAAAACACATCCATGAATCGAAGTTATGTGTATCGAATTCCCCGTTGTATCGAAGTTTTTTTCCAGTCCTTTTCATATAAATCCAACATAAAATACCACAAATGTATCGAACATCGATTACCTGTCAACTAACATGGATCAACGGATTACATGACTCGCTAGACTGACGCTAATTTTTCACACCTTCGCGTGAAAACACGCTGGGGTGCTCTTTTAATTCTGCATGCACACTCTGTGTTATCAGTAATAATTGGGTAAGTTTGTCATTTAATTGTTTCACAGTTTTCGTTAATGATATTGACAACGCCGCCATGTTTAAAGGCTTGATGACACCAATTTATCCAAATGAGTAAATAAACCGCAAGGACTGTTTTGGACCGACAATCAACGAAACAAGCCAAACTTTGTGAGAAGTTTAATAATGCTGATAAACCAGTGGTCGGCATTCTATTATCAGAGCCACAACATGGCAGATGCGCTCCGATCATGGTCTGTCCGGTGAAAGACCCGGTAACCAATCCGTGGGGATAGCTGGGCAGACCCATCTCACAACGAACGACAACTCTGTTAAGATATCGATAACGATATTACTGTATGTTCGTATTTATGCACCTGCAATCTTGATAACCTTGAAGTCGAAAATTAATCTTTAAAATCATTATTATTTAATCAAATGTTTATTTCAATCTAGAAGCTAAATTGATTGACAGTTACACTGTACATAGTACGATTTTCGGCATTTCCGCCGTAGTTTCGCATCTTGGTGTAATTGACAGCATCTAAGTTGAAAGTAAGATACATGTAGTTGTTTTTTTCTATCTTTTAATGCGTATAACTATGAATTCTCGGGCAATTCTCCTACCTTTGTACACATGTATTGTATTTTGTTATTTATGCCGTTGTTTTTATAAATGATAAAGAACACGTCGGATTTATGTTTTATTTCAATATGCCAAAAAGTACACATAGACGTGAAAACATTTCAGGCCGGGAACGATAGTTCTTATAGATCTGATATGCATTGAAATTCAATACTCAAATCACAACCGATTTATGATTCGAAGCCCCGATGTTTCGAAGTTTTTTTCACAGTCCTTGAAGTTCGATACATCGAGGTTTAACTGTATAGGGAACAATATTATATACAATTCAGAGACTAAAAAGAAGGAGAATTTCGGTCCAAACACCACTTTTAAAATCCCTGCATTATAAAGGCTAGTCATAAATCAATTTGCAATCCTCATAATTCTCTTATCTTTGATTGTGGGTGTTTTAAATTGCAATAAATGAAATACACCCACATTTTTATTAACCCTTCCCCTTATAGCAAAACAATCACTTATACCAACACGATACCGAATATAGTCCTGCTATTAAGACTTCTGAAAAAAGAGGACTGGTTACAGTATTAAACCCATTACCCCATAAATAACCTTTTTAGAACTTAACATTAGTTCTCCTCTGTAAAAAATAATTCCAGTTTATACAATTTTTAAAACATAGGATAAGAACTTTTTTCAATATTCTAGCAGATTGTAGCTTAAAGCAGGCTGAAAGTAAAGCAGAATGTGCCTTAAGGCACATTCTGCTTTACTTTCAATCTGCTTTAACTGTTACTTAAGTTGCCTATTTTAAAAACAAGAATCAGGCTATGAGGTAATTGTGTAAAACAGGTAGCTGCTTTAGGCAGGATAAAAGAAAAGCAGAAAGCTCCCATAGGAGCTTTCTGCTTTACTTTCATCTTGCTTTGAACTACAACCTGGATTTCAAAGAATCTGCCTGCATTTGTCAATACAGGGTATACTTTTATCCTACTTTAAGCTGCCGTCTTAGAATATCAATAGCAATTAGTAAGATATGTCAAAATGCACTAACATGAGGGAAAGGTAAAATTTATATGTTCAACCCTTTAAACCCTAAAATTCTCATGTGGGTATTTATAGTCCTTTTGGACTCTTCTAGAACAGTCATTTTGAACCAATCTACTGTTGTATGTTTGATATGACAACAAAAATCTATGAAAATATCAAACAGTGCAGACCCTGATCAGAGGGCTTCTATAGTCAGTAATCTCTACAGAGGGCTGTAGGGTTGAAAGAGTTATAAGACTTCTGTACGAGGAAAAAGTTATGATTGACTGTTAACCCATTACCCTATAAACTGTTTCTAGTTTTGAAGCAGGTGACCACATAATTCAGGTTGAGAATAAAGCATTCTGCTTTCCTTTTCAACCTGCTTTTTGCGGTCACCTGTCTCTAAAATGAGAAACAAGCTACGGTCAGTAATGTACTAATTAAGTAGCTTTCTCTTCAAAAGATTTCCTATATTTGACACTGGTTTTACTGTATTAATTCTAAAAATTAACTGAGAGGTAACTGTCAAAAATTACTGTTAAGAAGTGACACTATCATTGGAGATATTTTATCTATTTGTTAAATCACTTCATTCATAGCATTCCTAACACTCAGGGCTCCAGATAAGGGGAGTATTTTGAAAACTTAAATCTTTATTTTTGCGTTAAATCCTATGGTGTTACTACTCATTAGAATCGTCTCGAAGAGACGATTCTAATGAGTAGTAACACCATAGGATTTGGTGTGATATTATTGAGAAAATGTTGAATTTGTTCAGTTAACTGTCTCTTATCTAGAGCCCTGCTACCACTGATTGTCTGTGTTGGCGGCAATACTCACATTCTAGTGTCATTAATCACACACGGCAGCCAGGTGATCAGCAATATAGGGTGGACATTTCTCCCTTGTCCGAGGGTGTCGGTAACATTTCTGATAAGGGAGTGTTTCAGATACTAAAATTCAATCAAACTTAACCCCAATGATGTGGCTACTCATTAGAATTGTCTTATAGTGGAAATTTTAACAATTATAAGTAACAATAATTATATATGGTTTGAGGGGACATATATTATTGCTCAAAATGTCAACTTTAGTGACTCATATCTGGAAACCTTCATTTTTGCTGTTGGTTAGGACGAATAAGGGGAGTTACCACAAGACACTATGCTGTGATTTCTCTTTCGAATATTCACAATTTAGGGTTTAGAGGAGATACAGTAAAATCCCTCTATTATGACCACTAAATTGTTGTAAATATTAGGTGTTTATGACAAGTTATTTCTTAAAACATGGTGAAAGTAAAACAGAAAGCTCCTCCTGGGAGCTTTGTGTTTTACTGTCACCTTGCTTTAAGTTGTCACCTGTGTTTTATACAATCAATTAACCTTTGTTTTAATGGTTGTATTAGAGAGGTTTAACTACATAATATTATATTGGAAACGCATGTACATTCAAGCTTCAGTATCTTGGACGTTAGAGTTGACTTTATAATACCCTATCTTGACTGTTTCTGTTACTAAAGTCCCAGAAATATTTGCCTTATTCCTGCATAATCTTATCTGTTCTATTTGTAAGAAGGCCTATCTCTATTACACCAGATATGTTGACTATAAATTTTATATTTTGTTAACTGCCTCTCATTTGGAGTCGTACAATCTTCACTGTGCAGGAAATAACTTTATCCCAATATCCAATAGCCTTTTTCTAGTATTGAAAAATGGTGACTCATAACAGTGTAAATTGGAACTATTTCCTTCAGTGGAAGAACAAATTAGAGGCGTAAAAAGGCGTATTTATGGGCTAATGGGTTAACCAATTGACACCACAACATTGTCTGATAAATGCACTTAACCCATTACCCTATAAAGACACTTTTATGCCTTTGAATTATTCTTCCACAATATGAAATAGTTCCTTTTTATTAAGTCATGAACGTGTACCATAAGAAATAATTATAGTCTATATCCTAGCAGATAATAGCATAAATCAGGCTGAAAGTAAAGCAGAATGTGCCTTAAGGCACATTCTGCTTTACTTTCAACCTGATTTAAGCAGTACCTTGTTTTCAAACTAGAAACAGGCTATGAGGTAATTAGTTCACAGAGCTCCAGATAAGGGGAGTATTTCAAGAACTAAAATCTTTATTTCTGCCTTAAACCCTATGATGTCACTACGTAACAATAACATTATAGGATTTGGTGCTAAAATGACTGAGAAAAGTTTGGATTTGTTCAGTTTACTCCCCCTTATCTGGAGCCCTGAGTTCATAGATTCACTAGTTTAATACCATGCTTATGGTAGCTTTATGCAGAACTTTCCTAATTAGCAGCTTTTAATGAGATCTTGCTTTAAGCAGCCACCTGTTTTTGACTGCTGTAACTGAGGATGTCTTTGCTTTTTCAGCTCGGTGGACAGCTGTGATTTGGGGGAGCAATATGTGTCTGGCAAAGATGACCAGGACAGAAATACTTTTGACAGCTCCTCCATAAAACTCTTCAGTCTCAAGAAATGGCCGGTGAGTCAACCCTCTAAGCCATAGCCTTCTTCTAGTTTTGAAGACAGATGAATACTTAAAGCAGGTTGAAAGTAAAGCAGAATGCGCCTAAAGGTGCATTCTGCTTTACTTTCAGCCTGCTTTAAGCCACCATCTGCTAGAGAATATAAAGTATTTCTTATGATACTTATTCATGACTGTATAAAAGGGAATAATTTTCTTCAGTAGAGAAATAAATTAAAGGCATAAAAAGATGTATTTAAGGGGTAATGGGTTAACCCATATTGTCTTATAGCCTTTTACTCCATAGATATGCATTTTTTTACAAATTAAATTTCTTCCTCCACTGAAGAAAATAGATCCACTTTGGCAATTTATACAGTCATAAATATGCTACATATTTCCTATATCCCAGCAGAGTTTAGTAAAGCAGAATGCTCCTCTCTTTGCGAGCATTCTGCTTTACCTTCAGCCTGCTTAAAGCAATCATCTGTCAATACAGTGTAGACCCAGATAACAGGGCTTCTGAATGATTCATTTGATTAGGATCTGCTTTTTTTGTCAAACTTTTAAGTATTGTGTACAAACCCATCGAGAGTCTATATGTAAACTGGCCATTTATCAGAAATGACATGAGTTTGTTTTAAAATTCAGCTTGTTAAGGGTGATGTGATTATGTTATGAGTTTTAGTCCTTACCATTATGATATAGAATTGTTCTTGTTTCTGACTGCTGTTTAAAAGCTTTTTAATCTACCCACTTGAATATTTGTTTATTTTGAAGTAAAAAAGCGCTTTCAGTGGCTAGGGCAACATGAGAGTCCGATGATAAGAGTTTTAATGGAAACACTGCTGTATGCCTTAGAATTTAACCCATTACCTCTTAAATACTCCTTTTTATGCCTTTAATTAAATCCTCCACTGAAGAAAGTAGTTGGAATTCATACAGTCATGAATATGTAAGATAGGAATTATTTTCTGTATTCTAGCAGATGGTAGCTAGCTTAAAGCAGGCTGAAAGTAAAGCAGAATGCGCCTTAGGCGCATTCTGCTTTACTTTCAGCCTGCTTTAAGTAATCGCCCATCTTTAAAACTAGAAACAGGCTATGGGGAAACGGGTTAATCTGAGTAATAAGAAAAGAATTGAATTTACCCTTCGAGTGCCTGATACAAGAGGCATAGACAAGCAGATTGGATATAGATTAACCCTTTACTCCATAGATATGCCTTTTTACGCATGTAATTAATTCCTCCACTGATGAAAATAGTTCCATTTCAGGCAGTCATGAATATGTATCATAAGAAATATTTTCTATATCTTAACAGGAAAGCTGGTAGCTTAAATTAAAGCAGGCTGAAAGTAAAGCAGAATGTACCTTAAGTCGCATTCTGCTTTACTTTCAACCTTCTTTTAGTAGTCACTTGTCCTCAATACTAGAAGCATGGAGTAAAGGGTTAAAGATAGATTTAATCTGTGACCAATTATAAAACAGACCGTCAGTCATATTTGTTATGAATTGAAAAGGTTAAAATCAAGTTTTTAAATATAATGTCGAAAAATTTGCAAGATCATTATATGGGTAGTTTGAGGGGACCAAATCCAATATGTTTGTCATGATTCTAGAACTGCACTTTGGTGCATACACATTGAAGAAGCTTGGAGATTACCAAAGAAATGTTACTACATCATAACATGTAGTTGAATGCAGGATAAACGATTATGCAGAAAGCTCAAATATGAGGGGCATTTGAAAACAAGCTATGGATGAAAGAGTTTAAAGGATTATATTTATTTTACAGAATCAAGGTGACATTCACTTGAAGATATTCGTGTATGATAGGGACATTTCATCACATGGCAGGCCCATGTACACAATGGTTGATGAGTTTGCTGCCACCATCAAATCAAGAGCACACTCTCTCACATCTGTCTTAACAGGCCAGAGAATGAATGATCCTTCCAAGTAAGTGACAGTTACTCTGCCGTCAGTACACCAAGCTTTTCCAAGTGTATTCATATGATAAAATACAATTAACTCTTTGCACGCTAGCAGCAGATATAGCTGTCATAGTGACGAGTCATAACCTTTGCAAACAGTTTGGATCCAGATGAGACGCCGCGTAACACGACATCTCATCAGGATCCAAACTGTTTGCCATTCTGACACTGAATTTAAAAGAAATTTTGAAAATTTCTAATTTTAGAACAAAAGCAGATGACAATTGTTGCAGACAAAAAAATTACCCAGCATGCAAAGAGTTAACAGTCTGTACCTTATACTCCCTGTATCAAACAGTTGGTATTTTACTCCGACTTCACTCAATTTTGATCAGCGTGACATCATGTACATGCACAAGTTCAGTGTTATTCTTTGTGGCAGAAAAGAACTCTTGTTCTGCTCCAAGTACTAAATGTTTCTGGATAAAAAATGATTAACCCTTTGAACCCTAGTCCCACATATAGGCATCCTTTTCAAACAGTGTACATGTGAATAGTACACTTGTCCAGTGAAGAGTCTGAAGACCCAGATCAGAGGGCTCCAAAAGGAGCCCTCTGATCAGGGTCTTCGCTATTTGTCATAATGCCAGACATTGACAAAAACAACCCTTAAAATTCAGAAATGGACTAGACTAAAATGGAAACTGGAATTGTCCATTTAAAGTTTCAGGGAGGAAAGAGTTAAAATAACTATTTAGTTGTTGTTGGTGTAAATTGAATGCATTTAATACATCACATCACCAGTTGATGGTTCGCTACAGGGTGTTGTATTCAGCTCTCAAAGTTCTTGATGGAAACAGTTGAATATAAGATTGGCCGTTTCTGTCATGAACGCCTCAAGCTGAATAGATCAACCTGTATTGCAACACCAACTATCTATTCACTCAGGCTGGAGCTCACAGAAGAGGTTTATTATGAGACATACGATGGTTACTACTTTGGTGGGAACTACACCAAGCATTGTGTGGGTCAGAACGAGTGTGGTCATCACTGGACATGTGGTGCACGGGGAACTCGAATCTGCCTGCCTGGCTGGACTGGTACCAACTGTAATACCCCAGTTATAGGGGGTCTGGGAGACTGCACCTTCTACAAAGGTAATTAAGTTTTAGTGTAATATCGTAGTAATAGGGGGTCTGCAGAGATGCTGGCCATCATGCTGCCAGGCTGCGGGATCACCGGATTCACGCAGTTCTTGTCTACTGTCCTGCAATTTTAAGATTATAATGGGGGAAAATTCCCGCTAAAACAAATCAGTTCCCGCGTATTTCATTTCTCATGGGTTCTCAAAAATAAAAGTTTACATGTTTAATACTGTCTAGATCTATCTCCCCAGTTTCAATTTGACACATTTGAAGCTAATTAAGTGAAATCATGTTGTATTATGGAATTCCCACTGCGATTATTTTTAGAACAGTGATAGGTTAACTGCACATAGGTTTAATGTATTTCCCCTATACGCTATTGGAATATCTAGCAGATTTCAGTTAGAGTCAACTGACTATTGTTCTATAGAGGGATATATCAATTGATCAATAGGGTTCAATACCTCACATGCAGACAGAGAACACAGACAAACATGTGTAAACTTTGCGCTGCAACAAACATATAGAGAGATTGTTTCAGATGTTCGCCTGAAATGCATCAGAAGTTAAAAGAAGTTAAACATTCAGGAAGTACATGCAGTAAGAGGTTACAAAACGAACTGACACTGAAATGATCGAAAGTAAAATCTCGGAATCAACGAGCGAAATGTGACAGAAAAATGTTGCGCAGAAAATAATGGTGAATGGACGACAGAAAGAAAGCTATTCTCTCACCATGCTGACTGCATAAATTAGAAAACATCATCACTTAAAAGGCATATGGATTCATAGTAAAGGCGGCTAATTAAAATAAGGTAATATTAGTGCAATTTCGCTGAATATGTTTTGAAAAAAGCCCCACCCCCTCCATGGATAAATCCCGCACATTTTCAAAAGTGATGGGGGATTTTCCCCTCTGTATTTGAATTCTGGCAGCATCTTTGGGGCTGGGAGACTGCTCCTTTTACCAAGGTGGGCTATATGTAGTGTTATATCCAAGTTACAGGGAGCCTGTGGTGTCCTTATTTAGATTCTTTATGAGAAAATATATAGAAGTCCAGTAAGTAATTAAAAAGATCCAAATGCCATGTTTAATTTTACTTTTGTTCAAATGATGTACCCAGTAACATCAATTTTTAAATGTCAAACAAGTTATAAGTTTTTGAACTTCAACATGGAATTTCTATTTTAATTTTCCCAGATATGGATGAGTTTGTGATCAGCTATTGGGAGGGAGAGTACCGGTGCCCCTCTGACTGTCAGGCCAACACGACCTTCACCTTGGACGTGGTACATTCTGGGCCCAGCTTCACCTCAGCAGAAATCTCAGTTCCAGGGCAAAAAATACTGGTCTCCGGCTCCTTTGCCTCTTTCAACAAAGACCTCACCTTACAGGTAAAGTTTGACATATACAGTTTGAAACTTGTGGGAACCTGTTACCACATAACCTGTTTTCAATGTTAACACATTCAACCCTAGTGACGAGTATAGTCGTCATTTACAAACAGTGTACCTGTGAAGATTACACTTGTCCTATGAAAACAGTGAAGACCCTGATCACTTTGAAATATATTGTTAAAATCAACCCTAAATTGTCAAAAATGGACTAATTTAAAATTGGAATTATCCATTAAAAGTTTCATGGGTAAATGAGTTAAAAGCACGTATTTGCTTAAAACAGGTTAAAAGTAAAGCAGAAAGATCCTTTAGGGAACTTTTTGCTGTACTTTCAGCCTGCTTTAGGCATCTATCTGTCAGAATGCAGAAAACGTTTCCCACTCTTTAACAGAATATGGTAGATTTGACCATCATTGGATTTTTGCATTATTTCAGAGCAAAACTGGATTATTCCGGTCTTCAAATGGACTGGACTTTTCAGCAGTAGAATTCAATGGCCAACTTGTGGCTCCCAAGCATATGAGAGGCGCAGTAATATTCACTACAATGAATAGAAATGAGCCGGGCTGCAGTGTGAATGGGCAAGATAACAGACAAACCTGTGTGATGGACTTGTACAGGAAATCAGGTACTGTTAACTCATTACCCCATAACCTGTTTCTAGTATTTAATTTAGGTTATCACATAAAGCAGGTTGAAAGTAAAGCAGAATGCGCCTTATGGCGCATTCTGCTTTACTTTCAGCAAATATTTTCTAGAATACAGAAGTATTTCTTAAAATTCATATTCATGACTATAAATTTTAACTATTTTTTTAGTGGATGAATATTTCAAAAGCGTAAAAAAGCATATTTATGGGGTAATGGGTTAGATTAGTGATAACCAAACAATAACTGACTGAGGAAAGCCAGTTTCAGATTTAGAGAGTTAAGTAACCATCTGAGAGAAGTTGTATTTGCAGATGTATTAACTCATTGTCCCATAGCTTGTTTCTAGTTTTAAAGACGGTATAATAATAAGGCACATTTTGCTTTACTTTCATCCTGCTTTAAGCTACCATGTGATAGGACATGATAAAACAATTTCTTAAGGTACATATTCATGACTATATAAAGTGGAACTATTTTCTTTAGTGGCAGTTTCTGCAGTAACTCTCGTCCTGCATTTCAGAATGATTTGTTTTACCAGATCTCAATATGTAGCTTTTTAACAAAAAATTGCTTTGCATCCTCAAGTTTGGTATTTGAAAACGATGTTGTTAAATAACAGCTGTAGAACTTGTATGCAATACCATAGTATTACAGCTTTCATGTAAAGGCATTCATGAATTCAAAGTATTTTAAATGAGATTTGTCTTTATTGCTTTGGAAACTGTGTAAACTTCGACCAGTCACAGGTTCAAAGACCAGAAATCTGGTAAGGGTCTACACTGTTTGGAACTCATCATCATGTTAACCCATTACTCCATAAATCTAACTTTTTAAGCCTTAACATCACTCTTGCATTGAAGAAAATAGTTCCAATTTATACAGTCATGAATGTGCACCACTAGAAATACATTGCATTACCTGTTACCTGTCTTCAAAACTAGAAACAGGCATTAACCCTTTACCTGATAGCCTATTCCTAGTACTTAAGATAGGTGACTACATAAAGCAGGTTGAAAGTAAAGCAGAATGTGCCTTACGGCACATTCTGCTTAACTTTCAGCCTGCTTTAAGCTATCATGTGCTATAATATAGAAAATATTCCCCATAATACATATGCATCACTGATTAAATTGGATCTATTTTCTTCAGGGGATGAATAAATCATATCCGCTAAAAGGCGCTTCCATAGGGGAAAGGGTTAAGTATTTTGTTACCCAGCTTCTTTGCCAGTGCAGATCTTTATTAGAGAAGATGACTAGGCTTGGTCTACACTGTTTGTGCAATGCTATAAGCCTGGTTTTCTCATGGAGCAGCTTTTATATTTTTAAAACCTCAAATTATTTCTCTCTGTTATGAGAAAACATATGATTGCATAGTGCGAAGCAAAAGTGAAACATAAATTTTTGCGTGACTTTTGTTCTGTATAAGGCTGTCATGTATCTAACAGATTTTGAAAATATTTCGTATTATATGGATTCTTATATTGACAGAATCACAAGCAAATCAGTTTAAAAGAATGCTTGGTGATATAAGTTGTGACATTATCTTTAATACTTTCAGAAACTTTTCGGGGCTGTAACAATCGTGGAAGCTGTTGGAGATACGGACCAATGAAAGATGACTACACATGCTGCTGCAACAAAGGTATATACTTGTCTACAAACTTAACACTTAACACTTTCCTCCACATTGGTGCAATAGAACACCTTGACTGTTTTTACTGCATGAGTCTACATGAAGTCTCAACCTCTTTCTCCACATTATAAAGTACCATAGGTAGTCTCCATGACTTCATCTGCATAAACCCATAGGACGACCTACCCCTTCCTTCCCATAGGCACCATAGGACACCCTACCCCTTCCTCTACTTAAGTGTAATTGGAGATTACTGGACACCTTTACCCCTTCCTCTGTAGAAACACAATTGGAGGATTTTATCTCTTTTTCTGAATAAGCACAATGTACCCCTTCCTCTGCATAATCATAATTGACAGAAGCACAATTGGGCCCTTTGTTGGACAGAAACATTTGTGGGGGTATTAATCATCTTTAGTGATAGTTCTAGTTTGCTCAAATTTCAAAACAAGTATTTACTTTCAGACTACACTGGAAGCCATTGTGACGAGAGAGTAACCACAACAACTTCAACAACAACAACTACGACTACAACAACCACTACAACTACACCGACAACCACCTCAACCACTACAACTACCCCAACTACCACCACCACTCCAACGACCATGCCAACAACAACAACCACAACTACCACCAAACCAACCACTACAGTGAGGAAAACCACAACAAGGAAGCCCACCACAACTCCAACAACAACCACCACCACGACCACAACAACTCCAAAACCTACAACACGCACAATGCAAACTTCTTCAACAACTAAGTCTACCACCATCAAACCCTCAACTTCAACAGCAACTACCACAACAACCACCCCAACAACAACAGTACTGCCCTGCACCCCTGCTGATAACTGTACCAACCACTACACTTGTAACCGCTGGGGACATAAGGTGTGTCTACCCGGGTGGACAGGGGCCGACTGTGACAGTCTCATTGATGGTGGCGAGGCGGATTGTGACAACTATGACTGTAAGACATTGAACTCTTTTAATCCATTACCCCATAGCTCATTTCTAGTTTTGAAGAAGAGTGACTACTGAAGCTACCGTCTGCTAGGATATAGAATATATTTCTTATTATAAACATTTATGACTGAATGAAGTGGAACTACTTTCTATAGTGGAGTAATAAATCAAAGGCTTAAAAAGGCATATTTATGGTATAATGGGTTAAGGCTGCATGATAATTGTCTGACCAACATTTCCAGCTAAAATATCTGTGAAACAAATGTTCATGTTAGATATTAAGACTGCATGATATTTGACTGACTCAAGGTTATTGTCTTAATGTCTTGTATGTGTAGTTCTGTCAAAGATTTCATGTGGCCTCTTTGTTTTACCTACCTGTATTCAGTCATGTGAATTTTACCTGTTTTAGATATTGGATTCATACCCAGCCAGTGGAATGGTAACTACACATGCAAAGATGACAATATTGAGAGAAGATTTGTCATGAATATTACCAAGTCTAGCAGCACCATTGGTATAGTTGGGGACCTGAGTATTGACAGTAACCTCATATCTTTTAACGGCACTTTTGCTGCCTTCTACCAAACATTTGGCATTCAGACTAACCAGGTCATATCCGATGAGATAGGAGGAAGAAACTTCAGTAAACTGACATTGAATGGACACTTGGAAAATCCATATTATATTACTGGAGCAACAATCTTTGCCACTGGTAATGGGCCTGTAACCTGTGACATGGAGCTGAGGAGAGAAGCAGGTAAGATAATATTTAACAGTAAACCTCAATATTATGACCACTAAAAATAAGGTTAACTCTTTCCTCCCTAAAACTTCAAATGGACAATCCCAGTTCCCATTTTAGTCTAGTCCATTTCTGACTTTTAAGGGTTGATTTTGTCAATGTTTTGCATTATGACAAACAGTGAAGACCCAGATCAGAGGGCTCCGTAAGATGCCCTCTGATCTGAGTATTCACTGTTTGCATAGGACAAGTGCACTTTAAAATATGGGTATGTATGACTTAACTGAGTTCGAGATATCGAAGTTCATCTGTATGTTGAAAAGTGAAAATTCTACATTTAGTTTTATTATGAATTGTCCCATCTTGTACATTTTCAGTGTTTATCAACTGGTGTAACAACCATGGCAGCTGCTACAGACATGGACGAAAGAGGGAGGAGTTTACTTGTTGCTGCAACCCAGGTATGTCTCATATTACATACTGTGTCAAATCTCTTATGACTGGAACTATCTTAACCCATTACCCCATAAATATGCACTTTTACATCATTATTTTATTTAAGGAATAATTCGAATATTTATTGTATTCATGGAGGTATGAAAAAAAAACCTGATCACACTGTATGAAACCGCGAAGCGGTTTCATACAAAAGTGTGACCAGGTTTTTTTTTCATACCTCTATGAATACAATAAATATTCCGAATTATTCCTTATAATTTAATATCACTTCTGAATTTAAGAAAGTAGTTAAATAGAGAATCTGACGCGAATGTTCTTTTTTAACGCTTTTAAAACGTAGGTTGTAGTCCCTCTGCCATATATATTTCCGCCAAAACGCGACGTTGTTATGTAGTAACGCCGACGTCAATGACGTCATTTGGCATCCTGCTTCATGCAGCGCTTGTGAAGAGCAGTTGGACTAAGGGAAAGTAGTCCTGACAAGGCGTGGCCTGAATTTTATTTTTTTCATGGAGTTATGAAACAAAAATTACAGCCAATCACAGCTAACCAAATGTAATGAAAACAAACAATATTAAATTATTCCTCCATAGAAGAAAATAGTTAAACTTTATACAGTCATAAACATGTACCATAATTAATAATTTTCTATGCTAGTAGTTGTAGCTTAAAGCAGATTGGAAGATTAAGACGCATTCTGCTTTACTTTCAACCTGCTTTTAGTGGTCGCTTGTCTACAATACATGTACTAGAAAATGGCCATGGGGTAATGGGTTAGTTCAAACAACCATATTTCAATTTAACTTTGAAGTGTTATGTTCAACATCATTGAACTCAGACTCAGAAGGTTATAAAATGTTTCAGTTGAGTCTTAGATCATTCTCGAGCATTTAGTAGGTCAGCAGATTTGAGCAAATTTTTTTGCATAAAGCTGACCTATCAGATGCATGAGAAAGATCTCAGACTCAACTCAAAAGCTTTATAACATTTGACCCAGGTTGTCAAACTTTAGTTGAAAGGAAAGTTTGACTCAAGTGGATTTGACTGTTCATCTTTCGACAGTACTTTGAATATTTTTATGTCATTTAAAAGCTGCTTAAAGGAGTTACAAATCTGTTCACTATTTTCATTGGTGATGGCTTAAAATAAGTGTGACTGTTTAAGCATTGTCTACTCAAAATGTCTCCAAAAATTCAACATAAGTGATCTCTTTTATTCATTTAGGAGCAAACTATGATTACCTTCTTTTCTTATTTATAGGCTTTCAGGGACAATATTGTCTCCCACCATCCACCACAACGTCTACTACCACATCCACCACGACCAAACCTACCACCACAACCACTACCACTACCACCACTACCAAACCAACTACCACACCAATGACTAGCAAGCACACCACGGTCATTACAACCCATAGACAGAAGAGAACCATTGTACCGTGTACCCCTGTCAATAACTGCACCATGCACTACTCCTGTGGTCCACTGGGACAGAAGGTTTGTCTGACGGGATGGACAGGACCAAACTGTGATATACTTGTGGCAGGAGGAGAGGCTGATTGCAGTGTGTTTGAATGTAAGTCGCATGGCTTGTTAACCATTTCTTCCATTGAAGTGCCTTTTAGTGCTTTTAAAAAATTTCTTACACTGAAGAAAAAAGTTCCAATTTATACAGTCATGAAAATGTAAAATAAGAAATATTTTCTAAATCCTAGCAGATTATAGCTTAAAGCAGGCTGAAAGTAAAGAAAAAATGCACCTTAAGGCCCATTCTGGTTTACTTTCAGCCTGCTTTAAGTGGTCATCTGTCTGCAAACGTAGAAACAGGCTATGGGGTAAAGGTTTAATATGTAGTTGACTTGTAATGAGATGCTAGCTGTTTTTATTGAAAAGTGTAAAAATCTCTAGGTCATGTGATTTCTTAATGCAGGACAAACATTAAACAGGGGGTTTCTGCTTTATTTTGCATTAAGCTTCCACCTGTATTAATCTCAGATACACCCTTAAACCCATTACCCCATAAATACGCCTTTTACTCCCCTTATTTAATCCTCCACTGAAGAATATAAGTCCACTTTACACAGTCATGACTATGTTACATAAGAAATATTTTCCATACCGTAGTAAATGGTAGCTTAAAGCAGGCTGAAAGTAAAGCAGAATGTGCCTTAAGGCACATTCTGCTTTACATTCAACCTGCTTTCAGTAGTCACTTATCTTCAAAACTCGAAATAGGCTATTGGATAATGGGTTAATGCATTTAGTCTATTCCTCCACTCAAATGAATAGTAACACTTTACAGTCAAGAATTATCCATATGCACCACAATACATGTTCTATAATATATGCAGCTGGTAGTATAAAGCTGGCTTAAAGTATATATGAGTGTGCCTTCAGGCTCATTCTGCTATACTTTTATCATGCTTTTAGCCACTATCTGCTAGGATATAGACAACATTTCTTATGGTGCTTTTCTTGACTTGACTTGACTTGATCCTAAGTTTATTTTTTGATAATTGCTGCGGTTGTCACAGGAACTGGGGTAGGCAGCAGGTGGCTAGAGTGTCTAACCACTAATCTCCATGCTTCTTTGTTCTTTGGATCTGTGCCTGCAAGACTGCCTTGACTTTTTTGGACCCCCTCTACCTCTGGAACCAGGAATGGCTATACTCATGATTGAGTTGATGCATGAAATGGCACGACTGTATATAGTGAGACTATTTTATTCAATGGAGGAGGAATAAATTAAAGACATGAAAATATGCATATATAGAGTAATGGGTTAAATTTCAATTTCGATTTTTTTTAAAAATTATTTTTCAGCTCAAGGATTTATTCCCAGTCAGTGGAACGGGAACTACACCTGTCCTGATGACAATCTGGAGAAGACTTTCGTTATGAACATCACCCGCTCAAACAGCACCATTGGCACAGTTGGTGACCTCCTTATTGACGGCCATACCATCTACTTTAAAGGCAGCTTTGCTGTCTTTTTCCAGACCTTTGCTTTGCAGAGTGATGCCATGATCTCTGATGAGATTGGAGGACGAAACTTTACCAACGTTGCCCTCAATGGGCATTTTGACAATGCTCTGTTTATCAGAGGGGTGGCCTTGTTCACTACAGAGAATGGAAATGTTACAACTTGTGATATGGAATTAAGAAGAGAAGCAGGTAAAAACAATCTTAGCTTACCTATGTTATCAGCTCAAGTGTACTTGAGGAAAACAGGCGATTTAAGCCATTTTACACCTTTTTTTTTTATATCTTCACTGAAGAAAACAGTTCCACTTTATACATTATTGAATATGTACTACATGAACTATTTTGTAATATCTTAGCAGATGGCAGCTTAAAGCAAGTTGAAAGTAAAGCAAAATGCTTCAGTTTCAACCTGCTTTAAGTGGTCACCTGTCTTCAAAATTAGAAACAGACTATGGGGTAAAGAGTTAATGAGTGTCATTGGTGCAAATGTTACTGGCTGATTCTGTCAAGTATGCTGAGAGCTGAATACAATGTCCTGTAACCCACCTGCAACTGGTGATGTTCTTAATATAGGCCTTAAATGTACAACAACAGCAACTTAGTAAAACATTTTAATCTCTTTATATTCAGAAACGTAATTTTCTTGAAGCAGAATAAGAACTCTTCAATGTTACAAAGTATAACATTTAACTTGTACACACATAGGAATACTTATTGAAAACAGGGAAGGATTTAATTACAAACAGTTGGATATAGCTTGTTGAATAGAGAATCTTGTATTCCACAGAGAACACAGAGCAACTTTGATTCATGTTTATAAAGCATTTGAGTTGAGTCTAGGAATGTTCTCATGCTTTTGATTGGTCAGATTTGAGCCAAGGCTCAAATCTGAACAATCAAATGCTTGAGAACTATTTCAGGCTCAACTCAAATGCTTTATAACCTTGGACCCTGGTATAATATATAGGGCATATATAATAATAAAACCTGTTTTATATAAACTGATCATGTTCATTTGCAGTATACATAGACTGGTGTAACTCCCATGGCAGCTGCTACAGAAATGGAAGGCAGAGGAATGAATTCACATGCTGCTGCAGTCCAGGTAATAATTCCCTTATAGCCTATCTTTCCTGTATAACATTATCCTATGTATTTTTATTGAAAACAGGGTTTTAAGATGGAACATTTTCCTTTGCGGAACATGTCATTGCTAAAAAATGTGTTCTTTAAGGGAGCTTTTTAAGCAATTATCAATCTAAATATTGACTGCTCTTCTACTTTGTTTTCCAGTATCTCTTTACCAAATGAGTTTAAATGGTAGTATGTGTACATTGTATAAGTGATGATCAGTAAAGGCAACATCAGTTTAAGAAACAAACAAAGCTTGTCTCTAACTGCACCATTATGTAAGCTTTTATTGGTAATGTTCTTCATTTGTATTGCTGAAAGCTTTTAATTTGAAAAAATAAAACATGTCATTGATTAAAATCTAAATATTTGTTTTAAATTAGAAAGAACAAATGCCTAATCAGGCCGAATGCTTATAATAGGTTTGAGATGACGTCCTATATCATTCTTAAGCTTTTGATTGGTCAAATTTGAGCAGAATGCTCAAATTTGATCAATCAAAAGTTTGAGAATGTTCTAAGAGTCAACACAATACTAAATATAAGCATGTATCAAGGTGATTAGTTGGAGGAATGTATACATTTGATAATGTTTAGTTTTATACTTTTGTTCACAGGATATGAGGGGAAAACTTGCTCAAGATTAACTACAACTACTACAACCACTACAACAACAACTACTACTACTCCAACAACTACCTCTACTACTACAACTACACCAACAACTACAACCACACCAACGACAACTACCACCCCCACTACAACCACCACTCCCACAACAACTACCCCAACTACAACCACAACCACTCCAACAACAACATCAACTACCACTACCACCCCAACAACAACATCAACTACAACTACCACCCCAACAACAACAACTACAACCACTACCCCAACAACTACATCAACTACAACTACTACTCCAACAACTACATCAACTACAACCACTACACCCACAACCACCACTAAACCTACCACTACCACCACTACCCGGAAACCAACTACTACCCAGACCACCCATCTGACTACACACAGACAGAAGAGAACCATTATCCCATGCTCTGCATCCAACAACTGCAGCACACACTATACATGTGGTCCTCAGGGACAGAAGGTGTGTCTGCCAGGTTGGACAGGGGCTAACTGTGACTCTCTTATACCTGAAGGGGAGGCAGAATGTGACAATTTCAAGTGTAAGTATTATTACTAGCAACATGTTTAAAGTAAAGCAGAATGCACCTTAAGGAACGTATCTATGTTTAGATTCACAATAAAACACTCACACACTGTAACGGATTAATGTGACATAGTATTGCCAAGAAATTATCAGTACAGCCGCTGAAATAAACAAAACAGTTACTGATAATATTAAAGACAGATGACAACTCAAAGCAACATGAAAATAAAGCTTAAAACTTCTAAAGGAGCTTTTGCTTTACTTCTATTTTGCTATTAGCTGTCATTTACCTTAAACACAGAAAAACAAGGATTTTGAAATGTGGTAGTAGGTGCCAATCAATGCAGAATCAATTGCAAAAAGCAACACATTATATAACATTTGATTTGACTGTTATACATATGAATAATGAATGTCTAAGAAATGTTAAAATCACATATTAAAAAAACATGTTTTTTCCTCCTTGTAGATGATGAGTTTGTGCCGAGTGAGTGGTATGGTAACTACACTTGTAATGATGACAACATTGAGGTGAAATTCCGCATGAACATCACCCAATCTTCGAGCAGTATCGGTACAATTGGTGACGTGTCAATCGAAGGACACATTCTCCAGTTGAACGGAAGCTTTGCGTCCTTCTTTCAGACCTTTGCTCTTCAGAGTAGAGATATTATCACCAGCCAGATAGCACGGAGAAACTTCACTGACTTTACAATCAATGGGAAAATCCAAACACCATATTTCATCAATGGTGCTGTCATCTTCTCAACATCGACTGGGAAAACAGAGTGTGCCATGGAACTCAGGAAAGTCAAATGTGAGTTTGTCTGAACAATTTCCTCTATAGCCACATGTGCAAAATCAGTTATAGGTGATTGCTTAAAGCAGGATTAAAGTAAATCAGAAAGCTCCTGAAAAAGCTTTCTGCTTTACTTTCATCCTGCTTTAAGCTGCCGTTTGTCTGAAACATCTTCAGTGCTAAATCAGAGCAGGGGTCTTCTCTGTTTGCAAGGGACACATGTCCTGGTTTCTTACACAGAAATAGTTAGTTGATTGTTTGTGAACATGTACAATTCTTACATTAATTGGTTAATATATTTATACATTTTTAGTGTTAATTGATAAAAATATATTAACAAGTTTCTAGTGTAAATTGTTTCTTTTGTTGATTGGTAAATATATTCACATTTAGAACATTAATCTTTTAATATTTATACATTTCTAGTGTTAATAAGTAAAAACATTTGTAAATTTGTAGTGTTAATTTGCCCATAAATTTATTTATTTCTAGTGTTAATTGGCTCCTGTATCTCTATGTTTCTGGTGTTAATTGGCTCCTGTATCTATATATTTCTAATGTTAATTGGCTCCTGTATCTCTATGTTTCTAGTGTTTATTGACCCATATATTTATATATTTCTAATGTTTATTGGCTCCTGTATCTCTATGTTTCTAGTGTTAATTGGCCCATATATTTGTATATTTCTAGTGTTAATTAGCACCTGTATCTCTATGTTTTTCTAGTGTTTATTGACTGGTGTAACAGCCATGGTAGTTGCTACAGATATGGCCTGCAGAGACCACAGTTTAGATGTTGTTGTGACCCACGTAAGTTCAATGAATAAAATATTGTATATTGTATCAGGTAACTGTTCATACAGTATGAAACTGAAAATATTACATTAACCAATTACCCCATAGCCAATTTACCATTTTGAGACAGGTGTCCACCTAAAGCAGGTTGAAATTAAAGCAGTATGCGCCTTAAGGTGCATTCTGCTTTACATCCAGCCTGCTTTAAGCTACAATCTTCTAGAATATACAAATTATTTCTAGGGATACATATTCATGACTATAAATTATAAACTAATTTCTTTCAAATCGGTTTTCTCTTAACTCATAACCCCATAGCCTACCGGGTATTTCTAACTTTTAGGACAGGGGATCACTTAAAGCAGGTTGAAAGTAAAGCAGAATGTGACTTTAAGCTACTATCTGCTAGGATAAAAAAAAAAATTATGGTACAAATTCATGAATGTATAAAGTGGAACTATTCTCTACTGTGGTGGAATATATTAAGGGTGTAAATTTATGGGTAATGGGTTAAACGTGAAAAATATATACAATGACATGCATTCTACAAAGATTCTTATTTGTACATAAGTAAAAATAAAATCACCTGTTGTTTTTATGAAATAAGCAGGGGGACTTATTAAGATACATGTAGGTTGCTGCTGAATACAAGATAAACCTAATACAGAAATCACCTATATGCAGTAACTGCTATTTGAACTTCCTGCATTGTTTTCATCATGTATTAACCCTAAGCCCGCCAAATAAATTGTCGTCTGCTATATTTCTCGTCTGCTTCAAGTTTCAAAGTGCTTCAAAGTTGCTCAAAATTGCTGAAAATGTTGTCTGAGTGTCAAACAGCTTAGATCCGGATGAGACGCCGAGTTACTCGGCGTCTCATCCGGATCCAAGCTGTTTGCATATAGAGCTATAGTCGTGAGTGGCAGGCTATGGGTTAAGTAACTCCCTTTACAAATTTAGTGTCCCCTATTGATTGGTTACTTAATACAAGATTGAATGTAAACTCTGCCATGTAAACAACTATTTCAGATTACACTGGTCCTCAGTGTGGAACCCTTATAACTACAACCACCACCACCACGACCACAACAACAACAACAGCGCCCACTACAACAACAACTCCTACAACCACTATGACATCTATCCCCTGTACGGCAGCCAATAATTGTACCACTCATTACTCCTGTGGTCCCTATGGACGCCAGGTATGTCTACCAGGATGGGCGGGAACCAACTGTGATGTCCTCGTGACAGGAGGAGAGGCTGACTGTGACAACTTTGACTGTAAGTATATTACAGTTCTGTTAACCCTTTACCCTATAGCCTATTTCTAGTATTGGAGATAGATGACCAACTAAAGCATGTTGAAAGTAAAGCAGAATGGGCCTTAAGGCACATTCTGCTTTACTTTCAGTCTGCTTTCAGCTACCATCAGCTAGGATATAGAAAATATTCCTTCTGGTACCTCTTGACTGTATAAAGTGGAACTATATTTTTCAGTGGATGAATAAATTAGAGGCATGAAAAGGGGTATTAATGGGGTAAAGGGTTAATTAACCATTTCCTCCATAGAAGCATCTAGGACACCTCCAATTACTCTTTTACATGTGCACCACAAATAATCATTCCTTACTGGTGTTGAATACAGGGTTCAGCTGAAAGCAAGATGAAAATAAAGCAGAAAGCTCCCTTTTGAGCTTTCTGCTTAACTTCTGTCTTACTTTAAGCAGCCATCTGCTTTAAGCACAACTGGATAGATGGGATTTGTTCTTTAATATTTGTAAAAGAGTGTTTTCTGCATGTTAATTTGGAAAATCTTTTTACTTTTACCAGGGGATATCTTCGTACCTAGTGAATGGAAGGGTAACTACACATGCGCTGATGACAATCAGGAACTCTTGTTTCTGATGAACATCACCCAGTCCAGCTCCAGTATTGGTACATTGGGAGATCTTGACATCCAGGCCCATAAAGTCTCCATGAAGGGTAGTTATGCAGCTACCTTCAAGACCTTTTCCCTACAGAATAATGCTCTTATTGCTGAAGAGATAGCTGGGAAAAACTTAACGAAGGTCACTCTCGATGGCAAGTTTATGAGTTCAGTGTTCATCCAAGGAGCCATTATATTCCAATCTGACAGTGGTTCCATCTCCTGCCCAATGGAAATGAGACGTTATGCAGGTAGGTTACTGTGAAGTACTTGTAGTCTCATGACTTGAAGGATTATGGCAGATTAGAGTAAAGCAGAAAGTTCTTATAGAAGCTTTCTGCTTTCCTTCATCCTGCTTTAAGATGCTTTCGGTCTTTAACATGATGGGTAAGTCTTTTTTTATCTCCATGTTATACCATGTCAGATCAGGATCAAAACTGTTTGACACTTATTTCAATAACTCTCAAGTCAAAATACCTAAAATTTAAGATATAAGGGTTCTGCTCAAGGGACCAGAAGAATTCTCTTTCATTGATAAATGAATAGAACAAATTTTACTACATAGGGATTCTTATATTTATATTTGACTTTGAAGTCAGATGAATACATCAGTAAATAAGAGTTTATTGTATCAACCTTTTCACTCTCAATGATTTCATAAAGCACATTTGCAAACAGTTTTGATCCTGATCAGACGCCACATAACGTGGCGTCTGATCAGTATCAAAACTGTTTGTTACTTGTTTTCAAAATAACATAAGTTATATTGCCTTAAATCTGACTTTGAAACGTTATGGCAGACAACAGTATTGAAACAGATGACAATATGGCTGTGAAAGGGGTAAAAACCTAATGATAAATTTGATCATGAAAGGGTTAAAAATATAGGTGAAAAAAAACTACCATTATGATGATTGTTTAATTGTACAGAAACAATGAATATGTGTTCTTATAAATGGCTGCTATACACAGGTTTTACTACCTAAGCTCTAGATAAGGAGAGTAATTCAAATGAGTAGTCACAACATAGGGTTTAGTACAGCCATAAAGGAGAAAACGTTGGAAAGCTTGATTTTACTCCCTATCTGGGGCCTTGCAGTATTCCTACATATAAACAGAAGCAATCCAGGCTTCAAGTCACTATTTATAAAGCTTTTGAGTTGAGTCTGAGTTTGTTCTCAAGCTTTTGATTGGTCAGATTTGAGCCTAGGCTCAAATATGACCAATCAAATGTTTGAGAACGACTTTTTACTCAACTCAAATGCTTTATAACCTTGGAGTCAGATTAGAATAGTTTCACTGTTTTCTTGTTGTTTTGTCTACAGTGTCATTTGGCTGGTGCAGCGGCCATGGAAGTTGTTTCAGACATAGCAGAAGACGCTCGGACTACACCTGCTGTTGCAATCAGGGTTAAGTATAGTGCTGACATATCAGTGCTTTTACCGTAAACAATTACTCCATAAAAACACCTTTTTTACCCCTTTAACTTATTATTTCACCCAAGAAAACTGTTCCAATTTATAAAGTCATAAGTATGTATAATAAGTAATATTTTATATCTTCTTGTAGATGATAGCTTAAAGCAGGCTGAAAGTAAAGCAGAATGCGCCTTAAGGCGCATTCTGCTTTACTTTCAGCCTGCTTTAAGCGGTCACCCATCTTCATTACTAGGAACAGGCTATGGGGTAATGTGTTAACCAATTACCAATTACATTTTAATGCCTTTCATTTGTAACTCCTCTGACGAAAATAGATCCTTTTTATACAGTCATATATATGGACCATAAGAATTGTTTTCTATATCTTATCATATAGTAGCTGAAAGGTTGATTGAAGCCAGGTAAAGCAGAATGCACCTGAAGGCACATATACTTCCAACCTGCTTTAAGTGGTCACCTGTCTTCATTACTAGAAACAGGCTATGGTATAATGGGCTCAATCTGTCCTACTCAAAATAAATCTCTCTTGCCCAAACTAACTTGATATCTACAATTGCATCTCTTCAAGTTTGCCATAACTTCTTCAATTTTCATCTACAACCTTCATTTTATAGTATGCATGTTCATCTTCAGAAGTCCATTGCAGACATACCAAAATATATCATCAATTTACATTGACCTTTAGTCTTTATACAAAATTAACTGTGTTTTCACTGACAAAAACAGACAAGAGTTGGCATCCGCATGCGGTGCTCTTATTTTATATTCATTATATTTATTCATGTTGATTTTTATTGTAGACTATAAAGGTGCCAGATGTGATGTCTCAATGACTACGCCAACCACTACCACAACTACTACTACCACTACCACCACCACCCCAACAACAACAGTGCTGCCCTGCACCCCTGCTGATAACTGTACCAACCACTACACTTGTAACCGCTGGGGACATAAGGTGTGTCTGCCCGGGTGGACAGGGGCCGACTGTGACAGTCTCATTGATGGTGGCGAGGCTGATTGTGACAACTTTGACTGTATGTACACATGATATTACTTGATTTATTATACAGTAAAACCCTGGTAAATAAGCACCCAATAGGATATAGAAAATATTTGTATGTCCCCGCACAAATTAGTTGGGAGCATATTGTTTTGGGTCTGTCTGTTTGTTGGTCTGTTTGTTTGTCCGTCTATCCACAACTTTAACCTTGTCCATAACTTCAGAAAACTACATGTGGTAGACTGGAATTTCAATATAAAACAAAGCGAAATTGAAACTTTAGACCAGGCATCCCTTGAATCAGAAATTGAATTATCCTACATATAATCCACTTGGCGTAAAAAAGTTAATGCCAGTTTCACTGTACAGTGTTCCCTCTCTACAACGGCCCTCTCAATAACGACTCCCTCCTTACAACAACCCTTGCCGCAATTCCCTAAACTGATGCAATATTGTATGCTTAAAATTGTCGTCTTCTGTTTTTTCTCAATTTACATATAAGTGGAGATTTTGATAGAAATAAATGATAATGACGAGAGACAAACAGCTTGAATCCAGATCAGACGCCGCGTAACGCGGCATCTGATCTGGATTCAAGCTGTTTGCAAATGTAAGCAAAATCTTAATTTTCCCTCCCTAAAACAACTCCCTCCGAACAACGCACACAATCTGTGTCTCCCATTGGGTTTCCTTGTAGAGAGGAAACACTGAATACCTTTTTTTTGCAGACAAGTCAGCTGGGTTTGTTCCCAGTGAGTGGTATGGCAACTACACCTGCACTGATGACAACCTTAGAATAAACTACATAATGAACATATCTCAGTCTAGCACCAGCATCAGCACTAAAGGCGAGCTCGACATTAGAGGCCAACACTTGCTCATGTCCGGGAGCTACGCCAAGTTCTTCCAGAACTTTGCACTTCAGAGCCAAATCCTGGTCAGTAACCAGATTGCTGGGAAGAATTTCACCAAGGTGGCCCTGAATGGACATTTCGAGAGCTCTGTCTACATCACAGGGGCTGTTATTTTCTATACTGACAGTGGGATATTCAATTGTCCAATGGAGATGAGGAGAGTCAGATGTAAGTATTTCTTTAGTATAGAGAGTTTGTCAAGAAATGATACCTGTCAAAATATTAAGTTGCTTTCTCAAGTACTGGAAATACTTTTCTATTATGACCACTAAATTGTGTAAAGTACTATTGTTTCAGACAGGTGATTGCTTAAAGCAAGGTGACAGTAAAACAGGAAGCTCCTTCCGAAGCCGGTCTCTTCATTGCTGATTGATGGGAGTAATGTGATCGCCATTTATGGGGCTGTCTTGTGTATGTTTATTCAAGACATGTTTATTTTAGATCTTATTGTAGTTATTTTGTCTTTTCTCGCTTTGTAGGTTCATTTATATAATTTCATGATAAGCGCTTCTGAACACAATACCCCTGTGTGAAAAGAGCGCTATATAAATCTGGTATAATAATAAAAATAAGAAGAATAATACTGTCACCTTGCTTTTAGCAATCACCTGTCTATATTACATATTTAGTGGTAGTAATAGAGAGGTTTTACTGTAGTTTTCAGCAGATATACTTCAAAACTCATAGGAAGGTTCATTACCACTGTAGTTTGGACACATTAGACAACCACAATAATTATTGGTTTGTTATTTACAAAGTTATGACCCTTTGTTCTTTGTGGAAATTGACTGAAAGACATGTGACGGCTTAAGGCATGGTGAAAGTAAACCAGAGCTTTCTTTTTTACTGTCACTTTGCTTTAAGCAGCCACCTGCCTTAAACACTTAATAATTAACAAAACTATAGTGGTCTGTTATGATAGAGGGATATCCAGTAAACCTTGATTATAGCGAACTCTGATATAAGAATCCTTGGCTATAAGGAACAGCTTTAAAATCCCTGAATCTTACCCTTCTTTGTTTCTTTAATATAAAAGTATACATCCTCTTGTTTCCAGAGGTGTTTGTTATATGCGAGGTTTACTGTAGGTTAATATAGGGTGTCAGTTTGTCAATGTTGTTGCCTCTATTTTTAGTGTTCATCAATTGGTGCAGTGGAAAAGGCAGTTGTTATAGAGTGGGTAGACAGATGGGTGAGGTGAAATGTTGCTGTGATCCTGGATACCTTGGCCAGTCTTGTGATATGTCTCTGACTCAACCACCAACTACCACTAGAGCAACTACAACACCCACTAGTACCACAACTACATCTACAACAACAACTACATCCACAACAACAACTACACCCACTACTACAACTACACCCACATCTACAACTACGCCCACTACTACAACTACGCCTACAACTACCACTAAGCCTACCACAACTACTACCAAACCCACAACAACCACTATGACTCCAACTACAACCACAATAACAACTACTCCAACTACAACCACAACAACACCAACAACAACTACTACCCCAACCACCACAACAACTATGACTACTCCAACCACCACAACAACTCCAACAACTACTACTCCAACAACCACCACAACCCCAACAACAACTACTACTCCAACTACCACAACAACTACCACTACTCCAACTACAACTCCTACAACTACCTCAACTACGACAAAACCAACCACAACTACAACAACCCCAACAACAACTACCACTCCAACTACAGTTACTTCCACAACAACGCCTACTACAACATCTACCACAACCACACCAACCACAACATCCACCACAACTACAACTCCTACAACCACTAGTACTACCACTACTACAACCACGCCAAAACCAACTACCACCACTACTACTAAACCTACAACAACAACAACCACTACCACCACCACCACCATACCCACAACAACTGTGCTGCCTTGTACCCCTACTAGTGACTGTAACACCCACTATAGGTGTGACCACAGGGGACATATGATGTGTCTGCCAGGCTGGACAGGGCCCAACTGTGACCAAATCATTGATGGAGGAGAAGCTGACTGTAGTGTCTTTGACTGTAAGATTTTATTACTTATTTTAACCCATTACCCCATAGCCTGTTTCTTATATTGAAGATAGGTGATCACTTAAAGCAGATTGAAAGTGAAGCAGAATGCGCCTTAAGGCGCATTCTGCTTCACTTTCAGTCTGCTTTAAGCTACCTTATGCTAGGAAATGGAAAATATTTCATATGATACATATTCATGGCTATATAAATCAGAACTATTTTCGTAAGTTGAGTAATAAATTAGAGGCATAAAAAGGTGTATTTATTGGGTAATGGGTAACTCATCATTTGCAGAAAATATCTGAAAGTAAAATCCTACCATTTACAACGATAGGAAAGAATAATCATTTCAAGAACAGGTGACTTCCTTAGCAAAATGGAAATGGCGAAAGCAAGCTGCCTTACTTTTGTCTTACAAATCTGTTAACCCTACACTGTGAAGCCTGTCTACACTGGCATTTTTAAACATTTGATCTAGGAGCTCGAACTCAAAGCAAATCCAGTCACAGGCCTGCATTGGGTGCCCACTGTTGCCAAAATGAAATTGATAAATCAATCAATCAAATCAATCAATTCAATCAATCGGTCATATAAGACACCATGTAATTAGGAATCAAATCAAGATCAAGTCAATTTGACATTCATTTCAATGTTTCTTTTGTCAAAGTTGCAAAATGCTAAATTTTAGTATTAAAGGGTATATTTTAATCTAGGACAATATTAAAGGCATGTGGCAACATAAAGTAGATTGAAAGTAAAGCAGAAATCTCATACAGGAGCTTTCTGCTTTACTTTCATACTGCTTAAAGCTGTGAGTAGGTTTCACACTGGTGCCTATAATTAAGGGGAATTATTTAACTTACCAGTAAATAAGAAGAGAGAGAAAGAGATTTAACCATTATTTATTATATTTTACAGCCAAAGAATTTATCCCCAGTGAATGGAAAGGAAACTACACCTGTCCAGATGACAACATTGACATCCATTTTGTCATGAACATCACTAAAGACCCGTCCAACATTGGGACAGTAGGGACTCTCCTAATCATGTCGGAGCATATCGCAGTCAGAGGAACATTTGCCTCAACGTACAAGATCTTAGCTCTCCAGACCCCTGACCTGGTGGCAGCAAAGATTCTCGGTAGAAACTTTACTAATGTTGAACTAAATGGAAGGATGTTCAGTCCCCTATATATCAATGGTAGTGTGGTTTTCACAAAGGAGAACGGAACTTATACATGTGCCATGGAGCTAAGAAGAGAAGCAGGTAAAGTCCAGGGCTCCAGATAAGGGGAGTATTTCAGAAATTAAAATCTTTACGTTTGCATTAAACCCTATGGTGTCACTACTCTTTAGAATCGTCTCGAAGAGACGATTCTAATGAGTAGTAACACCATAGGACTGGGTGCTGACATGAGTGAGAAAATGTTGGATTTGTTGGGTTTTCTCTCTTTTATCTGCAGCCCTGTAAAGTCATTATCTTTCCCTCATAGATATGTCTTTTTACCCTCTACCCCATAACTTGTTTAACCCCTTACCCCATAAATACACATTTTTTTACGGCATTTAATTTATTCCTCCTCTGAAGAAAAAAAATCCAATTTATACAGTCATGATTATGTATCATAAGACATTTTTTCTCTATCCTAGAAGAGTGCCTACCAGCTCAAAGCAGGATAAAAGTAAAGCAGAATGTGCCATAAGGCACATTCTGCTTTATTATAAGCCTGCTTTACGTGGTTATCCATCCTTAAAACTAGAAACAGGCTATTGGGGAATAAGTAAATGATGAAGGTCTAAAGCTGTCTGGAAGTAAATCAAATGCTCCTTTAGGAGTGCTTTGCTTTACATTCAGTCTGCTTTAGGCTACCATCTGTCAGAAGAAAAAAATTGGACTGTGTACTTATTTGTGTATAATCCCAAGAGGACTATTTTGGTCTAGTGTTAGGAATTAAATAAGTACTAGTAAAATGGCATAATTATTGGTTATAGGTTAATGCTTTCTATTTTGTCATGGTAAAGAGCCTTAGGAATGTATTCTGACAAGTTGCACATGAACTATTTCTCCTTCAGGAGTTCTTTGTAATAGTTTTGTACAGCACTAAGCAGTCAACATATGATAATGAATATCTTAATTATATGCAAGGTTCTTCTTTAATGGATGGTTAATACCAGTAGGACTATATGTATAGGTTGATTCTATTGACCTGGCAGGGGGCAGTTTCCATGAGGACCATTGCATTTCAACTTTAGGGGTGGCATTTATCGGAATTTACCGTTGTCGTCTGCTGTTCTTTCTCAACGTTACATATTAGTGGCCATTTTGACAGAACAAATATAATGGCCAGTGATAAACAGCTTGAATCCAGATCAGACACCGGGTTACTCGGCGTGTGATCTGGATTCAAGCTGTTTGCAAATATATGCCAAGTTATATTTTCCCTCCCTATAACAACTCCCCTGAGCAACACTCACAATCTTTGTCTCCCATTTAGTGTTGTTGTAGAGAGGTAACACTGTATATACCCTTTTCACGTTGATATGGCTGCATGCATAAATTGTGTTTCTCCATGTTGAAAGTATCGGACAATAACGATATAATACGGAACTGTATCTTTCACCCCTAAAATCAAATGTAAATAAGTTTATCTTTGCCAAAGGTTAGCTCCGCCTTGCCAGGTGAAAAAATCGGTCTAAAATGCACATGGATTTATTGTTGTTGATTTTTCAGTGTTCATAGACTGGTGTAACTCTCGCGGCAGCTGTTACAGGTTTGGTAGACAGAGAGACCACTACACATGCTGTTGTCAACCAGGTCAGTATAGACCCAGAAGTATTTAGAGTTATTCCCATTACCCCTTAGCCTGTTTGTAGTCTGTAGACATGTGACCACTTACAGCAGGTTGAAAGTAAAGCAGAATTTGCCTTAAAATGCATTCTGCTTTACTTTCAGCCTGCTTTAAGCTACCATCTCTGCTAGAACATAGAAAATAGTTCTTATCTTACATAATCATAACTGTATAAATTGGAACTAATTTCCTCATTGGAGTAATACATCAAAGCCGTAAAAAAGGCATATTTATGGGGTAATGGGCTAAAGACCTTGCAAACATTTTGATCAAGATCAGACTTTGAGTAACTGAGCAACTGATCATGATCCAAATCGTTTTCTTCATTCATAGTGCCTAAAATTTGAATTTGAAACAAATGTTTCAATTTGCAGGACTTTGTCTCAGATTTTTATGAGAATTTATCTTAATACAAACTTTCTTCAATAGCTCATTTAATTTACTTTTTGTGCATTAAAGCGACTCGCAACCAGATGGTGCATTAAAAATAGTAATTTGTAAATATGTGTCAAACGCTTATATAAATGGTAAAGAATTAGTTTAGGATAAGAAATTCTGTTTAAAAAAATGTATTTCAATAAAAAAAAATATTGGTCTCTGGTGGGATTCGAACCCGGGGCCCCGGCATTGGCGGACAGAAGGCAAAACCGCTTAGACCAATGGACCACGGAACTATCCGTTTATCTCGGATCGATTTAACGTATTTCAATGTGTAGCTATCGAAAGTGCATACAACTTCGTAATTCGGCTCGTGTTTATGTCTAAGCCCGTGTAGAGAAGCAACAACAACATCTATACCGTCTACTAGTCGGTATAGAAAAACGATGGAAAATATCTAAAAATCTAAGATTCGGTGACGATTCTTGAGACTTTTTTTGGACTGATCATATTTTTTTAATGTCAGAAGCCAAATAATGCCACAAATTTGCTTTTATTTGAGTATTTTATTTTATTTTGACAAGTACACCATCCGGTTGCGAGTCCCTTTAATTGTCAATGTTAAAAATTTATAAATATGCTGTTCAACGGTCAATGTATATTCTTCAGGTGTTAGTGGGCGATATTGTGATATTGTTCCTACTACTTCCACAACTTCTACAACAACAACAACAACTAAGCCTACATCTACCACAGCAACAACTACTCGAGCACCGTCCACTATGAAGGTACACACACAACCTCAGGCAACAACCACTACAACTGCAGCTACAACATCTACACATAAACCAACTATCTCATCAACAACAATCACAACCACTCCAACAACCAAACCTACAACTACAACCAAACCAACAACCACAACAACAGCCTCTACTATCACCACAACAACCATGCCATCAACCGCCAGACCAACTACAACTACTACCACAACAACAACAACAAAACCAACCACAACCACAACTGTACCAACAACAACTACAACCCAATCCACTACAACAACAACCAGACCTACCACTACAACAACAACAACAACTAAAGCGACGACAACTCCAACAACAACTAGAACCACCACATTACTCACGACCACCTTTGCTCCTACCTGTAGTGCTCACTTCACCTGTGATGCCAGTGGACAGAGAACATGCCTGCCATGGTGGACTGGAGCCAGGTGTAACAAGCCTATAGATATATGTACAACACCTCACAGTAAGTTACCCATAATTGTCACAACATAAATGCACCTTTTTAAGTCTTTAATTTATTCCTTCACTGAAGATAAGTAGTTCCACTTTATGAATGACTGTGTATCATAATATGATATTTCCTATATCCTAACAGATTGTAGTTGAAAGCAGGCTGGAAGTAAAGCAGAATGCACATTAACCCTTTACCCCATAGCCTGTTTCTAGTTTTGAAGATAGGTTGCTACTTAAAGCAGGTTGAAAGTAAAGCAGAATGTGCCTAAAGGCACATTCTGCTTTACTTTCAGTCTGGTTTAAGCTATTATCTGCAAGGAAACTGAAAATAATTCTTATGAATTATATTCATGACTGTATAAATTGGAAATATTTTCTTCAGTGGAGGAATTAATTTAATGCGCTAAAAGTCGCTTCTGTTGGGGAAAGGGTTAAGGTGCAAACTACTAAGGTGCATTGTGGTCACCTTTTTCAATACTAGAAAAAGGTTATGGAATAATGGGTTAATGGTATAAGATCTTGCTTTCCTTTTGCATTAAGCTGCCACCTTTAATGCCCATTAAGCACAAAAAATACAGCAGTTAACTGCCTTATTTCTGTCCTGCATTAAGTAGCTAGTTGTTTTTATTTAAAGACTACATTACACAAGGTTAACTGTATATTTGTAAACATAAAACTTTTAGTTATTAGGTTAATGAAACCATGTTGATAGAAAAGAATGCATTTTGTACTTTCTTTATACATATTTTTCAGATCAGGAGGACTTAAAAACTGGTTTGTGGAGTGGAACATACACCTGCAATTCTGCACGCCAAGATATACCTTTCCAGCTCAATATTGTCCGCTCTGGATCAGGAGTTGGGTTTGAAGGTCAGATGTTCAGTGAAGGACAAAGCCTCCTCTTGAAGGGTACCTATGCCTCATATCTACGATCACTGACACTGCAGAGCAGCCCACCTATATCACTAACGATTGACGGAACAAAATTGACAAGAATTGAGATCAACGGAAAAGTGAACATTGATGGAAAGATAGTGGGTGTTCTTGTGTCAACAAGTGATGCTGGTGTAAGATCTACTTGCCTAATACAGATGAGCAAAGGTTTGTCAATTATATACAGTAAACCCTCTCTATTACAACCACTAAATTATGTTATATATTAGGTGTTTAATGCATATGGCTGCTTAAAGCAAGTTGAAAGTAAAACAGAAAGCTCCTTTAGGAGCTTTCTGTTTTACTTTCAACTTGCTGTAAGCTGCCACCTGTCATTTATATAACCAATTATGCCTTTTAGTGGTCATAGTTATTATGGAGATTGTACTCTACTCACAAAGTTTTTACAAGAGTAAATCCTTTTTTATCACATATTTCTTCATGAAAGTTTTAAATGTTTGAATTACAATCTGTAAACTGGAGAAAAATTGATCAAATCACAATATTCTAATGATCAGGACCTTGTATTTTATCATGTTTAATTCAAATGTTTAAGGCAGTGACTAAAGCAAGATAACTGTAAAGCAAAAAACTGCCTATGGAGCTTTTTGTCGGTATGGTAACAGAACATTTATAGTACGTGAATGTTGTTAAAGATATAAACAGTGTAGAATTTTGATTTGTTATGATATTACGTTGCTTTAACGGTATTTCAGTCATATCGTGATATCAAGCTTATTACGGATGGAGGAAGATCCCAAAAGCCCTTTATGCACTGTGTCAGGCAGAAATCAGCAACTAGGTAAAACCACCAACCTTCTGCAAGCCAGCTGGAAGCATCCCAAAATGAAAAAAAATTGAACGGGATATGAACCCACAGCAGTGAGGCGCTTAGTGATTGTCATTCACAGTGACTATAACCACTAGGCCATGGAGGCCCCCCAAACAATGTTAAAAGAGTTTGAGCAAGACCATTTGTTAAAACATCATTACACTATCAAAATTGTCTTTTTTTAGGCTCCTCTAGTGGGAGTTGCGGCAGCACTGTTTCCACGACAACCAGTCGACCAATCACATCCACTGTTGGATACTACAGTCCTGGGACCACCTACAACGCCTATCTAGAACTAGCTGATGATGAATACAGGGAGGACAGAGTCAATGATGTCATAGAAGATGCCTGGGTTAATGCTAATACAGGTACTAGTATGGTATAATAGGATAGTAGTTAAATCTGAGTTAACTCTTTCAACACAACGGACCTGTTTAAAATATACTCATTACATTTACAAACAGTGTAGACCCAGATCAGAGGGCTCCTATAGGAGCCCTTTGATCAGGGTCTACACTGTTTGCTACGTTAGATAAGTATTTATTAAAATACCCAGAATTCCAAGTAGACTGTTTCATGTTTTGGTCACTAAAAGATCCACAAGGGAACCTAATAACCCACAAGAGTTAGTTAGTGTTGAAAGAGCTAATTAGCATTTGCCCTTTGATCCCTAGTCATGCATATATGAATCCTTTGGAGACAGTGTACCTGTGAAAAGTACACTTGTCCTATGCAAATAGTGAAGAACCATAGAGATTAGAGGGCTACTAAAGGAGCCCTTTGATCAGGCTCTGCACTGTTTGTCACATTACAATACAATGTCAGATATCAACCCCAAATAGGCAAAAAGTGGGGTTGATATCTGACATAGCAATAAGAGGGCAGCCGGACGTAGTCGAGGGGTAGAGCACCCGATTATGACGTCAGGGTTCCTGAGTTTGATAGATTGCAGAAAAGAACATTAACAAACAAAACAAGCAAAAAATGGACTTGGCTTTTAGGTTATAACTGTTTTATCACAAATTTGACTGTTTATATTTTACAGGAAATATAGACCTATCAGCAGATGTAAGCATAGTTGGAAGAGGCAATTTGATATATCCATATGGGTGAGTATGTCCTAGGCAATAGCTTGTTCTAATCATTGCTTGTTTTTAACCCTTTATCCATAGCAAATGGCACAAATTATCTAGATCAAACTGTCTTTGAACCATAACCCAATAAATATGCATTTTTACGCCTTTAATTTATTCTCTCATTGAAGAAAATAGTTCCTGTTTATACAGTCAAGAATATGTACCATAAGAAATATTTTCTGTATTCTAGCAGATGGAAGCTTAAAGCAGGCTTAAAATAAAGCAGAATGCGCCTTCAGGCGCATTCTGCTTTACTTTCAACCTGCTTTAAGTGATCACCTATCCTCTATACTAGAATCAGGCTATTGGGGAATGGTTAAAGTCAGATGCCTGCATACACACAAGCACTTGCACAAGTATGCAAGTATACATATGCATGTACACACATTGAAATTGGACTTAAACTAGAAGTGGTTAATTTTCTATTTTAAAAAATAAAGATAGAAATTAAAACCATGTGCTGAGTCAAATGTATAAGTGACTGTATTAACCCTTTACTCCATAGATACGCATCTTAACGCCTTTAAATTATTCCTACACTGAAAAAAAATAGTTCAGTCATGAATATGCACCATATGTTAGAGTTTTACTTCCATTTTTGATCCAGTTTACATTCTTCTCTTCTTTCAGACGTTATGTTTTGAGGGTATCTTACAAAGTGAAACTCTACAATGCTACAGATCTTAACACCATCAGAGAGCCAACTCCACATCAACTGGGCACATCACTGAAAAAACGTTACAACACCAACGTCTACATGGGGACAGCGTCAGACCTAGTTGACCTATATAACAGCTTCACAATTATGATCCAAGGACCGCCACTTACCGCTGAGAATATGAATCTCCTTGTTAGGGGGCTTTGTGACGCTTGGGCTGATAATAGTAGTATGTTGAATTTTAACTTTACCGTGTTTTATTATCTACCAAGTGATACAAAATTCATTTTAAAAAATTTAACCTTTTAATTTTAAGTGTTATTTTATCACTGTTAATGTTTTGGAAAATATGTTGTTTTCAGCTTTTTTGTAGAAATTTTAAATCTGCAGAGTGTCAAACAGTTTGAATCCAGGTTAGGTCCCAAATTTAGTAGTAAAATTTATCAACAATTTTTAAAATTCAACCCCGGCATGCAATGAGTCATTGTTATTCTATTCATATAATAATTTCTACTACAGCACTACCTATTTACAAAGGCCCTCCCAACAACGACTTCCTCCTTACAACGACCTTTACGACTGTTCACCAAACAAGACATTTATGTTTAACGCTTTTACTGCTGCAATATCGTTTGCTTAAAATTGTCGTCTGCTGTTTTTTCTCAAAGTTACATATAAGTGGACATTTTGATAGAATAAATATAATGACGAGTGACAAACAGCTTGAATCAAGATCAGACGCCGCGTTATGCGGCGTCTGATCTGTATTCAAGCTGTTTGCAACTGTAAGGCAAGTCTTAGTTTTCCCTCCCTATAACGACTCCCTCTGAACAACACACACAATATGTGTCTCCCATCGGGTGTCGTAGAGAGGGAGCACTGTAAATGTATTTCTTACTCCACTGTATCAAACACTCTGATTCAATCACAAATCTATATGAAATAATTTTGTTATTAACTCTTTCACTGCCAATGGCGCCAAAAAGTTACTTTACCAACAGTATGGATCCTGATCAGACGCCAGGTAACGCGGCGTCTGATCATGATCCATACTGTTTGACACTCGTATCAATATTTCTTCAGTCAAAAAAGCCCTAAATCTGACTTGAAAAACTATTGCAGACGACACTCTTATAATAATGCAGACCATATTTTGGAGGAGAGAGAGTTAAAGCAGACGACAAAATTTGGCAGTGAAAGAATTAAAATCTTGAAAAACAAAATACAGATAAGTGCACACAGTATCTGTACTCAGCTGTATTGGAAAATACCATCCATCCCTTGAATGAGGCAAGGCTCCAGATAAGAGGGAGTAAACTAAACAAATCCAACATTTTCTCCCTCATTTCAGCACCAAATCCTATGGTGTAACTACTCATTAGAATTGTGTCGAAGTAACACCATAGGGTTTAATGCAGGTATAAAGATTTTAATTTTTGAAATACGCCCCTTATCTTGAGCTCTTATGTTTTGAGGGGAACAAATATTATAAGGACCATTTGTAAATAATTGAACTTTGTTTATTTCACAGGCTTGACGGACTTTAATTGTTCTCAGCCAAACAACATGATCACTATTCTGAAAACAGAAGAGATAATAGGTGATCAAGAGTAAGTATTTCTGGAAGCCATTTAACCCACTACCCGATAGATGTGCCTTTGAGCACATTCAGTTTATTCCTCCATTGAAGAAAATAATGTGCATCATAGAAGAATGTTTTATATCCTAGCAGATGGTAGCTTAAAGCAGGCTGAAAGTAAAGCAGAATGCGCCTTAAGGTGCATTCTGCTTTACTTTCAACCTGCTTTAAGTGGTCACATGTTTTCACAATTAGAAGCAAGCAATGGGGTAAAGGGCTAACTCATTACCCTGAAATACATGAACCGCTTTTTATGCTTTTGAACTAATTCCCCCACTAAAGAGAACTGTTCAACTTTATACATGGATAAGCATCATAAATATATTTTCTATATCTTACTAGATTGTAGTTTAAAGCAGGCTGAAAGTAAAGAAGAATGCTCCTTAAGGATAAGTATGATACTGTCAAACCTTTGCTATTAAGCAACTATTAAATGAGGAAGTCTGGTTTTCTCGAATCACAGGTAGCAGGGCTGCAATTTTTCCATGAATTTTTCCGAAATCTTCTGATTTTTCCTGTTATTTGGTGAATTTGTGAAGATCATGAGTGTAATGGTGTGTAATATTGTTTTGAAAAAATAGTTTTGAAAAAATAGTTTTGAAATAAAATTACACAAATAGCGCAAATTCCAAGGTACAATTCCTCAAATCCTGCATGGAAAAATTAAAACTTGGAAATCTTCTCATCTTTTTATGTGCAAATTCTTGTAGCCCTACAGGTGGCGGCACTAAAAGGTGATACCTTTTGTTAACCATTCCTCATATATTTTTAAAATACGAGCTCAAACATATTTACAAATTTGATTGTTTTATTTTAAATTAGGTCAATACAGGGTCAGCAAACTTTATTGTTTTAACTCTTTCTTCCCTAAAACTTTAAATGGACAATTCCAGTTTCCATTTTAGTCTAGTCCATTTCTGACTTCTAAGGGTTGTTTTTGTCAATGTTTAGTATTATTACAAACAGTAAAGATCCTGATCAGAGGGCTCCTTTCGGAGCCTTCTGATCTGGGTCTTTACTGTTTGCATAGGACAAGTGTACTATTCACATGTACACTGTTTGAAAAGGACGCCTATATGCGGGACAAGGGTTCAAAGGGTTAAATTGCTTCTTTCCTTTACAGAATTGAGGTCACCAAGATCTACTACTTCATCAGCATCAATGGTTCGTTTATTGATCCAGCAACAGTTATCTCCCCTGTCATGGAAGAGCTGGAGACCAGTATAGATTACAGAACTGGAGTTAAGCTATATGATGGTTTCCTGTTCAGGCGATACAGATTGAAATATGAACTGTTCATTGAGGGTTTTGTGTACCCAGAGAGCAGAATAAACTTGACCCTGGCCATACAGAATCAGTGGAAGACTAGTAAAGCAGGTATGGTGTGCCTTAACCCATTACCCCATTGGTATACCTTTTTACACCTTTAATTTGTTCATCCATTGAAGAAATTAGTTCAAATTTATTCTGTTATAAATATGCATCGTAAGAAATATGCATCGTAAGAAATATGTTCTATATCCAGGCATATGGTAACTGTAAGCAGGCTGAAAGTAAAGCAGAATGTGCCTTAAGGCACTTCCTGGTTTACTTTCAGCCTGCTTCAAGTGGTATATATCTTCAATTTTAACTAATTCATATCTCTGGATACTGCAATGAACTTTCCTTATGTACTTGATAGAAGATTTCATTATAAAGACACTACAGTGTTTGCCCATACAGGACTTCATTTCCTATGAAATAGCAATCAGTGTAGACCCTGATGAACGCTGCAGATTGTGGCATCTCATCAGAGTCTACACTGTTTGGAACTGTCTGATTTTGTGGAGGCTAGGCATTAATTGGTTAAGTAATACAGTCGAAACTCGATACTATGAACTCGCTTAAATCAATCTTACCAGTAGTTCTTAAGTTGAATATAGATAATTCGATCTCATTTAAGTCGAACATACCCGTATTTCAAAGTTAAAACGTGGCTAAGCCACGTTTTAAATTTGAAATATGGGTATGTTCGAACAAACACGAGTTCTTAGAATCGAGTTTTTACTGTAGTAACAGACACACAGTAAATTGTGTGTTAAAATTTTTGTACGCTTAAAATCATATCTCTGTAATTCTGTCCTCAATTTAAGTTGATTATAATTGGTTACAGTAATCCTGAAATGATTTATACGACAGGGGGATTGGAACATGGAGTAAGGCAGACATGCTGGTATACAAATTAGCAAAATAGTGCTACATGGCAGCTTTAATATTTTTTCCCCATTTTGTGACACTGAAATGATGTCAAAACAGATTTATAAAAATAACTTTCATGTTATTTCTTTCATTCTTTTTTTCCAGAATGTGCGAACGACCAGTGTATTGTTCATATTCTGAGGTTGGAGAAGTACTTCCTGAATGGCGGGTAAGTAGAAAACTTGCTATTTGGTTGGAAAACATCATAAAAATATCTGCTTACAGGGTAGAGGCATGAAGTGGATTTACATCAAACTTTATAGAATGGTTCATAAATAGAGGATCTTGTATGGGTGCTCATTATTTATCATTTTTAATAAACGAGTTGACTAAAATAATATAAGTAAGCCTTGGCGAGCGTCATATTCATTTTAGTCGACAAGTTTATTAATAATGATAAATAATGGGCATGAATGTTAGATTCTATTTATCACATAACAAGTTTAAGCACCAATTAAATTGATTGAAGCCGTACTTTGTAGACACTCCACTATATAGAATTTTCGCCAAAACGTTACGCTGTATACGTTAACGTCATAGTAAATGACGTCATTTGGTGTCCCGCTACATGCAGCGCTTGTGGACGAACATGTTGGGCCGCAGCCCAAAAAAGGATATTCCACTAGTGGATTACGATATTTATACAATCGCTTTATTCAACTCCCAGACCGTAAATTATGCGATAAACACAATTATTAGTCTATAATTGGTATAACTCCCTTTGTTCATTTTCCAAAACAGGCATATATTGTGGCATTTTTGCACTTTTGTTTCAGAATGGAGGTAACCGGAGTTATCTACTACGTCCACATTGGCATTGATCTGTTAGGCCCTGTGCTTTTATCCCCTCCCAGTGTGCAGGATTTCCAGCGAAGCCTACGAACCATGGCTGTTTCCCAGTATAACTACCAGCTGTATGTACCTAGGGCTGGAGACCGGCTGTACAGGGCCAGGCATGGTTGGGAGGTGAAGTTTGTAGGTCGAATTGACCCTAGAAATGAGCCAGAACTTCGCTTCCAAATCCAGAATGCAATTTTGAGTAAAAACTTTGGTAAGCTTGAGCCGTTAAGACTTTCTATTCTGCTTGACTGTCATCTTGTCTTAACTCTTTCCTCCCTGAAACTTTATATGGACAATTCCAGTTTCCATTTTTGTCTAGTCTATTTCTGACTTTTAAGGGTTGTTTTTGTCAATGTTTGGCATTATGACAAACAGTGAAGACCCTGATCAGAGGGCTCCTTTCGGAGCCCTCTGATCTGGGTCTTCACTGTTTGCATAGGACAAGTGTACTGTTCACATGTACACTGTTTGAAAAGGACGCCTATATGCGGGACTAGGGTTCAAAGAGTTAACCCTTTCATGATCAAATTATTTGGGAGAATTTTACCTCTTCACTGCTTTGTTGTCATCTGCTTCAGGATTGTTGCCTGCAAGATACGTTTCAAAGTTAGATTTTAGGTTGTATGACTTGATTAATATCGATAAGAATGTCAAACAGTTTGGGTCCTGATCAGATGCCCCGTTACGTGGCGTCTGATCAGGACCCAAACTGTTTGCAAACGCACTTAATGGCGTCATTGAGAATGATAGGGCTACACAGCCCCCTGGCTTCAACATTGAGACCTAATTTAGTGGTTACGATAGAAAGGGGTTCTACTGTAAATCTTTCAGTTCAGAAGGAATATTGAGGATCAATTATAACTAACAGTGTGATTCCATTTCCAGCCCCATGTTTTGTGTGGCCTGATCTGACTCCACGCTACAGTATTAATTTTGTCATTCAGATCATATTTCTGCAAATAGTCATAAACATTTTGTAGTAGCTAGTATCTATCACCAGTTTCTTGGTTTCTTTCAGGATTCAAGCCTGAATTGGTAGTCAGCCATATTGATGTTTGCTATGACGAATATGGGTAAGTAAAACTACATACCGATTACCCCATAAATATGCCTTTTTACATCTTTAATTTATTCATCCACTGAGGAAAAAAGTTCCAGTTTATACAGTCATGAACATATATCACAAGAAATCGTTTCTGTAAATGGAAGCTTAAGGCAGCCATATTCTGCTTTACTTTCAACCTGCTTATGTGGCATCTGTATTCAATACTGAAAACATGTGTGTGTGTTTGGGCGGGGGGTTAAATTAATGCAGAACAACTGAAATGATGTAAACTCCAATAAGATCTTTCTGCAATGCTGCAATATGCAGTCACCTGTCATTAGATATATAAAAAAATAAATTATCATGCATATCTCATGAATGTCAGATTTATAAAACACTGCAATTTCATTGCAAGACGGCTATAAATTGAGCATGAAAAATAATAAGATTTTCAAATGTTCTATTTTTCAAGCTGGATTACTTAAAGCAGGTTGAAAGTAAAACAGAATGCGCCTTTAGGCGCATCTTGCTTTACTTTCAGCCTGCTTTAAGCTATCATTTGCTAGGATAAAAATCCGTAGATTTTGGAAAAATCCGGAGAAATGGCAGCCCTGTCATTGTCTTTTGAGTGGCTTCTTTACACAGATTTAAATTTAAATGTATTTTTCATAAATATTCATCTTTATATTTTCACATCTTCAAGACCAAAATATTCCATAAAGAGTCCTCTTCTGTTGACATCATTGTTTATGGTCACACTTTATCTTTATTCTAGAAATGAAGTCTCCAAACTGGTGCTATTCTTGAAAGAGTCCTCTTCTTCTGACATAATTCTTGATGCTCGTACCATCACCAAGGCAACTACAATGACACTCGAGGCGTGGTTCCGACTTACCCCAGTGTTGTACGGCAGCGGGGAACGCTATACTATCTATGTCCTAACCAACAGTATCCTAATATCTGTTAGCAAGATGTACCATCTCAGTGTGGATGGGTATATGCTGACACAAGACAAGAATAATGTGACAACTATCCTACAGCAAGCCTGGAGCAACATCAATACAGGTAGGCAATACATGGTCTTTAACCCATTACCCCATAATTACGCCTTTTTACGCCTTTTATTTATTCTTCCACTTAATAAAATAGTTCCAATTTATACATTCTTGAACATGTCTCATATGAAAATTTTCATTAATACTAGAAGACTGTAGCATAAAGCAGGCTGAAAATAAAGCTGAATGCTCCTTAAGGCGCATTCTGCTTTACTTTCCACCTGCTTTATGTGGTCACCTGTTTTCAAAACTAGAAACAGGCTTTAGGGTAAAGGGTTAAACCAGTGTAAAATTCAACTCATTGATGTCAAACAATGTTTAATTAAGAAATAATAAATTCATACCAGTGTTTTATCGTGCAATCAAACACTGGTAGGAGTTGAGATGCGTATATAGTAATTTAATCACGAGGCCTTTAGGTCGAGTGGTTTAATTACAAGCATCTCAACAACTACCCGTGTTCGATTGTTAGACACATAATTTTACCTCAATTTGCACCAAAGCAACGGCGCTACATTTCTTGATGTACACATTCTTGAAGCCATATGACGTCACGTTAGAACGTTTTAGTGCGTGAGTGTTTTATTGAAAATTCAAACACTGAAACGTTCAATCTTTGTTTATATAGGGGCGTGAGCGAAGTGTGTTAGAATACAGAATACATATTTGTTTGCATAATCTTAGAGCCATTTTTCCTTGAATGCAGCTCACAATTTTAAATTGCTATTTTCGTAGAAAGGAATGTGTGATTCTTCCATTCTATCAGCCTGAATTTTAATATGAGTGAAAGCTCAGATGCTGATATCTAAATGATGATATTTGAAACAGCAAACTTTTCTTAATCATTATGAAAATTTCAGGACAAGCAGTATCTGATCAGGATCCAAACTTTTGATACTCATCTTTGTCGCTTTATATATACTTCAGTTGTTATTCGCTTTTCAGTTAATAAATGCACAAAATATCTTATTATGACAAAGATTACAGACAAAAGTTTCTATGACCGAAGGAAGGGTAAATAGAAACAGAATTTGATCATCAATCAGTCTTGGTCCAAAAGCTCAAATCTGACCAATGAAATGCTTGAGAACAATCTCAGACTCAACTCAAACTCTTTATAACCTTTGGGCCAGTTTGCAGCATATTTTTTTCAGAACATACATGTATATTCATTCATTATTGTGTATTGATATGTTGCAGCTCATAGGCATACCAGACAAGTCCTGGGTACACCATCCCTACTTAACCCTTACAATGCTTAATAAACAATGGACTCACCCATTTTCTGATTAATGGCTAGTTTACATTGACTCTTAACCCTTTAGTTTGTTACTACTCTAAAATAAATAGTTCCAATTTACACAGTCATGGATATGAACCATATGAAATAGTTTCTATATCCATGCGGATGGTAGCTTAAAGCAGGCTGAAAGTAAAGCAGAATGCGCCTTAGGGCGCATTCTGCTTTACTTTCAGCCTGCTTTAAGTGGTCACCTATTTTCAATACTAGAAAGAGGCTATGGGGTAATGGGTTAAGGAATGTGTCCCTGAAACATTTGAAAGAATGACAAACAGTGCAGACCCATTTTAGAGGGCTCCTTAGGGTCTATGGGTCTACACTATTTGCAAAGGGTTTATATAATGGTTCAATCACTGTAAGGGTTAAACTATAACAATCATACATCCTAATCTTTTATCATATACCATACTCTTCTTTATGCATGTTGTAGTATAGATACTAACATTAAATCTATTTATGCTTCAACCCAGAACAGTGACATTTGTAAACAGTCTACCCTTGGATGAGATGTAGCGGAGTATATATATAGCTGCATCTCACCAGGGTCTGAACATTCTCTTTTTTTGTCATATGCATTGACATAATAAAAAAATAAAATTATCCATAGTTCTAGAATATGCATCATGAGAAATATTTTCTATGTTGTTGCAGATGGTAGTTTAAAGCAAGTGGAAACTAAATCAGAATGTGCATTTAGGCGAATTCTGTTTTACTTTCAACCTGTTTTTAGTGGTCTGTCTTCAAAACTAGAAACAGAATATGGAATAAAGGTCAAAGTCAAAGTTACCCGTACTTCAAAGTTTACACATGGCTTAGCTTTGAAATACTTGTATGTTTGACCTAAGCAAGATGGAAATGTTAAAAAAGGGGTAAGTTTGACTTAAAGGAGTTTGACTTATCAAGGGTTGACTGTAATTTTCTATCAATACAGATGTATGCATGTTGCTGTAACTTGTTACAACCTGTTAGTGTGCATGTGCATGTTCATGTAACATACGGTCAAATTTGTGTTAAGTCACAATTAAACAAGAAGTTAAATATGTAAAAAATCAAGACAGGTGACTGCTTAATGCAGTACAAAAGTCAATTTGAATTTACTATAAATATTTTCAAAGTAAGCTTGGCACAAGTTTGACTGCAGTAAATTCTCTCTAAACCAGACCCTAACAAATAATTGGTAAATAAGCAGCTTAACCCTTTACTCCTTAGATACATATTTTTACTCATTTAATTCCTCCTCTGTAGAAAATAGTTTCATTATATACAGTAATGAATGGGCAACATAAGAAAAAGTTCCTATATCATAGCAGAAAGTAGCTTAAAGCAGGCTGAAAATAAAGCAGAATGTGCCTTGCCACATTCTGCTTTACTTCCAAACTGCTTTAAGTGGTCACCTGTCTTCAAAATTAGAAACAGATAATTGGGTAAATAGTCTGGTAGCAGATAAGGCTATTTTAGCTTAACCTTGCTTGGAGTTGTATAGAAAATGTTTTTGTGGTTTATGGTAGAATAGACCCTCAGCATCAAGGATCCGATGTATGACCGCCGGTCATCCTTGAGCATTTCGAGATATTCAAGATGGCGTCCAAGATGGCCGCCAGCATATATCTGGCTAAATGTTAGGTTTGATTCAATAAGCTATAACGGAATTTTCAGCAAATTATAGTCCAATTTCATCTTTGATGACATTTTTAAAGTTCTAAATAGAAATAAAAATGATCTAGATCTATAATTCAAAATGGCGTCCAAAATGACCGACAAAGTACCATTTTTATGTAAAATAAAATGAAAATGACACTTTTCAAGGCTATGATTTGCTCAAGTTTTTCCCCGTCGTGATAATATAATTGTTCATAATTAATAAATAAAGCATGAAAATATTTAGTTGGCAATTAACGCATTCATAAATGAATTATTAGAGACTGTCACCAGAATACAGTATGCATAAAAACCATAAAGCTTAAGTTTACTTTGAGGTAATTCATGCATAATGATGTAAAAAATGACTAGCTCTTGGGTTTGATTCAATGCATTTGAAGGATTGTTTCAGCAGATTGTAGTTCACTTTCATAACCTTTGACATTATTAAAGTTCAAAATGGAAATATTTATAATCCTTTATTCAAAATGGCCGACAAAGTATTAAGGTGACGTCCAAGATGGTTGCGGGAATAAAAATGAAAATGCTTTCAGTTCTGATGAGGTAATTTTCAACTGTAAACAAGATTAAACGTAGTTCAATACTTCTCAGATGTTTAAAACAAAAACAGAGGAAAGAATACTGTTAATTTCAAAACGGCGTCAAAAATGGTCGACAAAATATGCAAAACAGATATTTGTTTTCAATATTATATAATAAGCAAAAACAACAGGAAAGTACCAACATTTGTATTCTTAATTATCAGCGTCTCAAACATAAACTTATCATTGTGGCTAAATAGCTGGCACATTGTATTGAAAATAGAAAGGTCGATAACTCTTTCCGGAAAATAACATTTTTTATTAGAAACGTTCTCCATAGAAGAGATACAATGGTGCTCATATTCAGTCTCTAGAACCTTTGCTTAAAGAAAATAAAATCACATTAGACTTTCATTCATCACGATATTCACGGCGTTATCAAGACTAGAAAGTCTTCTTATATCAAATTAACTCCCTTTGATTTGAAATAAGAATGAACCTTGTGTGTTTCATTTTCGTTACATGTGTCATTTAATATAACTGATTTACTGGAATACATTGGTGAACGTATGAGCCCTAAAAATCTCAAACAAAACTGGAGTTGATGAAGTACTTCAAAAGATATGGAGCTTTAAAATTTACTTAATGTAAAATAAATGTAAAAAGTGAGTACATAATCTATCCAACAAGCATACCATTCTTTTTAGCCTCTTTTTAAGACAAACGAGTGCTTTTAAGAAGAATAAATCAGAATTATGAAATAACTGTTTCTGAAAGATAAGTCTTATGTCGATCTATCTTAATCATCGCATTCTGCAGAAAATTTCAAAATATGAGATTAATCTAAGTTTGAGTCACCATTGATGTTATTTTGTGTTTTGAACATGAATTATATGATTCGTTTTCAAAATGGCAATCAGAATGGCTGCCAAAGTCAGTGTTTTTGTTTTATATGTTTTTCAAAAAGTAGTATTATGGCGGATGTAATATAAATTGGATACTATTCCTGTTTCTGCATGTATTGTGAATTTGAAAATGAGTATGCCGCACACAACAACCTATGAAAAGGAGTTTATAAACATATTGGTGTCGATATACAGTACGTTTATAAATAAGCACATGTATATTGTACTATTATATAAATGAATATTCTTATTAGGAGGGAATAAAATTGCACACTGTAATTAATAATTAAAGAAAGGTCATGCCAGGTTTGTTACATAGCTTGCAATTAAGTTAGTTGTACTTTACATGATCCTGCGTTTATTTCTCAACTGCTGTGGGTGCCCTAGCAACTGGGTTAGGCTGAATGTGGCTAGAATGTCCTCAAACCTGATTTATATGCTCCTCTGTCACTAAAGGACACCCAGGACCTGGTCATCTCTTCCATAGTCTGATCATGGCGATTGTGATCTCCTACTAAATCTAAAGCGCAGAATGGCCCTCCTCGTGATTGAGTTAATGCATGAAGTGGCACACTCCACCTGTCCATAACATCCCAAACCTTTAGTTCTCATTACTTGTTGGACCTCCTCGTCATGTTTAACGCCACATATCCAACTGATCACAGGCTCCATTTCTGCAAACTGTCTGCAAGTATTGGGCAGACGACATTAATGAATAGCCTCCATATTAAATTACAAAATTAACAAACAGGTGTTGAACACTATTCTACGAGTCTCAAAGGCTATAATTGTGCTAGGCATTTCTTTGAAATTTCCTAGGCAGTGCAATGTCCTGTGATTATGACAAGCTCGCATCCTCTTCTAGTAAACAACATGTTACAGAAGCTATTCTAGACATAAAACGTAGCCTCATCGACACCTAACTGAGTAACTGGTCTTCCATCAAACAGTCGATTTTAGTCCTGACGTCATGGATATACAAAGTCTGCACTGCTTGTAATTCTACAATTAATGTCACATAACTACTGCAATTGAATTTGCTCCAATCTGACAGTCAGCACAGGAACATTCCCTCAAGTCTCGACGAAGACCAAGCCAATGACCACTCTGAGATCATGAGCCAAGTATTCTTCATGTTAACTCTCAGTCAACTCGGTTTGAATACACCCTTCCATCCAGCTTTTTGGGTTACTCTGTCAGTGAGTTTGTGATCACAGAAGCGCCAACTGAACACCTTTGCTGGACTCTTGTGACAGAGCCTCATACACTATTAGAGCAGAACATCAAGCACTGGTACAGCAGATGGTTGAGATCAAATACCTAATGTGAACCATACACAAAAACTTCTCGTAGTACTGCCCGCTTCATGTAAGCGGTTTTCAAACTCTGTTTGACATGCAAATTGCATTCCACAAACCAAAAGCTCATTCTTGGTATTGAATCTAAAGGCTTTAAGATGTTAAGTGCTTGTGTGGCGGCTGTAAAAAGTCGCCCCGTACTTCATTCTCAGTGTTGTTATACTTTCAGGTCCTTTGGAATCATTGATTTCAGGGCATTTACAGTTGAAATTTGAATTCCGCTTAAGCCTGTGCTAGGGGGCGTGAGCACTGTTGCATATTTCAGTATTGCTCATGAACAGACTCAATTAAACCGAGTCTGCAATTCTCAGTATTTGCTTTGTTTTCTGTGCTTTCAAAGGATCTCCCCTCATTCAGATTTCTCCAGATCAACAAAGGCCACATGTAAAGGCTTGATTTCGACCTTTTACTTTTTCTATAGATGGTACATGGTGAAGAAGGAATCAATAGTACCTCTACCCTTAACAACGCCAAACTACATGCATAAATGTTGATAATCTCAAGCACAGGGGTATCTTTTTAATCGGTTCATCAACTTTATTGTCTGGTCCTTGAGCTTTAACACATCATAAGTGTCGCTCATGCGAGTCATCTTCACCTTTTTATTGTTTGAGGATGTACTTTGCCTCCCTGTCCTCAGATATCACACAATTACTGCAAATCGCATCAGTCAGCCGTCTTCACATCTCAAATCCCCTATATTCCGAGGCTGCTTTAATCATCTCGGCCCTGATAGGCCAGCGGCCTTGCAGTATATCATCATGTCATGAGTTTTGCACTTATTATACAAGATGACCACTTTTGTAGTGACTGAATTGGACAGTAACTGTACCGAGGTTCTGTTTACTTTGGTAATTCAGGAATTAAGCTATGCAAATTTTATATTTGAAATTATATGTGTGATGTCTTTCTTTCTTATTCTAATCTATGGTTAAGCCAAAAGACTGTTCAGTCAAGTGTCTGTGTAGCCATGTACTCATTTAGCAATATTTCAAAGATAATATGATTCTTTGCAGCAGCAGTACCAGATTAGAAACTCACAGAATACATGTTAAAAGGCTTAATGAAAAGGAAAAATGAACATAGTTTTATACTGAGAGATACTGTACACAGTTATCTGGTTTCAAAGGGGTGCCACCACATCCTCAGGAGGCTTTCATCCCAAGAAAAATAATTGGTATCCATTCTACCAATTTATTTCCCTGTTCCTAAGAAGCTCACATGTAATTGAACTATTTAACAAGAAAGGTGACATGTGGTGGCAAATATCACAGTAATGGAAACACAGAACTTTTTTTTACGACACTTTCAGTATTCTTTGCTTGAAATACATTGACATTTATATATTACAGGTAGGTAGGTAATTGGGTTCTATGAACAAATTGAAAATATTTGAGTTTTGACTTGACTAATTACTTTTCTGTTAATCTGAAATATTTATTGCACTTTATATCGTTATGCATGAACTGTCTCAATGTAAAATTAGGCAGTATGGTTTTTATGCATACTCTATTCTAGTGACAGTCTCTTATAATTCATTTATGAATGAATTAATCGCCAAATTGATCTTGTCATGCTTTATTATTAATTATGAACAATTTTATTATCACGACGGAAAAAACTGGAGCAAATCGTAGCCTTGTAAAGTAACGCACATACTTTGCATTTTATTTTACATAAAAATAGTACTTTGTCAGCCATTTTTGACGCCATTTTGAATTATAGATTATTTTTATTTCTATTTAGAACTTTAATAATGTCATCAACGATAAAATTGAACAATAATTTGCTGGAAATTCCGTTATAGCTTATTGAATCAAACCTAACAGTTAGCCAGATATATGCTGGCGGCCATCTTGGACGCCATCTTGAATATCTCGAAACGCTCAAGGATGACCGGCGGTCATACATCGGATCCTTGATGCTGAGGGTCTATTCTACCAAAAACCACAAAAACATTTTCTATACAACTCCAAGCAAGGTTAAACGTGTCCGCGGCCGGACTAAAAGGGTTAATGCAGAACAAAGTAATGCAGAAATCTGCCAATGTGCTATATTATAAGTAGCCATTCAGGAGCCATCTACATGTATTATAAAGTTTTCATTTAATCTTACTATTGTCTGGTTCAGAGAAGTTTACTATGTATCCATTTAGCATATAATAATGTTGGTTTTGAGATGTATGCATGCTTATATATTTACAGCCTTTACTATTATTATTATTAGATCATTCAGTTAAACTCCTCTGTACAACAAAGAGTCAAATTAATGGCATAAAAGAGATGTAACAGCTTACAGCAAGATGAAATTTATTTTGAATGCTTAATCTTGCTTTAACCCACAGGTACTTGACACATACTTTATTATCTATTAACCCCCCCCCCCCCCCCCCTTTTTAAAAAAAAAAAAAAAATAAATTTTTTTTTATTATACGAGGGTTGTTCGGAAAGTTCGTAGAATTTTGTTATATCTCTGGTTAGCTTTATTTGATCAATTTGAAATTTGGTATGTAAGTACCTCATCTTATTTTTAAACTATTTTGTAAGAGAGAAATGAAATAGATAATGTTTACCGAATATACAGGTTACCGTAGCAACGCAGTAACGGGGACCCGGAGCAGCTCGAAAGTTGTAATTTTTTAAACTTTCTTCTAATAAAGCAAACGTGATTTCTCTCAATTCTGTTGACGCTAGATAAGCGCGAAAAGGTCTGATTGTAACGTGACGTCATGACGTTAGTTACTCATAGTTTCAAAACATTGTAAGCGCTTGAACAGAATTTACAGTATTTAGTCTACAGATAGCGGAAATGCGAACTAAAAAGAAATGACGTCGACCAGTGACGTTGACTTGCAAACTGTTGTAAATAAAATTATGTTACTGTAGGTAAATCGCCGACAAAAACTCTTAAAATGATTAAATCCACGGGAAAATATGACAAGAAGTTGAGTCTCGCATTCCTGTATAAATGGCGATCACTTTTTAGGAATGGAAAATAATCGATCCAGGACGCTCCTAGGAGCGACCGACCATCAATCTTAGCTGCTTCCATTAAGGACAAGTGAAAAGATAAGGAAAATGCGGACAGAGTTACAACAGTAAGATATATGCTTGATTAAATTGGTGTTTCTTGCTCTACCGTACTTGAACTATTAATAGATGAACTTGGTATGTCTAACGTTAGAGCACGCTGGGTGCCGAGGTTGTTCACGGACAAGAACCGAGTTCGATGCTCTCAGATGTTTCTCTGCCAAAACAATGCCGAAGGTGAAGATTTTAAGGACAGAAGCACACTACGGATGAGATACGAGAGAAGCGACTACACATGGATCTTGAGCGCGTAATGCTACATCAGGATAATGAACCGGATCGTAGAGCAGCTTCAACGCAGTTAGAAATCAGCTTACTATGGTTTGATATGTAAGAACACCCGCCAAACGGCCCCGAATTGGCTCCCATGGGTTTTAGAGTGCTGACAGAGTTAAAGGCGAGCTTACATGGAATTACATTTGTTTCAGCAGCTGAATTTACCAAACAGACCCAGAAATTTGTATCTACATTCAGTGAGGACTTGTATACAGAAACATGCGTAAAATGAGTTAGAAAGCCATAACGAGTAGGTGGATATTGCGGGTGATTATGTTGGGAAAGTGAGACGTTCGCTTGACGTATATAACGTTTGACGTCACGTCGACGTTGAGGTGCTCCGGGTATGCGTTATGTATGTATTTGTAAGATGCATAGAAAAAATGTTTTTAAGCGTATATTGCCGATTTTCACAGAATATGTAGCACAGATCTGGAAATTAATGTTGATCTAATTTTTTGCATCCAACTACGACTATACGTATTTTTATAGCAAAATTCTACGAACTTTCCGAACAACCCTCGTACTTCTATTATAGATACAAGGTAAACAGCGCAATTCAACACCTAGTCTTTACTATCGACTTAAGCTGATGCTAAAATAGACTCGATCGCCGATATTCTCTTGTGGTACCCTCGGGAAATGATTAATTTATCAATATCTACTTTTTATTTCATCAAATTCCGTCAAATAACGCCACAGTATGTGAATTATAACGAAAATAAGCATAAAAAAGTTTTCTGTCGTTCTCTTGGTACATAGCAACGAATGTACATGTAGGGGTGATCTGTTATTTGTCCACAATAAACGGCCTATGCCACTGGAACTTTCACCAAATATTATAAATCATCTTTAAATGAAATATTATCAGTTTTATATAATTTACATAGAATGCAAAATTAAAAGAAACTTTACCTGTTTAATTTTGACCAATGAGATCGCTCCGTTCATTCAATTCATTCCGGTATTCAAAATGGCATTCACAATGAAATGAGTCTTTCACTTGTCAATTTCATGCCAAATTACATGTATATTTCATATAGCTGATAGTGAAGAGGGTCATGTTCCGACACAAACGCGTTTGCTCTAATGAAATTAGGTGAAAGTTCCAGCCGTAAAGGCCGTTAAATGTGCAAACCGACTAGATTACCCCTTATTTTGGGCAATAAATTCTGTACCAAGAGAACGACAGAAAACTTTTTTATGCTTATTTTCGTTATAATTCACGTACTGTGGCGTTATTTGACGGAATTTGATGAAATAAAAAGTAGATATTGATAAATTAATCCTTGCCCGAGGATACCACAAGAGAATATCGGCGATCGAGTCTATTTTAGCATCAGTATAAGTGGATAGTAAAGACTAGGTGTCGAATTGCGCTGTTTACCTTGTATCTATAATAGAAGTATAGTAAAAAAAAAAAATTTTTTTTTTTTTAAGGGGGGGGGGGGGGGGGGGGGGGTGTTAATAGATAATAAAGTATGTGTCAAGTACCTGTGCTTTAACCCTTTACCCAATTCTTGTTTTGAAGACAGGTGACCCCTTAAAACAGATTGAAAATAAAGCAGAATGCACCTCAAGGCAGATTCTGCTTTACTTTCAATCGGCTTTAAGCTATCATCTGCTAGGATTTACAAGATATATAGGTGTATGTGTGGGGTAATGAACCCACCTGCCATAAACATCAAAACAACTTCATTCAGTGGAGGTTTAACTGTACTTGCATGTTGCATGTTAGCTATATCATATTTGCATGCCATTTGATACAGTACATGTATCAATCTATTTTGAAATAATTTGAAATTATTTTAATCCATTACCCCATAGCCTGTTTAAAGTTTTGATTTGAAGACATGTGACCACTTAAAGCAGGTTGAAAGTAAAGCAGAATGCTCCTTAAGGTGCATTCTGCTTTACTTTTAGCCTGCTTTAACCCTTTGAACCCTAGTCCCGCATATAGGCGTTATTTTCAAACAATGTTCATGTGAATAGTAAAATTGTCCTGTGCAAACAGTGAAGACCCAGATCAGAGGGCTCCGAAAGGAGCCCTCTGATCAGGGTCTTCACTGTTTGTCATAATGCCAAACATTGACAAAACAACCCTTAAAAGTCAGAAATGGACTGGACTTAAACGGAAACTGGAATTGTCCATCTAAAGTTTCAGGGAGGAAAGAGTTAAACTACCATCTGCTAGGATACAGAAAATATTTCTTATAGTGCATGTTCATGACTGTATGAATTTGAACTATCTTCTTCAATGGAGGAATAAGTAAAGGCATATTTATGGGGTAATAGGTTAAACACTTTAACTAACCTTTAAAAAAGAATACAAGCTGTTGTGTTCCATTAGTATAGATATTAACATTTGATGAATATAAAGTTTGATTATGATATTAGCTGCTAAAATAGCATAGTTAAAGAATATCAGCATGTATCAAAATTGTATAAGTATTTCATCTATTTCTAAGTTTAGATAGCTCTTTTGCAAGCTGGTAGAAATTTCCATTAACATTGAACATTTTCTACGGATAGATCAGTGTAAGCTTCATGTATCATTCAAAGAAAAAGCATATCTGAGAAAAAGATGCTTGACTGAATTGCAGGACAAAAATAATGCAAGAAGCTCCCATAGGAGTCACCTTTCTTACTTTAGTCCTGCAGTAAGTAATTACATGTCAAAACTCTTTATTTATAAAAACGCATTTTATTAAATTTGATTTATTCCTCCGCTAAAGAATATAGTTCCATGAATATAAAGTTGCGAATATGTTTCATGAGAAGTATTTTCTATATTCTAGCAAATGGTAGCTAAATTAAACAGCTTCAAGTGTCTTCAAAACTTAGAAACAGGCTATGGAGTAAAATGTAAAAAACTGTCTATGCTTACTCTTTGAATGACTGTATAACATACATGTGATATTTTCTTGGACCCAAATAGGGAGATCTGGAAATTTTAATAGGGAGATTGGGGTTCCAAATAGGGAGCTTTTTTCGCGACACTTTTTTCGCGACAAAACTAGGCGCAGGCGATATAAATCCAACACATTTATCTATTTTCATAAGTTAATCACTAATTGCTTATATTTTTTTTAAAATCAGTGAATAGATAAGTCTATATATAGACCACTAAGACAGAGACAATTTTCACCCAGAGATATAGTTTTTCTAATACTGACATGGGCCTATTATTCTAGCATCTAGGCTGAAAGTAAAGCAGAATACTCTTCAGGAGCATTCTGCTTCAGTAAAAGCTTAAGCCTGCTTTAAGCTAGATCTACCATATGCTAGGATATAAGAACTATTTCTTATGGCTCTTATATTGTTCATGACTAGTAAAGATAAACTGGAACTATATCTATTTTCTTGAGAGAATGAATGAAGTAGTTCAAATCAGAGACAGTGTATACCAAGTGCTGTCTCTGTTCAAATGGTCTAGATTTCTATCTATGGAGTAGATCTAGAAAGAGTTAGCAACTTAACAATCTGTTATTATAATTAAAGTTTGCAGACAGTATGGATCCAGATGAGACGCCGCATCATCTTGTCTAGATACAAAAAGTTTGACATTTTCTGAAAGTAATACACAAAGATTAACTCAGAGAATTGTTGCAGACAAAGTCAGCAGACGACATTTACTAGCGCCGTAAAGTGGGCGTCGTTTTAACAACGAAATAACGCGTCTAGATTTTCTACCGCGAAAACTGATTGCAAATCAATTTTACGAGCGTAATTGGTTGTAAAATCTAACTTAATAATTATACATTTGCACAAATCGTATGTAACAAACAGAAGAATTTAGGTCCAATGTTTAATTTTAATTGATTGTTAGAAAACGATGCTGGGGAAAACTTTTTAGACTAACAAAATTTGCGTGATTCCCGTAGCAAATATTAAGGCGCCCCGTCATTTTGTAACGGTATAATTTTCGAAGTATTTTTCTGTTACGTGAATATTCAAAGTATTACGTGGTGGATATCAATTCATAAATGTTAAATTCTGATCAGCTTTCATATAAAATGTGTGCTTGTCCAGAACTTACGGAGAATTATCTGATTTTAATCCGACCGGTATCGGCGACATAGATCTTTATCCTTCGCATCACCGCTTCTAAAATTTGTCGTTACTTAGGTCTCCGATTCGGGGCGAACCTGTCAATCACTTTATTTGATAACCAATTAGATCTACAATACATCAAAAGCATGTATGTCAAACCCCACTAGGCGCGTGTGGTCAAACATTGTTTGGCAGCCTGCCATATACATGCCATGTATAGTGCTACACACTCAAACTACCGACGATTGCGTAACGTGTTTACACGCATCAGTAGCGTTTGGTGATAAGCGTGTGTATGGATTAACCAGAGTACTCTGAGGCCAATTTTAAGATTTTAAGAGTCGACGAACGAAGTAAATTATATAAAAGTTCATCTTGAAAAAAATGAACCTGGTTTCATGAAATATCGGGAGATTTCGTCTCCCGACCGGGAGATCGTGAGTAGAGGTCTAATTTCGGGAGCTCCCGACCATATCGGGAGATATCACATGTATGCTGTATAATAGGGTAGGTTTATCTACATGTATATTATACATGTCAGGTATATTGTAGTAATAGAATTATTGTTCTAGCCCAGATAGGGGGAGTATTTCAAAAACTAAAATCTTTATTTTTGCTTTAAACCCTATGGTGTCACTACTCATTAGAAGTGTCTCTTCGAGACAATTCTAATGAGTAGTAACACCCTAGGATTTGGTGCTGAAATGAGTGAGAAAATGTTGGATTTGTTAAGTTTACTCCCTTTTATCTACAGCCCTGCCCACAATAGAGAAATAACCAACTATTGTTAGTTTTAGTTTTGCATGACAAGTAATGGCATGCCAATCATCATCTCTCTTGTTGTACAATGGAGAAGACGGTATTCTTTCCCGTATAAACACAAATGAAACACCAATGCATTTCAATAAAAAGTAGAAAAAAGTAGCAAATTCTTACGATTCATTTCAATCTGATAGTCAAACAATTTAGAGCCTGACCAGACACCAGGGTCCCGTTTCATAAAACATCTTACGACAAATGTTGTCGTAAGTCAAAACTTTAAAATACATTTAATTTCTGATTTCTCTATCTAATCCTGTCATGTGACATCTCTTTGGAATCGTCTTTTCAAGACGATTCCAAAAAGATGTAACAAGACAGGATTAGATGGAGAAATAAATAATAATTGAGACTTTTATGATCAGATTTACGACAACATTTGTCGTAAGAAGCTTTATGAAACGGGCCCCAGGTTACTTGGCATCTGATCTGGCTCCAAATTATTTGCAATGGAAATAAAGATTTTGGTGTAAATGCGTTTGTTTGGAAAGAGTCTTCTCCACTGAATATTTATTGATTTTGGTGACACTCTTTAGGAACTCACATTTTCTAATTGCAGATTACCAAATTAAGATTGTCAAAGAGCTTCTTGGTTACAAGGCCAATGGGTAAGTAAGGTTGGCATGTAATGGTACAATCAAATAATTGTTGTGGCGATTCATTCACATTAATTTCCGAATTTACCTTAAACAGCTCAAATACATTAAAAACTTATGACAGATTTCCATGGTGGGAACATAATTATGGCCATCAACTGTAGATACACATTTTTACACCTTTTGATTTATTTTTTCCACTAAAGAAAATAGTTCTGGTTTTTACAGTCATGAATATGTTTTAGCAGATTGAGGTTTAGAGCAGGCTGAAAGTAAAGCAAAATGTGCCCTAAGGCACATTCTTCTTTACTTTCAACCTGGGTTGAGTAATCACCTGTCTTCAATACTAGAAACAAGCTATGGGGTAAAGGATTAAATGTTATGAAATGTAAGTTACTGAAAACACTTGTTAGTTGTTGTTGTATCATTTCAGTGATGTGGTGACAGTGTTAGCGTATAAGGTACAGCGCCAAGGCGTGCTAGTGGATGCCTCCCATTACTCTCGGTTCAATGGCCAGGTAAAGCAGTTTGTTAACACCATGTTGAGGTCAGGACTTGGGAGGCCGTATGTTGTCCTCTACTCAACCAGGTACAGCATGGAGGATCAGCTGTTCAGAATTGCTCTGACCGGCCCAGTGGCAGAGTTGGACTTCAGTCTAATTGAAGAAGCAGTTACAAATGGACTTGAAACACACTGGAAAGGTATGAGCAGTAAGACGTCATAGCCTCTGTTTATACAGTACCTGTATAGCTATCTCTCTTTGGAGACAATCAGTCTCTTGTCTAGTAAAAATAATGTAGGTCTTTGGAGGTAGCTTACTGCATGATTTTTGTCTTGCATTTAGCTGTCACCTGTCTAACCCTTTTAACCCTACAGCCCTCTGTAGAGATTACTGATTACAAATTCAAACAGTGTAGACCCTGATCAGAGGGCTCCTATAGGAGCCCTCTGATCAGGGTCTGCACTGTTTGATAATTTCATTTGTTTTTATTGTCATACTAAAAATGTAACAGTAGACTGGTTCAAAATACTTGTACTAGAAGAGTCCAAAAGGATTATAAATACCCACAAGAGAAATTTAGGTTTGAAAGGGTTAAAATGTCACATTAGGCTAAATCTGAATGTTGTTGAAAAAAGGATTTGCTGTATTGGTTAGTTTTACCCATTACCCCATAGATACACCTTTTTATGCCTTTAATTTATTCCTCCACTTAAGAGACAAGTTCCAATCTAAACAGTCATGAATCTGTATCATTAAAAACATTTTCTATATCCTAGAAGATGATAGCTTAAAGCAGACTGCAAGTAAAGCAGAATACGCCTGAAGGCGCATTCTGCTTTACTTTCAACCTGCTTAAGTGGTCACCTGTCTTCAAAATAGAAACTGACTATGGGGTATTAGGTTAAGGCAGATTATTACCTTTTTTTGATAATTTTTCTGAAGAAATCCACCTGCTTTTAGCCGTGACTTGTTTTTCTTACTTTTTATCTGTGTGCTTTACAATTTCACTTAGAGTTATTAGTTTACTTCTGCCAATAATTTCTAAGTGTTCTTTGTTGCTTTAGACAAATTACATTAACAGAAAACATATGCTAAATAAAGAGCACAGGACTTAACTGCATGCATTGTTACCTACTGTCAGCTCTAAATGACTATCCTGTGGCTGTAAAACACAGTTTATTCATTCATTGTTACCTACCTGAATATTTGTTTGGTATTCCTAGATTTCTCGGAGTACCACCAAAGCTTGACTGTGAAAATCCTGTACCAGGAGAAGGTGTATATGGAGCATGAGTAAGTATTTTGTACAACCTAAATATATCTCTTTGCATGCTGGGTATTTTTTTTGTGTGCAACAATTGTTGTCTGCTACTGTTCTAAAAATAGAATTTTCAAAGTTTCTTTTCAAAACAGGGTCAGAGTGTCAAACAGTTTGGATCCTGATGAGACGCTGCGTTACGCCGCATCTCATCGGAATCCAAACTGTTGCAAAGGTAATCACTGTGGAACATGAATCCGCCGCTAGCATGCAAAGAGTTAATATATGTGGTAAGTTATTTCTCACCATCTTAGTTATATTAGAGCAGAATGACCTCCCTTGATTAGGTGAAGATATCACAAGCATTTGTGAATTCAAGGGAGGTAACTGTCTCATAATCAAGAAAAATCCATTTTTAGCTTGCCTGTCTTTTGAAGAAAAAAAACAATCACTCGGTAGTTGCATTCGTTTGCGTTGTTGTCGTCATCTGAAATCTCAACGTTGGTCATAACTTCTTCAATTTTTCATCTACAACTTCTATGTTTGGTATTTATATTCATCTTGACAAGTCCTATCCAGACATACCAAAATATTTTACCAATTCACCTTGACCTTAACCCTTGACCAAAAATTAATGTATTTTCCATTGATCTTCAAAAACAGACAAGCCCTGGCACACACATGGGGTCTGTATATATGTTACAGTAAAGCTTTACTTTGTGATTCATAAGTTTAAAAAGTGTAACAAAAGATGAAAAAGTGTAACAAAAAGTAGAAAAATATATATATATTTTTTTTTTTTACAGTTTTCAAAATATAGTAAAGATTATTTAAAGCTCTCATTAAAGCAAGCGGGATAGAAAAGACATTGTTTCTAATAACTCCCTAGATACACATATTTATTCCTTAAATTAATTGTTACTAATGAACCTATTACCGCATACATACACATTTTAATTATGTTAATTTATTCCTCAGCTCAAAAATATTGTTCCACTTGATAAAATAATGAATAATTAAAAAGATACTTAAATATGCCTTGTATATTTCATGTTCAAGACTTTGTAGCTGCTTTAAGCTACCATCTGCTATGATATATAAAATAATTCCTATATTCTATCAGATGATAGTTTGAAGCAGGCTGAATGTGAAGCAGAATGCTTTCAACCTGCTTTAAGGTATAACCTGTTTTAATAATAATAGAAACAGACTGAGGTAATGAGTTAAATCCTCCTTATTACAGAACTGCCTGGCAGATCAGTTTCATCATCCAATATGTCCATGATGGCGTCACCTGGACTGTCCATCCGCTGTTTGTCCAGGCAATCACAGAGAAGCTTCTGATGAACAACTTCACAGTGACAGGTCTGAATAGCCAGGCGTACAGTCTGTATGATGGCCACTACAGTCAGAGCAGGGTACTGAGGAGAGGTTATGGGTTCAACATACTGTTTGAGAATGTAGTGTATACTAGTGACTGGGACGGCATGGAGACTGAGATACAGAAACAGTGGTGTACTCACTCAGGTAATGTTTTAAGCACTTTCCTCAAAGCTTGTTTTAATCCTTTAACCCATAGTCTGTTTTTAGTTTTGAAGACCGGTGCATGATCACTTAAAGCAGGTTGAAAGTAAAGCAGAATATGCCTTAAGGCACATTCTCATTTGCAGGTTGAATGTAAAGGAGAATGTGCCTTAAGGCACATTCTCCTTTATTTTCAGCCTGATTTAAGCTCCTATTTAAAAAGGTACAAAAGTGCCTTTTCTATTTAATCTTCAAAACTTTGTAGCTGCTTCAAATTGTTTGCAATATAACACATTTTTTTTCTCCACAAATGCATTTATTGGAAAAGAATGATGTATGTATGTTCAAAAATTGCAACCTTTGCTTTGCTTTGTAAAGTATATTTCTTTGAAACAACCATATAAGTGTTTCATTCATGAGTTTTGTTATTTTGTTGTAGGCAAATGCTTTGTTAAAGCCAACATAAAAGATGAGGAGCATGTTGTGGACAGCACTGGGTGAGTATCATACAATTGGTATATACTTCAGGGCTCCAGATAAGTGGGAGTAAACTGAACAAATCCATATAGAATCTGTCATGAGTTGATCTTTGAGACAAGCTGATCTCAACCAAGTCTAGAATGGAAATAATATTAAGAGAGCCTTGGCGAGCTTGATAACTTTTCTATTCTAGATGAGGTTGATATCAGCTTGTCTCAAAGATCAACAGGTGACAGATTAAGGCTTGTTGGTCAGTCTATTAACTCATTTACTCCTTAGATGGACATTCTAGATAATACTAGTTTTGTCTAATCCATTTTTTACTATTTAGAGTTGCTTTTTACAATATATCTCAAAATCACAAACAGTGCAGACCCTGATCAGAGGGCTCCCGCAGGAGCCCTCTGATCTAGGTGTACACTGTTTGCAAAGGACATGTGTACTCTTCACAGGTACAATGTTTGTAAATGATGAGTATACTTGTTGCTATAGGGTTTCATGAGTTAACTCTTTTCACCACTGAAACACTATCGAGTGTCACTTCCTTCTCCAAATATTTCAGATATTAATGGTTATTTATTGATAGTGTTGAAAACAGGTGGCATGTGTTAAAAAGATAAATGAATTACATACCTCAAAATATGATGATTCTACTTTCTGTTTTATCCATTCTAGATTGATTTTATAGGAACCACTGCTATGTCCCTCAGCCATTACCACATAGCCTGTGTCTAGTTTTGAAGATAATTGACCATTTAAAGCAGGTTGAAAGTAAAGCAGAATGTGCCTTAAGGCACATTCTGCTTTACTTTCAGCCTGCTTTAAGCTATTATCTGCTATAAGAAAGAAAATATTTCTTGTGGTTCTTATTTGTGACAGTGTAAATTGGAACTATTTTCTTCAGTAAAGGAATAAATTAAAGGTGTAAAAAGATGTATTTATGGGGTAATGGGTTAATACAATTTTGTAATACATTCTGCTATATCTCCACAGGTGTTCAGTTCTTTTGACTTCCCAATCTTTGACTTTATACCTTTAATTTTACTTTCAGTACAACATACTGGCGTCTTGTATATTTCCTGTCATTTGATGCCCAAGCCACAATCCAGGTAGAAAATCCTCACAAGTTGCTATGGCGACCAACAATTGATTACTATGAGAGCAAGTTTGGATTTAACTACACCAGTACCAGTGTAGACCTAGTGTACATGCATAGCTACCTGTTCTCCCTGTATACCAGCTCCAGTACCAGCACAGCTCGGACAGAACTCATAGATCTGGTTCATCAATACTGGAACCATGAAATCAATGGTAAGACTATTATATTACAAAGTATTGTTTGGATTATTTTTCTTAACCCTGTAGCATTTTATGCCTTCAATTTATTCCTCCATTGGAGAAATAATTCTGCTTTATAAATTCATGAATATGTACCATTTTGCTATATCCTGGTAGATTGTAGGTAGCAGCAGGCTGAAAGTAAAGCTGCACCTGCTTTCAGTGATCACCCTTCTTCAAAACTAGAAACAGTGAATGGGTTGTCTTTCATAATCCATAATCATTTTATTTTGATATTTTAATGCTGAAAGTTTATGTATAGTTTGCAAAGAGTGTAGAGTTACTGATCTGCACTATTTGTTTCATTCTTTTTTATGCCCCTATAGGCAGAGATATAGTAAACGCATTGTCCGTCTTTCCATCACAAATTTCTTGTCCAGTATGTAACTTCCCTATTGATCCATGGATTTCAAAAGAACTTGGCACAAATGTTTACCCGACAAAGACAATGTGTCTCTTTTAACTTAACTTCCATACTCATGGGTCAAAGGTCAAGGTCACAGGTTTCAATTAGATTGTCACAAATTTTGAGTCTGGTCTGTTTTCCTTTATAGTTGAATGGATTGTAAAATAACTTGTTTAAAATGTTTACCAAACCAGGACAATGCATCATGTTTAACTCCCATATCAATGGGTCAAAGGTCAAGGTCACAGGGTAGGATAACGTCACAAATTTAGTGTCCAGTTTGTTTTTGTTAAAATTGTGAATGCAGTTCAAAATAACTTGGCATAAATGTTCACCAGACAAAAATGATTTGTCACATTCAATACCTATGTGTATGGGTCAAGGTCACAGGTTTTGATTTTGATGTCCAGTCTGTCATTCTTAATCTATGAATGGATTTCAAAAAAGTTTGGCACAAATGTTCACCACATGAAGACAATGTTTCCCATTCAACTTTTTTGGCCATGGGTCAAAGTCAAGGCCACTGTAGGACAAGAATTTCATGTCTGGCAATGTAGGTAATATCTCCATAGAACTGAACAATTTGTTTGTGCCATGTTCAACTCCCTTACTAGCGTATCAAAAGTCAAAGATATGCATGGGTACAATTCTGTTTGACAAAAAGGCAGTTAGGGGTTTTGTCACACTACCGTGACATTTCTGGTTTATAAAATGTTTCTAAATTACCCCAAAACTACGCCCTTTTCACACCTTGAAATTATTCCACCTATGACGAAAATAGTTCAACTTTATACAGTCATGAATATGTACTGCAGAATTTTTTTCTTTATCCTAGCAGATGATAACTTAAAGCAAGTTGAAAAAAATAATAATTTGCCTTAACCCTTAGCCTGCCAGTCACGACTATAGCTCCATATGCAAACAGCTTGGATCCGGATGAGACGCAGAGTAACTCGGCGTCTCATCCGGATCCAAGCTGTTTGACACTCGGACAAAATTTTCAGCAATTTTGAGCAACTTTGAAGCACTTTGAAACTTGAAGCAGACGAGAAATATAGCAGACGACAATTTATTTGGCGGGCTAAGAGTTAAGACCTTTGCATTCTGCTTTACTTTCAACCTGCTTATAGTGGACATCTATTTTCAAAATTGTAAACTTGCTTTGAAGTACATGTAATGGGTTACAGTAGCCCCAAAAAATCAACATTAACTGGTTATTTGTCAAAAGAGGTATATTCCATATGAACTATTCATCATAAAAAGGATAATTTCTAAGACAAAAGAATTGAATCTTAATTAACAAAAACAAAAATTTTCAACATTGTGAGTGTACTGCCATAGCTTTGTGAAATGAACTAGGGATGTTATGGGAGTATGTTTTGTTTATTTTATAGGTGTATCTATTAACTGGTGGACCAATGCAGAGATGAAGATCATTAAACAGATTCCGGTTGGCACCTCAAGGTACAGTAGTTTCCTAAGTTGATTATTCCAGGCTTCAGATTTCTCCTTTATGCATCAATTAAACCCTACTCCAAGGTTGTAAAGCCTTTGAGTTGAGTCTGAGATGATTTGAGCTTTCTGGTTACTTTAACCTTGCTTTAAGCTTTACATAGTTTTATACAATCATTTAGCCTTCTTTTTAACTGCCGTTATAGAGAGGTTTAACTGTATGTTATTAAAACTACAGTTAAACCTCTCTATCATGACCATCAAGTTGCGTTAATCATTAGGTGTTGCTTTGAGAATCATATTTATCGTTTTGAAAACATTATCATTACAGCCGTAACTCTTTCTTAAATTATATGTTTGTATTGCAGTGGCTATGTGTGGCTGTTCCAGTGTGCCGTGTTTTACAATGTTCATGTGATAGTTTTACTATATGTTTGTATTGCAGTGGCTATGTGTGGCTGTTCCAGTATGCCCTGTTTTACACTGGTCATGTGATAGAGAGGTTTACTATATGTTTGTATTGCAGTGGCTATATGTGGCTGTTCCAGTATGCCCTGTTTTACATTTGATCATAATTATAATAGTTGTACTACATGTTTGTATTGCAGTGGGTATGTGCGGCTGTTCCAGTATGCCCTGTTTTACACTGGTCATGTGATAGAGAGGTTTACTATATGTTTGTATTGCAGTGGGTATGTGCGGCTGTTCCAGTATGCCCTGTTTTACACTGGTCATGTGATAGAGAGGTTTACTATATGTTTGTATTGCAGTGGCTATGTGTGGCTGTTCCAGTATGCCCTGTTTTACAATGGTCTTGTGATAGATTTACTATATGTTTGTATTGCAGTGGCTATATGTGGCTGTTCCAGTATGCCCTGTTTTACATTTGATCATATAATAGTTGAACTACATGTTTGTATTGCAGTGGGTATGTGCGGCTGTTCCAGTATGCCCTGTTTTACACTGGTCATGTGATAGAGAGGTTTTACGATATGTTTGTATTGCAGTGGCTATGTGTGGCTGTTCCAGTATGCTCTGTTTTACAATGGTCTTGTAATAGAGAGGTTTACTATATATATTTGTATTGCAGTGGCTATGTGTGGCTGTTCCAGTATGCCCTGTTTTACAATTGTCTTGTGATAGAGAGGTTGTACTATATGTTTGTATTGCAGTGGCTATGTGTGGCTGTTCCAGTATGCCCTGTTTTATAATTGTCTTGTGATAGAGAGGTTGTACTATATGTTTGTATTGCAGTGGCTATGTGTGGCTGTTCCAGTATGCCCTGTTTTACAATGGTCATGTGATAGACTCACACACATGGCCAGGGGTAGATGTGACGATGCTCCAGTCTTTGACCAACTCCTCTACGTCCTCCTCCTCTGTACAGCTGAGCTTCGTGTCCTGGTCTGATCTACAGACAGATTACTATTTCCACCTCTACCTGGACACAGAAGTCTCCTGGCTGGACTATCATAAGTTTGAACACTATCTGCAGATGTACTGGGCCAAGTGGTTTGGAGGTAGGGCAAGGTTTTGTACAGTACAGAATACATTATTCTTGACTGTGTAAATGAAACGAAACTCAATGCAATAAAACATAACATAATGGTAATGTTTTGAAAGTTTTGCAAGTTCTAACTGTTTACTTTTATTTTGGTGGCAATTAATTTGGAACCTGATCAGACTCCGGGATACAATCCAAATTTATTGCCTAAATGCATTTATCGAGAAATGAAGGGCAGTCTGATCAAGGTCTACACTGTTTGTCTAGGCCTGTCTGAATACTTAGAATTTTGATTATAAAAATCAAACTTATAAATGTTTCCAAAAAAATCTCAAACACACAAAAATGTTTTTCCATTTTGAGAATTTGAATGTTTATAAATAGGTTGATGATAACCCTTTGTTTTTTATTAAGATAAAGAGAGGAATGAAGAGAGGAATGTTATGAACAGAATGTTATGAATGTGTAACTGAGTTGATGATGTATATTTTCAGATTGTTATTCATGCCTAGAAGTCCACATGAAGAATCAAGAACATGTAGTGGATAGTCATGGGTGAGTGCTCAAATCACCATGTTTAAAAAGAAACTTTAACATAATTTCTGTTTATAAAAATACTTTTCCTTAATACAATTTTGCTAAATACTGTAGAATACATTTTTCTGGAACTAGCTAATAAAACATAACTAATTAATAATAGACCATATTTTCCTGTTAGTTTTCCAAAGATTTTGTTTAGAATTTATTTTATACCGTCATGAAACAAAGACAGTAAGACCTAGAGTAAGTTGGCATTTGATCAGGATTGAAACTGTTTACAAATGATCGAGTTCTGTTTCTTCCATTTTGAAGACAGGTGAACCCTTAAAGCAGGTTGAAAGTAAAGCATCCTGTGTTAAGCTACCAACTGCAAGGATATAGAATATATCTCTGATAGTACAAGCTCATGACTGTATAAAGTGGAACTATTTCTTCAGTTGAGAAATAAACTAAAGACATAAAAAAATCAGTATGTATCATTATGGAGTAAAAGGTTAACCCTTTACCCTATAAATAAGCCTTTTCATGCCTTTAATTTATTCCTTCACTGAAGAAAATAGTTTTTATTTAAACAGTCATCACTATGCACATAAGAAATATATTCTATATCCTAGCAGTGTATAGCTTAAAACAAAATACGCTTTCAACTTTTTTAAGTGATCACTTGTCTCCAGAACTTATAAATAGGCTTTGAGGTAATGGGTTAAGTCTTTGCTGCACACTAGCGGCGGATATATCTGCCACAGTGATTACCTTTGCAAACAGTTTGGATCCAAATGAGACGGGGCGTAATGCGGCGTCTCATCAGGATCCAAACTGTTTGACACTCTGACAGTGTTTGAAAAGAAAATAAGAAAATTCTAATTTTAGAACACCAGCAGACAACAATTGTTGCAGATGAATAAATTACCCAGCACATAAAGAGTTAAAGGGTCAGTTTCACTTTGCAGGATCTCTCACTGGAGACTAGATTACCTATTATCCTACAATGGAACCACCATTAAACCAACCAGCATGCCTCCTGTAGATTACACAGACTTTAAGACCAATTTCACCATCAGTGGACCTAGAGGTCGTTACCATGTCACCAAAAATCTTGACCTTCACCGCAAGGTCATTTCCTGGCAATACTACAGTTGGTTGTCCACTTGGCAATGGATACCGCCATCCCAGTACGCCAATTTCTCCCGCCATCTAACAGAGTTCTACAGCAAACACTTTAACGGTACTTATAACACTCTTCTGATTGTCATTCAAATCAAAAGTATAAAAATAGATTGATGTTGACTGCAAAAAATATGTTTATAAGATATAATTATATATCTCTATACAAAAAAAAGAGTTCATTTTTTTCTATTTTACTTGAGTTATGAAACACTTAGTTCTAACAACAAGCTGAAAAATAACTCAAATAAAATTCTCCATGGCATTGACATGGATGGTCATTTTTCAAGATACAGAATACATTTTACAGAATACATTTTCCTCCTGCACTTTTATCAGGACATCAAGACTAATGTTTTTCTATGAAAGAAAAAATGGGGTTAAATGAATGTTGTTTTTTTCGTGACAGGTTCAAAGGTTGAAGTTGGTGTGTTGTCGGAGAGACAGTATGTAGACAGCAATGGGTAAGTAGTGAAGGAATCAGGGGCCCGTGTCCTAAAACTTCGTACAACAAAAACGATTTTAAGTTGGATTAATCATTATAAAAGTCTGAATTATTATTTATTTCTCCATCTTATCCTGTCTTGTGACAGGATTAAATGCATGAATCAGAAATTAAATGTATTTTAAAATTTTGACTTACGACCATTTTTGCCGTACAAAGTTTTATGAAACGGGCCCAAGATCATAATCTGGCTACTCTGAGTCTAGGAAATTAAGTTATTACCCATAAATTGTGTGTCTAAGATAAAGAGAAAGTCAAAGAGTCGGTCAGAGAGAAAGTGAGATAATAAATAAAATCTTTTATTGCATAAGCCCTGTTCATAATGAAACCACTTTGCATGAGTGTAAACTTTATAAACAGTGTAAACCCTAATCAGAGGCTCCTTAACTCATTACCCCATAGCCTGTTTCTAGTTTTGAAATAGGTGACCCCTTAAAGCAGGCTGAAAGTAAAACAGAATGCTATCATCTGCTAGAATAGAATATAGAAAATATTTGTTATGATTTTTATTTTTGAATTATGGACCTGTAAAAAATATACTGATAACATTTGCAAACAGTGCAAACCCAGATCAGTGGGCTCCTATAGGAGCCCTCTGACCAGGGTCTACACTGTTTGCTAAATTAGACCAGTATTTATTAAACTACCCAGAATTCCAAGTAGACTGATACATGTTTTGGTAATTTAAAAGATATGCAGGGAACCTAATAACTCACAAGAGTTACAGTCGAAACTCTAGATACTTTGAACTCGCTTAAATCGACCTTACCAGTATTTTATAAGTTTAATTTCGATAATTCGATCCCGGATAAGTTGAACATACCCGTATTTCAAAATTAAAACGTGGCTCAGCCACGTTTTAACTTTAAATATGGATATGTTCAAACGAACGGGATTTCGAAGTATTGACTTTCGACTAGACTTAGTGTTGAAAGAGTTAAAGATGTGTTATATTTCAGGCATTCCGTTTGGAGACTTCCTTTCTATGTGAAAGTAGATGGCAAGGTTGTCCATCCATCACAGTTGCCGAAACTTGATTGGTCGAAGTTTGCTAGTTCCCTGTCTGTAAAATCTGTAAAGGGAACCAGCTATAGAATTCTGACTGGCAGAAAGGCCTTTGCAAAGTCTTCACTGTTGACTGTGGATCTGCAGCACAAACTGTCCTCAACACACTACCATAAACTAGAGACTGCATTGACACAGGCCTGGATAAAACAGCATACAGGTTAGACTGTCATAAGCACTTTATTTAACCCTTCTCATGGGGAACAAAAGTTTTCTTTTATAAAAATATCAGGGCTGCCATTTCTCTGGATTTTTTTTGCAATCTTCGGAATTTTATTCTAGCAGATGGTAGCTTAAAGCAGGCTCAAAGTAAAGCAGAATGCGCCTTTAGGCTCAAAGTAAAGCAGAATGCGCCTAAAGGTGCATTCTGCTTTACTTTAAACCTGCTATAAGTAATTGTGCTTGAAAAATAGAAAATTAAAAATCTTATGATTTTTCATGACCAACTTATGGCAGCCCTGAAATATGCTTGACTTGAACATATTACTCCGTACATGTTTACACCTCAAATTATTTCTACACTATGGAAAGTAGTCCCCATCTAGGAAGTCCTGAACATGAGCACTGAAGGTATTTCCAATATTTCAAGATGGTAGGTTAAACAAGTTATTTTCTGGAAAAATGCTTTATTTTACATATTTAAAAGTGTCTTTTTCCTCCCCAATGGCGTATGTAGTTTAATCTGAGTGTCAAACTTCTTGGCATAAGGAGCTTCTGTTTTTCAGTCAGTCTGCCGTCCCCACATTCAACCCTAGTGACGAGTATACTCATCAGTAACAAACAGTGTACCTGTGAAAAGTATGCTTGTTCTTTACAAATAGGGTAGACCCCCAATCAGAGGGCTCCTAAGGAAGCCCTCTGATCAGGGTCTAAGCTGTAATGTCATTTTGCAAATGCATTTTAAAATCAAGCCTAACTACAGTCAAACTTCAATATCTTGAACTCGCTTAACTCGAACTATCCGATAGTTCGACACATTAACTGCATTATTTCATGCTCGGTCCAGTCGAAAATACCAATATTTCAAAGTTAAAACGTGGCTAAGCCACGTTTTAACTTTGAAATACGGGTATGTTCAACTAAACCAAGTTCGAGATATTGAAGTTTGACTGTAGTAAAAATATTTACAAACTGGAATTATCATTGGAAGTTTCAAGTATGAATGAGTTAACACTAAACTGTCTTAAATCAAGCTTATGGGGGAATTAAGGGTTAATCAGCATCCCTTTATTCCTATATAATTAATTGTGAGTTTGTTTTCTATTCACAGAATTCAGTGGGTCAACTGTAGAAGTAAAGGTCAAAGGTCAGGAGGAAGTTGTTGACAAATATGGGTAAGACTAAAACATTGTCACTTCTAATAAAAAATTCACTTTCATAGCATTCGGAACATTCCATCGATATCCGAATTGTCAGCCGAGATTTTCAGTTCTACTTTCTGTTTTGGCATAGTAACCAATGAAAATCAAGATGGCACTTGAAGTAATGCCACATAGCATTTATAATAAAATGTAGTTTCTTTCATTGCATTCAAAATTTGTATGGCTTAACCCATTACCCCGTAATTACACTTTTTATGCCTTTAATTTATACCCTCACTGTAGAAAATAGTTCCAATTTATACAGTTATGAATATCTATCAAAAGAATTGTTTTCCATATTCTAGCAGATGGCAGCTTAAAGCAGGCTAAAATAAAGCAGAATGCGCCTTCAGACACATTCTGCTTTACATTCAACTTGCTTTAAGTAGATACCTGTCTTCAAAACTAGAAACAGGGTATGGGGTAATTGGTTTACTTGATCACAACTCAATCGAAAATCCTATATCCTTGCGGACTGTAGCTTAACCCTTTACCTCATAGCCTGTTTCTAGTTTTGAAGACAGGTGACCACTTAAAGCAGGTTGAAAGTAAAGCAGAATGCGCCTTAAGGCGCATTCTGCTTTGCTTTTAACCTGCTTTAAGCTACCATCTGCTAGAATATAGAAAATATTTCTTATGAAACATATTCATGATTGTATAAAAATGGAACTATTTTTTAGAGTGAAGGAATAAATCAAAGGCGCAAAAAAGGCGTATTTATGGGGTAATGGGTTAAAACAGGTTGAAGGTGAAGCAGAATGTGCCTTATATAAGGCACATTCTGCTTTAATTTCAACCAGCTTTAAGTGGTCATGCGCCTGTCTCAAAACCTAGAAACACGCTATGGGATTAAGGGTCAACATAATTTGCTGGTAGAAGCCTCCAACAATTAAAATAGTAAATTTTCTCTTTTATGGGGGAAAGGAACTTAGCATTAGGTTTGAACTTTTCTGTTTGAACTATGCATATTTATGATATTTCAGCCGATCTGCCTGGAGGATATTGTACAGTATGAGTGTAAATGGCACACAAGTTGATAAACAGACGGTAACTGGCGTAAATATGACAGATCTCTCAGCAGCTCTACTGATGTCAGGCACTGATGCACAGGTATGCAGAAAAATTATATACAGTTTCCCCTTCCTAATATACATACTTGTATTAACACATTCAACCCTAGTAATGAGTATTCTCGCCATAAATGAACAGTGTACCTATGAAGAGTACACTTGTCCTATGCAAACAGTGCACACCCTGATCAGAGGGCTCCTATAGGAGTCCCCTGGTGAGAGCTTACACTGATTTTGTAATATATTCTCAAAATCAATCCTTACTGTTTAGAAATGGACTAGACTTAGTTGGTGACTGGAATTATTAATTTTAAGTCTCAGGAGTTAATGATATCAAACAATGATGTCCATTGTAAACAGATTGTACCATTCTGATCATGGTCTACACAGTTTGTCATATTGCTCCTAGGCCATTTGAACTTGGTTCTTTCATATATATCCCAGCTTGGATAGGTCGTACAAATATGCCTGTTCAACCATTTGTTTCAATGAAAATTAATTGTAAACAGGAATTGTTCTTTTGAGGTTTAAACCATTACCCTGTAATCTGTCTCTAGTTTTGAAGACAGGTGATCACTTAAAGCAGGTTGAAAATAAAGCAGAATGCGCCTTAAGGTGTATTCTGCTTTACTTTCAGCCTGCTTTAAGTTGTCATCTGCTAGAACATATTTCTTATGATGCATATTCATGACTGTACAAGGTGGAACTACAGCGTTCCCTCTCTACAACGACATCCAATGGGAGACAAAAAATATGTGCGTTGTTCTGAGGGAGTCGTTACAGGGAGGGAAAATGGCTTACATTTGCAAACAGCTTGAATCCAGATCAGACGCCGCGTGACGCGGCGTCTGATCTGGATTCAAGCTGTTTGTCACTCGTTATTAAGTCTTTTCTGTCAAAATGTCCATTATGTAACTTTGAGAAAACAGCAGACGACAAATCTAAAGCAGACGGTATTGCAGCCATGAAAAGCGTTAGACATAATTGTCTTGTTTGGGGAACAGTAGCAAGGGTCGTTGTACGGAGGGAGTCGTTGTTGAGAGGGCCGTTGTAGGGAGGGAACACTGTATTTTCTTCTGTTGGAGGAATCAATGAAAGGTGTAAAAAGGCATATTTATAGGGTAATGGTTCAAGAGACCATTGAGATAAAGATGTTTGTCTTTGTGTTCAGGTTTCCCAGTTGATGGCATCAGACGACTATGTCTCAACAAATGAGCTTCTGTCTGTATACCTGGACACAAACATCAACTTGCTGGATATACCCGAGGCTGAGAGGGTCCTTACAGACCAATGGAGAAAACAGTTGAACCAGCCTGGTCTCAATGTCCATATTGTGAGGCAGAAAGAGTACACCAGCACAACAGGGTGAGTGAGCTATCATATTGCTTTAACTCTTTGAACCCTAGTCACGCATATATGCGTCATTTTCAAACAATGTACCTGTGACGAGTACACTTGTCCTATGCAAACAGTGTTGACCCTGATCAGAGGGCTCCTGAAGGAGCCCTCTGATCAGGGTCTTCACTGTTTGTCATTTTGACATATATTGTAAAAATCAACTCTAAAAGTCAAAAATGGACTAGACCTAATAGAAAACTAGAATTGTCCATTTGAAGTTTCAGGGAGGAAAGAGTTAATAGTCATACCTCATTAAAGTTTTAGTCTTTGTTCCCTTTATTTTGTAACCTTAGAATAAGTTCGCTGATGTTTGCTGATGTACTGTACTCCCCTCCCTACAACTGCCCCATCCATAGTCTGTTTCTAGTGCTGAAGAATGGTGGTCACTTAAAGCAGGTTGAAAGTAAAGTAGAATGTACCTTAAGATGAATGCACCTTAAAGCACATTCTGCTTTACTTTCAACCTGCTTTAAGTATTCAACAGTTTTCAAAACTAGAAACAGGCTATGTGGTGAAATGGGTTAAAGGTTGGACCATCTGAATTACAGCGTTCCCTCTCTACAACGATATCCAATGGGAGCCAGCAGTTGAGTTTGTTGTACATAGGGAGTCGTTAGAGGGAGGGACATTTGCTTAATTTTGCAAACAGCTTGACTCCAGATCAGACGTCAAGTAACATGGCGTCTGATCTGGAGTCAACTATTTGTCCCTAGTCATTAAGTTTTTTTCTGTCAAAATGTCTGTGATGTAACTGTGAGAAAAACAGCAGACGACAATTTTAAATAGACGATATTGCAGCCATGAAAAGGTTGGCTTGGGCGGGAAAAGCCACAAAGGTGGTTGTCAGGAGGGAGTCGTTGTTGGGAGGGCCATTGTAGGGAGGGAATACTGTAACCCTTTCCACCATCCCATCCTGCCTTTTAGCGCAATAACTTGTTCCTCATAGAGATACCTTTTCATGCTTTTATCACACCTTATTAACCCTTTCCCCCATAGAAGCGACTTTTAGCGTATTAAATTTATTCCTCCGCTGAAGAAAATAGTTCCAGTTTATACCCTCATGAACAATAACCATTACAAATATTTTATATAGCCTAGCATATTTTGCTTAAAGCAGGCTGAAAGTAGAGCAGAATGTGCCTTAAGGCACATTCTGCTTTACTTTCAACCTGCTTTAAGTGGTCACCTGTTTGTCAAAACTAGAAACAGGCTATGAGGTAATGGGTTAAAGAAGCATAGAAAAGTATTCCTGCATCTGGACACATGGATTCTTAAAGCAGGCTGAAAATAAAGCAGAACACTCTTAACCTTTTACCCCATAGCCTGTTGCAAATAGGTGACTACTTAAAGCAAGTTGAAAGTAAAGCAGAATGCACCTTAAGGAACATTCTGCTTTACTTTCAGCCTGCTTTAATGTACCATCTGCTAGAATGCCGGTAAAGAAAATATTCATTATGAAGCATATAAATTGGAACTATTTTTTCAGCGGAGAAAAAAACTGAATGCGCAAAAAGACGCTTCTATGGGGGAAAGGGTTAAGGAGCAGTCTGCTTAACTTTGATCATGTTTAAAACAACCACTTGTCTTATAAAATGGAAACAAGCTATCAAGGAACGGGATAGCACTGTTTTACCAGTAGAGGAACTTCTCTAATTTCACAAATGGCCTGTATATTGCAGGGCAAGTGCCTGGAGGATTCAGTACCAACTGAGCATGAATGGCACCAGGATTCCAGGAGAACAGTTGCCTGACCTTGACCTTGACAAACTCTCAACTGTTCTGGCACCAATAATAGGTAGTCAGGGAGAGAAATACTCTGTTGTGAAGAAAACAGATGGTTACCATGACTACAGCACACATTACTCACTTGTTCTGGGTACCAAAATAACAGGAGAAAAGATGAAACAATTTGAGACTAATCTCAGGTTGGCATGGCAACAGTATAAACCAGGTGAGTTTTCAGAGTTAAAATCATGTTTTTATTTAACAGTCACTCTTGTATTAAGTGAACACTTAAAACTTGAAATAGCTTATGGGGTAATGACTAAATCAACCATGTCTTCCATGTCCCTGGCCAAACAGCAGCTGGTTTGGACTTACAATGTTTGCATTGCCATAAATCTGGTTTGTCATGGTACAGCTGAAATATATGTGTTATATAGCGGCATCTGATCAGGATCCAAATTGTTTACAAGTAACCATTGTACTTGGCAGTGAAGGGGTTAAAATAGAATGAAGTTATGTTTGTGCTCCACAGATTGGAAGAACCTGCAGGTTGATGTTGTATCCCAGGAAGAGATCACTAACAAGTATGGAAAATCATACTGGGAGCTGGTGTACTTCGTATCCAATGGCAACATGACCCTTGACTCCAGGGAAGAGTTGGGCATCAACATGTCCACTGTAGGGGCTGTTCAAGGACCAAGAGGGAACTTTGAGGTGATAGGGAAGATGCGTTCAAGTTATGAGAGATATGAGAAAGATGCCTTCCATGTATACCTGGACCATAAGGTGGATAGAGAGTCACAACACAAGCTGGAGTTGGCCTTACAGAAACAACTGGAGAGCAAGTACACAAGTAAGTCAATCTCTTAACCCTTTACCCAATAAATACGCCTTCTTACCACATTAATTTAGTCCTCCACTGAAGAAAATAGTTCCAATTTATAAAGTCATGAATAGTTACCATAAGAAAGAAATACTATAACCTATCAGATAGTAGCCTAAAGCAGGCTGAAAGTTAAGCAGAATGCGCCTTAAGGCGCATTCTGCTTTACTCTCAACCTGCTTTAAGTGGTCAAACGTATTCAATTCTAGAAAGACGTCTATGGGGTAATGGGTTAAACATATTCAGGGCTCTAGATAAGGGAAGTATTTCAAAAACTAAAATCTTTATTTCTGCATTAAACCCTTTGGTTTAAAATCTTTTAATTTCTGCATTAGACCCTATTGTGTCACTACTCATTAGAATGGTCTCCTTGAGACCATGCTAAATGATTATTTTAACACACCTCGCACATAACCCTATATAAACAAAGAAGGAACATATCTGTGTTTAAATTCTCAATAAAACATGCATGCACTGTAACAGCTTAACGTGATGTAATATGTATTTGAAAATTTTAGCACAAAAAAATGTAGTGCCTTTCAGTTGGTGCAAATTTTGGATAAGTTGAAGTGTTAGAATCGAAATAATAAATTAATACAAGTGTTTTATCACGTAATAGAAAACAGGTAGGAGTTGAGATAATTTATTATTTCTTTAGTAACACCATAGGATTTGGTGTTAAAATTAGTGAGCAAATGTTGGATTTATTCAGTTTACTGCCCCTTTTCTGGGACCCTGAATGTATGCCTCATTTTCTTTTAGGTCTGGCTGGAGCAATAAAGGTGATGTTTAATGGACATGAGGAGCAGATAGATGAAGCAGGGAACACTGTATGGAAAGTCACCTATTTCGTCAAAGTACATGACCAGACCATCCCCAAAACAGCCTTGGAGAAACTAGATCTGACAAAGCTTGCAGCCAAACTAACATTTAAAGGTAGGAAAGTAATTTTGTTCTGTGTAATACAACATTTGACACATATAGCATATGTCATTAGTCATTGTTTAAGACAAGCTGATCTCAAACAGCAATGTTGTTCTATGTAATACAGTGCTCCCTCCCTACAACGACCTTCCCAACAAAGACTCCCTCCTCACAACGACCCCGGAGTCCCAGAAATCCGGAATCCTCGGAATACCGAACTTTCTGTCCGGTCCTGATTTTTTTCCTTCATATTTTAACCAAAAGTAAGTCTCAGAAAACCGGAACCTCAGAATTCCGAAAACCGAACGATTTTCTCGGACAAAAATGTTCAGATACACATAAAATTAACTCGGAAAACCCAACATCCACTGTATTTATCACCTCGCCGCTCAAATTTGACCATTGCGATCATGGTAAATTTATTCAACCGAGTTGACCGTCAAACACATCTGGGACACTTAGCGTATGTGTTAAGATTGCGTAATGGGTGGGGTGTTTATTGGAGATGACACGGGTATTTCACGGTTGTGACACTTGATTGCTTATTAAAATAAGGCTCCAATCTGACAATGCTGCAGTGACAAAAATGCGTTCCATTGTTCGTAGTTTGTTTCGAAGTACGTCGCAACACTTGTGTTTAGAATTCAAATATTTATAAAAGTTCAGTACGGCATTCTGAAGACAGAAAGAAAGGAAATAACTCAGTTATATTTCATAATTATTATTTGCAATTGCATACTGAATGAGTGTGTTGTAGAAGCAAAGTCTTACTGTATAAACAACCGATAAATTAGGTCATCTAATAAACTACGCAAAACGAAAACACCGACACTCGATTTGCACAGCAAAATTTCCTTTAGCGACATATTCACAAATTAGGAAACGTTCTTGATTATACTGAATCTACGAACTTCCATAGAATAATGTACTGCTCGAAATGCGAATAAAGTAAGCCTAACAAAGTTAAAACTATGGCGGTTGTTTCGTTTTATAATGGTTGCGACAATCTAAAAATTGAAGTGTTTATTCAAAACACAGATGCTTCTAACCTATGCATGGGAATACGTTTATATCCTAAAAATACAGAGTATACACGAGTGCACATTATATGCGGCAAAAGACTGTAAATAAATATTGAGCTTTTGCTAAAAATGCTCTGTCGTATTGAAAGTTTATTCTCATTCTTGATCATTCTATCAAACAGTTTTGATCTAGATGAGAATTCACTGTTACGTTCATGTTATTGAGTTATAGGTCCAGTCTGTGAAGATGCCTCAGCCTGAATGTTAGCACTGATTCATGAACAACTCAGAAAACCGAACACCTCAGAAAACCGAACTTTTTACCTGGTCCGGAGGGTGTTTGGTTTTCCGAGGTTTTACTGTATATTCTGACAGATGATAGCTTAAAGGAGGTTGAAAGTTAAGCTGAATGTGCACATTCTGCTTTACTTTCAACCTGCTTTAAGTAATCACCTGTCTTCAAAACTAGAAACAGGCTATGGAATAATGGGTTAACTGTATAAAAGACAGATGACAGCTCAAAAACTAGAAACAGGCTATGCCTATCTTCAAAATTAGAGACAGGCAATGGAGTAAAGGATAAAAATAAAGAGGTGATTCTAATGAGTTTTACACCACCATAGAAATTTGTAAAGAAGAATGTTCAATTTCTTTTCAGATTTCAGTAACCATGGTTACAGTATCAAGGACATTACCCACCATCAAGTGAACAGTTACAGAGACAGTTTCCATGTGTTACTGAAAACTAAGGTTGCACCTGAAAACTTCCCCATCGCAGCAGAAAGACTGACAGAGGCATGGAAAGCTACCTCAAAGGGTAAGGTAACCATGGTGATACTTACCAGGGCTGCCATTTCTCCAGATTTTTCCTAAATCTTCAAATTTTTTTCTAATACATAGTAGCTTAAAGCAGGCTGAAAGTAAAGCAAAATGCGTCTTAAGGCGCATTCTGCTTTACTTCCAGTCTGCTTTAAGTAGTCATGTGTCAACAAAACTAGAAACGGGGGATGGGGTAAAGGTACAATTCGTAAAATTGCACTTAAAAATGCAAATTTGGAAATCTTAGGATTTTTCACATCAACTTATGGCAGCCCTGACTTACAGTGTTGGAATCGGATATATACATCCTTTACAAACAATACAGATATAGATCATAGGTCATGGTCAGGTCCTGCACTGTTTGGGATACATTTAAGTATTTAGGGTCAGTTATTTAGCAGAACACTTATATAAAGTAAAACTTCTCTATTATGACCCTAGAAAGGACTTATTGATTATATTAAAGACAGATGTCGGCTGAAAACAAGATGAAAGTAAAGCTAAAAGGTCCTGCAGGAGCTTTGTTTTACTTTCATCTTGCTTGAAGTAACCCCCCCCCCCCCCCCTTCCTCCCCTGCAACCTCGCTTCAATCAACCCTCTAGAGAGAGACCCCTGGAGTTCAGGTGTAAGAACTTCCATGCGTGAAAGCAAGCCAGCTACCTGGAAAGGGGCCCACTGATGTGGATAATTGTCTCTGAACCTGTAGGTTAATCAAAAATCAGTTGAAGATGATGATTGATGAAGTACCTACCCCACTTAAACACAGAAATCTCACAACCTCCTTCTAATTCTAATAGAGAGTTTTTACTATAAGTGTATTGAAAATTCAAATTTGTAAGGGTTAACCCATTACCCAATGATTTTAGTTTTGAAGAAAGATGACTACTTATAGCAGGTTAAAAGTAAAACAGAATGCGCCTTAAGGTGCATTCTGCTTTACCTTCAGCCAGCTTTAAGCTACCATCTATGTTTTTTGTATTGTATGTTGATAACTGTAAATTAGAACTATTTTCTTCAGTGAATGAATACAGTTGAGGTGTAAAAAGGCATATTAATGGGGTAGTGGGTTAACACTTCTTCTGTTATATTGGCTGCTTTGAAATTATGGTTTGCAGCTTTTCTCAAATTATGTTTTATGCATTTTTGAATATGATGTATGTAGTAGGTTTTCTTTTTTTTCATTACAGAGTATCAGCAATGTGACTGTATATCTGTCAGAGTTACGGGCCTTGAAGAAGTTGTGGATAAAGACATGTAAGTACTCAATAAAACATACATAGCTGCCATTTCTCTAGATTTTGGAAGTCTTAGGATTTTTCATGACCAACTTATTGCAGCCCTGCACATAAATAAACTATGTCATGATATTATTGTATTGTAGTATAAAACAATGTAGACTAAACATAGCTGCATCTCAGACACAGCTCGCTTAAACCATTACCCCATAGCCTGTTTCTAGTTTTGAAAATAGGCTACTTCTTAAAGCAGGTTAAAAGTAAAGCAGAATGTGCCTTAAGGCACATTCTGCTTTACTTTCAGCCTGCTTTAAGCTACTACCTGCTTGAAAATAGATAATATTCCTTATGAATGTATAAATTTGAACTATTTGCATCAGTGGAAGAATATATTAGAGGCGTTAAAAAGCGTATTTATGGGATAATGGGTTAAATCAACATAGCTAGTATAAGACGATTCTAATGGATAGTGACACCATAGGGTTTTATTCAGAAATAAAGATTTTAGCTTTTGAAACACTCTCCTGACCTTGAGCTCTGCTGATTTATTATTGAACATAGGAATACTTACTGGAAGTTGACCTACTTCCTGATGAAGAACAACAAGACTGTAGAGTCCATGACCAGCGCTCATTTAGATCTACACCACCTACGAGAGGCCCTGGCGAAGGCAGGCAATGCTGTTACTGTGGCTACAGATACAGCCACTATGAAATTCTCTCGCACATTTTCATTCTACCTGAACCAGAACCTCAATCTGAAGGCTGATGTAGAAGGGGAGGTAACCATATTGTTTGCTGAAGCCTTGCGTGAGGCCTGGTTGCAGAAAACAAAAGGTATGTGAAATGTCAAGATGTGGTCAAACTTTGAAATTTTGTGATTAAACAGTAAAACCTCTCTTTTACGACCACTAAAAAGGGGCCAACTGATGACAGTTTAGAGCAACAGAAAGCCACTATGAGGGGCATTTATTTTATCATGGCACTTATACACGTAATATGAGATTTGTGCATACTTCATTCTGTCCAACCCTTAGATATATTCCTCTTTGACAGATATGTATTATTTTAGTATTTAAATTTCAATTTACAAGGGGTGCAATAGCCTATTTTTGGTATACCCCACAGACAGGAAGTGTTTTAAAATATTAGCCAGGTCCAGCTTAGGAAATGATAAAGGTTAATGTTCACATTTGTGTTACTTTTTTCTTCAGGATATTCCTGGACAATAAACCCAACAGCTGGTCTGCTGAGGAGCTTAAGATTTGTTGATCTGAAAACTGGGTAAGTATATCTCTTGATGATAGATAGAAATGAGCATGATCTGACAGACATTCTTAGCTCAATGCTCCAGGACAAACAACTTTTTAAAACAGGAGAAATGTAAGGCAGAAAGCTTCAATAGGAGTTATCAGCATTGCTTTTGTCTTGCATTAATCTGACACATGTCCTAAAGACAACTATATCCCTTTCCCCTATAGAAGCGCCTTTGAGTACATTCAGTTTATTCCTCCACTGAAGAAAATAGTTCCAATTCATACAGTCATGTACATGTACCATGAGAAATAGTTCCTCTGTTCTAGCAGGTGGTAGCTTTAAGCAGGTTGAGAGTAAAGCAGAATGTGCCTTAAGGCGCATTCTGCTTTACTTTCAACCTGCTTTAAGTAGTCACCTATCTTCATTACTAGAAATAGGCTTTGGGTGAAAGGGATATACTTTCTTTTCATTTCTAGATTTATACAAGTTCGATAGTATATGTACATGTACAAAACAGAACATAGATTTCTATACATGTAATGCTTTACTTCAAAGCCTGTTGGTAGTTTTGTAGACTTATGGTTGCATTAAAGCTGGGTGAATGTAAAAACTTAACCTTCTTTAAACGTTTACATGCTTTATGTTCTGCCTACTTTAAGTCTCCACCTGTCTGAATACAGGAAAATCTTTAGCGTTTCTTTAAGTAGGACATGGTATACGAGAAGCATGAAAAATTACATCGCTGATGGCTACAAAAGACATTGCTATGGGGTAAAGGGTTAATTTACTTGTATGTAGTGCATCATTACATATGCCACATGTCAAAAAACACATTAACCCATTATCCAATAAATTTGCCTTTTGATGCCTCTAATTTATTCCTTCACTAAAGAAAATAGTTCCAATTAATATAGCCAAGAATAAGTACCATAATAAATTGTTTCTACATCTTAGCAGATGTTAACTTAAAGCAGGCTGAAAGTAAAGCAGAATGTGCCTTAAGGTACATTCTGCTTTACTTTCAACCTGCTTTAAGTGATCAACTATCTTCAGTACTAGAAAAAGGCTATGGGGCCATGGGTTAAGTATATCATATGTACATGTATTTGCATGGTTACTATGGATCGGTTCCAATGTTTACAATTTGTCCGTATGTTCCAGTGACTCAGTTTGGAAGATACAGTACTACATGTTTGAGCCCTGCATGGTCGAGTGTGGACCGCTGGACCCTGACACTCTACCTCCCATCACTGCAGCTAACCTTAGGCCCTACATCAACTTCAAATCACCAAGGAACACGCCCTATGTTGTCATGGAAACGGTACACAGTGTGGACTTCAGATATCACTTCAGCCTTGACCTTCAGCTGCCAGTGAGAAAGTCTGATCTAAGGAAGTTTGAAGGAATTATCAAAACTGCATGGAACTTTTCTAAAGGTAATACCTTGAAAAAGGGAGTTAACATTCTCCTTGCTTATCCCTTTACCTCATAGCCTGGTTCTAGTTTTGGAGACAGATGACCACTTGAAGCAGGTTGAAAGTAAAGCAGAATGCTTCTTAAGGTGCATTCTGCTTTACTTTCAGCAAGCATAGAAGCTATTTCTGATGGTGTATACTAAGTAATGACTACAGTATTTTCTTCAGTAGAGGAATAAATTAGTGATATAAAGATGTGTGTTTATTGGGTAATGGTTTTTCTCACCTCTCGGACAGAGGTATCCCGAAATCTAGGGGGTGTGAGATAACCTTATCTGTCCGGACAGACAAGCCGAACCAATGGAACTATCTTATGATTGGTTGTTATTGCTGTTGTTTTGACGTCGTCATGACGCCGTCATGCATGCATTAGCGCCTTAAAATACAACTCGCCACTGTATAGCAAGTTAAACGCGTTTTTAGGGTTGATGAGGTGAGAAAATAAATCTAACACCACAGTTGAGTATCAGATGAATATCCCACCCTTGTTTGAAGATATTTTTGGAACACTCGGCAAAGCCTCGTGTTCCAAAAATATCTTCAAAACTCGGGTGGGATATTCTTATCTGACACTCACGGTGGTGTTAGATTCACTTTATCACATGTACATCTGTTGATGAATTTTGCAAACAATTTTAATCTGAATGAGATACAGAGAGAAATGTTTAAATTGAACATTTTTTGTTTCTGTTGTTTTTAGGGTTTGTTTTTTTTAGAAAATATTTTATTTCTTGATATACATAATATAAACAGTTGAAAATAACATACGTTCCTCTTGGTACAATAAACATTATTATGATATAGTATTTACTATCTTCTAGACACGTATGTTTTCTGACTATTTATGTACAACAAGAAATAAGCTACATGTATATTATAGTCAGTACATGTATGTTTTTATCAGATGAAGCAAGCTATGGGGACATTCAGGTGTACATCCCAACACAGGAGGAATATGTAACTGTCAACTACTTTGGCATGTTTCCAGGGTAAGTCACACTACTCATCTTCCTGAGAAATCATCCCACATCACCATCATCATCATCATCATCTTCATCTTATCATCATCTCATCATTCATCAGCGCTATATGACCTATGCTATGCCTCAGAGCTGTAAAAACTCAATCTTCTTCATCCATTAGATTTGGATCCCTCTTAATGTTAATTACAGTCAAACCTGTGTTAACCTTTTACCTTATAGCGCATTCCCTTTAATCCTCCGCGGAAAAAAATAATTCCAATCTATACAGTCATGAAAATGTATCAGAAGGAATATTTTCTTAATTCTAGCAGGTGTTAACTTAAAGCAGGCTGATAGTAAAACAGAATGTGCCTTAGGGCACATTCTGCTTTACTTTCAACCTGCTTTAAGTAGTCACCTATTTTCAAAACTAGAAACAGGTTATGGGGTAAAGGGTTAAGCAACCACTGAATGATGCTGCATGGTGACCTTCAAAGGCAGGTGGCAGCTTAATGCAGGGCAAAAGTCATGCAGAAGGCTCCTATAGCCCATAAATACGCCCTTTTACACTTTTGATTTATTCCTTCACAGAAGAATACAGTTCCAATTTTTACAGTCAAGAATATTTACCATAAGAAATAGTTTCTGTATTTTAGAAAATTGTAACTTAAAGCAGGCTGAAAGTAAAGCTGAATGTGCCTTAAGGCACATTCTGCTTTACTTTCAACCTGCATTAAGTAACTATCTGTCTTCAAAACTAGAAAGAGAAATAAATCTAAAGGTATAAAAAGGGGTAATGAGTTAAAATACACATTTTCTTTGGGCTCTGCACAAAGTTCCTCTTAATTATTCAAAACAAGTCATAATGTAATAAGAAAACCACTGTGAGTGTGTTTCAACTTGTAAGAATATTTCAATATATGTCCTTAATTCTGATTTCAGGAAAGCATTTACTCGCCTTGTTGTTTTCATTGAGCAAAACAATGCTGTGGTAGACAGCCAAACAAACAGTCCTATGTATGACTGGAACCTTGGTAGAGCGATCAACTTCAAGGCAGCCAATAATGTCAAGTATCAGATAGCGCCCTTCAAGGGCTTGAAAACTGCAAGACGTGGTTCCCTGTTCTCATTCTATGCTAAATCAGAGTTTAAATATGAAGATGTCCATGTGCTGGAGACCGAGCTGGCAAAACTCTGGGCCAAGAAAGGTAATACATATATAGCAATACTAAACACTCAGAAACTAGGGGTATAAGTCACGCTTATATTAATTAACCCATTACCCCATTAATACGCCTTTTACACTTTTTTTTATTCCTCTATAAAAAAAGATAGTTCCAAATTATAGCTTCTGTTTCAGTTTCACTTCTTTATATGCTATAAGGCATCCCGCCCATACACAAAAACATGCATTCATGGATATGCACCATAAGATATATTATATACCCTAGCAGACTGTAGCCTAAAGCAGGTTGAAAGAAAAGCAGAATGCACCATAAGGGGCATTCTGCTTTACTTTCACCATGCTTTAAGTGGTAATCTGTCTTCAAAACAAGAAACAGGTTATGGGGTAATGGGTTAACCCTTCCCTTCATAGAAGCCCCTTTTAGCGCATTTAATGTCTACTTCCCTGCTGAGGAAAACAGATTTAATTGATACAGTCAGGAACATGTACAATAAGAACTATTTTCTATATCCTAGCAGATGACAGTTTAAAGCAGGCTGAAAGTAATGCAGGTTTCAACCTTATAATTTAACAGGATATTGTTACATATTACATATGTGTAGATCATAGATTTACTGGTTAATTATTATATAATCATAGATGTCTATTATAATCTAAATTTCTTTGCACATCAATGCCAAGTTTTGGAGCTTCAAACATTATTCTATTCTACTTTAACCCTTTACCCCCAGCAGCCTATATTTAGTACTGAATACAGATGGGTGCTTAACCCTTTCAACCCTAAATTTCTGTTGTGGGTATTTATAATCCTTTCAGACTCTTCTTGGTATTTTGAACCAGTCTACTGTTACATTTTTGGTATGACAACAAAAACTAATGAGCATATCAAACAGTACAGACCCTGATCAGAGGCCTCCTATAGAAAATACTAGTAGTATGACAGAATCTTGTTTTTCGTTCCAGAATCCAAGAGCAAAGGAGTGTCTGTGAAGGTGGCATCCCAGGATAACTATGTAGACAAGGCCAAGTAAGCTCTTTGCACAGTAACCCTTAACCCATTACCCCATAGCCTGTTTCTAGTTTTTGAAGATAGGTAACCGCTTAAAACAGATTGAAAATAAAGCAGAATGCACCTTAAGGCACATTCTGCTTTACTTTCAGCCTGCTTTAAGCTACAAGCTGCTAGAATATAGAAATTATTTATAATGTTAAATTTCACATCTGTATAAATTGGAACTACTTTCTTCAGTGGAGGGATATATCATAGGTGCAAAAAGGCGTATTTTTTTGGTAAAGGGTTAAATTTAGCTTATTTCCTCTCGCCACAGAGTATGTACAGTAAAACCTCTCTATTACAATCACTAAAATGAAGTTTAATTAATTATAAAAAAAAGTCACGTGACAGTTTAAAGCAAGGTGGCAGTAAAACAGAAAGCTCCTGAAGAAGGAGCTTTCTGTTTTACTGCCACCTTGCTTTAAGCAGTCACCTGTTAAAAATACCTAATAATTCACAGAAATTAGTGGTTGTAATAGAGAGGTTTTACTGTAGTTTTCATAACAAGACATTTATTTCATGTTCAGAAATTTTATTCATTAGATTGATTATTATACCTATGGGTAATATGTATAATTGTTTCATTGAAATCATTGCAACTTTGTTGAGTCTCATAATACAAGTTAGCCTGGTTACCTGTGTTTTCACCACCCTTAGCTATATTTTTCGCACATGCGCCTATCTGATGTAACATTTCTTAGTTGTTCAAGGATCTAATTCTGGACTGAACCTTCAATAACACGAATATTAAGAAATAAAACTTGTGAAATAAATACAAAGTATAAATAACTATACTGTTTTAGAACGAGGTCATTGCTCTGGATCACCAGGATGCTTTCTTGTCAATTCGCCACCTCTGATTGGTCGTTCGATAATTAGGTCAATGTAGTCTCTGTCAGTATGTTATAGTTTGTTTCAAGAAACTTGAACATTTTTTAATGATTTTGAAATATTCAATTTTTTAAAAGTAAATAATAACTTTAACAACTTTACAATAATAAAGTAACAACCGACATGTAGAGTTAAAATTACCAAAATGTCCTTTGATTTGAAACTTTTTGTGAATTATTGTTATTTTACCTGTTTCTTTCGCATTTACGGTGCTTGAAATCTTCCTTAGTATTCAGATATCCTCTGTAGTTTTCGGACATCCTCGGTAGCCTGCTCGTGACGGAATTCTAAGTTTTGCTTAGGTGGCGAATTGACAAGAAAGTGGCGAATTGACAAGAAGCAAGGATATTTGTCTTTTACAGTGAGCTTGTGTTGAAGGTCTCCTACGCCCTGTCATTTGATGGTAATTCTGTAGAGCCAGAGGATGTGGAGCCACTGGACACAGGCCTGATAACCACTGCCCTACAGACAGCAGCCATATCTGAACAGTACACCTTACTACACACAGTGCAGGTAAGACATAGAGAGTATACAGTATAAGTATATGTATACAGTAGGGTCCTTCTTTAATTAAAGCAGGTGTATTAATCATTTCTATACAGTCAGCACTAAAATCTGTCATTGGTCTGAGGGTCATTCCTGTACAGTCTGAATCATCTTTTTAATTGTGGCAGAACAGTTTAGTCATTTAAATGTGTTTGACAGCACAAATTATGAGATTCACAGTAAATTATAACATTATAGTCTAGGAGAAAATCCTTTAACCAGTTACCTAATAAATAAGCCTTAATACGCCTTTGATTTATTTCTCCACTATAGAAAGTAGTTCCACTTATACAGTCATAAATATTGATCATAGAAATATTTTCTTTATCCTAGTAGGTTGTAGCTTAAATCAGGCTGAAAGTAAAGCAGAATGCACCTTAAGGTGCATTCTGCTTTACTTTCAACCTGCTTTAAGTATCACTTATCTTCAATACTAGAAACAGGCTATAGGGTAGATAGATAGATAGATAGATTTATTTCGGTAAAAAGTGTACATAACATGGCAAAGCATAATAAAAATAGGGTAATGGGTTAACTCAGTACTAACTATACAGCAATAAGCTTTCTCACTTTGTATTTCCACAGGCTAGTGACACAGTTGAAACTTCAATGCTGTTTACTCTCAGTTTGTGGCACCCTCTGGTCAAACTTGATAGAGCTAAGTTCCAGGAGCAGATAACCAAGTCATGGAGGTCATACAAAAAAGGTACAGTAGATTCACTCTATTATGACTACTCAGACAAAGATGTGTTAAACACATTCAAGCGTAGCAACAAGTATGTGCATCATTTACAAGTAGTATACCTGTGAGGAGTGCACTTATCCTATGCAGACAGTGTAGATCCTGATAAGAGGGTTCCTAAAGGAACCATCTAATCAGGGTTAGCCCTGTTAATAATTTTGCAATATGCTGTAATAAACTACCCTAAATAGTCAACAATAGACTACTCAATTGGAAACTGGAATTGTCCATTTCAAGTTTTAGGAGTGAATAAGTTTTAGGTAGATTGAATTACTTTAATTTGATTTATAAAATTCATAATTGTGCTATCACAAAGTTGCAATTTAAAGGAAATATTTAAAAGAATATGAATTACAATAGTTAAACTCAATTCATTATTGCCTCAACCCCCCCAACCTTAATCCCTACAACACACTTAAGGACTTTTGCAGACAATGTAGACCATAATGAGATACTCCTAAGCATAACCTCTCCCATTGTTTCTGCTATTATATAAAGAGTAAACATTGTGTAAAGCAGTAAAACGTATGAAGTTCACAGCAGTCTTTATTTTCAGACTGCAGCTTAATTAAGAAAAAAAGTGCTTTCTACATTACTGCTTTTAGCAATGAGCAGTCACCTGCCTATTCTAATATCTATTCTTCTTCAATGAATGACTTGAGATGTATAAGTTTGTATTGTTATTCAGTCATATCGGTGAATAAGGTACCAGGTTTTGTATATTATTATTGTAATGTGCAGTAAGATTAATTGAAATATCCTGGCATTAATGATTTAAACTGCATAGTTACATTTTTTTGTTTTGTTATTTTTTTTTAAAGATCAAAGGATACAAACTTCTCTCCGCCTACAAGAGGAAGTAGTGGACCAAACTGGTACAGTATGGTAAGTACAGAGTTTGGTATACATCACTTCATAAGACTGTGCCTAGAAGTGATATGATAAAAATATATAAATAATATCCAGGGCTCCAGATAAGAGGGAGTTAGCTGCACTTCATAAGACTGTGCCTAGAAGTAATATGATGAAAATATATAAATAATATCCAGGGCTCCAGATAAGAGGGAGTTAGCTGCACTTCATAAGACTGTGCCTAGAAGTAATATGATGAAAATATATAAATAATATCCAGGGCTCCAGATAAGAGGGAGTTAGCTGCACTTCATAAGACTGTGCCTAGAAGTGATATGATAAAAATATATAAATAATATCCAGGGCTCCAGATAAGAGGGAGTTAGCTGCACTTCATAAGACTGTGCCTAGAAGTAATATGATGAAAATATATAAATAATTTCCAGGGCTCCAGATAAGAGGGAGTAAACTGCACAAATCCAACATTTTCACGATTATTTTAACATCAAATCCTTTGGTGTTACTACTAATTAGAATCGTCTCGAAGAGATGATTCTAATAAGTAGTGACACCATAGGGTTTAAAACAGAAATAAAGATTTTAGTTTTTAGCTCGCCTGTACGAAGCACATGACGAGCTATTGCAATACCCCCGGTGTAGTCGTCGTCGTCGTTGTCGTCGGCGTCGTCGTGAATGGCGTAAACAATTTGAACAAAATCCCTATAACTTCTATGTCCCTTCAGGTATTGCTTTCATAGTTGGTATGTGTGTGCATATGGACAAGACCTTTCCATGCACAGAAAAAATTTGACCCCTGTGACCTTGACCTTGAACTTAGGGCCCGCGTTTAGGTTTCGAAATCTGTGTTTAGGTTTCGAAAATAGCCTATAACTTCTATGTTACTTGAGGTATTGCTTTTATAGTTGGTATGTGTGTGTGTATGCACAAGACCTTTCCATGCACAGAAAAAATTTGACCCCTGTGACCTTGACCTTGAACTTAGGGCCCGCGTTTAGGTTTCGAAATCTGTGTTTGGGTTTCCAAAATAGCCTATAACTTCTATGTCCCTTGAGGTATTGCTTTCATAGTTGGTATGTGTGTGCATATGGACAAGACCTTTCCATGCACAGAAAAAATTTGACCCCTGTGACCTTGACCTTGAACTTAGGGTTTCGAAATCTGTGTTTAGGTTTCGAAAATAGCCTATAACTTCTATGTCCCTTGAGGTATTGCTTTCATAGTTGGTATGTGTGTGCATATGGACAAGACCTTTCCATGCACAGAAAAAATTTGACCCCTGTGACCTTGACCTTGAACTTAGGGCCCGCGTTTAGGTTTCGAAATCTGTGTTTAGGTTTCGAAAATAGCCTATAACTTCTATGTCCCTTGAGGTATTGTTTTCATAGTTGGTATGTGTGTGCATATGGACAAGACCTTTCAATGCACAGAAAAAATTTGACCCCTGTGACCTTGACCTTGAACTTAGGGCCCGCGTTTAGGTTTCGAAATCTGTGTTTAGGTTTCGAAAATTGCCTATAACTTCTATGTCCCTTGAGGTATTGCTTTCATAGTTGGTATGTGTGTGCATATGGACAAGACCTTTTCATGCACAGAAAAAATAGGACCCCTGTGACCTTGACCTTGAACTTAGGGCCCGCGTTAAGGTTTCGAAATCTGTGTTTAGGTTTCGAAAATTGCATATAACTTCTATGTCCCTTGAGGTATTGCTTTCATAGTTGGTATGTGTGTGCATATGGACAAGACCTTTCCATGCACAGAAAAAATTTGACCCCTGTGACCTTGACCTTGAACTTAGGGCCCGCGTTTAGGTTTCGAAATCTGTGTTTAGGTTTCGAAAATAGCCTATAACTTCTATGTCCCTTGAGGTATTGCTTTCATAGTTGGTATGTGAGACCTTTACATGCACAGAAAAAATTTAGACCCCTGTGACATTGACCTTGAACTTAGGGCCTGTGTTTAGGTTTCAAAATCTGCGTTTAGGTTTCAAAAATGCTTATAATTCCTATGTCCCTTGAGGTGTTATTTACATATTTGATTTGCCAGTGTATATGGACAAGACCTTGCCATGCAGGCAAAAAGGTTGACCTCTGTGACATTGAGTGTGCTTTTAAGCTTCTAAAGGTGCCGGTGGCGAGCTTTGTTGTCTCTCTGACAACTCTTGTTGAAATACCCCCCCCCCCCCCCCCCCCCCCCCCCCCCCCCCCCCCCCTGTGTAAATGGAGCCCTGAATTTCAATATTAAGTTGTACAACACAAACGAACATATCACACAAGTGTGTGCATTTTGAATTTGTATGTCTACCCGGTATACTGTGTAAATATGATGTCTTAAACCCATTACTCCATAGCTTTTTTTCTCGTTTTAAAAGGCAGGTGACCACTTAAAGCATGTTGGAAGTACCGGTAATTAAAGCAGAATGTGCCTTAAGGGGCATTCTGCTTTACTTCAGCCTACTTTAAGCTATAGAAACTATTTCTTATTGTACATATTCAATACTGTATAAAGAGTAACTATTTACTTCAGTGAAAGAATAAATTAAAGGCATGAAAAGGCACATTTTTAGAGTAAAGGGTTTAATGATCTAATTTGGGAATTTCTTTTGTTTTGTTAAACGAGACATACCAACAAAGGAGGGACCTTTAAGTTTAATCTGGGGCCCTTTTAGTAAAACTTTGTACGACAAATATTGTCTTAAGTCAGATTATAAAAGTCTCAATTATTATTTATTTCTCCTTCTTATTCTGTATTGTGACATCTCTTTGGAATTGTCTTGAAAAGAGATGTCACAAGACAGGATTAGATAGAAAAATCAGAAAGTAAATGTATTTTAAAGTTTTGACTTACAACCGTTTTGACTTAAAAAACTTTAATAAAATGGGCCCCAGGATTTTGGAGACCACAAACAGTTTTTATTCCTTGTCTCTTGGTCACATTTCAAAGTATATTAAATAAAAATAAGTGTGTTTCATTGTTTCAGGCATGCTGTACGGTACTCAGTGACCAGTACTACAGGGATGTTAGATGCAGTCCTAGAGGAGGACATAGATAAGGCTGTCTTGTATAATTATCTCACACTGAATGTCACAGGAACTTTTAATAAATACTACCACAACGACATAGTCACCATCTCAAAGGGCAAAACACACAGGTATAGCTTTATACTAGCTTTCTGCTTTAACTTTATTTTGCTTTAAACCATAACCCAATAAATACACCTTTTTACGACTTTTAATTTATTCTTCCACTCAAGAAAATAGTTCCACTTTATACAGTCATGGTTATTTACTGTAAAAAATATTGTTATCCTTGTAGATGGTAGCTTAAAGCAGGCTGAAAGTATAGCAGAATGTGCCTTAAGGCACATTCTGCTGTACTTTCAACCTTCTTTAAGTGGTCACCTATCTTCAAAACTAGAAACAGGCTATAAAGTAAATGGTTAAAAGAACACCTTGTCTAAAAAAATCATACTCTTCCAATACTTACTATGTAGGGATATGCTGGAATGAATGTATTTCCTGAGCCTGTTCTCCTGTTTTTCAGATATTCAGACCTGTTCAGTGTGTATTTCAATGTTCCTGTTGGTGAATCCGCCTATAGCCAGATTTCTGGAGGACTCATGAAGGCTTGGAATGAACAGTTGAAGTCTTCTCAGGTCATGAGCGCCAGTATAGTATCCCAAGAAGAAATCGTCACACCAACTATGTGAGTCTGACTCTATCATTTTCGTTTGGGTATTGTTACATCTCTTTACTTTTGAAGAGGCAAAACGTAATAAAGAGAATGATGATGTCTATTATTTATGTACACCTTCATAAGATTGGAAGCGTTATTGTACTGTAAAATCTCTCTATTGTCACCTCTAAATGAGGTAAATATTTCAGCGTTTCAGACAGGTAGGTGATAGCTTAAAGTAAGAAAAAAGTAAAGCAAAACCCTCCTATAGAGCATTTTGCTTTACCTTTTTCTTGCTTTAAGCTGTCACCTGTCTTAAATGTCATCATTTGGACTGTATTTTTAGTGGTCGTATTAAAGAAGTTTTACTGTATAGCCATATTGTGTCTAGGATACTGTTCAATGAGGAAGCATTCAATTCTTAAGGTGTCACACTTCTTTCCATTAATGACTGCTTGAAGGTTGGATAAGGGAATGTGCTGAAAATTAGCAATTTGTCTATAAAACCATCACAGCTTAATGTATAACAAAATTAATGCAGAACATTCCTACTGGAGCTTTCTGCATTTTTTTCCTCCTACAGTAAGCTGTCACCTGTCTTTGAACAATTTTGTTCAATGAATGGACACTTTACTCTTATCTGAGAGTACAGTAAAACTTCTCTATTACGACCACAAAATTGTGTTAATTATAATGTGTTTAATTATGACAGGTGACTGCTTAAAGCAAGGTGACAGTAAAACAGAAAGCTCCTTTAGGAGCTTTCTGTTTTACTATCTCCTTGCTTTAAACTTGCACCTGTCTTTTATACAATTTATTAGCTTTCATTTTAGTGGTCGTTATGTTTGCAAATACTTTGTCTATTTCAGGAGCACAGCCTGGAAAGTATTGTTTAGTATTGACACTGATGTTGGTCACCCGCCGCTTACAGCACGTAACTCTCGTGCTGTGCCATTACCACTGCTAAAAAAACATATAAAACTAACCGACACCCATGGCACGAAACTTGACATACTGGCATTGTCGGGCACTCTTCAGATGTCTAAGACCTACGGCATTGTTTTGTCTCATAGAGTGTATAAGGGAGACTTCAACAAAGTTACTATAGCGATGAAATCACTCATTGTCTCCAGTGTTAAAGGTATGTCAAGATTAATTTTTTGCCACTTATTGTTATGATTTCTTAACACATTCAATCCTAGCAACAAGTATACTTGTCATTTACAAACAGTGTACCTGTGAGGTTTACACTAATCTTGTCCCATGCAAAACAGGAGCCCTCTGATCAGGGTCTACACTGTTTGTCAATTTGAAATATATTGTTCAAATCAACCCTTAATTGTCAAAAATGAACTAGATTTATTTTGAAATTAGAATTGTCCATTAAAAGTTACAGGGGTGAATGAGTTAATGTATTGCTGTGCATAAAAGAGATTGAGGCATTGCATACTTCAATAATTGCATTAGTATCAATATCTTACAATTAGGTCATATATTGATGAAAAATGTGACTGCTATGCTTTATGCTATACAAAATACCAGACAAGACCAAATTTTCTGAAATTGTATGCTTGGAATCTAGCAAATTCTTTGTTGTAATAGCATATGATAATTGTCTGTTTGAGATTTATTCAAATTGAATAGTCACAACCTAGTAATAGTCTTAAACTTCAAAATGTGTTGAGTTTTGTATATGAATATTTAGCAGCAAAAAAAAGGTGGTCATAAATAAATACAATTATTAATACCTTTTCTTAACAATGATGTTAACAATTTTAAGTTCCATTGTTCTTCTGTTTTTAGAAATGGCCAATGCAACAGGATACACTATAACAGCCGGGCATCAAGAAAAGGTTGTTTCCAACAAAGGGTAGGTATTGCATAATTATGTTGGACTTTATACATATGTAATATTATTCCTATAAAGATATAATTGTATGACTGTAAACTCTACTGCTTTTAACACATTCAACCCTAGCGACAAGTAAACTGGTCATTTACAAACATGGTACCTGTAAGGATTACACTTGTCCCATGCAAACAGTGTAGACCCTGATCAGAGGGCTCCTTAAGGAGCCTTCTGATCAGGGTCAACACTGTTTGTCATTTTGAAATAAATTATTAAAATCAACCATAAATAGTCAAAAATAGACTACTGTCCTTTTCACTCAGCTCTGTCACTCAATTTTTATCAAGATTTTTTTTGTTTCAAACAATATCAGCTTTGTACATGCACGAGACAATCAGATTGTTTTTTACGAACTCACATGTAAAGTTTCAGATTTATCCAGGCTGTGAATGAAAAATGATCGTGAAAAATGTATTTTCCCCATAGTGAAATAGGATCAGTTGTTTACAAAATGGCTGACTTTGTAAATAGTGTGTGACGTTGTGGGACAGTCTATTTTTACAGAGGTGGAGAAGGCCTCTTAAAATAAAACATAAAAATGATATTGTCAATCCGTGAATGGTAATCTAAACGTGAAATTAAGATAAAAATAGAATTTTACATCGCTATTTTGAAGGTGTTGTTAAAAAGAATATTAAAACACACAGTGGCCATTTGCAAACACAGCTGATCCCAAGTTTAATATAGGAAAAAACTATTTATTTAGGATATCTCCCTACTCACGGTCCCGATATTACTTAAACTTTGCATGTGAGTTCGTAAAAAACGATCTGATCGGCTCATGTAGGTACAAAGCTGAAATTGGTTGAAATAAAATAAAAATCGATAAAAATCGAGTGACAGAGCTGAGTGAAAAGGACAGTAGACTTATTTTGTCCATTAAAAGTTTCAGGGGTGAATGAGTTAATGGTCTGATTTCAGTTCTTTTTCAGTCAATCTTGTATGAAGTGACCAGTAATTGATGTAGCTAGGGTGGAGTTATTTAAAGATAATTATGTAACTTTTTAATTCAGGATCAGAATAATGCAGAAAGATCCTATAGCAGTTTCCTGGATTATTCTTATTCTGCATCAAGCAACCACATGTATTAAAGACTGCCAATTTGAATGTCTTCTATGGACAGGTTGTTTGATTAAAAAAAAAGATTAGATTGACTGCACTGTGAATCAATTTGTTAGCCTTTTCGACCTCTTGCACAGAATCACATGTGTCTGTTTTTCTTAGTCCTCCATCAAGGGAACTTCAGTAAAGACTTTCAGTACTGAAAAGCTATATAGCATGTAATTGGGGTTTGCAAACATGTGTGATCTTTAAACCTGCACATAATCTTGACCCATAAGGTTCGTCCCTTTAATCCTGTTTATTTAAAAAAAAAAAACACACACGACACCCAAGCAAATTTCAGATCTTTAGCAGGTGGCATTTTAGACAGATGACTTTTAATGCATGCTGATGTCAATGTTGATTCTTAACCCTTTCCTCTTTAGCCATATGCTATGAGCTTTCTGCTTCTTTTTCAGTTTACTTTAAGCTACTTTAAATAAAATCTATGATTGTAGACGAAAAGATTAAATACTGCTATTATTATTTCCTTTTTTCCAGTCAAGAAGGTTGGGCCATCACCTACATTGTGAAGAGAAACAATGTTCTGGTAGATGCATCGATACAACCCCAGTTACAAGCCTACGTAGTGGACCAGATGATCAGGGTCCAGTCAGCCAGTGGCAGCATGTACCGTGTGACAGATACTAGGTACAACGGCCAGTTTGCACTCTACAAGAGATCCAGTGACCAGTTCTCTATTGACCTAGTGGATGGGTCTTCACCATCTGGACTTATACCTACAATTGTTATGAGCAAGATGACTTCAGTTCTCAAGTCAGTTTGGAAGGACAAGTACCAAAGTAAGTTGTTAACCCCTTACTTCATAAATATGCTTTTAATTTATTCCTTCACTGAAGAAAATAGTTTGACTTATACAGTCATGAATATATGCTACATGTATAAGAATATTTCCTGTATCCTATTCGATGGTACATGTAGTTTAATTAAACCATTACTCAATAAATACTCCTTCTTACCCTTTTGATTTATTCATCCGCTGAAGAAAATAATTTTACTTTATACAGTCATGAATGTGCACCATAAGAAATGTTTTCTATATCCTAGCAGATGAAAGCTTAAAGCAGGTTGAAAGTAAAGCAAAATGTGCCTTTAGGCTCATTTTGCTTTAGTTTCAGCATGCTTTAAGTGATCACCTTTATTCAAAACTAGAAACAGGCTATGGAGTAAAGGGTTATATAGGTGGTGTCTTCTAGAAGGAAATCAATACAGAAAACTGCTTTGTAGACATTTGTAATTTCATTTTGCATGGGATATTTAGTCACCCATCGTTAGCAATCTCAATGCATTTATATTGTACGGTTCCTATACAAAGAGTTGACTGTAAACTGTTGATATATATTTCAGGTGAGAATGTTCATGTAGATGTACTGAGAAGAAAAGAAGTCATTGGAGATAATGGGTAGGTAACTTGAACCTGCTACCCCATAACTACGCATTTTTACGCCTTTAATTTATTCCTCCACTGTAGAAAATAGTTCCAGTTTATACAGTCATGAATACTTTATAATTTTTTCCTATAATTATACAATGTACTAGCAGATGGTAGCTTAAAGCAGGATGAAAGTAAAGCAGAATGCACCTTCAGAGGTATCCTGCTTTACTGTCAACATGCTTTAAGTGCAGATTACCTGTCTTCAAAACATGAAACAGACTATGGGGAAATGGGTTACCTAATGGATTTTAATACTTTTTTTAAAACTTTGTAGAAAAACCAGTAATGATTAAACTGAATTTCAATTAGTATTCAGGCTACTTGGTCGACATTTTATTTCATTCAATGTCAGGTGACCAGGTGAATATTATTCTTTTCTATGCTGGACGTCATTTTATATATACAGTAAAACCTCTCTATTACGACCACTTAATTGTGTTAATTATTAGATTGTTAAGATAGGTTACTGCTTTAAGTAGTGTGATGGTAAAACTGTTTCACTGTCACCTTGCTTTAAGCTGTCACCTGTCTTTTAAATAACCAATTAACCTTCTTTTTAGTGTTTGTAATAGTCAGGTTTTACTGTATTTTGCAAGAACTTTGTAAAGGATCAGGGTCTGCACTTTTTATTTTTCTGACATTTTTTCTTAGATCAGCCATGAAAAATCTTTATGGTCACTTTTCAAAAGTGGAATAGGCCATAAGAAAAGTTCATCATAAAAAGTATGAATCGGTTAACACCTTCAACCCTAGTGACGAGTATACTCATCATTTACAAACAGTGTACTTGAGAGGATTACACTTGTCCCCTGCAAACAGTGTAGACCCTGATCAGAGGGCTCTTTAAGGAGCCCTCTGGTCAGGGTCTATACTGTTTGTCATTTTGAAATATATTGTTAAAAAATAAATCCTAAAATGTCAAAATGGACTAGACTTATTTTGAAATTGGTATTGTCCATTAAAAAGTTTCAGGGGTGAATGAGTTAAGCACAGCCAATCATTCTGATGCCCATCAGTCATGTAAAGGGCTCAAACAGGATCAGAGTTATATAAACCAAGGATGATTTTCTTACAATTTATTGTCTTATTTATCCAGAAATACAGTCAACAGATTGACATACTTTGTCAATTTCAACACCAAACTTCAAGTACCATCTTGGACCTTGGCACCAACGACTGGAAAGGTTGTTAAAAAGATTAAAACAGATCTGGGACAAAGTCTCTCTGCTTACACTGGTTCCCATGCTAAGTCTGTAGATTCCTTGTACAAGGCTATGGTGTATAGGAACCAGCTAACTAGTGACATCACAGCTATAACCAAGTCATTGGCAGCAGCATGGAGCAAAACATATAAAGGTATATAATACAATATACATAACGAAAAGGAATTGAAAAGGAGCTTTCTAATTAGTCTGTTTTAAGCAGCCAGCTGTCTTTACTGATAAAAGTTATGGAAGACAGACTGTTTTTCATTTAAAAGCAACCTAAAATAGAGTAAAATCTCTCTATTATGACCACTAAGTTGTGTGATTTATAAGGTGTTTACAAAATGTGACTGCTTAAAGCAGGAGAGCAGTAAAACAGAAAGCTCCTTAAGAAGCTTTCTGTTTTACTGTCACCTTGCTGAAAGAGAAGTTTTACTGTAGTCAAAAAAATTGTTATTACTGAATTGTAAAATTGAATTGTCCATTTGAAGTTTCATGGGTTAATGAGTTAACAGGGCACATTGTAACTTGTTGATGCAGTGGCAAAATGGGAGATTTTTCTTTTCAGAATAGAATTTTTTTTGTTGCAGTTTCTGTGAAAAAAAAATCATTAAAATTACTTGCAAATCAAATACCCCAAGGAACATCACTAAATTGTATTTATTATGATTTTTTTATTGGGAAAACTATGTATGAACTGTTGACATTCCAATATGTAAATTTAGCTCTTGACTCACATGCTATTATAAACAGTATTCAGCAATCTTTAATTTCTTTTCAGGTGATGAGGTCAAACTGACAGCCATCAAGCAGGAAGGTTATGTGGGAGAAATTGGGTAAGTCAGTTACTGGGCCCGGATTATAAAACTTTAAACGAACTTTGTGCTCAAAACTCATTTTCGATTACAGGCTCTAGCTTTTACAAAATCTACTTGAACTGATTTGAGTAACCTTATTTGGATATACTTTTACAGTAGAATTATGGTATGCAAATACAAGTTATACCGGTGTATAAAATGTTTGCTGAAGTGTTAAGATCTGAGAAAAATTCTGATTTTTTAGCACAGAGTTCATTTTAAGTTTTATAAAAGGTAAAGGTAAAAGGTGTGGGTTTATAAAGTCTGCATTTACGTAACTCGTATTCTGCCGACTGTTACATTTACCTCCCTGATCATAGAGTCACAAGTCGGCCATTTACATACAGCGCAAGTTGCAGCCATGGCACATTGACTTCTTTCCCTCTCAGGTACCCGTTTAATTCACCTGGATGAAGTGAAGCAATGTAGGGTTCATTTCTTGCTAAGAAAAATTCCAGTGATCCTGACAGGGCTAGAACCAGGAACCTCTCTCTTCCTAGGCGAGCCTCCTACCACTGGACCATCGCCTCGTAAGCCATGTTTTTTCAGCTATAAAAATGGATGAAATTTGATAATACAATATTTTCAGTTATGTTGTTGTTTTTTTAGTACAAAGTTGAGCGGTATCCTGTATACTGTCACAGTAAATGGAACAGACGTGGAACCAAACTATGTGCTGGAGCCCAGCAAGCAGGCTTTGAAACAATCTCTACAGGGTACCAACCAAAGGCTGTATGAGCACCAAAAACAATACAGGTATCTATCTATCTTTATAGTATCATAGTGAGTGAAAAGATGTGAGTGATATGTCTTTATAAACAGTTTGGATCCAGATCAGATGTTACCTTGAGACCTGATGCGGATCTGAAATGTTTGACACTAGGATCCAAATGTAATAAAATGATATTGGCAGCAATACATTTACTAAGACATTGAAGCATACAAAATATTACAAAACATTACATGTCATGCAAAGAACTAACCTTTCTCTCGTCGGACGAAATCCTTCGGCTGAGACTTAATAAACCAGGTCCAATGTATGAGTGCTTTACACTTGGCATCTAAAAGAACCAGAGAACTCTTTCGATAATAAGAGTAGGGCATCGTACCCGGGTTCTCTGTATCTGCTCTCCTCCACAAGGGAACATAAAAACCCACAAGAGTTACTAAGTGTTGAAAGAGTTAAAAAAGATTAACTTTACTTCCATCATCATCATTCCATATTTCAGACAATCCGACTTGCACATGGTGAAACTTGCAGGAGAGGTCAGTATGGACAAGATACAGAAACTAGAGACCACACTGAGCAAGCTGTGGAGAGTGAAGACTAAAAGCCTCTCTAGTGTCAGTGTCAGGGCCAAGGTAGTAGGGGCCAGTCAAGCCCTCAACATGGATACAGGGTAGGCATTGGAATTTGATTTACTTGTTAACCCATTACTATTAGATACATATTCTAACGCATTTAATTTATTCCTCCATTGAAAAAGAGTTCCAATATATACGGTCATGAATATGTATCATAAGAACTAGCAGGTGATAACTTAAAGCAGGCAGAAAGTAAAGTGTATTCTGCTTTACTTTCAACCTGCTCTAAGTGGTAACTTGTTTTCTGCAACTCTGCATTCTAGTTTACATTCAGTCTGTTTTAAGCAGCTGCCCTAACTATCAATACTGACAGTACGCTTTTCGGGTTAATTTTTAATGCCTGTATTTACAGCTCTGTAGTTGTGGACCTATCCTACTCTGTCACTGTTGGTTCCAAGCCTCTGTGGTCCTGGCAAACTGAAGGCCTGAATCCAGCCACCGATATACAGAAACAGCTGACTGATGACCACCACACAGACTTCAGGGTGTGGACAAACCAGACTCACACCATCAGGAACATCTACCTACAGGGCAAGGCCGAGACAAACTATGCACACAAGACTGAACTACACTCACTTCTGACAGCTGTGTGGGCGGATAGCAATAATGGTGAGTTTCATTAGTAATTATAGCCCTTTCCCACATAGCCTGTTTCTAGTATTGAATATAGGTGTCCACTTAAAGCAGGTTGAAAGTAAAGCAGAATGCGCCTTAAGCGCATTCTGCTTTTCTTTCAGCCTGCTTTAAGCCATCATCTGCTAGAATATAGAAAATATTTTGTATGATACATAGTTGTGGAGGAAAGGGTTAAACTTTTATTATATGCCTTCGTATGATATCGAGCGTTTCTGCGTGTATCTGCAGAGTAAAATACAAGAGTCTGTATCTGCCACTTTGTATTTTACTCTGACATCGCTTTCGATTTAAGGTGACGTCATTTACGTACATGTATAAGTACCGCGTTATTCTTTTTGGCTGGCAAAAAATATTTTTCTGCTTCAAATAACACATACATTTTGGATATAAAATGATTTAAACAACTTTTTAGTTGTTTCTGGAGTATATTCAAGGCATATAATAAACACATCACCAGTTGACAGTGCGCTACAGAGTGTTGCATTTAGCTCTCGGCGTTTTTGGGGGAAACAACCGATCAGCTATTTTCGCCAAAAACATCTCAAGCTAAATACATCACTCTGTATCGCACTGTCAACTGGTAATGTGTATGTGTTATGTCTCTCCTGCAAAGCTTTTCTTTGTTATTTATCCCTTTCTTTCATAGAAACACCTTTTTTTTCTTTTATTATTTCTCCTAAACATGCATTGTTAGTAGTGATTATTAGCCTATTGCTCCATAGATACACATTTTTATGCCTCTAATTTATTCCTCCGCTGAGGAAAGTAGTTCCAATTTATACAGGCATGAATATGCACAATAAGAAATGTTTTCTATCTCCTAGTTGACAGTAGCTTAAAACAAGTTGAGTGTAAACCAGAATGGGTCTTAAGGGGCATTCTGCTTTATTTTCAACCTGTTTTAAGTGATCATCTGCTTTCAAAACTACATATAGAAACAGACTATGGAGTTAAGAGCTTCCCCTGAAATAAATGCCCCCAAAATAAATCCAAACAAACGTCCGTCCATGAACATGATTAAATAGTAAAACTTGCTGCATGTTTCATTTTACATTACAGTGAATGTATCAGATGTTACCCTGCAAATGATAGAGGAGGCAGCCTTGGCCGATACCAAGTTTGTGTCTGATGTCTGGGCACCTGTCACAGCCTTCAAGTATGCTGTAGCAGTGGAGGACAGTAAGGACTATACTGTAACCACTCCACTCATCAATCCCCTTACTTCAGCTCTGTCAGGCAAACATCTGAAGCTCTCCGCAGGTTCTCCTAAGGAGCTGGAGAAGGTATACATTACTGGGGCCAGACAATCACACAACTTGACGGCCATACAGTCAGCCATTGAGACTTCATGGGTAAAGATTAATACAGGTGAGAGTGCTCGAGGTTTCTTGATACTGAGGGACTTAAAACATTTACACCATAAATAAACTTTTTTAACCCTTCACTGCCATGACGTCATCAATTTTAAACAATTTGTCATCTGCTTTTATTTCTAAAATTAAATATTTAGTTATTTTGACTGATGAAAAATTGAAATGGGTGTAAAACAGTTTGTATCCTGATCAGACGCCGCATTACGCGGCGTCTAATCAGGATACAAACTGTTTTTAAATTTCGAGTGTACTCGGGGTAAGGCAATGAAGGGGTTAAACCTTTATTTAATTCCTTCACTGTAAAGAGTGAGAGTGAATATTCAAAAATAAAAAGTCTGTTCGCTATACACATTCATCTATCATTTGAACATAAAAATAACATTGCCTAGATGTTGTTGTTGTTGTTGGCATACCTGTGCTTAACATTAACAGGACAGCTTGGTACAGACAGAATGGCCTGTCAAGCTTGAGGATTACGTGCATAGCTGTTTTCAATTACCTCGCCATATAGGCAGCCATGCTCCCTCTTCAGAGGAGCATTGCCTAGTAAAATAAAGAGAATTTTCCCAAATAAAGAATGCATACTCATGTCAGATCCTAAAAGAAAACTGCAGACCCTGAGTCTTTACTGTTTTCATTATACAATACCAGCTATAACTTTTGAAGAACCATCTTCTAATGATATAGATATATAGATTTTTACTAACACTAAACATTGAGTCTTAATAGTAATATAGATGTATTGACTTTGATTATCTGTATTTACAGGTTGGACAGGTATTTCAATTCAAGCTGCCATTAAACCTAGTGTTACCAGGAACACCAGAAGTCAGACCTCACACAGCCAACAGTATACACTCATTGGCAAAAACAAGTAAGTTAGAGGCAAAACTACAAAACAAGTCAGTTATTGGCAAAAATACAACAATTAGTTATTGGCAAAAATACAAGTAATTTATTGGCAAAAATGCAACAAGTAGTTATTGGCAAAAACTGGCAAAATACAACAAGTAGTTTTTTGCAAAATTACAACAAGTAAGTCATTGGCAAAAACATCAAGTAAGTTATAGGCTAAAAAAAGGGTAAGTGGTTGATGAACATAATTAAGTTATTGACAAACACAAGTAAGTTATTCCCGTAGAAAAAGTTATTTGAGGCAAAAATAAGTTATTGGCAAAAACATATAAGATCCTGGGAAACAGTAAGCACAAGCAGGTTATTGGCAAGGCAAACATAAGTGAGTTTTGTGAAACAAAACCCAATAAATTATTGGCAAACATATAAGTAAGTAATTGGAAAAATCAAATATAATTTTAAAAATTCAGTAATCTATTGGCAAATGAAGGTAACTTGTTGGCAAACACAAGTAAGTTATTTGCAAACACAAATAAGTTATAGACAAAAAATAAGTCACTATATTCTTCTATGCAGGAATATATTAAAGACATAAAAAGGCGTATTTATAAGGTATAGTGGGTCAAATACTGAGCAAAGTCTAGTTTCTTTTTGGCCAGCAAGTTTCAAAGAAAAGTCAAATTCAAGTTTCTCAGAAATAAAATTAACAATAAAATGATAGAGATAATTATGTCCAAACCATTTTTCAGTGAGGAGGTTTCACCACTTGAGTTTACTGTTGCTCTGGATGGAGAGCAGCCTAACAGTGTCTTGACGGTGAAGCCAGAATCAGCTGACCTTGACAAGAACCTGAAACCAGCAGGCACACAGACCTGTGGATGTACCCCAAGGGCCAGGGGCCATGTGACACTGGAGGGCAAAACTCCCCAGACTGAACAAGGACAAGTAGAAAAGGCAGTCAAAGATGCCGTACTTAAGTCCAACCCAGGTAAAGTCAATAGATAAAATGTTTTCTGTTTAGCCCGTTTCCCCATAAGTATGCCTTTGTATTTCTTTAATTTACTCCTGAAGATAATAATTCTTATTTATACAGTAATGAATATGAACCATAAGAAATAGTTTCTACACCCTAGTAGATAGTAGTTAAATCAGCTTGAAAGTAAAGCAGAATAAATATAATGCATAAAGCTCTTGCAATTTTTTCTGCATTACTGTTATCCTGCATTTATCCTGTATTTAACAACCACCTGTATAAGAGACTGCTAATGGCCATTGAATTAAATAGTCTGGATAGGGCAGTGGTTAGCACACTCACTTCTCACCAAAGCAGTTCTAAGTTCTATCTCGGGTCGAGCAGTATGTGAGAGGGTACATTGGTCCCTGTCCGGAAACATGGGTTTTCCCCTGATACTCCGGTATCCTCCCACAGAAATGTCCACACATACCACCATGGGAGCCATGGAGAATAATTTGCAGGAGTTTTCTGTAATATTTTTATCCTGCATTAAGCAACCACCTGTGTTCAAGTTTACCAGTATGACTTTTATTGAGTGGTCTCTTATTACAAGACTGACTGTACTACATACTTTATTTGCAGGAACAAAGTCAGGGGACATCACAGTGAAGATATCTGACGTCAAGGATGACAAAGGAGATGGGTCAGTAAATACTAATTTTAATAAAGTCACGAGAAAAATACAACAAATTCTTTTTTTAGCTCACCTGAGCCAAAGGCTCAAGGTGAGCTATTGGGATGGCCCTGTGTCCGTCGTCGTGCGTTCTGCGTCGGGCGTTGTGCGTCGTCGTTAACAATTGCTTTAAATCTTCTTGTCAACAACTGCAATAGTCAGAGCTTAGATATTTGGCACATAGCATCATCTACAGGTCCTCTATCAAGTTTGTTCAAATTATGCCCCTGGGGTCAAAATTGGCCCTGCCCTGGGGGTCACAGTTTTACATAGAGTTATATAGTAAAATTTTCAAACGTCTTCTTCTCTGAAACTAATATGGCCAGAGCTTTGATATTTGGCATGGTTGCACTTCTAGATGACCTATACCAAAATTGTTCAAATGGTTCTGGTCGGTTGCATAACTAGGTCACAGGAGCTAAAAATAGATTTTTTCAATGAAAACTTAAAAAATCTTCTTCTCTGAAACTACAAAGGCCAGAGCTTAGATATTTGGCACATAGCATCACCTACAGGTCTTCTATCAAGTTTGTTCAAATTATGCCCCTGGGGTCAAAATTGGCCCCGCCCCGGGGGGTCACAGTTTTACATAGAGTTCTATAGTGAAATTTTCAAACGTCTTCTTCTCTGAAAGTAATACCGCTAGAGCTTTGATATTCAGCATGGTGACATTTCTAGATGTCCTATACCAAAATTGTTCAAATGGTTCTGGTAGGTTGCATATGTAGGTCACTGGAGCTAAAAATAGATTTTTTCAATGAAAACTTAAAAAATCTTCTTCTCTGCAACTACAAGGGCCTTTATAAATGTTAGATATTTGACACATAGCATGGCCTAAAGGTCCTCTATCAAGTTACTTCAATTATGCCCCTGGGGTCAAAATAGGCCCCGCCTCGGGGGTCACAGTTTTACGTAGAGTTATATAGTGAAATTTTCAAACGTCTTCTATTCTGAAACTAATATGGCCAGAGCTTTGATATTCAGCATGGTGACACTTCTGGATATCCTTTACCTATTTTGTTCAACTGGTTTCAGTCTGTTGCATATGTAGGTCACAGGAGCTAAAAATAGATTTTTTTTCCAATGGAAACTTACAAAATCTTCTTGTCTAAAACCCTACTACCCTGATCTTAGATATTTGGCACATAGAATCATCTACAGGTTCTCTTACAAGATTGTTCAAATTATGCCCCTCGGGTAAAAAATGACCCCTTCCTGGACATAAATATTTATCTCCATTTTGTCAGTTATTCTCAGGTGAGCGATAATGCCCCATGGGGCTCTTGTTTAATAAAGTCCACGACATATTATGGTATGGCACTGTCCATCCATCTAGCTGTCCAGTTTGTTTGCACCGTAACTCAAACATTTTTTGCAAGATTTTCATCACAATTGGTAGGACGCTTTAGGCTAAAATAGTTTGGACAAGTTTGTATATTGAAACATTTTGACTATCTTTGGTGGAGTTATCGCCACTTTATCTTGTGCTTGAAGCACTACTTTAAACTTAAATATAGAAAGTATTTCTTGTGATCCATTTTCATGACTGTATAAAGTGGAACTACTGGTATTTTCCTCAGTGGAGGAATAAGTTAAAGGCATAAAACTGTGTATCTTTGAAGAAATGGGTTAATACATAGAGGATAATCAATTTCTTTGGATTTATATGAAAAATATATCACGAGAATTGGTTGTTATCTGGTTAAAAAACGAGTCTGCAGTGATATATTTTTCGTATCTATTCAAAGGAATTGATTACTCTATTTATTATATATATTTTAATGACATTTTGACAGAAAAAAACACACAAAATTAAATATTTACACGCGGCGATGTCACAAAAATTATTATGACGTCACGTCACAATAAATGATATCATCACTAGACTAAGTGATGATATCAACTGTGACAATATCAAACTTATCTAACTGAGAAATCTCTATAAATCATCGATAGGTATATGTAATAAAAGATTATATATAAATGGTCTTTATGTATAAACTGTTTACAGGAAGGATATCTCCGTTGTGACCTATACTGTGAACTGCACGTCCAGTGACTGTGATATAGAGGTAGTGAAAGCCCCTAACAAGGCTGTCCTAGAGGATTCTCTCAACCAAGTGGGCCAGAAGCTTTACTCAAAGGCAGAGCCAGTAGAGGATGAAGATAAGAAGGTATGGATTGTGATTTGTAGGGAAGATAGTAAAACCTCTCTAATACGACCACTAAATTATATTAATTATCAGGGTTTTTCAACAGATGACTGTTTAAAACAAGGTGACAGTAAAACAGAAAGCTCCTGAAGGAGCTTTCTGTTTTACTGCCACCTTGCTTTTTAGCTGTCACCAGTCTTTTATACAACCAATTAGGCTTTGTGTTAGTGGTGGTAATAGAGAGGTTTTATTGTATAATTTTTATGTACTCTGCTAATTTTCTATCATACAATGAAATTAACCCTATCACTCCCTTACAGCTGAGAAAACGTTTTTCTTTACCATTTAAATGCAATCAAAATGCAAAATGCATTACAATGAAATGTAGAAAGGGACACTTTTTAGTTATTTCTTACAGTTTAATCGAATCTGAGTGGCAAACAGTTTGGATCCAGATCAGATGCCGGGTTACCCGGCGTCTGACATGGCTTCAAGCTGTTTGCATAGGTAATAATTGTTTTAGCATCTACATGTTTATTGGGAAATTATAACTAGCTAGAGTATAATGTTTATTTTCAAATTACTTGGACCCTTATCATAATTATGTTGTGTAGCATGGCATCTTATTAGGATCCAAAATGCTTGACATTCATGACATTTCAATACTTATGTAACAATGCCTAAAATTAGTCTTTGAGAAATAAAAGCAGACAATAATAATTCAAAGCAGTTGGCTTCATGGCAGTGGAGGGGATATTTTAAGCATTTTGCAGACCCAGATCAGAGGGCTTCTTAACCCTTTACTCCATAGCCTGTGTCTAAGTTTTGAAAATAGGTGACAACTTAAAGCAGGCTGAAATTATTCAAACAGAATGTGCTGTAAGGCGCATTCTGCTTTACTTTAAGCCTGCTTTAAGCTAGAATAAAGAAAATATATCTTCTGATACACGTTCATGGCTGTATAAGATAGTACTATTTTCTTCGGTGGAGGAATGAATATGGAGAAATAGTTGATACCATTACTACTATTATTTCCCAGTAAACCACCAGAAAGCATGAAATAAACTGGTTTATGGTGTGAAGCACAAGATTTCCTCTTACGCCCATATTGCTCTGTTGTAGGAGAAATGGTTGATACCAGTGGCCATAGCCTGTGGAGTGGTACTGTTTGTGATCATAGTAGCAGTGATATGTTGTATAGTCTACAGACGCAGGTAAGCATGGTGAAAGATCATCATCACATCCTCCCCATCCTTCCCTCACTCACTTCATCCCTGTTCCCCACCACTACCCCCATCACTGCCCCATCCCTCACAAAACACCCTATTTATCATGATTAACACCCTTCTCTGTCTATATACAATAAAACCTCTCTATTATAACCACTAAAAATAAGGCTAAGTGATTTATGAAAGGCAGGGGGCAGCTTAAAGCAAGATGAAAATGAAGCAGAAAGCTCCTAAAGGAGCTTCCTGTTTCACTTTCACCTTGCTTTAAGCAGTCACCTGTCTTAGACTTAAATAATTACCATTATCTAGTGGTTGTTATAGAGAGGTTTTAGAATATATTTGATGGCAATACATACATTGTTTGTGTCAAACTTTAAACCCTTTCCTCCATATATACAGGCAAAATTGATTACTGTAATAAGTACAAATCACCTATATCCAGCTCTGATTAAGGCAAGTGATTCAGATTAGGGGAGTATTTCAAAAATTGAAATCTTCATTTCTGCATTAAACCCAATGGTGTCACTACTCATTACAATCGTCTTGAGTTGATTCTAACGAGTAGTAACAGCATACATTTTAGAATTTGGTGCTGAAATGAGTGAGAAAATGTTGGATTTGTTCAGTTTACTCCCTCATATCTAGAGCCCTTAGATTGAATAAAGCAAGATGAGCTTACAAACATATTTTCTGCTGCCAAAGCAGTCACCTTTACTAAACACTGTCATTGAATATTCATTTGTGATAGACAGAGGTATCCTGTGGTTTTTTTGTGGAAGAAAGGAATAAAACATTTCATGGACAAGTTTGTGATATATATGCATCCCCTCAAAACAGAAATTGGCAAACAGTGCAAATAGAGAAAATACAATAGAAGCAACACACAAAATGTAACAGTGATCAGAAACTAAACTGTTTTTAAAATGTTTAAAAATTGTACATTTGAGCTTAATCACATTAGCTTTTTGCAAATTGCGTAGACCATTTCCACCCCATCGTATTAAAACATAGCAATTGACCAAGATCTGCAATAGGTCCATAATTATCAGAAATGATGCTGATTTTTCACTAGATTTAGATAAAACTATATAGTAAGACTTTCACTTTAAGTGTTTTAAATTGACTTCAAATATTTCAAGATAGGCGGATTCTGAAAGGCAGAGTGAAATTAAAACAGAAAGCTCTTATAGGAGCTTTCTGCTTTACTTTCATTCTGCTTTAAGCTGCTACTTGTCAATTTTGACACCAACACATATTGTATAATTTACGCTCCTGTATAGGCCAGTCAGTTCAACTACATGTAGCATATAAATGTTTTGCCATTTTTCAGACTACGTGATAAGTGGACTGTAGATAGTCCTTCGTCCACGTCTCATTCACCTACTAGGTACTCTACTAGTGAGACCAGAAATAATGCATGAACTACCATATATCAGATTCATAGATTGCTATTTGCTATTGCTGTTAAGTCAGTGCTGACCGAACATTTATTGGAGAATTTTGGAGAAAAATATTTTTGAATGCCAGGTGCTACAAGCTTAATGCAGAAGACTACAAAGTACTTTTCTGCATTGTATTTGCTATTCATTAAGGTTTCATCAACCCACTACCTCACAGTTTGTTTCTAGTTTTGAAGATAGCTATGAAAGCACTAAAAGCAGGTTAAAAGTAAAGCATTTTGATTTACTTTGGGCCTGGTTTAAGCTACTGTCTGCTAGGATAAGAAATTATTTCTATTGGTACATAAATATACATGATTAATTAAAGTGAAATTATTTTTTTAGTGGAGGAATAAGTTAAATGTGTGAAAAATGTATCTATGAGGTAATGGGTTAAAAAACATTACTTGTCAATCTGCTTGTTAATGTTTGTTCAATACAAAAACAATCTATAAGAAGAATGTTTTTTAAAACAAGATGCATGCTGTTTGATAGTTCACATTCTGAGATTAGATTTATCAACATGATTTCAATTAACAAAATATTGTGATTACTTATTAGAATTTGTCTCTTCAAGATTTTTTTTGGTGTTGACATTAATATGTAATTGTTTGAAGTACTCCCTTTATCTGGAGCCCTGGTTCTTGTGCATATTCTGATGATGGATAACATGTACAGAGTACAAAATCTAATAATATCATTTTAGTGATCAAATACTCATTCAATAGGTGTATACTATAGAGTGTTTCATAAACACAACTTTCTGTGTTAATTGTTAATTGGTAGTTTGTAAAAAAATGATAATATAGGATACAATATCTGTTATGTAAGAAAAAATAAAAACAAAAAAGAATGTTTTTCATGTAATACTCCAGCAAGACAACAATTTAACCCATTACTCCATAGCCTGTTTCTAGTATTGAATATAGGTGGCCACTTAAAGCAGGTTGAATGTAAAGCAGAATGCTCATTCAGGTACATTCTGCTTTACTTTCAGCCAGCCTTAAGCTACCATTGCTAGAATGTGGAAAATATTTCTTATGATACTATTTTCTTCCCTAAAGGAATAAATTAAATGCATATATATGGAGTAATGTGTTAAGACGGATTTATGCTTACATTCATGATTATCTTTACAATCAAACGTGTGTTAAGCAAGAACTGAAAAGAGATGCATGTATAGTCTTTAAGACATAATTATATGGCAGCTCAATGCAGAACAAAAATTGTGCAAAAAGTTTTATTTTCTGCATTTCTTTTGGTTTGCATTGAGCAATCATATTTATGATATCAAAATGCCAATGACAGACAGCGTAACACAAGTTTGACAGTACAGGGGCTATTGCTAGCTTAGTATGCTTCATTGTTCTATTTAATTGGAAGTATTTTATATTATTCAGAGTTTTATCAAGCGTTATATAACAAGAATTTATGATCATGTATCTTTCATTATATTTATATACATGCAAGTCATTATAGATTAATGACAGATTGGAATCTGCCAGACATACTTAATCAGTAACAATATGCATGCATATATAATTAAACTCATCTCCTGCCAATGCCATATACAGCTTGACGAGGATTTGCAAACACCGAGTCCAGGCCCAGTGCTTATAAACGTTTGAGTTGAGTCTGAGTGTGTTCTCAAGCATTTTGATTGGTCAGATTTGAGCCTATAGGCTCAAATCTGACCAATCAAATGCTTCGGAACAAACACAAAGAAAAAATATATTATAGAAGACAAATTTGAATGAGACAATATTATGGCAGGAATTGGGTTAAGCTTTGAATAGCATTTGGTGAAATTTGCTTAACCCATTACCCCATAAATACACCTTTTGACGCTTTTAACTTATTCCTCCACAGAAGAATACTGTTCTAATTTATACAGTCACAGAGCACCAGATACGGGTAGTTTTTCAAAAACTTAAATCTTTATTTCTGAATTAAACCCTATGGTGTCACTACTCATTAGCATCGTCTCTTCAAGACGATTCTAATGAGTAGTTACACCATACTAAGGATTTGGTGCTAAAAAGAGTGAGAAAATGTTGGATTTGTTAAAATAACTACCTCTTATCTGGAGCCCTGAGTCAAGAATATGTACCATAAGAAATAGTTTCTATATTTTAGAATATTGTATCTTAAAGCAGGCTGAAATTAAGTAAAGCAAAATGTGCCTTGAGGTGCATTCTGCTTTACTTTCAACCTACTTTAAGTGGTAATTTGTCTTCAAAATTAGAAACTTGTTATGGGGTAATGGGTTAAACTACTTATGCCTGTGATTGCTTCCTTGTAACACTAGATTCTTAGTCTTTTAGACGAAAGATATTGGCAATGGTGTAGGCCAAGAAGTCAGAAAATATTTAATATTTGAGATGTATGATATTTTCCTATATTTTATAATGAAACATTGAAACAGGGTCACTGGAAACATTCTTAAATTTGTTTAGACATAAATTGATCAGCAAATACTTATGTAACAAAGTTTTAGCTTTAAGTGTCAGTGCAAAATAATATGCTTGAATGTCGAGAGTTAATTCAGCCAATAAGTAATATTTTCTCCCTAATTTATTTGTTTGTAATATTTGCTACAGCTTTATGAGGTCTGGAAATATGGTGGCCTCTGACCCCAGTGCTAAGGAAACTATACCGAACCCACAACCTAAATACAGCGACTGTTGGTAACTGTCTGCACGGCCCCTCTGTAACCACCCTTAATGATTGCCCTACTAAATCCCTATCTATGATATAGTAAAACCATTGCTATTTAACTCTTACCATGCTGGCGGTGAAATCATGATAACCTTTGCAAACAGTTTGGATCCTGATGAGACACTGCATTGCACACGGCGTCTCATCAGGATTCAAACTGTTTGAAACTTTAACCCTGTTTTGAAAATAATTTTTTGAAAATTCTATTTTTAGAACAGCAGCAGACAACAATTGTTGTCAAAGATGCCCAGCATTCAAAGAGTTAAATCACTCAAAAAGAAGACTCATTGAAGTGTTAAAGATAGGTTGTAATTCAACTCTTCCTTCGGCATAAGTGCCATAGGACACTTTTATTTACTCTTCTACATAAGCACACAAATATTTATTTGTTGATGGTGTTGAATATAGGTGACAAATAAAATTAGGACAGAAAGCTTCTAAAGAAACTGTCTGCTTTACTTTTATCTTGTTTTAAGCAGCAACCTGGTTTAAATACAGTTAGATAATACAGTCAATCCATTCATATATGACCTTAGCAGGACCTTATATATATAAATTATATATAAAAGGTCACATATGACAAACTGAGGGTATAGATAGACCAAAGCTGTGCAAGTCAAGAAATATGCATGTTATAAAGGAAAAAGTAATACCTGTATACTTATCCAGTCTGATACATATGTATCTATTATAAATGCATTTATATACAACATTTAATATCACAACTTAAATAACTTTAATTTAAAAATTCCAAAATTAATGTGCATCTCTGCAGACAGACAGGTTTCATTTGTTTTGAATGTTTTTTAATACATAATTGCTACATATAAGCTCTGGTAATTTATATTTCCAATCTTCGACTCGCTGAATGTTCACGTCTCCTCTTTCCTACTTAAAGCAGGTTATTAATAGGCATATTCTGCTTTACTTTCAGTCTACTTTAAGTTATTATCTGCTAGGATGCAGAAAATTTGTCTAATGGTGATGACTGTATAAAGTGGAACTATTTTCTTCAGGAGGAATAAATTAAAGGCAAAAAAGGCATATTAATGGGGTTATGGGTCAAACACCAAATAAGTCTTCTTTTAAGTGCACGGTTTATTGTACAATGTAGTTTAATTGCCCTCTTGTCTTTTGTAGTAAATCTAAGGCACAAATCAAGTTCATGAACTTGTACTAGTTTGAATCATGTATGCACACTCTGCTTTACTATTGACTATAATGGGTTAATTACTGGTAGATATAGCTTTGTTGTATCTGTAGAATCTAGACTGGGTCTCAAACTCCTATGATAGAACATATTGGTTTAGGTTGTTCTCATTTTCAATGGTTTTGTTTCAGGTGTTTTGGGACAGGACCATTGTTTTAATTGCTTATTCAGTCACCCTTCAGAATAGCAACTGATAAAAATAAATTACAGAATACATTGATTGTGCTAAAGACAGATGACAGCTTATAAATGGATGAACATATAGCAGAAAGTCCGCAACAGGAGCTTTCCTTTGTACTTTCATCTTGGTTTAAGCATGCTCTGCCTTGGTTGTGATAGTGCTTTTTTATGCCCCCGGCATCGACAGATGCGGGAGCATATAGTAATCGTCCTGTCCGTCCGTCTGAGCTCACGAAAGGTCCTTTGTTGGGTAGGGAGAACAATAGATTCCATTCATTCCGTGATTGCCCTATTGTTATTGTTGGGTATTTTTTTGTACTGTTGGGTACTTTTAAACAAAAAAAGTACTCAACAAATGTCCAACTGTGAGAACGTCCGTGCGTCCGTCCGTAACTAGGTTAAGTAGATTTTACCGTTTCGTCTAGCATCAACACCGCTTATTCAAATGCTTGGATACTTATACAGTTGTTGCCTTGGACCATTACCTAGCCACCAATAATACCTAACCTTGATCTTGACCTTGACCTTGACCTAATTTGGACTTAGAATATTTTGAATGAGCTATTTCTTGGTTAACTAGATTTTACCGTTTCATCTAGCATCAACGCCGCTTACTCCAATGCTTGGATACTTATACAGTTGTTGCCTTGGACCATTCCCTATCCACCAATATCACCCAACCGTGATTTTGACCTTGACCTAATTTGGACTTAGAATATTTTGAATGGGCTATTTCTTGGTTAACTAGATTTTACCGTTTCGTCTAGCATCAACACTACTTACTCCAATACTTCTATAACTATACAGTTATTGCCTTAGACCAACCCACCAGTAATACCCAAGCTCAGTTTGACCTTGACCTAATTCAAAATATATTGTCAAGGATGCCACTGGGGGCATAAGCGTTTATTGAACGCAGTCTTGTTTTAAGTGTTTTTTTATGTGAGGGCAGCATTGTTTTTTCAAAGCTTAGAAATAATCACGGAGTTGTCATTAAGATAGTTGTAATAAGATGTAGCTGCAACTGGGTAAAACTTGGACACAGAATTTGCATACAATGTACTTCCAGACTAGACCAGTTTCAGCACTATGTTATTATGTCAAATGTTTTCCATGATGATTTTATTTAAATCCTCTCTAAACTGTACAATATTTGGAAAAGAAGGCAAACCACAAAGTACAAATGATAGCTTAATGCACAATATTTTATTTATGTCTTACTTTTACCTTGCATTAAGTTGCACCTGTTACCAACTGGTTGAGAGACCAAAAATGTTGTTTTATTTTTAGTCTGTATTAACAGAAGGCTCCATACTAGTTTGTCATTTATTTATATATATTTTATGTATGCAAACAGCAGTACTTGTACATGAATGTTATAGATTACTGGAATATGTAACGAGATACTAAATCTATAAATTACTGGAAAAACACCAACATGCATAATGTAGCTAAATGTTAATTTGTTTTAAAACTTAATTTACATACATGTGTGCTATATGATTCAAGTAAAATCTACTTTAATTATCACTCAAAAGATGACATGTTAGTGGTGTACAAAATACGTGACAGCATAAAGTAGTATCAAACTAAAACCAAATCTACTTTAACCCTTTACTTGATAGCCATAGCATTTAGTTTTGAAGATGGGTGACCTCTTAAAGCAACTTGAAGGTAAAGCAGAATGTGCCTTAACACATTTAACCCTAGTGACAAGTATACTCGTCATGAACAAACAGTGTACATATAAGGAGTACACTTGTCCTATGCAAACAGTGAAGACCCTGATCAGAGGGCTCCTACAGAAACCCTCTGATCAGGGTCTTCAGTTTGTTACTTTGCAAGATATTGTTAAAATCAAACCTAAAGAGTAAAAAATGGACTAGATCTATATATAGACTTAATTGGTCCATTTAAAGTTCCAGTGGTGAATGGGTTAGGGTGCATTCTGCTTTACTTTCCTATGCTTAAGCTACAATGTGCTAGGGTATAGAATAAATTTCTTATGAACATACTGATGACTGTATAGATTCGAACATTTTTCTTCAGTGGAGTAAAAAATTAAATGCATAAAATGTGTATCTATGGAGTAAAAGTTTAAGCTGTCACATAGCTTTAATTATTACGAAACCATCCTTTTTTGAGTGCTCATAATATCAGAGTTTTGCTGTATTTTATGACTGTGTAAAATACGGACTGTACAATGTTTGTGTGGTATTGTTTCAGACACAGGAAGATGGGCGACTTGAAGAGACAGGAACAGGCAGTGAAAGAGAACAATACCTTTGACAAGGAGCACTTTAGTGACGCTGCTGTGTTCGAGAACAACGCCTATGATAGTGATGGACAGTTCAAAGAAAAATTATGAAATTAGTGTTATCACCTTTTCATAGCGATACAGAGCTCCAGATAAGAGAGAAAGTTAACTGAACAAATCCAATATTTTCTCACTCAATTTAAGTCACCGCCAAATTTTATGGCGTGATGACTCATTAGAATCGTTTTGAAGAGACGATTCTAATGAGTAGTGACACCATAGGGTTTAATACAGACTTTAAAAATAGTAGTTTTTGAAATATTCCCTTATCTAGAGCCCTGAGTGATATATTTGTCATCAGATCTGAAATTTAAGTGTTTTAGTGTATTTTAAACAAATTGATTTAATAAGAAATGAAACAAAACTACTCCATATTGCTTGAGTCTGAGCCATGAAGTCAAAATTTGTTGAAATACAATTGCAATTGGATAAAACAGCAATCTAGCCCTGGAGTAAAATAATATACAGTAGAACCCTCCAAGAAACTTTACCTGACTTAAAACTATGTTTGTTTAATAGAGGTTTACTGATTAGAGGTTTAGCAGTCATTTAAAAATAGTGTCAGTGCTAAGTCTTTTAATGCATTACCCCTTAAATACACCTTTTTACGCCTTAAATTCATTCCTCTACTGATGAAAATAGTTTCATTTCATACAGTCATGGATATCTTCCATAAGAAAAGATTATACATACTAGCAGATTATAGCTTAAAGCAGGATAAAAGTATAGCCGAATGTGCCTTAAGGTGCATTCTGCTGTACTTTCAATGTGCTTTTAGTGGTCACATATATTCAATTCTATAAACAAGCTATGGGGGAATGGGTTAAGAACTTAAGACAGGTGTTTGCTTCATGCAGGACAATAGTACTGCAAAAATGTGATTAATGAGCTTTATATATTACTTACTGCTGTCCTACATTAACCAGTTGCCTGTCCTAATAGCTATCTAGACCCTTCTGTTAAAGGATTTGTTAGCATTTAGAATATGTATTTATAGGCCCAATAACTTTGTCCGGTTTTCCAAGAATTCCTATTTAAACAGTTTGGTTTTTGGAGGTTACACTGTACAAAATTAGTGCCTGTTGATAATATTTAGAAGACAAGTGAATGCTTAACCCTTTCCCCCATAGCATATTCCTAGTTTTGAAGATAGGCTACCACTTAAAGCAGGTTGAAAGTAAAGAAGAATAAGGCACATTCTGCTTTACTTTCAGGCTGCTTTAAGCAACCATATTCTAGAAGATAGAAAATATTTCTTATGATACATATTCATGACTGTATAAAATAATTATTTCATTCAGTGGGGGAATAAATTAGAGGCGTAAAAAGGCGTATTTATGGGGTAAAAGGTTAAAACAAGATAAAAGTAACACAGAAAACTTCAAATGGAGCTTCCTGATTGACATTTATCTTGCTTTGATTCAAGAATATCAAAAGTATTTACACCTTTCAGTGATAGTACATGTATTAGCATAGCTTCATTGGATCATGAGTTGTTCACAAGTTACGTGACATTGTTCACTGAAAGGAGTTTAGTATTTCAAATACTCACCATATCTGGAGCCCTCTTTTCATGGTGCATGACAATGACATTGCCAACAATTGCTCAGCTAGATCAATTTGTCTTGTTCATATTACTTTTTCATCTCAGGCCCGTCTTACGAATTTTCATACAACAAATATTGTCCCAAGTCAGATTCTAAAATTCTCAATTATTTTATACTTCTCCATCTAATCCTGTCTTGTGACATGTCTTTGGAATTGTCTTTTCAAGACAATTTTAAAGAGATGTCACAAAATATGATTAGATGGAGAATTTAGAAATTAAATGTATTTTGAAGTTTTGACTTAGGATGTTTTTTGTCATACAATGTTTCGTAAGACGGGTCCCAGATTGTCATGCCTTATAATGCACAAATTCTACTTTCACTTTTGATATTTGTTTTTATTTGACCAGACATGTGTATTTTTAGAAAGTATGATTCTCTACTAATTGTCTTGCTATAGAATAGGATCATTTTCATTTTTAGCCTTGTAGTAGATCTCATTGATACAAACTGCAGTAGAAATTAAAAATCCATATGAAATTCTGTAGATAATCAATTGCTTTAACACTTATGCTAAACGTGACTTGACTTACAATTACAATCAGTTTGGATCCAGATCAGACACCACGTCACACGGCATCTGATCTGCATCCGTTTAAAAGGCATCTCCTCCAATACCACTTGACAGAATTTTGATTTATTTTCGCAGACGACCTTTGAAGCAGATGACATTTTATAATTAATCCAATTTAATCGGTCATAATTTAGATGTTTAACTGTATATCTAAATTTTGTATGCTATATGCTTATTATTATTTGTTTATATCTGGATAAAATTGAGACAAACAGGGTACTATATAAGGTTGATTGAATTGTAATTATGAAATTTGTGACAGTATATGAGGTTTGTAATGGTCACTGATTATTGTAACTCTTTGCACGCTAGCGGCGGTAATATCTGCCACAGTGATTGCCTTTGCTAATAGTTTGGAACCAGATGAGACGCCACATAATGTAGCGTCTCATCAGGATCCAAACTATTTGACACTCTGACCCTGTTTTGAAAAGAAATTTAGAAAATTCTATTTTTAGAACAATAGTAGACGACAAATGTTGCAGACACAAAAAAATTACCCAGCATGCAAAGAGTTGATGGCAACGCTTAAGACATTATTCTGATGCAGTCTGTAACTTGGAATTATATAGACACAAAACAATATGAGTTCTACTGTATCACTTAACCCTTTGCCTGCTGGTCGTGACTTTACTGATTTTTGCAAACAGATTGGATCCAGATTATACGCTGTGTTACAAGGCATCTGATCTCGATCCAAATTGTTTGATACTCATCTTTAGGGTCCTTTACTTAAAAAATGTATTCAAATGTATTCTAGATTCAAATTTTTTTGCAGAGGACAATCTCGAAGCAGATGATATTACCGCAGGATAAGGTTTAACATCATTGATAAAAGCATGATTACTTTTACTACTGGAATTTCTTGCTTTACATGCATCCTGTTTCAGGTAGCCATCTGCTTTTTTTGTGGAAAAGACTTATGGAGGAGGGACTTCAAACTAAGGTTTCAGTTGATTTTATAGGGGTGTTTTTTCAAAATGTTTATGCGATAAATAAAATTTCACATTCATGCTCATTACTTATCATTTTTGATAAACTCCTTGACTAAATAAATACAACGCTCACCAAGGTTTGCGTCATATCATTTTAGTAAACTCGTTTATTAAAAATGATAAGTAATGAGCACTCATGTAAGATCCTCTATGTATTAACCCATTACTCCATAGCCTATTTCTAGTTTTGTAGATAGGTGACCACTTAAAGCAGGTTGAAAGTAAAGCAGAATGTGCCTTAAGGCACATTCTGCTTTACTTTCAGCCTGCTTTAAGCTATTATCTGCTAGAATATAGAAAATATTTCTTATGATTCTTATTTGTAACAGTTTAATTTGGAATTATTTTCTTCAGTGGAGGAATAAATTAAAGGCATAAAAAGGCGTATTTATGGGGTAATGGGTTAAATATTGAACAGGGGTCTTCTTCTGAGTGGTCACTGAATAGGAGTGAACTGTACTACAATTCCAATCTGCAATTGTTCAGGTGTAGATATAGATCATTTTTAACTCAGCTGATAGATATTATGTACAAGTTGCCTGTATCTGTATATATGATTTCCACATTGTCTTTACATAAATTGTACATCTATATTTTGATATCTCACTATTCATAGTTATAGTTATTTTTATAAATATTTTTAACACATGGCATTAATGCATTGTGCACATATGTAAATTCCTATTGTACTGTTCTAATAACAGTTGTTTTATATCATTAAATATTTAAGAAAATAACACTTTGTTGTTTTAATTAACTTGACTCCACAGTTTTTCCCTTCATGTTGCTTTAACTCTTTCCTCCCTGAAACTTTAAATGGACAATTCCTGTTTTGATTTTTGTCTGGTCCATTTCTGACTTTTAAGAGTTGTTTTTGTCAATTTTGGCATTACTGATAAACAGTGAAGACCCTGATTAGAGGGCTCCGAAAGGAGCCCTCTGATCTTGGCCTTCACTGTTTGCACAGGACAAGTGTACTATTCACATGTACACTGTTTGAAAAGACGCCTATATGCGGGACTAGGGTTCAAAGGGTTAAGCTTTAACCCATTCCTCCATAAATACGCCTTTTTACGCCATTAAATTATTCCTCCACTCAAGAAAATAGTTCCAATTTATATAGTCATGAATATGCATAAAAAAATAGTTTCAATATCCTAGCAGATGATAGCTTAAATCAGGCTGAAAGTAAAGCAGAATGCACCTTAAGGTGCATTCTGCTTTACTTTCAACCTGCTTTAAGTGGTCATGTATGTTCAAAACTAGATACAGGCTATGGGGTAATGGGTTAAACAATATGTACTTAACCTATTTCCCCATAAATATGCCTTTAATTTATTCCTCCACTGAAGAAAATAGTTCCACTTTATACAATCATGAATATGCAACATAAGAAATATTTTCTTTACTCTAGGAGCCTGTAAATTAAGGTGAATTCTGCTTTACTTTCAACCTGCTTTAAGTGGTCACCTAACTTCAGAACTAAAAACAGGATATAGGGTAAAGTGTTAAATGCCTTTTTAAATGTATAAATGATAGACTGAATGTCTTTTCTTGGGTATGAAAAAAAGGTGCTCCTTTCAGTTATCTCTATAGAATAGTATAAATCATTTGTATCTGTCTCTTTACTTAACAGAGGAATTGTTTAAGATATACAATTGCTTAAAGAGATAGGATTCTGGCCACAAAAACATGAAATATTTCCTACAATTACGATTTTATGCAAAAGAAAGATAACTCAAACTAGGTCAGGGGAGAATACTCTTCCTGAAAAAGTATGGGAAAAAAGTTTGACAGAACAACAATAGCAGGGGAGGTAAGATTTTTTTTAAATATGAACATTGATTGAACCAAGGGAGGTAATTAAAATGAAACAAGAGGCCCATGCGGGCCTAAATATCGCTCACATGGAAAAACCCAGACAAGGGGCATATGACCCCTGGGATGGGATCATTTTCACCCAATGACATAATTTCAAACATCTTGCTGATGAACACGCAAAATTTAAAGAAGTGTTCTGTCAAATATCTTAGCTCATGACTTTGTACATGGTTTCAGACAGTAAGACTTTTCATTGAAAAAATCTATTTTTAGTTAATGTGACCCAGATATGCTACTGCCGGGAATCATTTCAACAACATTGGTAAAGGATCACAAGAAGCGTCACCATGCCAAATATTAAAACTCTGAGCATATTAGTTTCAGAGAAAAGGATGTTTGAAGATTTCACTATATATCTCTATGTAAAACTGTGACACCAAGGGTGGGGTCATTTTTTATCCCATGGATTTAATTTGAACAAACTTTAAACGAACTCTGTGCTCAAAACTCAGAATTTTTCTCAGCTCATAACACTTCGGCAAACATTTTATTACATAATTAGTATTTTCATACATAATTATACTGTAATAATGTATCCAAATGAGGGTACAATAATGAAATAAAACGTGTATTGTAAAAACTAGAGCCTGTTATTGAAACTGAGTTTTGAGCACGGAGTTCATTTTAAGTTTTATAACCTCGGGGCCTGGACCTTTCTGCTTTGAATTTTGCAGCCAGCTATTTTAAGTGATATTAATGCTTCTTCAAAGTGTGACCTCTCAATATAAGTGCGTAAAATTATTAGGGAAGATTTAACAAAAATTTCGTCAAACCTTGCGACATTCTTTCATTTCTATGTTTTTCTCTACAGGAAATGAACTATGTGTGTATTAAACTGAAGTATTGCAGTAGAATTCATTTTATTCTATGTATCTGAACTCATCAGTGTATTATGCAAGTCAGTCAAACCCCATCTCTTTCCAAAGAAAAACTGAATGTTTGAACAATTAAAGATTAGGTTGTTCTTTCAAATGCAATATCATCATTTAGCAGGATAATGACTCACATTCAATGAATTCCCTCCCTTTATTCAGTTGTTCATAATAGATAAGAAAAATCTTACCTCCCCTGCTATTGTCTTCTTGTCAAACATTTTCAAGCTATTCTGTTCCAGGAAGAGTATTCTCCCTTTATCCAGCAATATCTTAGTTTGAGTTGTCTTTCTTTGTATAAGCACAAAATGTCTCTATAATCTATATCAGGAAAACAAACACTGGAAACATTTCTGGTCAGATTTCAATCAATTTAATCCTTTCCTCCCTGAAACTTCAAGTGGACAATTCCAATTTAGTCTAGTCCATTTTTGACTGTTTAGGGTTGATATCTGTAAATGCAATAAGACAAACAGTGCAGACCCATGATCAGAGGGATCCTTTAGGAGCCCTCTGATATGGGGTCTGCACTGTTTGCATAGGACAAATGTACTTTTCTCAAGTCCACTGTTTGGAAAGGACCTGCAGGGGCCTGTTTTATAAAACTTCGTATGAAAAATGTTGTTGTAAGTCAGATTATAAAATTCTCAACTATTATTCATTATGTCTTGTGACATCTCATCGGAATCGTCTTGAAAAGACAATTCCAGAGATGTCACAAGACAGGATTAGATGGAGTAATCAGATATTAAATATATTTGAAAGTTTTGTCTTACCACCATTTTTGTAGTATGAAGTTTTATGAAACGGCCCCCTGTATATGTGGGACTAGGTTTCAAAGGTTAAACAATTATCTACCTATATATAAAGTTTCAGAGTAACAAGAACTATATACCGGTATTTAACTGTTTGATAGGCGTTGCACCAAGTTAGCAACAAAGAAAATTGCCATTTCTAATTAATTTATTCTATTTAAAGTTATCTTTATCAAACCTGATTAAATTTTTCAGTCAGTGATTTTGTACAAGTGTTTCTATTTCATACAGGACCCAAGTTCATATACAGCACTATATCCCCATCTCTTAACTCATTCACCCCTGAAGCTTCAAATGAACAATTCCTGTTTCAAATTAAATCTAGTCCATTTTGGAATAATTAGGGTGGATTTTAACAATATTTTACAAAATTACAAACAGTGTAGACCCTGATCAGAGGGCTCCGTAAGGAGCCCTTTGATCAGGATCTATACTGTTTGCATAGGACATGTTTACTCTTGACAGGTATATGATTTGTAAATGAGGAGTATACTCGTCGCTAGGGTTCAATGTGTTAAATGCTCCTGTGAGTGATGCAAATACCAAAAGAAAGCTGAAGGTAAAGAATGCTCCAAAATAAGCATTCTGATTTACTTTGTTTTTGTAAAAGATCTGAAAGACATTTTGTGCAAATACAAAGAAAGACAACTCAAACTAATACCTACATTTAGGGATGAAGGGAGAATACTCTTCCTGGAACAGAATAGCCTGCTTTACTTTCAGCATGTTTAATGCAACCATCAGTCTTAATACTATACCAAGAAGTTACTTTTAAAAAAAGATATTGTGTTGCAGGTTAAATGTTTAATATCAAATGCAGTTTCAAATGGATTTTGATTATACTTGCACATAATGTATACACATTCTTGAAGGAGGGCAATAATTGTTGAAATGGGATAATTGTGTTCAGAGTTGTCTAGCCTTGATGTACTTAGCTGTGCTAATACTTAGGCTTTATTTCAGTACTGTATACGCTCTGTGTCTCCATATTTGAATGGACTTTAATAAAATTTTGTAAAGTTATATATGGCTGTAAGTTCTCAAATGAGTATGGCCAAAATCAGGTTATATGGTTAAAAAATGTCTGCCCTTTAAAATGTCATATCTAATTCAAACTCTAGCAACCAGTTTTAAGGTATTCCAACACTGAAGGTAGGGTAATTGTAATGTGAAAATGATCTCATGAATGGATACTACATGTAATTCCCCTGTCTTGTGTGAAATATGAAGGCTTTTCGCCATCTCTTCTCGAAAATATTTGAAATATTGTTTATAGCCTTACAGGTAGGAAAATATGTGAGAAAATTAACAGACAAATATTCCTGAAAGGTGATTTTTACCTATTCTTACCTAAAATACTGATATTTTATATGTCATGCCTATGCCAGAAGACGTGAACATCACAAAATAAAAGTTATTGTCCTAATATTTGCATCTTATCATGTGAAAAATTAAAAATCTGAACCGTCCTCTTAAAGATATGCAATATTTTCCATACGATTTTACACTATATGACTTAAAAGGTTGTATGCTTGTACAAAAATGAAAACTTGGGCAAAGCAAACCACCTATTTTTTCATACATTACTTACGCAATCTAAATCCAAAATATGAAGACATTTGGCCACACCTTACTGGAAAAAATTAATTTTGTCTTCGAAAAAGTGTTGGAGACCTTGAATACTTTATAAAGACTGAACAATAAATTGGCTTATAATTAAATATTTTTGCAAGTTAATGTCTAGCGCATTTATAAACATCTAATCATTGATTAAGGAAAAGGTTTTGATTAAAAAAGATATATATTTCAAAGAAAAATATATTGAACTCGGTCGGGATTTGAACCCCTGCTGGGAAGGCCATGAAAATTTACAAGGCGAGATTTGCAACATTTCGGACTACGTTCGGATAATTTATAACATTATCGTCCAGGTTTTATATGGAAGTGTTCGGTATATTCCGTTGAACACGGAAAATGCCGAGATAACACGGAAAAAGGCGGAATTCCTTAAATTGTTTTTGATCATACTTGCACACATGGCATATAAGTATAAGCTCTAGAAGGAGTAAGATTATTGTTGAAATCAGATCCTTGTGTCAAGAGTTATCTGCCCTTGATGTAATCAGATGTGCGAGTAAAGGCTTTGTTTCAGTATTGTATCATGTCTACAAATAAACAAGTGTTAATATGGTGTATAAAACACAACTCAAATCAGATTTTGGACATGTTTATATTTATTTCATATCAAGCTGAATAATAAAGACATGATGGTCAAACTTGGGATAAGCTGCCATGGACACTGTGAATGCTAGTAGCAAAACTGTGATTACCTTAGCACACAGTATATATCCAAGAAACTAGGCATCTCAGCAAGACTTAGCCCTTTACCTTATAGCCTGTTTCTATATTTGAGGACACATGACCACTTAAAGCAGGTTGAAAGAAAAACAGAATGCGCCTGAAGGCGCATTCTGCTTTACTTTCATCCTGCTTTAAGCCATCTTCTAGAATATAGAAAATAGTTTTATAATTACTGTACAAATTGGAACTATTTTCTTCAGTGGAGGAATAAATTAAATCCGCTAAAAGGCGCTTATATAGGGGAAAGGGTTAAACTGTTTAAAATTCTGACCCTATTGTCAAAAATTTAAATTTTAGAAAACTATAATTTTGAAACAGTAGCAAACAACAAACGTTGCAGAGGAAAAGATTACTATTAAAACAATAATTACAGGTAGCAGATTGATAAAGGTTATGTGGGCAATGTCATAAGCATCTCTTTTATTCTGCATTAAGAAATCACCTTTCCCTAAGAGATCTCACATCTTCATCTCAATGGTAGCTTAACACACGTTTGACTATACAGTGAAACCACTTTATAACGACCACATAAACAAAGCTAATTGACTCTATGAAGGAAAAGTGACAGCCTAAAGATAGATTAAAGTAAAACAGAAAGTTTTTAAAGCAAGAAGAAAATAAAACAGAAACTCCTTAAGAAGCGTTCTGTTTTACATTCACCTTGGTTTAAGCAGTCTAATAATTAACACAATTAGGTGGTCGTAATAGAGAGGTTTTACTGTATATAAATTGCACTGTCCCATGTAGAAAATACAAATACAGGTAGAGTCGAACCAGTGTAGAGGGACCATTCAGAATTATACCTAACTTAATGGTTTATTAACTATTAAGTCTTATGTGACGTCAGATGATTCAAATCAGTAATGTTACATGGTAACATCACCTTTCGGCCCGCTTGACATTATGAAAAGGCCCTCAATGACAGGCATATCTGGACTGGGTTTTAGTCAGTCTACTCCGTATTGGTTACTTATCCCTTGACAAGGTGATGGCTGCTTAATACAGTTTTAATAGGAACCAATAGGAACCTTCTTTATTACTTTCATTCTACATCAAGCAGCTATTTGATTAAGAAACTCAAAAGGCATCTTTCTTTGGAATGGTATTCTTACACAGGTTTGACTTTACCTTAAGAGAACAACTTAATGGAAGGGAACATTTGAAAATTAAGTATCTGCTATGTACAGTAAACAAACACACAAGAAACACTAACAATCAGGTATTTTTACCCAAAATGACAATTATAAAAGATGTCTACTAATCCTTATAAGGTCAACAATGAGCTACCTTGTCACTCTTTGAATAAGCACTTTTGTCTCTAAAGGCTACAGTTTGCAATGATCACTGATTCCTGACCTATCTCATAATTACAGTGGAAACTCGATCATTCGAACTCACATTAGTTTGAGAATACCCATATTTCAAGGTTAAAACGTGGCCTAGCCACGTTTTAACTTTGAAATATGGGAAGATAAACTTAAGGGAAATCAAATTATTGAAATGTATCTTATGAAATATTGGCATGATCTATTTAAGCGAGTTTGAAGTATCAAGTTTCGACTATATACAAGTATCAATCACACTCTCTCACCAGCACTTTTGTTAACTTGGCATTATGCCACTGTTTTATTAATATGTAGCATATCTTACTCCAGCTTGTACAGTCAAATTTGAATGAGCGACCAATTTTACAATAGCCATAAATGATCAATTTATGGCGGTTGCTAAATACAGAATAGAAACAATGCAGAAAGCTCCTGTAGGAACTTTCTGCATTGTTACTATCCTGAATTTAGCAGTCACATGCATTTGATTACCTCCACCCTTCCTTATTGAAAGACTGCTTCATACAATTTAACTGCAGTAAAACCTCTCTATTACTACAAAGACAGGCAACAGCTTAAAGCAAGGTAACAATAAAACAGAAAGCTCCTACAGGAGCTTTCTGTTTTACTGTCCCCTTGTTTTAAGCAGTCACCTGTTGTAAACACATAATAATTAATACAATTTAGTGGTTGTAATAGAGAGGTTTTACTGTATATTATTCTGTATATGAATCAACCATAGATACCTTAAAATACAAGATGTCTTTGAATTAAATAGCCTATTTAAACCTCCTCACTGCTACAGTATTGTATGCATAACAATCCTCATCAACTTATATTCCCAAGATTTATAGTTTAACTAACATTAATAATGAGTGCCAAACAATCTAGAATCAGATCAGACCCAGAGTTATTTAGTGCGTCTGATATGGGTCCAAAATGGGTTTGCACAAACCAAGGCAATGAGGGGGGTTACATTTCTCTGTAATAATATTTTAAAATGAACATGAAATATGAGCCTGCAATAGTTTAAATCCTGATAAGACCTATAGTTACTTTTTGTCTGATCTGACTTTATTCTATTGGCATAGGATACATCAATTCATGTTGTTCTGTCTATATCGGTTTTAAGCTTACTTTACCTGTTCTTGTTAAATGTATTATCACTTACACATTGTTGGCCCCAATATCACATTTCAAAATGAACAGTATATAAAAAGGAAATATTTTTACCTTGATAACTCTGGAATGTAAATTCACAGGTGTTTGTATCTAACAAATTTAATACAATCCTACCTCAGATCTACGTCAAATCAACTTAACCCTTCCCCTCATAGAAGCGCCTTTAAAAGAATTAAATTTATTCCTACATTGAAGAAAACAGTTCCAATTTAGACAATCATAAACATGAGCCATTAGATATTATGTTCTATATCCTAGCATATGGTAGCATAAAGCAGGGTAACAGAAATGCAGAATGCTTTACTTTCAACTTGATTTAAGTGCTCCCCGGTCTTCAAAACTTGAAACAGGTTATGTAAAGGGTAGATCATTTACTCCATAGCCTGTTTATTCTGTTTTGATGACAAGTGACCACTTAAGGCAGTTTGCAAGTAAAGCAGAATGTACCTTACAGCACATTCCACTTTTATTTTTCAGCATGCATTAAGTTTACCATATGCTAGGATACAGGAAATATTTCTTACTTTGCACATCAATTTCTGTTTTAAAAAAGAACTATTTTTTTCAGTGGAGAATTTAGTTAAAAGATCTATCTATGGAGTAAATGGTTAACAGTATGTGAAGACATGAAGATCTCCAAAGACAGGGGGCTGTTTAATGCAGGTCAAAAATAATACAGAAAGCTTTCTGCATTATTTTGTCTTGCATTTATACAAAGCACCTCAGTATAATTCTGCATTCATTTGTCCTACATTAATTATTCACCTGTTTTGAAACTGTAATGTTTGAATGGATGCCCAATGCACTATTGGCGATATAATCTTCAAGATCAATAATATAAATCAATATAATGATGAGCATATTTCATCATTAGGTGAATAACTGTTGTTATTTATGGCCTATAAGTTGCAGTGAATTAAAATGGTTGCCAAAAGTATGCCCGATATTGACTGAAAATAGAATGGCATTAACATTTAGGTTTCCTGTCAATATCTTTCAAACTGTGCATTCTGCTTTACTCTCAGCCTGCTTTAAACTAACATCTGCTGTGATATAGGAAATATTTCTGACACTGCATATTCATTACTATCTAAAATGGAACTATTTTCTTGAGTGAAGGAATTAATTAAATGCTTAAAAAGGCATAAATATGTAGTAATGGGTAAAAGGAGCAGCTCCATTTACCAAAGTTCATTTGTACATACAGTGCTCCCTCACTTAACAACACCTGATGGGAGACACATATTGTGTGTTGTTCCGAGGGAGTCGTTATAGGGAGGGAAAACTAAGACTTGGCTTACATTTGCAAACAACTTGAATACAGATCAGACGCCGCGTAACGCGGCGTCTGATCTGCATTCAAGCTGTTTGTCACTCATCATTGTATCTATTCTATCAAAATGATATCTCATATGTTGCTTTGAGAGAAACAGCAGACTACAAACTTAAGCAGATGGTATTGCAGCCATGAAAAGGATGAACATAAATGTCTTGTTTAGGGAACAGTGGCAAGGGTCGTTGTAACTTGTTAGGAGGGAGTCGTTGTTGGGAGGGCTGTTGTAGGGAGAGGGAGCACTGTATTTGAAAAAAAAACCGTCAAATACCAAGGCTGTAAAGACTGTGTAATATTATTTCCAGATGTTGACATTTAATTCTGGACACTAAGTATTATGTGCATATTTTAAGTAGAAACATCTAGACACTGGCAAAAACTATGAAGTGCTTGCATCCTTTAACAATTGAGTTACACTAAATCATGTGCATCTTTTGAATAAACACTTTTCCACATTGAATTGATGGGCGAATGGGGAATTATATAAATACAGTATTACATCAATATAACAATCACTTAAAGAAGATCAGCTGATGATATCAAAGACAGGCAGTCTTATAATCCATTACCCCATAGTCTGTTTTTGTAGATAATCACTTAAAGCAGGTTGAAAAGTAAAGCAGAATGTGCCTTTAGGCACATTCTGCTTTACTTTCAACCTGCTTTTAGCTACCATCTGCTAGGATATAGGAAATATATCTTGTTGTGCATATTCATTACTATATAAAGTGGAACTATTTCTTTAGTTGAGGAATAAATTTAAAGCATAAAAAGGCATTTTTCTGGAGTACTGGGTAAGCAAGATGACTGTAGACCATGAAGCACCTACTCAAATCATTGAATAAAAACAATTGCTTTTGAGTGCAATTGGTTCAATTGATGCATTTGTTCCTACTTCAAATAAATTTCAAGTATGAAAGCAATTTTGTAAAACCAATCAGACATACAAACAAATATAATTAACTTAATTGTTTCCAATGTCAAAAAAATATAAGCAATAGTTTATCAGCTCAAAATTCATGTGCATAGCAATACACCACCCCTAACAATCACCCACACACACCACTCTTGCTACTAATAAATATAAATACATGATCGTTTAACTCACATCTGCTCAAATAGACCTATGTCAAAATTTACAAATATTATCACATTAAGCTGTACAACTAGGCATTTAGAAATACAACAGATATTCTATTCATGATTATTATCAGTGTTGTAACATCATTATATACATGTAGTATTTACAAAGAACACAACAAACATACACAAAGTTTAACAAATATAACCTTTTTAGCTGCAGCAAACCTCATGGTGTGACTACTCAATAGAATCAACTTGAAGAGACCATTCTATTTAGCAATGACATCATAGGGTTTGGTGCAGACTAAGATTTTAGTTTTGGAAATACAATGTAGTCCCCTTTATCCTGGAAATCTATCAAAGTACAGTAAACCCTCTCTATTACAACCCCTAGAACAACGGCTAATTGACTGTATAAAAGACAGATGACAGCTTAAAGCAAGTGATAGTGAAACAGAAAGCTCCTTAAGGAGCTTTCTGTTTTACTGTCACCTTGCTTTAAACTGTCACATGTCATACTCACCTAGTAATTAACACATATTTGTGGTGGTAATAGAGAGGTTTTACTGTATTTTAACTACATGTAGCCATACAACTACTATACAGAGAACGTCACAATAATGATTTGTATCAACTAGTAGGTGAAGTACATGTGGTATATAATCTAGACATAGAGTAAAACTACATGTGATGTCATACTTGTGTAGAGCAGCCACTTGAAAGACTGGATTAAGCTGCTTAATGTAGAACACAATTAAAGCAGAAAGCTACTTAAAGAGCTTTCTGCTTAACATATGAACCTTCTGCATCAAGTAGTTGACTATTTTAGAGCTCTCCATGTATCTTTAAATCCATGTATCTTATAAAGGGTTGACCAATTGACTGGTTTACTTCTGTTATTCATTAAGCAGTCATCTGTTTGTAGAGTTCCGTATGCATCTTAAATAATGACTCTTAACACAAGTATAACTGTATCTGCTGGGTCATCTAGCGGCGGCGGAGAAATCAAGCAGTATCGTCATTGTAGACAAACACTTGTGCCAGTTCATCATGCTCATAAGTCCTCTTGAGAAAGTTGTCTGTTAGCCTCAGGCCTGATATAGTCTGAAGACAGAAACATAATTGACAAATCAAGTAAGAAGTATACCAGTCTTATACTTTATCATTCTATAAATGACTGCTACAATAATCTTGCTAATATTTTATCTGACATGAAGTACAGTAAGTCCAAATATTATGACCTCTACAAGATATATAATTTTCCACAATAGTATCACCTCTGAAAACCTACAATACAGCAAGTCCTGGCCTCTGAAAAGTTATAAAGCACATCCTGATATTAAGGCCTCTGCAAAGCTATATGCACCAAGTCCTGGTAGTATGCAGCCTCTGAAAGATATACAGCAAAATGTACAGTTATCCCCAATATGATCACCTCTAACATTATCACCTCTGATATTATTGCCCTCTGATATATACAGAAACTCCTGATATTATGGCTTCTGAAAAGCTATATGGTATGTCAGTTTACAGTTTTAAAACTTAAGCACACTATGTTTTATAAGAACAATGGCTTTTTATTTATTTATCTACATTGTAAATCACTGTAGCAGATTATACAGAAAACTAAGTCCTTATACCATGGCCTCTGAAAGGTAAGATATACAGTAAGATAAACAGTAAGTCCTGGTAGTATGGGCTCTAGAAAGATATACAGAAAGTCCTGATAGTATGGCCTCTGAAAGTAAGATATACAGTATAAGTCCTGATAGTATGACATCTGAGAAGTAAGATATACAGAAAGTCCTGATAGTATGACCTCTGAGAAGTAAGATATAAAGAAAGTCCTGATAGTATGGCCTCTGAGAACTTCGGAAGTAAGATATACAGAAAGTCCTGATAGTATGGCCTCTGAAAAGTAAAATATACAGAAAGTCCTGATATTATGGCCTCTGAGAAGTAAGATATACAGTAAGCCCTGATAGTATGGTCTCTGAGAAGTAAGATATACAGTAAGTCCTGATAGTATGACATCTGAGAAGTAAGATATACAGTAAGTCCTGATAGTATGACATCTGAGAAGTAAGATATACAGTAAGTCCTGATAGTGTGACATCTGAGAAGTAAGATTATACAGAAAGTCCTGATAGTATGGTCTCTGAGAAGTAAGATATACAGTAAGTCCTGATAGTATGGCCTCTGAGAAGTAAAATATACAGTAAGTCCTGATAGTATGGTCTCTGAGAAGTAAGATATACAGTAAGTCCTGATAGTATGACATCTGAGAAGTAAGATTATACAGAGACCTTATAGTATGGTCTCTGAAAAGTAAGATATACAGAAAGTCCTGATAGTATGGCCTCTGAGAACTTCAGAAGTAAGATATACAGAAAGCCCTGATAGTATGTATGGACTCAGATAAATACTGTATAAAGATATACAGTAAGTCCTGTACAAGCCATCCACAAGTTTCATGCATTTAATCATGATCAGCAGAAGATTGATTTGACATCTAAACTGAGTCAGTACTCTGATCAAATCAAAGCACTGAACATTGTTATTCAGTTTCCGGAGAGTATAGTGATTGTGGCTGTTCGTTTTTCTTGTCTATTACATAATCATATTGTCTGGCAGACAGGAAGAAATGCCCATAAAAACTGTACAACTAAATGGTCTGATACATCAGCATGAAAACAATGGTCCATAAAAAGTGGCCTCTTTCTTAGTTTCATTTTGAGGTTAGATTTCTTTGGTGTTTTAGGCAAGTGGTTATTTAAAGCAAGATAAAAATAAAACAGAAAGCAGTATGAGCTTTCTGCTTTACTTTCATTACCTATAAGTTGTCTCTAAGTCATAAATTTATCCTCTTTTAGTGGCCATAATAAAGAGGTTTTACTGTAGTTTGGTTTTTATCAATTACTGTCTAGCATTACTAAATGGTAATTGGCAGACAGTGTAGACCAAGATGTGATGCAGCACATCACAGACTCTGATCAGAGACTTACCGGTACTATTTGCTTCTTGGTATTTACTACTTTCACAATGTAGACAGAGAAAACTTGATCTTTGTCAACTTTTTATTACTGCAATCTTGCATAGAACTTGTGGCTTTACAAATGATACTGAACATTTACCTCATAGCCTGTTTATAGTATTGAAAATAGGTGACCACTTAAAGCAGATTGAATGTAAAGCAGAATGTACCTTATGGCGCATTCTGCTTTACTTTCAGTCTGCTTTAAGCTATCATCTACTAGGATATATTACATATTCCTCATGCTGCATATTCATGATGATATAAATTGGAACCATTTTCTTCAGTGGAGGAATAATTTGAGGGCATAAAAAGGGGGTATTTATGGGGTAATGGGTTAAGTGTACCTATTAAGGTATGGTATGAAATGCTGAACAACTGCAAAATGAATATAGAAAGTTTTCCAATGTATCTTCTCGACTCACCTGTAAGCCAGGACAGGTAGTGATCAAGGATAGAGGCAGATCAAGACTCTCGTTCTGTGGTAGTGTCCCCAGCTTCTTCCCAGACAACCCACACCACAACAGCCCAGTGTTCATGTCATTCTGTAGAACCATAGTCAGCTCCATCTCTCTCTCACTGAAATTATAACAATACTTCACCCATTACCCCATAAATACGCCTTTTTACACCTCTTATTTATTCCTCCACTGAAGAAAATATGTCAAATTTATTCAGTCATGAATATGTATCATCAAATATATTTTCTATATTTTAGCAGATAATAGCTTAAAGCAGGTTGAAAGTAAAGCAGAATGCGCCTTAACCCATTACCCCATAGCCTATTTCTAGTATTGAAGATAGGTGACCATTTAAAGCAGGTTGAAAGTAAAGCAGAATGCGCCTTAACCCATTACCCCATAGCCTATTTCTAGTATTGAAGATAGGTGACCATTTAAAGCAGGTTGAAAGTAAAGCAGAATGCGCCTTAACCCATTACCCCATAGCCTATTTCTAGTATTGAAGATAGGTGACCATTTAAAGCAGGTTGAAAGTAAAGCAGAATGCGCCTTAACCCATTACCCCCAATAGCCTGTTTCTAACATGAATATAGCTTACCACTTAAAGGAAGTTGGAAGTAAAGCAGAATGCGCCTTAACCCAATACCCCATAGCCTATTTCTAGTATTGAAGATAAGTTACCACTTAAAGCAGGTTGAAAGTAAAGCAGAATGTGCCTTATGGCACATTCTGCTTTACTTTCAGCCTGCTTTAAGCTATTATCTGCTAAAATATAGAAAGTGTTTCTTATGATTTTAATTTGTGACAGTATAAATTGAAACTATTTTCTTCAGAAGAGATTTTAATTAAAGGCGTAAAAATGTGTATTTATGAGGTAATGGGTTAAGGCGCATTCTGCTTTACTTTCAACCTGCTTTAATTGGTCATCTATCTTCAAAACTAGAAACAGACTATGAGGTAATGGGTTAACCCATTACCCTACATATACATCTTTTCACGCCTTTAATTTCTCCCTCCACTGGAAATATAAGAATCCATCATGAGTGTTTATGTAGGATAGAAATGTCTCACAAATAAAAGAAAGAACGATATCAACAAGAAATGTCACAGTAATGTGATAAATGCCCCCAAACTGCCTTTTTTCTAGACAGAATTGGCAGACCTTGTTCTTTGACCCAAGCCACTAGTTTTTAACAGAACATGTTATCTTCATCTGGTGAAGATTTGTGCTTAATTATTCTGAAATCAATTCATAGATAAAGAAACGACAGACAGGACATGAATTTCTTGGCAACAGAATCTTAACCTGTAACCCTGACCTTTGGCTCATGGCAATATGAGTTGAACAGGACAGATCCTCTTTAGGTGGTCAACATTTATGCCAAGTTATTTTTGAAATCCATCCAATTATACAGAAGTTACAGACCAGACAAGAAATTTGTGACAACATAATTGTACCCTGTGACCTTGCTTGGCCTTTGACCTATAAACAAAGGGGTTAAACAGGACAAATTGTCTTACAGACCGGACACGAAATTAGATGGACAGAAGGACGTACATGTATGAACAATGTGATTATATAATGCCCGCCTTTCGGCAGTATGAAAATATAATGTTTGTTATTTTCTATCCTAAGTGTTGATTTTCTATATAATATAATTATTAGGACTCAAATTGCTTAAATTTAACTTATTTCATTTACAAGTATTCCTCTTATGTTATTGTATTGCTTGGCAAACTCATCCGCCTTAAAAAAAACTGGACAATTATCTGTTTTTGAATTAACTTAAAAACACAATATTCTTTTAAATGATTTTTCAGGATATTTCTCTTTTGTCTAAAGAGCTTAGTGCAATTCAGATGTATCATAAAGAGTTTTTAAGATCAAGCATGAGTCTCGACTGATTTTGTCAACATTCCTTAAAAATAAATTGAATACGACTACTGGGACCTGATTGGCTGATGGTTTCCCAATGCAACCTTTCTGGAAAATAATTGTCAAATGCAATAATACCTAAGCAAATCTATTGCTTTTATTGATCAATGGCTTCATTCAAATAGGCTACGACTCCCCTAGGCCAGTGCAGAAGGCATATCCACTAAAGTGGAATTATATATTGTTGTGCAATAAGCACCTCTCTATCTTTCCTTAACCCATTACCCCATAAACACCCCTTTTAATACCTATAATTTATTCCTCCACTGAAAAAAATAGTTCCAAATTATACAATTATGAATATTTATCAAAGCAATATTTTCTATATCCTAGCAGATAATAACTTAAAGCAGGCTGAAAGTAAAGCAGAATGCCCCTTAAGGCGCATTCTGCTTTACTTTCAACCTGCTTTAAGTGGTCACCTGTCCTCAAAACTAGAAATAGGCTGTGGGGTAATGGCCACATAGCCTGATTCTAGATTTGAAGACAGGTGTCTACATTATGCAGGTTGAAAGTAAAGCACAACATTCCTTTACCCTTTACTCCTGTTTCTAGTTTTTAACATAGGTGACCACTTAAAACAGGTTGAAAGAAAAGCCAAATGTGCCATAAGGTGCCTTCTGCTTTACATTCAACTTGCTTTAAGCTACCATCTTTTGGTTCATATTCCAATTCATCACTGTATAAAGTGGAACTACTTTCTTCATTGGAGGAATGATTTAAAGGTGTAAAAGGGTATATTTATATTTACAGAGTAATGGGGTAAATGAGTTATTAGTGTTTTAGACAGATCTGTGGTTGCTTAGAACACAATGAAAGTCAATCTTGAAGCAATTATGTGTTAGGACGTAGGGAAAGTACCGTATGAAATGACAACATGTATTGTTTGAGTAATAGAAATGTTTAGCTTGAGAGTCTAACTTCTACCATTCAAAAGACATGGTAACTGCTTAACCCTTCACCCCCATAGATACTTATCTTCAAATGAATCTTTAAATGAAGCACATAGGAGCACATTTTAGCGAGTTCAGTTTATTCCTCCACTGAAGAAAATAGTTTCAATTTATACAGTTATGAATATGTATCATATTTTCTTATATCTAGAAGATGGTAGCTTAAAACAGGCTGAAAGTAAAGAAGAATCTGCTTTACATTCAACCTATTTTCGAAACTATAAACAGATTATGGGGTAAGGGGTTAACATAATTCAATGGTCGTAACAAACAGATTCAGGGCTGCCATTTCTCTGGATTTTTCCTAAATCTTCGGATTTTTTTTCTAGAACATTGTAGCTCAAAGCAGGCTGAAAATAAAGCAGAATGCGCCTTAAGGCGCATTCTGCTTTACTTTCAGCCTACTTTAAGCAGCCATGTGTCAACAAAACTAGAAACAGGTGATTGGGAAATGGTACGGTTCATAAAATCGCACTTGAAAAATGCAAATTTGGAAATCTTAGGATTTTTTATGTCAACTTATGGCAGCCCTGCAGATTTACTATACAGAGTCTTACCAGCAGTTGGTTATACGTAGAACTATGTCAAAGGTTTTCTCTAGAGCCACGCTGTCTGGAACCTGTTCAACCGTCACTCGTATATCTCCATAGCCTGGAGCCTGGAATAAAATATCAGCAAAGAAAATTGGAACAAATACCATCATAAAACAACAGACAATCTTGTATGACCCATTTACCCCATAGCTTGTATCTTATTAAGCCTGGTTCTAGTTTTGGAGACAAGTGACTACTAAAAGCAGGTTGAAAGTAAGTTCCTTAAGGGTCATTCTGCTTTACATTCAGCCTGCTTTTAGCTTACACCTGCTAGGCTAGAGAAAATAGTTCTTATAGTGCATATTCATAAAAGTAGAGCTATTGTCTTTAGTGCCATGGAGGAATACATTAATGGGGTAAAAAGATCATTTTTAAGGAGTAATTTGATAAAGCAGCCTGCGTTAACCCTTTGAACCCTAGTCCCGCATATTGGCGTTCTTTTCAAATAGTGTTCATGTGAATAGTACACTTGTCCTGTGCAAACAGTGAAGACCCAGGTCAGAGGGCTCCGAAAGGAGCCCTCTGATCAGGGTCTTCACTGTTTGTCATAATGCCAAACAATGACAAAAACAACCCTTAAAAGTCAGAAATTTACTAGACTAAAATGGAAACTGGAATTGTCCATTTCAAGTTTCAGGGAGGAAAGAGTTAAGCTACAATATACTAGGACATATTATGAAATATCTAGGGTGCATATTCCTCACTGCATAAAGTGTAACATATTTCTTTAGTGGAGGAATAAATTAAAAGCTTAAAAAGACGTATTTATGGAGTAATGGTTTAATTAAAGTGACCGTTTATAAGAAGATCCATGCATAGTCTGAGAGACCAGTTAATGCAGGAAAACAGTCATACAAGAAACTGTATGATAGGCATGCTTTATTTAAGAAATAATAAATTCATACCAGTGTTTTATCGTGCAATCGAACACTGGTAGGAGTTGAGATGCATAGTAATTTAATCACGAGGCCTTTAGGCCGAGTGGTTTAATTACAAGCATCTCAACGACTACCCGTGTTCGATTGTTAGATAAAATACTGGTATGAATTTATTATTTCGATTCTAACACATAATTTAACCTTAATTTGCACCGAAGCAACGGCGCTACATTTCTTGGCGTACGTATTTTCGAAGCCAAATGACGTCACGTTAGAACGTTTAGCGTGTGAGTGTTCTACTGAAAATTCGTACACTGAGACGGTCCTTCTTCGCTTATATAGGGGTGTGTGCGAGGTGTGTTAGAATACTTTGTTTTGCATTAAAACATAATCTCTGATGAACATGTTTCTTCATTGAATGGCAGTTTAAAACAAGTTTGATACTACAAACATTTAAGTAATTATGACTTAACCTATAACTCGATAAATATGCCGTTTTTACACCTTTGATTTATTCCTCCACTAAAGAAAATAGCAGAATGCTCTAAACCCTTTCCCCAATAGAAGCGCCTTTTAGCGCATTCAATTTATTCCTCCGCTGAAGAAAATAGTTTCAGTTTATAACCTCATGAACAATTACAATGACATATATCTTGATATAGCATAGCAGATAGTAGTTTAAAGCAGGCTGAAAGTAAAGCAGAATGTGCCTTAAGGCACATTCTGCTTTACTTTCAACCTGCTTTAAGTGATCACCTGTATTAAATATTATAAACGGATTATTGGGTAAGGGTTAAAGGAGTATTCTGCTTTTCAGCCTGCTTTTGGCAAACATCTGTCAATGTATTTGAAAATGCATTGAATAAAATATCAATGTCCATCAAACATACATGTTTTATTTTACCCTTTCTCTGCACAAATGCATTTTGACATCCTTAAGCCTTTCCCTTATAGAAGCGCCTTTTAGCGCATTCAGTTTATTCCTCCGCCGAACAAAATAGTTCCTATTGATACAGTCATGAATATTTTGACATCCTTAACTCTTTCAACCCTTAACCCTTTGAACCCTAGTCCCTCATATAGGCGTCCTTTTCAAACAGTGTACATGTGAATAGTTCACTTGTCCTATGCAAACAATGAAGACCCAGATCAGAGGGCTCCGAAAGGAGCCCTCTGATCAGGGTCTTCACTGTTTGTCATAATGCCAAACATTGACAAAAACAACCCTTAAAAGTCAGAAATGGATTAGACTAAAATGGAAACTGGAATTGTCCATTTAAAGTTTCAGGGAGGAAAGAGTTAAGTAACTCTTGTGGGTTTTTAGGTTCCTTGTGGTAATGGGTTAAAGAGCTTACCACTCTGAGGAGTTGACTGGTTTGTAGTCTCCCTTTCTCTCCCAGGTTGGTTTTCCACACTATATCCAGCTTGCCTATGTTAGTTACTCCCTTGAGAACCTTGTTTTCTGCGTACAGCTCAGCCTTGGGGGTCAGACAGTACAGGTACTGCCGGGTGTCCATAGGGTTCAAATAGTCAACCTTGCCAAACACCTGACCAGACCTGAATAATGGCAATACAAGAAAATCATAGTACATACTGAACTCTTACAAATATCAATAATGAAATTAATATCAAAGATACAATTTGTTGAGAAACCCTCTTGAAGAGACGATTCTAATGAGTAGTGACACAATAGGGTTAATTCAGAAATAAGGATTTCAGTTTTTGAAATACTCCCCTTATCTGGAGCTCTGTTTCGAACAAATACATAAGACAATTGTGGAGAAGAAAACAATACCCAGCATTCAATGAGTTGAAAATTATCTGTTACTGGTGATATTTAACAATATTATTTAGACAGGGGAGAAAATCTCAACAGCTTTAACCCATTACCTCATAAATATGCCTTTTTTCGCCTTTAATTTATTCCTCCACTTGAGAAAACAGATCAAATTAATAGTGTCATGAATATGCACTTTAAGAAATATTTTCTATATTTTTCAGATTACCCAATAAATAGGCCCTTTTACATCCTTATTTTTTTCCTCCACTGAAGAAAATAGTTCCAATTTCTACAGTCATATAAATGTAGCATAAGAAAATCTTTCTATAGTCTAACAGATGATAGCTTAAAGCAGGCTGAAAGTAAAGCAGAATGCGCCTTAAGGTGCATTCTGCTTTACTTTCAACCTGCTTTAAGTAGTAATCTATCTTCTAAACTAGAAACAGGCCATGGGGTAATGGGTTAAATTGGAAAGAATAACGTCTTTTCCACCGTCACCTTTCTCTACCAAAACTAGACCACTATCCAATCTAGATCTGTGTCTAGTGTGAAATCTGTTTACCCAATCTTTTGTTTTTGGAATTTCCCCTTGAAAATCTGAAGATTAGATTAGTCGGCCTCGCTGTCTGAATCAATATGAATTACTGTCTGGATCACGGTAATTTTCTGTCTGAATAGTTTGTAATAACTGTCTGACGTTATGAAACTACTTTACACAGTGCCAGTATAAATTTCTATTACTACTGCACCCTGTGAGCCTTACAGTCTAATTCTTTAAATGTTGAATAATTGTCGTCTGCCTTTGCCCATTAGCCCAAAGCCTGTTGCTAGTATTGAAGATAGGTGACCACTTAAAGCAGGTTGAAAGTAAAGCAGAATGTGCCTTAAGGCACATTCTGCCTTACTTTCAGCCTGCTTTAAGCTACCATCTGCTAAAATATAGAAAGTATTTCTTATGATAAAAGTTCATGACTGTATAATTGGAACTATTTTCATTAGAGCATTTATAATTTAAAGGCGTAAAAAGGCATATTCATGTGGTAATGAGTTAAACTCCTTGAACGTTAAGTATTGTTTGTCCTCTGCAACATTTGTTATCTGCTATTTAGAATTTTCTTTAAAAAAATCCACAGGAGATCAAACTTTGGATCCAAAACAGAAACTGAGTTTATACTCAGCTTCTCATCTGGATCCAAGCTGTTTGCAAGGTAATCAGTGTTTCACTTTTGGCTTGAAAAGAGTTAGAATTGTCTTCTGCTTAACCCTATACACCATAGATACATTTTCACATCCTTAATATATCCCTTCATTCCAAGAGCCTTTAAGCAGTCACCTGTGATTAAAACCTAATAATTAACACAATTTTGTGGTCGTAATAGAGAGGTTTTTTTATATACTGTATAGCTTTAACTCTTTAAACACCATGGACCTGTTTAAACTACTCATGACATTTGCAAACAGTGTAGACCCAGATCAGAGGGCTCCTATAGGAGCTCTCTGATCAGGGTCTACACTGTTTGCTAATTTAGAGCAGTTATAATTTATGATACTATCTAGAATTCCAAGTAGACTGGTTCATGTTTTTGATAACTACAAAGATCCTCAACAGAGCCTAAAAACCCACAAGAGTTATTTAGTGTTGAATGGGTTAAATCTTGCAAAAAGCTTTCAACCCAGTTCACTAGCTGAGGTAGCCATTTACCCTTGCTTCTTCTCGAGGGAGTTGAGTTCCTGGGCCAGGTAGAGACTGGAGGGGTCCAGTCTCACATGCTCCATATAGACTGGTCCTGGTGTGATATTCTGTATCTGAACCTCCAGGTACACATCATCAGACTAAAATACAGAGACACAGTCTAACTATTAAACATATTATCCGATTAAAATACATAATAAATATAACAATAATTCCAGATAGCGAATTAAATTAGTGATAATATATTATAAACTGCTCTTTTCTAATATTTTGACCTCTAAGGGCCTTTTTCAAAGAAAAAGGCCCTAGTTATTAAGCTTTAAATATATATAGTGGTCGAAATATTAGAATAGAGCAGTTTATAATTATATTAATACTAAAATACATAGACACAGTCTAATTATTAAACATATTATCAGATATAAAATACAATGACACAGTCTTATTACTTGAAAGGTTCATATTATTTGATTCGATAGAATATACCTTAATCACGAATAATGTCGACATGCTGCTTGATTTTGCAGTTACAGTGAACCCTGTGATAAGAAGTGTAAAGGAAACAAAGTGCCCCCTCTCTACAAAAGCACTAAATGGGAGACAATGATTGTGTTAATTGGAGGGAGTCATTATAGGGAGGGAAATGTTATACCCTTTGAGTGCTGAGAATGGCTTGGCTTACGTTTGCAAACAGTTGGGACCCAGATCAGATGCCGTGTAATGTGGTGTCTGATAAAGGTTCAAACTGTTTGTCACTCATCTTTATGTTTCTTCTGTTGAAATGTTTAAATATGCAAACAACAATTTTAAACTAGAGCTTGTTTTTGAGAAAAACACATGTCTCCCCCCTGTACCCCGCCCCAGCACCCGATTTAAAAATAACACGGTAAACATAACCAGAAAACTCAATAGTTGCATTTTAACAACTAGATATAGATTGGTTGTGTGTCACTTATAGATACATTTAGATTGGTTGTGCGTCACATATAGATTGGTTATCTGTAAAATATGTAGACATGTTAAAAAAAATCCAAACTTCTTTCATAATTGTTGCAGCCCATATGCCTATCTACATGACCATCCTCACATATATAGCTGGTTCATATGTAAAAGTTTGAATGAAAACTCTTACATAGTATAGGAGGAGTTATAGCTGCACAAGACTTTTTCGCTATATAATCTATATAAGGAAAAACTCCAAAGGGCCATAACTTCTGTCAAAACTGTTGGAGTCAAAATTCCAAACCACATGACCATCCTCACATATAGCTGGTACATGTGTAAAAGTTTGAAGTAAATCCCTCAAATAGTGTAGGAGTTAGCTGCACAAGAAGTTTTCGCTATATACTCTATATAATGAAAAACTACAAAGGGCCATAACTTCTGTTAAAATTGTTGCAGCCAAAATTCCAAACCACATGACCATCCTCACATATAGCTGGTTCATTTGTCAAAGTTTGAAGTAAATCCCTTATAAAGTGTAGGAGGAGTTAGCTGCACAAGAATTTTAACAGACAGACGGACGGAAGGAAGGACAGGCAGAAAGCACAACACCAATATGTCTCCCTCCCCTAAAGGGGGGAGACATAATTATCCCAGCAGATAGAAGCTTAAAGCAGGGGCACATTCTGCTTTACTTTCAACCAGCTACTGTCTGCTAGGATACAGAATATAATTATAATTTCTTTTGGTGCATATTCATGTCTATAAAGTGGAACTATTTTCTTCAGTGGCGGAATAGATTTAAAGCCTATAATGTGTATTTATGGTGTAGATCTAATGGGTTAAAGAATGCCTGATAAAACCACCATTGACCTTGACCTTATTTACAATGTCAAGGGTGTTTCTTTCCTGTAAACAACTCTGGTATGAAGGGTTTTTCATTTCTTTTGACAGAATTATAGAATAGCAAGTTAACCTGATTCCAATACAACTTTTCCACAGTGCAACAAAAGTAGATCAAAAACAGTCCAACTTGTGTTTAGCAACCATTGAATTGAGAATGGAGATCTATTTAAACAAGTGACAGCTTAATACAGAACAAAAAGTAAATGCAGAAAGCTCCTTTAGGAGCTTTCTGCATTACTGTTGTTCTGTATTAAGCTAACATATGCTATTAAAGAATATTGTCAATATTTTTTCAAAAGTGATTTTCCACGAGTTGGACTGTTACCATGCAACGAGTAGTAAGAAGCAGGGCTCCAGATAAGAGGGAGTAAACTGAACAAATCCAACATTTTCTCACTTATTTCAACACCAAATCCTATGGTGTTACTACTCATTAGAATCGTCTCGAAGAGACGATTCTAATGAGTAGTGACACCATAGGGTTTCATAGAGAAATAAAGATTTCAGTTTTTGAAATACCACCCTTATCTGTAGCCCTGGTAAGAAGTATAAAACGCTCTCCCACTGAATGCCGTCATTGATGAAAATGTCCCACAGTCAGAGAGGATTGACAACAGAAAAGGTCCCGTGAAGTAAAAAACCTCCCCAATGCCAGCCTTACTGTCTAGCAAATATTGAAATGGCCTTTATGACATGGCCGATATTGCTTCTTTTTTCTGACACTTGGATCTTTAACTCTCAGCATGCTAGTGGTGAAGCCGTGATAACCTTTGCAAACAGTTTGGATCCTGATGAGACGCTGCGTAACGCAGCGTCTCATCAGGATCCAAACTGTTTGACACTCTGACTCTATTTTGAAAATAAATTTTGAAATTTCTATTTTTAGAACAGTAGCAGACGACAATTGTTTCAGACGGAAAAAAATTACCCAGAATGCAAAGAGTTAATCAATCATTGAGTGCTGTACAAGGCATGGCCCACTGACCCGGGTAATGCCAGTATTATGGAGAAGAACTTAATAAGCTCTAGCTTCATTTTAATCCAATAATGAAATATATTGTATCTGGAATGTATTCCGTACAAATTTCTGAAATGAATATGTTCAAACTACTGCTGGTGTTCTAATCCACATGTTGCTTCCAAATAGCAATGCGGTCAAGGAAAACTTAACTAGGGCTTTCGGAAAATATAGTGTAAATCTTTACTCCATAGCCTGTCTCTAGTTTTGTAGACATGTGACCATGGAAAGCAGAATGAAAGTAAAGCAGAATGTGCCTTAAGCCACATTCTGCTTTACCTTCAACCTGCTTTAAGCTACCATCAGATTCTGCTAGTATATAGTCTTATTTGGCACATTTATTACTGTATAAAATGGACCTATTTTTTCAGTTGAGGGAATTAATTAAATACGTAAAAAGGTGTACCTATATCTAAAGAGTAAACGGTTAAGCTTAATTAAGTTTTTTTTTTTTCAAAGAAACAATTCTTCAAACATTTAACTATTCCAGTTATAAAATGCCTCCTGCAACTTCTGCACAGTCCTGATAAAGTGAGTGAGTTTGGTTTATCTTTCTTAGCTAACAGTATATTTCAGTTATATCAGGAGACAATGTCTACTTGAGACCAATATACCTACAGTACTGAACCTTATTAAATTAAATTGATAATCACAAGCAAATTGCCATCAAATCGTGTGCTTCAAAAGGCCAATCTTAAGCTTGAATATTTTTACGCAATTTTTCCGAAGCGGTTGTGATAAAAATGGAATCGAAAAAATTAACGAAGGCATATTTGTGAATATTTGTGAGATACACCATTCAGGCAAACTTACCCGAGAGCAAAGTTACTATTTTGAATCGCAAGCGAATTGCCATCGAATTGCAAGCGAATTGACATCGAATTGCAAGCGAATCACACAAATTGTTAATTTAATAAGGTTACTGTAGTACTACCACACTGTAATAGCAGGCTGTAGAACATGACATGAAAGTACCATACATTTGTATTATGCATATACTAAGTCACATTATAAACCAATACCACGGCAACCAGCAGATTTTGTAGAACAAGCCTTTAACCCATATTATTCAATAAATACGCCTTTTTACGCCTGTAATTCATTCTTGTCCTAAAGAAAATAGTTTCAATTTATACAGTCATAAACATATACCATAAGAACAGTTTTTTAGACTGGCGACTTGTCGCTAGTCTTAAGTAACCGTACTTCCAAATCAGTGCTCGAATCTGGCGAAGCAACCTTAACATTCTGAGATAAATGCGCCATAGGTGTATCCACATACACATCTTTAAGGGCTGCGATAGTTTGTCTAAGATCCAGAACTTAACATCTGAGCAAACGTTTGAGTTTTTATTAAGAAGATGATAAGCTTCGATGTAAGAAATTATTTGTAGCAATATTTAACTGAAACATACACTTGATACCGATGAATTCAGTAATGACTAGATAAATGGGGTCGTTAATCCGCCCCTGGTAATTTCTACACTTCAGGACACCGTGCGATCGCTGGTGTGTAATCTGGTCTAAAAAGTGCAGTGGAAAATCCGTTTCAACATATTATTATTGAAGTGTTTTGCTAACATTTTCGCAATAAACCTTAAATATACAGAACACTTCATATAATGACAGCGATTACGGCTGTATTGACAATATCCCGTGGAAATATTCACAGTGAGACTCAGGTTAACAGATGGCATAAAGTATTTTGTTTTCACGCTTATTATACAGTGAACCCCCTCTATATTAGGACCACAAAATTGTGTTATTTATAGGGTGTTTAAAAATGTGATGGCTTACAGCAAGTTGGCATTTAAACAAACAGAAACACCTTTAGGGCATTTGTTGTACTGTTACCTTGCTTTAAGCTGTCACCTGAGTTGTTTACAATTAATCGGCTGTCTTTTTTAGTAGTCGTAGTAAAGAGGTTTCACTGTACTCAGCTCGCATGATTCCGGGTCGTTTCGCCCCAAACAAGTTCGCAAATTAGACGTTTCGCGCCCAAACCAGTTCCACCCTGGTCGTTTCCAACCCTGGTAGTTTCGCCCCCAATATAAAATATGCACCTAAGGTATTGAAGTTTTTAAAATTGATGTAGATTTAAATTTTCTTTAATCGGACGTTGATTAGATAGAAATTAGATAATAGAAAGTACTATAGCACGTGAAAAGGATCATCGAGAATAAAAGCAGACATCAATTATGTGCGAATGTGAAGTGTGCCGCCAAAGTGTGCTGCCTGTGATTGACACATGGCTAATTGTTTGATTGCATTGATATTGTTATTGTTTTGCTCTTTGACCTGTTGTTGTAACAGTTAGTTACATTAACCACTTCACTGCCTTACCTAAGGTACATTGGGTATTGGCCAACAGTTTTGATTCTCATCAAACGCGTAACACAGCTTCTGATCAAGATCCAAACTTTAACTGATATCAAAAACACATAAAAGAATTATTTTTTGGTTTACGTAGACACTGGATTAAAGCAGACGACATATTGGTAATTAAGAGGATTAACTTAACGTATAGATCTGTTTCCAATCGGTAACTAGTGTAGTAGAAAGAATCGTCGCATAGCAAACTTTTTTTTATTTTTAAAGTCGTCTGCATTTACTTCTCAACGTTCAACTTTAAGTATCTTGACTGAAACTATGAGCATCAAGCAGTTTGTATTGTGATCAGAAGCCGGTGTAACGAAGTATTTTGACCCCCATCGAAAAGTGACCCCCCGGTCAAAATTCGACGTCGTAGAATGACCTCCCATCGTCGAATTATGACCCACCCCATCGTCGAATTATGACCCCCCTGTCGAAATATGACCCCCCTTCAAAAATCCTTGATATTTTGTTTAAAGTCAGTTTTGCATATGTTAAAGTTGTTTTAAACCTTAGTTTTGAGTGAATAAATTATATTGATTGAATTGTAAGTGTGTCTGCCTATCAATGGACAACCTTATGGGTATCGAACCCAGAACCGTTTACCCTTTTACAAGTATACATTTACGATCTACCAATTACTCTTGTTCGAATATTGATTTAATTTCGACGTAGCAGGCTGAGTAAACCCCAATCACACATGCACCACGTCTCCGAGAAAGCGTATGATCAGAATTTACAATACGCTCGTATTGACATTCATTCCAAGAAATCTTCCTATCTTGCCGCGGATTCTTTGGTTTAACCAACTACCCCACATCCTTTTTCTAGCTTTAAAGACAGATGACCACTTAGAGCAGGTTAAAAGTAAAGCAGATTGCGCATTCTGCTTTACTTCAGCCTGCTTTAATGTACACTTTGCTAGGATACAGAAACTATTTTCTTATGGTATATACCCATGACTGTATAAATTTGATCTTTTATCTCCAGTAGAGGAATAAAAATATCAAAGGCGTAAAATTCGTATTTATTAGGTAATGCCTTAACATGTTTTCATAGAGGATGTTTTGATTTGTCGGAAATTATCCCTTTTGTCAAGAAATAAGTAGAATGCACGTCGGTTGTTTTGAGTGGGCTTTTGTGTCTTTTGTCAACACTTGCTATGTTGTGCGTTTATAGTTCACCATGTTGAGTGTAAAGTTAATTGCATTTACTAAACAAACAAGCAAACAAACAAACAAACAAACAAGCAAACAAAAAGCGATCAAAATCGGAAGCTGTGTTATGTTGCCTCATTGCACATCACACCATTCAGTGTCGTAGAAAGACTCCGGTCATTATTCTAGCTCGTATTTTGACACCTCGGCCATTATTCGATATCATAGTTTGACTCGCCGGTCATTATTCGATGTCGTAGAATGACCCCCGGTCATTATTCGATGTCGTAGAATGACCCCCGGTCATTATTCGATGTCGTAGAATGACTCCCCGGTCATTATTCGATGTCGTAGAATGACCCCCGGTCATTATTCGATGTCGTAGAATGACCCCCTGATATCATTCTATTTCATAGAATGCCACCCCTGCCCCGATATGGCAATTACCGTATTTGATGTAAAAAAAGACCCATTGTCATTTTTCAATGTCGTAGAATAACCCCGCCATGGTTGCGATCAGCTCCCTGCGGGTAAATTCATATCAGATAGCTAATTACCTAAATCATTGGATGCTTCTATGTTGTACAATATACTGTCAATAATCTAATCAATTTTCATTGTCACATGCCGCAATGTTTCTGTTGCGACACATTGTTAGATGATGAATGTCATTTGAACCGATGTAAATATTACAAATACGTTCTTTAAAAGGGGGATACATATTTGCACTCGTTCACGTAACGTTTATTGGTATGGAGTACCACTGATAGACTGTAAACTACGCTCAATAAATTGTCACATATCTTCAAGAATAGAAACAGGCTAAGGAGTAAAGGGTTAAATAATCAGGTCTGACATAATGCATCTAACAGACAATGTATTTGAAACTTTAATGATGTTATGTCCAACAGTAACATTCATACATTTTGTCTTGGTAATTAGCAGTAATTCAATTAAGAAATATACAGGCAAAAAAGACATGCCATTTCATATAACAGGTTTAATATGTAGAAAGCACTTCAAAGAGCTTTTTGTACAAAACTTTTGGTCTGTATTTACCCTTTGCTCCATAGGCAAGCTTGCAAATTAGCTACGTTTAACTGTGATTAAGGCAGGACAATGCATACAGCAATATGAATTTTATGCAGAAAGCTCATGTATGCTTTCTGCTTTACACTCATTTTGTTGTTAGCTGACGCCTGTAATTAAAACTATTATTGGATTTTATTATCTTAATCTTATTTGCAGATGTAGGTGCAGGCGGCCTGAGGCGCTACTGTGGAGGAAAGGGTTAAGGGCTCACTTGCTTACAAAAGTATACTTCCTTACCCAGTGGGCACTATAAAAAGGCTGTGACTTTTCAAACTGTTAACTTGCATCCATGTATTCTTAAGTTTAGAATCTTTGATTATTTAGTTGACAAAGAACTTGTAAATGATAACCTATCAGTTATATATGATATGCTTATTAGTTATTTTTCAGTAATGTTTTTGACTGTTATCAAAATGTAATGTGTGATGTAATGCATTACTTTGCCAACGTACTTGTAATTTAATACATTACAAATGTAAACGTAATAATAATTGTAATATAATACACTCTTTAGCAATGTAATTGGTGACACTTGTAATGTAATGTATAACTTTCTCAAGTAATTCACACCATGCCTGTTCCCGGCCCACCGGCCTGCATACTCCATGACTGAATTACTACCTTAACTTATTTATAAATAAGCTGTCCACGAATTATACCACAGACCCGCAGCCACCTTATTTCCCTACCATCAGTATCCAACAGATAGGCACAAGGTTAACGTAACCCATCGGGAACAGCATTAAATTTTAGTATACTGTACGTTTCCATGGCGCGCTTATCATAAGTCTGAATTTTGACTTGTTTATCATCTAAATTTTATATATCTTTTAACTTATTCACACCTGAAACTTCAAGTGGACAATGCAATTTTTTCTAGTTATGTCAAGTCAACTTTTGACTAGCTAGAGTTGTTTTATACAATATATTTCAAAACTGACATATATTGCAAACATATCAGAGAGCTCCTTTGGGATTAGTCTGATCTGGGTCTACACGGTTTACAAAGGACAAATGTACTATTTCTAGGTAGACTGTTTGTAAATGACTAATATACTCGTCGCAAGGGTCCAATGGGTTAAACTGTGTCTGTTAATTGCTAAAGAGGGGTGGGGTCATTTTTCGATGGGGGCCGATATATTTCAGGAGGGGTCAAAACACTTCATGAGGGGAGTCATAGTACTATGACCGGGGGGTCAAATTTCGACGTCGAATTATGACCGGGGGGTCATTGTACGATATCGAAAAATGACCGGGGGTCATTCTACGTCGTCGAATTTTGACCGGGGGGTCATTTTTCGATGGGGGTCAAAATACTTCGTTACACCGGCATGCGCGGCGTCTGAGTACCCAAACTGTTGGCAAATAACCTATGTACTCGGGGTAATCCCGGTAAGGCAACAAATGAGATAATTCAAATGCAAATCTATTTCGCAGAGTTAACTTTTTGCTAAATTTGACTAAAGTTATAATGACTTTTTTGTAAGAAGTGTCGAACAGTTGGATACCTGATCAGATGCCACGAACTGGTTGCAAATAGCATATACATAAGCATTAGAAAATGATGAGTGTACTCGTCGATAGGATTGAGTGTGTTAAGCAATTACGATTTAAATTATCCGATCCACAAACGGTGCAGATCCTGGTCGGAGGATTCCTTTAGTAGCCCTCAGATTTGACACTGCACTGTTAGCATACGACAAGTGTTCCTTCCATAGGTACCGTACGTGCTAGTAGATATCTTTACTGGTCAATATAGTTAAATGTTTTAAGCAAGAAAGATACATGATTACATCCTCTAGGAACCCTCTGAATTGAATCTGCACGGCTAGCATACGACAATTGTACTTTTCGTACGTGCATTGTTAGTAGGTGGCGAATATACTCGTCGATAGGGTTGAATTTGTTAAATAACTACGATATTAAATCGTATCCATAAATGGTGCAGATCCTGCTTGGAGAGCTGGGTCTCAGATTTGGATCTTCGCCGTTAGCATACGAGAAGTATACTTCTCATAGGTATAGTGTTAGTAGATATCTATAGATCTACTAGTCGCGAGTAATTAAATATGTTAAAGCAATGATATTATATGATCATATCCATAAACGGCGCATATCCTGTTCAGATGACTCTTTTAGGAGCGCTCTGATCGGGGTCTGCCCTGTCAACATACGATAATTGTACTTTTAATACATATACTGTTAGTAAATAACGAGTAAACTCGTCGATAGGGTTGACGTGTTAAGATTTATTGATGATCCGATTGCGATCAGATGACGCTCCGATGGCGATCCGTTAGCGATATGATAGATAGATAGATATTTTATTGATTTAAACTATACACAGTTTCTCATCAATACAAATATAAATTCACAATACATATTAATAGGTACATGAGATAGATATATGCAAACACTTAATACACTGTATTTCTTATTTTTCTAGCTATCAAATAAACATATACTAAGAAATGTTGTAGTTGAATTTTAGAATATAAAGAATATAAAGAATTTCGAGGATGAGTTTACAACATTACAATAACATCAAACTTTTTCTGAACTTAAATGCTTCCGATAAATATTTAGAAAGTCTATGAATAATACCCTTTGAAGAGTTCAATAACTGAAGAAATTTAAACATACTAGGTCTATTGTAAAAATATGGTTTGATATATGTTCGTCTTATTTGATTATAAGCCTGACATGCTAGTACAAAATGAAATTCATCTTCAATTTCACTTTTATCGCAAAATATACAAATACGTTCATGTCTTTCCAATATATGTAAGATCCGATAGCGACTTCATGGTCATTGGTCGCCTCCCAAGTCATAAAAAATGTTGCGACCTTGTATGATCGGATTGCGCTTCGTTGACGCTCAAAGGCGACTAAGGTGGGATCTAATGCGCTTTATTGGCGCTCCGATGGCGACCAATGCAATATATGGTGCTCAAAAGAGATCCGATAGCGATGTCGACGACCGATGGACTTGATCTAAATTGGAACATATCCTACGAAGACATGTCGCGCTCTGCCGCGCTCATTCGTTTTAGATTCGGCAGCAGATGTTTAGGCAAATAGCTAAATACATATCTGCTTTCTTTTTGACATGTATCCGCTTAATGCAGTAGTATCGTAATGTAGACAGTTCCTATAAGAGCTTTCTACATTACGTTCGTACTGCCAAAAGTCTTTAGACATCTCTGGGTGTTTTTTTCTCCATTTTATAGCTACTATAGATGTTCTAATGCACATCAAAACCAATGTTGAACGCCATTATATTTACGCACTTTTCGGTACCATCATTGTGTATAACAGTTTGGATCCGGATGAGACGTCGAGTTACAGCATGTAATTTGGATCTATTGATAGAAAATACTATCGGGTATTTTAAGATACAGAGAATCATTATCAGATCGCCACGGAGCGCAAAGTATCTACCAATTTGCTTTGTTGGATCGTGGTGGCGCTCCAGTTAGGATCTTGGCGATCAGGTAGCGCTCTGATGGCGACTTAGGCGATCAATTAGCGATGTAATGGCGTTCCGGTCGGAGCGCCACTGATTTTTGTGCAGGGAGTAAACCGACGGCGACCTTGGCGATCATTGGGATCAGATAGCGATCCATTTGTGTAATATGTACACTCCTGGCCAAGTTCGATAACTACCTATGTCGCATATTAAGATGTCTAGATTATGCACCTTGAATTACCAGAAATTACCAGTAGTTGCTCTCTAACTCCAATAGTTTTCATCCAATCTTTATAATTTTGTTGTAACAATTATTTAAATTTGATTTTAGATACTTGTACATGTACTTACAAATGAAACATCACCCTTTATTACAAATTCACTTAAATAGTTATTACAATTGTTTCACAGACAAATGGTTATGAGTATATAGCTATATTTCAACTATCATTGTTTATAATTGCCTCCTTTATTATTCATAGTAGGTGTAAAGATGCATAAGTGTTTTACTAAATTCACTTTCATTCAAATGATTCCTCATAGAAATTTCATGATTCTAATTTATCCTGATAAAGAGCCATAAACAAGTGTTTGGCAGCAAGTGAAATAAAACCAAAACAGAAAGCCCATGGATGTTTCTTTTTTTACTTTCGTCTTACTTTAAGTTTCCACTTGTCTTCAAAATTCTCTTTTTAGCAACCACCAGCATAAAAATTAGCTTAACATTGAACTAACCATACTTGTCAGAGACTTATACATATAGTTTTACCACTGTAGTGTACACAACATAGAATTGTACAGCTGAACACAAATGCTTTCTCTTAGTACGTCGCCAGTCTTTCAGCGCCTTCAGCGCTTTGATTATATCCTAGCAGATGGTAACTTAAAGCAGGTTGAAAGTAAAGCAGAATGCGCCTGAAGGCGCATTCTGCTTTACTTTCAACCTGCTTTAAGTGGTCACCTATCTTCAATACTAGAAACAGGTTATGTGGTAAAAGGTTAAATACTGAGCATTAGAAAGGGAGCTCACTATTGCCAAATTCTAAGGAGTTTGATATGTTAGGGTTTGGAATCAAACCTTCAACCTTCTGTACATGAAGCCAACACTCTACATACAGAGCAAACTCAGCCAGTCAATATCAAAAGCTTAACAGTGTGATGCTTAAAAGCAAATTAAAAGTAAAGCAGAATCCTTCCATCTAGAGATTTCTGCATTACTTTCAGCATGCTTTAAGCAAGGAGCTTTCTCATTTACCTTTAGACTGCTTTAAGGAAGGATTGTTTTGCTTTACTTTAAGCAAGCTTTAGGCAGCACCTGTCTTGAAAACACAGAAACAAACTATTAGGGTGTTTAAAACAACATTTACACATCAAGAATGCAGAATTATCCTATATAAATACAGGATTAGGAAAGAAGCTTTAAGTTAAAACTTTATAATTCCCTTTCCTGATGTTTATTCAAATATAAAATACTCTAAGCTTGTAAGTATTATTTGTATTATTCGTCTTTTTTCAGCAAAGAAAAAATTTATATGGGTTAATTTTGTATATAAAATAGCTATCTGAATTTTTATATTTTCTACCTTAGTCCATTACTACATAAATAAGCATTTTTATGCACTATAACTAGAGCCGCATGCGGCCCTAAATCGCTCACCTGGTATCCATGATTACGGTCATGTAAATGGACCAGTAATGATTAAGTTTTCACTTATTAATTCACCTCCACCCATTGGTGGCCATGTTGTTTGAGCTAGGAAGATTATTTGAAGAAAACTGGCAAAGGGTCACCCATGAATCATTATTTGTGTAAAATCATTCTTAAATCAGACCAATAGTTTCAGAGAATTTTTTTGGAAAGTTTTACTATACAGAAATATTAGGAAAACTTGCCCCACCCACTGGCGGCCATGTTTTTTAAGATAACAAAATGATTTTAAGATATCTGGTAGAGGGTCATCAATTAACCATTTGTGTAAAATTATTTTGAATTTGAACCAGTAGTTTCAGAGAAGAAGATTTTTAAAGTTTTTACTATACAGTAACATGCCCCACCCACTGGCGGTCATGTTGTTTCAGATAACAAAATGATTTTAGGAAATCTGGTAGAGGATCATTAATTGACCATTTGTGTAAAATTATTTTTAATTTGGACCAGTTGTTTTAGAGAAGAAGCTTTTTAAAGTTTTTACTATACAGAAACATAAGGAAAACTTGCCCCACCCATTGGTGGCCATGTTTTTTAAGATTACAAAATGATTTTAAGAAATCTGGTAGAAGATCATCGATTGACCATTTGTGTAAAATTATTTTTAATTTGGACCAGTAGTTTCAGAGAAGAAGATTTTTAAAGTTTTTACTATACAGAAACATAAGGAAAACTTGCCCCACCCACTTGCGGCCATGTTTTTTTAGATATCAAAATAATTTTAAGAAATCTGGTAGAGGGTCACCCATGGATCATTTGCATAAAATTACTTTCAAATCAGACCAGTAGTTTTTGACAAGAAGATTTTTTAAGTTTTCACTATATAGCCATATAAGGAAAATCTGCCCCACCCACTAGTGGCCATGTTTTTTAAGATAGGAAAAATATTTTAAGAAATCTGATAGAGGGTCAACAATGGCACATTTGTGTAAAATTATTTTCAATTCGGACCTGTAGTTTTTGACAAGAAGATTTTTAAAGTTTTTTCAATTGGTTGCCATGGCAACCACAATTTCAATTAGATTACCTATATTTGAAGAAATCTAAGAGAGTACCCTACAAGGAACAATCCTATGAAGTTTTGATGAAATTGGCCCAATGGTTTCTAAGAAGAAGATCTTTGAACAAGAGCACCGCAGTGCGTCAAAATACGCCCGTCATGGCCGGCGGGTGTCAAAGTCGTCCGGACTCAGGCCGACTGGAAAAAGTCGCCCGGAGTGTAGGCCCGACTATTGATCTCAAAAAGACTATGCTTTAGTATTGCGATAGCTCAAGTACTATAGTAAAGTCTGCGAGTGTGATCAACCTTGCACTTTTCAGTCTTGCTCATTATTAGACTTAGTCATACAAAGATGAAAGAAAACTAAAAGTTATTGTCTGATAGTGTGGCTTATCTTAAATTTTAAGTATGTAAAGGGGCATAACTCGTTAAAAAATAATTTAACAGGAACCAAATATCAAATTTGAAATCAATTGAATAAAAAAGAAAAAGTTCTGGGTTTTTTAAAAAATGCCCATTTTTGACAATAAAGGGGGCATAGCTCTGCTAAAAATAGTCGCCAACGTCTGAAATTTAACAGGAACCAAAATTTACAGGTGCCTTCCCTGTATGATGAGAAAGCTAAATATGAAATTTGGTTACAAATGACAAAATGTAAGTAAAATTATTATCAGGAAACAATATATTGTTAAAAAAATTGTGTGAAGGGGCATAACTATGAAAATACGGAGTCAAACCAAAAACCCGTAATATATTTTAAGTCACTTCATTCATTGTATCACCATATCAAATTTGAAATCAATTGAATAAAAAATAAAAAAGTTCTGGTTTTTTTTTTTAAATGCCCATTTTTGACAATAAAGGGGCATAACTCTGCTAAAAATAGTCGCCAACGTCTGAAACGCGAACTCTTCCGAACTATTGTTGTATGGAATATTTGTAGGAAGTTTAATCAAAATCGGTCAATAAATGAAGGTGAGAGAGCGCTAAGAAGAAAAGTTAACGGACGAAGTGTGGCTTATTTTAAATTTTAAGTATGTAAAGGGGCATAACTCATATAAAAATAATTTAACAGGAACCAAAATTCACAGGTGCCTTCCCTGCACAATGAGAAAGCTAAATATGAAATTTGGTTACAATAGACAAAATGTTAGTAAAATTATTATCAGGAAACAATATATTGTTAAAAAAATTGTGTGAAGGGGCATAACTCTGAAAATACGGAGTCAAACCAAAAACCCGTAATATATGTTAAGTAACTTCATTCATTGAATCACCATATCAAATTTGAAATCAATTGAATAAAAAAAAAAGTTCTGTTTTTTTTTTTAAAAATGCCCATTTTTGACAAAAAAGGGGCATAACTCTGCTAAAAATAGCCGCCAACGTCTGAAACGCGAACTAGTCCGAACTATTGTGGTATGGAATATTTGTAGGAAGCTTAATCAAAATCGGTCAATAAATGAAGGTGAGAGAGCGCTAACAAGAAAAGTTAACGGACGGACGTTCGGACGCAGGGACGGACAGCGCTGGGTATACCATAATGATAATACGACCGTCGATGACGGGCATATAACAACAAGGGCCACCATGGCCCTTAATCGCTCACCTGGTACACCATGTAAAACATGACCTATAGTGACCTAGATTACGACTGGACATGACCCACAATCAACCTTTAGAGTGTTAACAAGATTTTTCCATGATTTGACCTAGTTTCTGACCAGACACAATCCACATTTGATTTTGACCTAGATTTGATGTAGCCAAACATTCTGGCAATATTTCATTTCAGATCTAATGAGATTTGTAGCCTCTAGAGGGTTAACAATGTTTTTCTTTGATTGACCTAGTGACTTAAATTTTGATCCGACATGACCCATATTTGAACTAGATATCAATTAGGCAAACATTCTGACTAAGTTTCATTAAAATCCAATGAGATTTGAATCCTCTAGAGTGTTAACAAGGTTTTACTATGATTTGACCTAGTGACCTAGTTTTTGACCTAACATGACCCATATTCGAACTTGACCTAGATATGCATGAGGCAAAAATTTTGACAAAGTTTCATGAAGATAAGGTGAGATTTGTAGCCTATAGAGTGTAAACAAGGTTTTCTTATGATTTGACCTAGTGACCTAGTTTTTGACCCAACATGACCAATATTCGAACTTGACCTAGATAGCAATTAGGCAAACATTCTGACTAGGATGCATTAAATTCCAATCAGATTTGTAGCCTCTAGAGTGTTAACAAGGTTTTTCTATGATTTGACCTAGTGACCTAGTTTTTGACCGAGCATGACCTTGATTCGAACTTGACCTAGATATCAATGAGGCAAACATTTTGACTTAGTTTCATTAAGATCCAATAAGATTTGTAGCCTCTAGAGTGTTAACTAGAACGGCTATCACTGACGGTGATAAATACCCCCAATATACAGCACTCTGTCACACTCTGCAAACGTTTTCAATAAGGTTTTACAGTAAGGTCAAAGGTGTAAGTCAAAGTCAAACTGACTAAAAAATGGTATATGACACTCTGCAACTCCTGAGTAACATTTATGGCAAGTATCAAGTAAATCAGGTTGAAAGTGAAGGAGGAGTACAAGATTTTGCCTGCCAATTTTAAGACCAATTTGAAGGCCAAAGGTCAAGGTCACAGAGATTTGAAAATTGTGTCTTGCACATCTACTACTCCTTAGTTACATGTATGCCAAGTATCAAGTGAATCAGATTGAAAGTGAAGGAGGAGTTCAAAGTACAAGATTTTGACTGCCAATTTCAAAGACCATTTCAAGGACAAAGGTCAAGGTAATAGAGACCTGAAATTTGTGTCTTGCACATCTACTACTCCTGAGTAACATTTATGCCAAGTATCAAATAAATCAGGTTGAAATTGAAGGAGGAGTTCAAAGTACAAGATTTTACCTGCAAATTTCAAGACCAATTTCAAGGCCAAAGGTCAAGGTCAAGGTCACAGAGGCCTGACATTTGTGTCTTGCACATCTACTACTCCTGAGTAACATTTATGCCAAGTATCAAGTGAATCAGGTTGAAAATGAAAGAGGAGTTCAAAGTACAAGATTTTGCCTGCCAATTTCAAGACCAATTTCAAGGCCAAAGGTCAAGGTCAAGGTCATAGAGACCTGAAATTTGTGTCTTGCACATCTACTATACCTGAGTAACATTTATGCCAAGTATCAAATGAATTGCGTTGAAACAAGGAGGATTTCAAAGTACAAGATTTTGCCTGCCAATTTCAAGGCCAAAGGTCAAGTTCAAGGTCAAAGAGACCTGAAATTTGTGTCTTGCACATCTACTACTCCTGAGTAACATTTATGTGAAGTATCAAGTGCATCGGGTTGAAAGTGAAGGAGGAGTTCAAAGTACAAGATTTTACCTGCAAATTTCAAGACCAATTTGAAGGCCAAAGGTCAAGGTCAAGGTCATAGAGACCTAAAACTTGTGTCTTGCACATCTACTATACCTGAGTAACATTTATGCCAAGTATCAAATGAATCGGGTTAAAACTGAAGGAGGAGTTGAAAGTACAAGATTTTGCAGACAGACCGACGACCGACGGCCAACCGACGGCCAACGGCCAACCAACCGACCGACAGGCTGATTCCAGTATACCCCCCCCCCCAAACTCCGTTTGGGGGGGGGTATAACAAGATTTTTCTATGATTTGACCTAGTGACCTAGTTTTTGACCCGACATGACCCACATTCGAACTTGACCTAGATTTCATCAAGACAAACATTGTCATCAAGTTTCATGAAGATCAGATGAAATTTGTAGCCGCTAGAGTGTTAACGAACCAATTGTGAACAGACAGACAGACAGACGATGGACGACGGACATCCAGCGATCCTAAAAGCTCACCTTGGCACTTCGTGCCAGGTGAGCTAAAAAGTTTGACGACACAGGGCGATCACAATAGCTCACCTTGGCACTTTGTGCCAGGTGAGCTAAAAATAGAAGGGTTCCTCGGAACATGTGTGTCAACTGCCAGCAAGCATCAGTATAACATTCTCTTTCCATAAAAGAAATTTTATTTCAAAATCTTCAATAAAACAGAAGAAATCTGCATGAAAAGAAAATGTCGAAAAAGGGAATTACTCTCACAATATTGATACAAGAGTTATGATGATTTGGCAATACACTTCCACTGTCAAGCTCTTTCCACAAATGAAGTTTCATCTTAAAAGCTTCAGTAGAACAGGAGTTATAAGGTGTGACACAAAAAGAGTGACAGACAGATGGACAGACGTTCGGACGGACAGACGCCAGAAAAGTGATTCCTTAGTGTCACCTCTGCCTACAGCAGGTGACACAAATATTACTTCCTAAATCCTAGCAGATGGATACTTAACCCATTACCCCATAAATACACCTTTAATGCCTTTAATGTATTCCTCCACTAAAGAAAATGGTTGTAATTTATACAGTGATAAATATGGTGCATTAGAAATATTTTCTATATTCTAGTAGATGGTAGCTTAAAGCAGGCTGGAAGTAAAACAGAATGTGCCTTTTAGGCTTTACTTTCTACCAGCTTTAAGCAGTCATGTGTCTTGAAACTCGAAACAGGCTATGGGGTAATGGGTTAAAGCAAGCTTAAAGTGGAAACAGAGGAGCCCAGGCAATGCCCAACAGTACTGTCTATCAATAGTCCCCTTGGGGGATCAAACTTACATCCCCTGGATAGACAGTCTAACATATCACCACTAAACCACTTTCATCTTGCTTTAAGCTCAGACCCTGTATTCATTACTGTCAATCCTCATTTGGGTTCATTTATCAGGAGAGCGCAGACTCATGATGTTCTAAAGAAAGGGTTTAACCATTACTCCATAGATACACCTTTTTACGCCTTTAATTATTCCTCTACAGAAGAAAATAGTTCAATATCAATAACGTAAGAAATATTTCATATACCCCGGCTATCAGATGGTAACTTAAAGCAGGCTGAAAATGAAGCAGAATGAGCATTAATGTGCATTCTATTTTACTTTCAACCTGCTTTAGGTGGTCACCTGTTTTCAAAACAAGAATCAGGTTATGGAGTGAGGGTTTAACCATTTACCCCATAGCCTGTTTCTAAGAATTCAAGATCGGTGACCACTTAAAGCAGGTTGAAAGTAAAGTAGAATGCGCCTTAAGGCGCATTCTGCTCTACTTTCAGCCTGCTTTAAGCTACCATCTTGTAGAATATAGAAAATATCTTATATGGTACACATCCATAACTGTATAAAGTGAAACTTATTCTCTTCAGTGAATGAAAAAATTTAAGGCGTAAAAAGGCCTATTTATGGGGTAATGGTTTAAAGGGTAAATGGTTCAATACTTGTTTACATATACAGACTTTGATTCCAATACATCTACAAGAGACCCAGATCAATGAGCAACACACTGTCTACAAGCTTGTCTAGATTTCAGACTGGAGGTCTAGGAGATGTTATCATATCACATATAAAATATCTTCCTTGCCCTAAAAGAATTGGAGCTGTCACTTGAGTCAATCATACATAAGACATGGTTTAATACGCTTGCACATATAGAACAAACTAGTGCAAGCAGGGCTTGTAACAGATACAGTACAGAGGACATTGTTCTTTCAGAGCTCCAAATAAGGGGAGTATTTCAAAAACTAAAATCTTTATTACTTCATTAAACCCTATGGTGTCACTACTCATTAGAGACGATTCTAATGAGTAGTGACACCATAGGATTTGGTACTGAAATAAGTGAGAAAACACTGAATTTTTTCAGTATACTCCCTCTATCTGGAGCCGTTCTTTTTCATATTAATTTAGCATTCATCCCTGAAACTTCAATGGGAACTTTCATTCTCCAGTTATGTCTAGTCCATTTTTGACTGTTTAGCGGTGTTTATTATACAATTATTTACTTATGTTGAGGTCATTATGTATTGGTAATTTTACAGACCTGTTAAAATGATATTTGAGTCAATCATACATAAGACATGGTTCAATACGCTTGCACATATAGAACAAACTAGTGCAAGCAGGGCTTGTAACAGATACAGTACAAAGGACAGTATAGAGGACATTGTTCTTTCAGAGCTCCAAATAAGGGGAGCTCCTGAAACTTCAAATGGGAAATTTCATTCTCACGCTATGTCTAGTCCATTTATCAACTCATTCACCCCTGAAATTCCAGTTTAAAGTTAGGTCTTGTCATTTTTACGATTATTTAGGGTTGTTATCTGCAATATATTACAAAATCACAAACAGTATAGACCCTGATCAGAGGGATATATCTGAGTACTTTAAAACCGGTTTTATTCTCGAGAATATAATTTACGCGTTAATTCACGATTCTCTCTAGTTTTGAAAATAGGCGACTTCTTAAAGCAGGTTGAAAGTAAAGCAGATTGTGCCTTAAGGCACATTCTGCTTTACTTTCAGTCTGCCTTAAGCTACCACCTGCTAGAAATATTGCATGATGTCGCGAATTAATTCAAAATCTCATTAGGCGAAATATTCATGACGCGAAAAATACCTGTTTTAAAGTACATCAAGGGTAGATATCTCTTGACAAAATTATCCCATTTCAACAATAATCTCCTCCAAGAAACTTATATACATTGTGTGCAAGTAAAGCCAAAATTGATTCAAAATTGTAGTTGCAAGAGTGTGACACTGTTGAATATGGCATTTTCAAAACATCAAGGGCAGATAACTCCTGATCCAGTGGTCTGATTTCAACAATTATCTTACTCGTCCAAGTATGTATGGTCATATATATTTTCAGCAAGTTTAAAACACACTGAGACCAAAATAAATTACTGTATGTAAAAAATTATTAAATGCCCTTTTTATTTAATTGTGGTGTCTAAAGTGCAAACACTATTTTGAGTTGTTGACAACTCAGGATGGATAATGCACGATGGACATTCAAGGATTACAAAAGCTCAGCATGAGTTTTACTCAGGTGAGCTAAAAACATATGAGCAACCGGTAAATGCAAATGTTTGATGCCACCAAACATGTCATTGGAAAAGCAATAACTCCTGTGGGATATTATGTTCACTTGTGGATATTTTTAGTTACCATAACATGAACTAGTCTACTTGGAATTCTGGGTATTTTAACAATTACTGCTCTGAATTAGCAAACACTGTAGACCCAGATCAGAGGGCTCCTGTATGAGCCCTCTGATCTGTGTCTACGCTGTCTTCAAATATAATAATTATATTTTAATTAGGTCCATGGTGTAGAAAGAGTTATTCATGCTTTCAACTTCATCATGGGGTGCCAAAAACAACATATTCTTGGTATACATAATTTCAGATTCTTTGACACTAATAAAAAATGTTTTCAGTACTGGAGGCACATACTATTAGATAATATATCAAACAGTTTACTTAGATTGTTGTTGTGACATGTCAAACAAGGGCCACTATGGCCCTAAATCGCTCACCTGGTACACCATGGCAAACTTGACCTGTAGTGACCTAGATTATGACTGGACATGACCAACAATCAACCTCTAGAGTGTAAACAAGATTTTCCTATGATTTGACCTAGTGACCTAGTTTTTGAACCGACACAAACCTCAAGAGTGTTATCAAAGTTTTTCCTTGATTTGACCTAGTGACCTAGTTTTTGACCGGGCATGACCCATATTCAAACTAAACCTAGATATCAATAAGACAAACATTCTGAATATGATTCATCAAGATCCAATGAGATTTGTAGCTTTTAGAGTGTTAACAAGGTTTTTCTATGATTTGACCTAGTGACCTAGTCTTTGACCGGGCATGACCCATATTCAAACTAAACCTAGATATCAATAAGACAAACATTCTGACCATGATTCATCAAGATCCAATGAGATTTGTAGCTTTTAGAGTGTTAACAAGGTTTTTCTATGATTTGACCTAGTGACCTAGTTTTTGACCGGGCATGACCCATATTCAATATTTATCTAGATATCAATGAGACAAACATTCTTACCACGTTTCATCAAGATCCAATGAGATTTGTAGCCTCTAGAGTGGTAACAAGATTTTTCTATGATTTGACCTAGTGACCTAGATTTTGACCGGACATGACCCATATTCAAACTTGACCTAGATATCAATAATACAAACATTCTGACCTGATTTGTAGCCTCAAGAGTGTTAACAAGCTTTTTCTATGATTTGACCTAGTGACCTAGTGTTTGACCCAACATGACCCACATTCGAACTTGGCCTAGATTTCTACTAGACAAATATTGTGATCAAGTTTCATCAAGATCCAATGAGATTTGTAGCTGCTAGAGTGTTAACAAACCAATTGTGGATGGACGGACAGACGACGGACATTCAGCGATCCTAAAAGCTCACCTTGGCACTTCGTGCCAGGTGAGCTAAAAACTTAAAACTCTTTAAGCCTGATTAAAACTGTCTGTTGAAAATGTTATCTGCTTAAACTCTGAAAAATCTTTCCTGAGACAGATCTACCACATACATAGTAGTACTATCATACTTTGATAGCACACCGTAGACACATGGTATGATACCACACCCAATCATGTTATAAACTGACATCTCTCTAAAAACGTGAGATATGGATTCAGAAAGTCTTATGATCATGCAAAGGGGTATTCAGTGGTCCCAATTCTTGTGCCATTGTGGCACGCCCCAGCACTGCATGAGGCCATAAATTTGTATCCTGATCTGGATCCATCTGTAAAGGTTTAGAAAACTTGGTTCCCACAATAAAAGGATCAATCCATTACCCCATAGCCTTTTTTCTAGTTTTGAAAACAGGTGACCACCTAAAACAGGTTGAAAGTAAAGCAGAATGTGCCTTAAGGCACATTATGCTTTACTTTCAGCCTGCTTTAAGCTAGTTTTTGCTAGGTTATAGCAATTTTTTCTGATGATATATACTCGCGACTAATAAATGGAACTATTTTCTTCAGTGGAGGAATTAATTAAATGCCTAAAAATGCATAATTTTATCTATGGAGTAATGGGATAAAAAGATCTTGAATTCAATGTGATTACATATATCCCATGCACTGGATACAGAATTAATTCAAACAATAAATATAAACATTCCCTTCCCTAGAGTAGCTCAGACTTACAACATAATCCTGCAACAATATAAATATCTATGTAAGTTTCTAATATACAAAATGTATAGATAAATGCCTTTTTGTATAAATAGATGTAGTGTAAATCATAGAAAACACTGCAGGACCAAATGAGATGCTGAAATTTGCAGCGTTTCATCTAGATCAAAACTGTTTGCATATTTTCATTTCGGACATCATTCCCTTTGACCCTTTCTGCAACAAATAAATTGTGAGTTTGTTACACCTTCACCGCTTTATTGTATTAACAACATAAGTCAATGTGTAAGATACATTATGTTCAGTAGTTCAATTGTAGTGACTGCTTTATTTGGTTCTTGTTCCTGAAAGAGCTTCTTTTATTATTTTAAAGAGAAACAATGTGACCTGGTAGATTTTTAACATATTAAGGTTAATTTCTATTAATGTGAGTACAGTCATGTGGTAATCCAAAAATGTTCTAAAAACAAACTTACAGTGCAAACCATAAATCTTCAGTATTTATGTTATCATGAGAAACAGTGTTTTCTTTGTTTCGAAAAGATCTAACAATACCTGAATTAACCATGCAAACCATTGCATGTAACTTCAAAGATGCTGGCTTTAAATAATTATAGATAAACAATAACGTATCTTACTATTGAATTTCGGACCATGTTATGGGGGCAACCTGGAAAAATTTGTAAAAGCATATTTGGGGTCACCGGTTTCATTTTTGTGTATTTCAAGGTTTAAATGGTGATATAGAAGGTTGAAAAAATGTTTGAAACCATTTTGAACTTCAATGTTTTTCCGATTCTGAATAGTTGGTGGATACATAGAATCAGTGTGAAGAGCTAAGTGATTGTCAGTAAAAAGAACTCTAAGCACTAGGCAAATTTAATCCTTTACGCCATAGCCTGTTTGTAAGTTTTGATGATAAGTAACCACTTAAAGCAGATTGAAAGTAAAGCAGAATGCACATGAAAGTGCATTCTGCTTTACTTTCAGCCTGCTTTCATCTATCAACTGCTAAAATATAGAAAATATTCTATGGTGTGGGTATATAGTGGAATTTATTTTTTTAGGTGGAGGAATATTTTAAAGGTGTGAAAAGGCATATCTATTGAGTAATCAGTTACATATCAACAATTCTTTCAGTCAAAAATTTAAACTTTGAGAATAATAAAGACTTACCGGTTATTCTGAAACTTTTCATTCGCATTTGTATTGGTGCTTCAACCCTTTCACTTGTAACCTTATAATTGTACGCTTTTAAACATATGAGCCGTGCCACGACAAAACAGAGTAGATCAAGGCCAGCAGCCAAGTCTTTGACGCAGTGGCTAGCCTTGATCTGCACTGCTTGACATCCACATGCGTCTAATTCTAAAGTATTTTATTGAGCAGTATTATATATGGTATTTGGCAGTGTAGACCAAACTCAAATACAGAGCCTACAATGACAACAGTGCTTGATATGCACAATGTTGCAATGCAATGAGGCAGGTTTTGTCATGGCACAGCTCAATTATGTCTGTCCTATTGTTTTACAAAGTTATAGTAAAGGTGGTATGACAAGTTATATCGATGTGAGTGTCAAAGATGCCAAATTGACTGAAGCCGGTCCATGGCAGACTAAGGGTAAAACAAGCTCTGATTCTTACCTCAGCATTGTAGAACTTTGTCTTCACATCCAGTGGCTTCAAAACCTGAAATTATAAACACAGATCAACATAACTCAATGATACCTATATAATGACCAGTGTTTTCATCCTTTACAAAGAGGGTACATGTGAAGCGTGCATTTTGTCCTATGTTGTGAAGACCCAGATAAAAAAAAGGCTCCTAATGGAGTCCTCGAGATCTGAGCAGGGTCTGCACTGAATGTCATTTTGCAATAAAATTGTACAGAAGGCTCCTAAAGAAGGGATCTGATCAGGGTCTGCACTGTTTGTCATTTTGGAATAAATTGTAAAGAAAAACAAGCCATCTGAAGTTTCAGGGGTGAATGAGTTAACTTTTTCAACATGAAGTAACTCAATCAGTCACCGTCTGTTGAACATAACACCTTCTAAAATTCTGAAATTGGTGAAATCTTTACATTTACAAAAACTGGATATGAGTGACAAAATGGTTTGGATCCTGATCAGGCCCTATGTTCAGCGGGCAATGATCTAAATTGATAGTTTTTTTTAAACACACTGAATCCTTTTTTTTTTTACAAACAGTGGACCTGTAAAGAGTATATTTGTCCTATACAAACAATATGAACCTAGATCAGAGGATCCTTTACGTTGCAGGAAACAACCCTGATTAGTCATAAATGGACTGAAAACAACACATTGACTAAGACACTGAAGCTGGAATATTTAGCATGAAAAGAGGTGAACATTGACAGCTAGTAGAGAAATCTCTATGAATGATTTCTTTTAAAAGAGATTTAACGTTTGTAATGAATTAGGGAAAAACAGACTGATTAAAACCTCTTTCATCATTGCACTGATTTGCATCAGTGTACATTGCTTGTAAGTTAGACGGTACCAGGGCTTTAGATTATGTCATTTATCTCAGCACCAAATTCTATGGTGTTACTACTCATTAGAATAGTCTCAAAGAGAAGACTCTAATGAGTAGCGCATGTTCACCTGTTTTGGAAATGTTGTAAAGTGAAACCAATTATAATATACATGACACCATAGGATTTAATGCATAAATAAAGATTTCAGATTTTGGAATACTTGATCCGCTTAGCTGGACCATGTGTAACATTGCTAGGCCAAAGTACATGTATAGTATAATACAGCTATTCAAAATGTAACCCATTATTCCATAAATACTCTTTTTTAAGCCTTTAATTTATTCCTCCACTGAAGAAAAAATTATATAGTCAAGAATATGCACTAAAAGAACTATTTTCTAAATCCTATCAAATGGTATCTTAAAGCAGGCTGAACAGTGCAGCAGAATACTTCTAAAGGCTCATTCTGCTTTACTTACAACCTTCTTTAAGTGGTCACCTGTCTTCAAAACTAGAAACAGGCTTTGGGATAAAGGGTTTAGGCAGGGGACTGCTTCAAGCAGGCTTTAACCCTTGTAGTACTGGAACCAGATGTATCCAGCCATTGCAAACCATGTAGTCACATATCAGAGGGCTGTAGAAGGAGTTCCCTAATCAGGGTCCATGTGTTAAGACAGGGGGCTGATTCAAGCAGGCTGATCAGGGTCTGCACTATTTGCTATTTTAACATACTTTATAATATCTAGCGAGACAAACTATTTAACCCTTCCCCCCCCATTGAAGCGCCTTTAGCACATTTAATTTGTTTATCCACAGAAGAAAATAGTTCCAGTTTATACAGACATGAAAATAAACCATAAGACATGTTTTTAAATCCTAGCAGATAATAGATTAAAGCAGGCTGAAAGTAAAGCAGAATGCGCCTTAAGGCGCATTCTGCTTTACTTTCAACCTGCTTAAGAGGTCACCTGTCTTCAAAACTAGAAACAGGCTATGGGGTAAAGGGGTTACGAGCCGAAACTAGGAATTTATTAGTAAACAGATGAGTCAATTTGAAGATTCAGCATTGTAAAGGTTAAGTCTGTCAAGTCTTATAAAGCAATCATATGTCTTTGTCATAATCTTCTTATTCTGACTCCCCCAGGGCTACACAAACAACAAATGGCAATAATAACTAGGTTTCATCCCATCCTCCATATAAGATTTAACGGTATAACTTTAACCTATTACCCAATGGTCTTTTTCTAGTTTTGAAGACAGGTGACCGCTTAAAGCAGGTTCAGAGTAAAACATAGTGTAGCTTAAGGCGATTCTGCTTTACTTTCAGCCTGTTTTAAGTTGCCATCTGCTAGGATATAGAAAATATTTTGACATATTCATGACTGTATGAAGCATGAAATATTTTCTTTCAGTGGAGGAATAAATTAAATGTGTAAAAAGGCCTTTTAATGGAGTTATGGGTTATATGAAAGCAACCTTAACCCTTTGAACCCTAGTCCCGCATATAGGCGTCCTTTTCAAACAGTGTACATATAAATAGTACACTTGTCCTGCAGGAGCCCTCTGATCAGGGTCTTCACTGTTTGTCATAATGCCAAACATTGACAAAAACAACCCTTAAAAGTCAGAAATGGACTAGACTAAAATGGAAACTGGAATTATCCATTTAAAGTTTCAGGGAGGAAAGAGTTAAGATAGAAAACAATAACGAGATCTAGAGTCTCAGTGATCTCATATTGCTCACCTGACCAATAGTTTCATATTCATAAGAATTTGTTTTTTTACCCTTATCCTTTATCCTACAGCATGTTTCTAGTTTTAAAGCCTGAAGACCACTTAAAGCAGGTTGAAAGTAAAGCAGAATGCAATGTGCTTTAGGTAAAATCGGAAAATATACTGGAAATACATTCTGTGTTTTATGTTAAGGAATTTCTATGTGGGGACTTCCATACTTTTCTTAGATTTAGTGTAGAGATAACAAGAGGTGTACCAAGAGTTGTCAAATGACAACAAAACTCTCAAGGGGCACATTTTGAAACTTAAATGTATAGGCTCTGATCAAGTTCAATGTCAAAGAGGTCAAAACTTTTACAGAAATCATCAAGGTCTTGTCCCAAGGTATGTGTACTGTATTATGAAATATGTAGGTAAAAGGGTTACAGCCATTATGTGCACTTTTCAAATCTTAAACACATTAAAGCAGGTTGAAAGTAAAGCAGAATACTCCTTTAGGAGCATTCTGCTATACTTTCAACCTGCTTTAAGATAAAATCTGAGTGTTTTATGAGGACTACTTTACTTAGACTTAGTGTAGAAATAACAATAGTTGTCAGAAGACAAAGAGGCGGAGGTCAAGGTCAAAGACACTGGGGTCAATACTTTCTCATGGAGGGAAAGGGCCTAAATTGTTCCAAAGCATGTGTGCTGCAAGTATGAAAGCTGTAGGTCAACGGCACATTTAAAACATTAACACATTACCCCATAAATACGCCTCTAAATTATTGTTCCACTGAAGAAATAAGTTCCAATTTTTACAGTCATGAACATGTACCATGTGATTTTATTTCTTTATTCTAGCAGATGGTAGCTTAAAGCAGGCTGAAAGGCACATTCTGCTTTACTTTCAACCTGCTTTAAGTGGTAACCTATTTTCAAAACTAGAACAAGGCTATGGGGTAATGGGTTAAATGCAAATACCAAGGTCAAGGACAAGGACACAGTGGTTAAATGTTTCTCTTTGGAAAGGTATTGTCCAAAGGTATGTGTGCTGTAAGTATGAAAGCTGTAGCCCAAAAGATACATAAGATGGGAGCACTTTTCAGAACTTAACCACATTTCAAAGTTGTTAAGGTCAAGGTCACATTAGTCAAATTTCACATTAGTGGAAAGGGTTTGTGTGCTGCAGTTATGAAAGTTATGAAAGCTGTTGGTAAAAAGGTATAAGTTACGTGAGCAAATTCCAAAACTTAAACATACACTTTGGAACTTAATTGCAGGGGCTGATGTCAAGGTGGGGAAAATTTTCCACCTGGTTTGTCCCAAGGTTTGTGTGGTTCAACTATGACAGCTGTAGGTCAAGGGGCATAAAAAATGCAAACACTTTCTTAAAATTACTGAACAAACGGCAAATGCACCGATGCAAATGACTGGGTGACAAAATAAGCTCTCCAGGACTTTCGTCCGGCAAACTAAAAGTGTGCATTTATTGGGTAATGGGCTATAGAATCATTTAAACTAAAAACTAAAATTTACTATTTTTGTAGATAAAAACTGTAGAGCAGATTACATTATGGTGTGAAAAGGGGTTAAAACAAAGAACACAAGAGCTAAAATTCATGTAAGAAAATGTGCTAAAAGGCATTTCTCTTGGCAAAAGGGTTAACCCTTTCCCCCCAGTAGAAGGGCTTTTAGCGCATTTTATTTATTCCTCAACTGAAGATAATAGTTTCAATTCATACAGTTAAGAATATGCACCATTAGAAATATTTAGTCACCTGTCTCCAAAACTAGAAACAGGCTATGGGGTAATGGGTTAAGCAGTCAATTACATGAATAACAGGTTTGACTGTCTTTCACTGTCAAAATGATTTCCGAGATAAAAAAATAAGAAACAAACAACAAATCCCTGGCGTATACAGACAAGATTCAAACAAGGCAATCATAGGAGCACGCCAGCTCTCCAATAGTGTGACCAGGATTATGATTTATACCTTATTGAAGCAAGGCCTGAACTTTGGATGACCTCTACTCATGATTTGTGATGTTTACCCCCAAATAGAACAAGGAAATTGACACTTACATTGTGCCATTGATTCAGTAATCCTGGTTCTCCGCAAAAAACATAGCAAAATTTGATTGAGTCAATTATCTCTACTATCCTGGGTAATAATTTCTCCTAGGATTCTCTTTGAGTTAACCCATTACTCTGTGAATATTGCATCTTCAAGACTTTAATTTATCCATCCACTGATGAAAATAATTTCATTTCATATTGTCATGAATATGTTGTTGTTGCTGTTTTTTTAATTGTTTTTTTTTTTTTTTTTGGGGGGGGGGGGGGGGGGCGGGGGATGGGGGGTTTGTGTTTAGTCATGAATATGTACTGTAAGAAATAGTTTCTATATCCTAGCAGATAGTAGCATAAATCATGTTGATAGTAAATAGCAGAATGCTTTACTTACAGCCTGCTTTAAGCTACCATCTGCTAGAATATAGAAAATATTTGTTATGCTACATATCCATGACTATATAAAGGGAAACCATTTTCTTCAGTGGAGGCATAGATGAAAGGCGTAAATAGGTGTATTTAGTGAGTAAATATAAAGATTTGGCCTATATCTATACCTGGAATTTGAAGAACTTTCTAAATGCCATCTTGTCTCCACTTTCTGTTGTGTAGCTAACGGCACAAACAAGTCTGAAAACAAACAAGAATTGAAGCCACAACAAAATTAACAAAATACAATGCAGAATCGTTCAATTGGACCCCTCTAGTTTTCTTAATGTCCAGTTAATGAAATTCATTATAAGGTATTTTAAAGGACATTTTGAAATAAAACTGTGTATCTGGAGCCTTCAGGAGCCTTCTGATTAGGGTCTATATTTGTTTGCAAATGACGAATATATTCTCTACCCTGCCTCCTGATCTAGATCTACATGGTTTGCGACAATTTAACATAAGTATTCTTACAAAGAAATTACAGTAAAACCTCTCTATTACAACCACTAAATTGTGTTAATTATTAGCTATTTACTACAGGTGCCTGCTTAAAGCAATGTTACAGTTAAACAGAAAGCTCCTTTAGGAGCTTTCTGTTTTACTGTCATCTTGCTTTAAGCTGTCACAGGTCTGTCTTTTATACAATCAATTAGCCTTCAATGTAGTGGTCGTAATAGAGAGGTTTTACTGTATCATCAAATTGGCATTCTCTGGACTTCGATACCTCAAACTCACTTAACTCGAACTATCCTATAGTTTGACACATGAGCTGCATATGCTTATTTCATGCTCGGTTCAGTCCAACATACCCATATTTCAAAGTTAAAACGTGGCTTAGCCACATTTTAACTTTAAAATACGGGTATGTTCGAGTTAACTGAGTTCGAGATATCGAAGTTCGACTGTACTGGTCTAAAGCATCATCAGGCTGATTCTACACACAAACATTAGGTAAAACTATACAAGGGTTTGTTCAATAATTAATTCTCACTTTGTTGACTAGTAAATGAGTTTGTAAATATATCTCCCCCAAAACTAACACTATTAGGTCAAAATTGTCTGTAATTTTGGGGGCTTTGGGATTAATCAATTTTTTCAGTCAATATTCTCCACCTCCTTACAAATCTATATAGGATGGAAACTGAGACACGTATAGCACAAAATAAAATCTGACAAGAAAATAGGTCGCCTGGTTATTGTATCTGCCTAGCCATATACATTGAAACATAAAGAGATTTTAACCTTTTACTCCATAGGTATACATTTAAACACTTTTAGTTCATTCCTTCTAATTTCAGCCTGCTTTAAGCTACCATCTGTCAGAATATCGAAAATATATTTCGTACGAAAAAGATCTACGATTATAAATTTTCTATAAACGATTATCTTCAGAGGAGGAATAAACTCAATGCATAACAATGAGTATCTATGGAGTAAAGAGTTAAAGTAGAAAGCTTCTGTAGGAGCTTTCTGCTCTACTATTCATCTTGCTTTAAAGGGATACTTGCGTATTTGAAAAATTCGACAGAATCTCACGAAAAGTTCTACAAATTGAATTATGGTCTATATAAGCAAATTGCTAAAATAAAAATTGGGGGTTGCCATGCTTTTTTCAGCTCTAGCTGGCTTTGAAAAGTGTGACGTTGCCGCATTTGCTCATTGTCAGAGCAGAAAACGTCATAAGGGACAAATGCACTTATATTACTACACAATAACATATTTCTAGTACACTTTTTAATTTTCTAGCATTCATTCATCACAAGCAAGTGTGAAATAAACTTTTTAAAGCTCTTTCTTGTGTTTTTAATGAGCTTTTGGGCTATAATGAAAGCTGAAAACCGGAAAAATAAGACATTTTTTCTTGCCAATGTCTCACAAATACATCAATTATGTAAAACATTTCCGTAAAAAATTCTTTAAACTTTCTAGGCATCTCGGTTAAAGTATTTCCTATCAAATGGTGTAAAGAAACCTAGGTGTCGCCATGTTCATATTTGAAATATGGTCAAAATTCTAACCCTACCCCCTTAGATTTTATGCAGAAAATATACCTCCCCCAATAGCCAAATTGGGTCTCTGTTGGCCTAAAAATGAGAAATATTCATCCAATATTTGCTTAAATTGGTAATTATATGAGTGTATGTGAATACAACAGCATTTAATAAAGCTTTAGTTACTTAAAGCATTTACAGTGCAGCTGATAAAAACATAAACATAATTTCTACAAGAACGGCTACTCGGGACAGTTTTTTTCAAATCTTGAAACAGTGCCTGTACGGAAATGACTATATTTTACATAATTTACCAATGAGAACTTTTCAAAGTTCATTTTTATGGTAATAAATGTATTGCAAATCAGAAAATATATAGTAATCAAGGTATTTAAGAAGTTTATTTTTCAACATTTTTAATATAGGCGAGTATGTCTTTAAGCTGATAGATCTACAGTGTGTATAAAGACTCTTTTATATGTAATTTATTTTTCATTTCTATATTTTTGTACAACTGTAAGAAGCACACATGCTTTACAGGATTGACATTTTTTATTGAAGTGGTCTAAATAGTATAAAGTTGTGCCAGGTAATCAAAATGATGTTACATTTAGTTAACAAGATGTCCCTAGTCTTTGCCTTAATTTCTTTCACACCACTAGCCTGAATCTGAAGAAAGAAAACTGCTATTTTCGCTGTAATATGTGAAATTCTGATGCAAATATCACATGACTGAATCAGAAACCAGTTTCCCTTTGCATCTGGCAAGTGGTTTAACCCATTACCCCATAAATAAGCCTTTTTACAACTTTAATTCATTCCTACACTGATGAAAATATTTTTGATTTATACATTCATGAACATGTATCATAAGAAATATTTTCTATATTCTTGGAAGATGGTAGCTTAAAGCAGGCTGAAAGTAAAGCAGAATGTGCCTTAAGGCACATTCTGCTTTACTTTCAACCTGCTTTAAGTGGTCACCTATATTCAAAACAAGAAACAGGCTATGGGGAAAAGGGTTAAGGCAAAGACTGCGTCCCTACTTACATGTGGGTGCCGAGCTCCTTGACCTCATGTTGAATGACATCATCAATGCTCTGTTCAGGTTTGAGGTCCGACAATGGCTGGGTGTTAAGACCAGTGAGGAGAAGTCTCTGGGAGCTGGTCTGTAGGTCAGCCTGAGAATAGTGAAAATAAAGGTACACATAGAGATATACAAGTTAATATACTATGGAGAATTTTTTTCCCCAATACACGTGTCAATGCTAAAACTATTAGTTTATTGCAAACGATTTGGAGCCAGATGGCAGGTCAACCAGCATCTGATAAGGCTCCAAACTGCTTGCCACTTAATATGAATGGTCAATAGTGTCAAGAACTTGTCATTCACTAAATTTTATTGCATCGCGTCTGTGTTTCATTTGCGTTTAATCCATTACCCCATAAATATGCCTTTTTATGCCTTTAATATATTCCTCAACTGAAGAATATAGCTCAAATTTATACAGTCATGAATATAAAATATTAGAGATGTTCTATATATTCAAGTAGATGGTAACTTCAAGCAAGCTTAAAAAGTAAGGCAGAATGTGCCTTTATGCGCATTCTGCTTGAATACTTTCAAATTGCTTTACGCGGTAATTAACCTATCTTAAAGCGACTCGCAACCGGATGGTGTACTTGTCAAAATAAAATAAAATACTCAAATAAAAGCAAATTTGTGGCATTATTTGGCTTCTGACATTAAAAAAAATATGATCAGTCCAAAAAAAGTCTCAAGAATCGTCACCGAATCTTAGATTTTTAGATATTTTCCATCGTTTTTCTATACCGACTAGTAGACGGTATAGTTGTTGCTGTTGCTTCTCTACACGGGCTCAGACATAAACACGAGCCGAATTACGAAGTTGTATGCACTTTCGACCGCAACACATTGAAATACGTTAAATCGATCCGAGATAAACGGATAGTTCCGTGGTCCATTGGTCTAAGCGGTTTCCCCTATTTTGCCTTCTGTCCGCCAATGCCGGGCCATGGGTTCGAATCCCACCAGAGACCAATATTTTTTTTTATTGAAATTCATTTTTTTTAAACAGAATTTCTTATCCTAAACTAATTCTTTACCATTTATATAAGCGTTTGACACATATTTACAAATTACTATTTTTAATGCACCATCTGGTTGCGAGTCGCTTTAAGCTTAAGAAATAGGCTATGGGGTAATGGGTTAAAAAGGAAACAATCACATATTCCCTCGACCTTTTCTCTAGGTATGTTGAGGTATATAAGTGCACTGTCAAACACCACAAATCTTGTGTCATGCTACCAAAAGTAATGCATTAGGCTGTCACTTATCTTTTTATATTTTTAAGACTATCAATGCAGTCTACAACCCATTACCCAATAAATATGCAATATTAAATCTTTTCACTCTGCTTTACTTTCAGTCTGCTTTAAGCTACCATCTGTCTTCAATACTGAAAACAATCTAGGCCAGTAGAATCATTAAGATTGCATGCATTTGATTTATCTAGAGCTAAATGGTATAGGGATTTTGCGATGGTATTAGGATGTAAATTCTTGATTATTCTAACTCTTTGCACGCTATAAGCGGCAGATATGACTGCCACAGTGATTACGTTTGCAAACAGTTTGGATCCAGATGAGATGCCGCATAACGCGAAGTCTCATCAGGAATTAAACTGTTTGGCACCTTGATCCTGTTATGAAAATAACTTTCGAAAATTCTATTATTAGACAAGAGTCCCATGGGGCATATTTTGCTCACCTGAGAAAATAGCTGAAAAAAGGGCGATAATAATTTATGTCCAGGACTGACCTAGATATGCAACAGACCCGAACAATTTGAACAAATTATGTAAAGTATATTCAAAAGTGTCACCATACCGAATATAAAAGCTCTGGCCATATTAGTGTCAGAGAAGAAGACGTTTCAAATTTTCTCTATATAACTCTATGTAAAACTGTGACCCCAGGGGTGGGGCCAATTTTGACCTCAGGTGCATAATTTGAACAAACTTGATAGAGGACCTGTAGGCGATGGTATGTGCCAAATATCTAAGCTCTGGCCCTTGTAGTTTCAGACAAGAAGAATTTTTTAAGTTTTCATTGAAAAAAATCTATTTTTAGCTCCTGTGACCTAGTTATGCAACCGACCAGAACCATTTGAACAATTTTTGTTTAGGACATCTAGAAGTGTCACCATACCAAATATCAAACCTCTGGCCATATTAGTTTCAGAGAAGAAGACGTTTGAAAATTTCACTATATAACTCTATGTAAAACTGTGACCCCCAGGGCGGGGCCAATTTCGACCCCAGGGGCATAATTTGAACAAACTTGATAGAGGACCAGTAGATAATGCTATGTGCCAAATATGTAACCTCTGGCCCTTCCAGTTTTTGACAAGAAGATTTTTTAAGATTTCCTTATTTTTTCACTTTGGTTGCCATGGCAACCAGAGTTCTGCATTGTTTTTAATTCTTTGAACAAATTTGAAAGAGCTTGACCCAAGGAACATTTCTGTAAAGTTTGGTTGAATTCTGTCAAGCCGTATAGGAGGAGATGTCATTTGAAGCAATTGTTAACGACGACGGACGACTAACGATGGACGACGCCGGACACAGGGCCATCCCAATAGCTCACCTTGAGCCTTTGGCTCAGGTGAGCTAAAAAGTAGCAGACAACAATAATTGTTGCAGACAAAAAATTACCCAGCATGCAAAGAGTTAAAGGTTTCTTGCAAGCCAATGGACAATTAGGGACATATGTTTCAAAAGTGAAGGATTTATGTATACAGTGAGTGCACAGACTTAACTCTTAGCATGCAAACGATGAAACCATGATAACTTTTCCAAACAGTTTGGATCCTGATGAGGCGTCCGGTAATGCCGAGTCTCATCAGGATCCAAACTGTACCACACTCTGGCCCTGTTTTGAAAAGAAATTTTGAAAATAATATTTTTAGATCAGTAGCAGACAACAATATTTGTTGCAGACGAAAACAACTACCCAACATGCAAAGAGTTTAAGTAAGTGTACATTTTGAGGAAGACTTTGACAGACATTTAAGAACAAAGGCTACTTAATGCATGACATAAGTAATATAGAAAGCTCCCATGGGTCAAAATGCTGGCAAGCTCCTCAGAGCAATAAACCCTTTCCTATATAGCCATTTGTCCAAATCACCTGTAGCCATGTGATACAGCATTTATGGTTATTTAGTGTTAACCCTTTACCCTCTAGCTTGTTTCTAGGTATTTGGAAGACAAGTGACTACTTAAAGCAGGTTGAAAGTAAAGCAGAATGTGCCTTAAGGCACATTCTGCTTTACTTTCAGCCTGCTTTAACCCTTTCCCCCATATGAGCGTCTTTTCACACATTTAATTCATTCCTCCACTTAAGAAAAACTTTCAATTTATAGGCATGGACATGTAAATATGAAACTTTTCTATATCCTAACAGAAGGTGGCTTTCAGTTGGCTGAAAAAGAAGCAGAATGCACTTAAGGTCAGTAAAGGGTTATTAGCTACCATCAGCTAGGAAATAGAAATGTTTCTTATCATGCATATTCAATGACTATTTAAAATGAACTAGTTTCTTCTGTGGAGAAATAAATTAAAGGCATAAAGAGGCATATTAATGGAGTTATAACTAAATTAATGAAATCTAAAAGTCATGTTCTTTTTCCAAATGCTGTGGAAATTCAAACAGATACCAAGTTACTCAACATCTCATCTGGATCCAATCTGTTGGCAAAAGTTATTCACATTGGTGATTATAGCAAGGAAATTATTAACCCATTTACCCTATACATGTAGTCTGTTACAGGTGACCGCTTAAAGCAAGTAAAGCAGAATTGTTAATGCACCTCAAGGCACATTTAGCTTTCCTTCTAACTTGCTTTAAGCTAGCATCTGCTAGAACATAGAAAATATTTCTTATTATACATATTCAAGCATGTATGTAACTTTTTTCTTTAGTGATTGAACAAATAAAATGTGTATCTATGGAGTAAAGAGTTAAGAGAAAATAGCGTGATTTCTGAAGTCCTTGTTTGTTTATCCTCAATATTTTTCGTATTGTCTCAAGGTCCAATTCTGTTTTTGACACACGTCCCTGTTTTTGCCAAGAATGCACTTAAGCATAATTCCTCAGTCCATGGACAAGTCATAAAGATTTCTTGTTATTTACGCATGATGACTCTTTGATAGTTTTATCACTGTAGGAATTGTCAGAGGCACAATGACAGCCAACAGTTTCTACAAATTACTGTTTACCCTTAAACCCCTTAACCTTTTCCCTCCCCATAGCAGCATGTTTTCAGTATTGACGACACATGGTTGCTTTACTTTCAGTGTCAAGAAACCTTTAAAGTGCAAAAGAATGGCATCCCCAAACTCATACGCCATTACCCCATTAATAAGCCTTTATACGCCATTAATGTATTCCTCCACTGAAGAAAATAGTTCAAATTTATACAGTCATAAATATGTATGATAAATAAGTATAGATGTTAGCTTAAAGCAGGTTGAAAGTAAAGAAGAATGTTTGTATTCAATACCCTCAATGAATATCCCTTTATTATAAGTGATTATGAAGTTGGTTTAAACAATATTTTATTCTATAGTCATGATGGGAATGGGGTCAGACAACAAGTTCTTTCAACATTACAGACAGCCCTCCCCCTACAAAAATACTGACGTATAATATATCATGGTGATATGAAACTGAATGACATGTTTTATAATTATAACAAGTCACACAAAGGGAGAGGATACTAATAGGTACAGTGCTCCCTCTCTACAACAACACCCACTTGGGGACAAAGATTGTGTGCATTGTTCGGAGGGAGTTGTTATAGGGAGGGAAATTGGCTTACATTTTCAAACAGCTGGAATCAAGATCAGATGCGGCATTACTCGCGTAATGCCGTGTCTGATCTAGATTCAAGCTGTTTGGCACCTGTCATTATGTTTTTTTCTGTCAAATTGTCCATTGTGTGACTTTCAGGAAAACAGCAGACGACAATTTTAAGCAGGCGACATTGCAGCTGACAGTGACCAGGTTGGACAAAATTGTCTTGTCTGGGGGCAGAGCGGTAAGCGTTGTGTGTAAGGAGAGAATCGTTGTTGGGAGGGCCGTTGTAGGGAGGGAACACTGTAGTAACAGAAAAAGATGACAAGTATGCAGATAACTTACTAATGAAAGTGTAATTAACAATCTATTGCAAATAATATATCATGTCAATATTTACCATATCCAGTATTAGTCATAGGACTTTTAGTTTGGTTGATAAAATAGTGTACAGCAGCAAATATAATGTTTTGTTATCATCATAAGTTAATTCATCTATCTTTCCCAGATAGAACTCTTTACCCCATAGCCTGTTTCTAGTTTTGAAGACAGGTGACTACTTAAATCAGGTTGAAAGTAGAGCAGAATGTACCTTAAGGTGCATTCTGCTTTACTTTCAGCCTGCTTTAAGCAACCACCAGTTGGATATAGAAAATATTTTTGTTTAACGTTCATGACTGTATAAACTGGAACTACATGTATTTTCTACAGTGGCGGAATGAATTGAATATGGTAAAAGGTACTTCTATTTGGGAAAGGGTTATGCAAAGAAAGGGTAAAGACAGGTAGCTGCTTAATTTACTCCATAGATACATGTTTTTACGCATTTAATTTATTCCTCCAAGGAAGAAAATAGTGTCAATTTAAACAGTCATGAATATGTACCATAAGAAATATTTTCTATATTCAAACAGATGGAAGCTTAAAGCAGGCTGTAAGTAAAGCAGAATTTTCAATGTGAGATAAATGGTTACCAACAGTTTACTAGTATCTTCAATACTAGAAACAGGCTATGAAGTAAAGGGTTTATGAGGAACAAAAAGTAACACAGAATTGACCTTTAGGAGCTCTCTGTATTAATTTTGTCCTATATTTAGCACCAATCAGTTTTTTAAAGTTCATTGAATGGTTCTTGAATATATCATATAGAATTTCAAAGTTAATAGAATTTAGTAGACTATTTGTCAGCTTGATCATAAATGTACATCATTTCACAAAGTTCCAAGATTTAAACTGACATTTAGTATACCCCCTAAAGTACACAAGAATATATAGGTTTACTTTCAAAAACACATACTAAACTAGGCAACAATATAGAGTAAATCTTGTATTAATTCTTTGCATGCTCGATAAATTTTTTTGTCCGTAACAATAATTGTCGTCTGCTACTTTCTAAAAATAGAATTCCCCAAACAAATTTCTTTTCAAAACAGGCTCAGAACCATAATACCCAGCGTCTCATCCAAACTGTTTGCAATGGTTAAGTTGTCATGGTTTCACCGCTAGCATGCTTAGCTTTTTAAAATCTCTAAAGACATGTGCCTGCTTATAATGCATGTATTACAAACAGTGATCTGGGTCTAAAATGTTTCCAAAGGATATACATGTACATGTATATATATCAACTTCAAGCATTACTAGATTGAAGTGATGAGCTGACATCAGCAAAATTATTATCACATACATTAGTTAAAATCAATGTTGAATATTCAGGGATGAACAAAAATTGCTGCCAAAAATATTGGTCCATTGCATTGATGTTGAGAGTTTTGACAAATTAAGCTATAACTAATCTATTATTAAATTATCACAGAATTTAAAACAAATTGTGTCTGATTCTTTCTCATTGACATTTAAATAAAGTGTGCCATATATTTCGATGAATATATTTTACTGGACAAAAAGGTCAAGGTCAAACATTACCATCAGCCTTTAACCCTTTACCCCATGTCCTGCTTTTTTTAAAAACAGGTGATGACAGGTTGAAAGTGAAGCAGATTCTCCATAAAGAAGGTTGAAAGTAAAGCAGAATGCTCCTATTCTGCTCTACTTTTAACCTGCTTTAAGTTACCATCTAGAATATTTGTCATTTTACTCTTTGAATGCTGAGTACCTTTTTTTCGTCTGCAACACTTGTCTTCTTCTACTATTTTAAAAGCAGAATTTTCAAGATTTCTTTTCAAAAGAGAGTAACAGTGTCAAACAGTTTGGATCCTGTTGAGATGTCGCATTATGAAGTTTCTCGTCGCGATACAAACTGTTTGTAAATGTAATAACAGTTTTACTGCTAGCCTGCAAAGAATAAACCCATTTAAGCCTAGTGTCTACTAAAGAAGATAACAACGTTAGATGGCGTCTCAAAAAGGTCTCCACTGTTTGCTATTTTGTATAAAACGTTCTGCTGTATATATAGACAAACACAACAGTGTATTGATACTACCATTGTATGTCTACAATGCAATCTTCCAGTTAGTACATAGGGACAGTTCATTGCAATATTCAGGCGTAAAGGGGTTGAGAAGGAATTGTTTGACAGAGATTTCACTAACCTTCAGTAAAATCTCAGAGCATTTCTGGTTACTGTCGTTATGAACACTGATGTAGCTCGCAAATGTCTCCCCAAGGAATATATTCCTGAAATCAGATACAACAAGTGGTTATCATCATTCTCCAGTTTAAAACACACCTTTCTTTCATCTAGTTTTAGCCCCTTATTTCTTCTAGTTTAACCCTATATTTAAGTTTTTGCTTCAGTTAACCTATTACCACATAAATACGCCTTTGTACACCTTAATATATAACCCTCCACACAAGACAATAGTTTCTTTATAATATATATAATTATACATTATTTCATATGGTAGCAGATAATAGTTTAAAGCAGGTTGATAGAAAAGCAGAATGCGGGCCAATGTAATTATTAACTTTACATGATATATGTTCATAGAAAGCAGAGTTAAACCCATTAGTCCTTAGCCTATTTCTAAGTTTTGAAGAAAAGTGATCACATTAAGCAGGTTGAAAGTAATAAAGCAGAATGTGCCTTAAGGCACATTCTGCTTTACTCTCAGTCTGCTTTAAGTTACTGTCTGCTAGAATATAAATATATTTCTTATTGCGCATATTCATGACTGTTTAAAAACTTTAAATTGGAACTATCTGCTGGAGTGGAAGAATAAATGAAAGGCATAAAAAGGCATATTTGTGGTGCAATGGGTTAAAAGATGCGTACCATATTCAGAAGGAACAAATGGTTACCCGGTAATCCCTGGACTGCTAAATGATGGTCGTTAGCTTAAACTTTCATCTACATCTACTATAATATTGACTCTATCTTCTTTAATATTATTAAAAGATTTGTACTTATAAAATCCAATTTACAAACAGTTTGGATCCAGCATCTGATCTAGAGCCAATCTGTTTGCAACCTCTTTTAAAACTACTATTCCATCATTGGGAGGAGTTAGAGTAGAGATACAGTGCTCCCTCCCTACAACAGCCCTCCAAACAACGATTCCCTCCTTACAACAATGCTTGCTGCTGTTCCCCAAACAAGACAATTGACTAACGCTTTAACTGCTGCAATATTGTCTTCTTAAAACTGTTGTTTGCTGTTTTTCTCAAAGTCACATAATTATGGACATTTAGACGGAAAAAAACGACATAATGATGAGTTACAAACAGCTTGAATCCAGATCAGAAGCCGCGTTATGTGGCTTCTGATCTGGATTCAAGCTGTTTGCCAATGTGAGCCAATTTCCCTCCCTATAAAAACTCTCTCAGAACAACACACACAATCGTTGTCTTCCATTTGGTGTCGTTGTAGAGAGGGAACACTGTACAGTGTTCCCTCTCTACAACGACACCCAATAAGAGACACAAAGTGTTGTTTGGAGGGAGTGGTTTTAGGAAGAAAAAATTAAGACGTAGGCTTACATTTGCAACCAGCTTGAATCAAGATCAGAAGCCGCATAACGCAGCCTCTGATCTGGATTCAAGCTGTTTGTCACTCATCATAATGTTTCTTTCAGTCAAAATGTCAATTATGTGACCATGAATAAATACAGAAGACAAAAGTTTTAAGCAGACGATATTGCAGCCGTGAACAGGTTAGGCACAATTGTTTTGGTTTGGGGAACAGCGACAAGGGTCGTTGTAAAGAGGGAGTCGTTATTGGGAGGGCCTATGTAGGGAGGGAACACTGTATATGATATATACAGACTATGGGGATAGTCACAACTTATCAGCATTGGCATATCATCTCTGAGAAATGGTTCATGCATATTTGATGTTTTCATCTATCCTGCACTGATCCATTAAGCAAAAGTGAAAGATGATTAGGTAAATGTATGAAATGATGTTAAAATGCACAGACAAATGATGGCATTCTGTACAGTGTTCCCTCTCTACAACAACACCCAATGGGAGACAAAAGGTTGTGTGTGTTGTTTGGAGGGAGTTATTATAGGGAGGGAAAATTAATACCCTTAGAGTTCATTTGCAAACAGTTTAAACTCAGATCAGACACCGCATAAACCAGCGTCTGAACTGAATTCCAACTGCTTGTCACTCACCTTTATGTTTCTTCTGTCAAAATGTCCAATATAAAACATTGAGAAAACAATATCACACTTTAATTGTACATTAAACACCTTACCCAAAGTTCTGTGGCAATGTCAGAAGATCACTAACACCAAAGTAATCTAGGTCTTTGGACTTGGCAATGTCTGTGGTCTTCTGGTCCTCTTTCAGGGCATTGGGTAAGTCCCGGTCATCACTGATGATAGGATGGAAGGGCATCAAGGTAGGCTTGGTAAGCCTCATCACTGAAAGTAAAATAGGAAAACATACTATAGTTCTATTACTTCTACAACAGCCCCAGTGCGGTGATTCAGATTTTTCATGTGGGGAAGCCTTCCAGCTGGCTTGCGGAAAGTCAATGGTTCTACCCAGTTGCCGATTTGTGCCTGAAACAGTGCATAAAGGGCTTCAAAGGTTCTTCCTCCACCTGAAATAAGCTGGACGTCTCGATATGACTGAAATACTGTTGAAATCGACGTAAAATCATAACAAATCTAATCAAAATCTACAACATTCAAATTTGAATTAAGCCTTTCCTCCCTGAAACCTTTAATGGACAATTCTAGTTTTCAATTAAATCTAGTCCATTTTTTTACTTTTTAGAGTTGATTTTTACAATATATGTTAAAATGACAAACAGTGTAGACCCTGATCAGAGGGCTCCTTAAGGAGCCCTCTGATCAGGGTCAACACTGTTTGCATAGGACAAGTGTACTCCTCACAGGTACACTATGACTAAGGTTCAAAGAGTTAAGCAACTACTAAATAGAAGATCGACCCATGGGAAACAATTTAGTCTTAAATATACAAATATATGTATGGTTGCTAAATGCATGATAGATATAACCCACATGATATGCTCACTATAGGTGGTCATCTGTATTTAGGGAACTCCAGGCTACATTAACCCTTTCCTCCCTGAAACCTCAAATGGACAATTCTAGTTTACAATTTAGATAAGTCCATTTTTTGACTTTTTAGAGTTGATTTTTACAATAATATGTCAAAATGACAAACAGTGTAGACCCTGATCAGAGGGCTCCTTAAGGAGCCCTCTGGTCAGGGTCAACAGTTTGCATAGGACAAGTGTACTCCTCACAGGTACACTGTTTGCAAATGATGCATATATGCATGACTAGGGTTCAATTTAGTGTTAACACAAGCATGCCTGTGCAATGTGCTAGTAATGTTGCTGTCTGTTTGGGAGGTTGACAAGAGTTCCATCCCTGACAGAATCATGCCAGGGACTTTCACACTTGACTAGAACATACTACATTGTTTGCATATTATGCAAGTTATGTCAATGCTTGCACCCAAAAGAAATAAACAAAGGAAAAGAAATGCAATAAGCATTCTTGCTTTCATTCATGCCTAAATCTTGTATGTTTGTTGAATGCGCCATAAAATGTTTAATATAATGATCCTAATTAAAGTATTGGGATAGGCAGGCCTGAGCAAACAGTGTGGGAGGTCTGATCAGGGTCTACACTGTTTGCCATTTAGTTCTTACCTTAATTTTGGACAAATTTCTGCTGATAAAATGCAATTTGTTCAAATTATACGAAATTACAGCAGTTACACAGGGTGTGTGATTTTTAGGATTTTTACCGTCGACTAACTTTAAAGTTTACAAGATTTGATCATCATATCGATCCTCATCGTTACAGGGCTGCCATAAGTTGATGTGAAAAATACTAAGATTTCCAAATTTGCATTTTTCAAGTGCGATTTTACGAAATTGCACCTTAATTTTACCCCATAGCCTATTTCTGTTTTTTTGTCATGCAACTACTTAAAGCAGGCTGTAAGTAAAGCAGAATGCGCCTTAAGGCACATTCTGCTTTACTTTCAGCCTGCTTTAAGCTACCATGTACTGGGAAAAAATCCGAAGATTTAGGAAAAATCCGGAGAAATGGCAGCCCTGTCGTTATATCAAATTCCATGGTACATTATTGAGGTGAGGTACAACTGTACATATCGAATCTGATAAACAATACTGGAGAATCAGATCTGACTCATTGTCAAACTCACCCAGTACATGTTTTACAGACTTGTCTTCAACTATTTCCATAAAAGGTCCCCAGTTCTAGTAGATATATCGCCACAAGGCACCTAACCAGTCTATCTTTTTGCTGAATCTGATAGCTTCTCTGTCCCTTCCATGATAGCAAGCAGACAAATCTGCCAGCTAAATATACACAGGGGGGCCAAAAAATGTAGGCTATTGATGAAACAATTAGCGTTACGCTTTATTCCTTTCAACACTTAAGAAAAAAACCTGTGTTGAAGACCTTTGCAAACAGTTTTGATCCAGATCAGGCCCCAACTTACGTGGGGCCTGATCTGAATCAAAACTGTTTGTCAAATCAAATCCCTAATTTTCTGTAAATATGAAAAAATGGCTGGACCAATTATGAGAGTTTTGTAAATGATGTTTTCAGCGGCAGGATGTAAAACCTATAGATCAAAATCTGTGTACAATTACAACTGTTGATAGAGATAGAGATTTTGACCGCTTTCCTTAACGAAACCTGCATGCGATTATATGATTATATATACAGGCTGCTTACAACATTATGTTGACAAATTCACAAAAAGCATGCATCGAAAGCAGCCTCTTTGAGTCCAGAGTCCCTGGAAATTATCTGACAGCCGAGATTATTGCAAGGAAAAACTTAGGAGAAAAATTATTGTACCGTGGGTATGGATTTCTTGTCATTCTTGTTGGCCTATATCGTCAGGGAACCAACCAGATAAAATACAATCAATCTTGTATAAAGCCATCATCTAATAGATGGACCCATTGATAGTTTTAATATAGGTGGTTGCTAAGCTTTACACTTTACCCCATACCCTGTTCCTAGTTTTGAAAAACAGGTGTTCACTTAAAACAGGTTGAAAGAACAGCCTTATACAGTGGAGAATCTGTTATTCTTTCCCGTTTAAACGCAAACGTACGCAAACGCAAAGCGCTAAAACGTATAAAAGAACAACTTTTGGACAATTCTGATATTTCATGTTTATCTTGGTGGCAAACAGTTTGGAGCCTGATCAGACGCCGGGTTACCCGGCGTCTGATCTGGCTCCAAACTGTTTGTACTGCAAATAATAGTTTTAGCGTAAACGCGTTTATTGGGAAAGAATAACACATTCTCCACTGTAAGGCACATTTTGCTTTACCTTTAACCTGTTTTAAGCTACCATCTGCTTAGATATATAAAATATTTCTTATGGTGCATATACAATGTACATGTATATTCAATGATTCATGACTATAGGAAATGGAATTATTTTCATATGAGGAAGAATGAATTAAAGTCGTAAAAAGGCATATTTATGGGGTAATCGATTAATGCAGGATATAATAATAGACAGCTCACTATTTTCATATGCTGCATGAAGCAGTAATTTGTCTTTCGGGAGATAAACTCTACCTTAGATAGGGACTGCTTAACACAATATTTGAGACTATAATTATCCTGGATATACAGCTAAACCTCTCTATTACCACCATTAACCCTTAGCCCGCCAAATAAATTGTCGTCTGCTATATTTCTTGTCTGCTTCAAGTTTCAAGTGCTTCAAAGTTGCTCAAAATTGCTGAAAATGTTGTCCGAGTGTCAAACAGCTTGGATCCGGATGAGACGCCGAGTTACTCGGCGTCTCATCCGGATCCAAGCTGTTTGCATATGGAGCTATAGTCGTGAGTGGCAGGCTAAGGGTTAAAAAGAAGGCTAATCTAATGTATAGAAAACAGCTTAATGCAAGGAGACAGTAAAACAGAAAGCTCTTATACCATGCCCATTTTTGTTCTTTTAAAAGGCTGCTGAATCACACCTTTCGATCATGTAAAACACAATGTCCTTTTTTTTTTTGGTCATTATAAGTTTTGTACCAATTTATGAATGGTTATATTATATTTGATAGATAATTGACATTGGAGATTTTGTACATTTGACTTTACTGATTTGTAACAATAATATATGCTGTAAAAGGTGATCATCCCATTACACCATATATAGACTGTTTCTAGTTATGAAGATAGGTGACCACTTAAATTAAAGCAGGTTGAAAGTAAAGCAGAATGCGCCATAAGCATTCTGCTTTACTTTCAGCCTTCTTTAAGCTACGATCTATAAAGTAGAAAATATTTATTATACACATTCATGATTGTATAAAAAACTATTTTCTTCAGTGGAGGAATAATTAGTTAATAAATAATTAACGGGGTAAAAAGGTGAATTTATGGGGTGATGTGTTCAAGGTCATTTGCGGTAATGGCGACTGAAGTCAAACACGAAACCAACAGTGCATGTTATTTTTAACTCTTCAATTCATGATTTCTCTCCTCGATGGAATATTTTAGGAGCTATTATAGTGTCTGCACAGTATGCCAGGAATCAGATTTTTCAATATTTGACTAATTATCTTAGAAACAAATAATTTTACAAGATATCCAGCTATCTGGACTACAATCAAAGTCAAGTGCACGCCCAAGTAAAACAAGGTTTAATTAACAAAAAAGGATTTATTGTTCTGATAAAAAGCAATTGGACACATTATTTCCTGACAGGTGATTGCTCTAAAAGTTGGCTGAAAATCATTTTATAAGCTTTACCTTGGCTTTATACTTTACCTTAAGTTTCCTTTTTAAGACACCACATATCTTAAACATTACAAAAAATATAAAAGAAGAATTAACTCGCTTCTATACTTATCAGTTTCAATATTTGCTGGTACATTTGCTTCTTTTCACTATTTTAAGAACTTGATCATTTCTAAATGTGGTTAAACTTAAAAACCATCATTCACAAGGGAGCTAACTCCATTTACCTTAGCAGTAACATCTCATCAAACAACCTCAAGTCTACCAAGGCAAGCACCTGCCAGTTTCACTAGTTCAATAGTTTCGCAACACCTACACCTTTTTCTAATTATGAACGGATATCTATTTCCATGGCCTTTACCAATTAGTAAATGATAAGTCAGGATATTTTTATAATACTGTACATGATGATCAAAAATAGCCAAACATGAGAAGCATTGTAGGATATATAATCTACCCACCTACAACGTCATTAATAATATAACGTACAGCCTATACTACAGTCAAACATGTATGCATGTACAACAATATGAAATTATACTATATTTAAAAAGGTGATTTCTTAATGCAGGAATAAAAGTAATGCAGAAAGCTCCTACAGGAGCTTTCTGCATTACTTTTATTCCTGCATTAAGTAAGAATCTGTACCATTTACACAGAAGCTCATAGAAATTTCATCCATGAGCCATTTTACATACCGGTAGGTGTCAATCATCAATGCTTATAAATTAGGAGGGTAAAAAATAGACTAGAGCCACTACAGGCTATAAATGGTTATAATTAACAGTTTGAATGTTCAGGGTTTTTGTCTTCAGCAAAAAAAGTTGTCTGTTACTGTTTAAAAATAATATTTCTCCAAAATATAAAAACTGCTAGAGTAAGATTGTCAAATAGGTTGAATCCTGATTAACCGCCAAATTATTTTACGTCTCATCCCGATACAAATTGGTAACAATGCACAGGTAATCACGATTTTGCTGTTAGCATGCAGCAAATTAATGGCTTCATTACGATAGGTTAATAAGTCTACAACAATACAGCAGTGCATACTAATTAACATGGTAGGCAATGTACACACACTTCTGTAGTATGGCAGCTTTTCAAAACTGAAATACTAGTGTCTCCACCAAAACCTATATTGTGACTACTTATTAGAAGTGTTTTCTTCATTGGAGGAATGAATTGAATAGTTAAAACTTGTATATATTGAGTACAGGGCCCAAATTACATGTACTCCACAGATGTGCATTTTTACGCATTTATTCATTCCTCCACTAAAGAAAATATTTTTCATCATAAACTCCTGAATATTCACCATAAGAAATAGTTAAAACAGAATTGTATTGAAAACTGAGTACGGTAAAACCTCTATTAATTACGACCAGTAAATTGTGGAAATTATTAGGTGTTTACAACAGGTGACTGCTAAAAGCAAGGTGACAGGAGCTTTCTATTTTACTGTTACCTTGCTTTAAGCTGTCACCTGTCTTTTATACAATCAATTAGCTTTTGTTTTAGTGGTCGTAAAAGAGAGGTTTTACTGTATTAACTGTAGAACCATGATATGTCAAAAGAAGACTGCCAGTTGAAGTTACATATTGAAGTTAGTAGGCAATTTTAAAGCAAGATATAAGTAAAGCAGAAAGCTCCTAGTGTACTGTCATCCAGGAGCGTCAAGCTACCACATATTTTTATCACATCAAATTCAGTGAGTTTTGAGTGGTTTTAATTGAGTATTTAGATGCAAAGGGTGGCAAAGGTGAAGGATAAATGATTCATCAAAAGTTTTGTCATACATGTAGAATGCACATAGTACACTCAACATTTCAGACGCTAAGCAGCTGTTGCTTTCCTACAAGAGTACACAATAACAATGGACACCAAGCACATAACATTATGGTTGAGTTAAAACAGCCTGTAGAAGACCTCTTCCTTGACAGCTTTTCTCCTTCCTCCACAGGGCTGCCATAAGTTGATCATAAAAATCCTAAGATTTTCAAAATTTTCTATATTTCAAGCGCGATTACTTAAAGCAGGTTGAAAGTAAAGCAGAATGCGCCTTAAGGCGCATTCTGCTTTACTTTCAACCTGCCTTAAGCTACCAATCTGCTATGATAAAAATCCGAAGATTTCGGAAAAATCCAGAGAAATGGCAGCCCTACCTCCAAACCAGTGCTTCAGAGTATCTAGAGTAATTTGTGATGTTCAATAGTGCAATCACAGGGTGACACAGCACCATCACTTTAGCTCACCATGAGAATTTATGCTCAGGTGAGCTAGAAATATTAAATATAATTTATGCTCCTAATCTATACTTTAACCCTTTACCCCATAAATACACATTGTTACTCCTTTAATTCATATATTCCACCACTGGAGAAAACAGTTCCACTTTATACAACTCTGAAAAGTACCTTAAGAAAATACTTTGTCCTGCTTTATTCTAGCAGATGGTAGCTGAAAGCAGGCTGAGAACAAAGCAAAATCGGCCTTAAATTAAGCCATACTCTGATGTTCAAAACTACAAACAGGATAATTATTTATTATTATATGGGGTAAATTATGGGATATGTGACTTCCTAATCAAAACATTTCTCTGTTCCTTTCCTAACAAACCCTATATAGTGTGACTACTTATTAGAAGTTAATAAAAGAGACAATTCTAATCAGTAGTCATAAAATAGAGATAATTAAGTTGAAACTTAAATAGATAATCTAGTATTTGAAACACTCCTTTATGTGCAAGATTAGATGTTCTATAACATTGGAATAATAATTTCTTCTTCTACTTGGTCTTTTTCACTGTAATTAGACATTATATGTTATCTTAGAAGTCTGATAGAAATCTTTAGAATATTATTTATATAATCATTATATATATGCAGTTCTCTTTGATAACAGAAAGCCATGTCATCTGCGACTTCAAAATCATTGTCTTTTTATACTTCAAAATTATTACCTCTGTATAATACACATCTCTCTAATCAATAACCACTATTTGTAACTATATCATAATCGATGTAAAAGAAATAAAGTTTAAACTTGTTTTTTTTTTCTTTTTTTTAAATTACAGTCAAACTTCGATATCTCGAACTCGGTTAAATCGAACATACCCGTATTTCAAAGTTAAAACGTGGCTTAGCCACGTTTTAACTTTGATATATGGGTATGTTCGACCTAACCGAACATGAAATAATGCAGTTCGTGTGTCGAACTATCGGACAGTCGAGTTAAGAGAGTTCAAGATATTGAAGTTCGACTGTACCGCTATTTGAGATCAAATTGCAATGTTCAATGCAGGTGCCATTGCTATGTAACCCTTTCATGATCAAATTTATTGTGGGATTTTTACCCATTCACTGTCATATTGTCGTCTGCCTTAATATTGTTTTCTGCATTATTGTTTCAAAGTTAAATTTAAGGCAGTTCGACTATAACTGAAACAAGGGCCACTATGGCCCTAAATCGCTCACCTGGTAACCACGTAACCATGTACACCATGTGACCTAGTTTTTGACCGGGCATGACCCACATTCTAACTTGACCTCGATTTCAATGAGACAAACATTTTGTTCAAGTTTCATGAAGATTCAATGAATTTTGTAGTCTCTAGAGTGTTAACGAGGTTTTTGGATGATTCGACCTAGTGACCTAGTTTTTGACAAGACATAAGCAACATTTGAACTTGACCTATATTTCATTGAGGCAAACCTTTTCATCAAGTTTTATGAAGATCAAATGAAATTTGCAGTCTCTAGAGTGTTAATAAGGTTTTTCTATGATTCGACCTAGTGACCTAGTTTTTGACCGGACATGACCCACATTTTAACTTGACCTAGATTTCATTAAGGCAAAGTTTTATTATTTTGATGAAGTTTCATGAAGATCCAATGAAAGTTGTTATCTCTAGAGTGTTAACAAGGTTTTTCGAAGATTTGACCTAGTGACCTAGTTTTTGACCGGACATGACCCACATTCGAACTTGGCCTAGATTTCATTGAGGCAATCATATTGATGAAGTTTTATGAAGATCCAATGAAATTTGTAGCCTCTAGAGTGTTAACAAGGTTTTTCGATAATTTGACCTAGTGACCTAGTTTTTGACCGGACATGACCCACATTCGAACTTGACCTAGATTTCATTAAGGCAAACATTTTGATGAAGTTTCATGAAGATCCAATGAAATTTGTAGTCTCTAGAGTGTTAACAAGGTTTTTCGAAGATTTGACCTAGTGACCTAGTTTTTGACCGGACATGACCCACATTCGAACTTGGCCTAGATTTCATTGAGGCAATCATATTGATGAAGTTTCATGAAGATCCAATGAAATTTGTAGCCTCTAGAGTGTTAACAAGGTTTTTCGATAATTTGACCTAGTGACCTAGTTTTTGACCGGACATGACCCACATTCGAACTTGACCTAGATTTCATTTAGGCAAACATTGTGACCAAGTTTCATCAAGATCCAATGAGATTTGAACCTGCTAGAGTGTTAACGAACAATTGTGAACGGACGGACGGACGGAAGGACAGACAGACGTTCTCACAGTTGGACATTTGTTGGGTATTTTTTTTGTTTAAAAATACCCAATAGTACACTAAAATACCCAACAATAACAATAGGGCAATCACGGAATGAATGGAATCTATTGTTCTCCCTACCCAACAAAGGACCTTTCGTGCGCTCAGACAGACAGACGACGGACGACGGACATCCAGCGATCCTAAAAGCTCACCTTGGCACTACGTGCCAGGTGAGCTAAAAATTTCAAAATGAGTGTCAAACACTTTGGATCCTGATCAGATGCCGTGTTATGCCGCATCTGATGAGGATCCAAGCTGTAAGCAAACACACTTGTTGGCATCATTGAGAGTGAAAGGGTTAAAGCACAATAGAAGTAAAGCAGAAAGCTCCTATATGAGCTTTCTGCTGTACTTCTATCTTGCTTTAGGCTGTGAGCAGTCATAAATATTATCATTTAGTCTAATATTTTAGTGGTTGTAATAGAGAGGTTTTAATGTTTTCGTTTAGAAAGTTAACACTGAGACAAATAGTATGGATTCTGATCAGATGAGAGGCTACTCAGCCCCTTATATGGATCAAAAACATTTCAAGTGCATGTCAAATCACACCAAGCAGATTCGAAGCTCTCACAAGCTAACAGCAATACAGTGATAACCTTAAAATTTGCAAACAGATTTGACCCAGATGTGACATTGAGCAACTTGGCGTCCCATCAGGATCCAAAACGTTTGACAATCTTACCCTATTTTGAAAGAATGTTTTTGAAAATTTAAGTTTCAGAACAGTATATAGGCAGACAACAGTTGCTGCAGATCGATGAAAAAAATATTACGTATTCAAATGATTAAAGATATTACCACATTTTTACAGGGCTCCAGATAAGAGTGAGTAAACTGAACAAATCCAACATTTTCTCACTCATTTTTGCACAAAATCCTATGGTGTTACTACTCATTAGAATCGTCTCTTCGAGACGATTCTAATGAGTAGTGACACCATAGGGTTTAAAGTAGAAATAAAGGTTTTAGTTTTTGAAATACTCCCCTTATCTGGAGCTCTGTTTTTTATATTCTTTGAATGCTGGGTAGTTATTTTAGTTGTTGTCTTCAGTAAACTGTTGTGCATGCTACTGTTCTAAAAATACAATTTTTAAATTTTCTTTTTAAAACAGGGTCAGAGTGTCAAATATTTTGGATCCTGTAAAGGGGTGTCTCATCAGGATCTAAATTGTTTGCAAAGGTTATCAAGGTTTCCCATCAAGCATGCTAAGAGCTAAATGTAAACATTATAACAGCATTAGGGCAAAAAAAGTGCTATAAAACAGCAGTAAACAATCAGCTATCAGCTCCTAGATCCACGTAATCACCCCTCTTTATCCTTCTCCTGCTAAGACCCCTCTTAACCCTTTCCTCCACAGCTGCACTAATAGCAAGCCATTACCTATATATCCAAATAAAAATGTTTTATGAATATTTCTCGACAGTGTGCAGAAGTGGCACTTTCTTCTTCTTATGAGTGACCACTTAATTAAAGCAGGTTGAAAGAAAATCAGAATGCACCGTAAGGTGCATTCTGCTTTACTTTCAGCCTGTTTCAAGATATACCATCTGCTATTTCTTACAATACAAATATACCTGACTTTATTGATTGCAACTTCTTTCTTCAGTTGAGGAATAATTTGAAGGCATTACTATGGTTATCTATAGAGTTATGGGTTAAACACAGTAAGATGTGTGTGGTTTTCTGAGCTATTTAGAAATCTAATTATTGTCCTACTTCAAGTATAACTTCAATGCTTCAAAAACAGCAAAACTAAATTTGTTTAAACTTGGACTAAGAAAATGTGGCTTTGTCTGCAAGACATTACCAGTTGTCCGTACGACACAGACGATGTATTCAGCTCACAACATTTTTTGCAGAAACAGCACCTTTGTCGCTAGTCTGATCTACCATTTCTGCCAAAGACGTTGAGAGCTGAATACAATGCTATGTACATAGCACACTGCCAAATGAAGATGTGTTTATTATATGCCTTCAAAATGCTCCATAAACAACTAAATAGATGTTTACATTATTTCAATTCCAGAATTACCAGATATTTGATGCAGAACAAGTATCATTTAATGCCACAAAGAATAACGCAGAGTTTGAAGTGACCAAAAACATTTTCTGCCATTTGACCTACTGACCTACTTCATGACCTAACATGACTGTATTAATATGACCTTAATTTTATCAAGGACACGTACTACAACACTGACCAAATCTCATAAAGATACCGCCCAAAATACAACTTCTAGAAGATAAGTTCTCAATTTATCATTTGATAAATGTACCAAGCTGAAAATTGACCACACCCTCTAGTGGCCATGGGTTTTTTTTATGATCAAAATTCAACTTTTAAAGTCTATCAAATTAGTATCAATTGAGAAGCATTTTAGTCAGAAAACCAAATTGAAATTCTGAGATTTTCTAGATATTGTCTACGGTTGCAATAGCAACAAGACCATTAGCCCAACCCACATTCATTGAACAAATTTTGAAGCTCAAACCAACAGTATGTATCTGAACAAGTTGTGTTACCATGGCGCTATTGGTTTCAGAGAAGAAGTTGTTTTCAACTGTTGACAGACGGGCAAACGGACTGATGCCCGACAGAGCCAATATCACACAGCTTACCTTGACCTGATGCACGTTGTGCTCTGGTAAGCTTGAAACTGTTTTTATGGAACACTGACAAGACAGACAACACAGATTCCAATACACCACATATCTGTGAGTGGGAGGTGTAAATATTTACTTACCCTTTCCTATACAGCTGTCAACATGCTTATAAGATGGATACATTTTGCCAGGATCAAGGCCTCTTAAATCTAGTCCAGTCAAATACAATATCCTACTTATCTAGAACTATATTCTTTGACAAATACATGTTCCTAGACATATTCTTACATGAAAAGCGATACATAGCTATCAGCATACAAGCCATTAGCCAATAGAAAAGAACAATCTTGGAAGTCTCACCGAAAACTAGTATGCATGCAATCAAATGACATTTGTTTTGTTCTCTTGGAGTGAAAACCAGTCACCAATTAAGTCCCATTAGCTCTTTGTAATAGTTATGCATCATAAACATAATCCAGAAAACCATGTGGTAACAATCTAAACTGTGTATTTTTTCTACGAGTGATGACAGTTGCAATGCTAGTTTCGTTATTTGTCTAGCTGAAACAACCATTTACACTGTAATTGATACCAGAAATTCCATGCATAGTCACATAGGCTTACAGCTAAACCTAGGTTCAACTGTCAATCAATTAAGAATCATGGCAATCTCTATAAATAAGTGACAGTTAAAATGCAGCATAAAAGTAATGCAGAAAGCTCCCAAAGGGAGCTTTCTGCATTACTTTTATGCTGCATTAAGCTATACCTTTTGTTAAAGATTAACCAAGCTGTTTTCTTTTCAACCGGACTGAAATATAGGTTTGATGGTAAGTCAAGAGAACAATGGTTTTGTCATTGTTATGTTTGCACCTATAGACAGCACATTCATGAAGCTTTAGTACTGTGGCAAAGATTCAGTACAGCATCTCACTCATTGATTGACATAAGTGGGTAAGGCATCACAAAAAGTGAGCATTTCAGATTTATGTCTACAACAAATTCTATGTTGTGACTGCTCATTCCAGACCATTCTAATGTGTAGTCACAACATAGGATTTGGTGGAGATATAGGGTTATAAATATTCCCAATATCTGGAGCTATGCATTCACGAGCCACACAATGAACAAGCAAAGTGTCTCTGTGAAACACGAATGTCCCTAGCAGGCTAGCAGCATGCTTGGTAATATACGTAATTTATTTGCAAAAGTAGGTCCAAGTTCAAGGTCAAGGTCACATGGTAAAAAACATTGGTATGGTTGGAAAAGACTTGAGACAAGAAAAATACAAACCAAGTATGGAAGCCCTAGACCTATTACTTTCAATGATATAGGCATTTTACAAAAGTAGGTCAATGGTTAAGGTCAAGATCACATGGGCCAAAATGTTTGCATGATCGGGAAGCGTCTTGACAAAAGGAAAGCACATGCAAAGTATAAAAGGCCCATATGAAAAAGTTAGTTATAGCCAAGGTTAAGGTTTTTGCCTGAAGTTTCATTAGATAGGCCATTTAAGATCAATGTCAAAGTCACATGGTAAAAAATGCTGACATGGTTGGAAAGGTCGATCTAAACACAAGAAACATACATACATACCAAGTATGGAAACCCTTGGCCTACATTGGTTCAAATGTTATATAGGCTTCTTAAGATTTTTACAAAAGGAGATCAAAGGTCAAGGTTACAAGGGCAAAAAAAGTTGGCATAGTGGTAAAGGTCTTGACACAAGCAAGGCATACACCAACTATGAAAGCCATCTGTCCAATAGTGCAAAATTTACAGACCAAGTTAAGGTTTTGTGACACAGACAGACAGACAATCAGATGTACTGGGCAAAAACTATGTGTCCCCTGTATCACAGATTCTGGGGGCATTAAAATTTAACCAATGAAATTTCACTAACTTTTGTTGAGAAATGAAATTGTTAGAATGCTGATAATGTTTTTCAAACAATAGTAACAATGACCTTGACCTGCAACACAGAAATGTGAAACACCAACTCAATCTAAAAGGTATTGCTGTTAAGTATTGCCATTCCAATCATTTGCATGAAATTTCATTAAATTCTGCTAAGAAATGATGTGGTTAACCCTTTGAACCCTAGTCATGCCTATAGGCGTCCTTTTCAAACAGTGTACATGTGAATAGTATACTTGTCCTGTGCAAACAGTGAAGACCCAGATCAGAGGGCTCCGAAAGGAGCCCTCTGATCAGGGTCTTCACTGTTTGTCATAATGCCAATCACTGACAAAAACAACCCTTAAAAGTCAGAAATGGACTGGACTAAAATGGAAACTGGAATTATCCATTTAAAGTTTCAGGGAGGAAAGAGTTAAAGCAATGTCTGTGTTTCTTAGAACAAAATAAACAATCACGACATAGGTCAGTTCAACCTAGAAATGTGAAACACCTGTTTGTCACTCGTCATTAAGATTTTTCTGTCAAAATGTCCATTATGTAACATTGAGAAAAACAGCAACCAACAATTTTAAGCAGACCAAATAGCAACAGTAAAAGTGCAAGACATAATTGCCCTGTTTAGGAAATTGCGGCAAGGGTCGTTGTAGGAAGGAAGTCGTTTTTGGGAGGATCATTGTAGGTAGGGAGCATTGTAGTTCAAACCTACGGCTGATATCTTAGATTTGATTTAATTCTTTGCATGCTGGGTAAATATTTCCTCTGCAAAAATTATGGTCTGCTACTTTTCTAAAATAACGAATTTTCTAAATTTCTTTTCAAACAGGCTTAGATTATCAAACAGTTTGGATCCTGATGAGATGTCGTGTTATGCTACATCTCATCTGGATCCAAATTGTTTGCAGAGGTAATCACTGTGACACATATCTGCCGCTAGCATGGTAAGAGTGAAAAGATACGATGCTTATCATTTTCAATGATTATCAGGCCAATGATCATACATACTAGTTGTTGATTTAAGTTCATTTTAAATCATGATTCAGGTATTTTGAGGAGAGTTTATATTGATAGTAACTTCACATGAGCTATAAATCCCTTCCTCTAGTAAAATTTATGATAGTTAACCCTTTCCTCCCCAACAGCACCATAGAATGCCTTTACCCCTTTGTCTGGATATTAGCATCACAAATGAACTGTTTATGCCATTGAATATTAGGACTAGGTGGAAGCTTAAAGCAAAATGAAAGTAAAGCAGAAGGTTCTTTTCCTTTATGCTAAGCAGTGAATTATAGAGTTTTCTCAGTAGATTATATAGAGGATAATCAATTCCTTTGGATTGATATGAAAAATAAATCACGAGAATGGGTTGTTATCCTGTTAAAAAACGAGTCCGCAGGACGAGTTTTTTAACAGGATAACAACCCATTCGAGTGATTTATTTTTCATATCAATCTAAAAGGAATTGATTATTCTATTTATTATATACCATTTAACGGTTTTACAGAGATTACGAACAGCAAACTTATTAACCGAAAAATGGACTCTTTGAAAGAATGGTAGAGCTAGATAAAGTAAGCCACGCCCCTATCGCGTATTAATACATCCCAACCGCCTAATTCAAAATCGAGAGGACGCCATTTTGTTATTGAAGCGTGGTGAAATTCAGAGGAAATGGCTGGATATTACCGTTTTAAAACAACTGATAATCAGTGAATTTGTGTTAAAATGATTCATTACGGATTGTGCGTTTATTCAAGGATGTTGTGACTTCATTACAGTGTAAACAACATCCACTAATCACCGAAACGGAAAGCCGAAAGGTTTCAATTCTAACCGAAAGCATTCGGAAAGGCGAAATTTCGGAGCTCCAGATAAAGGGAGTACATGGCTACAGATAAGAAGGAGTAAACTTGACACAACTCCAACATTAAACATTTTCTCACTTATTTAAGAACCAAACCATTTTGTGGAACTAGACCCGTAAGAATCGTCCCGGACGATTCTAATGAGTAGTAGATCTAACATCATATTCATAGGGTTTATTGCAGAAATCCATGTTTTAGTTTTTTGAAGGCTCTTATCTTGAGCTGAGGGAGTATTTCTAAATCAAAATCATTCACTTAACCAGTAGGTGTGACTGTCACTTCTGGTTGGAATCGTCGCAACCTACCCGCTTACCGTAGCAAGGTCATTTATTTGTTGCTTACTAGCTGACATGTAAACAGTTTACTTATTGTTATTGGGAGCCCAGTGAATAATAAAATAGTGACAAACAAAGGAAAATGTTCAATTCACTTCAATTTAACTTAATAAAAGTTAAGTTCCAAAATGACAGGAAAATGTTTTGACACTACGTCATATTAGCACCATCTGACGTCACGACACTTCAGTTTATGACCTTAGACAACACAGTCGTGTTTACAATGTTCACCCAGTATTGGTGAACTCTCAGATACCTTTGGGATCTACGACATGCGACACCAGGAACCCCTGACACTGTAAATTCCTTACTTATTTGAGCATATTTACAATATTGGCGACGAGGATGGGATTCGAACAAGACAAAACGCCTGAAGCCAGTGAAGGAGGAAAAGTAATACATTTTTGGTCTTGGGTGCTTGTTAGAATAAATTCTTGCATCTTTGACTGAAAAATGTGTTTAAATTTGCATTGCTGCAATATCTTTGGACCAGAAAGGACAAAATAAAGGCTTCAAATAGGAGGAAAAATACCAGGATTGAAGGATTTTCACAATGGATTGGATACAAGACTTGATAGGCCATTTGAGGAGAGGATTTTGAAAGCAGAATTGTATATGTTTCTTGCTCTTGGATGCTTGTTATATAATTTCTTGCATCTTAGACTTGAAAAATGTTATTATCTGCAAAGCTGCATTAGATTCTTTTTCTCTTGAAAAGACAAAAGCAAAGGCTCCATAAAAGGAAGAAAACCAGACTATCACTCAGCGGATTAGAGGAGAGGAAATCCTATTTATATTCTGGTAAGTGTTCATTTTATTTTTCATGTAGATCTAGCTTTAGCATAATACTTTACTTGCTACGATTGTCGTCAATAGAAGTCCCTTAGAAAGTAAATAACTAAAAAAAGTAGTTCCGGCAAAAGTGATATCGTCACTACATGGAGTGACGATATCAACAGTGATGATATCAAATTTATCTAACTGAGAAATCTCTATAAATCATCTGTTGGTATATAATAAAATGTTATAATCTACAGTGAATTATAACTTTTCGGAATAAATTTTTTTCCGGGATTTTTTTTTTTTGCTTCGACTTCTTTTTAATTTGAATATGCCATACATGATTACTTTTGTGCCGCAAGTGCAGTTTACTACGCCTTCAAAATGTTACTTAGTCTGGAGCGCTTTGATTTTGAGAGGCTCCATATGGGGTATTTGACATGGCCAAAGTGATTAATCGACGGCTTTATATTAATATATCTCTGTTAAAAGCATAAAAGAAATAGAATAATCGTTTGTTTCAGTGTAGGATGGGGTTTTCTTTCATCTCGTGAAAAGCAAGGGTTATATTTTCCGTGGAAATATAACCTTGCTTTTCACTCGATGAAAGAAATTCCCATCTTACACTGAAACAAACAATTATCCTCTATATGGTGTTTTCTGCTTTACTTTAATTCATCTTTTTAGCTTTGTGCAGTATCCAACAATAACCTTTTATTTGCTTTACTTTCAGCCTGCTTTAAGCTACCATCTGCTCACATATAGAAAATATATCTTATGCTGCATATATTTATGACTAAACAGAAGGTTGTCGGATATGTTAACCCTTGAATCCATAGTTACACATACAATGTATTTACACATTAAATTTACTCATACCAGATAAAAGTGCCAATTTATATAGTCAGGAGAGTATGCATCACAGAAATATTTTCTATATCTTAGCAGATGGTACCTTAACCCTTTACCCAATAACCCGTTTATGACATTACATACAGATGACCACTTAAAGCAGGTTGAAAGAAAAGCAGAATGTGCCTTAAGGCACATTCTACTTTACTTTCAGCCTGCTTTAAACTACCATCTGCTAGATTATATATAAACATTTTTTATGGTTATTGTTCATGAGAGTATAAACTAGAACTACTTTCTTCAGCGGTTGAATAAATTAAATACGCTAAAAGTCGCTTCTATTGGGGAAAGGGTTAAAGCAGGTCACATGTCTTCAAAACTTGAAACATGCTATGGGGTTATGGGTTAAGTCATAGTGCATGAAAACTTTAATAATCAATAACATGTTTTGATCTGTATGTCTGCCTGGGGGACTGCAGATAGATGCAGATAAACATGAAACAGATGTACTAAAGAGGGCTTGACAAACGGCCTTTTTTTGCACAAACATAATTTGCTGTACTCCAAAAGTACCTAATCCCTTTCCTTCACAATAGTACATCAGGATAACCTATGCATGTAGTTAGCAACAAATGGTAATTAACTTAGGAAACATTTACTCACTAAAGATATAGATCACAAGTCACTGCTTATATTATAACCCAATTAACCAATATGTATGCCTTTTTACGCCTTTAATCTATTCGTCTACAGAAGAAAAATGCATGAAGTATGTAATATATAATACTAACATATTATACAAAAGACTTATTTTGTGTGGTTCATAACTAGTATCAGTTGAATACTAGGTAACTTAACCCATTCCGACCTGGCTTGTTTTCAGTATTGAAGACAGATCATTACTTAAGGAGCAATCTGCTTTGCTTTCAGCCTGCTTGAACCCATTACCCCATAAAAACACCTTTTTATACCTTTAATTAATTTCTCCACTGAAGAAAATGGTTCAAATTTATACAGTTATATATATGTATTATAAGAAATATTTTCTCCATTCTAGCAGATGGTAGCTTAAAGCAGGCTGAAAATAAAGCAGAAGGCGCCTTAAGGCGCCTTCTGCTTTACTTTCAACCTGCTTTAAGTGGTAACATATTTTCAAAATTAGAAACAGGCTATATGGGGTAATGGGTTAGGATACCAATATATCTGCTAAGATATAGAAAATATTTCTTACGGTGCATGTTCATGACAGTACTGATAAAGTGAAACTATATGTATCTTCTTCATTTGAGGAATAATGTAATGGGGTAAAAAGGCGTAAAACAGTATATCAATGGAGTAATACAGGTAAACCCATTACCAGATAGCCTGTTTCTAGTTTTGAAAATAGGTGACTACTTAAAGCAGGTTGAAAGTAAAGCAGAATGCGCAATATGGCGCATTCTGCTTTACTTTCAGCCTGCTTTAAGCTATTAATTGCTAGAATAAGGAAAGTATTAAATATGACACATATTCATTACGGTATAATTTGGAACTATTTTCTTCAGCGGAAGAATAAAATGCATGTGCTAAAAGTCGCTTCCATAAGGGAAAGGGTTAAATTGCACTGATGTAAGATGGCAATTATGGATGAAAGGGTTTTCTGCAGGTATTTCTAAACAGCTTATTATGTCGTCCTTTATTCTCTTTGTCATAATCAGCCATCGCCTTTGTTGGTGTTCACCAACTACTAATTCAGCTGTTTGATGCTGATATTGTTCATATCCATTACATGATATTATCTGATAGGAAAAAATGTCCTATATTTCCTCTACAGAAGTCATTCACCTCCAAGACAGACATATCACAAATAACGAACACCGACTACAATGAAACTTTGTGATAAACAGTCGCTTAAATTAACCCTTTCCTCCATAACCTGTTTCTAGTATTGAATATAGCTAGGCGTCCCCCGTCCACTTAAAGCAGGTTGAAAGTAAAGCAGAATGTACGTGCCTTAAGGCACATTCTGCTTTACTTTCAGCCTGCCTTAAGCTATCATCTTCTAGAATATAGAAAACATTTCTTTTGATACATATTCATGACTATATAAATTGGAACTTTTTTCACCTGTGGAGGATTATAAATTAAATGCACTAGGCGCTTCCATGGGGGAAAGGGTTAAGATGATCTGACTGTCTTTGAGACATGTGATAGTTCCTATAGTTGCTTTCTGCTTTACTTATGTTCTGTAATAAGCATTCACCAATCTTTGGACGAGCATATCATATACTATGACTTAAGTTATCTTATAGCTTTATCAAAGAATGGCCACTGTAAACATGTTTCTTTGTATGCCAAGAATCTACAAAGACAAAGGACAATTTCTGAAGCAGTAAATGACCTACCAGTAAATAAACTTTAAAATACTAGTTTGACTCTAATTAAGTTCTGTGGCTTGACTTAACCCTTTACCTTATATATAGCCTTCTTCCTGGTATTAAAGATAGGTGATGACTTAAAGCAGGCTGAAAGTAAAGCAGAATGTGCCTTGAGGCGCATTCTGCTTTACTTTCAGCCTGCTTTAAGCTGTCATCTGCTGGAATATAATAAATAACACTTCTTATAAAACATATTTATGACTGTATAAATTGGAACTATTTTCTTCAGTGGAGGAATAAATTAAATGCGCTAAAAGATGCTTCCATGAAGGAAAGGGTTAACTCTTAGCATGCTTGCAGTTAAACCACAATTTTTTTTGCAAACACTCTGGATACTAATAAGAAGCCGCATAATGCCGAGTCTCATCAGGATCAAAACTGAAAGACATTCTGACAATTTGAAAGTTCTACTTTTAGAACAGTAACAAATGACAAGTGTTGCAGACAAAAACATTACCCTGGAGGCAAAGAGTTAATAACAAACTGTACATCATTGAAATGTGAGCCCAGAATATGAAATACAAAACAAACTAGAATTATAATACAACATTGAAAGTTGACCTCTTGTTCTGGATTTGACATTGATGGTTGATCTCTTGTTCAGGTTTTGACATTGAAGGTTCATCTCTTGTTCTGGATGACATTGAATGTTGGTCTCTTGCTCTGGATTTGACATTGAAGGTTGATCTCTTGCTCTGGATTTGACATTGAAGGTTGGTCTCTTGCTCTGGATTTGACATTGAAGGTTGGTCTCTTGCTCCAGATTTGACATTGAAGGTTGATCTCTTGTTCTGGATTTGACATTGAAGGTTGATCTCTTGTTATGGATTTGCAATTGAAGGTTGATATCTTGTTCTGGATTTGTCACTGAAGGATGATCTCTTGTTCTGGGTTTGACATTGAATGTTGATCTCTTGTTCTGGATTTGACATTGAAGGTTGATCTCTTGTTCTGGATTTGACATTGAAGGTTGATCACTTGTTCTGGATTTGACATTGAAGGTTGATATCTTCGTCTGGATTTGACATTGAGGGTTGATCTCTTGTTCTGGATTTGACATTGAAGGTTGATATCTTGTTCATGATTTGTCATTGAAGGTTGATCTCTTGTTCTGGATTTGACATTGAAGGTTGATCTCTTGTTCTAGATTTGACATTAAAGGTTGGTCTCTTGCTCTGGATTTGACATTGAAGGTTGATCTCTTGTTCTAGATTTGACATTGAAGGTTGATCTCTTGTTCTGGATTTGACATTGAAGGTTGATATTTTGTTCTGGATTTGTCATTGAAGGTTGATCTCTTGTTCTGGGTTTGTCATTGAAGGTTGATCTCTTGTTCTGGATTTGACATTGAAGGTTGATATCTTCGTCTGGATTTGACATTGAGGGTTGATCTCTTGTTCTGGATTTGACATTGAAGGTTGATATCTTGTTCTGGATTTGCCATTGAAGTTTGATCTCTTGTTCTGGATTTGGCATTGAAGGTTGGTCTCTTGCTCTGGATTTGACATTGAAGGTTGGTCTCTTGTTCTAGATTTGTCATTGAAGGTTGATCTCTTGTTCTGGATTTTGCATTGAAGGTTGATCTCTTGTTCTGGGTTTGTCATTGAATGTTGATATCTTGTTCAGGATTTGACATTGAAGGTTGATCTCTTGTTCTTGATTTGGCATTGAAGGTTGATCTCTTGTTCTGGGTTTGTCATTGAAGGTTGATATCTTGTTCTGGATTTGACATTGAAGGTTGATCTCTTGTTCTGGATTTGACATTGAAGGTTGATATCTTGTTCAGGATTTGACATTGAGGGTTGATCTCTTGTTCTGGATTTGACATCGAAGGTTGATATCTTGTTCTGGATTTGCCATTGAAGTTTGATCTCTTGTTCTGGATTTGACATCGAAGGTTGATATCGTGTTCTGGATTTGCCATTGAAGTTTGATCTCTTGTTCTGGATTTAGCATTGAAGGTTGGTCTCTTGCTCTGGATTTGACATTGAAGGTTGGTCTCTTGTTCTAGATTTGACATTGAAGGTTGATCTCTTGTTCTGGATTTGACATTGAAGGTTGATATCTTGTTCTGGATTTGTCATTGAAGGTTGATCTCTTGTTCTGGATTTTGCATTGAAGGTTGATCTCTTGTTCTGGGTTTGTCATTGAATGTTGATATCTTGTTCAGGATTTGACATTGAAGGTTGATCTCTTGTTCTGGTTTTGGCATTGAAGGTTGATCTCTTGTTCTGGGTTTTTCATTGAATGTTGATATCTTGTTCAGGATTTGACATTGAAGGTTGGTCTCTTGCTCTGGATTTGACATTGAAGGTTGATCTATTGTTCTAGGTTTGACATTGAAGGTTGATATCTTGTTCTGGATTTGTCATTGAAGGTTGGTCTCTTGCTCTTGATTTGACATTGAAGGTTGATCTCTTGTTCTGGGTTTGACATTGAAGGTTGATATCTGGTTCTGGATTTGTCATTGAAGGTTGATCTCTTGTTCTGGATTTTGCATTGAAGGTTGGTCTCTTGTTCTGGGTTTGTCATTGAAGGTTGATCTCTTGTTCAGGATTTGACATTGAAGGTTGGTCTCTTGCTCTGGATTTGACATTGAAGGTTGGTCTCTTGCTCTTGATTTGGCATTGAAGGTTGATCACTTGTTCTGGGTTTGTCATTGAAGGTTGATATCTTGTTCAGGATTTGACATTGAAGGTTGATCTCTTGTTCTGATATTTGACATTGAAGGTTGATATCTTGTTCAGGATTTGACATTGAAGGTTGATCTCTTGTTCTGATATTTGACATTGATGGTTGATCTCTTGTTCTGGATTTGACATTGAAGGTTGATCTATTGTTGTGGATTTGACATTTCTTGATTTGAGTCAATGGATAAAACTAAACAAAATAGAATTATAATATTTTTGAGGAAAACTTATGTCTCCCGGTATACCCCTATCCCAACAAAATTAAACAGTCACACTTAAATTTCAAACCACATAAACAGTTTCACATACAAGTAGTTCAGATGTGAAAGTTTGTAGAAATTCCTCTAATAGTGTAGAAGTAGTCTATGTAAGAAACAAATTCAAAGCAACATAACTTCTGTCAAAATTGTTGCATTCCAAATTGAAAACCAAAACACCTTCATATATTGGGGAGACATAACAAGTACTAATCCTTAATTCAACATTGAATAACAGTTGGTTGAAACAAAATGTGGTTCACTGAAATTCTGAATTTGGCTTGATGTTTTCAGTAGCTATGACATTAATCTCTTGAATGCAGGAAACCTAAAATTAATGTTATCAAAGAGAACTGCTCAAATGCTCCAAATATTGCTTTGTGTTTGACCCGAAAGGATCAAAAGTGTTTATTACTCATATTGTAGAGCCACTTTCAGAATAAAAGCAGACAGTATTCTGTGCAAACATTGTTTATAAAACGCTTAATTTTAGTTTGAACACTTCTCCCCAGCCATTATCATACAACACTGGCACTAATTAATTGCATATTTGAGCTGTGCCATTAGAAAAGCTGACTTATTGCATTGCAAACAGTGTAGATCAAGGCCAGCCACTGCATCTTTAATGTGGTAGCTGGTCTTGATCTACACTGTTTGACATCCACATCATCAGGCCACATACATCTAAAGCATTTTCGGTAGCTGTATAATATATGGTATTTGGCAGTGTAGAACAAACTCAGATACAGAGCATGGGATAACAGTTGGTGCTTGGTCTGTACAATGTTGCAATGCAATAAGGCTGGTTTTGTCATGGCAAGGCTCCTTTGTATTAGAAATAACAACATCTCATCAGATTCTCCACAGTAAGCTGTTCCATTAAACCATTACCCCATAGCCTGTTTCTAGTTTTGAAGACAGGTGACCACTACCAGTAGGTTGAAAGTAAAGCAGAATGCGCCTTAAGGCGCATTCTGCTTTACTTTCAACCTGCTTTAAGCTTTTATCTGCTAGAATAAAGAAAATATTTCTTATAGAACATATTCATGACTGTATAAATTGGAATTATTGTCTTAAGTGGAGGAATAAATTGGCGGCGTAAAAAGGAGTATTTATGGGGTAATGTGTTATTAACATGCCTACAACTGACATTGGACTTTTCCAACAAACGTTACTACACCAGATTACATTAGCATAAATTGGTAACAACCTGGAAGCACTGCCAGGCACAGTGTCCTCTCTTGACAAATTCACTTTCCATAACTTCAAGCAGTATTAATTTCTCATTACATAACACAGCTGCTTATTGCAGTACAAAAATAATGCAGAAAAGTAAGGGAGCTTTCTGCATTTCTTTTTTTCTGCAGTCAGCTTCCCCCAACACACTCACACACACTCTAAAGTACTAAAAAATAACTATTTATTACCCTTGAATGGCTGCTTAAAGCAACCTTGACTGTGTCAGACTAACAAGATTAGTCACTAATTGGTTTTAACATAATGTCTAATTAGCAATGGCAGTGATGTGACAGTGTCAAATTGGGGAGAAATTGTGCCACAGAATATCTGCCTATAGAGACACTGGGGAGATTTCTGGCACATCTAGTACCACTCACACGCCAGTGCCACACACGTTTAGCCTCAATTGTAAACCTTTAATAAGCTGACTAAATACTCGGAATATAACAGGTTTTCCAGTGATCTGATTGCTCTAATTGCCAAGGATTATTAACCTGTTAATGCTTAAGTGTTCCTTTATAAGGATATATGCAAACAGTGCAGACCCTGATGAGACGCTGTGTCTCATCAGGGTCTGCACTGTTGGTCATAGCATTATATAATGTATATTATTTCTGGATGAAAGGGTTAACCAGGTATTCTCTATTATACAATACATATGTAACTATAATAACTGGTTACTGATTCTTACTAGCAAAGCACAATTAATGGCCTGTTCATTGTAAAATGTCATGTGTAAGCATAAAATTAACCCATTACCCCATAGCCTGTTTCTATTTTTGAAGACACATATGTGACCACATAAAGCAGGCTGAAAGTAAAGCAGAATGCGCCTTGAGGCGCATTCTGCTTTACTTCCAACCTGCTTTAAGCCATTATCTGCTAGAATTAAGAAAATATTTCTCATGATAAATATTATTGATTGTAAAAATTGGATCTATTTCTGTTAGTGGAAGAATAAATGAAAGGCGTAAAAAGGCGTATTTGTGGGGGAATGGACTAATGCTTGTCCTCCTTTGACAGAATCATACTCATAATGTAAAACTCTGCCCACTATAATAAACATCTATCATCTGAATTATTACAATGGCTAATAAAACAAGAAGAGTTTTCCCCCAAGAAACAGTGCAGACTTGTATTATACAGATTCAATAAGAAAACAGTGTTAACCACGGTGATCAGAGAGCTCTTAGGCAGCTTGGCAGGGTCTATACAGTATTCTTAACCCTTTACCACATAGCCTGTTTCTAGTTTTGAAGACATGTGACCACTTAAAGCCGGTTGAAAGTAAAGCAGAATGTGCCTTAAGGCACATTCTGCTTTACTTTCAGCCTGCTTTAAAGCGACTCACAACCAGATGGTGCATTAAAAATAGTAATTTGTAAATATGTGTCAAACGCTTATATAAATGGTAAAGAATTAGTTTAGGATAAGAAATTCTGTTTTAAAAAATGTATTTCAATAAAAAAAAATATTGGTCTCTGGTGGGATTCGAACCCGGGGCCCGGCATTGGCGGACAGAAGGCAAAATAGGGGAAACCGCTTAGACCAATGGACCACGGAACTATCCGTTTTATCTCGGATCGATTAAACGTATTTCAATGTGTAGCGGTCGAAAGTGCATACAACTTCGTAATTCGGCTCGTGTTTATGTCTGAGCCCGTGTAGAGAAGCAACAACAACAACTATACCGTCTACTAGTCGGTATAGAAAAACGATGGAAAATATCTAAAAATCTAAGATTCGGTGACGATTCTTGAGACTTTTTTTGGACTGATCATATTTTTTTAATGTCAGAAGCCAAATAATGCCACAAATTTGCTTTTATTTGAGTATTTTATTTTATTTTGACAAGTACACCATCCGGTTGCGAGTCCCTTTAAGCTATCATCTGCTAGGATTTAGCATTTTTTTCTTATGGCTCATTTTCAAGACTTTATAAATTGGAACTATTTTCTTCAGTGGAGGAATAAATCAAATGTGCTAAAAGGCGCTTCTATGAGGGAAAGAGGCGCTTTTATGACGGAAGGGTTAAAGTGTCAGAATATGCTAATAGGAGAAGCAGGGGTAAAATACTATATGTAGTCAAGTCTATGTTTCCACATGTACCTACTTTAACCATTATCCAGTCAATTTCAACTGCATTGACAGATATCTGAAAACAGTATAGATCCAAATCAGAAGCAGAACAAAATACTAAGCTATAAGCCACTGTCTATCCATAAATAGAAATCATGCAGTTGTCATACATCTTTAAATAGAAACAAATGATGTCATTAGTTCAATAGTAAACAGTTTGCAACAGCCTGTGTCTCTTATTTTTACACTCACAATACCGTAAAGTACAGTCTGGCTACTTAAAGCCTACTGTCCAATCAGACAATTCAGTTTTTAGCAGGTGCTCTCAAGCCTTAAAACTTCTGATCAAATATCATTGGTTGAAAATGTTGGGTCTAAATAGATACCACGCAGCTCTGCTGAAAAACTATCCAGCTTGCAAAGAGTTAAGAAAGCTGCAAAATCTCCACTAGCACTACAAGGTATAGGTCAAAGTATCTGGTCAGCTAGTTCAGGGTGGTCTATCAACAAAGTATAGGAGAATAAACATACAACAAGAACTGTTTGTGAAACATCCCCCTGATGACCAACCTGTACGAAAAATTCCAGGCGGAATCCGCACGGATTCCGGGCGGACAAATTTATGATTTTCCGTGCGGAATAAATGTCCGGGTGAAAGCAGCTCAGTTGACACGGACTACTATTTTAAGTAACATTTGGACACGAAATATTTAAATTTGTCCGGGTCATGTGACCATGTCCGTACGGAATTCTAAAAAATCTGGGCGGATTTTTGTCCGGGCGGATTTTGAAATTCCGTGCGGAATTCGAAAATGTCCGGGCGGAAAAAAATCCGTGCGGAATAAAATTCCGTACGGAATATGACACGGAAATCTTTTTTTAGTAACAATTTGACACGAAATATTTAAATTAGACGGAATCCGTGCGGATATTTGTCCGGGCGGATTTTGAAATTCCATGCGGAATTTGAAAATGTTCGGGCGGAAAAAAATCCAGGCGGAATAAAATCCTGGTGGAATATATGACACGGAATGCTATTTTTAGTAATTCCAGGCGGAATATCACACGAAATATTTAAATTAGTCCGGGTCATGTGACCATGTCCGGGCGGAATTCTTCAAAATCCAGGCGGACTTTTGTCCGTACGGAATTTTAAAAATCCGTACGGAATTTCAAAATGTCCGGGCGGAATAAAATCCAGGCGGACTTTTGTCCGTACGGAATTTTAAAAATCCGTGTGGAATAAAATCCAGGCAGACTTTTGGCCAGGTGGAACATTAAACAAGAGGACCAAGATGGTCTAGAGTGCTCACCTAAATGGACCATGTAAAGCTTGACCTAGTTTTTGACTGAACATGACCCACATTTAACCTTGCAGGTCTAGCAATTCAATAAGGCTAACATTTTGAGAATGTTTCATTAAGATCAAATGGGATTTATAGTGACCTAGTTTTTTACCAGACATGACCCACATTCAAAATTATAAGACTTAGATATCATTCAGGTAAACATTTTTACCAAGTTTGATTACAATCAAATGAGATTTGTAGCCTCTAGAGTAATATCAAGATATTTCTATGATTTGACCTAGTGACCTAGTTTTTGCCGCTAGTGAGCATTTTCGAACTTGAGCTAAATTTCATCCAGGGCAGTATTCAAACTAATTCATTGAAAGATAAAGTTGGAAATGTGTTCAATAGAGTGTTTACAAGGTTTTTCAAGGATTTGACACCAACCTAGTTGTTGACCAAACATTAAACACATTTTGTTTGCCAAGATTTTAATAAGGTAATCATTTTGACAAATTTTCATTAAGATATAATGAGATGTATAACCTCTATCATTAAGACAAGGTTTTTTAATTATTTAACCTATTGACCATGTTTTAAACTTGACATAACCCGTATTTGAACTTGACCTAGATTTAAATGAGATAAATATTTTGACTAAGTTTCAATTACCGGTAAGATCTAATGAAACTTGTAGCCTCTGGAGTGTTAACATCAATGCTTTTCTAGGATTGAACTAGTTTTAGACCCAACATAATCCACATTCAAATTGACCTAGATTTTATCTTGTCGCGCATTCTAAGTTTCATTAAGATCAATGATAAGATTTGTAGTCTCTAGAGTGTTAAAACTTTTTTCTATGATTTGACCACGTGACCTAGTTTTTGACCAGACATATATTAACCCACATTTGAACAAGACCTAGATTTCATTGAGACAAATATTCCAGGAGTTTTATGAAGATCTGATGAAATTTGTAGCCTCTAAAGTGCTAAGGAATCGATTTTGGACGACAGACGAACCCAAGAAGACAGACACCCAGCAATTCTTATAGCTCAAAAATGTAACAAGCAGTAAATTCATTATTTGCCAAGAATAAATCACATTTTTTTTGTACACAAACTATGGCAAGTTTAATATACCTCAGGCTTTGAAAAATTTAGTGCATTATCCAGTTATTATTGTCATTATATCCACCATCATTTTAAATTAGTAGTCTTTTTTATCTAAGAACCAAAGATCCACATTATACAAATCTTACACAAAGCCCCCCTTCTGGAACCCCTTTCAAAAGTGCTTATCAGAGCTACAGGTCAGTTAACCGCAGACTACTATGTACAGTCAATCTTGTATTAAGTGACCACTCAGCTCAGTAGAAAGCTAATGTGCAGTATTTAATACAGGTGATGGCTTAATACAGAATAGAAATAATGCAGAAATCTCCTTATATCCTGCATTTAGCAGTCACTTGTCATAAGATACATGACTAATTAGCTACTCCACAGAGAGTGGTCACTAAATACAAGATTGGCTGTATCTGGCTGCACCTTCTATAAATATCAGGCAGGGGTTGTAATGGCTATGACCTTTAGCTACCAATCAGTTATTTCAAATTCTGAGAACTTTGCTCTGCAGGATCAGGTTGTAAACAACTGGTTATAGATGCCTAGCAACCTTTATGATTCAAATATGCAGCAAGCTTGTCATTGTGTTTCAATAAAACACTAAAAAAGTGAAACACCAATTTGATTACATTTGTGCAATCAACCATTTTACTGTATTTAATATCAGTATTACACCATAACAGACATCACATGCTGTTGCTATCAGAACCAAACAAACCCCATGTAATCATAATTATCAGTATCATGTCTTAAAATTCACACAATAAAAGACAAATTAATCCATATTCTTGAGAATATATGGTATATTATTATCATCTAGCTAGAAGAAAAACAGCCCTTAAAACAGTCATATGTACTGTTATGAAAAGTAATTTGTAAAAACACAATTTAAAAGATTTGAAGGCAAGAATTAATATTAATTAATCAATGAATTAGATAACAATGTATTTTCTTACCAGCTTTCAATGTAAAAATCCCAATAAAACAGAGCTTATTTAATATATCTTAACTGCTCTATGCCAGTCTGCACATACACATGTTCCACTTTTCTCATTTGAAATAGGCGCCTGTAGTGAGTGAGAGGTCCTACAAGGGGAACTTGTGGCATAGAACTAAAGACTAGCTAGGGTCAATGGTTAAGCATCTTCACATGCCCATTCATAAGTTTAGCGTGTTGCATTGCAGTATGGTGACCTTGACCTTTGACCTTGACCTCTGTGAAGGATATTTTTGGGGGATTCAATCATTTAATTACTAAGTATTGCAGATAGGGCCATTCAACTTTACTTATTCCCCTTAATGATTTCAAAATGTTGCATTGCAGTTTGCTGGCCTTGGCCTATTTTTTTTACCATAATTTAGTTTTTGCACTTAACCCATTACACCATAGACTGTTTCAAGTTTTGAAGACAGATAACCACTTAAAGCAAATTGAAAATAAAGCAGATGCCCCTTAAAGCACAATGTTCTTTACTTTTAGCCTACTTTAAATAACCAGATCTGCTAGGACATAGAACAACTATCTATGGTACATATTAAGGACAGTTTAAATTTGAAAGTGAAGCAATAAATGAAAGGTAAAAGATGTATATGTATGGAGTAATAGGTTAAATCATTTTCCAAGTACTGTGGCTTATAAAGTACCCCTCAACTTATAATGCTTATTTGCCAGAATAATTACAGAATGTTGGTATTGAAAATTGACGACCTTGACCTTTGACCTTGAACAATGTGACCTTGGTGAAGTGTTTTGATTTTTATTCAGCTATGGACTATTAGAACTGAAGCTATAGTCCCTCAATTCCGCATGCTTGTAGCACTAAATGAGTACAGCATGCATGTTGCCTTGCAGTTTTAGGTGACCTTGACTTTGACCTTATTGCTTTACTTGCTTAAGGTCCAGTATTTAACTCCGTATTGGACTAAGTACACATTGTAGTTAGAGTCACAAATCTGCATTTGCCTATGTCCCTTATTGAGTACAGCATGTTGCATTGTAGTTTGTTGACATTGACCTATGAACTTTACCTTGATTAAGTTTTTGCCTTAAGGTCATTTATGGACATATCTAGTATTGCATTTTCATGTTCAAGGAAGCCCTGTGGCATGCATGTTTTATAAACATGTTGCTAGTTCATAACTTATATACATGTATCTATTACCACTAAAGTAACCAGATGTGGTATATTGAACAAATAGACTATTTGAAAATTCTAGATCCAAAATAATCAATACTGAAAAAACTCTAAGTATTAAATGTCCATGCAGATTTATATTCCTGCTTAATTCTCATTTATTAAAGTACGAATATTTCGTGTTCTTAAAATATTCAAGTATTAAAAATCCGTGTCTCAAAATGTTAAAGTATAAAAAATCCGTGTCTCAAAATGTTAAAGTATTAAAAATCCGTGTCTCTGAATGTTAGAGTATAAAAAATCCGTGTCTCAAAATGTTAAAGTATGAAATATCCGTGAGGGGAAGACATTCCGTGTGGACAAGATAGAAATTCCGCACGGAAATTTATTTTGTCCGCACGGAATTTTGCTCTGAATGCCTAATTTCCGTACGGACATTTTTCAAAAATTCCGTGTCCGCCCGGAATCCGCCTGGAAAATTGGGATTCCGTGTCAATTCCGCCCGGAATCCGCCCGGATTCCGCCTGGAATCCGTGTGGATTTTTCATACAGGAAGATTAAATTCAGCCTATTTGACCTCAAATGACCTTGAAATTTGTCTTACATGCGCAAGTCTTGATCTATCCCATTAAATTCCAAAGTTATGGCCAAGGATAAACAGACAATCTAATATTCCAACCAACAAGACCAACGAGAGCACCATAAACGGGTGCTGGACTCTCAACTTTCTCAAACTTCCATCTTCCAAACTAAATAAGAATGTGTATGAGTGTTTGATGCTTTCGTGATCATAGAAGTTTGTAAGCAACAATAGCTCATACATAATCACAAATCCCAGGGTTTATCTTACCTAAGACAATGTTGCAAAGAGTTTCTTGTTTCATACTAAACAAGTATTCAAACTTTCAAGTAGTTATTGAGAAATTTCCTTTTCAAGTTCTAAGCCAAAACAAAGGATATACCTCTGTGATGAGTTTCCCTTTTGATGCTTAAAACGTGTATTCCAAGTTTCAAGTTAAAACCTTTGATAGTATATTGAGAAATTTCAAAGAGCTTTCTGCATTAATTTTGTCCTGAATTAACATCAATATGTCTTCAGAGACTCCACTCCTTTACAATGAACGGAAAAACTGCAAAATATGGAAAACAAAATACCGTAAAGCAGAAAGCTCCTACAAGTGTTTTCTACTGTTACATATAATGTTTATCTCACATTAACCCTTTACCCCATAGTATTTTTCTAGTTTTGAAAACAAGTGACAACTTAAAGCAGGCTGAAAGTAAAGCAGAATGCGCTTCAAGCTTCCAGCTGCTAGAATATATAAATTATTTCAAATGTTAAAAATTCACAACTGTATAAATTGGAACTATTTTCTTCAGTGGAGGGATAAATAAGAGGCGTCAAAAGGCGTATTTATGGGGTAATGGGTTAAGCACTGATGTTTCATCCTCTGTTGAGTAGCATCTGAACGGTTTCACCAATAGCCTGTTCCTAATGACAGATGAACACTTAACCCTTTACTAGTTTTGAAGATAGGTGGCTACTTAAAGCAGGTTGAAAGTAAAGCAGAATGTGCCTTAAGGCACATTCTGCTTTACTTTCAGCCTGCTTTAAGTTACTATCTGCTAGAATATAGAAAATATTTCTTATGGTATATATTCATGACAGTATAAAATGGAACTATATTCTTTGGCGGATGAATAAAATGAATGCGCTAAAAGTCGCTTCTATAAGGGAAATGGTTAAAGCAGGTTGATTTAAGTAACACAGGTGCATTCTACTTTACTTTCAGCTACCAGCTGCTAGGATATAGAAACTATTTCTTATGGTACAATGGTTCATGACAGAAAAAAGTGGAACTGTTTTCTTTAGTGGAGGAATAAATTAAAGGTGTTGAGTGGCTTATTTATGTAGTAATGAGTTTAATTACAGTAAACTTTATGAGGCAACAAAAAGAATATAAGATGGTCTATTAAATTTTGTGGTTTTACTGATGAATAACACAAATGAGAAAACTGTAAATGTGACAAAAGTTTAAAGGATCTATTGACATTAATGTTGCAGAGTTAATAGAAGTGGAATTTAGGGGAGAAATAAACTGTTTTACAAAGTCTGGAATGTAGATTGGCTCTCTGGCATAATATATTACATGAACCTCCGTTACACTCAAATTCACTTTTGTCAAACTTACTTCTTTTGATAACTGACAGCATACAGGTTATAGAGTATGTACAGAGGGCCAAAAACCCTAAAAACAACTGCCCTGTGTTCATTAGCGGGAACTCTATCCATCTTCTTGCCGCGAACCTCTCTGGCTTCAACGTTGCATGCATTTGTCTCTCTTCTTGGTCCTCCCCCTATGGTTTGCCCCAAGCAAAAAGGTTCACGGCGAGGCGTTCGATAAAGTTTGCACTAATGAACAGTCTGGGCAGTGAGTGTATTGTTTTGTTTCTGACATATGCATAGCTAAATTGTTGTAATTGCCTGATCGAACTATATATGGTCATGAATATCAACTTTTATTAAGCAATTTAAATAGGAAATAGTACAGCCCGCTGAGGGCCTTATATATACTTGCATTATAGTGACCGACCAGTCAGCCCCAAAATAGTAAACTATTTTGGGGCTGACTGGGAGGTCACTATAATGCAAGGAGGCCCGAAGTGGGCTGTACTATTTCTTATAGTATACCGCACTTCTAATTAGGATCTAAACAGTTCTGTGTATTGTCAAGTAATGTACAAGTATATATGTGCATTGGTTACCTCCCTTTTAATAAACTTTTGCATCGGTAGTAACTAGTAAGCTTCCTCATGTATACTTGAATCTACACTTTCCATATTATGAAACTTATAATGTAAAATTGATTTTTCAAATTTATTGTATGATCTTTGATTGAATCGCAAGCAATCAAAGTTGATGTTTTGTAAAAAAAAATATTTAAACGTTTATAAGACTAAAACGGATCAACTCTTTATGTCACAACTAATCTCTATGAGTCTTACATTTATCATAGATAAATTTCAATTCAAAATACATTTCACATTTTATTTACAAGTAGATCTACTCGGATATGGCTAATATTTGCTAAAAGTGACTGTAACACTTCCTTAAGCAGTTGTTTCAAATTTCATTACGCAATCATCACAACGTCAGCATATGACGTCAACCGTGCTCAGCGGGCACTATTAGCGGTCACTATCGTAAAAAAGTGACCGCTAGCTCGTACAAAGATAAAGAAGGAGCGTACGTAGGTAAGGTATACTATTCCTGTATAAGACTTCCCCAAGAGCCTGTTTCTAGTTTTGAAGACAATGAGTGATCCTGCTTGAAAATTTCATTATAGAAATACAAGAGTGATCTGAAGACACTGTCGTGCTGGTCTATACAGCAGAACATTACATATGAGAAAACAAATGTGAAGACACTGAATCTGTGTTAGGTAGTATCTCATCAAGGTCTACATTGTTTGCCAATGTCCTCTTTAGTAGTCATCATAAGCTTCACCCTTTACCTCATAGTCTGTTTCTAGTTTTAAAGACAAGCAAGCACTTTAACCCTTTACCCCATAGAAGCGCCTTTTAGCGAATATGATTTATTCGTCTGCTGAAGAAAATAGTTCCAATTTAATCAGTCATGAATATATATTATAGGGAATATTTTCTACATTCTAGGACATGAAAGCTTAAAGCAGGCTGACAGTGAAACAGAATGCGCCTTAGAGCGCATTCTGCTTTACTGTCAACCTGCTTTAATTAGTCACCTATTTTCAATACTAGAAATAGACTATCAGGTAAAGGGTTAAGCAAGTTGAATGTAAAGCAGAATGTGCCTTATAAGGCGCATTCTGTTTTACTTTCAGCCTAGACTATCTGCAAGGATATATCTTTTGGTACATGTTTATGACTGTACAAGTTGGAACTTTTTTCTTCAGTGGAGTAAAATTGAATTTGCTGGAAGGTACCTCTAGGGACTGCTCCATAAAATTTTCCCATCAGCAGTCTATTATTCAGGTTAATACTAAATGCAGGCAAAAACAAATGCAAAAGCTCTTGCTTATGTACTTAGCAGTCACCAGTCTTACAATCCTGTATGCTTCCTCAAGGAAATTGTGGTTGGGTAATAGACTATGGTTTCACTGTGAAATTATTTGAAAATTGCAAAATACGCTGTATACCTTATACCTGTTTTTCATTTTAACAATAACATGAAACCATTTTCAAGATATTGAAAGTCAATATAACCTTGGTCTTGAATTATACATGCCTTCAATGTTACCTATAGAGAAAATTGCATGAAAAGTTCATGTGATACTGTTCATAACAGCATGACCCATTGCATGTAAATGACTTACTATTTTGCAGCATGATAAAGCAAGGAACTATCTATCACCCCTTCTTTGAGACAGTACAACTCACCTGAAACAAAGAAAAGAACATGCTTATAGTTATGTGCATTTGCATTCTGTATTAGTTTACAATAATAACCTTAAGTATTGGGACAGAAATTTAAGGCTTAACCCTTTGAACCCTAGTCCCGCATATAGGCGTCCTTTTCAAACAGTGTTCATGTGAATAGTACACTTGTTCTATGCAAACAGTGAAGACCCAGATCAGAGGGCTCCGAAGGAGCCCTCTGATCAGGGTCTTCACTGTTTGTCATAATGCCAAACATCGACAAAAACAACCCTTAAAAGTCAGAAATGTACTAGACTAAAATGGAAACTGGAATTGTCAATTTAAAGTTTCAGGGAGGAAAGAGTTAAACAAACATACCTCTATGAGGAATAAGTAAAAGCACGAAAAGGGGCTTCTATGGGGGAAAGGGATAACTTAAAGATGATTTGCATTGTAAAGCAGGATGAAAGTAAAGCAACATGCTTCTTTAGAAACTTTCTTCTTAACAAGAGTCCAATCACCAGAGTACACTGTCCCCAGATTTAACTAGACTTATCGCTAAAGGTGACTAACACCCCCACTAGGGCCTTTTCACAAGAAGCAAATGTGTCAGGATAATGTTGATCCATATGAACTCGAGGGTTCAGAATCTTTTTCTAGGCTTTGACCTAATGACCTATTTTTTGACCCAACACAACTCATATTCGTTCATTGCCTAGATTTTATCATGATGATAATTCTAAGCAAGTTGTGTGAAATTATGGCTAAAATTAAGGCCCCCTACTGTGTTAAGAAGCTATTTCTGTGTTTTGACCTACTGACCTACTTTTTAATCTTATGTAACCCATATTCACACAGTGCCTAGTTTTTGTCATGATGTCTATTCTTAGAGCAAGTTTCAAGAAGATTGGGCTATAAATATGGAAGCTTGAGTGGCAAAATGCTTTTTCTGTAATTTGACCTACTGACCTGTATTTTATCAAGGTCATGACACTGACAAAAGCTCATAAAGATATAACCATAAATATGACTTCTAGAATGTTTTTAACTTTTAATTAGATATTTCCGAAAACACAGAAAATGATCACGCCCTCTGGCAGCCTTGTTTTTTGATGGATCAGAATTATTTGAACTTTTAAAATCTATCCATTGAGAAACATTTTGGTGAAAGCCAAATCGAAATCAGACCAGTAGTTTCAGAGAAGAAGATTACCAAACAAATAACCCCTCCCACAAACTTTTAACAACTTTACAATCCCCCACCCTACTGATGCTTCTGATGAAGTTTGGTTACACTGGGGCTATTGGTTTCAGAGAAGAAGTCGTTTGCAATTGATGACGGACAGACAGACGATGGACGCCGGACAGAGAGGAATCACAATAGCTCACCTTGAGCACTTTGTGCTCTGGTGAGCTAAACATGTAATCATGCTAAAAGCTGCTACCAGCCTATCACACCAAATAACTTGCACAATTGGAGAGGGGGGGGGGGGGTTATCTGTACAAACAGTTTGGATCCTGATAAAATGGGTCTCATTAGAGTTCAAACTGTTTATTACTCTGACAGCTAGTGTTTTAAAAGGAAATGCTGAAAAATCTATTTCTAGAACAGTAGCTGCTGAGTTGCAGATAAAGTTAACAGTACCCAGCATGCAAAAAGTAAAATTTATCATATAAGATTTGTTTTACTGTCTTATGTGTGATACTGCTGAAGGCTGATGAGTGAAGTACATTTATATCAGTATCATTTTAAATTTAAATCTCAAGTTCTTTCAACAATCATGCATAATGATAAGTAGTCTCTTGTTGTTGGTTTTTTTGTCTGTTTCATTTCTTTTGGCTCCTATGGCAGCAATTGCCCACAAAAATTCCTCAATGAGAAACCAAGCTGCAGAATTTGATCTTTGTAATGATACCATCCATTCATCACAGACAGAAAAAATAAACACAGCAATGTTCATACACAAACCCTGCTTGTACTCAACATTGGAAACATTGAGCATCCATCTGGTAAACTAGAAATACACAATGTAAGCAAACTGTTGATTCCAATTACAACTGTAACATGCTTTTTGTTCTTGTTGATACATCCAGCGATAATATTTACAGCCAAACCGCTATAACTCAAACTGGCACAACTCAAACTTTCCTGTATTTAATTCTTTGCTTGAAATTTGATGACTCAGGCCCACTTAACCCATAAGAAATTTTTTATACAGTCATGAATATGTACGGAAAGAAATATTATCTATATCCAAGTTGATGATAGCTTAAAGCAGGCTGAAAGTTAAGCAGAATGTGCCTTAAGGCGCATTCTGCTTTATTTTCAACCTACTTTAAGTCATCCCTTTTCTTCGAAAAATGGAAACAGGCTATGGGGTCAAGGGTTTTAAGTCAAACATACCCGTATTGCAATAAGAAAACGACTGGCTATATTTTGCCACGTTTTAATTATGAAATACATGAAGGTCTGACTTAAGTCAGTTCAAGTTATGAGGTTCCACTGTATTGCTTTGTAATTTGCTCTCATAGAATAAAAACATTGTCTTAATAATAAACATTGCCAACCCTGATTAATTAACAGGCTGGTGCAACAAACAGATCTACATTATCTACTTCAAGCACACATATTGAAAGGCCCTATTTGCCCTCACAGAAATAAATACCATGTCTGAATTATAAACATTGCTTCCCCTTATTAATTACCTCCAAAGACATACCTTTGAATTCCTATACATACTTCTCCTATCCCTTTACCCAATAGCCTATTTCTAGTTTTGAAGACAGGTGACCACTTAAAGCAGGGTGAAAGTAAAGCAGAATGTGCCTTAAGGCACATTCTGCTTTACTTTCAGCCTGCTTTCAGCTACCATCTGCCAGGATACAGAAAATATTTTTCTTGGTACATGTTCATGACTGTATAAATTGGAATTATTTTCTTCAGCAGAAAAATAAAGTAAATGTATGCGCTTTAAAGGCGCTTCTAAGGGGGAAGGGTTAACTTGAAGAAGGTTTCTACTTTATTTTCACCCTGCTTTAAGCTACCATCTGCTAGGATATAGGAACTATCTCTGATGGTGCTTTAGTGAAGGAGTTAGTTAAAGATGTGAAAAGGAGTATCTATTGGCTAATGGGTTAAGCAACCCCACTGTCTTGTTTTCAGGACATAGTACGTAGAATGAGGAAAAGACATTTTTACAAAGAATAGGTAGGAGCATCGATCGACCTAGCAATACTTCTTAACCCTTTACCTCATAGAAGCGCCTTTTAGCACATTTAATTTATTCCTCCACCAAAGAAAATAGTTCCAGTTTAAACAGTCTTGGAAATGTACCATTAGAAATATTTTCTAAATCCTAGCAGATGATAGCTTAAAACAGGCTGAAAGTAAAGCAGAATGCGCCTTAAGGCGCATCCTGCTTTACTTTCGACCTGTTTTAAAAGGTCGCCTGTCTTCAAAACTAGAAAAAGGTATGGGGTAAAGGGTTAACATCAGTTATTACTGTTTGCTACAAGAGCACGTTCTACTGCTTGCATTCTTGGGCATACAGAGAAGAGACTTGAAGATGTTTTAGAAATTATCATGAAATAACAAATGATTTTAACAGAAAGGTTTGTTTAAGCCTTATGACTCAGTGCTAAGCATATGGTAGCTTTGTAAGAAATGATAAATAGGTTTACAAATTCCCTGTGTTGGCAATTCCATGTTTTCTGACTTTTTAACTCTTTCAACACTGAGCAACTATTGTAGGTTTTAAGTTCCCTTGTGGGTCTTTAAATATCAAAGCATGAACCAGTCTACTTGGATTTTTGGGTAGTTAAATAAATACTGCTGTATATTAGTAAACAGTGTAGACCCAGATCAGAGGGATCCCATTGGAGCCCCATGATCAGGGTCTACACTGTTTGCAAATGTATTAATTAATGCAAATTAATGCAGAATGAAAGTAAAGCAAATAGCTCTTAAAGCCTCATCCATCTTCAGCCTGCTTTAGTCAACCATCTATCTTAACACATGTAAATGTAAAGGGTTAAAGGAGACTCAGGGTGGAATCAAATTTTCTTCAGGAGCTTTTCTGCCTTACATCCATTGTTTGATGCAGCCATCTCAACCAGTCTTAAATCCTGCTCTAAATTAGCAAACAGTGCAGACCCTGATCAGAAGCCCTCTGATCAGGGTCAATTCTATTTGCAAAATGTAATGAGCATATTTTGAATTATAGGTCCAAAGTGTTGAAAGAGTTAAATTATATCAAAAGCAGGTATGCTAGACAGGCTAATGAATAGACCACATGAGATAGGTTTATGGGCCTTTTTCAGCAGGTAACTGTCATTTATTGCAGGAATGGGAATATGCAATCACAGAAATAATTTTGTAATATTCAAAAACTTAATCATAATTCCTTCAGACTAATTTCATGATTAAATGAATCTACAGTTATTCCTGCATCAATTAAGCAACCTTTTACAAGGAGATGAAACAGTAGTCATTTCGGATAGATTTCAGCTAAATGCAGTACAAATATAGTACAGACAGCTTAAACCTTAGAGAAGCTTTCTGCATTAATTTTGTCCCATGTTAAGATGTCTTCGATCTATAATAAGGATGCCTCAAGCACAAAATACGATGATCTATAAATATCCCAATTTACGGACAAAATTTAGGCAAAGATGCATCATACCAAAAACTATGAAATCCGTACAAAAGTTGTCAGAGTTATAGCATTAAACAAATCATGCACTCATCATAGACAGATGGACAGATGAACACTCTCAAGTTACAACGACAATATCTTCAGTATTAAACAGGCGTATATAAATTACAATGCATCTTCAATCTGTAGTCAGCAAACTGAAGCTTGACAGTAATCAATTCCAGCTATTTAGAGGTTATAGCAGTAGTAATGTTTGGTTTAATGGGCACTATCCTTCTTTACTGTGTTATAATACATTTAATACCACACTGGTAAACGGTGCACACGTTCAGCATATTTCATACATAGTTTCATTATCAAGTATAGCAGTAAACCTGTTACAACAGAACAACTATTCTGGCATCCGAAGCTGGTTAACCCTTACAATGCTGAATTTTCAAATGGACTCTCCAATTTTCTGATAAATATAGCCATTTTTCTTACTGACTTGCAAAAAGTGTAGACCCTGATCAGAGGGCTCCTGATAGAGCCCTCTGATCAGGGTATACACTGTTTGCTAAGGAATCCTGATGTATATACCCGGACCTAGCCCTATAAGGGTTTACCTTTGGTATGCTAAGGGCAATTAATTGCAATTAACAGTTACAAACAGTTTGGATCCAGATGAGATAGCTAATAACTCGGCGTCTCATCTTAATCCAAACTGTATGACACTGCTGACATTTTCTTATGAGAATCCATGGAAGCTTAATTGACACATGGAATTCTTGAATATGGCAAAGTTGCAGATGAAAACATTCTACTGCACTGTTAGCTACAAATTTGATCTTGGCCGACTTTTCTTTGGTTCACTATAATTAAGTCTGTCTACCTGAGACTTGTTTATTTGACATAATTGTCAATTAGGTGTGGAAAGTTCATACAGACAGATCAACATACAAGAATAGTTGTAGAATTTTAGTTCTAGCTTCTTTATAGTACTGCTGGTGAATCAGGCCATCAAAATTGATAATTGATTGAATTTTCCAAAGCTAAAATACCTTTATGTCATAAAGCACTTTAATCTGGATCTATATAGACTGAGTGAATATATCAGATGGTATTATAATTATGTGATATAAAAGAGGAAGATTGAACATATGTACTATAATCATTCATCTAATTACCATTATAATGAGTCAAATCTGTGTGGTCAGTACCCATAGACGAAGAAGATAGCTCAACTGTGAGTACTACATTGTATATTTAGAAACTTAAACGCATAGGCTGAGGTCAAAGCCAAGGTCACGGACACTGTAAAACACTTTTAAAAACCTAAATCTAAGCTCACATTTGGAAACTTAAATGAAGAGGCAGAGGTCAAGATCATAGGGGTCAAAATGTTCACATGTCTTGTCCCAAGGTTACAATTATAATACAACGATACTATATGCTCTAAATCTGAAAACTGTAGGTAAAAAGGGAAAAAAGTTTTGAACATTTGAGCTAATTAAAACTGCTAAGATGAAAATTTGAAAGGATTTATGTTTGTTCTGCATGTGGCTGTCACCTGCCTAATAAGGGATTACTCCGTAAATATGCCTTTTTATATCTTTAACTCTAGGGTATTGCTATAACAGTGAAAGTAGTCTCCACCTAAGAAGTCCTGAGAATAAAAACAGAATTTAGAAAGCATTTCCAGTATCGTCCAAGATGGAAGTTTAAAGTAGGTTGAAAGTAAAGCAAAATGCACCTGCTATAAGTGTTCACCAGTCTTCAAAACTAGAAACACTGGCTATGGGGTAAATGGTAAAAATTAGGACAAACCATGCATCTTCTTTCCAAGTGGTCTGTTTTAACAGGTTTTACTGTATCTCTACAAATCATTTCTAATGTACCTTATCGTACTAACAGGGCATTGACCTTTAACAAAACAAAGTTATTGTATATATCCAGTACATAAAACTCTGATTGTGATGAAATCTCTTCAATAGCTTCAAAACCTGCTGCAGTGATCATAAAGAACAGTGTACACTCTCCCTTTAGCTACACTCAAAATCAAGTCTCTCATGAGTCTCTAAGTTAAGACAGGTGACAGCTTCATGCAGGACAACAGTATTGCAGAATGCTACTATAGCAGTTTCCTGCGTTACTTTCGACCTGCATTAAAGAGTCACCTACCTTTAAAGATCTCAGTTAATCTTCCTAAACTACAATATATAGTTGCTCAAGTGAGTTTGTATTTCACCTGATTGTATGGTATAAAGCTTTAATTTGCCATATGTTTCAGCTACCACATACCTACATTCAGCAACTAATCAAAATACCAAATCACTAACAGTTTTTTAGACAAGTAGCAGCTCAATGCAGTACAAAAGTAAGGTAGGTAGCTTCAAAAGGACACTGTCAGCATTACTTTATTACTGCATCAAGCAGCCACATGTATTACAAGATATGCATGTTTATATATGATCAAATAGTCAATTAATACAGGTTTGAATGTACAGGTATTTGTTTAGGTATTGCAGACTGATGTGGTAGGGGGATGGATACAGCTGTTCACTGCATGTTGCAGATAAAAACAATATAAACATCTACAGTAAAACCTCTCTATTACCACCACTAAAAATAAGGCAAATTGACTGCATGGGAATCAGGTGACAGCTTAAAGCAAGGTGAACGTAAAACAGACAGCTCCTAAAAGAGCTGTCTGTTTTACGTTCACCTTGCTTTCAAGCAGTCACTTGCCGTATAAATGATGTATAAATGACGGTTAATGAACATAATTTAGTGGTGATAATAGAGAGGTTTTACTGTGCAGCCAATGTGTTTGGATACAGCCAATTCTGTGTTAAGCAAACATTCAACAGAAGGGGAAACATGAGACAGCTATGAGGACTGCCAGACACATGCAGAACATAAGAAATGTACTAAGTGATTTGCAGGAGAACTTTCTGCATTACTTATATATCATGCAGGGCTTTAGACTGCACAAATCCATTATTATCTCCCTTATTTTAGAATAAAATTCTATGGTGTTATATACTACTCATTAGAATCGTCTCTTCGAAACCAAAGGGTTTAAAGCAGAAATAAAGATTTTAGTTTTTGAAATATAACTCCCCTTATCTGGAGTCTTGTTACCTTTGTACAGTAGTAAGCCATCTGTCTCGTCATTTCCACAACAGATGAACAAATCTTGCTTTTGTTTTGAACATGTCCATGGAAACAAATGCTGTGACTTCTAATTTGCATCATTGGTGACAATGACAAACCACAGAACAATGTCTGGCATTTGACTCTGTCTAACTATTTCTTCACTGAAACTTCAAATGGACCATTCAAGTTTCCAGTTTAGACGCAGTCCTTTTTGATCTATTTAGCTTTATTTTTGGCAATGAATTGAATTTGCAGTTTATTTAAACGATACTACATACCAAATTTCAGCTTCATATGTCAAAGCATGTATATGCAGAAGTAAAGTACGGAAAACTAGGATGGACAGATGGAAAGATGGAAGGACAGAGAGATGGACGGACATAATCCATACCATATATATGTCCCGTCTGATGACAGGCATATAAAAAGGCATATTTATGGAAGAGCATTTTAAAGGGTTCATTTAGAAGATAAAGTTCAGTTAATATTGAATTTTCAAAGAAACACTATTATGACACTTCACAATTTCCTCTAGTATATCACCCTCACCTAGTTAAAACAGTTGAGTGATCGTAATTGCTGATACGGCTGTACTTATCTATAGATATGTAATAGAAATGGGTCTCTGATTTCCAGATCATTCATCGATAGGTTGTATCACTATCTTAACCATCATAATGCTGAATTTTCGAATGGACTCAACCATTTTCTGAGAAATAACTTGTTTATATTGGCTTTCATGTGATTGTCCAACAAATATTACACAGTAAGGCAAACAGTGAAGGCCCTGATCAGAGGGCTCCTGAAGGAGCCCTCTGATCAGGGCCTACACTGTTTGCAATGGATGGTTATATCCGGTTCTCTTACTACAAGGCTTAATTGACCTTCTGCTCAACTCTTTGAATGCTGAATAAAATAATGTCATCAGCTTCAAAAACTGCCATCAGCTGAAACTCCAAAATAAACTTGTTTCTTAGAATACTACAATTAAATATGACCACAGTAACACGCAGCTGGATCCTAATCAGATGCAGTATGTGTTACTCAGCATCTGGTTAAGGTCCATACTGTTTCAAAGTCTAGTAAACCAAATGTCTATGAGCTAATGTTGGATTTTTCACACCTGTCTCTATCATCTATATAGGTATGCTGAGGGTAATAATTTGGTCTGCAACAATTATCATCTCCTACTGTTCTAAAAACTTTTTTTTATAAAAAATTCTTTTAAAGACAGGGTCAGTGTGGCAAACAATTTCGCTTTTATTGTGATGCCACCTTACGCAGGGTCTCATCAGGATCAAAACTGTTCGCAAAGGTTCTTATGGTTTCAACTCTAACATGCTTCAATATTATAGAGACTTGATCTTTAACAGACATCATATCCAACACAAGCAGAACATCTTCTGAAATATCAGCTGCTATTGAGTAGAATACCTTCTTCCTCCCACTGTTTCTTGCAATATCGAACATCTTACAGATCTGGCTACTTTTAACCCATTACCCTATAGCCTTATTCTAGTTTTGAAAATAAGTGACCACTTAAAACAAGTTGAAAGTAAAGCAAAATGTGCCTTATGGCGCATTTTTCTTTACTTTCAACCTGCTTTAAGCTACAATGTGCAGAATATAAAAAATAGTTCTTATCATACATATTCATAACTGTATAAATTAGAACTATTTTCCTCTGTGGAGAAAAAAATTAAACGTGTAAAGGAGTATTTATGGGGTAATGGGTTAGTTAACCTATTACTCCATAGATACATGTACACATTTTTACACATTTAATTAATTATATTCTTCAACTTAAGAAACTAATTCAAGTTTATGGTCATTAATATGAATCCTAAGAATCTTTTTAATATTCTAGCAGATGGTAGTTTAAAGCAGGCTGAAAGTAAAGCAGAATGTGCCTATATAAGGGCACATTCTGATTTATTTTCAACCTGCTTTAAGAGGTCTCTTGTTTTCAAAACTAATATAGACAGGCCATGGGTTAAATGGGTTTCACAATAAAATGTTAAGTATCTTAAACAAATGGCAGGCACTGCAGTGTTTTCTTACACATCTCATTTATGTCCATATTTATCTCGCCACAGTTGAGAAGATTTTATTCTTTCCAATATTAAACAAAAGAAACACAATTAAATGCAAAAAATTGTAGATATAAAGTGACAGGATAGTGTGATATAGATGATTCATTTTAATCTGTAAGAGACTGATAGTGAGGCCAGGGGATACCCTTCAGTATATTTCTGTGTCAACCATGCAATGCTGAATTTTTCAATTGACTTTTCAATTTTCTGATAAATGACCAGTTCACATTTCCTCTTCGTTGTCTTCAAGGGGTTTTGTCCAAACAATATATATTCCAAAGTGTGATACACAGTGAAGACCAAGATCAGAGTGTTCCTTCAGGGCTTAGTCACTAAATGCAATTCCATATCCTTAAACCATTATCCTATAAATAAAACATTTATGACTTTTAATTCATTCCTTTACTCAGCCTTTGTCTCCAAAACTAGCAACAGGCTGTATAATAGGGTAACCTTTCATTGTGCTGAAAATGGGATGATACATCATTTACATGATGATGACCAGGCTTTGATCCAACGTTAAACTCCTTGTAAGAAAGAACCCAAACAACAATGTTTTACACTATTATCTCATCTGGGTTTACATATTTTGCCAATGTACTTTCTTTGAGTTTTATACTGAAGCATCTCATCTTGGCCTACATTGTTTGCAAATGTCATTTTCTTGAGATTTATATCATGCACATTACTGCACAGGGCTCCAATTAAGAGGGAGTAAACTGAACAAATCCAACATTTTCTCTCTTAATTATTCATGCACCAAACCCTATGGTGTTACTACTCATTAGAATCGTCTCGTCGAGACGATTCTAATGAGTAGTAACACCATAGGGTTTAAAGCAGAAATAAAGATTTTAGTTTTTGAAATACTCCCCTTATCTGGAGCTCTGACCGCATCTTTTCTCATCTGGGTGGTGGCTGTTTGCCAATGTCATTCTTGGAGACGGCTCGACATTAATAGGTTAAATTGTGTGAGGGAATGAAAAGGTTTAATTGAGTCTTGCCTGTGATTGCAAGCTTCACTGCTCATGGGGATACTGGGAATAAAAACACACACTTAGAGCCAGATTATTTCTCTATAGTGAGAAGGGCTTAATTGGATCATAACTGTCTGATAACTAGGTAAAACTGCTGGAGGTGCCAGGGTGAGGATTATACTATACATGTTTCATGAACTGCTCTGTAGTCAGGCCCACATGGTGCACGCAAGTTGAAGGGGAGAAAAGTGATTTACTTGAGGACTTTCCCCCTAACTATATGGATTTTTTTCTGGGATGTAATCAGAAAAGGTGTGAGCTTTGTTGTTTTTTTCTGTGTGTGGATTTATTCTTGTAATAGCTTTGTGATAAGGTAATAATAAGGTTTTGCGTGAGGTAAGTGATGTTGTTAAACCCTCTGTACCATAATTACCCAATTTTAAACCTTTTATTTATTTCTCCAGTGAAGAAAATAGTTCTACTTTATACAGTCATGAATATATGACATATAATGTACTGCACGAAATCCTTGTAGACTGTAGCTTATAAAGCAGGATAAAACTAAAAAGACTGATTCTGCTAATTTTCAACTTGATATAAGTGCTCACCTGTTTCAAAACTAGAAACGGGCTATGGGGTAAAAAGTTACAAGATTATGGTACAATCTTTTAATCAGTAAAACACTATTTATGAGCATCATTTTTTCCCTTTTGGGAAATATGGAATCTATAAGTCAGTGTGACATAGAGAGAAATGTAGTCATCCTTAGAGGAAGAATATGGGACTCCACAAACAAGTGACTGCTTAACCCATTACTCCATAGATACTCATTTTTACGCTTTTAATCTACTCCTCCACTGCAGAAAATAGTTCCCACTTTATAACGTCATGAATATGCACCATCAGAAATATTTCCTTTATCCTTACAGATAGTTACTTTAAAGCAGGCTGAAAGTAAAGTAGAATGCAACTTAAGGCAAATTCTGAGCAGCACTTTACCTTCAACCTGCATTAATAGGTCACCTGCCTTCAAAACTAGAAACAGGCTATGGGGTATCAGGGTTAGCACAAACTTGACGGTACAGGGACACCAGGTAGGTTACATTGTTCTACATGTATGTATCCCCAAGCTTGGGAAAAATACAATGGAGAAGACATTATTCTTTCCCTTTTAAAAGCAAACAAAATACAAGCGCATTTCACTAAAATGAAGAAAATTGGGTTACCAGTCGACTGATCTGGCTCTAAACTGTTTGCAATGGAAAGAATTATAAGTTTTAGCCTAAAAGCGTTTATTGGGAAAGAATAACGTCTTGAACTCTACTGTACCCTAGGCCTCCAAACTTAAAGCTGAAGCATTTCAATTTATTTTGCCAGATAGTTTTAAGATTTCTTGTACAGATATCATTCTCAATAAATATTTGAATTTCAATTTAGCTGAGGTGAAAAAAGCTCTTTCCTATCTATCCAGTAGTATTTCTGATAAGGCCAGGAAGAGGGAATCCAATAAATTCCATAACATTCATGTCTGGATGATGTTGAATGAATCCTTCCTTTGTATTAGTTGGAATAGTTCATTGTCATTTATAGATATAATACATTCGAAAACTCTATAACTCATTACCTCATAAATGCAACTTTTTACGCCTTTGGAACTTAGTATAATTTTCTTCAGTGAAGAAATAAATTACATGTACTTTATACATCCATCAATATGTACCATAAGAAATATTTTCTATATATCCTAGTAGACAGCAATATAAGTTTTATGCAGGCTGAATGTAAAGCAGGATGTACCTAGAGGCACATTCTGGTTTACTTTCAACCTGCTTTAAGTGGTCACCTGTCTTCAAAATTAGAAACAGGCTATTGGGAATGGGGTATTGTCTATTATAGCTGATAAGAAATGTAATTGGCACAACAAAAAAGCAAAATCAAAACGATAGAGTATATGTTGCAATGAGAAACAGTGTAAAGTAGGTTGAAAGTAAAGCAGAATGTGCCTTAAGGCACATTCTGCTATACTTTAAGCCTGCTTTTAGCTGTCATTTATGACTTATACATTGGAACTATTTTCTTCAGTGGAGGCATAAATTAAATTCGCTAAAAAGTGCTTCTATAGAGGAACAGGTTAAGATGGCAAAACCCTAAGGGTTGTAACTATATGAGCAACAGAACTTAAAGATCTGAACAGCCCGTATATAGCTAGCGCTGCATGCAGACATTACAGTGTAAACTGTCAAACTAAAACTGCAGTTTTCTCATCAAGGCATACACTGTTTCCTACAGGGCACAGGATAAGGAATATTTAAACCAAAACCCTTATGTCTACATTAAATCTGGTCCTCATGGCGTGATCAGTACTAGTAACTCATTAGAATTTTCTCAAAGAGAACATTTTGATTAGTTATTACACCATAAGATTGGGTGCAGACATAAGGGAGACAAGCGTTGTCATAGACAACAAAGCTCAGCAGCGGCACATTTTGAAACTTAAAAATTCCTGTATCAGGAGCATTCTGCATTACTTTTATCATGCATTAAACTGCCATCTGTTTTTAAAATACTACCTGTGGATCTTGTTTAAAAGATACAATAGTATTACTGTACAATACATGTCATGTAGTAAACAGTATAGTGAAACTGGCATTGAATTCGGTGAATGGGTTAATGTGTTCCAATAATTACCTTAACCCATTTAAGCCTAGTGTAAAGTGGGCATTTGCAAACAGTATAGACCCAGATGAGACACCATGTAGCACAGTGTCTCGTCTGGGTCTATACTGTTTGAAATATTCAGCTGTATGTATAGACACTGTAGTGAATTTAGACCACCATTGTATATCTATAACGAAATCTTCCAACAAGTTAACACCCGGTGAGGGAGGCTTTATTGCAATATCCAGGCATATATACGGATTAATGCACTTTTATTTATCAAACATCTGTTAAATCAAAGAAGCTTAATTAAGCTTCTATTATAAGTATACTATGTTCATTCATATTTTGAAACTGAAATATACAGGCAACCCAATGACATCACTCTCAAATTCTTAACTCTTTGAATACTCTGATTTTATTTTTGATTTTACATTGCTTTAACCCTTTTCCCCAAAGAAGCATATTTTAGTTCAATTAATTTATTCCTCCAATGAAGAAAAAAGTTCCAACTTTTACAGTCATAAACAAAATTGTACAAAATTTAAAAGCTATATTTCTATATCCAAGCAGATGGTAGCTTAAAGCAGGCTGAAAGAAAAGCAGAATGCACTTTAAGACGCATTCTGAATTACTCTAAACCTGCTTTAAGTGGTCACCCATCTTCAGTACTAGAAAAAGGCTATCAAGTAAAGGATTAAACATACTATCTCTATATCTTTTCTTCTATTCCTTTCCTCCATTTTATTTGCCAATTCTACTCATTATACTATAGATATCACATACATACACACTATCATCCATCAAATTTGCAAATTAAAGCTAAGAGATTCAGTGGCATTTGGCATATAATAGCCTTCTATTAACCATCATAGAACATTAAGTCCACTTAATTCACTTCCAACAGTAACCCTTAATATGCTTAGCACGACTTGGCAAGCTTTTGCAAACAGTTTGGATCCAGATTAGATGCCGCGTTATGCGGCATTTAATCTGGATCCAAACTGCCAGGCACTCGTATTTAACTTTTGATTTTGAGAGTTTTTCATTGCAGACCATGCATTTGAAGCAAACAACATTTCAGCATGATAAGGGTTAAGTGGCAGTTGTCCTCTGTAAAAGTTTTGAAATTGGTTTGGTGACTTTTTTCATTTACAGAATATAGGGTGAGAATCTGATCTACAAAATTATCTGGATCAAGATCAGATCCCAATGTGGTGGGGCGTGATCTGGATCCATATTGTTTGTAAAGGTCTCCATTACAAATCATCAGTGTTGTATAGGTCACTATCCCATCAACACTGCAAAATGCCATCTGCTTTAAAACATCTGTCTTATTTTAATATTTTTCTTGTACTACATAATTATTCTTATATTTTCACAATTTCAGTCAAAATTTAAGACCTGATCAGAATCTGATTTACTCGCAGCATGATCCAGATCCAAACTTCTCCTATGATTCTCTATCAGTATATAAGGAAACTGTGGGTTGCTCTAAAGATGTTGGTACGATCAATAATGATTGCACTAATCTCCATTAAACATTTGTACATCACCCACTTACCATCAATTCCAGATCCATCCAATATAGCATAACCTGTTATGCAACAGTCAAACCAAAGTTGTGCAATCATTTTCAAAAAATGAGAAGTCTTTCATGCAAATTGATAGTTAATGCAGAACAAAAGTAATACAGAAAGCTCCCAAAGGGAACTTTCTGCATTGCTTATGTCCTGCATTAAGCATCCACCTGTTCTTAGAAAATTTTAATCCTTCTTTAAGGAATGGAGTAAACACAGGATTGACTGTAAAAGAGACGAGGCATGCTTCTTTGCATGCTAGGTAAAATTTTGGTCTGCAACAATTGTCGTTTGCTACTGTTCTAAAGATAATTTTTTTAAAAATGTCTACTCAAAATTTGAGTCGGAGTGTCAAACAGTTTAGATCCTGATGAGATGCCACTTGATGCCTCGTCTCATCAGGATCAAATCTGTTTGCAAAGGTTATTGTGGTTTGGCTGCTGGTGTGCTAAGAGTTAGATTCCTCAGGGGACCTTATAGCACTATTCACACATGGATGAGGCATTGATTCCTTGTTCATTTTCTCAGTGTCTGATCATGCATGAAACCTTGGAAGTATGTTCACTCTTTCATTGCTGTAATATTGCCGCTCAATTAACTCTTTTGCATGCTAGTGGCAGATACAGTGAAGAATCTGTTATTCTTTCCCAATAAACGCGTTTACGCTAAAACTATTATTTGCAGTGCAAACAGTTTGGAGCCAGATCAGACGCCGGGTAACCCGGCGTCTGATCAGGCTCCAAACTGTTTGCCACCAAGATAAACAAGAATTATCAGAATTGTCCAAAAGTTGTTCTTTTCAACGTTTTAGTGATTTGCGTTTGCATACGTTTGCGTTTAAACGGGAAAGAATAACAGATTCTCCACTGTATGCCCCATTATAATGATTGCCTTTGCAAATTAACAGTTTGGATCCAGATGAGACGCTGCAAAACGCAGCGTCTCATCAGGATCCATACTGTTTGACACTCTGATCCTGTTTAGAAAAGAAATTTAGAAAGTTCTAATTTACGAACAGTAGCAGAAGACAATTTTTTACAAACTAGCGTTACTGAATTATGCTGTCTGCAATGTTGTTTTCATTTTTAGATTTTAGGTAATTTAAGCATCTCGATCAGCCTCCGATATGGATCCAGACTATCTGCAAATGACAGTGCATTATAACTCTTTCCTCCCTGAAACTTTAAATGGAAAATTCCAGTTTCCATTTTAGTCTGGTCCATTTCTGACTTTTAAGGGTTGTTTTTGTCAATGTTTTGAATTATGACAAACAGTGAAGACCCTGATCAGAGGGCTCCTAGGAGCCCTCTGATCTGGGTCTTCACTGTTTGCACAGGACAAGTGTACTATTCACATGTAAACTGTTTGAAAATGACGCCTATATGAGGGACTAGGGTTCAAAGGGTTAACTCTTTGCATGCTGGGTATTTTTTCCATCTGCAACAATTATCGTTGTCTGCTACCGTTCTAAAATTAAAATTTTCAAAACAGGGTCAGTCTCATCATTGTCAAACAGTTTGAATCCTGATGGGATGCCATGTTACGCAGCGTCTCATCAGGATCCTAACTATTTGCACAGATGATCATGTTTCCACTGCTAGCATGCTAAGAGTTAAACTCTTAACCCATTACCCCATAAATACGCTTTTTTACGCCTTTAATTTATTCCTTCACTGTAGAAAATAGTTCAAATTTATACAGTTATGAATATGTATAATTAGAAATATTTGCTATATACTAGCAGATGGAAGCTTAAAGCAGGCTGAAAGTAAAGCAGAATGTGCCATAAGGCACATTCTGCTTTACTTTCAACCTGCTTTAAGTAGTCACATATTTTCAAAATTAGAAACAGGCTATGGGGTAATGGGTTAAATTGGCAGTGCAAGGGAGGACTCTTTGAAAACAGGAAATGAGTTTTGAAGATCTTTCATTTAGTTTGCAAAAAGTAATGTGCTTGGGTCCAGATCAGGGGCCCCGTTTCATAAAACTTTGTACGACAAAAACGGTCGTAAGTCAAAACTTTAAAATACATTTGATTTCTAATTTTTCTATCTAATCCTGTTTTGTGACATCTCTTTGGAATCGTCTTGAAAAGGTGATTCCAAAGAGATGTCACAAGACAGGATTAGATGGAGAAATTGATAAAAATTCAAAAAATTTATCATCTGATTCATGACAACATTTGTTGTATGAAATTTTATGAAACGGGAATCACCAGTAAAACCAAACAAATGCATAATTAAAACTAATTGCATATGATATGAACACGGTGCTTTGATCATAAGTTGGAAAATATAAACATTTGTACATTGTGTGCATATCTGATTTCATATTCTTCAACTCTTTGAAGGCTTGAACCTTCTCCAATTAAGCACCACTTAAGAGGAGTTTATAAACAGTTTGGATTCAGATAAAAATAATAACAAGAGGGCCATGGCCCTCATTTCGCTCACCTGAGGACATTTTACCTAAGCTGACTGGCAAGACAACATTTTGATATAGCTGTAAAAAGCAATATAACCTTGAAATGTTGCTGAAGGCCATGCTTATAGATGTTCAAATCACTTTGATATTTTCACGATGATCATTCTTAGTAAGATTCATCAAACTTCATCAAGCTTGGGTTTCAATATGGCTTCACATGTGTTTAAAAGCTTTTCCTATGAGTTAAATTGACCTAATGATATATGTCCCTCTTTACTTTCAGTCTGCTCTAATAAGCTACTTTATCACATAAACGTGCAAAATATAGAGGGCCGTAAAAATCGTATGGCCCACTGGGCATATATTTTATACTAATTTTCGAATCACCAAAATACTGTACTACTACGCCGACTGTAAATCAGTAAAGATAATCTAGACAAACTTAGATCACCATTAGATATTGAAACATTCCCAAGTGTCCTAGAAACGTTATTCCGAGCAGTCCCGCAAACTCAGGCTGCATAGAGCTCTAGTATTAACAGTGATTCAGACTGTTTTTCAAATTCAGACGTTACAATGATAATGACGTCATGTTGCTCTAACGACGTTATTTTGAAAACGAAACTAGATTCTAAATGTCAACTGATCATTTTTAGTCAGTTACAACAATTTTTAAATTAAATATTAATTTAAAATTGAATATGGTATCAGAGAAGTCTTTTCACAGCACATTGATGTTGATTTTCTTTATTTTAGTTTGATAGGTGTTTTTCATTACGGATGAACACAACCGAATAACGCCTATGACGAATCGTTTCCTAAGGGCCGAGGGCAAAAGTGAAAGTAAGACCGTTCGGATTTTTGTGTCATTTTGGTGTTTATGTGATAAATAGGATATCAAATTCGTGTGTATTCAGTCGTGAATTTATTGAACTCGTTGGATAAAATGATATGTTGCTCGCCAAGGCTCGCAACATATGATTTTATCCAACTCGTTCAATAAATTCACGACTGAACACACACTCATTCAATATCCTCTATATCTTTTGTCTTTATATTTCTTGCATTACATTACTATTCATTATGTTTAAAGTAGAACTTTTTTCCACAGTGGAGGAGTAAATTAAATGCATAAAAATGTGCATCTATGGAATAAAGGGGGAAAGTAAAAATGTAAAAAGTTTATGGGTGGGGTAATTTGTCTGGTTGCCATGGCAACCAAGCACCAAATCTAGAAACAACTTTCTTCTCCAAACTAACTGGTCTGATTTCAATTTGGTTTTCACCAAAATGTGTCTCAATTGATAGTCTTTCAAATCTATTAAAAGATCAGATTTTTGATCCGTAAAAAAAAATGGCCATCAGAGGGCGTGGTCGTTTTCTGTGTTTGGTAATGTCAAATTAAAAGTTAAAACCTTCTAGACTTTGTAGTTTTTTAAAGCACATTCTGCTTTATTTTCAGGCAGCTTTAATAAGTCACTTGCTTTAGCACTAGAAACAAGCTATGGGTTAAAGCTTTGTGGAAGTAAAATAGAAAGCTCCATACTCTCAATGCAAGCTATTTCGGAAAAGGGTTAAAAACAGATCCACTATAAATATATGGTGTCATTGAACACATTAAGGGCTTTCTCATAAAATATTGTATTGATAATTTTTTCAATTTTTAATAATTCAGTCCCGCTCATTCTACTTCACTTGAACTAACCTGTCCATTAATCAACCAGAACAGTATAATTTATTAAAACTAGATGGGTTTTTCTGTTCAGCCTGTCAAGCCTGCTCTTTGGTAATACCTGACGTGCTCTTATCATTGTAGATATAAGCATGTAAGCCTGTTAATTTCCAATTCCCACTAGGCATTACAGAGTGACAGCCCAGGTTAAGTCTGACTAAAGTACACAATGCAAACAGTAGGGCTGATCTCCCATTACTCCAGAGATACACCTTTTTATGCCTTATAACTTTACTCTTCCATAGAATCAAAAAAGCTTTCCATCTATTGCATCAGTAGTGCCCATTATAGCAAATAGCAATACTACAAAGTTTGATCAAATGTTATAAATAATTAGATGAGAAGATAAGAGATTCACTATTCCACCCAACCTTGGCACCATATCGGCGGTAGTGGCACAATGGTAACCCCATTGGACTACGGTACCAGGGGTCGTGAGTTCGATCCCCCCCCCCCCCCCCCCCCCCCCCCCAGCGGTCTGACTAGGGGATTCTTTCTGAATCCCCGTTGATGTACAGGAATGTCCTTGAGCAAGACATGTACCGCTAATTGCTCCTCTCCACCCAGGTTAAAATGGGAACCTGTGAAGGGTCTGGGTCGGTACTGTGGCTGCATTTGACTGTGCCATATGTTGGCAGTGCTCAATATTGTAGGCAAGATGGCTCAATGATCAGGGGAGTATATGTACAGTCGGCTGAGCGGTCATTCGGACTGAAAGTAGACTATAACTTGGTATATTACTTTTATATCACTGTCTGATACGTTCTGATACAGTCTTATCAGCCAGTTATAGTTCAAGAAGTTGGTGATTTTTGGACAAACTTACTAAAGTAGTTATTAATTTAAACAAGAGGGCCAAGATGGCCCTAGAGTGCTCACCTTGGTACATAATGTAAAACTTGACCCAGTGACCTTATTTTTGAAGATTATAGTATTAGTGTTTTCTTCTGACCTGTCGGAGTTATTTTTAGATTGGAACATTCTAAAACTTTAAAAGGGATGAGTTTTCTCTTAGGGATGTCAACGGATATTCGGATATCCGGATATTCGGATAGCACCGAATATCCGGATATTAATTCGGTATCCGAATAGCTCTGGACGAACTTTTTTTTTTAATTTCTCTTTTTTTCAACTTATTTGATTTAAATTACGACACCAACCCATTCAAATTCCAATACTACCGCAAGCGTTGACGATTATTTCATTGTCTGCCTGAAGATACAGGTAGCGATCAACTGTTACATAACCAGTGCAATTACCCATGATCCCCTATTGTAACATAGCGGTAAAATTGTGTTCGGAGTTTGCAAACATCGCCCTATACTGGCCTTTGACATCAGTTAAAACAACACGTGTGTAATTGTTATGGTGTTCTTGTCGCGGATTAAAGGTCATTGTTTTGATAACGGCTATCACAGTTTGCCTGGATCAGCAGGGCTGCATGGGTCGCATTGTCTGGGGGCAATTATCACAAGTCACTAATGAGGTATTAGGAGCTTGACTTAGTGCTAATTGGGTTATGCTTATAAAACTTTAGTTTTAGAACTATTTAAGATAATTTGATAGATATGTCAGTAAAATGTTAAAATAAGTAGATCTATGTCGTTTATTATTATTTTTCTTGTCCAATTTCAGTTGATATTGTTTTAAGTTCTGATGAATTCTCGGAGGTGTCACTCCTCTGTGTGAAAGCTTACAGCCATATTACGTAATTTCATAAGCAATTCGACAACAAGTTATTAAAGGCCTAAACATATCAAGTCCCAATTCTAAATCAAGAGTGATGCTAGACCTTTTTATATCCGATTATAAAGATTGGTGAATTAAATCTGCACGTATTTCACAAAAAAGTAGACTAAGTTAACAAGTTCATTGTTTGAAGTTTAATGGCTGTTTTATACTGGCCCGGAAGCTGCACAAACACAGCGACGGTAAACTACACATGTGTAATACATGTAAGGTTAACATGATTAGCTAGCGCGTGCAACTAATTATCATAATAATAGGAATCGACGTGTAATAGGTATGAAATTAAACAAGATTTACAAGTAATTGTTCCACAAAGAAACTTTATTACGGTATATATACAAATTATTTGATACGTGCAGACTATATACGTGCAGATTTAATTTACTTTTGAATAATCAACAACAAAAAATGTCGTCGGTATTTTCCATGTGATTTGAATGGATGCGAATATCCGAATACTATCCGGATACTCATACGGATATCCGAATAGTGATTTTGGTATCCGTTGACATCCCTATAATTTCTCTACATCCAGTTAGAGATACGGATAGCTGTAATTTTTGTCATATTGTACAGTAGAAGATATATTATTCTTTCCCGTTTGAATGCAAATGCAATGCGCTAAACTGTGGAAATTTAATTTTAGAATATTTTGATATATTTTTAATCTGAGTAGCAAACAGGTTGGAGCCTGATCAGACGCCGGGTTATCCGGCGTCTGATCTGGCTCAAACCTGTTTGCAATGGAAATAATAGTTTTAGTATACAATTGCGTTTATTGGGAAAGAATAAGATAGTAGTAAAGTTAGCGCAGCGGTCTCGTGCTGCACGAGGATCATACTTATCTCAAGTTGGAAAGAGTACGACTATATAGATCCGATGTTACCCTGTTATCCTTTTACAATAATGAACTATTCTGTTCTAAAAATAACTCCGACAGGTCAGAAAAATCAAACAATAACCCACATTCAAAACTGACCTACATTTCATATATGGCATTATTCAAACTAATTATTTAAAGATAAAGTGCGGGGCCTCCATGGCCTAGTGGTATAGTCACTGTGACTTACATCACTAAGCTCCTCACCGCTGTGAGTTCGAATCCCAGTAGGGTCGTTCGGATTTTTCATGTGGGGAAGCCTTCCAGCTGGCTTGCGGAAGGTCGGTGGTTCTACCCAGTTACCGATTTGTGCCTGAAACAGTGCATAAAGGACTTCTGGGGTCTTCCTCCACCTATAATTAGCTGGACGTCGCGATATGACTGAAATACTGTTGAAAGCGACGTAAAATCAAAACAAATCAAATCAAAGATAAAGTGCAAAATGTGGTCTCTAGAATGTTAACAAGGTTTTCCTATGATCTGACCTATTGACCTAGTTTGTTGACTGGATATAACCCGCAATCAAACTTAATTGACCTAGATATCAATGAGGCAAACATCTTGACCAAGTTTCATGAAGATCGAATGAGATTTGTAGCCTCTAGTGTTAAAAGGGTTTTTCTAGGATTTGACCTATAGTGACCTAGTTTTTGACAAAACAGTTAAACATGGCCCAACATTCAAGTTTGACCTACATTTTATGAAGCAAACATTCTGATGAAGTTTCAGTAAGATATAATAACACTTTTGGCCTCAGTAGAGGGTTGACATTTTTTTCTATGATTTGACCTAGTTGCCAAGTTTTTGACCAACATTCAAACCTGACCTAGATATCATGCAACAAGGCCAAATTTTGGCTATGTTTTATCAAGATCTAATACGATTTGTAGCCTCTACAGTGTTAACAAAGTTTTTCTATGGTTTGACCTAGTAACCTTTTTCTTGACCCGACATAACTTACGAACTTCTAAGACCTAGATATCAATAGAAGGCAAACAATTTGACAAAATCTCATTAAGATCTAATGAGGTTTGTACATGTAGCCGCTAAAGTGTAAATAATGTTTTGGTATGATTTGACCTCGAAAAGTGACCTAGTTTTTGACTGGACAGGACCCACATTCAAACTTGACCTAGATTTCATTGAGGCAAACATTTAAACAAATTTCATTAAGATCCAATGAAATGTGTAGCCTCAAGAGTGCTAAGGTTTTTCTATAATTTGACCTAGTGACCTATTATTACTGTTTTTGACCGGATTTGAACCACATTCGAACTTGACTTTGATTTTTCCAAGGCAATCATTGTCATCAAGTGTCATGAAGAAATATGTAGCATCTAGAGTGTTAATGAACTAATTGTGGACAACAGACGTAGGGATCCCGGCGGATGATGGACATCCAATGATCCTAATATTTCACCTTGACACAGTTTCACAGGTGTGATTCTGAAGATGGCCTCAGCTGAGGTTGAAACTTCAACAAGTTAGTATTTATTTCTGTAGTGATATGAAGAAATTCTTAAATACATGTGTAATGATGAATCACTTGCATGACGAACTCATTTAAGGATAAAGGATCGACTTGTTTATAAATTCTTGAAGATCAAAACACTTGTAATCATGCAATCAAGATAACTGGCCAGTAGCAATTAATGCAAAACAGTGCACTATCTTCCTATATCTCTTGTGCATGCTACTCATGAATAAACAAAGAACTTAACCAAGAAACATGGCAGTCAATTGGTACAAGTGTGTACTCTATCTGTACCTAATATCACTTGAGAGTTGAGACATCCGCTTTCATCATTCAAACCAGTCTTCAAGCTCTGGCAATAATTGTATATTTAACCCATTACTCCCTATACATGTTGTTTATTTCGCATGAACGCCGAAAAAATCAGTTCATTTCTTTATAATATTTACAATATATTTGCTATAATTTCTAGTATTAAAATGAACATTTTGTTAGTAAACATGTATGACAGGATCTATATGGCAAAGATTATCACATGTTTGCTCAATTTTACCAAAGTCCTGTTAGTTTCAGACTTAATTAACCTCACTTTCATGCTACAATGTAGTGCATCAAGCTACCTAAGTACAACACCCTATTCACAAGCACTGAAACAAGTACACATTCCCTATAGGAGTAACTGTAAAAACGTCTTGGCTCTCATGTATTATGCATGACAGTAAGTAGCCTTTGATCTAAACAGTGTTCATTAAATGATTTTACCATGTATTTTACCCATCAGCCAGCTAGTGTACCAGTTTTAGTGTCTACTAAACCATTTACACTTCCATAACGATAAGCAGAGCTGGTAATTAACCCAATAAATACTCCTTTTTAGGCCTTAAATTTATTGCTTCAATGAGGAAAATAGTTCCAGTTTATACAGCTATGAATATGTACAATAGAAAATATTTTCTTTATTCTAGAAGACTGTAGCTTAAAACTGTAGCTTAAAGCAGGCTGAAAGTGAAGCAGAATGCGCCTTAAGGCGCATTCTGCTTCACTTTCAACCTGCTTTAAGTGGACACCTATTATCAATACTGCAAACAGGCTATGGGGTAATGGGTTAATCCATCATTATTTCTATTCCCTAGTGTCCTAGTATCCCTTCAACAGGGGCATTGACAAATACTGTAGATCCTGATGAGACACAATGAAGTGAAGTGTCTCATCAAGATCTGCACTGTTTGCTATAGCACAGTGAATTATACATGACTGTATACTACATGATAGAAGGACATGTCAATATGGACTATCTTGACTTCATTACTAACCCCTGTGAGCACATGTTCATCAGTTCATGAATGTTCATGAACCATTCATGAATATTCATGAATAACTTTTAATTGTTCATCATCTGGAAGGAAATGTTCATGAACATTATATTCATGAATTAGTTGCATGTTCATGAACACAATCACATATTCATGAACATTTTAACAAGTTCATGAACCAACATTTATATAGCGAGTCCCATTTCTCATATATCTACTGCCTGAGAAATATAAATTTTTTACTCATACATATTGAGATGTCGTGATACACGACATCTCATCAGGATCCAAACAGTTTGCAAATCAGCCCCTAGCATGCTAAGAGTTATAATTTGCTAAAGAGAAGAAAGACAACCAGGTATGAAGTATGGCAGATTTTAATTTGCATTATCTCCTCATTAGAAAGAGACCTGCCAGAGTAACTTACTGTGACTGTGGAAAACAATTACAGTAAAACATTACTATTACGACCACTAAAACGAAGGCTAATTGATTGTTTAAAAGACAGGTGGCAGCTTTAAGCAGGGGACAGTAAAACAGAAAGCTCCTACAGGAGCTTTCTGTTTTACTGTCACCTTGCATTAAGCAGTCACCTGTTCTAAGCCCCTAATAATCAACACAATTCAGTGGTCATAATAGAGGGGTTTTACTGTATACACATTCTTGGCAAACTGTGTAGATCCTGATCTGAGGGCTCATGGAGGTTCCCTCTAATCAGGATTATATGCAGCTAATATTGTAACTGTAATAAATACTGGTTATTTTTTCAAAAGTGGAATAGTCCATAAATATTATATAATATTTCAGCATTGTAATGCCAAATGGTAAATCCATTTCTTCACAGACTCCAATTAAAATGCTAGTGGTGAGACCATGATAACATTTGCAAAGAGTTTGGATCCTGATGAAAAGCAGCATAATGCGGGGTCTCATCAGGATCCAAACTGTTTGACACTCTGAACCTTTTTTGACAAGAATTTTTTAATTCTATTTTTAGAACAGCAGCAGACTACGAAGTCTTGATGTTGCTGACGAAAAAATTACCCAGTATGCAAAGAGTCAAGAGGTCTTATATTGTATTAACCCATTTATCCTTTTTTACACCTTTATCTCATTCCTCCATTGTTGACAACAATGTTGTTGTTGTTGTTTCTAAGAATGATCTGCCATGTAAAATGCTGCATCATTCCATTCCTTGCAATCTCTGGTCAACATCACTCAACTCAGCTCATTGTTGGGAGGATGTTTTCCACAATTTAAGAACAGTCATGAATATGCACCATATACGGTAAAACCTCTCTATTACGATCACTAAATTGTTTTAATTAGTTGGTATTTACGACAGGTAATTGCTTAAAGCAATGTGACAGTAAAACAGAAAGCTCCTGTAGGAGCTTTCTGTTTTACTGTCACCTTGCTTTAAGCTGTCACCTGTCATATATTCAATCAATTGACCTTCGTTTTAGTGGTCGTTATAGTGAGGATCTACTGTATATCTTTATATATCCTGGGAACAGTAACATAAAGCAAGCTGAAAGTAAAGTAGAATGCTTTTACTTTCAACCTGTTGACAGCGATTGCATGTCTTCTAAACTAGAAACAAGCTATGAGGTAAAAGAATTAACATAACTTTAGATAAGATAAGTGTATAAATATTTTAATTATTCACAAAGCCTGATGCTGTTACTACTCATTAAAAGGCTAAGCACCCATTTAAACTCGGCATTTCATCTAAATCCCAACTTATTGGAACTGATGATATTTATTTAACCTTAGGATTACCCCAGAGAAAATGTATGTGAGATCACGGCGTGATCTCGCCGAGATCTCACTTGAGCAAGGTGGGATGTGAGATATCAGTCGATATCTGACATAAACTTGCGTGATTCATGTGATATCTCACTTGTCAAGTGAGATATCACATGCAATGTGATATCCCACCTTTGTCAAGCGTGATCTCACTTGCAAATAAAATTTTCAGATTAGATTTTAAAAATTACAAATAAAAATGATACTGAATTTTTTGCTTTAGAAAATATGATGAAGGGAAATAACTCTTAGCAATATTGATGCTAGAGTAATGACATCATTAATGGCATTTTCTTTTATCCATCTCTTTCCATTTATGATATTCCATTTCACTAGCTTTAGTAGAACTAGAGTTATCTTCAGGACAAGAACATATGACAAAGGGAAATAACTCCAACAAATTTGATGCCAGAGTTATGACCCTTTTCAGTGGCCCTTTCTTTATTAATCTCTTCTTCTATATTTAATTTCATTTTAAAGCATCTTTAGAACTGAAGTACTCAGGAGTTATCCTCTTGAGAGGAAAATATGACAAAGGGGAATAACTCAAAATATGTTGATGCCAGAGTCATAACCCTTTTAAATAGCTCTTTCTGTCATCAAACTCTGTTTATATATGAATTTTCATTTAATTAGCATCAGTAGAACTTGAGTTATAAGCATGGATAAGAACAAATGACAAAGGGAAATAACTCCCTTTATATTGATACCAGAGTTATGACCCTTGCAAGTGGCACTTCCTCTGATCAAGTTCTTTCCATGCATGAAAGTTCATGTCCCTAGCATAAGTAGAATTGGAGATATCTTCTTGACAAAAAGTGTGACAGACAGAATATATGTAATATTTGCTATAATTGTAAGTTTCACAAAACAGTGAATATTATAGACACCTGCTCACAACAATCAGAGGTCAGAGATTGAAAGTTGTCTGTTTATCTATACTTTAAAATGTGAATGTGGCAAAATTTAAAGACTCCAAACCAGTTCAGACTCCTGACAAAAGATTCATGGTAAGTTACATAACTTCCATAAATACAATTTTATCATGAGCATAATATATTTTGGATATTTATATTATACAAACAAAAGCATGTGGTACCCCACCCACTAGTAGTTAACTATGACACAAGACACATTATGTGTATGCCTTTGCAAGCAGAATACTTGCCAGTTTGGGAAACAGTCAAAAGTATTTCTGTTACTGGAGCCTGTTAGATTTTAACTTAACTTTGTATTAATTTGGAAATATGATATTGTTTTAAGGTGACCTAGTTTAGATCACTTCTAGGGTTAAATCCCGGGTGAGATCTCACCTGAGATCCCAGCTGTGATCTCATGTGAGAATAGGCTGGAATCTCACGACGTGAGAAAATTGTGGTATCTCAGTTGAGATCACAGCCGATATCACGGCTGTGACTTCATCCGGGATCACGACGTGAGAAAATTGCGGGATCTCAGGTGAGATATCACCCGGTATCACGGCTGTGATCTTGCCCGGGATCACGACGTGAAAAAATTGTGGGATCTCAGGTGAGATATCACCCAGAATCACGGCTGTGACCTCACCTGGGATCACGGCGTGAAAAATTGTGGGATCTCAGGTGATATCACAGCTGTGATCTCACCTGAGATTCTGCTAATATCTCACCTGAGATCCCGCAATTTTTTCACGCCGTGATAGCAGGTGAGACTCGGCCGTGATCTTACCCGGGATCTCGCCCATTTTTTCTCTGGGGTACCACATGAATATGCCTTTTTATGCCTTTAATTTATTCCTCCACTGAAGAAAACAGTTCCAATCTATACAGTCATAAATATGTACCATAAGCAATAAATATTTTCTATATTCTAGCAGATGGTAGCTTAAAGCAGACTGAAAGTAAAGCAGAATGTGCCTTTTGGCACATTCTGCTTTACTGTCAACCTGCTTTAAGTGGTCACCTATAGTCAGTACTAGAAACAGGCTATGGTGTAATGGGGTTGAAGAAATGACATATGTAAGAAATTGCTGCAATCAACAAATTAAGCCAACAACAATTGCCTGGCGTGTTATAGGTCAATTGATGGCACTAAGAGGAAAGAAATAGGTTGCCCTGACCCAATTTCCTACTTCATCTTTTACAGCATAATTAGGTAAATGATGAGCAGTCCCAGCAGACAAATGAGTAGTTCTCCTGGTCTCTTTCAACACATTAAGTCTTCCATTAGAGCAAAGAGCAATTCAGCCCATCTGGTATCCGATGATAAATACCATTGCCAGTCAACATGAAATCTCTGCATGCCTAGTTAAAATCATATGCATCACAGCAAAGAGTCTAATTTGAGGAGTCCATCATGCATTGACCTTTCTTCTGCTAACAGCATTAGATTGGCATTTTTTGAAAACAGTGTAGACCCAGATCAGACAGCTCCTAAGGGAGCTGTCTGATATGGATCTACACTGTTTACATATTGATATAGGATCGACTGGACATTCTTTCCTGGGGGAAAACTTTCCATATTTTATTAGTAAATGTAGTAGAATAGATGATAGATGTTCATAGTGGGCAGAGCTTTATATATGAATATTCAGCAGGAAAAGGGTTAAGCTGGGTCATTCTTTGGAGAAGCAAAATGCAGGTCAGAATTAAAGCAGAAAACCCTCTAAATTATGACAAATTCATAACGTAAGTTTGACTATAGAAACAGGAAGTTTGTAAGTAAGACCGTAAAGGAATTGTAAGATAGGTTCTCATTGCTTAATTTTGGGGGTTTTGATTATCTTATATCAAAAGCACAAAAGTATAAGCATAATCAAGCTCATACATACGTTCAAGATGGCCATTTAACCAATTACTCTTTATATATGCCTTTAATTCATTCCTCAAATGAAGAAAATAGGTCCACATTATAGTCATATACAGTTATGAAGCAGGCTGAAAGTAAAGCAGAATGCCTAGAGGTAAATTTTCTTTACTTTTAACCTGCTGTAAGTAGTCACATGTCTTCAAAACAAGAACTAAACTATGGGGTAAAAGAGTTGATACAGAAACATTGATATATCTTGAGAAAGGTGGTTGCTTAATATTAAATGTCCTGCACTAAGATGCAATCTCCAGTTTTAGACTGCTCCGAAATTATTCATTATCGGGACCTTAGATCTATGAGTATGTTGCCCTGTGTTTATACTACTATTATATAAATCCATAAGCCTGTATGCCATTATTTACTACTGTTCATACCCACTGTCTTGTATCTGGAGACACAAGCTGTTGTTGCCCATCTGTTTGTGAAAGCTACTTCTTTTTAACATGTATTGTGCAACATATGTGCATGTATTTATCTATGTCTGATGGCCTAAAGTGCAATTGTATGCTTAATGCCCATAAAACCGATGTGCATTGCAATAAGTTCCATGTCTTAACTGCTTTGGTTCAATAGAAGCTCGTAATGTTAGGCCGATATCTTACCAGGTCCAATAGGCCATCAACAACCATCTTGAGCTTGTAATACTAAAGGAAATACTTTTCTTTAACATTTGATCTCTGAAATTGACAGATTCATCCCAACATCTGAAGGAAGGTGATCCCAATTACTTTTACAGTTTGTTTATCCAGATAAGGCCCCATATTTGATTTGATCTGACCTGATAAAAACTTATTGCTAAGGTGTCTAATACTTTATACCAGCTAGGTTCAAGATAGGTAAGGTTTCCACAATAGATTTGTCTGTTTCAAGTTTCAGATCCATGTCTTCAAGACCCTTGGGAAGAATTAACTAAGTAAATAATCTGAGTGGCAAATATTGCATTTATTGGTACGATAGGAGCTTTCTGCTATACTTTCATCTTGCTTTAACCCTTTCCTCCCTGACACTTTAAATGGACAATTCCAGTCCCCAATTTAGTCTAGGCCATGTTTAGCTTGTCTGTTTTAAGAAAACAACAAGCTATTGTCAACCCTCCAGCGTCACCAGTGGACATATAAGTTGAGGGGTAAAGCACCCGATTACGATGTCAGGGGTTGTGAGTCCGATCCCAAGCCTGACCAAGTCCTCCGAATGAGACTTCAGGGCTGCCATTTCTCCGGATTTTTCCTAAATCTCCAGATTTTTTCCCAGTACATAGTAGCTTAAAGCAGACTGAAAGTAAAGCAGAATGCGCCCTAAGGCGCATTCAGCTTTACTTACAGCCTGCTTTAAGAAGTCGCATGTCAACAAAAACAAGAAAAAGGCTAATAAGTAAAGGTACGATTCGTTAAATCGCACTTGAAAAATGCAAGTTTGGAAATCTTAGGATTTTTCATGTCAACTTATGGCAGCCCTGAGACTTTATAAACCGAGGTCCAATGTATCAGAGCTTTACACTGGACATCCAAAAGAACCAGAGAACTCTTTTGATAATTAGAGTAGGGCATCGCGTTCTCTAGCTGTATCTGCCCCCTCCCTCTCGGGCGTCCAATTAGCCTATAGATGGCAGAAACGGACGTTAACAAACAAAACAAAAATCATTCAGGTGTCTGAAATCTTGAGGTTGACCATAAGTTTGGAACTACATGTGATACAGACTTTATATTTGGTATGTGTACTTTTAACTCAAGATGCTCTTCTGCTCAGAACAACATTGGTCATGTTTGACAAAGGTCAATGTCTTGAAGAAAATTTAACATTGGTCATAACTTTGAAACTGCATGTAAACCTGGCTTCATATTTGACATGTGTACTAAACACAAGAAGCTCTTGACAAAGGTCAAGGTCATTTAGAGCCCCAAAATAGACAGAGGGACAACTATAGTCAAGACAGATGAAAGCAATAATCACTGTTCCTTCTCCATTAACCCTTAGCCTGCCACTCACGACTATAGCTCCATATGCAAACAGCTTGGATCCGGATGAGACGCCGAGTAACTCGGCGTCTCATCCGGATCCAAGCTGTTTGACACTCGGACAACATTTTCAGCAATTTTGAGCAACTTTGAAGCACTTTGAAACTTGAAGCAGACAAGAAATATAGCAGACGACAATTTATTTGGCGGGCTAAGGGTTAATTAGGATCACCAAACAGACAAGCGTTGACACCCACATGCTGTGCTCATGTTGAGTATTTACGGATTCTTAGTCAATGTATTGCAATATGACAAACAGTGTTAGTGTAATTTTCACATGTACACTGTTTGTAATGATGCATAAAGGTGTCAGAAGGGGCTTATGTGGAGGGAAGGGGGTCCAAAGGGGCTTATGTGGAAGGAGGGGTAAATTTGATTTGATTTGTTATGATTTTACGTCGCTTTTAACAATATTTCAGTCATATCGTGTCATCCAGTTAATCAGGTGGGGGAAGACCCCAGAAGCCCTTTATGCACTGTTTCAGGCACAAATCAGCAACTGGGTAGAACCACCGACCTTCTGCAAGCTGGATGGCTTCCCAACATGAAGGAGGGTTAAAGATTTCCAATGAGACTTATGTGGATGGAGGGATAAAAGTGTCCAAAGGGGCTTATGTGGATGGAGGGTAAAGGTATCCAAAGGAGCTTATGTTGATGGAGGGTTAAGGTGTCCAAAGGGGCTAATGTGGATGGAGGTTAAAGGTGTCCAAATGGGGCTTATGTGGATGGAGGATAGTAAAGGTGTCCAAAGGGGCTTATGTGGATGGCGGGTAAAGGTGTCCAAAAGTGCTTATGTGGATGGAGGGTAAAGGTGTCCAAAGAGACTTATGTGGATGGAGGGTAAAGGTGTCCAAAGGGGCTTATGTGGATGGAGGTAAATGTGTCCAAAGGGGCTTATGAGGCTGGAGGGTAAAGGTGTCCAAAGGGGCTTATGTTGATGGAGGGTAAAGGTGTCCAAAGGGGCTTATGTGGATGGAGGGGGGTAAAGGTGTCCAAAGGGGCTTATATGGATGGCAGGTAAAGGTGTCCAAAAGTGCTTATGTGGATGGAGGGTAAAGGTGTCCAAAGAGACTTATGTGGATGGAGGTAAATGTGTCCAAAGGGGCTTATGTGGATGGAGGGGGGTAAAGGTGTCCAAAGGGGCTTATATGGATGGCAGGTAAAGGTGTCCAAAAGTGCTTATGTGGATGGAGGGTAAAGGTGTCCAAAGAGACTTATGTGGATGGAGGTAAATGTGTCCAAAGGGGCTTATGAGGATGGAGGGTAAAGGTGTCCAAAGGGGCTTATGTTGATGGAGGGTAAAGGTGTCCAAAGGGGCTTATGTGGATGGAGGGGGGTAAAGGTGTCCAAAGGGGCTTATATGGATGGCAGGTAAAGGTGTCCAAAAGTGCTTATGTGGATGGAGGGTAAAGGTGTCCAAAGAGACTTATGTGGATGGAGGTAAATGTGTCCAAAGGGGCTTATGAGGATGGAGGGTAAAGGTGTCCAAAGGGGCTTATGTTGATGGAGGGTAAAGGTGTCCAAAGGGGCTTATGTGGATGGAGGGTAAAGGTGTCCAATGAGGCTTATGTGGATGGAGGGTAAAGGTATCCAAAGGAGCTTATGTTGATGGAGGGTTAAGGTGTCCAAAGGGGCTTATGTGGATGGAGGTTAAAGGTGTCCAAATGGGGCTTTTGTGGATGGTGGATAGTAAAGGTGTCCAAAGGGGCTTATGTGGATGGCGGGTAAAGGTGTCCAAAAGTGCTTATGTGGATGAAGGGTAAAGGTGTCCAAAGAGACTTATGTGGATGGAGGGTAAAGGTGTCCAAAGGGGCTTATGTGGATGGAGGTAAATGTGTCCAAAGGGGCTTATGAGGCTGGAGGGTAAAGGTGTCCAAAGGGGCTTATGTTGATGGAGGGTAAAGGTGTCCAAAGGGGCTTATGTGGATGGAGGGGGGTAAAGGTGTCCAAAGGGGCTTATGTGGATGGCAGGTAAAGGTGTCCAAAAGTGCTTATGTGGATGGAGGGTAAAGGTGTCCAAAGAGACTTATGTGGATGGAGGTAAATGTGTCCAAAGGGGCTTATGAGGATGGAGGGTAAAGGTGTCCAAAGGGGCTTATGTTGATGGAGGGTAAAGGTGTTCAAAGGGGCTTATGTGGATGTAGGGTAAAGGTGTCCAATGAGGCTTATGTGGATGGAGGGTAAAGGTGTCCAAAGGGGCTTATGTGGATGGAGGGTAAAGGTGTCCAATGAGGCTTATGTGGATGGAGGGTAAAGGTGTCCAAAGGGGCTTATTTCGATGGAGGGTAAAGGTGTCCAAAGGGGCTTATATGGATGGATGGAGGGTAAATATTACCAAAGGGGCTTATGAGGATGGAGGGTAAAGGTGTCCAAAGGGGCTTATGTGGATAGAGGGTCAATATTACCAATAAGTCTTATGTGGATGGAGGGTAAAAGTGTCCAAAGGGGCTGATGTGGATGGATGGTAAAGGTGTTCAAAGAGGCTTATGTGGATGGAGGGTAAATATTACCAATAAGTCTTATGTGGATGTTGGGTAAATGTGTTCAAAGGGGCTTATGTTGATGGAGGGTAAATGTGCTCAAAGGGGCTTATGTGGATGGAGGAGGGTAAAGGTGTCCAAAGGGGCTTATGTGGATGGAGGGTAAAGGTGTCCAAAGGGGCTTATGTGGATGGAGGGTAAAGGTGTACAAAGGGGCTTATGTTGATGGAGGGTAAAGGTGTCCAAAGGGGTGTATGTGGATGGAGGGTAAATGTGTCCAAAGGGGCTTATGTGGATGGAGGGTAAATGTTTCCAAAGAGGCTTATGTGGAGGGAGGGTAAAAGTTGTCCAAAGGTGCTTATGTGGAGGAAGTGGCACGGTGTCCAAAGGGGCTTATGTTGGGGGAGGGGTAAAGGTGTTCAAAGGTGCTTATGTGGAGGAAGTGGCAACGGTGTCCAAAGGGGCTTATGTTGAGGGAGGGGTAAAGGTGTTCAAAGAAGCTTATGTGGAGGAAGTGGCAATGGTGTCCAAAGGGGCTTATGTTGAGGGAGGGGTATAGGTGTTCAAAGAGGCTTATGTGGAGGAAGTGGCAAAGGTGTCAAAAGAGGCTTATAAGGAGGGAGGGGTAAAGGTGTCCAAAGGCTTATGAGCGCGTATGTCCAAATGGGCATATTTTGTCTAAAGGGGCTTATTTGGAGTGAGGTGTTAATGTGTCCAAAAGGGGCTTTTGAGAAGAGAGGGGCAAAGGTGTCCAAAGTATGTGGAGGGAGGGATAAAGGTGTCCAATGGGGCTTATTTGGACCTCAGGAGGGAGGGGGAAAGGTATCTAAAGGGGCTGAAATATGATGGAGGGAATGGTTAAGCATGTTCCAATGTTACTTCAACAGCCTATAGATTTCTAACATACCTTATGACCATATTTTGTTTTACATTACTTGTAATTGAAATGGCAGCATGTCCATTTCTCTGCGACACATTTAATTTATCATTAACCACTTCACTGCTATGATGTGTTTCAAACAAATGCTGTTTCCGTTTATTTCCCATAGCCAAATTGACTAAAGTCATAACGTAATGAGTTTCAAACAGTTTGGATCCTGATCAGACACCACAGTACACTGCCACTGATCAGGCTCCAAACTATTTGCAAATAACCAATTAATGTACTTGTGTTATTAATAAGCCAGTGTAATTAGAAAGGGTTAACTCTCATCATATTGACTCTCCCTTCCATATTGTTGCCTCGTTACAATCTGATGTCAAACAGTCTGGATCCAGATGAGATGCTAAGTTATTTGGCATCTCATCTGGTCTGTATCCAAACTGCCTTTAACAGTACTCAATGCTTTGTCATTAGCAAATTAGAGGTTAACTCTTGGCATGCTAGCTGTGAAATCATGATAACCTGTTCAAACAGTTTGGATCCTGATGAGACGCCGCACAATGTGGCGTCTCATTAGGATCCAAACTATTTGACACTCTTTTAAAAATAAATTTTATTCCTTGAACAGCAACTGTTGGTGACAGTTATTGGATCTGAAATAACTACCCAGCATGCAAAGCGTAAATGTCACAAGCATGTTGCATTGCAATCGCAATCAGTCAAAGGAGAAATTTCCTCTTCGTTTCATTTGTGCAAATTGACAAATTAATGCTTTCCTTCATTTGTGTTCAGAGTGAACTTGACCTTGTATTTTGACATCCTTTGAAGAAGAATGGTCATGTTATACTAAATCAACCCTTTCCTCCATAGGAGGAGCACCTTTTAATGTGCTTACTTACAGAGCTTAAGACAAGGGGAGTATTTCAAAAACTAAAATCTTTGTTTCTGCATCCAACCCTATGGTGTTTCTACTCATTAGAATCGTCTCTTCGAGGCGATTCTTATGAGTAGTTACACTATAGGATTTGGTGCTGAAATGAGTAGGAAAATGTTGGATTTGTTCAGTTTACTCCCTCTTCTCTTACTTATTCCCCATAGACTTGCTTTTTCACAATGCTTTAGGCAGCCACCTGCCTTACTTAACCAATTACTCCATAGATACACATTTTCACACATTTCTCCACTGAAGAAAATAGCTCCACTTTATACAACTCTGAATATGCACAATAAGTATTTTATATATCCTAGTAGCAAATTATTAAGCTTTAATCAGGCTAAAAGTAAAGCAGAATTGTGAGATTAAACGAGACTTACCGACAAAGGAGGGAAGTTGAAGTTTGATCTGGATTTTGTGTAACACCTATAAGACCCCGGTTTACTTCTGTTGTTGAAGCACGTTTCAGTTTTGATATGTTTTAGTCAATGTCATTTCAAAGCAGAATGGGCATTTGGGCATATTCTGCTTTACTTTCAAGCTGCTTTAAGTGATTACCTTTATATTTTCAATACTAGAAATAGATTATGGGATAAGGGATTAAGATTGAATTCATATATACTTTGTTTACAGAATCTTTAACCCTTTCTGTGCTGAAGACAGAACATAGTAAAACCTCTCTATCATGACCACAACATTGTTTTAGTTATTTAATTAGGCGCTTATGACAGGTGACTGCTTAAAGAAAGGTGCAGGGCTCCAGATAAGAGGTAGTTATTTCAACAAATCCAACATTTTCTCACTCTTTTTAGAACCAAATCCTATGGTGTTACTACTCATTAGAATCGTCTCGAAGAGACGATTCTAATGAGTAGTGACACCATAGGGTTTAATTCAGAAATAAAGATTTTAGTATTTGAAAAACTACCCTTATCTAGTGCTCTGAAGGTGGCTGAAAAACAGAAAGTTTAAGCATGCAGCCACCTGTCTTTTATACAATCAGTTAGCCTTGTTTAAGGAGGTCGTAATTGAGAGCTTTTACTCACAGTATTTTTCAAACAGTGTATTCCCTGATCAGGGTCTGCACAGTTTCATTTCTATTTTTATAAATATTTTCTGAAAAGTGTCACAAAATTCAACATGACCTGATTATTTTTCAAAAGAGGAATAGTCCATATCAAACTTGCAGCATAAATAGGGTTAATATACAGGGAAGATGTGAAGGTCCTGAGCTCCAGATAAGGGGGGTATTTCAAAAACTAAAATCTTTATTTCTGAATTAAACCCTATGGTGTCACTACTCATTAGAATTGTCTCTTCGAGACGATTCTAATGAGTAGTAACATCATAGGATTTAGTGCTAAAATTAGTGAGAAAATGTTGAAATTGTTCAATTTACTCCCTCTTATCTGGAGTCATTATTATTATTATTATTATACCTCAGAGTCTTGAGGTTACAGCAATCATTTTACTTCTGTCTTTTCAGAGTCACTCGCCATTCACTGAACAGATCAACACATATCTTACAGCCATCCAACAACCTGCAATCTCAATCTAAGGGACAAGAGAGAATTAAATACAAAATGCCTAGGACCAAATAACACCCAGCTCCATGGAATAAACCTCTGGATATACATCAACAGAGATAAATTGAGGATCCACGGCTATCACGATTCCATAGCAGTGCCTGAAGCACCCTGTGACATCCAATAATACGAGAGAATCTCTGCTACCATACATAGACTGGCAAACCTTTTTATCAGTGTACACACCTTCTATGCAAATCAATCATAAATATGCAGAAGAACTAACGAAATCTCACGGTTTGCCATTATTTCATTTTCACGGCGCTAATGCCTATAATAGCAGAATTTCATAGTGATTACACTACTAGGTATATGGGGTATTCCCACCTTTATTGGAAATCATGTCAGTTCCATGGTAAACATGCCGTAATTAGACCAAGAGTTAAAGCATTGGCACAAATCATACACAACGACATGAAAATCAATTAAACTCCCCATTATCTCCAATTTCAGACAAAAGAACTTAATGCTATAGGGTAATATGAAGTTACGTTAAAACAAACATGTTTACTCATATCACCCGACATAACACTGGGGGAAAATCTATAGAATAAAAAAAGGTGCTCTTCCTCTGGGAATATAAATTATATGTTAAATCTGAAATGTCTCAGATTTTGTGGCTAAGATTCTTCCATGTAACCCTAATAATGTGTCTAAATTTCCCAGAAATCAATTCCTCCGTATTACTGACAGACACTGTCAACAAGTCCAACACAGAGTCCCCTCTCCTCCCTCCATACAATGGAACAGTCCAGCTACATTTCCAACCAGCATCAATCAATGAGCTCATACAAGGCTGCAATATCACAGTCTATTTTAATTGTTCCTTGGAAGACAGTGGTGACAAAAATGGAGGAGAAAAATATGACATAAATGGAAGCGTGTATACAGCTAGGGTGGTGTCGGGGAGTGATAAAATAGTACAGTTTGTGATTCCTGCTGATATGGTAGTAGAAAATACGGAACTTCATGACAAGACTGGTCCGTATCTGACACACGATCTTAAATTTCCCATCCAGCTAAATGGTGTTAACAATTTCACAGTACAAGCCATGCACATGGGCTATGTGACAGTGTTTGTGACTATTTTCAGTACCGGCTCGTTAGTTATGGCGAAGTCCTCTCAGACGTCCCAGGTTGTTGGACAGGCCGACTACAGAGTCACTGTGATGCTACGACAAAAACCGGCGGATTTTGTGTTTGATTGTTCGGCAGCTGCCGTGGCAATTCTAATTAGTTTTGGAATAGGATGTGTTACGGATACAGTAAACTTAAAACGACAGTTGAAATACCCGGTGTCTCTCGTGATTGGCTTCTGTTGCCAGTTTCTCCTTATGCCTGTGGTAAGTATAATTTAACCCTTCCCCCCCATAGAAGCGACTTTTAGCGCATTTAATCTATTCCTCCGTTGAAGAAAATAGTTCCAATTTCTACAGTCATGAACATGTACCATAAGAAATATTTTATAAATCCTTGCAGATGGTAGCTTAAAGCAGACTGAAAGTAAAGCAGAATGTGCCCTAAGGCACATTCTGCTTTACTTTCAACCTGCTTTAAGTGGTTACCTATCTTCAAAATTAGAAACAGACTATGGAGTAATAGGCTAACCCATTTATGCCTGGATATTGCAATGAACTTACCCCGTGCACTTGCTGGAAGCGTTCAATATAGGTATGCAAGGATGCACTAAAGACACTGCAGTGTTTGCCCATATAGCTGAGCAATTCATATGAATAGAAAACCGTGCAGACCCTGATGAGACGCAGCATTATACCAGGGCTCCAGATAAGGGGAGTATTTCAAAAACTAAAATCTTTATTTCTGTATTTAACCCTATGGTGTCACTACTCATTAGAATCGTCTCGAAGAGACGATTCTAATGAGTAGTAACACCATAGGATTTCGTGCTGAAATAAGTGAAAAAAATGCTGAGTCGTTCAGTTTACCCTCTCTTATCTGGAGCCCTGTTATACTGTATCTCAGCTGGGTCTCCATGGTTTGCCAGTGTCCTCTTTAGTATTCACCAGGTTTAAATGGGTTTAAATGGGTTTAAAACCCTTTCTTCTGCATAAGAATACTTTTATCCCTTCCTCTGCAAAACTGCCATATGACGCCCTCTACCAAGTTCTGATAAATCCTCTAAAATAATAATTTAAAATGATTGTGATCAATACAGGGAGCTAGCTCAGCACCTCAAAACAAGATGAAAGAAAAGCATAAAGCACAGGATATTAATTTCTGCTTTTACTTTGATTTTATTGTAAGCATTCCACTGTCTTTAAAGACATTTTTCAAATAACCATAAATGCTTCATCAATTGATATAGGTGTTTTGCAGGTATGACTATAAAGAGTCCAATACCCCATAGTCATATACAATCTGAGCAAGTTTGAGAAAGGTTGGATAAAAATTGTGGCCTCTAGATTGTAAACACTGTCAGATTTTTAATACATCAAGGGCAGATAACCCTTGACCTATAGATCCCATTTCATCAAAAATTAAACTCATCTGAGAATTTATGGTTATATACAATCTGAGCTAGTTTGAGAAAGATTGGATAAAAATTGTGGACTCTAGAGTGTAAACACTGTTAGATATGGCATTTTCAGCAATTTAAGGGCAGATAACTTATGATTTTTTTTGTTCCATTTCAACAAAAATCGAACTTATCTAAACTCTAATGATCATATACAATCTGAGCAAGTTTAACAAAGATTGGATAAAAATTGTGGCTTCTAGAGTGTAAACACTAAAATTGCTGACGACGAGGGATGAACGATGAATGACAGACGACAGTCGCCGGACATTCAAGGATTGTAAAAGCTCACCCTGAGCAAGCTCAGGTGAGCTAAAAAACCAAAATGTTCCTTGTGGTATCTGCAGATATACATTAAATTTTGTATATGCAAATAACAAATAATTTGTAAGAAATATTAAGTTGGGGGGGGGGGGGGGGGGGGTACAGTAAAAGAGCAACCATTCAAATAAAGAAGCCAATAGATTTCTGAAGACATAAAAGTTTAATGTAATGCAATGACAAAAGTAATGCAGAAAAGTCTATATATATATTAACCCTTTTCCCCCTAATAGCCTGTTTCTAGTATTGAATATGGGTGTCCACTAAAGCAGGTTGAAAGTAAAGCAGAATGCGCCTTAAGGCGCATTCTGCTTTACTTTCAGCCTGCTTTAGGCTATCATATTCTAGAATATAGAAAACATTTCTTATGATACATATTCACGACTGTATAAATTGGAACTTTTTTCACCGGCGGAGGAATGAGTTAAATGTGCTAAAAGGCGCCTCCATGGGGGAAAGGGTTAAGAGCTATCTGCATTACATTGTTCTGCATTATGCTGCAACTAGCTGTCTTACAGAAGCTCTATGAATAGTTTTTGTTTTGTAATGATACAGAATGCTCATCATAGGTTCAACTGTAACAAATCATAACCTCTGAATAATTCATGAGTACCAATTTGAAATATCTATCCATCACAGGGGCTCCAGATAAGAGGGAGTAAACTAAATGTTTCCAGTAGGTTTTTCCTTTACGTCCTCCACCAAACTTTATGCTGTGACTACTGTAATCAGATGAGTTGTCTCAAAGAAACGATTCCAATGAGTAGTCCCAGCATACATATATAGAGGTGTGGTGGAGACATAATAACAATGTGAAATTATGTCCTTTTTCTTGGTGCTATATATGTATATATGCAACAAAAGATACTACCAAAAATACAGCTTTCAAATTGCAAAACAACATTCTGATAGTTTGCATGCATGCTACCAACAGATTTTAAGGTTAAACAGCAGGATCTATTTATGTGTATATACTAGAGTTCAAAACCAAATTCAGATTTTAGGTTGACAACACTTTCAGCAGACAGTATAGTTACTCAGTGTAAAAAAAATCTGCATCACCAAGAACTTGGAAAAGAAGTATCAGCCAAAGAAATAAAAGGTGTACCTGAATGACCTTGACCTGGTTGCCTAGGTTTGTATTTCAGAGAGTGGCCATCAATGATGCTACATGCAAAGTATTGGCCTTATCGACTGAAAAAACTGAATTCAAATATATAATCTGTCAAAGACTAAAGCTTTAACCTAAAAAATTTACCTTTAACCTTAGTCAAGTCCTTGACCTTGATTCCAAGGTCAGTTACGTATGATGTTTAGTATTTGATTAAGAGAACTAATTAGTATGTTTACTAGCAGGATTTAAGAGGAAATCATTGAAATCAATACATGTATCTGGTCAGCCAAGTTCAAACAACTTTAACCCTTTCACTATTTGACAAATGACACCGGCTTAAAAATTTAAAATGTCTTTTGTTGAAATTCTTTGTCTGACCCTTTACATTTAGTAGAGTAGAATTTATACTATTAGAGTGACAAACAGATTGCATCCTGATCAGGCCCCATATGTTGTGGGACCTGATGTTGGTCCAAACTATTTGCAAAACACATCTACAGTAGTTAAAGGGTACCCAGTGTCAATATTTGAACTATTATTAAGTCATCACAGTGCTATTTAAGCCAATTTAGTGACCATTTAAAAAGGGCAGATTTTGACCCTATCGATGCTGACTTTTTAAATGAACTCTTCCCTTCTCCAATAAATTGCCTCAAATCCAGGGCTTCAGATAAGGGGAGTATTTCAAAAACTAAAATCTTTATGTCTGTATCAAACCCTATGGTGTCACTACTCATTAAAATCGTGTCAAAGAGATGATTCTAATGAGTAGTCACACTATAGTGCTATTGAGTTCAGACATCTCCTGCCTTTAACCCTCTTACCACCAAAATATCTTCTGCATTGATAGTGTAGTCTGCAATATTTTTAAAGTCAACTTTATAGGGCTGTTATATGAGTGTCAAACAGTTTGAATCCGTAACAGGCGCCGCGTTATGCGGCATCCAATCAGGATACAAACTGTTTACAAAGTCACCTTTGGCCCCATTGGCATTGAAAGAATACAGAATATCTCGAGATCTGTCTACAGTACAGTAAAACCTCTCTATTACGACCACTAAATTATGTTAATTATTGGGGTGTTTATGATAGGTGACCGCTTAAAGCAAGGTGACAGTGAAACAGAAAGCTCCTTTAGGAGCTTTCTGTTTCAATGTCACCTTGCTTTAAGCTGTCACCTGTCAATCAATTAGCCTTCGTTTTAGTGGTCGTTATAGCGAGGTTTTACTGTATTTCCAATGAACTTTTTTTTCTCAAATGCTGGTGCTAACTGATCTATTTCAAGGATGGTACATGCATGTGTGTCTTCATGCTATTAGACGAAGTGTCATTGTCAAAGATGTCAAATTCTAACAACTGTTTTCCATTAACGCAACGAATCTTATAACGGGAACATCAAAGAAATCTTGTCACCTCATCCATGTGAAGTGTTTCTGTTTTATGCTTGATAATATCACCATAAAGATACTATTCCTGATTCTATCTTAACTTAATTGACTTGGTACACTCAACCTAAGAAACCTAAAGCATACCATATTGTATAACTAATTCAAGGCATTAGGGACAGATTAATGAAGGGCAAAAGCAAAGTCCCAAAATTAAAGAGCCTTCTGCTTTATTTTTGCCCAGCAATTCAAATACCTGCCTTTTGAGAGATCCATGCTCGCTCACATAATGACTACTGTATAAAGGTCGTATTGCCATTGTACCTTTTAATCTGTCTGGTAGATCTACTAAAAGAGTAGAAAACAAGAAGGCGATGATGGCTCACAGTATACCCCTGTTTAAACGTACACCCCTCTAATAAATGCCCCCCTCCAAATATTTTTTTCTAAAGTTCGAATTTTCAACAAAACAAAACTTACGTGTCAAACAGTTTGGATCCTGAAGAGATGTCCCGTTGAACCACATATCATTTGGATCCAAACTGTTTGCAAGGATTAAACTGTTTCATTTTTAATGTGCAAAGAGTTAAATACTTAAACCAGAAACTTAATTTTTTGACTCCTGCATTGCCCCCAGGGGCATTTAAACAGAGTTACAAGCTAGGTATATCAGGAGTTGCTCATGGCAGAATCATTTCCTCAAGAGACCAATGCCTGGCTATGTACAGTCAAAACTCTACTGAGTGATCTGTCAGTATTTGCAAACATGGAAATCTACAAGGGCTCCATGGTGGCTGCTAAATACAGGACAAAAGTAATGCAGAAAGCTCCAGTGAAGGGACTTTTTGCATTATAGTTACACCCAAGGTAGCTGCTTTAAGCTATAACACTTATAAGTCTTGTACTAAAGAGTATATCGCCTTAACTAAATACTGCCCATGCATCTTTTATAATATTATCTTTTCCTCAGTGCAAGTTTGATTTCCCTACTGGCAAAGTTTCGGCCAATTCTGCTCCTCTGAGTTTCTTTTCATACGTCATTTTGAGGCAAAATTAAACAGAAAGACGGACAGATGAACAAAAGTAAATTATGGCTATTCATAAAACTTTAGAAAATCGGAAAAAAACCCATACATATAATGGAAGTTGCTACTGGTGAAATGACGAGGAGCCCACCCGCAAGTCAAGAGATGCTACGGTGGGAAGTCATCAAAGCTCTCCCTCCTGCATTTATTGTCTCTAAGTGATGATGATAAATAATTCAGTGACATAAAATCTCATACACACACATTTGCTGTAGTGGGATCTGTCATAGAAGCTTCCCCTGACACATGTGATTTCTGGAAGTGGATAAAAAGGCCTCATCTGAGCAGCTCTACAATAGCAGGACATGTCCAACTGGGGAATTGCAAGACATAATCCATCCCAAGTTCTCAAATATTTTGCCCTACAAATTGACTTTGCAGTTTAATGGTATTTAACCCATTCCTCTGAAGAGAATTTTGAATACCTTTACTTTCACCTAAATAGTTTATAAAGTTATGAAAATCTATCCACAGAAATGTGTTCCATATTCTAGCAGATGGTAGCTTAAAGCAGGCTGAGAGTAAAGCAGAATGCACCTTAAGGTGCATTCTGCTTTACTTTCAATCTGCTTTAAGAGGATAAATCTGTCTTCAAAACTAGAAACGGGTTGTGTAGTAATGGGTTAATATTAAAGACAATTGACTGATTCAAGCAAGATGGAGTAAAGCAGAAAGCTATGAGAGCTTAAAGTTCTGTTTTACTTGCATGTTGCTTTAAGAAGCCACCTTTAACTCCATTTCCTGCACTTGTGCCAATAGGGTGTTTGTTAAAGTTTAATTTTAAACAACTTGTTTTCATATTTAATAAAATTGAAAAATACTAATATTTTGGAGATCCATACAGGCATAATATGCCAATAATTGGAAATTGTCCTGAGATTTTTTTTGGACAGTGAAATTTGGTTGCCAATCTTAATTTGATGTAATGCAAAATATGTCTGCCTAACTCTCCATGATAGTCTGTCTCTTATAAAGGATTTGTGGCAGAATTCAAACACAAAGTTCAATGTAAACACATCTTTTGTGAAACTACGGATTCAAATTAAATGTTTATGCTATTCCATTATTATTTGTGTTTGGAGAAGGAAACATCAACAAAGTGTGTTACTTGTGTAAATTAAGCAATCATTTATAAATAAACAAGTAAAGACATCTGTGATGAAAAGTAACTGCTAATTAAGTAATGCAGAAGTAAAAGCAATGCAGAAAGCTCCTTCATTAAGCTACCACCAATCCTTATAGATTAGTTCTGACTGTGCGATATGAAAGTTTGACTGTATTATAGTTTCTACACGAGAGAAAATGTTTCCATAACAGCTACATAATGTTTACATTAGTCAACCTTGTAGACTAGTCTGCCCAAATACAGACACTAGTATTTTCTACCTTCTTCATGCATAAGCTAATAATATAACCTAACAAGCACAATGGCATGATCCATCCAAATAAATCGAGCCATAAATGGGTTAAAAGCTTCTCGTGATTCTAGTACAGTACGGCGAAATCTTGGCAATGAAAGAATCAAGAAAAAAGTATTTGATTGGTCTAAATTGCCTTGGGAAGAGGCAAGGAATACAGGGATAAGCGTGGCTGCTCCATTTACACAGCAATTTTCATCACTCTTGACTATTGGTTATATGATTTCCAATACATATACCGTATCGCTGTGTCTAGCAAACAAAGCACCGGAGTTATTTTCTAAATATATCACCACCAATAATTTGTCTTTTAAAAGCAAGTGCCCAGAAACCAAATGAGTCCATATATATATCACTGCAGCTAGTGGGTAGAGTGTTCAGAGATCCGTATCAGGGGAATATTTAACCCATTACACCATTAACCCGTTACCCCATAAATACTCCTTTTTATGCCTTAAAATTATTCCTCCACTAAAGAACATAGTTACACTTTATATAGTAATGATTGCATACAGTGAGAAATATTTTCTATATTCTAGCAGATGGTAGTTTAAAGCAGACTGAAAGTAAAGCAGAATGTGCCTTAAGGCACATTCTGCTTTACTTTCAACCTGCTTTAAATGGGCACATGTCTTCAAACCTAGAAATGGGGTAATGGGTTAATATGCCCTTTTACACTTTCAATTAGTCAAACACTAAGAAAAGTAATCATCTGTGTATTATATTTCTTAACGGCTACCATCAACTTTCCAATCTCAGACATTGCTAGATGTTCATGTGTAAACAGAGGTCAGACTTCTAGAAATAATTGCAGCATTCACGCCTATCAAGCAAATCATGAACCATTAACCTATCAGCCCATTTTTATGCCTTTTTACATCTTTAATTTATTCCTCCACAGAAGATAATAGTTCCCCTTTATAATATTTATAATAAGAAATAATTTCTATATCCTAGCAGATAAAAGCTTAAAGCAGGCTCAAAGTAAAGCAGATTGCGCCTTATAAGGCAGAACTATTTTTGAGTAATGCAGAAAGTTCCTTCAGGAGCTGACAGCATTACTTTTGCTCTACATCAAGCAGCAACCTGTCTTAATTTAGATATGCAGGCTTCTTCAATAAATCCATGGCTGCTTAACACATTACACCATAAACATGCCTCTTTACGCCTTTAATCTATTCTTCCACAAAAAAATAGTTCCACATTATACAGTCATGAATTTGCACCATAAGAAATATTTTTATATCCTAGCTGATGGCGGCCCGTCCGTAACTGAAGCGCTTTCAACATGCTGTAAGTGGCAGGGCTCCAGATAAGGGGAGTAATCTGAACAAAACCAACATTTTCTCACTTATTTTAGCACAAAATCCTATGGTGTTACTATTCATTAGAATCGTCTCTTTGAGACGATTCTAATGAGTAGTGACACCATAGGGTTTAAAACAGAAATAAAGATTTAAAAGTTTGAAATACTCCCCTTATCTGGAGCCCTGAAGTGGTCACTAGGAAGAGGCCATGGGGGTGAAGGGTTAGCGCAGGCTACACTGTAGTTAATAGGCATCTTCTACTGCTAGAATCCTTAACAGTCAGATAATGAGACAAGAAAACAGGAAAATCAATAGGAAATAGAATTACCCCAGTAAATTCAACTGACTCGACATTTCAGAACCGTTAACCCTTCAAATGCTGTTTTTATCAGGTGTTTTTTTTTTTTAAAAAGTCGACTCGTCCAACTTTGGTTTCCCAGACATACCCCGAGTATAACTATAATCATTTTTATTATAGCTTTAGATTTTTGTAATTTTGATATTTCGTGACCAAACTAACCAGTCGCTCCTGAAAAAACCAACAGCCGGAGGATCTAATTTTGTTCTATGTGCAGTTCCTATGAAAGTACTTTCTCTCACACTTGAAGGCTTGAAAAAACATAAACCATATGCTTCATTTAACTCTTTCCTCCCTGAAACTTTAAATAGACAATTCCAGTTTCCTTTTTAGTTTAGACCATTTCTGACTTTTAAGGGTTGTTTTATCAATGTTTGGCATTAGGACAAACAGTGAAGACCCTGATCAGAGGGCTCCTTTCGGAGCCCTCTGATCTGGGTCTTCACTGTTTGCATAGGACAAGTGTACTATTCACATGTTCACTGTTCGAAAATGACGCCTATATGCGGGACTAGGGTTCAAAGGGTTAAGCTGTATTTTTGTGGTAGAACTGTAGAACTGGATATTACAATGAGATGATGTTGATATCATCTTGCCCATGTTTTATTGCACTCATATGGTCTTAAATACCTCAGAGTTAAAAAGCTGTCAATGAAAATGTTGATATCAGCTCCATTCTTTATTGCCCACTTGATGGTTTAAGACCTGTTACGAAATAAAGAAAAGCAACTTGGTTTGATTTGTTTTGATTTGTTTTGATTTTACGTCGTTTTCAACAGTATATCAGTCATATCGCGACGTCCAGCTAATTATAGGTGGAGGAAGACCACAGAAGTCCTTTATGCACTGTTTTAGGCACACATCGGCAACTGGGTAGAACCACTGACCTTCCGCAAGCCAGCTGGAAGGCTTCCCCACATGAAAAATCCGAACGACCCTACTGGGATTCGAACTCACAGCGGTGAGGAGCTTAGTGATGTAAGTCACAGTGACTATACCACTAGGCCACGGAGGCCCCCGAAAAGCAACTTGGAACATGTTGTAAATATGAATACCGTATGTTATGATTTTGTAAAATACAAAAACTTATGGTCTATACAATCTGAGCAAGTTTGAAGAATATTTGATAAAAATAGTAGCCTCTCTTTCAAAGTTAAAGCCAAATGTGATTTTCACCAATCAAAAGGCAATTAACTTCTAAATGCCTACCGGTAAATCCATAATATAATGGACAAGTTACAGTGGCATTTTCTGTCATGAAGAAAAACCATACCAAGTTTCATACAAAGCTGTGATCAGTTTCAGAGATAATATTTTATAGCTGCAAACAGAAACCAGTGGAAGGATATAAAACACTATCCCTCTGCCTTTTCAGGAGGTTACAACAGAACTGTAGAAACATCCTTCAGGAGCTTTAATTCTGCTTTACTTTTGTTTTGTGTTTATGCAGTAGTCTGTCTTAACCCATAACCCCATAGCTTGTTTCTAGTTTAGAAGACAGGTGACCATACTAGAACTATTTTCTTCAGTGGCAGAATACAATAAAGGTGTGAAAAGGCATATCTATGGAGTAATGGGTTAAGAGAACACCACAAATCTTGACTTAACAGTGACATAACCCATTACCCCATAGGCTGTTTCTAGTTTCCATAATAGGTGACAACTTAAAGCAGATTGAAAGTAAAGCAGAAATGTGCCTTAAGGCACATTCTGCTTTACTTTTAATCTGCTTTAAGCTACTATTTACTAGGATATATAGGAACTATTTCATATGATACATATTCGTGACTGTACAAATTTGTACTATTTTCTTTAGTGGAGGAATAAATCAAAGGCGTAAAAAGCATATTTATGGGGTAATGGATTATATTAATTTTGACTGTTAATTAAAAGCTCATTAATAGCCAGACCAGTTTTGGTCAAAATATGGTATTCCTTAAATTGGTAGGCCTGCTGCTTCTGCAACTCATGCAGTAACCCTTGTCTTAATGCATTCTGACATGAACATTTTCAAACAACTGTCATAACACTGGGAAAGTTCGCATATCAATTATATCGGTGTCAAACACGCGGTATGCCATAATCATCCATATCGATGATAAATGCATTTATCATTCCCAACTGTCCCCCTGAGATGCAGCCTTTTCCAGTAACTCAGCGGTTTGCAAATGTCCTCCTTCTTGAGCCAAGATATTAATAGTTTAATAGACAATTTAAAGGCTTGTATGGAAATATGTACAGTTATAGAGCAGCCAGAATTATGCCATACTGATAGCATATTTGAATATGAATTGACATGATTGTATTTTGGAACATTTCTCTATGTTGACCCAGTATTTTCAGTGAAGAAGACGTTATTGTTTATTGTTTAACTCTTTCCTCCCTGAAACTTAAAATGGACAAATCCAGTTTCCAAAAAGTCTAGTCCATTTCTGAGTTTTAAGGGTTGTTCTTGTCAATGTTTTGCATTATGACAAACAGTGAAGACCCTGATCAGAGGGCTCCTAGGAGCCCTCTGATCTGGGTGTTCTCTGTTTGCTTAGGACACATGTACTATTCACATGTACACTGTTTGAAAAGCACGCCTATATGCGGGACTAGGGTTCAAAGGGTTAAGCAAAACTAAATGTCATGCAGTACATGCAATGAAATGCAGAAAATGATAATCTTCTCAACATAATCCGAGTGGCAAAAACAGTAAAACCTCTCTATAAAACGACCACTAAAAAGAAAGCTAGTCGAAGAGACGATTTAAATGAATAGCAATACTATATTCTGAGTTTATGGCAGAAATAAAAGTTTTAGTTTTTGAAATACTCCCCTTATCTGGAGCTCTGTGAATATGCTGGAATTATGATGTTAACCCCCCTGGGGATCTGTGCTAATTCTAAATAGTGTTTATTCATAATGATTAACCTCGATATTGTACGATTGAACCCTTTACTGTAAACAGATCTTTGTACATGTTTGGAAGCCAATTATCTAATTTGTACCACTATCCTTATCAAATATGGTTAGACAGATCTTTGGGCGATGTAATCCTCCTACATGTATATTGATTATTTTTCCAGCACAGTCTGAAATTATATGGGAACATGAAACGAATCACATCTTTGACCAATGGTTGACAGCAAAGCTTAAGTCGAGAACCAACTATTGGGATTTATAGATATAATCAGGATTGATACTAAATCATATAAACTTTGAAGTATAAAAAGACCTTCAGCAGGTTGTTTGGATTCATATCAAAAGTAAATTAATCAAAACATTCTCCCCCATAGAAGCGCCTTTTAGCAGATATGATTTATTCCTCCGCTGAAGAAAACAGTTCCAATTTAATCAGGCATGATTATATAGTATAGAGAAAATTTTCAATATTCTAGCACATGGAAGCTTAAAGCAGACTGAAAGTAAAGCAGAATGTGCCTTAGGGCGCATTCTGCTTTACTTTCAACCTGCTTTAAGTGGTCACCTATCTTGAATACTAGAAATAGGCTATCAGATAAAGGGTTAAGAATAATCTTTAATCTTCTAGTTTGGTTCCCAGCTTGGATTGATCTAACTCTTTCTACACCATGGACCTGTTTGAAATAAACTTATTTCATTTGCAAACAGTGTAGACCCAGATCAGAGGGCTCTTGACCAGGGTCTACACTGTTTGCTAATTTAAAGCAGTATTTATTAAACTACCTAGAATTCCAAGTAGATTGGTTCATGTTTTGGTTATCAAAATGATCCAATAGGGCACCTAATAACTATAATGATAGTGTTAAAAGAGTTGTGCATATATTTACAAGCATTTCACAAGCACACAGCAAAGTTCAAGACTGAAATAGCTTATTGTGTAAATAAGCTCAAGGGAGCCATGCAAACCAAAATTCTAGAGACTATGTAATACTGATTCATATTGTTCTTGAAAAAGAATTTCAAAAGTTTGAGTTATAGTGACTTGGCATCTCATCTGGATCAAAACTGTTTGCAAATCTAATCATGTATCACCAACAGCATACAAAGAGTTGAAATTGTGTCATATGTAGATGAATAGACATGCAGTGATAGAAATTTCTGTATATTAAATCTTTGAATGCTGGATAATTTTTTCTTCTGCTATCTGCTATTGTTCTAGAAATAGATTTTTCTAATTTTCTTTTCAAAACAGGGTTAGAGTATCAAACAGTTTGGATCCTAATGAGCCGCCACCTTATGCGGCGTCTCATCTGGATCCAAATTGTTTGCAAGGTAATCACTGTGGCTCATATCCACTGCTAGCATGTGAAGAGTTAAGCAAGCATTATATGGATACATCTTGCAATAAAATGTCCATGTCTTGCAATTCCTTATCTGGGTGAAAGTCCAGCAGCGAGGGCATTGCTCCAGGTTAAACTTCTAATCTCCGAGTTCATGAGTCATGTGCAATAAATCCGCTGTGTAACATGGTCAATCCCTATAGGATTCAGCCATAATGATAAGAAAGTGTTCCAATAAAACTCAGGATTGTCACATATAAAACAGCTTATCTAGGCAACCAATGATCTCTTTTAATGCTAAGTGGCATGCTGGGTAATTTTTTGTGGCTGCAACAATTGTCATCTGCTGTTGTTCTAAAATCGGAAATTTTCATAATTTAATTTACAAAACTGGATCAGAGTGTCTAACTGTTTGGATCTCCTGATGAGACGCTGCATTACGTGGTGTCCAAACTGTTTGCACAGATAAGCACTATAGATAAGCACAGATTCCACCACCAGTGTGCAAAGAGTTGACCTTGTACATGTTAATATTAGTAGTTAATAGTTATATTGTCAGCTTTTGATTTTCAAATAAGAATTTTCTAAACATTTCAACTCAAAACACGGTCAGGGAGTCCAACAGTTTGGATTCTGATGAGATGCTAATTGAAGTTACATGACGCCCCAAATTGTTTGCTTGTTTGGAAATCACGGTTTCTTGATTATAAATTGCAAAGAGTTACGTATCAAGAGACTATATTTTTCTTGATTCTCTCACAATTACTTGCGGTGAAATGACTTGATCAATTTTGATCAAGATCATACACCCTGTACTTTAAAAGTATTAACAGGGCTATATATATATATAATATGATGGGTATTTCAAAACTAAATTAATATGATGGGTATTTCAAAACTAAATTCTTTATTTCTGTTTTAAACCCTCTGGTGTCACTACTCATTAGAATTGTCTCAAAGAGACGATTCTAATGAGTAGTAACACCATAGGATTTGATGTTTAAATTATGTGAGAAAATGTTGGATTTGTGCAGTTTACTCCCTCTTATCTGGAGCACTGTATTAACCTCTAAATAAGGGCTTAAATGCTAAATTGAGAATTTTGACTTATATATTACTTGCTTCTATTTTCATTTAGAGATAAATTAGTACCAGTATATTTGTTATGGCTTGATCCTGAGAATAAGAACTCTTTGCATGCTAGCGGCGTAACCGTGATAGCCTGTGCAAACAGTTTAGATCCAGACAGAATCTGTGTGATGAGGGGTCTCATCAGGCTCCGAACTATTTGACACTCTAACCCCGTTTGAAGATTTGCTTTTTGAAAATTCAATTTAAGAACAGTAGCAGACGACAATTGTTGCTGACAAAAAAAATTACCCAGCATGCAAAGCGTTAAGAGAATCCTACAGACAACCCTTATAACCTCTGTCTTCTTATCTCTCATAATTTCTACAAAATATCGTTACAGCCAAACTTGCGCTTAGCAAACATTCCAAAGAAGATGACCAATCGCTACAGACATGCCTCTGCTTGATGCAGAATAAAAGTAATGCAGAAAGCTCCTTTAGGAGCTTTCTGCATTACTTTTGTTCTGCATTATACAATCACCTGTTTTAAGAGATGTCTATGTTTCTTTATGACATCATTACTGAGCACCGGTTTGACAATGTCTATAGGAAATATTGGCACCAGCGCCTGGGTCATAATCTGATGTTCCAGTAGCAAGTAGCAGCAGTGATAGTAAAATTACACGGGAGCAAATAGTAAGCGGAAAAAACATCGGCAAACCTGTGTTTTACTGCCATTATATCATAATCAATGTGATATTATCAGATATGTGTATGCTGAATGCAGGATAAAAGCAATGCAGAAAGCACCTACAGGTGCTTTCTGCATTACTTTTGTTCTGCATTAAGCTGATATCTGCTTGTAATAAAGATTACACATTGAAATCATACAATTATGAGTGGCAGCTTAATACGTACAGGTTTGATTGTAAGTATATGAATACAGTGGTCCTTGCCATGGCTATCAATATATTTCTCCCCAATCACATTTCAGGGGGGGAAAGTGGAGCTGGCAGAAATCCAGGCTGATAGGACCTTTTTAGATATTGGCTGTAAAGGAATTGGTCTTGCCATGAAAAAACTTACTGATGCCAATTTTAACATAGTAATTTGTTCAGGGATTTACCAACAAACGAAGCGAATATTGCTTTTCCCTTGAACAAGAGGACACTAGAAATACCTTATACGTACTACTATATAACCTGGTGCCAAGCAACAATCCCAAAGAAATAATTTAAAACAGTATGGCCATCTCTAAGACATATAGAAACTTTATAAGTCTCTGTGCAAAAAAAGGGACTTCCTTCAGAAACTTATTGCATTACTTTTGTTCTATATTAAATGGCCAGTTGTGACGTTCCCATGTTTCTTTACTAAGTGGTCAATATATACAGTTTTGATTGTACATGTGATTTGCTTTTACACATTTCAAGGGTCTTTATTAGAACCTTGGGCAAGAAATTCATAAGCAATTCCTGAGGGAAAGCCTATGGCCTATACTTCTCATTTTAATCAATTACTCAATAAGAACACAGTTTTACACCTAATGATTATAAGTTTACTGAAATATTTTAGTTTCATTCACAGATAAATTGATAAAAAAAAGATATTTTTGGCGCAAGCTGTCATTTATAACTAAAAGGTATTGATACATTCTTGGTTGGTATCCGACATTGGCAAGGCTGTCTGGTATACACAGATCTATGACAGGCTGTTGAATAACAGTAAATCACCCATGTTATCAGCATTGCAAAACTGTAGTATTAATGATTATCAATTCTTTTAATATAGGTGACTACTTAAAGCAGGATCAAAGTAAAGCAGAAAGCTCCTTTAGGAGCTTTCTGCTTTACTTTTCATCCTGCTTTATGCAACCTGTTTGAAGCATCAAAGAAGAAGTCTCGTTTTGATTACACCTAATAATTATCTGGTCTGTATTGAACCATGGAAGAAGAATCTGTCTCCTATGCAAACAAACAGACACTGGCGTCAAACTTCAACAAACTGGCTGGGGGATTATTAATGAACTAAGACTGAGGGCTCTTCTGCTACAAAGAACATTGAGAAATCAGGCCTAAACCAACAATCTCACCCAACATATAGCAAATGTTTCTATAATGAGGCATTCAAGTCTTGAAATACCATCATGGCATTTTACTGAAACCTATAGCCAGCAATATTGATTTCCAAGAACCAATGCCTTGAGATACATGTATGTCTAAATGAGTATAGAATTAATATTAACCCATTTATGCCTAAGCAGTATTACACACAAATGATCGACAAACAGTGTATACCCTGATGTGATGTCACACAAAAATACATACTATGTCCAATTGAGGAGAAAGTGAACATAAACATTTATGCCTAATTATGGTACTGTTAAAATATCAGTGTATTCACTATTTGCTACCACAATGCAGCATCTTTGCATGGTCTGCAAGGTGTTTGCTACCATATGTGGCTCACAGTGGCTGTATATGGAGAAGTTTGTTTACATCTCAATTCTATGATATATGAAACCTTCAAACAATACACTGATAACTCTTTCAACACTTAGTTACTTCTGTGGGTAAGTAGGTTTCCTTTTGATCTATTAAGTTACCAAAACATGAAATAGTCCACTTTGAATTCTGGGTAGTTTAATAAATGCAGCTGTTAATTAACAAACAGTGTAGACCATAATCAGAGAGCTCTGCTAATAAATTTAACCCTTCCAATTTCTTTACAAATTAAGAAGTTAATATAATCAACATTCACAGTTCCAGACAAAGTGAGTATATCAAATACTTAACATCCATAATAGACCATATGATACTATTATGACAACTTATTAGAATATAATAGACAATTCCAATGAGTGGTCACAACATAGAGTTTGGTACAGAAATAAAGGAGAAAAAAGTAGAAATTTTTAATTCTTATCTAGAGCACTAAATTATCAAGCACAAACTTACTTTAAGGATATTGATCCAACTTGCTATGCAATATAACTTATATTGCATAGCAACATAGATTATAATTATATATCCTGTAAGTGAAATTGTACGAATTTTATAAATAAGTATATATATATGTAGCATGCAATGAAATTTGACCAGTAGGACAACTGTGAAAAGGTTCTCTGAAGAAAAAAAAGTAACTATGCAGTATTATCTAAGATGCATGTCAAAGTGAACAAACTTTACAAACCACTAGCGTTTGCCTGGGTCAATATTATTGATCCCAGTCTATATAAACTGTGATTTGAGATTCTCCATACAGAGAGACGGGCATCTAACCAATTTCAATAAAATACAGACCGACCCTATATTAATGTCTCATACAAACTTACCCGTATACTGTTTAAGCTTGCAGATAAGTAAAGATGGAAGAATGCATTAAGCTTAATGCAGGAAAAAAAAATGCAGTACTTGTGTCCTGCATTTAGGTGCCATACATCTTAATAACAGAAATTAATGTTATTGAACAATTGTTGAAACAATGTTTGACAGTACTATTGCCACCATGCACAGCTTCCACGACGGCCATATGCCTTTCACTAACGTAAATCAAATAACCGCTCATTATTTACATGTCAATTTGTAGCCAATTTCAATCAATATATCCTTTTCAAAAATGACAAACACCCCTCCTCCACTCTGAGGTCTGTGACTGTCAATTTAACAATATCTCTTGCAAGGCATAATTGGTAATTTCCGTTTCATATAAATTTCCGTTAGCGTTGAAAAAAATTGTTTCAATTTGATTAGAAGGACAGTTTTCCATATTTTTCTTGGCAGATATTTAATATGACAGACTACAAACCGAACAAAGATTCTTCTGTTAGATATCTTTCCATGCACTATCCAGATATGAAAGTGATAAACATCTCTATACATGGAAACATGCAAGGAAATACTGAGAGAGAGAGAGAGAAAAATGGCAAAACACAAAAATAATGTCTATTTCTTAACTACAGAAAAATAAGATATTTTTGAACTGGATATGTCTATACATTTTAAGAACTAAAATTGTAGATCTCATTTCAGAGGTCTTTTGAGGAAACACTTTGAAATTTGTCTTCACTGTTTGTCATTATACTTTCAAACATACACGTTAATCTAAACACCGATGATGATGATACTGCCGTACAAGAGTATGCCCCCCTTGAGTGTCAATGTTCCTATTTATTTATTACAAAATGATGGGTTCATCTAAAATTAAGCATTGTAAATTGTTGCTTATTGAAGGAAAAATTGAGTAATGCAGAAAGTTACTGTGGATCTTTTTGCATTACACTCCTGCAATAAGCAATAACAAATTTTAAGCTATTTAACCCTTTGAGCCCTAGTCCCACATATAGGCGTCCTTTTCAAACAGTGTACATGTGAATAGTACACTTGTTCTGTGCAAACAGTGAAGACCCAGATCAGAGGGCTCCGAAAGGAGCCCTCTGATCAGGGTCTTCACTGTTTGCCATAATGCCAAAAATGGACAAAAACAACCCTTAAAAGCCAGAAATGGACTAGACTAAAATTGAAACTGGAATTGTCCATTGAAAGTTTTAGGGAGGAAAGAGTTAAAGAGTTCCAGCACGGTCTGATTGCAAAAGGGCATAAAACAAACCAAATACATCACATAGCTCTGTATTTCAGAACTGAATGGCTGCATTAACAAACATTTGACAGCACATTGATTGCCAATTTGATTTTATAAATTGGATGCTAGGCATAAATAGGTTAATAATAATTTGTCTTATTTCAAGAAAACAATTCTTGTTTAAGTCTCTCTTTTGGCATCAAGAAATCTGTCCATTTGAAGAAACAGACTTGTCCAAATACATCATTGATGCAATTTGAAATGTATTATTTCTAACATTTGTAATTTTTATATCAAGATCCGAATCAAAAGACATTTTGTCCCTAGATAATATGAATTTTATTTATTTTTTGATAAATTCTCAGTGTTACAAAAATGATGATGAGAAAAAGTAAATTTTTTTAACATATTTAACTGGTTTTAGCATTTTTACATAGAACAACTGGCAATTGGCCAATGTATGCCTCTTGAAAGTGACATTAGACTCTATTCTGAGATTGTTCATCCTACAACTCACAAAGGAACAAGAAGTCAGACATAGTTATTGATATAACCCTGCTAACCCAGGGCCATGGTTTTCAATTCAGTGGCACATGCCATTCCATGAGACTAAGAAATAATCTTTCACCCATTACCCCATAAATATGCCTTTTATGCCTTTAATTTATTCATTCTTTGAAGTAAATAATTCCAATTTATACAGTCATAAATATGTTTCATAAGAAATATTTTCTATATTCTATCAGATGATAGTTTGATTTAAAGCAGGCTGAAAGTAAAGTAGAATGTGCCTTAAGGTGCATTCTGCTTTACTTTCAACCTGCTTTAAGTGATCACCTGTTTTCAAAACTAGAAAACAGGCTATGGGGTAATGGGTTAATCCTGTGGGTTTGCTGCCAGCCTCTGTTGAAGACTTGGAGACTATCTATCTCAAGCCTCATGTATTTCTGCGACCAACACAAGCTTCAAACATGTACTGTAGTTAACCCATTACCCCATTATAGCTAATGTTTCTAGTTACTGGAATACAGGTGACCACTTAAAGCAAGTTGAAAGTAAAGCAGAATTCACCTTCAGATTCTGGGTTCTACAGTCTACACCATGGTTAACTTTTTGTCTTTTTTCATTTCTGAAGAAACTGAGGCTTTGGCAGGTTTCAAATTAGTAAAAGTAATTACATTATTCTCTGAAGAAACTGCATAATATTATGGAATGCATGGACTATTAGATAGATACATTATGTTTTATGTTCAATATCTTATGCTCGAAATTAGTTTGACCTTCTGCAAGTCACATTTATCATCTTTACCATAAATTTCCTGGCAAAATATTTGTAAACAAGGACTTTTGTCTCCAGCAGTTGTCTGTATACATTGTTTATTCCAATTTGTATAACCAATCAAAATGATTTTGATTATCACCATGGTGAGGAGTTTAAAGCTAGATAAAAGTAGAAGCTTTTTGCTTTACTTTAAACTTGCTTTAACCCATTACCTAATAGTAACTACTTATAGCAGGTTAAGATTAAGCAGAATGTGCATAAAGGTGCATTCTGCTTTATTTTAAGCCTGCTTTAAGTTAACATCTGCTATATATAAGAAAAAATTATTATGGTGCATATTCATGACTGTATACAATTGAACTTTAATTTCTTCAGTGAAGGCGTAAATTAGGTGTAAAAAGGCGTATTTATTGAGTAATGGGTTAAACTGCCACCTGTTTTTACATACTTCATACAAGTTGTCACCATTTGTATGGTTGTATAACAGCTGGTCTCTTCTGTTTTTGAAATTTGCCATATAGAATTGATGTGTTCAATATCCCCCAGCTTTTGAATGACTTGACCCTAAGAGAGGTTACATTAATCACCCAAATAAAGATTTCCTTGGCAACGTTTTTCAAAGGAGAACTTTTGTCTCTGGAATTTTCCCAAATATACGGAAATCACACTGATGGCGTTAAATTGGTGGTATTGATAAGGAAGATATAGCCTCTTGCAGCAGCTAATCTTGTCAAAAACCCATGCCAATTTCAATCACAGCCAAGGATGAACTTGTCTATTGAGTATGACTGATATGCTTGTTTATCCCATTGTATGCTTGGTAATATTTGGCGGCCATTTTAAAATGTCGTCTGCAGCGGGTATAACTCAAATATTTGCAAAAGATTTAAGCAGTTTCTGATAGAATACTGACCTAACTGCAAACAGTTTTGATCTCAGATCAGGCCCCACAATGTGGGGCCTGATCTGAGATCAAAACTGTTTGCCTAACAAGGTACGCCTAAAAGTGTATCACGCATAAAATGGGGTAAATTGCAGATTTTCTGTAACTCTTTGCATGCCAGTGGTGAAAAACATGATTACCTTTGCAAACAGTTTGGATCTAGATGAGACATTAAGTATCTTGGCATCTCATCAGAATCCCTACTGTCAGACTCTGACACTCTGACCCCATCTTGAAAAGAAATATTGAGAAAATTCTAATTTCTGAACAGTACATAGCAGATGACAAAAATTGCAGACAAAAATAAATTGTATTGTTCAAAGTGATAAAGAAGTGAGTCAAGCCTTAATGCATTGCCAACAGTGAAGATCAAGAGCAGCCACCATGTCATGTCAAAGATGCAATGGCGTATTTAGTCTGGCCTTGATCCACATTGTTTGACAACCACATGTGTCTAAAGCATTTTATGCAGCTGTATTATAAATATACAGTATTTTGCAGTGTAGATCAAATCAGATACAGAGTCTGGGATGACAATGTTGCTTAGTGAATAGTCTGTACATTATGTTGCAATGCAATAAGGCAGGTTTTGTCATGGCATGGCTCAAGTGTTTTTACAAGGGTTTTTGTGCTCTCTGTGTTTATACAAGGAAAGGCTCTTTGAGAGTCTTTGTTATTGGGGCATTCTGATGCTCCTGTATCCAGGGAGACATTCACTATAAGTTACATGCATGTTTACTAATGGAAACAATTCTGTATGAATTGGATTATTGTTTAAATAATGCAATAACACTCTTTAATTCTTGAATAACAACAGAAATTCTCAGGGGTGAATTAACTCTTTGCATGCTTGCGGCAGATAACACCCCACAGTAATTTCCATTGCAAACAGCTTTGATCCAGATGAGACACTGTGTAACGCGGCGTCTCATCTAGATCCAAACTGTTTGCCATTTTGACCCTGAATTTAAAAGAAATTTTGAAAATTCTATTTTATGAACAGAAAATTCAAGACAGAAAAACTTACAGTGGAGTAAAGGTTATCATTTCCTGTTTAAATGCAAACAAAACACAAATGCATTGCATTAAAATAAGGAAAATAAAATACTTTTTTACAATTCTGACTATTCCTTTTAATCTGAGTGGCAAACAGTTTGGAGCCTGATCAGACGCCGGGTTACCCGGCGTCTGATCTGGCTCCAACATGTTTGTAATAATAGTTTGAGCGTTAACACTTTTATTGGGAAAGAATCACGTCTTCTCCCCTGTAACTGAGGTAACGAGCTTCTCCTGCTGACGCACATCATTCTAGTTTTCAAATAATCCCCTGTCAACTAGGGAATAGAGAAAGTCACACATTTCTTGTATTTTTCAGTAGTAGAATTCAGACTTGGACTATTTCTGTAACAATAGACAAATAGGACTGACCTTTGCACGATACAACACTACAGTCACGCATAACTTTAGCAACAATTCAATGATGCTAAAGATTATCTCACACAGGCAACAGCTTAATGCAGGAAAAGTTAGGTTAAAAGTTCCTTACGCTGCTAGCTTTATATATGTTTCAATTAAGACTGTGCCTTAGTTTATTTTTTCACTTTTTAAAAAAATTTTTTTTAAATTGTGCCGCTCCAGATTGACTGTATAGATGTTAAATCTGTGTATGCTGGTTAATTTTTTCATCTGCAACAATTGCTGTCTGCTTCTTTTTTAAAAACAAAAAAATTCAAAAATTTCTTTTCAAAACAGAGTCAGAGTGTCCTGATGAGACGCTGTGTTACGTTGCATCTCATCAGGATCTAAATTGTTTTCAACGATTATCTTAGTTTCACTGCTAGCATGCTCAAAGTTTAAGCAGTAGTATGGGAATTACAGATACTTATACTGCAGACTAACTGTGATCTGACACTTGACATTTGGTTGTAAGTACCAGGAAAACTTATAATACATTTCTTCAACTAAATCCCTTTAACCCCTCACATTTCCTTTACCGCCGCTGACACTCGGCTCCAATTTTACCCAAATCTCCTAACCCATTACCCCTTATTTAGTCTTGTTCTAGTTTTGAAAACAGCTGACCACTTAAAGCAGGTTGAAAGTAAAGCAGAATGTGCCTTAAGGCGCATTCTGCTTTATTTTCAAACTGCTTTATATAAGCTACCACCTGCTAGAATATAGAATATATTTCTAGTAATACATACAAACCTGGGCTTCAGAAAAGGGGAGTATTTCAAAAACTAAAATCTTTATTTCTGTATAACACCATAGGATTTAATGCTGAAATGAGTTAGAAAATGTTGAATTTATTCAATTTACTCCCTCTTTTCTGGAGCTCTGGCCGGTATATTTTAAAACATGTGATTTAGAGTTAATAATAAAATAGAATTATAACTAAAATGCCACCAGGACTATGATTTTTGTCTGGCAATCTCTAAATGCCTGACCGAATTGTTCAACTTTTATAACACGCTAATCACACAGAACTTGTGATGCCAGCTTGAACATAGTTTGGATCCACAGTTATTCAGCATCTCATCTGAATCCAAACTGTTTGAAATTGACACACTATAGTGATATTTATATATCCAAAATAAAAATGTGGTTAGATTGTATCATGGAATTGCTGAAGATTGCACATTTTGCCAACCGTTAGCTGGGTAGCATGTTAAAGACTTTAACATGCTACCCAGCTATTAAAAGAGGGATTTTATATGAAATGTGCCATTATTCTTACCTTGTGTGCCTGACACAACTATTTAGTGCAACATGCAATAGCATGACAACATGACATTTACCAAAGATACATCCTTAAAGTCTTCACATAGCGACTGTTATCAGTTAAGCTGGTTTGAGTATACAAGGCCAAGCTGTTTTAACCCTTTCCCTTATAGAAGCGCCTTTTAGCGCATTCAGTTTATTCCTACGCTGAAGAAAATAGTTCCAATTTAATCAGTAATGAATATGTATTATAGGAAATATTTGCTATATTATAACACATGATAGCTTAATTATAAGCAGACTGAAAGTAAAGCAGAATGCGCCCTAAGGTGCATTCTGCTTTACTTTCAACCTGCTTTAAGTAGTCACCTATCTTAAGTACTAGAAATAGGATATCAGGTAAAGGGTTAAGTAGCAAATGCAAAGAAGAATGCATTTCCAGTCTTATAACTCTTTGAACCCTAGTCCAGCATATAGGCGTCCTTTTCAAACAGTATATACATCTGAAAAGAACACTTGTCCTATTCAAACAGTGAAAACCCATATCAGAGGGCTCCTTACGGAGCCCTCTGATCTGGGTCTTCACTGTTTGTCAAAATGCAAAACATTGATAAAAACTTTAAAGTCAGAAATGAACTAGACTTAAATGGAAACTGGGATTGTCCCTTTTAAGTTTAGGGAGGAAAGAGTTAAGGCAATTGCATATTAATGCACAAAAGTAATGCAGAAAGCTCCTTCTCAGGTTTGGTTTATTATCAATTTAAGGATGTTTAACATTCAGATAATAAAAATGTAATAATGTATAACTAACATCATAACATATAAATAAAACTTTAGAAAATAGTGTTCTCCATTATCAAAGACTCCATCAAACCAATTATGCCGTGACTCGTAAACACATCTACTAAGTATATAAGTACCCCTCTTGAAAGAATACTGTCCTCTGGAGCTTGTGGGCTCCTGTTTTAGCTTGTATAGCGTTTTGATAATTCTTTGTAGGCAGCAGAAACTGTTGTTGCCTGCAACTTTTCAAAAATTTATTTTCAGTATAAGGTATACAAGAGTGTCAAACAGGTTGGTGTCTGACGAGAAGGCGTCAGATACTCAGTATAATCTCATCTTGATCAAAACTGTTTGCAAATGTTTTAGTTCAAAGTTTTGCCATCAGATGAGGCAGTTAAGAGTTTAACAAATCAATAGATTTTCAGCTTACCATGAAATAGTATTACAAACCAAGGGTAAACGCACATCAAAGTTTCAGAGAAAATTCTCAAGCCAATAAACAAAAATCAATCCTCTTGAATAACTGATAGATGATAATGGTTTTGAGGTTGGATACTGAGTTCAGATAAATGATGAGGGCCAGTGCTATTTGTTTGAAAATGAACCTAAGTTTGACATGCACTTCCGTTAAAACCCTTTGTGTTCTACAGTTTCCGTACCTGATTGATTAATACAATAAAACCCATCTATTGCGACCACTAAATTGTGTTAATTATGAGGTGTTTTTAAGGCAGGTGACTGCTTAAAGCAAGGTGAACGTAAAACAAAAAGCTCCATTAGGAGCTTTTTGTTTTACGTTCACCTTGCTTTAAGCTGTCACCTGTATTTTATGCAGTCAAAATTTAATAGCCTTCTTTTTAGTTACAAAGTAGTTATAGAAAATTTTTACTGTACAACAGCAACATTTTCAACATTTGACCTTATACATCTAATAATGACTCACATTTGTAACCAGTTTGGATAATGATAGTTTGGATCAAGATCTGATTTCAAGTAATGTGACATCTAATCTGGATCCAAACTGTTTGACACTTTCAATGATGTTTTTTTTACATCATAAATCATCTAACCTTATATGATATTGCGCATAAAGCACTATTCTGAAGCAGTTTATAAATGAGAGTTTAAGCTTGCATGGTAACATATTACCTTTTACAAATAAATAACCAAAGTGAATATGACAGAGAGGTCAGTGTAAAACCATTATTAGAGAAGACAAGTCTGTTTGGTTGCAGGAAGAAGAAAGAATCATTTGTTTTAACCCATTACCCTACAAAGTGTGATATGACAGCTAGGTATTGACCCTTAACCCCATAGCCTGTTTCTAGTTTTGAAGACAATTGACCACTTAAAACAGGTTAAAAGTAAAGCAGAATGCGCCTATAAAGCATACTAGAATGTTTTATTTTCAACCTGCTAAACAGTCAAAACATTGTTCTAGCTATGCTTAAAGACTCAGCTTTAAGACACCAATACTTGCATGTTCCATGCAATTTTATTATACTCTATAAATATCATGACTGTATATAGATTTGTTTTGCTTTACTGCAAGCTTTACATGCAAGCCCATTTAGTCTGCAACGTCTTATACGACTTGGATTATTCACCTGCAGATCATCAAGCCTACACAGTTCCTAAAGTCTTCCAACAGATCTTCACACTAACTGAATTTCTGTTGTTTAAACATCTGTTGAAGACTTTAGGAACCTGAGAATATTTGAAAATTGAAGAGTCCATTAATTTTGTAAAGTCAGTAGTGTGTACTGGTTTAAAGACAAGCTGAACATTGTGTCTGTGTTTATTAAACTCTTTGCACGCTAGTGGCAGGATCAAGATTTAATTGTGCAAACACGAGTCTGGATCAAGATGAGACACCACATTACATGGAGTATCATCAGGATCGAAACTGTTTGACACACTGACTTTGTTTTTGGAAAAATCTACTTTTTAGAATAATAGCAGACAACAATTATTGTTCCAGACGAAAAAGTTACCCAGCATTCAAAAAGTTAAATACGTTTTGAGTTTGTTGAAAGTCTGCATGAAATTCCCATCAATAGCAACATCCAGTGTTAATCAATAGACCCTGCACATTCCGTTCTGAGATACAACTCGTGATAATGTAAGATGCTTCTCTGTTTATCTGTATCAATATTGTTCTAACAAATACACAAGCTTCAATTTGATATCATAAAATTGGTAATGATTACCATAAAAGGTTTTCAATGCAATGAATGCTAAATACATGCTGTGACTGCTGCCAGCTAAACTTTTTCATACATTGACTTGCTGTTTTGGGTTGGGTTTTTTTGTTCTGAAAATTAATGCTATCTGAATAAATATTTCCTGTATCCTAGCAGGTGGTAGCATAAAGCAGGCTGAAAGTAAAGCAGAATGTGCCTTTTGGCACATTCTGCTTTACTTTCAACCTGCTTTAAGTGGCCACCTATTTCAAAACAAGAAACATGCTATGGGGTAATGGGTTAATGTTTTTTGTTCTGAAATGTATTCCAAATAACAAACAGGTTGCATCCTGATCAAATACCAAGTAACTTCAAAGTCATATCTCCATTGATCCAAACTTTTTTTTAAAGCCAATAAAGTTGCTGTTAGCACCCTAAAGAGTATGAAAAAATAGACATGTAAAGTAAATACAATTTTATGGAAATTAACTTTTAGCTTGTAACCAATTTGAATCTAATTGGGTCATTTCTTCTGCAATTTTGTGAGATAAAAATGATCCAATTTTTTAAGCATACATTCAGTGGCAACTCTTTCACTCATTGCTCCATATATAGAAACACATTGTCAAGCATTTCATTTATTCTTCCACTGAAGAAAATAGTTCTAATTTATACAGTCATGAAAATGCAGCATAAGTACTTTTGCATTTGAAAACTAATGGTATTTGAATCACTTCGTTAAGTCATTATACAAATGTCCTTTCATAATAAACCTATGATGTGATTTCTAAAAGTAGTGATTCTAATGAGAAGCCACCACATATGGGTTTTCTCAAAGGCAGACATTACATACAAAATGTTGACTTTATCATTAACTCAGGTTTCCTTGCTATTATCTGGAAGCTTAGATTCTACAAGGATAATGTACTGTACATGTGGAGAAAGCCTTATTTTCACCAATTAATACATTTACGCTTAAACTATTATTTGCATTGCAAACAGTTTGGAGCCAGATCATACGCCGGGTAACCCGGCGTCTGATCTGGCTTCAAATTGTTTGCCACTCAGATTAAAATGAATCGTGAGAAATTTCAAACAGTTGCTATTTCCTACATTTTTAGCTCACCTGAGCCAAAGGCTCAAGGTGAGCTATTGGGATGGCCCTGTGTCCGTCGTCGTCCGTCGTCGTTAACAATTACTTCAAATGACATCTCCTCCTATACTGCTGAACAGATTTCAACCAAACTTTACAGAAATGTTCCTTGGGTCAAGCTCTTTCAGATTTGTTCAAAGAATTAAAAACAATGCAGAACTCTGGTTGCCATGGCAACCAAAGTGAAAAAATAAGGAAATCTTAAAAAATCTTCTTGTAAAAAACTACAAGGGCCAGAGCTTAGATATTTGGCACATAGCATCACCTACAGGTCCTCTATCAATTTTGTTCAAATTATGTCCCTGGGGTCAAAATTGGCCCCGCCCCGGGGGTCACAGTTTTACATAGAGTTATATAGTGAAAATTTCAAATGTCTTCTTCTCTGACACTAATATGACCAGAGCTTTGATATTTGGCATGGTGACACTTCTAAATGTCCTTTACCTATTTTGTTCAAATGGTTCTGGTCGGTTGAATATCTAGGTCATAATTCACATTCAATATATGTACAGCAGACAGCAATTCAGCATTATAAGAGTTAGACACTAGCCACATTTCCTACTGGCAGAGTTACATAACTGAACTCAGGTCAGCTGAGTTTCACTGTAACAGCAGCATATGGTGTTGTCTGCTACATTTTTTATGCCCCTGCAGTTGGGGGCATATTGTTTTTGTCTGTCTGCTTTTTTTGTCTGTTTGTTAATTTGTTTGTCTGTCAGTCCACAACTTTAATCTTAGCCATAACTTTGTTAAAGTTAGAAACTTTATAACTTAGGTCATGTTCTGCAAAGGTCAATGTCATTTTTGAGTTATTTCCCAGTGTCATATTTCCTTGTCTTTGAGATAGATATTAACCCATTAACCCATACATATGCCTTTTTACGCATTTAATTTATTCCTCCTCTAAAGAAAATAATTCCACTTTATACAGTCATAAAAATGTAAGATATAAGAAATACAATGTAGTATCTATATCTTCGTAGATGATAACTTAAAGCAGGTTGAAAGTAAAGCAGAATGGGCAATAAATAATCATATGGAAATACATGTAGCTTGACAAGAAGAAGTGTCATGGATAAGGGCCATAACTCTGCCAACAATATTTTTTTAAGTTATTCCAATTTGTCATGGTTTTTTTGTCTGGAAGATAATTCCATTTACAGCTATATTAAAATGTTGTCTTGCCTATTAAGCTAAGGCACAATGACCTCAGGTGAGCGAATTAAGGGCCATGGCCCTCTTGTAGTTAAATGCATTTGCGTTTTGTTTGCGTTTAAACGGGAAAGAAAAATGTATTCTCCACTGTGCATGTTTTCTAATACAGAGGTTGTGTGTATTTCAGCTTGCCTTTGACAAGATGGGTGATAAGCCATGTGTTTCTCTCTGTGGGGCTCATGCGGGGCATGAAGCCGATAAAATGTCTTCTCCACTGTAGATGTTTTCTAATACAGCGGTTGTGTATATTTCAGCTTGCCTTTGGACTGGCCATGTTACTTCCCCTGGAGAAGAATGTTCGTTTTGGTCTGCTGTGTGTAGCCTGCGTACCGGGAGGGGGACTTGGACATGTAGCCGTGATCATCAGTGATGCAGACCTACCTCTCAGTCTTACCATGAACCTGATCAGCACCGTCACTATGTTAGGTAATACAGTCAAACTTCGATATCTCGAACTCGCTTAACTCGAACTATCCGATATTTCCAAACATGAATTGTTTTATTTTAAGTTCGGTTAACGAGAACATACCCGTGTTTCAAAGTTAAAACGCGGCTTAGCCGCGTTTCAACTTTGACATACGGGTATGTTCGACTTAATCGAGTTGAGATATCGAAGTTCGACTGTACATGTTTTGGTTTGTCCATCTGTCTGTCTCTCTATAAATGCATTTGTCTGTCTGTCTTACTGATGGAGATCAAATGTGCAGTAAAACCCTCTATGTCAGGTTCAATTATCACTGCTTAATTAAAGCATGATGAAAGTAAAGCGGAGAATTCCAGTAAGATTTTTCTACTTTACTTTCATCTAGCCTGTTTGCATAGGACAAGTGCACTCCTCACATGTATGCGTTTGCAAATGATGCATATATGTAGACTAGGGTTCAAAGAGTTAAATGGACATCTGTCTTCAAAACTTAACCACCTTAACCGGGGCATTACCTCTTAGCCTTTTTCTAGCTTTAAAAACAGGTGACCGCTTAAAGCAGGTTGAAAGTAAAGCAGAATGTGACTTAAGGCACATTCTGCTTTACTTTCAGCCTGCTTTAAGCTACCATCTGTAAGGATATAGAAATATTTCGTCTGGTACATATTCTTGGCTATATAAACTATTTTCTTCAGTGATGGAATAAATAGAGGCGTAAAAAGGCGTTTTTAAGGGGTAATGGGTTAAAGACATTTCTACATGTCCCTGCAATCATTCCCTTACAAAAATGCAAAAAAATACTGACAATTGGAATTTGGCAAATTCATGCAATGAATTAACCATGGACAAATGAAAATCAATTTAAATTAAGTGCCAACAACAAATTAGGCTTTTAAGTTGCAATGCATGAACAGAATAGAAGAGAAAGACACCAAATATTTCTTATAAAAGACTTAATAATGTCCAACACATGTTTAAATACTATACATTCGCGAGAAAGAGAAATCACTTAGAATCCTTTACTCCATGCATAGCCTGTTTCTAGTTTGGAAGACAGGTGACCACTTAAAGCAGCTTGAAAGTATTTAAAGCAGAATGCGCCTTAAGGAGCATTCTGTTCTTTGAGTCTGCTTTAAGCTACAATATGCTAGGATATAGAAAATAAATGTTTGTTATGGTGCATATTCATGACTGTATATTTAAGTGGAAACATTTTCCTCAGTAGATGAAATAAATCAAAGGCATAAAAAATTTATAAAGTAATGGGTTAAGCATTCACCTGCCTTAATTAAACACAACTGGATTTGAGTAATTTTCCTTTTTTGGCCATGAAGGTATGCTGTGTTAACCTATATACCCCATAACCTGTTTCTAGTTTTGAGGATAGGTTGCAACTTAAAGCAGGTTGAAAGTAAAGCAGAATGCACCTTAAGGTGCATTCTGCTTTACTTTCAGCCTGCTTTAACTTACCATCTGCTAGAATATAGAAAATATTTCTTATGATTTATATTTTTATCAGTATAAATTGGAACTATTTTCTTCAATAGATAAATAAATTAAGGCGTATTTATGGGGTAATGGGTTAAAGCACAGCTGTAGAATGATTCAACATCTGGCTGTCCATCCTACTTCTTCTGGTCAGCTGGCCTAGAGGTTTGACTGTATGCATAGAATATTGTCTCAAAGACAGCATTATCTCTTTGCATGCTGGGTAATTTTTTTGGTCTTCAACAATTGTCGTCTGCTACTGTTCTAACAATAGAATTTCTAAAATTTCTTTTTAAATCACGGTCAGAGTGTCAAACAGTTTGGATCCTGATAAGAGGCCGCATTACGCAGCCTCTCGTCTGGATCCAAACTGTTTGCATAGATAACTACAAAATCTGCCGCTAGTACGTAAAGAGTTAAACAGATCACATTAGGACTACAGGATGGGTTAAAACACATTATCCATAATATCTTAAATGGATTTCACATCTCTAATTGGCAAAAATTACCTCTAATTCTAGTCTGTTTTGTGAAAGTAACAGAAACTTTTTGAGACGCTACATTAGGCTACAGAAAAATCATTTTTAGAGAAGAATTTGCCTTCAAATTGCACTTCTTATTCAGACTCTTTAAGAGAATATAGAAATCTCAATGTCTTAATTGTTCCTTATTAACCTTTGCAATCGTACAGTCAAACTTCGATATCTCGAACTCGCTTAATTCAAACTACCGGTATCCGATTTGTCGACACATGAATCGCATTTTTTCATGCTCGGTTAAGTCAAACATACCCGTTACCGTATTTCAAAGTTAAAACGTGGCTAAGCCACGTTTTAACTTTGAAATACGGGTATTTTCGACCTAACCGAGTTCGAGATATCAAAGTTCAACTGTGCAGTCAAACTTGTGATAACCCAATACTCCATCCATAAATACACCTCTTTCTATTTCAACACTATAGTAAGCTAAAGTTCCCAAAATCCTAAACAACTTGTCTGGATATGACTTAGCAAGATCAACATTTTGCATACCAAATATGAAGATTATAAGTAGATGACTGATGAAAAATTGAAGTTATATTGGCCATTGTTAAGCTTTCGGACGACACCGAGGACACTGTAGTGATGACAACAGCTCATTTTTTTCTTTGAAAAACAACTAGCTAAAAATGGACAAAACTTTATTGGCAACTGGAATTGTCCATTTGTTGCTTAAGGCGCATTCTGCTTTACTTTCAACCTGCTTTAAGTTAATAGTCGCCTATTTTCAAAATTAGAAACAAGCTATTGGGTAAAGGGTTAATGCACTGCATGGACAACAATAATGCAGTACTGTTCAGTGTTGTCCTGCATTAAACAGTCGCCTGCCTAAAATGATTTTAAACTTTTTAGGAGTGACTACTAAACCTCTGTAACCAAGAATCTCTCTTTATTGAATTATTTGCTTTGTTCTGAAAGCGTTGAGCTTTCAGTGGTTTGACAATATGAAATCCAAATTCCATATAAATTATTTCCAGTTTATGCATTCCTTCAAGAATATTTCCAATTCTGTAAATCAATGCCAAAAAGAATTGATATTTAAATAAGTCCATAGGCTCTGAGACAAAGCTGTCAAAGCCAATAATGTTTTTCTTCATTGAAGCAGATATGATCAAAATCTTGGGATGACCTCGGTGGTTTATATGTTACAGAATAATTTGTTTCCACCAGCTTGATGATCAAAGGAATGCACTCAGGAACTACAGGCCATAAAACACATTGGAAATTCTGAGTGCCATTTATCATACCGATCTCCCCCAATCTCTAATATATCAGCTCTGGTAATCACTGCTTCAGTCTGCACTTACATAATTCAAAATATAACAAACTGTATTTAAAATTTAAAAAAAACGAACTGTTTTTATCAACGGAGGAATAAATTAGAGGGGTAAAAAGGTGTATTTATGGGGTAATGGGGTTAAACTCTTTCAACATCATGGACCTGTTTGAAATGCACTTATTACTCATTTAGAAAATTTCAAAAATGTTAATTTTTATTAAACTGTAACCCAGAATTCCAAGAAGACTGGTTCATGTATTGTAAACTAAAATGATCCACAAGGAGAGCTAATTACCCACAAGAGTTACTTAGTGTTTAAAGAGTTAATGCAGGACAAGAGTAAAGCAAAAAGTTTGGACGAGACTTTCTTTACATAAATTGTCCTGCATGCTTGCCATCATCTGTAATAAGAAAGTTTCTTCCAACACAAGCCATTAACACATTACCCCATAGCCTATTTTTAGTTTTGAATACAGGTTACCACTTAAAGCAGATTGAAATTAAAGCAGAAAGTGCCTTAAGGCACATTCTGCTTTACTTTCAGCCTGCTTTAAGCTAGCATCTGCTAGAATTTAGAAAATATTTCTTATGATTCTAATTCTTGACATTATAAATTGAACCTATTTTCTTTAGTAGACAAATAGATTAAAGTCGTAAAAAGGCGAACTTATGGGGTAATGGGTTTAACACAAGTTTTGACTATTTGAAATTAACCCCCCCCCCCTATATCTTTGACTACATGTATGTACTTATATCTTTGACCAGGGTTCCAGATAAGGGGGAGTAAACTGAACAAATCCAGCATTTTCTCACTTATTTCTGCACCAAATCCTATGGTGTTACTAGGGTTTTATGCAGAAATTAAGATTTTAATTTTTGAAATACTCCCCTTATCTGGAACCCTGTTTGACTATGTAAATTAACTGTTTAATGCTTTGTCTATTCTATTGCAGGGACTGCTCCACTTTGGATATTTGTACTAGGACAATACTTTCAGCAGACCGAGGGCTCCAAGATCATTCCTATTTATAACTTCGAAATTTGGCTTGCCTCTACATTCTTTGCCTACACTGCTGGACTCGTCATTAACAGATTCAAACCAGGAGTTGCTGATGCCATTCTTACTTGGTTTATAAAACCATTCCTTCTACTAGCTACCATACTGTACATTACTGTGGGGGTGTACATTAACATGTACGTGTTTGAAGTGATCGAGAATGTGACAGTTTTGGCTGCCTTACTTCTACCCCTATGTGGAATTCTTGTGGGTTCTGTGCTTTCCATTATCTTTCGACAGAAATCAAACTTCTGTAAAACTATTGCATTAGAAACATCCAGTTTAAATTGCTTAATAGTGCTAGCTGCGTTGCGGTTTTCGCTCAATCAGCCCGACGCTAAATTAGCATCAGCAATTCCAATCTGGGTCATGTTCACGATTCCAGGTCTATATGTGGTTTTAGCAATTTTACGAGTGATAAAGAAGTCTGTTGATGAATACATGGAGAGTCGGAAGAAAAAACAGTATCGTCATTACAGTATAGCATCTGGGATAGTGAACCAAGCCAATATGGCTGCCTTATCCGCACCGCTCTTTGTAACCGACACAGTTACAGAAGATGACCAGGCATCAGTCAGCGAGAAAATCACTGTATTGTAGCGAACATTACAAACATAGACACTAGTTTACCTAGATATGAAAGCCTAAACCAATCTATTAACTGTAGAACTTCTATATCTGTAGCCCTGTGTTAGCTGTATAAATAGACAATGAACTTAGAATAACTATTTCTAATTAACAAGAATCCAAACATAGTATACTACAAATGTTGATCAGGAGTGGAACTTGGATTCTGTGAGGAAAAGGGATCTAAAGGGCTCAACACAAAATTTCAGAGCTGCCATTTCTCCAGATTTTTCCTAAATCTTCAGATTTTTTTCTAATACCGGTACATGGTAGCTTAAAGCAGGCTGAAAGTAAAGCAGAATGTGCCTTAAGGCGCATTCTGCTTTACTTTCAGCCTGCTTTAAGCAGTCACGTGTCAACAAAACTAGAAGCAGGCGATGGGGAAAAGGTATGATTCTTAAAATCACACTTGAAAAATTCAAATTTGGAAAGGATTTTTTATGTCAACTTATGGCAGCCGCAGCCCTGAAATTTGAAGGGAAATAATTGTAAGAGTTTTGGGGTAAATGAAATCAGTTGTCATTCCACAACGCAAGCTGTGTTGACCCAGATCTGAGGCAGTGTATTGAAAGGAGGAATCTGATCATGGTTTACATTGTCTGCAATATCTGAAGTCCTTTTTGTCAAGTGGCTTAGTATAGTAGATTTTAATCCATAATTGTTACTGACCCTCGAAGTTTGCAACAGAAATCAGTATATAGACTTAACCCTTTCCCCAATAGAAGCACCTTTTAGCGGATATGATTTATTCTTCCGCTGAAGAATATAGTTCCAATTTAATCAGTAATGAATATGTATTATAGGAAATATTTTCTATGTTATAGCACATGATAGCTTAAAGCAGGCTGAAAGTAAAGCAGAATGCGCCTTAGGGCGCATTCTGCTTTACTTTCAACCTGCTTTAAGTAGTCACCTATCTTAAGTACTAGAAATAGGCTATCAGGTAAAGGGTTAATTGAGATGCAACAAAATTTGGTGTCTCAAGAAGGTCTACACGATTCGCTAGAATACAATATAGGTTGTCTTCAATAAAGCTTGTACCAATAACCAAAACTTACTATAAAAGTATTTTAAATATATTGCAATACTGGTACATGTATAATTATTGTTTAACAAAATATAAGAGTTGGACAAGTTGGTTTTCATTTATCATTGATAAACAAGAAAGTACAACGAGCCTTGTAGATGTGAAACCAGTGTTGATGATTCCTAGCTTACACATGTGTTTGATGCTGGATTTAATCTGTGTTGAATTTGTTTTCAATGGAATAATAAAAGGAGAAGAAGCCTCAGTGAAAATCAAGAATCATAACAGGCAGTCAGTCACTGCATCAAACTGACCTTTCCGCTTGTATCAAAGACGTACGGATTTTGGTACTTGAGAATGACTTAAAAAGTCCCCACCTTTCCACAGTGGCACTGCAGACCTGCCTAGTCTATGTCTAGTGTGTTTGCAATATATTCAAGGGCCTATTCTCTTTATATTTCTCAGTGCTAAAATGAGGCCAAACATTCCCCCATTCCATCTCCACATGTGGATGTTATTGTTATTGTGATAGAAGATGTACCTTAACCTCTGGAGAAGATTTACAGTAAAACCTGTGTTAATCTGCCATTCGAAAAACAAACTACGGTACCACGGTACAGCGACAGTAGCCAGAAGTGTTATCATCTATAACTTACTACTTTATGGCAAAATACTACTTAACTCTTGTCATGCTATCATCTGCAACAATTGTTGTATACGCTGTTGTTTCCCAAAAAATTGTTTCAATTGAGGGTCAGAGACAGACAAACAGTTCGGATCCTCATGAGACGCTGCTAAATGTGGCATCTCATCTGGATTCAAACTGCTTCCAAAGGTAATCACCATTCCGCTGTAATGGTACAAAGAGTTAAAGAAAGATAAAAGTAAATTAGAAAGCTCCCAAAGGAGCTTTCTGCTTTACTTTCATCTTGCTTTACGCTGCCACTTTTTTTTAGTAAAATAGAACATTCAGTTTGGCACTCAATTGGGAGAGAAGGTAGAGGCACTCTTAGGCACTTGTTTGTCTTGCCTTAACTCTTTCCTCCCTGAAACTTTAAATGGACAATTCCAGTTTCGATTTTTGTCTAGTCCATTTCTGGCTTTTAAGAGCTGTTTTTGTAAATTTTGGCATTACTTACAAACAGTGAAGACCCTGATCAGAGGGCTCCTTTCGGAGCCCTCTGATCAGGGTCTTCACTGTTTGCATAGGACAAGTGTACTATTCACATGTACACTGTTTGAAAAGCACGCCTATATGCGGGACTAGGGTTCAAAGGGTTAAGCTGTAACCTGTCTTTCAATTACAGTAAAACCTCTCTAATATGACCACTAAAACGAAGGCTATTTGATTCCTATAAATGACAGGTAACAGCTTAAAGCATTTTAGGGACACTAAAACAGTAAGCTCTTATTGAAGGAGCTTTCTGTTTCACTGTCACCTTGCTTTAAGCTGCCACCTGTCATAAACACCTAATAATTAACACAATTAAGTGGTCATAATATAGAGGTTTTACTGTATCTCAGTACTTCTTCAATGAATGGTCCATGAACACAGGTTTAACTGTTTAAATATTGAACATTACCGTCAGTGTTTTATTGTTGGATATTCATAGGAACAAATGTACATACGTGTATATGTGTGTGAATGACAACATCAATCGTGTTCAATTCTGAAAGTTTTGAGTCAAAATTTTATATGTGAACTTCAAAATACGAGCGAAAAGTGTGACAGCCTTGTTGGGGATTGTAAAGTTTTTTCGTTTTTATCTCCGCTCTCCCATGACTGACGTCTCCAAACGTACCCCACAGCAAAAGTATTGTGTTGTTTGTGTAACATTTAATCAGCTCGTTTTTTCTTAAGGAGGTGTGTTCATGAATTATGGATTTACCGGTACAACAAGGATTATTGCTGTTCATTCCTAAGTGGATTGATAACAATTGTCTTTCCCTGTTTGATGTTGCTCTGTGTTTTGATATTGCCTGTATTATAAGTCAAACTTGTGTTTAACGACCCCTGAATCGAGAGTCATATGGCCATCTTTAAAAAGAGCTGTCTTCTTAACCAATTACCCCATTGCCTGTTTCTAGTTTTGAAAATAGGTGCAATTAAAGCAGGTTGAAAGTAAAGCAGAATGCACCTTAAGGTGCATTCTGCTTTTCTTTCAGCCTGCTTTAACTTACAATCTGATAGAAAATAGAAAATATTTATTATGAAATACATTCATGAGTGTATAAGGTGGAACTACATTTGTAGTTTCATCATTGGATGAATAAATGAAAGGCAAGGCGTATTTATGGGGTAATGGGTTAAGAGAGCCAACTCCTTAATGCAGTACTTATGTCCTGCAATTAGCTATCACCTGTCCAGAAAACTACTAAAGTAGCAATTTTTTAAGTCTGAGTTATGGCTGAATCCATATGACCATGCATGTCTCATTTACCAGTATTTCATTTATTTCAACTTTAACGATAAAACATAATTTCCAAATTCATATAACTCATACCATGCTAGCGGCAGATATATGTGCCGCAGTGATTACCTTTGCCAAGGGTTTGGATCCAGATTAGATGCCATGTAACATGGCATCTCATCAGGATCCAACCTGTTTGACACTTTAAACCAGTGTTTTGAAAATAAATTCTATTTTTAGAATAGTTGCAGACAACAATTTTGCAGACCAAACAATTATATAGCACGCAAAAAGTTGAATAAACTTGTATCAAATGATCCATCCTATTCTTCTATGGAATAATCAGTTATCTCTTTCATTGCCAAATACAATTAAAACATCTGATTTAACCCCTTCGCTGACAAAGTATCGTCAACTATAATTTGTTGTCTTAAATTTGATGCCAAATTCAATTTTTTTAAATAATGACTAAAGAAATATTGATATGAATGTCAAACAGTTGGATCCTGACCAGACCCTGCGTAACACAGCTTCTGATCTTGATCAAACCTGTTTGCAATGTCACCTTTAGTTGCCTGTAGGGTCAAAAGATCTAATGCATGGGGGGCAATGCAAAAATTCCACAAATTTTAACAGTGTTTCAGTGTTTAAACCATTACTCAACAGATAATATTATACATATCTTGGACTTTAATCTATTCCTGATCCGCTGAAGAAAATAGCTAAACTTTATACTGTGAGTCATGAACATATTTGCACCATAAAAATTGTTTCCTATTATATCCTAGCAGACTTATAATTAAACCAGAACATTCTGCTTTACTTCAAGCCTGGTTTAAGCAACCTACTTCAAAACAGCTATAGGCTATAAAAGGGTTAAAGTGCAATAGTTTTTATGCAAATTCAGTCTTGTTTTGATTTTTTGAGGCGGATTTGGGGATTGGGGGGACATCTATAAGAGGGTGAGCATTTAAACAGGAGTATACCTTATACGAAACAAGCCTCATATAGGCATTGCTTTTAGTGTAGACCAAGATCTGTTGTTACAGAAGAAGACGTTATTATTTCCTCATAGAAGTGCCTGATAGGGCATTTAATTTCTTCTTCCGCAGTAGAAAGTATAGTTCCAATTTATACTGTCATAAAAATGTACTATACAAAATATTTTCTATATCCTATCAGAATGATGGAAGCTTAAAGCAAGCTAAAAATAAAGCAGAATGCCCCTTAAGGCGCTTTTTAACCTGCTTGAAGTTGTCACTGAATATCAAATCTAGAAACATTCTGTGGAGTAAAGAGTTAAATTGTCCTCAAACAAAGACAATGCACTAAAGATGAAAACTTTCAATTTATGAAACTGTATTTCTTCGATCTATATCTTCTATCTTCAATATTGGAGCAGCCAGTATATATGTTAGCTTCTGGTACAGCCTAGTTTGTAAGTAACCTGATATTGATTGTCTCAGAGAATTCTTGACAGAAACTGCAATTAACCCCTGCAATGCCTCATCCTGAACAACACTTGTTATTGCAAACAGTTTGGACCCTGATCAGACGCCGCTGTTTAACATTCATTAAGATATTACTAAATTTAGAAAAAATCACCTAAAATTTAAATCTGAGAAATAAAAGCAAAGGACCATGCATTGTTTAAAGCTTATGACTTCATGGTAGTTAAGGGGTTACCAATTTTCACCTCAGACCTTTAACAGTTTACTTACTTTTACCTCTTTATATATGAGCGATTTAGGGCCTCGTGTATTTACTATTTAAGGTTGTTTTAAACAATACCTTTTCAAAAATTTCAAACAGTGTTGATTCTGATCAGAGAGCTCCATATGATGCCCTCTGACCTTGATCTGATGCCCTCTAATAACTAATTTTTTACGGGTATGCATAGGATATCATACTTTTCACAGGTATACAAGATGCATTTATTTGTTGCTAGGGCTCAGTGGGGTAAAGGGGCTTTCTGCTTCCCATTCATCTTGCTTTAACCCATTACCCCATATATATAGCCTATTTCTAGTTTTGAAGATAGGTGACCACTTAAGCAGGTTGAAAGTTAAACAGAATGCTTTACTTTCAGCCTGCTTTAAGCTATTATCTGCTAAAATATAGAAAATATTTCTGATGATACTTAGTCATGACTGAATAAATCTGAGATATTTTCTTCAAACAAGGAATGAATTAGAGGCATAAAAGGCGTATTTATGGGGTAATGGGTTACCTGCTCTAGATACAAACATACAATAATATCAGTTAACTCTACATGGTGAATTGCAAAGATCACGGTATTGGCAGAATGGACCAAGCACTGAAATACTTATATGTGCTACATCATTTAGATATAGGTAATTTAAGCATGAGTTAACTTTGAAATACAAACACATGTTCTGGCAAAGACTGCTCATTATTCGGTGAGTAATGCATGTATGTAATTTCCATAACTTTCACTGCCAAAACTGGGAATCATTACATACAATTTCACCTTTAGGTCTGCCTTCATCCAATCTGTCAAGTACAGCGTTCCCTCCCAACAACGACTCCCTCCCTACAACAACACTTGCCGCAGTTCCCTTTACAGGACAATTATAAATGTCAAATGCTTTTACTGCTGTAATAACATCTGCTTAAAATTGTGGTCTGCTGTTTTTCTCAAAGTTGGACATTTTGACAGAAAAAATTAACAGCTTGAATCAAGATCAGACGCCTTGTTACGTGGCGTCTGATCTGGATTCAAGCTGTTTGCAAACGTAAGCCAATTTCCCTCCCTATAATGACTCCCTCCAAACAATGCTCCCATTGGGTGTCGTTGTAGAGGAGGAGCGCTGTACTTCACCTTTAGGTCTGCCTTCATTCAATCTGTCAAGTAGTGACAACTGAACAGGGAACCAAGTTTCAAGCTACATTACCCTTTCTCTGAACTTCTTCAGATATAGAAAATATTTTGAGCTGCACATTCATTGCTGTATAAAATGGAACTATTTTCTTCATTTGAGCAATAAACCCTTTACCCCATAGCCTATTTCTAGTTTTGACAATAGGTGACTACTTAAAGCATGTTGAAAGTAAAGCAGAATGCTGAACACTGCAAAACTTTAGCAATCACTATAGGCACAGCATTAGTTTTACATGTTGCAGCATCTCATCTAGGTGTACATGTACACTACAATGCAACATTCAAAATTAATGTTCTATATGTATAGAATAACATGAGTTGTCCCCCTTGCTAGTAATAAATTGCAAGCCCTAGAAATACAGAGGGTTAGTTAACATTGTTTATACATCAGTATGGATTGCATTTGAAGCCTCAAAATTTGGTGGCTTCCCTTTGGGAATAGCAAATCAAACAAATACAGTAGGACGTCCACAAATATCCAAACCTATGCTTACCCTTCCCCTGCTATTAGCTAGAGCTCCAGATAAGGGGAATATTTCAAAATCTAAAATCTTTATTTCTACAGTATACCCTCTTCGAGACAATTCTAATGAGTAGTCACACCATAGTATTTTATGCTGAAATAAGTAAGAAAATGTTGAATTTGTTCAGTTTACTCCCCCTTATTTGGAGCCCTGTATTAGCAGATATTGATGCTTTTTGAAAACAGTGTAGACCCAGATGGTACAGCTCCTGAGGGAGCTGTCTGATCGAAGTCTGCAGGGTTCTTAAGTTAAGGATCTGTCTGGCATGAGTCTGCATAAGTTGCCAATACAATATTTCAAATGGTTGCTATTCATAGTTGAGAACTTTTTCAAATGATTCTTCAGCAGGTGAAGGATGAACTTCCATGTTTATTACAGTATATAGACCAATAAATCTATAGTATATTTCTTGATACTTATCCCTTGATATTTTCTCACAAATGGTTAAATAAACCAGTAGATTCAGACAACTGATTTGGCCCAAACCTTATATGTTTTAGCAACTAAACTGCCAAAGAAAGATTACCTATGGGTATGACTATCTAAAATGATCTCCATCTAATGATATATACAGTGGAGAAACTGTTATTCTTTCCCAATAAACGCGTTTACGCTAAAACTATTATTTGCAGTGCAAACAGTTTGGAGCCAGATCAGACGCCGGGTAACCCGGCGTCTGATCAGGCTCCTAACTGTTTGCCACCAAGATAAACAAGAATTATCAGAATTGTCCAAAGGTTGTTCTTTTCTACGTTTTAGTGCTTTGCGTTTGCGTACGTTTGCGTTTAAACGGGAAAGAATAACAGATTCTCCACTGTATAACTGTCTTGGTATACAGTTTACAATCTCTCATGAATGAGGAATACTTACATAGTACCGAACCACAGGCATCTCATTACCCATAACCCCATAAATAAGCCTTTTTACGCCTCTAATTTTTGCCTCCACAGAAGTAAATAGTTCTAATTGATACAGTAATACATATATATCAAAAGAAATATTTTCTTTATTCTAGCAGATGACAGCTTAAAGCAGGCTGAAAGTAAAGCAGAATAAGCCCTAAGGCTAACCCTTTACCCAATAGCCTGTTTCTAAACCCATTCCCCCATAAATACTCCTTTTAGATTTTACACCTTTTATTTATTCCTCCATTGAAGAAAATACTTCAAATTTTAACAGCCAAGAATATGTACCATAATAAATATGTTCTATATCCTAGCAGTTGGTAGCTATAAGTAAAACAGAATGTGCCTTAAGGTGCATTCTGCTTTACTTTCAACCTGCTTTAAGTGGTCACCTAACTTCAAAACTAGAAACAGGCTATGGGTTAATGGGTTAAGTTTGAAGACAAGTGATCACTTATAGCAGGTTGAAAGTAAAGCAGAATGCACCTTAAGGCATATTCTACATTACTTTCAGCCTGTTTTAAAGCTTTCCATCTGCTAGGATATAGGAAATAGTTTTGATGTCGCCCATTCATTACTGTATAAAATGAAACTTCAATGGAGGAATAATTTAAAGGCCTAAAATGTGGTGTATCTATGGAGTAATGGGTTAACCCTTATTGTAAGGAGAACGAGTATAAACATCTATTTGCAAACAGTGTAGACCCTGATTAAAGCATTCTTGAATAACTGGAAGCAGCAGGATATTTTATTAGAACCCCTATATTGTCATCTTTTTCAAACAATTAGGATCGAGATCAGACGTTAAGTGAATCATTGTCTAAACAGGATCAAAATGTTTGTTACCGTACTTGCATTCATGCATTGTATATCTGAAAGTTTGCATTAGAATGTGTTTAACTATGAAAATATTAAGGGTAATAATTTTGAAGCAGTCGGCGTCTCATATTACTTATTAGTGTTCAAAGGGTAAGAATGAGACATACGAAGGACTATATCTACATGTTATTATTTATAATTATAATAGATACATGTGTCAATCTACTGTCCAACTTGTGTTAAAGTAAACATACATTCTACGAAGAGATATGAATCTCTTTTACTTTTTTAGGAGAAAGATGACTGGAAACTGCAGGTCAAATGTAAAGCAGATTAATTAAAGCTTGCTTCAAAGCTTTCTGCTTTACTTTTTTCCTGCATTAAACTGCCACCTGTATTTAAAACTGCTGATTCAGTTTTATTGAGTGGATTTTATAACCCTTTACCAAATAGCTAATGAATTTGTTTTGAAGACAGGTGATCACTTAAAGCAGGTTGAAAGTAAAGCAGAATGTGCCTAAAGGCACATTCTGCTTTACTTTCAGCCTTCTTTAAGCAGTAGCTATTAGCTACCATCTGCTAATATATAGAAAATATTTCTTATAGTATCTATTCATGACTGTATAAATTAAACATATATACAGTTGAACTTTGATATCTCAAACTCGGTTAAGTGGAACATACCCATATTTCAAAGTTAAAACCTGGCTAAGCCTCGTTTTAACTTTGAAATACGGATATGTTAGACTTAACCGAGCATGAAATAATGATATTCATGTGGTGACAAATCGGATAGATCGAATTAAGCAAGTTCTAAATAGCTAAGTTCGACTGTATGTCCATAAGTGGGGGAATAAACAAAAGGCATAAAAAGGCGTACTAATCATGGAGTAAATGGTTAACACAAGTTTGACAGTGTTTATCTGTCTCCTACTGTTATACGAGTGTTTAGTCCCACTGTGTATACTATAATGTTTTTAACCGTTAGATACTATATATATCCAGATATATAATTATCATATCCAACATTTTATACATTGTTTTTGTTTATGTTTTTCATCCATGTTTTGTGATAAAGAGATACATGATTCGTTGTCATTTTGAGTCATATCATTGCAAAATGGTGCAAGTCAGAACCTAGACAAGACCCCAGATAATTTTGAGTAAGCAAACTGAATATTTCTAAATGTTCTTCTTTATGTCTCCGCAAAACCTATGTTGTGACCACTCACTAGAATCATCTCTTCAAGATGATTCTAATAAATGGTTACACCATAGGGTTTGTTTGAGAAATAAGGATTGATGCTGTTATTGAAATATTCACCTTATCTGGAGCTCTGAAACACTTATAGCGAGTAGTAAAATTACTGGTATATTGTTAAGTTTTCTTCACTCATTAAATACTCTATCAGAATGAACGAGTCAGTTTGGTTCCCAATCTGAGACAAAGTTAATAATTGTGGTATCTGATCAGGAACCAAGTTGTTTGCAATAAAAGGCCTAGAAAACTAATATTTTCATTGTTCAAGAGTTAACGCTTAGTTTCCACTACATAAGTGCCATAGGATGCCTTCACCCCTTCATCCGTACCTTAGGCACTATAATAGAATATTCATTGATGCTACTGAATACTGGGGGCAGCTTAACCCATTACACCATAAATACGCCTTTTTACGACTCTTGTTGATTCATCCACTGAGGAAAATAGTTCCAATATACACAATCATGAATATGTATGATAAGAAATATTTTCTATATTCTAACATATTTTTAATTAAAGCAGACTGAAAGTTAAGCAGAATGCACCCTAAGGCACATTCTGCTTTACTTTCAACCTTCTTTAAGTAGTCACATATCTTAAATACTAGAAACCGGCTATGGGGTAAAGGGTTAATGCAAAATTAAGGTAAAGCAAAAGTTCCAACAGGAATTTTCTACTTTACTTTCATTTTGCTTGAAGCAGTGCATAGTGTCATACACAGTTTGATAGTATAAGGTTATTTGCACTTATGGCTATGACGGAAAGGGTTAAAGAGATTGCATGCATGAATCAACATTCCAATGTTTAAGTTTGCCAATCAAATTTTGCAATGGCGTGACTCAATATTTGTTAACCTAATTTAGACCTTACCATGTTTGATTTCATTTGCAATTCGGGAAATCTCTCCAACTGATCAGGCATATCTACAAACTATCCAAATCACCCATACTCATCCGTTCTCTTAATAATGTCATACAATATGATTAATACAATAAATGGTTGCCATAACAACCACTCAAATGCTGATTCATTAATTTTGTTACAGACAGGTGACAGCTTAAAGCAAAATGAAAGTAAAGCAGAAAGCTCCTACAGGAGCTTTCTGCTTTACTTTCATCAAGCTTTAAGCAGCCACCTGTATGAACTTAGGCACCATACTGAAATCTTCATTTTTGAATGGTCGTAATATAATATTGGGTTTAAACTTTTACTGTACCAAATTTCATTTTCCGACATTTAGACATCGTTGCAAATGGAAATGAAATGTTTACTTTACAAAACATTGATTGAAAGTGTTATAATTTGCCTGACTCGAGACAAAATATACAAAACATATTTAAACCAATCAAAAACTTACTAGCTAGGCGATATAAGTAATAGAATCTTTGAAACTTAAGTAGCTATGTTAACTATTCTAGAAGCTTTTTATACCAGTAGATATAAGCATAGTAAGGCCTAATATTGATGTAATACCACAAGACAGTGTGGAGACCTAGTCCAACAGATCAATAAACATGAAAACTGAATATTAATTGCTTGTTATATTTCAGTCTGTGTTTAGCTATGTGAATCTCTATGACAGAGTAGCTGTCAGACCAACGTGTCCCAAGACCATTCAATAAAGAAGCCAGAAAAAACCCCTCTTATCTTAAGTTACTCATTTGGGTTATTTGGTTCCCTTGTGGATCATTTTAGTTACCAAAATATGAAGAAGTCTACTTGGAATTCTGGGTAGTTTAATAAATATTGCTCAAAATAAGCAAACAGTGTTGACCCTAATCAGAGGTCTACATTGTTTGCAAATGTACAGAGCATATTTTGAACAGTTCCATGTTATTGAAAGATTTAATCCCTTTCCTCCACATTATAATGCCTAAAATGATGGTCCATTAATTGGTAGCTTTATAAGCAGAATGAAAGCAAAACTGAAAGCTCCAATAGGAGCTTTCTGCTCTACCTACATCTTCATTTAAGCAGCTAAGCAGGGAAAAGGTTACTGTGATGACAGGTTTATCTCAAACAGCTATGCAGAATTTTAAAGCACTATTTGGAACTTTCTACATGATAGTCTAAACATTGTTCACAGAACATTAAATCATAAAAAAGCAAATAATATCTCTGAAGATAGATGGCTGCTTAACCCATTACCCAAGTATACCATGTGTCTATTATGCAGGTGACGACTTAATGAGGTTGAAAGTCAAGTAGAATATATATGCCTTAAGGCACATTCTGCTTTACTTTCAGACTGCTTTAAGCTACAATTTGCTAGGATATGGAGAATAGTTCTAATACGTTACACATAATATTCATGACTATAAGTTGGAACTATATTCTTAGTGGAGGAATGAATTAGAGGCGATAAAAGGCATACTTATGGAGTTCAATTATGGCATAATTTGGAGTTACAAGAAAGCAGAAAAGTTCTTAGAATTATCCTAATTTAGAATTGCTGGTAACACACAGATTTCACTGTACTTAAGTTAGTATTGAGCTGTAGACTGCCTATACAAGAAACTTTGTTAGAATGATTAACACTTCTCTTGCTAGTCACATCTCCCAATGAATTTTGCAAACAGTCTGAATCCAGATGAGATGTCAAGTAACTGTCAGAATCTCATACAGATCCACTGGTCAAACATTTTACATGTATCACAGTACATGTAGATAGACTTGACAGGCACTGACTGACAGGTCTCCAGGTATAATGAAGGAGTCAACTAAACAAATCCAACATTTTCTTCTTCATGCCAGCACCAAATCCTATGGTGTAAGAGCTCTTCAGAATCGTCTGGCAGAGATGATTCTAATGAGTTGTCACACCAGAGGGTTAAGTGCAGACATACAGTTCTATTCCAGTTTTTGAAATATATGTACTCTCCTTATTTGAAGCCTTGAAATTTACTCCCTAGATTTGCCTTTTATTCTTTTTGATTTATTCCCTTTATACAGCCATGAATATGCACCATGAAAAATGTCCTTATCCTACCAGAGGCAGGGCTCCAGATAAGAGGGAGTTAACTGAACAAATGCAACCTTGTCTCACAAATTCTATGGTGTTACTACTCATTAGAATCGTCTCGAAGAGAGGATTCTAATGAGTAGTGACACCATAGGGTTTAATGCAGAAATAAAGATTTTAGTTTTTGAAATACCCCCCTTATCTGGAGCTCTGCAGAGGGTAGCATTCTGCTTTACTTTTAGCTTTCTTTAAGCCAACATGTCTTCAATACTGAAAACAAGCTATGGGGGAAAGGGCTAGCACATTCAACCCAAGTGACGAGTATACTTGTCATTTACAAACAGTGTACCTGTGTGGATTACACTTGTCCTATGCAAACAGAGTAGACCCTGATCAGAGGGTCCTTAAGAAGCCCTCTGAAGGACCCTCTGATCAGGGTCTACACTGTTTGTCATTTTGAAATATATTGTTAAAATCAACCCTAAATTGTCAAAAATGGACTAAAATTATTTTGAAATTGGAATTGTTCATTAAAAGTTTCAGGGGTGAATAGTTCAAGTTAACAATGGTTTGAATGATTATAGACCTGTGCTGATCAGACATTGAAAGAATGCAGGTCTGACATCAGTAATTGGTTAGCCTCTCTTCAAAGGTGCATGCAGAATTTTAATCCAACTGTAGTGGACAGACTTCAAATGGAAACAGCGTGCAAAATTTGCATATTATGTAACACATGGATACCAGACAAAAGATTTACAGCATTTTCTTTTGCCATAATTGAGGTTTATGAAGAAAATGTGAAGGTTTATGTGACAGGTCCGTGATTTAGCCAGAGCCTCTCACAGTGGAGCATGAGCAAAGCACCAGTGCAATAGGTCAGTGAAACATTACATTTGAATCCTTGTTAGTCTATATTTTAACCCATTACTCCATAAATACACCTTTTTATGCCTTTCATTTATTCTTCCACTAAAGAAAATATATACATGTACAGTCATGAATATAATTATAGTCATGAATATGCACCAAGTAGGTGTCGGTGGTCCAGTGGTAGGACGCTCGACTTGGTAGCGAAAGGTTCCTGGTTCCAGCCTTGTCAGGATCACTGAAATTTTTCTGAGCAAAAAATTAACCCTACATTGCTCCACTTCACCTGGGTGATTTAAATGGGTACCTGAGAGGGAAATAAGTCAATGTGTCATGGCTGCTAGCTAGCTAGTAGCGCCTATGTAAATGGCCGACTTGTGACTCAATGAACAGGGAGGTAATTGTAAAAGTCGGTAGAATATGACATATAAATTTCAGACTTGATAAACCCATACCTTTACCTTTTACCTTTACCATGCATACTATTTCTATAGCCTTATTATTTGGCCCTTATAGCAGATGATAGCTTAAAGTCAGCAGAATGTTGTACAGTATACGTCTTAAGGCGCATTCTGCTTTACTTTCAACCTGCTGTAAGCTAATCACCTGGCTTTAAAACTAGAAACAGGCTATAGGGTAGTGGGATAGTAGACCTCTCTTCAATCAATGCTTAATTAACTCTATGTTCCAAGACTATACACATTACAGAATCATAGTGTACAAAAAACCGAAGAGAAAAATCAAAACCTCTTCAAATACTTGAAAAGCCATAAAATGTATGAAGTGAATAAGAGTGCAGGGCTGCCGTTTCTCCGGATTTTTCCTAAATATTCTGATTTTTTTCCAGTACATGGTAGCTTAAAGCAGACTGAAAGTAAAGCAGAATGCGCCTTAAGGCGCATTCTGCTTTACTTACAGCCTGCTTCAAGTAGTCGCATGACAACAAAACAAGAAACAAGCTATGGGGTAAAGGTACGAGTCGTAAAATCGCACTTGAAAAATGCAAATTTCGAAATCTTAGGATTTTTCATGTCAACTTAATGGCAGCCCTGAGAGTGTGGGAAGAGCCATAGAGCTGGCAGTTTCAATCTATACCATGACAGCACCAACCAGGTATTGATTGCCTAGAGAACATGGACATGTCATATAGATCTACACAGGTCTGGAGCTGCTGTACAATCGCTCAAATAGCCTGTATTGTAAAATCTCTCACAACTCCAGATATGGCGAGTATTTCAAATGCTTTAATTAACATTCTTTTTCAAAATAACTGTATGGTCATTTGGAAAGTCAGTAGTGTAAGCCTTAACCCTTTCCCTCATAACTACACCTTTTTACACCTTTAATTTATTCCTCCACAAAAGAAATAGTTCCACTTTATACAGTAATGAATATGCATTATAAGTAAGGAACATTATCTATACTATACCCTAGCATATAATAGCTTAAAGCAGGTTGAAAGTAAAGCAGAATGCTCCTAGTCCTATAGACACCTATACATTGTACTTCAAAGTTATAAAATTGCTATAGGGTAATGAGATAACACCAAAACCGAGCCTTCTTTTGAGGAAATTATAGCAGTAAATGTTTATTCTTTCATATTTTTCAAAAAATATTTGTTAAGATGATTTACCATTAATTAACCCTTTACCCATTAGCCTGTTTCTAGTTTTGAAGACAGGTGACCACTCAAGCTATATGTAACCCTCTGCTAGGATATAGAGAATGTTTCTTTTGGTACCTGGTGTTCATGACTGTTTAAATTGAAACTGTTTTCTTCCATGGAAGAATAAATTAAATGCACTATAAGGTGCTTCTATGGGGGGGTTAAAACCCCACAAACAAGAAAGCAGGCCATGGGTCTGAGAGTGTAACTGTTATCAGTGTCAGTCAGAAATCACAAGAGGTGATTAAAAGGAGAAGATAGCAGGAGAAGATGTCACGACATAGCAGTTATTAAAATTAGGCAGGGAATCTGATTGGACTATCTTGGATGTATTAACCCTTAGCCTGCCACTCACGACTATAGCTCCATATGCAAACAACTTGGATCTGGATGAGACGCCGAGTAACTCGGCGTCTCATCCGGAACCAAGCTGTTTGACACTCGGACAACATTTTCAGCAATTTTGAGCAACTTTGAAGCACTTTGAAACTTGAAACAGACGAGAAATATAGCAGACAACAATTTATTTGGCGGGCTAAGGGTTAACCTTTTGCATGATGTGGACAAACTTGTGATAACTGTTGCAAATCTGTTGGATTCAGATGACAGGCTGAGTAACTCAGCGTCTCATCTTGATCAAAATTGTTTGACACTGATGATTTTGTCTGAAAGAAAAAATCTGATAGATAAACTCATATACAGTAAAAACCTTTCTATTATGAAGACGATATTCTAATGAGTAGTAACAACATCGGGTTAAATGGTGCCATTAATACTTCACTATTTCAAATACTCCCCATATATGGAGCTTTGGGCAGTAGGTCAATATCATTTATTCCAAAATATACACACTCAGCCTTGCCACTAATTCCAATAAATGACGCTCATCCATCATAGATATGCTCCACAGAGGGAGGCCGTGTCCAAGAGGAATACAGTTCTCACCCTAATCAAAGGTCTGCTAAATTAGTCGACTGATGGTAGCTGACATTTTTATCAGTGACCAGCTAACTAGTTTATCCAACCCTTCTCCTGCTAAGCATCAAGCTGCATGACTTATCCCTTTTTACCCCCAATTATATGTCTTTTTATGCCTTTAATTTACTCATCCTCATGAGGAAAATAAAATTGACAAGTGTCACTTTATACAGTTATGAATATGCTCCATAAGACATACTTTCTATAACCTAGCAGATGGTATCTTAAAGCAGGCTGAAAGTAAAGCAGATTGATCCCTAATTATAAGAGCTAAAAACCTGTAAAACCTAACTGGCTACCATGATGGTCTTGATAAGGTTTGGAAAAATATTTTCAAATTGGACAGTAGTTTCTGACAAGAAAGGTTTTTGGTGTTTTTTTTCAATTGGTTGTCATGCAACTGGATTTTTTGCAGGAATAACTATATTTGAAGAAATCTGACAAAGTTACTTGTTGAAAAATTATATGTACATGTACCTTCCAAGAAACATATTTTGTGTAGTTTAATAAAATTGGCCAAAATGGTGTTTTTTTAAGAAGTTCTTAACCTTTTACCTTATAGCGAATTCTTCTTTTGGAGACAGCTCACGTTCTCAAGCATGTTGCATTCTGCTTTACTTTCAACCTGCTTTAAGCTACCATCTGCTAGAGTAAATAGTAGAAGATATTTCTTACACTGCATATTCGTGACTGTTTAGTGTTTAAAGTGGAACTGTTTTCTTGAGTGGAGGAATTAGTTAAAGACATTAACAGGCATATAAATGGGTTACCCCATTTACTTTTTTCTTGCATTAAAGCTGCCACTTTGTACTCAACAGGGCTGCCATAAGTTGAGCATGAAAATTCCTAAGATTTTCAAATTTTCTATTTTTCTAGCGTAATTACCTAAATCAGGTTGAAAGGAAAGCAGAAAGCTTCAATCTGCTAGGGTTACTTTCAATCTGCTTTAAGCTACCATCTATCCGAAGATTTCAGAAAAATCCGGAGAAAAGGCAGCCCAGTCAATACATCTTCCACTGAGTGGCCGCTTCACTCAGGTTGACTGGTAATTGTATCTTCCACCTGGATAATACTGCTATACAAATTCCGATGACAGTGGCAACGTATTTCCTTTAAACCATGTGACCCACCTTCTCCTCACATTGTTACCAGCAAAACACAAACCTACCGTACAGGAATCAATACAATTTAACCCTGAAACAGTCTAAAAGAATACCAATATATACCAAGAAACCTCCAATCACGGACACAGACCCTTTCAAACAAGATGTATGGGCAGAATTGTAAGACAGGTAAGGTGGAAGCTAAAGACAGATTGCAGCTAAGTGAAGGCAGAACACATGAAATGCGGAAAGTCCTTCAAATTACAATAATGTATGTGTGACAAGTAACTATCTGTAGATCTTAACCTTTTACTCCATAGACTGTTTCTTATTTTAAGATAGATGACCATTTAACCCTTTACCTCATAGCCTATTTCTGGTTTTGAAAATAGGCAACTACTTAAAGCAGGTTGAAAGTAAAGCAGAATGCGCCTTAGGGCGCATTCTGCTTTACTTTCAGCCTGCTTTCACCCTTTACCTCATAGCCTTTTTCTAGTTTTGAAAATAGATAACTGCTTAAAACAGGTTGAAAGTAAAGCAGACTGCGCCTTAAGGCGCATTCTGCTTTACTCTCAGCCTGCTTTAAGCTACTGTCTTATAGAATAAATAAAACATTTCTTATGATAAATATTCATGACTGTATAAATTGGAACTATTTTCTTCAGTGGAGGAATAAATCAAATGTGCTAAAAGGCGCTTCTATGAGGGAAAGGGTTAAGCTACTATCTGCTAGAATATAGAAAATATTTCTAACGATATATATTCATGACTGTATAAATTGGAACTATTTTCTTCAGCGGAGGAATAAATTAAATACGCTAAAAGTCGCTTCTATGGGTGAAAGGGTTAAAAGTAGAGAAGAATGCACCTTCAATTTTTATACACTTTACGCCATATATATGCCTTTATATGCATTTGATTAATCCCACTAAAATAATAGTTCCATTATGTAATACAGTAATTAATGAATGTGCAAAATAAATGTTTCCTATATTCTATCATTTTGTAGCTTCAAGCAGGCTGAAAGTAAAGCAGAATGCAACTCCTTCACTACCAACCTGCTTTTAAGTAGTCAACTGTCTTAAACACGAAGAATCAGGCTATATTCCAGGAAAGGATTAATCAGTACTTGTCTGCTTAACCCTTTACTTGATAGCATTGTTTCTGGTATTGAAGATATGTGACTACTTAAAGCAGGTTGAAAGTAAAGCAGAATGTGCCCTAAGGCGCATTCTGCTTTACTTTCAGCCAGCTTTAAGCTATTAACTGCTAGAATAAGGAAAGTATTTAATATGACACATATTCATTACGGTATGATTTGGAACTATTTTCTTCAGCGGATGAATAAAATGAATGTGCTAAAAGTCGCTTCTATAAGGGAAAGGGTTAAATCTGCAACTGTTTTAAACCTTTACTATATTGCCTACTTCCATGCAGTATGGAAGACAAGTGACAACTTTAAGCAGGTTGAGAGTAAATGCACCTGCATTCTGCTTTACTTTCAGCCTGCTTTAAGCTACCATCTGCTAGAATAAATAAACTATTTCTTATTATACATATTCATGCCTGTATAAATTGGAACTATTTTCTGCAGTGCAGGAAAAAAATAAAGGAGTTAAATAAGTACATGTATCTATAGGACGGGTTAAACATCGTATTTATAAGTCTCCTTTTAAGTGGTTGCACTAGCTAGCATTGTAATTAATTATACATATACATGTTCTTGAGAACGGAATCATACTTATAATGTAGAAATTTCCCGTCTAGCAAAAGATCACAGCAGAACGGTTTCTCCAGAGGCACATTTTCTTACAATCAATAAAATAATTTCTACCACAAACACCTGATGGGAAAAGACAGAAATAATGACAATTTGCTGTATATGGGAAGACCAATTTCAACAGAGACTTTGTCTTTGCAAGCTGGTAGACTCAACACTTTCCCTCGTAGCCTGTTTTCACTGTATGTAGCTCATTACTTCATAGCCTGTTTCTTGTTTTAAAAAAGATGATCACTTAAAGCAGGTTAAAAATAAAAGCAGAATGCGCCTTAAGGCGCATTCTGCTTTACTTTCAGACTGCTTTAAGCTATCTTCTACATGTACATGAATCTAGAAAATATTTCTTAAGCAGAATATTCATGAATAATTATATAAAGTGGAATTATTTTCTTCAGTAGAGGAGTAAATTAGAAGCGTAAAAAGGCATATTAACTTGAAGGATAATGAATGGATTAAGACAGGTGGCTGCTTTGAGCAGAAATCTCCATGTAAGCATTGACATAAATGAGGTTAAGGTAAGAAAGTAAAGAGGAACTTCTCAGTCTGTGAAGTAAATGTAAAGTCATTTCTTGTTGTTTCGAAGAAAGATTTAAGTCCACTCAAAGCCATAATACAGTTGAAATACTTCAAACTCGCTTAAATTCATCTCATAAATTCATAATCTGCTTTTTCATATTTAGTCTTATTTTAACCCATTACCCCATAAATATGCCTTTTTACGCCTCTAATTTATTCCTCCACTGAAGAAAATAGTTTTAATTTTAAATAGACATTGGCATGATATCGAGCCATCAGATTTCTTTTTCTATATTCAAGCAGATATGGTACCTTAAAGCAGGCTGAAAGTAAAGCAGAGTGTCCCTTAAGGGCACAAGCTGCTTTACTTTCAACCTGCTTTTAGTAGTCACAGGTATTCAAAACTAGAAACAGGCTACGGGGCAATGGGTTAAATGCGTTTTAATCTGAAGAAACCTGAATGTGAGCCTCAACAACATGTATAATTAAGTCAAGACTGTTGAACAGTCAATTCTGGCTTAACCCTTTCCCCCAAAGAAGCGCATTTTGGTGCATTTAATTTATTCATCCCCCACTGAAAACAGTTCCAATTTATACAATCATGATTGATGATGTACCATGAGAAATATTTTCTATATGTTAGCAGATGGTAGCTTAAAGCTAATGAAAGGTAAGCAGCATGTGCCTCAACTCTTTCCTCCCTGGAACTTTAAATGGACAATTCCAGTTTCCATTTTTGTCTAGTCCATTTCTGACTTTTAAGGGTTGTTTTTGTCAATGTTTGGCCTTATGACAAACAGTGAAGACCCTGATCAGAGGTCTCCTTTCGGAGCCCTCTGATCTGGGTCTTCACTGTTTGCATAGGACATGTGTACTAATCACATGTACACTGTTTGAAAAGGACGCCTATATGCGGGACTAGGGTTCAAAGAGTTAAGGCAAAGTCTGCCTTACTTTCCACCGGCTTTAATTAATAAATGGTCAAATGTCTACCAAACTAGAAACAGACTATGGAATAAAGGGTTAAACTGATTGTCCAAAATGAACTCAACCCTTAGCCTGCCAAATAAATTGCCGTCTGCTATATTTCTCGTCTGCTTCAAGTTTCAAAGTGCTTCAAAGTTGCTCAAAATTGCTGAAAATGTTGTTCGAGTGTCAAACAGCTTGGATCCGGATGAGACGCCGAGTTACTCGGCGTCTCATCCGGATCCAAGCTGTTTGCATATGGAGTTATAGTCGTGAGTGGCAGGCTAAGGGTTAACTTGTTTTGGTCAAGTAAAATGCCAGTTCACTTAAATTTTACATGTCCTTGGCATCTGATCAGTGAAGTCTGAGTTCACTGATGACCTGCTTAGAGAATTAAGCCGCAGAAATTGATTCATGTGTGAACACAAAGTGATGGCAAATCCCAACACTTAAATGGTTAGTGAGCAACATCCAAACAAAAAATCCCTTGGGAATGTGAAAACCATGTCTATATATGTTCCTAATGGTTATGGAGAAAGACAAATGGTCAACTTGAACCCATTAAGTGATGATGTACAGTTAAATGTGTGTTCAAGACCCAGCTGTTGCTTAAAGCAAACTGGAAGTAAAGCAGAAAGCTCCTTCCGGCCTGCTTGAATTATTTTATGTTCAGCGTGCAGGAAAAGTTTGCTATGATTTTCTTTTATATATAAGACAGGGTAGAAACAGAAAATGTATCTTTATTTACCCTTTACCACAAAGCAGCTGCATGTTTCTAATTTTGCTAAAAGCTAACCACTTAAAGAAGGCTGAAGGTAAAACAGAGTGTGCCTGACTTTCAGCCTGCTTTAACCATCCATCTGCTAGCCTATATAGAAAATATTTTTTTGGTGCACATTCATGATTGTATAAAATGGAAGTATATTCTTCAGTGCACCGGTACACATGTATAAATCAAAGGTGTAAAATTGCATTTTTATGCAGCAATAGGTTAATGCAGGAGCTTTCTGCAGTACTTATAATCTCCATTAACCATTTCACCATTAAAAGGCCTTTTGGTGCCTTTGTATGACATGTTCCTACCATGACCTGTTAAAGTGTCATTGGCAAATTTTCTAGCATCCTGACAAGTTGAAAGTAAAACAGAATGCTCATTAACCCATTACCCTGTAAATAGTTAATACGCCATTTTACGCCTCTAATTTATTCTTCCATTGAAGAAAATAGCTCCAATTTATACAGTCATGAATAAGTATCATAATAAATATTTTCAATATCCTGGCAGATGATAACTTAAAACAGACTGAAAGTAAAGCAGAATGTGCCTATATATTTTAAGTGTTAACTCTTTCCTCCCTGAAACTTTAAATGGACAATTCCAGTTTCCATTTTAGTCTAGTCCATTTCTGACTTTTAAGGGTTGTTTTTGTCAATGTTTGGCATTATGACAAACAGTGAAGACCCTGATCAGAGGGCTCCTGCAGGAGCCCTCTGATCAGTGACTTCACTGTTTGCATAGGACAAGTACGCCTATATGCGGGACTAGGGTTCAAAGGGTTAACATGTCTTCAAAGCTAGAAAACAGGCTACTGGGTAATGGGTTAAGCCATTATCCCATAATTAAATACTCCATTATACACCTCTTCATTTATTCCTCTACTGAAGAAAATAGTTCCACTTTATACAGTCATGAATACGTGCATATGAAATATTTTCTTTATTGTAGCAGAGTGTAGCTTAAAGCAGGTTGGAATAGCAGCATGCCCCTTAAGGTGCATTCTGCTTTACTTTCAACCTGCTTTAAGCAGTCACTGATCTTCAAAACTAGAAAAATGCTATGGGGTATATATATGGGTTACCGGTATTGGAAACAAGCTTTGGAAGAAAGTGTTAAGGAATACATATGTATCTAATTGAGAATGATAGACAGTTTGACTGTAGACAACTCAGACCATGAATAACCCAGCAGTACTGCAATGGCAAACAGACTTCGTTATATTAGAGTCTGTCGAATACGAGAGCTGAATATACTTAACCTAATCTAATCATATCAATAGACATTTTAGATATATCACAGTTTTGAGGTTTCACATGAATTATAGATCAGATAAAGTCTAGACAATTCATACAACTGCAAAAAAAATCAATTTCATATAACTCGAAAAACATTATCTCTATATCAAGCATCTAAATAGTGCATGCATGGATCCAAATTCTATACATGTAATCAATTCTACAATAAAAATCTGATCAACTGTCTTCTAAATTTTTAATTTTGATTTCAAGTTTTCAGATTATTTAAGCACTTGAATGCAAAATCTGGATTTCGAAGTCTATACCTGCCTTGTTTTCTACAACTTAGCCCCTTTGAATCATAAAAACATAAATGATAACTACGATGCAACAAATATCAAAACACAGTGGCCAAGCCTTTAGTCTTTATCATTTAACCCATTACCCCATAGACTGTTTCTAGTTCTGAAGACAGGCAACCACTTAAATCAGGTTGAAAGTAAAGCAGAATGTGCCCTAAGATGCATTCTGCTTTTTACTCTCAGTCTGCTTAAACCCTTTACCCAATAGAAGCGCCTTTTAGCGGATATGATTTATTCATCCGCTGAAGAAAATAGTTCCAAATTAATCAGTAATGAATATGTATTATAGGGAATATTTTCTATATTATAGCACATGATAGCTTAAAGCAGGCTGAAAGTAAAGCAGAATGCGCCCTAAGGCGCATTCTGCCTTACTTTCAACCGCTTTAAGAGGACACCTATATTCAATACTAGAAACAGGCTATGTGGGAAAGGGTTAATACTGAAAAGAAGCTACAAAGTAATTCTTGCTCCTGTTTTCCACAACTAATTTTCTAAATGCAAGTGGATTTTATCATTGTCAGGGGAGGTTATCAAGTATGATCATACACAACAGGTATGTTGGAGTTAGCTCCCATATATTGTTGTCAAAGGTAATGATTTATTTTTCAAACTATTTAGAATACCTTCTAGTTGTCAAAAAGACTTGAAATGAAATAATTATGCAAATACCCTAAATTTGAACAAACTTGTATATATAATAGAGTCAATACGGCTACTGATGTACATGCGGCCTATTCAGTACTCTTACATATCCTTTCCACACCCATAACATATATTATTGTAGGGCAAACTGTCAGGAAAATGTGACACTTTCAGGCAGCATTGAAAATGGATCCAGACACAAATTTGCAAGATTGGAAAAATGTGAATGCCATAGGGGCCGAAACAGTCCATCTTTCTAATTTCGGTTTAAATTGTACACAACATTTTAGTCAAAACCCGTTATAATAGCTCTCATGCTGGAATTCAGTAACACTGACATGTCAACACAAAGCTCAAACTGAGCCCAGAATAGTCTTTTTTTAACTATAAGGGAGAGAACCCAAATGCGATCTAAATATAGCACCTCTAAAAGTAGATTGTCACTTTTGGTTTCGTTTAGAAACGTCAGAGTAGTTTTGAGATGTCAGAGTGTAGCGTTTATTCAGAAAAATGAGCTCCAAATGAGTCCGGTAGTGTCTGTGTTATGTGTACAAAATGGGTCAGGCTATAAAATTTTCCAGGGGGAGCATGCCCCCGGACCCCCCTAGTAAGAGTGAGTACACTAAAAGGAGTGGGTAGGATAGGAGTTAAGAGTTTAATAGCTGGAAGGCAACCTGCCTAAAAATGTTATCTTAGATTAATAATTTGGGGTCATTTGGAGTCATTTTTTACATAAATTTATGTTCACCTTATACCTGTTTGGAATGCTGGAAACACACTCAGAATGCAGCAGAGACCATCTAGAAATAAAATTTTCCCGGGGCAGCATGCCCCCGGACCCCCCTAGTAAGAGTGCATACACAAATTTCCTTGTGCCCCCCCCCCCCCCCAAAATCACAATTTGCTTCCTACAGGCCTGTACAGTATAACTTTATGCCCCATACACAAAAATAAAATAATTAAAAATAAAATAAGCCCACTTAAAGGCAGTATGTCGCTGTCAAGTATCTAAAATCGCGCAATTCTTAAACCTGAAAATTCAGACACATACGTAATCTAAACATATAAAAAGAAGTAATCCTTGATAAGTATGGAGGCAACTTGGCTTACAAACCCATGAATTTGGTGGAAAGAAGTCGATCTTTAAATCAGTTTGTTGACATCCGATCAACGACGGAGATTTTCCGAGTTCGTTTGGCTTGCGCCCGGTAAAGATGTTTTCATAGCTCATTATTAGTGTTTTCTTCTGATCTGGCAGAGTTATTTTTAGATTGGAACATTCTAAAACTTTAAAAGGGATGAGTATTCCATACACCCAGCAAGAGACATTGATAGCTGTATTTATTGTGCGCAATATACAGTAGAGAATACATTTTTCTTTCCCGTTTAAACGCAAACGCAATGCACTAAACTGTGGAAATTTACTTTTAGATATTTTAACTACTTTTTAAATCTGAGTAGCAAATAGGTTGGAGCCTGGTCAGACACCGGGTTACCCAGCGCCTGATGTGGTTCCAATCTGTTTGCAATGGAAATAATAGTTTTGTATATAAATGCGTTTATTGGGAAATAATAAAATATCAGTAAAATTAGCGCAGCTGTCTCGTGCTGCATGTGGATCATACTTATCTCAAGTAGGAAAGTGTACGACTATGTATTCAATGTTACCTTCCTTACAGTGGAGAAAATGCTATTATTTTCCAATAAACGCGTTTACGCTAAAACCATGATTGCAATTAGTTTGGACAGATCACACGCCGGGTAACCCGGCGTCTGATCAGGCACCAAACTGTTTGCCACTCAGACTAACATGAATGGTCAGAATTGTCTCAAGGTTGTCCTTTTATGCGTTTTATTGCGATGTGTTTGTGTTTCATTTGCGTTTAAACGGGAAAGAATAACGTTTTCTCCACTGTTACCTATTTACCATTATTAACTATTCTGTTTTAAAAATAACTCAAGACAAGTCAGAAAAATCAGATCGAGCATGTGACTCTTATTCGACCATGTAGAAATTCTCGAAGCCGATTAGAAGATTTGTTATGTAAACAAAGAGCTTATTTTTCCAACCATCTCGATAAGAAATCGGCACCTTTATGTATGATTCTTAAAGAAAGGGGGGCATATGTCAGGCATCTGACAACCGTTTTCGCTTAGTTTTAATACATAGAAAATGTACATATATAAGAAATTGCGCGTTTTAAACATCCATTTGGGCGGTATTATCACTTTAAGTCACAGTGATGTAAATATGACCCCTAGATCTATTGAACTATCTTGTTTGGTGACTGTATACACGCACATACGGCCACTCAGCTCTTGGGCCAGATAACAAATGAGAACCAAAAATAATACTGTATGGAATTACCCACACCATTAATTTATCAAAGTTATGAAAGTGGGTTATTCCATACACATTTGTACAGGTCTCACTGACAGACTCAGCAAATTATTGACCTGTCAGCATAAACACTTTAAGTAGATCTAGATCTAGATATATATATATACCTGGCATCACAATTCTCGCGGCATCACTTTTCTCGCGGTAAACACGCACTGTCCTAACCGGATGTATTCCTGTCAGCCAAAGATGACAAACTTTGCACAGTCTGATAAAAAATTGTCCAGGTTTAAAGTTGCAAAATTAGCGTTTTTTTGTCGGTAATGTAAAACATCACTTTCCGGCGTATTCACTTCCCAGAAAAATGAAGGTTTCACTGTATGAATGAAAACAGGCAATTTGAAAATGTTGATTTGTTGTTAAAGGGACTCGCAACCGGATGGTGTACTTGTCAAAATAAAATAAAATACTCAAATAAAAGCAAATTTGTGGCATTATTTGGCTTCTGACATTAAAAAAATATGATCAGTCCAAAAACAGTCTCAAGAATCGTCACCGAATCTTAGATTTTTAGATATTTTCCAAAGTTTTTCTATACCGACTAGTAGACGGTATAGTTGTTGTTGCTTCTCTTCACGGGCTCAGACATAAACCCGAGCTGAATTACGAAGTTGTATGCACTTTCGATCGCTACACATTGAAATACGTTAAATCGATCCGAGATAAACGGATAGTTCCGTGGTCCATTGGTCTAAGCGGTTTCCCCTATTTTGCCTTCTGTCCGCCTATGCCGGGCCCTGGGTTCGAATCCCACCAGAGACCAATATTTTTTTTTATTGAAATACATTTTTTTAAACAGAATTTCTTATCCTAAACTAATTCTTTACCATTTATATAAGCGTTTGACACATATTTACAAATTACTATTTTTAATGCACCATCTGGTTGCGAGTCGCTTTTAATCGTCTTTCAATATTCCTGGTTGTTAATATTGCAGTTTTCATTAATTTTAACACAAATTTAGTGAACTCTCACTGTGTACTGTTGCATCTACAGAGCTTGACCTATATACCACGAGCATTGTGTGATATGGCGTCAAGTAATCAAACTTTCCGACTGGCACGAAATAAACATGTTTTTTATTGCTTTAAACATGCAGATCAAAGTTTCTTGTTCAGCATTTATCACATAAATAACTAAATATTGCCAGGAATAGTGCCAAAATTAAAGTAAGATTTTTGTTTAATTACACCTTTTTTTAACATTAAGTACCGCGAGAATACAGATATACAGTATAGGCAGGGCTCCAGATAATTTTTCTTCTAATCAGTACAGTACTGATCAATTTTGAAAATAATCAGTCCCCAGATTTTTTAATCAGTACACATGGATTTTCAAATTCATCGGCAGTTCGCGGGTTAAATGGCCAACTTTAGAAGAAAGGAGAAATAATGCCTAAGTAATAATGCTATATAAAATTTCAAATAACCTTATATATTATAGTTGTAGACCATAAACATCTCCATCCATCAAGAAATCTCAACTTTTTCATACCTTTCTCTACTAGGACACAGTATCACTCAAACTCATTCTTTCCACGTACCATCAGACTTTGGAAGCACTAAGGCCAGTGACAGTCTCAAAAGCTTCACTCACAGCCTCAGTTCTCACAACCCCTAACTACATAAGATGTTTTTTAAACTTTTTTAACCTCTGTTTATAATTGATCTTTTAGCTCTGCATTGTTTATCATTATGTTATACTGTTTTCAACACTGTCCCCGACCTCCCTGTCATTGTCAGTATGATTGACAGTAGGGAGTAATAACATAGAAGTAGGAGTAGAAGATACATGTATGTAAATTACGATTTTCAAGACTCTTACATTAAATTGCGGCTTATGCGGGTTTTTTCGCCGCCGATGAAACAACGTTCGAATTTATATCGTTCAACAAACTACCACAAGTTTCATTAGGTGTTAGTTCCTTTTAAACCAGATACCGTAGTTGACAACCGACGGTTTTCAACTTTTTATCGTTTTTCTGACTCTTCCATGATTAGATTTTGACATTTTGTTGCAAAGTTTTCAAACAAAACACTTTTCGGATAACTTGGATTTTATCGTCCATACATCAATAAAGATATAGATGTATGTGCGAGTGCACAGTAACCTCCCTTTGCTAACGGTACGCAAGTAAACAATTACCATACGATAAAACGAAGCTTCATTAGGGTTAAGACACCGCAAATCAATCAGATTTGACTATGTCGTGGTTGACTATTTGCAAATCTCGGTATGACAAAAACTCGGCTTTTGAATTGATACACGCGTCCCCGAGAATTTCTCGCGTACACAGTACTTCAATATTTTGAAATTAACACGTACATGGTCGAAACGTTCGCGTATTTCACTGAGTACGCGGGCTTATCTGGAGCCCTGATAGGAATATACCACCAAGTTATCACAAGTCTTCCGCATTGCAAACAAGATTATTGAGGGAGAATGTTGATGTTACAGTGGGCATTACGCTCAACCAATATTGGTCACCGCAAACACATATTATAAAGTCCAAATCAATTTACACCCCGGAATCTACAAGACAGGGCATAATGTCGGCCAAAAGACTTTAGGTCTACTATATATTTTAAGGTTGGACAAATGACCGTCACCCCTTACAATAATTCATTCACACGGCTAACTTCAGAAACCTGCCCCCTGGGTTCGCTACCCACTAGGACAGCTCCCTCCCCTCCCCTCCCCAAACTTAGTTCTTGCCATTCAGTCCGGACGTCTACCCATATGATTATGAATGATGGCAAATGTACCGGTTCTACACGGCTAGGTACAGTATAGAATGGATTTATAATGATGTTCAAGTTAAACACTGTTTTCAAGTGCGTCTGGGTGACACTGATGAATTACAGCCCTTGATGAATAAAACATCTTGTCACGATGTTCTGTTACTATATTTTTTGAAGACATTGATCAGATGAGAACATAATATAATAATCAGTCGACAAGTCATTCAAAATAACTATAAATACATGCAAATCAAAAGATATCCTACCTTTTAATGCCAGGAGATGTTCTTTTTCTCTTGTGCCTTCCATTTTGGTTGTGGCTAAAACAAGTGCACAACTGATGCGGCCGACCGTTTGCGGGCCTACCACTATGACATTACCAAAGCGGATTTGAAATAGAATGTGTCAACTTAAAGATAATTAAATGTGATTTTTGTTGCTGGTCGATCGATCGGTCGACCGACAGACAGAGACATACTTGTATATTGTAAATTTATCCAGATCCAGATACATATAAAGAGACAGGACAGCGAGAGAAAGGGAGAGAGAGACAGTTATTTTTGTGCTCTTATAAGAGCCATCTGATCTGGGTCTACATTGTTTTCAAATGTATTGAGTAGATATTTTGAAACAGGTCCATGGTGTTGAAAGAGTTATCTAAAGAAGCAGTGATAGGTGTGCCAAAGAACCGCGCTGAATGTTCTGCATGTAGCCGACACGTATGCAACATCAAGTGTCCTATCAAGCCTGCGTTTTAGAGCACATTCATGCAGTTTGTCTGACTTGTGAACGAAGCATTGCTATGAGTTGGACTAATGATGTTAAGCATTTAACATTAAAAACTCTTATATCTTGCCCGTTTGAAGTTATTTGGATTTAACCCTAAATCACTCTCAATGACGCTTAAAAGCGCGTTTTCAAACAATTTGGATCCTGATCAGACGCCGCGTAACGCGGCGTCTGATCAGGATCCAATCTGTTTGACACTCGTATCGAAAGTGTGTAATTCATACTGCCTTAAAATTAACTTTGAAACGATATTGTAGTCAACAAAATTGAAGCAGACGACATTGAAACGGTGAAGGAGTAAAACTATCCGGAATAATTTGAGCATGAAAGGGTTATTTTAAAGAGTTCATTATATTGGTATTATCACATACTATACTAGGGTTGTTCAAAAAGTAATGATATTTTATCAATAACTTCAAAATAATAAGTGCAAAATGCATGTGTGTTATATCGTTTTAAAGAGCAAGTCCTTGCCTACACGATGGTATAACGCACGGCAAGATCGCATAACACGATACGTCAACATGAACCTAAATGACCCCACCTCGAGTTTACTGGAACATAGCACTTTTCATACATTATTTGTTGACGTAATAACTTCTTAAAGAGAACAATTTCTAAAAGTTGCTTTTGAAACAAATCAGTTTATGTCTAAATTTCAATGTAGATCTAAATAAAATTTCGTTTTAACTGAATGGGTTAACTCTCTAAACTCTCTTTTTTTCTCAAAAATAACATTTCTTATTTTTGCTACTGACGAAAGTGGATATGTGTTTTTGAACGCTATGAAAAAGTAGTATTTGCATCATTGGCTTATATTATTTGACAGAAAGTTTCATAAACTTATTCAAAATAATAAAGCCGCAATAATAATTTTAGTATCAAATTGTGTTCAGAAAATTAACTCAACAATACACAAAAAGGTCCAGTGTCCTCGAGAAGGGGTCATTTAAGTATATGTTGTGACTTATTGAGGTATGTGATCTTATCGTGCATTATGCCATCGTGTAGACGAATAATTGCTCCTTAGAATGATACACACACATACACACACATACACCCTTTTTACAGTTATTATATTGAAGTTAGTGATCAAGTATCATTACTTTTTAACAACCCTCGTATTTGATATGTCACTGTCATAGCACTTGAAGCTTTGACGCACACTTGGACAGGTCACACTAAGTGGAAAATAATTGAAAGGAGATATAAAGGCTTTATATATAGATAAGCTTTAAGAAACATCATTTAGTTTAAACAAGTCAGTTTATAATGTCAAGACATCACAATGTAATTACAAATATCATTCTGATGCAGGATTATGGCCGTAGATCTATACAAAAGGGACTTGGGGAAACAGTACAAACCAGGGTCGAGAGCTCTTATAAAATCCCTCTTGTCTAGTACTGCACTGTTTGCAATGTTCTTTTTCAAAATATTGTAATGCTATTGACATAAAGTCATCCAGGGAACACCATTTACACATTTAAACTTTAAAAAATTCGACACGCCGAAGGGGTTTCCCCCTCCCACACCCTCCACTTGCCCGAACGCCTTCTAATTCTTCTAAGGAAATCCATGGATATATAAAGTTGAAGAGTATACTTGTTGACTTTTTGTCTTGGTGGTGGTGGTGCCGGGGGGGGGGGGGGGGGTGTAGATCTACATAACTGACAGCAGTTAAATGATATAAAATATACTCAATTCCAAAAGAAACTATGCACTTTTTATTTTCAAATATTTTAATATCTAGAAGACGTATCAATTTAAAATTTCGCACACAATATCTCATGTATATTTGCTATCAACTTATAACAAAATCTATAACTGAGTATTAAGAGATTTTAGTATATTGGGAAATACGTCATTTTACAAGTTTTGCACGTGCAGCTTAAGGAAAATGCACATGCCCCCGAAAACGTGCATGGGTGTAATTTGTATGCCTTATACAAAGACAAAAACACATTTTACCTCACATCGGTACACAGCGAACTTGCTGAGATTGAATGAAAATAGGCAAATTAGAGTCTTTGCAATGCTTATTTATAACTACAACGTCACGAACGTGAGTAGGACATTAGAATATCAAAGAAACACACTCATTTGGTTGCTCAACCGTTTTCAACATACAAGTAGAGTGGCAGATCGCCGCACACAGTGTGCAGATACATAGTACAGCAGTTCAACAAACGAATGAGTTACGTTGACGTTACTTCGACGTCATTTTCAAACGGCGTCTAATTCTGCAAGACAGTACGGTATCAGCTGTCAGACCGTATTGTGTTGTCTCCGGCAAAATCGGACACCCATCCGGGCTAGGGGACCCTTTGTTGAACATATCTTGACAGCACGTCATTTGGCTGCTCGTTTGCAGCGAGCATGACGTCATTTCCGTTTTGGGCGACATAAGTGGACTCGTGCCTCTCATAATCCTAAAATTCGTAGCAGTGAACGTGATGCTCGCATGCGCGGCTTTTAGAGGAGAAAAAACCTTATGGGCCTTGCAAATGCACTAACTTAGATATATAGGACAACGTTTCATTCCCGACGTCGTTATTAGACGTCACGTAAGGCCGATGCGATGTTGCATTGCCGCTTGCATCATGAGAAAAGATGGACACATACGATGCTGACAAACATTATCATAAGATTAAAACTAAACAGACTTAAAATTCCAAACTAAACACAGTCTGAGTCTCAGTGTTTCTTTGCAACTTTGATTTTTTACACTTCATCTTTTCTCGTTAAAACATCCACTTTAAACGACCGCATCTCAAAATCGGAAATAATTGTCATATTGTTCGTGAACTGATCTAAATTTTGGTAGATCTACCAAATACATAGGCTTTCAGGAAAATAGTCAATGAATAGTTATAGAAAACAAAGTGCATAGTTTCTTTTGAAATTTAGTATATATATATATATATATGATATTATATAACCATGTTATATTATACATATATTTGAAAGGTATTATTTTGCGGTTGATATGCGCGCGGGATGGGTTTGGCCAAACGAAAGAACTTATCCCATTTATGCCAAGTAGATTCTTCCATGCCTCTTTCATAGGACGCTAGGCACTAATTGGTTAAAATATTGACAAGATTGGTGAACTAGGATGAGAATTTGTTACATATGTTTAACTAATGACGTTTTCAAATAATTCTTAGCTAAATATTTTTTTAGTGACACCAGGGCTGCCATTTCTCTGGATTATTCCTAAATCCTCTCTCCAGTTTATAGTAGCTTAAAGCAGGCTGAAAGTAAATTCTTAGCTAAATATTGTTTCAGGGCTGCCATTTCTACTAAATCTTCGGATTCCCCCCCCCCCCCCCCCCCCCCACTACACGGTAGCTTAAAGCAGACTGAAAGTAAAACAGAATGCGCCTTAAGGCTTTACTTATAGCCTGCTTTAAGTAGTCGCATGTCAACAGAACTAGAACAGGCTATAGGGTAAAGGTACGATTTCATAAAATCGCATTTGAAAAATGCAAATTTGGAAATCTTAGGATTTTTCATGTCAACTTATGGCAGCCCTGTTGTTTAGTGACCCATGTGAATATACGTCAATATACGGGGTCCATTGTATCACACCTATACTATTACCATTTTTTCTAATATCTTTTACACATTTTCCGTATAATTTTCACCATAAGTGCAATAAAAACACACCCAGTGATAAATAATTATTATGTCAACATCTACCCATCTATACAATTCGTGCACACGTTATTTTATAAAAAAAATATAGTTTATAGTCGATAGCAAAACACTTAGTGGTAACAGCGAAGACACCGTTTCAGTTTTATCGTCAACATATAAAAGCATTTATTGATAAACAAACGCATTAATGATTCAGCATTAAACATGTCGCAAATGCTTTTTTTTAAGCATTTTTTTTTTCAATTATAAAAGTAGCAAAAATGCAACATGGGGTTCAGTGGACGCGAAAAGTCTCAAAACCGTAGTTTCTGAAAATGCCCAGACAAGGATTATCATTTAAAGCAGACGATAAAACATATAAATAATAGAGTTAAACACCGAAAAGCTATTAGGAAAAGGGTTAAACTATTACCCCACAAATACCACTTTTTACGCTATTAATTTATTCATCCTCTGAGGAAAAAAGTTCCACTTCATACAGTCATGAACATGTACGATAGGAAATATTTTCTGTATTCTAGCAGATGGTAGCTTAAAGCAGACTGAAAGTAAAGCAGAATGCGCATTAAGGCGCATTCTGCTTTAATTTCAACCGGCTTTAAGTGGCAACGTGTTCTCAAAGCTAGAAACATGCTATGGGGTAATTGGGTAACTTACACTTATATTGGCTTCATTTCAGTGATATCGGGACGTAATCTGGCCCAGTGATGTTGTTACATGGGCTTTCTCCTCTACTCTCATCCCGCTGTAAGCAACAATCTGCCTTAACCCTTTCATGATCAAAAAAAATAATTTGTCGAGATATTCCTACCCCTTCACCGCCATATTGTCGTCTGCTTCAATATTGTTGTCTGCAATATCAATTCAAAGTTAGATTTAAGATAGTATAAGTTTCTCGTAATTTCAATACAAGTGGCAAACAGTTTTGATCCTGATCAGACGCCGCGCTACGCGGCGTCTGATCAGGATCAAAACTGATTGCAAGCGCGCTTAAAGACATCTCCTGACGACCTTTTGGTCATAACGCCTTGCCAGATTATTCACTGTCAATTTCCTTGCAAAAAGCATGGGTCTTGTGCATATTGAACCATTGAATCGTCTTATGTGAGACCGAACCTTTATATTTGATAGTTTGGTTAGAAATAACCATTGAAAATCACTAGAGCATGAGTATAATCTGGTCTTCACCAAGTAAACTGAGATTGTATTGCCGTGCTTTACAGTTACACTGACACCTCCAGAACAATATGCTGGTGGTTCCTCAATGGACTGAGGAAAAGTCTTTAAATGACGTCATTGGGAGTGAAAGGGTTAAATACTAGTACTTACAGAAGTGGGTGTAAAGGAAATTATTACATGGACATGCACTTCACCTTCGTAAGCCTGTCTGGCAACAACACCTGCTAATTTGAGAAAGGTGCGACAAGTTAAAAGGGCATTGTTATTCTTCACAAAAAACTTTTTGTTTTATCAATAGAAGATTATCAGTCAGGTGCTATTTAACCAAAGGTTAATGTCTATTCATAGAGAGACTAAGCCCACTTCGCTTGTCGTTGAGACTAGCTTATTGCAGTATTTGTTATCCCTTGTAAACAAGCGTGGACCGAGAACACGTGAGTTCTATTAACCCTTTTCTCCTGCTTATAGTCTTTATTAACGTGGTCATTTTTGAAAACTGTGTAGACCCAGATCAGACATTCCATGAAGGAACTGTCTGATATGGGTCTGCCCTGGTTTTTAAATTGGTAATTGTTGATTGTAAGACTAGTTTTATATAAAATATTATGAATTTCAATATAAGCAATTTCATTAAAAGTACATATAGTTGGCTTCTTTGAATAGATTCACACAAGGAGAACAACCGACTTTTATGCACTGGTCTTGCACCGACGGGTTGAATTAGACTATGCGTTTGCTGTTCTTTTTCAAGGACAGCACCTGAGTGCCTGACTTTGTGAGTCGTTCAGCTTTCTTCCTTTGCACCATTCCTTCAAACGGACAATGCATCAATGGATAGAAGTCCCACATGTGGTCGTCGGATTCTGTCAGCTCCAACTCTTCCCCACAATGGTCTGCCTCACATCTACGTTCTCCTCTCCTCTGGATGGCTTTAGTCAAGACATGCATACATTTTAAAGTATTAGCTTCGAAAAACTGTATAAGACTATCGAGATACTACTTTAGGAATGTTATGAATTCACCCGTAGCTTGCATGGAGAGGGGAGGTGGGGGGGTGTTCTTGCCCAACCACAAGTGCTCATCGCATGCTATGTCTTAACCCTTTCTCCCATGGAAGAGACTTTTAGAAAATTAAATTAATTCATCCACTGAAGAAAATAGTTCCAATTTATACAGTTATGAATATGTTTTAAAAGAACAATTTTCTATATTATAGCAGATGGTAGCTTAAAATAATTATGATTAATTGAAATCAATATGAAACTGGCAAGTAAAATTTAACTACCGATAGCATGTTAATGAATAATCTCTTCCCATGCTAATTAATTTTCGTCTACAAAGTATGTCGTCTGCAACTATTATTTCCTTCAATATAAATATCTTCTGATTGCCTCTTCTGGATCCAACCATTATCCCATGTGCGCCCAGTGGATTCTTCCATGTTTATATACTGGATTAGTCCATTTTTCAGCAAAGGGATGCCTGGTCAAAATTTCATTTTGTTTTATATTGAAATTCCTTTCAGCAAACAGTGTAGACTCTGATCAGACGCCGCATAATGCGGCGTCTGATCAGAGTCTACACTGTTTGCCTATGTCCCATATATGGGATCGTGGGCACAAATGGGTTAAGCTAAAGTTATCAAATATTAACCAATAGTGGGTAAATTTTTTAAATATCTTTTCAGAGAAAACATTAACAACCGTTATATGTTTATATCACTCACTTTATGTACATGAAAAGGCCAGGTAAATCAAATACACCGATTAAGTTATTATCCAATCAGTAACAAATATCTGATTATATCACTTAATTAATGTAAAAGGTGAAATTAACAAAATCACAAATTAGGCTATTTGTGTTGATACTAGTTTCTAGTACTACAAACTACACTACTGAAAAAATGCACGTATCTTAAATTTATTACAAATCAAGTTTCATAAATAATTAAAAACAATATGTGCAACGTTTCTGAAACAATTGATAGTTTATAAGTAAGTATCAAACACACATACACATAAATAATGACGTGAATGGTAAGTTATTGAATATAAGACATTTCACACAATGCCTGAAATCCCTTAAATGCTCTCTAGTCAACCTGTGTAATAATGGCCTCCCAATTTCAGTCATTTCACGAAATGTCTGAAATTTTTAGTCATTTCGTGAAATGACTAAGTGAAATAGTCATTTAACCAAATTACCGATTTTTAGTCATTTCAAGAAATGACTGATTACACAGATTGACTGTAACATATACACTGTAGGTGGAGAGTCGAGTCTAATGTTGTGAGAACTAAAGACCCGACCCCCTTTCCTTATGTATATGTAAATAAAATATGTTTAAACTAAATGCCCCATAACTACCTTCTTGTCTGACAGAATTGTACCCGTGTCATTGACTTTTGGCACATGGATAATGGGATTGAACATTACACCAATTAAACACGAGTTGTATGGCGACATTGCCTATGTTACCGCACACTAAAATCATGTCCTGTGGCCTTGATCTTTGACCCATGATGGCCATGAAAGTTGAACAGGACACGTTGTCTTCCTCTGGTGAACATTTGTGCCAACTTATTTTGAAATCCATTCACAGATAAAGAAACTACAGAAAAGACACGGAATTCGTGATAACTCAATCGTGCCATGTGACCTTGACCTTTGACACATGCACATGGGAGTTGAACGCGACACACTGTCTTTGTCTAGTAAACATTAATGCTAATGTGATTTGTGACAACTTAATCGTACCTAGTAGCCTTGCCCCTTTTCCATGGACGAGAGAATTAAATGCGACACATCATCTTTGTCTGTCGAACATTTGTGCTAGAGTTATTTTGAAATCCATTCATAGATAAAGAAATTACAAACCGTATACAGAATGTTTGGTACCCAACCATGCCCTTTGACAATGACCTGGGGCCCGTTTCATAAAGCTTCTTACGACAATTGTTGTCGTAAGTCAAATCTTTAAAATACATTTAATTTCTTATTTCTCTATTTAATCCTGTCTTGTGACATCTTTTTGGAATCGTCTTTTCAAGACGATTCCAAAAAGATGTCACAAGACAGGGTTAGATGGAGAAATAAATAATAATTGAGACTTTTATAATCTGACTTACGACAACAATTGTCGTACGATGTTTTATGAAACGGGCCCCAGATAAGTACAAACCATAGACTGGCTACATGAAGGCGTATTTTTAACGGTGGTTGTAATTATTTACAGAGCATACTTTTGTGTGTGAAAGATGATTATGTGAAAAGTAAATTTCGCAGAATTTTAATGTTTTTTTTAACTCTATGTAAAACTGTCACCCCTGGAGCGGGGCCATTTTTTGACCCCAGGTTAAACATTGGTAGAGGTTTACTATGCAAGTCTACATGTCAAATATCAAAGCTCTGGGTCTCATGGTTTAGTACAAAAAGATAGGTCGATGGCAAAATGGCAGTAACAAAACATTACAAGTCTGCAACTTTTACTGTTCACACCCTCGTCTTTCGCACAATAAACAAACATCAAATCACGATTAAACATACAGCACCGTTTAGCCAATACATTTTGGCGCATTTTGATACCAAATATGTATCCGGTTTGAACTTACGAGGGGTGTTTCATAATTAATGCAACTAGATCAATAACTTTATTAATACAAGTACAAAATGCTTGTATGATATATCATTCGAAAGGGTCATTCTTCCCCTACACAATGGTATAATGCACACTTAGATCACATAACTAGATAAGTCACACCACGAGCCTAAATGACCCCAAGTAAAGGGCACTGGACCGTTTTTGTGTATTTTTGAGGTAATGTTTCGAACAAATTTTGATACTTTAATTACCATAACGGTTTTATTATTTGAAATAATTTTATGAAATTTTCGGTCAAACTTTATCAGATAATTATACACATAAAACGCAATTCAAAATTATATTATTATACAAAATGACAAAAATATAGGTAATGTTTAACTCTTAAAATGAAAATATCACAAAAAATGACACTACTGTTATGTTCAAGAGGTTTTGTTGAAACCAAGAACACATTTTGTTTTATCAAACCAAGCTATAATTGAAGCAATTGAAATAGATGTTCATGTTTAAAAATCAAATTATAGATATACTAATCTAGAAAAAATTCATAGCGTTCGAAAATTCATGTCAACTTTTTTCATAAGCAAAATGAGAATTTTTTATTTTTTACAAATTCAGATTTGAAACAGTTGAGTTGTTTAATTTTAATGAAATCTTATTTATATTAAAATTCAGACATAAATTGATATATTAAAAATACAAATTATGGACATTTTACTTTTAAAAAAGTTATTAGGCCAATAAGTAATGTCTGAAAAGTGCTATTTTCTAGTGCCCTTGAGAAGGGGTCATTTAGATAAGTATTGTGATTTATTCCGTAATGTGATCTCATCGTGCTTTATACCATCTTGTAGGTGAGAAATTGCCCTTTCCAACGATATATCACACATGCATATTACAATTATTATATTGAAGTTATTAATGGAGTTGCATTAATTATGAAACACCCCTCGTATAAGTATAACAAAAGTCCCTCAACCCAAATGTACACTGTTTCTCTATTATCGTGTTTAAAGTATCACATGCATGTAGATCTATTCCACTTTTGAAAAATGACCATTTTATATTAACTGTTATAGGACTGTTTAAAGAAATTATTTTAGGAAAAATAAAAGTAAATCAACTTAATCAAGCAGGACAAACTACCCTAAAGAGTCCTCTGAGGAGTCTAAACTGTTTGCAAAATAAAATTTTAAAATATACTGGTTTCCACCATAGAAAAGGTTCAAACTATAATCAAAGCCACAAAGCATATTTTTGTATTCAGTGATATTTCTGTGATTTAAACTATACTATTGTCAGCTTCAAGTTTATCGTCTATATTTTTATCGCCACAACCCCTTTCAACCACGCATGGTAGTGGAGGGAATATTTTAAGAGTTTGCTTTTTTCCGTCTGTCTGTTCGACCGTCCGACAACTTAATAAGAATTGGGTTTTACGGCACCGCGACATAAAAAAATCATATAAACGTTTAAAAATTTAAACGTTTAAAGGGTCTCTTAGCACAGAACTGACTGTAAAGTATATGTAGGCTATATGAACTCATTTTCACTTTCTCATACCCCAGATAGGGATAAAACAATTTCAAACGTTTCACACTTGGATGGGAATTGAATCTGACGTTTGATTTTGATTAGTGTCAAGTCAACTGTAATAAAGAGGCGACTGATTTGGATTAGGACATTGATCGCCTGATCGCCTGCTACCACTGGCGTCAACTTAACTGTGATTAACCCCTTCATTCTCAACGACGCCATAAAGCGCGTTTGCAAACAGTTTGGGTCTTGATCAGACGCCGCGTCACGCGGCGTCTGATCAGGACCCAAACTGTTTGACACTCTTTTCAGTATTTATTAAGTCATACAACATTAAATCTAACTTTGCAGACAACAATACTGAAGCGGAAGACAATACAGCGGTGAAGGGGTAAATCTATCCCGAATAAGTTTATCATGAAAGGGTTAACCCATTTACTGCAGTGACGCGATTGTCGTCTACTTTTATTTCTCAAATCTTAATTTTACATAAATTGATTAAAATAATATCGTTATACCTCTCAAATAGATGGTCTGTAAAGAGGCGCCTGATCTGGGTGCAAACTGTTTTCAGATAGCCATTGCACCCGGGGTATATATCAGTGAAGGGGTTAACAGTTCACTCACTGGACGGTCTAGACACTTTGGCGCTGGTATGTTTAGCCTACTACCACAGCTAAACTATTAAAGTTCAGCTGTTTTCATAAGTCATGTTCCGAGTTTATGCCAGGCGACCATTCATTGGAATCTGACTTACGGCTTACATAAATATATTGGTGACAGGATAGAAGCAATGCAAGCAACTAATAAGGGCCTTACGAAACTTCGTATGACATTTATTCTAAGCCATATTTTAAAAGTCACAATTATTGTTTGTTTGTTTCTCCATCTCATCCTGTCTTGAGACACCTCTTTGGAATCGCCTTGAAAAGACGATTCCAAAGAGATGTCACAAGACAGAACTTGGTGGAGTAATCAAGAATTAGATGCATCTTAAAGTTTTGACTAACGATCGTTTTTGTCGTACATTTCGTAAGATAGGCCCAAGTTGAATTCAGTAGAGGGATGTTATTCTTTCCCGATTATACGCTAACGAACCAAGATGCAATCAAATGTTGGATATAAAATATCACGTTGTCTTGTTTGGGGAACAGTGACAAACGTTATTGTAAGGAGGGGCTCGTTGTCCAGAGGGCCGTTACAGAGAGGGAGCACTGTATTGTCAAACAATCAAGGAAAGCCACAATGGGATGAGACAGGTGGCTACATTGTGCATTGCTTTTCTGCAACTCTTTGGCCCCTATTGAAGCGTATAAATGCGCCCTTTACAATGTATATGTTTAAAAGTACCTGCACCTGCCCTGTGTAGACCCATATAAAAGGGCACTTGAAGAAGCCCCAATGATCATGGTCTGTAACGTTTGCCATTTTGCCATATATTGTTAAAGCAGCATGAAATAGTAAATAACAACATTCCTTACATTAGCCATTTGCTTTTCCTTTTCCTGACTTTAAGCGACCATCTGTCTCAAACACTTGACTAAACCTTATTCAGTGGTTGTAAAAGGAAGATTTGCTGGTAGTACCCTTGTTAAAGAGACTGGAAGTTGAATGGTGAATTTTCCAAAAAAAGAGAGAGAAAAAAAAACCCAGCAAAAAAGGGACCAACAATAAAACCCTAAAAATAAAAAATACCAGAAGTTTATAATTAATTAAACTTCCCTACGTACAATTCAAATAGGATAACATAGGCAATGAGATAGGAAATTAAGAATGTCCTCGTGGACGATTTGGTAAAAGCGTACACATTTTACATACTACAGTGCTCCCTCTCTACAACGACATCCAGTGGGAGACACAGATTGTGTGTGTTGTTCGGAGGGAGTTGTTATAGAGAGGGAAAATCAAGACTAGGCTTACATTTGCATACAGCTTGAACCCAGATCAGACGCCGCGTAACGCGGCGTCTGATCTGGATTGAAGCTGTTTGTCACTCATAATTATATTTATATTATCAAAATGTCTACTTATATGTGATTTTAAGAAAAACAGCAGACGACAATTTTAAGCAGACGACATTGCAGCAGTAAAATTGTTAGACATAATTGTCCGGTTTAGGGAACTGCGGCAAGGTCGTTGTAAGGAGGGCGTCGTTGTTGGGAGGGCCGTTGTAGAGAGGGAACGCTGTAGTACATATATTTTGTTCCGTCTTCTCCGCGCGGATTCGCATCCTGACCGCGCTCATTTGATTTTCTTTGAAATTATTTTTTAACATAATATTATAATGATAATTATTAACATAATCCTTTTCCTAAACTAATTTTTATGTGCTATACGATGCGTATGTAAGCGCCTGTTATCCAATTACAAATCATTGTTTTGGTCTGATTTGGTCTTCAGTCGGCTTAAAGAATTCGGTAATTTTGTGACAACCCAATGTGCAATGTTTAGCTCCGTAGTCCGAATCTGATTAAAGCATGTTGAAATTAAAGCAGAAAATCTCTTGTAGGAGTTGATTGCTTTATTTCGTTCTACATCGTGATACTGCATTTTAATTTATGTAAAACTTTCCATGATCAGTACTTAATCTTTTAGTCTTTAGATTAGTTCATTGGTCCTGACATAACATGTTATCGTAAACAAGTACTTATCGGATAATATCTTGGCACGCCAGTCGTGAAACCGTTATAACCTTTGCAAATATTATAGATCCAGAAGAGTAACAGGGCTGCCATAAGTTGGCATGAAAAATCCTAAGATTTCCAAATTAACATTTTTCAAGTGCGTTTTTACGAATCGTATACCTTTACCACATAGCCTGTTTCTAGATTTGTTGGCATGTGACTACTTTCAGCAGGCTGAAAGTAAAGCAGAATGCGCCTTAATGCGCATTCTGCTTTACTTTCAGCCTGCTTTAAGCTACCACGTACCAGAAAAAAAATCCGAAGATTTAGGAAAAATCCGAAAAAATGGTAGCCCTGGAGATACCGAATGGCGCGGTGTCTTATCTGGATCCGAACTGTTTCGCACTCTAGCCCTATATTTTGAAAATATATATTTAATTTATTTAGAAAACTTTATTTTAGAACTGTAGCAGACAACAATCTTTGCCGACGACAATATTACATAGCGTTCAAAGAATAAACATTCATTTTGATTAAACTAACGCAATGGTGTAGCTATAGATAAACTTACAACCCAGTGTGCGCTCGTGCTAAAAAAAACTTTTTTCAGATACTTTTGAACTGCCATTGGCGTAGCTTCCTATTAGGCAAGTAGGCACGTGCCTACACTTTTTTTTCAGAAGTCCAAAAATAGAAAAGGCTAAAAATGCAGAAAAAGCAATAAAATTGACATCTACGGGGGGTTAAAGGTGAACCCCAATTATTTTTACATAGATTCATGTTAGTATTTTGCCATTATCAAAAGCGAGAAAAGACATCAGAACGCATCTAGAGACTATCTAGGAACAAAAATTTTCAGGGGGCGCATACCCCCGGACCCCCCTAGTAAGTAAGCGTACACTTATTAATTGGTCTAGACACCCCTTTGGCACGCATGCACAATTGTGCATGTAGCTGCCTTTATGCAAACACGCGCGCTACTGCGTGTACGCTGTCCTCATACTTGCGACAATTTAAAAAGTAAGAAAATGCAATAAAATCGGAATAGGATGGTGTTAGAGTCAAACTTAGAAAATAATGGAAGACAACCTGTCAATTACATTTTATTAACCTAGAACAGACAATTTATGTTATTTTCAGTCGACTTTTTACATAGATTTATGGCAAAATTTTACATGTCTTGGACGCGCAAACATCCTCAGAACAAGCCAAAGGCCATCGAGGAATCAACCCTCTCCCCATCCCCTCCTAGTAAGAGTGCGTTCCATAAATTGGTATAGTTACTTTGGACTTCCTACGGGCCTGTAGTGTGCTCGATCATTTTGTCCCGAAAAGAAAGTTACGGCCACATAATTTCAAGTAGCGAGTAAGTTAATGAAAAAATACGGTATCAGACACTATGATATACTAATTGATGTGGGGTTGTTGTTGTTGTTGTGTTTTGGTTGGTTTTTTTTCTTCAAAAAAAATATACAGACATAGTCTTTTGCAAAACAATAAAATTGTCTAGGTTTTTGAAGCTTTTCATTTCATTAATTTTTTATATAAATGTCTCCCCAGACCCTCTTTAAATGCGTCTCCAGTGTTGTAGAACTCAACATTTTCACGGGGAAGCATGCCCCCGGACCCCCATAGAAAAGGTAGCGAGTAGCGAATCTGTTCAAGAAAACATTACGGTATCAGACCATATGATAATGTGATTGACGTGGGGGTGTTGTTGGTTTGTTGTTGTTTTTTCAAGAAAAATATGCATACATAGTCTTTGGCAAAAAAAATGTCTGGTTTTTTAGGCTTTTCATTTCATTCATTCTTCATATAAATGTCTCCCCAGACCCTCTTTAAATGCGTCTCCAGTGTTGTAGAACTCAAAATTTTCCCGGGGGAGCATGCCCCCGGTCCCCCCTAGAGAAGGTATGCCTACACTTTCATTTTGGCCAAGCTACGCCCCTGACTGCAAGATGAATCATGGTAACGACGACTAAACAAGAGCTGAAAAAAACATTTCACTAGGATTTGAGTGTCTTCAATAGAATTATCAACGAGATCGTGTACAGTAAAACCTCTCTATTACGACCACTAAATTATGTTAATTATTAGGGTGTTTACGGTAGGTGACCGCTTAAAACAAGGTGACAGTGAAACAGAAAGCTCCTGTAGGAGCTTTCTGTTACACTGTCACCTTGCTTTAAGCTGTCACCTGTCTATTAAACAATCAATTAGCCTTCGTTTTAGTGGTCGTAATAGCGAGGTTTTACTGTACCTGTTGGATAAATGTATGTTATAAAATAGTTCATTTAACCCACTACTCCATAGACACGCATTTTAACGCCTTTAATTTATTTTTCCACTGAATCAAATTCTTTATTTGATTCAAATTCCTTGAAATTACACAGTCATGAATCATGATTGTGTACCATGAACGTGTATAAAAATATGCTCTTTATCCTAGCAGAAAGAAGCCGAGAGATGAGTCAATATGATCACCTAAAGCCTATCAACAATTCACCAATATCTCGAACCACCTATATTATAAATTTTGCTAGCCTTAGGTTTAGATGCTATTGATTTGGTTTTGGTAACATTGAAAATAAATCTTAGCAAGTGCTAATTTTAAAACAGTAACAGGCATTATTTGTTGTTCACTGCAATTTAGCAAATAACTAGTTTTGCGCAGATCAAATGTTAATCCTAATTGGCATCTATTAGTTCAAATCCTACCCGCACCACTTTAATATATATTGCTCTTGTTTCAGATCAGGTTATTGTACAATAGATAATGCATTTATTTTACAAGCAGTGGTTAGTAAATATCTTAACAGGAAATCGAGGCCTGTATATGTGGCATTCATAGATTTTAAAAAGGCTTTTGATTCTGTATATAGAAATATTTTGTATGAAATTCTACGAAAAAATGGCATAAAAGGTTACTTGTATAAAGCTATACAGTCTATTTATGTGTCTGTTAAAGCATGTGTCCGAACCAGGAAAGGGTGCGCTCAGATGTATTCTCTAGTCCGATTGGATTAAGGCAAGGGTAATTTTAAGCCCAATATTGTTTTCTCTTTTTATAAATGAGTTCTATACATTTCTCTGCAATGAAAACGTACGAGGTACACAACTATTTCCTGATGTTGTTGAAATTTTCTTATTAATGTTTGATGATGACATAGCTCTGTTGTCAGATACCGTGGTTGGCCTACAAAAACAACTTAATTTGTTACATACTTTTAGTGAAGACAGCAGACTTGAGGTAAATATTGATACATCTAAGGTAATGGTATTTAAAAAGGGTGAGTGATTATCCAGAAGGGAAAGGTGGCATTATGCAGGAACGAATCTAGAAGTTGTTAAAGGATTTTCATATGTTGGTGTGCTCTTTTCACCTAAGCTTTCAATATATAAAATGGCAGAGGCTGTTGCAGTTAAAACAAAGAAAGTACTAAATTATGTCTGTGCATCATTGTTTCACCTACCGTCTTTGCCATATAAGACATATTTTAAAATATTTGACCACAAAGTAGCTCCAGTTATGTTATATGGTTCAGAGCTATTGGGTTTGAATTGTATCAAATTATTGAAAATGTTCATGTTAATGCATGCAAACGTTTTATGAATGTAAACAGTAAGACATGTAACGATGCTATACTTGGTGACCTTGGAAGGTTCCCCTTCATATTTTTGCATCTAAGAGATGTATAAAATATTGGTTACGTTTGTTGAATATGCCAAATACTAGATATACTAGATTTAGCTGAGTATACCCAGAGATTAAAAGACCAATATGTACAAAATTGGTCTTCTAGATGCCTGGAAAATACTAAATTAAACCATTATCACCATTTTAAATTAGATTATGATAAAGAGGCGTACATTACGGTTCTAGATATACATAAATACAGAAGATGTTTAGCTAGTTTCAGAAGTTCAGCACACTGCCTTGAGATTGAAACAGGTCGATATTATAATATAGAAACGGAATTTAGATATTGCCCATACTGTTATGGTAGTATAGAAGACGAATACCGTTCACAGTTTAATGCGTTCATTGTACATACCAAACTATTATCATGAATATCCAAATATTAACAAGTTTTATAGTCTCATGGCTTGCAAAATCCAACAAGTAATAAGAAACCTTGCATTATACGTTTATAAGGCATTTGAAATTAGAAAATTGTTCACATCAGTATTTCATTAAGGTACAAATTGGTTTGCTAAAATAACACATTAACACCATTGAAGAAACTACAAGCCATGATTAAGACATGAATGAGGCCTTATATATGACAAATCTTTGATTGAAATTATATGTGTATTTTCGAGAATTTATGACCTTGATCACTGTGTATTGTTTGAATATTATATGTGAACGTATTTGTGTATGGGCCGGTGGCCATATGCCGCAATAAACTGTGAAACGGCTCTTAATTTTGGATCCAGATTAGAAGCCGACTAGATCTGCGACTAATTCGAATACTGGCTGTTTTGTATTTCCTACAAGATTTCTTCATCTAAAATACATTGAAAATTGCTTTGAGGTTTTCTTACAGACGCCAAATTTGAAGCAGACGATATTGTGGCAGAACAAAGATTAACATTTTTATTGCCAATGGAAGCGCCATTGTCACTTGTAAATATGTTGTATCCAGATAAGACGCCAAGTATATTGGCGTCTGGTCAGTATTCAATATATTTAGCACTTGTATCATGTCACTTTCGTCAAACTGCACGCCATTTCTAAATTTTAGAAATAATTCAGACGACAAAATCTAAGCAGACGATATTATACGTGACGTAGCAGGGCGATGGTTAATAAGGCTAATTTATATTTAAATGATTAACCTCTTAAGTGCCAAAACCAATTATTCTTGAATTTGAAAACAGTTTGGATTCTGATCAGACGCCGAGTTACTCGGCGTCTGATCAGAATCCAAATTGTTTGACACTCATATTAAGGTTTCGTCAGTCAAAACCTTTAAAATTGTTAATGTTAGTTAATAAATACAGACGTAATTTTGCAAGCAGACGGTATTTTGGCAGTGAATGTGTAACAGTAGTTACGGCGTCATAATGGCATTGCGAGTGTAATATAGCTGCCGGTCAGTCAGACGTTTTACGGACACCGGTAGGTGAAGTCATACCGATTAACGTATCTAACAATCTCCAGAAGGCTTAGAATAGTTAAGTAGCTATTTGCGGTAATGTTAAATAATGGACACCGGTAAAGTCAATAGCACCAGCGGGATGTCTGATTTAAAGAAAATGTTCAGTGCGCATGTACAAGAAAACTTACTATTGCAACGACAATGCTCAGACTTGGACTTCGCTAGGGAAAAGAAGCTAAGAGAGCTGAATCACAATAATAATGTGTTTATGCGGAAATACGAGAAATATGCCCCACCATCTTCCAGACAAGGTCGACGTTGTTCAATCGATGCGAGTATTCTGAAGGTGGCAGAAGCAAACATCAGCCGGCCTGGTAGTAAGCTTGAAGAACATATATCAGCACAGAAGTCCCTGGGACGTACAGCAGTAAATAGTGAGTGTCCGTATTCCCTCAATACATGGAACATGTTTGTAGGTGTAGATAAAAACTTCCTCGAGGAGAATAAGAAAAAGATTTTGAACGTTGACAGTGACGAGAAAAAAGAAGATATTGTTATTCCACAAACCACGTTGAATGATCTGTCCATAACTAGTCCTCGAATGGTGAGCAGAGAAAAACTAACGAACAACATACCAGTGCCATCCAGGCGAAACACTCTTACCCCTCTTGATCGCAAACATGATCTAGTGTATGATGATACGTTTGAGGAGGAGATTTTATGTATTCAAAAACCGCAAGTGTTGAAACCTAGAAGACATTCATTGAACCCCGTACATCTCTCTGTTGGAGGATTACAGAATATGCAGAAAAGGAGGGGTTCTATAGACGCAAATATGTTGACTCAAATAGGTAATGGTTTTTCGTCAAATTACAAAAGATCAAATTCCGACCCGGAATCAATCAACGACAAGAAAGCAACAAAATACGTGGTTAAAACAAACGAACTGAAAAGACGTGGCTCGAGAAGAACTTCTACGGTTGGAGTAAGACCAGACAGCGTGTTAATCGAGGATGGTTGTAATAGTGGCCGCGAAGGAATTATGAAATCAAGCACTGATCTAACACCGAGTAAACCTATTGCAAACGCTGCAATATTTGTCAGTGACGAACGTGGAAAATCTGAGAGAGTGGATAAAAAAGATACAACAGATTGTGCTCAGTGTACCGAAACAGTTCAGAACAGCAAGCTAGCCGATGGTAACAACAACAATGAACAAGCATCGACCGATTCTTTTCTACCAGCCATAACTAAAAATGTGTCCCTCACCGGAACACCAGAGAACAGTTGTGCTAAGTCTGTTTCCTTTAATATAGAGCCAATGCGATCTAGAAGCAGTAGTATTTCATCTCCGACACCAAGCGGTCGAACACCCAAATCAGATAAACGTCGTCGAAAGAGTTTGAGTTCAGTTTCGCTACAGTACCTGGTAGACCAACACCATGGGGCTGCTAAACTCAAGTACATTGCGCTGTTATCTACGGAACTGCAACGAGAGGCGGGCATCGTGGACAGCCCGCCACCTGAGGACAAAACATTCGAGGAACTGCAGAAATGCAGATACCTTAGAGTGACATCGAAAAATGGTGATGATGAAAATGACGACACTAATTAACTCTTACAGTGTTCACTCCCTGTAACGGCCCTCCCAACAACGACTCCCTCCTAACAACGACCCTTGTCGCTGTTCCCCAAACAAGACAATTACATGTATAACTAAGGCTTTCACGGCTGCAATATCGTCTGCTTAAAATTGTCGCCTGCTGGGTTTCTAAAATTTACATATTGGACATTTTGATAGAAAAAAACATAATGACGAGTGACAAACAGCTGGAATCAAGATCAGACGCCGCGTTACGCGGCGTCTTATCTGGATTCAAGCTGTTTGCAAATGTAAATCAATTTCCCTCCTTATAACGACTCCTTCCGAACAACGCACACATTTTTTGTGTACCATTGGGTGTCGTTGTAGAGAGGAAGCGCTTATGCTAACGACAGAACAGTGGTTACATTTCCAAACAGTTTTGGTCAAGATGAGACGCCGAATATTTCGGCGTCCCACCTGGATCCAAACTGTTTCACACACTGAATTTAATTTGAGAACAGAAGCAGAAAACAATTGCTGCTGACAAAAAGATACTTAACCCTTAACGTGCTAAGCGTGACCTTGCTAATATTTGCAAAGAGTTTGTTTCCAGATCTATAAGACGCCGCGTAACGCGGCGTCTAATCTGGATCCAAACTGTTTGTCACGCATGTCCAACTTTTCTATTAAAATAGCCTAAATCTTACTTTTGTTTCGTTTACGATATATTTGAAGCAGACGAAAATTCGGCATGATAAGAGTTAATAGGTACCAAACCTTTATAACACTTATACACTCTTCACTGTATTCCACCGAGTATCATGCTCATATATAAACAGTTTGGATCCAGGGGCCCGTTTTTCTAAACTACTTACGCAAAATTTTTGCGTAAGTCAAAATCGTTTTACTCTTATTTTTCGATCATAAACGTTTGCAAACAGCAAATAGCCAGATCAGAGAACGCGCTAAAAGCGCGTCCTCTGATCTGGCTATTTGCTGTTTGTAGCAAGTGTTAATAAAAAAATTGTAAATTAAATATTAAAATTTTGACTTACGCAAAAATTTTGCGTAAGTAGTTTAGTAAAACGGGCTCCTGGTCAGACGTTGCGTGACGCGGCGTCTGGTCATGATCCAAACTGTCTGACAATCATTGCAATAGACAGTTTGGATCCTTACCAGATCCCGAGTTATCCTGTGTCTGATCAGGATTCAAACTGTTTGTCGCCGTCTAATTGATGGTTTTGGGACAAATTGCCTAAAATCGTTTTAAAGATAAAATACAATACATGTAAACAAACGAAATCATGGACGTGAAGGGTTAATTAAAAATTGCATATATCTTTTGTTAACTTTGTACACGTATATCTAATTTATTACAATTTGTATTTATCTATTCAATTAAAATTAATTTTGTATATTTGTTAAGTTACAAGTTGTTAATCAATAAACAAATACGTAATAGTTTTGTCTTTCATTTGAAGCATTGACTCATCAACATCTGTAAAAACTCTCCAAGTTTTTTAACTTAAAGACTTTTCCTCAGTCCATTGAGGGACCACCAGCATATTGTTCTGGAGGTGTCAATGTAACTGTAAAGCACGTGCAACACAATCTTAGTTTACCTGGTGAGGTCCAGATTATACTCATGCTCTAGTGATTTTCAATGGTTATTTCTAACCAAACTATCAAATATAAAGGTCCCTCACATAAGACGATTCAATGGTTCAATATGCACAAGACCCATGCTTTTTGCAAGGAAATTGACAGTAAATAATCTGGCAAGGCGTTATGACCAAAGGTCGTCAGGAGATGTCTTTAAGAAATATTGAAATGAGTGTCTAACAGTTTGAATCCTGATCAGACGCCACATCTTATCAAGATCAAAATATTTTGCAAATAACTTGGATTATAAGGTTTACTGTGGTCTTTTACCCTTTCACTTTCAATGACGTCATAAAACGCATTTGCAAACAGTTTTGATCCTGATCTGACGCCGCGTGTAACGCGGCGTCTGATCAGGATCAAAACAGTTTGCCACTTGTTTTGAAATATCGTCAGTTATAGTGCCTTTAATCTAACTGTGAAACGATAATGTTTAGTCTAATAGAAATTTTGATACGTGTACGAAACATTTTTATTGTGATCAGATGCCGCGTTACGCGGGACCTGCTGTGGATCAATTATGCCGATTTTAGTCGCTTATGTCAGTATTTCCCACATTTTCTGTTGCCGCTAAACATATATTTAAGGTTAACCCTTACATTGCTGATTTTTCAGATGTTCAAATTGACTCTTTCATCTTTTAATAAAGTGACCAGGCTCAGCGCTTATAAAGCGTTTGAGTTCAGTCTGAGTGCGTTCTCATGCATATGCTCAAATCTGACCAATCAAATGCTTGAGAATGTTTCATACTCACCTCAAACGCTTTATAAGCTTGGATCCAGTTCTCATTGACTGGCATGTTTTGTCACACAACTCTTTGAAAGTATGACAAACAGGACAGACGCAGATTAGAGGTATCATTCAGTTGCCCTCTGATCTGTGTCAACACGGTGTGTCAATCATGAATACAGTGGAGAAGACGTTATTCTTACCCAAATAACGCGCTACGCTAAAACTATTATTTCCAATGCAGACAGTTTGGAACCAGATCAGATGTCGGATAACCCAGCGTCTGATCAGACTCTAAGATGGTTGCCACTTAGGTTAACATGAATAGTCAAAATTGTCAAAGTAGTGTTATTTTCTACATTTGATTGCTATGCGTTTCGTTTGTATTTAAACGGGAAAGAATAACGTATTCTCCACTGAATACTCGGATCAAGCATTTTAGAATGTCTGGTTCAACCACAGCAATCGGCCGATACTGCCTGCCCTGGGCCCGTCTTGAATTGAAGTACATGTATTAACTATTGTCATTAGGTCATTGAATTGACCTTCTTTTTCTATATATTTTTTTCATATATAAAATGAAGAAAAGTGATACGATAACAGTAACTAGAACGACAACGTCAAAATGACGCTGTAAGATGTAACACAAAATTTCAACACAACATTTCAACACAATATCGAACAATATATTAATGCACAATTTACCCGGTAAGTATTGGACATTTTGCACATCGACGTTAATGACGTAATTGTAAACGATACGTAAATCTCAAAAGTATACAAAACAAGAGCCGCATGCAGTCCTAAAACGCTCACCTGCATGGTACCCATGTTACGGTCATGGTGACGTCAATTTGGGCAAGTGAATTGGGAATAAGAAGATTTGTATAAATAGCTTTCGTTTAGCCATATCAAGAAAATTTTAACAATCCACTGACAGTCATGTTTTTAAGCTGGCAAAATTACTTGAAGAAATATGGTAGAAGGTCACCAATTGATCATTTGTATAAAATTATTTTCACTTTGGACCAGTAATCAGTTTTCACCAGTTTTCACTATAAGCTAAATTCATTCCCAACAACTGGCGGCAATGTTGTTTGAGGTAGGAAGATTGTTTGAAGAAAACTGGCAAAGGGGCACCAATGAGTCATTGCTGTGAAATTATTCTTAAATCGGACCAGTAGTTTCAGAGAAAACGATTTTAAAATTTACACTTGGGTTATTGGTTTCAGAGAAGAAGTCGATTGCAATTGTTGACAGACAAACAGATAACGGACAGAGCTGTATCACAAAAGCTCACCTTAAGCACGTTGTGCTCAAGTGAGCCAAACTGATTTGATCCCGCCCAGATCCCGTGCCATCCGACAACACCAGAACCCCAAGACAAGTGATTGTTAGCCGTCTACCTTTGTTTTCAAATTCTTATATTAACTGAATATCAATGTTTCTTGAAGTAAAAAACGCATACAATTCAAAGTTTTTAACCCTCATCCGGACCTTGCAAATCTTCCGTTTTGAGACTTTTGGGGTCCATTGGACACCATTGTGCATTTTCGTTATTTGTCGAAGTCAAGATAGGCTTTTGTGACATAACTGATGCCACATTATAAATTGGTGTGTTTATGCTATATGGTAGTGATAATATCGAATCGTTGCTTTTACTGTTACCATGGCAACCAACGACCATAGTAACACAAAAAAGTTTTTTGCAGTAAAATCGAATTTTATCTAATAACTCGTGCAGACAATGTACAGATGGGGAGATGTGGACATATTTATCACTATATATACATTTTGTATAGAACTATGTAAATATGTGGAAGAAAATGACAAAAATATGGTTGGGGTCCAGTGGACCCTAAATAATAGTTATGCATATTAACATGGGTTACTATACAACTTTAACCACAACTGATTTAACAAGAGGGCCTGAAGGCCCTGATATCGCTCACCTGTTGTACTGAAGCTTGATAGCTTTACCTTTCTGTTTCATCCGTTTTAATCTAAATCCATTCACATTTGTATTATAGTATGTAAACAATTTTGGAATACAACCTCATAATTCTATTACAGTAGAGTACATCAAGGGTAGATAACTAGAGCCTAAACAATACTGAAATGAAGCCTTTTCTAGCATTTCAAAGTATATTAAGGGCAGATAACTATTGCCACAACGATAAGATTTCAACAATAATTGCACTCCTTTGAGAACTTATAACTATATACTTTGTGTGCAGGTATAATCGAAATCCATTGAAAACTGTAGTTGCAAGAGTGTAAAAGCTGTTAGATATGACATTTTCAGCAATTCAAGGGCAGACAACTCTTGACCTATAGGTTTGATTTCAACCATAGTCACACTTATTCGAACTCTTATGGTCATATACAATCTGAGCAAGTTTGAGAAAGACTGGATAAAAAGTGTGGCCTCTAGAGTGTAAACACCGTTAAATATGGCCTTTTCAGCAATTCAAAGGTAGATAACTCTTGATCTATTAGTCTGATTTTAACCTTAATCGAACTCATCAGAACTCTTATGGTCATATACAATCTGAGCAAGTTTGAGATGGATTGGATAAAAATTGTGGCCTCTAGAGTGTAAACACCGTTAAATATGGCATTTGCAGCAATTCAAAAGTAGCTTACTCTCGACCTATTGGTCTGATTTCAAGCAAAGTCGAACTCATCTGAACTCTTATAGTCATATACCATCTGAGAAAGTTTGAAAAAGATTAGAGAAAAACTGTGGCTTCTAGAGTGTAAACACTGCTAAATATGGCATTTTCAGCAATTCAAAGGTAGATAACTCTTGATCTGTTGGTTTGATTCCAACCATAATAGAATGATTAAGCGAGACTTACCTTCGCAGAAGGGAAGTTGAAGGTTGATCTAGATTTTATCGGCTTCAAGCCTCCGCAGGAGACACATGAGAGAAGATCCTGGTATATCCCCCAAAAGGCCTAATCATACTTGAGAGTGCCATAGATGCTGGTCAGCCACATTTGGAGCGCAAAAAACCAGGATCTATGGCTAATGAAGGAAGAATCCAAACCAACCCAAAACACTGGGCGGGAAAGGGTGGGCATGTGTCTCCTGCGGAGGCTTGAAGCCGATAAAATCTAGATCAACCTTCAACTTCCCTTCTGCGAAGGTAAGTCTCGCTTAATCATTCTATTTTATCGGCTTCATGCCCCGCATGGAGCCCCATGAGACTTTAGAGTGGATTCTTCCTTCATTGTAAAATAATCATGAAATGAAAATATTACCACTAATATAGTATTTAGTGACTATTTTATTATTATTTACATACATGCGATTAAAGTATATTACCAATCTACTTTGTTGTATCCGAATAACCCCTAGTAAGAATTGAAAGGGGAACATCTTGAGTTGAAGTTACAGTTTTCAAATAAAACTTTTTAAATGTATTTGCATTTGTCCATCCCGCTGTTTTAGTAATGGTGTCCAATGGCACCCCTTGGAAATAAGCAGCTGACGTCGAAGCTGCCCTTGTACTGTGTGCACCGAATTCTTTCCCTATTCCTGCTCTTACTAGAAAGTTCTTAACCCACCTAGCAATAGTTGATTTAGTTACAGCCTTAAATGGTAACTGTGTGCTTATTAACAATTTTCTTTCCTCCTTACGCAGAGATTTTGTTCTCTTAATGTATTCTGATAGTGTATTCACTACACAGAGGTGTTTGTTAAGCGAATACTCTTTCAAAATAATATCATTCAAATGATGCCCTGGCCTAGATTGCTTTAGTAAATGGTTTGTTTTTATAATGACTTTTCCCGGTACGAAACTAATATCATCAAGTTGTACTAAATGAAGCGTTTGACACCTTTGAGCAGTGGTTAGAAGAAATAGCACACACAGTTTACATGATAACTGCATTAGAGTAAGATCCTTGATTTCTTGAATGTAATTTAAAACATATTTACATCCCAGACGGAAGAATATCTTGGGAGGCTGGGTCTTTTTAAATAAACTCCTTGCATAAATTTCTTTATCAAGAAATTAGCACTGTAGTCAAGACCACTACATAACTTCACAAAATTATTGACAGCTGATCTGGTTGTTTGTAGTGCACTATATTTGAGTCCACTGTTATATAGAGAAATCAGAAAAGCTAATATGGTATTTACAGATGGTCGAAAGGGATCTCTGTCTGTTCCACAAAAAAGCAACCATCTCTTAATGTAACTGTCATATTGCCGTTTTGTTGCTTCTCGCCATGAGTCGAGGATAATGTTCTGAGCCTCTTTCGGTACTCCTCTGCTTTCCAATTTTTCCCTGATACGCGGAAAACAGCTAGTTTCATCTTTGTTAGTGGGTGTTTGTATTTCGGCTTGTGTGGCAATTTCAGTATTTCCTGAAGAGTTGGCAATGTCTTGCAATTCTCCACAATCATATGCAGAAGACTTGCCCACCATGGCTGAGTTGGCCAGATTGGAGCCACAAGAACTGCCTCCGTAGAGTCTTGGCTTATCTTTTGTAAGACTTGCGCAATCAAACTGAAAGGTGCAAAGATATAGAATAATCCATTTGACCACTCAATAGAAAAAGCGTCTACAGCCCAAGCATTAGGGTCTGGCAGCCGAGAGACATATTTCACTGTCTTATTATTCAATCTTGATGCAAATAGGTCAACTGAGAGACCCGGATAAAGAGAATATATCCGCTGAAAAATATGTTCAGACAAGGACCATTCCAAATCATTATGAAATGACCTAGACATTTTGTCTGCTTCGACATTTAATTTTCCTGGTAAGTATGCAGCACTAATATGAATGTTTCTTTCGATACACCAATGCCATATTTCTCTTGATATGTTGTCTAAAGTTACAGATTTCCCACCAAACTTGTTGATATAGGAACAACTTGTTGTGTTGTCCATGTAAATCTTTACATGTTCACCACTGAGGCTTCGACAAAATGATAAAAGTGTCAGCTGACACGCTTTGAGTTCTAAAATGTTGATATGCAATTTTTGTTCGTCAATTGACCACTGCCCCCCTGTCTTATCCTTTGTGGTTTTATTTATTCCGCCCCATCCTTTCAAACTTGCATCGGAACAAAGCACAACGGATGGTTTTTTACGCATTATAGGCTTGAAGATTGATGGTAAGTTTTTAATCCACCAGTTTAAGTGTTCTTTGATTGATTTTGGAATGTTCATGAATCTGTCAAAATTACCACGGTAACGTCTCAGATATTGATCTCGGAGTTTTTCTAAAGGTTTGTAATATAGCTGTGCATAGTCCACTCCAGGTTCTGCGGCTACTAACTTTCCTATCAGTTTACAGAAATTGCGAATCGTACAGCGTATTGTCAATCTAAAATCACTGCAAAGCGTTATTATTTCCTCTCTGCGTTCCTTTGTGAGGCGAACTGACATTGTTTCTGAACACAAAAGAAAACCTAAAAATACAATTTGCTTGCACGGTAATAATACCGACTTCTTTAGATTAACAGTAAAACCTAAAGCATCCATTAATTGCACTGTATCCTGTATATTTCTTTTGCAAGATTCAAATGTATGACCCTGAAGGCAACTGTCATCAATGTAAGCTGTACTGATATGCCCTTTTGCTCGAAGGGAAGCAAATACTGGTTTTAAAAGTTTAGTAAAAACAAAAGGAGAAGTACCCAGACCCATGATTAAGCAGCAAAATTGAAACAACTGGCCTCTGTGGATAAATCGAAAATATTTCCTGTCTTCTGTCCTAATGGGATTTGAATAGTAGCTATCTGCAAGATCAACAGACCCAAAATACATTCCTGGTCGTACAGATTCAGTTGCATGTTTTAAAGTTTCCATCTTGAAATGACAAGTTTGAATATAATCTTCATTGAACTTTTTTGAATTTAATATTATCCTAATTTTATTTTCCTTTTTTGGTCTATAAAAAATGTTAGAGATATACTCTCCTTCCTCTGACTTTACAACCTTTTCTATAATATTGCTACTGAGGAAGCGGTCAATTTCCGAATCAATCTGATCTAATTCTGGTTTTGAAAATTTTATAGGTTTTGGCAAACAAGTTTGTATGGGACATTTTGATAGTTCTACCGAATAACCACAAATAGTTTTTAGGATCCATCTATCTTGTGTTATTTTCTGCCATTGATTAAAATGTTTTGCCGTTTTTCCGGCGAGAAAGTTGTCTTGTGTATTGTTAATCGTAACATTACTCAAACTTACAGCAGCTAGTTGTTGTTGTTTGCCTGTCTCTTCCATTTGTTGTAGTTGTTTTGGTTTTTCTTCCTGTACTTGTTGTCTGTAAAGTTTGATCTTTTGTTGAAGTTCTGTCTGTACCATGGGCCATTCTGGTGTTTTCTGAAGAAGTTCTGGCCCCTGCCTTGGTACAAAAAAGTCCGGCTCTTTTGCTGTTGAACATGCTGAATGGCAGAGATTGTCAGTTGAGTTGATTTGTCATTAAGGGCCTTCACCTCATCCTTGAAATTGTCCCCAAACAGTTGAGTGGCAGAAGATGATGAATCACAGATTGATTTGAATTGTGGAAGAACTTCCTTTTTAATCTTTTCCTTTCTTTTCTCTGTATTTTGGTTGATGAAGTGGCAAATCATTTTGAAAGCATCGCTTACATGAGGCTTTACATCCTGACTCTCCTTCTTTTCCTTCAACAAGTCCAGTACCTTGATAATGGGCACTAAGCATGCTGATAGTTGTGCCGTACTCTTTTGCAAGTATACATCAGCAACTCTTGTTTCCCTTTTAAGTTGCCTCCAGATGGAATTGTCAACACTTGGGACCTGCAGGTTCTCTATGTTGTCAGGCCTCCTATTTCGGTCCATCAATTCTTGCATTTTGTCGCTTTGAGTCGGAGCTCGAAGGGCTTGACTAGTTACCTTCCCTAAAGCAACAGATACGGCTGGTCCGGTCACGGCCTGAGTATTAAAAAAGTCCCCAAGGTCTTGGAGCAAATCTGAACCTATGTCGTCTTCAACATGGCTATTGTCAGCCTCACGTGTTCCATTGTCCAGAAAGTCGTCCACATCGATTGATTGAGCAGGTTTGGATGTTTTTTGTGCCTTGCTACATCCCGGGTTTTCTGCCTCATCCCGCTTCCTTTTGCCCGTTTCTGTAAGATTGATAGCATGAGACATTTTGTCCCACATTTCTGCCTTTTCAGTTAAGGCTTGAACTGATTTGCTTAAGGTCAGCAGGAGTTCTTCCCCTTGTAGCTGCTTTTTGGATCCTGACTGTTGATCCCCTAAAGCGCCCCCAAGGTTTTGTGGGCTTTGATTACTTTCTAAATCTGACATTTTTCTCACGGCCAGGGTCTTGATTCTGAAAATAAGATATGGTTTTATCTCAGCAGCCTGTTGGCTTAAGTACAGCAATTAGCAGAATTCTCTGCCTAATGTAAACAAAACTGACCAAGACAAGTGGTGATAAGGAGATAAGCTGGACACTGGCTGTTGTAGCAGCCTGGTCGGAACAGTCCATTAACCCTATGTACAGTTAATTGGGTGAAGTAATTATTGTTTCCAAAATCGGTGTATTGCAGTATATATATACATATATGTTTTTAAATGTGCATACATATGTCCAAATCTGTCTTAAATCAAGATAAACAAATTTTGAAGTTGATGTTGTTGTTCAAAATAGAATTTTAATATGCACTGCATAAGTCATATCACCTGCACTGAGTGTGAATGTATAGCTGTGTACAATATTGGCCCCTTGCTATTTTGCCATGTCGGCAACTGTCTTATACAGTGTCTTTCGACAGGTGTCATGTTGACACATATTGTATAATAGTGTATTAGCTTTGCTAAAGGCTGTCGCCAGGTTGCCTGTCGGCTGGGCATATTGTAGACTTATGCTTTATTCTTCAGACACTGCAAACTCCTTAATTAACACCGATTTTGAAATATAAAAATAAAATTTAATTTCTTACCTGTTCCTGTATCTGGAAATGATTGAAATTCCCTTGCAATGGAATAACCACAACACAGTAAAACTAAAACTGAAAATTATCGATACTATTTCTCCCAAGTTAAATGATCAACATGTGCCTTTGGGTGATTGCCTGGTTATGATTAGGCCTTTTGGGGGATATACCAGGATCTTCTCTCATGGGGCTCCATGCGGGGCATGAAGCCGATAAAATTGAACTCATCCGGACTCTTGTAGTAATTAACAATCTGAGCAAGTTTGAGAAAGATTGAATAAATATTGTGGCCTCTAGAGTGTAAACACTAAAATTGTTGACGACGGACGCCGGACATTTAAGTATTGCAAAAGCTCCCCCTGAGCTAGCTCAGGTGAGCTGAAACTTTATTAGTGGAACATATGTTATCAAAACAGCTTCCCAGCTTATCAATATAGTCACTTTGTTAAGCTTTGTTTCTGCTTCCAATTATTTCATGGCAATAGTTGTCCAATTTATTTGACCTGTCACCGTGCATGTCTTAGCTCCTTGCAGGATGCATGACGCTGACATATATGTGATAAAACTAAGTATGGCAAACACATGTAATGAAAGTAACACACGCACAACTTCAAATGGTAAAGATATAAGAGTTTTGAATATCAATTGTTTGTCACCATGTCTTGAGTACTATTCATAAATATGTCTGCTTCACATCATCACACGTCTGATGAGCTGCATAAATGTGCCCTAGACGCAGTTGTAGGTGTAACCAAGGGTCGTTTTGGTCAATGGTCTACACCAGCTTTTTGTATCATTGTAATGAAGTATGATTTGAGGTTTCCTGCGATCATCATCTATTACATTAGTTTTGATTCATGAATGAAATAACAAGAATTTGTATCAAAATTAGGTTAAGCCACTGCTGAACAAGCGTTTGCCATACTTCCTAATTGGAGCATGTTTGTCTGTTGAATGTCTTTCTTCCCCTGTAGCTATATAGTTGAATCTGATATACTGAACAAAGGCAATGAAGCATTGAAATAGACGCCTTAAATACCGACTGGCCGACCTCCTTGACCAACGTTCAATAGGGCCAAGGGCAAAGGTCAAGGTCACCAATCTTGGCTCATGACTGCTATGAAAAAAAACAGAAAGGACCAGAACCCAAAATAATAAAGTACACTTATTTGAATCTTGAAATCATGTGCATAATTTGAGGTCAGATAGAATTGTATTCGTTCCATACAGTGTGAAATCTTTGGACTCGCGGTTTGCGCTCCGAGGTTAAAATATCCAAGGAAAATAACTCAATCACTAGATCGTGAATGAAATATCTTGATATGTGCAATTTAGGAACAGTATAGTCGGTGATATCTAGTATTCAGCAAATGCCATTATTGTAGTTGTAAACAACAAGGAACGGTTTTTAATGGCTTTAAATACATTTCACAAACCTTTAGAATTCTGGACCCAGACGTGTTTTAGGAATAAAATCTATGCGAATTGACATATTTAGTACGTATTTCACATACGAGTCAAAAGCAGCCATAGAAACAATGTCTAAAAACGTCAATAAGCGTCATTAGGCTGAATATTTTTTTCTAGCAAAAATAAAGCCGTTGGGGTCCAATGGACACCAAAGGTCCGGATGAGGGTTAAAGTAAAAGCATACGAGGGATGTTCAAATATGTATGCAACCTGATCAATGACTTCCATATAATAGAGGAAAATGCGCATGTACATGTATTCTATAATTGGAAATGACAATTGTTCACCTACACGATGGTTTAATGCACAATAATAAATTGACATAACTCGATAAACCACGGTACAAACTTAAATGATCTTACTCCAGTGCGCTGGAACACAGCAGTATTAGACATTATGTTTTGACATAAAACGTTCTTAAAAAGTTCAATTTCTAAAATTTGTTATGAAATATGTCAGTTTATGTCTAAAATTTTAATGTAAATAAAAGTTCATTACAATTAAAAGGGTGAACTGGCATAAATCAATTTTTATTTGACCGAAAGTTTCATAAACTAATTCAATATAATATAGTCGCCGCGTATAATTATAGTATATCACATTTTGTTAAAAAACATCAACAATACACAGGTTAGTATATTGATTTATCCAGTTATGTGATCTTATCATGCGTTTTACCACCGTGTAGGTGAACAATTGTCCTTTCCAATGATATACCACACTTGCATATTGCACTTATTATCTCGAAGTTATTGAACAAGTTGCTAACATATTTGATCATCCCTCGTACGAAAAATATATGCAGATGATATGACAGCGATAGGCAGTGAAAGGGTTTGAATACTAGTAAAACTCGAAGGGTTCATTTAATATCAAACTTGCGATACAGAGCGTCTGATCTGGCTCCAGATTGTTTGCCATCGACATTTGTGTCACGTTCCAGTGGACATGGGCCTCTTGAATTTCATAAAGTTTATTCATTTTAGACGCTGGTCTTTTTAAGAAAACTGCTGAAACATTTTTATATGCAAGGATTTAATTTTCTTAAGTCACTTAGAGGCTTTGCACCAAATCCGAATTATGTATAATGTCATGATTCGTTTATTTATTTAAAGGTCAAATCCTTTAATCGATTATGAAGGGCTCAAGTGAGGCGGAATAAGCAGCCGTGTTCTGTCAGTCATTTAGTTTGGTCTATCAACTCCTTGTACTCTAAAGGCGTAACTGTGATTTGTTCACAGTTTGGTTCCTGATGAAACGTCGAGTAACCCGGCGTTTCATCAGGAATTAAACTGTTTGACACTAAAACCCTATTTTGAAAAGAAGTTTTTTAGAATATTCTTCCTTTGGAACAGTAGCAGCCTACAGTATTTGCAGAAGACAATATTAGCGTTCATTGAGTGAAATAGACCCTGTAGCGCCTACTAAATGATAATGCAAAATAGCGATCAGTCGATCACTCATTAAAGAACATGGATACTTCAAAAGACATACGGCAGGCTTAATACAGGAGAGAAATGATTCAGAAAATTTTATGTATTAATTTCATCATGCATTAAGCAGCCACCTGTATGAAAGATCAACGACAGTACAGCGTTCCCTCTCTACAACGACACCAAATGGGAGACACAAAATATGTTCGTTGTTCGGAGGGAGTCGTTACAGGGAGGGAATTTGGCTTACATTTGCAAACAGCTTGAATCCAGATCAGACGCCGCGTAACGCGGCGTCTGATCTGGATTCAAGCTGTTTGTCACTCGTAATTAAGTGTTTTACTCTGAAATGGTCAAATATGTAACTTTTAGAAAAACAGCAGAACACAATTTTAAGCAGACGATATTGCAGCAATAAAAGCGTTAGACATAATTGTCAAGTTTCGGGAACAGCGGCAAGAGTCGTTGTAAGGAGGGAATCGTTGTTGGGAGGGCCGTTGTAGAGAGGGGGCGCTGTATTTAATTTAATGGTCGCTCAATACAAGTTTGACCGTACTACGTACCGTGTTTAAATTACAAATGTGTGGTGATTTTCCCCAAGACTATAATGTATCAATTCATGCCATGTCAAAAACATATATACATACTGAAAGTTAACAAGAGGGCCATGACCCACAAGTCGCTCACCTGAGCACATTGTATCTAAGCTGACTGGGCAAGACAATAGTGTGATATATATACATGTAGCTATAAAAAGATTTTCAAAGGTTTTCCTATATAAGTCTATATAAAACTGATAAGCCCCGGGGCTGGGCCAAATTTGATCAATGGGTCATAATGTGAACAATCTTTGTAGAGGACCATAAGGCAAAGCTACATGTCAAAAATATAAATGATCTGGGCCTTACAGTTTCTGAGAAGATTTAAAGGTTTTCCTATGAAAAAGTTCAAAAACTAATAATCCCAAAGGCGGGGCTATTCTTGGCCCGAGGGTCATATTTTGAACAATCTTGGTAGAGGATCACAAGGCAAAGCTATGTGACAAATATTAAAGAACAAGGCCTTACAGTTTCAGAGAAGAAATTTTTAATGGTTTTCCATTGAAAAACTGATAAGCTAAAGGGCGGGGCGGGATCATTTTTGACCCAGGGGTCATAATTTGAACAATCTTGGTAGAGGATCATTAGGCAATGCTATATGTCAAATTTTAAAGATCTGGGCCTTACAGTTTCAGAGAAGAAGATTTTTAAAGGTTTTCCTATATAAGTCTATGTAAAACTGATAAGCCCCGGGACGGGCCAATTTTGACACGGGGATCATAATTTGAACAATCTAGGTAGAGGACCATAAGGCAACGCTACATGTCAAATATTAATGATCTATGCTATACAGTTTCAGAGAATAAGATTTTCAAAGGTTTTCCTAAGAAAAACTGATAAGCCCCAGGGCGGGGCCATTTTTGGCCCCAGGGTCAAAATTTGAATATTGGTAGAAGACTATTAGGTCATGATACATACCAAATATCAAAGGTATGGACCTTTTGGTTTCAGAGGAGAAGAGTTTCAAGACATCAGGTCCCACAGCAAGGGGAATAATTCTAGCCAAAAACTTTGAACAAGATTTCGTTCCCCCTTGTCACTGATGCTTCTTACAAAGTTTGGTTGAAATCAGGTCAGTGGTTTCTGAGGAGTGTGGACGGACGATGGCAGACGGACGAAGAGCGATCACAATAGCTCATCCTGAGCCGAAGGCTCAGGTGAGCTAAAATGGAATTCTTGCTTTAGTTCTTGATTAAGATATCAAAAGACCAGTTACATCAGATTTTACTCGATTCGGACATAGTTTTCACAAACTTGAAACAGAAATTGGATGTTTTACAGGAATTGTTAGAGTGAACAGAATTTGTAAGCTTTGTAACCAAAGTGGTAAAGAAAACGATTACCATTTTTATTGTATTTTCCTGCGTACGATGAATTTCGTAAAAAATATATAATGTAACATACAGTGGCCAACTATTAACGAACTTAACGTCTACTAGTATTACGAAAATGTTATTGAACTTACGTAAAAATACCATGGATACTTAATATTGCTGCTTTGTGATGCGTGTACTTTATGTTTACAGGCTGTCCAAAAAAAGGAACCCTAGTTCAAAGGTATATTATTCCAAAAGAAGACATATATTTAAAAAGATAAATATGCAATTTTGTATATACGTCACTCGGGCGTATTTCTGCCAAATTGCATTTATAAATATTCATTGGTTTTAAAGTTACGAGTATTTGATGAAAACCCCTAAAATCCGTTTGACCATGATATTGGTTACGACAGCTTTTTGCACTGTTAAAGCAAAGTCTAAACAATCATGCAACTGTTTTATTATCTACTTTTATATGTATCAATTGTCTCCAAGAAACCAACAAATACACATGCAATTTGAGTCTACTACGTCGTCTTATTTCTTTAAATAATTATTACAAATTGCCTGTCCTTTGTGCGTAATTCAACATGCTGGTCGAACACATGGCACAAATGGCGGTTATGAAACGCTACACATGTTTATTTTAAATGCTCATATCTTAAAAATTGTTAAATATGTTTAGATCAAATTTGGACGACATATTGCAAAATGTCGTCTCTACTTATCTATTTACCTCTTGTTTATCGATATTGATAGGGAATGGATATATTGCATATTTGACCCCGGATTCCGTTTTAATTTTGGGGACACCTTGTATAATTATGTATTTTGTCATATTTCGCTAGTAAAACTAAAACAAATTCGTTTTAATCATGTTAAAGGTTAATCAATAACTAAATTATATTTCCTAACATAACTAGGCTTATGTTAACTCTGAATAACTTTAATTATGAGATTAACTATTTAATTGACATATTTTCTGTAATAGTTTATAATATACATACCTATATAATGCTTAATCGCGGACACCTGTTTTCTTTCATTTCATATGGATTTATTGACCATTTAAATAGCATTTTTAATATCGGCCAATAATGGTGCGGACGACATTGTGTTCTTATGTTACACGTTCTTATGTTAGCCGGGATCCCACAGCTATATTTATTAACTTATGAACCATGACAATAAGCGGTGAAAAATCAAAGATTGGTGCCCCTTTGATCAGCACCAGAGACCTTGATAGTATACATGTCTCTGTCTCTGTCAGCACACAGTATAGCAACAAGATAATCAGTAAATCACATGATTTACGGAACTTTGGGACACCGATTGCGCTGAATACTATCGCGCACATTTTACTTCACTTTCAAACAGCTTTAAGCTGTCCTCTGCTGGGGTATGGAACATATTTACGATTTATATCCATGACTGTATAAAGTGAAACTATTTCCTTCAGTGGAGTAATAAATTAAATAAGTAAAAAGACATATTTAACAAGCAATAGGTTTTAAAATGCTTAATTTTCTCTTACAATTTCTCTGTTAATTTGTTGTTTATCGTTTCGGCTTTATAAGATTGTATTTTTAAGTTTTCTTAACATGTGCCCGTATATGTAAACGAATTTACAAGTCAATATAAAGTAGGCATACCCAATATTTAGAAGTCAGTTTGGTTTATAAACATATTTTATTTTTCAAGTACATGTACATACACAATGAGATTGTTTTACAGGGCTGTCATTTCTCCGGAATTTTCCGAAATCTTTGGATTTGTATCTTAATATCAGATTGTAGCTTAAAGCAGGCTGAAAGTAAAGCAGAATGTGCTTTAAGGCACATTCTGCTATACTTTCAACCTGCTGGTAATCACGATTGAAATATAGAAAAATTGGAGATCTTAGGATTTTTCAAGACCAACTTATGGCAGCCCTAGTTATACAACAAGTAAATACAATATCAACTAAATCAAAAAAGCACCTAAGTGTTTCTGTTCTGAGAAGAGGTCCACTTTGAGATTGTCTTGTTTATAAACTCACACATACAATTTAAGTCAGAAATATATATATGTATGTATATATATAATCACAGTACAACCAGAATAGCAGTCACTCATTAACATATTCCACCCTAGCGACGAGTATACTCGTCATTGTCAAACAGTGTACCTGTGAGGATTACACTGGTCCTATGCAAACAGTGTAGACTCTGACCAGAGGGCTCCTTAAGGAGCCCTCTGATCAGGTTCTACACTGTTTGTATTTTGAAATCTATTGTTAAAATCAATCCTAAATAGTCAAAAATGGACTAGACTTAGTAAGTTAATTGAACATTGGAATTGTCCACTAAAAGTTCCAGGGGTGAATGAGTTTAAGACTCATGTAAATCTCTAAAGACAAATAACAGCTTTATGCAGTGCAAAAATAAACCAGAAAGCTCCTTCATGAGTCTTCAGCATTATCTTTGTCCTGCGTTAAGCTGACAACTTGACATAACACTGTCCATTTATCTTATTTTGAGTCGCCACCTAACCCCTCAATCTTCTGTTGAATATTGATATATAAAAGTCTGCCCACTATGAACATATATCACCCCTTGGCTATACTATGTCCCCTGATTTGACCATGACCTGTAGATAACATAGACCATTTTTATGACATAGCCTAAAATTGTACTGAGCTCAAGGGCTTCTTAAGTGGTGTACATCTACACATGTACCAAATATGAATTCTTTACAAAAAGTAGTTCCAGAGTTATGGCTTAGGTCAAATTTAGTCTACTTGCCCTTTAATTGGCATTGACTTTTGTCTGACGTGACTGAGCTCAATGGACTTTTAAGTAAAGTGCATGTGCCAAACTTGATGATTCATCACATTTAGTTCAAAAGTTATGGCAACAGTCAAATTTAACATATTTGATAGATTCTATTCTATCTAAATAGCATTGGCCTTTGTCTGACAAGGCCTAATTGTACACAGCTCATTGGTTTGTCTATTTATAAAAAGTCTCTAATGACTTTAATAGGTACAGGGGAACCTCTCCATTACGACCACTGAAAAAGGCGAATGGTATGTATAAAAGACAGGTGACAGCTTAAAGCAATGTGAAAGAGAAACAGAAAGCTCCTGTAGGAGCTTTCTGTTTCACTTTCACATTACTTTAAGCTGTCACCTGTCTTAAACGTCTAATATTTTACACAATTTAGTGCTTGAAATAGAGAAGTTCTACTGCAGTTCCAAAGCTATGGTCAAGTTACTAACAAAGACACGGACAGACCAAAATCAATATGCGCCCTGATCTGATGATAAAAAATTATCAAGGAATGAATGCAGACTAATGTCAGACAGATCTTATAAGAAAACAATGCAGACGCTGATCAAATATATATCCCCTCTTTCGTTTCTTTTTTTCTTTCTTCTTATTATTTTTAGGATATAACAAAAGTTATTATTCAGTTGTCTATTTCTGGAACCTCTCATAACATTGTTTCACTGCTTTTTTTCATTGCTATTTTTGTTTTCATATTTATTGTCCTTCAACAAAATATACAAACCAGTCATGTAAAGCAATTGTAAACACACACACGTCATAATTATGATGTAAACTTATTAGAAGGGGAGGGCTGTTACTAACGTTGGAAAACTTGTAGCCCGACACTTTAGCACATATATTTGTATGTAAGATACCATCATTTGTTAATTTGAATTTGTACAGATATTGGGCAATAAAATATGTTTAAACTGGTCTGATTTGCGGTCTACACGTTTTGAAAAAGTCAATATAAGCAAATAGTTGAAGAAGGGCTACCAGTTATCACTTTATAAAAAAGTCAATCTAAAAGGATTGTTAACAGTATAAATGAACTAGGTGAATATTCCATGTGTGCTTGTATTGCAAATGACAGTAAATAAAAAACACACATTTGATATACTGGCGGACACTTTAACGCAGAGTTTATAAAACAGATTTATTACATACCTATTGATGATTTATAGAGATTTTTCAGTTACATAATTATATCACATATGCATCACAGTTTATATGATGATATCACTTTTGCAGTGACAATATCATTTTTGTGACATCACATCACAATATCTTTTGTGACGTCGCCCGTAAACAACTAATTTTATAGGTTTTCTCTGTAAAAACGACATTAAAATGTATATAATAAATAGAATAATCAATTCCTTAGGGTGGATATGAAAAATATATCACTCAAATGGGTTGTTAACTAGTTAGAAAAATATCCTGCGGACTCGGTTTTTTTACCAGATAACAATCAATTCACGTGATATATTTTTCATATCAATCCAAAGGAATTTATTATCCTCTATAAAGTGCACTTGATTGGAGTGGAAACTAACATCACGATAAAAAAAACCATACAAAATTTAAAGCAAGAACAGGATACATTTGTGGAACACCAAACACTATGTTCCCTGATGTTACCATGGCCTCTAAATGACCTTGACCTTAGTCTTACATGACCCAATTTGTTCGGTGATCAAGAGCTTCTTAGGGTGAGTAGACATGCTAAATTTAAAGTACCAGGCTCTATGTTTGTGAGTAGTAAATAATTTACAGGAATATGGGTCTATAAAACCTCTCTATTACGGACACTAAAAGAAGGCTAATTGATTGAATAAAATACAGGTGACAGCTTAAAGCAATGTGACAGTAAAACAGAAAGCTCCTATAGGAGCTTTCTGTTTTACTGTCACCTAGCTTTAAGCAGTCACCTGTCATAAACACCTGTTTATTAACTTAATTTAGTGGTCGTAATAGAGAGGTTTTACTGTATTGCAGGGGTCACATTAATTAAAAAGTTTATTTTTAAATAACTCCTGATACGGGGATATATCGCTTAAACGCATGAAAGCTGTATGTTCTCTAATCAAAATGTAGCTCTTATGGTGATAAACAAGTGAGTAAAATTTAATAGGGCTATGTCAAAGACTGTTGAATTTATGGTCAATATTAATCTTTGTATACATATATTTTGTTTTAAAACGCGTACGTCCTCAGTCCTGTAATAATCCTAAGGTGCACAGATTCCCATTATAGAAAAAGTATGATAAAAAAAAACCTACAGAAGAAGTGTAGATAAAATTGCACAGCTAATCATACTCCTACAGGGCCAATAACTCAGGGCTGCCATTTCTCCAGATTTTTCTAATTCTTCGGATTTTTTCTCAGTTTATAGTAGCTTAAAGCAGACTGAAAGTAAAGCAGAATGTGCCTTAAGGCACATTCTGCTTTACTTACAGCCTGCTTTAAGTAGTCGCATGTCAACAAAACTAGAAACAGGATATGGGGTAAAGGTACGATTCGTAAAATCACACTTGAAAAATGCAAATTTGGAAATCTTAGGATTTTTCATGTCAACTTATGGCAGCCCTGATAACTTGTTTCAGAAAGAATGGCTGTAAACTTTCAGCAAAACTGACCAAAAATGTAGAACTGGTGCAGAAGGTATTGTGCCTAAAGGAGGGACAGATGATTGCATGTGTGTACAGGTGTGATATTAAATCTGAAACATCCTGAAGAAATCCTCTGCTAAGGGTCTTCACTGTTTGCAAATGATATAAACATTGATTTCACAGCGAACAGTAACAACAGTGATAATTAATAGTACTGCAAATTGGTCATAAGTGTCCACCGGTTATTTGAGTAGCTTTAGCACACATTCCTTTGAGAGAATTCTCAGATTGTGGCTAAACCTACCCTATACAGTTGATATGTACACTCAGTTAAATTATTAAAAATAAATAATTATGGATAAATATATATTACTATCATGTTTCTTCGTAGTATGAGTATTGAAGTTCTTTTAAAGAAAGACAATACTCTGTACAAGAAATTGGGAATTCATTGCACAAAATTACATTAAATATATATGTTTAACTCGTTCAACACTAAGTAACTCTTGAAGGTTGTTAGGTTCCCTTGTGGATCATTTTAGTTACAAAAACATGAACCAGTCTTCTTGGAATTCTTGGTAGTTTAAGAAATACTGGTCTAATTAAGCAAACAGTGTAGACCTTGATCAGAGGGCTCCTACAGGAGCCCTCTGATCAAGGTCTACACTGTTGGCAAATGTCATGAGTATATTTTTAACAGGTACATGGTACTGAAAGAGTTAATAAAAGTACAATGTATACATGCCTGTGGCAATATATTGCTGCATCATACAGTTATAAAAAATAAGACATCTTGCAGGGTTCCAGATCAGGGGGAGTAATCTGAGCAAATCCAACATTTTCTCACTCATACTGCATCCAATCCTATGGTGCTACCACTCATTAGAATCGTCTCTTTGAGACGATTCTAATAAGTAGCGACACCATAGGGTTTAATGCAGAAATAAAGAGTTTAGTTTTTTAAATATTCCCCTTATCTGAATCACTGATCTTGTCATGGATAGGATGAATCAAATGGATATGTGTGTTATGTTGACATGTATGATCATGCTACTGGATTGGGAAGTCCACTGTTGAAATCATCATCAAACTTAGCGACTGGGCGACCTCGCTTTCTCTCTTTCACACTAGATACAGCACTTTTCATGTCAAAAATATCTTCGTCTTGAGATTCGTTGGTATCATCAGACTGGAAACGACAGAAAAAACTTATTACAAAGTATGCTCATTTATTTTCATATGAAACTGATTACAACACATGAATATTGTATAAAAAACTCGGCCCACTATATCCTATAAACATCTATCATCTGAGCTGTTACACTGATTAACAAAAAATTGAAAAAATATCCTTGGAAAAGAGTGTACATTCATATTAAACACATACTATAAGTAAACAGTACAGACGACGATCAGACAGCTCTTTGAGGATTGTTTTTCAAATAACTTCAATATACCCTAATAGCATGCTAAGGGTTAACACTAAACTATAAATATCAAGAATCTGATATAAAAAGACCAAACAGTCCTTGCAAATTTGTCACAGGAAACAAGATTAGATTTAAATTTATGGGAAATGATCTGTCATCTAAACATTTCAATTGAATCTTCCATAAGGCTGGGTGGGGGTAATCAATGTGTTATGTATGAGACACTTTCATTTTCGACAAATTGTTTACATTCATACAATTGCAAACAATGCAGACTTTTTAACTCTTTTATCTCTAGTGACGAGTTTATATTCAACATTTAACCCTTTACCTGATAGCCTATTCCTAGCATTGAAAATAGGTAACTACTTAAAGCAGGTTGAAAGTAAAGCAGAATGCGCCTTAAGGCGCATTCTGTTTTACTTTCAGCCTGCTTTAAGCTATCATGTGCTAGAATATAGAAAATATTCCCTATAATATATATTCATGACTGATTAAATTGGAACTATTTTCTTCAGCGGAGTAATACATCATATTCGCTAAAAGGCGCTTCTATGGGGGAAAGGGTTAAGAAGAGTATACAGTAAAACCTCTCTATTACGACCACTAAATTACATTAATTATTAGGTATTTCTGACAGGTGATCGCATAAAGCAAGGTGACAGTAAAACAGAAAGTTCCTAAAGGCTTTAAGCTTTAAGCTGTCACCTGTCTTTTATTCAAGAAATTAGCCTTCATTTTAGTGGCCTTGATAGAGATGTTTTACTGTATTTTTGAAAAGTATTTTGTCCTTTACAAACAGCATAGACTGAGATCAGGGTCTTCACTGTTTGTCATTTTGCAATAAATTGTAAACAAGAGGGCCAGAATAGCCCTAAATTGCTCACCTGGTTAGGGTGACATTAAGATTGGTCAAGTGTTTTTCACTATATAACTCTACGTAAAACTGAACCCATCTTAGGGAGGGGCAATTTTGAGATGACCCTAGGGGTAACATTTGCCATAGCAACCAGAATTCTGCATTGTTTCCAATTGTTTTAATAAGTTCTAATAAAGAGATTGACCAAAGGAACATTTCTGTAAAGTTTGGTTGCAATCAGGCAAGTGATTTAGAAAATGATGTTTTACAGAAACTATTGACACACGTACAAAGCCAGACATTGACTGACCACAAAAGCTCACATTCAGCACTGAAATTTTTGTGCTCAGGTGAGCTTAAACATCCCTAAATAGTTTTAAATGGACTACAATTAATGGAAGACTGGAGTTGTCAGTTTAAAAGTTTCAGGAGGGAATGAATAAAGTATCAAGAGGTTAAGCATTGTAACTAATTACCTGGATGGGTAGACTTATAATTGGTGCCTCTCGGCTTTTATGTTCTGTTAATACAGGCTTAGACAACATGTGATCCCTATGAATATTGGTAAGGTGTAGACTGTCATCATCATCGGCAAACTTTCTTGCTCCACCTGTCCAACGATATTCATTATGAACAAGTCCAGCAGTGCTGCTTGCCAAGCTCTGGGACTCAAACTCACTAGGTGGTGCTGACTTGGCTGTACCTGAAAAATGTTTGTACAGTCAGTCATAGATACTCATTTTTACGCATCTAATTTATTCCTTCATTGAAGATTTTTTTTTCCAACATATACATTCATTGATATGAATCATAAGAAAACTTTTCTGTATTCAAGCAGATTGTGGCATATTCTTATTTTGAAGACACATGATGACCACTTAAAACAGGTTGAAAGTAAAGGCAGAATATGCCTTAAGGCACATTCTGCTTTACTTTCAGCCTGTTTTAAGCTACAATCTGCTAGGTTATAGAAAATATTTCTCAAACTTATTCATGTCTGTATAAATTGGAACTATTTTCTTCAGTGGATCAATAGATAAGAGGCGTATTTAAGGGGTAATGGGTTAAAGCAGGCTAAAGGTAAGCAGAATGTGCCTTAAATGCATCACAATGTGATTTTCTTGCCACAAACAAAAAGAAAAAAAGTCAACTTACTGATATATTTCAGGTCATCTGGCAAATCTTCTTCCATTTCATCATCGTTCAGGTCTGTTTGCAACTTGGCAAAATTAATGAACACCTGCAAAAACATTAAAAATGTACTAAAATCTTATCAATACAATAATAAAAAGGTACAGGGTATTCCCTGACTCAATAAACTTCCATGAAATGGTTGCAGAGAATTAGCCTAGAACAAAAATTTAATGAAACAACAATAAAGGGCAATTACTCCATATAAAGCTTTAGCAAGATCTGTTGCAGTCATCATGACAAGTGCTCCAAAGGAAATCACAGACATTATTAAACCTGAGTTATGTGTATGACAGAACAATCTTCTCTTTTTTAATCGATTGAGGCCTTTGTAAGGCAACAAACATGGATCTTGCATGTGCAATATATCTGGAAGCCAAGAACTTTAAAAACCGTTTTATGTAAAATAATATTTAGAATCCAGGAACAGGAAAAGTGCAATTTTTTCAACGTTTGACCTGTGATTGTGACCTTGACATTTGAGCTACAGACCTGAATCTGGCACACAATACACTGTCTTATCCTGGAGAACAACTGTGCAGATTTATTTGGAAATAAATACATGCATGAAGGTAGCAAGGTATCGAAAATGATGACACAATGTTTGACTTTTTTTTACCAATGTTCCCCATTTTCATCTTTGACACAAGATTGTGACCTCAACTTTTGACCTACAGATCTCGGTCTTGATCACAACACATTATCTTCTCTAGTTAATAAAAATAGAGTCTTAACTTTTCATATACAAAATGACCTACCTGATCTAGAGTAGTCTGAGACACGGAATAATCCTCAATCTTCAGTCTATCTCTCACTGCCTCTATCAGACCAAATACCCTGGATAGTCTAGACTATACATAATGACCTACCTGATCTAAAGTGGTCTGGGACACGGAATAATCCTCAATCTTCAGTCTATCTCTCACTGCCTCTATCAGACCAAATACTCTGGATAGTCTGACATCAGAGCCAAGCTGGTACTGCAGCATGTTGTGATGTTTCTCTTTCAATACAGAGTCTGGAAACTCTCGGCGGAAAAACTCCATGGCTGGATCCATGTCGGGAAACTCTCCGGACACTCTAACTATCACAGTGTAACCATCACCAAACCTACAACGTATCAAAATGTGCAGCAGAGAATATAAAATGCTCACCAAAAATGCAAATACAGTTAGACCTTGATACCTCAAACTCTTTTGTCCAAATAATCTTAAAAAAACTCCACAGACTTGAGTGAGTTCAACTCTAAGCAATTGCCATCACATAAGAAATCAAATATTTCATATATCATAATTTCAGTCTTGCTATATTGAGTAATACAAAGAGCAGCATTACCACTGACCATCAGTCATTTTGTAGAGACTGATATGCTTGCAATGTCTGAGCATGTTCTTTCATGTGGTATAGTTTAATATTCATTAGATATAATCAAACCTTGTCTTTAACAGGCATGACCACAAATTAAGCTTTTCTCTTGCTTTAAATCATTCAACCCTAGCAACGAGTATACTCGTCATTTACAAACAGTGTACCTATGAGGATAACATTTGTCCTATGCAAACAGTGTAGACCCTGATTAGAGGGCTCCTTAAAGAGCCCTCTGATCAGGGTCTACACTGTGTGATTTTGAAATATATGGTTAAAATCAACCCTTAATAGTCAAAAATGGACTAGACTTGTTTTGAAATAAGAAATGTCCATTAAAAGTTTCAGGGTTGAATGAGTTAAACAACCTTACAAAACATTTTGATAATGCCACAATCACTTATTTATCATCTCTGCAAATGGAGAATTGGCAAAAATAGCAATATAACATTGACAGGGGAACTATATCAGCCACATCTCATAAGATAATGTTACATCTGATCTGGGTAAACACTAGTGGTGATAATCGGTTGCGAAAATGACCAACCGATTATCGGTTCTATCGGTTGGGTCTCAATCGATAACTTTCCGATTATTAATCGGTTGACCGAAAGGTGGACTTACAGCACAAATATTATGTTGCAAAGGTGAAGTCACACATAAATGTAGCTTATTTTTGCAAATGTGAGGTACATTTGAGTAATTAACTAAACCCTTTGAGACTGTCTCCAACATTAGCATCCAGTACCTTTAAATTAAACACAGTAATAGTAGACCAACTCTTCATCAACACAATTTTAACATTTGGAAAATGAAAAAAAAAATGATTACATCACTTACTAACTACATAATCATAAAGTGAGATAAACATTTTCATTGAAAATACACTACTCCATTATGCTTAGTTTATGATACAAAAAGGGTTTCAATACACATTGAGCACCTACGTTATGGCAATATAAAGCAAGAAGGAATTAACGCTATACATGTACTATATGTTTATGCATGTGATTTGGTGCATACACAAACTGATGTTCCTTATTGTCCAGAAATACGACTGGCATGAATAAAATACATACACACGTAGAGTAAGCCATAATACAGATCTAGCTTGCCTAGATGCATTTCTTGTTTTCTACGTTCACGGAATTGCGTTTTCCCGTGCTTTTATAATCATTTCCAACCAAGGCTAACTTCAGCTTATATGTTTAATAGCATGTCATTTGCACCGTTTAAAGCAATAAATTAACCATTTGGTATAACAAACTTACACTCTTCAGCGACACAGTATCTAAGAAGTCATTGTATATGACAACATCAACTACCATGGAGGCTGCCATATTTATTTACGTCATAGCCGCTTACAACATACATAATTAACAACTCAACTACAGCGTGCTATAATGTGAACGTCACAAGATGTTTTAAAATATAATGGGACGTTGAGGATTTGCTCTTCCGGAGAAAAACGTTAAGTTTCTATATTTTCAAAAACATTCTTGAAAATCTTTTCTATCTTTGAAAATTATAAATAGATTTGCGATGTCGCGAAAGAGTATTTATGTCAATCGATTGTCGCTGTGTTTGAAGTTAACAACTGATTGTCGGCGACGTAGCGACAATCGGATCACCACTAGTAAACACTGCTTGCAATGACTAAGGACTGTTTTTCTCACATCTCAGACTCAATGATTCTCATATTCTTACCTGTTTTTCAGATGTTGAATGCTGCCAATGCACTTGAACCGACCGCTGACCATAATGGCAAGACGTCCACACAGTGCCTCACATTCCTCCATACTGTTTTAAACAAACATACTGTTTTGTACAGAAATTAAAATGCTTGGCTTGGAAAAGTACATGTACTGCTTAACCTTTACCAAACAACTTTTAATGTATTCCTCTGCTAAAGAGAATAGTTCAAATTAAAACATTTGAATATGCACCAGAAGAAATATTTCTTATAGCTTAGCAAATGGTAGCTTAAAGCAGGATGAAAGTTATAGTAGATTACTCTTTAAGGAGCATTCTACTTTACTTCAACCTGCTTTACCCCATTAATTTACTCCATAGCCTGTTTCTAGTTTCGAAGACAAGTGATCACTTAAAGCAGGTTAATTATAAAACTGAATGTGCCTTATGGCACATATTACTTTACACTCAGCCTCCATTCAGCTACTTTATCTGCTAGAACATTCCTGTTTCCCCAATGGCATGATACAAATCAACTATAATGAAGAATGTTGGAAACAGTCAAATGACTATGGTAAGCTATACCTGTGTGAGGTGAGGATGACAGAGCGTCCATCTTTGACTATATTGTTGATACAGTCCCACAGAAACCGTCTAGCCCCGGGGTCCATGCCTGTTGTTGGCTCATCCTGACAATACAAATAAAATGTTTTAACCCTTTCATGATCAAACTTATCGTGAGGTTTTATCCACTCACCGCCATATTGTCGTCTGCAATATCGTTTCAAAGTTAGAATTAAGGCAGTACCTACTACCTACTACTCCTTCACATTAGAACCAAAAATGAATACAGTATACTGTATTCATTGAACAGCCAAAACGAGTTAAGTTAATCAATTGCCAAAAATCCCTGTCCCGCGGCCATAAAAATTAAAGTAGACATATGTTTTTGTGTTAATGGATATTTTTAGGCTGGTATAAGGTGAGACCTAACAGGGAAAAATCAATAAGGGATATATTCCACTTACACATTTGATTTTTTTGGACTCAAAGTGACTAAAATAGCGAAAAACCCCTGTCCCTCACAAGGGGTTACATCTTTTAGGCATGCCATTCAAGAGCTCTACCACTTCCAGCGACAGAAAAATTGACCCAAAAGTATTTGAAAGGCATCAAATTTGGATTTTGAAGACGAACCAAAACAGACAATAGTATAAAAATATATTTTTTGCTTAAAATATGTGTGTCCCCTAATATGCGGTGAATTACGTTACTGTAAGTTGTCCAATATTTTATACAATTATAATTTGGTGCAAATAAAACCAAAATAATGTTAAATATAGTTTAACATCTGTACAATTGAAATATCAAAAGTTTTTATGGAAGAGATAAACACTTTTTTTGTTATTTCGACCTTAAAATCAACACCTGCAATTTTTAGTAGACAATGTGAATTACGTTGCTACCCCACTATACATAGTAGATCACAGCTAGTTGTTTTATACTCTTTCTCCTTGAATAAAGCATTGTATGCAGATTATAGAAAACCTGCAGGTGACTCTCCATAACCAAACTATACTGTCAAAATTCGTCATTTGTGAAAAAATATGACTTACGTTATCGTGACTTACGTTACAGTCCTCAACAGTTATTCATAGTTTAAAAGCTGTAGGACAACTTTACATGGGTGTTTTCTTCTGTAACACAAAGTTACTCGTCATGTTGCTATAAATAAACACTTTTATTGGTGACAACACATTGTTTTTCTCTAAAACTTTTGAAAAAAAGGTTTCAAGGTAAGTATGTTGTATCATACTGCTGTACTTTACACAGCAGCAGTGCCGTTCTTCTGTGTTTTGCTTTTATTGGTACTCAAACATCATTGTGTTTTGTCTAAAACGTTCGAATGTATGGACGTTGCATTTGTTCAGAGTACAAGTGCTGCTTGAGTTGGTAACGTAAATCACAAAATGGTAACGTAAGTCACTCTCTGCTTCTGTCTCTCCTGGATGACACCGCAAACTTTGTGCAGATGTCAAAAGATGTATAGAGTTAGATAAAAAGCACAACAAGTTGTAATTTCTCTTAGGAGCAGGTTCTGACTCTGTGATGGGTGTTTTCATTTGTAAAATTTACTGTGTCTTGTATTCTTGTAACGGATTTGTAAAGCACAGTCTAAAGTACGAAGTCAATGCACAGGCTGATTCGGACTTACCTGTGAATAAATTCAGCCAGAAGCTGATTCTGAACCTGAAACCGTCACCACTTAACCCTCTGCTTTTTCCAATGTGGCTGTCAACAAACAACACCTCCCTCCTCCCTCCCTCCCTATATAATCATAACGGTTGTATGAGGAGTGGGGCAGTGGGAGGGGGGGTACTGGAATCTACATACATACTAGCAACTAATTTTGCTGAAACTTTACAGCCAATCTTACTGTGATAAGAATATGTGTACCTGCAGGTTTCATTGCAAGTTTCATTGTACTTTATGAGATTTGAGAAGTATGTTTAGTTATACAATTTTGTCCGTGCTACTTCTTCTAAAGGTTTTGTTTGTGTTTGGTTTTTTTTGGTGGGATGGGGGTCAATTTAGCTGAAACTTTAGATTCATTATCTATACCCGTCATTGGAACCTGTGCACCTGCAACTTTCATTATGATTTAGCAATTTTATTTACAGAAACTGTTATGATGTTTATGTAGGGTTTTTAGGAATTTATTATTAAATATACAATTTTATCCGCGCTTCATCTACATGTTTTGATCAATTTTACTGAAACTTGATATTCACTATTTTTATCATGGGAACCTATGCATCTGCAAATTTCGTTAGGATTCATCTACTATTACACGAATTATTGCACAATAGTACACAAACATTAATATTGACCGTAACTTCAAAAGTCTTTTGTTATAGCCTCGTAAAACTTAACACACTTTTTATTAATTATCAAATGACTGCAATCTGACCAAATGCCATAATTCTATCACACACTTTAGAATAATCAAATTACCCCACTTTTCTTACTTATGAAAAACTAAGCATTTTTCTTTTCCTGTAAAATTCTTGATACCAATTGTGCGTTTGTGCTAGCAAACCTTAAGCCTAGAGGTTTCGGTTGGGTTGGGTGGGGATATACCCCTACCTAGACCGTGTTGTACCTGTAAACAATTATGTCGCTGCAGTGTATAAAGGTAGATTTTATGTGGGCTTTATGTCTTGTTTTTAGCTTAACGTAAGCAAGAATTTTCCTTCTTTACATTCCACATTATGCCTCAGAGTGGCTGTTATGGAAAGAGTTTACTGTATTCAAAGTTTAGCTCTTTTAGTATCACTGTTGAGGGGGGTGTATTTTGCAGACGACAAAGTTTGATCAAATTCAGTGTTGTTGTTACAAGCGTCCATTAAAGTTCAAAATATATTATAAGGTCTGAACATTGTTCATAATTTTGCGCAGGTAGTAAGTAGACAGTTGTTTTTTTAATGATTGTTATATAGCAACAATGTTTAAACTTAGTTAAATGTTAACGGGAAAATAAATTGTGCAAAAAAGGCAAGGATCGCGAAAATTTGTGAATTACGTTACTTATACCAAGTATTGATAAACAGGCAGTTTTGACTCGCATAGTAGTGTTGCTTCCAAACAAACTTTACAATTGTACATTAAAACTATTTTCTGTGTGTATATCACTAAATTAGGAGTACTACTGAGGAGAACATATTTCAAATTTGGGGAAATTTGGAAAAAATACAGAATTTATTAAAATGTCCCTAATATATATCTATAGCTGACAATAATTAGTTTATTTCCTGAAATTAACTTTAAAGAGGTGGTTTGGGTGCTTTAATGATATTAAATTGCTGTCTATGTTATAATATTGTTAGATATAATGAGAATAAGTAACTATTTTGAATGACGTGAATGTGTGAATTACGTTACTCATACCTAGTATTGACTAACAGACAGTATTGGCTAGCACATGGTCTTGCCTCAAAAACAATGTTTAGATTTGTAAAATTAAATCATTATCCTTAGCTTTGGTTACAGAAGTAATGGTTTACCTTTGCCTGGCATAACTTTTAAAATTATTGCAAAATCTCAAATATAATTGACATTTTAAAATCGAGATACATTTTTAGGCATTCATGTTTAGAATAAATACTGAGAGATTGATGTCCTGTTTTGTTTACATGTTGTTGGTTTTTTGTTCAGTTTCACGTTCAATAAAATTGACTGTAGTTTCAAAACGTATGTCTGTCCATCTAAACATGTCCAATTCCCAAATGAAAAATGTAAGGTGTAGGTCTCGTTAGTCACATCAGAGTTTTAGTGTATGTTTTGAAATGCATGCAAATCGCAAAGCAGTTGGATGTTTTTACCAATTTTGTGTAAAATCTACATAAGAGATATGGTACTTTGATATTATAAAGTCAAACATAATGTTCTTGAGTATAAAAGTCGCGGGACAAATTTCTCTATTAATTGCTTAACTAATAACTCGTTCTGGCTGTGAAGTTGTTAAATACAGGCTGCATTAAAACAAAGATGAAAGAAAAGCAGAAAGCTCCTATAGGAGCTTTTTTCTTTCTTTTTTATATCATGTCTCCAGCTCCCTGAAACTATTACTCCATAATTATGCTTTTTCACACCATTGATTTATTCCTCTACTCAAGAAAATAGTTACAATTTATATAGTTATGAATATGTACCAAGAAATATTTTCTAAATCCTAGCAGATGGTAGCTAAAAGCAGGCTGAAAGTAAAGCAGAATGCACCTGAAGGGGCTTCAAACTGCTTTAAGTGATCATTTGTTTTCAGAAATATAGAACAGGCTATTGGGTAATGGGTTAAATGCAGTTGGATATAGGTGATTTGCATCTTTGGCTATGAAGAAAACAACACTTATTCACCCTTTCCCTTATAGAAGCGACTTTTAGCACATTCATTTTATTCATCCGCTGCAGAAAATAGTTCCAAATTATACCGTATTGAATATGTGTCATATTTAATATTTTCCTTATTCTAGAAGTTAATAGCTTAAAGCAGGCTGAAAGTAAAGCAGAATGCGCCTTAGGGCGCATTCTGCTTTACTTTCAACCTGCTTTAAGTAGTCACATATCTTCAATACTAGAAACAATGCTATCAGGTAAAGGGTTAACTGACAAGCAATGATATGAACAAGTGAAACAACCTGTGACAGAAACACTATATAACGTTCAACTATCTTGAAAACAAGTATGATTCCTGTCCAAGGAAAAAATCTGCACATTGAACATTGTTACAATGTAGAATACTATCAGAAGATGCGTTATTTTCTTTGGGTTAATATTGTTTTTCACGTGTGAGTTTCAATAAAATGTTTATCGTTAGTAGACTCTGGTCAGAAACTGCAACTTTAATCAATTAAAAATGTCCACTTCATATGGGTTATGGAATAACAGGGCTGCCATAAGTTGACATGAAAAATCCTAAGATTTCCAAATTTGAATTTTTTAAGTGCGATTTTACGAATCGTACCTTTACCCTATAGCCTTTTTCTTGTTTTGTTGACATGCGACTACTTAAAGCAGGCTGTAAGTAAAGCAGAATGCGCCTTAGGGTGCATTCTGCTTTACCTTCAGCCTGCTTTAAGATACCCTGTAGTGGAAAAAAATCCGGAGATTTAGGAAAAATCCGGAGAAATGGCAGCCCTGGAATAATATATACGGCTAAAATAGGGTTAACCCATTACCCCATAGCTAGTTTCTATTTTTGAAAATAGTTGACCACTTAAAGCAGGTTGAAAGTAAAGCAAAATGCCTTAAGGCACATTCTGCTTACTTTCAGCCTGCTTTAAGCTATTATCTGCTAAAATATAGAAGATATTACTTCTGATTCTTATTTGTAACAGTATTAATTGGAACTTTTTTCTTTAGCAGATGAATAAATGAAAGGCATATTCATGGGGTAATGGGTTAATATAGAATAATTACCAAGAAAATGATAGAAGGATTTCCTATGAGGGATATGGCTGTGGACAGCTTTCTCTTGTTGCCGCCAGAGTAGGCGCTGGAGATCTTATTGGCATGAGGTAGTAGACCCAGTCTGCGAATAGCCCAGTCTGCAACCTGTAGAAATAAACATGAGTTGAAGAATCAGTCACTTATAATAAAATGATGTCATCTTAAAATCACCAGTCAATCAAATAGACCTAGTATTGCTCAGTCTACTACTTGTGGACAAAACATTAAGCATTAATATTTCATAACAAAACCTAACAATATAGTTTGAAATGACGGATACTCCCCAAACAGAAATACTCATGGTTATATCATGTTTAGCAAGTGAGCACATTCCTGTAAATTTACTGAATACTACAGGCTTAAAGCATGAGTATTGCATCAAATAAAATCAATCAATCAATCTCATACTACCCAGTGTTGCTTTTGAACAGTAAATGATAAGTAATAAACTAAAAAGAAAGTGTGAGGAATGGACCATAAACTGTTTAAAATGTTCCAAGTCCAAGGAGCATAACTCTGTCAAAAATTATTGATTCATAACTGAATTAAAAAATGACTTGTATATTACCGTTATGTACCTACATTCCAAATTTCTATTCAAAATGCCAATGCGTGACTAAGATAATGAGCTAAAACCACAAATTGTTGGAAATTTTCTAAGTTCAAGGGCCATAACTCTGTAAAAGTTTATTCAGCCAAAACCAAATTAAAAATTGACCTGGGTATTGCTATGATGTAACCATATACCAAATTTCAATTCAAAATATAAATGCATGACCGAGGTAATGAGGGGAAACCACAAATTGTTAGAAATTTTCTAAGTCCAAGGGGCAAAACTCTGTCCAAAATTATTCAGCTGAAACCAAAATCAAACTTGACCTGTATATTGTCATGATATCTATATACCAAATTTGAGTTCAACATGTGCATCTATGGCAAAGATATTGAACGGAAAATGATTGATGACAGAAGTATGGAAAGGGGAAACACTAAATGCTGCGGCGATTAAATGGTGGGTGCATAAAAAGCTAATTGGTAATAAAATGGACAAGACTTAATTGTAAACTGGACTTGTAAATTTGAAATTGCAGGATAGCATGAGTTAACACTTATAACCGTTTACAGTGCTCATATTACATCAATTAATTTACACAATAATCAGGAGTGTTAAATTAGTTGTAAGTGTGTTGAAAACGCTTGTTTGTCCTGACTCCTGAGGTTGGCTTGCACTTACACTTTCTCTTCTGGTATACCCATGAGTCTGGCATACAATCTGAGGTGTTCTACACCTGTCAGGAGTGGATCTAGAGCATCAAACTGAGGCCAGTACTTTACTTACACTTTTAACATCCTCTTCTGGTATACCCCTGAGTCTGGCATTAAATCTGAGATGTTCTACACCTGTCAGGAGTGGATCTAGAGCATCAAACTGAAGCCAGTACTTTACTTACACTTTTAACATCCTCTTCTGGTTTACCCATGAGTCTGGCATAAAATCTGAGATGTTCTACACCTGTCAGGAGTGGATCTAGAGCATCAAACTGAGGTCAGTACTTTACTTACACTTTTAACATCCTCTTCTGGTACACCCCTGAGTCTGGCATTAAATCTGAGATGTTCTACACCTGTCAGGAGTGGATCTAGAGCATCAAACTGAGGTCAGTACTTTACTTACATTTTTAACATCCTCTTCTGGTATACCCCTGAGTCTGGCATTAAATCTGAGATGTTCTACACCTGTCAGGAGTGGATCTAGAGCATCAAACTGAGGTCAGTACTTTACTTACACTTTTAACATCCTCTTCTGGTATACCCCTGAGTCTGGCATTAAATCTGAGATGTTCTACACCTGTCAGGAGTGGATCTAGAGCATCAAACTGAGGTCAGTACTTTACTTACACTTTTAACATCCTCTTCTGGTATACCCCTGAGTCTGGCATTAAATCTGAGATATTCTACATCTGTCAGGAGTGGATCTAGAGCATCAAACTGAGGGCAGTACTTTACTTACATTTTTAACATCGTCTTCTGGGATACCCCTGAGTCTGGCATAAAATCTGAGATGTTCTACACCTGTCAGGAGTGAATCTAGAGCATCAAACTGAGGGCAGTAACCAATGCTGCGTTGTACCTGCACCATCTCATTGAGAATGCTGAAATACATACAAAGTGAAACAAGAAATATCTTTAAAAAAGATATTCTGTCGCAGGTTAAAGGTTTTTTGTGGGGTACTTAACCAGAGACAAGTGTATACACTGATTCTGACTTAACATCGTAAACATGCTAAATTTAGAGCTTATCCGTGCTAAATTTAGAAATGATGACATAGTAACGCAGCAATAATTTAGACTGCATCTCATTGTTTTGCCATGTTTAAACTCGCAAGATGGATGTGAAAAAATAACAGAACGCCAGTCTAGACCATTGGCCGATAAGAGTACTGCATTTCAAGCACGTGGTCATTGACCAGGATTTCTGATCAATACTGATTGGTTAAATTGTATCATAGAGTTGCGGTCAAAATACAAAACAGACCCGTCTGCGACGGGAAAAACAGTGACAGACCCAACTCAATATAAATTTAAACTTTGCTGTTAGATCAGATACTATAAAATCCAGTAAGTAGGTGCATTGACAAAAATAAGTGCATAGCTAAAATAAGTGAAGTTGACCCTTTCCTGATTTTTGTCCCTAAGTGCCTACATATTTACTTTCAAAGCAAATGGCGATACAAAACTGGCAATAACATTAACAAGGTTTGACCATGACCACATATGCCAGTAATATGATGATAGCTAGCAGTTATATAAACTTGATAAATACCAAGTTTGGTGACAATACAGCAATCTGAACAAAAGCTTTTGAAGAAAGGCAGTATTAGCAATAGTTGAAAGGACCATGGAGTCAAATTTACAGTGACAGGCTAATTTTGTCTTTAACCCATTACTCCATATATATACATTTTTAAGCATTCAATTAATTCTTCCGCTGAAGAAAACAGTTCCATTTAATATAATCAAGCTTAAACTAGACTGAAAGTAAAGCAACTGGAAAATTAATCTGCTTTTAATGTTCACCTGTCTCCGAATTTAGAAACAGGTTATGAAGTAAAAGGTTAACTCATTCCTCCCTGAAACTTTAAATGGAGAATTCCAGTTTCCATTTTAGTCTAGTCCATTTCTGACTTTTAAGGGTTGTTTTTATCAATGTTTGGCATTATGACAAACAGTGAAGACCCTGATCAGAGGGCTCCTTTTGGAGCCCTCTGATCAGGATCTTCACTGTTTGCATAGGACAAATGTACTATTCACATGTACACTGTTTGAAAAAGATGCCTATATGCGTGACTAGGGTTCAAAGAGTTAATATAGCAGGCTATAGTATGCAATGCTTTGAACATAATGATATTATTTACTGAAGTTATTGACTTAGAGATCTGTTTTTTTACTTTACTTTAACTCTTTCCTCCCTAAAACTTCAAATGAACAATCCCAGTTTCCATTTGAGTCTAGTCCATTTCTGACTTTTAAGGGTTGTTTTTGTCAATGTTTTGCATTATGACAATCAGTGAAGACCCAGATCAGAGGGCTCCGTAAGGAGCCCTCTGATTTGGGTATTCACTGTTTGTATAGGATATGTGCTTTTTCACATGAATACTGTTTGAAAAAGACGCCTATAATTTGCGGGATTAGGCTTCAAAGGGTTAATACACACAACAACAATATGGTCTTCAAAACATTTTTATAAATACAAAATATGGAAACATTTGAAACAATAGACTCCATATTCAATCTTGAACCCAGGTTTACATAAAAACTTGCTTCATCAGGCTTGTTTACATTTGAACTGAATGGTCCAAAATTCATACTCAACTTAGGTCTGCATACATATTACATGCTATAGTCAGGATTTGATGACAGTCATACATAGACCAGTAGTTGCATTGTTGTTTTCAGTAATATGAAATTATAAGGTACTGCTTATGTAACAACAATAACCATTACCCCATAACCTGTTTCTTGTTTTGAAAACAGATGACTGTTTAACCCTTTCCTCCCTGAAACTTCAAATGGACAATCCCAGTTTCCATTTAAGTATAGTCCATTTCTGACTTTTAAGGGTTGTTTTTGTCAATGTTTTGCATTATGACAAACAGTGAAGACCCAGATCAGAGGGCTCCATAAGGAGCCCTCTGATCTGGGTATTCACTGTTTGCATAGGACAAGTACACTTTTCACATGATTGTATACTGTTTGAAAAGGATGCCTAAATGCGGGACTAGGGTTCAAAGGGTTAAAGAAGGCTGAAAATAATGCAGAATGCACCTCAAGACCTTACTTTCAGGCTGATTTATGCTACCATATCTACTAGAATATAATATATACTGTATTTCTTATTGTACGTATTCATGAATGTACAAAGTGGAACGAATTTCCTAAGTGGAAGATGTAAAAAAGCGTATTCATGGAGTAATGGGTTAAGTAATAGTTAATCCCTCCATCAAGGACCAATGAAACCAATATGATAAATCTTATATAAGCTTACTTGTGACCATTAACAAAAGCATTTCCCTGGTCGAGTTTCTCATCTCCTGTAAGCATTTTGAAGGTGGATGTCTTGCCAGCTCCATTCACACCCAAGAGGCCAAAACACTGGCCTTTAGGGACACCCACACACAGTCTGTCAACAGCCGTAAGGTTCCCTTTTCTGCCCTTTGACCTGTATACCTATGAGAAACAAATTTGTGCAAATAGGTACTTTATATGTAAGAAATCAGTCAAATTTTACCTTTAACTAATTGAGTTCTAGAGACGACTATACTCATCTTTTACAAACAGTGTACCGGTATAGAAAGTTTGAATAAGACAAATGCACTCATTACAGGTACACTGTTTGTAAATGATGAGTATACTGGTCGCTAGGGTTGAGTGTGTGTAAGTGATAAAACTAGAAACTGTTTATAAGACCTACACAGGTAAAGATAAATGCAAAGTCTTGCCAGAGAAATGTAGCTAAATGCAAAGAACAAATAAAATAATAAAACACAGTGTAAAAGTTCCTATAGGTGCTTTAACAAATTTACCTTGGTCAGTTCCTTCATTAACAAAACATCATTTTCTGCATTCCCATCCATAACACGTTTCCGTTCCTTGGCAACATCTTCATCCTCATCTTCTAGTGGTTCTGTTTTGGGCTTAAGCGGTCTGAAATACAGCCAAACTTGCGTTCAGGAACGACTCAAATAAGTTTTAACCCCTTTCTCCAGTCAAATGTTAAATCACACAAATGTTAAAAGGATATGAAACACCAATTAGGCTCTCCTAAATAATTCGTATAAAAAGTGTCATTTTCAAGGTAAAAAATTGTCAATTTTTACAGCCTAGCCAGTTGCAACTCTATATTTTACCCAAAGATACATTCATGCACACCTGCAAAATGAAGAAATATCTGGTGGGCATGACAGTTGTGTTATGTAAGAAAAATACCATGACTTCAATGATATGACTAGTATTCTGCTATGCTACCTTTTGACAGAGACACCCACTGAAAGAGGATAATGTCACTTTAGCCCACATAATTTCTACATAAACCCATTCTAGGATTACAGAAATGCATTGTATCTATACTCTGGCACCCATGTATTACATCAAAAGCACAAAACAGTGAATGTCTAATGACAAAATGCTATTTTGAGGACAATATATACCTCAGGGTACTACTTTTGACTGGATCATGACAGCACTTCTGGTCTATTTGGTGCTATGTAACCTAAAAGCTATCTGCTTGATTGTCATTTTGCTTTAACCCTTCTCCTGGTAATAACATATATTGGTATGTTTCAAAAAGAGTGTAAACCTAGATCAGAGAGTTCCTAAAGGAGCTGTCTTATTGGAGTTTGCACTGTTTTCTGATACAATACATGTATGTATGAAATGTGTCTGTTTTCTTGCCAAAGGGGGGGGGGGGGGGTGGTTCCTTTGTTAGCCAATGTTATTATTCAGAGTATAGAAGTTCATATTGGACTAAATTTTATATGTGAATAGTCAGCAGATGAAGATATTAACATTGTTAATGGGTTGGTAGAGGCTACCTAAGGTCTTTCTGTGTAGGAAAGAGTTAACCCTTTCCTCCATAGCAGCTACATGTATAGTGCCTTTGAGCACCTAGCTCTGTGTAGGCTCTACACCTAAATGAAAGCATTGCAAATGAATATTCAGTGTTGCTGTTGAATACAGGTGTCAGCTTAAAGCAGGATGAAAATGAAGCAGCTCTCTGCTTTATTATCATCATGCTTTAAGCAGTCACTTGCCTTATACACATTTGGATATACATGTAGATTTTGTATTTTGGGCTATGAAGGAAAGAAATACTGAAGATTACTTTGTAAGCTCTTGCAATATTCAATCATTAGTCTTTAGGTATTCTTATCATATCAATATTCTAAATACGGGTAAACATAAAATCAGTTTATGCATGAAATTGAATATCTGTGAGGAAAGGTTAAATCTTGTTGATGCCAAGAAAGGTTTAACTTAATATTGACCAGGACGCTTACATAGATAAGTACAAGTACAAAACATGCATATAATTATTATTTGAAGAAAAACAAACCTTGTCTTTATGACGTTGTATTCAATCAAAAGATTCACAATGAAGAACAGTATTCCCAGCATGAACATGCAGAACAAGTTCCGCCCTACTTGATTCCAGTCAAATGGATTAGGCAGTCGGTTGACACCCTCAAACCTTGCATACACATCAGCAAACAACTGGTTCTTGGCCATATCAAACAGACCACGGCCCAGACAGTATTGGGGCATCAATAGAAACACCTGCCTCAGGATCTTGTTAGTTTGTCTCAAATCCTGTGGTGATATGGAAATATTATTTAAAACCTCTATCTTAAAGCGACTCGCAACCAGATGGTGCATTAAAAATAGTAATTTGTAAATATGTGTCAAACGCTTATATAAATGGTAAAGAATTAGTTTAGGATAAGAAATTCTGTTTAAAAAAATGTATTTCAATAAAAAAAATATTGGTCTCTGGTGGGATTCGAACCCGGGGCCCGGCATTGGCGGACAGAAGGCAAAATAGGGGAAACCGCTTAGACCAATGGACCACGGAACTATCCGTTTTATCTCGGATCGATTTAACGTATTTCAATGTGTAGCCATCGAAAGTGCATACAACTTCGTAATTCGGCTCGTGTTTATGTCTGAGCCCGTGTAGAGAAGCAACAACAACAACTATACCGTCTACTAGTCGGTATAGAAAAACGATGGAAAATATCTAAAAATCTAAGATTCGGTGACGATTCTTGAGACTTTTTTTGGACTGATCATATTTTTTTTAATGTCAGAAGCCAAATAATGCCACAAATTTGCTTTTATTTGAGTATTTTATTTTATTTTGACAAGTACACCATCCGGTTGCGAGTCCCTTTAAACACTTCGCTGCCCGAGTACAATGTTTTTTCACAAACAGTTTTGATCCTGACCAAATGCCAAGAAACATGGGGTCTGCTTAGGATCCAAACTATTTAACACTCATCACAATATAACTTTAGTCTATTTACCTAAATGCAACAGATATAACATTTACACTAAAATGCGTATGACTACATTGTAGTAGAAAGGGGCATAACTCTTGAAATAATGAAAATAGTGATGGGACTTGTCTATATACATAGGCCAGCTGATGCTGAAAACTCAAGTGAAGTTTCAAACGTAATGAGACAAACAAATAGCAACTAAGTACAAATTCTAGAAAAACTCTATTTGCAAAGGGACATAATTTGTAAAATAGTTGACAGAGTTACAGGCCTTGTGTCATTTCATGTGGGTGGTGATAAGCAAGAAAACTTTTAATTTTTATTTAAATACATTCAGAAATAAAACAGGTTAATAACATTCATTGGAAGTTAATTTACAGTAAAAAGCATGTGGTAAAAAGGGGCATAATTCTTAAAATATTCATGGTAGAGTTATGGGACTTGTTATTGTCTGTCAGTCATACGATATTGAACACGTAAGGGCAGATTTAAATTGATTGAAGCATCGAGGTGATAAAGCCATGCAGTCAAAGTTTGTTGTCGAAAAACAACCTGAGAAATTTACAGTAAAAATCATAAGCGAAAAAAAGGGGTGTAACTCTTAACATATTCAAAATAGAGTTATGGAACTTGACACTGTACATATGTAGGTCAGGTAATACCACACACATGAGTGATGTTTCAAACTGATAGGTGATAAAGATGAAGTCTGTTAAACATTGTTGCCGAAAAACTATAACCTGAGAGCAACACCTACGCCAGGGCTTAATAAGTACAAAAGCACTCCTTGTTCTTCAAATAATTGATCTAAAATTGAACTGGACTTAATTTGATATTGGAATTGTCCATTAAAAGTTTTAGGGGTGAATAAGTTAACAGCTCTTACCTCATCTTCAGCTTCCAATGCTTCCAGGATGAATGTGGCCATTGTAGAGACAGAGCCAAGAAAAATGTTGACTGACTGTAGAGTCACAAGTGCCGTGCTCGGTATGCTGAACAGGCGGGAGAATGGATACATCAACGGAATCATAGCCCATCTGTGATTGAAGTAATCAAACTACAGACTTTGTTTATAGATAAGCTTTTGGAAAAACATCAGCAGACCTGAAATTTGCGTCTTGCATACCAACTTCTCAATATTAACATTTATGCCAAGTAAAAAGTTGAAGGAGGGGTACGCCACACAAGATTTTGCAAACAGACTGGCCACTAATTTCAAAGTCAGAGGTCAAAGCGACCTGAAATTTTTGTCTTGCATGTCTACAACTCCTGATAAACATGTATGCACAGTATATTGGGAAATCCAATTTAAATTGAAGGAGACATTCACCCTACATGATTTAGCAGACAGACTAACCAATTTCAAGGCCATAGGTCAAGGTCAAGGAGACCTGAAATTTGCGTCTTGCACATATACTAGTCCTGATAAGCATGTAGTATCAGATGATTCTGATTGGAACTGAAAGAGGAGTTCCCCGTATAAAGTCCATGGTGATTATTAGTTATATCTTACCCATAGAGCAGGAAAAGGCAAATCAGAACAGGCAGGTTCGTCTCAGACACATAGGCCTCTTTGTTAAATATCAGGAAAATGATGACACAAAGTGTAGCAGGACCAAGGAAATTCAGCTGAAAATAAGGAAAGACATAATGTCATATAAGAAAAAATACAATATTTAATCCTGCCATCTGGGATCTGAATAGTATTTACAAACAGTTCGGATCAATTTTGGCTAACAGATAAATAGCATCTGATCCAATTTCAAACTATTTGACACTCGTCTTTAAGTTTCTTAAATTTAAAACTGCATGCATAAATCTTGATTAGACAAAGTTTGCTGATAACAATTTCAAAGCAGGTGATACTAGAACTGCCACTGAATGTGTCAAATACCCCATTGATACACACAGAAAGACCGTAGCTCCAACCCATTATCAAGGCCTGAGATCAAGGTCATGGACACCTGAAATTTGCTTCTTACACATTTACAACTCCTGATTACCATTTATTCCAATTATAAAGTATCTGCATGAGATTAGAATTGATGGAGGAGTTTGCTAGACAAGAGGAAAAGGTCAAACTCAATGTCATGGGGGTCTACAATTCATAATTAACATATATACAAAGTATCAGGTGCCTGAGGTTGAAAATGGAGGTGTACACCTGACAAGATACACTATACTTACTCTTGCCCTAACCCATTATCAAGGCCAGATGTCAAAGAGTCCTGAAATTAATGTCTTACACATTAGTCTAAGCTGTAGACCACTTTTATTTGCGGTGAAAGGACCATACAACCTTTTGGTACTATCTTATAGCATATTTCCTCAGGAGTTTGGAAACAATCGTCTGACGCGTATTTAGGTAGTGATAAGGGGAGATAATTGAGGTTAAAGTTGTCTGCCCTTGGATTTTTATCCAAACAATGGCATCCTTATTGGGCTTTTATTTCATGTGTTACAGATTTAAAAAAGGTATTTTGTTAGCAATTATCAATGTAGTATATCTGAATACAAATTTTGAAAATGTTTCAGGAAAGTTTCAGACTCATTTAAATCCAAAATGGCCGCCAAAATGGCTAATTTTGGTAACATTTCAGCTTTTCGAGCAATAACATTACTTATATTGACTACAATTGATACTCATATGGAACAATTTTAGTTGATTCGTATTGTACATCAACTTAGATATTATACTAGCTTTTTATTTGATGAGTTTCCTGTCATCCAGTGCTGAGATAATCAAAAATGGCCACCGTATATACCTACCTTATTAATTTTTACTTACATAAATTTTCTTGATTGGGGCCTTCATTTCATTTTTTAGAGATTCAAAATGGTATTTTGTAATCAATTATTGAAGAAGTTTCCCCAAATACATATTTTGAAAATGTTTTAGGATAGTTTCAGACTCATTGAAATCCAAAATGGCTGCCAAATGCCTATTTGTAGTAACAATTTATCTTTTGGAGCAACTCAACTACTTTTATTGATTGTAATTGATATTATATAAACCGATTTAGTTTTTTCTTATTAAACATTAACTAAGAAATCCGATAAGCTTTCAATTTGATTGGTTCCTGTGGTCCAGCGCTGATATTAACCAATATGGCTGCCGTTGGTACCATTTTTTACTATTTTCTACTAATATAAATTTTCTTGATTTGCCAGGTTTTGCAAATCTTTTTTTTTTTGCGTGTCTTTCCATGTCATTGTGGCAAACATAGTTCATGCTGATAAAGCCAGAAGTTGGTAATGATTTTACAGGAATAATGTATGGCCTACCTTGACCACCATACAATCAAAGTATGTATTTGATAAAGTTTGTTTTTCTGATACAGATAACTATCAGGATATATTAGCCAATAAAGGGGATATTTCTTTACAAAGTTAGGACATATTAATTTTTTTTAGTTCAAAACAAATGTATATGTGTAGCACTGTATAAACGCTTATTTTTGTACCGGGGTGTATAATACACATAAAACATATTTGTCACTAGTTTTCGCGGGTTTGTTGAAATTGCTATTTTCAGTTGAAAAATTAGTTTGTATGTCAACGGTGAATATAAGTTAATCTGGCTATAGCATCGAAGCTAAATACTTGTTTGACTAATTTCATTGTGATTTGAACGATACTGATTATGATCTTTCTCAAGTGCAATGTAGTTGGACTGGAAGATAGACACCAATAAGTCGGGGAAGTGTGTGTTGCACATTGACAAATCCCAGTACTTAAATAAAGTAAAACCCTTTGATGAAAATACCTAGGCACTAATAGAAAAAATATGACTTTATCAGACAAGAGAGATGTATTGTCTCCAAATATGTGTCAATTATTCTTCCAGTGTCATTTAATGATTCAATGTTAGCTACTATAGTGACTCCTGTTCGGGGTTCAGAAAACAAACAGACACAAAGGATACAAAAGCGTAAACATTGCGTTCTTGGTGTATCATAGACAGTTGAGCTATGATCCCATCTACGTACATCTGTATTTATTCCCCAAGCTGCATGCTCTGTGATAACCTATCACAATCAACCCTGGGGCCGACCCAAGAAGGAGTATCCTGTGAAACATGGAAGGAACCAGGACAATATATTCATTATGATGTTGCTCTGAGAAGTGAAGATGAGTGACTTTCAGCATGAATAAGTGATACTCATATGATCGCAAAGGAGGTTATTTGCCATCACAGTTGTAAAAGGAAGTTTAAATAAACTCTACATAGGAATAATAGTATTCTAGAGAAATTTACTAAATTAGAGCAAGAATCTTTGCAAGTTGGCCATGGGTAGAATGTTCCCAAGGAGCATATCCAAGAAAAATGCTCTTACATATACCGGTGCATGTACATGTAATAACTCTGTTTTAGTTTTAAGCGCAGTGAGAAGTGAAAGAACAGTCTATTTGGCCAAGACTGTTTCACGCGATAGTATTTCGGAAGTCATGTGGAAAAAGGGAGAGTACCTAACTATGATTCTTGGTATCAAAAGCCTGACAAGTTCTAAAAAGGTTATTGATATTCTGAACCGCATGAGTCATCGCATAAACCACATGCCAGTAGAAGAACTGAAAACTGAATAAGCGACAGAATTACTGTAAGTGAGTGTAAAATGTCAACTTGTAATAGCTTGTTACAACTGGTTTGACAACTGGTCTGGAGTTGGGCATTATACCAGTTCTACTACTCCCATGTAGTTTCTTCTATGACACATATGGTTGAGAATATTAATAACTTTTCTAGAAAGGTTAGACTTTTGATTCCAAGACACTTAGTGAGGTGCTTTCCTGTTTTTATATTTCCATGACTTGCAGCAAAAATTATGTCACTGGAAAAGTATTGACCAAACAGACTGTTCTTTCACTTGTCACTGCACCTGATAGTGAAAAAATGGTCCATGTATATGTAAGAGTATACATGTCACATGTACATGTAATATTAAATCAACATAAGATATATACATGTACTATGGTTACGCGAGAATATGTGGTGAAGATTAAAACCCACAACCAGATACTCTTATAAATGTTTTAAAGTAAAAGAAAGCAAGATATATGTATTGACAAATCGTCTAGTCAGAGTTGCTAAGATTCAACTTTATTAACGGTTGGTTGCAAAAATATACATGCAATTAGTTGATATGATATGAAACCCACACTTTATACACTCATAGAATATAATTTTGAATTTGCTGTAACTAGCCTGCAATGACTATCAGTCTAGATCTTGAACCTGTGTATAGCACATTCATTTAAGAATCACTTCAAGTCACCTTGCAGCTAAGTTTGACCCTTCACTAGAGTTTCGACAGTTAAGAGTTCAGGTAGTTAATACCGTAGGCCTTTTTTTAGGTCTTTGATTCAGCATTGCAAAGAAGATATTGCCAGTACAGTTGAATTGTAGTCAAAATTTATCCTTTTGATTTATTGCCATTTATTTGGTCTGTTTGGAAAGAAAAGATCAACTATTGTTAGAGCATTGAACGAACTTCAATTGCAGGAAAATCCTGCTAGTCCTGTCACCCAGACTTCAAGCCTGTGAGGATTACTACCTTCATTGAGAACATCAATGTAGCATAGTGATATGAAAGAAAGTTAAAATCGCAACGCCTTCGGAGTCTATAAGTGTTTCAGAAACGTGATCCTTGAGAACATTCAATGGTTAGATTGCCAAGAATCTTGATCTGATTTAGTTACTTTCTCTATAATACTATGATTCTTTTTTAGAGTTTATTTAAAGTTCGTTTTACAACTGTGATGGTGCATGACCTCCCTTGCTTTAATGACGCTTATCGTCACTTCTCAAAGCATCATCATAATCATATTGTCTTTATATTTTTGTATTGTTTCGCATTTTCCCGGATACTTTTTCTTGGATCAACCCCTTGATTTCGATAAGTTATAATACATACATACCAGTTGCGGAATATAACATTGCCATACTATCTCTGAAGTCAAAATCGGAATATATCGGGCCCAAAACAGCATTGCCATTGCTGTATAAACTCACAGGGTTACCTATTGAATCATTAAATGACACTGGAAGAATAATGGACACATAATTTTATTTGGAGACACGACGTCTCTCTCCTCTGATAAAATCACATTTGTGCCAGGTCTTAACATCAAAGATTTGACTTCACGTAAGAACTGGGTTTTGTTAATGAACAAGGCCCACTTCCTCGACTTATAAGTGCCCAGCTTCCAATCTATCTACATTGCACTTGTTAAAAAAGGAAAAATAGCTTCGTTAAGATCAGAGTTTCTCCTCAGTGAATCCGTTAAATAAGTGAAAAGGGTATTTAGCTTCATGGTGCTTTTTGTACCATTAAGTGGTTAACTTAAGTCTCATATTTGTTTCCGTAGATCTAAAAAAAACAACACCAAAATGACCCAGGCTTTGAACCACTTATTAAATGCCTTGCTTGATAAACCATGATTCGGCCATGTAAGACGAATATTCTCCATGTATATACATGACAATCAACTGAAAATTACAATTTTCACTAACCTGCGAATACTAGTGACAAATATGTGTTTTATGTACATGTACATTACACAACTGGGAACAAAATATAGACAGCGCTACACATTTTATCCATTTATTTTGATACTAAGTAATAATAAATAGGTTCAACATTGGAAAGAAATATCCCCTTTATTGGCACATCTATCCTTATAGTTATCTGTATGAGACAAAATCAATATTGATCTAATAAACATTTTAATTATATGGTGGTCAATAAAAGCCACTATTATCCTGTAAAAGCATTACCAACTTCAGCATTTATCAGATTGAACAATGTTTGGCAAAAGGACATGGAAAGACACAAACATAAAATATTTGCATAACCTTTTAAATCAAGAAAATTTATATTAGTAGAAATATATAGCAAAAAGATATAAACGGCAGCCATTTTGGATTATATCAGCACTGGATGACAGGAACAAATCTAAATAAAAGCTTACTGGACTTTTTCAGTTAATATTAAATACGAAACAACTAAAATTGTTTATAATATATCCAATACAGTCAATAAAAGTAGTTGAGTTGATCGAAAAGCTTAATTGTTACTAAAAATAGCCATTCGGTAGCCATTTTGGATTAAAATAGCTCTGAAACTATCCTAAAACATTTTCAAAATATGTATTTGGGGAAACTTCTTTAATAATTGCTTATGAAATACCATTTGAAAATCTTACAAAGAAAATGAAAGCCCCAATCAAGAAAATTTATGTAAGTAGAAATTAATAAGGTTGGTATATACGGCGGCCATTTTTGATTATCTAAGCACTGGATGACAGGAAACACGTCAAATAAAAAGATAGTATAATATCTAAGTTGATGTACAATACGAATCAACTAAAATTGTTCCATATGAGTATCAATTGTAGTCAATATAAGTATTGTTATTGCTCGAAAAGATGAAATGTTACTAAAATTAGCCATTTTGGCGTCCATTTTGGATTTAAATGAGTCTGAAACTTTCCTAAAACATTTTCAAAATTTGTATTCAGATATACTACATTGATAATTGCTAACAAAATACCCTTTTTAAATCTGTAACACATGAAATAAAAGCCCAATAAGGATGCCATTGTTTGCTTAAAAATCCAAGGGCAGACAACTTTAACCTCAATTATCTCCCCTTATCACTACCTAAATACGCGTCAGACGATTGGTTCCGAACTCCTTAGGAAATATGCTATAAGATAGTACCAAAAGGTTGTATGGTCCTTTCACCGCAAATAAAAGTGGTCTACAGCTTAGACTACATGCATCTATAACTCCTAACTAACATGTATGCAAAGTATTAAGTGAAGACAGATGGTAGCTTATAGCAGGCTGAAAGTAAAGCAAAATACTTCTTTAACCAGCTGAAGAATGCTCCTTAAAGGAGCAGTCTTCTTTACTTTCAGTCTGCTTTGGCCCATTAATTACCATACAAATACACTTTTAATGCCTTTAATTTATTCCTCCACTTTATACAGTAATAGATATGCAACATAAGAAATATTTTCTACATCCCAGCAGATGGGAGCTTAACTCTTTCCTCCCTGAAACTTTCAATGGACAATTCCAGTTTCGATTTAAGTCTAGTCCATTTCTGGCTTTTAAGGGTTGTTTTTGTCCATTTTTGGCATTATTGCAAACAGTGAAGACCCTGATCAGAGGGCTCCTTTCGGAGCCCTCTGATCTGGGTCTTCACTGTTTGCACAGGACAAGTGTACTATTCACATGTACACTGTTTGAAAAGGATGCCTATATGCGGGACTAGGGTTCAAAGGGTTAAAGCAGACTGAGAGTAAAGCAGAATGTTCTTCAATTAGCATTCTGCTTTACTTTTAACCTGCTTTAAGCAACAATCTGTCTTCAATAACCAATTTTGGTGGAAAGGGTTATTTTTTTCATCAGATCACTTTTTGACTCTACAATTACGACATCTATGGTATTAAACCAACTCACCATGTCCCAGAAGAAGTTTGAGAACCAGTACACAAGAGGGTTGACTCCACTGACAAACTGTAGGTGCTTGGAGCTGGATGTCCTCTCCTCTATTAGATACATAGTAAAACTGGCAGGGATGAAAGACATGGCGAACATCACACAGATAGCAATGACTATGTCTTTGAAGCTGTTGTACCTGATAGAAAGATAGAAATATGAAACCATCTCCAGAGCCCCAGATAAGGGTAGTTTTTCAAAAACTAAAATCTTTATTTCAGAATTAAACCCTATGGTGTCACTACTCATTAGAATCGTCTCGAAGAGACGATTCTAATGAGTAGTAACACCATAGGATTTGGTGCTGAATAAGTGAGAAAATGTTTGATTTGTTGAAATAACTACCTCTTATCTGGAGCCCTGCATCTCAACAAGGGCAATTATCATTGTCAGCAATAGAAAACAAAATGCAACATTCACACACTCAATGTTATTTTGTCACTGCTTTATTGGGGACTATACCGGTATTAGAGAATCAAAACCCAATGCAACGTTTTTTGTCTCTTCTTTAAATTCCAAGTTTATGTTTTAATCATTCGCTATCACCATGTTAACCCATTACTCCACAGATACGCATTTCAATGCTTTTAATTTATTCTTTTACTCCAGAAGATAGTTACATTTTATACAGTCATAAATATGCACCATAAGAAATTTTTCGTATATTCTGTCAGATGGTAGCTCAAAGCAGACTGAAATTAAAGCAGAATGCTCCTTAACCCTTTACCCAATAGCCTGTTTCTAGTTTTGAAAATAGGTGACTATATAAAGCAGGTTGAAAGTAAAGCAGAATGCGCCTTAAGGCGCATTCTGCTTTACTTTCAGCCTGCTTTAAGCTACCATCTGCTAGAATAAAAAAAATATTCCGTATGATACATATTCATAACTGTATAAATTGGAACTATTTTCTTCAGCGGAGGAATAAACTGAATGCGCTAAAAGGCACTTCTATTGGGGAAAGGGTTAAGGAGCATTCTGCTTTAACATCTGTCTTCAATACTGAAAACAAGCAATGGGGGGGGGAGGTTTAAAGACAACTTAGTTCTATTCAATGTCAGTCTCTTTGTGAACATCCATGTTTCCCTACAGATATTGCTGTATAACTTACAGTGCCTCGTCGTTTAGCTGGTTTTTGGTCATGGCCATGGGATGGTTGATGGCCGTGATGCCGTAGTCCGCAGGATCAACACCTGATGGTAGATTACTGCGCAGGATAAGGTTGTTCATGACATTGATGTAAGACACTGATGCTGACCAGCCTCTATTGTTATACCAAACCTAAAACACAAATAAAATCTTATTTGAAAACCAATAGATATCTTGTACTTCACTGAAATTCATATGTTTCCCAAGCTCAAATATGTTTGAACGAAATACACAGTTATGAGTACATAGTATTGGCAGTCTTTATAAAATAAAATCTTTTCTCATTTCATTATAACCCTCGATCGTATGCTATTAGCATAACAAATTAAATTATATTCAGGCGTTTCAAAACTTTGTGAGACTCTGAAGGATAAGGGTTTAACCCTTTGAACCCTAGTCCCGCATATAGGTGTCATTTTCAAACAATGTACATGTGGATAGTAAAATTGTCCAGTGCAAACAGTGAAGACCAAGATCAGAGGGCTCCGAAAGGAGCCCTCTGATCAGGGTCTTCACTGTTTGTCATAATGACAAACATTGACAAAAACAACCCGTAAAAGTCAGAAATGGACTAGACTAAAATGGAAACTGGAATTGTCGATTTAAAGTTTCAGGGAGGAATGAGTTAAGGTGTAGGGTGAAAACAACATCTGAAGGTTAAACTTCAAAACCAAATGTGGGACATCAGTAATACCTCTCTATTACAACCACTTAAAATAAGGCTAATTGAAACCTTAAGGATCTTTCTGTTTTAGTTTCACCTTGCTTTAAGTATAGTTACCTGACTTAAATACCTGATAATTAACACAATTTAGTGGTTTTAACATAGTGGTTGTAACATAGAGGTTTTACTGTATGTCTGAACATTATATAAACCTTGGCTGCATCCTTAGTAGCCAGTCTAGGCATGATTGTAATGAGGTCATCGAGGAAGGTTATATTGCCAACGTTCACTGCCGTTCCGTTATTAGCCGCTGTTAAAATCCTCTCCAGGGCGTCCTCAGGTACAGATGCATCGGTTATTGTAAAGTTAGTACCAACATCACCAAATGATAAACCACCATACCTACACACAGTTAAAGGATTATATATATTAGTCAAGTTAACTTTTGCAATATTAATTAGTACAGTAAAGTTCCGCTTAACGACCGGCCCGAAATTAAGACCGATCCGAAATTACGACAACTTTTTAAAAGAACGGAATATATTCCTTCATAGTTTAATGGTCGTCACTAAGGGTCCGTTATTAAGACTGGTCCGCTATTCCGTATTACGACCACTAATCCCAGAACAAAAGGACCAATTAATGTTGTTTTAGGGTCCGATATTAAGGGCAGGCGTTCACACATCGCCGGTCGCTACAAAAGCCAGTTTGACACTTTTACGACAAACACCGACTACTTTATGGCAGAGGTCAAGGCAGATTAAACAATAGGGATGCTTCAACGAGGGGAATGTTTTGATAGCAAATAATTAAAAAAATGCAAAAGTATGATGAATACGGCACTTGTTAAATCTCTTGATTGCTATATTGGTGCATGTATATTTCGTTTATCTCGCATTAGACCCAATCATAACAGTTACAGAAAAAAAGCGTTTTTAGCGCATACATCGAACTCGATGACAGAGGGAGAGATAATTGGGCTAATTAGTAAATTACTTACAAGCGTGTGATTTACTAATTAAAATGTTAATTTATCACTGAAGACTTTCATCTGATCCGCTCCAATCAAATTTTATGTTTGATAAATTATTTTTATTGGTTATCTCGAAAGATGATTTTTGTAAACAATGAAATAATTGGTCCAACTTTGGATAATTAATTATACCGGACATGTGTCGTGTGACAGGTTAGATCCAGATCAGATATCAAACAATTTGGAATCTGCTAAGGATCTAAACTGTCCAAAATTCTATTTCTTTGTCACTGAAACTCATAGTCTATGTGCTAAAGCCCCTCCCCTGTGCTAAGATTTGTTTATTGAAACATTGTTTGCAAACAGATCAATTGAATTCAGATCAGACATCAAGTAATTTGGAGACTGGTCAGGATCCAAACTGAAATGCCACTTCTTTGTCATTGAAGCTTATAGTCTATGTGCTACATTGCCAAGTCCCTCTTTTATGTGCTAACATTAATTTATTCAATTATTGAAACTTCATTATATGTGTATGACAGTTTTTTGTTTGTGTGTGTGTGTTTTTAAAAATTAAATTATGGTTGTTTGAAATAGGCTTATTTGTGCAGATCTATTCAAAATAGGTTTAATATACCTATCTATCTATATCTGCCCATACATCCTCATCCATATCAAGGGTCTCAATAATAAGACCGAATCGATATTAAGACCACTTTTTGCCAGTACCACAGGTGGTCTTAACTCATTACCCCATAGCCCGTTTCTAATTTTGAAAATATGTGACCACTTAAAGCAGGTTGAAAGTAAAGCAGAATGCGCCTTGAGGCGCATTCTGCTTTACTTTCAGCCTGCTTTAAGCTATTATCTGTTAGAATATAGAAGATACTTTCTATGATTTTTATTTGTGACAGTATAAATTGAAACTATTTTCTTCAGTGGATGAATTAATTAAAGGCGTAAAAAGGCGTATTTATGGGGTAATGGGTTAATAGCACCACTTTACTGTACTGGCATGTACAGAAAAGCTACAAAAGAAATCCAAATTTCTATGAAATACTGTAAAATCCGGAATATAGGCGTATACGCTTATTTTGTAAATTAGTGACACCTCTATGCGCTTATTTTAGCGTATACGCTTGTAAAGAAGGACAGACGGCGCTTACTTTCGAAGTCAAAACAAACTTACCGTGTTGTTGATTTGCTCGTGTTTTAACCGGAAGTGAGTCGAAAGTGAAAGTAGACTGGGTCATTGTTTTCCTACCGCTCATTTCCCAGACTGCACCACTTAGTGATTAAAATACGTCTGCCCGAAACATAAATGGAGCCGGTACTGATTTAGGTTCTCGTGCATATGTTTATTTTGTAAAACCTCAAGTTGTTTTTTCATAACATCACTATAGAATATGACTTTCTCGATATTTTCCTGGCGACTGGACCATTCAGTAACTATATAATACCACTCAGCGCAAAGTTTACACCTGTTCACCTGATGTTATTAAGCATAAACGAATTTTAGTGAGAAGTTGTCATGTTATCAAGTTTTCTACTAGTTTTCACACATTTATCCATATCATATACCTACCTATTGTTGCCTGCGGACACTACACAATGCATTACACAATGCATCGGTAAAGCGTGAAAACACCGTTATTATCGACAGGTAAGGCGCCGCATATCTTTCGGCTCATGAGTTAGACCGTACACAACTTCCGCCAGACATTTTGTAAGCAAATTATGTATACGCTTATTTTATAGGGAAAGAAATCGTGAAGGGTCGACTGCGCCTATTTTAGCTATGCGCTTAAATTTAACTATGCGCCTACTTACCGGATTTTACAGTAGTATTTGCTATTAACCCTTTGAATACTGAGTAGCTGTTTGTCTATTGCTTAAATTTCATTCACTGAAAGTGATAAACATTTTGAATGTTGATCAAGTCCCATTGTTCAGAAAGGTCTTCAGTATAGGTTTTCAGTGTAACAATGATTATGCTAATGTACGTATTTTTTTAAGCACCCATAGCAAACTTTTCAAACAATATGACAGGTGACTTGCTTTGAGCAAGCAGACTATTTCAACAGAAAGGCTTGTTCTTTACAGTCTGTCTAGCTGCTTCAACCCTTTCCTAGGTAAAAGTGGCTTTGTTACCTCCATAGAAGGGCACTATAAATGAGTTTTCAATAAAGTTTGGTTGAAATCTGTCAAGCGGTATAGGAGGAGATGTCATTTGAAGCAATTGTTAACAGTGACGCACGATGGACGACGGACACAGGGCCATCACAAAAGCTCACTTTGAACCTTTGGCTCAGGTGAACTAAAAATGTGGCAATTCGGAAAAAACAGATTTTCAAGATTTCACTACTTAATCCCAAGCTAGATCTTGAAGTAAGCTTGCTAAATACAAAGTTAGGTCATAATTGGTCTATCCAATCTGAAGTTATTGACTGGCAAACACTTTTTTCTATTTCCAGTAACAGTGACCTTGACATTACCCTAGAACCCTGAAATACAATTCTAAACTAGGTCTTAATGCTGGCTTGCTTAACCCTTTACCCCATAGCCTGTTTCTAGTTTTGAAGACATGTGACCACTTAAAGCAGGTTGAAAGTAAAGCAGAATGTGCCATAAGGCACATTCTGCTTTACTAACAGCCTGCTTTAAGCTATAATCTGCAAGGAAACTGAAAATAATTCTTATAAATTATATTCATGACTGTATAAATTTGAACTATTTTCTTCAGCGGAGGAATAAATTAAATGCGCTAAAAGTCGCTTCTATGAGGGAAAGGGTTAATGAAAAACTTGGTCAAAATTAGTTATGGACCTAAACCATTTTTTTCTATTTTTGGTAACAGTGACCTTCACTTTAGTCCTTGAGCCAAACTATACAATCCTAAACTAGGTCGTTGAAAACTTGGTTAACAAAGGGTTCATTCTCTAGTAAATTTTGAGGTGGGTGATCACAGGTTTTCCCACCTTCTTCTCTGGTATGGTTTCCATGTCTTAGTCAGGTAAGAGCTTATGTCCCTGTGTGTCATGTTCTGTAGATAATCTGTGGTTGCCAGGGTAATTTGGGGCGGGGCTGGACCACCTGCACCGCCAGGACACACTTGCCAACCAGAGCTACAATCACACTTAATATTGTCCACCACTGGGCCCATCTTGGGGAAGACCTGTGGGGGCACCGGCTCACACTCATAGTCTCTGAAAAAAGACCAGGCTTTAGTGATTAATCTTTTATTACATAATAACATGATATCGTTTTTTTCAAAGGCTAATAGTGTCATAGAGGATCAAAATGACTGAATGCGTATAGCAAGTAATACACTGTTTTACATACATCTAGTTTCATTACCATAGGTGTAATATTATGATCCCCAAACTCTTAACCATATTGTATGTCTATGTAAATTTTTTCAATATTCCAGATAGGGAATTAAATTAATATTAGTATATAAACTGCTCTTTTCTAATATTTCGACCTCTAAGGGCCTTTTACAAAGAAAATCACGTCAAAACACACTTCACATTTTTGTTACATGCATTCAGCCATAAAATCAAAGAGAATAATGTTTACAACATTGTTTATTATTGCCGTTGTCATGAGGTGAAAAAAGCCCTTAGAGGTCGAAATATTAGAAAAGAGCAGTTTATATACTAATATAAATGTATGTCTAGGGTCAAGGTCAAAACGACCTACATAATATTATATGGTATATTACAGTCTTTCATACACTCAAAACTTGTGAAAAAAATTGGAAAATATGCTCCTGAAAAGCAGATCTCATTATGTATGTCCAAGGTCAAGGTAAATGACCTACATAATAATTATGGTACATGAAACATCTATCAAAAAATCATGAGTAGGTGATAAATAGAATGAGATATGCTTTAGAAGCTGTTATGACAATTCAAAATCTTTTAAATGTACAGTGCTCTCTACAACACCCAAACGGAGAAAAATAATGTATGTGTTGTTCGGAGGAAGTTGTTTTAGGGAGGGAAAATAAATACACATTACCAGTTGACAGCGCGATACAGAGTGATGTATTTAGCTCGAGACGTTTTTGGCGGAAATAGCCGATCTGACGAGCGCCTTGGTGCGAGTCTGATCGGTTGTTTCCGCCAAAAACATCGAGAGCTAAATGCAACACTCTGTTGCGCACTGCCAACTGGTGATGTGTTTATTATATGCCTTGAATACAAACCAGAAACAACTAAATAGTTGTTTAAATCATTTTATATCAAAAATTTATTAGTTATTTGAAGCAGAACAAGATTTTTTGTATGTCACAAAGAATAACGCGGCACTCGTACCTGTACGTAAATGACGTCACGTCAAATCGAAAGCGAGGTCAGAGTAAAATACAAAGTGGCTGATACAGACTCTTGTATTTTACTCTGCAAATACACGCGGAAACACTCGATATCACTTGAAGGCATATAATAAATACCATTATATTACATTTATACACAAGTAAATCAGATCAGACATTGCGTTACGCTGCGTCTGATCTGGCTTCAAACTGTTTGTCACTTGTTTTTATGTTTCTTCTGTCAAACTGTCCAACCTGTAACTTTGAGAAAATCAGCTAACAACAAATTTACAGCTAATGTTAATTTTAATCAGACGATATTGCAGGAGTGACAGTGTTAGACATGATAAATTGTCTTGTTTGGGAAACAGTGGCAGACATTGTTGTAAGGAGGGAATCGTTGTAAGGAGGGCTGTTGTTATGGCATGTTAACACTCAAATTCCCACACACCAAATTCAATACCCTATACAGTGAAACCCCTCTAAACCGGAACCTCTTAATACAGGAATTCTCTCTAAACCGGACAAAAGCTTTGGTCCCGTTTCCAACCCTTCTTTATTTTTACCCATTACACCATAATTACTCATTTTTACTTCTTTTATTTATTCCTACACTGAAGAAAGTAGTTTATTCTTTCTTGCAGATGATAGCTTAAAGCAGGTTGAAAGTAAAGCAGAATGCGCCTTAAGGCGCATTCTGCTTTACTTTCAACCTGCTTTAAATCGTCAGCTACCTTTCATACTAGAAACAATCTAATGGTTAAAACCGGAAACCCCTCTATAGTCCCAAGGTGAAAGAGTAAAGTAGGTATGTTCATCTGGATGCACACACAAAACTAGAAAATGTTTGATTATACACAGAAAGGGCAAAATTTAATGCCCCTGCACTATTGTTGTAGGGACATACCAGTGTACAGCACTCCCTCTCTACAACGACATCCAACAGCAGACACAGCTTGTGTGCGCTGTTTGGAGGGAGTCATTATAGGGAGGGAAATTTAGACTTGACTTACATTTGCAAAAAGTTTGAATCCAAATCAGATGCCCGTAACGCGGCATCTGATCTGGATTCAAGCTATTTGTCACTCTTTATTATATCTATTCAATCAAAATATCCAGTTATATATAACTTTGAGAAAAATTGCAGACGACAATTTTAAGCAGACAATTTTGCAGCAGTGAAAGCGTTAGACATAACTGTCTTGTTTAGGACATTGCAGAAAGGGTTGTTGTAAGGAGGGAGTCGTTGTTTGGAGGGCTGTTGTAGGGAGGGAACTTACTCTATAGTATGTTTGTTCACACATCTGTTGCCAACTCCATATTTTGCTTGTATTGTTTCTTCAAAAGCATGGGTCATGGTGGAATTTGGCTTATCATTGCTGTAAAGAGAAAATGAAATCATGGTATATATAAAGTCTCAATACAAATTCCACAAGACAAGTGAAAATAATTTGCGAAATCAAGATTTTTTTTCCATCAGCAAAGTGCTTTTCCTTGAATGTAAATTGCTATACAAGTTTGAGTATCAGGTGACAACTAATAAGGACTAAACTAGATATTTGAAAATATTTAAATACAAATACAAATAAATACAAATACAGAAACACTTATATAGCGCAAAAAGTATAAATATTCAATTGCGCTTTACAATTGATCATACTAATTATTACATAATTACAATATCAGGCAATAGGTATCAAAGTCACTAAGAACACATAAACACTAGTCATTCATTGTAGAATTGACTGAACAAGTGTGTCTTAAGTTTTTTTCTGAAAGCAGTTTCAGTTTTTACTGCTTTTAAGTCTCTAGGAATCATATTCCACCATTTTGGGCCAACCATCGCAAGTGACCGTTCAGCGATCTTCGTCCTATGTCTAGGTACAACAAACTGAATGTTGCTAGACGATCTCAGGCGGTAATTCCCTCGGACCCTAGTAAACAAGTCTCTGAGATAACTCGGTGCGGTCCCATGTACAACCCGGAAAACAATGACAAGCACTTTGAACATGATCCTCGCACGAACAGGCAACCAATGAAACTGTTTAAGAATGTCATAGCTATGCTGCTCATATGTTGCTTTCATTACTAATCTGGCAGCACGATTTTGGACTTTTTGAAGTTTATCTAGCTGATATGCTGGAATGTTAGCAAATAGTCCGTTACAAAAATCGAGGTGTGAATGAATAAGTCCGTGTATGAGAGTCTCAGCTGACTTTTGTGATAAATGTTTATGGATACACCTCAAATTTCGTAGCTGACCATGTGCTATTTGACACTTTTTACGAATGTGCAAATCAAAATTCAGAGTACTTGTCATATAAACACCAAGGTCACGCACATGATCGACACACTTCACCTAGCAGCCACCAACAGTCATACTAGTAATTTACTCCTTAAACCCATTACCCCATAGCATGTTTCCAGTTTTTACTTATTTAAAGCAGGTTGAAAGTAAAGCAGAAGGCTCCTTAGGACACATTCTGCTTTACTTTCAGCCTGCTGTAAGCTTTAAATATAAAATATTTCTTTTGCTACATAATCCTGGCTGTATAAATTGGAACTATTTCCTTTAGTGGAGGAATAAAATAAAGTCGCAAAAAAGCGTATTTATAGGGAAATGTTCCCACTTATCCCTATGGCATGTCGTGATTACTCAACAGCCTATTTTAACCCATTACTCCATAAATACGACTTTTTATGCCTTTAGTTTATTACTCCTCTGAAGAAAACAGTTCCACTTTATAAGAAATATTTTCTAAATCGTAGCAGATGATAGCTTAAAGTGGTCACCTGTCTTCAAAACTACAAATAGGCTATGGGGTTATGGGTTAAACAAGCCCCTTTCTGAAACACTGAAAACGAGTTGTGGTGGGAACGGGTTAAGTTGATGACATTGAGCTTCATCGAAAGTCTCTTCAATACTAGGGCTACCATAAGTTGCTCCTAAAATTCCTAAGATTTCCAAATTTTCAAGCGCGATTTTAGGAATCGTATCTTTAACCCTTTTGCTGTGAGGCTTTATAACACTAACATCATTACCGTATATATTTGCAGCCATAAGTCTACCCGGAACCCACCCCCCCCTAAGGCTACCTGGACCATAAGTCGAACCCCCCTATTTTGTCCTCAAACTTCAGGCTTTTTACGTTGACCCTTCCATAAATACGTTCAATTTTTCATCAGGACAACAGATTTTGTTTTGCCAAGGGTGGTCCCAATTTATGTAAAGAATTAAAATACTTCTGCATTCAGTCCTTTCTGGTAAGTATTAAGATCAAAGTCTTGTAAATTTTCGAAATAATTGGCCTTATTTGTCACTTATTCAGACAATGTTTTTGAAAATAGAGTGTCAAACAATTTTGATCCAGATGAGACAACGTTATGCAGTGTCTCATCTGAATCCAAACTGTTTGCAAAGGTAATCACAATTGGGTTGCTTATGTACAAAGAGTTAATTAAGGTTCAATTCTTACCTATAGAACATGTATAGGTGATCGTCTCCCCTTCCTGGTTCATAATGCCATGGGTGGAGCTCTAGTGGAGGTTGCTCAGCGAATGGTGGGGCAATCAATGTAAATATCATGGCCATCAACACGAACAGTACAGGTAAAACAATCTAAAAACAGTTCATATAGTTGAAAGCATAGGTAATACAACCTAACAAGAGTCGCATGTGGCCTTAAATCGCTCACCTGGAAAAAAAAACTCTGCTTGGTCATTTTTCACCAAAGGGGAATAATTTAATTGTTTATTAACTTCCAAGAAGTTTTGGATTTTGCCCCGTGGTTTTGAACAAGACAAGTTTCATTTAAAAAATCTATTTTTAGCTCCTGTGACCTAGATATGAAACAGACCAGAACCATTCCAGCAATTCTGGTAAAGGGTCTCTAGAAATGTCACCATGCCAAATATCAAAGCTCGGGCCATATTAGTTTCAGTAGTCGATGTTAGAAAATTTCACAATATAACTCTATGTAAAACCGTGACCCCCGGAGTGGGGTCATTTTTTACCCAAGGGACATTATTTGAAAAATCTTTATAAAGGACATGTAGATGATGTTTTATGCCAAATACTAAAGCTAATGGTATATATTGAAACAATCTAATTTTAGCTCCTGTGACCTAGATATGCAACGGAACCATTCCAACAATATTGGTAAATACCTAATATATCAAAGCTCTGGCCATATTGGTTTCTGAGAAGACGTTTGAATATTTCACAATATAGCTCTTCATAAAACCATGAACCCTCCCCCTCCCCCCCCCCCCCACACACACTCCAGCAGGGTCATTTTTTACCCCAGGGACATAATATGAACAATCTTGATAGAGGACCTTTGGATGATGCCTTGTGCCAAGTATCTAAGCTCAGGGTACTGTGGTTTCAGACAAGAAGCTAGAAGTATGTGTCAGCATGCCAAATATCAAAGCTCTTGCCATATTAATATTAATAAGAAGATGTTTGAAGATTTCACTATATAACTCTATGTAAAACCGTGACTATGTAAATTTATAACCCCCGGGTGGAGTCATTTTTGGATGAATGAATGAATAAATGATGTTTTACGACCCATCAACACAAGAAGTTCATCTAGAGCAAAAAGGGTTATTTTTCACCCCAGGAACATAGTTTGAACAATCTTGATAGAGGGCATGCAGATGATGCTTTGTGACAAATATCTAAGCTCAGGGTACTGTGGGTTCAGACAAGAAGATTTTTGAAGTTTTCATTGCAACAAAATATTTGAACAACTTTGGAAGAGGACCATACAAGAATTGTTCATGCCAAGTGTGGTGAAAATCCATTCAGTAGTTTAGGAGGAGATGTCGTTTAAAAAAATTGTTGACAACGAACAAACAGACAAATGAACTAACGGACGAAGGACACAGGACGATCAAAATAGTTAATAAATTTGAAAGCGAAGGTAATAAAACCTAAAATAGTAGAAACATCATTGTTAACACAATGTCAACACAGAAAGAATTGCAACATGCTGAAACCAAAGAAGGAAGCCAATCTTAACCCTTATACTGCTGCAAAGTCGTCTGCTTTATAATTGTCGTCTGCAAATTTTGTTAAATTTAGATTTATACATTTTTTAATTAAAGAAACCTTAAGACGAGTGTCAAACAGTTTGGGTCCAGATCAGACGCCGCGTTACGCGGCGTCTGATCTGGATCAAAACTGTTTGCAAAAACCAGTGAAATCGCGATCTGCAGGATAAGGGTTAAGACATATTGCCTCCTGGGATCTTGCGAGATGACCATATTCACTGTGTTGTCCACCATCTTTATCAGTATAGATCGCACTTTTGGTTTATATTGTATTACATTTTAATGCATTAACATGATTTGAAGCATTTATATCTGTTGATAAAATTATTTAAACATAAAAATATAAGTCTATTTAACTGTATTTATAGCGATTGATGGTCTGTATTAGTTAGAATATACCATACTATGACCTATTCTTGCTTAGCCATAAAAATTGCAGCACTCGATCAAGACTCATATCTTTCAATCTGCTCCTTTATGTCCTATGACCTAGCAGAAGGTATCTTAAAGCAGGCTGAAAGTAAAGCAGAATGTGACTTAAGGCACATTCTGTTTTACTTTTGACTTGCTTAAATGGTCGCTTACCTTTGATACTAGAAACAGGCTGTGGGATAAAGGGTTAATAAGTGGTCCCTTAAAGCTACAGAATGACTGGCAATTTTAATGATTGATTGTTGATTAAACATAATTGACAGTAGAAATTTTTAATTTTCATGACAATACCACTGTCTAGCATCAGCATGGGCCTACCTCGACAAGCATTCCCTTCTTGCTTCTCCTCATATGGTGGAATCTCTTCAGAAATATGGCAATGAACTGACGAAGTATAAGTTTCCAGCCAGTTACCATCTGGTGTGTACTGTGACTGAAGCCTTCCTCAACATAGTCACTGACTGGTGCAGAGATCACAGAATCTACAAGAAATACACAACTATTACTGTCTGGTGTGTACTGTGACTGAAGCCTTCCTCAACATAGTCACTGACTGGTGCAGAGATCACAGAATCTACAAGAAATACACAACTATTACTGTCTGGTGCGTACTGTGACTGAAGCCATTCTCCACATAGTCACTGACTGGTGCAGAGATCACAGAATCTACAAGAAATACACAACTATTACTGTCTGGTGTGTACTGTGACTGAAGCCTTCCTCAACATAGTCACTGACTGGTGCAGAGATCACAGAATCTACAAGAAATACACAACTATTACTGTCTGGTGTGTACTGTGACTGAAGCCTTCCTCAACATAGTCACTGACTGGTGCAGAGATTACAGAATCTACAAGAAATATACAACTATCACAGTCTGGTGCGTACTGTGACTGAAGCCTTCCTCAACATAGTCACTGACTGGTGCAGAGATCACAGATTCTACAAGAAATACACAACTATTACTGTCTGGTGCGTACTGTGACTAAAGCCTTCCTCAACATAGTCACTGACTGGTGCAGAGATCACAGAATCTACAAGAAATACACAACTGTTACTGTCTGGTGCGTACTGTGACTAAAGCCTTCCTCAACATAGTCACTGACTGGTGCAGAGATCACAGATTCTACAAGAAATACACAACTGTTACTGTCTGGTGCGTACTGTGACTGAAGCCATTCTCCACATAGTCACCGACTGGTGCAGAGATCACAGAATCTACAAGAAATACACAACTATTACTGTCTGGTGCGTACTGTGACTGAAGCCTTCCTCAACATAGTCACTGACTGGTGCAGAGATCACAGAATCTACAAGAAATACACAACTGTTACTGTCTGGTGCGTACTGTGACTAAAGCCTTCCTCAACATAGTCACTGACTGGTGCAGAGATCACAGATTCTACAAGAAATACACAACTGTTACTGTCTGGTGCGTACTGTGACTGAAGCCATTCTCAACATAGTCACGGACTGGTGCAGAGATCACAGAATCTACAAGAAATACACAACTATTACTATCTGGTGCGTACTGTGACTGAAGCCATTCTCCACATAGTCACTGACTGGTGCAGAGATCACAGAATCTACAAGAAATACACAACTATTACTGTCTGGTGTGTACTGTGACTGAAGCCTTCCTCAACATAGTCACTGACTGGTGCAGAGATCACAGAATCTACAAGAAATACACAACTATTACTGTCTGGTGTGTACTGTGACTGAAGCCTTACTCAACATAGTCACTGACTGGTGCAGAGATCACAGAATCTACAAGAAATACACAACTATTACTGTCTTGTGCGTACTGTGACTGAAGCCTTCCTCAACATAGTCACTGACTGGTGCAGAGATCACAGATTCTACAAGAAATACACAACTATTACTGTCTGGTGCGTACTGTGACTAAAGCCTTCCTCAACATAGTCACTGACTGGTGCAGAGATCACAGATTCTACAAGAAATACACAACTGTTACTGTCTGGTGCGTACTGTGACTGAAGCCATTCTCCACATAGTCACGGACTGGTGCAGAGATCACAGAATCTACAAGAAATACACAACTATTACTGTCTGGTGCGTACTGTGACTGAAGCCATTCTCCACATAGTCACGGACTGGTGCAGAGATCACAGAATCTACAAGAAATACACAACTGTTAGAATCCACTAACATTTTAACTTATATTGACATTATGCTTTTTCACTATGTGATATTTGCTTTCATAATACACTGCATTGTGTTAGTTACTAGGAGTGTTAGACAGGTGACTGCTTACAGCAAAGTGACACTATATAGTAAAAAAGAAAGTCCTTTTAGAAACTTTCTGTTTTACTGTCACCTTGCTTAACCCATTACCCCAAAGCCTGTTTCTAGTATTGAATATAGGTTACCACTTAAAGCAGGTTCAAAATAAAGCAGAATGTGCCTTAGAGCGCATTCTGCTTTTCTTTCACCTTGTTTTAAGCTACTATCTGCTAAGATATAGAAAATATTTACTGTGGTGCATGTTCATTACTGTATAAATTGTAACTTCAATATCGCGAACTCGCTTTACTCGAACTATCCGATATTTCAACACATGAATTGCATTATTCACTGCTCGGTTTAGTCGAACATACCCACATTTCAAAGTTAAAATGTGGCTTAGCAACGTTTTAACTTTGAAATACGGGTATGCTCGACTTAACTGAGTTCAACTGTATATGACTGTAAACATGGAAACAATTATGTATTGAAATAAGGTGCAACAAAACATTTTGGCAAGAAAGCTAACAGTTTTATTTACACATCTTATTTCTAAATATATAGAGTGGTAGAGTTAACCCATTACCCTGTAGCCTGTTTCTAGCATTGAAAATAAGTGACCACTTAAAGCAGATTGAAATAAAAGCAGAATGCACCTTAAGGCTCATTCTGCTTCATTTTCAGGCTGCTTTAAGCTACTATCTGCTATGTTAAAGAAAATATTTCTTATAATGCATGGTCATAACTGTATGAATAAGAACTATTTTCTTAAGTAGATGAATAAACTAAAGGTGTGCAAATGCGTATTTATGGGGTAATGGGCTAAGGTACATATTGTGACTATATAAAATGAAATTATTTTATTCAGCACCCAGGTTCCTCTATATCCGCTTCCCTCTCTCTGGCGACATCCAGTTTATTATTAGTTCAAAGTTGGCAGAATGAGACATGCAAACCAACAAACAAACAGTAGAGGAATAAGTTAAAGGTGTAAAAAGGTGTATCTATAGAGTAATGGGTTTAACACCCTGCACTTTATTCAAACGATAAACATTCAGTATTTAAAGGGTTGCAACATTTGTGAATTAAACCACTGTACTCTATTCGCTATTCTTTCCCATTTAAACACAAACAAAATGCAAACTCATTGCAATAAAATGGAGAAACGTAGAGCTTTTTGACAATTCTGACAAATTTAATCTGATCAGCAAACTGTTTGGTGCCTGGTCAGATGCCGGTTTACCTGATCTGTTTCCTAATGAAATAATATTTTAAGCATAAACTGGCAAGTACTGATTTCATCTTCACAGACTCTTCAAATGTTTGGCAAAGTCAAAAGTATTGTAACCTTTCTATAACGGCCACTAAAACGATGGCTAATTGATTGTATTAGTGACAGGTGACAGATTAAAGCATGGTGACATTAAACAGAAAGCTTTCTGTTTTACTGTCACCATGCTTTAAGCAGTCACCTGTCAAAAAGCTAATAAAATATCACACTTTAGTGGTCGTTATAAAAAGGTTTTACAGTAGTTCTTGTTATAATAAAATGTCCCTTTAACTGCTATCTGAAAACATTCTATACTGATATGTCTTTCTATTATGGATTACATCTTCCTTAAAGAACTTAAGATGTAAAGACATAAACTATAAAATTGGCACACATAAATTCCCTAAATACATGTACATGCATATAAAATTATCCCGTAATTTACCATAGAGAAACCCAATATCCTAAAACCCCATATTGTAATATCTTAATCCTTCTGATGCTATTTGACACTTTCTAAACACAGTGTATTAACCCCAATCAAACAGCTCTTGGAAGAGTTGTCTGATCCAGGTCTGCATTGTTTTCTCAAAGGATATATTTGGCATAATTATGCACTGTTTCCAGGCATAATTTCTTATATTTTATTAGTCAGTGTAATAGTTCAGATGATAAATGTTGATAGTAGGTGGAGTTTTATGTATGCATATTCAGCAGGAGAAGGTTAAAGGTCACCATGGCACAGAATACAACAGGGCTGGACCAGATAAGAAGTAGTTATTTCAACAAATTAAACATTTTCTCACCTCTTTTTAGCACCAAATCCTATGGTGTTACTGCTCATTAGAATCGTCTCGAAGAGACGATTTTAATGAGTAGTGACACCATAGGGTTTAATTCAGAAATAAAGATTTTAATTTTTGAAAAACTACCCTTATCTGGAGCCCTGATACAACCAAACTTATGAATATATGTGTACCAAACAAGAATTCTAAGTTCCATGCAGGGTTAAGTCCACACATCTTGACATGCTGAAAAAAACTCCCAAACCGTAAAATTATGTACATTTAACCCAGCTGGAATTGAAATTAACACCAGCATTCACCCTGATATAACACAAACTGGTTAAGTACTGGATCATATAATAATTCAGGGCTCCAGATAAGTATAGTTTTTCAAACACTAAAATCTTTATTACTGCATTAAACCCTATGGTGTCACTTACTCATTAGAATTGTCTCTTCGAGACGATTCTAATGAGTAGTGACACCATAGGATTTGGTGCTGAAATGAGTGAGAAAATGTTGGATTTGTTTGAAAAACTCCCTCTTATCTGGAGCCCTGATAAATGAATGTGTCAATCAATGATAAAAACTGACAGGAAGATGGGTTTAAATATATAAAAAAAACTTATATATTTTGGGCAAAGGACATTTGCCTAACACCCTTTAGGTCACACTCATGCTGAAAAAGGAAAGTGTTTAAGTCAAACCTGTGGTAAGTAGTCATTTAAAAGATGATGTGTTAGCTTAATGCAAGACAAAGGTAAAGCTCATTTAACTCTTTCCTCCCTGAAACTTTAAATGGAAAATTCCAGTTTCCATTTTAGTCTAGTCCATTTCTGACTTTTCAGGGTTGTTTTTGTCAATGTTTGGCATTATGACAAACAGTAAAGACCCTGATCAGAGGGCTCCTTTCGGAGCCCTCTGATCAGGGTCTTCACTGTTTGTATAGGACAAGTGTACTATTCACATGTACACTGTTTGAAAAGCACGCCTATATGCGGGACTAGGGTTCAAAGAGTTAAACCTTCTTGTGATTTTTCTTTGAAAAAGGCCCTTAGAGGACGAAATATTAGAAAAGAGCAGTTTATATATTAATACCTTCTTCTTTTGCCAGCGTATATTGACATTTATTTTTAAAAAACAGTGTAGATAAAGATAAGAGAGCTCCTATATGAGTTGTCTGTGCACTGTTTTGTATAGGATCTAACACACTTTCCTGGAGAAAAGATTCCTTATTTCAACATGCAATCTAAAAGTTCAGACGATAAAAATTTGTTGCGGATCCAATGAAGTTATAAATACATGACTTCAGCAGGAGAAGATTTACAAATTACCCCATAAATACGCCTTTTTAAGCCTTTAATCAATTCCTCTACTGAAGAAAATAGTTCCAATTTATACAGTCACAAAATAAAAATTATAAGAAATATTTTCTATATTCTAGCAGATAATAACTTACAGCAGGCTGAAAGTAAAGCAGATTGTGCCTTAAGGCGCATTCTGCTTTACTTTCAACTTGCTTTAAGTGATCATATATTTTCAAAACTAGAAACAGGCTATACGGTAATGGGTTAATAACATTGCAATGGGCAGTGATACAAGTCTGTAGAATTTCTGAACTTCTTCATTGAGAACCCTTAACACAGATTTGTGGTAAATAGTCATAAAAAAGTGTGTTGAGCAAAACATGACAAATAGCACTACCTCCCAATACCAAACACTTTTCTTGGCCATAAACAAAAATAAAGAGTCTGATGGTTATAAAGGCTGCACACTTACGGTGACCAATAAGCTTATCCATCACATCACAATCATCTGTTTATATAAATTGCATTAACTCTTTTTATGCTGAATCTATCTGGTCTACTTATGAACAAGAGACCAGTGAATGTTGGTTTTAGGGATATTTTTTGGAAAATATTTAATAAAATTAATAGTAAAACTGAACAGTATAAGCCCTGATCAGAGTGTTCGCACTCTGATTAAGGTCTACAATGCTGCAAAGTATACCTTATTATTGCTGAAATGGGTCAACCATGACAGATCTCCTCTAATGGAAGCCTGTGTCTGCTCAGGTATAATCCACTGAAATACACTGAACTCTATATCCAAGATTCATTTTCTTATGTCATAGCACACATCTTATCAAAAATATATCAGGTAAGTTAATGTCTTTAAATCTACAATAGATTCTAGCACATGTGAAAGTCAAGATGGCAATTCGGTTATTTTCAATTTATTTTATAGGACCAATTGTAGCCTCATGATTTTCATAAGAGAATAAAAGGTCAAAGATATTACAAAATGCTAAGACAGCCTTTTAAACTAAATACATTAAAATCTGCTATTTCGGTTAGATTTCCATGACCTAAGGAGTGCAATTTAAAATTTCAATCCAAGTAGTGTTAGGCTCTGAGTCATAGAATCTAACCAAAGTATTCATTTTAGATTCAGATCATGGAAACAAACATTTTTGGTTGTCAAACCCACCAGTTAATATGTATTTAGGCTTTGCCTATGGACGGAAAAAAGCAAAATTGTATTAACGGAATACATCGCCAGTGTGTGATCAGCGCTCTTGTATCAGTTCGTTGTGTATTCCAGATCACACTCGAGGCTACTCCTCTCGTGACTGAGATCTGGATTACACAACCGACTCGAACTTTTATTATAAACCTAAATTGTTTGTGACAATATCTATATGTACCCAATAATCAAATAGATGTATACAATGTTAAAAGTTAAAACTCCTCCGTACAGCTATATTATGCTGCCATTTCTCCGTATTTTTCCTAAATCTCCGGATTTCCCCCCATGTTATGGTAGCTTAAAGCAGGCTGAAAGTAAAGCAGAATGCGCCAACAAAACTAGAAATCGGCTATGGGGTAAAGGTACGATTCGTAAAATCGCGCTTGAAAAATGCATATTTGGAAATCTTAGGATTTTTCATTTCAACTTATGGCAGCCCTGTATTATAATGCAATCTGAAACTATTTTTGGAAGTCATATGACCACCAATAATGACGTCATTATTTTTATTGATGACGTATGGTAATCCGTTATTTTTATCGGTTCGATTGAGAAGTAGCTTTTTGCAAATAACGTTCATTTTTAGCGTTAAAGGGTATGAATTGAACTGTTTGAAAGTTTGTCATTTGGAGGAAATCATTACAATGTACAAGTGAGTGTTGTGGGGTATTCATTCTTAAAATGGTTTAAAAATATCACCGAAATCGGGAATTCCGAAACGTCACGCACAACTCTTCGTAAAAGCCGTGACGTCATCATCCAAGATGTCAGCGCCCATGTTTTGTAGTTGCCTAGTTTTGAGGAAATTATTCACGCGCAAATCAAACACTTTTCAAAGTCTGTCAGTGATTAAATAGAATTGGAATACCTTTGATTTTATCTTGCATTACTTAAGAACGGAAAAAAAGCAAAGCTTTTTTTCCGTATTATTTACAACAAGGCATCCCAACTAATACAAATCCCCTCATATTCACACTTTGTCATGACTACTAAACACTTGAATGGAGTTTCATGAAATTCCATTTGATAAATGAATGTGCTAGAGCAATGACATAAATCTAAAATAATGATAGTGACATTTACTTTAAACACAGAATGCAAAACTTTAACTTATGAAATTTTATTGAAATGAAGCTGGTAGAGTGATGACAAAATTATTCTTGGGACCCATCTTTAGAAACCTAGTACGACAAATTATATAGTCATATGGCAGATTCTAAAATTCTCTATTACTATCATTATTTTTTTCTCATTCTAATCCTCTTTTGAGACATCTTTTTGGAATCGTCTTTTAAAGACAATTCCAAAGAGATGTCACAAGAGATGAAATTCCCTTGAGAAATGATGTTCCTAGAGCAATGACAAAGTGTGTAGCATTCATACAGACTGGTAACATATCAGATATCCCCTCCAACTTTTTCGTTGCAAATACTAAAAAGCATCTTACCATAAAACCTGGACCATGAAATCGTATCAGAGAGTACTAAAATACAATAATGTTTACAAACATGGAGGCCATAATGCACAAGAATAATTACCAACAAGCAGACATTCTTTCAAACGTCAAACTATATGTTTCAATGCTTCTTAAGAAATTAGACATGCAGAACCATTCTAAGTCTAGTAAATCATGAGAAATAATGATGCACAGTCTATTGCAGCTATGGGACACATAATAGATGAGTAATATATGAAAAATAAAGATGACATTAAAGAGTCGCTTAGTGATTGAGAAGAGACTTCTAAAGAAGTTGTTACATTCAGACCAGCAGGGGATAACAAAGCCAGTCACTTATTGGATTAGGCCTATCAGTCAAACCTGTATTTAGAAACCATTTGATGGTGAAGTATCAATGTCTTGTAAAAGCAAGTCAATTAAGTTAATGCTAATTGAAAGTAATACAAAAAGCTTCAAAAGAAACTTTCTGAATTACTTTCTTTTAGCATTAGGATTTTACCTTTCTTTCAAACTGCCTAATATGCAATGTCTCAAAAGAGATATGAGAATATTTTATGGAACTGCTCTGGAAACATTCTGTTGAAAACGGGAAAATGACATTGAAATTGGTGTATACATGTAGAACAATTTCAACCCCTTCACTGTAAGAATTTTGTCTGCTCTTTTTGTCAGAGTTGGTATGATATGTATTAAATCTATGCAAATTTAAACTTTGCATGGTTTCATTTCAAAGATGTTTGAAAACTACCCTTTTTTTTAAATTCAACCTATATTTGTTTAAAAAAGTGACACCTCTATGTAAGAAATAAAAGGATTGTTACTGAAGAAGAATTTAAATTAAACAAGTGTCAGTTCAGTACCTGTATCTTCTTCTTCCATCAGATCTGTCTTGCTGTTGACACGTCCAGAACGTCTCCTACCAAACAGAGAAAGCTTCTTTTTCTTGCGGAAACTCAGTCTAGATACGCTCCTTGGCATGCGCCCACCTAGAAATATGTAAAAAGTCTACTAGTTTTACTTTCAAAATGAGTAAGTGGGATATTTCTCAATCAATACATGTCCCCATTCAAAGGAAAAATCCTGGTTTAAATGCGGACCTCTATACCAAGAATGGAAAACATTTATTTAGGAATTGAAACTCTGTTTCAAGAGTAAACATACTTTTAAATCACAACGACGGACATCACACCAGAAATGTAACGTTGTGCGTAAACTCAATCTTTTGTTACAATCAAGAACAACAAAATAAATCCCAGTTTAACTGTAGATAAATTGCATTGTTGTAAGCCACAGACACTCATAACAATGAATCAACTGAACAATTCCAGATCTAATTTTTCCTGTGATTGATTCGCAGGCAATTTTTTAGGATATTTCTTTAAGAGGTAACCTTGCTTCTTGTCATTTCGCCACTTTCTTGTCAATTCGCCACCTAAACAAAACTTAGAATTCCGTCACGAACAGGCTACCGAGGATGTCCGAAAACTACAGAGGATATCCGAATACTAGGACAGTTTCACTATGGAAGATTTCAAGCGCCGAAAATGCAAAAGAAACAGGTTAAATAACAATAATTCACAAAAAGTTTCAAATCAAAGGACATGTTGGTAATTTTAATTCAATATGCCCGTTATTACTTTTTTATTGTAAAGTTGTAAAAGTTATTTTTTACTTTTAAAAAATTAAATATTTCAAAATCATTAAACAATATTCAAATTTCATGAAACAAACTATAACATACTGACAGAGCGTACATTGACCTAATTATCGAACGACCAATCAGAAGTGGCGAATTGACAAGATACGTCCCGGTGATCCAGAGCAATGACCTCGTTCGAAAACGGTACAGTTATTTACATTTGTATTTATTTCACAAGTTTTATTTGTATATATTCGTGTTATTGAAGGTTCAGTTCAGAATTAGATATGTGAACAAGTAAGAAATGTTACATCAGAAAGCGCATGCGCGAAAAATATAGCTTAGGGTGGCGAAAACACAGGTAAACAGGCTACTTCCCTTTTTTGGGTCTTTTTTAAGATATCTATGATTTTACCCTATCCTAAGGATGAATACAGTAACAGATAAGGTAGTACTGCTATGTTTAGTAACAATGGTTATCTAGTACACTTGAAAAGCGAGAAAGATGCATCTATGATTTCTCTCAGTGTGGCCAGGTTTATACAGTCACAAATTGTGTTGAGGGGCCACTCTTTGAACAAACAATGAAACTCGCCAAGCAGGTTGATTGATTGAGTTGGGTTTTACGGCACCGTGACAAATAAAATTGTCATATTGCACCATGGAATCAAAGCAGGTGACTGCTTAATGTAGGATATAAGTAAAACAGAAAACTCCTATATAAGCTTTTTATTTCACTTGTGCCCGGCAATTATCTGCCACTTGTATAAAAGACTGGTAAGAACTCCATTTGCATGGCACAGTGTCAATACCTAATTGCCAAGTTCAGTAAATAACAGTTAGAAATGGCAGTATTGTTCCTTGACACGAACACATAATTTTACAATTATATAATTTTCCAAGTACATTAAATGTATATTCAAACCATGGAGAAAGGACAAATGGAGAAGTAACTTATACTCAAATCTGCATTTTCCCGAAAATGGTGTCGTCCGTTACCTGTATGTGCGATAACGCTTAATCGATCGATAATTCAACTGCACCGGTACGCCGATAGCGGACTATCGCGTTTTTTATCGTGTTGAATGGTTATCTACTGTTAGTTTAAGTTACATAAAATCCTTATTTTTCACCCGATTTTCATTATAATGGTCTTAAAAGAAGGCTAAGATATTTATCTTTCACTTGTAAAAATAACAGATTTTATTTTTAAAATTGATCAGTTTTATGGCGAGTTAAAGAGTGGTTTCCAAATGAATTTGCCGATAAAAGGGAGCAAGCACTCGCGCATAAATATATCACGCCCCGTTACAAAACCTTTCATAAAACCCTCAATTTTCCACCGATTTTCAAAGAAATGGTCTTAAAGGAAAGCTTAGATATTTTTCTTTCAGTTGTAAAAATGCAAGTGTTTATTTTCGAAATCGACAAATTTTATGGCGAGTTAAAGAGCGATGGCCAAATGAAATAGTCGATAAACGAGAGCAGGCGATCGCGAAATATATACTACGTCCCGTTTCAAAACTTGAATTTAATCCATAATTTTCGTCCGATATATATATATATATATATTTAAAAAAAAAAAGGGTCTTGATATAAAGCCGTGACACTTATCTTTCGGTTGTAAAAATACCAGGTTTTTTCTTGAAGCGAAAAAAGTAATGATGACCTACAAAGGTTGCTGGCTAATGAAATGACTAGACCAACTCGCGTAAGAAAAGAATTCCTTCCGTATAAAAACTTAAGCAAACTTCTAAACTTCTAAAAATGTGTTCATGCATTGTTACACTGTTCTACATGGAGGAAATATTTCCTTGGAGGCAAAAAAAAAATCCATTTTGTATGTAAAGAGACATTTGAAAGGAGTGCGCGTCAAACGGCCAAAATCCAAAACGGCCAAAGTTGTAACTGTATTATTATGTCGTATGTGATCATTATTATTATTGAAAGGAAAATAAGAATTATTAACATATTACTTCAAAAAAATGAATTTAGGGTTAGTTTTACACCCAGACTAAAATATACATATTATCCGTCCCATTTCTATGAAAGAGGTAACAGTTTGCATTATCTTCAGAAATTAATTGCAAACATGATAACATGAGATCTCCGTTTCTTTCTGCTTTACTTATGTCTTATATAACGGAGTAAATTATAAAGCAGCCAATGCCTTAAGCAATCTATTTTACTGACTGCTTAACTCTTTGCCTGCTGATCGCGACTTTACATTTTTTTTTGCAAACAACTTGGATCAAGATCAGATGCCGCGTAACACGGCGTCTGATCTGGATCCAGAATGTTTGATACTCGTCCTTAGCTTTATTTACTTACAAAATGTCTACCATATTACACATCACAAAGGAATGTGACACATTACGTAACCGTATACAGAACCCGCACCAACTTAGCAGGACAATTATCAGCGTCATAAAACTCTCCCAGCATGAAGTCCATGCTTCTTGAACATGCCGATTATCTATGAAGATGGACACCAGCGGGTTGCCACTTTAATAAAAAAGATCAATGCTACCCGTGCGTGTAACTTGAACATGTGTTTTTGACTTCTGTAACCGCACGATGTTTATATATTATACAAATCACAAAAAATAAAGATAATAGAATTGATTTGAAAAAAAACCCAAAAAAACCCAACACCCAACATCAATGCACCTGGTTTGGTTGATGACTGGATTAACCCTCTCATTACTGAATACCAGTAACATGGTGACTATTGCAATTGCAAACAGTTGTAATCCAGACCAGGCTGCAAAAATGTCGGATTCATAGAGTATGTCTCTTGAAATATAGTTTACCCCTTTTTCAAATTAAGCTCTTTATGACACACTTTACCTTTTCTCCGCATGAGGATCATCAGAGAGACAGACAGGCATTCATACAGAAAGATGGAGACAGAAAAGAAGAAGCGAGAGACTGACAGACAGAGATAAGAGAAAAACAGACAGACAGAGAGACAGTCACAAAGAGAAACAGAGACATAAATACAGACAGTGGCAGAGAAATATAGACACACACAAACTTCGTAGGTAAACGAAAAAATACGTTTTTCTCTCGTTTTCAAAACCTCACTTAACTATCAATTTATAAGCTATCGCCTCAAATTTTGTACTACGCGTAAGATAATGGTCTAATAAAACATCTGTATTAAAATTTATAACGAACAATTTATAAGCTATCGCCTCAAATTTTGTACTAGTCGTGAGATCATGGTTTAATAAAACATCTGTATTAAAATTTATAACGAAAAGATAGCATTAAAAGCATTTCTATTAACACCAAACTTTCGTAGGAAAAACGGAAAATACAGTACTGTACGTTTTCTCTCTCATTTTCACAAACTCACTAACAAACAAATTATAAGCTATCGCCTCAAATTTTATACTAGTCGTGAGATCATGGTCTAATAAAACATCTGTATTAAAATTTATAACGAAAAGATAACATTAAAAGCATTTCTATTAACACCAAACTTTCGGAAAAACGTTGTTTTCTAGCCGCCAGCGAGCGCCGCTGATTGAACGACACGATAAATCGCGAGCAGGCCGGATACTTCTCCATTTGTCCTTTCTCCATGTTCAAACTTACAATCTGCCATTTCATCAAGCTTATTTCTTTTCCTCTCATCAGATGTCTCTGTGTATTCCTCTGCAACCTTTAGGAACACCTGAAAAATCATACAACAGCACTAGAATCATGATATTTTAAAGTTGTTAAATCAGCAATGTTGAATGTCATCATAATGGAATAATGTATTGAACCAATGGACAACATTCTAAAAGCAGCATCTCAAAGTTACTATACCAGTCTATCCCAAACAGGAAGTCACTGATCTCCTCTAGAGAGCTATCTGAGATTCCAAACTCCCCGTACTTCACTTCAGTGTAGTTATCATATGAATTGCCTCCCTTTGATGGTTGTATGCAATTCCAGAACCATGTGAAGTGGCATTCCTTGTGAGAGGGAGTATATATAATATAGGCATGTGAGAAATATACTTTCTTGAGGATATGGATGGTACATTCTCTGTCTGTCTCTGGAATGGATGGCTAAAATTAACCCTTTCCTCCCTGAAACCTCAAATTGACAATTCTAATTTTCTATATACTGTAAAATCCGGAATATAGGCGTATACGCTTATTTTGTAAATTAATGACGCCTCTATGCGCTTATTTTAGCCTATGCGCTTGTAAAGAAGGACAGACGGCGCTTACTTTCGAAGTCAAAATAAACTTACCGTGTTGTTGATTTGATCGTGTTTTAACCGGAAGTGAGTCGAAAGTGAAAGTAGACTGGGTCATTGTTTTCCTACGGCTCATTTCCCAGACTGCACCTACCCACTTAGTGATTAAAATACGTCTGCCCCAAAAAATAAATGGAGCTGGTACTGATATAGGTTCTCGTGCATATGTTTATTTTGTAAAACCTCAAGTTGTTTTTTCATAACATAAAAAAACGCTAGAATATGACTTTCTCGCTAATTTTCCTGGCGACTGGACCATTCAGTAACTATATAATACCACTCAGCGTAAAGTTTACACCTGTTCACCTGATGTTATTAAGCATAAACGAATTTTAGTGAGAAGTTGTCATGTTATCAAGTTTTCTACTAGTTTTCACACATTTACCCATATCATATACCTACCTATTGTTGCCTGCGGACACTACACAATGCATTACACAATGCATCGGTAAAGCGTGAAAACACTGTTATTATCGACAGGTAAGGCGCCGCATATCTTTCGGCTCATGAGTTAGACCGTACACAACTTCCGCCAGACATTTTATAAGCAAATTATGTATACGCTTATTTTATAGGGAAAGAAATCATGAAGGGTCGACTGCGCCTATTTTAGCTATGCGCTTAAATTTAACTATGCGCCTACTTACCGGATTTTACAGTAGTCCATTTTTGACTTTTTAGGGTTAATTTTTACAATATATGTCAAAATGACAAACAGTGTAGACCCTAATCAGAGGGCTCCTTAAGGAGCCCTCTGAGCAGGGTCTACACTGTTTGCATAGGACAAGTGTACTTTTCACAGGTCCACTGTTTATGAATGAAGCATATATATATGCATGACCAGGGTTCAAAGGGTTAAGGCACTGCCACCATATTTGTATGGTTCTCCATGGAACCGACTGTACCATTTTATATATGCCAATGTCCTTGTGACACTGCTCTAGCTCATCCAAGAGTTTCTCAGGCTCAATGTAATACAAAACAAGAAGTCACTTACCTTCTCCAGACTGGTATTGGAGATCCTAAAGCATGATCTCTCCAAGTCCTTGTTAAAGCTTATGGCATTCTCAAGCTCATAGAAAAGCTTCTCAGTCACCAAATTGTAATAAGATATAATTATTATACCATGGTATTTCAATCTGAATCAGGAAGACACAATCTCCTAAATATTGGTATCTAAGATACTAAAGCTAGATACTACCAGGTCCTTGTGGCATTGTTCCAGCTTAGGAGAGTTTTTCAAAGTCACCAGATAGTACTAGAATATTGAACCAGTCTAACACAACACAGGAAGTCACTTACCTCCTCCAGACTGGTATCTGAGATTCTAAAGCCAGATATTCCCAGGTCCTTGTTCCAGCTCAAAGTCACTAGATAGTACTAGAATATTGAACCAGTCTAACACAACACAGGAAGACATTTACCTTTTCCAGACTGGTATCAGAGATTCCACAGCTAGATATTCCCAGGTCCTTGAGGCATTGTTCCAGCTCAAAGTCACCTGATAGTTCTGGAATATTGAACCAGTCTAACACAACACAGGAAGTCACTTACCTCCTCTAGACTGGAATCAGAGATTCCAAAGCTAGATATTCCCAGGTCCTTGTGGCATTGTTCCAGCTCAAAGTCACCAGATAGTACTAGAATATTGAACCAGTCTAACACAACACAGGAAGACACTTACCTCCTCCAGACTGGTATCAGAGATTCCAAAGCTAGAGATTCCCAGGTCCTTGTGGCATTGTTCCAGCTCAAAGTCACCAGATAGTACTATAATATTGAACCAGTCTAACACAACACAGGAAGACATTTACCTCCTCCAGACTGGTATCAGAGATTCCACAGCTAGATATTTCCCAGGTCCTTGTGGCATTGTTCCAGCTCAAAGTCACCAGATAGTAATAGAATATTAAACCAGTCTAACACAACACAGGAAGTCACTTACCTCCTCTAGACTGGTATCATAGATTCCAAAGCTAGATATTCCCAGGTCCTTGTGGCATTGTTCCAGCTCAAAGTCACCAGATATAGTGCTAGAATATTGAATCAGTCTAATACAACACAGGAAGTCACTTACCTCCTCTAGACTGGTATCAGAAATTCCAAAGCTAGATATATCCAGGTCCTTGTGGCATTGTTTCAGCTCAAAGTCACCAGCTAGTACTAGAATATTGAACCAGTCTAACACAACACAGGAAGTCACTTACCTCCTCCAGACTGGTATCAGAGATTCCAAAGCTAGATATTCCCGGGTCCTTGTGGCATTGTTCCAGCTCAAAGTCACCAGATAGTACTAGAATATTGAACCAGTCTAACACAACACAGGAAGACACTTACCTCCTCCAGACTGGTATCAGAGATTCCAAAGCTAGAGATTCCCAGGTCCTTGTGGCATTGTTCCAGCTCAAAGTCACCAGATAGTACTAGAATATTGAACCAGTCTAACACAACACAGGAAGACATTTACCTCCTCCAGACTGGTATCAGAGATTCCACAGCTAGATATTTCCCAGGTCCTTGTGGCATTGTTCCAGCTCAAAGTCACCAGATAGTAATAGAATATTAAACCAGTCTAACACAACACAGGAAGTCACTTACCTCCTCTAGACTGGTATCAGAGATTCCAAAGCTAGATATTCCCAGGTCCTTGTGGCATTGTTCCAGCTCAAAGTCACCAGATATAGTGCTAGAATATTGAATCAGTCTAATACAACACAGGAAGTCACTTACCTCCTCCAGACTGGTATCAGAGATTCCAAAGCTAGATATTCCCAGGTCCTTGTGGCATTGTTCCAGCTCAAAGTCACCAGATAGTACTAGAATATTGAACCAGTCTAACACAACACAGGAAGTCACTTACCTCCTCCAGACTGGTATGAGAGATTCCACAGCTAGATATTCCCAGGTTCTTGTGGCATTGTTCCAGCTCAAAGTCACTAGATAGTACTAGAATATTGAACCAGTCTAATACAACACAGGAAGTCACTAACCTCCTCTAGACTGGTATCCAAGATTCCAAAGCTAGATATTCCCAGGTCCTTGTGGCATTGTTCCAGCTCAAAGTCACCAGATAGTACTAGAATATTGAACCAGTCTAACACAACACAGGAAGTCACTTACCTCCTCCAGACTGGTATCAGAGATTCGAAAGCTAGATATTCCCAGGTCCTTGTTCCAGCTCAAAGTCAACAGATAGTACTAGAATATTGAATCAGTCTAACACAACACAGGAAGTCACTTACCTCCTTCAGACTGATATCTGAGATTCAAAAGCTAGATATTCCAAGGTCCTTGTGGCATTGTTCCAGCTCAAAGTCACCAGATAGTACTAGAATATTGTACTAGTCTAACACAACACAGGAAGACACTTACCTCCTCCAGACTGGTATCAGAGATTCCAAAGCTAGATATTCCCAGGTCCTTGTGGCATTTTTCCAGCTCATAGAAAAGTTTCTCAAAGTCACCAGACTTGGCAGCCTCATCAGGGAGCTGATAACAAAGTTCAGCCATGTTGTCCTCCACAAGACGAGCATTAGTGACAAACTTCTGCACAAACGATGTCACTAGACTATTGAACTAGTCTAACACAACACAGGAAGACACTTACCTCCTCCAGACTGGTATCAGATATTCCAAAGCTAGACATTCCCAGGTCCTTGTGGCATTGTTCCAGCTCATAGAAAAGTTTCTCAAAGTAACCAGACTTGGCAGCCTCATCAGGGAGCTGATAACAAAGTTCAGCCATGTTGTCCTCCACAAGGCGAGCATTAGTGACAAACTTCTGCACAAACGATGTCACTAGACTATTGAACCAGTCTAACACAACACAGGAAGTCACTTACCTCCTCCAGACTGGTATCAGATATTCCAAAGCTAGATATTCCCAGGTCCTTGTGGCATTGTTCCAGCTCATAGAAAAGTTTCTCAAAGTCACCAGACTTGGCAGCCTCATCAGGGAGCTGATAACAAAGTTCAGCCATGTTGTCCTCCACAAGACGAGCATTAGTGACAAACTTCTGCACAAACGATGTCACTAGACTATTGAACCAGCTTAACACAACACAGGAAGACACTTACCTCCTCCAGACTGGTATCAGAGATTCCAAAGCTAGATATTCCCAGGTCCTTGTGGCATTGTTCCAGCTCATAGAAAAGTTTCTCAAAGTCACCAGACTTGGCAGCCTCATCAGGGAGCTGGTAACAAAGTTCAGCCATATTATCCTCCACAAGACGAGCATTGGTGACAAACTTCTGCACAAATGATGTCACTTTCTTTACTGAAAACCCTGGATAATTGATGAGCAAATATTAGGGTTTTTTATGACAAGGATAATAAAATATTCATTCAAAATCAAAGTTTTGATGTGTGGAAAACATCATAAATTAGAAGATACAGAAAGGCATAAAAATCAAATATATAGATATGATACAAGTGCAGGTCTAGGTGACTTTCTTAATACTTATTGTAGGAGACATATCTTAACCCTTTCCGCATCGAAGCACCTTTTAGCGCATATAATTTATTCCTACACTGAAGGAAATAGTTCCAACAATGTACATGTATATACCATAAGAAATATTTCCTATATCCTAGCAGAAGGTAGAAAGTAAAGCAGAATGCACCTAAACCCATTACCCCATAAATACGCCTTTTTACGCCTTTAATTTATTCCTCCAATGAGGAAAAAAGTTCAAATTTATACAGATATGAACATGTATCATAAGAAATATTTCCTATATCCTAGCAGAAGGTAGCTTAAAGCTGGCTAAAAGTAAATCAGAATGCACCTTAAGGTGCATTCTGCTTTACTTTCAACCTGCTTTAAGTGGTTATCTACTTTCAAAACAAGAAACAGGCTATGGGGAAAAGGATTAAATCTTTAGAATTAACCTGGATATGTGTCCTCTACTCCTGTAGGTGGTGTTGGTGGATCACTGTCTGACTTTCCATCGGCATAACCCTCATCATCATTGTCAAAACTTGGCTGAAATGTACACAAATAATAATTTTACAATAAAATGGTATGGGTGTTTGTAACCTGTGTAAACATCTTATCAATGCATGTAATAATATTAACCCATTACCCCATAGCCTGTTTCTAGTTTTGAAGATATGTGACCACTTAAAGCAGGTTGAAAGTACATGTTAAGAAAAATGCGCCTTAAGGCGCATTCTGCTTTACTTTCATCCTGCTTTAAGCTATTATCTCTTAGAATTAAGAAAAAAACTGTTTGATTTTATATTTTTGACAGTTTGAATTGGAACTATTTTTTTCAGTAGAGAAATTAATTAAAGGCGTAAAAAGGCGTCTTTATGGAGTACTGGGTTAAACTAGAAATGTGTCTGTGTCTGTAAGACACAAGACGCCCCCTAGCTGCGTGGACCATAATTATATTTATCACATAACTTGCGGTCTGGGAGTGGAATAAAGCCATTATATAAATAACGTAATCCACTAGTCAGTGGAATATCGTTTTTTGGGCTCCGGCCTAACCTTTTCGTCCACAAGCGCTGCATGTAACAGGCCACCAAATGACGTCATTTGCGATGACGTTACGGTAAACAAGGTCAAGTTTTGCAGAAAATCTATATCTCAGAAATACTATAAACTATGCGTTCGATTGATTTAATAGGTGTTTAAAAGGTTATGTGATAAATAGAATCTAAAATTTGTGCTCATTACTTATCATTATTAATAAACTCGTTGACTAAATTCATATGACGCATCATATTATTTTAGTCAACTCAATTATTAAAAATGATAAATAATGATCACTCATGATCCTCTATGTGGAAAATGACTAAGTTCAGATGGCCACAATTCTTTTCAAAATTGAAGCATATCAAAATCTGGAACACATGCACATCTGTGGAATATGTGCAAACAGCCTGTAAAATTAAAAGGTTCTAGTTTGAAAACTGTATGAGGAATTAAGACATGTGTACTGTATATGTGGACAGATGGATTGATGGATGGACAGACAGTGGCAAAACAGTTTTAATAATTATTCTGTGCGTCAACCTACCACCACACTAGTGATTGTCCTTGTACTGCCTGCAGACATTGGTCGTGTCATACCCATCATCTGGCTCTTCAGTACTTCCTCTTCGTCAATGTCTTCATCACTCCGTACAACTGTCAGATAGTAACCGTTGCCATAGCGATTTTTCAGGAACAAACTGGAGCCAACACAGCAAAGTTTGCCCTGTGAAATGATGGCAATTCTGTCTCCAAGAACATCTGCTTCATCCATATGGTGCGTGGAAAGAATGATTGTACGATCTAAGAAACAATATAATTTGATATGAATACATCAGTATATCCCAATACATGAACTCTTTCAACACCATGGACCTGTTTAAATAGTGTAGACCCTGATCAGAGAACTTAAAGGAGTTCTCTGATCTGGGTTGGCACTGTTTGGTAATTTAGAACAGTACTTATTAAACTACCCAGTAATCCAAGTAGACTGGTTCATGTTTTGGTAACTAAATGATCCACAATGGAACGTAATAACCCACAAGTGTTACTCAGTGTTGAAAGAATTAATTTTGGAATAGTGACATTACTGTTGTCTTGCTTCAATGCTTCTCTTTCTATTTATTTCTCATAAAGATAACTTTTTATGATTTCACCATGCCATGTAAAGACCAAGACATTTAGCCTGCATCTTGACAGGTGGATGCTTAAAGCAAATTGAAAGTAAAGCAGAAAGCTCTGAAAAGAGGTTACTGCTTTACTCTGAATCTGTTTTTCACAACCATCTGTTTTTAACACTGAAAACAAGCTGTGGGGGAAAAGAGGTTTTATTTGGGTACTACTTTTCCAACAGTAGGGTAAAACATTATATAATTAGCTATACAGTGTTCCCTCTCTACAGCAACACACAAAGGGAGACATTGATTGTGTGTGTTGTTCAGAGGGTGTTGCTATAGGGAGGGAAAATTAATACCCTTAGGATACATTTGCAAACAAGTTGAACCCAGATCGTACACCATATAAGGCAGTGTCTGATCTGGGTTCAAACTGTTTGTCACTCATACATCTTTATGTTTCTTCTATCAAAATGTCAAATACTTAACTTTGAAAATAAAGGCAAACAACACTTTTTAGTGGACAATATTTCAACAGAGAAAGCATTAGAAATAATTGTCATATTTGGGGTAAGTATACTTGAGGCAAGCATTGTTGTAAGAAGGGAATTGTTGTACCGAGGGTCGTTATAGAGAGAGTGCACTGTATTTTAGTTAACTTTCACTGGATTATTCCATGTGTTTTTTCTGAAGAATTATTTAAGAATCTCTCAAACACATAGTTTTACACATTAAAGTACTGATTGACACTGATTGTCCAGTATTCAAGTTTTGATAAAAGTTTAGGATTAGGGGGCATAGTAAGTTACAATAGACTTTTTTATTTTTGGATTTTGGTATCATCTGATCTGAAGAAACAGCAAAGGGTTTAAGAACATGGTCGCAAGGTCATGATCATCATATGGGCTGATTCTTGTAACAAGTGAGGCTTGCTAGCATCTGCTTTGTTCATTATTTAGGTGATATTATTTATATAATTCATAAACACAATTATCCCATTACCCCATAGCCTGTTTCTAGTTTTGAAGATGGCTGACCAGTTAAAGCAGGTTGAAAGTAAAGAAGAATGCGCCCGAAGGCGCATTCTGCTTTACTTTCAGCCTGCTTAATAATCAGCTACTTAGCTGCTAGGATATAGAAATTATTTGTTACAATATAATTATATTCATAACTGTATAAAGTGGCACTATTTTCTTTAGTGGAGTAATAAAGTAAAGGCGTAAAAAGGCATATTTATGAGGTAATAGGTTAAACATGTATATATAGCTAAGACAGAAAAGTACAGAGCAGAATCAATTATGACTTACTTTTCTTGAGTTTGAGAAGCAGCTGCCAGATGGCTCTGCGGGCGTAAGGATCTACTCCAGCTGTTGGCTCATCTAGAATGACTGTCTGAGAGTTTCCAACAAAAGCGATGGCCACAGATAGTTTACGCTTCATCCCACCTAAAACACAAACAGAAGCAATCTCAGTATTTAAAGTTGATATTCTGAGTGTCTTTAAACTTTCTTGTTTGCTTATAATTATGTGATATACATTGAAAACGTTTTGCCAAGTTGGACATACATGTACATAACAGAATTACAACACAAGCTGTTTATACAAGTTTTTAATTTGGCATTCACTATCTACCATCCATTTTTTTAAAAATATGACATTATTCACAGAATATTTTTTACCAAAAACTGTTTAACAATGTCAAGCTACTTTCAGCCTGCTTTGAGCTACACTCTTCTAGGATACTGTAAATATTTCTTATGATACATAATTATGACGGTATGAACTTGAATGACATTCCTCCAAAGTAGAGCAATAAGTTAAAGGCATGAAAAGGTGTATTTATGGGATAATGGGGTGAACTAGATATATGGCTGTTTTTTTTAAGATAAATAGGATACCGACTAGGTGCATGTACATGTATATGTGAAAAATAAATAAGTTCAACTGGCTCCACAATTTGTTAAAATTATTTTGGAAGCATTTCAAAATCGTGAGAATATGCTGGAACACCTATGGCACATGCGAAAACATCCTCTAAAATCATCAAGATATAGCTTGAAAACTGTAGGAGGAGAAGTTTACAAAGTATGTACCATATATGTGGATGGACAAACTAACAATTTGAAGAAGAAACAAATAAATGGATGGATGGACATGATAAAACAGTAACACCACCCCCACTAATCATCGAGGGGGGGGGGGGGGGCATAAAAACAATTGGAGATGACAACTAAAGCTTACAATATAGTAGCAGGTGCAGCATTAACATTGAACTAAAAAAGCTTCAAACACCAAATAAATCTAGGTCTGTATAAAAACTTGCAATAGTGTATGGTGACAGTATGTAACCCATTACCCCATAGTGCGTTTCTAGTTTTGAAGATAGGTGACCACTTAAAGCAGGTTGAAAGTAAAGCAGAATGTGCCTTAAGGCACATTCTGCTTTACTTTCACCCTGCTTTAAGCTGCCATCTAATAAAATATCAAAAATATTTCTTATGGTACATATTCATTACACTATTAATTGGATCTATTTTCTCTGGTGGAGGTATAAATTAGAGGCATAAAAAGGCGTATTTATGGGGTTATGGGTTAACCCTTGCAGTGTTATCACAATATCATGGCACTTCTTACAGTGTCAGTCATAATAAATTATTATCACCTAATTATGTTTTTTGCGTTAAATTTTAATTGTACATGTATGTGTTCTTTTTACATAAATAATTGATATTGATGTCAAATAGTTTGGATCATGATCAGATGTAGCATCATGCGAACTCAGTGATAATTTTAGGTCTGCGTCCTGCATACAATACGCATAAAAATCGTCGAGGACGCATAGTCTGAAAAGACGTGCGTCCTCAAGGACGCATCTTCGTATGGGCGTGAAAAATACAGAACGATTCATACTATAATGTGTAGCAACTTTGTAACGGCGTATCAGGCCTACGTAAGTGCTAAATTGTTTTCGCAGACGAACGTAGTTGCTAAAGACGCCGAATATATTATGATAATTAGGCCAAAATAAATCATAAGACGAATACAAAAAGTCCGCGCCGCGAATAATGAACTCTTTTTATACTGGCTAGTCAAGACAGTGCGGTCAATGTTTTAGACCTAGCCTATTTATGTCCAAAATGGCGGGTATCGGACTTGACAAGAATCGCCCCAAAGTTTGAAAGGTTTGACGCATGGTATTTGATTATCGTAGCAAGTGCGCGCGAATTTTTACGCACTATCTGTATCTAAACTTTCTATATCTAATGCGTCGTAGAATATCACGACGGGGAGAAGAGTCGTCATTAGTTATTATAGGCGATAATATCGTAGGGCGGGTATCGCGTAGAGCTGACTTGAAAGATTGCACTAGTAATTTTTGTGCGAGATTTTCGAAAATTATGCGAGAATCGGACATCATAGCTGCAACACTGTTTTAAGTACAGTTACAACATTGTAGGTGTGTTCGTAATAATAGTAAAGTAAGAAATTCATTTGTGAAATTTTGTTAGAACAGTAATTTTCAACACAGCACTCTTGCTACACATGCTGATCTGTAGAGCATACAGGCATCCGTTTTTGGACAGAATCACAAAGAACAGAGTCCTAATAAAGTCAAATTGACCAAAGTTATTGACTTAAGTGCACATTGAACTGGAAATATCAGAAACATGCAGGTTTTATGAAATTAAATGAACAAACTAAACTTACTATGACATTAAGATTTTAATATTCATTGATTCATTTTCAGTGAAATGAAAATACGGATGGGTGTAACAATCTGTTCACATGCTTATAGTTGGTGAAAAAATTTGGGACCCATAGTTTTTCTATGGGACCCATAGATATCAAAGTTATGGGTCCCAAAGGACCCATTCTTTTTTTTTCTAAAATTATTACTGCGAACTGTTTACAAATGTTAGAGTTGTCTGACGTGGTAGAAAAGTAGTTAACCAGAACTGTTTCTCTTAAGGTTCAATGACCTTGACCTAGTCATCAGAAAATAACTTCAAGCTATATCTCCAAATAAGCTTGCTATAAAACAGGTTTGGTCAAAACATGTCAATCTGAAGCAAAATCATTGACTGGAAACTGTCTTCTCAAAGTCCCATTACAATACAACTTCTACCATGACAAAGAAGCAATACTGAAACTAAGGTAGCGATAAGGCAAATCAAGTAATTGTGCATCCTAGCAATTTTTATAAAATTCTGAACAGCGATTGCAGAGAAATAGCCCTGACACAAAAACTTAATGTTGGAACTTATGCAATGCCACTTCTGTGAATGGATAAGCAATACCTTAGTATTGTTTTTGTCCCTCTTCGAGGCAAGACAAAAAATTAAACATAAAAAAGCCGGCATAAAAACCTTAACAGCAAGTTATTTTCTTGACCCATTCAAAACACATGAAAAGCAATAGACACTAAACACATGGACTGCATACATCCCAATTAGTTGTACCGGTGTGAGATATTATTTTGACCCGGGCGGTGAGATGACCCGCGGGTCATTTCACCGCTATGGTGAAATGACCCCCCCCCTGCGGTATTTTGAACCCCCCCCCCCCCCCCCCCCCCCCCCCCCAAAAAAATGGAAAAGGACTTGAAACTATTGTTTTTCTATATATTAACAAAACAACTCAAATCATTTATGTTTTCAAGTCATTTTGAGGAGAGTTTCATCTAATTTAAAGGGGGGTCAAAATACCATGGCTAATCTTCCTGCGGTATTATGACCCGCGGATCAAAATACCGCTATGATATATTGACCCCCCTCACACCCAACTTCAAAATCATTGTAATGGGCATGGAATTGCTGTTGGTTTTATTTATTTGACTTTAACATTATCTTAGAGTTGAAAGATGATTGAAAAATGATTAAATCTGCTTGAAAGGGGGGGGGGGGGGGGGGGGGGGGGGGGGGGGGGGGGGGCAAAATACCATGGCTGCGGTATTTTGACCCCGCTCACACCCAACTTCAAAATCATTGTAATGGGCATGGAATTGCTGTTACATTATACTATGGTTGTAAAATGTTCTGAAAAATGATTTAATCTGCTTCAAAGGGGGGGTGGGTCAAAATACCATGGCTAATCAACCTGCGGTATTTGGACCCCCCCCCCCCTCACACCCAACTTCAAAATCATTGTAATGGGCATGGAATTGCTGTTACATTATACTATGGTTGTAAAATGTTCTGAAAAATGATTTAATCTGTGGTATTTTGACCCCCCTCACACCAAATTTCAAAATTTTTGTAATGGACATGGAATTGCTGTTGGTTTTATTTATATGACTTTAACATTATATTATGTTTGAAAGATGATTGAAAAAAGATTAAATATGCTTCAAAAGGGATTGGGGGGGGGGGGGGGGGTCAAAATACCATGGCTAATCTGCCATGGTATTTTGACCCCCCTCACACCCAAATTCAAAATTATTGTTATGGGCATGGAATTGCTGTTGGTTTTATTCATATGACTTTGACATTAAATCTATGGTTGAAAGATGATTGAAAAAAGATTAAATATGCTTCAAAAGGGGGGGTCAAAATACCATTGCTAATCTACCTGCGGTATTTTGACCCGCGGGTCAAAATACCGCTATGGTATTTTGACCCCCCTCACACCCATCTTCAAATTTTTTGTAATGGACATGGAATTGCTGTTGGTTTTATTTATATGACTTTAACATTATCTAATGGATGAAAGATGATTGAAAAATGATTAAATCTGCCTCAAAGGGGGGGGGGGGGGGGGGGGGGGGGGGCGGGTCCCAAATTACCATGGCTGCGGTATTTGGACCCCCCCCCCCCCCTCACACCCAACTTCAAAATTATTGTTATGGGCATGGAATTGCTGTTGGTTTTATTTATATGACTTTTACATTAAATCTATGGTCAAAATACCGCAGGTAGATTAGCCATGGTATTTTGAACCCCCCCCCCCACTTTGAAGCAGATTTAATCTTTTTTCAATCATCTTTCAACCAAAGATTAGTTTAGATTGTATAGAACTTAAGATATTCCAGGTCCTGGCTATGATATTTTAGGGGAGATTGAACTTCATGCAGGGTGAATCAAAATGCAATAGCAGAAAAAATGTATTTAAATGGTCAAGCCCTGCAATACCTTACAATAAGTTTCCTTCATCAAAATACCGCAGGGGGGGTCATTTCACCATAGCGTGAAATGACCCGCGGGTCAAGATAATTTAAGTTATTTTGACCTGCGGGTCATTTCACCCCCGGGTCAAAATACCATATGACACCGGGTATTTGACAGAAGACTGGGAATTATTCTACTTTTATAGGAGACTCACCTGACAAATTAACTGACAGATCATTCCGTTTGTGTGGCAGACCGACATCTTTCAACATCTGCTCCATTTCCACCTTGACCTCTTCACTGGTAGAACCCTTAAGTCTGGCATAGAACCACATGTGTTCCTCCACTGTCAAGCTGAAAGAAGAACATACTCGTAGACCAAAGTTGAAACAGTTTAGAGTTTTAAACATTAGCGACTCATATTTTGGTCATAGTTTGGGTCATATCATTTAAAGGAAAGGTCAAGGTCATTTAGAAGTCAAATAGGCAGAATTTAGCCTTGGGCATAAGTTGAAAACTTCATGTGATAGAGATTTCATATTTGAAATGTGTAAATCTAAGCTGAAGAAGCCCTTGAATCCAGTACAACTTGGAAAAAGTTAAGGTCATTTAGAGGTCAATAAGGCTGAATTCAACTTTGGCCATAACTGTTGAACTACATGTAATAGATACTTTATATTTGGCACATTGTACTCAAATTAAAAGCTTTTCAGGGCACTGCGACTAAGATCAGGTTAGACAAAGGTCAATGCCATTTAAAGGTCATGGTGATATCAGGGGGCATTGGTTTTTCAAACACACCTTTTTGAACAATGTATTTGCCCCAAATCACTAGGCTAAGACTCAACATTCATTTAATCTTACTTAACAGAAAGTTTCAAACTTATGACTAAAGCTTAATTCTGCTTATTTGACTTCTAAATAACCTTGACCTTTGCAAACATGTCAAAAAATGAAAAATGTTAAAATAATTTTCAAGTTTTAACTTCACAGCATCAATGCTTGACCTGAAAAAGACCTCTAGACAAAATGTTGACATCCTCGCACAAATATTAAGCTTTAAAACAAGCCATCCAAAAAGCTTTATCCTGGTTGAGTTGTGGCCAAAAAAACCTATTAAGTCCAAAACATGTAAACAATTTAACAAAATAGTTAATTTTTAACTTCACAGCATCAATGTTTTTGACCTGAAATAAAAACTCTGTACAAAGTATCAGCAACCTAGCACAAATATTAAACTTTGAAACAACCTGTCCAAAACCCCTTACCTGGTGACTAATAGCAATAAAAATCTAAGCCCAAAATATGTCAAAAATTGACAAAAATTAAAATAATTTTTTTAATTTTAACTTCATATCATCAATGTTGACCCTAAATGTCAAGTTTTATACAAAATTTCAGCACCCTAGTATAAGCATAAAGCTTTAAAACAACCCTCCAAAAAATTGACCTTGGTCCACGCCCAGGCTCATGCCAGGGGTATAGCATAAGCTCTGCTGTTCTACAAAAAGACAAGGTAAAAAATAATCATGGCTAGCTACTCACTGGTCAAACAGAATATTATGCTGGGGACACATGCCCAGACTATTCCTGATCTGGTCCATGTGTGTCTGTATGTCTTCTCCTTGTATGTATGCAGTGCCCTCTGTAGGGGGGAATAACCCAGTCAAGATAGACCTGAAACAGAATATAACATTCATGCTATCTATTTCTGTGTTTTAAGATCATCTTGTAATAATCGGCGCAATATGACCTATTTTGTGTCATATAATTAGTGCCGTAAATCCTACTCATCCATCCATCCACCTAGTAATGAAAAACTCTTAAGGATCGAGTGCCATACATATTCAATTTCAGTTTAAGGCAGCATGGAGAAAATTCAAGGAGTTAATTGCTACCAATCCTCACATCACGTCACCTCTCATACAAGACACGTGGCAAAGTATACAGCACTTGTGTGAGGAGTGTGATGCTTCATGCCAGCGAGACATGGCCACTGTCAAGCCGAATCTCCACCGTCTCCAGCGAAATGACCGTGCTATGGTCAGACAAATCTGCAACATCAGGCCACAGGACATTGCCACCACCAGGTTGAAAAAGCTCCCGGTGCAGCTTGGCCTGGATGACCTAGACATCATCCTAAAGGAAAGAAGGCTGAGATGGTACGGTCACATGGAGAGATCCAGCGGGGCATTGAAGGCAGCCTGTAACATACATGTTGCTGGCACACGTGAGCCTGGAAGGCCTAGAATGACGTGGAAAGGGTTGACAGAGAGGGATTACAGAGATTGGAACCTCTCTGCAATCGACCCTCGAGAGAGAGACACCTGGAGATCAGGTGTAAGAACTGCCATGCGTGTAGCAAGCCAGCTGCCTGGAAGGGGGCCCATTGATGTGGATATTGCTCCTGTGCCTGCACGTTAATCAAAAATCTGATAGTAGTAGTTTAATTCAACAGTTCACAATGTGATTCAATGGTAATATACAGTAAATGTATATAACTTACATGGTTGTCGTTTTACCAGCTCCATTATGACCGAGGAAGGATGTTATCTGGTCCTCATAAAAGTTTATACTCAGACCATCAACAGCAAGCTTCTTCGTGCCAGAGTACATTTTCTTCAGATTCCTGACTGCCACGCCCACTTTTCTGCAGGATGGCACTGGCTCAATGTTGTCCTTCACTATAATATGAACAGTTCAGGGCTACAGATAAGAGGGGGTAAACTGAACAAATCCATCATTTTCTCACCCATTTCAGCACCAAATCCTATAGTGTTACTACTCATTAGAATTGTCTCTTCGAGACAATTCTAATGAGTAGTGACACCATAGGGTTTAATGCAGAAATAAAGATTTGACTTTTTGAAATACTCCCCTTATCTGGAGTCCTGCAGTTATGATTAACCATTTTCTCCACAGCCTTCATACCCAACTGATACATGTATTACAGTTTTGCCTTGAACTCTTTCTCCCTTAGCTCATAGACAATGTTTCAGACAAGTGGCTGCTTAACTCTTTGCTCCCTGAAACTTTAAATAAATAATTCCAGTTTCCATTTTAGTCTAGTCCATTTCTGACTTTTAAGGGTTGTTTTTGTCAATGTTTGGCATTATCACAAACAGTGAAGTCCCTGATCAGAGGGCTCCATTCGGAGCCCTCTGATCTGGGTCTTCACTGTTTGCATAGGACAAGTGTACTATTCACGTGTACACTGTTTGAAAAAGACGCCTATATGCGGGACTAGGGTTCAAAGGGTTAAAATAAGTATCCAAGCATTGTACAGTGTTCCCTCTCTACAACCGCCCTCCCAACAACAACCCCCTCCTTACAACGACCATTGCCGCAGTTTCCTAAATGGGACAATTATGTCTAACTCTTTAATGATGCAATATTGTCTGCTGTTTTTTCTCAAAGTTGAATATAAGTGGACATTTTGATAGAAAGAATATAATGACGAGTGACAAACAGCTTGAATCCAGATCAAATGCCGCGCTACGCGGCGTCTGATCTGGGTTCAAGCTGTTTGCAAATGTAAGCAAAGTCTTAGTTTTCCCTTTCTATTAAAACTCCCTCCGAACAACACACACAATCTGTGTCTCCCATTGGATGTCCATGTAGAGAGGGAGCACTGTAGCAAGTAGTTTTAACCCTTTGAACCCTGGTCCCGCATATAGGCATCCTTTTAAAACAGTGTACATGTGAGTAGTACACTTGTCCTGTGCAAACAGTGAAGACCCAGATCAGAGGGCTCCGATCGGAGCCCTCTGATCAGGGTCTTCACTGTTTGTCATAATGCAAATTATTGCCAAAGACAACCCTTAAAAGTCAGAAATTGACTAGACTTAAATGGAAACTGAAATTTCCCATTTAAAGTTTCAGGGAGGAAAGGGTTAATGCTATATGGAACATTAAAATCTAGTTAACCTTGAAGAAAAATCCCATTTTCAATATCCTAAGTCCAAATCATATCAAGGACAAATGTGGTTGAGTCATAGTGGTGGACAGATTTGGAACAGTCCAAGGCAACAACTGTGAGATGGTAAAATCTGGTTATTCTTGTATGCACAGACAGACAGACAGGACAATTGCTATATGCCTCCTCATCTATAGATGCTGGGGACATAAAAATGTAAATAATGAACATGAATTTGAGATTCTATTTATCATATAAACATTTTAAAACCAATACAGTTAAGTGAAGCCATAGTTTGTCCCAGCCATTATATATTTTCTGCCAAAAATTGATATTGTTCTAAGTAACGTCATCACAAAATGACGTCATTTTGTGTCCCTCTTCATGCAGCACTTAAATTATGGTCAACAAGTTGAGCCAGAGCCCAAAAATCAATATTTCATTAGTGAATATTGGAAATATTGAATTACTTTATTTCAATGCCAGAGGAGGTTAAAATTATACGATAAAGCAGATGATGATGTGCCAGTGAAGATATTAACCTATTTGCGCTCGATGGATTCTTCCATGTTTATATAATTTGCCATTTTTTAAATAAGGGGTGCCTGGTCTAAATTTTCATTTTCGTTTTGTTAATGTTTTAATTTGAAATTGCTATCAGCAAAATAGTATAGACTCTGATCAGATGCCGCGTTAAGCGGCATCTGATCAGAGTCTACACTGTTTGCCTATGTCCTGTCTATAGGGCGCTAGGCACAAATGGGTTATGTCTTGTCTATAGGAAGCTAGGCACAAATGGCCTATGTCTTATCTATAGGAAGCTAGGCACAAATGGCCTATGTCTTGTCTATAGGACGCTAGGCACAAATGGCCTATGTCTTGTCTATAGGAAACTAGGCACAAATGGGTTATGTCTTGTCTATAGGAAGCTAGGCACAAATGGCCTATGTCCTGTCTATAGGAAACTAGGCACAAATGGGTTATGTCTTGTCTATAGGAAGCTAGGCACAAATGGCCTATGTCCTGTCTATAGGACGCTAGGCTCAAATGGGTTATGTCCTGTCTATAGGACGCTAGGCACAAATGGCCTATGTCTTGTCTATAGGACGCTAGGCACAAATGGCCTATGTCTTGTCTATAGGAAACTAGGCACAAATGGGTTATGTCTTGTCTATAGGAAGCTAGGCACATATGGCCTATGTCCTGTCTATAGGAAACTAGGCACAAATGGGTTATGTCTTGTCTATAGGAAGCTAGGCACAAATGGCCTATGTCCTGTCTATAGGACGCTAGGCTCAAATGGGTTATGTCCTGTCTATAGGACGCTAGGCACAAATGGCCTATGTCTTGTCTATAGGACGCTAGGCACAAATGGCCTATGTCTTGTCTATAGGAAACTAGGCACAAATGGGTTATGTCTTGTCTATAGGAAGCTAGGCACAAATGGCCTATGTCCTGTCTATAGGACGCTAGGCTCAAATGGGTTATGTCCTGTCTATAGGAAGCTAGGCACAAATGGCCTATGTCTTGTCTATAGGACGCTAGGCACAAATGGCCTATGTCTTGTCTATAGGAAACTAGGCACAAATGGGTTATGTCTTGTCTATAGGAAGCTAGGCACAAATGGCCTATGTCCTGTCTATAGGAAACTAGGCACAAATGGGTTATGTCTTGTCTATAGGAAGCTAGGCACAAATGGCCTATGTCCTGTCTATAGGACGCTAGGCACAAATGGCCTATGTCCTGTCTATAGGAAACTAGGCACAAATGGGTTATGTCTTGTCTATAGGAAGCTAGGCACAAATGGCCTATGTCCTGTCTATAGGACGCTAGGCTCAAATGGGTTATGTCCTGTCTATAGGACGCTAGGCACAAATGGCCTATGTCCTGTCTATAGGACGCTAGGCACAAATGGCCTATGTCTTGTCTATAGGAAGCTAGGCACAAATGGCCTATGTCCTGTCTATAGGACACTAGGCAGAAATGGCCTATGTCCTGTCTATAGGACACTAGGCACAAATGGCCTATGTCTTGTCTATAGGAAGCTAGGCACAAATGGGTTATTTCCTGTCTATAGGAAGCTAGGCACAAATGGCCTATGTCTTGTCTATAGGAAGCTAGGCACAAATGGCCTATGTCTTGTCTATAGGATGCTAGGCACAAATGGCCTATGTCTTGTCTATAGGAAGCTAGGCACAAATGGCCTATGTCTTGTCTATAGGAAACTAGGCACAAATGGCCTATGTCTTGTCTATAGGAAGCTAGGCACAAATGGCCTATGTCTTGTCTATAGGAAGCTAGGCACAAATGGCCTATGTCTTGTCTATAGGAAACTAGGCACAAATGGCCTATGTCTTGTCTATAGGAAGCTAGGCACAAATGGCCTATGTCTTGTCTATAGGAAGCTAGGCACAAATGGCCTATGTCTTGTCTATAGGAAGCTAGGCACAAATGGCCTATGTCTTGTCTATAGGATGCTAGGCACAAATGGCCTATGTCTTGTCTATAGGAAGCTAGGCACAAATGGCCTATGTCTTGTCTATAGGAAACTAGGCACAAATGGCCTATGTCTTGTCTATAGGAAGCTAGGCACAAATGGCCTATGTCTTGTCTATAGGAAGCTAGGCACAAATGGCCTATGTCTTGTCTATAGGAAGCTAGGCACAAATGGCCTATGTCTTGTCTATAGGAAGCTAGGCACAAATGGCCTATGTCTTGTCTATAGGAAGCTAGGCACAAATGGGTTATGTCTTGTCTATAGGACGCTAGGCTCAAATGGGTTATGTCCTGTCTATAGGACGCTAGGCACAAATGGCCTATGTCTTGTCTATAGGAAGCTAGGCACAAATGGCCTATGTCTTGTCTATAGGAAGCTAGGCACAAATGGCCTATGTCTTGTCTATAGGAAGCTAGGCACAAATGGGTTATGTCTTGTCTATAGGACGCTAGGCACAAATGGGTTATGTTGATTTACCTTTCCTATCAAGTTCAATTCCGCTGTCTGGTAGAGTGTGTCCATCTCCATCATACTTATTGCCACACCAGTAGGACCGTGTGAAAAGGAAGTAAAAGGGCTTGGGGATACCATACTGACCTGCAGAAATCAAAACTAGCATCAGACAGAGCTCTCAGATAGGTATTTCTAAAGCTGACATCCTTATTTCTCAATCAAACCTTATGACATTACTACTCATTATAATTGTCTCCAAGAGATGATTATAGATATACTAGTTACAATTAACATAAGAATCTGTTGAGACATAAACAGGGCTCAAGTCTGATAAGGGGAGTTTTCAAAAACTAAAATCTGTATTTCTACATTAAACCCTATGGTGTCACTTCTCATAAGAATTGTCTCTTCAAGAAGATTCTAATGAGTTGTAACACCATAGGCTTTGGTGCTGAACCAGTGAGAAAACGTTGGATTTGTTCATTTTTTGCCCTCTTATCTGGAGCCCTGAGAAAGGCAAAAATATATTGAAAATGCACAGTTCACCTGATTAGCTTCATTTCATATTTACCTTTAACTATTTCCTTTATAATATCAGGGCTGCCATTTCTCTGGATTTTTCCTAAGTATTCGGATTTTTATCATAGCAGATCGTAGCTTACAACAGGCTGAAAGTAAAGCAGAATGCGCCTTAAGGCGCATTCTGCTTTACTTTCAACCTGTTTTAACTCTTTGCAGTCGAGTCCCGCGAATATGCGTGATGGCAATATACCCTTTGCAGTCGGGTCACGCCTACGCGTGTGTTTATCGATATCGATATCAAGTCGAAGCACGCATATATGCGTGATGTTGACAAGGTTGTTTTTAAGTGTTTATTTGGTTATCTTAAAAGTGATTAACAGCATCTTTGTTTAAAATCCATTTAAATTAGACCTAATAATATTCCATTCTGAAAAAATATTCTCGACTTTTTGCCATATAAACATGTAATTCACGTTTAAAAACCGCATATATTTTCCAAAATTGTGCACGTAGACAATGGCGGAAATGGTTAGACTCTACAAGCGATACGGAATGATTTTGGAGAAATGAGCTACAAGAAAAGCAATTAAATATAAAAATACTAACAGCAGTAGAAGAATAATGCATTTCTTACCTCGAAAATAGTTATTCCGATAATAATTTACAGTTAAAACCGTTGAAAAATCGTTTCGAACCCGACCATCTAACGTGCGATAGAACGGACGGGGAAAATTATGTCGCGTAAACAGCGACGTGAGATAGGCATAAAGTTCTCCGTAAATACCCATGTAATAAACATTTCATATGTATCTTAATCGTAAGTTAACTTTTCGAATTGATTTTCCAACCAAACATTATGAATTATCCCGTATGGGGAACAAAGAGATGTGTCGAAATTGCGTCGAAGATATTCGCAACGCTATATAACTCTATGCGAGAAAATGGCGGATTTTGACATAATTATGCCTGTGTGTAATCCTTGTGTTTACAGTTGCATATAAAACAATATGCCTCCCAAACGTTATCGGGTTAACAAAGCATTATTTCTTTTCCTATTTTGTAAGACACTTTGTGTTTTTAAAAGGAGATATTGACATATAATACGACGTTAAAAATAAACCTGTCATTTTTTTAAATTGACATGCGAGAAAAATGGCCGCCATACTTGATGCGAAGAAATGTGGAAACTTTGAGAAGAATTTACGGGCGAGAGAAAACAAAGACAACACAAGAAACAAACACACGCCGGGATAGAAAAATATATTTCTCTCACCATAAGTAGCGATTCAAAATATGAATTTCAAGTTAATAGACCTAGAAACAGAACCTAATTGGAGACCTGTTTACAACGGAAATCGAAGGAAAATTTGAAGTTGTGGACGAAGCTTTAATTGAAAAATATCACTGAAACACCGAACCGACGGATATTTCAGGAGGTTGTTCAGATATTTGATATATTTTGTACATTTATGGACGAATAATCAACAAATTATGTAAGTAATTGTTATAATAGTTATGCACCCGAATCAGTCAGCAGTCAGTCTATATAGGTATATACACCCGGTCGACTGGAACCCCGTAATAGTCTACCGACTGTAAGGCGAGATTTAGCGTTAGGCCGCAAAGAGTTAAGCAGTCATGTGTCTTCAAAACAAGAAAAAGACTATGGGGTAATGGTACGGTTAGTAAAATTGCGTCTGAAATATTGAAAAATTGAAATCTTAGGATTTTTATTATCAACTTATGGCAGCCCTGTAATATAATGCCTTTTCACAGATTAATCATATTTATCAAACTACTTTTTATACTGCTACATGGTCCTAAAAATCTATTGGAAAATCTTGACAGGTTGATGATTAAAGATGGCAGAAAGTAAGACAGAATTCTCCAAACAGATTATTTCTGCTAGGTGTTTTACTTTAAGAAAGGTTCAAGTATCTGCCTGTCTTTAAAGACAGGCAGATACTTAAAACATTCTTAAAGTGAAACACCTAGCAATTACCAACGACTTACCTGGAAACACTGCCTCTATGTACCAGGTGAAGATGGCATACAGTATGGTATCTATTATCATCATCTGTATACAGTCAAGCATGCAGAAGTTGTCATCATCAGCTATTGGACCCTCACCAAAGTTATCCCATTGTAGTCCAATGGCTTGTTCCTCCCAACGCGCGATAAAGTGAAAGCCAAATCCAAATGCAACATTGGATGACAGACACTGTAAAAATGAAGTGTATATACTGTAAAGATACTAGAATACCCTGTACAACTGTTGTAATTATCCTAAAATCTGAATTAATTGCTTACTTTACCATTTTTCTGTGTCATACTTACATTTGTGTCATGTATACCTTTATAATATGTTTTATGTGTCATGCCTACCATTTGTCTTACTTATATGGCACTGCACAAGACAAACAATATGGCACAAAGGAATTAAACCTACCACTGTCTTCTTGATGTCCTTAGTAAGCACTTCATCAAACTGCAGTAGCAACATGTAGGGAAGGTACAACAGGAAATAGATGAACCCTGTACAACATGCAGCCAGGTTAGCTTGGGAGAAAAACACACTGATCAAGAAACATTTGGCTATGGTGGCGATGGAAAACAAAGTCATGAAGAACAGAATTGCAGAGGGATCTGAATACTCCAAGATCATACCAGCCTGAAAGGAAACAAGTGTCAAAATTAAAATATTTGCTTGATGAGAATGAAAAACAAAAGTTGGAGGCAGAAAATATAGTTTGCTCTTGAAAGTATGGTCGTATATTTATCAGCAGATTTACTGTCAAAATGCAGATAAAACTTTATCTGTATTTTGAAGTTAAAACATGGCTATGCCATGTCTTTACTAACAAGAGGGCCATGGCCCACAAGTCGCTCACCTGAGAACATTGTACCTAAGCTAACTGGGCAAGACAATATTGTGATATATATAGCTATAAAAAGAGTTTTAAAGGTTTTCCTATATAAGTCTATATAAAACTGATAAGCCCCGGGGCAGGGCCAATTTTGACATGGTGTCATAATTTGAACAATCTTGGTAGAGGACTATAAGGTTAAGCTACATTTCAATTACAAATGATCTGGGCCTTACAGTTTCATCAGAAGATTTTCAAAGGTTTTCCTATGAAAAACTGATAAGCCCAAGGGCGAGGCCAGTTTTGGCCAAGGGGTCATAATTTGATCAATCTTGGTAGAGGACCATAAGGCAAAGCTACATATCAAAGCTGAAAGATCTGGGCCTTACAGTTTCAGAGAAGAAGATTTTTAAAGATTTTCCTATATAACTCTATGTAAAACTGATAAGCCCCGGGCGGGGCCAATTTTGACCCTAGGGTAATAATTTGAACAATCTAGGTAGAGGACCATAAGGCAAAGCTACGTCAAATATTAATGATGTAGGCCATACAGTTTCAGAGAAAAAGATTTTCAAAGGTTTTCCAAAGAAAAACTGATAAGCCCAAGGGCCGGGCCATTTTTGGCCCAGGGTCATAATTTGAACAATCTTAGTAGAGGACCATAAGGCAAAGCTATATGTCAAAGCTGGAAGATCTAGGCTATACAGTTTCAGAGAAGAAGATTTTTAAAGATTTTCCTATATAACTCTATGTAAAACTGATAAGCCCCGGGGCGGGCCAATTTTGACCCGGGGGTCATAATTTGAACAATGTAGGTAGAGGACCATAAGGCTAAGCTACATGTCAAATATTAATGATCTAGGCCATACAGTTTCTGAGAAGAAGATTTTTAAAGATTTTCCTATATAACTCCATGTAAAACTGATAAGCCCCGGGGCGGGGCCAATTTTAACCCAGTGGTCATAATTTGAACAATCTAGGTAGAGGACCATAAGGCAAAGCTACATGTCAAATATTAATGATCTAGGCCATACAGTTTCAGAGAAGAAGATTTTTAAAGATTTTCCTATATAACTCTATGTAAAACTGATAAGCCCCGGGGCGGGGCCAATTTTGACCCGGGGGTCATAATTTGAACAATCTAGGTAGAGGACCATAAGGCAAAGCTACATGTCAAATATTAATGATCTAGGCCATACAGTTTCAGAGAAGAAGATTTTTAAAGATTTTCCTATATAACTCTATGTAAAACTGATAAGCCCCGGGGCGGGGCCAATTTTGACCCTGTGGTCATAATTTGAACAATCTAGGTAGAGGACTATAAGGCAAAGCAACATGTCAAATATTAATGATCTAGGCCATACAGTTTCAGAGAAGAAGATTTTTAAAGATTTTCCTATATAACTCTATGTAAAACTGATAAGCCCCGGGGCGGGGCCAATTTTGACCCGGGGGTCATAATTTGAACAAGCTAGGTAGAGGACCATAAGGCAAAGCTACATGTCAAATATTAATGATCTAGGCCATACAGTTTCAGAGAAGAAGATTTTTGAAGATTTTCCTATATATAACTCTTTGTAAAACTGATAAGCCCCGGGGCGGGGCCAATTTTGACCCGGGGGTCATAATTTGAACAAGCTAGGTAGAGGACCATAAGGCAAAGCTACATGTCAAATATTAATGATCTAGGCCATACAGTTTCAGAGAAGAAGATTTTTGAAGATTTTCCTATATATAACTCTTTGTAAAACTGATAAGCCCCGGGGCGGGGCCAATTTTGACCCGGGGGTCATAATTTGAAAAAGCTAGGTAGAGGACCATAAGGCAAAGCTACATGTCAAATATTAATGATCTAGGCTATACAGTTTCAGAGAAGAAGATTTTTAAAGATTTTCCTATATAACTCTATGTAAAACTGATAAGCCCCGGGGCGGGGCCAATTTTGACCCGGGGGTCATAATTTGAACAAGCTAGGTAGAGGACCATAAGGCAAAGCTACATGTCAAATATTAATGATCTAGGCCATACAGTTTCAGAGAAGAAGATTTTTAAAGATTTTCCTATATATAACTCTTTGTAAAACTGATAAGCCCCGGGGCGGGGCCAATTTTGACCCGGGGGTCATAATTTGAACAAGCTAGGTAGAGGACCATAAGGCAAAGCTACATGTCAAATATTAATGATCTAGGCCATACAGTTTCAGAGAAGAAGATTTTTAAAGATTTTCCTATATAACTCTATGTAAAACAGATAAGCCCCGGGGCGGGGCCAATTTTGACCCGGGGGTCATAATTTGAACAAGCTAGGTAGAGGACCATAAGGCAAAGCTACATGTCAAATATTAATGATCTAGGTCATACAGTTTCAGAGGAGAAGATTTTCAAAGATTTTCCTAAGAAAAACTGATAAGCCCAAGGGCGGGGCCAATTTTGGCCCCAGGGTCAAAATTTGAACCATCTTGGTAGAAGATCATTAGGTTATGATACATACCAAATATGAAAGGTCTGGGCCTTTTGGTTTCTGAGAAGAAGATTTTTAAAGATTTTCTTATGCATTAAAAGTTGTCTATACGGTCATGTTAGAAAATAAAGTCCCAAAGCAAGGGGAATAACTCTAGCCAAAAACTTTGAACAAGATTTCGTTCCCCCTTGTCACTGATGCTTCTGATAAAGTTTGGTTGAAATCGGGTCAGTGGTTTCTGAGGAGATGTTTGAAAATGTGGACGGACGACGGACTACGGACGACGGACGTCGGACGACGGACGAAGAGTGGTCACAATAGCTCATCCTGAGCCGAAGGCTCAGGTGAGCTAAAAATACTGGTAAGTTCAACTGAAAAGTGATATTGAGTTATCAAGGCTCGACTATCTTTTTTAAAACTTTACCTTGAGAATGATGACTAGCAGTACATTGGTGGCAAACATCATGACAAAGGCATTAATAAACCAGGCAATCCAGTGTACACCGTTACCAAGACCCATAATCTTCATCACCTCCTTCAAACGGCGTTCCTTTTCAAACACTATACTTTTACACAGCATAGCGGTTGTCAGAATCCAAGCTAAGATCATAAACAGGGGCAACATACGTGCAACAGTGATAACAAACCTGAAAGAAATAAGTACTTGTTAGATGGATAACTATCACAAAATAATGCTTACAGAATGCATGTGTTAAAATATAGCACCTGATATCAAAGCAAAAGGTGCCAATTTTAGGTCAAGTAGGAAGGAGAAATTGCCCACAACATCAGTCATATGACTGTTTAATCCCTTCACTGCCATGAGGGCATCTGCTTTAAACCATTATCCCATAAATATGCCGTTTACACTTTTTTAAATTTATTCGAAAGAAGAAAAATGTTCTTTATTATACAGTCATCAAAATGCACCACAAGAAATATTTTCTATATCCTAGCAGGCAGTAGCTTAAAGCAGGCTGAAAGTAAAGCAGAATTTGCCTTAATCTGTTTTATAGGTGTTCACCTGTCTTCAAAAGTAGAAACTATAAGAAATAGGGATATGAGTGTTAAACAGGTTGGATCTTGATCAGCCATATTATGTGGCATCTAATAAGGATCCAAACTGTTTGCAAACAAGCACCTTAGAGCTGATATTCCCTGCCGCAGCGATTGTCCAGAAGAAAGTGGCAAACTTTAATGTGGGAGGAAGGGGCAAATGGTGATCACCTGTCTTAAGTGTCTTTAAAGATCAACATTCAAAAGCTTTTTACAAAGTTTTATAAAATCCATTCAATTTTGTACATGTTAAAGCCTAAACAATACAAAAAATAAAGCCGTTTGTAGCATTATAAATCTAAGTATGACAGGGGCAGGTAACTCTTGATTCAAATTCAACAGTAATTAAACACTTTCAAGAACTTATAATTGTGTGCAAGTATTATTAAAAAAAATTCAGAACTGTAGAATTTACTAGAGTGTAAACACATTTTCAACTCTTCAAGGGTAGAATATTCTTGACTAATTTGCACATTTTCGACAATAATTGAACTCATTCTATAAATAATAGCAATATATAATTTAATTTTTTTTTTTCAAAATCCATTCACATTTGTACACAATAGCATGTAAACAATAAAGCCATGTTGAGCATTACTAAGTACATAAAGGGCAGATAACTCTTGCCACAAAGTATCCTTTTTTGACAATAATTGCAACCCTTATATTTATATACATCGTGTGTAAGTTAAATCAAAATCCATTAAAGACTGTAGTTTCTAGATGGTAAAAACTGTTAAATATGGTTTTTCGACTCATCAAGGGCAGATAACTGTTGACTAGTTTCTCCGTTTTCAAAAATGATAACAATTATTTGAAAACTAATAGCCATACATAGTTTAAGATTTTTTTTATCAAAATCCATGCATATTTATAGATACTAGGATGTAAACAATATTAAAATAAAGCATTTTCTAGCATTTCTTAGTACATCAAGGGCAGATAACTCTTGCCACAAGTATCCTTTTTTGACAATAATAGCACACCTACAAGAACTTTTACTTATAGACATTGTGTGCAAGTATCATTTAAATCCATTCATAATTGTAGTTGCCAGAGAGTAAAAACAGTTAAATATGGCATTTTTTACTTATCAAGGGCAGATAACTCATGACTCATTTCTCCGTTTTCAACAATAATCAAATTCATTTGAAAACTAATAGCCATACATAATTCAAGAAAGTTTTTTCAAAATCCATGCATATTTATAGGTATAGTATGTAAAAAATATCAAAATAAAGCATTTTTAAGTACATCAAGGGCAGATAACTATTGTCACAAGTATCCTTTTTTTTACAATAATTGCACACCTGCAAGAACTTGTACTTATAGACATTGTGTGCAAGTATAAACAAAATATGTTGAATACTGTAGTTGCTAGAGTGTAAAAACTGTTAAATATGGCATTTTTAACACAAAAAGGGCAGATAACTCATAAATTCCTATAATTTTCTGAAAAGAAAATTGATTTCCCACGGTGCTCCTATGATGACAAATAAGTATACCAAGTTTCATCCAAATCTGTTTATCGGTTTCGGAGATACAGTTGCGGACGGAAAACGTGACGGACGCACGGACGGACATTTTTAACACAAAAAGGGCAGATAACTCATAAGTTCCTAAAATTTTCTGAAAAAAAATTAATTTCCCACGGTGCTCCTATGATGACAAATAAGTATACCAAGTTTCATCCAAATCTGTTTATCGGTTTCGGAGATACAGTTGCGGACGGAAAACGTGACGCACGCACGCACGCACAGCCGGACGGACAGACCTAAAACAGTATCCCTCTGCCTTTCAGCAGGGGATAATAACCATAATGTACTAGGATTAAGGCAGTAAAGGAGTTAACTCTTTCAACACCAGGTAACTCTTGTGGGTTATTATGTTCCATTGTGGATCTTTTAAGTTATCAAAACATGAACCAGTTTAATTGGTATTCTGGGTAGTTTTAATAAATGCTGGTCTGAAATAGCAAACAATGCAGACCCTGATCAGAGGGCTCCAATAGGAGCCCTCTGATCAGGGTCTACACTGTTTGCAGATGTAATGAATATATTTTAAACAGGTCCCTAGTGTTAACCCATTTCATGCGGGATACACTTTTAGGTGTACTTCAAAATGGCCCCCAAATATTACCCAACATACAATGGGTTAAAAGAGTTAAACTTACCTATCCTCAATGTAACAATGGTAGGGGAACTGTTGGGTATAGATACCCACATCCGGTTTCCCGGCCACCGATCCTGTCTGCATCTTTATCAAGGCATGATCCAGCATGTCTTGGATGTAGACAAAGCCATAGAGGAAATATTTCATGTGCCAAAACATACGGCGAGGACCTGGTGTTGAATACCTATAACAGTGAGAGAAAAGTAAATAAATACAATAAATTCAAATTCACTGACGATGTTAACTCTTTGCATGTTAGCATCAAAACCATTAAGTTTGGATCCAAATGAGACACTACATTACGCGGCGTCTCATCATGATCCAAGCTGTTTGCCATTCTGACCCTATTTTGGTGAGAATTTTTTGAAAAATCTATTTTTGAAACAGTATCAGATGGCTATTGTTGCAAACAACAATATTACTTAGTGTTTAAAGATTTTAATACTATAGTGGTTACAGCACCTAGCTCCCAGATGATGAATAGTCACAATTAACCCATTAACTCATAGTCCGTTTCTAGTTTTGAGGATATGTGACTGCTTAAAGCAGGTTGAAAGTAAAGCACAATGCGCCTTAAGGCGCATTCTGCTTTACTTTCAGTCTGCTTTAAGTTACCATCTACTAGAATATAGAAAATATTTCTTATGATTCATGTTCATGACTATATTAATTTGAACTATTTTCCTTAGTGGAGGAATAAATTAAAGGCATAAAAAGGCGTATTTATGGGGTAATGGGTTAATGTAGCCGGGGTGAGATATAAGGAAGAGCATGGTGGATATGTTCAGTTTACTAACTCTTATCTGGATCCCTGAATATATCTACACTTGAAAAGTCTTGTGTTATCTCTCCCATTTAAACAAAATGCAAACGCAACACATTGAAATGTTGAAAAGGGCAATTTCTGAAAATGTTAAAGATTCATTTTAATCTCGAGTGGCACATAGTTTGGAGCATGATCAGACGTCAGGTCAGGTTACCCGTCATCTGATCTTGCTCCAAACTGTATACAAAGGTAATACATGTAACTGTTTTTACCACAAACATGTTTATTGGGAAAGAATAACGGTTTTTCCCATGTATGTGGTAGTAATAAGATGACTTAATTTTAGATCTCTCAAATTATGAAAATTTAACCCATTACCCCATAGCATGTTTCTTGTATTGAAGATAGGTGACCACTTAAAGCCTGCTTTAAGCTATTATCTGCTAGAGTATGGAAATTATTTCTTACTCATGACTTTATAAATTGGAATTATTTTCTTCAGTGGAGGAATGAATTAAAGGAGTATAAAGGCGTATTTATGGGTTAATGGGTTAAATACATCAACAAGCTGGTCGACTTACTTGTCTTTGATTTGACTTGTACGTGTCACTTTATCAACATCCATGCGTATCTTGTAGGTTACATGTGTAGGCAAGGCTGACCAATCACTGTTCTCAAACTCTATGGCAGCCCAGAATAAACCATCTTCAATCATGGCTAGACCATCATCCAACATCTCTTTCTTGTTGTTGTAGCCAACATACTTGTCAAAGTTGAAACACTGAAATACATAGGATAAAAATTAACTGGAGAAATCATATAATATTAAACTTTTAAACTTATCTTTTTAACCCTTTGAACCCTAGTCCCGCCAGTTGGCGTCCTTTGCAAACAGTGTACATGTGAAAAGTACTCTTGTCCTGTGCAAACAATGAAGACCCAGATCAGAGGGCTCCTATAGGAGCCCTCTAATCAGGGTCTTCACTGTTTGTCACAATACCAAACATTGACAAAAAACAACCCTTAGAAATCAGAAATTGACTAGACTTAAATGGAAACGGGGAATGTCCATTTAAAGTTTCAGGGAGGAAAGAGTTAAAGCATAAAAGCTGAATTTTCAAATGGATTTGTCCAATTTCTTATAAATGACTAATTTGCACCATCTTTAGGGGGATTAGTCATGACAAACAGCAGTCAGACCCTGATTAGATTTCTCTGGCCTTCAGGATTTCTCTGGTCTGGGTCTACATTGTTTGCAAATTGGATGTGGTCAAAATGTACCCAAGTCAAAACATATGCATATCTTTGTCAAAATGTACCTAGGTAAAACTACCCACCATCATGGTCAAAATGTACACACTTGCATGGTGTAAAGATACCCAAGTTTAAAAAAACTTTTACAGTGGAGAATCTGTTATTCTTTCCCGTTTAAACGCAAACGTACGCAAACGCAAAGTACTAAAACATAGAAAAGAACAACTTTTTGAAAATTCTGATAATTCTTGTTTATCTTGGTGGCAAACAGTTTGGAGCCTGATCAGACGCCTGGTTACCCGGCGTCTGATCTGGCTCCAAACTGTTTGCACTGCAAATAATAGTTTTAGCGTAAACGCGTTTATTGGGAAAGAATAACAGATTCTCCACTGTAGCATCATTAACTCATTCACCCCTGAAACTTTAAATCGACGATTCCAGTTTACAATTAAATCTAGTCCATTTTTTAATATTTATGTGTTAAATGATATGGTACATTGTATATTGTTTTGATATAACATTTATTATTATTTCATGTGTTTAAACCTAACTGAATTAGATAATACAAGTACATGTAGTTATTTTTGTAAGTATGAACGTTTAAATTGATTGATAGATGCATGGCTGAATAAATGGACAAAACGATGAAGTGAAGTGACGCTGCTTTGAAATAAAGATTGATCAAACTATGTACCAAGTAAATGAAATTAAGCTTTTTAAAATAATTACATGACATGCTATGTAAACCTTAATTGTGCTAACTTCAAGGATTCATATCAATGTATGCATTAGAAATGCGCCTAAAATAATTCCGAGTAAATCAATCTATCTCAGCATATCAATATTGGATAGGGTTGAGTGCAGCAATTTACTCCTGAAGAGATTACGACATCTGCAAAATCTGTCTGACATATCTAGAAATTTTGTCTTTCGAAATATTCTCCTTTATGCGATACACACTTCTTCAACTTATGAATACAGTAATTATCCTAAGTATTTGGACATACACTGGCCTGAGCAAACAGTGTAGACCTTGATCAGACTGCTCCTGAAGGAGCAGTCTGATCAGGGTTTACACTGTTTTCTTATCAGTTTGCATCTTTTGCACACATAACTGTGTGATATGAGTGACTTGTTCAAATTTTATGATAATTACAGAAGCAGGGATCCAGGTAAGGGGAGTATTTCAAAACCCAAAATCTTTATTTCTTCATTAAACCCTATGGTGGCACTACGCATTAGAATCGTCTCAAAGAGACGCCAGAGACGATACTAATGAGTAGTTACACCATAGGATTTGGTGCAGTATGAGTGAGAAAGTGTTGGGTTTGTTCAGATTACTCCCTCTTATCTGGAACCCTGGTGCAGCAGTAACGCAAGATGTCCAAATTTTAGGATTTTTACGGTTCAATTCTCAAAGCAAGACACGAAATACTCTTCCACATACATGTAGATAGTCCGAGACCATTTCGAACAAGGAATCCAACATTTCCATTAAATCTCGCCAGTCATAGTCAGTGGTATTTGGACCATTATTTAGAAACTGTATAAAGAAGTCACAAGTATCTCCAGAGTAAGTTCCATTAGGGTAAAGTTTCTTCACTGCCATAGATTCGGCCAAAGAACAGAGACCACTGTCCACGAAATACTGAAATTAAAACATAAAACATGTACAGTTGAACAATTCCACCTCGCCTAAGTAGAACATATTCTTATTTCAAAGTTAAAGCACTCTTTAGCCACTTGTTAACTTTAAAATATGAGTGTGTTTGACTTCAGCAAGTTAGGTTATTGAAATTCAACAACAAAATCAATTAGTCTTCCTTGTTCGTGATCTTAAATTCAAAGTTTATAGGTATTTAAACCCATTACCCCATAGCCTATTTCTAGTTTTGGAGACATGTGATCACTTAAAGCAGGATGAAAGTAAAGCAGAATGTGCCTTCGGGCACATTCTGCTTTACTTTCAGCCTGCTTTAAACCACTATCTGCTAGAATAAAGAAAATATTTCTTACAGCACATAATCATAACTGTATAAATTGGAACCATTTTCGTCAGTGGAGGAATAAATAAGATGTGTAGGTATATAGTAATGGGTTAAAGAGTAATTTACAGTAATGGGTTAAAGAGTAATTTACAGATGATGCTACTGGTAAAATTAGAAGAATAATTAACTCTATGAATGACAATCATTTTTAGATAGATGATTAGATAGATAGACAGACAGACAGACAGACAGACAGACAGACAGACAGATAGATAGATAGATAGATAGATAGATAGATAGATAGATAGATAGATAGATAGATAGATAGATAGATAGATAGAGATAGATAGATAAGATAGATATATAGATAGATAGATAGATAGATGGATACTCTTTTCATCAAATGGTAACATAATCAGAAGCCGAATCCTCATAGTGCAAAAACGGCTTGAAACCACACATGCATATTAAATATCAAAGCAATACCTCTTGGGACATAGGAGCTTTAAGTATTTTATGAAACCAAAATGCAGTTTTAAAACCAAAACACGCCCCTTAGTCAAGATCATGGTACTGGCGTCCAGTTTTTTGCCTGCATTGAAAGGTCTTACACATGCATATCAAATATGAATAAATACCTCAAGGTTCACAGGAGTTATAAGCATTTTTCAAAACCAAAATACAGATTTTGAACCTAATCACCAGCACAATTAAAGTTAATTCATAGAAGTTGTGAATACTTTCTTGAAAATGCTAATACGAACGAGAAGGGCACAGCAACAAGGAACGGGAATGCCAACACCATTGACAGGGTGACAACATAAGCTCTCCTGAACATTCATATGGCCAACTCAAAATAGTAACAATGACCTTGACCTTCAACACAAAAGCTAGAGATGCACACTCATTCAAGGTTTTGTTATATTTATCCCTTTCATGAAACGGAGAAATGAAGATGATAGAGATATAACAAAGATTGTAATATACAAACATAACACATATGGACTGAAATTTATACCCCCTTGCACTGTCAATACAAGGAGATAATAAAAGTCAGCATAATGGGACACTAGATTTATGTTTCTAGACATACATGTGCATGTATTATCAGCTTATACTCACCCTCAAGCCTTGCACAGCATCACTGTTATTAAGAACATTATACAACTGTGGAGAGAAATCTGCCCATGCATCGGACAGATCACCCAGTTGCTGTAGGTCTCTGAAGAAGTTCTGGGCCTGAAATTTGAAGAAAGAGTTGAACGGTTTTAAAGCCCTGAAACTTCATAATTATAGACAATTCCCTCTTTCAAAAAATTCTAGTTCATTTTTTACTATACTGAGAGAAAAAAGTTTAGTCAAACATTTAGGATGCAAACCACGTCTGCTGGGTACAATTTATCATTCATATTGCACAATGAAATAAGAAACTGAACTTCATAGAATAGAGAGAGACATCGACTGTGCTTTAAACATCTAGGTATAGGGAGGTAACTCCTCTTGTTTTGTAACTGCTTTAACAGTCATAACCGAGATTTCAGTCATGGTTTCCTCATGAAAGCTAGAAGTTGTGTTGGAAAAGGAGCCAGGAAAAAACTCCAACCTTTTGGAGAATCATTCTTTACAACTGTGTGTACCATCGTTCGTTGAAAATGTGATTTTTTTTAAATTACCTCCCATTGCATTGAAAATAGAGTGGATTTGAAACAACAATACTCAGAAACAAATTATTGCAACCGATATCTCTCAAAGCCATCCCCTTAACTGTTAACCTTACTTTATTTTCTGCTGTTCCATATTTATTTGATATTGCTTTCCAGACCTACACACAATTGGGAATGCTGTCTATGGGAAATCCCATGTTAAACAACTGTCTAAACTTTTTTCGCTCAGTATATTTTAATTGGGTTGATTTTTACAATATACTGCAAAATGATAAACAATTTAATGCAGACCCTGATAGAAGCCCTCTGATCTCAGTATACACTAATGTATAAGACATGTGTAGTCTTCATAGGTACAGTTTGTAAATAATGACATATATGTGTCACTATAGGTAAATGGGTTAAACTCCAGTATGCATACAAGTTATTGAATTGTAACATCATTTCCCTTTACCCCATACCCCGTTTCTGGTAAGCTGACATGACCCCCCCCCCCCCTCCCCCCCTAACCCCACCTGTTTTACGCGGGCAGACACATTCTGATTTACTTTCAACCTGCTTTAAGTAGTCACATATCTTCAACACTAGAAACAGGCTATGGGGTAATGGGTTAAAGGAGGTGGAAGTATTAAGGTTTAACCTTGGTATCTACTTAATTTACAAGCCTTTATGGATATGTTACAAGTCAAAGTTTCCCCAAAGGTACATATATAATTATATCACAAGTGGAAAAGTATTCTATCAATACACCTGGGGCTCGTTTAACTAAACTACTTACACAAAATTTTTGTGTAAGTCAAAATCGTTTAACTCTTATTTTTCAATCATAAACGTTTGCAAACAGCAAATAGCCAGATCAGAGGATACGCTAAAAGCGCCTCCTCTGATCTGGCTATTTGTAGCAAGTGATAATAAAAAATATAAATTAAAATTTAAAATTTTGACCTACGCAAATAACTTGCGTAAGTTGTTTAGTAAAACGGGCCACAGCTACACAAACACACACACAAGTGAGACATTTGACTTACATTGTCAACTATTTCTTCTGTTACGTTATTCTGGGGGTAGTACAGAATACAGCCTCGTACAAATGGTTCTATTTCGTTTACCAGAAACCGAGTTAGAGATCCTCTTTTCTTGAGCATGGCAAAAAGGTCTGAACATTCTTGTGCTGAAACAAACACAAGTATAGCATATTAACCCATTCCACCATAAATACGCCTTTTTACGCCTTAAATTTATTCCTCAACTGAAGAAAATAGTCCCAATTTATACTGTCACAAATAAAATTCGTAAGAAAAACTTTCTATATTGTAGCAGATAAAAGCTTAAAGCAGGCTGAAACCTGCTTTAAGTGATCATCTATCTTAAATATGAGAAAAGGCTATGGATTAATGGGTTAAAGAGACTATAAACAGAGACAAGGCACATAATTATGGACCCTTTCAGGAGTCCAGATCAGTGTCTGCAATGTTTATCATACTGGACCTTCAACAAAATGGAAGGGTCAACTAGCAATGTCTATTTAGCAGGCAAACATTAAATGTAGACCTGAAGCCCGTTTCCTAAAACTTCGTACGAAAAAAAGGGTCGTAAGTCAAAACTTTAAAATACATTTAATTTCTGATTTCTCTATCTAATCTTGTCTTGTGACATTTCTTTGGAATCGTCTTTTCAATAATAATTAAGACTTTTATAACCTGACTTACGACAACATTTGTCGTACGAAGTTTTATGAAACGAGCCCTAGCAGTTGTTCTGTGTTGACCCAGATCAGGTATAAATAACTTTATTGGGATATACCCACAAAACAGGCAACATTACATCTTACAGATTACTCAGAGTGCATTACCAACCATGCATGGTTTGTCTTAAAAACAGAATCTAAACAAAATAGAAATGTCATACTTTCAGCCTGCTTTAAGCTATTATCTGCTAGAATATAGAATATATTTCTTATGATTTTTATTTGTGACAGTATGAATTGGAACTATTTTCTTCAGTAGAGGAATTAATTAAAGGCCTAAAAAGGGTGTACTAAATGGGTTAATTGGTTAAATCTTTCAACATTGTAATGGATAACTGGTTTGAGTCTCAGATAATACTTACTTGTTTCTCTCGTACACCCTTTGTCCTTAGCCGTATCACTTAGTCTGTTTGGATTTAATGGCTTTCCTTGGTGTGGTGTGGTTGTTGGCTTTGTAGTTGTAATGGGTGGTTTGTCTGTTTGGATGTCTGGATTAACACGCAGTCTGTCTCTCTCTGACATTTCCTTAGCTTGACCCTCGTTCATGGCCAGAAAAGTCCCTGGTCTTCCACATATTAGATTGCCCAGTGTGCTGTACATGTTTGAAGACTGTGTCTGTACTTTGTCCACAGTACCTGGAAGCTGGTCATTTACCTGATCTTGTACCTGCTGGACTGTGTCAAACAAATCTCGAACTGATCTTTGTGATTCTGTATCAGTCTGAAGCTGTAAAAGAAAAGTCATATTTACATAAAAATTATATCCTGTAAATAAAACAAAACTCCTGGGCCAATTGCAGGGCCTTAGACAAGAGGGAGTAAATTGAACAAATTCAACATTTTGTCACTCATTATAGCACTAAATTCTATAGTGTTACTACTCATTAGAATCATCTCTTCGAGATGATTCTAATGAGTAGTGACACCATAGGGTTTAATGCAGAAGTAAAGATTTTAATTTTGAAAATTTAATACTCCTCTTATCTGGAGCTCTGATATTTACATATACTGTAAATAAAACAAAACTCCTCAGTCATGACTATTCAAAACAAGAAAAATTGATGGGTATTATGGACGGATTAGTTTAAAGCAAGATGAAAGACAAGAGCCGTATACGGCCCTAAATCGCTCACCTGGGACCGTTGATGTAAATGTAACATATCTTGGAAAGCTGATAAATTATGACAATAAGATTGTGCCAATTGCTGATTGGATGATGCTGAGTGCAAAATAGCTAATCTTAGGGTACTAAAGTTTAAGAGAAGATTTTTTAAGTTTTTTTTTAAAAAAATCTATTTTTAGCTCCTGTGACCTACATATATGCAGCGGGCCAGAACCATTTGAACAATATTGTTAAAGTATACCTCTAGAACTTACACCATGCCAAATATCAAAGCTCTAGCTATATTAGTTTCAGAGAAGAAAAGGTTTGAAGATTTCACTATATAACTCTATTTAAATTTGTGACCCCCGGGGCGGGGTTTTATTTTACCCCAGGGAAATAATTTGAACAATCTTGATGGAGGAACTGAAGGTGATGCTATGTGCAAAATATCTAAGCTCATGGTACTGTGGTTTAAGAGAAGAAGATTTTTTAAGTTTTTATTGAAAAAAATCTATTTTTAGCTCCTGTGACCTAAATATGCAATGGACCGGAACCATTTGAGCAATATTGGTAAAGTAACTCTAGAAGTTAAACCATGCTAAATATCAATGCTCTAACTATATTAGTTTCAGAGAAGAAAAGGTTTGAAGATTTCACTATATAACTCTATGTAAACTTGTGTCCCTCGGGGCGGGCCATTTTTGACCCCAGGGACATAATTTGAACAATCTTGATAGAGGACCTGTAGATAATGCTATGTGCAAAATATCTAAGCTCAGGGTACTGTGGTTTCAGAGAAGAAGATTTTTTAAATTTTTATTGAAACAATCTATTTTTAGCTCCTGTGACCTAGATATGTAAGGGATCGGAAATATTTGAACAACTTTCAAAGAAGTCTATATAAGGATCAATCCTGCCAAGTTTGGTTAAAATCCATCAAGTAGTTTAGGAGGAGATGTCGTTTAAAGAAATTGTTGACGACGGACGAACGACGAAAGACGGACAACAGGACGATCAGAATAGCTCACCTTGGCACTTTGTGCCAGGTGAGCTAAAAAGCAGACAGCTTCCAACAGAGCTTTCTGCTTCAGTTTCATTTATTTTAAGCACTGAAAACTATGTTTCATTTAGATGTTATGATACTATAGTTTACTTTATATTTCAGACATTCAAAACTGTATGAACAGGATCCAAACTTTTTGACACTGACTTTTCAATATTTCTTATGACAAAAACTTCACCCTTAACCCCATAGCCTATTTCTAGTTTTGAAAATATGTTACCACTTAAAGTAGGTTGAAAGTAAAGCTTTATTTTCAACCAAGCTTTAAGGTACAATCTGCTAGAATATAGAAAATAGATCTTATCATAATATATTCATAACTGTATGAATTGGAACTAATTTTTCTCAGTGAAGAAATAAATTAAAGGCGTAAAAAGGCATATTGATAGGGTAATGGGTTGTTGCGTGGCATAGTAATGCAGGAGGTTCATTTAGTAGCCTTCTGCACTACTATTGACCTGCATCTATAAAAAGTTGTCAAAAAGCATACTTACATCATTATACAGCTTGAAACCTTGTGTCAGTAGAGTAAAAGTCATTTCTCTGCCAATGTTTTCTACAACAAACATCTTCACCTAAAACGTGAAAAAGAGTATAATCTGAGCCAATAAATTAAAAGAAACAGAATCTGTTAGTGAATGATTATGGGTCCTTTTAGAGGAGAACTAGGGATGAGAGTTAAGCAGTCTCATTTACACACAAAAAAACCATGGAGACTGTATAATACAGAAAACCTCTCTATTACAACCAATAAATTGTGTGAATTATTATATACCTCCTGGAGCTTTCTGTTTTACTGTCACCTTGCTTTAAGTTATCACCTGTTTTTTATACAATCAATTAGCCTTCTTTTTAGTGGTCATTATGGAAAGGTTTTATACACTTTTTGTCTTACCTGCTGTAGGCAGAGGTGACACTTAGGGATCACTTTTTCCGTAATCTGTCTGTCCACCATCTGTCCGTCTTTCTGTCATAATTTTGGTGTCACACTTTTATTTTTGACTTTAATCATTCCTGTTCTACTGAAGCTTATCAGATGAAAGTTCTTTTATGGAGAAAGCTTGACAAGTGGATTTGAGTGTCTTGCATGAGGTTCATAACTCTTGCATCAATACTGTGGGAGTTATTCCCCATTTTCCCATTATCTTTTTCTGCAGATAACTTCTGCTTTTGAATTGAAATTTCATGAATGGAAAGAGACTGATGAGTGAAAAGGTCTTGCACAAGGTTCATAACTCTTGCATCAATACTGTGAGAATTATTCCCCTTTCCCACATTTGCTATATTTTCTTCCTATAACTTCTATTCTACTGAAATTTCCCATATGGTAAGAGTTTGATGAAAAGAAATGTCTCCCACATGGCTCATAACTCTTGCATACCATTAGAGTTACTGAGTGCTCCCTCTCTACTGAGCACCCTCGGAGGGAATCATTATAGGAAGGGAAAATGAAGATATGGCTAACATTTGCAAACAGCTTGAATCCAGATCAGAGGTCGTGTGACGCAGCGTCTGATCATCCTCATTCAAGCTGTTTGTCACTCGTCATTATATTTATTCCATCAAAATATCCACTTATATGTAACTTTAAGAGGAAAACAGTAGATGACAAGTTTAAGCAGAAAATATTACAGCAGTAAAAGCATTAGACATAATTGTCTTGTTTGAGGAACTGCAGCAAGGGTCGTTGTAAGGAGGGAGTTGTTGTTGGGAGGGAGCACTGTAGTCCTCTTTTCTACACTTTCTTTCCTGGAATATAACTTCTGCTATACTAAAGCTTTTCATTTTGGTTAAAACGATGCTTGCTCGCAGGGGAGTGAGGTGACATGTTTCCGAAGAACACCCTTCTAGTGAAACTAAGAAATGAGACCAAACTTTGACTCAAGAAAAGCAGGGCTCCAGATAAGGGGAGTATTTCAAAAACTAAAATCTTTATTTCTGCTTTAAACCTTATGGTGTCACTACACATTAGAATCGTCTCAAAGAGACGATTCTAATGGGTAGTAACACCATAGGATTTGGTGCTGTATGAGTGAGACAATGTTGGATTTGTTCAGATTACTCGCCCTTATCTGGAGCCCTGGAAAAGATACTGCTTGTACAACAAATATCTGACATTTGGTATCTAGTACTTACATCATCTTCAAAGACAGCCATATTGAAGTCTTGTCTCAAGTCATTGAACAGTGTTGCAAACTCTTCTGGTGACAGAGCACATAACTCCCTGTGTACTTCATCAGACACACTGTCGTTGGGAAAGACAAAGATTTCCTTCAGTCTCTGTTCATCACATATCTCTTGCTGAACATGATCCTCAAGATGATCTTGTGAAACAAATATATCCGGTAGAAAAGAATCTATGATTTCAATAATAAATCGTTGATCTGTACCTGACTGGAATATCTGGAATAAACAAGACACAAAATAGCAATAAGTATGATATGAACAAGAATAGGAAACAATTTGTATTTGAACAATCTACAAATTAATTCAGTAAAACCTCTCTATTACGACCACTAAAATGAAAGGTTAATTAGGGGAGAGCCGTAACTAATGTTGGTAGAACTTGTGGCTTGACCCGTTTTCATGCAATTTGAAATGAAATAAGGTTAAACTGAAAGGCTAATTGGAGTATAAAAGACAGCTGACAGCTTAAAGCAATGTGACAGTAAAACAGAAAGCTCCTAAAGGAGCTTTCTGTTTTATTGTCACATTGCTTTAATCAGTCACAATGTCATAAGCACCTAATAATTAGCCCAATTAAGTGGCCGTAATAGAGAGGTTTTACTGTAGAAACTGTCAGTATATTAACAGGCTTCAACAAGTAGAAACAATTTGTATAGTAGTAACAAACAATCAAGTTGACAAGCATACTGCAGAGGTCAACTTAACTGATATTATAAACAGCCTGGATCAAGATCAGATATTGAGCAATAATGTATTACTACAAGATAAGAGATACTAGTGTCTACAAATGTCCTAAATTACAAAGGCTGTTTAAAGGTATTCTTCATTTTTAAGCATTCAATCTAGCAACATACAGCAGGGCTCCAGATAAGAGGGAGTAAACTGAACAAATCCAACATTTTCTCACTCAATTCAGCACCAAATCCTATGGTGTTACAGTCGGTCACTCACTGTTACTACTCATTAGAGTCTCGAAGAGACAATTCTAATGAGTAGTGACTCCATAGGGCTTAATGCAGAAATAAAGATTTTAAATTTTGAAATACTCCCCTTATCTGGAGCCCTGAAATTACAGTCATACTTATATTAAGCAAGGGCCAAAGGAATGGTAGCATTAACAAAAGGGTACAGCCTAATGCAAGGTAAAACCAATAAAGAAAGATCCTACTGAGTTTCTGCATTACTTTTCTCCTGTATGTTAACACATTCAACCCTAGGGACAAGTATACTCGTCATTTACCAACAGTGTACCTGTGAGGATTATACTTGTCCCATGCAAACAGTGTAGACCCTGGTCAGAGGGCTCCTTAAGGAGCACTCTGACAAGGGTCTACACTGTTTGAAATATATTATTAAAATCAACCCTAAATAGTCAAAATTGGACTAGACTTATTTTGAAAATTGGAATTGTCCATTAAATGTTTCAGGGGTTTCTATATTGTAATTATGTTGCTATGTATATATTTTGCATGGGCTGGTGGCCTGGAAGCAATAAAATGTTAAAAAAAAAAAAAAGAGTTAAGCAGTCAAATATTTTTGAAGATTATTGTCTTTCTTCTTTCAGTGACTGCCTAACACATTTAGTTTGACTGTACTTTTATCAAAATTAAGAAATAATTATCAAATGAAAAGTTAAAGTTTGAAAGGTGACCAGTAGTGTATTTTTTTTCTTACCTGGTTTGTATTAAAAGTGGCATCATTAATGATAATCACATATGACTCCAGAAAAGAGAGAGTAAACTGAACAAATCTAACATTTTCTCACTCATTTCAGCACAAAATCCTATGGTGTTACTACTCATTAGAATCATCTCGAAGAGATGATTCTAATTAGTAGTAATACTATCAGATTTAATGCAGAAATAAAGATTTTATTTTTTAAATACTTCCCTTATTTGGAGCCCTGGACACATACCTGGTTTGTGTTGAAATTGGCACCGAGAAGCCAGTCTATCACAGAAGAGTTCAGTGGAAGATTCTGATCAACAATTTGCTGTCTTAGAACGGCTGGATCTATTAATGAATTGCCCAGTGAAATATTCCCTGTAAATACAAGATAAGATAAGTTGTATGTCTATATTGTTTGAGAACAGCTGGGTCTAGTGAAATATTCCCTGAAAATACAAGATGCAATATGAGATAAGTTGTATCTCTATATTGTTTGAGAACAGCTGGGTATATGAATGAATTACCTTGTGAAATATTCCCTGTAAATACCACAAGCCATCTAAGATAAGTTGTATGCCTATAGTGTTTGAGAATTAACAGCTGGGTCAAGTGAAATATTCCCTGTAAATACAAGATGCAATATGAGATAAGTTGTATGTCTATATTGTTTGAGAACAGCTGGGTATATGAATGAATTGTCTAGTGAAATATTCCCTGAAAATAACACAAGCAATCTAAGATAAGTTGTAGGTCTAAATTGTTTGAGAACAGCTGGGTATATGAATGAATTGTCTTAAGTGAAATATTCCCTGTAAATACAAGATGCAATCAGGGCTCTCGCTAGGGAGCGACTTGGGCGATTAAGTCGCCTTAATTGTTGTGATTTCGCCTTCTCGAAGATGCAGGGCGAAATTCACTTCGCCGAATAAACAGGGCCAATTAGCGGCTAGCCTAACTAATAAATCAATAAATCTGTACCCCTATCGCTGTCAGCTTTTGTTTACACAGCAGGGTGGGATAAACACGCTTCGATACACACCATTATGTATGTCAGCTGAAGGAGGTTACCTCTTAACCAATGAAAGCGCTTAAAACATCAACCAGCCAATCAGGGCGAAGTTTACAACAAGGATACACTCACTGATGCATATGGCGGCATGTTTGTTTTGATAAGCTTTAGAGGCTTTCGAAGTGATAATGACTGGCACTTAATAAACCTGTGGAGGCAATCAGCGAAGGGATCATACCCTTATCAAGTCGGCTCGATGATTGAGAAGGTATGCAGCATTAATTACTATATAAACAACCGTTGGTTACAAAGCAATAATTGTCACACTTGTGAAATTAAAACAATGATTACGTAGTTACTGCAAAAAAGACAAGCAGCTTGTAGTTATCGAATACAAGATCAGAACTAAAGTTATTTAAAAGAGAGAGAGAGAGGAGGAGGAGAGAGAAAAATTGCAGCTTGATTTGAATTAAGAGACAGTTGAATACGGATGTACACCTGATTTTTGGCTTTTAAAATTAAAAAAAACAAAACAAGAAATACGCTGATGTCATGATTTATTTAACTTTCAGATATTTCTAAACTCACTGGGATTTTATAGATACTCTGTACAATTATATTTTTCAGATCAACATCTCGAGTTTGAGGGAAAGATGAGTAAGGGACTTGGCTTGCTCTGAATTTGTTAGAGACACCATGCAACTACATAGCTTAAAGAAGTGACTATGCAGAATGAACCAGTGATGGGGATGTGAAATTTGCATCTAGTTCAACACTGTCCTCAACACTATGTACTACATACTTTGAATTTATGTGTTTTGGGTTTTTATATGAGTTGTTTGCATTAAATCTGAACAAATGTGACTGTCTATAGATGTTTTCTTTTAACTTAATCTCAATATTGCTTTGATTTTAAGTAATTAAAGCAACAAGTATGAAGTCATTGTTGACTGAAAGACCTGCTGCTTTAAGTACTGTTATCCCTGGTTCACTCTAGATAATATTGTAAGTAGGGTGTGATCCAATTCATTTGGCTGATAACGCAATGTCTCCCTTAAGTCTCTGCACTTCTCCCTATTTTCAGCTCAGAGAGAAGTCACTTCTCCCTAAAATTTTGGCCTAGCGAGAGCCCTGTGCAATATAAGGTAAGTTGTAGGTCTATATTGTTTGAGAACAGCTGAAACTGACGTCCGATTCATTAGTGCTTTACACTGCCAATAATAAGCGTTAAAGACATCGTGCCCGGGTTTTCTGTATCCCTCTCAATGGGGCTTCCAATTTACCCATAGATGGCAGAGAAACGGATGTTAACAAACAAAACAAGAATGCTAATTTGTGACATTTATGTGGAGGAGTAGATAAAGGCACCCTACGGCAGGGCTCCAGATAAGAGGTAGTTATTTCAACAAATCAAACATTTTATCACTCATTTCAGCACCAAATATGGTGTTACTACTCATTAGAATCGTCTCGAAGAGACGATTCTCATGAGTAGTGACACCATAGGGTTTAATTCAGAAATAAAGATTTTAGGTTTTGAAAAACTACCCTTATCTGTTGCTCTACATATATGTATGTGGATGAATACAGTAGGTTCAATTGGACATTGTCACCCTATAACACTTTCCCCCATAGAAGTGCATTTTAGAGCTTTTAAAGTTTGCCTCCATTGAAGAAAATAATTCCAATTTTTACAGTCATGAACATGTGCCATAAGAAATATTTTCTATATTTTAGCAGAAGGTAGCTTTAAGCAGGCTGAAAGTAAAGCAGAATGCTCCTGAAGGGGCATTCCGCTTTATTTTCAATCTGCTTTAAGTGGGCATGCATCTGTCTTCAAAACTAAGCAACAGGCTATGGGGTAAAGTGTTAAAACAATGTTCAAGGTAAATCATGCATGTTCCATTATGTAACTCACCTGTTGTGTTGCCGTTTTGAAGTTTTGGAAAGAGCTCAGCAAGAATGTTGGCATCATATAGAATATCAGATATGAGTTCAGAGTCAAAGCTGTTGGATAATATCTCCTCAAATTTACCAATGATTTTGGTGAAACTGAAAAAAAACAATAAAAAAAAAACACGTTTTAGTTAACAACATAGACCTAAATCAGTTCATGTCTTTGCAACCTCATCTACATGTACAGTCAAACTTCGATATCTCGAACTCGCTTACCTCTAACTTTCCGATATTTTGATACATGAATTATATTACTTCATGTTCGGTTTAGTCAAACATACCTGTGTTTCAAAGTTAAAACGTGGCTTAGCCACGTTTTAACTTTTAAAATACAGGTATGTTTGACATAACCGAGTTCGAGATATCAAAGTTCGACTGTACTTATCCTCTAATGATCAACCATGACACTGTCATAGTCTTGAAGAGACTTTATTTTCCTGTGGCATAATTACTCATGATATTTATGTTATTTACACATAAATGATTTAGAACTGTAAATATTAACCCTTTCCTCCCTGAAACCTCAAATGGACAAATTCTAGTTTTCAATTTAGTCTAATCCGTATTTGACATTTAAGGGTTGATTTTCACAGTATATGTCAAAAGGACAATCAGTGTAGACCCTGATCAGAGTCTACACTGTTTGCATAGGACAAGTATTCTCCTCACAGGTACACTATTTGCAAATAATGCATATATGCTGACTAGGGTTCAAAGAGTTAAAACATTTTGTGATCCTTGACATTGTTATTTTTTTGTCTCTCACTCAGATGGGATGTGTAAAGCAGTGCCATATTAGAGGGAAATAATTGAATAATGTTAAAGAAACGCATTAAAGACAGATGGCTGCTTGAAGCAGAATGAAAATAGTGCAATGGTACTGCTCCTGCTCTACATTCAGCCTGTTTTAAGCAGCCACCTGTTAAGATACAGAAAAGGTCTCCTAAGGTTTTTTTTACCTATAATTACATTCACCCTGTAAAGTCTTTATGTAATCCTATTAAATATATGCTGTACATCTGCCGATGAACCTACACTTCCGAACTGATTTTAGCCAGTTCGGAATACCCCGTGCTATTCGTGGACTTCTTCAAATAGACTACATCGGGCACTTAACACTAAGCTCCCAATTTGGTGGACGGTCATAATATTATGACACTAGCGGAGAGATACAGACCCATAGGTCGTTGCCATCGCGTTGCTATGTGTGTAAATGGGTTAAGAAAACAACCGCGACCTGTATTTTTAGAATGTGCTTTGGCAATAGATATTCAAGTTGCACTGTTATTTGTTTGCCTTGTAAGTCTTTTCCATTCACAGAGAGAAAGTTTACTGGAAAAAATCCTGAATTTTTAATACAGTTACAGTACATGTAGTGGGGACTACTTTCTCACCATATTTAGAAACTGGAATGGCTATTACATCGACATTACATCTATCAAACCTCTTTGACTGGTATATGATAAATTCTTATACAGAAAAACAAATCTGGCCAATAAACACATTAAATTGACAAGACAGAAAATATAAATATAAATATAAGGAATAAACAACATCTCTTTGCCGCTCATGACGGTATGACTACATTAGCTTCGCAGGGGGTAAATTCTGTAAACGCCCGAAGGGCGTTTTCGTTAAATATCCCCCCGAAGCTAATGTAGTCATACCGTCATGAACGTCAAAAATATGTTGTTTATTCCTATAATGAACAAAAGGTTTGATGTGTGTTTTTAATGAAGCAGAAAACTAAATACGCCTCTAATTGATTCCTCCACTTATGAAAATAGTTTCAAGTTATATAGCCATGAATATTTATCCTAAGAAATATTTTCTATTTCCTAGCAGATGGTAGCTTAAAGCAGGCTAAAAGTAAAGCAGAATGTGCCTCAGGGCACATTCTGCTTTACTTTCAACCTGCTTTAAGTAGTACCTTGTTTTAAAAACTAGAAACAGGCTATGGGGTAAATTAATGGGTTAATGTGGGGGAAATATAAACTTCTCAAAGACAGGAAATTGACAGAACATTGCAGAATTTCAGCTACAAAAGATTAGACCTAAATCTTTCACGGTGTCTAACTTTTAACATACCCTGCAGCATTAAAGGATCCTGCTACACCAGACAACTCATCTCCAGTGGGCGTCTCATAACACGTGTTGTTGAAAGTGCACACAAAGGACTGCAAAAATGGCAGAATGCCCGCAGATGGCATAGCTTTGCCATCAAAATGACCTGTCAATAGAAATAAACATTAACAAACCTATGGACAACAACAAAGTGTTGTTGAAAGTGCACACAAAGGACTGCAAGAATGCCAGAATGCCCGCAGATGACATAGCTTTGCAATCAAAATGACCTGTCAACAGAAATGAACATTAACAAACCTATGGACAACAACAAAGTGTTGTTGAAAGTACACACAAAGGACTGCAAGAATGGCAGAATCCCCGCAGATGGCATAGTGAACCCTGATCAGACAGCTCTTTAAAAAATGTCAATAAATGATATAAGCAATGGAAAAAAGGATTAATCCTTTCAACACTCAAAAGTAAATTATTTTTGGTTATTAGGTTCCCTTGTGGATCATTTTAGCTACCAAAACATGAACCAGTCTACTTGGAAATCTGGGTAGTAAAATGAATACTGCTTTAATCAGCAAACAGTGTAGATCCTGATCAGAGGGGCTCCTATAGGAGCCCTCTGATCTAGGTCTACACTGTTTACAAACGTAATGACTATATTCTAAAAAGGTCCATGGTGTTGAAAGAATTAACTCTTTACAATGCAGAATTTTCAAATTGCCTCTACCATGTTTTGATAAATGTGCATAGACTCAAGGAATTTGTTCATACGATATCAAAGTATGACAAGGCAAGCACTGATTTGAGGTTCCTTCAAGAGCCCTGTGGTCAAAGTATACAAGTTATTTGCAAAGGGTGCATATATAAGTAGTCTCCAAAATATAGTTACTACTATTTATACAGTAAAATATCTCTATTACGACCACTAAAAGAGAGGTTTATTGATTGTATAAAAGACAGGTGACAGTTTAAAGCAAGGTGACAGTAAAACAAAAAGCTCCTAAATGAGCTTTCTGTTTTATTATCACCTTGCTTTAAGCAGTCACGTCTCTTAAACACCTAATAATTTACACAATCTAGTGGTGGTAATAGAGGTTTGAATGTATTTAGTTTATGGTTATCTAGACTACCTCTTCTTTTCTTACAATTACAGTCATATTTTATGTATGACTGTTTTGGGTTCAATAATACAAAGAAAAACCTGTAGATTCCTATTGAGTCTTTACCCCATAAATACATCTTTTTAATTCATTTCTTTACTGAAAGAAATAGTGCTTAATGTATCACGAGAAATATTTACTATATCCTGACAGATCATAGCTTAAAGCAGACTAAAAGAATGCACCTTTGAATGCATTCTGCTTTTCTTTCAATTTTCTTAAGGGATCCTCTATCTGCAAACTAGATACAGACTATGGGGTAGAGGGTTAGCAATATTTATTTATGCTTTTCGGTGGATTACCACGATATAGCAGTGGATGATCACTTGGTAATCCACTGCAGTGGATTATCACCAATCGCTTTTATTATGAATTTTCCCCGTAGGGCTCCCCAAGAATCGTAGTCAATCGTGTCTTATCGTTAAATTCCGGCAGTCCGATTTGTCGCGAACTACTCACCGGAAGAGCACGAATCCAAACTCGGGAGCAACGAAGTCATTCGGATGACGTCATTATACCGCCAACTGTTGTCACGCGCATGTGTTCGACATAAAACGTGGGGCTCAACACGGGATAAATAATGTACGTTCGCTTTCAATTTTTAAACAATTTCGTTTAAAAAGTGGCTTAAAAGCATAAATAAATAGAATAACTGTGTTTTTTCAGTGTAAGATCGAATTTAATCCATTTCGTGAACATCAGACTGTTATATTTTCACTCGTGGCTTCGCCACTCGTGAAAATATAACGTCTGATGTTCACTCAATGGATTAAATTTCGATCTTACACTGAAAAAAACAGTTATCCTCTATATCTTTGAGGAAGTGGAACAGTAATCAAAGACAGGATCAGAGAAATAATGCAGAAAGCTCCTCTAGGAGTTTCTGCATTATCTTTATCCTGCATTTAGCAAACCACCTATTCCTATTAACCCTTAGCCCGCCAAATAAATTGTCGTCTGCTATATTTCTCGTCTGCTACAAGTTTCAAAGTGCTTCAAAGTTGCTCAAAATTGCTGAAAATGTTGTCCGAGTGTCAAACAGCTTGGATCCGGATGAGACGCCGAGTTACTCGGCGTCTCATCCGGATCCAAGCTGTTTGCATATGGAGCTATAGTCGTGAGTGGCAGGCTAAGGGTTAAAGAGACTGCTAATAGTCATCATATTAAATGGTTGCTTCATACAGGTTTGAATTAATAAATAAATAAATGCATTGTATTCTTAAGTACAGTGAACCCCACTCTATTATGACCACAAAAAAGAAAACTAATTGATTGTATAAAGGAAAGGTGGCGGCTTCCCGTCCAGAATACTTCCATGGAAACCCTGGAAAAACCCCGGAATACTGAAACCCCGGAGTATTTAACCTACTGTTCCGGGGTTTCCAGGGACTTCGAAAAATTTGAGCAGTCCCGAGTTCCAGGGAAACCCTGGAAAAACCCCGGACACCCCGGAATACTGTTCCGGGGAAACCCCGGACACTCCGGAATGAGATTCCGGGGAATCATGGTAAAAGGCCGGACACCCCGGAATTAACTTCCGGGGAGACCCCGGAAAAACCCTGGAATGTGTTTCCGGGGAGACCCCGGAAAAACCCTGGAATGCGTTTCAGGGGAGACCCCGGAATGAGATTCCGGGGAGACCACGGAAAAACCCCGGAATGGGTTTCCAGGGTAGCCCTAAAGAAAAAAGACCCCAACCCCTTTTTTAAAAAAATTGGGTTGCTGATTTCAATTTTGAGAACAAAATAGTGTTTATACAGTTGAGAAAATGTGACAAATGAAATGTGAATTAAATGTCTCTATAAGACAGAAGCTACAAGGTTGTCATTAAGATTTGGCTGAACAGGCTTGTTTTGACTTATGAAATTTCTCAAAAACTATGAAAGGTATTAACTTGAAACTTTGAAAACATGTTCAGTATTAAAAAGGCAACTCATTGCAACAAGGCGTGTTGTTCTGGGATTTGTCATTCAAGAGTTATTGCCCTTTTAAACTTAAAATTTGTCATTTGAAATATCTCCAATATAATAAATAATTAAAAAGATTATGACATATCCTGTACGAAAAAGTCTGAGCAAAATGCAACCAGATTCTGTATAGAATACAATTGACAGAATATGTACAGAAAATATTGGGGTTCTTTGAGCGAGTAATGAACCAGAATTCTATTTTTTAGATTTTTTCAATAATGACATTCACAAAGAATAAAATTTGTACAGAATTTTTGTGAAATATTTAAATTAAGTCAATATGACGGCGATTTTATATATGAGCAGTAATTTTAGTACTAAATAAGGCAGATTTTATTCCGTGCAGAATAAAATCTGTACAGAATAAATTCTGTGAATGGTGGCAATTGTTTTGGTGTGGTTGTTAATGAATACAGAGTCATGATTTTGCTACAGGACAGTGCAGTTTTATAAGTATTAAACAAAAAACAATCCAAACATTGAAATAATATAATTGGTCAACAATTTCCGTCATAAATATATAATCAGTCAACATAACTCTTTAAACACCATGGGTCTGTTTAAAATATACATATTACATTTAAAAACAGTGTAGACCAAGATCAGAGGGCTCCTATAGGAGCCCTCTGATCAGATATACGCTGTTAGTGAATAAGCACCAAGTATTTGTTAAACTACCCAGAATTCAATGTAGCATAGTTTATGTTTTAAGTTTTGGTAACTAGAAAGATCAACAAGGGAATGTAATAACCCACAAGAATTACTTAGTGTTGAAAGAGTTAAATCAACTAACTAAAAACTTCACACCGATTAATATACACGAAGTAATGTCCATTTCCTTTCTCCTGCTGAATATTCATGTGTGTATAAAACCACCTACTATGCATACTATGACCTGAAGTTCTTAACAGTTATAACTATTACACTGGCTAATTAAACGAGGATTTTTTCACCAGGAAAGAGAGTGCAAAACCACTTAAGATCAGACAAACCCTATCAGAAAATCATATAGACCTTGATCAGACAGCCCATACAGGATCTGTCTGATATAGATCTTCACTGTTTTCAAATAAAAAAACACAAATATAAATCATTTAGCAGATTTGGGTTAAACAATTGAAACACAGTCTAGAGTAGAACAATTTGTGAGACAAGTGGAAACTGCTTTTTATCTACCACCTTCAGACTAACATTTAAAATACATGTATACAGGCAAAAACATAGTCTATCAATTCAGATATTACTATCAAATATGAAGCTGAAAACATTGTGGCAAAGGAGATGAATCATTTTAATGGATTATGCTGTCTGCTGTAATAACACAACTAAATAGTTAAAAAGCAGTTTAACCTTTTCTCACATTTTCAAGTCAAACAAGAAAACGTATATCAGGCATCCACGGAGTTGTATTTACGGTCAAAGCAGTCTTAATCACTAGATTCACGTTAAAACATGTAAAACTGCCATCACTGTTCCTTGTCAGACTGTTCTTTTTTATTTGTTCCTCTGATCTAATATGTGTTTATGTCCTCAAGTTCAAAAATGTTTTCGTCTTTTTCTTTAACCCTTTACTCCATAGCCTGTTTCTAGTTTTGAAGACAATCACCACTTAATGCAGGCTGAGGGTAAAGCAGGTTTACTTTCAGGCTACACTAAGCTGCATGCATCCTGAATATAGAAATTTTTTTGGAACGCATTTACTTTACCAGTCCCCAAAAAGTTTGGGAAATAATGACATATATATAGAACGCCTGTGAGAAATAAGCTATCTTGGAAAATATGGGGTTTCGTACCTTTTTAAAACAGAATAACCCCCCCCATTGATTCTTTGTACTGAAAGTTAAAATTGTGGTGTGTTTACTCTTGCATGGCAACCTGTTATTAAGACAGATTGTTGGGACCGGCAAAGTAAACTCTATCCAATATTTCTTTATATACATGGCTGTATAAACTGAAACCATTTTCTTCAATGGTGGAATAATTTAAATGCAAAAAAAGAGGATTTATGGAGTAAAGGGTTAAGATGGCTTTTTAAATGGTGAGTGGTAGCAGGGATATTTTATGATATTCATAAAATATCCCTGGTGGTAGGTATGTTTTCACTTTCACTGAAATTTTGTGAATTGGCCATACAAACAACTGATCAATGAATTTGCCTTTTCTTGTCCGTTAAGGTAAGAATGCATTCTGCATATTGAACATTCAGTTAAAACTTTTGAATTTGGAAACCTTTTTCTTGTGTGCGTGTTTTAGATACTAGCTTTTCTGGCTTTTAAGTGCTGTTCTCATGCAAGTAAATTCTGTCATCTGGCTGGAGTTCTAAGGCAAATCGACCTGGCTGAAATTTTCGTCTTTGCTGCATACTGAACAAATTCCACAACAGCATGATTTTTACCGAACAGGAAGAAATCTCCTGAATGTTCCCAGTGTCAATACTAATGTCTATGACTCTATCACATCTGAGATTGATTCCCAAGCAGAATTCTCCAGGATAAGTCTGTCATCTAGAAAAGAACCAAAAACATCTTCTGCATACCTCCTCGCGGACCAGAGCAGCACATAAGTTGCGTTTTGCTACCCTACGGCCTTAGCACCGCCACGGACGGTCATAAGTTCAGCTTCTTCCCGCGTACCATTCCGTGTGGAACAGGCTCCCAGCAACTACAGCTGAGGCTCCTTCTTTGGCATGTTTCAAGAAGGAGCTCTCCACTCTCTCCATTTAAATGTACTAAACCAACCGCCGGTAGACTCACATGACGAGAAGGAGCTGTGCCAGCGGGGTTTCGTACCCCCAGCAGGTCCTCCCAAGCTCAGGATTGGTCTTACTCAGATGAGTTGAAGTGGTTTGGTGACACTTTCTCTTTTTGTTACTTTGTATGTGCATTTCTTCAGTTTTCTTGTCCGTGTCTTTTTCTATCTTTCTCTTTATTTTTCTGTCTGTGCGCCACTGCAGTATTCACTGTATTGTCAGATTTTATGACAGTTCAGTGCAACGATGTAGATGAAGATCTAGATTCTCCTAAAATCTACAATTAAAAAAAAACATGAATATACGTTAGAACTAGATGACAGATTTAATCAATAAATAATTCGATGTCTCTGATCACAGGTAAACGGTGCGTTGGTCTACAACAACAACACCCCCCCCCCCCCCACACACACACACACACACAAACATCATCCAAATAAATATCATGAAATTAATTTTCTTAAACCAACAAAATGTGTATGAACTATGATACCAAAAAAATTGTTGGTTTAAGAAAATGAATTTCATATTTTATGGGGGGGGGGGGGTCGTACACCAACGCACCGTTAACCTGTGTCTCCGATATGTTAATTAATATTTCGGTGTCTTCAATATATAACTATTAAATTATAAAACCAGATACGATTTTTATATCCGAAAATGTGAATGTCCGAAATGGTACGTAGAAACGTACCTTGTCACTAAAAGTTAATCATTTCCGGTTTTCAATTTATGATTTATTTCGGTCTTCAGAATTTAAATAATTGCAAACACTTCTTAAAAATAAGTTCTTATACTAATTAAGCAATAAACAAGATCGTATTTTGCAAAGAAACTTGCATAATTACAAAAATATTAAGATATTACGGTGGGGTATCGGGCCCAGCTAAATAAATCTACGTCGCTCGATCACGCCCAGATTGTTTGGTCGAATTAAACGTTTGTATCGCTAATATTAATTATTTTTGCGATTTATATAAACATTCATTAATAATTATTGTTCTTTCTGTGCAAGTTTAATCTGGAGACAGGAATTATTTGTAGATTTAGCCGTTTTCATTTGATCCGATCGGTCGGCAAACTACGAAAACAACAACAAACTTGACAAAGATACAGAATCTTATTCGACCTTTACGATGTTGTAACTCGTAGAATTCGCACTGTGTGTGCATCAACATTTTGTACTAGATCTAGATCAAGCCTATATATGTGACCGACAACATCGTCACGATTCTCCAGACATTGCACAGAGTTCAATTGTACAACAGTGTGAACACTGATCGGCGGCCATCTTTCGCATTGCGTTTCGTACAGTAGAAATTCAAATTTTCATTTAGCCAGGGACGTGTTAGTTATGAATTGATTAAAGCGAATTATATACCATTTTAAAGCTTAAACAATGCAGAAAACATCGGTATGTATGCTTAATATATTTACCTGCTGTACTTTGTACAAACGGTGGTTTTGTTTGGGGTTACAACCCAGTCCTGTTCTCTATCGGTTAGAAAATTTAAACTAGCCGGTGCATCTCATGTTTACTTCAATCTGATTGGACGAAAACCACAGTACATCTACAACGTAATGACTCATAGGCCTACAGAGATACAGTTGGACCTAGATCTACTTGAATTTAGACACTGTTAACATTAGTCTATCCATCTTCCTAAAGCAAAACCCCATGTTGGGACCTATACAACAACAACATGGCAACTGTTCGAAATTCTATATGCAATATGAGAATAATGTAATGTCTGTCTCCAAGTAGATCTAGATCTAACATTTTCTATGTCTATTTTTTCAAACTCTGTCAAACTCAAAAAATTTTAAGATCTATAGATCTAGAATCTACTATTTTTTCTGTCTTGTAAAAATGTTATTTATACTAGTGTAAAAATTCTGTGTGATGAAATATAATTTAATCTGACCGAGACCTAGATCTATTATTGCAGCAATTAAACAGATTTTTAAACCCATCTATTATGAGACACCTGTTGTGTCAATTATCCATTGATCCAAGTGCAGAAAACAGGAATTCTGTCTTAAAATTCTGTCCAGATTTGGTACAGAATCGGCTTATAGACTTTTGGTACAGGATAAAATAATGTAGATCTATAGAGCTAATATACTGATATTGTTTTTAATTTTCACCTCAACTGCATGGACTTCAAATTTTTTCTAAGTTCTATAATCCATGGTAATCTCTAAATGATAAATAACTTTCCAGCCTAAAAATTTATCTAAGTTCTAGATCTACTAAAGTTTTTATTTTCTCAAATAATTTATATTGCATTATGTTTGCGTTTTCGTTTGTATTTAAAAGGGAAAGAATAAAATCGTCTCTACTTTACTGTATATAGATGATCAAATTTAATTTTGTTCAAAGTTTAGCACTTTTTGTTGATATTAAAAGCCATTATTAACTGTAAATTTACAAATTAGAAATTATATATCAAACTGAATTTTTGTGCTTATATCATAAATCTGTAGACAATTCTGACCATTTTGATACCCATATTGACCATAATGATGTAAACTAGTTATGCAGGTTTTTTTCAAAAAAAGGGGACAATTTTGGACTTAGTCATTTTCCCCTAGAAAAGTCTTGGAAATGACTAAGTTATTATTTTCCGCGCTTTTTCCGTGGTAAAATTTGTCTAAGTTTTCAAATAGCATAAAAAAGACTGCTCAAAATTTCTATGTTCTACTTTTCCGCACTTTCGAATTTCTAAGTTCTACTTTTCCGGGGTATTTCCGCCCTTTCCCCGGACATGCAAATGACTTTCCGGGGTTATGTTTCCGGGTTGTCCGGGGTTTCCGGGGTCTTAGATCTTCAAACCTTAAATTTTTTCCGCCCTTTCCATGGGTTTTCCGGGGTTTTTCCGCATTCTTACAGAGATTTTCCAGGGTTTCCCCGGAATCTGTTGACTTTGTCTCGAAAAACCCCGGAAGTATTCTGGACGGGTTAAAGCATGATGAAAGTAAAACAGAAAGCTCCAAAAGGAGATTTCTGTTTTTAATTCACCTTGCTTTACTTAAACAACCACCTGTCTTAACCCTTTCCCCCATAGCAGCGACTTTTAGCGTATTTAATTTATTCCGCCGCTGAAGAAAATAGTTCCAATTTATACTGTAACAAATAAGAATTATAAGATATAGTTGATATATTCTAGCAGAAAATAAGGCGCATTCTGCTTTACTTTCAACCTGCTTTAAGAAGTCACATATCTTCAATACTAGAAACAGGCTATGGGGTAAAGGGTTAAATCACCAACTTCATGTAATTAAAACAATTCAGTGGTCATAATAGAAGGGTTAACTTATTTCTTGCAATATCAGGAGCAGTGAACATGAAACATCTTGTCTTACATTCTTTGTGCCTGAATTTGAGGTCTGGTTTGGTCATCCTCACAAGCAACAGGATCAGGAACAGAGCTAGAGGGAACAGAATCTCACACACGAGGCGTACCTGACAATACAACAGTAACAGTTAGTTCAGTCATTGATCAGCAATCAGTCTATTTATAATAACCCTTACCCCATAGCCTATTTCTAGTATTGAAGATAGCTAGGTGATCACCTAAAGCAGGTTGAAAGAAAAGCAGAATGCGCCTTAAGGCGCATTCTGCTTTACTTTCAGCCTGCTTTAAGCTACCACCTACTAGAATATAGAAGATATTCACGACTGTATAAATTGGAACTCTTTTCTTTAGGGGAGTAATAAATAAGAGGCCTAAAAAGGCATATTATGGGTTAATGGGTTCACATTAATCACAGTCTAGTGGTCAAAATAGAGAGGTTTTACTGTATTTTAAAGCAATATAAAAGTAAAGCAGAATGTCCCTATAGGATAACTTAGATTTATTTTTATCAAATTTTAACCCATTACTCCATAAATATGCTTTTTAATGCACTTAAAGGGACTCGCAACCGGATGGTGTTCTTGTCAAAATAAAATAAAATACTCAAATAAAAGCAAATTTGTGGCATTATTTGGCTTTTGACATTAAAAAAATATGATCAGTCCAAAAAACGTCTCAAGAATCGTCACCGAATCTTAGTTTTTGAGATATTTTCCATCGTTTTTCCAAAGCGTTAGCTAACGGTATAGTTGTTGTTGTTGCTTCTCTACACGGGGTCAGACATAAACCCGAGCCAAATAATGTTCTATTAATAGCTATCATTGAAGTACGTTAATTCCCTACCATATATATAGAGAGCGTCCGTAGCCGAGGGCGTAAAGGCGATGCCTCATTTTTCATTTTTGTCTCCGCATGGATGGTCACGGGTTCAAATCCCACCAGAGCCTCTTCTTTTTTTTTTTTTGGAAATGCATTTTTTAACAGAATTTATTATCCTAAACTAAATTTTACCCATTTATATAAGCATTTGACATATATTTACAAATTACTATTTTTAATGCTTGATCCGGTTGCGAGCCTCTTTAAGTTATAATCTTCACTGAAGAAAATAGTTCCACTGTATACAGAATGAATAATTGAATATTTACCACAAGCAATATTTTCTATATATCATTCCAGATTATAGCTTAAAGCAGACTGAAAGTAAAATAGAATGCACCCTAAGGCACATTATCTGCTTTACTTTCAACTTGCTTTAAGTGGCAACCTGTCTAGAAACAAACAATGAGGTAATGGGTTAAACAGCCGCTGGAGAACAATGAAGACATGATCCTTCCCAATAAATGAATATATGCTAAAAGTATTATTTCCATTGCAAACAGGTTGACCAGTTGCCGGGTCACAAGGTCAGGCTCCAAATTGCTTTCCACTTAGATAAGTTACATATTAAGTCAAAATTGTTAAAAAGTTGTCCTTTAGGAGGAGCTTTCTGTTTTACTTTCATCCTGTTTTAAGTTGTCATCCGTCTTTTCTACAATCAATTAGCTTGATTTTAATAGTTGTAATAGATATATTTTACTGTTTAACTCTTTGCATGCTAGCGGCGGATATATCCACCACAGTGATTGCCTTTGCAAACAGTTTGGATCCAGATGAGACGCCGCATAATGCGGCGTCTCATCAGGATCCAGACTGTTTGCCATTCAGCCCCTGAATTTAAAATTTGTTTTGGAAATATAATTTTAGAACAGTAGCAGATGACATATGTTGCAGACGAAAAAATTACCCAGCATGCAAAGAGTAAATAGAGATATTTTACTGTTTAATAAAATTTAATTTTAGACAATCATTGTTTCCCACCTTCTGCCTCTTTCTGTGTATGTAATTTTTCCACAACAGTAGCTTGAGTTGATTGAAGAACCCCATGGTGGCTTCTGGCAGTCCCCTTTCAAACTGTCATATACAAATGCTAACAAGATTCTGGATCTCCTATAAGTATTCAAAAGAATCAATATACCAGCTGCTTCACAGAAAAAGGGGTTCGGAACTATAATTTGCATATACATGTAATTAATTACTAACCACAAAAAGTAATGATTAACTAAATGCAAACAGTTTGGAAACTTTGGATCCAGATGAGACTGTGATTAATGTGGTATCTCATCAGGATCAAAACTGTTTGTCACTTTGGCTCTATTTTAGTTAGGAAATTTTTTTAAATATCTATTTCACATAATCTAACAACAGAATACAATAATTGTTAGACAAAAATAAAATAGCATGCAAAGTGTTAGAGAACTACATTATGAATATAAATGCGGTCCTTATTCAAACCCTTGAAGACTAAATATGTACATGTACATTATAAAATAATAAAATATGCTCTTGAAAAATGTCTTTTTTTTTAACAAATGAACTCTGTATTTTATATATTTGAATTGTATAAATACATTTAAAATGACAAAGTGCTTGGATGCTGCAGGTCAAACATTCTGCTGGGCCTAATTAATCTGGATCAAAATTCTGTAATACCCTCCACCGGTATTAAAAAAGTTAAACAATTTTCTTGGTCTCCTATGGGTTTTAAAATCAATTGATATAATTACAAGCTGCTTCACTACACAAAAAAACCCTTCCCATTACAGTTACATGCAGTCCTTATGTCATGCACAAATGTTACCACTTTTTATTCCAAATTTGTCATTTGCACAAAATGCCATTGACTGATATTCCGAACTTCACCCTATCTGTGTAGAAATACTATAAAGAATGAAAAACAGTTTGGATCCTGATCAAGCATTATATTTTGTGGGAGCTGATCTGGATCAAAACTATTTGCAGAAGTCTTCAAATATTTTTGTCCAATATGCAATGAGCTAATCAAAATTCTGGGAGATATAAAATCAATTAAGATGCAAGCTGCTTCACTCAAAACAGGTCTAAATTTGATTGGAGAACCGCCATTGCGGAATCATGCAGGCAATCTTACATTTAAAAGATATAAATTCAAACAATACACAAGCTGCTTCACGGGCAAAAGGGTTTTCCAGAAATTGCAAATAGCTCAGACCCAGATCAGCTGTTACATTGGAAACCCGATCAGGGGTCTCACAATCTGCAGATGCTGTGTATAGATATACTGTTGTTTTCCTACAGATGACTACCGATAGCCACTTGATCCATTTAGCTGGTAAAGATAAAAGAATCAAATATAAATTTAAAAGATATATACATGTACACAGGTAATCTCTGGAACAGACGGAAGATTAGAATCAAACAGGTAAAAATTCTACTTTTTATTTTAGGATAAGGGTAGGTGTACGTTTTTCAGCATTAACCCATTAACCCATAGCCTGTTTCTAGTTTTGAAGATATGTGACCACTTAAAGCAGGTTGAAAGTAAAGCAGAATGCGCCTGACGCATTCTGCTTTACTTTCAGCCTGCTTTAAGCTATTAGCTGTTAGAATATAGAAAAAATACATATATTCAAAATTGTGTAGATTGGAACTATTTTCTTCAGTTTGGGAATTAGTTAAAAGCGTAAAAAGGCATATTTATGGGGTAATGGGTTAAGCTGTCAGCTATATATAGATAACTAATTCTAGAAATTCAGAAATATGTGTTGTAGAGGAGTTTTACTGTATATGCCAGACCTTGTGTGTTCAGAAATGGAACATAAAGTGTAAATATTCAATTCAAAATGCAAATTAGAAAATACCCTATCATTTACCTGGCACCAGATAAGAGGGAGTAATAATTGAACAAATCCAACATGTTTTCACTCATTTCAGCACCAAATCGTATGGTGTTACTACTCATTAGAATTGTCTCTTCGAGACAATTCTAATGAGTAGTGACACCATAGGGTTTAAAACAGAAATAAAGATTATAGTTTTTGAATTACTCCCCTTATCTGGAGCCCTGCCCTATGCAAATTCAAGAATGACTTCAAGTTACCTATGGATTTAACCCTAAGACTGCTGACTTCTTTTCTTAAAAAATGACCAGTTAACCCATTAACCCATAAATACTACTTTTTACGGCTTTGATTTATTCCTCCACTCAAGAAAATAGTTCAAATTTATACAGTAATGAATATGTATCATAAGAATTTTTTTTTTTTATATTCTAGCAAATGGAAGCTGAAAGCAGGCTGAAAGTTAAGCAGAATGTGCCTTAAGGCACATTCTGCTTTACTTTCAACCTGCTATAAGTGGTCATCTGTCTTCAAAACTAGAAACTGGCTATGGGGTAATAGGTTAACATGAAAGGAGTCCTCTGGTCACTGTCTGCATTCATTGTAATAATTTTAAAAGCCTCTTAAAAATCAACAATTAGAGCCCTCTGATCTTGGTTTATACTGTATGCAAAGGATAAAATATTAGGGTTATTGTTATTAGTTAATATGCAAAAAAACCCATAATCAAATATTGATTTTGCAGTGTTTAACCCAACATCCCTTAGTCTGTTTCTAGTTTTGAAAGCAGTTCAACAGCAGATTGACACACTTTTTATCTGTCTGAAGCCAAAGGGCATAAACTTTTAATTTCATCAGTGAATCCAATAGGGATTTTTCAAAACTCACTTTTCACAATTGGATTATCGATTCCTTTATGGTAAAACATTAATTACTGATAATTATTCTGATAGAGACACAGGGCTGCCATAAGTGACATGAAAAATCCTAAGATTTCCAAACTTGTACTTTTCAAGTGCGATTTAACGAATCGTACCTTTACCCATTAGCCCTTTTCTTGTTTTGTTGACATGCAACTACTTAAAGCAGGCTGTAAGTAAAGCAGAATGCGCCTTAGGGCGCATTCTGCTTTACTTTCAGCCTGCTTTAAGCTACTATGTACTGGGGAAAAATCCGGAGATTTAGGAAAAATCCGGAGAAATGGCAGCCCTGGAGACATAAATTCAACAGAGAATTGCATAGAATTGCTTGCATATCTTGGAAATACATCTGCTAATGCAAGAATATATCAGCATGACCGAACCTTACTGTATTCAATTAAAGTATCTGGGGCCGTTTCATAAAATTTTGTACAACAATTGTTCTCATAAGTCAAAACTTTAAAATACATTTATTTTCTGATTTCTTAAGCTAATCCTGTCTTGTGACATCTCTTTGGAATCGTCTTTTCAACACAGGATTAGATGGAGAAATACATAATGATTGAGACTTTTATAATCTGACTTACGACAACATTTGTCGTACAAAGTTTTATGAAACGGGCACAGCTAATATAGTTATTTGACCCTTTCAGAGACAATATTGAAATACGCTTTAAAATGTTGGCCAGGCTCCATGGTTATAGAACATTTGAGAAAAGGCATATCATTCTGAACCTTGAGAACTATGGGGCAACATTTTACTTTAATCAATCATCAATGAGTTTTCTTACGTAACAGTACCAAAATATAACCCCACCCGCTATGAATAGTGTTGCTGGACACAGACAGTGCTATGCGGTATATTTTAGGACGCACGCGGTTTCTTAGGCTGTTTAACATCTGTGTCAAAATTTAAATGTTTTAAAATACATTTAAAAAGAAAAGCAAATTATTGACCTTTGACTATTCATGGTTGCTGTGCCTTCAGACAAGGAATAAAAACAGACTCCGTGCTTCAGAATAGCACAGCAGACGACAAAAACCTATCCGGGTATTTTGGGGTGTGGCAGACACGTTGCGCACGCATTAAGGAAACGGTGACAAAATCAACTTAATTTAAAAAAAATACAAACGAACCATGCATTTATATGATTATGACCCAAAAGAAAAAGTGTCAATTCCGATGATAATGATGACAATTTGTATGTATAGCTAATGAAACAAATTCCTTGTCTGCAGCTTTATTTTTTATGCGAAATGCAGGCCAAGTTTTGCACGGATTGACGTGCTTAGAAAAGTTTGAGCGAGATTAGCCAAATCTTATCAAGTTGCGATCTGCAGACCAAGGGTTAAGGCTATGCTATATTTCTACCAGCAACATTGTAGGTCTAACTATCTAATCTACTATAAAACATACTAGAGTAGTAGACATACAGCAAGAAAGGAACAGAAATGAGTCGTGTCATGAGAAACCAGAATGGTCGCATTGAACTGTTTGAACAGTGTAGACAAAGACACGCGGCCTTTGGTCTGAACCAACCCTGTTTGAAACTTACAAACATCCGTTCTGTACTTAGTTCCCTAAACTGTGAGATAGTTTAGACCTGGATCAGACATAGACAGCTAGGCCTGGTTTGCACTATTTTGTCGGATGCAAATCCAGGGCTGCCATAAGTTGACATGAAAAATCCTAAGATTTCGAAATATGCATTTTTCAAGTGAGATTTTACGAATCGTACCTTAACCCCATAGCCTATTTCTTGTTTTGTTGACATGCGACTACTTAAAGCAGGCTGTAAGTAAAGCAGAATGCGCCTTAGGGCGCATTCTGCTTTACTTTCAGCCTGCTTTAAGCTACAATAAACTGGGGGGAAATCCGGAGATTTAGAAAAAATCCGGAGAAATGGCAGCCCTGCAAATCGTCTATAGTTTTCTCATGGCACGTCTGCAAAATGTTCCAAAACACCCGATGGCTGATTGCAGCTACTTGATTGGGTAAAACCATTGGTAAGAACAGCTTCCATGCCTTACTTAACCCTTAGCCTGCCACTCACGACTATAGCTCCATATGCAAACAGCTTGGATCCGGATGAGACGCCGAGTAACTCGGCGTCTCATCATGATCCAAGCTGTTTGACACTCGGACAACATTTTCAGCAATTTTGAGCAACTCTGAAGCATTTTGAAACTTGTAGCAAACGAGAAATATAGCAGACGACAATTTATTTGGCGGGCTAAGTGTTAATAGACATATGTGGAGAAGACGTTATTCTTTCCCGGGTTCAACCAAGACGACACGCAATCGCAATGCAATGTATTGTAGAAAATGATAACTTTTTGAAAAAAAGTAGATACTCTATCTTAATCACAGTTTTGAGCCTGGTCAGACGCCGGGCTACCCGGCGTCTGATCTGGCCCTTACTGTTTGCAACGGACGTTTTAGTTTGAAGCGTAACTTTACGCGTTTATTTTGAAAGAATGGCGTCCCCCACCACCTCCCACTCGGTAATGTATACATCTCCTCAGAAAACCAACACCACTTACCGTGAACGATTAAGATAAGCGAATTGAATTGATTAATAATCAAAACACTTCTTCCAATTAATGTATCACAAGTCAACCACAATCAATAGTTTGTACTTTATCCAATTGGCTATAGAGTTGTGAAGAATATATAAGTAAAATAAGATACGTGGAAACTCACTTATAAAGAAGTTCCCGTAACAGTCCTGATTTCTTTCGTTATACCTAAATTTCTTTTTTTCAAGAAATGAACCAGGTCCACTTTACGTACTATAGTACGTTAATTACGGATGCGGTATAACTTTTATTTTGTTATATCCAATATTTCGTTAAATCCAATTTCGTTATAAGCGAGCCTCACTCTATGTATAAAACGTGTATCATAATCGGAGTAAAATCTACTGAGTTACATGAATATGTCCGTACATTAAGCGAATATAACTACAATGCCAGTTGGTCATAATATCGGATGCCCAAGGGGCAATTTGTAAACAAACGCTATTATTGTAGCGGTCATATTAGATATGTACTTTACAATGTCATGTACGTTATCCAAAGTCATATTTTCTTTCAATCCGTTGTAAAGTTTAGGTACAGTTGAGAAGACCGGTATCCTATCCTATCTTTGAACCCTAGTAACGCATATATACGTCATTTGCAAACAGCGTACATGTGAGGAGTACACTTGTCCTAAGAAAACAGTGTAGACCCTGATCAGAGGGCTCCTTAAGGAGCCCTCTAATCAGAGTTTACACTGTTTGTCATTTTTACATGTATTGTAAAAATCAACCCTTAAAAGTCAAAAAATGTACTAGGCTAAATTGCAAATTAGAATTGTCCATTTAAGGTTTCAGGGAGGAAAGGGTTAAACGAAATTAAACGCAAACACAGTGCAATAAAATGGAGTAAAAGACAACAGATTCGATCCCCAGCGAGCTCATTTTTTATTTAAAATGTAACTATGTTTTTAACATATTTTGTTTTGCCTAAACTAATATGTATGTGTTCTTGTAGGCGTTTGTCATCCCTTTACAAAAATAAAGTTGTTATGCCAAATTATTGGTGTCAGTCTCTTTCAAGCAGGTTGAAAACATTCTGCTTTACTTTGAGCATGATTTAATCTACCATTTGCTAGGAAATAGAAAGTACTTCTGATGGAACATCTTCATGACTGTATAAGTTGGAGCCAATTTCTTGAGAAGCGGATTAAATTGGTGGCGTGGAAATGCGTGTTTATGGGGGGATGGGTTGTATCTTGCATCTAAACACGGTGGTACACCGCGTATGTACCATCCACACTGTAGTTCTTTCAATCATTGTTCCAAAATCGACACTCTCGTCGCACCAAGTCCTTCAGATGAGACTTTATAAACCGAGGTCCGATATAACAGTGCCAGAGAACTCTGTCGATAATAAAAGCAAGGCACCACGCCCGGATTTTCTGTATCACATCCTCTCTCTTGTTGGTGCCCAATTAGTTCATAAATGGCAGGAACGGACGTTAACAAACACACCAAAATCGACAATAATCGAAGTAAATCCGGCGATGTTGATAATGCATATTTCGATTTTAAAGTTAGCTGCTTAACTCACCAACCATCGAAACTTCACACTTTGACAATTCCAATTTCAAACCAACCCTTTCAGTCTCAATGATGTCATAAAGCGCATTTCCAAACTGTTTGACACTCGTTTTGAAATTTCTTTGAGTCAGACTGCCTTAAATTTAACTTTGAAATGATATTGCAGATAATATTGAAGGAGACGACAATATGGCCGTAAAGGGGTAAAAACTCTCGACTTTGATCATGAAAAAGTGATAAGTTTGGTCTTTTATTGACTATTAATAGTATATGACTATACAGAGTCTTTCTTTAAAACATGTACTGAGCGAAATAAAGAATTTGAATTTGAATTTAACCCTTTCACTCTCAATGACGCTTTAAAGCGCGTTGGAAATAGCTTTGGTCCTGATCAGACGCCGCGTAACGCGGCGTCTGATCAGGGCCCAAACTGTTTGACACTCTTATCGATATTTATTAAGTCATGCAACCTTAAATCTTACTTTGAAACGTTTCTTGCAGACAACAATATAATGAAGCAGACGACAATATGGCGGTGAAGGGGTAAAACACTTTCGACAAGTTTGATCATAACAGGGCTAATTTTGGTCTATTATTGACTATTTATATTTTATGACTATACAGAGTGTTTCTTTAACGTACTGCTTCAGACAGACAGTGCGAACTAACCAACTAGTTTGAGAGACAGTTAATGTTTGAGAAACGCTCATTAACAGAAACATATTTACGTTGAATTATTCATCAATGAAGACATTATATTAACCTATTCACTGACAGGATGATTGTCTTCAATAAAAAAAGGGATTTGTTGTATGACATTTTAAGAATGTATGTGGTTAGATATATATAAGTTAATCAATTTGGATCCTGATAAGCGTATGTGTCTCATCTAGATCCAAACATTAACCAATGTCAGTGTATTCTAGCTAACGCAATTAAAGGGCGAATGTGGGAACTATCTACAAATGACTGATTCAATTAAGATTTTTAACTGATAAGTAAAGTTAAGTGATTTTTTCACCCTCAAGGTAAAGGTGTCTATTGTCGTTACTCACATGTAACACTGTCCACGATAACAGCGAAGATGTGATAACTTTTGCAAAATGTTTGGTTCCAGATGAGACACCGCATTCATCGGCGTCTCATCAGGGTCCACTCTGTTTTACTCTGACACTGTTTTAAAATGAAACTTCAGAAGAAGAAAAATTAGAACCGTAGCAGAAAGCAACTGTTTCAATAATTCTTCTTGAAAACGTTGTTGCTTATTTCAGAATGGATTTTCCAAAACGTTGTCGCAACTATACTGCAAGAATGAGTGACGCTTATACAGTTTTACCATTTTGTTGTTGCCTATATATGATAGCCAATAACATAGTTACGTTGATCCATGTGATTTAAGTATGAAAGGGCTGCCATTTCTCCGATTTTTTCCGAAATCTTCGGATTTTTATCTTAGCAGATGGTGGCTTAAAGCAGGCTGAAAGTAAATCAGCATGCACCTTATGGTGCATTCTGCTTTACTTTAAGCATGCTTTAAGTGGTCAAGCATATATACGCTTTTTCAACACGTCTACATGTATATGGTGGTCAATAATAAACGTTGATTCATGTCGTTAAGTAGGCTAGTCAAGCATATATACGTTTGTCCAAGACGTCTTTATGATATATGTAGTCAATAATATACGTTTATCCATGTCGTTTAAACATGATACTCAAGAATATACGCTGATCCATGTAGTTAAGTAGGAAAGTCAAGCATATACGCCTGCCCAAGACGTCTTCATGATAAATCTAGTCAATAATATACGTTTATACATGTCGTTTTTAAATATGATAGTCAATAATATACGTTGATCCATGTCGTTTAATTATGGTACCCAAGAATATACGTCAAGAAAACGTACGTTTGCCCAAGACGCCTATATGACAGATCTAGTCAATCCATGTCGTCTAAATATGATAGTCAAGAATATACGTTTATCCATGTCGTCTAAATATGATAGTAAAAAATATACGTTTGTCTTAGACGTCTTTATGATAGATCTAGCCAATAATATACGTTTATCCATGTCGTATAAATATGATACTCAAGAATATACGTTTATCCATGTCGTGTAGTAGGATAGTCAAAAATATACGTCTTCATGATAGATCTGCTCAATAATTTACAAAAATATATACGTTTATCCATGTCGTCTAAATATGATAGTAAAAAATATACGTTTGTCTTAGACGTCTTTATGATAGATCTAGCCAATAATATACGTTTATCCATGTCGTATAAATATGATACTCCAGAATATACGTTTATCCATGTCGTGTAGTAGGATAGTCAAAAATATACGTCTTCATGATAGATCTGCTCAATAATTTACAAAAAAATATACGTTTATCCATGTCGTCTAAATATGATAGTCAATAATGTACGTTTGTCCAAGACGTCCATGTGATAGAAAAGAATAAAGATCTATGCTACGTGTGTCCGTGACGTCTTAAACTGTCATTCTCGAGGCTTACCCCGAGTACAGCGGTTATTTCCAAACAATTTGGACCCTGATCAGACACTGCATATAACGCGGCGTCTGATCAAGATCCAACTGTTTGACTTTCATTTCAATATTTCTTACGTTAAAACTACCTTAAATATAAAATTTAAAATCAAAAGCAGACGACAACTGTTTAAAGTAGATGACGCCATGGCAGTGAATGGATTTGATCTACTATAACTTTGAGGTTGAAGGGTGAGTGAGTTGGGGTTTAGGGAGCTGCAAACATTGAATAAGTCATATAGCGCCCGATGAATGATGAGATGAGACGATGATGAGGAATACTTTCAGTAATATGATTTTGGCTCATCCTAATCGCTACGAAGCGACGCATTGGACAACTACCCTCGATCTGACTACTTTTAGTTCTTGGCAGCGGGGATGATCTCAGTCAAATAAACAAAAGCATCACCAATGGTTATTAAGTCACTTCAAGGTATAGGAAGGTCTCTAAGGAATGATACGTGACATATTGAAACGACCTCTGTTGCAACGCTTACGTTTGGCTCGACAACTTGGGTTAACCCTTTCCCCCATGGAAGCACCTTTTAGCGCATTCAATTTATTCCTCCATTAACGAAAAAAGTTCCAATTTATACAGTCACAAAAATGTATCAGAAGAAATATTTTCTAAACTCTAGCAGATGATAGCTTAAAGCAGGCTGAAAGTAAAGCAGAATGTGCCTTAAGGCACATTCTGCTTTACTTTCAATCTGCTTTAAGTAGTCACATATCTTCAATACTAGAAATGGGCTAATAGGTAATGGGTTAAACTAACATGGCATCCAGTAGTAGCCGTCATATGATCATTATAAAATCTCACAGAAAACAGCAGCAATAATCCAATAAATGGTAAAAAAATTGAGAAACAATATGAGAAGCAATCCTCCGGAAACAGCAATGGAGAGCAATCATATAAATAGCAGTAGGACTAATCCCAGCAGCAGTGGGAGAGGCAATCGAATGAGAACTTGGAGAACAACCAAATAAGAAGCAGTGGAAAAAACTTAAGCAGCAGCAATCACAACTGCAATCCTCGCCAAAACAGCATTTATAACCATTAGCAAGGGTTGCATTCACAGCAGCAGTAATCCCCCACAAAACAGCAAACAAAGAAGCAGGAGATGCTTCATAACAAACAGTAATACCGGCCTAAACAGTAAACACAACAGCAGTCGAATCAAATCCAGCAGCCACAATTTATGTAGTATCTGTAGTAGCAGGAACGTCAATACCAGTGCATGTAGTATCAATTCCAGCAACAGCAATCCAACACGGCATTCAAAGCAAACGCAGATATCAGTCCAGTAACAACTCTAGCAAAAGAAACAGCATCAGCAACAACAGAAATCATAGCAGCACAACAATCCCAGCTGCAATAACAACAACAATCCAAGTTTCAGTAGCAGCTGGAGAAAAAAACCAACAGCAGGAATCCAAGAATTAGCAACAATCCTAGTAGCAGTAGCAGTAACAACAATCCAATCGACAATAATTCCAGTTTCAAAGACAATCATTGAACCATTCCAGCTACACAATTCCAAGCAGCAGCAATTCAGTTTCACTCACAGTAATCCGTAAATATATAGCGAACCTACAAAAATGAGCAGTTTAACCTACTTTTATGTTCATATATACATGTATTCACTTTGTAAGTACATGTACACGTATATACTTTCACGTGAAGCGCTTTTTAAATCACAACTCAAATGAGAAAAGAGCGCTATATAAAACTGGTATAAATAAACAAAGAATAAATATTAAATAAAAAAATATACATAAACTATTTGAAGAAATTACATTGTAATACATGTAAGAACACATTGTAATGATAATAATTTATAATGATGATGGTGATGATAAGTCAAAGGCGTACAAATCCATTACCTTTTTTGTTTCTCTAAAGAGAGACTTTCAAATGCATCCTAAAATAATGTCCCAAATCCGCACAAACTCAAATTCAGCGTTCTGTTGACAAATCCATGCATGAACACGCATCTACATGAACTAGTCCTTATTGCGCAGTATACTGATTAGCACACTACTTTCTTAAGATGTCTATTGAATGTATCCCCAGCCTTAAGCACCTTAAAATCGAAATTGCAAACACTATTGCAAACAGTTTGGACCCCAGATGAGACGCCGAGTTACTCGGCGTCTCATCTGGGTCCAAACTGTTTGTCACTCATAGTGTATTCCCTGAAGGTAACCGCATACATGTATATATCTATATCTACCAAGAAAAATAAAAAACAGACGACAATTTCCACAGACTATCAATGCTTAGCGTTCTTATGGTTAAGAAAAGTGTTAATTTTAACCCTGGATCTATAACCAGCGTAACGGCGCTCTATACCTATACATACTACGGTGATCATTCAGGGACGCTTCAGTTATCCCAGTGCCAATTGACATGGAGCGTTACGTGTACCTTCTTAACATAAATCTATATATTGACACTATTTAGAATCAAGGTAAAACCCGCAATCTCTGGTACATAACCAATTCCATGGGTGGATGGGTTTACTCTTAAACCTGTCTATTATGAACGCTATAAGGGTTAATTGATTGTATGAAAGACATGTGACAGGTTAAAGCAATGAGAAAGTAAAACAGACACCTCCTTAAGGAGCTTTCTGTTGTACTTTCACCTTGCTGAGTGCAGTCACCTGCCATAAACGCCTACTAATTAACACAATATTGTGGTCGTTATAAAAAGTTTTTACTGTATCGTAATCTTAGACTTTACAAAATAGAAGACAGGAGACGGGTATAGAGTTTAGTCGGGTCATGTGAAATGCGATATGACAAAGAATTCTATAACCTGTACATGTAACACGCTTTGCAAATTTATTTTGCAAAATTTGTCGTCTGGAACAATGCTGCGAGTTGATCAATCTGTTTTGTTTTCATCAACAGGGTATCAAACAGTTTGGATCCAGATGAGACGCCGAGTTACTCGGCGTCTCATCTGGATCCAAACTGTTTGCAAAACGGCTACCATAAATTCGCCGTAGCGTGCTACAGTGCAGGAGACTGTTTATTGGCATTGATTGACACAACTGTCATAAGATATCCTATATCTTAAACATGCTTTTATCGAAAATGCGAAAAATCACGTAATATCGGAATTTTAGTGTATATGACATTTGAGATAAAAAAAACCCTCTGACAACACTTATTCTATACATTTTCTTTAACCACGACGACACATTTTTGTTTACACTTGAAAAGTATAGCGTCTAAAAAAAGTTTTGAAAAAGGTAAAATAAACCACAAAACAACAACAACAACACACATAAGCATTCAATATCCAGATACCCAGTGACTTGTTAAGGAACAAACCGTCGAACTTCGATATCTCGAACTCGCTTAACTCGAACTATCCGATAGTTCGACACATGAACTGCATTATTCCATGCTCGGTTAGGTCGAATATACCCATATTTCAAAGTTAAAACGTGGCTCAGCCACGTTTTAACTTTGAAATACGGGTAATTTCGATAATTAACTGAGTTCGAGATATCGAAGTTCGACTGTACATGATATACAAAACTGTTTCTCTAAATAAGAAATGGGAAAAAAGGCCGATCAATAATCCATCAACCCATTTTTGTTTTGTTTTGACCCGTAACCTATAGAAATGGTTTTGAAGGCCATCGCCAGGTTTGAGCACATACTTCTAGCTATGGCTGGCTGAGTTTGTCGATACTCAATAAAGAACCGGCATGATTTTACTCGCTCGTTGCTAATCGATACTCATTTTTCATTAATCCTTGTATCAGGCTAAAACGAAACTTGGATATATTTAATACTGTACTTGCAAACAGTATGGACCCTGATCAGACGCCGAGTAACTCGGCGTCTGATCTGGATCCATACTGTTTGACAATTGTAATAAGATTTTCTTCAACAAATAATACATTTAAGACTAATTTTTATATTTTGCAGACGAGGGTTTTGAAGCAGACGATAATTGAGCAGGAAGGAGGTTAGTTCTGGAGAGGGTTAGTGGGTGAAATTTTTATACAGTTGAAGCTGGATAATTCGAACTCGTGTTAGTTCGAACATACCCATACTTCAAAGTTAAAAGGTGGCTAAGCCACATTTATCTTTGAAATGTAGGTATGAGAAATAACTAAGAAATACTGGTAATTTCGACTTAGGCGAGCTCAAAGAATCAAGTTTCAACCGTTTTACAAACAATTTGGATCTCGATCGGGAAACATGGCAATATTTTTTTAAAATATTGACGACTCATTTTACTTTCAGTGGCAAACAGTTTGGAGCTTGAGCAGAAGCCGGGTGATCCCAGGGGAACCGGCGTCTGATCTGGCCCAAACTGTTTTAAATGCATGGATGGGTGGATAACGTTTTAGCAGAAACACGTTTATTCGGAATGAATGGCGTCTTCCTCCTCTTACGGTAGGTGTTTAAAATAGAGTTCAACTGTTGAACATAAATGATTTGCACGTTGGGCTATGGAAGTTTAACCATACATTACACATGATACACTCTATACTAATTCATGAGCTGATAAGTTCCCTGACACGACTGAGGTATACAAATGAAAAAGTTTTATTTTATACCAAATCTTGTTTAACTCATTTCCCACTGAAACTTACAATGGACGATTCCAGCTTGCAATAAAGGCTGATAAATCTTTGACTACTTGGGGTTGTTTTTTTTATAATATATTATAAAATTACAAACAGTGAATACCCTGATCAGAGGGTTCCTGCAGGAGCCCTCTGATTGGTCAGGGACTTTACTGTTTGCACAGAACAAGTGTACTCTTCGCATGTACTATTTTAGTAAAGGACGCATATATGAGTCACTAGCTCAATGATTTAATCTTATCCCCATTTCGATGAAAAGATTAGTTTTTAAGTGTATGTAAATGCTTGTTCAAACCTATCGTCTTTGTCTCCATTCAAGACGATGGTCACGATGGTAACCTACACAATTGAAGCATTACACTGAGTAATATTCTGTCAACAATGAATGAAGTTGTTTATCGACTGAACAAATGACATATGCTGCGTTAAAAATTGTTGTCGGTTGAAATGCTAGAACAAACATACTCGTTTTTAACATTTTCATAAAACGAAGTAATAAAATGTCACGGAGTTACGTACTTTACTCGTAAATACAGTCGAAAATCGATACTTCGAACTCGCTTAAATCGATCGTACCAGTATTTTACAGGTTGAATTTCGATAATTCGACCTCACTCAAGACGAAAATATCCATATTTCAAAGTTAAAACGTGGCTTAGCCACGTTTTAACTTTGAAATATGGGTATGTTCGAACTAACGTGAGTTCGAAATATCGAGTTTGGACTTTTTGCAAATGCAAGTCAATGCACAGCCTTTCTTGTACCAATCGACCACTCATTTAAGAGACGTGGATATCTATAATGACGAGTGACAGCCGCGTAAGCGCAGAATGAAAATAGTACAGAAAGCTCATTTTAGAAAACCTTTGCATTAATTATACGTCCAGCATTAAGTAACTTCGTGTGTTTAAGACGACACAAGGGTCTGTATAGACTCTACGTTTGAATGGTTCAGTTTTAAAATACAATAACGACTTTATCGTTAGATATAATCATATAGTAAAAACTTCTTTACATGAGCTTTCTGCTTTACATGCAGCTTGCTTTCAGCAACCACCTGCATAAAAAGGAAAACAAATATGGTCGTTGTTGGGGAGTTTAACTGTAGAAGTGGCGAGTTATTTTTACACATTAAACTAGACTGAAAATCGAGTACACTTGTCCTTTTAAAAACAGTGTAGACAAACTCATGTAGGAACTCTCTGCTCATTGTCTGCACTGGTTGTCATTTTGCAATATATTGCAGAAAACAGTAAACAATGACCATGAATTGACAAGCTTGTTTTTGGAAAAAGTCACAGGTAGCCTACTTGACACATTTAAAAGAATAAAAAAATAAAAAAAATTTTTTTTAATGTGTACAGTAGATTTACTAGTACCTGTGGAAACAGTGACAGGAAGTGTCTATTTGAAATCCCAGGGTATATGAGTTAATATTCACCAACGAATGAGAGAGTGTTCAGTCAAGTTTGTGCAAAGACCATTCAATGACGAAGCATTTGTATCAGTAATGGCAGGGCTGCCATTTCTCCGATTTTTCCTAATTTCTCCGGACCTGAGGATTTTCCGAAGTCTTCGGATTTCTGCTCTTTCTTTCAAAACTTGGAATGTTACAACATATGGGATTTTAACTTAGGAAACATTGATATGGGTGTCAAACAGTTTAGATCAAGATCAGACTCCTCGTTACGCTGCGTCTGATCTGGATCCAAACTGTTCGCATACTTATGTTAGTGTTATAAAACTTTGTAGCGAAAAGGTTAAAGGTACGATTCCTAAAATCGCGCTTGAAAATTAGGAAATCTTAGGATTTGTAAGTGCAACTTATGGTAGCCCTGGTAATGCCATGTGGCTCTCTGCATTATTTATATGTACATATAAAAATACTGTTAATTCCTACACACCAAACCACGACTTTACATGTGGTGATATATACAAACATAATGTTTTCTTGTCGCGTTTTCATTTAGCCAAATTGTCAGTGATGAAAATCGAAATATGAAAACAATATTCATATACATGTATATACCACATAGTTTCAGCAGACGGTGTCAGTCATGGCAATGCAATGATTTAATCCGATCACTTGCTCAAAAGGTTGTCGTCTGCTATTTTCCTCAATCTAATTTTTTAAGTATTTTTGGCAGAAGAAATAGCAATGCCAGTGTCAAACAGTTTGTGTCATGTCCAGATGCTGGTTTTGTCGGCGTGTGATTAGGATCCAAACTGTTTGCAAACGACATTTCACGTGAGGCAAGGAAAGGAAATGGCACACACGGCTTTATTTGCAAACAGTTTAGGTCCAGATCAGACGCCGCGTAGCGCGGCGTCTGATCTGGATCCAAACTGTTTGGTAATCGTTGCAATATTTATTGAGACAAACTGTTTTGAATTGAAGTTTTGGAAAGAAAAGTAGACGCCAGGTAGTAAGCAGACAATTATTTGGCAGTGGAAGGGTTAATGAATGACTGTGCAACTTTGTTTGAAAGGAATATCGATTTAGGTTTCAATGGACAGTAATAGCTGCGGTTAACGACCATCATTTGAAGACACATTCATGTCTTTAAAGGCATATTCAAGGTAACAATAAAGCTAAAGTCTAACGGAGCTCTATATACGTTCGTATGTAACGATATAGTCACGCAACATTTATCAAACACTGCTAATGCAAAGTTCTATGAGTTGTAGCTTTTCTCCTATTATGGTAAGCAAGTTTCGGCTAACATTTGAAAATACGGAACAGTGGTCCCCCCAAACATCGACTCCCTCCTTACAACAACGCTTTCCACAGTTCCCTAAACAAGACAATTATGTCTAACGCTTTTACTGCTGGAATATCGTCTGCTTAAAATTGTCGTCTGCTGTGTTTTTTTTAAACAAAGTTACATATAAATGGACGTTATGACAGAAGGAATATAACGACGCGTGACAAACAGCTTGGACCAGATCAGACGCCGCGTTACACAGCGTCTGATCTGGATTCAATCTGTTTGCAAATGTAAACCAATTCTTAATTTTCTCTCCCTATAACAACTCCCTCCGAACAACACACAATCTGTGTCTCCCATGGGGTGTCCGGATCCTCCCAACAACTACTCCCTCCTTACAACGGCCCTTGTCCCAGTTCCCTGAACAGGACAATCTTGTCTAACGCTTTTACTGCTGTAGTTGTCGTTTGCTGTTTTTCTCAAAGTTACATATTGGCAACTTAATGACGAGTGACGAGTGCGCGGCGTCTGATCTGGATTCAAGCTGTTTGCAAATGTAAACCATTTCCCTCCCTATAACGTATACCTCCGAACAACGTACACAATTTTTGTCTACCATTGGGTGTTGTTGTAGAGCGGGAGCATTGTATTTCCAAACAGTTTGGACCCTGACCAGAAGTGGCATGCCTCGTCGTCTGACATGGGTCAAAATCATTTGATACACGCTATTTAGTATCTATGTTAATTAACCCTTTCCCCCATAGAATCGCCTTTTAGCGAAAATTATTTATTCCTCCGCTGAAGAAAATTTTATCAGTCATGAATATATATTATAGGGAATAGTTTCTATATTCTAGCACATAATAGCTTAAAAGAGACTGAAATTAAAGCAAAATGCGCCTTAAGGCGCATTCTGCTTTACTTTCAACCTGCTTTAAGAAGTCACCCATCTTCAATAGTAGAAATAGACTATCAGGTAAAGGGTTAAAAAGTCTGAAAAAAAGCTTTCTTTCAGACGATGCTATAACAGAGATAGTGTTACATGTACAGTGGAGAAAACGTTATCCTTCCCTAATAAACGCGTTTGCGCTCAAACTATTATTTACATTGCAAAAAGTTTGAAGCCAGATCAGACGTCTGATCAGGCTTCAAACTGTTTGCCACTCATATTGATATGAAGAGTCAAAATCGTCGAAAACGTGTAATTTCCTACGTTTTATTGCGATGCGTTTGCGTTTCGTTTGCGTTTAAACGGGAAAGAATAACGTTTTCTCCACTGTACATGTGAACCCTCTCTGTTATGACCACTAAACCAGTGTTAATTGATTTCGAAAAGTACAAGTGACAGCTTGCAACAAGGTGAACGTAAAACAGAAAGGAGCTTAATGTTTTACTTTCACATTGCTTTCAGCTGTCAATTGCCTTGAACGTCTGCTAATTTACACAGTTCATTGGTCGTAATAAGGAGGTTGTACAGGCAGGCTGTACATATCTCCTAGAGTACTGACAATGACTTAACTTACATTTTGCAAACAGTTTGGACCCAGATCAGAAGCCGAGTTGCACGTTTTAAACTTTATAGAAGATTAATAATTATCGACATGGTCTATGACCTAGTGCCTTCAATAACAGGTTGTGAGTATACTTTGCTCACTCCAGTAGATACGATTTCTTACGTTGAATAATTTAAATGACACGCGAGTCAAAATCGATACCTTTGTGGAAGACTGAAAGCGCCATGATTGATTGAATTGAAGATATCCACCGTGACGTGAATTGGACATCATTGATATTCGTATACAATAGTGCGATATATAAAGCAAAATATGACCGCACTACATGATCCGCGTTTCAACATGCATACATACATGTACTACGCGACTTTTTAGGCTGAATTTTCACAGGATTCAAGGGTTTGTTTTTAATAAGAGTTTGGTACATGTACTCTAGTTATAAGGATTGTCCATAAAGTATAAAATATGACCAAAAGTGCAGACAAACAGTGTAGACCCAGATCCTGAAGGAGCCCTCTGATCTGGGTATACACTGTTTGCAAATGATAGATATACCCGAGTCCAGCACTATAAGGGTTGATAATCGATGAGACGTGACTTTGCATTAACCATAACTATACTGTAACGACTTCGTTCAACGGCCATTGCTTGCTTAAACACGGACATCTTCAAAGGCACGTGGCTGCTTAATGCGTGCAAACATGTAATGCAAGCTTTCTGTATTACAGCCGGCCTGTAGTAAACCGTTAAGACACACAATTCTGCATATGTATCAATTCATCCGTTCATTTCAAGTGTCCGTTAACCAAAGGATTAACTGTATATCATATTAAACGATACTTGCTGCTCGAATTTGAACATACAGTCGAACATCGAACTCGCTTTCAGATCGAACATTTCAAAGTTGAAACGAAGCTAAGCCAAATTAATTTGAACTTTTAAATGCGACCAAGTTCGACTTTTAAAATGAGTCCCGAGTTGTTGAAGTTCAACTGCAGAATTTTCGGGTATGCTTGACTTTAACTCATTCACCCCTGAAACTTTTAATGGAAATTTCCATTTCCAATTAAGTTTAGTCCATTTACGACACATTAGGGGTGTTTTCTGCAATATACATGTATTGCAAATTGACAAACAGTGCGATACCGATCAGAGGGCACCTGCAGGAGCCCCCTGATCTAGGTCTAAACTGTTTGTATTGGACAAGTGTATTTTTTATAGGTACATGTACAATGTTTATAAATGACAGTACACTCGTCGCTAGGGTTGAATGTGTTAATCATACTTTATTCAGTTCAATTGTATATGAACAGCGATGGCTGGCACATTTGTTTAGGAGTAAGAATAAGGTCTCAAGTGAATTATAGATGTTTCCTAATCATTCTCAAAACTATAAATTGGTCACAGAGTGGCAATCTACAGTCTGTGTATTACACATGTTCACTGTTTGCATTTTTACCAATTAAATCTCTAGATTATGACGGAGAATATATTGTTCTTTCCAGTTTAACCGACACCAAACGCAAACGCAATGCGCCAGCATGTTAAAAATGAAATGGGTTCCTGATAAATATCTATTCTATCAAAATATTCACTTAGCTTTGAGAAAAACAGCAGACGACAAATTTAAGCAGACGGTATTGCAGCCATGAAAAGGTTGGACATAATTGTCTTGTTTGGAGAACAGCGGCAAGGGTTGTTGTAAGGAGGGATTCGTTGTTGGGAGGGCCGTTGTAGGGAGGGAATGCTGTAGCTCTGAGCATGAAAAATATTCAGTGTATTAAATTCCTCACATTGTGCTTTCACTACAACTGCCAGAATGAACAAGGACTGAGGAAAAACACCAACACAAACTGTTATCAACACTTGTACACACAATTTATTAAAAAAGAACAAATTGCACTAGATTACAATAGAACAAATATAAAAATCAACAATGATATAAAAAGTCAGTTCCTGCAGTATAAAAAGCCTTTAAGTTTAGAGTTCTGATAATTTGATATGTCAAAAGTTTATGACTATTCTGTGGTATTTTGGAATTTACTCTATTTTAAGGGTAAAAAATCAATGGATTTGAAGGAGTAAACAAACTCTCAATCTTTTCTTCTAAATCTGATCTGTTAGTCTCCTACAAACCACACGTGACTACTCATTTAGAATTCTCTCTTCAAGATTTTTCCAATGATTGGTTACAGTATAGTTTTACACTCATGCCATTTCCTGAATATCTGGCATTTTGATTTACATACAGAAATCAAGTCATCATTTTCCACTCATTTACTTTTAAAGGACCAGTTAACAAGTACTATTGCAAAAAGTTCAAAGTAAAATCACAAAGGGGGATACTTAAAGAATGTGGGTTTCCCCCCCTACGGAGCAATTAGGTGCATTACACTACTGATATGAGTTAAATGGACAATAATATGAAAGACTCCTATACTTATGAGTGAGGAATGAAAGAAGATCTGGATATCACAGTAAACAAACAAGACATGCCTAAATTGTAGGGGTGCCAACAAATATTTGGTCATAATATCAGTAACATTTTGCAATCATCATAATCTCATTTATGGTCGAAATTGACTTATAAATAAAATGTAATCATGTACGTTATTCATCAGTCTGCATTGTTATTTCATTTGAACTTATTCAATACTGGAACTTCAAATGGATAATTCAAATTTAGTCTAGTCTATTTTTGAATAATTAAAGGTGTTTTTACAATGTATTCCAAAATGCAAACAGTGCAGACCCTGATCAGAGGGCTCCTATAGGAGCCCTCTGATCTGGGTATACACTGTTTGCATTGGACACATGTACTCTTCACTAGTACACTGTTGGTAAATGAGGCATATACAAGACACTAGGGCTTAGCTAGATTAACCATTTAGATGCTAAATAAGAATCATCTTTTTAAAACAATGACTGAATACTTGAGTACTAAAATTACCATTTACTGACATCCCAACAAAAATATATAGTTTAACTTGTGTTTCCCTACCATTCTGTCAAAAGAAGAAGCGATTTCTCCGGACAGGTTGCTGATCAAGATGTGACAAAAGAAATGCAGATAGCTCAAAAAATTATCTTCCTGCATTACCTTTGTTTTGTCTTCAGCTCCCATAAGTCTGACAGATTATACACACATTAAATTATAGCATCACACAAGTTTGAGAAGTACACGTATAGATGATGTGGATTTGCCATGTATCAACTATCACAATGTTAGGCACATAAAACAGTACCTCATAACCCTTTCTGTTATATATCTCATATTGAACCTCATCTAGATTCATCTGATAAAAATATGTATGTACATTTCTGATGTTTAAAGAATATAGCCTCTTCAAGCAAGATGAAATTAAAGCAGAAATATCCTTCAACAGGTTTCTGTGTTTCTTTCATTTTGCTTTAAGCTGCTTCATGTTTTTACAAGCATCAGTTACTTTATTTTTAGAAGTTATGACTTGATCAGGACAAGGTTAATTAAGGCACCTGAAGGCGTTGATGTAGAGGAATAGACAAAGGATTCCCGTTGAAGGCTGTGGAGGATAGGGCTCAGTATACAAAGTCCATTGTAGTCCGGCCGCGGACACGTTTAACCTTGCTTGGAGTTGTATAGAAAATGTTTTTGTGGTTTTTGGTAGAATAGACCCTCAGCATCAAGGATCCGATGTATGACCGCCGGTCATCCTTGAGCATTTTGAGATATTCAAGATGGCGTCCAAGATGGCCGCCGGCATATATCTGGCTAACTGTTAGGTTTGATTCAATAAGCTTTAACAGATTTTTCAGCAAATTATTGCTCAATTGTATCTTTTATGACATAATTAAAGTTCAAAATAGAAATAAAAATAATCTATAATTCAAAATGGCGTCCAAAATGGCCGACAAAGTACTTTTTTATGCAAAATAAAATGCAAAGTAAGTGCGTTACTTTACAAGGCTACGTTTGCTCCAGTTTTTTCCCCGTCGTGATAATATAATTGTTCATAATTAATAATAAAGCATGACAAGATCAAGTTGGCGATTAATTCATTCATAAATGAATTATAAGAGACTGTCATCAGAATAGAGTATACATAAAAACCATACAGCTTAAGTGTACATTAAATTAGTTCATGCATATCCATGTAAAATGCAATAAATATTTCAGATTAACAGAAAAGAAATTAGTCAAGTCAAAACTCAAATATTATCAATTAATTCATAGAACCCAATTACCTACCTTTAATATATAAATTTCACTGTTTTTTAAACAAAGAATGCTGAAATTATCGTACAAAAATAAAGTTCTGTGTTTGCATTACTTAGATATTTGTCACCACATGTCACCTTTCTTGTTAAATAGTTCAATTACATGTGAGCTTCTTAGGAACAGGGAAATAAATTGGTAGAATGGATACCAATAATTCTTCTTGGGATGCAAGTCTCCTGAGGATGTGGTGGCACCTATTTGAACCAGATAACTGTGTACAGTATCTTTCAGTATAAAACTATGTTCATTATTCCTTTTCATCAAGCCTTTTAGCATGTATTATGTGAGTTGGTAAGCTAGTACTGCTGCTGCAAAGAATCATCATATCTTTGAAATATTGCTGAATGAGTACATGGCTACACAGACACTTGACTGAACAGTCTTTTGGCTTAACCATAGATTAGAATAAGAAAGAATGACATCACACATATAATTTCTAATATAAAAAATGCATAACTTTACTCCTGAATTACCAAAGTAAACAGAATTTTGGTACAGTTACTGTCAAATTCAGTCACTACAAAAGTGGTCATCTTGTATAAGAAGTGCATAACTCTTGACATGATGATATATTGCAAAGCCGCTAGCCTATCAGGAGTGATAGCCGAGATGATTAAAGCAGCTTCGGAGTACAAGGGGTTTGAGATTTGAAGACGACTGACTGATGCGATTTTCAGTAATTGACAGGGAGGCAAATTACATCCTCAAACAATAAAAAAGTGAATAACAAGCTCGCATGAGCGACACTTATCATGTGGTAGACAGTAAAGTTGATGAACCGATTAAACAGATACCTCTGTGCGTGAGATTATCAACATTGATGCATGTAGTTTGGAGTTGTTAATGGTACAGGTACTATTGATTCGTTCTTCACCGTGTACCATCTATAGCACAAGTAAAAGGTCGAAATCAAACCTCTGCATGTGGCCTTTGTTGATCTGGAGAAAGCCTTTAGATTCAGTACCAAGAATGAGCTTTTGGTTTGAGGAATGCGATTTGCATGTCAAACAGAGTTTGAAAACCGCTTACATGAAGCGGGCAGTATTACGAGAAGTTTTTGTGTATGGTTTGCGTTAGGTATTTGATCTCAACCATCTGCTGTACCAGTGCTTGATGTTCTGCTTTACTAGTGTATGAGACTCTGTCATAAGAGTCTAGCAAAGGTGTTCCGTTGGCGCTTATGTACACAATTTTCTGTGATCACAAATTCACTGACGGGGTAACCCAAAAACCTGGATGGAAGGTTGTTATCAAACCGTGTTGACAGAGAGTTAACATGAAGAATACTTGGCTCATGATCTCAGAGTGGTCATTAGCTTGGTCTTCTTCGAGACTGCAGGGAATGTTCCTGTGCTGACTGTCAGATTGGAGAAAATTCAATTACAGTAGTTATGTGACATTAATTGTACAATTACAAGCAGTGCAGACTGTGTATGCCTATGACGTCAGGACTAAACTTGTCTTTTTGATGGAAGACCAGTTACTCGGTTAGGTGTCGATGGGACTACGTTTGATGTCTAGAAAGCTTCGGTAACATGTTGTTTGCTAGAAGAGGATTCGAGCTTGTCATAATCACAGGGCAGGAAATTTCAAAGAAAGACCTAGCACAATTATATCCTTTGAGACTCGTAGAATAGTGTTCAACACCTGTTTGTTATTTTTTTCATTTAATATGGATGCTATTCATTAATGTCGTCTGTGGAAGACTTGCAGACAGTTTGCAGAAATTGAGCCTGTGATCAGTTGGATATGTGGCGTTAAACAGGACGAGGAGGTCCCACAGATACAAGTAAATGAGAACTAAACGTTTGGGATGTTATGGACAGGTGGGGTGTGCCACTTCATGCATCAACTCAATAACGAGGAGGACCATTCTGCGCTTAGTAAGACTTAGTAAGAGATCACAATCGCCATGGTTAGACTATGGAAGAGATGACCAGGTCCTGTGTGTCAGAGGAGCATATACATCAGGTTTGAGGACATTCTAGCCACATTCAGCCTACCCGAGTTGCTAGGACATCCACAGCAGTTGAGAAATAAACGCAGTATAATGTCAAGTACAACTAACTTAATAGCAAGCTATGTTAGAAACCTGACATGACCTTTTGTTTCTTATTATCATTTACAGTGTGCAATTTTATTCCCTACTAATAAGAATATTCATTTATATAATAGTACAATATGCAAGTGCTAATTCATAAACGTACTGTATATCGACACCAATATGTTTATTAACTCCTTTACATAGGTTGTTGTGTGCGACATACTCATTTTCAAATTCACAATACATGCAGAACCAGGAATAGTATCCAATTTATATTACATCTCACATAATATTACTTCTTAAAAACAAACAAACAAAAACGCTGACTTTGGCAGCCATTCTGATTGCCATTTAGAAAACGAATCATATAATTTATGTTCAAAACACAAACATCAATGGTGACTCAAACTTGAATTAACCTCAAATTTTGATTTTTTTCTGCAGAAGGCGATGATTTAGATAGATCAACTTAAGACTAATCTTTCAAAGGCAGTTATTTCATAATTCTAATTAATTCTTAAAAACACTCATTTGTCTTAAAAAGAGGCTAAAAAGAATGGTATGCTTGGTGGATAGATTATATACTCACTTTTTACATTTATTTTACATTAAGTAAATTTTCAGGCTCCATATCTTTTGAAGTACTTCTTCAACTCAAGTTTTGTTTGAGATTTTTAGGGTTCATACGTTCACCAATGTATTCCAGTGGAACATTTATATTAAACGACACATGTAACGAAAATGAAACACACAAGGTATATTCTTATTTCAAATCAAAGGGAGGTAATTTGATATTTGAAGACTTTCTAGTCTTGATAACGCCGTGAATATTGCGATGAATGCAAGTCTAATGTGATTTTATTTTTTTTAAGCAAATGTTCTAGCGGCTGAATATGAGCACGATTGTATCTCCTCTATAGAGAACGTTTATAATAAAAAATACTGTTTTCCGGAAAGAGTTATCGACCTTTTCATTTTCAATACAATGTGCCAGTTATTTAGCCACAATGATAGGTTTATGTATGAGACGCTGATAATTAAGAATACAAAAGTGGGTACTTTCTGTTTTTTGCTTATTATATAAAATTGAAGAGACAAGCATCTGTTTTGCATATTTTGTCGGCCATTTTTGACGCCATTTTGAAATTAACAGTATACTTTTCTCTGTTTTTTTTTAAACATCGAAGAAGTATTGAACTACTTTTAATCTTGTTTACAGTGGACACTTACCTAATCAAAACTGACAGCAGTTTCATTTTTCTTCCCGCAACCATCTTGGACGTCACTTTAATACTTTGTCGGCCATTTTGGACGCCATTTTGAATAAAGCATTATTATTATTACTTCCATTTTGAACTTAAATAATGTCAAACGTTATGAAAGTGAACTATAATCTGCTGAAAATTTTAAATCAAACCCAACAGCTAGTCATTTTACATCGTTATGCATGGACTTACTCAATGTAAACTTAAGCTGTATGTTTTTATGCATACTGTATTCTGGTGAAAGTCTCTGATAATTCATTTTTGAATGAGTTAATTGCCAACTTGATCTTTTCACACTTTATTTATTAATTATGAACAATTATATTACCACGACGGGAAAAAACTGGAGCAAATCTTAGCCTTGTAAAGTGTCATTTTCATTTTATTTCACATAAAAATGGTCTTTGTCGGCCATTTTGGACGCCATTTTGAATTATAGATTATTTTTATTTCTATTTTGAACTTTAATTATGTCATCAAAGATGAAATTGAACTATAATTTGCTGAAAATTCCGTTATAGCTTATTGAATCAAACCTAACAGTTAACCAGATAAATGCTGACGGCCATATTGGACGCCATCTTGAATATCTGGAAACGCTCAAGGATGACCGGCGGTCATACATCGGATCCTAAATGCTGAGGGTCTATTCTACCAATACCCACAAAAACATTTTCTATACAACTCCAAGCAAGGTTAAGCTAAAATACCCTTATCTGCTACCAGACTATTGCCATTGAGTACTAAATATAGAGGATCTTCCATGAGTGTTTGTGTTGTATTGAATTTATTCAAGTGTCATTAAAAACAATAAAAAAGAGGCTCTGTCGAATTTTTATCTTTTTAGATGACTGACAGGTTTAGTAAATTCAATACAATAGGATCTCAAATGAAAGATTCTATTTATAACATGACTACAAACTCACACAATGACATCACAAACATTTATTTGCTACTTCCTCTAAAGTAAAATTGGGTCAAAGTTGTGATAAGATTGATGAGAATACTGGAGCCGCCTGGAGCCAAAAGAAATAAAACCTATTTTATAACTCAATTTGTTTTAAAGTACAACATTGGGGATCTGGAAACTAATATCACTTTCAATTTGATAAACATTTATTCATTTTATTTGTAAAATCAATGCGAAAAGATAGCATTTAGTGTAGGTTTAATGCCAGGTCAAGACGTAATATTACCTTATAAACATGACATCATTTGCATTTATTCAACTAGTTGAATAAAGAAAATCCTCAATGGGTTTACTAACCTCCTGCACCGTTGGTCATGTTATAAATTTAATTATGGAATAGACAGTAACTTATCGAACAGGTCATCCAGTTATCATCTGGATTTGAAAATTAAAAGGATACAGACAAGACAAAAAGTATTATGCTAACCTGCATCATAAGATACATAAATGTATATGGCTCTTGTTTAGGGAACAGTCTACATAAGATACACTACAAGATCAATATACTACCGGCAAAACAACAAAACATTTTCTGACAGCTTCAGGCAAGAGGGAATGACTCCATATTTATATGTTCTCGTTTAAAATCTCTTCCAAATCTTATATTTTGAATACTCATGAGAATGGTCTTAACCCATTTCTCCACTAAAGATATAAATTTCAATTGATACAGTCATCAATGTGAGACAGTCATTAGAAATATTTTTCTATATCCTAGCAGATGATAGCTTAAAGGCGGTTGAAAATAAAGCAAAATGTGCCTTCAGGTTCATTCTGCTTAATTTTCAACCTGCTTTAAGTAGTCACCTATCTTCAGTACTAGAAACAAGCAATAGAATAAATGGAGAAAATATTCAAATGAGTTATCTACAACAAAGAATTTAAAGGAGACATTATGATTTTAGTACTTAAAATACTTCCTTATCTATAGACAGGATTTCATACATAATAATATGTACATATTAACTCAACAGCATACAGAACATATACCTAGTGCAATGAAAGTGTAACATAGTATCTAGATCAGTAAAGCTTCACAACTTTCAAGAAACCATACAATTATTGGTCCCTTACTTAAAGAAAAACATGAAACTAAAGGCTGCTTAAAGCAGACTGAAAGTAAAGCAGAATGTGCCTTAAGGCGCATTCTGCTTTACTTTCAGTCTACTTTAAGCTACCATGTACTAGAAAAAAATCCGAAGATTTAGACAAAAATCCGGAGAAATGGCAGCCCTGTTGTTAAATGCCTTTTCGTGCTTCTACCCTGTCCTGCAAAACAGCCATAGATAACATTTCTCAAAGCCACACATGTGGTTACTCAATGTATAATCCTGGAGGGATATTTCTGCTTTACTTCTATAGGATTGGATCACTGCTTTAGGCAACCACCTGTATTAATCCCAGAGCACTATAGCTACAAAGGTAAGGGTTATTTTTCAGCATTTGCTTTTCAGATTCATTAAGTTTGATTGCAATTAAATTATGCCATTTCACTTCTATTGAACATTTAGTAGCAGTTATAATGGTCTTTGGTTCCTGTTTGGCTACTATCAAAACAGAAGAAATGTTCTATTGACACTCAGGTACATAACTGCATGCTTTAACCCATTACTCCATAGATACACATTATAATGCCTTTAATTTATTCTTCCAATGAAGAAAATAGTTCCACTTTATATAGTCATGAAAAGGCACCATAAGAAATGTTTTCTATATCCTAGCAGATGTTAAATTTAAAGCAGGCTGAAAGTAAAGCAGAATGTACCTTTAGATACATTCTGCTTTTCTTTCAACCTACTTTAAGTAGTCACCTATCTTCAAAACTTACAAACATGCAATAGAGTAAAGGGTTAATCAATTACACACAAAGTACAAGAGCCCCATGGGGCATATTCGCTCACCTGAGAATAATTGGAAAAATAGAGATATTGATTTATGTCCAGGACTGACCTAGATATGCAACAGACCGGAACAATTTGAACAAAATATGTAAAGTATATTTAAAAGTGTCACCATACAGAATATAAAAGCTCTGGCCATATTAGAGTCAGAGAAGAAGACGTTTGAAATTTTCTCTATATAACTCTATGTAAAACAGTGACCCCCGGGGCGGGCCAATTTTGACCCTAGGGGCATAATTTGAACAAACTTAATAGAGGACCTGTAGGCGATGATATGTGCCATATATCTAAGCTCTGGACCTTGAAGTTTTAGACAAGAAGATTTTTTAAGTTTTCATTGTAAAAAATTTATTTTTAGCTCCTGTGACCTAGTTATGCAACGGACCAGAACCATTTGTACAATTTTGGTATAGGACATCTAGAAGTGTCACTATGCCAAATATCAAAGCTCTGGCCATATTAGTTTCAGAGAAGAAGACGTATGAAAATTTCACTATATAACTCAATGTAAAACTGTGACCCCTGGGGCGGGGCCAATTTTGACCCCAGGGGCATAATTTGAACAAATTTGATAGAGGACCTGTAGGCAATTCTATGTGCCAAATATCTAAGCTCTGGCCCTCGTAGTTTCAGACAAGAAGATTTTTTAAGTTTTCATTGAAAAAATCTATTTTTAGCTCCTGTGACCTAGTTATGCAACGGACCACAACCATTTGAACAATTTTGGTAAAGGACATCTAGAAGTGTCACCATGCCAAATATCAAAGCTCTGGCCACATTGGTTTCAGAGAAGAAGACGTTTGAAAATTTCACTATATAACTCTATGTAAAACTGTGACCCCCGGGGCGGGGCCAATTTTGACCCCAGGGGCATTATTTGAACAAACTTGATAGAGGACCTGTAGATGATGCTATGTACCAAATATCTAAGCTGTGGCCCTTGCAGTTTTTGACAAGAAGATATTTTAAGATTTCCTTATTTTTTCACTTTGGTTGCCATGGCAACCAGAGTTCTGCATTGTTTTTAATTCTTTGAACAAATTTGAAAGAGCTTGAGCCAAGGAACATTTCTGTAAAGTTTGGTTGAATTCTGTCAAGCGGTATAGGAGGAGATGTCATTTGAAGCAATTGTAAACGACGACGGACGACGACGGACACAGGGCCATCCCAATAGCTCACCTTGAGCCTTTGGCTCAGGTGAGCTAACAAAGTTAATAGATACATACCAACATATATTAGACAAAATTATATTACCTATATTGTAAGAGTATAGACGTTTTTGTAACTGCCTTTTAACAGTTACATTAACAAACTTTTGTAACTGCCTTTTAACAGATACATTAACAAACTTTTGTAACTGCCTTTTAACAGATACTTTAACAAACTTAAACATGCAAGTTTGCCTGATCCAGCAGGCTCTGTAACAAGTTAGTGTCAAACAGATATAAGTTTATAGAAAATATCATAAAAACATTCATACTGCACTATTTTAAAGGTATTCATTTGGTTGTTTTATTCATTAAGGGATATTGGACAAGATATCCTAAAAAGTAATATTATTTTAGAACTTAAAGCTCAATGTGACAAAATTAAGAGCTCATTCTTCCAAGCTAATTTTCCTGAAAAAATTAGTTACTGTAACGCTTTCCTTCAACTTTCATATCTCTGGCGCACTTGATAGCTCCAGTGGAGCGTTCAATGTGCCCATACCAATGTATGCATTTCAAAATGGTTTGCTTGTAAGTTTTTTTTATACTTTGGGAAAAACTACATAGCATTCATTTCTACCTATTACATTACAATTGTGCAACATCTTGATTATTAGCATGGATACAAATGTGCCATTTTACATTAACTCCACTACTTATGAAACCCAAATAAACATAGCCCTTTAAACAATTTCTAAATAATAATCTACTTCAAATTTATTGTCTGCTGAAAGTTTTAGAGTAACTCTTTTGTCTATTTATTATACAGAAATACAACTCAGGTGACCAACTCCTATGATCTTGATTATACACTTACTTAACCCATTACCCCATATATTCACATTTTTACACATTTAATTTATTTCTACACTAAAGAAAATAGTTCCAATTTATAAAGTTAAAAATATTCAACAGTAGAAATATTTTCTTTATTCTAGCAGATAGTAGCTGAAAGTAAAGCAGATTGCGCCTTAAGGCACATTCTGCTTCACTTTCAACCTGCTTTAAGTGGTCACCTGTCTTCAAAACTATAAAGCGGCCATGGGGTAACGGGTTAAATGGCATGATGTCTGGTTTAATATGATTGCAGATGCCAATAACTCATTGATATTAAGGTCTACACTGTTTGCATATGACAAGTGTACTCTAACAGGTACACTGTTTATAAATGATGCATATTCACATCACAAGGGTTGAATGAGTTAAAGGCACTCTGAGAGTTAACCCATTACCCCATAAATACTACTTTTTACGCCTTTAGTTTAATCCTCCACTGAAGTAAATAGTTTATACAGTGATGAATATGCTCTATAAGAAATATTTTCTATAACCCACCAGATAGTAGCTTAAAGCAGACTGGAAGTAAAGTAGAATGCCCCTTAAGCCTGCTTTAAGCAACCATATGTCTTCAAAACTGAAAACAATATATGGGGGAATGGGTTAAACAATTTGGATAAAGCACATGGCTTTGAATAAATATTGATGACTATCCATTCCAATCATATTTCATTAAACACAGTATGAGCATTTAATAATATATTTAAATACATGTAACAAAGAAACAACATTTTGTACAAAACTGAGAATTCATCGCACAAAGTTTTGTGTCAACAATGCAATGTCTAAGGCAACAAATATCATAACAACATAATGCTGTTTCTGTCATTTTCACACATAGAACTCATTGTCATGTAAACTGCATACCAAGTAACTCTGATGTCAGGTATCACATGCTTTTTCATGCTACTGGATGGGGCAGTCCACTGTTGAAATCATCATCATCAAACTTGGTGACTGGGCGACCTCGTTTTCTCTCTGACATACTAGACACCTCACTCCTCATGTCAGTTATATCTTCCTCTTGAGATTCTTTGTCCTCCTCAAACTGTCACAAAGACAAACTCGATTATCACACATGCTTAACCCATTACCCCATAGCCTTTTTCTAATTTTAAAGAAAGATGATCACTTAAAGCAGGTTGAAAGTAAAGCAGAATGCGCCTTGAGGCGCATTCTGCTTTACTTTCAGCCTGCTTTAAGCTATTATCTGCCAGAATATATAGAAAATATTTCCAAAGATATATATTCATGACTGTATAAAAGGGAGCTATTTTCTTCAGTGGAGGAATAAATTGTAGGTGTAAAAAGGCTTATTTATGGGAGAATGGGTTAATTCATTTTTTATTGCTATTCATTTAACAATTTGAACCTATGTAGGATCTGATATGAGTTTTCCTTTCACACAAACTTTTATCAAACGATTCTCTTACATTATTAACCAATTACTCCATTGCTATGCCTTTTGAAGCATTTCAATTGATTTCATTCATTTCTCACTTCACACAACCATGAATGTGCACCATCAGAATGTTTTCTATATCCTAGCAGATGGTAGATTAAAGCAGGTGGAAAGTAAAGCAGAATGTGCCTCAAGGCACATTCTGCTTTACTTTCAACTTGCTTTCAGTGGTCACCTGTTTTCAAAACTAACCACAGGCTATGAGGTAACGAGTTAAGCCAGTGTATGGCAAGCATTAGACCATTTCAAGACAAATTTAATAAAACTTTATTTCTCAAATCACAAAACTAGAAAATATGATCACAGAGTTCTTCAAACTGCAATGTGACATTCTGTTCTCATTGAGGTCTTTAGGAACTATTTGTTTATTTTTTCTCCTGCAATGAGAAGCCATCTATATTAAGAAAAGGTCATGTTTCTTCACTAATTAATTGATTAGATGAAGTCAAAATGATAAGATGAAGTTGAGCTGTACTCTACAACTTGCTATGGTTTTCACTTTACCCATATCCCCATAGCCTGTTTCTCCTTTTAAAGATATGTATAACCACTTTAAGCAGGTTGAAAGTAAACCAGAATGTGCCTAAATGCTTTACTTTCAGCCTGCTTTAAGCTAACATCAGCTAGGATACAGAAACTTTTTTATGATACCAATGCATAATTGTATGAAGTGGAACTTTTTTCTTCAGGGGATGAATAAATGGAAGGTGTAAAAAAGACATACTTATTGGGTAATGGGTTAAATATTTCTTATAACTGTTACAACACAATTTAAGAACTTTACAAGGAGAAACCTTTCATTTTATGAAAATAGGGTATTGATAGATCATCTATATAAATTACCTGTACAGGTAGGCTTATAATTGGAGCTTCTCCACTGTCTCCCCTTGTTAATACAGGCTTAGACAACATTTGATCCCTGTGAATGTTGGTCAGGTGTAAACTGTCATCATCGTCCACAAACTTCCTTGCTCCACCGCTCCGACGATACTCATTGCGAATAAGTCCTGCAGTGCTGCTCGCCAAGCTCTGGGACTCATACTCACTAGGTGGTGCTGACTTAGCTATATCAGAGATAAATAAAAAGCAAATGTGAAGTTCATGAAGTATTCACAATAACCAACCCCCTTCATCCCAAACTTCCAAAACTCCTCAAGAAGCAGCACAAAGTATACACATGATCCTATTTACTGAATCCAAAAGAAACGCCTTTTCATTCATTTTACTACATGTTTTCCAAATTGAAATGCTTTAGCAATCGACATTGTTATCATAAAAATGCCTTTTAACTTTACATATTTCTCATAGAAACTCTTTTCATGGTTCTAAAGAGCAATATGAAACTCTCTCAATACTGACAGGTTCCCTTAAATAGTTTTTCATAAACGAGTCGACTAAAATAATATGACGCGAGCCTTTGCGAGCTTCATAATAATTTTAGTCAACGAGTTTATTAAAAATGATAAATAATGAGCACGAATGTGAGATTCTATTTATCACATAACCAGAAATGGGTGTCAAAGCCACCTGATGCTCGCCTGCTTGAAATTTATGTCTAAAAACATCTTGTTTGCAAAACAAATCAATTTTCAGTTTAGAAAGATTATTAAATGAATGATGAGTCTTAATCTAGTTATATAAAACTTTAAAACAACCTGTCCAAAAAACTTTAACCTGGTGCTTTGAGGTCAAAACAACTAAGTCCAAAACATGTCAAAAATTGAAATAAATTAAAAACATTTTTAATTCCAACTTCATAGCCTCAATGTTTCTTCCGAAATGAAGCTCCATACAAAATTTCAGCACCCTAGGACAAGTATAAAACTTTAAAACAACACGTCCAACAAACTTTAACCTGGTGATTGCAGTAAAAAAGCTAAGTCCAAAACATGTTAAAAATTGACAAATATTTCAACTGTTTTTAAATTCCAACTTCATAACATCATTGTTTGATCCAGAATGAAAACTCACACAAAATTTCAGCACCCTAGCACAAGTATTAAACTTTAAAACAACCCGTCCAAAAAACTTTAACCTGGTGATTTGTAGCAAAATACCCAAGTCCAAAATATGTCAAATATTGAAATTATTTTTAACTTTAAACTCCATAACATCCATGTTTGACCCCCAATGAACCTCCATACAAACTTTCAGCACCCTAGCACATGTATTAAACTTTAAAACAACCCGTCCAAAAAACTTTAACCTGGTCTTTTGTAGTAAAAAACCTAAGTCCAAAACATGTCAAATATTGAAAAAAATTAAAATCATTTATAAATTTTAACTTCATAACATCAATATTTGACCCCTAATAAACCTCAATACAAACTTTCAGCACCCTAGCACAAGTATTAAACTTTAAAACAACCTGTCCAAAAAACTTTAACCTGGTGATTTGTAGTCGAAAAACCTAAGTCCAAAACATGATAAAAATTGACATAAATTTAAAAAAAATTTAAATTCCAACTTCATAACATCAATGTTTAACCCCAAATGGACCTCCTTTCAAAATTTCAGCACCCTAGCACAAAACCTAAGCTTTTAAACAACCCATCCAAAAAACTTTAACATGGTGATTTGTAGTCGAAAAACCTAAGTCCAAAACACGTTGAAAATTGACATAAATTCAAATTGCAGTTTGTAGATCCTCAGCTATATAGAATTTGACCAAAACGTTACGTTGTTTACATTAACGTCATTGTAAATGGTGTCATTTGATGTCTTGCTACATGCAGCACGTATGGAAGAACAGGTTGGGCCGGAGCCTAAACCGATATTCCTCTAGTGGATTAAGATATTTATATAATTGCTTTATGTCACTCCAAGACAGCAAGTTACTTTTATATAGACTGCATTCCAGATTTTTTCTTGATGCATAAGTTTTTGTAGCAGCTAGCTCTAAAATTCACGAACCACCAATGATTATTGATTTTGCATTGGCACTGGAGTGCATGTAAGGTTTTATTAATGTTTAAATTCTTTGGCAGGAAATTATCCAAACTTGAAGTGATAAGAAACAACAAATTTGAAGCAGAAAATAATTCTGCATGATGAGGATTATAATCAAGGGTAGTTGTTGTCAAGGAGTGCAATGACTGAATGGTGTTATTGCATGTAGTGCGTTATTACTCAATTTGCAGTATGGGTTACAAAGGTATACATATGTGATAAGCTTGCTCCAAGATTATAGTACTGACAAACCTGTATCACATTATCTTCGTTGAAGATGCACAAAAGTCTCAAAAGGCGGATTTACTGCCTAATTCTGAACCAAAATAATGCAGAAAACTCCTATACATGTATTTTCAAAGCAGCTTCTCTTAAATGGCTGCTAATCACAAGTTTGATTGTAAAGGTAAAGGTAAAGCTCTTTTAACATGGCATATGATAAAACAATCACCGTAAGCTCTGTAGAGCTTTTATTGCGATAAACAAGGTATCCATTCACAGCCAGTCTAGTATAGGGCTTGTTGTTTTCAAGTTGCTTGTTCAAGGTATTTGGGTATGATGTCAGAGGACAGTTGCTCAATACATGGGAACAGATAAATCAGGGTCATATAAAAACAGTCAAACATGTAAATTTGCCACTCAAAAAGGTAAAATCCCTTTATTATGACCACAAAATTGTGTTAATTATTAGGTGTTTACAACAGGTGACTGCTTAAAGCAAGGTGACAGTAAAACAGAAAGCTCCTTTAGGAGCTTTCTGTTTTACTGTCACCTTGCTTTAAGCTCTCACCAGTCATTTATACAATCAATTAGCCTTCAGTTTAGTGGTCGTAATAGAGAGTTCACTCAGTGAGTGAGTGAGTGAATAGAGAGGTTTTAGTGTACTTCTTTAAATAAAAGTGGTTGCTTATACAGGACAAAATAAAGCAGAAACCTCCTATAAGAGCTTTCTGCTTTATTTTTGTTCTGCATTAAACAATCAGCTGTCATTATGAGACATCTAGTCATCTATGTTTCTTCAAACAATGGCAATTTTACTCAAGTTTGACAGTGCATTGATATACCTTGACTGCAACTAAATCTTGTCATGATCACATTATTACCATCTGTAACTATAATAGGAACAAAACTTAACCCTTTACTCCATAAATACTAGTATGCCTTTTAACACCTCTAATTATTCAGACACTAAGAAAATTAGTCCTTAGAATTCTGAAAATAAATCATGAGTGACATTTAAAGAATTTTTTCAGATAGAAGCTTAAAGCAGACTGAATGTAAAGCAGAATGCTCCTTTAGGAACATTCTGCTTTACTTTCAACCTGATTTAAGTGGTAAACTGTTTTCAAAACTGAAAGAACTCGAGATTTCCTAACTATAGAATATTGTCTATATTGGTATAGCAGGGCTAAATAACAAGAGGACCAGAATGGCCCTTAATCACTCACCTACATATATATGCTATATATTGTCATGGTGACATTAAGATTGTGAAAGTTATTTCAGAAAAGAACATTACTTTTGTAAACTTTCAATGAAGTCATATAATGGGAAAAGTGTTTTCAGACAAGATGCTTTTTAAACTTTCATTGGAACAAGACTGCGCTGCGCGTTCAATAAACGCTTATGCCCCCGGTGGCATCCTTGACAGTATATTTTGATTTTTTTCTAAGACCAAATTAGTTTAAAGTCAACCTGAGCTTGGGTAATATGGGTCAGTTGGTAATGGTCAAAGGCAATAACTGTATAATAAGTATTGAAGCATTGTAATAAGTAGTGTTGATGCTTGACGAAACGGTAAAATCTAGTTAACCAAGAAATAGCCTATTCAAAATATTCTATTAAAAATATTCTAAGTCCAAATTAGGTCAAGGTCAAGGTCAAAATCAAGGTTGGGTGATATTGGTGGATAGGGGATGGTCCAAGGCAACAACTGTATAAGTATCCAAGCATTGGAGTAAGCGTTGTTGATGCTAGACAAAACGGTAAAATCTAGTTAACCAAGAAATAGCCCATTAAAAATGTTCTAAGTCCAAATTAGGTCAAGGTCAAGCTCACAATCAAGGTTGGGTATTATTGGTGGCTAGGGAATGGTCCAAGACAACAACTGTATAAGTATCCAAGCATTTGAATAAGCGGTGTTGATGCTAGACGAAACAGTAAAATCTACTTAACCTAGTTACGGACGGACAGGACGATTACTATAAGCCCCCGCATCTGTCGATGCCGGGGGCATAAAAAGTAAATATTTTTAGCTCCTGTGACCTAAATATGCTTTCAGCAGCCATCATTCCATAACAATGGAAACAAGTTATGTAGGAATGAGTTAAGCTATTTGTACCACAAAGTCCAATTGATAGCCCAAAGACAGGAACATAGACCGGCGGTAGTGGCCCAATGGTTAACACCTTGGACTACGGTACCAGGGGTCGTGAGTTCGATCCCCCGCCGGACCAGCGGTCTGACTAGGGGATTTTTTCCGAATCCCTTATGATGTACAGGAATGTCCTTGAGCAAGACATGTACCGCGAATTGCTCCTCTCCACCCAGGGGTTAAATGGGAACCTGTGAGGGTCTGAGCCGGTACTGCGGCTGCTTTAGCGCCATATGTTAGCAGTGCTCAATAGTGTAGGCAAGATGGCTCAATGATCAGGGGGTACATGTACAGTCGGCTGAGCGGTCATTCGGACTGAAAGTAGACTTTAACTGGTACTTTACTTTACTTTTTATAGACTTACCGATATATTTCAGGTCATCTGGCAAATCATCTTCCATCTCATCATCAAACATGTCTGTTTGCAACTTGGCAAAGTTGATAAACACCTGGGAAAAAACCAATGACATGTAAAATAACCTGTTACCTAGAACACACACCTTTTTACACCTTTGATTTATTCCTAAACTAAAGAAAATTGTTCCATTTTATAGTCATAAAAGGCACCATAAGAAACATGTCCTATATCATTGCAGAAAGTAGCTTAACCCTTAGCCCGCCAAATAAATTGTAGTCTGCTATATTTCTCGTCTGCTTCAAGTTTCAAAGTGCTTCAAAATTGCTCAAAATGTTGTCCGAGTGTCAAACAGCTTGGATCCGGATGAGACGCCGAGTTACTCGGCGTCTCATCCGGATCCAAGCTGTTTGCATATGGAGCTATAGTCGTGAGTGGCAGGCTAAGGGTTAAAGTTGGCTAAAATCAACCCTTTACCCAGTAGCCTGTGTCTAGTTTTGAAAATAGGTGACTACTTAACCCTTTCCTCCCTGAAACTTTAAATGGACAATTCAAGTTTCCATTTTAGTTTAGTCCATTTCTGACTTTGAATGGTTGTTTTTGTCAATGTTTGGCATCATGACAAACAGTGAAGACCCTGATCAGAGGGCTCCTTTCGGAGCCCTCTGATCTGGGTCCTCACTGTTTGCATAGGACAAGTGTACTATTCACATGTACACTGTTTGAAAAGGACGCCTATATGCGGGACTAGGGTTCAAAGCAGAATGCTCCTTCATGAAGCAACCGTTAAACTTCAATACTGAAAACAAACTATGAAGGAAAGGGTTAAAGTTAACTCTGCTATAAATATCTAAATTCTGTCAATCATTAACTACACAGGCATTTGCAAACAGCCTGACTTCTGACGGAATACAAGTTGACTAGTACATGTATTAAGTCTCAAAGTCTGTTAATAGAAGTTCTGCTTGATTTATAGAAAGGCCAATACAATCATTGAAAAGGCAAGAACACAGAAAATTACTTAGTTTAATACTTTTTGAATGCTAATGGAAATATCTGGGTTGAAATATTTACAACTGTTTGAGAGCTGCTACATTCAATAGTCACTTCATTCAGGGCTCCAGATAAGAGGGAGTGCACTGAACAAATCCAACATTTCTCACTAATTTTTGCACCAAATTCTATGGTGTTACTACTCATTAGAATTGTCTCTTCGAGACGATTCTAATGATTAGTGACACCATAGGGTTTAAAGCAGAAAAAATATTTTAGTTTTTGAAAATCTCCCCTTTATCTGGAGCTCCTTCACTCATGTTCGACTACATATGGAGGCATAAAAGGGTCTTAATCTTTCATATACAAAATGCCCTACCTGATCTAGAGTGGTCTGAGACACAGAATAATCCTCAATCTTCAGTCTATCTCTCACTGCCTCTATCAGACCAAATACCCTGGATAGTCTAGACTATACATAATGACCTACCTGATCTAAAGTGGTCTGGGACACGGAATAATCCTCAATCTTCAGTCTATCTCTCACTGCCTCTATCAGACCAAATACCCTGGATAGTCTAGACTATACATAATGACCTACCTGATCTAAAGTGGTCTGGGACACGGAATAATCCTCAATCTTCAGTCTATCTCTCACTGCCTCTATCAGACCAAATACCCTGGATAGTCTAGACTATACATAATGACCTACCTGATCTAAAGTGGTCTGGGACACGGAATAATCCTCAATCTTCAGTCTATCTCTCACTGCCTCTATCAGACCAAATACCCTGGATAGTCTGACATCAGAGCCAAGTTGGTACTGCAGCATGTTGTGATGTTTCTCTTTCAATACAGAGTCTGGAAACTCTCGGCGGAAAAACTCCATGGCTGGATCCATGTCGGGAAACTCTCCGGACACTCTAACTATCACAGTGTAACCATCACCAAACCTACAACGTATCAAAATGTGCAGTAGAGAATATAATAATTACTCTTTCTCCATAGCTAAAAGACTGGTAGTTGCTTTGAGAAAATTAAAGTATAGCAGAAAGCTTCTGTATGGGGATTCTTCTACATTTTTATCTTGCATTAAATTATCATGTGTTGTCAACAACATTTAGTCAATGCTTTTAAAATCATTTGTATGGAAGAGCAGCCCTTGCTGTCAGGAGAAAGATTCTGTATTGCAAATACAGTATTTCATATTTTTGTTCCGTGTAACACCAAAAACTACAGAATACTTGCATACTTTGCTCATATTCTTACCTGTTTTTCAGATGTTGAATGCTGCCAATACACTTGAATCTGCCACTGACCATAATGGCAAGACGTCCACACAAGGCCTCACATTCCTCCATACTGTTACATACAAACAAATGTTTTATGAACAAAATTTCACTAATGAGTAGGATGTATAAACTTCTTTGTTTTGTTCTGCAAAATGTACTAAAGAGAAAGTGGTTGTTTAAAGCAAGCCGCGAGTTCACCCTTTACCCAATAGCCTGTTTCTAGTTTTGAAAATAAGTGACTACTTAAAGCAGATTGAAAGTAAAGCAGAATGCGCCATATGGCGCATTCTGCTTTACTTTCAGCCTGCTTTAAGCTATTACCTGCTAGAATAAGGAAAGTATTAAATATGACACATATTTATTACGGTATATATTGGAACTATTTTCTTTAGCGGAATGAATAAAATTTAAGTGCTAAAAGTAGCTCCTATAGGGGAAAGGGTTAAACAGAAGACAGAAAAGTTAAGCAGATACTTTACTTTCAGCTTGCTTTAGCATCAACCTGTCAGGATGCAGGAAAGCTTACTGTGGTTTTCTATCAGGAAAAGGTAGAAGCATGACATCCAACAATCCAAAGACAACCAGCGATCTTACTAGCTCATCCTGAAGGGATCTACAGTTCAATACCATAAATAAATATTCATTTTGGCGTTCTAAGGCTCTTCTGTGGAGGAAAGGAGTAAGGAGCAACCTGAATGCCCTACCCGTATTTTCAATGACATGATTCAAATCTATTCTAAATTTATTTAGACCGCCTTTTGGTGAAATTCTGTGCTGTTGGCCAATCAGAGTCGGTTATTCAGTTTCATCCTTTTTCGTGAAGACTGGATTATTCCCGCCAAAATGAAACTCTTGTGAGGAAAATTTGATTGGCAGATTATCGTTGCTGGCATCTTAAAACAGCTGAGTCAGGCGTGTGTATAAAATAGCAACCACCAATTTTCACGTTACATAGTGACATAGCTTTGTAAACAATATTCCTTAATTGGATTTATGGGCGGTCTAAATCCGCCCCGTCTATTTCACGAAGATTTGTCCTAATGCAGTCTAACCTATATAAAGAATATCAGAAACCACCAAAATGGTAAGTTAGGGGTATAGCTACCTGTGTGAGGTGAGGATGACAGAGCGTCCATCTTTGACTATATTGTTGACACAGTCCCACAGGAATCGTCTAGCCCCTGGGTCCATGCCTGTAGTTGGCTCATCCTGACAATACAAAAAGAATGCTTTAACCCTTTCATGATCAAACTTATTGTGAGGTTTTTATCCCCCTTCAATATTTTTACTTTACTTTCAGCCTGCCTTAACTCATTACCCCATAGCCTGTTTTTAGTTTTGAAGACAGTTGATCACTTAACCCTTTGAACCCGAATCCCGCATATAGGCGTCATTTTCAAACGGTGTACATGTGAATAGCACACTTGTCCTGTGCAAACAGTGAAGACCCAGATCAGAGGGCTCCTAAGGAGCCCTCTGATCAGGGTCCTCACTGTTTGTCATAATGCCAAACATTGACAAAAACAACCCTTAAAAGTCAGAAATGGACTAGACTTAAATGGAAACTGGAATTGTCCATTTAAAGTTTCAGGGAGGAAAGAGTTAAAGCAGGTTGAAAATAAAGCAGAATGCACCTTCAGGTGCATAGGTGCATTCTACTTTACTTTCAGCCTACTTTAAGCTACCATCTGTTAGTTTAAACATATTTTATTTCCATATACATAAGGAAATGGGGTCGGTCACAAGTTCTTACAACTTTAGATTTGACTCTCCCCTGGATCCTGTTGAGATGCCAAATTGCTAGGGACGTCATCTAGATCCAAACTAATTACATGACTTTCCTACACTGAGTACTAAATCCTTTACCCAATAGTTTGTGTTTAGTTTTGAAAACAGGTAACCACTTAAAGTTGGCTGAAAGTAAAGCAGAATGCACCTTAAGACACATTCTGAACTTTCAGCATGCTTCTAGGATATAGAAAATATTTCTGATGGTGCAAATTTACGACTATAAAGTGGAAATATTTCCTTCAGTGGAGGAATAAATTAAAGGTGTTAATAGGTGTATCTATGAAGTAATGGGTTTATAAAGCTAATATCCAGTGAAATAACTAATTACCAAGAAGATGATTGAAGGATTTCCTATGAGGGCTATGGCTGTGGACAATTTTCTCTTGTTGCCACCAGAGTAGGCAATGGAGATTTTATCGGCATGAGGCAGTAGCCCCAGTCTACGTATGGCCCAGTCTGCTACCTGAAAACAAGAGACCAAGTATACATAGTTAATTATAATATGATAGTCATAATTATAATAATAATAATAAAAATAATAATACATGTTATAATAAAAATCTCAATATGTTTTAAACTAGAAAAATGTTTGGAAAACAAGGATTCCCCCAAATGCATGACCCAAAAATGTGTATAACATAACTGACCTTTAAGCAAAACCTTGACCAATGTCACAGAGGTCAAAATCAAAGGCCAAGGTCATCAAAGTGCAATGTAACATGCTGTACACATTGATTCACAAAAGTATAATAAAGTTGCATGACTCTAGTTGCACTACTAAGTCCACAACAAATCTAAACAAATTAATTTAACCTAGGTCGCAGGTCAGAGTCATGAATCTGTGATGCAACATGCTGTACTCACGGAGGTTCACAAACATGTGAAGTTGCGTAATCCTAGCTCTACTATTTAGTCCACATCTGACTTAACCCATTACCCCATAAATGCGACTTTTTACACCTTTCATTTATTCCTACTCTGAAGAAAACAGTTCCAATTTATACAATTATGAATATGTATAATAAGAAATATTTTCTTTATTTCAGCTGGTGGTAGCTTAAAGCAGGCTGAAAGTAAAGCAGAATGTGCCTTAAGGCACATTCTGCTTTACTTTCAACCTGCTTTAAGTGGTAACTTATATGTAATACTTGAAATAGGCTATGGGGTAAAGGGTTAAACACAAAAGCTTAACCTTGACTCCTATGGACGGACATAGGGACAAAGGTAACACTATGCACCCCACAGTCCCACACCATTCACTGCTAACTTCTATTTCAAACACAATTTGTTGCATTCTTCTTAACCCTTTAACTCATAGCCTGTTTCTAGTTTTGTAAATAGGTGACTACTTAAAGCAGGTTGAAAGTAAAGCAGAATGCGCCTATAGGCACATTCTGCTTTACTTTCAGCCTGCTTTAAGCTATCATCTGTTAGAATTAAGAAAATATTCCTAAAGATAAGGCACATTCTGCTTTACTTTCAGCCTGCTTTAAGCTACGACCTGTTAGAATACAGAAAATATTCCTAAAGATACATATTCATGACTGTATAAATTGGAACCATTTTCTTAAGCGGAGGAATGAACTGAATGCGCTAAAAGGCACTTCTATGGGGGAAAGGTTAAAACAATGATCATTCAATGACAAGACCACACATGGCAATAACGTGGTTAAAATGGCATACACATACATGTATACCTTAATCACTTGACCAATTAATTGCAAGAATGTATCAAGAATGTGTTTTAGAAAAATGGGGACTCGCAGCAGTTGACCCACATGATAGAAAAGCCTGGAGATCCTGTGTAAGAACCGCAATGCAGCTAGCAAGTTACCTGGAAGAGAGCCCACTGTTGTGGACAATGCTCCCACCCCTGCACATTAATAAAAAACCAGATGATGATGATATCTCACTAACTTGTCAGGCCAGTACTTTACTTACATTTTTAACATCCTCTTCTGGTATACCCCTGAGTCTGGCATAAAATCTGAGATGTTCTACGCCTGTCAGGAGTGGATCTAGAGCATCAAACTGAGGGCAGTAACCAATGCTGCGCCGAACCTGCACCATCTCATTCAGAATGCTGAAATGAATTTTGCAATGCCAAATTACTTTTTCTTTGATATTTGGCAAATAGTACACTTCCACAAACAATGATTAATCAACAACTAAGCCATTACTCAATAAATATGCTTTTTTATGCATTCAATAAAATGTTACCATTCGCACATTGCTTTGGAAGAGTCTTTTTTAACTCTTTCCTCCCTGAAACTTTAAATAGACAATTCCAGTTTCCATTTTAGTCTAGTCCATTTCTGACTTTTAAGGGTTGTTTTTGTCAATGTTTGGCATTATGACAAACAGTGAAGACCCTGATCAGAGGGCTCCTTTCGGTGCCCTCTGATCTGGGTCTTCACTGTTTGCACAGGACAATTGAACTATTCACATGTACACTGTTTGAAAAGGACGCCAATATGCGGGACTAGGGTTCAAAGGGCTAAAAGTCATGCTTGGCACTATGTAATTTATGAATATCAATCATCTCCTGCAAAAAAGTGATACTTTCAGACAGTTATTGAAAATTGATAGACACTTTGGCTACTAAAGTATTGATTTATGCGCCCGGATGGAAGGACAGACAGGGCAATCACTAAATGTCTCCGCATCTTTAGATGCATGAGGCATAAAAAAGACGAGTATAATTATGTTTTATCAGTTGGATATGTATGTATTTGATTTGCACTTAAGGTCAATGTGAAGAGACTCTTAACTTACTTGTGACCATTAACAAAAGCATTTCCCTTATTAAGTTTCTCATCTCCTGTCAGCATTTTAAAGGTGGATGTCTTGCCAGCTCCATTCACACCCAGTAGGCCAAAACATTGGCCCTTAGGGACACCCACACACAGTCTGTCAACAGCCGTCAGGTTCCCTTTTCTGCCCTTTGACTTATATACCTGAAAATCATTTCTACATTATAATTTTCGAAAACAACTAGACAATGATATCAGTATCTGAACATTGGATGAAATCTATTTATCTTTTCAACAGTTACTGGTCTAAACAACTGACTATAAATATTAACCCATTACACCATAGCCTGGCTCTAGTTTTGAAGACAAGTGACCACTGAAAGCAGGTTAAAATTTAAGCAGAATGTGCCTTAAGGCACATTCTGCTTTAATTTCAGCCTGCTCTAAGCTACCATCTGCAGGAATATAGAAATTATTTCGACATATTCTCAACTGTATAAACTGGAACTATTTTCTTTGGTGGAGGAATGAATAATGGTGTTGAAAGGCGTATTTATGGGGTAATGGGTTAAGACAACTCAAAGGAGCTTACTCCATTACGTTAGGCTCTATATAGGTTTAATCCTTGCAGTGAATATACTCATCATTTACAAACAGCGTACATATAAAGAGTACACTTATCCTATGCAACAGTAAAGACCCAGATTAGGGGTCTCATATAGGTACCCTCTGATAAGGATCTACACTGTTAGTCAATCATTTTTCAATGTACTGTTAAACACCCCACAACAAAGTCAAACATTTACTAGACTTAATTTGAAGTTTCAGGGTAATTGAGTCAAGACTAATGGATAACACATAGTGTCAATCATTTCCATCCTTCATAGTTCCAATAGTTTACCTTGGTCAATTCCTTCAATAACAAAACATCATCATCTGCATTCCCATCCATAACACGTTTCCGTTCCTTGGCAACATCTTCATCCTCATCTTCTAGCAACTCTGCTTTGGGTTTAAGAGTTCTGAAAACACAGTTAAACTTGTATTGAGCAACACAGGCTAACCCTTTCCCCATCAAAAGCGCCTTTGAGCACCTTTACATACACCTGTATCTAAGCATGACAAATGACTATTCATTGATGGTTTTGACTACAGGTATCAGCTTAAAGCAAGATAAAAGTAAAGCAGAAAGCTCCTAAAGGAGCTTTCTGCTTACTTTTATCCTGCTTTAGGCAGTATCCTACCTAAGTACTGTTTGATACAGGTGATTTGCACTTTGACTATGGCGGAAAGGGTTAAATGTACGAAATGTACATACATGTATAACAAGTTATTATAGATAAGGAACATTCATCAACTTAAAGTCAACAATAAGAATAACTATTATTTAAGAAATGAACTGATTTTTTTCGGCGTTAAAGTGAAATGAATGACAGAAAATTATTGGCAAATACCATGAATCGCCCTAGCGATTCATTGTAAATTAGCCGATAATTTTCTGTTGTTCATTTCACTTTAACACCGAAAAAAATCAGTTCATTTCTTATATTTACAATATACCGTCTTTAGCTATGTATTGTGCGCACTTTTATCATAAAATCTTTTTTCTGCAATTTGGGGGTGCGTACAATACAGTGGAACAAGACTCTAAAGTCTACCTTGACCAACGGTTAGAGCCCGGAGGCCGATGTGTTAAGATTGCGCAATATGCTGCAGGGCTTTAATTGACACCTCCCATACATGATAGCCGGGGATTAGGGCTGTTTATTGGAGATGACACGCTAGTGACCCCAATTATAATCAGTTATGATTGTCCGGGTGTAAACTGTTGATGTTATGACACTTGATTGCTTTTAAGTTATTAAAATTAGTCTCCGATCTGAGAATGCAAGCCCTCGATTATTTGAAGCTTCTTTCGAGGGTGCACGTTAGTCGCTACGTATGTATCTAATTCAATCGAAATCGGTAAGGCATTTTAAACTGAGAGAGGAATAACGTAAATAAACAAGTTGTTATTCATAATTATTGCGTGAAATCGCTCAAAAGGAAGTAAACTTAGCTCTGGTTGCATCGTAGAAACAAAGCGTCACTGTATAAACACCCGCCATTTCCGGGCCCGAACTGCGCATAATCGAATTTACTATTTCCGGATTATTCTTTAGATTGGCGGCACTCGATTTTCAGAGCGAAACTTTTTGTAACTTTTTCGGAACATTCGTATTCTACCGTATTTTTTCATAATTCAATAAATGCTAGTGACGAAATAATTCTAAACAATAAATGTTTAGTATTGATATATTTTAATCCTAATAAACGCATCTACAAACTTACACAGAATAATGCGAGGTGATTCTAATCAGGAACATATTCCGTTCCTGTTCTAATGTGACGCTAGATATGAAAATTAAGTATGCCCATAAAAATATGTCTGGTTTCGTTTCCAGCATTTGAAACACAGTCGCAGCTCATTTTTTGGAACTTCGAAGGGCGGATTTAACCCCCTGACTATCAGAATACTTGTAATTATCACATATTTAACGCATTTTCTTGGTCCTAAAATATGCCTACGGAACTCTCTTCATTTAAAAACAACTGGGTTCAGCAGGAGAAATCGTGCGTACGACGGCTGACCAAAACCTTGGGAAAAGTTTTTTTCCAGACATTTAACCCTGAAAATAAGGGTGCGTGTTATACACGGATGCGCACAATACTCGGGAAATGACGGTATTTGCTGTAATTTTCTTACATTAAATAAACATTTTGTTAGTACACATGTATGTTTATCCATATTAGAGGTAGATAACACGAATACTGTGTACCCTATAAGGAACAGCCATGACTGATTTACTGAAGCTGTGTACATTCAAAAGCAGAAAAATAAGTCCCATTGTTTACATTCTAAGTCAACAACTTGACAGTTTGGCGTGAAAAATGCCGATTTTTTTACGTCATTGGAAGTGACGTCATTTTAAAGTAGATAGCTGCGGTTTATAAGGTATGTCCATGTTCTTGCAATTCATTTAATTAATAAAGAAGAATGTTAGTCGGGTATCATGGTTTCCACTAATAGGAAGGCATAGATCGGTTAAGAACAAATTTTGAAAAAATACGCCAAATGTTTGCTTCCAAAGTTCAAAATATTAATTCGCGAATGAAACTGCATATGCCCCGCCTCCCCTTCGAAACTTTTCCATAAGTCTCGCCCTCACGAAAAGTGGTGTTTATACGAAATGAACACCGTTTTTGTCTATGGAGTTGAATGGGGCGATTGTAAATATTATGTTATAAACAACCAATCATACTGTTGCAAGTTTGACGATTATGGGCTAACAGTTTGCAATGCCCCATAATATTTTGCTTTACATCTCTCTTAGCACTTTCTTCTTTATGTTTAAAACAGGTGACTGCTTAAACCAGGCTGACAACTTATTGCCCCACCTACTTAACTCTTTCATCACCATGATCCTGTTTAAAATATACAGGAGCCCTCTGATCAGGGTCTGCACTTTTTGCTAATTTAGACCAGTTTTTATTAAACTACCCAGAATTCAAAGTAGACTGGTTCATGTTTGGGTAACTAAAATGATCCACATGGGAACATAATAATCCACAAGAGATACTTAGTGTTGAAAAAGTTGAAGCAGTTATCTGTGAGGACATGTGTCTTACATGGTAGAAGAATAAAAAGGCATTTTTCTATGAGGAATCAGTAAAGTCATAAAAAGAAGTACTATAAAGAAAAGTGAAAGCTCCACAGAGAACCTGTTTCTTACCTTGTCTTAATGATGTTGTATTCAAACAGTAGGTTCAGAACAAAGAACAGTATTCCAAGCATGAACATGCAGAACAAGTTCCGGCCTACTTGATTCCAGTCAAATGGATTAGGCAGTCGGTTGACACCACCCTCAAACCTGGCATACACATCAGCAAACAACTGGTTTTTGGCCATATCAAACAGACCACGGCCCAGACAGTATTGCGGCATCAGTAGAAACACTTGTTTCAAGATCTTGTTAATGTCTTTCAATCCCTAGGGTGAAAAATTAAGATCTGCTTTAAAAAACATCAACCAGTAACATCTAGTTAGCCAAGAAATAGCCCATTTAAATTAGGTCAAAATCAAGGCCAAAATCAAGGATGGGTGGTATTGGTGGATAGGGCATGGTCCAAGGCAACAACTGTATAAATATCCAAGCATTTGAGTAAGTGGTGTTGATGCTAGACGCAACTGTAAAATCTACTTAACTCTTTCCTCCCTGAAACTTTAAATGGACAATTCCAGTTTCCATTTTAGTCTGGTCCATTTCTGACTTTTAAGGGTTGTTTTTGTTAATGTTTGGCATAATGACAAACAGTGAAGACCCTGATCAGAGGGCTCCTTTCGGAGCCCTCTGATCTGGGTCTTCACTGTTTGCACAGGGCAAGTATACTATTCATATGTACACTGTTTGAAAAGGATGCCTATATGCGGGACTAGGGTTCAAAGGGTTAACCTGTTACGGACGGACAGACGGACCGACCGACAGGGCGATCAGTATATGCCTCTGCATCTATTGATGCCCGGAATAAAAACAGGTGGCTGTGAGAACATAACTAAAAGTAAAATAGAAATCTGCTATAGAAATAGTTTCTGCTTTACTTTCGGCAGGCTTTAATCAGTCATCTATAAGGATGCAATAAATTTCCTATCGCTATTTTTATCAGAACATGGGTAGAAGCATACAAGGTGTTTTTGTGAAACACTATGCCCCTTGAAGAGAGACCATGAACTCTAAATGACCTGGACCTTTGTCTGACATGACATCACTTGTATCAAGCTAAATGGGCTTCTTTAATACAGTACACATGTCTAATGTGAAGCCTCTAGATATCCATGTATTTCCAAAGTTATGGCCAATGTTTACCCTTTCAACCCTTAATCTCTCTTGTGGGTATTAATAATCCTTTTGGACCTTTCTAGTACAGGCATTTTGAACCAGTCTATTGTTACATCTTTGGTATGACAGCAAAAACTAATGAAAATATCAAACAGTGCAGACCCTGATCAGAGGGCTCCTATAGGAACCCTCTGATCCGGGTCTACGCTGTTTGTATATGTAATCAGTATTCTTTACAGAGGGCTGTAGGGTTAAAAGGGTTGAAAAGCGTCAATATACAGTAAAACCTCGCTATTACGACCACTAAAACGAAAGCTAATTGAGTGTATAATAGACAGGTGACAGCTTAAAGCAAGGTGACAGTGAAACAGAAAGCTCCTAAAGGAGCTTTCTGTTTCACTGACACCTTGCTTTAAGCGGTCACCAATCGTAAACACCCTAATAATTAACATAATTTAGTGGTCGTAATAGCGAGGTTTTACTGTACTCTATTAGCATGAGACTGGCTAATAATATCTCTTACCTCGTCATCCTCTTCCAGGAATTCGAGAATGAATGTGGCCATTGTAGAAACAGTGCCGAGGAAAATGTTGACTGACTGTAGAGTCACAAGTGCCGTACTTGGTATGCTGAACAGGCGGGAGAATGGATACATCATCGGAATCATAGCCCATCTAAAGTAATAGAAAGTTAAGCTTCAGGCTTTGTCCACATTGGGATAAACCTTTGGTCTAATTTCACAATGGATATTATATGAAGTGTGTCACAGGGGAATAAAAGAATATTGTATGTTGAGAACAGTTACGACCAAAAGAAGCCTTGTTGGAAAACATTCTATTTGATCAATCTTCATTGTTTGCAAAATGGTAGTGGAAATTGTTGATTCAGAAAAGAGACACACCGGTACTCTATTTCAGGCAAAGAGATGCATTAATGAAATCAACCTTTTCCTAGGCTTGTTTGCACTGTTTCTGACAGGTGGTTGTTCAAAGTAGGTTGAAAGTAGAGCAGAGAGGTCCTTGTAGGAGCTTTCTGCTTTACTTTCAGCCTGCTTCAAACATGTACATGTTTGAACATGCAGATAAAAGTTTCCTGTGGCTCTTATCAGGGTATGGTAGAAACATATAATGGTACCTTTAGGAGGAAAATGTCAATGAACTAAGAGTCACTTCTTTTGGGGAAAGGATTAACGAGATCACCCCAAACGGTACATAATATGCCCACTGGCAGCCTTTACGTAAAAGTATATCTGAGTACATCAAGGGCAGATAACTCTGTAACGCAAAATCGAACCAACCTCAAACTTGACTCAGCTTCAGATCTTTATGCATATAACATTTGTGTTAAGTTTCATTAATATCATTCAGATAGTTTTCCGGAAATCTCCGGACAAACAAAATGTTGACAGGCGAACAAATGTACGTACAGACGGACAGGGCCACGCCAATAATGTGAGGTGGGCATATAAAAGAGATGATGTTCTTTCTTACCCATAGAGTAGGAGTAGACACACCAGAACAGGCAGGTTGGTCTCAGACACATAGGCTCTCTTGTTAAATATCAGGAAAATGAAGATACACAGGATAGCAGGTCCAAGGAAATTCAACTGAAAATAACAAAAGCAATAACATAGCGTAAAACCCCTCTATTAAAGCAAGGTGCTTCAATAATAATTGGTGTCGAGATATTTTTGTCATTTTGTGCTAAAAAATGGTGTTTAATTTTGGTTTGTTTAATTTTGGCCACTCTGGGATCCAAGGGGTTAAAATGAAACACCTTCAAAATCGTAACTAAAATACCATTAGTTGATAAAATGGCTTCAAAAGTAAAACGGTTGCTAGGGCCAAAAAAAAAAAAATCTGTGTTTAGGGCAACGATCTGAAAAAATTTAGGTAGGGTAGGGACCAAGGTTTTTTTTTAATTAATTTTTTTTTAGGTGCCAAATTGGTCCAAAATATGTTTTAAAACAGGTTTTTCCTCCATTTTGAAAATCTTTTTTCAAAATCTTAAAAAAAACTTTAGGGTCAGGGTGTTTAGCTAGGTAGAGTCGGGTTGCCCTAAACACACAACTTTTTTTTTTAGGCCTAAACCGAAAATACTAAAATACACAATGTCCGATCATGTCAATTCCTGTGGTAGCGAGTAAAGTGTACAATATAATCAGCTAAGCCAAAAATATTTTTTTTGTTTCTAAGTTTGTCTTCAGAAAAAATATTCACCATAGAATGAATTGTATGAATTGTAAGGCTATTGCATCTGTTTAAGAGTACAGAAAAATTGAAGACTAATACAACCCCGGATTAGCTTGTTGTTCCCATGTGTAAGGGGAATAATAAGGCCAGCTAGACTGATTTACAGTATATCACACTAATTGGATCCATTTTTTAATGTGCTAAGAATAAGATCAATGTCTAAGATAAATACAGGAACGTTTCCTGTTTCATTTTGTAATCAAGAAGGTTTGTTTTTCAAGGATTACGCTGTACGAAATACATTTTTTAACCTCGAAATTTCACTTGTTCTGTACTTGAATGATGTTACTCCACATTCCACAAGATCCTCCTTGGGCATGGCATGGAGGTGTAGGACAAGTTTAGCCAAGCATCACAAAAGGGTTAGACATTTCATTAAAACACACCAAGTATTGGAGGATTAACTCTCGTGTAAATTATAGCTTGGGATATCTGCTCACACAAACCATATTGTGTTTGCATATCGGTCATGGTATAGTTAGCCCAATTACAAGTGTATCTAGCAACTTATCGGAGGTGTGAATCTGCAGTTGTAGGTATGCCTACGTTTGGGATGAGTTATATGTCACCGACAATAACTGACATTTGTTGGTCATTAGGATATTTTGGGGGAGTTGCGTTTGGCCTTTCATAACAGGTGGCCAAATAGGCCAATTATTAACCTCGGCCAATTATTCCCAAAGTACTGTATAAGATTAGCTTAGATCCTATATTTTCATTCACAGAAAACAAATAATATCTTGGACCTTTGCAAACAATTTAAGTTCTGTTTAGATGCTAAGTAAATCGCCATCTGAATAGGATCCAAACTGTAAACAATTTTGATAATACACATGTATATTTGTAAATTCAAAATAGAAAGATGCAATTATAAATAGCAAACACTCACCATGTCCCAGAAGAAGTTTGAGAACCAGTATACAAGAGGGTTGACCCCACTAACAAACTGCAGATGCTTGGAGTTGGATGTCCTCTCCTCTATTAGGTACATAGTAAAACTGGCAGGGATAAAGGACATGGCAAACATCACACAGATAGCAATAACTATGTCCTTGAAGCTGTTGTACCTGAAGATAGAAATATGAAAGTGTCAATGGAAACAGTATACAATAACAAATGGGTCCTCTATCAGGTACATAGTAAAACTGGCAGGAATGAAAGACATGGCAAACATCACACAGATAGCAATAACTATGTCCTTGAAGCTGTTGTACCTGAAGATAGAAATATGAAAGTGTCAATGGAAACAGTATACAATAACACATGGGTCCTCTATCAGGTACATAGTAAAACTGGCAGGAATGAAAGACATGGCAAACATCACACAGATAGCAATAACTATGTCCTTGAAGCTGTTGTATAGGTCGTTTGCAGTTCAAAAAAACACGATAAATCTTAGATAATTTTGAAACTAATGGACGTATTTAAATTGAATTTTGCATACACTTATGATGTGTCTATACCAACTCTGACAAGGAAATTCAGAATTTTTGAAAGTCTAACTAAAAACTTTTCTTCTTTGTTTTATATAAATTTTGTGTCGCTGAAAATGGTCAATTACGTGGGGTGTTATTGGCTATTACCTTGATCACGTTTGTTTATATTGGATAATATCCCCAGGTAAAATCCCGTGCAAGTTGCTTCTGTCTGAAAGGTGAATCCCGTGCTGATATTGGTTGTTTAGTTGTACAAAATAAATTGTGAGGCCCCATAATCCATTACATTTTTACTATGCCTAAATCCACAACCTCTTCACCAGGAATAAAGAAAATTGCAATTACTTTTCAAACCGAAGCTCTAACATTTCTACATAATTACAGAGCTCCAGATAAGAGAGAGAAACCTGAACAAGTCCAACATTTTCTAACCCAGTTCATCACCAAATCCTATGGTGTGACTACTCATTAGAATCTAATGATGTTCTAATGAGTAGTCACACCATAGGGCTTAATTCAGAAATAAAGATTTAGTTTTGGAAATACTCCCCTTATTTGGAGCTTAATATGTATCAATGTTCGAGTTGTATTGCACTTACGTTTACATTACGTTTCCTTTAAACGATAAAATAATAAAGGTTTTCGAACTGATCTGGAAACATTCTTTTGAAAATTTGATAATGGTAAAGTTGGTGTAGATCGTCTGGTATGAACATGTCTCTTCTGCTATTTATCGCATTTAGTTATTTTGCGTTTTGTTGATAAAAAATTCGTATGAGTGGCACATGGTTCGGATCCTATTCAGATACGAAATAGCTCCGGTGTCCGATTAGGATCTAACATGTGTGCAAATGGCAGTATGGTCGGTTAATACGTTTAACGTACCCCAGTCAGGGCCTCGTTCGGTTAGTTGTAAACTACTATGGTATGCGATGGCTTAACGGTGAGGCGTTGCCGGGTCGTGGAAGATAGGCTGTTGAATAACTTGAAATCACCCTTCGGAAAACTGTCCCTTAGAAGTGTAAACTTTATATAGAAGTTATGAATAAAACTTTTTTATTACGAAGAGAAAAAAATATTTCTTTTTTGTCAGAGTTGGTATAGGTATATCATAAATCTATGCAAAATTCCATTTGTCTCCGTTTTCTTGTTATGGAGATATTTGAAAATTGTCGTGTTTTTTTGAACTGCAAACGACCTATACCTGAAGATAGAAATATGAAAGTGTCAATGGAAACAGTATACAATAACACATGGGTCCTCTATCAGGTACATAGTAAAACTGGCAGGAATGAAAGACATGGCAAACATCACACAGATAGCAATAACTATGTCCTTGAAGCTGTTGTACCTGAAGATAGAAATATGAAAGTGTCAATGGAAACATTATACAATAACAAATGGGTCCTCTATCAGGTACATAGTAAAACTGGCAGGAATGAAAGACATGGCAAACATCACACAGATAGCAATAACTATGTCCTTGAAGCTGTTGTACCTGAAGATAGAAATATGAAAGTGTCAATGGAAACAGTATACAATAACACATGAGTCCTCTATCAGGTACATAGTAAAACTGGCAGGAATGAAAGACATGGCAAACATCACACAGATAGCAATAACTATGTCCTTGAAGCTGTTGTACCTGAAGATAGAAATATGAAAGTGTCAATGGAAACATTATACACTAACAAATGGGTCCTCTATCAGGTACATAGTAAAACTGGCAGGAATGAAAGACATGGCAAACATCACACAGATAGCAATAACTATGTCCTTGAAGCTGTTGTACCTGAAGATAGAAATATGAAAGTGTCAATGGAAACATTATACACTAACAAATGGGTCCTCTATCAGGTACATAGTAAAACTGGCAGGAATGAAAGACATGGCAAACATCACACAGATAGCAATAGCTATGTCCTTGAAGCTGTTGTACCTGAAGATAGAAATATGAAAGTGTCAATGGAAACAGTATACAATAACACATGGGTCCTCTATCAGGTACATAGTAAAACTGGCAGGAATGAAAGACATGGCAAACATCACACAGATAGCAATAGCTATGTCCTTGAAGCTGTTGTACCTGAAGATAGAAATATGAAAGTGTCAATTGGAACAGTATACAATAACACATGAGTCCTCTATCAGGTATATAGTAAAACTGGCTGGGATGAAAGACATGGCAAACATCACACAGATAGCAATGACTATGTCCTTGAAGCTGTTGTACCTGAAGACAGAAATATGAACGTGTCAATGAGACCAGTATACAATAACACATGGGTCCTTTACAAACCTAAATCAAACTTCTCCCCATATAACCTGCAACCAACCACCAGCTCCCGGTGGAACTCCAAGACACTTCCATCGGTATTCTGACCATCATCCAATTCTTCAGCAAGAGTCCAGTGACAGCCTCAGACAGGCCATCTTCATAGCACTGCAACACCAGCACAGACAACATTTTTGAACCACAACAAGACTATGAGACACAGCACAGCCACTTTGACCTAGGTCAATTTGATTTCAGTTGTTGTCATTTTATGTCGCTTTCAACAGTTTTTCAGTCATATCACAACATCCAGCTAATTATAGGTGGAGGAAGACCCAAGAAGCCCTTTATGCACTGTTTCAGACACAAATCGGTAACTGGGTAGAACCACCGACCTTCCGCAACCCAGCTGGAAGGCTTCCCCACATGAAAAATCAGAATGAGCTAGGTCGATGTTCCAACGTTACAACAATGAGCTGGTGTTGACCGTTAAACTGTGATCAAGACAGGTAAAATAACCATTGTGTGATTTAAAAACACCTGATTTTGATTAGAATGTGGATTGTGCGTTTCTATATACCCACATTAACTCAAACATTTCACTGTTAATCCTTTACCAAATAAACCTGTTTATAACATTAAAGACAGGTGATCACTTAAAGCAGGTTGAAAGTAAAGCAGAATGTGCCTTAAGGCACATTCTGCTTTACTTTCAGCCTGCTTTAAACTACCATCTGCTAGGCTATATAAAATATTTGTTATGGTAATTGTTCACGAGGATATAAACTGGAACTATTTTCTTAAGCGGAGGAATAAATCAAATACGCTAAAAGTCGCTTCTATGGGGGAAAGGGTTAAGAGGCAGAATATTAATGTCTTATTGAGTGTGAACCTTCTGTATAACTTACAGTGCCTCATCGTTGAGCTGTCCTTTGGTCATGGCCATGGGATGGTTGATGGCCGTGATGCCGTAGTCCGCGGGATCAACACCTGATGGTAGGTTACTGCGCAGGATAAGATTGTTCATCACATTAATGTAAGATACAGAAGCTGCCCAGCCTCTGTTGTTAAACCAAACCTAAAACAAAAAGACAAATAAACTCTTGTTTGAAAAGTAATACAAACTTAAACGAGAGCACCGCAAATGGGTGCTGGACGCTCGACTTTCATATACTTGAGACGGCTACATTTTTCAAACTTAAGAATGTGTATGGGTGTTCAATGCCCTATTGATCATAGAAATTTGTAAGCAACAACAACTCAAATGTGTATGGGTATTTAATGCCCTATTGATCATAGAAATTTGTAAGCAACAACAACTCAAACATACTTGGACAATCTTCATTCCATTTAAAGTAAACTATAAGTCAAAACAAGGACAATAACTCTGGAACGGCACATCCGGATCACCTTTCTTGTTTGAATGAGTTGCCCTTTTGATATAACACAAGTATTTAAAGTTTCAAGTTAAAACCTTTGACAGTTATTAAGATATTTCAATTTACAAGTTTTAAGTAAATAAATCAAGGGCAATTACTCTGGAATTAAAAAATCATAGAGTAACCTACCTTGTTGTAATGACTTGTCCTTTTGATACATAACAAGTATTCAAAGTTCCAAGTTAATATCTTCCATAGTTATTTAGATATGTTAATTTATAACTTTTAAGTAAATAAAACAAGGGCAATAACTCTGGATACACAAACCTCAGGGTTACCTGTCTTGTTGTAATGAGTTGCCCTTCTGATACTGAATAACTATTTAAAGTTTCAAGTTAATATCTTTCATAGTTATTTAGATATGTTAATTTACAATTTTGAAGTAAATAAAAAAGGGCAATAACTCTGAACTGACAAATTCCAGAGTTACCTGCCTTAATGTAATTAGTTGCCCTTTTGCTACTCAATAACTATTCCCAGTTTCAAGTTAATATCTTTCATAGCTATTTAGATATGTTAATTTACAATTTTTAAGTAAATAAAACAAGGGCAATAACTCTGAAATGACAAATCCCAGGGTTACCTGCCTTGTTGTAATGAGTTGCCCTTTTGATACTGAACAAGTATTCAAAGTTTCAAATGGATATCTTTTATAGTTATTGAGATATGTTAATTTATAATTTTTAAGTAAATAAAACAAGGGCAATAATTCTGAAATGACAAATCCCATGGTTACCTGCCTTGTTGTAATGAGTTGCCCTTTTGATACTGAACAACTATTTAAAGTTTCAAATGGATACCTTTGCTAGTTATTGAGATATGTTAATTTATAATTTTTAAGTAAATAAAACAAGGGTAATAACTCTGAAATGACAAATCCCAGGGTTACCTGCCTTGTTGTAATGAGTTGCCCTTTTGATACTGAACAACTATTCCAAGTTTCAAATGGATACCTTAGATAGTTATTGAGAAATCAACTCTTACAAAAACCTTAAGCAAAAAACTTAACCGACGCAGACGCTGACGCAGACGACAGGGTGACGACAATAGCTCGACTTTTCGAAAAAGTCGAGCTAAAAACAAATGAACTCTTGTTTGAAAAGTAATACAAACCGTTAAGACAAATAAAAGTACAATGTAGTGCAAACTTTAAAGACAAAAGAACTTTTGTTTGAAAGAAATACAAACCTAAAACACAAATCAATTCTTGTTTGAAAACTAATGCAAACCTAAAACATAAATCAGTTCTTATTTGAAAACTAATACAACCTTAAAACATAAATCAGTTCTTATTTGAAAAGTAATACAAACCTAAAACATAAATCAATTCTTATTTGAAAACTAATACAAAAACAAAATTACCGTAGATCCTTTATCCCTTTTGAAAAAGCTAAAATCTGAGGGAGTTTTCTAGTCCGTGTTAAAGAAACTTTTGGGACAGCTATTCCAAACAACAAAGCCATAAATCCCTCACATGGTCCAATGATATCTTGTGTAAATTTATTTTCAACTGAGGCAAGTAGTTTCATACAAAATGATTTGGTCGATTTTTCGCCATAGCCATATACAGAAGGCATGTAAAACCATTAGTGACCATGTTTTTGTTGTTGTTTTTAAGCTATAAAAATTACTTTATCTGGTAGAGGACCACCCATGAATCATTTGCTTAACCCTTTGAACCCTAGTCCCGCATATAGGCGTCTTTTCAAACAGTGTACATGTGAAGAGTACACTTGTCCTATGCAAACAGTGAAGGCCCAGATCAGATGGCTCCGAAAGGAGCCCTCTGATCAGGGTCTTCACTGTTTGTAAGTAATGACAAAATTTACAAAAACAACTCTTAAAAGCCAGAAATGGACTAGACAAAAATCGAAACTGGAATTGTCCATTTAAAGTTTCAGGGAGGAAAGAGTTAAACCTGTTTTCAGTTTGAACCATTAGTTTTTGATGAATCAGTTGCCATCGGACCACTTTCAGTTAAACAGATGTCCTATATTTGAAGGAATCTGACAGAGTATCCTCTATAAAGGAACACTTTTGTGAATTTTTAATAAAGAAGTTTCCAAAAATAATGACGACTAAGGTGAATTAATAAAGATGAACTAGAATATTATCAAGATATTTACATAACATCCTGCTTTTAAGATGTCACCTGTCTCCAAAACTACAAAGTTTTGTGGTAATGGATAAAGTGACATACAAGTAACAAAGAATGAGACTCTTTAAAGGCAAGCAACTGCTTAACCCTTTACCTGATAGTCTATTTCTATTACTGAATATAGGTGACTTCTTAAATCAGGTTGAAAGTAAAGCAGAATGCGCCCTAAGGCGCATTCTGCTTTACTTTCAGTCTGATTTAAGCTATCATGTGCTAGAATATAAAACAGATTCCCTATAACAGATATTCATAACTGATTAAATTGGAACTATTTTCTTCAGCGGAGGAATAAACTGAATGCGCTAAAAGGCGCTTCTATGAGGGAAAGGGTTAATGCTCAACAAAAGAAATGCAAAAAGCTCCTTTAAGAGCTTTCTTTTATACTTGTCCTGAAATGAACCAATCATAAGGTTTATTTTGAGATTTGCTGAAGACAAGTTCTGCTGTTTATATACCTTTGCAGCATCTGGGGTGGCCAGGTTGGGTAACAGGGTAATAAGATCCTCCAGGAAGGTTATATTGCCAACGTTCACGGCTGTTCCATTGTTAGCTGCTGTTAAAATCCTCTCAAGTGCATCATAAGGTACAGATGCATTGGTAATTGTGAAGTTACTACCAACATCACCAAATGATAAACCTCCATATCTGTATAAAATCAAGGGGAAAAGATTGAACATTATACTGCATAGTAGTATAACATTTTTCTTACCAGTATTTGACTGTTATAATGCAATTTGAAACATTCTGGAGGTGTAAAAAGTTGCATCGAGAAAATAATGGGAAATTATATGTTGTGATGTCAGGATCTTAGCCTGCTTCTAGTTTTGAAGACAGGTAACTGCATGAAGCTGGTTGAAAGTAAAATAGAATATGCATTAATGCAGATTCTGCCTTATTTTCAACCTGCTGAAAATATTTCTCATGGTGCATTTCATGATTGTATAATGTGGGGCTATTCTCTTCAGTGGAGGAATGAATAGAAGACATTATAAGGTGTATTTATGGAATAATGGAGAGAATTGTGAGGATGCTGCTATCAGATTTCCGTACCTTCGTTTTTGGTAGGGTTTCCATGTCTTTCTCAGGTAAGTGCTAATATCCCTGTTTGTCATATTCTGTAAGTAATCTGTGGTTGCCAGGGTAACTTGGGGTGGGGCAGGACCACCTGCACCGTCAGGACACACTTGCCAACCAGTACTACAATCACACTCAATATTGTCTTCCACTGGGCCAATCTGGGGGAAGACCTGTGGGGCCACCGGCTGACACTCATAGTCTCTGAAAATAGGATTTATTATATGCCTTCGTATGATATCGAGCGTTTCCGCGTGTATCTGTAGAGATAGGAAATATGATATACATATGTCAGCGCTACATTAACATTTAGCCCTCTTATCTGGGTTTACTCTCTTTGAAATGGATGTATATACTCCAACCCAGCACTGTAAGAGGTATTAAATATTGTCTGGAAAAGATCTTAAAAATCAACTTTTTTCTCTTTCAAAATTTGTATAGTCCATTCCAAAATTTTAGCATTAAGAAGGTTCTCTGAGTAAATAAGTGTATACGTACTCTATGGTATGCTTGTTCACACATCTGTTGCCAACACCATATTTTTCTTGTAGTGTCCTTTCAAAAGCCTGGGTCATTGTGGAATTCTCTTGGTCATTGCTGTAGAGAGAGAGAAAGTTTAACCCATTACCCCATATCCTATTTCTAGTTTTGAAAACAGGTGACCACTGAAAGCAGGTTGATAGTAAAGCAGAATGCGCCTAAAGGCGCATTCTGCCTTCATTTCAGCCTGCTATAAGCTATCGTCTGCTAGGATAAAGATTGTTTTTCTAGTAGTACATAATCATAACTTAATAAATTTGAACTATTTTCTTCTGTGGAGGAATATATTAGAGGCATAAAAAGGCGTATTTATGGGGTAATGGTTTAATCAAAGCATGCTGAATGTGAAGTAGAATCTCCCTAAGAAGATTTTTTCTTTGATTTCAGTCTACTTCACTTTAAGCATGCTTTCAAGATGTAGGAAAAATTCCTATACGGTAGCTCATTCATCAAGAAAAGGTAGAAGCCTGAAAAAGGGCATGTCTTATGTCACTCTATAAAGAATATGTAATAGTTTTAAAAAGGTGTATACAGTGTAAAGGTATAAAGCTGTGTTCCTATTATGAACCTGATATGTGAAGAACTGTTTGAGTTATTGCTTCACATCAAAGTGTTGACAGACGGGCGGACAGCAAATGCTAATTCTGTAGGGCTTCTGTATTTTCAATGCAGGGCCCAAAGCCCCAAACTACCATTTTTCAAAATGAGAACTAGATCAGTGCTCTAGATCAGATGAGTATTTCAAAAACTAAAATCTTTATTTTTGCATTAAACCCTATATCGAAGAGACAATTCTAACGAGTAGTAACACCAAAGGATTTGGTGCTAAAATGAGTGAGAAAATGTTGGATTTGATCAATTTACTCTCTCTTATCTGGAGCCTTGGGGCCCATTTTATGAAACTTCGTATGACAAAAATTGTCGTAAGTCTGATTCTAAAATTATCAATCATTATTTATTTCTCCATCTCATCCTGCCTTGTGACATCTCTTTGGAATTGTCTTGAAAAGACGATTCCAAAGAGATGTCACAACACTGGACTGGATGGAAAAATCAGAAATTAGATATATTTTAAAGTTTTGACTAACGACCGTTTTTGTCGTCCGACGTTTCATAAAACAGGCCACTGAATAAGCATTGTAAGAGTTGATTTAGGTTCAATTCTTACCTGTAGAACATGTATAGGTGTTTATCTCCTCTGACTGGCTCATAATGCCATGGGTGGAGCTCTAGTGGAGGTTCTTCAGAAAATGGTGGGGTAAGCAATGTGAATATCATGGACAGCAGGACAAACAGAACAGGTAACACAATCTAAAAATAGAAAATAGCACAGTTAACACAATCTAAATTAGAAAATAGCACAGGCTCCAAGGTTATAAATCATTTGAGTTGAATCTGAGTTTGTTCTAAAGCATTTGATTGGTCAGATTTGAGCCATGATTGAGAACAATTTCAGACTCAACTCAAAAGCTTTATAACCTTGAACCCAGGTAATAGAATCAAATAATGGTCAAAGAAACTCATTCCAGTCCCTTGAGAATGTCTTCGTTACTTGTTCTTCAATCTAAATCATCTTTACCAAGCTGTTGCAAAATATGTTTAAGCCTGTCTTTAACCCATTACCCCATAAATACACACTTTATGTATTCCTCCACTGAAGAAAGTACATGTAGTTCTATTACATACATCAATGAATGTGCAACATAAGAAACATTTCCTTTATTTAAGCAGATACTAGCTTAAAGCAGACTGGAAGTAAAGGACAATATATGAACCTTCAAATATTGATCTGTCTTCAAAATGAAGAAATAGGTTATGGTTTAATATCTAAAGATATAAAACAGTCCACTGGGAACGTCATTCTTATATTTATGCTCTCTAATAGCATGTGCCTACCTCGACAAGCATTCCCTTCTTGCTTCTCCTCATATGATGGAACCTCTTCAGAAATATAGCAATGAACTGTCGAAGTATAAGTTTCCAGCCAGTTACCATCTGGTGTGTACTGTGACTGAAGCCATTCTCAACATAGTCACTGACAGGTGCAGAGATCACAGAATCTACAAAAGATACACACTTGTAGACGGGTTTTACTGTAAATTTATATACATGTATTTCTATTTAAACAAGAGCGTGTCCCAGTTACACGAATGCCCCCGATGATACAGGGAGGGGAATCCAGACTACCAAACGTAAAAGTGTACTGGAGCGCCATTTTGAGGAATTCAAGGGCCATTACTCAAAAGGGCCTAGCATAAATTGGCGCCTGTTATCCAAATTGGTCTCCATTTTATGTCAACAAACATTTTCAGAAAGTTTGGTGAAGATCAGATGAAAAGCAATGTGTTTGTGAAACACAAATGCCCCCAGCCAGCGTCATGTTCTGTAATGTAATGCTTATTTGCAAAAGTAGGTAAAAAGTCATGGTCATAGGGTAAATGAAACATCGGCATGGTTGGAGAAGTCTTAACACAAGAAACATACAAAGTATGGAAGCTCTAGGCCTACTGGTTCAAACGTAAAAGGTGTATAAAGATTTATACAAAAGGTCAAAGGTCAAGGTCACAAATGCAAAAACGTAGGTATGGTTGGAAAGGTCTTAACACAAGAAATATATAAACAAAATATGAAAGCCGTAGGCCTACTGGTGCAAATGTTATAGCCATTTAAAGATATCAACAAAAGTAGGTCAAATGTCAAGGTCACAAGGTAAAAAAGTTTAGGTCTTGCCACAGGGAAAGCACATGCCAAATATAAAAGGCCCAGGTGCAAAAATGCAAAAGTTATAGACAATGTTAAGGTTTTGGGTTAAAGTTTGATTAAATAGGTCAAAGGTCAAAGATGGTGGTATGGTTGGAAAGGTTTTGACACAAGAAATATACATACGAAATATGAAAGCCCTGGACCAACTGGTGCATATGTTATAGCCATTTCAAAATTTTTACAAAAGTAGGTCAAATGTCAAGGTCACAAGGTTTTGTATGGTTGGAAAGGTCTTGCCATGAGGAATACACATGCCAAGTATAAAAGGCCCAGGTTTAAAATTGCAAAAGTTATAGCCAAGGTTAAGGTTTTTGGTTAAAGTTTGATTAAATAGGTCAAAGGTAAAGGTCAAGGTCACATGGTCAAATATGTTGGTATTATTGGAAAGGTCTTGACACAAGAAATATACATACAAAATATGAAAGCCCTGGGCCAACTGGTGCAAATGTTATAGCCATTTAAAGATTTTTACAAAAGTAGGTCAAATGTCAAGGTCAAGGTCAAAAAGTTTTGTATGGTTGGAAAGGTCTTGCCATGAGGAATACACATGCCAAGTATAAAAGGTCCAGGTTCAAAAATGCAAAAGCTATAGCCAAGGTTAAGGTTTTTGGTTAAAGTTTGATTAAATAGGTCAAAAGTCAAGGTCAAGGTCACATGGTCAAATATGTTGGTATGGTTGGAAAGGTCTTGACACAAGAAATATATATACAAAATATGAAAGCCCTGGGCCAACTGGTGCAAATGCTATAGCCATTTAAAGATTTTTACAAAAGTAGGTCAAATGTCAAGGTCAAGGTCAAAAAGTTTTGTATGGTTGGAAAGGTCTTGACATGAGGAATACACATGCCAAGTATAAAAGGTCCAGATTCAAAAATGCAAAAGTTATAGCCAAGGTTACGGTTTTTGGTTAAAGTTTGATTAAATAGGCAGGGTTTTCCCTTGCATTTTGTAAATAAGAGTCCTAAGGACCCTCAAACCTTTCACTTTGAGAGTCTCTCGGCATATTTGGGGGTCCCAAATTAATTTAATTTGTAAATGCATAACAAATAAATTGCAAAACCTTTGTAAACTGTTTAACAGTGCAAATTTATGATTAATCTCTTATGGTATATGAAGCATACCCCACATCAGTATCTACATATCTAAAAATTTGCGGGTTTGGAGTAAAATGTGGTCAAAGATTTGAGGGTCCTGGGGACTCTTGGGGTTGGTCAAATAGGGGTCCCAGGTGACAGAATTGCGTCCAAGATGCAGGAAACCTGCGTCCGGGAAAACCCTGAATAGGTCAAAGGTCAAGGTCAAGGTCACATGGTCAAAGATGTGGGTATGGTTAGAAAGGTCTTGACACAAGAAATATACATGTACATACAAAATATGAAAGCCCTGGGCCAACTGGTGCAAATGTTATAGCCATTTAAAGATTTTTACAAAAGTAGGTCAAATGTCAAGGTCAAGGTCACAAGGTCAAAAAGTTTTGTATGGTTGGAAAGGTCTTGATACAGGGAAGACACATGCCAAGTATAAAAGGCCCAGGTACAAAACTGCAAGAGTTATAGCCAAGGTTAAGGTTTTTGGCACAGACAGACGGACGGACGGACGGACAAACCAATAGACATGACAAAAACTATATGCCCCCGAATCGTAGATTCTGGGGGCATAAAAATATGTGTAGTATTATTTTATAAATTTGTAAGTACAAATGTCACAGTAGCTTTTATTTACTAGTCGTTGTTCTATCCAAAAAAGGAACTATGGATGCATAAAGTAGTTAAACCTACAAAAACTTGATGTGTTACATATACACTAAAACCCTTCTACAACAACCACTAAATTAAGCTAAATATTGCGTTTAAGGCAGGTGGCTGCTTGAAGCAAGGTGAAAGTAAAACAGAAAACTCAATAGGAGCTTTCAGTTCTACTTTCACCTTGCTTTATGCTGTCACATAGCTTTCATTAACCCTTTACCCAATAGAAGCGCCTTTTAGCGGATATGATTTATTCATCCGCTGAAGAAAATAGTTCCAATTTAATCAGTGATGAATATGTATTATAGGGAATATTTTCTATATTATAGCACATGATAGCTTAAAGCAGGCTGAAAGTAAAGCAGAATGCGCCCTAAGGCGCATTCTGCTATACTTTCAACCTGCTTTAAGTAGTCATCTATCTTAAGTACTATAAATAGGCTATCAGGTAAAGGGTTAAAACAATTAATCTTATTTAAGTGTTTGTAATAAAGAGGTTTTATTGTTGTATCTACATCAATCAAAACTGCCACTGAGAGCAAAGTTTAACAGATTTTTTAACTACGCGTATAAGGACAAGTTGATGCCAAAATAATTGCAAAATGAAGTGACATATCATAACACCAATTTCAGATGACATTCAACTGTACCCAAAAATTTCAAAAGTTCTTTTGAAACATGACAGAGTAAAGCTCCTGACAAAATTCCATATGTTAATATAACAAATGGGGAGATAATTCACCAATAAAGTGTCATAGATATCAAAGGCAGTTATTTCCTAGTGGAAACTTGAATGACATTTGCTAAAATCTTAATCCAGTCATTATCATATGACTAAATTTGATCAACATTTACATAAGTAAACAGTAATTTTAGAGGAAAAGGGCTCCTGATAAGATCATAACAGAGTGTAAAAAAGTTTTCAAACATTTTCTCCTTAATATCTACAGCAAACCCAATGGTGTAACTACTGATTAGAATGGTCTCTTTGAGACATTTCTAAGGAGTAGTTACACAATAGATTTTGGTGCAGACATTAAGGTTATAGTTATTTAAATACTCCTATTATCTGGAGCATGGAATACCGTAAGCAACAATTCATAATGACAAGAGTAAAGAAGAAGTGTTAATGATATGATGATGAGATATCCATGAGGGTTGGCATCAGGATTCTAGGCCAGGTATAATCAGGACACCAGATAAAGAAGGAGTAAGCTGCAAGTTTCCCCATGTTCTTCATAAGGTCTCCAATAAACCCTTTACCCTAAAAATACACCTTATAAAGAAGGAGTAAGCTGCAAGTTTCCCCATGTTCTTCATAAGGTCTCCAATAAACCCTTTACCCTAAAAATACACCTTTTGACGTCTTTAAATTATTCCTCCACTGAAGAAAATAGTTCCAATTTATATAGTTATGAATATGTATCATAAAAACTATTTTCTATATTCTAGCAGATGGAAGCTTAAAGCAGGCTAAAATTAAAAGTAGAATGTGCCTTAAGGTACATTCTGCTTTACTTTCAACCTGCTTTAAGTGATCATCTATCTTCAAAACTAGAAACAGGCTAGGTGGTAATGGGTTAAACCCTTTACTCCATAGCCAGTTGCTAGTATTGATGATACGTGACCACTTAAAACAAGTTAAAAGTAAAGCAGGTTGAAAGTAAAAGCCTGCTTTAAGCTTCCATCTGCTAGGGCAAAGCAAATATTTCTTATGTTGCACATTCATTACTGTATAAATTGAAACTACATGTATCTTCTTCAGAAGAGGAATAAACTAAATCCATAACAAGAGCCCCATGGGGCATATTTCGCTCACCTGAGAATAGCTGAGAAAATGGAGATAATGATTTATGTCCAGTCATTTTTTACACGAGGGGCATGATTAAATTTGAACAATCTTGATAGAGGACCTGTAGCTGATGCTATGTGCCAAATATCTAAGCTCTGGACCTTGTAGTTTTTGACGAGAAGATTTTTTAAGTTTTTATAGAAAAAATCTATTTTTAGCTCCTGTGACCTAGATATGCAACAGACTGGAACCATTTGAACAAAATACGTAAAGGATATTCAAAGTGTATCCATACCGAATATCAAAGCTCTGGCCATATTAGTGTCAGAGAAGAAGACGTTTGAAATTTTGACTCAAGGGGCATAATTTGAACAAACTTGATAAAGGACCTGTAGATGATGCTATGTGCCAAATATCTAAGCTCTGGTCCATGTAGTTTCAGACAAGAAGATTTTTTAAGATTTTCTAATTTTTTCACTTTGGTTGCCATGGCAACCAGAGTTCTACATTGTTTTTAATTCTTTGAACGAATTTAAAAGAGCTTGACCCAAGGAACATTCCTGTAAAGTTTGGTTGAAATCTGTCAAGCGGTATTGGACGAGATGTCATTTGAAGCAATTGTTAACGACGGCGCATGACGCACAACGCCGGACACAGGGCCATCCCAATAGCTCACCTTGAGCCTTTGGCTCAGGTGAGCTAAAAAGGTGTATCTATGGAGTAAAGGGTTAAACACTATGTTGTGACTACTCAATACAGTTGTTTAATAGAAGAGACAACTGTTATGACTAGTGATACCATAGGATTCAGGGACTACATCAGGATTTCAGTATCTGATATACCGTATAGCTGGTATTTTCTGCGGGTTCAACTGGAGGTCTGAGAATATAGTTCACTAAAATGTTACAAAGCAACTGACATTCCAACTCATGAAATTCATAATATTTTACGACATAAAGGCTGTAAACCAAGAGTTAAAACTAAAGAGTAAATCAAAAAGCTCAACTGATGGCGATAGAACTCCTGTTGCAGCAGGGAGGTGATAGAAACAATTTTCATGCATGCAATATACCAGTTTGACATATTCATACCAGTGTGAAGCAATCATTCATTGAGAAAGCATACCAATTTCTACAGGCACCTGACTTTAACTCTTTCCTCCCTGAAACCTCAAATGAACAACTCTAGTTTTCAATTTAGTCCAGTCCATTTTTGATTTTTAGAAGATATGTCAAAATAACAAACAGTGTGGACCTTGATCAGAGGACTCCTTAAGGAGCCCTCTGATCAGAGTCTACACTGTTAGCATATGACAAGTGTACTCTTCACATGTACACTTTCAAAATGATGCATATCCTCGATTCTCACTAGTCGGAAGCCTATCATGAGTCCGGAAGGATCACAAAAACGCTTGACACACCGCGTGCGGTTTGCTTACGTCATCGCAAAAAGCAGTTCCGGTTAAGTATTAGATGCGGACAGATAATAGCCGAAAAAAAATGCTAAAAAAACCTTGGAATTTTAGTGAAACTTTGAAGAAAATTATATATTCAAAAATTGACTACGTACCTTATTTTTTTAATGTCTCTTTGTAAGATTCCGAATAACACATTTTCCAATATAACTCTAAATGTTTACTACTTGTAGCAAGTGTCTGGAAATTGAACTTTTATATGCAGTATAAATTTGACCCGGTTGTGTACAAGCGCCTTTGCTACCCGGTTGATGACGTCAAACTTCCGACCTAGTAAGAATTCGCGGCGCTGCATTTACAGCGGAAGGTTAGTTTGAATAACTGGTATTTGTTTAACAATCAAGTTGTTTGATTACTTTAAATGTTATTTTCAGTTAGAAAACTGTTTTTTCCTCCATATTCGTTCAATGTATCTCCCAGTTTCCATTTAAATTGATTACCTTTATAGTCCGTTTTCGCTAAGGGGTCTGGACAAACGAGTGAAGAGGATATATGCGTGACTAGGGTTCAAAGAGTTAATACATGATAATAATAATACAGAAAGCTCCTACAGGAGCTTTCTGTATTATTATCAGTATGCATTAAGCTACCAGCTTTATTAAAGACTATGAACTTCCAATGAATGGTCACTTTACAGTTTATACAAGTTTGACTGTAAGTATATGTGTAATAAATCTGAAAATATGTAGTATATGGAAATTCAGTGATTATTTTAACAAATATGACATGCCAAAGGAAGTTCCAAACCTATAAGCACATGCTGAAACTGAAGTTAATACAAGGCTTCATCCTTACAGAGCACCCTCAAGAGTTTAATATAGAATTTTAAATTTCAAATTTCAAATATACCCAAGCATTGGTAATAAAAAATCACAATTGGAAAATTGCATATAGTTTATTTGATTAAAGGAACATTTTGCGAGGAAAAGCTCTAAACCGTACATAGCTTTAGTAAAAGAGTTTTTTTTTCTAGCACTCTATAGGTTGAAATGATATTGACAAAATGCAACTGCTTTACAGTACAAATTTTGCAAGTCTTTACCCTTTACTACATAGCATGTTTCTAAAATTGAAGACAGGAGACCACTTAAAACAGGTTGAAAGAAAAGCAGAATGCACCCTAAGACACTTTCAGTTTTACTTTCAGCCAGCTTTAAGCCACTATCTCCTAGAATGTCGGACCTTTTCTTATGTTGCATATTCATAACTATTAATTAGAACTATTTCCTCCAGTGGAGGAATAAATTAAATGTGTAAAAATGAAAATCTATTGAGTAAAGGGCTAAATAAATGGGTAATAGCATAATGCTGGACAAAACCATTGCTAAGAGCATCATTTGGAGCTTTCAGCATTACGGATGTCCAGCGGGTGAAAACAAATTTCAGTCTCTTCATTGATAGGCTTATAAACACAGATTTGCAATACATGTTCATATAAAGGTAAGACGAGCAATGCATGACAGAGCCAATGGCAATACCTCCCGCTAGCAAACGCTTTCCTATAGCATGAACAGTAAATAAAAAATTTCAATGGTTATAAATACTTCACACTTACTCTGATCAATAAGACAGTCCATGTCATCACAAACATCTGTTTTTATAAATATCAAAACTTTAAAGGATCTGGGGTGTTCGATATTGAAACCTCCATGGTTAAGTTACTTGAACCAGTTACACAGGCGTTGCTAGATTGATTCCCAAGTATTTAGGATGAGATTTGGATGACCCCATCCTGATATGACCTCATTGTTAACACATTCAACCCTAGCAACGAGTATACTCAGCATTTACAAATGCGCTGTACCTTGAAAGAGTATTCTTGTCCTAAGCAAGCACTGCTGACCCAGATCAGAAGGCTTCTATAGAACCCCATGATCAGGGTCAGCAGCAGAATGCGTCTTACGGCACCTTCTGCTTTACTATCAACCTGTTTTAAGCTATCATCTACTAGATTAAAGAAATTTATTCTGATGTTACATATTCATGAATGTATTTTCTTTAGTGTAGGAATAAATCAAAGGCGTAAAAAAGTGTATTGATGGTGTAAAGGAGTAAAATGAAGAAGGGTTGGAAAAGGGACCAAAGTTCTTGTCCGGTTTAGACAGACTAGACTAGACTATTAAGAGGTTCCGGTTCCACTGTAACTGATAATATATATATTTTTTTCAATTGTGTAATTAGTGATTTTACCCTTTGTAAATTAAAGATAACAGCACATAGTCAAAAGTTACTGCTCATATATTCTAAAAGCACATGACAGGACTGGATCAAAGTCAGCAGATCATTGTAAATGTTGTTTGTTTTGAAATGTATAAGTTCACCCATTACGCCATAAATACGTCTTAAATTAATTTCTCTACTGAAGAAAATAGTTCTAATATATACTGTCACAAATTAAAATCATGAGAAATATTTTCTATATTTTAGCAGATAATAGCTTAAAGCAGGTTGAAAGTAAAGCAGAATGCACCTTAAGGTGCATTCTGCTTTACTTTCAACCTGCTTTAAGTGGTCACATATCTTGAAAACTAGAAACAGGCTATTGGGTAATGGGTTAATTGACCCCTTCACTGCCATGTCGTTATCTGCTTTAAACACTTGTTGTATGCTATTATTTCTAAAGTAAAAATTGTCGGTAAATTGACTAAAGTAAAAATTGTCGATAAATTGACTAAAGTAAAAATTGTCGGTAAATTGACTAAAGTAAAAATTGTCGGTAAATTGACTAAAGTAAAAATTGTCGGTAAATTGACTAAAGTAAAAAATTGTCGGTAAATTGACTAAAGTAAAAATTGTCGGTAAATTGACTAAAGTAAAAATTGTCGGTAAATTGACTAAAGTAAAAATTGTCGGTAAATTGACTAAAGTTATATTGATATGAGTGTCAAACAGTTTGGACTCTGATCAGACACCACATTATGCTCATCTGATCATCAGGATCTAAACTGATTGCAAACAACTGTTGTACTCCGGGTAGGGCAATAAATGGGTTAAAAGTATACGTGAAACCTTGGAAGGCCTAAACCCATTTGGAGTTATCTGTTACAGACAGCGAATGGTTTTAAGTGTCTATCAAGTTTGTGTAAATCAGCAATTCAAAAGTTGAATTGACATTCTTTAGAAAAAACAAGTTTTGGGAAGGACAAATGTAATGCTGATATCTTCTTAACCCATTATCTCATAGCTTGTTCCTAGTTTTGTAGACAGGTGACCACTTTAACCCATTACCCCATAGCAATTTTCTAGTTTGGAAGATAGGTGACAACTTAAAGCAGGTTGAAAGTAAAGCAGAATGTGCCTTAAGGCGCATTCTGTTTTTCTTTCAGCATGCTTTAAGCTACTATCTGCTAGAATTAAGAAAAATGTTTCATATGATACATGTTCATGACTATACAAATTAGAACTATTTATATTCAGTGGAGGACTATATATATTGCGCTAAAAGGCGTTTCTATGAGGGAAGGGGTTAAGCAGGTCGAAAGTAAAGCAGAATGCACCTTAAGGCACATTCTGCTTTACTTTCAGCCTGCTTTAAGTTACCAGCTGCTAGAATGTAGAAATTCTTTCTAATGTTAAATATTCACAACTGTATAAATTGGTACTATTTCTTCAGTGGAGGGATAAATTAGAGGGGCAAAAAATCATATTTATGAGGTAATGGGTTAAGGAGCACTCTGCATTAGTTTTGTAGCTGCTGTCTGTTCTAGGAGCTCTCAGTTCTTCTCCACTATCAGATTGTATAGGTTATATTATAAACTGAAAAACAAACTAATGATTTCTTACTAAAACTATGCGGTATCCTAGCAAAGTTGTGAGAAAAAAAAGAATTGTTACTGAAGAAGACTTACCCATTACCCCATAGCCTGATTCTAGTTTTGAAAATAGGTGACCACTTAAAGCAGGTTGAAAGTAAAGCAGAATGCGCCTTAGGGCGCATTCTGCTTTAATTTCAGCCTGCTTTAACTACCATCAGCTAGAACATGGAAAATTTCTCTTTAGCAGCATATCATTGACTGAATGAAATGGAACAATTTTCTTCAGTGGAGGAATTAATCAAAGTCATAAATAGGCGTATTTATGGGGTAATGGGTTAAATAAAAGAAGCGTCAATCGAGTACAAATGTACCTGTATCTTCCTCCTCCATCAGATCTGTCTTGCTGTTGACACGTCCAGATCTTCGCCTTCCAAACAGAGAAAGCTTCTTTTTCTTGCGAAAACTTAGTCTAGATACGCTCCTTGGCATGCGCCCACCTAGAAATATGCAAAGATTATATTAGTGTAATATCAGTACATTAAAAAAATCCTGACAAGAAAGATTATTGTTAAAAGAACTTTGATTTCATCGAGCTATTCTCTATCCCTCATAGTATCTACAGGACTTTTCACAAATTCACTTACAGTTCAACCATTACCCCACAATTAAGCCTTTAATTTATTCCATCACTGTAGAAAAATAGTTCAAATTGATACAGTTATGAATATCTATCAAAAGAATTTCTTTCCATATTCTAGCAGAATGTAGCTTAAAGCAGGCTAAAAGTGAGGCTTAATGCACCTTAAGGCGCATTTTGCTTTACTTTCAGTCTGCTTTAAGTGGATATCAGTTTTCAAAACACAGAATTATACAAGGCAGAATCACAACTCAGCAAAGTTAAATATGCGAGCATCTGAGCTCTAGCGGTGGTTGAATTTTGCAAGATGTGTCACGTGACAACATCTTCATTTTTTGCCTAGTTGTCTGCCAATTCTGGGGGAAAATTTACTGACTCCAGTGTATTTATTGACATTTTAGTGGATTTAAACGACTTGGTGGACATTCCTATCAATTCACGGGAATAAAAATCCGTGAACATTGTTTCGAAACAGACATTAATCATATTGACTACTAATAGACATTATCTTATCAAGTATCGTGAAATCTTGTTTACGCTGCACAAGATTTGCGACATAAGGCAAGGTTGCAATTCCGTGAGTGTATAATTCCGTGTTCAAAATAAGAAACAGGCTACAGTGGAGAATCTGTTAGTCTTTCCCGTTTAAACGCAAACGTACGCAAACGCAAAGCGCTAAAACGTAGAAAAGAACAACTTTTGGACAATTCTGATATTCCGGGGGACCAGGGGGCCGGAGGCCCCCGGAAGCTCCTGGGTTTTAAGCATTTTGAAGGTCTAAAACTGTTGGAAAATTGTTTGAAAATGACAAGCAATGGAAAAATATAAAAATAATTTTCTTGGTCATAAGCATTAATATTTTTCAAGGATTGAAAAATAAATCTTAATTTTGATTTTATTTAACAAAAGATGGAAATTGCTTTCAGCAAACTGTTATACTCCAAAGTAAATGATAAGCACTTTGCTTTTACAATTATCATTATAAGGCCACAAAAATATGGTTCTAGTTAGGTCCATGTATGAGTTAGATCCAAGGGAGAAAAATATGAGATGGTTTTTAGGTTTTCTATCATTATACTGTTTTATAAAGCTGTATGTATAAGATTTTGTATCACTGACACTTAAAAATTATGACATGTATTACTAGATCCAATACAAAACATTTAGAACATACTCATTTCCAGTCAAGCATTACCATAAAAACTGACTCTGGTTGTATAAGCTTTTGCAAGGATACTGTACATATCCGGTTCAGAAGGTTCTGATGGGAACATTCTGATCTTAGTCTACACTGTTCGTACAGGATAGATGTACATATAATTCATAACTGGTCCTTGCTTTCAGTTAACAGTTTAGAGTATTCAAATAAATCATTGTTGTCAGTACTTTTCAGTTGAATATAGTTAAACTATCGTACATATACTAAAAGCCATTGTCACAGAAAACACCCAGTCCTGTCTGATCCTGTTTTGACACCTATATTTCATTTATACAGACCAGTGCATAGGTGCAGGATTATATATATGAAGGGGCAGGGGCTGACCACATACACCCGCCTCATAAAATGATTTTTTTAAAAATGGCATGGGACTTGGGTTACCCTATAAATATATTTAAGAAATATTTTTTCATTATTATGTGTACAGGCCATTCTAAAGTTTTGTACATTTAAAGGCATGACATTTGAGAGGGGTGGGGATAGGCATTTCACTTATCCTAATGAAAATACCTCCCTCTCTCTGCTCAACGGATTTACTCATAAAGTAAATAACTTACCTCTGTGCCATGTCTACTTTATTTGATTTGATAAATGGTTTCTTGATAAACGATTTCTAACCGTGATCTGTGTGTGGGTTTATTTTAGCTCTCATTTTCATGTTCAATTTGCTTTCAGAAAGTTAAAACTAATTAAGTGGCACACAATTTAAAGCAGTAGGCTATGATGTGAGAGGGAAGCCTTCCCATAGTTGATGGAACAAGAGGCCTCCCTAAAAATGATTTTAGTGGTTCAATTTTATACATTTTGATTTTTCTAAACTGTTTCAAAGCTGTGATGCTAAACTAAATTTTAATCTTGGGTTACCCAAATCAGATAAATATTTCTTTACTTAATAAATTAAATGGTTACTATCAATTACTTTAATGATAAGAATTCTATTAAAATATCTGTTCAATACTTTATAGCCATAGAAAAACGGATTGTTAAACAGTCCAATAATATGTAACAGTAATGTGAAAAATTAAAAAAGGTGACATTAATACTTCAGTAACTGAGTAAGTTACTTGTTTTATAATAAAATCGGATTTTCAGCCGAATTTCCTATTCAATCTCCTAATTTCGTATAGTTCGCGATTCTTTAAAGTTAACCATTCAGCTGCATTTGACAGATACGCCGGTATTTTAAATTCGCGAAAACTGGTGACAAAATGAGCTAATTGCATTTTGATGCACCAACGATAAAACACGAAGCGTTCCGCGTGATATAGTTTAGCGTCTGGTAATCGGATGATTCATAAAACAATGAGCGCCTAGTAAGACTCCGAAGAAAGAGATTTTAGATTTTTCGTACCGCTACGGAAAATTATCGGCAACAAGACCAAAATCACAAACAGCCCCCTCATAAATTTGCTTACCTCTTTTTTTTAAGCAAGCCTGTCATATTATTGAAATCAACTACGGAAATGTTTTGGTCAGAGATTGGTTTCCGTGTTTTCAACGCTGTCCGCGTGCGTGTAGCAACCTAATTCGGCAACCAGTCCAATTTGTTTTGGTTCACTCGGATTTAGCCGTCACCGTTATAGTACGACGATCGATAGGGCCGAACGATAACATTGGCGAACATTGACACCGTAATTTCAACTAATTTGACAGCTCTCGAATTCACCTTCGATTTTGATTTTTCAATCTTACTCGGCAAAGACATCCTCTACCCCCCGCCCCCCCCGCCCCCCCCCCCCCCCCCCCGCCCCCCCCCCCCCCCCCCCCCCCCCGCCCCCGAATTTCTCAACGGATTTACACGTTCTGGAAAAATGACCCTCGGCAATTTCGGAAATACGGAATTCCGTCACAATACGGAAAACTTTCACCCATGGATATTTCATGTTTATCTTGGTGGCAAACAGTTTGGAGCCTGATCAGACGCCGGGTTACCCGGCGTCTGATCTGGCTCCAAACTGTTTGCACTGCAAATAATAGTTTTAGCGTAAACGCGTTTATTGGGAAAGAATAACAGATTCTCCACTGTATGTGGTAAAGGGTTTAACCCTCTATTACAAATTATCAGGTGTATAATGCAGGTGGCTGCTTTCTGTTCTGTTTTATCTTCTTCTTGCTTTAACCCTTTGAACCCTAGTCCCGCATATAGGCGTGCTTTTCAAACAGTGTACATGTGAAAAGTACACTTGTCCTATGCAAACAGTGAAGACCCAGATCAGAGGGCTCCGAAAGGAGCCCTCTGATCAGGGTCTTCACTGTGTGTTACAAAGCCAAACATTGACAAAAACAACCCTTAAAAGTCAGAAATGGACTAGTCTAAAATGGAAACTGGAATTGTCCATTTAAAGTTTCAGGGAGTAAAGAGTTAAGCTAGCAAGTGCCGTGCATACAATCATTTAGCCTTCTTTTCAGGTCATAATAGGGAGGAATACTGTATATCTCTAATAAAAATTATTTTATATACTTCTACACTGTCCTGATAAAGAGCACACAATCTTTTATAGTACTTTGGTTAAACATACCATCTGCCATTTCATCAAGCTTGTTTCTTTTAGTCTCATCAGATGGCTCAAAGTCTTTGTTTTCCTCAGCAACCTTTAGGAATACCTGTACAAACAAAACGTCATTGTTAACATCCAAAACAATATGTCAGTTCTTAAAAATTCCTACCCTCGTTTTCCCTCATATATGCCTCTACCTATTCCTCATTGAAAGCATTATCTTATTTTCTGTATTTCTTTAAGAAACGCTTTTTCATACATTTGCCACTTCTACCAGATAGTACTAGAATATTGAACCAGTCTAAAACAACACAGGAAGTCACTTACCTCTTCCAGACTGGTATCTGAGATTCCAAAGCTAGATATTCCCAGGTCCTTGTGGCATGTCACCAGCTAGTACTAGAATATTGAACCAGTCTAACACAACACAGAAAGTCACTTACCTCCTCCAAGCTGGTATCTGAGATTCCAAAGCTAGATATTCCCAGGTCCTTGTGGCATTGTTCCAGCTCAAAGTCACCAGCTAGTACTAGAATATTGAACCAGTCTAAAACAACACAGGAAGTCACTTACCTCTACCAGACTGGTATCTGAGATTCCAAAGCTAGATATTCCCAGGTCCTTGTGGCATGTCACCAGCTAGTACTAGAATATTGAACCAGTCTAACACAACACAGAAAGTCACTTACCTCCTCCAAGCTGGTATCTGAGATTCCAAAGCTAGATATTCCCAGGTCCTTGTGGCATTGTTCCAGCTCAAAGTCACCAGCTAGTACTAGAATATTGAACAAGTCTAACACAACACAGGAAGTCACTTACCTCCTCCAGACTGGTGTCAGAGATTCCAAAGCTAGATATTCCCAGGTCCTTGTGGAATGTTCCAGCTCAAAGTCACCAGCTAGTACTAGAATATTGAACCAGTCTAACACAACACAGGAAGTCACTAACCTCCTCTAGACTGGTATCAGAGATTCCAAAGCTAGATATTCCCAGGTCCTTGTGGCATTGTTCCAGCTCATAGAAAAGTTTCTCAAAGTCACCAGACTTGGCAGCCTCATCAGGAAGCTGATAACAAAGTTCAGCCATGTTGTCCTCCACAAGACGAGCATTGGTGACAAACTTCTGCACAAATGATGTCACTAGACTATTGAACCAGTCAAACACAACACAGGAAGACACTTACCTCCTCCAGACTGGTATCAGAGATTCCAAAGCTAGATATTCCCAGGTCCTTGTGGCTTTGTTCCAGCTCAAAGTCACCAGCTAGTACTAGACTATTGAACCAGTCAAACACAACACAGGAAGACACTTACCTCCTCCAGACTGGTATCAGAGATTCCAAAGCTAGATATTCCCAGGTCCTTGTGGCATTGTTCCAGCTCATAGAAAAGTTTCTCAAAGTCACCAGACTTGGCAGCCTCATCAGGAAGCTGATAACAAAGTTCAGCCATGTTGTCCTCCACAAGACGAGCATTAGTGACAAACTTCTGCACAAACGATGTCACTAGACTATTGAACCAGTCTAACACAACACTGAAAGTCACTTACCTCCTCTAGACTGGTATCAGATATTCCAAAGCTAGAGATTCCCAGGTCCTTGTGGCATTGTTCCAGCTCATAGAAAAGTTTCTCAAAGTCACCAGACTTGGCAGCCTCATCAGGAAGCTGATAACAAAGTTCAGCCATGTTGTCCTCCACAAGACGAGCATTGGTGACAAACTTCTGCACAAACGATGTCACTAGACTATTGAACCAGTCAAACACAACACAGGAAGACACTTACCTCCTCCAGACTGGTATCAGAGATTCCAAAGCTAGATATTCCCAGGTCCTTGTGGCTTTGTTCCAGCTCATAGAAAAGTTTCTCAAAGTCACCAGACTTGGCAGCCTCATCAGGGAGCTGATAACAAAGTTCAGCCATGTTGTCCTCCACAAGACGAGCATCGGTGACAAACTTCTGCACAAATGATGTCACTTTCTTCACTGAAAACCCTGCACAATGACAGAAATAAAAAAGGTTTATTGCCAATTCTGAATAAGAGTTCAAGTCTTGAAAACATGAATTGAAGATAAAGAAATAAACCAATGGAAGAAACATCAAATATCTCTGAAACAAATTTGTCACATGTTTTTGTTTCTCTTTGTACTTATAGATAATTGTTAACTGTTTGCATGCTAATAATACTGTGATTACGGTAATACCTCCAAAAGCAGCCTGGATCAAAAAAATGAAACCCGATTTTACAGGATGTTTTATCAGAACTTAGCCCATTAATGATTACCCTATAAATATGCCTTTTTACGCCTTTAATTTATTCCTCCACAGAAGAAAGAACTTCAACTTTTAACAGTCATGAATATGCATAAGAAATATTTCATACATCATAGTAGGCTGTAGCTTAAAGCAGGGTGAAAGTAAAGCAGAATGGGCCTTTAGGCGCATTCTGCTTTACTTTCACCCTGCTTTAAGTGGTCACCTATCTTCAAAACTAGAAACCAGCCACGGGGAAATGGGTTAAACTGTTTGACAGTCTGAATCTATATTGAAAAGAAATTTGCGACAATTCTAGTAGCTGATAACATTGTTGCAGATGACAATGCAAATTACTAAGCATCCAAAGAGTTAATGTAGGAATTACCTCGTAAAATTGACTTTTTACACTCATATTCATTCCTCCACTGAAGATGATAGTTCTAATTTATACAGCCATAACTAGATATCTTAAGAAATATGTTCTTTATTCCAGTAGATTGTACCTTAAAGCAGGCTGTAAGAAAAGCAGAATGTGCCTTAAGGCACATTCTGCTTTACTCTCAACCTGCTTTAAGTGGTCGCCTGTCATCAAATTGTAGAAACAGGCTATGGGGTAATGTGTCAAAGTAGGAATTACCTGGATATGATTCTTCACTAGGTGGTGTGGGTGGATCACTGTCTGACTTTCCATCTGCGTATCCTTCATCTTCATTGTCAAAAGTCGGCTGAAATTTATCAACACACACTTGAAACTGTCAATATGTTAAAGTGATGAGAAAAGTACCATGTACTCCAACCAAAAATATGACAATAATCAAATATTATAATATTACCTTTAATAACTATCAGATGGAAGCTTAAACCTGCTTTAAGTTGTCACTTGTCTTCAAAACTAGAAACAGGCTATGGATTTATGGGTTAACAAGACATGCTGAAAGAATGAAAAGATTTTTTTATCGTTTTCTATGAGGGGAAAGGGATAAAAGGTCTCAATTCTGTTTGATTGAATGGTAACTCTACATGATTTTGACTATAAAATATTTAAGTATTTCCTTAATCAATATGATAGAAAACCTACCACAACACTAGTAATAGTCCTTGTACTGCCTGCAGACATTGGTCGTGTCATTTCCATCATCTGACTCTTCAGTATTTCCTCTTCATCAATGTCGCCATCGCTCCGTACAACTGTCAGATAGTAACCATTGCCATAGCGATTTTTCAGGAACAAACTGGAGCCAACACAGCAAAGTTTCCCCAGTGAAATGATGGCAATTCTGTCTCCAAGAACATCAGCTTCATCCATATGATGCGTGGAAAGAATGATTGTACGATCTACAATATTGAACAGTTTATATGGGTTCATCATTACATTCTATTACTTGTCGATTACACTGCAATATTTGGTCTGCTTCTAAATTGACATCTGCTTGTTTAACCCTTTACCTGATAGCATTGTTTCTAGTATTGAAGATATGTGACTACTTAAAGCAGGTTGAAAATAAAGCAGAATGCGCCCTAAGGCGCATTCTGCTTTACTTTCAGCCTGCTTTAAGCTAAAATCTGCCAGGCTATATACAATATTTGTAATGGTAATTGTTCATGAGGGTATAAACTGGAACTATTTTCTTCAGTGGATGAATAAATCATATTCGCTAAAAGGCGCTTCTATAAGGGAAAGGGTTAACCCATTACCTCAGTCTGTTTCTATTTTAGAAGACAGGTGAACACTTAAAGCAGGTTGAAAGTAAAGCAGTATGTGCCTAAGGCAGAAGTAACTTATTCATTAAATATCCTTTAGTAAAAACAATGAAAATTGTGTAAAGTGGCCATTTGTTTACAGAAGCATGTACTTATCTTAAGTCAGGTGACTGCTAAACCCGTTACTACATAGATGCATGTTTTAACGCCTTTAATTTATTCATTCACTGAAGAAAGTAGTTCCAATTTATAGTCATGAACAAGTGTCATAAACATTTTTTTCAAGCTTCTAGCAGGAGATAGCTTAAGGCAGGTTGAAAGTAAAGCAGAATGCACCTTAACTCTTTTCTCCCTGAAACTTTAAATGGATAATTCTAGTTTCCATTTAAGTCTAGTCCATTTCTGACTTTTATGGGTTGTTTTTATCAATGTTTGGCATTATGACAAACAGTGAAGACCCTGATCAGAGGGCTCCTTTCGGAGCCCTCTGATCTGGGTCTTCACTGTTTGCACAGGACAAGTGTACTATTCACATGTACACTGTTTGAAAAGGACGCCTATATGCGGGACTAGGGCACAAAGAGTTAAGGTAAACACTGCTTTACTGTCAACCTGCTTTAAGTGGTCACCTATCTTCAATACTAGAAATAGCCTATGGGGTAATGGGTCAATGCAAAATGAAAGAAATGCAGAATGCTTCTTTACTTTTGTCTCATATTAACCCTTAGCCCGCCAAATAAATTGTCGTCTGCTATATTTCTCGTCTGCTTCAAGTTTCAAAGTTGCTCAAAATTGCTGAAATTGTTGTCCGAGTATCAAACAGCTTGGATCCGGATGAGACGCCGAGTTACTCGGCGTCTCATCCGGATCTAAGCTGTTTGCATATGGAGCTATAGTCGTGAGTGGCAGGCTAAGGGTTAAGCTGCCACATTTACAAATACAAGAATATCAATCTGCTTTTCAGTGGCTACTGTATATAGGTTTTACTGTCGGTTCATATATCCAGGAATGAGCTGTATGAAAAGTATGTAACAACAGGAACTATGACTTACTTTTCTTGAGCTTGAGAAGCAGCTGCCAGATGGCTCTGCGGGCATAAGGATCCACTCCAGCTGTTGGCTCATCTAGAATGACTGTCTGAGAGTTTCCAACAAATGCAATGGCCACAGACAATTTACGCTTCATCCCACCTAAAAACACAAAGTAGAGAATTTATAAGAAGCAGCAATTAAATTAAGTAAATCTTGTATTAAGCAAACACTCAAAGAAGTCCTACGAAACCTCTTCTCTTAACGCTTTCAACCCTAAATATCTCTTGTGGGTTTTTATAATCCCTTTTGGTCGCTTCTACTACAAGAATTTTGAACCAGTCTGTTGTTGCACTTTTGGTATGACAACACAAACCAATGAAACTATCAAACAGTGTAGACCCTGATCAGAGGGCTCCTATTGGAGCCCTCTGATTAGGGTCTACACTGTTTGTATATGTTATCAGTAATCTCTATAGAGGGTTAAATGACTGCTTAATGTAGAACTGAAACAATACAGAAAACTCCTGCAAGCCTTTAAGCGTCCTACAATACTTCTATCCTCCATTAACTCTTTCCTCCCTGAAACTTTAAATGGACAATTCCAGTTTCGATTTTTGTCTAGTCCATTTCTGGCTTTTAAGAGTTGTTTTTGTCATTTTTGGCATTACTGACAAACAGTGAAGAACCTGAGCCCTCTGATCTGGGTCTCCACTGTTTGCACAGGACAAGAGTACTATTCACATGTACACTGTTTTAAAAGACGCCTATATGCGGGATTAGGGTTCAAAGAGTTAAGCAAGCATATATATTAATTAATAGTAGGTCACCTACAATATTTAGTATATACGAACTCTATGGGGTGGGTCGATCAACCCTCTTGTTTAAATGCAAAATGAAATACATGTATGTTTAAACTACAACAAAATAGAAGACATTATTGATCAATCTTAGATACAGAAAGTACTCACCAGACAAATTAATTGACAGATCATTCCGTTTGTGTGGGAGACCAACATCTTTCAACATCTGCTCCATTTCCACCTTGACCTGTTCACTGGTAGAGCCCTTAAGTCTGGCATAGAACCACATGTGTTCCTCTACTGTCAAGCTGAAAGAAGACAACAAAAAACATTAAGAAAGGACTTAACTCATTCACCCCTGAAACCTTTAATGGAAAATTCCAATTCCAAAATAAGTCTAGTCCATTTTTGATTATTTAGAGTTGATTTGAACAATATGTTTCAAAATGACAAACAGTGTAGACCCTGATCAGAGGGCTCCTTAGGAGCCCTCTGATCAGGGTCTACACTGTTTGAATGGGACAAGTTTTATAAATACAGGTACACTGTTTGTAAATGACGAGTATTCTCGTCGCTAGGGTTGAATGTGTTAAAAGCATATCATTGTGTAACTACTGCTTGAATGAATTTTTACAAGCCATTCAATTGCTAAAACTGTAAGTATTCAATTATCATAGCATGCAACTCACTGGTCGAACAGGACATTATGCTGGGGACACATGCCCAGGCTATTCCTGATCTGGTCCATGTTTGTCTGTATGTCTTCCCCTTGGATGTATGCAGTGCCCTCTGTAGGGGGGAATAACCCAGTCAAGATAGACCTGAAACAGAAAATAATATTAATGAATTATTTGTTTCCATTACATTAAATCTTGTAAATGAAGCATTCTCGAAGAATTGTAATACATTGTACTTATATTATTGTTTCTCCGTAATGAAGGACAGATAAACACAAAAGAGAACAACATATAAAATTAATTTCAGTAGACAGATAATTTAATCATTTGTAATATATGTCCATGAATTGTATAAGCCAGACAATACAGTCTACTGCCGGCCTAGAATGGTTACAAATACACTTAAATAGAGAGATTTTGGAACCATAGCAGAATTAAGGATACTGGGGGCACTGGTGGACGTGGTCCAGTGGTAGAACATGCGACTGCGGTACCAGGGGTTGTGAGTTCGATCCCATGTCGAACGTAGTCCTTTCGGATCAGACTTTATACACTGAGGTCCAATTTGTGAGTACATTGTGTATATAACTTACATGGTTGTTGTTTTACCAGCTCCATTATGACCAAGGAAGGATGTTATTTGGTCCTCATAAAAGTTTATACTCAGACCATTGACAGTGATTATATACTGTTACAAATATATATAACTTACATGGTTGTCGTTTTACCAGCTCCATTATGACCGAGGAAGGATGTTATTTGGTCCTCATAAAAGTTTATACTCAGACCATCAACAGCAAGCTTCTTTGTGCCGGAGTACATTTTCTTCAGATTCCTGACTGCCACGCCTACCTTTCTGCTAGATGGTACTGGCTCAATGTTGTCTTTCACTATAATACAAACAATTAAAACATCAACCACAACTCAGAAACACAAACCCTTTGGACTGATTTGATTGAACAACATGTTCATTTTTGAGAAATTTCCAAATTTCAGAGGGTAAGCTGCCATTCCAAATATACATGAATTGGCAGGGGCTTAGGATAAATTGTAGCTTTATGCAGGACAATAGTTGTCTGTTGCTAAGCACTACGGAACCAGAACCCATGGTTAGTATAGCCTATGTGATAAACTGAACAAAAAACATAATGCTGACAAGTGAAAGTTATACTCTTTGAACCCTAGTCACACATATATGCATCATTTGCCAACATCACACATGTGAGGAGTACACTTGTCCTATGCAAACAGTGAAGATCCTTAAGGAGCCCTCTGTTCAGGGATTACACTGTTAGTCATTTTGACATACATTGTAAAAATCAACCCTAAAAAGTCAAAATTGGACTTAACTAAATTGAAAACTAGAATTGGCCATTTTGGGTTTCAGGGAGTAAAGGGTTAACTCATTGAGCCCTAGTGACGCATATATGCGTCGTTTACCAAAAGTGTAACTGTGAGGAGTACACTTGTCTAATGCAAACAGTGAAGTCCCAGATTAGAGGGCTCCTGCAGGAGCCCTCTAATCAGGGACTTCACTGTTTGTCATTTTGCAATATATTATAAAAAACAAACCTAAATTGTCTAAAATGGACCATCCCTTATTGTAAATTGGAATTTTCCATTGAAAGTTTCAGGGGATAATGAGTTAAAGAAGAATGAAAGTAAGGTATCTGATCAGTATTCATAAGTGTATGTCATTTGGGATTGTGTTTCTATATCTATACAAAGAAAATAAGTTCAGAATTTTAGCAGATGATAATGTTGATGTATATGACTTTCATTACACAGACTTTCATTCTGTGTTCAAATGATAGGAAACCAATTTACCTTCCCCATTGAGTTCCATGCCACTGTCTGGTAGTGTGTTTCCATCTCCTCTGTATTTATAGCCACACCAGTAAGATCTGGTGAATGGGAAGTAAAATGGCTTAGGGATACCATACTGACCTAAAACAACAACAACATCATATAGTACAGTGGAGAATCTGTTATTCTTTCCTGTTTAAACGCAAACGTACGCAAACGCAAAGCACTAAAACGTAGAAAAGAACAACTTTTGGACAATTCTGATAATTCATGTTTATCTTGGTGGCAAACAGTTTGGAGCCTGATCAGACGCCGGGTTACCCGGCGTCTGATCTGGCTCCAAACTGTTTGCACTGCAAATAATAGTTTTAGTGTAAACGCGTTTATTGGGAAAGAATAACACATTCTCCACTGTATCAACTTTAGCAATTGCAGATTTTCTTCATTTGTTATGGTCCTTTCCCTCATAGAATTATCTCAGCCTCAATTGTTTCTTATATTAAATTAACTCATTGCTTCACAAATATGACATGTTATGTCTTTAATTTACTCGTTCGCTATAGAAAATATGTCCACTTTATACAGCCATGACTATGCACCATAAGAAATAATTATGTTCTATATCCTAGCAGATGATAGATCAAAAGAGGCTGAAAGTAAAGCAGAATATGCTGTAAGTGGTTACATATTTTCAAAACTAAAAAACAAGCTATGGGGTTAAATGTTAAGTTTCTTAAAACAATCAAATTTTGTTTTGGCTAAGCCCTTTCCAACTGCAGTAGGAGGCCATGCCACTTACCTGGAAACACTGCCTCTATGTACCAGGTGAAGATGGCATACAGTATGGTATCTATTATCATCATCTGTATACAGTCCAGCATTGTACTTACCTGGAAACACTGCCTCTATGTACCAGGTGAAGATGGCATACAGTATGGTATCTACTATCATCATCTGTATACAGTCAAGCATTGTACTTACCTGGGAACACTGCCTCTATGTACCAGCTGAAGATGGCATACAGAATGGTGTCTACAATCATCATCTGTATACAGTCCAGCATTGTACTTACCTGGAAACACTGCCTCTATGTACCAGGTGAAGATGGCATACAGTATGGTATTTACTATCATCATCTGTATACAGTCAAGCATTGTACTTACCTGGAAACACTGCCTCTATGTACCAGGTGAAGATGGCATACAGTATGGTATCTATTATCATCATCTGTATACAGTCCAGCATTGTACTTACCTGGAAACACTGCCTCTATGTACCAGGTGAAGATGGCATACAGTATTGTATCTATTATCATCATCTGTATACAGTCAAGCATTGTACTTACCTGGAAACACTGCCTCTATGTACCAGGTGAAGATAGCATAAAGTATGGTATCTACTATCATCATCTGTATACAGTCCAGAATTGTACTTACCTGGAAACACTGCCTCTATGTACCAGGTGAAGATGGCATACAGTATGGTATCTACAATCATCATCTGTATACAGTCAAGCATTGTACTTACCTGGAAACACTGCCTCTATGTACCAGGTGAAGATGGCATACAGTATGGTATCTATTATCATCATCTGTATACAGTCCAGCATTGTACTTACCTGGAAACACTGCCTCTATGTACCAGGTGAAGATGGCATACAGTATGGTATCTATTATCATCATCTGTATACAGTCAAGCATTGTACTTACCTGGAAACACTGCCTCTATGTACCAGGTGAAGATAGCATAAAGTATGGTATCTACTATCATCATCTGTATACAGTCCAGAATTGTACTTACCTGGAAACACTGCCTCTATGTACCAGGTGAAGATGGCATACAGTATGGTATCTATTATCATCATCTGTATACAGTCCAGCATTGTACTTACCTGGAAACACTGCCTCTATGTACCAGGTGAAGATGGCATACAGTATGGTATCTACAATCATCATCTGTATACAGTCAAACATTGTACTCACCTGGAAACACTGCCTCTATGTACCAGGTGAAGATGGCATACAGTATGGTATCTACTATCATCATCTGTATGCAGTCCAGCATTGTACTTACCTAGAACCACTGCCTCTATGTACCAGGTGAAGATGGCATACAGTATGGTGTCTACAATCATCATCTGTATACAGTCCAGCATTGTACTTACCTGGAAACACTGCCTCTATGTACTAGGTGAAGATGGCATACAGTATGGTGTCTACAATCATCATCTGTATACAGTCCAGCATTGTACTTACCTGGAAACACTGCCTCTATGTACTAGGTGAAGATGGCATACAGTATGGTATCTACTATCATCATCTGTATACAGTCAAGCATTGTACTTACCTGGAAACACTGCCTCTATGTACCAGGTGAAGATGGCATACAGTATGGTATCTACAATCATCATCTGTATACAGTCAAACATTGTACTCACCTGGAAACACTGCCTCTATGTACCAGGTGAAGATGGCATACAGTATGGTATCTACTATCATCATCTGTATACAGTCAAGCATTGTACTTACCTGGAAACACTGCCTCTATGTACCAGGTGAAGATGGCATACAGTATGGTGTCTACAATCATCATCTGTATACAGTCCAGCATTGTACTTACCTGGAAACACTGCCTCTATGTACTAGGTGAAGATGGCATACAGTATGGTATCTACTATCATCATCTGTATACAGTCAAGCATTGTACTTACCTGGAAACACTGCCTCTATGTACCAGGTGAAGATGGCATACAGTATGGTATCTACAATCATCATCTGTATGCAGTCCAGCATTGTACTTACCTAACTGGAAACACTGCCTTTATGTACCGGGTGAAGATGGCATACAGTATGGTATCTACTATCATCATCTGTATACAGTCCAGCATTGTACTTACCTGGGAACACTGCCTCTATGTACCAGGTGAAGATGGCATACAGTATGGTATCTATTATCATCATCTGTATACAGTCAAGCATTGTACTTACCTGGAAACACTGCCTCTATGTACCAGGTGAAGATGGCATACAGTATGGTATTTATTTTAATCATCTGTATACAGTCAAGCATTGTACTTACCTGGAAACACTGCCTCTATGTACCAGGTGAAGATGGCATACAGTATGGTATCTACTATCATCATCTGTATACAGTCAAGCATTGTACTTACCTGGAAACACTGCCTCTATGTACCAGGTGAAGATGGCATACAGTATGGTATCTATTATCATCATCTGTATACAGTCAAGCATTGTACTTACCTGGGAACACTGCCTCTATGTACCAGGTGAAGATGGTATACAGTATGGTATCTACTATCATCATCTGTATACAGTCAAGCATTGTACTTACCTGGAAACACTGCCTCTATGTACCAGGTGAAGATGGCATACAGTATGGTATCTACTATCATCATCTGTATACAGTCAAGCATTGTACTTACCTGGGAACACTGCCTCTATGTACCAGGTGAAGATGGCATACAGTATGGTGTCTACAATCATCATCTGTATGCAGTCGAGCATGTTGAAGTTGTCATCTGTAACTGGACTCTGACTCATGTTGTTCCACTGTAAACCAATAGCCTGCTCCTCCCAAAGGGCAATAAAGTTACAGCCATAGCCAAATGCTACATTGGATGACAGCGCCTGCAAACATTGAAATGTAAATAGACAATATAAGTGTCCAAACTGATTTCATGGCCAATAAATTGTTAAAACCTTTTGTTAAACATTTGAGCCGTGCCATGAGAAAACCTGACTTGTATTGCAACCAGTGTAGATCAAGGCAGCTGCCCCATCAAAACTTGTCTTGATCTCCACTGTTTAACTCTTTCCTCCCTAAAACTTTCAATGAATAATGCCAGTTCCCATCTAAGTCTAGTCCATTTATGACTTTAAAGGGTTGTTTTTGTCAATGTTTGGCATTATGACAAACAGTGAAGACCCTGATCAGAGGGCTCCTTTCGGAGCCCTCTGATCTGGGTCTTCACTGTTTGCACAGGACAAGTGTACTATTCACATGTACACTGTTTGAAAAGGACGCCTATATGCGGGACTAGGGTTCAAAGGGTTAAACATTTTAGCCGTGCCATGAGAAAACCTGACTTGTATTGCAACCAGTGTAGATCAAGGCAGCTGCCCCATCAAAACTTGTCTTGATCTCCACTGTTTAACACCCACTTGCATCTAAAGCATTGTATTTAGCAGTATAGTATACGATATAATGGCAGTGTAGACCAAACTCAGATACAGAGCCTGGGATGAAACAGGTTTAAGTTGAAGAGGTGGAATGAGTCTATCTGCTCTTGAAACTGCAACCTTGTCATGTATGATCTTATACACCATAGTCAGGTGGGAGTCAGTTCTTCTATCTGCTAGGCTTCACCAGTTTAACTGGTTAATTATGTAACTGACTTGATATATTCCTAAAACTGTTGGTGATGAACCTAGAAGCCTTCCTTTGAACCTGGTGTCATCTAAAGCAGCAAAGAGGACACTGGCACAGTAGGCACACAGACAAATGACTAGATGAGCTGATAGTTTTATCTTGCTTTCCAGGTGCCCTTTCATAGTAACATCTTTACTAGGAAAGTAAAGTAAGCCCTGCCTGAGTGTGACAACTTACAGAAGTAATTGTTTTTGAGATTTAATGCAGGAGACCGTTTAAAGCACAGGTACTTGACACATACTTTATTATCTATTAACACCCCCCCCCCCCCCCCCCCCCCCCTTAATTCGACACCTAGTCTTTACTATCCACTTAAACTGATGCTAAAATAGACTCGATCGCCGATATTCTCTTGTGGTATCCTCGGGCAAGGATTAATTGATCAACATCTACTTTTTATTTCATCAAATTCCGTCAAATAACGCCACAGTACGTGAATTATAACGAAAATAAGCATAAAAAAGTTTTCTGTTGTTCTCTTGGTACAGAATTTATTGCCCAAAATAAGGGGTAATCTAGTCGGTTTGCACATTTAACGGCCTTTACGGCTGGAACTTTCACCTAATTTCATTAGAGCAAACGCGTTTGTGTCGGAACATGACCCTCTTCACTATCAGCTATATGAAATATACATGTAATTTGGCATGAAATTGACAAGTGAAAGACTCATTTCATTGTGAATGCCATTTTGAATACCGGAATGAATTGAATGAACGGAGCGATCTCATTGGTCAAAATTAAACAGGTAAAGTTTCTTTTAATTTTGCATTCTATGTAAATTATATAAAACTGATAATATTTCATTTAAAGATGATTTATAATATTTGGTGAAAGTTCCAGTGGCATAGGCCGTTTATTGTGGACAAATAACAGATCACCCCTACATGTACATTCGTTGCTATGTACCAAGAGAACGACAGAAAACTTTTTTATGCTTATTTTCGTTATAATTCACATACTGTGGCGTTATTTGACGGAATTTGATGAAATAAAAAGTAGATATTGATAAATTAATCATTTCCCGAGGGTACCACAAGAGAATATCGGCGATCGAGTCTATTTTAGCATCAGCTTAAGTCGATAGTAAAGACTAGGTGTTGAATTGCGCTGTTTACCTTGTATCTATAATAGAAGTATAATAAAAAAAAAAAAAAAAAAAAATTTAAAAAGGGGGGGGGGGGGGGGGGGGGGGTTAATAGATAATAAAGTATGTGTCAAGTACCTGTGGTTTAAAGCAGGATGAAAGAAAAGCAAAAAGTTCCTGAAGGAGCTTTCTGCTTTACATTCGCGTTGTTTAAAGCTATTACCTGTGAGGAGTTCTCATAATGTGTGTTTTACGGTATCTTAAAACATTTGTCATATATTATAAAGTTTATGAAACATGCCCCATGTGACACAACTAAGTAAATCACAAAAGGATTGAGATGGTCAACACTTACCACTGCCTTTTTGACATCCTTAGTCAGCACATCATCAAACTGTAGCAGCAACATGTAGGGAAGGTACAACAGGAAGTAGATAAATCCTGTACAACATGCCGCCAGGTTAGCTCGGGAGAAAAACACGCTGATCAAGAAACATTTGACTATGGTGGCGATGGCAAACAAAGTCATGAAGAACAGAACTGCAGAGGGATCAGAATACTCCAAGATGGTACCAGCCTGTAAAAAACAAAATTCTAAATACAGTCAAACCCTCTATTATGACCACAAAACTTAGGTGTTCACGACAGGTGACTGCTTAAACCAAGGTGAAAGTTAAACAGAAAACTCCTTTAGGAGCTCTCTGTTTTACTGTCGCCTTGCTTTAAGCTGTCACCTGTCTTTTATACAATTAGCCTTTGTTTTAGTGGTTGTAACAGGGATTTTATTGTACAAATGTACTAAAATGTCCTTGTTAAAATAAAATGATAAAATGAATGAAAAGAAAAGTTGTCACTGGGCTCCAGATCTAAGAAAGTGAGCTACAAATGTTCACCTTTAAGTCTTTAAGACCCTATGTTTTGACTACTCATTACAATCAGGTCCGAGTATGCATCATGTAGTCGGTGTGATTTTAAAATTGGCTTTTTTGCTAAATTATAAATATGGATGACTAGATGCTGAGTTACTATATCCTAGCAGATTGTAGCTTAAAGCAGGTTGAAAGTAAATCAAAAGGTGCCTTAAGGCACACTCTGCCTTACTTTCAACCTACTTTAGATCATCATCTATCTTCGAAACTAGAAATAGGCTATGGGGTAATAGGTTAAGAGAAAAGGTTAAGGAACATTATGTTTAACCCGTTACCCCATAGCCTGTTTCTATAATTGAAGACAGGTGACCACTTAAAGAAGGTTGAAAGTAAAGCAGAATGCGCCTTAAGGCGCATTCTGCTTTACTTTCAGCCTGCTTTTAACCATAATCTGCTAGAATATAAAACTATTTCTTATTATACATATTCATAACAATATAAATATGACATATTTTCTCCAGTAAAGGAATAAATCAAAGGCTTAAAAAGGTGTATTTATGGGGTAATGGGTTATAAGTAGCTTTGCTTTTCTGTTTCTACATTGAGTTTTCACTGAGCACAGGTGAGATGGTACCTTACCTTGAGGACGATAACTAGCAGTAATGTGGTGGCAAACATCATGACAAAGGCGTTAATAAACCAGGCCATCCAGTGTACACCGTTACCAAGCCCCATTATCTTCATCACTTCCTTGAGACGACGTTCCTTTTCAAAAACTATACTTTTACACAGCATAGCAGTTGTCAGAATCCAAGCTAAGATCATAAACAGGGGCAACATGCGAGAGATGGCATAAATAAACCTGAAAAGAATATTGAAGGATGCAATTAGGATATTTATCTACTATAAAACAATGAGAGTCTCCAGAGGCAGCATATTCCTCTGAAAAAAGGAAGTAAATCACTTTGAATTAACAGGGCTCCAGATAAGGGGAGTATTTCAAAAACTAAAATCTTTATTTCTGAGGTAAACCTTATGGTGTCACTACTCATTAGAATCGCCTCTTGGAGACGATTCTAATGAGTAATCATACCATAGGATTTGGTGCTAAAATGGGTGAGAAAATGTTGGATTTGTGCAATATGCCCCTTCTTATCTGGAGCCCTGATTAATATTTAACTATAATTCATCCAGTTATTGTCTAGACAAGAGGGGGCAGAGAAAAATTCTATTTTTCAGTGACAGAATTTATTTTCTGCAACTGTGACCTTGACTATCAATGGATATGACCCAAAATCATTAGGGTTCTTTGCACCCTTCTAGGCAACTTGCATGACAAAAATGTGCAAAGATAAAACATTCTTTGCTTAATATTGTAAAATTGGGAAGATAATAGAGATGTAATTTTACATTGCATGAAGTTACTTTAACCCATCACCCCATAGCCTGTTTGTAGTTTTGAAGATATGTGACCACTTAAAGCAGGTTGAAAGTAGAGCAGAATGCGCCTTAGGGCACATTCTAATTTACTTTCAGCCTGCTTTAAGCTATTATCTGCTAGAATATATAAATTATTTTTTGCGATTTTTATTTGTGACAGTTTGATTTTGGAACTATTTTCTTCAGTAGAGGAGTTAATTAAAGGCATATTTATGGGGTAATGGGTTAACTCTTTGACCACCAGTGTCAAAACCTACATAGTATGCAAACAATTTAGAACCAGATGGCGATTAATGGGTGATACAACATTAACCCTTAGCCCGCCAAATAAATTGTCGTCTGCTATATTTCTCGTCTGCTTCAAGTTTCAAAGTGCTTCAAAGTTGCTCAAAATTGCTGAAAATGTTGTCCGAGTGTCAAACAGCTTGGATCCGGATGAGACGCCGAGTTACTCGGCGTCTCATCCGGATCCAAGCTGTTTGCATATGGAGCTATAGTCGTGAGTGGCAGGCTAAGGGTTAACATTTTGATTGTATGAGACATGTACCAAATGGTTAATATTACTGATGCATTATTTTAAACTTGTATCGAAATTTCGAGTCACTTGAAGTCAACTAAATATTATACTCTTTTTGGTTGTCGATTAATACCAGATTGACTGTATATGTATGTACAATCAAACTATCCATTATCAATACTTATTCCTAAAATTGTCCAACTAATGAACCACAAAAGGGGAGGGCCGTAACCAATGTTGGTAGAACTTGTGGCCCAACCCTTTTGCTCTTATATTTGTATTCTGTTAAATTTGATTATGAACTTGTGCTATAATATGGTTGTACAAATACGTGGCAATAAGATATGTTTAAACTAACTAAATATTGTCTGTTAACCCATTACCCCAAAGCCTGTTTCTAGCTTTGATGACATGTGACCACTTAAAACAGGTTGAAAGTAAAGCAGAATGCGCCTTGAGGCGCATTCTGCTTTACTTTCAGCCTGTTTTAAGCTATATAGGATAGCTTAGGATATAGAAAATATTTTTTCAGTGGAGGAATAAATCAATGGCGTAAAAAGGTGTATTTATGGGGTAATGGGTAAATCATTCAAATCCATCACTGTAAAGAATAATATTACAGCTAAAATTCAATTTACGATGTTGAATATACGTCTTAACCCTTTACCTGATAGCATTATTTCTAGTATTGAAGATATGTGACTACTTAAAGCAGGTTGAAAGTAAAGCAGAATGCGCCCTAAGGCGCATTCTGCTTTACTTTCAGCCTGCTTTAAGCTATTAATTGCTAGAATAAGGAAAGTATTAAATATGACATATATTCAATACGGTATAATTTGGAACTATTTTTTAAATAATGAATAAAATGAATGTGCTAAAAGTCGCTTCTATAAGGGAAAGGGTTAAAATGTATGAAAACTTAAAATGTTAGTACAGTATAATCTGCCTTATCCGACATCCTTCAGTACCAAGTGATGATGTCCGATAAAGCAGTGTGGGGTTAAAGCAGGTTTTAAATGTACAGACGAACTTTGATATTTCATACTCGCTTAAAGTGGAATATATCCATATTTCAAAGTTAGCCACATTTTAACTTTGAAATACAGGTATGTTCTACTTAAGCAAGCTTGAGATATAGAAAATTATCAAAAGAAACATGGGTTAGTTCGACTTAAAATGTTTAAGATAGCGAATTTCGACTTATGCCATTCAACATTTGGGTCCGAAAATCGTTGTCAGATAAAGCAGGTTTCGGATAAGCCAGGTTATCCCTTTGAACCCTAGTCCCGCATATAGGCGTCCTTTTCAAACAGTGTACATGTGAATATTACATTTGTCCTATGCAAACAGTGAAGACCCAGATCAGAGGGCTACGAAAGGAGCCCTCTGATCAGGGTCTTCACTGTTTGTCATAATGCCAAACATTGACAAAAACAACCCTTAAAAGTCAGAAATGGACTAGACTAAAATGGAAACTGGAATTGTCCATTTAAAGTTTTAGGGAGGAAAGAGTTAAACTGTATACATATATTCATGCAAAAATTATAACACCAAGCTTCTCCTTGCATACAGATTACATAAACATGTCTCCTTCATCAGACTATTTTGATACATGCAAACCAACTTTATGTAAGATTTAATATTTGAAGTCGTTATTATTTTGCACTTTATGCATGTTGGGCTGATCTGAGTTACCAAAGACTAATCATAAGAACAATAACAATCAATCTAAAATGACTTGTAAAAAAAGTCATAGTCAAGCAATGTGCAGCATGCAGCCAACAGTTTTAAAAGACTATTCTTTAATTGCATGATTTAATTCTTAGAATACAGAAAAACCTCTCTTTACGACCACTAAAATGAAGGGGCTAATAGATCGTATAAAAGACAGGTGACAGTTTAAAGCAAGGTGTCAGCACAAAAGATGTTTCACTGTCACCTTGCTTTAGGCATTCACTTGTTGTAAACACCTAATAGTTAACCATCAGTGGCATGCTTGAAAATAATTTTCCAAATAAATACAAATTAGGTCAAAGTAAAATCAAGGTTGGGCAATACGGGTAGATTGGTAATGGTCTAAGGCAACAACTGTATAAATATCCAAGAATTCTAGAAATAGTGTTGATGCTAGATGAAACAGTTAAATCTGAATCTCTTCTAATTAGATGGCATTCAAATATGCATTGAGGTAAAAAAAAGAGATGCATTGGCAAAGGGTTAAGGGTAAACAAAGGTTTGATCGTGCCCAGGCAGCTTAGGTAGCAAGAGGATCATGCACTTGTAGCTATTGTCATAGTTTATTCTCTGAAAACTGATTTTTAAAAAAACCCAAAAAACTAACAAAACCTTGAAGTATATGAAATGGAACAAAATTCCAGATACCAAATTTTTGATCTTTTTTTATCCCAAACTACTTTCGGTGAAGACACAAACATGTCTCTTTAAGACATAAGGAGGCTATAGAATCCCAGACAAAGGCAATACAGAAAACTCAGAGAACTAAGGGCAGGTAGTTGTTTAATGCAGGGAAAAAGTAAAAGAGAGCTCCTAAATGAGTCTTCTGTATAACTTTTATCCTGCATTAAGCTACCACCTATATTATTTTCTAATTTGCTTTGCTCAAGCAAAAATAAAATATTTATCCTCTAAAGAATCATTCAGGATTATATGAAAGACTTAACCCTTTCCCCCATAGAAGTGCCTTTCAGTGGATATGATTTATTCCTCCGCTGAAAAAAATAGTTCCAATTTAATCAGTCATGAATATATAGTATAGGGAATATTTTCTATAGTCTAGCACACTTTCAACCTGTTTTAAGAGGTCACCTATCTTCAATACTAGAAATAGGCTATCAGGTAAAGGGTTAACACAGTAAATAGCAATAGGCGAAAGGCATTACGGATTTTTCGAGTTGCTGCCACCTATATTAATGACTGTCGATTCAAATTCTTTTTACTGATCACTAGACCTTCCTAATTTGAAACTTTGGATCTATTGGAAACTATTTTTCTATGTACAGTTACAATATCACTATTCAAAATAGTGCTTCTTTTTAAGACTAAATTAATGACAACACAAACTAACTAGATTCTGTATGCTCTAAAGTAGTCAATTACATGTACATGTATTGTGCCATTAAATTCAAACTTCCTAAAATATAAGTGTAGATGTAGACCTTATAAACAAGTAGCAGGAGCTGCAGGACCATATTATTATTTAAGATGATTAAATTGTGATTACAATTTATATCTCAAAACCAGTCCTTGAGCATGAGACATTGAGAAGAAACCAAAGGGTATACATGTATATCAAGGCAAAGTGAATTACAATTTACAATTAATCAATATTTGCTGACATTGTTAAGAAGAAGTTTAAACTCTAATCAGATTGAGAGTATGATCAAGATTCAAATTGTTTAAAACCCATACTTATATTTCTTCAGTTTAAAAACCACAATAACTACATTAACAACAGTTCAATCTTTCCAAACATTAAATCAAATGATAAAATGTCAAGGTCACGGTAAATACAGTAAACCTGTGTTCAGTGGCCACTCATTGATAAGGCATGGAAATATACAAAGACTAATTATTCCTTAACCCTTTCCCTGATAGAAGCGACTTTTAGCACATGCATTTTATTCATCCGCTGAAGAAAATAGTTCCAATATAAACCGTACTGAATATGTGTCATATTTAATACTTTCCTTATTCTAGCTGGTAATAGCTTAAAGCAGGCTGAAAGTAAAGCAGAATGCGCCTTAGGGCGCATTCTGCTTTACTTTCAACCTGCTTTAAATAGTCACCTATCTTCAATATTATAACTAGGCTATCAGGTAAAGGGTTAATGCAGGGCAAAAGTTTATCAGAAAGCTCCTTTGGAAGCTTTCAGCATAACTCTTGTCCTGTATTAAGCTACTTCCTTGAAAGTAAGCCTGCCTGTAATTTAAGTGGCAGCCTAACACAGGTTTTAACCCTTAGCCTGCCAGTCACGACTATAGCTCCATATGCAAACAGCTTGGATCCGGATGAGACGCCGAGTAACTCGGCGTCTCATCCGGATCCAAGCTGTTTGACACTCGGACAACATTTTCAGCAATTTTGACCAACTTTGAAGCACTTTGAAACTTGAAGCAGACGAGAAATATAGCAGACGACAATTTATTTGGCGGGCTAAGGGTTAATGTGCAGTAAAACCTTTCTATTATGACTACTAACAAGAGCTGTCCGTAAGACAGCAAGCTCGAATATCTGCTTCTTTGTACTAAAAGCAGTTATGGAATAAAAATATTAGTTGTAGTGATATATGTCCTAAGTGAAGGGCATTTTCTAGGTTGATCAAAAATCTTAATGTGGATGTCTAAACTGAAAAGGGGAGATAATTCATACAAAATACCATCTAGAATTATGCGCATCTAGTGTAGGACAAGTAATATGTTTAAGGTGAAGCGATTATTGAATAAAAAAATTAGTTGCAGTGATATATGGTTTAAGAGGATGGCATTTTCTAGGTTGATCAAAAATCTTAACGTGGATGTCTAAGTCCAAAAGGGGAGATAATTCACCCAAAATACCATCTAGAATTATCTGCCTCTAGTCTGGGGCAAGTAAGATGTTTGAGGTCAAGCGATTATTGAATTAAAAAATTAGTTGCAGTGATATATGCCTTAAGTGAAGTGCATGTTCTAGGTTGATCAAAAATCTTAACTTGGATGTCTAAGTCCAAAAGGGGAGATAATTCACCCAAAATACCATCTAGAATTATTCACCTTTAGTCTGGGGCAAGTAAGATGTTTGAGGTAAAGCGATTATTGACTAAAAACATTAGTTGCAGTGATTTATGCTTTAAGAGGATCGCATTTTCTAGGTTGATCAAAAATCTTAATGTCGATGTCTAAGTCCAAAAGGAAGAGATAATTCACCCAAAATACCATCTAGTATTGTCCTCCTTGATGATTGAGGGCAGGTAAGATGTGTATGGTAAAATTAAAATGCAACATAAGTGATATATGCTTTAAGAGGATGGCATTTTCTAGGTTGATCAAAAACTTTAACATGCAACGCCGACGCCGACCAATGGGTGACTGTAATAGCTCTCCATATTCTTCGAATAGTCGAGCTAAAAACAAGGTTAATTGATTGACAGAATGGAGCATTCTGTTTTACTTTCACCTTGCTTTAACCAATTCCCCCATAAATACGCTTTTAATTTATTCCCTAACTGAAGAAAATAGTTCCATTTTATACAGTCATAAACATATACCATAAGAAAAAATTTCTATATCATAGTATATGGTAATGATTGAATGAAGGTCATTTAGAGCTGACCTAGTATATGGTAGCTTAAAGCAGGCTGAAAGTAAAGCCGAATGTGCCCTAAGGCACATTCTGCTTTACTTTCAACCTGCTTTAAGTGGTTACATGCCTTCAAAACTAGAAACAGGCTATGGGGTAATGGGTTAAGCAGTCACCAGCCTTGAACATCAAATAATTAACTCAATTCAGTGGTCATATTAGATAGGATTCACTGTATCATTATTCTTCAATGCGTGAATGATGAACAAGCATAACTAACACAAAAGGCAGAGTGAATAAATACCAACACAAGATCCCATTGCAAGCAAATAGTGATACAGAATGACTTGACTCACTTATCCTCCAGATAACATGGAAAGGGTGTCTGCTGTGTGTAGATGCCTACACCAGGCTTATCTGCCCCTATCCCAGTCTGCTGCCCTATGATGGCATGATCAAGCATGTCTTGTATATACACAAACCCATACATGAAGTACTTAAGATCTGGGATAGGACGTCTTCGGGGGCGGGGCCGGTAGTATCTGTTTGAAAAACACAAGGGAAAGAATGTGTTAAACGTATCACACATGTGTTTAACTTACTTGTCTTCAGTGTAACATGGATAAGGGAACTGCTGGGTATAGATACCCACGCCAGGCTTCGTGTCCCGCAGTCCTGTCTGCATCTGGATCAAGGCATGGTCAAGCATATCTTGGATGTAGACAAAGCCGTACATGAAATATTTTAAGTACCAAGGTAAACGACGAGGACCTGGTTTTGGATACCTGTAACAACCAACATATATCATATATCACCAACATCAGAATATATTATGGGCAGTGGTTGTCCTTTACGATGATGGTGGTGACACAATACCAGGACTTCTTCAAAATAATCAACTTTTAAGTTAAAATGTTTTTCCCATAAAAGCGCCTTTGAGCGCATATATAATTTATTCCTCAACTGAAGAACATACATGTAGTTCCAATTTATAGTCATAAACATGTAACAATTGAGGCGTTAATTCATACCCAAATGATCAGGATTTAAATTCATACCCAAATAATCAGAACTTAAACTCATACCAAATGATGATTGAGATTTAAACTCTTACTTAAATGATCAGGATTTACACACATACAGCGCTCCCTCTCTACAACGGCCCTCCCAACAACGATTCCCTCCTCACAACGACGCTTGTCGCTGATCCCGAAACAAGAAATGATGCCCAACCTTTTTACGTCTGCAATATCTGCTGCTAAAGTTGCCGTCTGCTGTTTTTCTCAAAATTACATATTGGGCATTTTGACATAACAAACCTTAGTGACGAGTGACAAACAGCTTGAATCCAGATCAGACGCCGCGTTACGCGGTGTCTGATCTGGATTCAAGCTGTTTACAAATGTAAGCCAACTTCCCTCTCTATAACGACTCCCTCCGAACAACGCACACATTTTTTGTCTCCCATTGGATGTCGTTGTAGAGAGGGAACGCTGTACCTTATACTTGAGACTAAAACTCATGCCCAAATAATTAACTTAACCTCATACTCAAATCATGGAAAACCTAAATGATAGGGATTTACATACCCAATGATCAAGACTTCAAACTCATAACCCAATACTCAGGATTTAAACTCACACCCAAATAGTCAGGATTTAAACTCATGTGACTTGTCCAAATGATTGACATTTAAACTCATACCAAAATAACTGAGTCTTTAACTCATACTCAAACATGTATGCTGCTGATTGCAAATACCTGATGATTAAACTCACATGTATATAATTGATACTTTGACTTGTATAGGAACAACTGAGACATTAACAGTTAAGCCAATTATTGACTCATATTGAAATATCCAAGCATAAACTATGATATGCATGCAGAATCTCAATCATAATACAGTAAAACCTCGCTATTACGACCACTAAAACAAAGGCTAATTGATTATATAATAGACAGGTGACAGCTTAAAGCAAGGGGACAGTGTAACAGAAAGCTCCTAAAGGAGCTTTCTGTTTCACTGTCACCTTGCTTGAAGCTGTCACCTATCGTAAACACCCTAACAATTAACATACTTTAGAGGTCGTAATAGAGAGGTTTTACTTTATTGCAATATGTTATGTTACCAGATTTGTTAAACTTTCATGATCAACTGACAACTCTAGATCTTTTAATAGAATCCTGATCATTAATTGAGGTGAAATTATAATAAACAAACATTCTAATTCAGACATACTTGTCTTTCACCCGTTTAGTGCTATCCACTTTATCAACATCCATGCGTATCTTGTAGGTTACATGTGTAGGCAAGGCTGACCAATCACTGTTCTCAAACTCTATAGCAGCCCAGAATAGATCATCATCAATCATATGAATACCATCGTTCATCATTTCCTCTCTGTTAGTGTAGCCAACAAACTTGTCAAAGTTGAAACACTGAAATATTTCAGATGGAATTCCTTTGCAAAAGTGACATAGAAAATCTTTACTACTTCCTCTATATAAGCTTCTCAAAGGAATATTCATTGATGGTGTGGCAGTTTGACCCTTTACCCAATATCCTATTTCTGGTTTTCAAGACAAGTGATCACTTAAAGCAGGTAAAAAGTAAAGCAGAAAGTGCATTAACCCATTACCCCATAGCCTGTTTCTAGTAGTTAAGATATGTGATCTATTAAAGCAGGTTGATAGTAAAGCAGAATGCGCCCTACGGCGCATTCTGCTTTACTTTCAGTCTGCTTTAAGTTTCTATCTGATAGGATATAGAAAATATTTCTTATGGTACATATTCATGACAGTATAAAAAGGAACTATTTTCTTTGGCGGATGAATAAAATGAATGCGCTAAAAGTCGCTTCTATAAGGGAAAGGGTTAAGACACATTCTGCTTTACTTTCAGTCTGCATTAAGCTACTATCTGCTTGAGAATAGAAAATATGTCTTATGATAATATTCATGACTGTAATTGAAACAATTTTCTTCTATTCTCGGTATCGCAACATCCGGGGACTTTCGTACATCCGGGTCTCCAGACGCTTAGCAACACGTGAGCTAGGTGTAAACAAATGGCGCCGCTATATAAAATTAACGCACATCGTAGAAGCAGCACGGACAATTTATTCAATGTATGTGATAATCTAACACTTTGAAGATGCCAAAAAGTTGTTGTGCAGCTGGTGGTTCCAACCACAACATGATGAGAAGGAAAATTTCATTCCACACATTCCCTAGAGACTTGGAGAGACGGGCAAAGTGGGTTGATCAATGAGGATGGTTCCAAATGGGAACCCGACAAGAACACCTGTATATGTGCTGATCTACTGCAATAAATCTGTTGTTTTTTTCATGTCATGGTTAACAGAAGAACATGACATATTTATTAAATAATAAAAAGAAAAATATGAACTGACTTTACTTAGACTGATTGTTTGTTTTGCCCCTTAAAAATATTCAGATTTGAAATAATCGTAGATTTAGATCTAATTCATTTTAACTCATTCTTCCATAAACATGCCCTTTTTCGCTTAAAGTAGGTTAAAGGTAAAGCATAATGCATATTAAGGGCATTCTGCTTTACTTTCAGCCTGCTTTAAGTTACCATCTGCCAGGATATAAAAAATATTACTTTCAGAATTTACAGTAGATCTAGGCTACACATTCATGACTGCATAGCCTAAATAAAAGTGAATCTAGATTTTGTTAAGTAGAGAAAATGTTAACAAGAGGGCCATGGCCCTTAATTCGCTCACCTGAGGACATTGAAGTTTGTACCTAAGTTGACTGGGCAAGACAACATTTTAATATAACTATAAATGGAGTTATCTTCCAGACAAGAAAACATGACAAAAGTGAATTTTGTTGCCAAGCTTATGACCCTTATCCATGACACATCCTCTTATCAAGCTATTTCCATTTCCAATAAATGATAATTATTTCACTAGCGTCAACAGAACTGGAATTATTTTCCTGACAATAAAATATGACAAAGGGGAAAAACTAAATATTGCTGCCCTTGTGCATGGCATTTTCTCTCATCAGTTTCTTTCCATACATAAAATTTCATTACAATAGCATCAGTAGAACTGAAGTTGTCTTCTTGACAAGAAAATATCACAAAGGGAAATAACTCAAAAAACAATGATGTCAGAGTTATGGCCTTTGCAAATGGCACTTCCTCTCATCAGGCTCTTTCCAAATAGGCAATTTCATTTTACCCATTACCCCATAGCATGTTTCTAATTTTGAAAATAGGTGGCCACCTAAAGCAGGTTGAAAGTAAAGCAGAATGTGTCTTAACCCTTAGCCTGCCACTCACGACTATAGCTTTATATGCAAACAGCTTGGATCCGGATTAGACGCCGAGTAACTCGGCGTCTCATCCGGATCCAAGCTGTTTGACACTCGGACAACATTCTCAGCAATTTTGAGCAACTTTGAAGCACTTTGAAACTTGAAGCAGACGAGAAATATAGCAGGCGACAATTTATTTGGCGGGCTAAGGGTTAATGCACACTTTGCTTTACTTTTGCATCTTACATTTTCATGACTGTTTAAAGTGGAATTATTGAAAAGACATACAGATAACTCTGACAAAACCAATATTAAACATATGTATAAATATGGCATAAGACATAATTACATAACTGTCAGTGGATCACTTCCAGATCCTGTTTCTCTAAGTATGAATCAGACTGAACCATATCTAAACTTTAGCAGACAACATGTTCAGCTGATCATGACCAGTTCTGTGATACCCACTACCAGTTCAGAGTTGCATAATATTTGACCTCAGTGGCTAGAACGCTTGGGCTTACCCTTACCAGACTGAAATGATGTCTGCTTAAAACCTACTGTATGTGAAAAGTGTACAAAAAAACAATTTAGAAAATGTTAAGTTGGTAAATGAGTGGCAAATAGGTTGGATCCAGATTAGATGTAGCATTATGATTATGTTGCATCTGATCTGGATCCAAAATGTTTGCAAATATTGGCTATTTGCCCATAGTATATTAAGGGTAACTCAGGTAAATACAGTTCTGCCTAAATCAAAAATACTGTAAAACCTGCCTAGAGCAGCACTTAAACTGTGCAGGGTGGTGTCAAATGTGACCCTAGGGATTTCATTTTAACAAACTATAGATAGATCCACCAGGAGATTCTACTGTACAAATATCAAAGCTTAGGGCCTAGTAGTTTTGGGCAAGAAGATTTTTTAAAGATTTTTGCTTTTTTGCTTTTTCAAGCAGAGTTTGTGCTTTTTTTCCTTTTTTTTGACCAACTTCTGTAGAGAAGCATCCAAGGAACATCATAAGCAGTTTGAACTCTCCCTACAATCGGCGGGTTTCAGAGGAGATGTCGTTTGAAGTAAAAGTGAACGGACAGACGGACAGACGGACAGACGTACTACGGACGGTGAGCGGTCACAATAGCTCACCTTGAGCCTTTGGCTCAGGTGAGCTAAAAATGTAAAATTTGAAAAAGGTGTCTAGTTGGTTAAACTTAGAAATATGCTAGTGGGTTAAACCATTACCTACTAATAGTGATCGATTTTTCATGATAGCTTTATATGATTCCTCTACTACACTGGCACCAGAGTCATGGACTTATAATATGTGTGTATTTACATTTAGATGCATTTTTATTTCTTATACATACAGAGAAGAATATATATACACACAGAGACATAATACGTCTATGAATGTGGTGTCAGTGGTTAGAACTGTATCTACCGGTAAGTAATGTATACTATATATGAAGGCGGAAAGCTTGATGTGTACGCTCTATAGTCTCTATCTACTAGATTCTGGATGCAGAACCTTTTTTCCGTTCTGTTAGCAACGTCTTTTGTATGGGAATGGAAATAAAAATAAAAATAAAAATGTGAGTTGACTCTAGATATGCCTCTACCTACCGGTCTGCTATTTTTTACTATAAGATCTATTTGATATTGATTCTTGATCTATAAGATGTTCCCCCAAACGTTAGCAATGTCTATCGTATGGGATTGGAATAACAAAAAAAAAAAAATGTATTTTTTTTTTTTATAGATCTATCACGATGAGCTTCTACCGGTCTGCTTATCTACTATTATAAGACCATGGTATGTAACCAATTCTACACCGTGTCACTTCAACCACAAGAATAACTATCTAAAACGCATTCAATCCAAACCAAATCTTTTGCAATCCATAGATAAGATATTTTTCTATCCAAAATACACTTCTTCGACGGTTGATTTGAATACGTAACTACAAGAATCAAGATTGAAGCCGGTATTTTACCAAACAGGGATTTCCTCCACCCCCTAGCTTCCGGTTTAGACGAAATGAAAGTAAAGTTTGCGACGAGCGATTTGATTGGCTGATTGAAAAAAGAATGTATATACCGGAAAGATGTGTAAATATATATCGTTCTCATGATTTTTGGTTGAAATTGTTAATCATGCAGTTATTAAAGTCTTGCATTAATATAAGTTCAGCACAATTGTGCACAGTGTGACGCTGTAATCAGTAGTTTATTCAGTTTGACAGAAGCGCGGGAAGACGCTCGCGCGAATGACGTCAAGTACAGAAAACGTTATTCTTTCCAAATAAACGCGTTTATACTAATACTATTATTTCATTTGCAAACCATTTGGAGGCTGATCAGACACCAGGTAACCAGGCGTCTGACTAGGCTCCAAATTGTTTGCCATTGAGATTAAAATTAATTCTAAAAAATAGTAAAAAAGCTGTCATTCAATACATTTTAGTGACATGCGTTTGCGTTTTGTTTGCATTTAAGCGGGAAAGAATAACATATTGTCTACTGTACGGGAATACTCTCGCGTGAATTATTCAGCCAATGAAATTTGCGCTTACAAACGCTTTAACTTGACCCGAGGTCAACCGGAAGCTAGGGGGTGGAGGAAAACCCTGTTTGGTAAAATACCGGCTTCAATCTTGATTCTTGTAGTTACGTATTCAAATCAACCGTCGAAGAAGTGTATTTTGGATAGAAAAATATCTTATCTATGGATTGCAAAAGATTTGGTTTGGATTGAATGCGTTTTAGATAGTTATTCTTGTGGTTGAAGTGACACGGTGTAGAATTGGTTACATACCATGGTCTTATAATAATAGATAGCAGACAGGTAGATGCCAATAGTCAACCCATATATTTTTTTTTTTTATTATTTTTTTTTTTTATTATTTTTTTTTAAATTTCAATGCAATAACATAGACATTGCTAATCGGTGGGGAAAAATCTTTTAGATATAGATCACTGGCACCAGAGTCATGGACTTTTTATGTGTATGTGTATGTGTTTACTTTGTCTATACCTCTACCGATATATATTATAAGTCCACGACTCTGGTGCCAGTGCTCTACTACAGTTCTAAAATTGTTCCACTTTATAGTCTTGAAAAGTACCATAAGAAATTGTGTCTTAATCTAAGTAGATCTAAATTGTAGATTAAAGCAGATTTTTTTTAATTAGTTTGTCTCTCAATATCTCATTTGAATCCAAACTGTTGCTGAACTCTTAGCACAGTCACTCAGCTTTGCTTCCGATGTGGATTCTAACTGTTTGTAAGTCACTCTTATGAGTCAATGTTTCTTTCCAATGAACTTTTCAATACATTAAAAGATCCTGTTTGGATCTCTATCAATCACAGAGTTTCTCAATATCTCATTTGGATCCAAACTGTTGCTGACCTTTTTGAAAGTACAGTCAGTTTTGATTCCAATCTGGGTCCTAACTGGTTTTCAGTCTCTCGTATGGATCAAAGTTTCTTCAATGAGCTTTTCAGTACATTAAAACCCTAGTTTGGATCTTTCAATAACAGAGTTTCTCACTATCTCAGTTGGATCCAAACTGTTGCTGAACTTTTTGCACCGTTATTGACATGACAAATGTGGATAATCAATTTATCATCTAGCATTGAGACTCGCAATGTCTGATTAAGATCCAAACTGTTTCATTGTCTGCTGAACAAAGAATTTAATATTCTGATCTGGGTCAAAACTGGACACTCTAGATAACGTGATCTGAGTGTTCACTTATTGTATTAATATCATTTTTTATTTATCGTCATATATCTTGAGCTTATATAAAGATCTATGAAAATCATAATCGAAACTTCATTCAGAATATATTTCAGCAGGCAGCTTTGATCTAGATCTAATTTTATGCTGACATTCATCATCAACCACTAATCAATTAAGCTGCCTTGCAAATTGTACAATATGGACCGGAAATGTTTATACACAACCACTTTTCTGCCTAAGACCCCCTCTGTGAAGAAGCAAGAAGCTTTAGGCCTGCAGGGCATAAAGATCCATATTACGTAATCTGTCAATTTTCAAACACAGGCTAGCTAGTAGGCTACTTCAATATGTCATTACACGCCATGAGCCTTTAACCCTTTACCCCATAGCCTGTTTCTACTTCTGAAAATATGTGATCACTCAAAACAGGTTGAAAGTATACTTTCAGCCTGCTGTAAGCTTTTATCTGCAAAAATATAAAATATTTCTTATGATTTTTATTAGTGACAGTATAATATTGAAACTATTTTCTTCAGTATATATGAAGGAATTAATTAAAGGCGTATTTATGGGGGAAAGGGTTAAATCAAAACAAAAAAGCCAAGATCTATAAAAAAAAAAAAAAAGAAAGAAAAAGAAGATTGGACACTTCTAGCTATTAGTGGTTTTGTATAGATCTAGATCTACGCTACGTGTACGCTGCTTTTAAAGGCTAGAGTCTACCATAAAACTCGAATTTAAATCTTAAATTAAAATTCATTTAGGCCTATCTAAAAGTTGTTTGAATTTTATTTTTCGACAGAAATGACGAGTGTAAAACAACACCCAGAAATAAGAACGATAAAACTAGATCCAACTAAAATCGGTTTTGGACTAAAGTAAGATCGCTCTTTCAGATCGGGAACTAGAGAATCGCGATGAATAAATTAAGAAAAAAACCCGATCTAGATCTACCCGTACAATATGTAGATATTGTGATGTTCACTCTTTTTTCCATTTAGAATTTCTGTAGCGTTGAATTCTTATACCGAGACGAACCAGCTAGAAAATGCTGATTTGTAAACGAGTTGGTAGATCTAAGCCAGTTCAACACTTAGGTCTAGATCAGCACAATATCGCACTGATTATCAGATTTTTTTTTTATCGTAGATCTAGATCTAATAATTTTTATCATCATCCCGATGATTCAATCAAGGTATTATGGATGTCGCCATACTCTACTGTTGGCCATTTCGCAGGATTGTTTTCCCAGATTCTATAGCTAGGAATTGGAACGGACATTTCTCCAAGCCGATTAACTATAGCTTCTGATCGTATCTGGATCTACACGGCCCGTCAAGTTCATCATTATATGAATATACCATCTATCTATTATCTTTTTAACTGTTTCAAAGCAATTTAGTGATGTTGTCAACATAATCGACGGCAAAACAATAGACCATTAAACGATGTAATTAGCGCTTAACTAGGCACTGTATTCAACGTTGCTAAGGCCAGATAAAACCTAGGCTTGCGGCCGGTATATATGTGACGTCACTGCGATACCGAGAATGAGGGAAAGGGTTGAAGCCGTTTGAAATTAAAGCAGAAATCTCCAAAAGAAGTGTTCTGCTTTACTTTCATCTTGCTTTTAGCTTTCACCTGGCTTAACCCATTCCCCCCTAGGGTGTTTCTAGTTTTGAAGAAAGGTGATCACTTTAAGCAGGTTGAAAGTAAAGCAGAATGTGCCTTAAGGCACATTCTGCTTTACTTTCAGCTTGCTTTAAGCTACCAGCTGCTAGGATATGGAATATTATTTCTTGTAGTACATATGCATGACTGTATAAATTGGAATTGTATTTTTCAGTGAAGGAAAAGATTAGAGGAGTAAATAGGCATATTTATTGGGTAATGGGTTAAGCACAGTTAGCTGTAAGATAGTAGCACTGTTTGCTATGGTGGAAAGGGTTCAGTGAAATCATGAGTTTTTTTTACATTTATCATAGGGGCTTCTTTGGCTGTGTGATTATATCACTTTGAATTTCTCATGTAGGAAAGGCTTTCAGCTGACTTGTGGAACATATTAGTCAAACTTACTACATACATTATCCAGAGACAGTGTTGGTTCTGTTATTGAGTAGATAACTTTTATACTTCTGACCTCCTATCTTCCATGTTACTTCATTCAGTTGTAACCCACTTCAGGTTTTATTGTAATGCTTGAAATTAACACACTGAGATGTAGTGACAAGTATACAAATCCTTAACAAACAATGTACCCATGAAGAGTTCAATTATCTTTTACAAACAGTGTAGACCCTGATCAGAGGGCTCCTGCAGGAGCCCTCTGATCAGGGTCTGCACTGTTTGTCATTTTGCAATAATTTCTTAAAATACAATCCTATATAGTCTTAAATGGACTGGACTTGACTGCAAACTGGTATTGTTCATTAAAATGTTTCAGGGGTGAATGAGTTATTAACTGAGATACAACATACATCCGTATAGTTTGAGACCATTTCGAACAGGGAATCCAACATCTCCACGGAATCTCGCCAATCATAGTCTGTGGTATTTGGTCCATTATTGAGAAACTGTTTCAGGAAATCACAGGCATCTACTGTGTTGTTGTTGGTGGTATTGGGAAATAACCTCTGTATAACCACAGACTCAGCCAGAGTACAGAGACCACTGTCCACAAGATACTGAAATTAACACATAAAATATGTAAGTGACCAGTCAAAACCGTATAACTCAAAGTTCATTAACCCTTTCCCCCAATAGAAGTGCCATTTAGCGCATTTGATTTTCTTCTCCGCCAAAGAAAATAGTCCCATTGTTTAAAGTCATAAAAATGTACCATAATCAATATTTTTTAAATCCTAGCAGATGATAGCTTAAAGCAGGCTGAAAGTAAAGCAGAATGTGCCTTAAGGCACATTCTGCTTAACTTTCAATCTGCTTAAAGTGGTAACCTGTCTTCAAAACTATATAGAAACAGGCTATGGGGCTAAGGGTTTTATGTCTTTAGTTAAGATTTGATAATATTTGCTCATGTACGTCCAAGTTCCCCAAATTTCAGAATTAAAAAGTGGCCAAGCGGTATTTTAATTTTGAAATACAGATAAATTCGAATTTAACAAGTTACAGTTATAAAGGATTGACTGGTTATGTTAGAAAAAAAACCATATGGTGTCATAGAGATACCTTAGATTCAGACAAATAAAAAAACCCATTTCCCATCTAACGCTGAAATTCATATGTTCATTTGTTACAAACAATATAACCTTTCTCTCCCCCCCCCCTTATTATACTTATTGTCAGTATTGAAGACAGCTGGTTGTTTAAAGCAGGTTGAAAGTAAAGCAGAATGCATATTAAGATGTTGCCTGTGTCATTTTCAGTTAATGTTTGCTCTGCAAACTTAACAGATATAACATCAACTTATACTCACCCTCGCACCTTGCACAGCATCACTGTTATTAAGAACATTGTACAACTGTGGAGAGAAATCTGCCCATGAATCTGACAGATTACCCAGTTGTTGTAATTCTCTGAAGAAGTTCTGAGCCTGAAAGTATAAGACAATACAGTAAAACCTCTCTTTTACGACCACTTAATTATGTTAACCCTTTACTTGATAGCCTATTTATAATATTGAAGATAGGTGACTACTTAAAGCAGGTTGAAAGTAAAGCAGAATGCGCCCTAAGGCGCATTCTGCTTTACTTTCAGCCTGCTTTCAGCTATTACCAGCTAGAATAAGGAAAGTATTAAATATGACACATATTCAGTACGGTTTATATTGGAACTATTTTCTTCAGCGGATGAATAAAATGCATGTGCTAAAAGTCGCTTCTATCAGGGAAAGGGTTAATTATTTGGGTGTTTACCATAGGTGACTGCTTAAAGCAAAGTGACAGTGAAACAGCAAGCTCCTTTAGGAGCTTTCTGTTTCACTGACACCTTGCTTTTAGCTGTCACCTGTCTATTATACAATCAATAAGCCTTCATTTTAGTGGTCGTAATAGCCAGGTTTTACTGTAGTTCCAAAGTCGTCAATGAAATTTAGCCCCAGTGTTGATCATTTTTTAATCCTTTCCCCCCTTAGAAGCGCTTTAAAGCACCTCTATCTACTATTCAAAATAATTGCCCAAAATTAATATTTAAAGTGTTAAATACTTACTGGAGCTTAGAGCCAAGTAAAGAAAAAGCAGAAAGCTGCTAAAGGAGCTTTCTGCTTTACTATAATATGTTTGGACTCGTTACCCAATAAATATGTATTTTTGTGCTAATACTTTATTCCTACACTGAAGACAATAGTTCCATTTTATACAGTCATGAACATGTATCATAAGAAATTTAATATTTTCTATATCAAAGTAGATGGTAGCTTAAAGCAGGCTGAAAGTAAAACAAAATGCACACCTTAAAGGGACTCGCAACCGGATGGTGTATTTGTCAAAATAAAATAAAATACTCAAATAAAAGCAAATGTGTGGCATTATTTGGCTTCTGACATTAAAAAAATATGATCAGTCCAAAAAAAGTCTCAAGAATCGTCAATATTTTCAATGGTTTTTCTATAGCGTTAGCTAACGGTATAGTTGTTGTTGTTGCTTCTCTACACGGGCTCAGACATAAACCCGAGCCGAATATGTACTATCAATCGCTACCAGTGAAGTATGTTAATTCGCTACCATATAGATAGAGAGCGCCAGTACCCGCGTGGGTAAAGGCGTTTCCCCTTTTTTTCATGTTTGAAATGCATTTTTTAACAGAATTTATTATCCTAAACTAAATCTTACCCATTTATATAAGCATTTGACATATATTTACAAATTACTATTTTTAATGCTAAATCCGGTTGCGAGCCTCTTTAAAGGGATACTTGCGTATTTGAAAAATTCAACAAAATCTCATGAAAAGTTCTACAAGTTGAATTAAGGTATATATTAGCAAATTGCTAAAATAAAAATTGGGGGTTGCAATGCTTTTTTCAGCTCTAGCTGGCTTTGACAAGTGTGACGTTTGCCGCATTTGCTCATTGTCAGAGCAGAAAACGTCATAAGGGACAAATGCACTTATATAACTACACAATAACATATTTCTAGTACACATTTATAAGTTTCTAGCATTCACTCATCACAAGCAAGTGTGAAATTAACTTTTTAAAGCTCTTTCTTGTGTTTTTAATGAGCTTTTGGGCTAAAACGAATGCTGAAAACCGGAAAAATAAGACATTTTTTCTTGCCAATGTCTCACAAAAACATCAATTATGTAAAAAAAATCCAATGAAAATTCTTTAAACTTTCTAGGCATCTAGGTTAAAGTATTTCTTATCAAATGGTGTAAAGAAACCTAGGTGTCGCGTTGTTCATTTATGAAATATGGTCAAATTTCTAACCCTACTCCCTTAGATTTTATGCAGAAAATATACCTCCCCCAATAGCCAAATTGGGTCTCAGTTGACCTAAAAATGAGAAATATTCATCCAATAGTTGCTTAAATTGGTAAATATATGAGTGTATGTGAATACAACAGCATTAAATAAAGTTTTAGTTACTTAAAGCATTTACAGTGCTGCTGATAAAAACATAAACATAATTTCTACAAGAACTCCTACTCGGGACAGTTTTTTCAAATCTTGAAACAGTGCCTGTACGGAAAGGACTATATTTTACATAATTTACCAATGAGAACTTTTCAAAATTCATTTTTATGGTAATAAATGTATTGCAAATCAGAAAATATATAGTAATCAAGGTATTTAAGAATTTTGTTTTTCAACATTTTTAATATAGGCGAGTATGTCTTTAAGGCCATTTATGGTTTTCAGCTGCCATCTGCATAAATTCTAAAACGAACTTGTTTGGAACTTCCACATTATATTTCAAGAATAACAACTCCAATGAAAATATATTTGTGATATTGATCATATGTTGCATAACTTTGCATTTCATCAAGATAAAACTACATTTTAAAGGAGTGTTTCTCTTTACTCTTCTAGTGAGTTAAGCAGTCATTTGCCTTTCCAAAGCTACAGTAAAACCTCTCTTTAACAACCACTTAATTAAGTCATATTGTGTATTAAGGGGAGGTAATCAGATAACTCATATGTATGTGTTAAACCACTCTTATACAGTCCACTTCCCAACTGATTAGGGTAGTGGACTGTATAAGAATGTCTTAATGCATACATATGAGGTATCTAATTACCACTAAATTATGTTAATTATTTTGTGTTTAAGGCAGATGGCTGCCTACAGCAAGGTGAAAGTAAAACAAAAAGCTCCTTAAAGAGCTTTTTGTTTTACTTTCACCTTGCTTTAAGCTGCCACCTGTCTCTCATACAATCAATAAACTTACTTTTAGTGGTCATAAAAGTGAGGGTTTACTGTATTTGTAATAAAAACTTTTGTCAATCAGTATTATTTCACTTACATTGTAAACAATTTCTTCTGTTACATTATTCTGGGGGTAGTACAAAATGCAGCCTCGTATAAATGGTTTAATTTGTCGCCATAGAAATCTAGTTGCGGATCCTCCCTTATTGAGCGAGTCAAAAAGAGCCTTACACTCATGAGCTGAAATAAAAAAAGTATAATATTAGTTTTTTTTATAAATAAGACTCCTTGACACATATGGGCCTCGAAGGCCTAGGATGACATGGAAACAGTTGACAGAGAGGGATTGCCGAAATTGGAACTTCGCTGCAATCGAACCTCAAGAGAGAAACACCTGGAGATCAGGTGTAAGAACTGCCATGCATGCAGCAAGCCAGCTGCCTGGAAGAGGGCCAACTGATGTGAATATTGCCCCCGAGCCTGCACGTTAATCAAAAATCCGATAGTAGTAGTAGACATGTTGCTATTGCTGTTTTTTTGTTTGTTTGTTTAACACTTTCCCAATAGAAGTGATTTAAGCGCATTTAATTTATTCTACATTGAAGAAAATAGTTCCAATTTATACAGTCATAAATATGTATCATAAGAAATATTTTCTACATTCTAGCAGATGGTAGCTTGACGCAGGCTGAAAATAAATCAGAATGTGCCTTAAGGCACATTCTGCTTTACTTTCAACCTGCTTTAAGTGGTCACCTGTCTTCAAAACTAGAAATGGCTATGGAGTAAAGAGTCAGTGTTATAATAATGTTTTCCTTCTATAAAATATAGTCTGCTTTAAAGTTTTCATAATTGTTACAATGTAGCCATTTGTAAGTTTTAATTTCCATATCATGATACAACATAAAATTGTCAGCAAAAGGTTTACTCTATATGTTCATACTGAAATATCCAACTTATTCTATTGAAGTTCTCTGCTTTACTTTTGCTGTACATTAAGCCGTCACCTGTATTCAAAACCAATAATTCAACTTTAGAGTATTAGAGTAGTGCTTGAAACCAATATTTCAACTTTAGAGTATTATAGTAGTGCTTGAAACCAATAATTCAACTTTAGAGTATTAGAGTAGTGCTTGAAACCAATATTTCAACTTTAGAGTATTAGAGTAGTGCTTGAAACCAATATTTCAACTTTAGAGTATTAGAGTAATGCTTGAAACCAATAATTCAACTTTAGAGTATTAGAGTAGTGCTTAACAGTTGCCTACTAAAATTCTATATTTGGTTTATAACATCTACTAAATATTTACAGAAACCAGATCCTAGTGACAAAAGACAATGCGGCTCCTGATAAGGACCCATTTAAGTAGGGTTTGATCAGGATCCAAACTGTTTGCGAATATTGTCAATACAGGTTTACAGTTATGAAAGAGTTAACCCATTAACTCATAAATACATCTTTTTATGACTTTAAATTTATTCCTCCACTGAGAAAAATAGTTCTACTTTATACAGTTATGAATATATACATTAAGAACTACAGTTAAACCTCGATGTATCGAACTTCAAGGGACTGTGGAAAAAACTTCGAAACATCGGGGCTTCGAATCATAAATGGGTTGTGATTTGAGTATTGAATTTCAATGCATATCAGATCTGTAAGAAATATCGTTCCCGGCGTGTAATGTTTTCACGTCTATGTGTACTTTTTGGCATATTGAAATAAAACATAAATCCGACGTGTTCTTTATCATTTATAAAAACAACGGCATAAATAACAAAATACAATACATGTGTACAAAGGTAGGAGAATTCATAGTTATACGCATTAAAACATAGAAAAAACCCCAACTTCATGTATCTTACTTTCAACTTAGATGCTGTCAATTACACCAAGATGCGAAACTACGGCGGAAATGCCGAAAATCGTACTATGAACAGTGTAACTGTCAATCAATTTAGCTTCAAGATTGAAATAAACATTTGATTAAATAATAATGATTTTAAAGATTAATTTTCGACTTCGAGGTTGTCAAGATTGCAGGTGCATAAATACGAACATACAGTAATATCGTTATCGATATCTTAACAGAGTTGTCGTTCGTTGTGAGATGGGTCTGCCCAGCTATCCCCACGGATTGGTTACCGGGTCTTTCACCGGACAGACCATGATCGGAGCGCATCTGCCATGCTGTGGCTCTGATAATAGAATGCCGACCACTGGTTTATCAGCATTATTAACCTTCTCACAAAGTTTGGCTTGTTTCGTTAATTGTCGGTCCAAAACAGTCCTTGCGGTTTATTTACTCATTTGGATAAATTGGTGTCATCAAGCCTTTAAATATGGCGGCGTTGTAAATATCATTAACGAAAACTGTGAAACAATTAAATGACAAACTTACCCAATTATTACTGATAACACAGAGTGTGCATGCAGAATTAAAAGAGCACCCCAGCGTGTTTTCAAGCGAAGGTGTGAAAAATTAGCGTCAGTCTAGCGAGTCATGTAATCCGTTGATCCATGTTAGTTGACAGGTGGTAATCTTGACAGGTAGTAATCAATGTTCGATACATTTGTGGTATTTTATGTTGGATTTATATGAAAAGGACTGGAAAAAAACTTCGATACAACGGGGAATTCGATACACATAACTTCGATTCATGGATGTGTTTTTACAAGGAATATATAGTGGAAAAGATCGGGACTTCAAAAAAACTTCGACACAACGGGGTATTCGATTTATCGAAGTTCGATACATAGAGGTTTAACTGTATTTCCTATTAGATTCTAGCTTAAAGCAGGCTGAACATATTGCAGATTGCACCGTAAGGTGCATTCTGCTTTATGTTCAACCTGCTTTAAGTACTCACATAATTATGTTCAATACTAGAAACTGGCTATGGGATAATGGGTTAACCCTTCACCTGATAGCCTATTTCTAGTACTTAAGATAGGTGACTTCTTAAAGCAGGTTGAAAGTAAAGCAGAATGCGCCTTAGGGCGCATTCTGCTTTACTTTCAGCCTGCTTTAAGCTATCATGTGCTATAATCTAGAAAATATTACCCATAATATATATTCATTACTGATTAAATTGGAACTATTTTCTTCAGCGGAGGAATAAATCATATCCGCTAAAAGGCGCTTCTATAAGGTAAAGGGTTAACAATATGTTTACTGTATTGTGATAACAATATCAAAATTTTACTCACAAGTGTTTCTCGTACACTCTTTATCCTTTGCTCTATCACTTAACCTGTTTGGATCTTCGGTTGTGGTCGTCGTTGGTGCAGGAGTGGTCGTTTTTGGGAGGTCAGAATTAACTGGTTGTCTGTCTGCATCTAACGCTTGTTCTCGTTGATTCTCATCTATTGAGAGGAAAGCCCCCTGTCTTCCACACACCAGAGTGCCAAGGGTCATGAACATTGATGTAGACTGTGTTTGTGCTTGAGCTACTGTGTCAGGAAGTGACTCATTCAGCTGTGATTGTATCTGCCTGATTGTGTCGTACAAATCTCGAAATGGTCTCTGCCATTCTGTGTCAGATTGAAGCTGGAATATAATAACTATACATTATTTTTCCAGAACCAACCATGCCTAGCAAAAGATACCGGTATAATTATGTGCATTCTTAACCCTTTACCCCATAGAAGCATCTTTTAGTGCATTTTATTTATTCCTCCACTGAAGAAAATAGTTCCAATTTATACAATCATGAACATGTACCGTACAAAATATTTCCTATATCCTAGCAGATGGTCGCTTAAAACAGGTTGAAAGTAAAGCAGAATGCGCCTTAAGGCGCATTCTGCTTTACTTTCTACCTGCTTCATGTGGTCACTGCTTGCAAAACTAGAAACAGGCTATTGGGTTAAGGGTTACAGGCAGATTGCTTAACTGCTCTCTAGTCTAGATATGCCTTTTTTTATGGGAAATGCAGATAGCTCTCAAATCAACTTTCTCAGTTATTTTTGTTTGCAGCCACCTGTATATTGATATCCCAATGCTTGACTAACCCTTTCCTCTATAATCAAAAGTGCAAATCACCTATATTTAACTATGTTTAAGATAAGACACTGCTTTAAGTTTCAATTTATACAATCGTAAATATGTACTAAAAAAAGTGTTTATGTCCTTGCAGGTTGTAGCTAAAAGCAGGCTGAAAGTAAAGCAGAATGCGCCTTAAGGCGCATTCTGCTTTACTTTCAAACTGCTTTAAGTGATCACATATCTTTAGAAATAGGAACAGGCTATGAGGTAACTGTGTGTCACTCTCAATATTTATATATTTAAGTAGAATATTTCAGAAATAAAGCATTTGGCACCTGTTTAAAGTAAATAAAGTTTTGCAATGATGTCAATATTACTTACATCATTATACAGTTGATACACTTGTGTCAATAGAGTAAATGTAACGTCTCTCCCAAGGTTCACCTGAATGAAGTTCCTCACCTAAAACATGAAACAACTAGAATTAGACAAACAGATTAATTCATTACTCCAGAGATATGCATTTTAATGCCTTCATTCCTCCAATGGAGAACATATTTCTACTTAATACAGTCATGAATATGCACCGTTACAAACAATTTCGATATCCTAGCAGAGGGTAGATAATAGCAAGCTGAAAAAATAGCAGACTGTGTGTACAGGCACATTCTGCTTTATTCTCAGCCTGCTTTCAGTGGTCACATGTCTTCAAAACTAGAAACAGGCTTTGAGATAAATGGTAATTTTTTTATTTATTTTTATTTTTATGTTTTCAATTATGAAAGACATGATGATCATTTCTATAAATTGATAAGAAGGTCACTCCTCACAAATACTAGAGGAAAGCATTTTAAGTATAAGCAATTGAAAATTTAAAGTATCTGAAGTTGAAAACAAGACATAATTTCCTTGTATTATAATTGACTGGAAACAAAGTTTAAACCTGTTTAAATGAACATGCTTTACTTTAACCCTTAGCCCGCCAAATAAATTGTCGTCTGCTATATTTCTCGTCTGCTTCAAGTTTCAAAGTGCTTCAAAGTTGCTCAAAATTGCTGAAAATGTTGTCCGAGTGTCAAACAGCTTGGATCCGGATGAGACGCCGAGTTACTCGGCGTCTCATCCGGATCCAAGCTGTTTGCATATGGAGCTATAGTCGTGACTGGCAGGCTAAGGGTTAATCTTGCATTCAGCAAAACTCTATGATAACCCTTAACTCCACAGAAGCGCTTTTTAGCACATTTAATGTATTTCTCCATTGAAGAAAAAAGTTCCAATTTATACAGTTATGGTTATGCATTATAAGAAATATTTTCTATATTCTAGCAGATGGTGCCTTAAAGCGACTCGCAACCAGATGGTGCATTAAAAATAGTAATTTGTAAATATGTGTCAAACGCTTATATAAATGGTAAAGAATTAGTTTAGGATAAGAAATTCTGTTTAAAAAAATGTATTTCAATAAAAAAAAATGTTGGTCTCTGGTGGTATTCGAACCCGGGGCCCGGCATTGGCGGACAGAAGGCAAAATAGGGGAAACCGCTTAGACCAATGGACCACGGAAACTATCCGTTTATCTCGGATCGATTTAACGTATTTCAATGTGTAGCCATCGAAAGTGCATACAACTTCGTAATTCGGCTCGTGTTTATGTCTGAGCCCGTGTAGAGAAGCAACAACAACAACTATACCGTCTACTAGTCGGTATAGAAAAACGATGGAAAATATCTAAAAATCTAAGATTCGGTGACGATTCTTGAGACTTTTTTTGGACTGATCATATTTTTTTAATGTCAGAAGCCAAATAATGCCACAAATTTGCTTTTATTTGAGTATTTTATTTTATTTTGACAAGTACACCATCCGGTTGCGAGTCCCTTTAAAGCTGGCTGAAAGTAAAGCAGAATGTGCCTTTAGGCACATTCTGCTTTACTTTCAAGCTGCTTTAAGTGAACATCTATATTCAAATACTTAAACAGGCTATAAAGCAAAGGGTTAAACACTGAAAAGCAGCATTATTATGATAAGTCAACATGAAGTGGCAATAGCTATACAACCAATATCACATGTAGCTGGAACTTACATCATTTTCTAGGGCTGTCAAATCAAAGTCTTGTCTCAAGTCATTGTACAGTGTAGTGAAGTTTTCTGGTGACAGAGCACATAACTCCCTGTGTACCTCATCAGACACACTGTCGTTGGGAAAGACAAAGATTTCCTTCAGTCTCTGTTCATCACATATCTCTTGTCTAATATGATCCTCAAGATGATCTTGTGAAACAAATATATCTGGTAGGAAAGAATCTATGATTTCAATAAGAAATTGCTGATCCACATCTGATTGGAATATCTGAAATAAAGATGATATATAAATTAGCAATAAGTATGGAACAACTAGTGATAAGTAGAAACAATTTGAAGATTTACAAACTTACAGTAAATAGAAATGATTGGTAGATTAACAAAATAACCGTAAATAGAAACAATTTGTAGATTAACAAACTAACCGTAAATAGAAACAATTTGTAGATTAACAAACTAACAGCAAATAGAAACAATTTGTAGATTAACAAACTAACAGTAAATAGAAACAATTTGTAGATTAAGTTAACAACTAACCGTAAATAGAAACAATTTGTAGATTAACAAACTAACAGTAAATAGAAACAATTTGTAGATTAACAACTTACAGTAATAGAAACAATTTGTACATTAACAAACTTACTGTAAATAGAAACAATTTGTATAAACTTACAGTAAATAAAGCAATTTGTACATTAACAAACTAACAGTAAATGAAAACAATTTTTACATTAACAAACTTACAGTAAATAGAATCAATTTGCTCATTAACAGACTATTATTTATTAATTATGAGTAGACTATAGTATGGCAGAAAAACGTATGGTTTACAAAGTCCATAGATGGCAGATTTCACGAGAGCTAGTGTTACATGGACGGAAAGCACTAAAATGAATTATTAAGTAACAAACACTAATTATTTACCTTTTTTATGTATGAATATGATATTTTGTGTAATATTACATAAAACTTATAAATTTTCAAATGAAATGATCCATGGTGTTTCCTTGTGTTTTACTGCTTAAGTAGCAGTTGAGCCCAGAAGAGGACGGAATAAACTCCCTGTCAATTCTGATGTACTTTTTTCCAATGTTGTAGAAAAAGTGCAGTTGTGTAAAACTGTTCAATTTTTTCAAGATTGTATCCAAATTGAATTAAAAAAGAGTACCTAATATATTTTTATTATTTTTTATTTTTATTTGTTTATATATAACCATTTTTTATCAAAGATGGTCACGAAGGCCATTTTCTGTCCTGTTTGTCATGCGTAACGTTAGCAGTTAGCATGTCCTATTATTTGTCTTGTGTGAGAGTTGGTGATATTATTTTGACGTAAGCAGTGTAAGTTTGCAGTTTTGAAAGCGCTAGGGTCGATTAAAAAGTCAAGTACATCAGAAAACAGCTGACCTGAGGGTGTTTTTTTCCATGCTAATGTTACGGAATATTTTTCCGTCTTCGAAGCCCATAACGATTGCAATGGAAATTGTTTTGTAAAATATAACACTAGCAGTTCTAGTTTCAGTCCTACATAACACTAGCAGTTCTAGTTTCAGTCCTACGAAACATTAGCAAATCTGATGTTCTGTCCAAGTGGTGACACTAGCAGTATTTTTTCCGTCTTTGTCACATTAGCATCCGTCTTTACATCACATTAGCAAAGATTTTTAAAAAGGAGTCTAAATAACTGAATATTATTTATTTGTAATGAAAGTATGATCTCTTTTAAAATGAATACATAAAATAACCATCTTCCTTTTTCCAAACATTAACTGTTTCATGTTTTAAAGGTTGTATAAAAAAATAACTACCCTTATCTACACAAAACGAGGGGGGGGGGGGGGGGGTATCCAAAGTCGCATGGTATTTATGAAAATTCTATAGCTATCTAAAAAAGTGAAATGAATTAATGTTTCATTATGATTAGTCTAACAAATAAAATTATATCAGCACTTTTATTTACATGTTTAATGGCAAAAAACATTATTATAAATTTGTCCATGAAACATGGTTCAGTTTGTATGCTCATGTTTTATTGATAATTTTACCAGATTAAAGTTGAAATTTATATCAAAAATTAAATTTCCAAATAATTTAATGTTTAATTTCAATGTTTCAGCCAAAAAAAATCAGGAAAATAAAAAGTTTATATTTCACAACTCAGTGGGACATAAAATGGAATTTTCCGTCCATGTAACACTAGCTCTCGTGAAATCTGCCATATATATAATAAGTGATCAGAATTGATCTTTGCATCAAGCTTCTACCTATCTTTAAAACCTTTCAAGCCTCTTCATCAAATTGTTTATGAACAAAAGGTTGACAGTAATTATGATAAGATACATGGTTAGTACAGTCAGACTTCGATATCTAGAAAGATTAAGTTGACATATCCTTATTTCAAAGTTAAAACGTGGCTTATCCACGTTTTAACGTTGAAATAAGAATATGTTTGAATTAATCGAGGTAGAAATAATGAAATTCAGCAGTAGAAATACGTGAAAAGTCGAGTTAAGCGAGTTCATATATATAATAAGTGATCAGAATTGATCTTTGCATCAAGCTTCTACCTATCTTTAAAACCTTTCAAGCCTCTTCATCAAATTGTTTATGAACAAAAGGTTGACAGTAATTATGATAAGATACATGGTTAGTACAGTCAGACTTCGATATCTAGAAAGATTAAGTTGACATATCCTTATTTCAAAGTTAAAACGTGGCTTATCCACGTTTTAACGTTGAAATAAGAATATGTTTGAATTAATCGAGGTAGAAATAATGAAATTCAGCAGTAGAAATACGTGAAAAGTCGAGTTAAGCGAGTTCGAGATATCAAAGTTTGACTGTATTTAAAGTGGCATGTTAGATATAATCCCATACCTGGTTTGTATCTAAAGTGGCACTGAGGAGCCAGTCTATGACACTGGAGTTCAGTGGTAGATTCTGGTCTAGGATCTGTTGTCTGAGAACAGCTGGGTCTATGAAGGAATTGCCCAGTGATATATTCCCTGAAAATACCAGAAACAAAGTTATTGTTTGAGAATGACTAGGTCTATTAATGAATTGCTCAGTGACATATCATCTGTAAGAATTCCCTGTACAGACCAATCAGAATTAACCCATTAACCCATAGCCTGTTTCTAGTTTTGAAAACAGGTGACCACTTAAAGGCACATTCTGCTTTACTTTCAAGTTTCAACCTGCTTTAAGCTACCATCTGATAGGATATAGAAAATATCTTTAATGGTACATATTCATGACTGTATAAAGTAGAACTAATTTCTTCAGTGGAAGAATAAGTTAAAGGCGTAAAAAGACTTTTTAAGGGGTACTGGGTTAAACCATTTTACTATATAATCCCACAAATGGGAAATAAGCTTACAATTTTAATGCAGAACAATGAGAAGGAAGCATCTGCTGAAGTCTGCACTGTTTACATTATCAATCAAGTATTCAAGCTGTCTATTACATGTAGTATTAACCCATTAACCCATAAATACGCCTTTTTACACCTTTGATTTATTCCCAAACTGAAGAAAATAATTCCAATCTATACAATTTTGGATATGTATAGTAAGAAATATGTTCTGTATTCTAGTAGATGGTAGCTTAAAGCAGGCTGAAAGTAAAGCAGAGTGAGCCTTAAGGCCCATTCTACTTTATTTTCAACCTGCTTTAAGTGGTTACCTATTTTCAAAACTAGAAACAAGCTTTAGCGTAAAGGGTTAACAGTTTACGTTAGAACCTCTTTGACCCTTCATCTGCTTGTTGTGACATGCCTAGAGTTACAAACAGTTAAAATCCAGATCAGATGCCACAAAATGTGGTGTCTGTTAGTCTGATCGGATCAAAACTGTTTGACCCTCAATGCATGAAATTCTGTTAAGAAATGAAGTTGTTAGAGCGACAACATTGCTCCACTTCACACAGGTGAATTAAATGGGTACCTGAGAGGGAAAGAAGTCAATATGCCATGGCTGCAACTTGCGCCGTATGTAAATGGCCGACCTATGACTTGATGATCAGGGAGGTAAAAGTAAAAGTCGGCAGAATATTACATAATTGCGGACTTTATAAACCCATACCTTTACAACAATTGTTTTCTTAAAATAGTAAAACTGATCTTGAACTTCAAGGAAAAAATATGCAATGTCAACTCATTCAAGGTATGGTCATACTAAACTATTGTAGGAAATTGCATGAAATTCTGTTGAGAAATGTACTCTCTAGAGTTAAGACAAAGGCAGCAACATACATAATGAGCCGTGCCTTGACAAAACCTGCCTTATTGCATTGAAAACATTGTATAGACCAAGCACCATTGTCATCACAGGCTCTGCATTTTAGTTAGGTCTACACTGACAAATATCTTAGATAATACTGCTAAATAGAAGGCTTTAGAATAATTGTGGGTGTCAAATAGTGTAGATCAAGGCCAGCCGCCGCGTATTAGACGCGGCAGCTGGCCTTGATCTACACTGTTTACAATGCCATAAAGCAGATTTTGTCATGTCACAGCTCATATGTATTTACATACATACATATCACTACAAATTATTCCAGTAACCTATGTCAAGGGCCATAACTCAATTTAAACATAACCATAACTCAAAACAAAATTTGATGATTCCTAATTGAGTTTGCAAAGACACGAGTGCATAACATGAGTAAATCCATGCATCAATCTGAGAGGAGTAGGAGATATAAAATGTTGACTTCAGACAGACAGACAAACAGACAGACACCCTCATTCCATTGCAGACTCTTAACTTTGTTGCTGGGATATAACAATATTCACTTATTTCAGAACAAACCTGTTGTGTTGCCATCCCGAAGTAGTGGATAGAGCTCAGCCAGGATGTTTGCATCGTAAAGAACATCTGATATAAGTTCAACGTCAATGTTGTTGGACAGAATCTCCTCAATGTCTTCAATCAATTGCGGCAGACTGGGAAAAAAGAACATGCTATAAGAAATATGAGCTATATATTAATCCTCTCCTGCTGAATGTTCATACATAAAATACTATCAATCATGAATCGAGCTCACAGAGCTGAGCTTTTATCATTATTATTTTTTTATGGCTAGAAGTAGCAATTGTACTTAATGCCAATAAAATGTATTGTATTGTATTGTATTCCTATTCATAATTAAATGCAAGCAAATACTGACCCAACTATCTTTTTCCGTATCAGATGGTTTGTATCAAATGATGATGTCACGACTTTTATGCATTACAAGTGTTACAGTGGAGAATCTGTTATTCTTTCCCGTTTAAACGCAAACGCAAAGCACTAAAACGTAGAAAAGAACAACTTTTAGACAATTCTGATAATTCTTGTTTATCTTGGTGGCAAACAGTTTGGAGCCTGATCAGACGCCGGGTTACCCGGCGTCTGATCTGGCTCCAAACTGTTTGCACTGCAAATAATAGTTTTAGCGTAAACGCGTTTATTGGGAAAGAATAACAGATTCTCCACTGTACACCATCTATTTATATAAAGAAGCCTTGTACATGACGTTTCAGAATTCCAGGTTTCGATGCTATTTTTAAACAAGAGGGTCTTGAAGGCCCCGAATCCCTGATATCGCTCACCTATTGTAATGAAGCCTGATAGCTTTACCTTCAATATTCTAACATTTCTATCTTTGATACCTTATTGAAGTTATTAGAATTTTAACTTTCATTCTGTCAAATTTTTAACTCTTAATTGTTAATGAAACCAGTATAATTATGTATCCTTAACAAGCAGTTGAGACTCTAGTCAGAAGACTACAATATGAGTCTTCCGATCAGTGTATGCACTGTTTCTTTTTCATTTATAAAACAGTCTAAAATAAGCCCAAAAGAGGAATAACCCACTGAAACATACATGATCGTAACAGGGCCCAAGATAAATGGAGTACATGTACATGTATTTCAAAAACTAAAATCTTTATTTCTGAATTAAACCCCATGGTGTCACTACTCATTAGAATCGTCTCAAAGAGACGATTCTAATGAGTAGCAACACCATAGGATTTGATGCTGAAATGATTGAAAAAAGGTTGAATTTGTACAGTTTTCTTCCTCTTATCTGGAGCCCTGTCGTAAGGGTTAATCATAGTATACCCTGCAGCATTAAAGGATCCTGCTACACCAGACAACTCATCTCCAGTGGGCTTCTCATAACACGTGTTGTTGAAAGTGCACACAAATGACTGTATGAATGGCAGTATCCCTGCAGATGGCATAGCTTTGCCATCAAAATGACCTGTCAACACAAATGAACATTAACAAACCTATGGACCTAACACATGTTGTTAAAAGTGCACACAAATGACTGTATGAATGGCAGTATCCCTGCAGATGGCATAGCTTTGCCATCAAAATGACCTGTCAACACAAATGAACATTAACAAACCTATGGACCTAACACGTGTTGTTAAAAGTGCACACAAATGACTGTATGAATGGCAGTATCCCTGCAGATGGCATAGCTTTGCCATCAAAATGACCTGTCAACACAAATGAACATTAACAAACCTATGGACAACAACAAAGTGTTGTTGCAAGTGCACACAAATGACTGCAAGAATGGCAGAATGCCCGCAGATGGCATAGCTTTGCCATCAAAATGACCTGTCAACACAAATGAACATTAACAAACCTATGGACAACAACAAAGTGTTGTTGCAAGTGCACACAAATGACTGCAAGAATGGCAGTATCCCTGCAGATGGCATAGCTTTACCATCGAAGTGACCTGTTAACACATATGAACATTAACAAACCTATGGACAACAACAAAGTGTTGTTGAAAGTACACACAAATGACTGCAAGAATGGCAGAATCCCCGCAGATGGCATAGCTTTGCCATCAAAGTGACCTGTCAACACAAATGAACATTAACAAACCTATGGATATTAACAGTCTTTGTAAGTCAATACATGTATATATGCTATAGAGGATACAGTCTTACTTTCTGTAAGGTGGCCACTCAGTCTGTGGCTAAATGCTTGGCTAAAGATTCTACTTGCATCTTGCTTTAAGACGCAATAATACACAGAGGTATCATGTAAGCTGTATCAGTCTGATATATAATTCATTTCCAGGGATGAAAGCGAAAATGATCTAAGTACCATTATATTTAAAATCACATAGGATTTTTTTGCTTTCATATCTCTAATTATTATTTTGCACTTAAGCCTATTGAGGAGATGGTTAATCTGCTTATATATCTTACCAAATAGATACCTCGGCAAATACACACAATCCACTTCTCAATATGTGTCATAATGTGACCACTCAGTGAAGAAGCATTAAAATATTGAAAGGCAGACGATTACTTAACCCATAACCCCATAAATACTCCTTTTTACCCCTCAAATTTTTTCCTCCACTGAAGAAAATAGTACAACTTTATATAGTAATGAATATATCTATATAGTCATGAATATATAATAAGGTTTTTATATCCTAACAGATGATAACTTGAAGCAGTCTGGAAGTAAATTAGAATGTGCCTGAAGGCATGCTTTAACCCTTTACCTGATAGCATATTTCTAGAATTGAAAATAGGTTACTACTTAAAGCAGGTTGAAAGTAAAGCAGAATGCGCTTAAGGCGCATTCTGCTTTACTTTCAGCCTGCTTTAAGCTATCATGTACTAGAATATATTGAAAATTTTCCCTATTATATATATTCATAACTGATTAAATTGGAACTATTTTCTTCAGCGGAGGAATAAATCAGATTCGCTAAAAGTCACTTCTATGGGGTAAAGGGTTAAGTTAATACTTGTCTTCAAGACTAGAAACAGGCTATGGAGTAAAGGGTTAATGTCTTTCCCTGCAGAGGCAACATAGAACACCTCTACCTACTTCTCAACATTTAACTCTTTGAATGAAGGTTGTTTTTTTTATGTCTGCAAAAATCGTGTTCTGTTACTGTTCTAAAAATAGAATTTTCGAAATTTCTATTCAAAACAGGGTCAGAGTGACAAACAGTTTGGATCCTGATAAGATGCCACGTTAAGCAGCTTCTAATTAGGATCCAAATTGTTTGCTAAGGATATCATGGTGTCACAGCTAGCATGCTAAGAGTTAGTGCCACATATCAGTATTCGCAAGATGAAAGTAAACTACATAGCTACATAAGGAGCATTTTGCTTTATTGGAAATTGCTGCTCAACTTTCACCTTGCTTTAGCAAACCATCTTAGTCTATCTGGTTTAAACACAGATATATGAAATTTGAACTTCTTGCTATGGAGCATAGGATTAACACATTCAATCCTAGCGACGAGTATACTCATCGTTTACAAACAGTGTACCTGTGAAGATTAAGCTTGTCCCATGCAAACGGTGTAGAACCTGATCAGAGGGCTCCTTAAGGAGCCCTCTGAATAGGGCCTACACTGATTGTCATTTTGAAAATATTTTGCTAAAATCAACCCTTAATAGTAAACAAGAGCCCCATGGGGCATATGTCGCTCACCTGAGAATAGCTGTACATCAAAATGGAGATAATGATTTAAGTCCAGGACGGGGTCATTTTTTACCCGAGGGGCATAATTTGAACAATCTTGATAGAGGACCTGTAGATGATGCTATGTTCCAAATATCTAAGATCAGGGTACTAGGGTTCTAGACAAGAAGATTTTTTTTAAGTTTCCATTGAAAAAATCTATTTTTAGCTCCTGTGACCTACATATGCAACAGACAGGAACCATTTGAACAAAATAGATAAAGGACATCTAGAAGTAACACCATGCCGAATATCAAAGCTCTGGCTATATTAGCTTCAGAAAAGAAGACGTATGAAAACTGTGACCCCCGGAGTGGGGCTAATTTTGACCCCAGGGGCATAATTTGTACAAACTTGATAGAGGACCTGTAGATGATATGCAATCGACCAGAACCATTTGAACCTTATTGGTATAGGACATCTAAAAGTGTCACCAAGCCAGATATCAAAGCTCTGGCCATATTAGTTTCAGAGGAGAAGACATTTGAAAATTTCACTATATAACTCTATGTTAAACTGTGACCCCCTGGGCGGGGCCAATTTTGACCCCAGGGGCATAGTTTGTAGTTTGATAGAGGACCTGTAGATGATGCTATGTGACAAATGTCTAAGATCTGGCCCTTGTAGTTTCAGACAAGAATTTTTTTCGGCGGAGCTGACTGTTTTCTATTTAGACACACTTTAATATTTGGCCACACATTTCAACCAATAATATTTGATCAGAAATTTAGAATTAAGAGCACCTGTTGAAACTGAATAGTCTGATTGGATAGTAGCCAGGGATCCAGATAAGGGAATTGTTTCAAAACTTAAAATCTTTATTTGTGCATTAAACCCTGTGGTGTCACTATACATATGAATTGTCTCTTCAAGACAATCAAAATGAGTGGTAATACCATAGGGTTTGGTGCTAAAAGAGGTGAAAAAATGTGATTTGTTTAGTTTACTCACTCTTATCTGGAGCCCTGTAGGCTGGTTTATGTCCCATTACAGTTTTACATGATGTGGACTGTGGGTGTAACATTTAGAGATACAGGCTGTCTGTTTACTACACTAGGCCACAGAATTGACAAAATTATGCTATGATCTAAAATCTATTTATAGATATACAGAGGAAGCTAGGTGTTTCATAATTGTTTACAACCAATTTGTTTTAATTGTTAACTATTTGTACACATTTGCCATACATTAAAAGCAATATTTTATATATGAATAGCCTCAAGTGAGTTAAACACAATTGTGTTGTTTCATCATTATTTACAAGAGTGAAGTACAGTAGATTGTTGTATCTGTACATTTGTGTATGCTATAGTTTGTTTCAAGAAACTCTATGAATGGAACAATAGATTAATGTGAGGATCTCCTACCAGTAGCTAGGATATGAGTTAAATTATTGTTTTGTTTTGCATTTCTGTACATGATAGTTTTGCATTTTAAATAAAAGTTACTGTTTCAATTGAATACTTGTATTTTTTGCTTTTCAATCCAAGATATATATTCTTTGAAAACCTCAATTTAATTCAATTTTGCACACCCATCTATATAGCCTTAGTTCAACCACTCATTCCGCCGAATATCTTTTTTAAAGATATTTCTTGTTTAAGATTTCCTTATTTTTTCACTTGGTTGCCATGGCAACCAGAGTTCTACATTGTTTTTAATTCTTTGAACAATTTTGAAAGAACTTGACCCAAGGAACATTCGTGTAAAGTTTGGTTGAAATCTTTTCAGCGGTATATGAGGAGATGTCATTTGAAGCAATTGTTAAAGACAACAATGACTGTATAAAGTGAAATATTTTCTTCTGTGGAAGAATAAATTAAAGACATAAAAAAGAATATGCATGGGTTAATAGGTTAATAAATATCATTATTTACATTTTCTAAATATAAGAAACTATATGTAAATGAGTGGCAAATAGTTTGGATCCAGATTAGAAGCAGCATTATGTGGCATCTGACCTGGATCCATACTGTTTATGGTCAAGAATTAATTGTGGACTGATAGACAGAAAGATAAACAAACAAACAAAACACAAACAAACAAACAGACAGACCAAAAGTAATATGCCTCGAACTAAGTTGTGCTTGAGCATAAAATAGCAGACATCACTTTCATTTCTGTTATGTATCTCAGTGACCTGAGTTCAGAGCTAGCTATGGGTCAGTTATGCAATTGGAGACGGTCTCAGAGAGAAATGACTATTATTATGCTGAACTGTTGTCTGCTCCAAATGTTTGTATGTGAAATATGTAAAAAATAATAACTTATATTTTCTAAATATAAGAAAATATGTAAATGAGTGGCAAATAGTTTAGATCCAGATTAGATGCAGCATTATGTGGCATCTGACCTGGATCCAAACTGTTTGCAAAAATGTTGCATTTAGTATAAGGGTAGCTTCTTAGCCTGGAAGATACAATGCGTCTGTATAAAACGGATCATTAGAGAGTTTTTACTGTCAGACCTGCATCAAAAAGCACTGATATGGCCAGGGTTGAGTCAAATTTGATCCTAGGGTTTTGATTTTTTACAATTTTGAAAGTGATTTAGTAGAAGATACTATTCATGCAATATCTAAGGTGTGGGAACAGTGGTTTTTTACAAAAAACTTGTTTAAAGTTTTTCACTTTTTTTAATAAATTTCAATAAGTAGTCCACTTTAAAGTTTCATTTTAACAATTTCTGTAGAGAAGCATCCAAGGAACACCGTGAGCAAATTAGTTTTTTCCTCATACTAGCGGTTTCAGAGGAGTTGTCGCTTGAAGTAAATTTGAACGGACGGACAGACGGACAGACGGACGGCGGGCGATCACAACAGCTCACCTTGAGCCTTCGGCTCAGGTGAGCTAAAAATGAACTAGTTTTATTTTGAAATTGGAATTGTCCATTGAAAGTTTCAGGGGTGAATGAGTTAATAAACAGTAATTTAAGTCATTGAACTTTAATTGGTTCTGCAATAAAAGTGCCATGTACCTAACATGCTTTATATTTTATATGTAGGTCACTGAACAGTTTTGGCAATGTACACAGTCATGACTAAAATAGTTCCAAGGTTTTAGGTTACATGCATGGCAGAATATCAGTATACACGGTATTATATACATCTAACACAAAAACAGTAAACACTGTGTTTATGATAGAGCAGGGGTATTTTCTAATGATAGGTTTAACTACTTAATGCATGACAAAAGTAATGCAGAATGCTCTAGAAGGAGCTTTCTGCATTTCCTTTGCAATGTATATTTAGCTTAATTTCTATATGTAATAATGTACAACAGTAAAAATTTGCTTCTACGAACTCGTGTTTGTTCGAATATACCCATATTTAAAAGTTAAAACGTGGCTTAGCCACGTTTTAACTTTTAAATACAGGTATGTTCGACTCAAACGAGATAGACTTATCAAAATTCAACTGACGAAATACTGGTAAGATCGATTTAAGCAAGTTTGTAGTATCAAATTTCCACTGTATGTAATATAATTTTATATTATATGACTACCAATTCATCATCTCTTGAGTGGCCACTTGACACAGATTTCACTGTGTACTGTGTTTTAAATACAGAATTGTGTTAATTGTTAGGTATTTTCAACAGGTGACTACTTAAAGCAAGGTGACAGTAAAACAGAAAGCTCCTTTAGGAGCTTTCTGTTTTACTGTCACTTTGCTTTAAGCTGTCACCTGTCTTTTAAACAATCAATTAGCCTTCGTTTTATTGGTCGTAATATAAAGGTTTTACTTTTTAGACTTAATATTGTATTCAATTACCTGTTGCACGAAATTGTTAATTCAACAAGCATGACTTTTAAATTTCAGAGACTAACAACCAGAGGGTGATTTGACAGAAACAGAATTTGTTTTCTGAATAAAGCTCTTACATTTGTGCAAAAGACATTTAAAGTTGATACATGTATTTTATAGAAGCACCACCGGAATGCATTTTATTCTTTTCAATATTGAGTACTTTACTACATGCCATCTGCTAAAAATGCTGTCTGCTAAATTTCTGAAATTGGTTCTTGTTCACATTTACAGAAACAAGATCCTAGCGATGAACATTTTTGATCCATGTTACAGGGAAACTGATCTGTGTCCAAACTGTTTGCAAAGGTTTTCAATACAGGTCTCCAGCATTGGAGGAGTTTATTCTGAGTTTTAATCACATAGGTACAGTGGAGAATCTGTTATTCTTTCCCAATAAACGCGTTTACGCTAAAACTATTATTTGCAGTGCAAACAGTTTGGAGCCAGATCAGACGCCGGGTAACCCGGCGTCTGATCAGGCTCCAAACTGTTTGCCACCAAGATAAACATGAATAATCAGAATTGTCTAAAAGTTGTTCTTTTTTATATTTTAGTGCTTTGCGTTTGCGTACGTTTGCGTTTAAACGGGAAAGAATAACAGATTCTCCACTGTAACTCCAGTTCAACAATGTGTCACAATACAAGAACAAGATCCATACTCTTTTGTCACTTGAGTTGCAGTTTTAGAAATGTACAAAAGAATGTACAGATTGTAAAGAAAAGAAACTGTGTTTCAGGCAGGCTACTGATTAAAGCAATATGACAGAAAAGCAGAAAGCTCCTATAGGAGCTTTCTGCTTTATCTTAGTCTTGCTTTAAGATGCCACCTATATTAAACACAATAAATACATACCCGGTATTAATTTATGGTGCTTATGTGAATTTGTAGGTAAAGGTGTCCTTGGTGTTTTAAATGGAGGAACAATAGTTTTAACTACTAACCCCATTTATACATCTTACACCTTTATATCTAGGCTCTAGAAATTAGTTCCACTTTAAAATTTAATGAATATGCATCATAAGAAATATGTTCTATTTATCCTAGCAGATGATAGCTGAAAGCAGGCTGAAAGTGAAGCAAAATGTGACTAAAGGCATATTTTGCTTTACTTTCAATCTGCTTCAAATAGTCACCTTTCTTCAAAACTGGAAACGGGCTACCAGGAGTAATCAAATGGATTAAGGTTTATAGCAGAATATCAGTTGTGGATATGATATACTTACATTCACCATGTTTCACCTTCAGGTCTGGCTTAGTAACCCTCACAATCAACAGGATCAAGAACAGAGCCAGAGGGAACAGCACCTCACACACAAGGCGTATCTGAAAAATATCAATTCAACTCTTTATTGCATAGTCTGTTTCTTCCTTCTGATGGCTGGTGAACACTTAAAGCAGGCTGGACGTAAAGCAGAATATGCCTTAACCCTTTGAACCCTAGTCCCGCATATAGGCATCCTTTTCAAACAGTGTACATGTGAATAGTACACTTGTACTGTGCAAACAGTAAAGATCCAGATCAGAGGGCTCCGAAAGGAGCCCTCTGATCAGGGTTTTCACTGTTTGTCATAATGCCATACATTGACAAAAACAACCCTTAAAAGTCAGAAATGGACTGGACTAAAATGGAAACTGTATTTCCATTTAAAGTTTCTGGGAGGAAAGAGTTAAGGAACATTCTGCTTTACTTTCCACCTGCTATAAGCTACAATCTGCTAGCATAATATGGGAAATGTTTGTTATGGTGCACATTTGTAATTACTAAAGACAGATGGCTGTTCGTTAAAGCCAAGTTGACCCTGAAGCAGAACTCTGCATTTAGAAATCTGAAAAATAGTGTTTTACTTACAGTGGAGTTAGATAGTCTGCAAAGTTATAAGTTTGTAGCTTAAAACCTGTAGGAGGAGTTAGACAGACAAAGTATGTACCTTATAATTATGTAGACTGATAGATCATATATAAGATGAACAGATGGACATACAACTTGTATGATATGTGGCTATTTCCTTTGATTTGTTGTTACATGGACATGGCTAACCACATAACTGAAATGTCTTTTGGCTCTTACTTCAGAATAGAACTATCTATTCCCACTAATGACCTGGTTAATGGCACAAGAAATGGCCAGGTAAATGTCACAAGAGATGGCCAGGTTAATGTTTTTCACTGATGTGGCTAGTTATTTAGGCCACATAAGAATCGATTTAAGAGCTAGGACCAATCAGATGCATAGCCGCCGCACAGACAAGGATAAAATAAAGGTTTAAATGATTTACAGGTCATTTAGAAGTCAATGTGACAGAGACTTTATATTTGGCATGTGTACTCAACTCAGGAGCTCGGGTCTGGGTCATGTCAGACAAAGTCAAGGTAACACACTTTGTTTTTCATGTCTCTCACAATCAAAAAACCTTTCACTATTCTTCAGTTTGATAAATATTAGACTATTTATTTACAACTAAACATAATTTTTTCTTACCTTCTGCCTCTTCCTGAGTATAAAATTTTTCCACAGCAGTAGCAGGAGTTGATTGAAGAACCCCATGGTGGCTACTGACAGTCCTAATAACGTTGTGTACCAATATTATCCAAGATTCTCAGCCTCCTATAAATATACAAATCAATCAATATACACAGCTGCTGTCAGAGGAGTCACAACTATATAATCCAAAGGTTCTTCGCTTATTTAGGCTTATTGTTAAAGGGCAGTTAAATTAAATAAGATATTGACCTTGACCTGATTAGGACTTAAAAAAGATTCAGAGTAGAATACATTGTTTATTGTCAAGGATGCCACCAGGGGCATAACTCAAGTACCTACATGTAAACATTTATTAAATGCAGTCTGACTGCGTTTAATAAATGCTTACCGTAATTATGCCCCCAGTGGCATCCTTGAAGATATATTCTGAATCTTTTTTAAGTCCAAATCAGGTCAATGTCAATATCTAGGTTGGGTAATATATGGCTGGATTAGTATTATGGTCTAAAGAAACAACTGTTTAAGTATTAAAACATTGTAGTCACTTGTGTTGATGCTAGACGAAATCGAAGGTTGGGTGATAGTTGTTGATTTTGGATGGTCCAATGCAATAACTGTATAAGAATCTAAGTATTTGAGTAGGCGGTGTAGATGCTAGACGAAAGGGTAAAATCTAGTTCATGGACGGAATGGATGCACAGCTGATCATTTATAATATACAAGTGAATCAATCTATAGATGCCAGGGGCATAAAAAGTAAAACAATATTAAATCAAAACTCTTTGTTTCTATACATTGTATATAGAAACAAAGAGTACGGATGTAACCCCCCATAGCGTGTTTCTAGAGTATGGTTTTAATATAATTTTTATATTGTTCGACTTTTTTTAGTACTGTACATGTTAATAATCTAGACAATTCAAAAAATTTAAATGTGTACTCTAGATAAGTTCATATTACACAAATACAGTTTACCTGTCTTATATCTCTCTCTTCTCTCTCTTAATCCTGTCTTATAACTCTATTGGCATATATCCACATGCATCAGAATATACTTTCCAAATGCACAAATTCAACTGCTGACTTTCTGCTTATATGTTTTAACTGTCTATCAATGCATAACCAAGCACCTGCAGTAACATTTCTATGTTCTGTCTTTTACCCTCAAAATTTGCACTACAAACAAATGCATGACAGTTTATTGAATAAGCTCTTGAGTATAGCAGCTATATTTAGCGTTTTGTTATACTTTAAGTACTTATGGACGCATATCCAGGTAAAAATAACCCTTAACTTGCAGTTTTAAATAAATCATTCATGTGACATTAAATTAAATTAAGGGCACAGTCCCATTTTCAGGAGCACAACTACAGGTATATATACAGTAGAACCTCTCTATTACGACCACTAAAAAGAAGGCTAATTGTCTGTAAAAAAGACAGGTGACAGCTTAAAGCCATGTGAAAGTGAAACAGAAAGCTCCTGTAGGAGCTTTCTGTTTCACTTTCACATTGCTTTAAGCAGTCACCTGTCTTAAATGACTAATATTTGACACATTTTAGTGGTCATAATAGAGAGGTTCTACTGTATTTGGATATCGATCTCTTGGCTATGACAGGGAACAGCAGAAACGACCACTAAAAAGAAGGCTAATTGTCTGTAAAAAAGACAGGTGACAGCTTAAAGCAATGTGAAAGTGAAACAGAAAGCTCCTGTAGGAGCTTTCTGTTTCACTTTCACATTGCTTTAAGCAGTCACCTGTCTTAAATGACTAATATTTGACACATTTTAGTGGTCATAATAGAGAGGTTCTACTGTACTTGGAAATCGATCTCTTGGCTATGACAGGGAACAGCAGAAACGATACAATCAAACTTGTATTAAGTGGAGCTCTCAAATAGACATGTCTATCTCTACTTAATGCAGGATAAAAGTGAAGCAAAAAGCTCCTTAAGAAGCTTTCTGCTTTACTTCTTTCAGCATGAAGCTGTCACCTGTGTTTAGTCTGTTTTCCTGTCTCCTAAATTGCCAATTCATCTAATTCAAACATCAGTTTGATTATATAATTATAAGTGTTTAGATCAAATTACAGCAGGTTAATCATGCATGACAAGACCACTTTGTTTTAAATCCATTGTACGGCAGTTAGTTTTAGAAGACTTATTAACATACAGACAAAACTAAGTTCAAAGTTCATTAAAATTTAGTTTGCATGTCGATGGCTCAGTGCAAAACTAGGCTAACTCACTATTTTGGCAAAAGTGCTTTTTTCAAAAATTCTCAAGACTTATTACATTCCCCATCATCCCACAAAATATTGTGCTTATATTCCCAGTATTTTCAAAATTATTGCATTTTTTATGTATTATGCTAAGTCTAAATGGTAACTTCTTCAGTGCAAAACTATGTCTAAGTGGAGTTAGCTAGAGTTTTGCTCTCAAAATTTGATAAATTGAAAAATATTGTCAGTGCAAAAGGTGTGCTAACTTGACTTAGACATAGTTTTGCACTGAAATAATAACGAAAATGTAGTGGTTTACAACCAAAATTTGAAAGTTACAAAATTACAAGAAGAGTATCGGAGCTTAAACAGTGAGTAAAATTTGCTCTTTTATTTGTTTGTTCTAGTTTGATACACATTTATTATTATGAAGCTTCTTGCCAATAGAATAAGAACTATTTTGGGAAGGTCAAAAAGCACATGTAAAAAAGTGGGTGGGGTAAAATTAAAAAAACCTTTTAGCTTAATTATTAAAACTTTCTAACAATAGCTTGAATAATGAAGAATAAGTGAAAATTATTAAATGGAGGCTATGTGATCATTGTTTGCTTATTATTCAAGGTTTTTGAAAAGTTTTTAAATAAAACAGCATTGATTTTGGTTTTGAGTTCTGATGCGGATGATTAACCATGAAACTGAAGGTCTGATTTAATATGATTAACTCACATCAGAATGAAACTATATTTTACTTTCCACTTTTTGTTGAGGCATCAATTTATCATGACTGTGCCTGTATGAAATATAATTTAATTAATCCATTACCTCATAAGCTATACATATATTTAGATGTGTTATTTATTGAGAATTTCATATTGATACATCAGCTAAGAAATATGATATATCCACAGCAAACTAAAACTATTTTGAGTTATTTTATGATGTAATAGGAGGAAATGCATTGTATTTCAATTAAAAAAAGGGCATAAGGCCATAACTTTGTTTTATCTTTGTAAACTACAGCATTCGCAAGCAAATCAAAAGAACCGAAACCCCGTTTGAGAAACATGGTCAAATGCTTGGCTGCTAAAACTAGTAAAAAACTATGAAAACTCTACATATTTCCCAAGCAAAGTTTAGTTTCCATTAGATGCAAGTTATTAGAAGAACCAATATAGTAAAGGTCCAAATAAATCAATGATATACTGTATCAATATTTTATCTATCAATGACAAATCTAGCCATATTCAAACTCAATCTCTATGAATGAATCTTCTGAAAATGAGCATTTACTAGAAAAAAAGAAAAACTTGGAGCAATGCTCTGTTTATCACAATGATTTCAAGAGTGACTTTTACAGAGGCATCAAAATTAATGATATCAGTATGAGGAAATCATCATGACAGGTCATCTGCAGACGGACACGCTCGCGATGATGCCAATCAGTCCTGTTGCTCATACACATGGCCAATTTTTCTGGGCCTGCTGCTCTGGCTTTCTTCATTAAAACATTGATCATGATGGTTGAGGTAGGGTGTCCTGGTCTCAGTTTCCAGGTTCCAGATGACTACTCTGCTTGCTAGTAACTCTGGATGTTGATAACAGTGGCCTGCTTGTCCAATGCTACGTTGAGCTATTTTGTCAGTCACTCTTTAGGCTCCCTGGTTTAGGTCATTATTGTTGATATGGTCATTCAGGTCGATGTTTAGGGCTTGTCTCAGCATCCTGGTGTAGCAGCAGTAAAGCGACCTCTGAAGATCTGAGGTTAGTGTCCCAACACTCTGAACCATACCATAAAACTGACCAAACTGTAGCAAAGAAGAAACCGTGCTATGTTTCTCTCAACACCCTTGACATCCAAACTGTCTTCATTACATGGAGGACTTTCCAGGCTATAGCTTTTACAATATTTATATTTCCTTATCTGTGGTGCTTACCCATGACCCCAGGCATTTAAAACATGTGACCTCTTTGAGTGTTCAGTCCCATATGGTAGTTAAAGAAGGATGGTTTATCTTTAGTAAGCATTAGTCCTACTTTAGAGCATGCCTTCTCAATTCCAACTAGAATATTCTGTGCTGTCATGTATTGTTTGCGATGAGAGCAATGTCATATGCAAAATCAAGATCATTGAGCACAATCAACTTTTGGAGATCTGGAAGATGTCCTTGGTTGGATGGTCAGTTGACTGTTGAGCCTCTTTATCATGGCTTTCCAGTCTTACAGTGTAGTCTAGCACAATGACAAAGAGGTAAGGTACTAGAGTGTCCCCCTGTGGCACTCCTGATGAGACTTTTCCATGGCTTGCCAGTCTTACAGTGTAGTCCAGCACAATGACAAATAGGTAAGGTACTAGAGTGTCCCCCTGTAGCATTCCTGATGAGACGTCAAACTCTTTAAAGTCACCATGAATGGTTACAGCCTTGGTTCAAGTGTTGGAGTACAAACATAGCCGATATCTTGACTCCCTCAATGATCTGCCTTATTGAAAGAATCTGTGCAACTGTTGTGAGTTTTGTTGGAAGCCATTCTGATTGTTCCTCAAGTGGAGGTCTATGACAGAGTAATGCAGGATAGGTTGATTCCTCTGAAATTGTCTGGCTTGGAAAGGTCACCTATCTAGGATTACCACCTACCAGCAATGTTACACACATCAAGAACTAGGTCACCCGTATCACAGTTCTTTATTACCTCTGGCGGTATGTTAATTGTCAGGTCCTATCTGAGCTCTTTCCCTGCTTGAGTGAGGCTTTCATTGGCTGTGAAGGGCCCATCATCAATATTGAGGACAAAAGGTACCGGTATTTCTTTCTTCTGGATCTTTCACTGTAGGATTGCCTCCAAGAAGATTGCTGAAGTGAGTTTCTCAAGTAGTTACTCTTTCTTCAGGGCTATTTGTCCCTCCTTAGATCTTTTCCTCTCAGTTCATCTCATTAATGACATTCCAGGATTCAGAATTATTTCAAATTATCATGTGCTGGTTCCACTATTCTGGATCCTTTTTCTCAGTTCTGCACTCTACAATATGTTGTGCATGTCATACAAATGCCTCTTGGCTTCCTTATAAGCTCATTCCTTAAGCTCATAGCAGCTCACTTTCTCTTTTAAGATTGAAAGCTTGGTTTCGTTCTTTTCATTTTCTCTTGGGCATTGACAGTGTCAGGATGCTAGACACTTTTATGCATTCTTTCATTGGTACCCATGCCATCATTGCTTCTGTATTTGCTTTGATTAGGTTTTTGTAGGAGTCTGTAAGGTCTGCTAGTGCTCTGAATTGATTCTTAACTTCCAGAGTGTATTGTCTTTGCAGTTCTGACTCTGCTGAGAATGCCCTGCTGTTCTACCGGACTGGAGGCAAGGCTTTGGTTACCCTGAGGCTGAGTTGAACAATCATTGTAACAAAAGCCTGTGATTTATGGAACCAACACTTTTGAAGGAGCTAGGCTCTGCATTGAGTATGCTCAGTTCTGCCATTTCTTTTCACAATAATGTAAACAAGCTGTCTCCCATACAACTCCTGATGCTTGGTCTTTCAATGTCCGCCTCCTGTAGGAGCTCTCTCATTAGGGTCTGCACAGTTTGCCATAGGAAATCTTCATAATACAAACACTTCTGGTATACTATTGTCAACACACAAAATTTTGCTGCTTACCCTCTACTCAGTCTATATAAAAGTTAATGCTCACCCTCAGCCTATACAAAAAAATACCTAATTAACCCATTTCCCCATAAAAATGTCTTTTTTCACCTTTAATTTATTCCTCCATGGAAGAAAATAATTTCAATTTATGAAGTAACGATTGTGTACTATGTGAATTTCTTTATCCTAGCAGGTGATAGCTTAAAGCAGGCTGAAAGTAAAGCAGATTTACTGCATTCTGCTTTACTTTCAACCTGCTTTAACTGGTCACCTGTTTTCAAAACTAGAAGCAGGTTATGTTATGGGTTAAAAGTCATAGAAGGAGAAGTAATTTGAATTTATTCAGCTGGTTAAGGGTTAAATAAATTTGTCAAGAATGCCAGGTGGGAGCATCTGTGTCCTCTGCTAGCTTGTACAAAATTTGAATTATGATAGTTAATGCAGACCTTATTTTAAAGTGCTCCTTCAAGAGCTCTTCAATCTGGGTCTACAAGATTTTACTTGCTATATTCAGGCTCTCCTACCTTGCTCCCTACACTGAAAAGAAAGAAATGAATTGGAAATTGTTCTTAAGCTTCAACCCTTTCAGCCTTCAACATGCTATGATTGAAGACAGTGTAGACACATATCAGAAAGCTCCTCTGATAAGGATCTGCACTCTTTGTCATTTCAAAATCAGATTAATAGACCTGTGAAAATATCCAAACTGAGAAAATATACTGGTCCAAGGTTTAAGGTTGGCAAACCATTAGCTATATAAGGGTGAAATGGTTAATCAGTTAGCCTTTTTGCCCTTTTCTCCATATTATTCTCTCTACATTATGCTCCTTATGTATTTACAAACATCTAGTACACCGAGTCTGATCAACAGGAGGTTTCTGATGATCAGAGTCTACACCGTTTCCCCACCAATTGGATCTGTTTGGGGGAGTTTACCTTGTCTGCTAGGGAAAATGTCAATATACATATGAAAACATAATTAAATAAGTTAAACTATACTCATGGATGAGTCCTTAGATTAACTGACAAGTCATTTTCAAAAAAAGAAAAAGAAAAAAAAAGGTTGTATTCTGCTTTTCAGTATTGTTATAGTATTTGAGTATTGCTGTAAATCTAGAAACAGTTCATTGGAGAATGTGTGACACATAAATATTCACTGAGCAAAGGACTAATCAAATCATTGTAAAGTTTACTAAATATTCACTGAGCAAAGGACTAATCAAATCATTGTAAAGTTTACAGAAGTAGTCTATCATTAATCTGATATGAATTTATAATGACAATAATATTTTGTTCTAAGCGGGTTTTTTTCATCTTTTGTCAGTTTGGTTAGAAAATATCAAAAATCAGCTAAAGCCTACTTGAGTTAGTACTTATTTTACAAGTATGTAATTTTAAATATAAGTATATAAGTATATTACAGTATAGTTTTGCGCTGAGTTTTTATTTTAAAGACATTGATTTCCAGTGCAAAAGTATAGCTAACTTGACTTAGGTATAGTTTTGCGCTGAGTTTTTTTTCTAAAAAACATTGATTTTCAGTGCAAAACTATAGCTAACTCAAAAATGTTATTAAAAACCTTTAAAAAATGGTTTTAAAAGAAAATCACTATTATCATAAGTTTAAAGACTTGGATAGGAACATATACATATAAAAAAATAAACAAGATATCAAATAGGGGAAAAAATAAACAGTTTTTTTGCTCTCCTGTAAAATTTTCTAAAATGGAGTTAGCCTAGTTTTGCGCTGAGCCATCGATGTGCAGTCTTAGAGATACATGTAGGTGATAGTTTTAACCCATTACCCTATAAATACGCCTCTAAATTATTTCTCCGCTGAAGAGAATAGTTTCACTTTATACATTCATCAGCATGTACCATGATAAGAAATATTTTCTATAATTGAGCGGATGGTTGCTAAGATGCTAAGATAGATGAAATTAAAGCAGAATGTGCCTGAAAGCACATTCTGCTTTACTTTCAACCTGCTTTAAGTGGTCACCTATCTTCAAAACTAGAAACACACTATGGGGCAATTGGTTAAAGCAGAAAAGATTTAATTTGATTTGATTTGTTTTTATTTTACGTCGCTTTCAACAGTATTTCAGTCATATCGCGACGTCCAGCTAATTACAGGTGGGGGAAGACCCCAGAAGCCCTTTATGCACTGTTTCAGGCACAAATCGACAACTGGGTAGAACCACCGACCTTCCGCAAGCCAGCTGGAAGGCTTCCCCACATGAAAAATCCGAACGACCCTACTGGGATTCGAACTCACAGTGGTGAGGAGCTTAGTGATGTAAGTCACAGTGACTTAACCACTAGGCCACGGAGGCCCCGAAGCAGAAAAGAAGTAATTTAGTAGATAACTAATTTTGGAGCTTAATAATTTGTACATCACTTTTGACCATCATTTACTTAACTTTTGTCCTGCATTAAGAAGTCTTAACCCATTTCCCAATAAATATGCCTTCAATAATTCTGACACTGACACTCCCTACCGATCACCATGGCAACTGATAATGAGCCTATTACAAGAAACATTCATAAATATCAGATGTTAATACAGATTGAATTGACTGTTGCTAGTTTGTGAAATAAATAGAGATTGTGGCTAAATAATATTAACTATTATACTGTTCAAAAGTCAGGGAAGAAGCAAGCTGCATGAATATCTCTAAAGACATGCTACTGTTAAATTCTTTCCTTCTAAGCCATATGTACAAAGCCCTTACCTCTGCTAAATGCAAGATGAAAGCAAAGCAGAAAGCTCCAATAGGATTATAGGAGTTTTCTGGTTTACGTATATCTTTCATGACACTGTCACCTATGTGCAAAAATGAATCAAAGAATAATCATTTGGGGGTTTATGTAGAGGAGACGGTAAAGATGGCCTTATATTGGTGCTTAATATTTGGAGGAAAGTGTTGATGTATAGGGCAGTTCTTATAATACAGAAAGCCCAGGGCGGATATAAATGGAAGTTCTTCCAAATTTAAGTCTGACATGAATAATAATTTAAATTTCAAAGTTATGCTTATACTGTCATATAACCCATTTCAACTTGCCATTTAATAAGGGTTTAATTGTATATAATTTGTGTTGCTAGAGAACAAGGACTCTGTGAAACTGCAAAAAGTAAATTTAAGATCTAGATCCCCTCCAGCATTAAGTATAATTGTATCATTGAAAGTTTTTCCAGTTTATCAGCTGATTATTTTTAAACAGGTTCTTCCCAGATATCTGAGTTCCCCTCCCTAGGTGTTTCTAAGAGATGTTAAACAACAACCAACTTCCCAATGATGTAAACCCCTCAGAATCAGGCAATTTCTCAGATGTGACCTGATTTTAAAAGGGATATAAAAATCATATAATAACCAAATTTTTGCAATAAACGACCTAGTGCCCTGGAATATCTGTTTAAGTGTTGGATATCTTGATGATTCTTCTGCTGTGGAAATCTCTCACTGCGTCATGTAGGGTTCATAATATTTTAGTATTTTAAAGCATATGTTTCTTTCATCTGCTATTGAGCTGCATATTTAACCCTTTACCTGCTAATCCCAATTTTATTACAATCTGCAAACGGTTCAGATCCAGATAAGACGCTTAGTCAGGCAGCGTTTCATCTTGATACAAACTGTTTGACACTCGTATTTGGTTTTCTATAATTGAAAATTGCATAAATCTGAATGTTACCAAATTTGTAAACAACAATTTCAAAGGAGTCGATATTATAGCAGGATAAGGGTTAAAACTATAGAAATCAATGTATGTAATACTTTAATGGAGGGTCTCATGGAGGATTAGTCATTAGACTAAATGGGCTACCCTCGTTAAATAAAGTCATTCATTCATTCATTCAGCTATTCTAAAGTTAAGTTGTCTGATTTAAGTGAACTCTGTTCATACTAATGTCTCCTTTATAATTCAGCTTTACAGTAAATCCTGTGTCACAAGAACACTCACTGAAGAAGACTGAATATATCTAATAGAAGATGGCTGAATAACAGAGATGCAAAAAAAGTTTTACAAAAATTACTTTAATAAAATACAGTCTACACAACATGTCTGAGATTGTGTGTTGTCTATTGTATACCTATTTTACTTAAAGATTACTTTAGGAAACATTAACCCATTACCCCTTAAAAATGCCTTTTTACGCCTCTATTTATTCCTCCACTGAAGAAAGTATAGTTCCAATTTATACAGCCAAGAATATGACTGTATCAGAAGAAATATTTTCTATATCCTTGCAGATGGTAGCTTAAAGCAGGCTGAAAGTAAAGCAGAATGTGCCTTAAAGCGACTCGCAACCAGATGGTGCATTAAAAATAGTAATTTGTAAATATGTGTCAAACGCTTATATAAATGGTAAAGAATTAGTTTAGGATAAGAAATTCTGTTTAAAAAAAATGTATTTCAATAAAAAAAAATATTGGTCTATGGTGGGATTCGAACCCGTGGCCCGGCATTGGCGGACAAAAGGCAAAATAGGGGAAACCGCTTAGACCAATGGACCACGGAACTATCCGTTTATCTCGGATCGATTTAACGTATTTAAATGTGTAGCGATCGAAAGTGCATACAACTTCGTAATTCGGCTCGGGTTTTATGTCTGAGCCCGTGTAGAGAAGCAACAACAACAACTATACCGTCTACTAGTCGGTATAGAAAAACGATGGAAAATATCTAAAAATCTAAGATTCGGTGACGATTCTTGAGACTTTTTTTTGGACTGATCATATTTTTTCAATGTCAGAAGCCAAATAATGCCACAAATTTGCTTTTATTTGAGTATTTTATTTTATTTTGACAAGTACACCATCCGGTTGCGAGTCCCTTTAAGGCACATTCTGCTTTATTTTCAACCATCTTTAAGTGGTCACCTGTTTTCAAAGCTAGAAATAGGCTAAGAGGTAATGGGTTAAGCTGTCACCTGTGTAACAGTGCAGCCCATGCAACGTTTTTTTAACGGTTGCTCAACCTATTACCTAATTTATTATTACACCTTTTTACCCCTTTACTTGTACTTAATCCTTCACTGAAGAAAAGTTTTGCATTATATTGTAATCATTATGTATCATAAGAAATATTTCATAGAATTATCCTACTAAAAGGCAGCTTAAAACATGCTGAAAGTAAAGCAGAATGCTCCTGAAGGAGCATTCTGCTTTACTTGCAGCCTGCTTTAAGGAATCATCTGTCTTCAATACTGAACAAGTTATAAGACAAGAGGGCCAGAATGGCCCTTGATCGCTCACCTGATCATGGTGACACTAGGATGGGTCTAGTGATTTCAGAAAAGATTTGTAAAAGGTGACCCCCAGGGGGGGGCCAATTTTGACCCCAGGGACAAAATTTTAACAACTTTGATAGAGGGCCTGTAGACGATGCTATGTACAAAATATCTAAACTCAGTGTACTATGGTTTCAGAAAAGAAGATTGAAGTTTTCATTGAAAAAATCTATTTTTAGCTTCGGTGACCCAGATATGCAACAGACCATAACCAATTCAACATTATGTGTGAAGGACTTCTAGAAGTTATACCATGCCAAATATCAAAGCTCTGGTCATATTGGTTCCAGAGAAAAAGATGTTTGAACATTTCATTATAAAACTGTGATCCCCGGGGCGGGGCCAATTTTGACCCCAGGGACAAAATTTGAACAACTTTGATAGAGGATCTGTAGACGATGCTATGTGCAAAATATCTAAGCTCAGTGTACCATGGTTTCAGACAAGAAGATTTTTTAAGTTCTCATGGAAAAAAGGGGCGGCGCCAATTTTGACCCCAGGGGCAAAATTTGAACAACTTTGATAGAGGACCTATAGGTAATGACATGTGCCAAATATCTAAGCTCTGGCTCTCGTGGTTTGTGACAAGAAGATTTATTAAGATTTCCTTACTTTTTCACTTTGGTTGCCATAGCAACCAGAGTCCTGCATGGTTTCAAATTCTTTGAACAACTTTGAAAGAGCTTGACCCAAGGAACATTCCTGTGAAGTTTGGTTGCAATCAGGCAAGTGGTTTTGGAGAAGAAGATGTTTGAAGAAATTGTTGACGCACAACGCACGACGCACAACGCCGGACGCCGGACATTGACTGACCACAAAAGCTCACCTTGAGCACTTTGTGCTCAGGTGAGCTAAAAATGGGTTAACATATTAGTTGACACTTATAAATTGAAACAGAATAGTAAATCTTTTTTCAAGGGACCATTAACTGATGTAAAAGCATGGATTTGAGATCTCTGAAGACAGATATGACTGCTTTATGCAAACAGCAACCGGGGGCACGCCTGTATTAAAGGTAAGTTTACCCAAATGGTCTTCTATAATTGAGTAGTGTAGCTTAAATTTTAGCAACTTGCAACCAGATGGCGTATTTGCAAAAATTAAAGAAAATACCCAGTACTCAAATAAAACCAAATGTGTAGCATAATCCTGCATCTGGCATTGGAAAATATGCTCAGTCTAAAAACATCCTCAAGAAAAGTCTTCAAATCTTCATTTTTTAGATATGTTCCATTGCTTCATTCGTTGCGTCGAAAGATTTCGACGCATCTAGGGCTCAGACATAAACCCGAGCCAAATTGTGTACTCTCCATTGCTTCATACTGAAGTACGTTAAATCAATCTAAAATATATGAATAGCCCAGTGGTCAAGTGGTCTAAGGGGTTTACTTATTTTGCTGTCTGTCCCTCACATGCCGGGTCCCCGATTCCAATCCTACCAGATCTCAATAATTTGTTTTTATTGAAATGCATTTTTTAAACAGAATTTCTTATCATAAAGTAATTCTTAACCGTTTATATAAGCGTTTGACATATATTTACAAGTTACTATTTTTAATGCTTAATCTGGTTGCAAGCCTCTTTAATGTAACATTAACAGTATCTGATTTATTGGCAAACTTATGGAAGATAAAATCTGAGATGGAAAGCAATAAACCCTGGGGCCTGTAGTGTTTGTTTGACCAGGTAAATAAACAAATTGTTTCAGTTTAGTGTACTGTCAAGTCCCGTAAACTTTCTCTACTCAGGACTGTCTGGTTGAGTGGTTATTGTCCTTGACTGATGGCAATCAACTACAGGGCTCCCTCTCTATTGTGCGACAATATTGACCTGACGTTGAACTTTATGCATGAATAAATTATTATAAGATGACGCTGTATAAATCAATAATCGATGCGGATCGTACAGTGTCGGGTTGTTTCGGCTGATTACGTGAATTTTGTTACAGTTGTGATCCTCAGTGGATTAACACTCCACATTGAGCAAGTTCAAAAAGTTGTTGATAAACTATTATTCCCGAGTCTCCTAGTATAATCGCATCTACTAAAACGCATCATATTGCGCATTCGAGTGGGTTTTAATTCAGGTAAAATCATCGATGTCCTTACCTGCGACTCTTGCCAATATATACCTAATTTAAACCCCTCAGATGTAACTCATCTGCAATAGGTGTGTCGGTAGAGCAAGGGATTAGTAATATCGAGGTTCCGGGTTCGAATCCCGACAGAGAGGAAACATTTTTATTTTATAAAATGTTATTTTATAGACCAAACAGACGCTATGACATATTTTTAAAAAAATAACAAAAGAATCGTGTTCCAATCGAAATAGATGTTGTATGAATACTTAAAAGAAACAGTATAAATTATAAAAATGTGAAAAAAAGTATAAGTATTGCATGGGATTCGAACCACTGACTGTACGGAAATATAATGTAAAGTCGTCTTCCTTACCACTTGCGCTAAATACCTGTCGATATTTGTGGAACTGGGCAATGCTATATTTTCTCGGTACTGATGTGGTTACAATGTGCATTCTTGTATAAATGATAACGAAGTGTTCCGAAGCTATATTTAGAAATGCAACAAAGTGTTAAATTATGCTAATAGAGGTCACCAACGTCAGGTCAATATTATCGAACAATACAACAACACCCAATGGGAGACAAAGAGTATGTGTGTTGTTTTTGGAGAGAGTTGTTATAGGAAGGGGAAATTTAAAACCCTAAGACTGCTGACCACGACTTGAATTACATTTGCAAACAGTTTACACCCAGAGCAGAAGTTGTGTAACAAAGCATCTGATCGCGGTTCAAACAGTTTGTCTCTAGTCTTTATATGTATCTTTTGTCAAAATGTCTAATATATAACTTAGAAAAACAGCAAACAACATTTTTAAGCAGAAGATATTTGCAGCAAGAATGTCTTGTTTAGGGAAATATAGTGGCAAGCATTGTTGTAAGGAGGGAATCATTGTTTAGAGGGTTGCTGAAGGGAGGGAGCACTGTAAACCAGACGTGTGACTGTTGCCTGTTCATTTTCCCTCTGGGTACAAACCCTTCAAAGCATAGTTCCAGTCTGGCAGATAAGAGGAGGTTTTCAAATACTTAAAGACATCCCTAGATGACCTTTCGATCATAACGCCTTGCCAGACAATTTCCTTGCAATAATCATGGATCTTATGGACAAGTCGCTAGCAAAGAACCATTGAAGCTTCTCGTGTGAGACTCTACCTTTATATTTGATAGTTTGGTTAGAAATAACCATTGAAAATCAATGGAGCATGAGTATAATCTGGACCTCCCCAGGTTTGACAGTTACATTGACACCTCCAGAACAATGGGGTGGTGGTCCCTCAATGGACTGAGGAAAAGTCTTTAAATCATAGTGTATGCATCAAACTCTATTTCTAGAAGTGTCAATATATCTATATGCTAATAGCAGAAGGGTTGTATTAGTTCTCACTGTGAGGTATTGTGCAATGACACTCCTTACATCTACATTATACCCCAGAGCACCAGATAAGGGTAGTTTTTCAAAAACTAAAATCTTTATTTCTGAATTAAACCCTATGGTGTCACTACTCATTAGAATCGTCTCTTCGAGACGATTCTAATGAGTAGTAACACCATAGGATTTGGTGCTAAAAAGAGTGAAAAAATGTTGGATTTGTTGAAAAAACTACCTCTTATCTGGAGCCCTGATACCCTCAGCCCATACTATATATTTTCCCGAATTATCTTGTATCATCATAAACATAATAATGGTCCCTCCAGCCAAATTATTTCAAATCTTTACCAATTGTATTTCAGTATTTTACAGCACATACTAGCATAGGAGCATTGTGCATTACTAACTGGTATACCATGCATTAACCTTTTCATTATAGATAGCTCAATAAAGAAACTTTGCTTAACCTATTACCCCATTAAATACACCTTTTAACACCTTTAATTTATTCTTCCACTAAAGACAATAGTTCCCCTTTATACACTCATCAATAAACACTATAAGATACACTTTCTATATTTTAGCAGATGGTAGCTTAAATCAGGCTGAAAGTAAAGCAGAAAGTGCCTTAAGGCACATTCTGTTTTACTTTCAACCTGCTTTAAGTGGGCACCCTTCTTTAAAACTTAGGCTATATTATGTTAAGACTGTAAGTTTATGTGTTTTCTGGGTCACCTGCTTCAACAAAATTGACTCACTGCCAAGGTAATTCATTCATGGTTGAAAGAACTACACATGACTTTAAATTATGTTTAACCCTATCCTCCCTGAAACAATCAAATGGACAATTCTAGCTTTCAATTTAGTCTAGTCCATTTATGACTTTTTAGGGTTGATTTTTACAATATATGTCAAAATGACAAACAGTGTAGACCCTGATCAGAGGTCTCCTTAAGGAGCCCTCTGATCAGGGTATATACTGTTTGCATAGGACAGGTACACTGTTTACAAATGATGCATATATGCGTGACTTGGGTTTAAAAGAGATAAAGTACCCGCACTGTAACACCGAAATTTTCACATGAACACCTAACCAGTATCTTAAAATTTATCTCTATATACTGACTTTCAAGGGGCTTGGGCTGAAAAATATTCAAAACTATGACAAACAGTAAAGAACCTGATTAGAGGGCTACCCTCAGAAGCCCTCTGATCAGGGTTTACACTGTTTGTAAATGTTGTATATACTCAGTCTTTGCACTGTAGGTGAAATGTTCAACTTGTGTACACCAAATATTCAAGAAAGAAGTATCTTCAAGTCCTTGGCAAACACTGTTTGTCTACAGCCTTTACAGTGCTCTCTCTCTACAACAATGCCCATTGGAAGACAATGATTTTGTGTGTTGTTCAGAGGGAGTTGTTATATGGGAACATTAAAAGTAGTACCCTTAGAGTGCTACAGTGGAGAATATGTTATTCTTTCCCGTTTAAACGCAAAGCACTAAAACGTAGAAAAGTACAACTTTTTGACAATTCTGATAACTCATGTTTATCTTGGTGGCAAACAGTTTGGAGCTTGATCAGACGCCGGGTTACCCGGCGTCTGATCTGGCTCCAAACTGTTTGCACTGTAAATAATAGTTTTAGCGTAAACGCGTTTATTGGGAAAGAATAACACATTCTCCACTGTAAGCACATTCAGCTTGAATCAAGATCATTACACGACGTCTGTTCTGGATTCAAACTGTTCTTAAATCATCATTATGTTTTTTCTGTCAAAATGTCTACCGGTATGTAACTTTGAGCAAAAACAGCAGACGACAATTTTAAGCAGACAATATTGCAGCAATGAAAGCGTATGACATAAATGTCTTGTGTGGGGAACTCTGAGTGGCAAACATTGTAGTAAGGAGTGTTCATTCATTGTTTGGATGGCCATATTGTAGGGAGGATCACTGTATTTGCAGAGCACCAGATAAGGGTAGTTTTTCAAAATCTAAAATCTTTATTTTTGAATTAAACCCTATGGTGTCACTACTCATTAGAATCGTCTCTTTGAGACGATTCTAATGAGTAGTAACATCATAGGATTTGGTGCTAAAAATAGTGAGAAAATGTGGGATTTGTTGAAAAAAACTACCTCTTATCTGGAGCCCTGTATTTGCATATATATTATGCAAAGTTTAGGGTTCTAAAACTAGTACATCATCCAATTCTAGTCCAATTTTTGACAATTTCAGTTATTTAGGATAGTCTTTAACAATGTAGTGCATAATGAGAAAACATTACAAACTCTGATCAGGTTCTAAACTGTGTGCATTATGAGGAAAAGTGTACCATTCACATAAACTGTTGTAATTGATGAGTCAACTTACTAATACGGCTAAATGAGATAAGCAGTCTGCATTTAACTCTTTACATCATAGCCTGTTCAGAGTTTTGTAAATAGGTGACACATTAAAGCAGGTTGAAAGTAAAGCAGAATGTGCCCTATAAATCCTGCTTTAAGCTACCATCTGCTATGTGTCTTAAGGGGCATTCTGCTTTACGTTCATCCTGCTTTAAGCAACCATCTGCTAGGATTTAGAAACTATTTCTTACGGTGGATATTCATGGCTGTATAGCATGGAACCATTTTCTTTAGTGGAGGAATAGATTAGAGGCACTAAAAGGCAGTCGTATGTATGGGGTAATGGGTTAACCTTTTCCTCATAGTAAGCTACCACTTGTCTTAAAATCTTCTGATCGATGGATCTTTTTTTTTAATGAATGCCAACCATAAGTTTGACAATTTGTCTTGTTTTTGGATCAAATCCACTTTAGGTACACATAGAACTGCCAATTGATATCATATTCTATGATTAAGAAATTTATTCAACAAAAGATTTGGTGAATAATAATCAGACAATAAAACCATTTCATCCCAAGCCATCATAATAAATACCGTAGTCCATATATCTAATTGATATAGGTAGATGGTAATTGCCCCTATAGCTTAGTTTCAAAATTCAAGACAAGAGGTTGCTTATTTAAATTTCAAGCATCCGCATTACCTTTGTTTGCTTTAATCTTTAAACAACTAACTATCAGGAGCTAAGATAAATTAACTTTGGCATATTTTCAGAATTTAGCAGAACAAGAGACCCAGAGGGTCACATTTCGCTCACCTGAGGACATTGTACCATAGAATCTGACTGGGCAAGACATAATTTTGATATAGCTATGACCCAGGTGCCATAATTAGATCTTGGTAGAGGACCACAATGCGAAGCTACATGTCAGATATTAATGATCTGGGCCTTACGGTTTATAATAAGAGAAGAAGATTTTTTAAGGTTTTCCTATAAAAACTGATAAGCCCCTGGGTGGGGCCAATTTTGGCCCAGGTGTCATAATGAACACACTTGGTAGGGAACCACAAGGCAAAGCTATATGTCAAATATTAAAGATCTGGGCCTTACAGTTTCAGAGTAGAAGATTCTTAAAGGTTTTCCTATATATGTCTATGTAAAACTGATAAGCCCCCGGGCGGGGCCAAATTTGGTCAAGGTGTCATAATTTGAACAATCTTGGTAGAGTACCATAGGGCTACATGTCAAATATAAATGATCTTGGCCTTACAGTTTCAGAGAAGAAGATTTTTAAAGGTTTTCCTATGAAAAACTAATAGGCCCGAGGGCGTGGCAATTTTTGGCCCGGGGTCATAATTTGAACAGTCTTGGTAGAGGACCACAAGGCAAAGCTATATGTCAATTATTAAAGATCTAGGCCATACAGTTTAAGAGAAGACAATTTTTAACGGTTTTCCTATATTAGTCTATGTAAAACTGATAAGCCCCCGGGCGGGGCCAATTTTGACCCAGGGGTTATAATTTGAACAACTTTGGTAGAGGACTATAAGGCACAGCTACATATTAAATATAACTGATCTAGGCCTTACAGTTTCAGAGAAGAAGATTTTTAAAGGTTTTCCTATGAAAAACTGATAAGCCCGAGGGCGGGGCCATTTTTGGCCTGGGGGTCATAATTTGAACAATCTTCGTAGAGGACCACAAGGCAAAGCTATATGTAAAATATTAAAGATCTGGGCCTTACAGTTTCAGAAAAGAAGATTTTTAAAGGTTTTCCTATATAAGTCTATGTAAAACTGATAAGCCCAGGGGCGGGGCCAATTTTGACCCGGGGGTCATAATTTGAACAATCTTGGTAAAGGACCATATGGCAAAGCTACATGTCAAATATTAATGATCTAGGCCATACAGTTTCTTAGGAGAAGATTTTTAAAGGTTTTCCTAAGACAAGAGGGCCATGGCCCTAAATTCGCTCACCTGAGGACATTGAAGTTTGTACCTAAGTTGACTGGGCAAGACAACATTTTAATATAGCTATAAATGGAGTTATCTTCCGGACAAGAAAACATGACAAAAGTGAATTTTGTTGCCAAGCTTATGACCCTTATCCATGACACATCCTCTTATCAAGCTATTTCCATTTCCGGTAAATGATAATTATTTCACTAGCGTCAGCAGAACTGGAGTTATTTTCCTGACAATAAAATATGACAAAGGGGAAAACAAAATATTGCTGCCCTTATGCATGGCATTTTCTCTCATCAGTTTCTTTCCATACATAAAATTTCATTACAATAGCATCAGTAGAACTGGAGTTGTCTTCTTGACAAGAAAATATGACAAAGGGAAATAACTAAAAAAACAATGATGTCAGAGTTATGGCCTTTGCAAATGGCACTTCCTCTCATTAGGCTCTTTCCAAATAGGCAATTTCATTTTACCCATTACCCCATAGCCTGTTTCTAGTTTTGAAAATAGGTGGCCACCTAAAGCAGGTTGAAAGTAAAGCAGAATGGGTCTTAATGCACACTTTGCTTTACTTTCAAACTGCTTTAAGCTACCATCTACTAGGATATAGAAACTTATTTCATATCTTACATTTTCATGACTGTTTAACCCTTTCCCCCATAGAAGCGCCTTTTAGCGCATTCAGTTTATTCTTGCTCTGAAGAAAATAGTTCCAATTTATACATTCATAAATATGTATAATACAAAATATTTTCTATATTCTAGCAGATGATAGCTTAAAGCAGGCTGAAAGTAAAGCAGAATGCGCTTAAAGCGCATTCTGCTTTACTTTCAACCTGTTTTAAGTGGACACCTACATTCAATACTAGAGATATGCTATGGGGGAAAGGGTTAAAGGGGAATTATTTTCTTAAGTGGAGGAATAAATCAAAGGCCTAAAAATGCACATTTATGGGGTAATGGGTTAACAAACGTCAGTATTTATTGGGAAAAAGGGTTGAATCCTGGACAAGAAAAAATGGCAGGCATGCAGATAACTGTGACAAAACCAATATTAAACATATGTATAAATATGGCATAAGACATAATTACATAACTGTCAGTGGATCACTTCCAGATCCTGTTTCTCTAAGTATGAAGAAGACTGAACCATTTCTAAACTTTAGCAGACAACATGTTCAGTTCTGTTGGCCTGATCACTGAGGTCAACTATTATGCAAGAGTACGGTACTGTAGCATTAGCAGCACTGCTGCTGGTGGCTTACCCTTACCAGACTGAAATGATGTCTGCTAAATACCTTCTGTGTGTAAAAAATGTACATTTTTTTTTTTTAGAAAATGTTAAGTTGGTAAATGAGTGGCAAATAGTTTGGATCCAGATTAGATGCAGCATTATGTTGCATCTGATCTGGATCCAAACTGTTTGCAACTATTGGTTATTTGCCCATAGTATATTAAGGGTAACTCAGGTAAATACAGTTCTGCCTAAATCAAAAATACTGTAAAACCTGCCTTGAGCAGCACTAAAACTGTGCAGGGTGGTGTCAAATGTGACCCTAGGGATTTCATTTTAACAAACTATAGAGGGATCCACCAGGAGATTCTACTGTACAAATATCAAAGCTTAGGGCCTAGTAGTTCTGGGCAAGAAGATTTTTTAAAGATTTTTGCTTTTTTGCTTTTTCAAGCAGAGTTTGTGCTTTTTTTCCTTTTTTTTGAACAACTTCTGTAGAGAAGCATCCAAGGAACATCATGAGCAGTTTGAACTCTCCCTACAATCAGCGGGTTTCAGAGGAGATGTCGTTTGAAGTAAATGTGAACGGACAGACGGACAGACGTACTACGGACGGTGAGCGGTCACAATAGCTCACCTTGAGCCTTTGGCTCAGGTGAGCTAAAAAACTGATAAGCCCAAGGGCGGGGCCATTTTTGGCCCCAGGGTCAAACTTTGAACACTATTGGTAGAAGATCATTAGGTAATGATACAAACCAAATACATGTATCAAAGGTCTGGGCCTTTGGGTTTCTGAGAAGAAGATTTTTTTAAGATTTTCTTATGCATTAAAAGTTGTCTATAGGGTCATGTTAGAAAATCTGGTCCCACAGCAAGGGGAATAACTCTAGCCAAAATCTTTGAACAACATTTCGTTCCCCCTTGTCACTGATGCTTCTGACAAAGTTTGGTTGAAATCGGTTCAGTGGTTTCTGAGAAGATGTTGTTTGAAAATGTGAACGGACGACGGACGACAGACACCGGACGGAATGGTATCACAATAGCTCATCCTGAGCCTTCGGCTCAGGTGAGCTAAAAATGAGAACTCATTTATACAAGGAATAGTTGGATGCATCAAAACACACTTCTATATGGGAAAAAAATTAATTCAGGCCTATCTTCAAGTCGGGTGTCTATATACTGAAAGCAAGACCAAACTGCTTTGAATTGCCCTCTGTATCAATTAACCCATTATGATTACCCCATATAGCCTGTTGCTAGTTTTGAAAACATATGACCATTTAAGTAGGTTGAAAGTAAAGCAGAATGTGCCTTAAGGCACATTCTGCTTTACTTTCAGCCTGCTTTAAGCTATCATCTTCTAGAGTACAGAAAATATTCCTTATGACACTAATTCTTGATTGTATATAGTGGAACCAATTTTTTCAGTGGAGGATTAATTAAGGTGTAAAAAGGTGTATTTATGAGGAAATGCCGAAATGGGTTAAAGACTATTATCTAACACCTTCAATGAGCTAACTTGTGATTTACCCACAGGTAAAACAGTCAACTAAAGGTCAGACAAGTCACGAGTCTTAGTCATACACATTCACCCTGTGACTCTATAAAGATACATGGATGATGTACTATTTTTAGAACCCTAAAAGCTGCAAACAATTTGATGTAGATCAGATGCTTAAATCAGTTTCTGATCAGGATAAAAACCGTTTGTACTTATGAATGAATATTTTGAGTAGGCAATATTTACAAGTAAAACCCTGATTCATGTTTTTAGAATTACTTTCAGAAAAACTTGCCAGTACATTTTGTATTTATACAATTTTATTTCATTAAATCCAAGTTGTATTAATGTATTAACTTGAACATATTTGTATTTCAAAGTTAATGTGGCTTAGGCATATTTTAACTTTGTAATAAGGGTGATTCGCCTAAAATGAGTTGAAATATTAAAATTTAACTGTATTTAGCATCCAAAAGGTTGATTACAAGCATGTTCTCAATTTTGGCCCTCCATGAAATAATTAAGAAATGAACTGAATTTTGTCGGTGTTAAAATGAAATAAACGGCATAAAATGATCAGCAAATTCCATGAATCGTGCAGAGTTACACGACCAAAATTCAGTTCATTTCTTATATTTACATTATATTTGGTGTATTATGTGTATATCAAATGAACATTTTATTAGTATGCATGTATGTTTAATCCACATTAGAGGTTGTTTACACAAATAATGTGTACCCTGAAAGGAATAGCCATAAAGGCATTACTGAAGCAACACAACAAAATGATTCACGGAGAGCAGACCAATTATATAAGCCCCACCTCCTCTGCGCAATACAAACATATATCCACAAGTCCCATCCTTTTGAGAAATAGCGTTTATACCAATTAAACGCCTTTTTTTTCAAAAGATTTGAATGGGGTGGATGTTTATTTTCTCATTTCAAAGCATCTTCGAAATAATATTAACTTATTTTCAGAAAATAATGGCAGACCTGGCTTACACTTCCCTATAAACATGGAGATACAAAGAATTACCAATAGAACTATTGACATATATTAAATTATAACAAGAGCGGCCATGCGGGCCTAGATATCGCTCACCTGGAAAAACCAACACAAGGGTCACATAACCCCTGGTATGGGATCACTTTCACCCCAGAGACATAATTTTCATTGAAAAATCTATTTTTAGCTCCTGTGACCTAGATATGCAACGGACCGAAACCATATTTACAATATTGGTTAAGGGCTTCTAGAAGTGTCAGCATGCCAAATATCAAAGCTCTGACCATATTAGTTTCAGAGGTAAAGATGTTTGAAGATTTCTTCACTACATAACTCTATGTAAAATTACCATCCCCAGGGCGTGGTCATTTTTTAACCCCAGGGACATAATTTGAACAATCTTGATAGAGGACCTGTAGATGATGCTTTGTGTCAAATATCTAAGCTCAAGGTACTGTGGTTTCAAACGAGAAGATTTTTTAAGATTTCATTGAAAAAATCTATTTTTTTTTACTGTGACCTAGATATGCAACTGACCAGAACCATATTAACATTATTGGTTAAGGGCTTCTAGAAGAATCATCATGCCAAATATCAATGCTCTGGCCATATTAGTTTCAGAGAAAAAGATGTTTAAAGATTTCACTATATAACTCTATGTAAATTTACGTCCCCCGGGGCGGGGTCATTTTTTACCCCAGGGACATAATTTGACCAATCTTGATAGAGGACCTGAAGACGATGCTTTGTGCCAAATATCTAAGCTCAGGGTACTATGGTTTCAGACAAGAAGATTTTTTAAGTTTTCATTTCATAACATTGAAAAAATCTATTTTTAGCTCCTGTGACCTCGATATGCAACGGACCGGAAATGTTTGAACAAATTTGAAAGAGGACCATATAAGGATCATTCAGGGCTAGTTTGGTAAAAATCTAACCAGTAGTTTCGTCGGAGATGTCGTTTAAAGAAATTGTTGACGACGAACGGACGGACGAACGACGACGGACAGAGGACGATCAAAATAGCTCACCTTGGCACTACGTGCCAGGTGAGCTAAAAACAGCCACATTTTGAATATGAAATATTTGTACATTTAGACAAAACTGCAAGGCAATTTAAATGAAGCAAAAATCAGTTTTCAAGATCTTTCAATCAGGTTTCATTTTCAATAAGCTTGACAAATGATTAGGATCTAAAATATTGGATCTAATCATACATGACAATTACTTAACCCAAAACCCCCATAAGTACCCCATTTTACGCATTTCACTTACTCATCAACTAAAGTAATGAATTTCTATTTATACAGACTTACAGTTATGAATATTTATAATATTTTCTATATCATACTCATAGCAATTGGTAGCTTAAGGCACATTCTGCTTTACTTTCAACCTGATTTAAGGTGGTACCCTATCTTTAACACTAGAACAAGAGGGCCTGAAGGCCCTGAACTCGCTCACCTGTTGTACTGAAGCCTGATAGCTTAACCTTCCTCAGTTTCTGTTCCACCAGTTTTCATCTAAACCCATTCACATTTGTAGTATATGACTATATCGCATGTAAATAATACTGGAATACGTCCTCATAATTCTAGTATAGTAGAGTACATCAAGGGCAGATGACTAGAGCCTAAACAATACTGAAATGAAGCCTTTTCTAGCATTTCAAAGTATATCAAGGGCAGATAACTATTGCCACAATTATTAGTTATGTACAATAATTGCACTCCTTCAAGAACTTATAGCTATGTACTTTGTTTGTAAGTGTAATCAAATCCATTGAAAACTGTAGTTGTAAGAGTGTAAACGCTGAACATTAGATATGGCATTTTCAGCAGTTCAAGGGCAGATAACTCTTGACTTATTGGTCAGATTTCAACCATAATCACCCTTTTTTTTTTTTAACTCTTATGGTCATATACAATCTGAGGAAGTTTTAAAAAGACTGGATAAAAATTGTGGCCTTTAGAGTGTAAACACTGTAAAATATGGCATTTTCAGCAATTCAAGGGCAGATAACTAAAGATTGACTTATTTGTCCGATTTCAACCATAATTGAACTCATCTGAACTCTTAAGGTCATATACAATCTGAGCAAGTTTGAGAAAGATTGGATTAAAAGTGTGGCCTCTTGATTGTAAACACCCTTAAATATGGCATTTTCAGCAATTCAAAGGAAGATAGCTATCGATCGACCCATTGGTCTGAATCGTCTGATTTTATTAAAATTGTTGACGACGGACGCTGGCCAATCAAGGGTTTAACAAAAGCTAACCCTGAGCTAGCTCAGGTGAACTATAGAAGGCTATGTGGAAATGGGTTAAAATTATAAAAAGAAATATTAATTTAATGGAAAAATACAAATTTAATAAACAGTCTTCTGGTCTGGATCAAAACTTTTTGCATATGTTAGCCAAGCACCTTTTCTACCTTCACTTCTTTCTCTTTGCCTGCTTTCTCTTCCTAAGCGCTCAATCATAGTATTAGCCATGGTTGACTGATTGACATACAGTATAGATTTAAATGTAAATCTAGATGCAAGTCGTGTTTAGCAGGGTTTGGGTATATGACTTGATCAAAGAAGTTTTCTGGAGTATTTTGAGCCTCATTATGAAGTCATTTAAAATTCTGGTTAATTATAAAAGCAAGCTTGGCTGTTTTTATTGGCACAGCCTCTACCTCAGTACTTGCTTTGAAGTGTACCAGTTTGTGAACCCAGTCCTATATAAATATCAACTGAATAGATTTTATAAATGATTCCGGGTCGTTTCGGCCCTGAGTCGTTTCGGCCCTAGGGTCGTTTCGGCCGTGAGTCGTTTCGGCCTGAGTCGTTTCGGCCTGGGTCGTTTCGGCCTTTTTGAGGGGGTGGGTCGTTTCGGCCCATTTCATTTTTTTATGTGATTTAATCAAATTTCAGGGAAAACCTGTTGTCCGAAACTTGTTTTGAACATTATCTGTGCGATGTGTTCCCTAAAAATGATGATTTGCACTGTTTTAGAGTGGTAAAGACAAGTAGATATTATAGAATTAGTTCGCCCTGTCACGTCAGTCATTGATGTAAAGTTTTTCACCACAGTGTTTCCAGTTGGCATCATCGAGGAGATGTTATAGATAAAATACAGATCAAATGATAGTCAAATACAGTAAAACCTCTTTATTACGACCTTTTAACGAAGGTTAATTAATGGATTTATTTCTATAAGATAGAATTGAGTGAATGTAATGTAGAGATTTTACTGTTACTTAGATTTTTCTTAACACGCTGTAGGCGATAATCCTAAATTTTGCAGTGTGGATTCTGAGCATACAGCACGTTCTTTACTGATCTGGGTGCAAACTGCCAGACACTGCTATCGATATTGTTTGTAATTCCCTTTCAAAACACTTTTTAGCAGAATGTTACAATAGGCAGTGCTTCGAGATCTTTTTTAATCCTTCACAGTTGTTGATTTTATTGCATTTTTAGCTATAAAGTTTATCATAAAATGCCAAACACCGCAGACCTTGATAGCATGTTTATAAGCCCTCTGACCTGGGTCTACACTGTTTGTACAAAACACTTTTTCAAGTCACTATTAGCGTACTGTTAACTGAACCAATTTCCCCCTGAAACTTCTTAATTTCAATCCCAGCATCCAATTAAGACATAACAAATAACTACATCAATATATTTACTAACTATTGTTAAAACTTACGCTGGCCTGTTCTGTTCTGTTCTGCTACAGATGCCTACCTTTTCGATACACATCTGTATTGTTAGTCAATTAATGAAGGTGTCAACACGCGGTGTCTGCCTCATATACAGCGTACTTTGCCGACACACGGCGATTAGTGGTGACACGTGGCAAGTGATTAATTGCTTTAACACCCCGCTGTTACAGATTAACGCGTTTGTTATCCACTAAGATATGACACTTACTTGAATTACTCTATACTATTTTAGCTTTTTTTGATTATCAGAAATATTTTTCAGCATTATTGTTGGTATTGTTAAATAACTGGGGAAATAAAACGTTATATAATAATATATACTTATTTCAAATATACAAAAATGTCCACCAAACTCTTCTAAACTCCTCTAAAACATCACTCATAAATTACGTTTACCTCCACACCATAAGCCAATAATTTCGACTTCTGATTTGAATTCAACCAGCATTAGCATTATTTTGATGATGAAAAACAATATTTGACAAATTGTGGATTTATAAGAGTCGTCGTGTTACGTACATGCTACTTACGAGTGCCACTATATACAGTCAATCTTGTACCACACGCACGCTAATTAGAATATATTAATAGTAAGTATACTGGATTTATTTAATACGATCAAAACAGGACATAGTTTAAGTTTCTGCAATTTTCATATATACATGTACGTGTTTTCTTTCATTGTGCTCTATTACTACAAGATTTACTTTTTTCTTCATACTACATGTACATGTATTTAGTTCTTTAATCCAGTACCCCATACTTTGTTTCTGTCTTTAAATATAATCCTGAAGCGCACCTTAATGTGCATTTTTGCTTTACTTTCAGCCTTAGTTAACACATTTAACCCTATGGACGAGTATAATTGTAATTTACAAACAGTGCACCTGTGAAGATTACGCTTGTTCTATGCAAACAGTGAATAACCTGGCCAGAGCAGCTGGGCTCCTTCAGGAACCCTCTGATCAGGGTCTGCACTGTTTGTCATTTTGCAATTTATTGTTAAAATAAACACAAAATAGACAACTCGCCTAGACTTAATTGGATATGGGAATTGTCCATTAACAATGTCATGGGTGAATGAGTTAAACTATTCTCTACTTATTTATCTTAACACATACTCGGTTCGTGCCTTTATGCAAAATCGATGATGATTCAGGATAAGGGTGCTTTTAAAAGACATTACATCAATTCAATTTTATTACTATTTCTGTAAAATTAATTAAATTAAAATCTAGATCTACATATTGTATGTCAAATTTATCAGATCAGGGTCTCCTCTGTTCCACAGTGTGTTGATGAAGGAACGATCAGGATCTATACAGTATGTTGATGAAGGAACAATCAGTGTATACTCTGTTTTTACAGTATGTTGATGAAGGAACGATCAGGATGTATACAGTATGTTGATGAAGGAACAATCAGTGTATACTCTGTTTTTACAGTATGTTGATGAGGGAACGATCAGGGTCTACTCTGTTTTTACAGTATGTTGATGAGGGAACGAAGTTGTGCTTCATATGTAAATATAAATTACTGAAATAATAGGCCGAAACGACTCACCAAAATGGGCCGAGGCCGAAACGACCCACCAAATGGGCCGAAACGACCCACACCTAAAAACAGGCCGAAACGACCCAGGCCGAAACGACCCGGGCCGAAACGACTCAGGGCCGAAACGACCCGTTACCTTATAAATCATTAAATGTAACCAAAATCATCCTCTAAGTTTATATGACGCTGAATAGATTTAACCCAGAGTATCATTTGAATGATGAAAATTAAGTCACTTGCCTTGTTTTTCGAAGAATTATCCTCGATTGCTTCCTTTCATTTTAGTTCTTAGTGACTTCTTTCACCCAAACTTATGCAACTGTTGACATATTTTTTTTCAACGACTGGTTTCTGCGTTGGATTTGAGTTTTTGTTGCAGGACGGGCACCAATAAGTTCGACAAGCTAAAACACGGCTACCTCGTATGACCATCACGCGGCAAGTTAGAAAGATTACTCAAGTGAAACAGACATTTTTTGCCTTATTTCCCTTTTACTAAACTTAGCAACACAACAAACGCAATTTAATTAATTCAATTATAACCAGGTTCCAATGCAACAAATCACCTGAAACTTCAGAAGGTAGCTAAATCTAGCTCTAGGCTCCTTTGCAAATTGTCGTCTGCAAAATATATAAATCAACAAAAAGGAAGAAAAAAAAACAGCATCAGAAAGGCGTTTACGTCTTAGCTGAGGTAAGGTAGAGATTTACAGTCACAAGGCCGACCCTACCTAAGGCCGACCTTAATTTGTATAGTAGACCTATAGTCACAAGGCCGACCTTATGTTTATATAGCAATTAGGTTTTCACACCTCTTTTACCGGCATGTATTTGATGGTAGATAAAAAAGTAAAGATTTTTTTTTACAAATTAAGTCGTGCGCACGAGATAAAAATTAAAAAAAAAAAATGTTTGCATGTCACCTCAGTGCCACCGTATGGACGAGATAATATTAAGTTATATATTTAAACAACATGTTATATTTATACACATATAAGAGTTTACTTTTTTACACTAGATAAACATGAGCACCTCGTATTGTTATTGCACATAATTATCATGTATTATACAAACGATTTGTGCGTCGTTTTAAAATATTAATATAGAAATTTATGAACAATTTTGATTTAAAATATTCTCTAATAGAGTCCTCTGATTGATTTCAGCATTATTTGTACATTTTTTTTATTATAAATAGAGATTGTAATGATGCTCTTGGCATATGTCTGTGAGTGTATAGGCCTAATAATTATGATTATGTTGATGGAACAACACTGTGTGTTTTCATTACTGAATAAAGACACTTTAAATCTTGAATGTGTTCACGGTCTGCACTGTTGATCACTGGTTGACATTTTTAGTTCCCATGGCCTCGGAGCTGTAATTTCTCCATGCCATGGCTAATGGTTTGAAACGTCATTACTATTTGCATGTTTTGTCTGCAATGTATATTGCATCACTATAATGTGACGATTATGTGTAATTGTCGAACGATTAGGTGATCTTGGTTATATTTGCGATTGCCTAGAAAGTGAGAAGGATTGTTCCATAATTAAAGTTGTAATATATAAAATATATGTTATCTATACCCTGGGTAAAATTATTCTCTCTATTACGATCAATATAGTTTGTTACTTTCCCGACATTTGAAGCAGGTAATAGGTTAATATGTCGTAACAGAAAGGTTTTAATTTTCTTAAACATTGTAAAATGACAAACGGTGCAGACCCTGATCAGCGGACCCAATTAGGAGTCCTGTGATTAGGATATTCACTGCTTACATACAATGTTAAATAACTGTTATTAAATATCCAGTGGCGGTGCCTTATCATTTAAAAAATTAGGTTAAAAAGTTGATTAAGTGTATATTATATATTGTTTAAGATCCTGATATATTACTGATATAAGCTGGGTTAGTTAGATCAAAAGTGAAAGTTAATTTTCTAGCGCCACGTGCCATACTGATAATGTATTAATTTGTATTTATAAGTGTTGAAACGTGGAAGCCTAATGCTAACCCTTGCCCTAGGTAACATATATGATCAAATTGCTGGTAAGTTCGAAGCATTCCCGTGGTATAGGCTACACTGTTTCTGGTTAATTACCCATAAATACGGTAATGAAATTCTGCAATGACACTCATTTGCATCAAATATAAAGCGATTATGATCTGGGTATGAACAATAATTATGCGACGGTCTATCGATAATTGTCACCACGCGCCTAACATACCTGTAAAATAGGTGTGAAACCTAAATTGCTATGTAAAGATAAGGTCGGCCTTGTGACTATAGGTCTACTATACAAATTAAGGTCGGCCTTAGGTAGGGTCGGCCTTGTGACTATCAACCAAGGTAGATATATGCAAAACAACCAAAATATGTGATATATTAATTGTACCATCAAATAATTATTAAAATTTTATTGCGCATACATGTATGGACCTAATTTTCTCCCATGTGGGATAGGAATTTTCCCGATGTGGAATGACTCTATCCTCCATACCATGTGACGTCCTTTATTGGTTGCCCAGCTAACAACAAGGCGCTGCATGACGCGGGTAACTAAATGACGTCTATTCTTATGACGTTACTATAAACAACGTTGTGTTTTGGCGGAAAAAAGTGAACACAAACTGCAATTATTTCGTTATTTTTATCATGTTTAAACGATTAAATGGGAGAAAAAAATCCACCATTCGTTTAGTTGATGTAGGATAGGATTTTCTCCGCCTCGGGTCAGACATTTCCTATCCTACATCAACACTCATGGTGGATTCTTATAAAATCTTCGTACGGCCGAAAAAAACACCGGCTGCATGAGGCCAGTGTTTTAGCTTTGAAAAAAATCCGAAACTAGCCGAATGCTACTTCCGTTAAGGATCTGGGATCTGTCAAAAAATTATTGTGGATTTGCACCCTGTTTTCAAAGATCCCGGGGTAATAAACACCACCATGGGCTAGACACAACCTTCACGTATTACGGAGAGGACACGACATTATCGAAAAGGAGAGGAAAATGGATGAAAAAGCCAGCATATTGTTTAAATTGCTGGTATTTTGTGGTAACTATTTCTGATCTTTTCTTTTGGCTTTATTTTTGTAAACAAAACATTCACAAAAAATAATATAACTAAAGGTAAAATCTATGTACGGCCGAAAGCTGTTTCTACAAAGCATAGGAAAAGTTTATTCAATTTTTCAAGGGTAAGAAATGACAAAAAATAGGGTGCGAAAAGGCGAGTGTACGAAATGTCCCGTTGCCGCGAGAACAACACTGGTTCCTTGCCTCCGATATCGATCAAACATCCGGGGACCTGACTACACTGGCCGCCATTTTGGAATCGCCAGACTGACTACTCGATTCAATAATCCGGTGTGGCGTACCAATCACATGATAGGGAAATGTCTATCGGTATTAGCCCGTGTACTCAATCGTGTCCACCTAGTGCGCACAGGTAAATTATGTACGACTTTACTGAAATATTTCCATAGAGGAGAGCCTAATGAGCCGCCGCTACGGAATTCCCGAACGCTCGGTTGGTGGGTGAATTAGGTATTCCCTTGCCTGAAGTGAAATCGTGACAGAAAAAATTCACCGGTTATGAGAATTATTTTTTAATTCCTTCAACGCGTACGCATTATCTATAGGCGACCTGCGCAAAAAGCTGGCCTGTGGCCAGCTTTTTGTTTCGGCCGTACTAAGACAGTGCCGCAGATAAGAAATTGGTAAATAGGGTACTTCACTTCTTTCTTTCAAATTAATAGAGTGAAATGAAAAATAATAGAGTACCTGCTGATTTTTAACACTTGTATCGATGCATCACAGGGCTGATGGATGTATTGCATCTCAATATATTGCAAGCATCATAAATTTACCACTTAATTATTTAATACCAGTCGATACAGTCATCGGCGGGTAAGTACATCGCAATGCATCGATGGGATCTACTAAAACCCATGACGATTACAAAAGCTGGAACTTCCCATGACGGTTTAAAACTTGGTCAGTACCTAAAACTCGTGATGGTCAGTTTTCGTCACGGCTTTTTCATGTATGGTCCATCTTGCCACGGATTTTTCGGGATCCATGTGACAACGACCTATTTTAAGTAACAGCTTTGTGCTATTTTTAGTTGAACAATAGCCGTTACCAGACAACGTCATCAGGGCTGCCATAAGTTGATCATAAAAATCCTAAGTTTTCAATTTTTCAGACGCAATTTTACTAATCGTACCTTTACCCATAGTCTGTTTCTTGTTTTGAAGACACATGACTGCCTAAAACAGGTTAAAATTAAAGCAGAATGCGCCTTAAGGCACATTCTGTTTTACTTTAGCCTGTTTTAAGCTATGATGCGCTAGGATAAAAATCCGAAAAAATCCGGAGAAATGGCAGCCCTGCGTCATGGGTTTTAGTAAGTACATTAAAGATCTAGATCTACATGTACAAACAACCTTCAGGGTTTAAAACTTGAACATTACATAAAACCTGTGACGGTCAGTTTTCGTCATGGCTTTTTCATGTATGGTCAATCTCGTCACGGGTTTTTTCGGGATCCTTCGTTGTGACAAGGACCTATTTTCAGTTAAATAACAGCATTGTGCTATTTTTAGTTAATACTAAAGTAAAGCAATCAAAGAGAATCTTAATACCAAATAAAGCAATCAACGAGAAAATCATAAGTCAATTACTGTAAAATTTCTAATTTCAAATTCACAAAGTCTTTAAAGTACTTCAGGTATGTTCACTAAACACAAATAAACACCACCGTTGCACAAAAGTTTTAAAGTAAATAAACTTATCACAAATTATCCCTAATTCAAACTAGGTGCTCTTATTATACAAGCACGGTAAGTGTATTATGTATGTCAGGTGAACTAAACTAATAGAATACTAAAGAGTAAAGTACAAACTAAATAGTGTATACCAATAGCAAAATAAAAAAAATTAAAATAGTAGGGTACGCTTATTGACTAAGTACGGTAAACAAATTTTGCTCCGGGGTGCGCTGATTACAAAGTCATTGTTTACGGTAACAACAACAACGCGACTTTCGGATCCGACAATAATCTGTACACAACTTCCAACAAGTCCATAGAAATAAATAAAGCAAGTATCTTGCTCAATGTATTTCAAATAAAAATTTACTTGATTGAAACAAATTTTTATGTTTTTTCCCAACTTGCGGGTTTAACCGAACCAAACCGACAATTTATTTTAATTCAATATTATTATTTTTTCAAACTAATTTCAGTTTAATAATCTGAACTGCTAATAGATAGGCTTGTGTCTTTATCTAAGAGAAAATTAAATGATAGCTGAAACAGAAACTTAAATTATTATTTTTATATCAAGTCAAGTCACAAAAGAACAGAACAGAACAAAACTTTATTTCATCTCAGGCATGGTTACATGCAGCATGAGGTAAAGCATATAAACAAGATGAATATAAACAATGGTACCTAGCATGGCTTATTCAGAGTCTGAGTATTTCAGTATTTGGTGACGAACAATGTAGAGCCAGACCCTATGCAAAGAATAATCGTTTATGGTCTGGTTCAACAATATTCGTCTTGTGGTTGATAAAACTGATAGTTGGTAAATGATGGTGGGGGGGGTCTAAATATTATTAAATGGAAATAGATACATTTTCGGAATACAGTGTTCATATAAGATTTTATGCAGACGATGAAGACCCGGATCAGTGTGTTCACAATTGAACTCCCTGGTCAAGGTCTAAACCGTCTGTCATTATGCAATTCATCGACCAGGAGTAATCCAAGATAGTATAATAACAACATACAATAAAAAGAATTATGAAGATTTAAACTGTCCATATGCTGGATATTCAGAGAGGGGAAAGTGAATGTTATGGTTATCAGATTATTACTATTATGATTTTCTTATATATATACATAAAACAATTTTAAGTGTCGAAAAGTAGATCTACTCGTGCAAATAGTTTGGATTCCGACAAAGCTCCACATGGGCCTATCTAGGATCCAAACTATTTGCGTGTCAGGTACAGTTTAATACTAACTTTTATATATAACCTTGCGTTAACCCATTCCCCCATAAATACGCCGTTTTACACCTTTAGTCCATTCCTAGACTGAAGGAAATAGTTTTACTTTTCACAGTCAAGAATATGTGTCATAAGAAATTTCTTTTTATTTTCTAGCAGATGGTAGATCTAGCTCAAAGCAGGATGAAAGTAAAGCAGAATGCGCCTTAAGGCACATTCACCTTCACCTTCAAACCGCTTTAAGTAGTCACCTATATACACTACTAGAAACCGGCTATGGGGTAATGGGTTTAACAAAGTGAAAAATGTACAGTGTGTTTTCTGCTATACTAACATGACGACTAACATAAAACCTTGGGACATTTTACATTCCAATTCGCGTCATAAACTGATATTGTGACGTCACAGTTAGTTGGTGACATCATGACTGCAAAGTTTGGACCCATACTAGACATATAAATAGTAGTCATGTGACCACCTACAAAATTACGTCATGCAACACATCATCATGTATATTGATGACGTATTGCATCGTTCATTAACCCATTACCTTATAACCTGTTTCTATTTTTGAAGACAGATGACCACTTAAAGCAGGTTGAAAGTATTGCAGAATGTGCCTTAAGGCACATTCTGCTTTACTTTAAACCTGCTTTAAGCCATACTCTGCTATAGTATAGAAAATATTTCTTATGATTTTTATTTGTGACAGTATAAATTGTAACTATTTTCTTCAGTAGAGGAATTAATTAAAGGCGTAAAAAAGCGTATTTATGGGGTAATGGGTTAAAATATAAACTGTTATTATTATGTGCAGGGCTGCCATAAGTTGATCTTTAAAAAATCTTAAAATTTCAAGTTTTTCTATTTTCAAGCATGATTGCTTGAAGCAGGTTGAAAGTAAAGTAGAATGTTCCTTAAGGCACATTCTGCTTTACTCTAAATCCGCTTCAAGCTACATTCTGCTAGGGCAAAAGTCCAAAGATTTCGGAAAAAATCCGGAGAAATGGTAGCCCTGTTAGTGGTTATCTTATCTTTTCTTCATACATTATAAAATGACAAACGGTGCAGGCCCTGATCAGAGGACTCCGTTAGGAGTCCTGTGGTCTGGGTCTTCACTATTTTCATAGGACAAGTGTACATTTAACATGTACACTTTTCAAATGCTAAGATACGTTTCTTTACAATATCCTCTATTTACCAAATGAGTTCTCTCTTTAAATAAAGTCTTAATTATTATTATTATTATTATCATTATTATTATTATTATAATTATTATTATACAAGACCTATGCGTATGTATCGATGATGCTTAGCGTACAACCTTCTTAATCAACACGGAGACAAACTGACTAAATAAATGAAGGTTTGGATTTAGGATGTGAGATTGAAAATACATGTACGTTGAAATGGGACTGGCGTATGTGCTATCAGTGGGGCAATTATTTCTCTTTCACACGAGAAGTGATCGCAAGCAAATAAATAGTGATTTTCGTCACCAATTTGGTTTCTATTACACAGTCTACATAGTCTGTCAGTCATAGCCAAAATTCAAGTCGCAATGTCATATCAAGTCATATCAAGTCACAATGCTCAAATTTCACCAAAATGGACATTTTTCGTAGGAAATTCAATAGAAATCACTATATGATGCTGAATAAACCAAAATAGACCAACCAGAAACTTATAAACTGCTTAAGCAAAGAATAAAATGGAATTCCTGAAAAAAACGCCGTCTGCTACTATTATGTGGACACACAAAAAGATGTTTTACAAGAAAATTTTCAACCGAAATTTGGAAATTATTCAAATATAGGATCCAGATTTTAATGAGCTGTAATATGATCTTAATATTTTGGGACTTTATCTGTATAAAACTGAAATAGCAGCAAATGTCTCAAAGTTAATAGTGAAAATAGATTGAGAAATTAGCTATGCTGAAAATCAAAGAGATTCACCACCAGACCTTCACCAAATTTAGTAGTTAACTGAAAATGTGAAACGCCTTTCTTACTTTACAATGTAGCTCACTATTTTATAGTGAAAATATGAGAAACTGCAGTATTTCTACAAAAGAAAGCTGATGACATGTACAAATAAATTAGGATTTATAAACAAGGAAATTACTGCAATTTTCATATAGTTCTGAGTTCATAGAAAAATTCTACTCACACTCCCTTATGCAACTGTAAATCTATTCTTTAAACCCCCAATGTCATTGTCCTTGATGCTAGCACTGATGATGATCTGTCCAAACACTCCTGAAGCTGTCAACACACGTTGGGCTGTAGCCTCTAAGCTCTGCGGGTCCATTATAGCAAGACAAAGCCAGAAGTAGGTTGTATCTTCATTCATGATGTGACATGTCAATAGATGATGATAATGGATATGGGATGATATATACAATACACACAGTCTCAACTCAACTCAACTGCTAGTTGACAACCAACTGCAATCTGAAAGTAATAATGAATACATGAGTAATCATGCCAAATAATTCTAAACCCTGCTGGCATGAAAATAAAACATGACACATGGTAATAACAATAACATGTAAATAAACGCCTTACTAATCCTTATGAAAAAGGGCATGAAACACTATGGGGTAAAAATATAAAGATATGTGGTTGCTAACAGCATAACATGCTGTTATGTTATGGTTGCAAGCACATAATAACAAACTATTGCTTCCTAAATGCAGGTCTGGTAATGGGGCTTTACAGTACAAACTATTTAACAAATACACAATTCTCCACCCACTTACTAGTTTATGGAACTAAACACAGTTACCACTCCTCCACAACTCTGCCAACTCACACACTCACTGTAGGTGCTTAAACTGCAAATAATGTTATTCTGGTTACCGGTAGTCAAATATCATAAACCGAAGGTACAGAAATGACAATTGCTGCTATTTCGATTCGCGAAAATACATTACGCTACAGACAAGCCGGAGGGAAATAACTTCACTACGCCTTGAAAACAATAAAGCAGAAGCTCATTACAACCTGTGCCAATTCGTTGCTTATTCATAGTAACGATACAAACCTGTATTTGACTTTATAAATGTATTAAAATATATCAAATGTGTTTTCTTCTGAGATGTTTCCCTCTCAAATCTAATCATACAACTGAATATCGTGCGAAATGACATCAAAGAGCTAAAGAGTTACCGAACTTGGATTAAAATGAGTGAAAAGATAAAACTACCGAAATGACCAAAAACACAACCTGGTCACACACTCCCCCTCTTTCTGAAGACGTGGGCCAGGCCGGCCCAAGATGACCTGGAAGGCTTTAGCAGAAAGAGACAGACGGGAGTGGAAACTCTCTAAAGTCGACCCTGGTGAAAGGGATGTATGGAGATCCAATGTGAGATCCGCTATGCGTGCAGTTAGCCAGCTGCCTGGAAGGGGGGCCACTGATGTGGACGACACTCCCACTCCTGCACGTTAATATAAATACCGATGATGATGATGATGATAATGAATAGCCGTTACCAGACAACGTCACAGGTTTTAGTACGTATGTTCAAGATCTAGATCTACATTGACAAACAACTGTCACGGGTTTTCACAAAGTTATGCTGAGATGTATTAATTCTTGAATTGGAGACAGAATACAAACAAACCTAATAGATGACAAAGGCTATGAGTTGTTATTAAAAATGACATGTATTTTCATCTATAAATATATTATTGTTCGATGCACATGTTTACTTATCAATAAACTATTTTCTTCGTTTATTCATACATTTCTTACAAAAGTAAGGAATGTCTCCCTCTGGGATATTGTCCTTGAAAAGTCCTTCGTATGCGGGATGGTACCAGACTTTACATCTGTCACAAATAACATATTGTCCATCTTCTGGCATTGTGCACGAACAAAATACCTTCAAGTAGCAGGAATATCTGAAAGCCTTGGCTGGTGAGCGTGTACCTGCGGGGAATGAGGAGATCTCATTGGCTTCAAAGCAGTTTATCAAATGCCCACGCATTAATTGTGGGTCGTACTCCTGCGTTGTTGGGTCAATACTGAATGCCTCTGATGTTGCATTCGCTATTGCAAACAACCCACAGTTGTCAGAATTTTGCTGAAATGCACAGTCCATGAACTTCAGAAGAATTTTATCATTCTTCTTTAGTTGAAGGCATTTGCGCATTAGACAACAAACGACCTCTTATACAGTGAATTTCATGGACGTGAAAGATGAATCAAAAACTTTTACCTCTGATTTTGTTTTTATTTTCATGTTCGAAAGTGTGAGCCAATGAGACCCCCCCCCCCCCCCCCCCCCCCCCTTCCCCTTCTGAGGATCTTTGTCAATAGTCTTATACAATTTTTAAGGAAGATATCCTTGGCTTTGTAGATTGGAATCATAATTATTATTCTTTCCAAGAAGATGAATAAATCAAAAGATGTATAGAGGAATATGTGGGGTAGTGAGTTTAAATCCAACTCATATTTTCTCAACAAAAGTAACTATAGATATATTCATTCTTTGCCCCATTGTATATGTTTGTACTGTATGTCATCATATATGTTACATGCAAAAAATAATATAAAAATGCTTTACAAGCTAATTAATGTGTATGCATACTATGCTGTACGGTGTGTTGAGGATGGCAAAGTCCCCGACCTTTGCACACCTACCGTATTACGGGGATAATAAAAGAACACTTGGCTTTACTTTTGTCCTGCAGGAAGTATTGCACAGTCTTTAGCTCTTTGCATGCTAGCGGCGGATATTTCCACCACAGTGATTGCCTTTGCAAACAGTTTGGATCCAGATGAGATGCCGCATAATGCGGCATCTCATCAGGATCCAAACTGTTTGACATTCTGATCCTGTTTAGAAAAGAAATTCTATTTTTAGAACTGTAGCGGACAACAATTGTTGCAGACGAAAAAAAGTACCCAGCATGCAAAGAGTTAGAGATCACTTTTTGAGTGTTTCTTTATTGAATGGCCACTGTACACAGGTTTACTGTAATACATTGGGCATAATGATATAACTTTACAATTTTATATTATAGGTATATTCCATAATGCTAGAGCAGTCCTTACTCCAGAACTGTTTTTAAAGAAAACAGATCCATGCACAGCCTCTGCAGTATTTGAATGGAAGATGACGGGTAGTACTAAGGAAAGTGCCAACAACAGAAACTGCAGCGTGAATCATGGGCCCTCAAAATCTTTCATTGATGGTCAGATAACCAGTAGGCTTTTCCCCAATATGTCATTCACGGGAAGATTCACACTGAATCAGTTGCAATCTGGAGAGTCTTACTCTTTACAAATAACATGTGGGAAGACAAAGTCAGATGTCATCCAAGTGAAGATAAATGGTATGTGTCTACTATGTTCATTTGTGTATGCCCCTGTATGACAAAATCAAGAGCATATTGTTATACCCCTGGCATCAATAGATGCGGAGGCATATAGTAATTGTCTTGTCTGTCCGTCAGTGCATGCGTTTGTGTGTGCGTCCGTCCGTAGCAAGGTTAAGTTGATTTTACAATTTCGTCTAGCATCAACACTGCTTACCCAAATGCTTGGATACTTATACAGTTGTTGCCTCGGACCATTCGCTATCCACCAATACCACCAAACTTTGATTTTGACCTTGACCTAATTTGGATTTAGAAAAGATTTAATATATATTGTCAAGGATGCCACTGGGGGCATAAGCGCTTATTGAATGTGCAGTCTTGTTTTTGGTCTGTCTGTCTGTTGTCTGTCTGTCTGTACACAACTGTAACGTTGGCCATAACATTGGAAAACATGTGATGTAGACTTCATAATTGACATGTGTCCTAAACTTAGGAACCTCATGAGCTCAGTACCAGTTACCATAGGTCATGTCCCATAAAATTCAAGGTCATTTAGAGGTCAATAGGCTAAATTTAAATTGGCCAGAATTTTGGAACTACATAAGTACATGAAATATTTGACATGTGTACTCAACTCATAAAGCTTTTGAGCTTATTAGAAGTTTGATCATGTCCAACAAACATCAAGGTCATTTCAAGGTCAAATAATCACAATTTAAAAAGTTAGCAATGGCCATGACTTACAGGTGATAAAGACTTCATAATTGACATGTGTACTCAACTCAATTCTAAATGCTCTTAAGTTCAGTTCATTGTTCTAATGTCCAACAAGGTCAAGGCCATTTTGAGGCCAAATAGGATGAAAATAACATTGGCAATAACTGAGTTTGTTCTCTGGTATTTGATTGGTCAGATTTGAGCCTAGGCTCAAATCTGACCAATCAAATGCTTGAGAATGATTTCAGACTCAACTGCCTTAAGTTACTTTCTGCTTTTCTTCCAATCTGCTTTAAGTTGTGACCTTAGTTCAAATCTAGAAACAGGCTATTTGGTAATGGGTAAAGGTGCATTCTGCTTTACTTTCAGTCTGCTGTAAGCTACCATCTACTAGGATATAGAATGTATTTCTTTCGTGCATATTCACGACTGTATAAATTGGAACTATTTACTTCAGCGAACTTAGAGGGAATAAATGAAAGACCTGTGCAAAAAAGCATATTTTTAGTGAAATAGGTTATGGCAAAACACAATTAAAGTAGAAAGCTGCTTATCTTAAATGTGAAAGAACTTTAATGCTTTATCAGTTGGATACAGGCAACTTATAATACACATCACAGGGGACTTGTAACTTTGGTAAACCCATTGAACTTCGTGATACATATAAACCATATACCTGTGAAGAGTACACTTGTACTATGTAAACAGTTTAGACTCAGATCAGAGGACTCCGATTTGAACCATCTGATCAGGATCTGCACTGTACATAGTCATTTTGCTGTATAAAAACTATTACAAGTACATTTGTAGTCAAAAGTAAAATAGAACTTCTTGGAAACTTGAATTGTCCGGAGCTCCAGATAAGAGGAGTATTTCAAAAACTAAATTTTTTATTTCTGCATTAAACCCTTTGGTGTTGCTACTCATTAGAATCGTCTCTTCGAGACGATTCTAATGAGTAGTATCATTATAGGATTTAGTGCTGAAAAGAGAGTAAATACTGGATTTGTTCAGTTTACCCCTCTTATCTGGAGCCTTGATAATTCATTTGATGTTGCAGAGATGAATGGGTGAAGTGTACTGCTAATCTGTTATTTGTACTATTTAGTTGATGACTCTAGTTTCATTTGTTTCAGTTGATGACTGTGTGATTGAATACAAAGAGCCATCATCGTTGTTAAGTGGTAAAGACTCTTTACTAGGCATTGTGTTTGGCCTCTTTGGATTCCTCATTATTCTAGTGACAGCCTTTATAGTCTTTAGGAAATACAGACAGAGGAGAAGACTGGAAAGAATACACAGATATCTCGGGTAAGTAGTTTGCACAGGGGCAGTTCAGGAGCCCCCTTAGGAAATGCCTTACAAAAAAACCGGTCGTAAGTACATCTTATTTCTGATTTCTTCATCAAACCCTGTCTTGTGACATCTCTTTGGAATCATCTTTTCAAGATGATTCCAAAGGGATGTCACAAGACAAGATTAGATTGAGAAATAAATAATTGAGATTTTTAGAAGCTTACTTACACAATATTTGTTGTACGACACTTGGTAAGACAGGCCCCAGTGCTCCAGATAAGAGGAAAGAAAATGCACAAATACAATATTCTCTCACTCATGTCAGCACAAAACAATATGGAAGTTTCCAATCTAATCTAAATTATAAAACACTCACCATATTAATTTGAATATAAATTGTTTATGATCATATGCAAATGAGAGCTGCACATAGATATACTGTTTTTAGCTCACCTGGCACAAAGTGCCATGGTGAGCTATTTTGATCGTGCTGTGTCCGTCGTCGTCCGTCCGTTCGTTCGTCCGTCGTCAACAGTTTCTTAAAACGACATCTTCTCCTAAACTGCTGTAAGGATTTTTACCAAACTTGGCAGGAATGATCCTTATATGGTTCTCTTTGAAAGTTGTTCAAAAAGTTTCGATCCGTTGCATATCTAGGTCACAAGAGCTAAAAATAGATTGTTTCATTAAAAACTTTAAAAATCTTCTTGTCTGAAACCACAGTACCCTGAGCTTAGAAAATGGCACAAAGTATCATCTACAGGTCCTCTATCAAGATTGTTCAAATTATGTCCCTGGGGTAAAAAATGACCCCGCCCCAGGGGTCACAAATTTACATAGAGTTATATAATGAAATCTTCAAACATCTTCTCTGAAATTAATATGGCCAGAGCTTTGATATGTGGTGTGGTGACACTTCTAGAGGACCTTTACCAATATTGTTCAAACTGTTTCGGTCTGTTGCATATCTAGGTCACAGGAGCTAAAAATAGATTTTTTTCAATAAAAACTTAAAAAATCTTCTTGTCTGAAACCACAGTACCCTGATCTTAGATATTTGGCACAAAGCATCATCTACAGGTCCTCTATCAAAGTTGTTCAATTATGTCCCTGGGGTCAAAAATTATCTCGCCCAAGGGGGTCACAAATTTACATAGAGTTATATTGTGAAATCTTTTTCTCTGAAACTAATATGGCCAGAGCTTTGATATTTGGTGTGGTGACACTTCTAGAGGACCTTTACCAATATTGTTCAAACTGTTCCGGTCCATTGCATATCTAGGTCACAGGAGCTAAAAATAGATATTTTTCAATTAAAACTAAAATCTTCTTGTCTGCATCATAATGAAGCCACAGTACCCTGAGCTTAGCTATTTGATACAAACAATCAAATGCAGGTCCTCTATCAAGATTGTTCAAATTATGTCCCTGGGTCAAAAATGACACTGCCCCAGGGGTCACAAATTTACAAATAGAGTTATATAGTGAAATCTTCAAACAGCTTCTTCTCTGAAACTAATATGGCCAGAGCTTTGATATTTGGCATGGTGTCACTTTAAGAGAACCTTTACCAATATTGTTCAAATTGTTCCGGTCCGTTGCATATCTAGGTCACAGGAGCAAGAAATAGATTCTTTCAATGAATCCTTCAAAAAAAATCTTGTCATACACTACAGTACCCTGAGCTTAGAATTTTGGCACACAGCATCATCTGCTCAGCTTTCCAAGATATTTTACATTTACATCAAATGTTCCAGGTGAGCGATTTAGAGCCGTATACGGCTCTTGTTTACACATATAACCTATAATATAAGATTGCCATACTGCCAGCTAAGACTTTTAACCCTTCTTTCTCCCAAGAGCCGACTTAGAGCCCCCTTTAGCTACTCCTTTGCTGAACCCATTACTCAGATGCTCAGCAAACACATTTGATGTATTCTTCTAGTGAAGAAAATACTGTATATTTCAAATTCAAGCAGTCATAAGAAATATTTTCTATATTTTAGCTGATGATAGCTTTTCTTTTTAAAGCAGGCTGAAAGTTAAGCAGAATGTGCCTTAAAGGGGCATTCTGTTTTACTTTCAAGCTGCTTTAAGTGGTCACCTGTCTTCAAAAATAGATACAGTGTATGGAGTAAAGAGGTAAGTGCCAGAACAAATGAACATTCATTGATAGTATGTGAATAAAACAATACAGATGGCAGCTTTTTCAAGATGATGGTAAAGCAGAAAGCTCATCTAGGAGTTTCTGGTTTACTTAAATCATGCGTTAACCCTTTCCTCCCTGAAACCTAAAATGGACAGTTCTAATTTTCAATTTAGTATTATCCATTTTTGACTTTTTCGGATTGATATTTACAGTTATGTGTCAAAATGACAAACAGTGTAGACCCTGATCAGAGGGCTCCTTAAGGAGCCCTCTGATCAGGGTCAAAACTGTTTGCATAGGAAAAGGGTATTTCTCACAGGTATGCTGTTTGCAAATAATGTATATATGCTTGACTAGGGTTCAAAGAGTTAAGCAATCATCTGCCTGAAACACTGTAACAGATGATATGCACATCTTGATTTGGAGCGAAAGGTTAACACAAGTTAGAATGTGTGCTATTTTTGTATTTTCAGATCTTCTATGATAGATCCCTTTGATAACCTACAGTTGCAAATAGACAACAGTAATGTTGGTGGGAGTGTTAGTGAGAGACTGATGGGGTCAACTGACAGTTTAACGTGACCTACACCTTCCAAGATTTCAGTAGCTTTATTGATCTTTTTAGATTTTGTGCACAGTTTGCTATACATGTAAGTGGCTATAAAATAGCTACACATGGAATTTTATGAGTCATATTTAGACAGGGCTCCAGATAAGAAGGAGTAACCTGAACAAATCCATTATTTTTTCACTCATTCTAGCACCAAATCATAGTAGTGACACCATACGGCATAGGGTTTAATGCAGATGTAATTATTTTAAATTTCAAAATACTCCTCTTATCTGGATCTATGCTATGAGGAAACTGCAAATTAAAATTTGATGTGGGTCTGTACAAACTGCAATAACAATGCATAAAATATTATTGATGTAACAGAGAAGACCTTGTTCAGACATTTTCCCCATGACCTGGTTCATGCAGGGTGTCTCATAGAGTGTTTATTATTTGTTTTGATACTTTTGTATGTGCTATAACCTTTCTCTTATGGGTTTTGGTTAGTGTTTTAGACAGATGTCTACTTAAAGCAGACTCGAAGTAAAGCAGAAAGCACCTAAAAAAACTTTCTGCTTTACTTTGAGTCTGCTTTAACCCTTTACCCAATGGCCTGTTTTTAACATTAAAGACAGGTGATCACTTAAATCAGGTTGAAAGTAAAGCAGAATGTGCCTTAAGGCACATTCTGCTTTACTTTCAGCCTGATTTAAACTAACATCTGCTAGGCTATATAAAAATATTTGTTCTGGTTAAATGTTCATGAGGGTATAAACTGGAACTATTTTCTTCAGAGGAGGAATAAATTCAATAGGCTAAAAGTCGCTTCTATTGGGGAAAGGGTTAAGCATGCACCTTTCAATATGATCATACAGACTAGAAGCCTTGAGAAAAATTCTTTGAGGAATAGGTTCAGGCATTTGAAAGTATTTGCTATATGAGGGAAAAGGTTAACCCTTTACCCCATAGCCTGTTTCTAGTTGTGAAGACAAGTGACCACTTAAAGCAGGTTGAAAGAATAGCAGAATGCACCTTAACCCTTTCCCTTATAGAAGCGACTTTTAGCACATTCATTTTATTCATCCACTGCAGAAAATAGTTCTAAATTATACCGAAATGAATATGTGTCATATTAAATTCTTTCCTTATTCTAGCATTTACAGCGCTCCCTCTCTACAACGACACCCAATGGGAGACAACAAATATGTGCGTTGTTCGGAGGGAGTCGTTATAGAGAGGGAAATTGGTTAACAGTTGCAAACAGCTCGAATCCAGATCAGACACGGCGTCTGATCTGGATTCAAGCTGTTTGTCATTTGTCATTATGTTTTCTTCTGTCAAAATGTCATTTATATAAGGAAAACAGCAGACAACAATTTTAGGTAGATGATGATGCCTCAGTGCAAGCATAAAACATAATTTTCGTGGGAACAGCGGCGAATGTCGTTGTAAGGAGGGAGTCGTTGTTCAGAGGGCCGTTGTAGAGAGGGAACGCTGTAATAGCTTAAAGCAGGCTGAAAGTAAAGCAGAATGTGCCTTAGGGCGCATTCTGCTTTACTTTCAACCTGCTTTAAGTAGTCACATATCTTCAATACTAGAAACAATGCTATCAGGTAAAGGGTTAAGGCACATTCTGCTTTACTTTCAACCTGCTTTGAGCTATCATCCTCTAGGATTTAGGAAATATTTATTATGGTATATGCTCATGACTGTATAAATTGGAACTTGTTTTCTACAGAGGAAGAATAAATTAAATGCGCAAAAAGGCGCTTCTATAAGGGAAAGGGTTAAGTAGAACTCAATGTGAACTTACCAGATGCCAAGTAGTACCAGTAGAGTTTATTATTGCTGTGATTTTTGTAAAGACAACACCACTTACTATCAGGAGAAGACCCGGGTGCTGCAGTTTCTGCTTAATGCTTTGTATTCCATGTAGTGATTGTGTAAAATTATTTTAAATGATTTTGTTTTTCTTTTTTGTAAGACACCTGATGATTTTTTATGTGGATCTATGTGTATATGTAAATAGATGTGCATGTTTTGCAGACAGGCCATTATGTTAACTCACATAGAATATGCCAATAATTTATAATTAAGATTTAATTTTACCAAAAATTGACACTACGTAATGGTGGATTTAAAAGTAGACGGTGCTTTAATGATTTAGTTACGATTAGTTTCAGTACAAGCCAACCTTGTTCTAAGTGCCTTTGGTTTTTGTGTAATATATAGTGTACATGCTGCACATACACTTCTTCTGTCATGGTTTAAGGCTTTATGGACACAGACAAGCTATATATTGTAGGCCCTGCTGTTATGACCTTTTAACCCTTTACCCCATAGCCTGTTTCTAGTTTGAAAATGGGTGACTACTTAAAGCAGGTTGAAAGTAAAGCAGGATGCTCCTTAAAGCACATTCTGCTTTACTTTCAGCCTGCTTTAAGCCACCATCTGCTAAAATATAGAAAATATTTCTTATCATCTGACTCTTTTTTTTCAGTTAAATAAATTACAGGCGTAAAAAGGTGTATTTATTGGGGAAATGTGTTAACCCTCTCCTCCATAGATACTCATGTTTATGCCTTAAGGTTTTTCCTCAATTTAAGAAAATAGTTCCAATTTATACAGTAATGAATATGGATATCAAGAAATATGTTCTATAGTCTATTAGATAGTTGCTTAAAGCAGACTGAAAGCAAAGCAGAATGTGCCTAGAAGGCACATTCTGTTTTACTTTCAGTCTGCTTTAAGTGGTCATCTTTCTTCAAACTAAAAACAGGCTATGGAGTAGTTTCAAGAAAGCATTCTTTTTGGGTGTTAAAGTAAAACGATTGCTTAAAGCAGGTTAAAAGTAATGCAATAAAAACCTCTCAATGAGCATTCTGCTTAGCTTTAATGAAGCTTTAAGCAGTCACGTGGCTTAGCTGTACCATGAATGAGTCTTATTTTGGAGTGGTTGTAATAGCAACTTTGCTGTACTAATTTGTTGCATTCTTAACTCTTTCAACACTAACTAACTCTTGTGGCTTATTAAGTTCCCGATATATTAAGTTACCAAAACATTAACCAGACTACTTGGAATTCAAGGTAGTGTAATAAATACTGCTCTAATTAGCAAACAATGTAGACCCTGATCAGAGGGCTCCTATAGAAGCCCTCTGATCAGGGTCTACACTGTTTGCAAATGTTATGAGTATATTTCAAACAGTTCCATGGAGTTCAAAGAGTTAAACTATACCAAAAAATACAAGCTTTACATTTGTGTTTGTGTCTACGACTTTTATTATGTCTTTGATACTTTCTATTTCCTAACACAAGTAGGAATACTTCTGGGGCCCGTTTCATTAACCTTTGTACGATAAATGTTGTTGTAAGTCAAATCTGTAAAATGCATTTAATTTCACTATCTAATCATGTCTTGTGACATCTCTTTGGAATCGTCTTGAAAAGACGATTCCAAAGAGATGTTACAAGACAGGATTAGGTGGAGAAATAAATAATGATTGAGGCTTTTATAATCTGACTTTCGACAACATTTGTCGTACAACGTTTTATGAAACGGACCCTTGTTCTACATTATGGAAGAATTCATTATCAAATTGATGGAGCATTTCATGATTCCTGTTGGACCACTTAGCTTAAAAGTAAAAAAAAAAACACAACAAAAAAACTTAGCAATGCAAACAGTCAATACCCTGATAAGATGCCATGCTTTATGGTATGTCATCTTGGTCTACACTAATTGCCATTGTTCTCTTTGCAAGGCTAGGCATAAACCATTGATATTTCATATTTTGTAGTGAGGTCAGATATATATTTATTTGTGATAGGTGTATTTTTACTGTTGTTACTGAGTCTAGTTGAAAACAGCAATAATTGTTGGTGAGTCTGAATTTTTCTATGAATTATATGGATTTATTTCATGAAACGATCAGGGGCCCGTTTTACGAAACGTCGTACGACAAAAACGGTCGTAGGTCAAAATATTAAAATAAGTATAATTTATTATTTGTCCGTCTAATCCAGTCTTGTGACATCTCTTTGGAATCGTCTTGAAAAGACGATTCCAAAGAGTTGTCACAAGACAGTGTTAGAAAGAGAAATAAATAACAATTGATAATTTTAGAATGTGACTTACGACCGCTTTTGTCGTACGGCATTTCATAAAACAGGCCCATATCTGCAAAGCTGCTTTTAAGTGAATATGCAATGTGTTGTTAAACAGTTCTTATGCAGCCAGTCTAAATATGTATTTACTATTAGCAGTATTTCATAACAATAACAGTTTAACCTTTTACTTGATGCTTTAACTTCTTCTTCCACTGAAGAAAATACACATGTAGTTCCAGTTTATACAGTCATGAGTTTGGATCATAGGAAATATTCTCTATAGTCTAGCAGATGGTAGCTGAAAGCAGGCTGAAAGTAAAGCATAAGGCCCCTTTCAGCCTGCTTAAAGTGTTTTCCTGTCTTGAAAACTAGAATCAGGGTATGGGGTAAAGGGTTAAAAATGTTAATTGACTGAATGGCTGCATAGTACAAGTATTACAAAACAAGGCGATAAAGATAGATCATTCATTGAATAAACACGTGTTAGGTTTTATGCTCATGAACCTACCTTAAAACTTGTGTTTAACCCATTACCCATAGCCTGTTTCTAGTTTTGAAAATAGGTGACCACTTAAAGCAGGTTGAAAGTAAAGCCGAATGCGCCATCAGGTGAATTCTGGTTTACTTTCAGTCTGCTTTAAGCTTTTATCTGCTAGGACATAGAAAATATTTCTTATGATACATAATCATAACTGTATAAAAGGGAACTATTTTCTGCATCATAGGAATAAATTATAGTCGTAAAAAGGCGTATTTATGGGAGAATGTGTTTAACAGCACATAAACTTACAAGATCAGAATTCTCTCATGTTGAAAGTGGGACATCATATTGAATTCATTGCCATATCATATGCTAAGGGGACACAAACAGATATATTATGATTAATGAAATTGTGATTATATGTACAGAATGTACATGGTTCTTCTCTTGCTATAAGCAGATATTGTTATGTTTTACAAACTGTTGGATCTGGATGAGATGCTGAGAATCATGGCATTTCATTTGGATCAAAACTCAAATAAGGTTTTAGTTGCAAACAGTGGTTCATGTCATTAATTTTGGTGTTTTAACTGAGAAAAGCAGAATCCAGAAAAGAAACTTAATTGAAAAAATACAGATATTTTTACTTGTACAAATAAATTGCATACATTTGAAACTTCCCCTCCGAAACCCTTTATTACTAATTAGTTAAGTTAAAAGTAATGCATAAAATTTCTATTACATTACATTTATCCAAAATAAAGGTGCCACTGATCCTATAGAAAGTCGATGTACCTTCTTACCTATTGGCATTTAATACATTTTATCATTGATTTTTTTTTAGTTTTTTTTTTTACATAAGTATAAAGAAGAAAGACTTCTAGATATTATAAAGTTATTGAGTTCATTATGAAGTTAAGAATCTTAGAAGACACTTCAAACATTGATATTCCTCCTGAATTAAGGGGTTTAAATTATTTTCTGTCCAGTCTATTTATGCCTATTTAGGGCTCTTTTCTGCAATATATTGTTACATGTAAATAACAAACAATGCAGACCCTGGTCAGACAGCCCCATTAGGAGCCCTAGGATCTGTGTCTACAGCGCTTGCATATGACAAAAGTACTTTTTACAGGTACATAGTTTGTAAAGGATGAGTCTTAATGGGTACTCATCGCTTATGTTCAATGTGTTAATAGCAGTCATCGTACATTCTGTTCTAAAGGGCATTTTGAAGGTGAATAATGTACCTGTATATAAGTAAATGAATCAAAATGTATTTTCTGTGCTGTACACTCACACCTAAAACAACTGAAAGTAAACAAAAGACATCAGAAGAACTACCAATACAATTGATTATTGGTGATATGTTAAACATGTTCAGTGAGCAATAATTGTAATGTCACTAACTACATGTAACGTCGTATATAATACTGTACTTGCAGATTTTCTTTACACATTGTTAACATATGAACCTGGATACTAAACAAGAAAAGACATGTCAGATAGTATAAACTCAGATCAGTCGTCCTGTTTTCAACTTTACTTAACTTTCAATCAGGGTCTGCGATTATAGAAATTGACATTCTGTAAAGACCCTGAACATACTCAGCTTTTCTACATTCAGCTGATCTGGACCTATGGGTACACATCAATTTTCTGAAATCCTTTTTTCCGGTTATTGTTTTTCTCATGTTATGTGCTGTAAATACTTCGATATCTTGCAATGAGATCTGACTGTATTTTGTATGTTTTATATCTTACAATTTTGCACTGTATTTTGTTTGTGTGCTTTGCTTTATACAAGATTTTATTATTGTTATTTCTTTCAGTTCGTTACTGTCTTTATCTGTATTACATGCTTATGACTATTAACTCTTTGAAACCTAGTCCCGCATATAGGCGTGCTTTTCAAACAGTGTACATGTGAATAGTACACTTGTCCTATGCAAACAGTGAAGACCCTGATCAGAGGGCTCCGAAAGGAGCCCTCTGATCAGGGTCTTCACTGTTTGTCACAATGCCAAACATTCACAAAAACAATCCTTAAAAGTCAGAAATGGACTAGACTAAAATGGAAACTGGAATTGTCCATTTAAAGTTTCAGGGAGGAAAGAGTTAAAGTAAGGACATGGGTATATCAAGTAGCAGCATAATGCAGATTGGAAGTAAAGCAGAAAGCTCCCGTCTGCATTTACCCATTACCCCATAGCCTCGTTTTTGTTTTGATGATATGTGACCACTTAAAGCAAGTTGAAAGTAAAGCAGAATGTGCATAAAGGCACATTCTGCTTTACTTTCAGTCTGCTTTAAGTTATTATCTGCTAGAATATAGAAAATGTTTCTTATGATTTTTATTTGTGACAGTATAAATTTGAAATGTTTTCTTCAGTATAGGAATTAATTAAAGGTGTATTTATGGGGTAATTGGTTAAACTGATATAAGTTTAAAGACTTCACATGTATCTTATACTGAATGAAGGCTTCGCATTGACTGTACTGACATTAATGTCAAGATTTATCCCATCAACCCAATGGCTTCCACCTTTGGAATTGTATTTCATTTGTACATGTTCATTATATTTCATCTACAGAATGAGCTGTGAGACCTATTCAGTGTGGCAGTGCCGTAAAACCCAACTCAATGTCTAAGATATCTGTTATAATAATAGCTTTGTTATTACAACTAGTTGAACCTACAGATTCAGGAGGTCATACTTTAAGTTAAACTTTTTGCATCCTGGGTGATATTTTTGGCTGCAACAATTGAAAGCTTGTCTTTTTTATCCTAATCTTTTTGTTATTAACTGAAGAAGCCTCATTACGAGTGACAAACAATTAAAATCCTGATCAGATGCAGATTGATTTGACATCGGATCTGGATGCAAGCTGTTTGCCAGCATAGTTCAGTAAGGAATTTATTTATAAGAGTTATATATGACCAACAGTTATATTTGTATTGTGTACATGTGCAGTAAAGCCTTTCTATTATGACCACTAAATTGTGTTAATTATTAGGTGTTTAGGACAAGTGACTGCTTAACCCTTTCCCCAATAGAAGCGACTTTTAGCGGATATGATTTATTCATCCGCTGAAGAAAATAGTTCCAATTTAATCAGTAATGAATATGTATTATAGGGAATGTTTTCTATATTATAGTACATGATAGCTTAAAGCAGGCTGAAAGTAAAGCAGAATGCGCCCTAAGGCGCATTCTTCTTTACTTTCAACCTGCTTTAAGTAGTCACCTATCTTAAGTACTAGAAATAGGCTATCAGGTAAAGGGTTAAAGCAAGGTGACAGTAAAACTGAAAGCTCCTTTGCTTAAAGCTGTCACCTGTCTTTTCTTCGATCAATTAGCCTAAGTTTTAGTGGTCATAATAGATGAGTTTTACTGTATATTTGTATTGTGTACATGTATGTCTTATTTTGTCATTTGATTTAACATTACTGAGTAGCTCAACAATGAGTAAGTTATTGAGTTAGGCTGGTCGGTATGAACAGATTTCATTCAGGAACTTACTCTGAAAGTGCTATTATTGAATTATATCAATAAATATTTGATAAACAGTTTTAATGTTGTTGTTGTTTACCTTCAATGCATACATTACCTAATTGCCAAAATATATTTCATTAAGCATCTACTTGTACATTTACAATGTTATCAATGGCTTGCTGGACTTTGACAAACTCGAATTTTTGAGGCTTGGTTATAATTTTGATTGGTATCATCATTGCACTATAATTATATAGTGATCCCTATATTATGACCAGTAAAAAGAAGGCCAGTAGACTGTATGAAAGACAGGTGACAGCTTAAAGCAAGATGAAAGTAAAACATCTCCTTTAGCTTTTATGTTTTAATTTCACTTTGTTTATATATAAGCAACTACATGTCTTAATAGCCCAATAATTAACACAACTTAGTGGTAGCAATAGAAAAGTTTTACTATACATGAACACATTATCCCTGGTACAGTGGAGAATCTGTTATTCTTTCCCAATAAACGCGTTTATGCTAAAACTATTATTTGCAGTGCAAACAGTTTGGAGCCAGATCAGACGCCGGGTAACCCGGCGTCTGATCAGGCTCCAAACTGTTTGCCACCAAGATAAACAAGAATTATTAGAATTGTCCAAAAGTTGTTCTTTTCTACGTTTTAGTGTTTACGTTTGCGTTTAAACGGGAAAGAATAACAGATTCGCTACTGTATGTTCAACCTTTCTTCCACTTGTTTACCTACTGTTCGAACCAATACCAATCACGTGTGTGGACCGGTGTGATCTGGCTCTGTGACCTGTTCCATTGGGTTAAATCCTGACAATGTCAAGAACTAGATTGGACTCTGCTGTTTGGGTAGTCGACTGCATCCATCTCGGCCCAATTACCCATCCACTACTTAAATCATTCACTCATGGCCAGTTTCAGTTTCCAGTAAAATCTAATCAATTCACGTTTTAAGAGTTTTCTGCAACATACATGTACATGTATTGCAAAATGACAAACAGTGCATACCCTGGTCAGGGGCCTCAATGAGGAACACTCTTACAGTGGAGAATCTGTTATTCTTTCCCGTTTAAACGCAAACGTACGCAAACGCAAAGCACTAAAACGTAGAAAAGAACAACTTTTGGACAATTCTGATAATTCTTGTTTATCTTGGTGGCAAACAGTTCGGAGCCTGATCAGACGCCGGGTCACCCGGCGTCTGATCTGGCTCCAACCTGTTTGCACTGCAAATAATAGTTTTAGCGTAAACGCGTTTATTGGGAAAGAATAACAGATTCTCCACTGTATGTGGGTATACATTTTTTGCATAGGACAAACATACTCTTGTGTCTTTGTAAAAGATGAAGTATACTCGTCGCGAGGGTTCAATGTGTTTTTTATCCTGTGTGCACTAGTATGTGCAATCAGTTTTGATCTAGATCCTACGTTGCATTATCGTATATTTTAAACTGGGTTTTCTCAAAGTTACATATGTAATTATTGGATATTTTTGAAAAAGTATCATAATGACTAGTGGCAAACAGCTTGAATCCAGTTCAGACGCCACGTTACGCCTGACCCCAATTCAAGCTGTTTGCAAATGTAAGCCAATTCGTGCTCAACTCTCTAAGGATATTATTTCCCCTACCTATAACGACTTCCTCAAAATAATACACACACTCTTTGTCTTCCATTCGGTGTTGTTGTAAAGATGGAGCAAACTTTAATGGGTTTTACATAATCGTACGAATGTTTTTCAGTGCCAGGCATCAAATTTGTTATTTGTAAACTATGCAGAAAATAATAGTTAAAGCAAACAATCAAGTGAACAGACTACATGACATAGCACGAATATAAGAACGTAATCTACTATTATTCATTGATCATCATTTCGAATTTTATAATAATGCAATAAAAATAAAAATCTATTACAATTCTCGGTGAGAGATACAGATGAACGTGCATCTATACAGACATAAGCAGATGTTTGAGACAGTTGTGTCGATGTTCCAGATAAACTTATCATATAACATGTTACACGGGTTTCTTCCTCTGTTTTTGTACAACAGCGGTAAAGAATGACGGCCTCCCCGTGGTATTTTTTGTCACACTGATACAGTGGAGAATCTGTTATTCTTTCTCCAAACTGTTTGCCACCAAGATAAACAAGAATTATCAGAAATGTCCAAAAGTTGTTCTTTTCTACGTTTTAGTGCTTTGCGTTTGCGTACGTTTGCGTTTAAACGGGAAAGAATAACAGATTCTCCACTGTAAATACAAAAATCTATTATTGATACCTTTTTATTTTAAAAGAGCACCGGTGTCAAGTAGTTTGAGCCTAGATGATACGCCGGGTTACTTGGCGTCTCTTCCGGATCCATACTGTTTGCAACAGTCGTCGCAAAATCGCCCGCAGTGTACAAAATATTTTAAAACGCATTTTAACGCATTTTCATTTATATTTAAGCCTCGGGACACACACTGTAATAGGAAACAACCAACTTACAACTACCATCTCTTGTCATTAGACATGTTGAAATAGTGAATATTCAGCTTTAGGGACCCGTCGTGCGACACTTCGTACGGCACAAATAGTGTCGTAACTCAGATTGTGTATTTTTGTCAATTATCAAGTTTATGCACCATCTAATTCTGTCAGGTGACATCTCATTGGAATCGTCTTTTCAAGACTACTCCAAAGAAATGTCACAAGACAGGATTAGATGGAGAAAAAAGAAATTATATGTATTTTAGAGTTTCGACTTACGACCGTTTTTTTCGTACCACCTTTCGTAAGACGGATCCCAGGGGGTTCACCATTACTTAACCCTTTGCCTGCTGGTCGCGACTTTATTGATTTTTGCAAACAGTTTAGATCCAAACTGTTTGACACTCTTCTTTAGGTTTTTTGACTTAAAAACTGTATAAATCTAAATTTAACAATTTTTGCTCTACGACAATTTCGAAGCAGACGTCATCACAGCAGGATAAGGGTTAACAAACCTGAGCGTAAGGATCACAACACGGTACAAGATGTTTATGTTATAAATCTCATTCTATCTTAACCATTATCATACAGAATTATCGTCTGCTTCAAAAATGTCGTATGCGAAATAAATCATGGCTGTTGCATTGTCTATTTCGATTATCACATTTTCAACACAAATACAAATAGTTTCGATACGGATCAGACATCGAGAAACTCAGCGTCTTATGTGGATCCCAACTGTTTGAAATGGTTAGCTATAGGTCGCGTTTTGTTGATAAGGCCTTAAGTAGCTTTCACTGCAATGTTCAACTCACGATAGATTACTGGATTGTTCGAATATTTTGGAGGAACAGATAACATTCTTTTTTATATATAAACTTTGCGATTAGGGTTAAGTCCGGCTCATCAAAAAATCCTATATATTTTAAATAGAGTTCAGAATTACATCTTGAAATAAGGGAAAGTAAGATCGTGTTTTCTTTAATTTCCTCAACTGGTGTGATGAAATCAATTTTACCATTTTAGCTCACCTGAGCTAGCTCAGGGTGAGCTTTTGCAATCCTTGAATGTCCGGCGTCCGTCGTGCGGCGTCAACAATTTCAGTGTTTACACTCTAGAGGCCACACTATTTATCCAATCTTTCTCAAACTTTCTCAGATGGTATATTGCCATAAGAGTACGGATGAGTTTGATTAAGGTTGAAATAGGTCATGAATTATCTACCTTTGAATTGCTGAAAATGCCATATTTAACAGTGTTTACACTCTAGAGGCCACACTATTTATCCAATCTTTCTAAAACTTGCCCAGATTATATATGACCATAAGAGTTCGGATGAGTTCGATTTTGATTGAAATCGGACCAAAAGATAAAGAGTTATCTACCTTTGAATTGCTGAAAATGCCATATTTAACAGTGTTTACATTCTAGAGTTCACAATTTTTATCCAACCTATCTCAAACTTGCTCAGATTGAATATGACTATAAGAGTTAAGATGAGTTTGATTATGGTTGAAATCAGACTAATAGGTGGAGAGTTATCTACCGTTGAATTGCTGAAAATGCCATATTTAAGGGTGTTTACACTCTAGAGGCCACACATTTTATCCAATCTTTCTCAAACTTACTCAGATTGTATATTACCATAAGACTTCGGATGAGTTTAATTATGGTTGTAATCGGATCAATAGGTCGAGAGTTATCTACCTTTGTATTGCTGAAAATGATATACTTAACAATGTTTACGCTCTAGAGGCCACAATATTTATCCAAGCTCTCTCAAACTTGCTCAGATTGTATATGACCATAAGTGTTCGAAAAAGGGTGATTATGGTTGAAATTGGACAAATAGATCAAGAGTTATTTACCTTTGTACACAAAGTATGTAGCTATACGTTCTCGAAGGAGTGTAACTATTGTTGAAATCTAATCATTGTGGCAATAGTTACCTGCCCTTGATATACATGTACTTTGAAATGCTAGAAAAAAGCTTCATTTCAGTATTGTTTAGGATCTAGTTATCTGCCTTTGATGTACTCTACTATACTAGAGTAGGTCGTCAAATTTGAATGGATTTAGAATAAAACGGGTGAAATTCAAAGGTAAAGCTATCAGGCTTCATTACAAATGGTGAGCGATATCAGGGCCTTCAGACCCTCTTGTTATTTCTAGCATCTACTCAAAATGATATTGTCAAATAGTGATGACTCAAATAAGACATTGCGTTTGGGTCTGCACTGTTTTAGTATGTATACTGTATACATGTGTGATTTGCAGCTTTCGAGTTTTAGCAAATTAAAGATATTTCATACTGTGCAGAAGATGCATTATTTCCCAATAAACGCGTAAATTATGTCATTTGCAAAAAGTTTGGAAACAGATCAGGCGTCTGATCAGACACCAAACTATTTGTTACTCAGATCAAAATGAGTGGTCAACATTTTCAGATACAGTCGAGCTTGTCTTACAGAGGAGAATCTGTTATTCTTTCCCAATAAACGCGTTTACGCTAAAACTATTATTTGCAGTGCAAACAGTTTGGAGCCAGATCAGACGCCGGGTTACCCGGCGTCTGATCTGGCTCCAAACTGTTTGCCACCAAGATAAACATGAAATATCAGAATTGTCCAAAAGTTGTTCTTGTCTACGTTTTAGCGCTTTGCGTTTGCGTACGTTTGCGTTTAAACGGGAAAGAATAACAGATTCTCCACTGTATATGGCCTTCGACGGGATAATAAGCTAATAAGGTTATTTAAGACAACCGGTCAGATACGGTTTACATTAACCTCGTACGGTTTACATTAATTAAATTGTAATAATGTACACATGTACAACTAAGCCTATATAAGGCTATGGTTAAGAAAGATGTTAATGTATTAAACAAATGTGTTTATTTCAATACATGCATCACAAGAAAAATAGCTTATTAAAAGTGATGTATCCTGAGTAAGGAAGTGTATTTAGAATATAAAAAATATTGAGAAGAATTAGAATGGCTGCTTTAAAAGGCCATCTGTCTTAAAAAAAGGAAACATTCTATGGGGTAATGGGTTAAAACTGCAAGGGACGCGTGAACTTCAGTTGTACAATCAGATTTATCATAAAAAGGTATTCACCGATGTTGGCCAACCACGTTACTTCATTCAAATTAAATCATGAACTAATAAAATTGACGTTGTCGGCAGGATTCGAACCTGCGCGGGAAGATCCCAATAGATTTCTAGTCTATCGCCTTAACCACTCGGCCACGACAACTACTTGACAGTGGATATGTGTACCGCCTCTCTTGGAACCATTAACGTTTACTTGTACCCGATACTACAATGCGCCCTCTCTACAACCGCCCTCCGAACAACGACTTCCTCCTTACAACGTCCCTTACAACAGTTCCCTAAACAGGACAATTATGTGTAACGCTTTTATTGCTGCAATACCGTCTGCTTGAAATTGTCGTCTGTTTTTTTTTCTCTCAAAGTGACATATTGGACAATTTGACAGAAAATAAATTAATGACGAGTGACAAACAGCTTAAAATCCAGATCAGACGCCGCATTACGCGGCGTCTGATCTGGATTCAAGCTGTTTGCTTATGTAAGCCAATTTCCCTCTCTATAACGACTCCCTCCGATCAACGCACACACTCTTTGTCTCCCAATGGATGTCGTTGTAGAGGGGGCGCTGTATATCGATACAAAACTGTCCTGATAAATAAAATCCAACTTAATATCTCGAGCTCGCGTAACTCGCTTTCCCCTCTTTCAACAGTTCTATATCGCGTTAGTCGGACATACTCGTATTTCAAAGTCAATACGTATATGTCTGCCCTAAAAAAGTTCGAGCTACTAAAGTTCGACTGTAAACGTATATTTGTAAGCAATAATTCAGCAATCACGAATTGAGTAGCATTATGGTGTCTAAATACAGGTACATGTTAATACATATAATTTTCTTCGTTTGAGTTTTCGAATAAGCAGAAAATTATTTTCCCTTGAAATGTATACCACGCCAAAAGGGGCGCTGCTGTTGTGCACGAGGTTTTCGTGCGTGTAAGCTAATGCAGTCATTCAGCTTTGGGTAACCGAACAACGCAGACGTTTATTGATTTTTTTTTAGATTTTGGATTGGATCTAAACATTTAAAATTGTATCTATTTCTATTATGATATTTTCACTTGAATATATCAAGTATGGCTGTGACGATTTATTCTATTCAGATTGTAACTGGTTTTTATCTAGTTTTTCATGCGTGGTGGTATATGTGACGTACAGTGGATAATCTGTTATTCTTTCCCAATAAACGCGTTTGCGCTAAAACTATTATTTGCAGTGCAAACAGTTTGGAGCCAGATCAGACGCCGGGTAACCCGGCGTCTGATCAGGCTCCAAACTGTTTGCCACCAAGATAAACATGAAATATCAGAATTGTCCAAAAGTTGTTCTTTTCTACGTTTTAGTGCTTTGCGTTTGCGTACGTTTGCGTTTAAACGGGAAAGAATAACAGATTCTCCACTGTATGTGTTAAAGCAGGCACATTTTGCAGAAGTCAAATATGTAATGTTAAGATTATTGATAATATTACGTACTTGTAATGTAACTATGTATTAGCTTGTACTATGTCAACATGCGTTGCCTGATAAAGCATACATATTTGCAGATTTAATTTGAAGTTTTATCAAGTATAGTTCTGGTTAATTATCGGTTCCATTTTACATATACCACGCTCTAACACATAATTATGGTTTTAGATATTCTAAATATCTCTTTACATTGAGAGATTTCAAATTCAGTGTTTTATCAAATGTTTAATCTATTATTTTATCCAGTAATTTCATTGCAAGTATATACTGTCTGCATACATACTTTGTTAGCGAAGATGAGGCCCGACATCTACGTGGTATTGCTTTATGCAACTCGATACTTGCCAAACGGGTACCATTTTCCAGATTTTTTCTCTTATGAAGATTTTTATCTCTGTTTTTTGTATGGGCGAATCGACCACATCGCAAACAAATTATGTGACAAAACTGTTTTCGATCGGATTTCTTGAGCTTCACTTCGTGTGAATGCAGTTATGAACCTGCGCATTAAATAGTGTAGCACAATAACTTCACTTCCAGCATATGGATTGCCGTTTAATAGTATGTGTCAGCAAAATTTATACGTACTGATATATACACGGTATTGAGCTTGATGGAGTTTAGTGGGGCTGAAGATTATTTTCATTATATTCATGTATGAAACTTGTTGTACACGACCAGTTCGGTTGCCCAAGTGCTCGTTACAAATACAATTATAAATTGTATTCTTGTTGTTTGAGTTTTCTGTTATTAAGGCAGTGAAGAGTTTGAAGGGAAAAGATAAATACACTGTAGAAGAGTTTTCGTCGGCACCCTGCATTAAGCAGAATGACTGCTTTAAGATGTCATCTGTCTTCAGAAAAGGAAACAGTCTATGGGGTAATGGGTTAAAACTGCAGGGTACGTGTTAAAGTCTGTTGTACTATCAGATTCATTATAAAAAAGGTATTCACCGATGTTGGTCAACCACGTTACAACTTCATTCAAATTAAATCAACTAATAAAATTGACGTTGTCGGCAGGATTCGAACCTGCGCGGGAAGATCCCAATAGATTTCTAGTCTATCGCCTTAACCACTCGGCCACGACAACTACTTGACAGTGGATATGTGTACCATTGGAACCATTAACGTTTACCTGTATCCGATACTACAATGTTTATGGTATCGATCCAGAAATATGTCTATATAATATATTATCATGTCAAATACGCGTGTTGTTATGTCAATTTACAGTGTTGACTTGTCCAAAATGTGTCTTATCATTTTCAACATCTATGCCATTATGTTACAAAGCAGTCTCATCTTGTCAAAATGAAGTGTTAACTTGTCTATACGGTATGTTATCATGATCAATGAACGTGTTGTTATGTCAATATGCAGTGTTGACAAAAAACGTCCTGTTCAAAATCGTCTTGTTCAAACTATGTCTTATCATGTTCAATACCTATGTCATTATGTCACCAAGCAGTTTCATCTTGTCAAGCTGTATTGTTAACTTGTTTATATTATATGTCATCATGTTCAATGTACGTGTTGTTATGTCAATATGCAGTGTTGAATAAAATCGTCCTGTTCAAAAACGTCTTGTTCAAACTATGTCTTATCATGTTCAATACCTATGTCATTATGTCACCAAGCAGTTTCATCTTGTCAAGCTGTATTGTTAACTTGTTTATATTATATGTCATCATGTTCAATGTACGTGTTGTTATGTCAATATGCAGTGTTGAATAAAATCGTCCTGTTCAAAAACGTCTTGTTCAAACTATGTCTTATCATGTTCAATACCTATGTCATTATGTCACCAAGCAGTTTCATCTTGTCAAGCTGTATTGTTAACTTGTTTATATTATATGTCACCATGTTTAATGTACGTGTTGTTATGTCAATATGCAGTGTTGAATAAAAACGTCTTGTTCAAACTATGTTTTTGAACAAGACGTTTTTAGTCAACACTGCATATTGACATGACAACACGTACATTGAACATGATAACATACCGTATAGACAAGTTAACACTACATTTTGACAAGATGAAACTGCTTTGTAACATAATGCCATATATGTTGAACATGATAAGCCAAAGTTTGGACAAGTCAACATTGTTTATTGACATAACAGCACGTTCATTGAACATGATAACATGCCATATGGACAAGTTAACACTACATTTTGACAAGATGAAACTGCTTTATAACATAATAACATAGATGTTTAACATGATAAGACATATTTTGGACAAGTCAACACTATACATTGACATAACAACACGTGCACTGAACATGATAACATCACATATGGACAAGTTAACACTACACTTTGACAAGATGAAACTGCTTTGTGACATAGTGACATAGGTATTGAACATGATAAGACATAGTTTGAACAAGACGTTTTTGAACAGGACGATTTTTGTCAACACTGCATATTGACATAACAACACGTTCATTGAACATGATAAGACACCGTTTGGACAAGTCAACACTGTAAATTGACATAACATCACGCGTATTTGACAAGATAACATAGTATATAGATTCGTTCACATTGCTCTTTAACAAGATAAAACTACTGTGTAACAAAATAACATAGGCGTTGAACATAATATGACGTTCTGTAGACAAGTTCACATAATGTTTCAACATAATGCAATGAAATGTGACAACAGGAGACAGCTACGGCGTTCCATACAGAAATGTCTTCTATACTTTCCTGATAAATACAATCCAACTTAATACTTCGAACTCGCGTAACTCGCTTTCCCCTCTTTCAACAGTTCTATATCGCGTTAGTCGGACATACTCGTATTTCAAAGTTAATACGTATTAACCTCAATGAGTTCGAACTACTAAAGTTCGACTGTACTCATAAATGTGTAAGCAATAATTCAGCAATCACGAATTGAGTAGCACTATGGTGTCTAAATACATGTACAGGTTAATAATAATAATAATAATAGTAATAATAATAATAATAATAATAATAAGACTTAATTGAACGAGAGAACCCATTTGATAAAGACCAATCTTCCATGAGGCCCTAAACATATATACAAGTACATAAAACAAAAGGCATTTCATACAAAACAAATAATTAACAATATGACAATACAATGTAGTAACTGGATGTAGCAATTTATAAGAAAACGTATCTTGGCATTTGAAAAAGTGTACCTGTTAAGTGACTGTGTACATTTGTCCTATGTAGACAGTGAAGACCCAGGGTCTGCACCATTTGTCATTTTACAATGTATGAAGAAAGGATAAAAGATAACCCCTAAATAGTTTTATCAATAAGATGGACTAGACTTAATTGAAAACTGGATTTGTCAAGTTAATACAAGATAACTACACTGTATAAAAGTTTTCTTCGGTACCCTGCATTAAGCAACTACATGTAATGCCATTTCCCTCCATTGCTCTGTGTTACAGTTTAGAGCCAGGTCAGACGCCGGGAAACCCGGCGTCTGATCAGGTTCCAAACTGTTTGCTACGCGAATAAAGAAAAAAGGTACATTTGAATTTTCAAAATGCTGACATTTTCTGTTTTTTGCATTTCTTTAAATTTCGTTTTAACGGGAAAGAATAACATCTTCCTCCACTGTAGTAGAGTTGGTGCAATGGACATAGAATACACAATCAGCAATTTCATTACACAAATAAATTATTTATTTAAACAATTATCACATTCATCACAAGCTCCACAAAGAAAAAATATCAAGTTAAACGATTCCCTTAACATCTTTCCATATTCGTCCAATTAACCATCTGCCTGCCGATCACGAAATAACTCGTATTTGCAAATAGTTTTCATCCTGACATTCGATAGTTTTCATGTTTCTTCATTTTAAAAATGTATACATCTGGATTTTCCAAATTTTGCATACGACAGTTTCAAAGATGGCAAAATGAAAAGAATTCAGAAACCTCCGAACGGATTTTTTTTGCTTTACTTCCACATTGTTTTTAGCATCTACAGCAGGTCCAAAGAGTTCGAGTTGTGTCTAAGATCGTACGTCTGAGATTTTTAGCATAAGCTCAAACTGACCATTCAAATGCTCGAGAACGATCTCAGACTCAACTCCAACTCTTTATAAACTACGGGACAGCTGAGCTGGGTAAAGGTAATTTGCACATATGGCGGAAAAGGTTAAATAATGGATTTCTTATTTATATAAGCACGCTTGTCGCAGACATAGATACTTTCAGATGTTAAATGAGTAAATAACCTGAAAACAAACCTCTTAGCATCACGATTTTACAATATATTAAGTACATGTACAGTACAGTTGAAGACATCATGTCGTTCAGAGTGTTACCAAATTTAGCACAAAACAGTTACATGTACACTGATTCTCTCTCGTTACAGCTACATATTCCCGACCCTAAAAGTGTGCAGATTCCAATCTCAACCGTCCTATCAAAATTCATTTTATGAGCCACGTCGCTGGAACTGGACTCCAAACCGTCCGAAACACTGTGCACCATGGCGCGTGTAATGCCATTTAGCATTTGTTTCTTAAAAATGCAGCTGAAATTTCTACTGAAAACATTGTTTTTTTTTTGTTAAAAAGATGTATTTTGCTCCAAGTAAGGATCGACTGAGTCTAACAAAAGTGCTCGTCCGATCCTCTGCTCGAGCGTAATTGGATTACATGCACTGCTTTTGATATCCAATCGGAGTTTGGAGATTCGGAGTTTGGAGATGAAGAAAGTCTGAATCTTAACACATTCAACCCTGAAACTTTTAATGGACAATTCGAATTTCAAAATAAGTCTAGTCCATTTTTGACAATTTTTCAATTTAGGATTGATTTTAACAATATATTTGATAATAATAGTATATACTTTCAAAATGACAAACAGTGTAGACCCTGATCAGAGGGATCCTTAAGGAGCCCTCTGATCAAGGTCTACACTGTTTGCATAGGACAAGTGTAATCACCACATGTTCACTGTTTGTAAATGACGAGTATACTCGTTGCTAGGGTTGAATGTGTTAAACGGAGTTAGCCGCTAACATCAGGGTGTGATAGGCTCAATGGATCTAGAATACATTGGTTAACCCAGACCTGACACTTGACGTCGGCGTCCTCCTGCGATATATCCAATGAATGCAGCACATCAGAGAAAGTCTTTGGCGTCCTCGACTTGAAAGGATTATCACCACGCCGTTGTCTATGGCGCTGGTTCGGGTGTATGCCAAGCCTACTCTTATCCACCTTGGGTCTGTTATTAACCTGGGGACTCTGGGAGGATTTCCTTGGACTTGTCATGGTACTCATTGATAAGTGAAAATCGTCTGTCCCTACTTGGGCCTCTGTTAGTGTAACTGTACTATCAGAAGACCCTGGTATCTCCTCTTCGCTCGAACCGATGTTAATTCTAGGAGATTTTTTATTCGGATGTAATATTCGATCTATTCTTTCTAACATCATAAAAGTCTTTTCTCGTTCAATGTTTTCAATATCAAACACTTCCTGTCTACCTGCTTTATGGAATTTTTCGATCTCTGGCAATGGTTCTAATGGTCTGATGATGCGTATTGTTCCATTCCTAGACCGGAAGTTGGTTAATGTTCTTTGGTGGCGATCTCTTTCGTTAACAGCCACGCGACTCATAGGCACCGATTTACGAGGAACTGGCTTAACAACTAGTTTTCTACTGTCTCTGTATTGAAAAGGCAACTCTCGAGGTTTCAGATCATCCGGTGTTAGAGCAGTTTTGTCATCAAGTGGAGAATGATTCGTTCCCCATTGGTTGAAATTCTTGTTTTCTCGTTCTTCGGCTATCTCTTTGGGAGATTCCAAAGGAGAGTCCGTCAATGACGGTCGATGGCGAATTATGCGTGAAAGGTTTTGCGGGAGACTAAGTTGACTATGTGAGACCGGAGTGAAGCCTGTATATGTACTATCCGAGGAAGAGATCACCGACATACTCTGCCTTGGAGTTGACGTCATATTTAGTATCGAGCCGCGCGGCACAACCGAACTCGTTCCAGTTTCGCTCAATACGGAAGTAGTAATCTTTGGAAGAGAAGATAACCTTCGCGTCACTTCCGGTAATTTCGGAATATTTGACCTCCATTGAGCCTCTGCAATTGTGTCAAGTTTCTTATAATATTCAGCCCCTCGTTTTACGTCGGCCAGTCGCTTATTTCTGGAACCTTCGTGCTGAAAACTGTTGCTTTCATTATGGAAAGTACTCTGGTCGTGGCCATAAGATGTTTCTGCCAACATTTCAAACGAAACACAAGTGTTAAACACAACGTCTGTTAACTTTTCAGGACGTTGTCCTTGCTGTCTGGTGTTTTACTGGTATATGACATCACCACGGACTTACTGCAACAGAAACAAAACAATTGAATGAATGTATAGCAATTATAAAATTTGATTGGAAGGACATGCTATAAAACATTCATCTTTCCCGTTTAAAAGAACGTAAACGCACTGAATCTAATGCAACAGTTAATGCCCCTGGCATGTTTTTCGCACGTGTTTATACTAGAATATTTACACAAAGAAAAATGTCGATACGCTTTAGTTTCTTCCTTGATAGCTCAGTGATTAACTAGCAATCCAAAGGTCATAGGTTCGAGTCCCATTTGATGAAAAACGTTTTATTCTAAAGGTATTTTCCGATTTTATTGACTTGTCAGTCCATAAATCAGTGGTCAAGGGTCATGTTTGTTTAGTATTTGTTGGTTAGAATCAGTGTCCGATATAAACTGTCCAGTTTAGTTTTGGTTTAAAGACTTACAAGTCAATAAAACTGGAATACATGTATAAGATTTGATCGAACTATAAAGCCACATAATGATGCTTATCAATCCATTCTGTCTGTTTTTCAACATTTTCAAGATCAATATTGCCCATTATAATGTTTAAACAATACTATTGACCATGTATGCAAGTCTATGAATAACTAATAATGCATTTTAATGCAGAATTTCATTTAAAGAGAGGTAACTGTATCTAAGCTTCAAATTACCCATTTTTAAAAAGAAAAACTGTAATAACAACAATGCATAACTGTAATTTTTGCTATTTTTTCTGACCGACTAGTTCACCAACCATATTTTTAATAGAAAGAAGACAATAAACATTTGAAAAGTCATTTTTTGTTACTCAAGATTATATACATATTTCTGAATATCTTTATTCAAAATGTGTTTTACTTTTCTGCACGATACTTATCGTAATTAGCGTTATTTATTTTTGAGAAGTACATTGTATGTTATCATCAAAATTCCAGTTTTTTGTTTAAAAAAAAGATCTTGACGATGTTGGCATACATTGTTTCTTAGACTATAGTATTTATTCTTTAAGTAAAGTTTCATAACACCTTTCATGAAAACTACGCTCACTTGATAGCTACCTTATTTTAATCTTAACGTACAATAGATACGTAAAATACTCTGAATATCCAACAGTTTGGAGCATAGTCAGACTAATGATTATTCAGCGTCTGATCTGACTCTTAACCATTCGCAATTGATAAAAAGTTTTATAATAAACACGTTAATTTGGCAAAAAGAACGTCCTCTCAATTGTATAATACCATTCATGGCAAGTCAAAACATGACGAAATACGGCACTATTTTATTGTACAGATGGCCACTTAATGAAGGGCACACATAAAGCAGCGATCTTATACGTGAATTTATGCTCAATGGGTTAGCCTGACGACTTCGAACTGGCAAACATTAAAGAATCATCATTAAGTTTAAGGATTATGGTTAGAGCTAACAGAGGTTTAGATGTGGAAAATGTTAACTATAAGAACTGCTTCAGTCTACCAGGCGACATTAAAGCCAATGTGAGAATAGCAGTCCCCATGCAGAAAATTCTCCCGCATGGACCCATATCATGCCATAATATTGTCTGCGTTTAAATAGTATTTGGAAATGTTATTCAATAAGGAGATAAACATTTTTAGATTAAAGAAACTGAAAGACTAGTAGTATACCCAATAGGAGACACAGATTTTGTGTGTTGTTCGGAAGGAGTCGTTATAGGCAGTGAAAATTAAGACTTGGCGTAACGCGGTGTCTGATCTGGATTCAAACTGTTTGTCACTCGTCATGTTATTTATTTAGATTGTATTCTATGAAAATGCCCATTTATATGTAACTTTGAGAAAAAAACAGCAGACGACAATTTTACGATATTGCGGCAGTAAAGACATATTTGTCATGTTTAGGGTCATTGTAAGAAGGGAGTGGTGGTTTGGAGGGACGTTGTAGGGAGGGGGCACTGTACCAGTCACGTTGCTGTAAGGAGGGAGTCGTTATAGAGAGGGAAATTAGCTTACATTGCAAACAGCTTGAATCCAGATCAGACGCCGCGTAACGCGGCGTCTGATTTGGATACAAGCTGTTTGTCATTCGTCATTAAGATTTTTTCTGTCAAAATGTCCATTATGCTTTCACTTTTACAGACGGTTCTTATGAATAGTCACAATATCAGCATGGACTACAGAGGAGAAGAGCTCATATTTTCCCAATTAACGCTTTTTCGAAAACTGCTTATAATAATGTCATAAAATCTTAATTACTTTTTTACTTTATTACCGTATGCTGAAATTGATATTGAGAATTTTGCCTTCTTAGAATAACATCCGCACTTTCCTATCTACGTATAGTAGAATTCCACTTTAATCAACTCAAGGAATGTAGGAGAGGAAATAGGTGGGCTTTTAATATGATTCGGAAAGCGGGTGTTCATTATGTAAACATGTAGACATGGAGAGGACGTAACGTAGCACATTCACAATTACATTTAAATGTTTATTAACGGGGTAACTTGGCGTCTGATCAGTGATCAGACTCCAAACAGTTTGTCAATCAGATGAAAATCAATCGTTAAATTCTCAAACAAATACATATGGAACTTTCTACATTTTACTGCATCGCGTTTGCGTTTCGTTTGCACGGGGGAAGGAAAGAATATTTTCCACCGTGTTGCAAATATAGTTTAAACAGGGTTTGACAGGGCTGCCATTTCTCCGGATTTTTCCTAAATCTCCGGATTTTTCCCCAGTACATGGTTGCTTAAAGCAGGCTGAAAGTAAAGCAGAATGCGCCTTAAGGCGCATTCTGTTTTACTTACAGCCTACTTTAAGAAGTCGCTTGTCAATAAAACAAGAAACAGGCTATGGGGTAAAGGTACGATTCGTAAAATCGCACTTGAAAAATGCAACCTTGGAAATATTAGGATTTTTCATGTCAACTTATGGAAGCCCTGGTTTTTTGAGTCGCTTGAGGGATAAGATAGAAGCGCCAACAGTAGTTGGTTATGAGAATACCACCTATTCACATTCGTGTCAATTGTTCAGGGTGTCGCATACTACAGCGTACTTTCAACAAACCAAGCCAAAGTTTAACCCTCCTCCTGAATATGCATAAATAAAACTTCAAACTTCAAATACATGTATCTATCTTCTGAACTATTACAATTTGACTTTCAAACAAGGAAAATTTCGCCAGGCATATCAGACAGATCTGATTAAAAAAAACAATGCAGATCTTATCAGACAACTCCTTCGGAAGCTGTCTGATCTGGATCTACAGCGTTCCCTCACTACAACGACATCCAATGGGAGACAGAAAATATGTGTGTTGTTCGGAGGGAGTCGTTATAGGGAGGGAAAAGGGCTGATATTTGCAAACAGCTTGAATCCAGATCAGACGCCGCGTAACGCGGCGTTTGATCTGGATTCAAGCTGTTTGTCACTCGTCATTAAGCTTTATCTTTCAAAATGTCACTAATGCAACTTTTAGAAAAACAGCAGACGACAATTTCAAGCAGACGATATTGCAACTTCGAAACGTTAGTCATACTTGTCTTGTTTAGGGAACTGCAATAAGGGTCGTTGTAAGGAGGGAGTCGTTGTTGGGAGGGCCGTTGTAGAGAGGGAGCGCTGTATACTGTTTTCAAAATGTGCCAATACGCGCTTATATCAGAAGTAAATGGTTAACATGCGTAAATATGCAATACACACGTGCAAGTTGACTATATGGTTTCAGTAATGATTACAGTAAAACTTCTCGTTAACCCTTTGAGCCCTAGTCCCGCACATAGGCGTCCTTTTCAAACAGTATACATGTGAAAAGTTAACTTGTCCTATGCAAACAGTGAATACCCAGATCAGAGGGCTCCTTATGGAGCCCTCTGATCTGGGTCTTCACTGTTTGTCAAAATGCAAAAAATTGACAAAAACAACCCTTAAAAGTCAGAAATGGACTAGACTAAAATGGAAACTGGGATTGTCCATTTGAAGTTTTAGGGAGGCTCAAAACGAGCCTAATTGTGGGTTTTTTTTTTATAAGAGAACTCTCCTTTCTTAATTGGAACTGGATACAGATGCAGTATAAAGTACATGAAGAATCAAACAAATCCAAACTTGAACTATAAATTCGTTGGTTACATTAGATTATTTCAAATTGTGTGATCTCCTTGTTGCACCCGCTGCCTTAAGGATGGCCTGTTTCTAAATCTGAACACAGGTGACCACTTAAAGTGCATTCTCGCGACTTTATTTTCAGCATGCGTTAACTCTTTGAACTCTAGTCCCGCATATAGGCGTGCTTTTCAAACAGTGTACATGTGAATAGTACACATGGCCTATGCAAACAGTGAAGACCCAGATCAGGGGGATCCGAAAGGAGCCTTCTGATCGGGGTCTTCACTGTTTATTATAATGCCAAACATTGACAAAAACAACACTAAAAGTCAGAAAATGAATAGTCTAAAATGGAAACTGGAATTGTCCATTTAAAGTTTCAGGGAGGAAAGAGGCTACAATCTGAAAGATTGGAAATATTTATTATGGTGCATATTTGTAAAAGGACGAACTATTTTCTCCAGTGGAGGAATAAATTCAAGTTGTAAAAAGGCGTATTGATGTGGTAATGGGTTGACTACACTATTGTCTTTCTAATGAGTACTCTCAGATAGCGGATATGTGGATTGAAGATTTCGATAACATTAAATTGATTACTGTTAGGCTTTGTATTGTTCGTCTATTCAAAACAGTGTACATGTACAAAGACTGTCTTAAAACAGAGCAGAAGTTTAATGCAGAATAATGTAATGCAGAAAAATCCTAAACGAAAATTCTGCATTTCTTTTTAAGTAGACATGTACATGTATCCAGCATTAATCAGTCATGTATACCATTTTATCTTGATTCTTCATAGATCGGTCGCGCAACAAAGATTAACTATATATTGTGTAGACTATATCTCTGATAACTTGATGAATATATATTTCAATACTATTAACGCCTATCTAAATGAAATATTATGTTACAAAGTTAATTGTCCTTAAAGCTGGCAAACACACAATTCGCCGACGAACAATGGCGAGTTTGTTCTCCCGGTCAATATTGAATTAAAGGATATTGTGATATTGGAGGTTTAACACTTATCGCGTTTTGTATCGCAACGGGAATGCAATTTACGAGCAGGTTGGATCCAGATCAGAATCCGAGAAACTCGGCGTCTGATCAGGATCCAAATTGTTTGGCACTGGTACCAACATTACATGTACTTCATTTAATCAGATAAAGAAACTGTTTTTGTTGTTTTTGGCGAATAACATTTTTGTTGTTAGATAAGCAAGTATGACACTGGTTGACACTTATTCTGGTGTGTAAGAGTTATGTTTAATTGTATGTTTAATAAAAACAACACTCTAAAACACTAAATAATGCTGATGCTCCATTTACTGTTCAACCAGATCAAAAGAGCGTAAGCTAGGCCCAAACAGTTTCACCAGATTGTTGGTTTTTACCGGTGAATACTGAAGCCCATTTATTTGGATGTTTCAACAAATGGAAGCCAAATCATGCACTAAACCCAGTAATCTGATATATGTGAGCTGCCGCGTATGCACTATGCAGAGACTTTATGAAGCCGAGAATTGTTCAACTTGGTTTTAAAGGTACCAAATTGGTCTCCAAATGTGATATTGAATTATTTGTACATATTTAATTATGCCATTACCTAGGCTAGCCACGACACTAGAAAACGTTTTCTGGACAGTCACAACAGTATATACTATAGGATAAGATTTATACTCTGAAGTACGACATCTAATCTTGTTATATTCGTTTGCAATACCCCAAACCAAATTCACATGATGTCAATAATTCGTTTAATAGATATCATGTTTAACAGTCCATATTTAAATATCACCCTAATCTAAATAGGTATACAGTGGCATCCCTTCAAACCGGAACCTCGAATTACCAGAAGTTCCTCTCTGGAACCGGGCAAAAACCATTGTCCCCGTTTCAAACCCTTCTTTATTGTAAATTACACACCATAAATACGCACTTTATACACGCATGAATATACGTATATCATCAAAAATATTGTCTATATTCTAGTAGATGATAGCTTAAAGCAGGTTAAAAATAAAGCAGAATGCGCCTAAAGGCGCATTCTGCTTTACTTTCAACATGCTTTAAGTGGTCAGCTATATTCTATACTAGAACCAAGCTATACGGTATTGGGTTTAAATCCCTCTGAACTGGAACCCCCTCTAAACCGGAAACTTATGTTGTCCCCACGCATGTCCAATTTAAAGGGGTTTCACTGTAGTCCATTTTTGATTATTCAAAGTTGTGTTTGGCGAAATATATTTACATGTACACGTAATTGCAAATTGACAAACCGCAGACCATGATCAGAGTGCTAATGATATCTTTGTCTACATTATTTTCCATTTTGCATAAGAGAAGTCTACTGATAGCAGCCTAGCACTGAGGTACATGTATGCCATTTTTAAAGGACGAGTATATTCGTCACTAGGATTCAATAGGTTAATGTTTTATGATATTATAACACTGACAGGGTTTAGCTCTTTTCACGCTGATTGCGAAATCTGGATTTCCTTTTGCAACAGCTTGTATCCAGATGGGACGCCTAGAATATCGTCCTCTTCTGGATCTAAACTGTTTGTTTCTATGACCATGGTTTGAAAAGAAATCTATAAAACATTCCAATCTTAAAACAGTAGCAGGCGACAATTGTTGCAGAGGACACTAGATTTATTTCAAGGAGTTAAGTGCAAATAGTTGATATACGTATTTCGCTGCAATTAATCGATTTTAAAAATGAAAAGAAGACATGTATACCGAACAAATTGGCAATGAAAAAAATATATGTGAAAAGCTAATAAAAAGATAATTAATTAGTTAATTAATAAATCAATTCATAGAGGTTTGGCTGACATTTTTTATTGATCGTTAGGAGTTTTTATGTTTTACAGTAGAACTTCGCTAGTATGGCTAGTCAACGGAAGATTCAATGAAGGTGCTATCGGTAGTATAGGCATGCTGAAGCATGATAAAAGTAAAACAGACACCCTAATTCATGAGCTTTTTGCTTTACTTTCATCTTGCTTTTTAGTATTTAGTTTTCTATTTACCCCATCCACTGCCTTACCCCGAGTACAATGGTTATTTGCAAACAGTCTGGATCCTGATCAGACGCCGCGTATCGCGGCGTCTGATCAGGATCCAGACTATTTCACACTCATTTCAATATTTCTTAAGTCAGATTACCTAAAATCTAAATTTGAAAAATAAAAGCAGTCGACAATTGTTTAAAATTGATGACGCCATGGCAGTGAAGGGGTTAAATACTGAAATCAATCATTCTATTGAGTGCTGTAACATCGAGACCTGTTTCCCGTTCTGGTTAAGTTACAGAAGTGGTCGACAAATTGTTGAAAACAAATGCCATTGAAAGAAACTTTCAGTGTTTTGATCGATCTTTTTTAGCATTCAAGTAAACCCTCTCTATTACGACCACTAAAAAGAAGACAAATTCATTGTTTAAAAGAAAGGTGACAGCTTAAAGCAAGGTGACAGTAAAGCAGAAAGCTCATTTAGTGGGGTTCCGTTTTACTGTCGCCTTGTTTAAAGCAGTCACTTGTCTGAAACACAATAATTAAGACAATTTAGTGGTCGTAGCATGTATTTGAGAAGAGCTGTTTGTAAAAACATGTTTCAAAGGTATCATATTCAATCATACCGGTATTTGCTCAATTACTGCTACAATAGACTAATAGCTATACAGAGCAGGGGCCTGTTTCATAAAACTTCGTACGACAAATGTTGTCATAACTCAGATTATAAAAGTCTCAATTATTATATTTGTCCATCTAATCCTATCTTGTGATATCTCTTTGGAGTCGTCATGAAAAGACGATTCCAAATAGAGAAATCAGAAATCAAATGTATTTTAAATTTTGACTTACGACCGTTTTATGAAACGTGTTGTCAATATACATGCACATCGATTTTACAGACTTAGATGGTTTCATTTGATTTGGATTATTCCACTTTTTATAAAAGATGACCAGTTTAAATTGATTTTTTTGGGCTATCTTAAGAAAGAAAAGCGGAAGAAAGTGCATATTTGATCAAAGGCTCAGGACGAGGACTGGCAGAGCCCACTTTTCAGGGTCTACACTGTTTGAATAATATACATATACTCGTTTCCAGCATCGAAATGGTTATATAAGCATCCAATCTTGCATAAAACATGAAGATGACACTTTTGAAACTTGAAGCTATAATCTACAGAAATGCAAAACAATAATTTAAAACTTATCCAGCTGGTCATAGATTCTATATTGATCAAACTTCATCTGTTCTATATATCAAACTTCATTTATAGAGTTTCTTGAACCAAACAATACTTGAACAGATTTCATATTTAAAAGTTGAAACACGATGTCATAGCATCGTAGCCTGTAACAGTCTGTGTCTCTTAATGTTGCACTCACACTGATTCATCTCAAGAAAAAATGTCAAAGTACACAGACCAACCTGGCTCTTTGACCAATCAGACAATTCAGTTTTAAGCAGGTGTCCTTACACCTAGATTTCTGACAATTTAGCATCGGTTAAAAATGTGAAAATGCGGATCTAAAAAGATATTTACAGCTGCCCTAAAAATCGTGAGTAATGATCGCATTATGCATGCGTCATGAAAGTGGGGGTGGGGGATACATGTGTGCATGATTAGGTATAAGTCACGTCCGGAAAGAAAGAACATGCGAACACTGCAAAGAGAAAGACGTGAATCAGAATGAGACAAAGGACACCTTAACATTGCATACCATGCCAGCATACGCCAGGCGGCCGTCTTGGCTACCTCTACCGTGTTCTGGCACGGGTATGCCATGTCAGTGTGTCATTCGTCGGATGACTAACTCGTTTGATAAGTGAAAGACCACTAAGTTAATATTTCGTCCACTTAAACTGCAGTTATGACCGTATGATCTGTCGTTGCTATAACATCGTCTGTTCGCAAATTTAGCGTCTACTTTATTTTCTAATTTGAGAAGTTTAGGCAGTTTGTCTCAAAAGGGCATTTATATGACTACATTTGTGTCAACGCATTTGAATCGTGATCAGACGCCGCGTTACGAGGACTCTGATTTGGATCCATTGTTTTGTTTGTCTTTGTCACAAATCCTTTACATTGTCTATAACTTTAACACTACTGGACATACGTTCATAGTTGCTATGTGCCTTGCTTGTGTCGATATCTTTCCGACCATGCCAACAGTGTTGCCTTGTGACTTTTACCTTGACCTTTGACCCACTTTTATAAACTAAAAAAACCAACAACAGCTTTAATTGCCTATAACATTTGAGCCAATTGGCCAAGGGCTTTTATGCCTGGTATGTATATTTCTTGTGTTAAGACCTTCCCAACCGTACCAATGTTTTTAACCATTTGACATTGACCTTTGACCTATTTAATATCATTTTTTAACCAAAAACCTTATCATTGGCTATGACTCGTGCACTATTGTACATGGGCATTTAATACTTGACTTGTGACTTCCGTTTTTTCGAGGACTTTCCGACCATGCCAATATTTGTCATTTTTTTTTACTTGACCACGACCTTTGAACTACTTTTGTATAAAAAAAGCTTTAAACGCCTATAACATTTGTACTGATAGGCTTAATTTTTCCATACTTGAAATGTATCTCTCTTGTGTTAAGACCTTTCCAACAATACCAGGCTTTTTCCCATATGGCCTTGACCTTTAACGTTATTTAATCAAACTTTAACCAAAAACCTTAACCGTGACTATAACGCTTGCACTATAGCACATGGGCCTTTTATACTTGGCATGTGACTTTTTTGTCGAGACTTTTCCAACCGAGCCAAAAATTTTGCCAATTTGACCTTGGCTTTTCGACAACTTTTGTAAAAATCTTTAAATGACTAAAACAGTTCACCCAATACGCCTAGGGCTTCCATACTTGGTATGTCTATTTCTTGTGTAAAGACATTTTCAACTATACTAGTGTGGCAGTGGGTGTATTCTTACACCCATCCCCATCCCACTCAGATTCAAACTGTTTGCATAAATGTGTGTGTTTGAAACTTTGGGCACAATTGGTTAAATACTGACGACAGCTTTAAGATGGGAGTATAAGATTAAAGCAGAAAACTGTATCCTTAACCTTTATCTGCCTTCTTTTGAGTGGTTGAAATGTTAGCTATGTAGAAGACTATAGAAGCACAGTGATTCTGAATAATGACGTCTGCTTCAAAAGCTGTCAGCTCGAAATCTAGATCTTTAACTAACTCATTTCTTTGATAAATTTGTGGGAAAATGCCCGGGTGACAATAAGTTTTGATCCAGACTAGACGCCGAGTTCCTCTGCGTCAGATATATATCTACATATATAATTATATTGTTTGCAGATACCTGCCAAATCGCACTAAGGTTTATGACGTCATCTTCTTTAAAGAAATTGTTTTCCGAACTTAATTTTTATTTAAACTAACTAAATTAATGTCGAAATGAGTGCAAACTAGTTAAGATCCCGATCACTGCGACACTGTTAGATGGCTTCTTATTAAGATCCAAACTGTTTGCAAATAACCATTGTCCTAGGGATAAAGCAGCGAAGAGGTTAACACATTCAACCCTAGCGACGAGTATACTCGTCATTTATAAACAATGTACCTATAAAGGGTACTCTTGTCCAATACAAACAGTGTAGACCCAGACCAGAGGGCTCCTACATGAGCCCTTTGATCAGGGTCTTCACTGTTTGCCAATTTGCAAATTTTCATAAATGGACGAAACTTTATTTCCATTAAAAGTTTCAGGGGTGAATGAGTTAAGAAAGTCAAGTTCAAAACTAAGGTGTACGATCGTAAAGGGTATCTATAAAGCCAGTCACTGCGGGAAAAGTGTTTGAACACAGATAAATAACTGAAGAACTTATAAAGCACAAGCTTTCATAGCTGACATTATAGAAGATTATACTGTGTATAACATGTACACGATACATAGCACTAACCATTACCCTACAAATCGCAATTTGACTGGTATTTGCAAACAGTTTGAATCAAGATCAGACACCGAGTTACGCGGCGTCTGGCCTGATTTGAAATTGTTAAAAATTCACCTATAAGTTTCTTTGATTGAAAAAATGTACACATTTTAACAGAATATTGTATTGAAGACAACAATTTCAAAGCAGACGATATTGCGGCAGGATTAGGGTTAACCTTTTCACTATCAGACTATTTTACAAAAAAACGTTTATTCTTTATTCTAAATATTTATTTTCAGGTATTTTGATTCAAGATTCAAGAAGCCTCAATTTGAGACTCAAACAGTTTGGATCCTGTTCAGATAATCGTGTTACTCGGCGTCTGATCCTAATTGTTTGCAAATGACATTGTGTTCGGGCATTCACTGCCATGACGTCATCTGCGTTTTAAACAATTGTCGTCTGCTTTTATGTCTAAAACCTAATTTTAGGTATTTTAACTTCAGAAATATTGTACTGAGTGTCAAACAGTTTGGATCCTGATCAGAATCAGTAACGCGGCGTCTAATCGGGGCCCAAATTCATTATTGTTTGCAAATATCTGTTGTACTCGGGGCAAGGAAATGAAGGGCTTAAACCCTATTTCAACAACAACAACAACAACTAGTTAAGAGGACATTGGCAAAAAATGTAAAACCTGACTAGACACCACATCACGCGACGTCTTATCAGGATCTGCACTATTTGCTATTTCATATGAAATGTGCTGCTGTGTGGTCACACACTGCAAAGTGTCTTTGGATCACCATTGTATACCTTAGATATAAATAATATCAATGTAGATCTAAACCATTCACCATAAGTTGCGACATTGATAAAATTTGCAAACAGTTTGGATCCAGTTCAGACGCCGCGAAAATTGGCGTCTGATCAGGATCAAAATTGTTTGATCAATGTCTTGAGGTTTCTTAAGCGAAAATATGGCTATACTTTTTTCCCCCAAAAATACTTGTAGTCAATTACTCATTTTGATGATTCTGTAACAGCTATAGGCCAAGAGTTAAAAGATATTAATACGAAACTATCCCAAAAAGGTCCAGCGTGTTTACCATACAATTATTATGTATGTAGTAAAACCTCGCTATTAAGACCACTTAATTGTATTAAGTATTAGTTGTTTTTTTTTATAACAGGTGACTGCTTAAAGCCAGGTAACAGTTAAACAGAAAGCTCCTATGGGAGCTTTCTGTTTTACTGTCACCTTGCTTTAAGCTGTCACCTGTCATTTATACAATCAATTAGCCAACGTTTTATAGGTCGTAATAGAGAGGTTTTACCGTATACTAGCTAAAATGCCATAGAAACAGTATCTTAGGTCAATTAAAAGAAGACGATATTTTAAGAACAAGGAAAGCAGTGTTTATATGTAGCACCCATAGCAATAACAAATTACTTTTCCAACGAGGTGAAACAGTAATTGATATAAATTGGATAAATTGCTGTGACCAATTTCGAGGAGAAAAAACGTTTCGTATGATTCTGCTTACATTACAATAGTACGTGTATCGATTTTGAGATGGTAATAGACGAAAGCCTTAAACATGATCGATAGGGTAGAGTAAAAAAGTCAATTTAACAATTACCTACAAACAATAGAAAAACTTATGGTTATAAACTGTGTGCTAGATGTGGGTATGTAGTAGGTTTATAGTGGTACAATGCGTTTAGACATTAAACTCTAGCGACGAGTATGAACTCGTCCTTTGAAGAGTATACTTGTCCTATGCAATCAGTGTATACTGTGAACAGGGTCTGCACTATTTGCCATTTTGCAATATATTAATAAATTGTTTACTAACCCATTACTAGTCAAACAGGGACTAGACCTAATTAGAACTCGGAATTGTCAATTAAGCGTACATGGGGTGAACGAATAAAGGGATACTCTTTTAAAAGGAAAGCATTTTCATTCCAAGAAACGGATGCCCATTGGAATCAATTTTGATCCGGCGTCGGATTATTAATTTTACTGTAAAGGTCATTCGGATCAAAAACATTCTGTCAGCATTTTCAAAATTCTGTCATTGCTTCTTTGGCTATACATTGATGTAGGTGGGCGCAGTGGCGCACGTAAGGTGTTATATGGAAGTCAAAGTTAGCCACCGGGCTATGGACAGATGGACACAGTGACAACAGAGATATACCCACACGGGAAAGCATGGTGGTTATATTAAACTATTGTCCCATATCCTGTTTCTATCTTTTAGACAGATGACCATTTAAAACAGACTGAATTGAACCCAAATAAAATAAAATGCGTATCTGTGTCATTAAGTTTGTTCTATCAAAATGTCCATTGTGTAGCGTTGAGATGAACAGCAGACGATCATTTAAAGCAGACAGCAGTTGTCTTCTTTGGGGGAAGAGCGGAAAGCGTTGTTGTGAGGAGGGAATCGTTGTTGGGATGACCGTTTAGGGAGGAAGCAGTGTATTATTGAAATGTTATTATGATTCTGACGTAGAATTGTCTTTGGTAAACAGTACCGTTATTGCACTTTATTTTCAAGTTCAGTTTTATGAACGTTTTTATTTTATTTAAAAATAAGTAAGTGAATAAATGTAGAGGCGATTGTTAATAAACAATCTAAATCCTACTCAAACGCCGATTATTCGATGTCTGATCTTAATCCAAACTGATTGCAAATACAAATGTACCTTTCAATTTGAAATGGGCAGGAAAAGTGTTATTATTTCAATTGAGCAAAAGATTTGTCACATTTTCTCTTTAATTTTAATTTCTTCTTCGTGCCAACAAGATGCATGATGCATTTCTTTCCATTTTTAAACAAACTGGCATTTCTCTCTCCAGTTCTGTCGCCTAAGAACTAAAACATAAGCATAGCTAACTCACCTTTATTTAAGCCCGTGTCATTTTAATACGTTCCACTGATAGGGCAACAACAAAGTATCTCTACATTAAAATTCCCAAACTCTGTTTGCCCGCTACTTAGCATAATGCCCAGTTGTGCCATACGTCGACAGCCCGACAACGTAAAATTCGATATTTATCAGCATTTAAATAAAGCTATCGATATACCGTATACTGCTATACGTACCGGAGTATTTTAAAATAACAACCTCTTGTTGTAAACTTTGTTCTCTACCAAACTATCGTCTGCTTAAAATGTCGGCTGTTAGACGGTTACCCCTTCACTGATTACAATGGTTATTTGCAAACAGTTTGGATCATGATCAGACGCCGCGTAAAGCGGCGTCTGATCAGGATCCAAACTGTTTGCCACTCATTTCAATATTCCATAAGTCAAAAATCCAAAATTTAGATAAAAACAGATTAGATGACGTTATATTATGGCAGTGAAGGGACTAAAATGTAAATTGAGTGATTTTTACTGCAGAAACATCGATACGAGTGTAACATACCGGTAGTTTGGATCCTGATCAGCCGTCATGTGTGCGTCTTTTCTGGATCTAAACATTTTGCAAAATGCTGATAAAAGTCGGACTTTGCGGTGAAAGGGTTTATCAAGTACGTTCAAATAATTTTTTTATCCGAAACAACCAATTACCCCATACATGTATACGCCTTTTTATCCTTAAAGCGACCCGCAACCAGATGGTGCATTAAAAATAGTAATTTGTAAATATGTGTCAAACGCTTATATAAATGGTAAAGAATTAGTTTAGGATAAGAAATTCTGTTTAAAAAAATGTATTTCAATAATAAAAAATATTGGTCTCTGGTGGGATTCGAACCCGGGGCCCGGCATTGGCGGACAGAAGGCAAAATAGGGGAAACCGCTTAGACCAATGGACCACGGAACTATCCGTTTATCTCGGATCGATTTAACGTATTTCAATGTGTAGCGATCGGAAGTGCATACAACTTCGTAATTCGGCTCGTGTTTATGTCTGACCCCGTGTAGAGAAGCAACAACAACAACTATACCGTTAGCTAACGCTATGGAAAAACGATGGAAAATATCTAAAAAACTAAGATTCGGTGACGATTCTTGAGACGTTTTTTGGACTGATCATATTTTTTTAATGTCAAAAGCCAAATAATGCAACAAATTTGCTTTTATTTGAGTATTTTATTTTATTTTGACAAGAACACCATCCGGTTGCGAGTCCCTTTAAATGTATTCCTTCACTGAAAAAGTTGTTTCACTTTATACAGTTAAGAATATGAACCACTTTCCATAGCCTTGCAGATGGAAGCTTAAAGCAGGCTAAAAGTAAAGCAGAATGCATCTTTTGATTTACTTTCAGTCTGCTTTAAGTGGTCAGCGATCTTCAAAACTAGAAATAGACTATGGGGTATTTAAAGTCTATCTAGTAGTACTGAGCTCCAGATAAGTGGGGTATTTCAAAGACTAAAATCTTCATATCTTCAATAAACCCTATGGTGTCACTACTTATTACAATCGTCTTTTTAAGACGATTCTAATGAGTAGTAACACCATAGGATTTGGTGCTGAAATGAGCGAGAAAGTGAGAGAATTATTCAGTTTACTCCCTCGTATATGTGGAGCCCTGCTGAGTACTGGCTGGTGCGTTGATTAGAAACAATACAGTCGCTGATATTTCGGGTGTATGGGATTGTGATGAGCCGTTGATTGCTGTTCATCGGTTTGGTCTTACAACCTGGGCGGATTAATATCACAACACTTTAAATACGCACTCGTGTATTGAAAGACAAACAATTATATAACGAGACTACCCATATGAAGGCTATGTTTTTATTCCGAGCTGAGAGCTTCTACATAAATATGTACATGTCATCAAACTTACGTGAAGCGGTCATTCTTTAATAATCACGATTGTTTCCAACGTATATTAGGCTGTTTAATTCAGGAAACATTCTATCGTACGTTTCTGCTTTACTTTCGTTCTGCGTTGTCGCAGTTTGAATCTAGTATAAAAGTACATCATATCAGGGGCAGTGTTTATAGTGTTCCTGGTAAGACTAAGCTTACAATTAACCCTGTGTTAAATCTGAACATAAAAGGGACACATGTGGCAGACAGTCTTATGAAAGATGACAGAAGTTAGAAAGACGCAAACCAAATTAATGTAGAACTCGATATCTGCATTATGCTTGGTCTACATTAAGCGGACACTGTCTTGCTTGCTAAAGTCGCGTCTGATCAAGACCAAACTGTTTAATTCTCCTGTTATAGTTTCTCAAGCTAAAATAGCTATAAATTATGTGGACATTTTGTTTATTTGTAAAAACACTTTGCCCCCTGATGAGACTATGACCTCTAAATGAAATTGACCTTTGTCTGACATGACCTAATTTGTACTGAGCTCAAAGACTTCTTGATCAGAAACTCGAAATTGAAGTGCTCGTCTCAATTTTTCTTTCTACATCTACATTGTTAATCGTATCACAGTCACATTTGACTACATGTTTTTCGCGATGGGTGGTGCTAAGTCAGATGAAATGATAGGGCTGTTTGAAGGATGATTGATTGAAATGTGCATAAAATTTAATCTTGTAAAAATTTACAGACGACGTCTTTAAGTAGATCTAGACTGACTCGTGACATGTGTCACAATGGTTGAATAGTATCTCAACACATGTTCGGTTGTACAAATACATTCACATGTTCAAACTCTTTACAAGAAGCAATGAGCTCTCAAATGCACGTGTGAACGTAAAGCAGGACAACGACAAAGCGGAAAGCTTAGGGGGGTCCTTTTTCGCAGTTTGTTCTGCATTATGCTATCGATGTTTTAAAGACTTATAATTCACCCCTCGTGTGTGGTGTTTTGTACATTCCTGCACCACGTCTCTATTAAATGCGAACAATGCTCTTTGAACTGTCTGTACAGTTAGCTACCCCGTGGACATTTTGAGTTCTACATCACGGCCTTTTTTACAAAAATTGGGAATGGGGGCCTTAGCCTTTCATTTTGGGAAATTCAAACGCAATTTTCGGCCAAAATGGGAAAGTAAACTGAGTTTCAAGACACTTAAAAACTAAATGAACGTCTACATTAAAATAGAAAGCTGCTTTAATTTAATAATTGAAGACAACGTTGTTTTATCATTTAAACAGGACTGGTAATTGAAGAGGACACTTCTAATGTAGATTTATCCTCAGAATATGTGCTATTTTTTTTCGTGCGAATCATTATAAAAAAATCTATCTGATGCAAATTCAAGACATAGAAGAGAGAACCTCAGGATATACCCTTAATTGGGCATTTAAGATCAAAACCATACTAGACGATTTAGGAATATCTTACATTTGGATACAGCAGACTGACATTGATATACGTCTTGACAAAATTCGACAGCGCATACTAGATTGTTACCATCAGTCCTGGTATGCAAGTATTAATAACTCGAATAGGCTTGCCTCTTACGCACTATTTAAACATGATTTTAATCCAGAAATATACCTTCAATCGATTCAAAACAAAAAGTATAGAAACGCGTTAACTAAGCTTAGACTTTCTTCACATAAACTTAACATAGAAACTGGACGATATCAAAATATACCAAGAAACGAAAGAAAATGTGTATTTTGTAACACAAATTCTATAGAAAACGAATACCACTTTTTACTAACTTGCCCATTTTACAGAGAACTTCGACAGAAATATTTAAAACCGTATTACTGCAGATGGCCGTCACTTTATAAATTTGAGGCCTTAATGAACACAAATTTAAAAAACATTGTTTTTAATCTATCAAGATATGTATTTTTTGCTTTCAAGAAAAGAAATGAAAATATAAATTGACCTGTCTGCTGACCCTCTCAATGCTGCTATGACGTCAAATTCCGTCTGACATATTTTCTGCCAGAAATATCGTCTGCTTTTGTTGCTGGAGTTTACGAATACAGGCAGTTTGATTTACATATCCTCCATAAGTTTGCCAGGCTGTTTGGATCTTGTTCAGACACCACGTTAAGCGGTGTCGGATCTGGATCCAAACTGTTTACAGATGGTAATGGTGTTGAGCTAAGTATAAGCATTGACGGGGTTAGCGGAAGGTACTTTTGCATGATGTATTGTTATATAGACTGTTTGCACTGGGGGCCATCGAGGTATCACGAGGTTTGTTTCGCACAGAAGTCCTGTATATGTTCCGCACCGACAAAGTACATATTTTGTGTACCCAAAACGAAAGTAAAACACGAATTTCCTTGAGTGTCTCTCAATTTCGCCTATACTTTTTTTTCCTAGCCGGAACATATTATCAAATAGGTCCGATGGTAGGTAGAACGGTTTCTCGAGCAATCTACGTACAAATTTCATATTATTCATTTTATTACTTGCAAAATAACATAGTCATTCATCCTATGATGTAAAATGTTTCAAATGTATGATATTTGGTAAACAATGCTATTAATCATTATATGAACATTACCTTTTTAGATTGATTGTAACAATGGAATATTATTTGGGTTATAAAGAATCTGCAGTAATGCAATAAATGGATTTTAAATCGAGTTTAACAAATTAACCGTGCATAGGTGCCGCACAGAGTATGTATATGTTACTAAACGAAGTCCATTTTATATGTATATGTTACCAACTGAAGTCATCATTGAATTAATAGGATGCAAACTGCCTAGTATCATGCACTTACTGTTGCCTATACCGTTTATCTCGAAAATAAATAATCTCCACCAAATCTGTTGATAGTGACAGTCCAGTGAGAAAAATTTTTAAAGGTTAAACACACAAAAAAACCGGTCCATTTCATGTAAGTTTCTGAAGCAGTTAAAAGTGCAGGACTAGGAAATGAATTCGAGCAATCAACTGTTGCGGAAGCAGATGAAGCTGATAGAGGTGTTGATTTGTCAGAGCAACTGAAATACACTATAATAATTTTGTACGAAACAAATTCAAAGCGACATAATTTCTTTAAAAATGTTGCATCCCGAATTGAAAACCTCATGAACACCTTGGTCTATGTAATCAATTAATCTGTGAAAGTTTGCAACATGTTCTTTATAGGAAAATACTCAAAGGGCTATAATTTTGTAAAACAGAAACAGCCAATATTCCAAACTACACGAACACCTTCATATATAAGCATTTACTCTGGGAAAGTGTTAAGAAAAGTGTATGAGAAGCTGCACAGGTTTTTCACAGGTTTTTCCCTATATATATTCTATTTATGAAACAATGATCTAATAATTACGTATATACCAGCAAATGGTAGCTTAAAGCAAACAGAGTAAACGTACCTTAATGCTCATTCTGCTTTACTTTCAATTTGCTTTAATAAGTGACTATCCGTCTTCAAAACTAGAAACAGGCTTTAGGGTAATGGGTGAATGTCTTTTATTTTACACGTTTTATCAAAAAGCGAAGAGAATATAAATGGATAGTACCAAGTGTGACCATACCACATGGTCTGTGACGTAATATGTGGATACCACTGGCAGTCAAATTGTCAACAAAAAGGCCTCCATTCGGAACTTCAATCAAATTTAAGAAATTTGTTTTAGCCGATTTCAACGAAACATAGCTTATGATACGGGGGACTGGATTCTTTACAGTGGTATCAATGGATTTGTCTCCAAGGTAATACATTTTGCCTGAAAATGGGGCAAATTAGTTGGCAATATCTAGCATTAAATTGTCGTGGTATCATTGTGTGTGTTAACATTTCTGGATATTTGCCTCGTTTTCAGACAAAAAGTATCCATCTAGCGACAAATACATTGACATAATTCTAAAATAACTTATTAATACCCTTAGTATAGACTATGTTTCCTTGAAATCGACTCATAAATAAAAAAAAAAACCCAACAACATTCGATTAAAATTCCGAATCGAGGCTTTTTGGTGATAATTTAGCTGTCAGTTGTACCAAAATTAACGTCACAAACCACTTGGTATGGTCACACTGGTACCGCTTGACTGGACGGCCTCATCGCTAAAAGTGCGCCCACACTTGCTCTACGTCGGGCGTACGGCGCTCGCAGAAAGGTTAAATCGGACAGCGGGCATTATATAATGTTGTGAAGATTTGTAGCCTAATCCCCTGGATGTATATATTATGCAATAAATATGTTTAAACTAAAAATGAAATCGGAAGATTCTTGCGCTGGCCGAAGGATCCTACGGCGGCAATGTGGCGGCCGCACGGCAAATCCCAAAGTTTTACAGGCCGTAGAGGTCGCCGCAGTATTATAACGCGGAGTTATAAAAAAGTTCATTTATATGATGGCCGTTGAAAACGACACGCCATAGAGCGGTTCTGCGGCTGCCGTACGGCCACCGTGCGGCCGCCGGGCCTCAATGGTTAATTTTACTATTGGACATTTGCACTTTTGTTCATATGTGTCTATTGATCTAAAAGTGGAATCATATATGGCCTTTGAGTTCTCGGTGTAGTTGGACGGATATTAGTTATGTGCACATGAAGCAAGCCAATGTGTGTAGCAGGAGCAGCATTAAGACTGCACATCAACGGCCGCCGTACGGCCATTTGGCGGTCGCCGTGGCTTTTATTAGAAATCGCGGCCGCCGCAGAGGCGACGTACGGCTGCCGAGCGGAGACCGCACTGCCGCAAGTTTTTTACCCCCAAAACATCAAATCTCGCATTGCGGCGGCCGCAGCAAATGTGAGCACAACATACGGTGGTCGTAGGAAATCAACGGCGGCCGGGAAATTGCTACTCGCCGTAAAAATAATAATCCGTGCGACTGCCGTACGACCGCCACAGCCAATGTGAGCTAGGCATAAACAATACATTTGTCCAATCCATTTTTTTGTCACTGCAACAGAAATCAATTAATTGACTTCAGGAGGTAACACATACACCTTCTGTAGGTAACGTATACACGTAAATGCGACTTCAGGAGGGCACATACACACTCATAAACCCTTCAGGGTACTGTGAGTGATTTAAAGTTGTATACATTATTGTGAAAAATAAATTGAAAAAGTATGGAAAAATGAAGCTATTAATAAACATGCATCATGTCTGAGATGGGGTTCCAGAATATTTGTAAATATAGTGGATCATTCCAATGTTTTTTTCGATAATCGCCCGGTAATATTCATTTAAGAGTGACAAATTGACGTTTGTGCTTGATATACATACTTATTTTCCATAAATAATACAAGAAAAGGTATGTAAACAGTTTATTCACGAACCTATACTGTAATTTGCCAAAAAAATAATTCAATTGATATGTGTGTCTATGGACACAGGTGGTTAATGCGAATGTCAACGCATAAAAAATAGTACACAAATGGCTGTGTTTACATGGATTGTAGGTGCGAAACATATACAGGACTTCTGTGCGAAACGGGCCTTCGTGATACCTCGATGGCCCCCAGTGGTTTGACTCTAATCACTTCTCTGAAAACGTACCTCACTATGTTAAACTGTGTTGGCTATAGACATGTATATGTTTAAGCTGAATAAAATGTATGTATGTATATAATGCATTTTATTTTTGTGAAATTCAGTTAGTACTAGTCTTGTACGATCATTTATTTATTGACCAACTCGCTGCTTGAAATTATTTGAATTTAACTCGCTTATTCGAGACAAGTTGATGAAGAAAACTACAAACCCGTAGGAAGCCAATTTAGACCAATTTATAAAAGCACTCTTACTGGTGGGGTACGTCCGGGGCAAGCCCCTCACCCACCCGGAAAAAATCCTAGATGGCCCCTGGTGCCAAAACATGTAAACTTCTGACATCAAATCTCAAATCAACTCAAATTTTATTTTGAGTTGGCAAGCCATAAAACAGTAAAATGACATAAATCTATATAAGTTAGTCTGTTGAAATTAACATAAAATGTTTGTTCCAGATTGATATACTAGACTATTAGATAATTGTTTGACTGCCAACTGTTGCCTTTCGGTCATCCGATTTTATTGCAATTTAAAAAAAAATTTTTTTTTAAATTGTTCCAATTTACGCGATTTTTTAATTATTTTTTTTTATTATTTTTTTTTTGTACATTGAGCTAGATCATCTACGTCATGTATGTGCGCACCATGGGATGTCTAGTTCATATAAATAGTTCATATAGCGTCGAGGCCGGATATTTCTATGATGTACAAGCATTCCTGCTTTTTAGGCCCATTTGTATTCGCTTTCTGCTGTTGTATTTGTCTTCTTTACACTTTCTGTTGACTTCCATGGAACTTCACAGATTTTTTTTTTATATGTATGCATTTTCATTATTAAATTATTTACAACTCTTTACTATATAGACTGAATCTTTTATCACATGTTTGTACTATATATGCACACAGCTCACATATTGTTCATTTCAGTTTTTAACTATTTACATGTTTAAAAACATATTCATATTAATTGTCCTTTTTATCCGTATGGGTGATAGCACATGACATTGAACTTATTGGCTTTACTCAAATTACTGTCGGGTCCTCAGTGACCATTTAGCCTGGCTTTAAATGCATTTAGTGTGGGTGCTTCTACTATATATTTGGGGAGGGGGTTCCATTGATTAACAACCCTATGACTAAATACCCCTTTTTCTGAGCTCTGTCCTAGCACGTGGTTTAATAGCTTCAAGCTATTGCCCCTAGACAAATTAATAAGTGTAGGCCTATGGGGCTCGGAGGCATGCTCCCCCTTTTCCTAGATGACCTCTGCAGATGCGTTCTGAGGAATCTTCGCGTGTTAAATACAGGCAAAATACTTACATGTACATGATTGAATATTATAAAGAAGAAAAATGGTGTTCCAAACCACAAGTAGTCCGGCGTCATTTTATTGCATTTTTGTCACCTTACCTACCTTAGGATCATCTGTGGACGCTGGCCTAGACCACTATGTCCGCATCTAACATCTTGTCTTCTTTACTTATGCCCGACTTTAAGTGACTTCCGGTTATTGTGTCCTTTGTAAAGTCGAATCTTACTTCTTGGTTTGCCCAGTGCTTGTCGAGATTGATCTCAATTTTCTTCACTGTTTCAGCTACTGTTAATTTTTCCGGTAGGCTGTTCCAAATATCCACTATTCTTTGTGTGAATGAAAATTTTCTTAAATTTAGTCTGCAGAAGTTTTCTTTAATTTCTTTCCATCCATGTCCTCTTGTGATTGATGAAGTATCAATCATATCACCTCTTGTTCTCCTGTATTTTACAGTTGGCATGTTTAGTTTCAGTTTAAGTCTGTCTGGGTATTCCATATTTTTTAGGGATGGTATCTGTTTAGTTGCTCGCCTTTGTACTCTCTCCAATTTTTCTATATCCCCTACTTTGTATGGATTCCAAACAGCTTCAGCATATTCTAAATGTGGTCTAACTAACCCTTGAAATAGATATTTAAAGCTTTGCTCGTCTAGGTACGTGTAAGTTCTTCTAATAAGTCCCATTATACTGTTGGCTTAGTTTATTTGTTGCTTCATATGTGTTTTGAACTGTAAATTCTGGTCTACCATTACCCCAATATCTTTTTCTTCTTTTGTTTGTGACAGTTTAATTTTATTTCCGTTTTCGTCGTAAAGGTGGTAACCCCCCCCCCCCCCCCCCCCCAATCTAAATCTGATCACCTTTACCAGTGATTATCACTGCTTTTGTTTGACACTGTTAACGTTTTACATTTGTTCGGATGAAATTTCAACAACCATTTATTTGACCATTCTTGTAAATTGTCTAAGTCATTTCAGTTGTAGAATCTTTTCATCCTCCCTTGTCTCATGGAGAAATTACATAGAGAAATTACAGAGATCAGCCTACGGTGAGCTACCTTGTCAAATGCTTTCATGAAATCCATGTAAACCGAATCTATTGTTTCCCCATTATCTATAAGTTCTGTCCATTCATCCATAACTTTAAGTAGTTGCAATGTAGACCGCCCCGATATGAAGCCAAACTGTTGTTTGCTAAAGAAATTGTTACAGCTCATATGATTTACTACGACTTTTCTCACAAGCTTTTCCATCAGTTTACATACAATACTTGTTAAGCTTACAGGCCTATACTTTCCAGGAGAATGCGGGTCAAAACGGCCCAGGTCAAAACGGCCCAACTCGTAAATTCATTATTATACTATGTTATGGTTATTTTATGATTATTGAAAATATTTTTGTGAAATATTTACATATAACTTGAAAATATTATGACAATTAAGCCAAATAAATGCGCCAAAGTAGGAAGGTGAGTACGTACTTTATGTATAACGGATATTTTTCAACAGGTTGGATACTGATGATTGATCAAACGCTGAGTATGCCGGTTTCAGGTCACAACACAAACTGTTTGATACTCATTATTTTAGTCAAGTTAACATTGAACATTCAGAAATAAAAGCAGATGTTGTTTTTTTGTAAAAACGATATTTTCTATGTTGATTTAAAGAATTAATTTGGATAATAGTTGGAAACAGATCTATATGTTAAGTTAACCCCTTAAAGTTTCTTTTATGTGTTTTCAAATCAGATTTTACTCGATCTTAATCAGAACCTGCTTTACAGGTCTAATGAGAATCAAAACTGTTGGCAAATACCCAGTTTACCTGAGGTAAGGCAGTGAGGTGTTTATGTAACAAACTATCACGACAGCAGGTCAAAGAGCAAAGAGTAACACCTTTAATGCAATCAAACAATTACAGTTTATAGTCGCGTGTCACTAGTGGTACACTTTAGCGGCACACTTTGCACGTTTTAAAAGCAGAATCGCTGTCTGCTTTCATTTCTCAAATTCTGTTACGTATTTTGACATTTGACGTAATGAATACTCTTATATTTATACCTTATAAAGTTACTCGTTTCATCGAAATAAAGCCGGCTTTGCAGTTTGCAAACAGTTTTGATCCAGCTCAAGTTAAACAATATAATATAATGGTTTACACATAATTATGCAGATCAATATTTATACATATTGCCTTAAGTATCAACCTGTCTTAAACACCCAATACTTAATAGTTTGGTAGTCATGTCTGTAATTTGGATAACTCTAATAACCATTACAAAGAGTTGGGATCCAGATGAAATTCTAACTCACTGTGCATCTACCAGGATTTACTACTTACTTTCATTCTAAGCCTATCTGCATGTATCTAGAAGATAACTTATCTTCCTTTTCATTATATTTTGTACACATAGTTTTTTCTATCAATTAACTCAATGTTCACCAATAATATAAGCGATTATTTAACTTCCGAATGCGGGTCAAAAACGGCCCAAAAGTGGGCCGTTTTGACCCGGGCCGTTATAGATCTGGGCCGTTTTGACCCGTCACCTTCCAGGATCCGTTTTGTCGCTCTTTTTGAAGAGAGCTACAACATTTAATTGCTATTCACGTTTTTATTTTTTGGACTTTTGAAAAAAGTGTAGATCTACTTGCCTAATAGGAAGCTACGCTTTACTTTCAACCTGCTTTTTAAAAGTGTTCACCTATCTTCTAGAAACAGGCTATGAGGGTTTTGTGATTAGTAAGTAATCACCGAAAGCTGTATTCTTGGCAGCAATATCAAGGGAAATAACTCAAGCATAGCATTAGTTGCATTAGTTGTAATGTCCCTTAGATAAGAAAAATTTCACATCCGCTAGGGGCCGCTAAAGATACAGAGATGACAAGTCTAGCGACATTTTTACACGAGAAATTCACGTCCTATCCACAAACGCGAGAAATTGTTGATATTTACGTGGTATGCAAACACATATTGAACGGTAAGTGTTGTTATTTTTATTCGTTTTTATTAAAAAACACCGTCTGCATCGAGTTGGGCTCCCTGGACACGTTATAGTGTTATTGTCGTCAGTTTTCGCGACTGTCACTATTGCAAAATTGAAACAAGACAAAAAGCAGGACAAAATGTTTTTTTTAATTGATTCTGGTTGGATTATCTCTAAGTGAAAAGTGAATAGGAAGATAATTATTATTATCCAATTTGAATATCTATTTGTTATTAATTATTGATGTGTTCAGTTTTTAGATTAGATAGAAAAGAATAACAATCACTTATCAACATATAAACAATGCTTTTAACCAATAATTCATTACCTTATATCTCATTTATACTGTTGAAAACAGGCTACAACTTCGGGTCTAGTGCAGGGCCCCTTTGTCTTGATGTGCTGGGCCGCTCTATGAAAGCTTAGCATTCTCGCACATTTATATACATCTACATCTTTACGTAGTCCTGTCAAGCTTGACATTTACACTACGGTGCGCTAGAAAGTAAAGGTAACAAAGAGAGGAAGATAGGAAAGTAAGAAAAGAAATATAACAGCATTTTAGTCCGCATGACTGACCTTGTTAGTGTTAATGCAATATCCATTTTATTGCTATCGGGAATTGAGCAATTGAATTTGGCCGCTAGATTCATCAGGTGTCCTCATTATTTGGACTAGGATCGTGGCTGTCAGTTTGTTAATATTACTACCAGATGTGTTAATCCTGATTTTAATCTCCCTTCGTCACTCAACCCTGGTATCGCCATGGAAGCTGGATTGGTTATGTCCTGATGATTCGAAACTTAACTTGGAAATCTTTTCTCCTTCTACCTTTAACCTATCCACATCACCGATACTCTGCACAATAAAAATAATTTCCTACCCTTTTTCTGCTTTATTTCACAACTTTCTTCAGTTGAGCTAGAGAATAAGAGTTGAATCTTCAACTTCCGGTGGAACAAAACGTCACTTCCGGTTAAAGATATAAGAAGAGTAAGATACAAAACCAAAAATTAAAATGGACTGGGAGCCAGGGAGCCGATGTTCGTTCAAACAAGAAACGGAAATCGGTATTCTTCTTTTATACATGACCTTACATGACCGTTGTTCCACAATGGCCAAGTAAGAGAAAAAAACATGTAGTGTTCGGATTTAAACGATGGAATAAGACGCTAAGTGAGTTGTCATTATATTTTCTGTCAAAACTATTGAATAAAAAGGCATAAATTGTAGACTACACCACAAACTGAGTGCAGACAAAGTTCAAATTAAGAGAAAAATTTTGACGTGTACCTTGCTATCGGAAAATATCATTTTTGTGAAAGACCCTGGTGGAGCTGAAACTGAAAGATGTAAAAAATCAACATGATAAACGTGAAATGATAAAATTTCGAAACACATGGTCTTTCTAGAAGGACTACCACAATCCCAGACTTGATGGTCTCCAAGCTTGGTGCTGTCACAAGGCTGGCTGGAAGGCCTCTCCAGATCTCAGCTGTAGTGGGGAAGAAGGACTTCAACATTGCAGTGATCCTGAAGAATGACAGGATGAACTGTAGACAGTGGCCTCTTGTAGATACTCCTTGACAGTGGAAGGCACGTTGATTGCTACGAGTCCGTTCACAACTCTGTAGGACATCACTGCTTTGGCCTGCTGCCAGCCTTTGCAGTATTGACACACTGCTTTAACTCATTATCCCCTGTACTTTCTAATGGAAAATTCCAGTTTGCAATAAAGGATGGTCCATTTTAGACTATTTAGGGTTGATTTTTGTAATAAATTGCAAAATGCCAAACAGTGAAGACCCCTGATCAGAGGGCTCCTGCAGGAGCCCTCTGATCAGGGACTTCACTGTTTGCATAGGACACGCCTACTCTTCGCAGGTACACATTTGGTAAAAGACGCATATATGCGTCACTAGGGCTCAATGAGTTAAGCTAATATCTGGAAAATATGCTCAAGTGTATGCCTTACTCTGTGTTTTAAGTTCAGAACTTTCTAGGTGGGAACCACCCCCATTTGTTTAGAAATAATTACTTATTTTAGCATTATTATATAGCAATGGTACAAAACAGTTACAAAGTGAATAGTCTACCCTGAAATTCTAAGAAGAATAAAATACATATAATCTGCAATATCGGTTATTAGAAAAAAGCTGGAATCCACCGAAATCTACTTGAATATACATATTATGTATCTGATACAACAGTTGCAGATGATGTATTTACACATTTTATGTACTAATTTATTAAACATGCAAAGGAAATATGCAATTTGTGGGTTATAAATGGTTCTCTGTCCTCGTAACAGAAATCCGCTCAGTATAAGTGCTGAGTGACAAACACATGTGCATGAGAATTACACCGTCTGAAAGTTTTAGTTTTGTTTTACTGCAAACCGTAAACTGCACATTTCCGTTGTAAGTTCAATAAAAATAATACAAAAAGTGTCAATATAATTATATATCACTTACAACTGTTTTACGATCCATAACAGGTATATTCAAGTAGATTTCGTTTTTTTAGCTCACCTGAGCCAAAGGCTCAAGGTGAGCTATTGGGATGGCCCTGTGTCCGTCGTCGTCCATTGTGCGGTGTGCATTGTCCGTTGTCGTTAACAATTGCTTCAAATGACATCTCCTCCTATACCGCTTGTCAGATTTCAACCAAACTTAACAGGAATGTTCCTTGGGTCAAGCTTTTTCAAATTTGTTCAAAGAATTAAAAACAATGTACAGGGTTATAGATAAGGGGGAGTAAACTGAACAAATACAGCATTTTCTCACTTATTTCAGTGCCAAATCCTATGGTGTTACTACTCATTAGAATCGTCTCTTTGAGACGATTCTAATGAGTAGTGACACCATAGGGTTTAAAGCAGAAATAAAGATTTTAATTTTTGAAATACTCCCCTTATCTGGAACCCTGAATTATGTAGAACTCTGGTTGCCATGGCAACCAAAGTGTAAAAATAAGGAAATCTTAAAAAATCTTTTTGTCTGAAACTACAAGGGCCAGAGCTTAGATATTTGGCACATAGCATCATCTACAGGTCCTCTATCAATTTTGTTAAAATTATGCCCCTGGGGTCAAAATTGGCCCGCCCTAGGGGTCACAGTTTTACATAGAGTTATATAGTGAAATTTTCAAACGTCTTCTCTTCGGAAACTAATACGGCCAGAGCTTTGATATTCAGCATGGTGACACTTCTAGATGTCCTATACCAATATTGTTTAAATGGTTTTGGTTGGTTGCATATCTAGGTCACAGGAGCTAAAAGTATATTTTTTTCAATGAAAACTTAAACAATCTTCTTGTCTGAAACTACAAGGGCCAGAGCTTAGATATTTGGCACATAGCATCGCCTACATTTCCTCTATCAAGTTTGTTCAAATTATGCCCCTGGGGTCAAAATTGGACCCGCCCTGGGGGTCACAGTTTTACATAGAGTTATATATCTTGAAATTTTCAAACGTCTTCTCCTCTAAAACCCTAGTACCCTGATCTTAGATATTTGGCACATAGCATCATCTACAGGTCCTCTATCAAGATTGTTCAAATTATGCCCCTCAGGTAAAAAATGACCCCGTCCTGGACATAAATCATTATCTCCATTTTGTCAGCTATTCTCAGGTGAGCGAAATATGCCCCATGGGGCTCTTGTCTAGTTAAGTGTTCCCTGAAATGTTACATATACCGTCCGGGTTACCCTGAAGATAATACGTATACTCTGAAATTCTACTCCAGCTTTAATTACCTCCTAGGCTCCTAATGACGTAGAATGTCCTCTTCCCCTGGTTTGGAAGTAGGAGCCAATAAAGGTTTTAAGCTGGGCCATGCTTTGTGAGCTTAGGCCGTATTACTCAGAAAGCCGAGGAGACCCTAGTTCTGGTCAATGGTGCTTTTGGGATTGGTGATTTAGCATACATGACTTGGAACCTTATAGATCCAAGAAAGCTGCATCTTGGAAACAACATAGTTATCCAAAGACCAATGACTTGTAATTTTGGAACCTAGCGTTCTCAAAAGAGCTGGACCTCTGGGACCAGCAACTTGTAATTCTTAGTATAATAGTAAGATAATGGAAAGTGTATGTTTTTTTACCTTTCTTTTATTTTCAGGTGAATGAAAGAAACCTTTGAGATAAGCCATTAAGTTAAGGATTGAGGTGTGCTGCACATTCCAGTAGTGTGGCGAGGTGTTAACAGTGAGAGGATGGCTGATGCCACCCTATTGCACGGAGTGGCACCAAATATAGATCAGCTGTCTCAGGTAACAAATGGACAGATAACCTCACAGACAGTGAGCGCTGAACAGCAAGAAGAAGAACCAACAGTAGACATTCAGATAAACAATGTGGTGTGCAGCTTTAGCACACGGTGCCATCTTAATTTGAAAAAACTGGCAATGGAAGGCAGTAATGTAGAATACCATCGACAACATGGGGTAATGTATCGTTTGGTGTAAAAATCTTAAATTTTACCAGGGTTCCAGATAAGGGGGAGTAAACTGAACAAAACTAGCATTTTCTCATTTATTTCAACACCAAATCCTATGGTGTTACTACTCATTAGAATCGTCTCTTTGAGACGATTCTAATGAGTAGTGACACCATAGGGTTTAAAGCAGAAATAAAGATTTTAATTTTTGAAATACTCCCCTTATCTGGAACCCTGTTTTACTATAATAATTTGAAAAAACTGGCAATGGAAGGCAGTAATGTAGAATACCATCGACAACATGGGGTAATGTATGGTTTGGTGTAAAAATCTTAAATCTTACCAGGGTTCCAGATAAGGGGGAGTAAACTGAACAAAACTAGCATTTTCTCATTTATTTCAACACCAAATCCTATGGTGTTACTACTCATTAGAATCGTCTCTTTGAGACGATTCTAATGAGTAGTGACACCATAGGGTTTAAAGCAGAAATAAAGATTTTAATTTTTGAAATACTCCCCTTATCTGGAACCCTGTTTTACTATAATAAGGACACCCTGTTGAAATACTAAACTATCCTTAAATTTGAACAAATTGTTTTCATCACACAGTAACTGTAAACTTGTCCAAAAAGTGCAAACTGAATCAATGGCAAACAGTATAGATCCTGATCAGACTGCTCCCTCAGAAGCAGTCTGATCAAGGTCTCCACTGTTTGCTCCAACCTATCTGTCTCAATGTATTACTCATTAGGGTATAAGGATCATTCTGCTAGTCATGAAATTTGTATGATGTCTCATAGTGAACATAGTGTCACAAACATATTCTGAGACTGATAGAGAAACTCTTAGGGTACTAATTAATGACTGAAATCCCTTCCTATTGTAGCTGAGGTACAATCTAAGTGTCAAACAGTTTAGAACTTGATGAGATGCCTAGTTACATGTACTTAGTATCCAATCTAGGACATAAATGTTTGCTAAAGTCGTCCATGAGTGCTATTAGATCAACAGAGCTTCAGATAAATGGGAGTAAACTAAAAGATTCTCACATTTTCACCTTTATGTCTGCACCAAAGCCTGTGCTGTGTCTACTCAATAGAATCACATCTTCATGACAATTACATTGAAAAGTCATAGGGTATAATAAAACTAGACATAATAAGTTTAGATTTAGAAATACATACATGGTACAGTCGAAATTTGATACTTCAGACTCGCTTTTATTGACCTTACCGGTATTTCATTATAACTTATATTTTTGATACCTTAAATTTGTTTATGTCCAACATACCCATATTTCAAAGTTAAAACGCGGCTAAGCCACGTTTAATTTTGAGATACGGGTATGTTAGAGCTTAAATGAGTTCTTGGTATTGAGCTTTGACTGTACTCCCCTTAGATGGACCACATGTCTTAAGAAGGATTAATCAACCTTGTTCATGTATTCATCCAAATGATTAAATGTATTTTACATCTTAGATGCTCAACATGAGAATCCGACGTCCATTCACCACAGCTAGTATATGGTCATCAGGGAAGATCACCTGTACAGGAGCAACCAGGTAATCCCTTTACTCCATAGATAGACATTTTTATGCCTTTATTTGATTCCTCCACTTCAAAAAATAGTTCAAATTTAATGTCATGAATATGTTTCATTAAATATATTTTACAAATCCAAGCATATTGTAGCAGTAGCTTAAAGCAGGCTGAAAGTAAAGCAGAATGCACCTTACGGGGTATAGATGTCTATATAAGTATAGATGTTGGTAGATTAAAATATGGCAGAAATCAGACCATTCTGTTCAGAGTTTTACTCAGCACTGGTGTCTGTCTGTCTGTCCCACAGTCTTACTCTATCATGCAGACATGGATTTTAAAATAACTCAAGGCAATTTTTTTTCTTTTAGAGAACACAAGGTTTCTTGGCTAATATTATAGTGACTTTAGACTAATATTTACTAAAACAGTTATTACCAACAGTAATAACATGAATTTAATTGAATATGACATAATATGTGGTATTGTTACTTATGTTTTAAGATGATGTACTTATGTACAAGTCTGAATAAAATATGTTCTGTTCTGTTAATATCCAGTTCATATTCTTGTATGATGTGTTGTGCACATAAGCTAGGTCTGTGGTGTCAAGGTCACATTTTTGGGGTGAAAGGTAAACAAAGGAAACATTTTGTCTTGTCCAGGCTCTAACTCCATCAAACATGGACAGATTTTAAGATAACTTTGCAGAAATATTCTTCTAGAAAATACAATGTGTCATGATTGAGTCACAGGTCTGTAGCTCCAGGGTCAATATCACAGTCAAAGGTCTGAAAGGGTAACATTTTGTCCTGTTGAGGCTGTAACTCCATCATGTATGGATTGAATTCAAAATGATTTGGCACGGATATTCTTCTAGAGAAGACAATGTGTCATGCACAAGACCCAGATCTGTAGCTCAGAGGTCATAGTCAAAGTCACTTTCAGTTAGGAGTCAAAAATCTGAAAGGGGAACATTTTGCCTTGCCTGTGTGCAGTACGAAATAACTAAGCACAAATATATAAGATAAGACTTGGATGCCAGACCCAGGTCTGTACCTCAACGGTCAAGGTACCAATCATAAGTCAAAGGTTGAAAAGTGGCATTTTTTCTGTGCCCATACTCTGGATATTGTTTTACATAAATGGTTTTGAAGTTACTTGTCAATTAAAGCTCACCAGATATGTGGCACATGCAAGATTTATGTTTGTCATTTTAAAAGTAAAAGTCACAATCAGTAAAAAGGTGAAGATGGTGCTGTCATACACATGACCCTATAGTTTTAATGTTGGTGTTTTCTTTGGGGAGTGAGGGACATTTGTCTCTGCTCTTGTTTTGTAAAATTGTAAACGTTTATATTTTAAAAGGTTAACCTCGAGAAACTAGAAATTGTCAAGATGAATTTAATATCTGCTTTATCTGATTCTTCTGTTTTTTTACAGCGAAGATTTCTCCAAAGTGGCAGCCAGGAAGTTTGCACGAAAAATACAAAAAATGGGATTTAGAGTGAAATTTTCAAATTTCCGTGTTGTGAATGTTCTTGGGACATGTGCAATGCCCTTTTCAATAAATATAACAGCATTCGCTAGAGAAAGAAAAGAAGCCAGGTAAGAGTGTGTGGCATATGCAAGTTTCTTGTATGCTCCATTATCTATAGATGGGGGTGGCATATAGTGATTGTCCAGTCCATGTGTCCATAGATATGTGTGTTTGAAGTCGACCAGAAATTACCTTTTTCTATAGTATCATGCAACACCATTTACTGGAATTAAATACTTTGATACTTATTATATATTATACAATACTTGCCATTGATCATTCCCAATCCACCAATATCAAACAATCATAATATGACTTAAAATTTGGGGAGGGCATGTTGATATTGTGCTTTCTGTCTGTCCATACCTCTGTCTGTTAAAAATGTTGTGCAGCTAGCTCCAACATCTCCGCTGGAGGGATTTGCTCCTATCGTTCATTGATTAGCCACTTACATGGAATAATGTTCATGTAGGTTTGAAGTTTGGTGCAACCTATTTGACAAAAGTTATCTCCCTTTCAATATTATCTTACATAGAATATACAAGGGAAAAATCTTGTACAGTAAACCTCTTCAATACTTTTGAAAGGATTTGCTCCAAACTTTTAAATATTAAGTATTGTCCGACTTTTCTAACCTGGTCATTTTATTTTTTGAACATGACAGTTTATAATTGTTAATAGGTCTGCTATATTTTTAGCTCACCTGAGCCAAAGGCTCAAGGTGAGCTATTGGGATGGCCCTGTGTCCGTCGTGCGTCGTCGTTAACAATTGCTTCAAATGACATCTCCTCCTATACCACTGAACAGAATTCAACCAAACTTTACAGAAATGTTCCTTGGGTCAAGCTCTTCCAAATTTGTTCAAAGAATTAAAAACAATGCAGAACTCCGGTTGCCATGGCAACCAAAGTGAAAAAATAATGAAATCTTAAAAATCTTCTTGTCAAAAACTGCAAGGGCCAGAGCTTAGATAGTTGGCACATAGCATCACCTACAGGTCCTTTATCAAGTTTGTTCAAATTATGCCCCTGGGGTCAAAATTGGCCCCGCCCCGGGGTCACAATTTTACATAGAGTTATATAGTGAAAATTTCAAACGTCTTCTCCACTGAAACTAATATGGCCAGAGCTTTGATATTTGGCATGGTGACACTTCTAAATGTCCTTTACCTAGTTTGTTCAAATGGTTCTGGTCGGTTAAATATCTAGGTCATAATTCACATTCAAAATATGTATAGCAGACAGCAATTCAGCATTATAAGAGTTAGACCCTAGCCACATTTCCTACTGCCAGAGTTACATAACTGAATTCAGGTCAGCTGAGGTTCACTGAGTCTGTAACAGCAGCATATGGTGTTGTCTGCTACATTTTTATGCCCTGCAGTTGGGGGCATATTGTTTTTGTCTGTTTGTCCATTTGTTTGTCTGTCAGTCCACAACTTTAATCTTAGCCATAACTTTGTTACAGTTAGAAACTTTATAACTTGGGTCATGTCCTACAAAGGTCAATGTCATTTTTGAGATATTTCCCAGTGTCATATTTTCTTGTCTTTGAGATAACTCCAGTTCTACTGATGTTAACCCATTACCCCATACATATGCCTTTTTATGCCTTTAATTTATTCCTCCTCTAAAGAAAATAATTCCACTTTATACAGTCATAAAGATATAAGAAATAGTATCTATATCTTAGTAGATGATAACTTAAAGCAGGCTGAAAGTAAAGCAGAATGTGCAATAAATAATCAAATGGAAATACATGTAGCTTGATTAGAAGATGTGTCATGGATAAGGGCCATAACTCTGCCAACAATATTTTTTTAAGTTATTCCAATTTGTCATGTTTTTTTTGTCTGGAAGATAATTCCATTTACAGCTATATTAAAATGTTGTCTTGCCTATTAAGCTAAGGCACAATGACCTCAGGTGAGCGAATTAAGGGCCATGGCCCTCTTGTTGTACTTAAGATACTGTAAACATGTTTCTTGTGCAGCATAAGACTGCTGCGCTTACTTTACTGATATGTTGTTCTTTTCCAATTGACTGTGTTATCCCAAAATTATTACTTCCAAATGCATAAGGTTGGAGCCAAATCAGACACTTGGTAACCTGATAAGGTTCCAAACTGATTAAATAGATATTTAGCGTTTGTGTTTTAATGTGCATACAACTGCTGAGCTATCATTACGGATACATTTAATGATTATTATGTGCAGTGTAAACTGTTAAATGATGTATCACTGGCCCATTGGGCCAATCAGGAACCACGTGCACAGATAATAATGATGGTATTCAATTGAAATTATATTTCCCATTTTCCATTTATTTGTATCACTTATTCTTTTTAACAGTTATGAACCAGAGTTGCATCCAGGCGTCACCTACAAGATAAAAGATCCTAAAGCCACCTTAAAGATATTTTCTACAGGCAGTATTACTGTGACTGGTAAGAAAGCTGTTCTATCTAATCACCTGAAACGCCTTTGATCAAATACTCATAGCCAGACATCATCCTAAAATGTTAAGAAATCTTAATTTTCAGAATAATTTGACAATTTGCATTAAAGCTTATTTTAAGTTTTTAACCCTTTCCTCCACATAAGTGCCTTTTAGTGCATATAATTTATTCTTCCTCTGAAGAAAATAGTTCCAATTGATGTAGTCATGTACATATACCATGCAAAATATCTTCTATATTCTATCAGATGATAGCTTACAGGGTGCTGAAATGAGAGCAGAATGTGCCTTAACCCTTTGAACCCTAGTCCCGCATATAGGCGTCCTTTTCAAACAGTATACATGTGAAAAGTGCACTTGTCCTATGCAAACAGTGAACACCCAGATCAGAGGGCTCCTTATGGAGCCCTCTGATCTGGGTCTTCACTGTTTGTCATAATGCAAAACATTGACAAAAACAACCCTTAAAAGTCAGAAATGCGTAACTAAAATGGAAACTGGAATTGTCCATTTAAAGTTTCAAAGAGGAAAGAGTTAAGGCACATTCTTCTCTACTTTCAATCTGCTTTTAGTAGTAATCTATCTTCAAAACAAGAAAAATACTAAGAAGTTAAGGGCTTAGACAGATGACTCTTTTAAAATAGGCTGAAAGTAAAGGAGAGATTTTCCATGTCTAGATTCCTGTATAAATTTCAATATGCGTTATTAAAGCATATGCAACACAGAACAGGGTAGGAACATAAAAAAGCATTTCAGTTAGACATTTACATTAAAACCTCTATTATGACCATTTAATTGTGATAACAAGTTGATGTTTATCAACAGGTTACTGCTTAAAGCAAAGTGAAAGTAAAACAGAAAGCTCCTTTAGGAGGTTCCTGTTTTACTGTCACCTTGCTTTAAGCTTTCACATGTCTTTTACTCATACCAGTCATTAAGCCTTCATTTTAGTTGTCATAATAGAGAGGTTTTACTGTATATTGTTTGTTATTGTTATAAAGTGAATGTTACAAGTTATACTGGGCTCCAGATAAGGGGAGTATTTCAAAAACTGAAATTTTCATTTCTACATTAAAACAATGGTGTCACTACTCATTGGAATCGTCTCTTCGAGACGATTCTAATGAGTTGTAACACTATAGGATTTGGTGGTGAAATAAATGAAAAAATGTTGGATTTGTTCAGTTTACTCCCTCTTATCTGGAGCTCTGGTTAGATGTATGTTCATCATCATCGGATTTTTGATTAACGTGCAGTGGTGGGAGCATTGTCCACAACAGTGGGCTCCCTTCCAGGTAACTGGCTAGCTGCACGCATGGCGGTTCTTACACAGGATCTCCAGGCTTTTCATGTTATTTTATTGAATTCCTTTCCATTGTAGCACCAAGAGTTGCCAACGTCCAATCAGCAATAGAGTATATCTATCCATTAATCTGCAATTTCAAGGCAGGTCCCAGACGTGAAACCCAAGCACAGCGTGCAAAACATAGACGTAATAATGTGCAGCGTAGTAATAATCACTTTCAGCATACTGTCACGCATTACAACTTTGCTGACGAAGAAGAAGACTTTGATTCTGAATTTGACAGTGAGGAAGAATTTGAAAGTGATGAGAGTCAAAACTAAGTGAGGTGTTTATCTAGTGATTACTTTCGTCGCATAACCAACATTGTTGAAAACAGCCCGTCTTGTATTAAGAGGCCACTCAATAGAAGGGCAGTTACTAAATGTAAACACAGGTGGTTGCTGAATGCATGCAATGACTAATGCAGAAAGCTCATACATGAGCTTTCTGCATTTTTCTATCCTGCATTATAACATTGAACTTTAGTGAGGAGTGTACTTATTTACAAACAGTATACCTTTGAAGAGTACACTTGTCCTATGCAACCAGTGTAGACCCAGATCACAGGGCTCCGAAAGTAGACCTCTGATCAGGGTATAAACTGTTTGTTTTTTTGCGAAATATAATTTATAAATTACATAAAATGCAAACAGTGAAGACCAAGATCAGAGGGCTCCTATAGGAGCACTCTGAGCTCGGTCAACACCGTTTGCTTATTTAGACCAGTATTTGTATAATTTAACTACCCAAATTCCAAGTAGAATGGTTCAGGTTTTGGTAACTAAAATGATCCACAAGGGAACTAAATTACATGTACCTACAAGAGTTACTGAGTGTTGAAAGAGTTAAGCATTCACATGTGTTTAGAGATCTTAATGTTGCTTCAATTAGTGGCTTCTTAATACAGGACTGACTGTACAAGTTTCTCTATCTCAGACATATTTAAGAGCAGAGGAAAACAATTACGATGATTGTGATGGCATGACTATATTATGAGAACTGTAAAAGCATTGCAGTTATTCTGTAAAACTTGTACTTATAAATCCAGAAACATGGCCATTTCTGATTAAAGGTTGCAGCTTAATGCTGGAAAAATGAATGCAGAAAGCTTGTAAAGAGCTTTCTTTGTTGCTTATAATGTCTTATCATTAAGCTTGCACCATTCTGAAAGGTTTTCATGCCTCTATTTGGTGGTCATTTAGTAGTACAAGTGTGACTCTGTGATAAAATGAATCTGACACTCATTGACAACTGATATAAACTTTTATTAAAACTTGTGTAATATGTAGTATGTTTTATTTTAAAGACTTAACTCATTGAGCCCTAGTGACACATATATGCATCCTCTACCAAAAGTGTACCAGTAAAGAGTACACTTGTCTAATGCAAACAGTGAAGTCCCTGGTTAGAGGGCTCCTGCAGGAGCCCTCTAATCAGGGACTTCACTGTTTGTCATTTTGTAATATAATACAAAAAAAACCAACCCTAAATAGTCTAAAATGGACTAGCCTTTATTTTAAACTGGAATTGTCCATTGGAAGTTTCAGGGGATAATGAGTTAATTGAACTCTTTGGACACAAGTGGCAAAACCATGATTACCATGTGAACAGTTTGGATTTAGATGAAACATCAACTAGTTTGGTGTACTGTTCAGCAATCGGAGTCAATTTAAAAAATATTTTTAATTTTGGGAAATTTTGTCGAACAGGAACTTGTCAATGACAATTGTTGCAGACTTAACAATATTTGCATTCCAAGAGTTAATAAAAGTTTATCTCAAAAGACAATCTATGTCAGATCCAAATAATGTCAGAGAGAAAAACTTAATACATGTATCAGCCTTTCAAAAAGGATGAATATTCAGGGCCTCCGCTGGCATTCGCATTTGTCGCCAAATGCGAAGGAAATTTCAAAGTGGCGATAAAATTTTAGTTCTGGCGAATTTGATTGCGACAAGAAATTTATAACGGTTTTTTTCATCAGTGACTTGTATGTCTGTCTCTTATACCCGGGGCGCTAATGCGTGTAGAGATAATTGGTGAAGTACACAGCCAGCACCTTGGTGTTACGTAATACAAGTGTCAAAACTCAAACACGCGAGTAGGACAATAATCAAGTAAAGAATATAGATTCGGCTCATCTTTGTTCCGCCTATCTCCCATTCTCCTTACGTAATTGGCTAGCCTCAACGTGATTGACAGATCAAAAGCTTTTAATGTCCTCGCGAGTGTAATTGATACTGGGTGCATAAAACTTTACACGACAGTCTAAAAAGATTTTCGGAAATTAGCTACGAAACGTTGAAAGAATATTAGCCTAAACCGAAGAATCATACATTTCTTTCCCTTCAAATAGACATACAGGTGAGTAATTAAAGACTGAAAAAAACCCGCCCATGATTCGAGGCGTAGCGCAAAGTGCGTGTCGGGAAAAATGTCTTTGATACGGAGCCTGTAAGAATCGGTAATATTCACCGAAAATACTGCACAAACGAACCTTTAACATGGATCCAAATCCGAATACAACTTCTATGAATTGAATTTACCACAAATCCTTATTATTAATCGCGTCTTTAGATACAAATAGACTCACAAACTTCCGAAATGAAACCCAAATGCATATCGTTTCAAAATGGCTAGACGCCAATATTCGGACATTTAAGACGCGTGTCTTTCCTTGTTTTATTGGTTACTATAAGGGCATTTCCCAGCATCTTTTTTTAAAACAACCAATTAAATTAGCCGTTCTTTTTCGCTACGAATCACTACTGGATGAAATGGGTTGTGTGCTTGACAGTTGTGAAATGAACATAACAGCGATACGGAATACGACTTTCCCGGGAGTTTCGGCAAATCAGTTATCAGAAAGTGAACAATAGCAACAAATACGCGCTGGAATCGAAGAATCAGATAAATTACTCGCGGAAAGTAGCGATCCTAGTCTTTCCCATATATTTGTTTATTGAACATAAGCTGATATATTTTTTACAAATAATACGAAATAGCATATTGTTACAATTATCTAAGTAGTCATCGTCTTATTTCTCAATGATGCAGTCTGAATTAAATCTTCCCTGCTAAGCTTATTTTCTGGTGTTTTATGACAAATGGTTGGATAAAGCAGGCTACTAGTATACCTGAAAACTCCATAAGGCTTCCACCAGTGTCAGGGTGTACGAAAACTTTTCTATGCTTTTTAACAGGACATGGGTAAAGGCATGAAAAGTAAATCTATGAGGAATGAGAGTTTGTCACTTATCAAAAGAAAGAAAATAAAGGCATACGAACCTATATTAGGCGACGATTGAATAAGGTATATTGTTGATCTTGAAAAATCGGTAACCGCTTTATGCAGGTAAATGTAATGCAGAAAGCTCATTTACATTATTCTGCCACCTCTTATATAATAATAAATGAAAATAATTTTGATGTCCCTGTGCGTTACCATGCAGCCTTTCATAAAATTTGTAAAACACTTGTATATAAATTATAGGGTATATTTTGGGCCCCAACTTTGGATAAAACTTGGCTCCAACTTTGGCTCCAAAAAAATAAATTTGGCTCCAACTTTTTTCATTTGGCGAAAGTGATGGCGAAAAGAAAAAATATCTCAGGGGAGGCCCTGAATATTGCTATTATCATGTGTATATGGGTCAGTCCAAAGTTGGAAGTCCTGTAAAAGAGCATTGTGGCTCTAATGTTTCCATTGGGAAGGAAATTCCCTAGTGATCTGTTCATTTCTGTGTTTTTTGTCAGCATCTTAATGTTTTATCATCCAGTGTACTTGAAGGAGAAAATCGGAAGAAATGTAATGATATATTTGTTGATGTTAATGAAAGGAAATGTTTTTTATGCACATAATCATTGACCTGTTCGTCCATCTGCCGGATGTTAACTAGATCTAATTGAACACCGTTTACTACAATGATTATGCTTGGGATACTCATACAGTTGTTGCCTTGCCAAGTTGGGTCAATCCACTCATATCACCCAGCCTGGATTTCAACTCGACCTAATTTGGACTTTGAATATTTAAAATAGGCTGTCTTAAAGGGGTAAATCAAGTCACTATATAGCAGTCACCCCCCAAACACAGCTTGATACTTGGAGATAAGATCAGGGTATGCCAATTATCACAGCAGGGTACTAATTGATAGATGTTGACCAATCTAGGGGCTTATGATAGCTCTGAAATAAACCCTTATTCTGTTGACCGTGAGTTGACTGTTATTTGCCAACAGTTTGGATCCATATATAAGAAGATGCTGCATAATGTCACATCTGATCTGTATCTAAAAATGTAATGAAGTACTGTCAGTACTTCCTGATTTCTTATGCAACAACCACTGTGTTGATATGGATCAGCTATAGATCCCTTATCTGCCTGTAATAATACCTAGTACCTAAGACCATGATGCATCTGGGTGCCTCTGGGTAATATGATGTAACAATTGTGTATCACACCCTACCACAATATACACTCCAATTGACATCCTGCTGAGCCAGATATAGGCCTTTAAATAGGCATCTGGGTTCCTTCTCCACCTGTTGGATGTTGTGATATGACTGAAGTACAGTAAAAAAAAACACCACCTATTGCCACCTCTGAATTGTGTTAAATATTTACTAGATGTTTAAGGCAGGTGACTGCTTAAAACAAGGTGAGCTTTCTGGTTTACTTTCACCTTGCTTTACACTCACTTAATGTTCATATTTTAGCCTTCTTTTTAGTGGTCGTTATAGAGAGGTTTTACTGTACTGTTAAAGCCATATCAATTAAGAATAAATCAAATGGATCTGGTTAGAGCCTTTGCAGGCCTGCCAAAACTTGATGATTAAAATCCTAAAATTTTTCCAAATTTTCTATTTTTCAAGCGCATTTACTTAAAAGCAGGTTGAAAATAAAGCAAAATGTGCCTTAAGACGCATTCTGCTTTACTTTCAACCTGCTTTAAGTTACCATCTGCTAGGATAAACATCCGAAGATTTCAGGAAAATCCGGAGAAATGGCAGCCCTGCTTTTGTATTACTTTTCTCATGTAGTGGGCCAACACATGTGATGTAAGACTGTCAATTTATCATCTTTTGAGTGGCTAATCAACAAAAGTTTTACTGTACATGTATTTCTGTGTAAATGTCATTATCATCATTTTTTGTTCACTGTATAAGTGTTTTGCACTGTAAATGATACATTGTGTGTTTAGCTCAACTGAGTACTGAATGCTTTTCTCCAAACCTTAAACATCTACAAATCGCCTACACCTGTACAAGTATTCAAAGCAGTAGGCTGCTTCAAGCAAGATGACAGTAAAGCAGACAGCTTCCATAGGATCATCTTGCTTTAAACAGTCACTTGTATTCACTGCCATCAGAGTATGAACAGGTGTTCTTATAAAGAAACAAACTTGCTCACACCCAGGATCAGTCAAGTAATGATAAACCTACATACTATGACAAATGAATATAGAGTTGGACAATTCTGCCCTATATGACCTTAGGTATTCAGGGTCGCTGTGCTGTTGAACCCAATTCACTCAAATCAGGTATATATTAGGAGTATGTGAAGGGGCCATTTGGTGCATCTGAGGAGGAAAGACTTAAGAAGCTATGTGAGCCTATTGTGAGGGTGTAAGCAATAAGGTGACAGTTAATTTAACCCTGTGTGTCATGGCCTGTTTCTAGTTTTGAAGAAAAATGACCACTTAAAGCAGGTTGAAAGTAAAGCAGGATGTGCCTTAAGGCACATTCTGCATTATTTTCAGTCTGCTTGAAGCTATCATTTGCTAGGTTATAGAAAATATGATACATATTGATGACTCTATAAATTGGAACTTTTCTTCAGTGCAGGATTAAAATAAAGGCATAAAAATGCATATTTATAGGGGAAAGGGTTAAATGCACTTAGAACCTTCATGCATTCATTCCTTATATTGCTTAAATAAGTAGAGTATATAAGCTTATTCTTGAGAATGAAACAAAACATTCATTACTAATTGAACTTTGGCAATATTAGAATCCGAGAAAATTAACAGTACACATGTATAGTGGAGAATCTGTTATTCTTTCCCAATAAACGCGTTTACGCTTAAACTATTATTTGCAGTGCAAACAGTTTGGAGCCAGATCAGACGCCGGGTAACCCGGCGTCTGATCAGGCTCCAAACTGTTTGCCACCAAGATAAACATGAAATATCAGAATTGTCCAAAAGTTGCACTTTTCTACGTTTTAGTGCTTTGCATTTGCGTACGTTTGCGTTTAAACGGGAAAGAATAACAGTTTCTCCACTGTAATATTCCTTTGGAAAACCAGTTCCGAAATAAATCCATAAATAAATTGTTATACAGTCTTGGAGAATTTGATGTGTGGTTTGGATAAAACAAACATGTTTGTAAAAGTCTGCCATTGTCTGCAAGAATTTTGTTCAAGCTAGATGAAATTAAACACATGCACAATTGACAACATTCTATTATTTTAATTGAAAGCACAAAACTATGAGGTTATGCATTTTTCTCAAATATACAAATATAAATATATGAACCATGCTGTGAGAAAACGTGTTGCTTTGCAAAAATGTGTAGACCAAACATGGCGGTCATTTCAGGTCTGGCATCTGATTAATGGTAACACTATTAATCATGTTAGGTAACATATATTATTGTAAATGTTAAACAGTGTAGACCCAGAGCATACACTCCCTTATCTGACACAGTGGTTGGTCTGGGTCTACATTATTTGAAATGCAATGTCTGGTTTTCTCATGGTATTTCTCATATAAAGTAAAAACACCATTACGAAATTATTACCACTAGATTGTGTAAACTATTAGTTGTTTAAGGCAGGTTGCTGTTTAAAGCAAGATGAAAGCTCCATGCTTTCTGTTAAACTTTAATCTTGCTTTATCTGCCTACTGTCATTCATACAGGCATTTAGTGTACTTTTTAGTGGTCGTAATAGAGAGGTTTTACTGTATATTGCTTTAAATGTTTCAGAGAAGTAGTCAGTTTTGATCAAAATGTATTCCTTTTATATGGAAGAGGAAATATTCCATTTCTTATATTTTTGAGTTGACATTGATAATTGTGTTTAAGGAATGACACAATAAAGAAATTTACTTTGAACAAAAAGTCAAATCTTTGTTATTTGATTTTGTTGATATATCTGTATTTTGTTGTTCATATATAGTGTTTAAGGTAGAATTTTATCTGCTGACAGAAAAGAAGTAAAGTATTTTCGAATTTGTTATATAAACAGTAACTTTAGCCCCTTACCCCATAGTCTGTTACTAGCTTTGAAGACAGTTGATCACGTGAAGCAGATTGAAATTAAAGCAAAATGTGTCTTAAGGCCAAATCTGTATACTTTCAACCTGCTATAATCTACCATCTTCTAGGATTAAGAAAAAAAATTGTATTGACATAATTGTGCATATTCATGACTACATAAAGTTGAACTATTTTCTGCAATGGAAGAATAAAGCAAAGGCATAAAAATGTGTATATTTTGAGTTATGGGTTAATAAGTGTTCACACCATAAGGTTTTGTGGGGACAGAAAGGAGGAAATGGTTGAATGTTCAGTATACCCTCTCTTATCTGGAGCCCTTACCAAATAAAGATTCCCACAAAATGATATACTGTGTTCCCTCTCTACAACAAACACCCAATGGGAGACAAAACATTGTTTGTATTGTTCAGAGGGAGTTGTGAAAGGGAGGGAAAACTAATACCCATAGAGTGTTGAACAAGGCTTGACTTTCATTTGCAAACAGCTTGAATCTAAATCCAATGCAACGTAATGCAGCCTCTTATCTAGATTCAAACTTTTTGCCACTTGTCAAATGTTATATTTTTTCCATCTAAATGTTCAATTCTGTACATAGTTTTTTAAGCAGATGATATTTCAACAATGACAGCGTTGGACATAATTGTCTTGTTTGGGCACAGGGGCAAGCATTGTTGTAAGGAGGGAATCTTTGTTGGGACGGCTGTGATAGGGAGGGAGCACTGTACATGTACAGTCAAACTCTCATAGATCGAACTCGCATAAATCGAATTATCGGATATTTCAAACCATGATTTTGACCTTATTTCAAGCTTTGTTCAGGTGAACATACCCATGTTTCACAGTTAAAACGCCGCTTAGCCGCATTTTAACTTTTAAATACGGGTATGTTCGACTTAACCGAGTTCGAGATATCGAAGTTCGACTGTATGTATACTACCAGAAATGTACAGGAGAAGGTGATGTATATGTGATAAATGTTTTGTCAGTTTATAATCATAAATGACACAGTATTAGAACATCTACAAAAGAGGTGTGACCAATAGACCCTAGTACATGCAAGATAAAATATAACTCATCTGCAGTTGAAATCCAGATTAGATACACCATAACTATACCTCTAATCAGGATTCAGACTATGTGACATTGGTATCTATTTTAACCAACAACCTGTTTCTTTATTTTGAAGAACAGTAACCACTAAAAGCAGGATGAAGGTAAAGCAGAATGAGCCTTAATGTGCATTCTGCTTTACTTTCAGTCTGCTTTAAGCTACCATCTGCTAGGATATAAGAAATATTTATGTTGCATATTCATTGGAACTATTTTCTTCTGTCGAGGAATTAATCAAACCCCTAAAGAGGTGTATATATTGGGGTAAAGGGTTAAAAAAAATCCACTAAATTCAACAAATTCTGCCAACAATTTTCAAACAGGCATGTGCAGAGTTAAATGTAGAAACAAATAGAATTACGACTACCAGCATTCATTAAGCCTTTCTATTTGGGGAATCATGTATATTTACATTTTCCTAACAGTACAGAGTACTACAGTCCCTTATCAGAGGGCTCCTGCACTATTTTATTCTAAGATTGTTTCTAAAAACAAAGCCCTTAAAAAAACTGGTCATTTTTCAAAAGAAGACTAATCCATTTGAAAAACTCAGCATAGAAAGAGTTAAAGGTTTAGAATTGCACAGTAACATATCAATCATTCCATCCATAAATAGAAAATAAGTACATGTGTACTTCAAAGTGTGAGGATGTAGGGAATTGAAGTAAAATTCATATATTGATCTAGTAATTTTTGAACATTCATTTATTTGAACATACATTTATGATACTCTATTTTGGAGAAAGAGTATTAAATACACATGTTGTAGTTCTTACTTTTGTTTGAAATCCGCAACAATAAATGATACAATGTATATATATATATCTTTTATTTTGCCTTGTGAAATTGTAAACAAGAGCCCCATGGAGAATATTTCGCTCACCTGAGAAAGACCTCAATATTACTTCCACCAAAAAGAATGTGAATTATTATATGACAGACAGGTTGGTGGCAGCTTAAAGCAAGGTAAAAGTAAAACAGAAAGCTCTTTTAGGAGCTTTCTGTTTTTCTTTCACCTTGCTTTAAGCAGTCATCTACCTCAAACAAAAAATAATTTATGTAATTCAGTGGTTGTAATAGACAGGTTTTACTGTACTTGGGATGAAATCAAAATGTACAGGTGTGTGATGCTGTAACGGTTGCTGTAGGTTCTGTGCTATGCATTGTCATTGATTTATTCAGTTTATAAATTAAATCGGCCTTTTCACATTTAAATGTACCTTCAGGCAGAACAGATAATATTAACATGCTACCCCATAGCTTGTTTATACATGTAGTTTTGAAAGTCACCATTTAACTCATTCCCCCGACACTTTTAATGGACAATTCCAATTTCAAAATTTTGACTATTTAGGGTTGATAAATTTCAAAATGACAAACAGAAGCCCTCTGATCTAGGTCTACACTTTTTGCATAGGACAAGTGTAATCATCACATGATGAGTATACTTGTCGCTAGGGTCATATGTGTTAAAGTAGGTTGAAAGTAAAGCAGAATGCTCCTTAAAGGATTTAGGAGTCTGGAGATTTCTGTTTTAATATCAGCTTGCTTTAAGCTCCCATTTTGAATGATACTGGAAATGCCTTTTATATTTCATCTTCAGGATGACCTAGCTGGGAGGCTACTTTTCTTCATTTATGAATAATGATAAGCTTAAAAAGGTGGTTATGGGGTAAAGGGTTAAATAAGTATTAACCCTTAGCCCGCCAAATAAATTGTCGTCTGCTATATTTCTCGTCTGCTTCAAGTTTCAAAGTGCTTCAAAGTTGCTCAAAATTGCTGAAAATGTTGTCCGAGTGTCAAACAGCTTGGATCCGGATGAGACGCCAAGTTACTCGGCGTCTCATCCGGATCCAAGCTGTTTGCACATGGAGCTATAGTTGTGAGTGGCAGGCTAAGGGTTAAGCCCTTTCATACAGCGATAAGTATGATAATAATACCTTGTAAAAATTCTTGATAATGACATAATTTGCTTGTGCATCAGCATGTATACAGTAAATCCTCACTAATACGACCACTAAATTGTGTTAAAATATTAGGTGTTTAAAGTCAGGTGACTGCTTAAAGCAAGGTGAAAGTAAAACAGAAAGCTCCTTTAGGAGCTTTCTGTTTTACTTTCATCTTGCTTCAAGCTCTCACCTGTCCATTATACATTCAAATAGCCTTCTTTTTAGTGGTCATAACAGAGAGGTTTTACTGCAATCTCCTTTGTATTGAAGAATGCAATGCAAGTTAAAGTTTTGGTGCATCTGTTGAAATTTGATGTATGGAATTTCAATACATGTTTTTGATATTCTGTAGAGGTTCATTATTGCATTAAATCCAATACAGAAAAATACATTGAATTGTTTGATTTTTATATGGCCATAACCTCTCTATAACTTTTGCACCACTGGACAGTGGTCCTGGACATATGGCTTTCATATTTTGTCTGCATGTTGCTTGTGTCAAGAACTTTCTGACCATCCAGCCAATTTTTTCCTTGTGACCTTAGAGATATTTCCTAAGTCCATTAATGGATTCCCCCCATTGTTCTCGATAGGGGAGAAAAAGCAAGCAGCATAAGATGCCAGTGGGTATACCAATCTCAGTTTACCTGGTGAGGCTGAGGCCCAGATAAACTCATGCTCTAGAGGCTTTTCAATTGTTATTTCTAACCAAACTGGTCTGGTCTCACATGAGACGCTTCAATGGTTTTAGTGTCACCTGCTGTAGGCAGAGGTGACACTTAGGGACCACTTTTCCGGCGTCTGTATGTCTGTCGGTCCGTGCAGCTAACTTAAAGGGACCATTTTAGTGGACTGTGAACAAATATAGGGAGATTGGCAGTTAAAGGGTCATGGCCCCTTTACTGGATCTAAAAATTGCAAAAATGGTATCAGTGGGCCTCAAGGGAGGTAAAAAATAAGTTTTCAAATTAAGGCCTTTGGCTACCGGAAGTCGGTCTTGCGGGCGAGCGGATATGCGTCTTGACGATACAGACTTTTTTCGTACGTGTTTATACTATAAAATTTATATAAAGGAAATGTTGATACGAATTAGTATAATCCTTCATAGCGCAGTTAGTATAGTGGTTGACTAGCAATCAAAAGGTCATAGGTTCGAGACCCATCCGATCCAAATATTTTTTTTAAGTGTCCGATTTATTGACTTGTCAATCCATAATGCAGTAATCAAGAGACATGTTATGTTTAGTCTTCGTTGATTAGAACTAGTGATGTTTACGGTACAAGTATATGTCCACTTACCTGTACGTTTTAGTTTAATGACTTACAAGTCAATTAAATCGGTATACATGTAAACGATTTGATCGAATGATAAAGCCACACATTGAAGCTTATCAATACGATAACCTTTTCAAGATCGATATTGCCCATTATAATTATGTTAAAACAATATAATAAACCTTGTATGCAAGTCCATGAATAAATAATAATGCATTTTAATGACAAAGTTTTAATTCTAAGGTAGGTTAACTGTATTTAAACAACAAATATCCCACATTTTAATAAGAAAATATGTTATTACAACAAATCAGGACTGTAATATTTTCTAATTTTTTCAGACTGACTAGTTCATCAACCATATATTTGAATAAAATGAAAACAAATATACATTGAATGAGTCAGTTTTTTGTAATTCAATTTTTTAGCATTTTGCAAAATTTAAATAGCTGATAACATCTTTCTGAACACCTTTATTCAAAATGTTTTTAGCTTTTCTTGTAATGAATGTTGTGGACTACTTATTGGGCGAGGATTATAGTCATTAGCTTTATTCATTTTAAAGAAAAATCAAATCATAAAAATTCTAGGTTTTTGTCAGAAAAAAGACCTTAAAGACATACCACAGGTACTTGACACATACTTTATTATCTATTAACCCCCCCCCCCCCCTTAAAAAAAAAAATTTTTTTTTTTTTACTATACTTCTATTATAGATACAAGGTAAACAGCGCAATTCGACACCTAGTCTTTACTATCCACTTAAACTGATGCTAAAATAGACTCGATCGCCGATATTCTCTTTTGGTATCCTCGGGAAAGGATTAATTTATCAATATCTACTTTTTATTTCATCAAATTCCGTCAAATAACGCCACAGTACGTGAATTATAACGAAAATTTTCATCAAAAAGTTTTATGTCGTTCTCTTGGTACAGAATTTATTGCCCAAAATAAGGGGTAATCTAGTCGGTTTGCACATTTAACGGCCTTTACGGCTGGAACTTTCACCTAATTTCATTAGAGCAAACGCGTTTGTGTCGGAACATGACCCTCTTCACTATCAGCTATATGAAATATACATGTAATTTGGCATGAAATTGACAAGTGAAAGACTCATTTCATTGTGAATGCCATTTTGAATACCGGAATGAATTGAATGAACGGAGCGATCTCATTGGTCAAAATTAAACAGGTAAAGTTTCTTTTAATTTTGCATTCTATGTAAATTATATAAAACTGATAATATTTCATTTAAAGATGATTTATAATATTTGGTGAAAGTTCCAGTGGCATAGGCCGTTTATTGTGGACAAATAACAGATCACCCCTACATGTACATTCGTTGCTATGTACCATGAAAACGACAGAAAACTTTTTGATGCTTATTTTCGTTATAATTCACATACTGTGGCGTTATTTGACGGAATTTGATGAAAAAAAAAGTAGATATTGATAAATTAATCATTTCCCGAGGATACCACAAGAGAATATCGGCGATCGAGTCTATTTTAGCATCAGCTTGAGTCGATAGTAAAGACTCGGTGTTGAATTGCGCTGTTTACCTTGTATCTATAATAGAAGTATAGTAAAAAAAAAAAATTTTTTTTTTAAGGGGGGGGGGGGGGGGGGGTTAATAGATAATAAAGTATGTGTCAAGTACCTGTGAGACATACCACACGATAAAATTTGCCTATATTTACACACATTGTTTCTTAGGCTATTATCATTCTTCATGAAAAGTTTCATAACAATCGTATGGAAACTACGCGCATATGCGAAGTACCTTAAGTCCCTTTACCACAAATGTCCATAATCTATCCAAATGTAGTTATTTCTCATGTAGTGGGGTGACTTTAAAGGGTCATTTTAGTTGCTCAGATAATATCAATGGGCCACTTGCGGCACTCTTTAAATTTTGCCCCTTAGCAGGCTGGCCCTTAGACTTAAGTTAGTAGACCGTCTGTCCGTCCGTCCGTCATGCTTTTTGTGTCCGGCCTCATAACTCCGGTTCAACTGAATCTTTAAGATGAAACTTCATTCATGGAAAGACATGTGAATGCCTATTACACAAGGGTCATAACTCTTGTTTCAATATTGTGAGTTATTCCCCTTTTAAACATTTTCTTTTCATGCAGATTTCTTCTGCCTTACTGAAGATTTTGAAATGGAAAGAGATTGATTAGTGAAATTGTCTTGCCTAAGGTTGATAACTCTTGCAGCAATACTGTGAGAGTTATTCCCCTTTTCCATATTTTCAATTTTCAGCATATTACTTCTGCTTTCCAGATAAAAATTCATTTGCTTAAATAATTTGATGAGTGGAAGTGTTTTGCATCAATACCATGAGATTTATTCCCCTTTTCTACACTTTCTTTTGCAGTAGATTATTTTTCGCTATAATGAAGTTTGTCATTTTAACTTAGACTCTTCGGTTGTTCGAATGATGGTTGCTGGCAGGTGACACACGTGTTCCGAGGAACCCAACTATTTTTTGCTACCGGTATGTACACAAGACCCATGCTTTTTGCAAGGAAATTGTCTGGCAAGGCGTTATGACAGAAAGGTTGTCAGGAGATGTCTTTAAATGCCTATTACATCTGAACCTATAGACATTGAGCTTCCATACATTGTATGTTTCTTTCTAGTGTTAAGACCTTTCCAACCATACCAATGAGTTTACCATGTGACCGTGACCTATTAATCAAAAACCTTAATCTTGGCTATGACTTTCCCTCTATGCAAACATTATAACAGCCCTTGTGACCTTCTTTTGAAATTTGTCTTAAAACATTGGACCAATAGGCCTAGGGCTTCTATACTTTCTTTTTTATATCTTTCTTGTTTTAGAACCAAACCAATGCTCTTTATGTCTCCATGTTCACGTAAAAAAGTGTGTCTCTTGGGTAATGGGTAAGTTACAAGACTTGTGGATTAAATGCACAGGAGATGTACATGTACATACAAGTGCTTTACTACAAGTGAAAAAGTTTAAATGCTGTGTTGATTAAACATTGTATGTCTTTGTGCCAGTCTTAACTATACAGATAAACCCTTAACATACATTCTACAGTTAAAACTTCGATATCTCGAACTTACTCAACTCGATTGATTCGATATTTCGACACATGAACTGCATTATTTCATGCTTGGTTAAATCCAATTTACCCTTATTTCAAAGTTAAAACATGACTTAGCCATGTTTTAACTTTGAAATACACGTATGTGCGAGTTCGAAATATCGAAGTTCAACTGTATTTACATCTAGGCCTAGAAGGACCGAAACCGGTCGTTAAAGTTTCGTAAAAACCGATCGGACTTGTTATTATTCACACTGCCTACTTAGTCCTGAAGTGTATTTAACCCTTTACCCCATAGCCTGTTTCTAGTTTTGAAAATAGATGACCACTTGAAGCAGGTTGAAAGAAAAGCGGAATGTGCCTTAAGGAACATTTTGCTTTACTTTCAGCCTGCTTTAAACTTACATTTGCTAGTATATTGAAACTCTACTTTTTGCTACATGTACATGACTGTATTAATTGGGACATTTTTTCTTCAGTGGAGCAATAGATTGAATGTGCTAAAAGGCGCTTCTAAGGGGGGGAAGGGTTAAAGAGTCAAAGATGGAATTTTTCATTAAACCTTTCACTCCCTGGTCTGTTTCTAGTACTAAAGATAGGTGACCACTTCAAGCAGATTGAAAGTAAAGCAGAATGTGCCTTGGGGTGCATTTTGATTTACTTTCAGTCTGCTTTAAGCTACAATCCGCTAGGGAAAAAATATTTCTTATAATACATATTCATAATGTTTTTTCTTCAGTGGAGGAATAAATTCAAAACCTGTGTAAATAGGCATATTACTGAAGCAATGTTGGAGTTTGAGCTTACTTTGAAGTGAACCATTAAGGTCTTCTTTAAGTTCTAATTTGGAATTGTGAGTGTAAGGAAGTTCAAACAAGGACCACCATGGCCCTTAATCGCTCTCCTGGTTCACCATGTAAAACTTGACCTATAGTGATATAGATTACGACTGGACATGACCCACAATAAACCTCTAAAGTGTTAAGACACAATCCACGTTTGATTTTGACCTAGATTCGATGTAGGCAAACATTCTGACAATATTTCATTCAGATCTAATGAGATTTGTAGCCTCTAGAGGGTTAACAATGTTTTTCTTTTATTTGACCTAGTGACCCAGTTTTTGACCAGACATGACCCATATTTAAACTTGACCTATATATCAATAAGGCAAACATTCAGATCAAATCCAATGAAATTTGTAGCCCCTAGAGTAATCACAAGGTTTTTCTATAATTTGACCTAGTAACCTAGTTTTTGACCGGACATGACCCACATTCACACTTGACCTAGATATCAATAAGTAAAACATTTTGACCTAGTGTTATGACATTCGGATCAGATTTGTAGCCTCTAGAGTGTTAACAAGGTTTTCCTATGATTTGACCTAGAGAACTAGTTTTATGACCCGACATGACTCATGTTCGAAATAGACCAATATATCAATTAAGCAAACATTCTGACAAATTTGCATAAAAATCCAATGAGATTTGTAGCCTCTAGAGTGTTCACAAGGGTTTTTTCTATGATTCGACCTAGTGACCTAGTTTTTGACCCGACATGACCCATATTTGAACTTGACTTAGATATCAATTAGGCAAATATTTTGATCAAGTTTCACCAAGATCCAATGAGATTTGTAGCCTCTAGAGTGTTCACAAGGTTTTTCTATAATTTGACCTAGTGACCTAGTTTTCAAGCCTAGAAGATGGTAGATTAAAGTAGGCTGAAAGTAAAGCAGAATGTGCCTTAACCCATTACCCCATACCCTTATTCTATTTCTGAAAACAGGTGACCACTTAAAGCAGGTTGAAAGTAAAGCAGAATGTGCCTATGGCACATTCTGCTTTATTTTCAACCTGCTTTAAGCTACCATCTGCTAGAATATAGAAAATACTTCTTATAATAAATATTCAATACTGCATAAATTGAGAGTTATTTCTTTAGTAAGGAATAACTTAAAGGCGTAAAAAGGTGTATTAATTGGGTAATGGGTTAACCCTTACCCCCATAGAAGTGCCTTTTAGTGGATATGATTTATTCTGCCATGAATATAAAGTATAGGGAATATTTTCTATACTCTAGCACACAGAAGCTTAAAGCAGGCTAAAGTAAAGTAGAATGTGCCTGCTTTACTTTCAACATGCTTCAATGGGCCACATATCTTCAATACTAGAAATAGGCCATCAGGTAAAGGGTTAAGGCACATTTTGCTTTACTTTCAACCTGCTTGAAGTTGTCACCTATTTTCAAAACTAGAATCAGGCTATGGAGTAATGGGTTAACACTTGCTACTGAAATATGTATTAAGTGGTCATTCAAAAGAAGTTGCAATAAGTCTTTATTACTAGTGACACCTAGAGACATAACAAAAATAAAACCAACAAGACTGCGCTTTTCAATAAACGCTTATGCCCCCGGTGGCATCCTTGACAATATATTCTGAATCTTTTCTAAGTCCAAATTAGGTCAAGGTCAAGGTCAAACTGAGCTTGGGTATTACTGGTGGGTTGGTAATGGTCCAAGGCAATAACTGTTTAAGTATAGAAGCATTGTAGTAAGTAGTGTTGATGCTAGACGAAACGGTAAAATCTAGTTAACCAAGAAATAGCTCATTCAAAATATTCTAAGTCCAAATTAGGTCAAGGTCAAGGTCAAAATCAAGGTTGGGTGATATAGATGGATAGGGAATGGTCCAAGGCAACAACTGTATAAGTATCCAAGCATTGGAGTAAGCGGTGTTGATGCCAGACGAAACGGTAAAATCTAGTTAACCAAGAAATAGCCCATTCAAAATATTCTAAGTCCAAATCAGGTCAAGGTTGGGTATTATTGGTGGCTAGGGAATGGTCCAAGGTAACAACTGTATAAGTATCTAAGCATTTGAATAAGAGGTGTTGATGCTAGACGAAACGGTAAAATCTACTTAACCTGGTTACGGACGGACAGGACGATTACTATATGCTCCCGCATCTGTCGATGCCGGGGGCATAAAAACTACCTTACTTTTGTATTGTTTGAGCAGTCAACTGAATTTAGAGAATTGAAACTTAACCCATTACCCAGTTTCTAGTTTTGAAGACAGATGACCACTTAAAGCAGGTTAAAAGTTGAGCAGAATGTGCCATAAGGTGCATTCTGCTTTACTTTCAGCCTGCTTTAAGTTTCAATGTTTTAGGAAGATAGAAAATATTTCTGAAGGTGCATATTCATTACTATTTACAAGGGACCTATTTTCTTCAGTGGAGGAATAAATACAAGAGCCGCATGCGACCCTAAATCGCTCACCTGGTACCCATGTTACGGTCTGGGTAATTGACCAGTAATGGTGAAGTTTTCACTATATGCCATCATCAGTAAATTTACCCCAACCCACTGGCGGCCATGTTTGAGCTAGGAAGATTATTTGAAGATAACTGGCAAAGGGTCACCCATGAATCATTATTTGTGTAAAAATAATCTTGAATCAGTCCAATAGTTTCAGAGAAAAGTATTTTTAAAGATTTTCTAAACAGAAATATAAGGAAAACTTGCCCCACCCACTGGCATGTTTTTTAAGATAACAAAATGATTTTAAGATATCTGATAAAGAGTCATAAATGGATCATTTGTGTAAAATTATTTTCAATTTGGACCAGTAGTTTCCCAGAAAAAGATTTTTAAAGTTTTTACTATACAGTAACATAAGGAAAATGTGCCCCACCCACTGGCGGCCATGTTTTTTTTTAATTCAAAATTATTTTCAGAAATCTGGTAGAGGGTCACCTATGGGAAATTACTTTCAAATTTTTAAAGTTTTCACTGTATAGGCTAGCCATATAAGGAAAATCTGTCCCACCCACTAGCGGCCATGTTTTTTAAGATAGGAAAATTATTTAAAGAAATCTGATAGAGGGTCACCAATGGCACATTTGGGTAAAATTATTTTCAATTTGGACCAGTAGTTTTTGACTAGATGATTTTTAAAGTTTTTTCAATTGGTTGCCATGGCAACCACAATTTCAATTGGATGACCTATATTTGAAGAAATCTGAGAGAGTACCCTACAAGGAACAATCCTATGAAGTTTTGAAGAAATTGGCCTAGTGGTTTTCAAGAAGAAGAGCGTTAAAGAAAAAGTTTGACGACAGACTGACGGACACAGGGCGATCACAATAGCTCACCTTGGCACTTTGTGCCAGGTGAGCTAAAAAATGTGTATTGGGGAAAGGGTTAAACAAGTTGAAAATATACTTCTACATATTTTAATCTCATGTTTCATTATACAATATGGATATCTGATGTAATATTGAAATGTTAAACTTAAGAAAAGTAACATTTTATACAATAAAAAGAAAATTTATGTCAGAAACAATAGTGTTTTTTTTTTGCCAGTATTATAAGAACCTGAACATTGAATCTCTATCCCAATATGTGTATACAGGAAACCTCTACACTATGTATCAGTAACTAAGGTATCTTTGAATTAGTTGTAGAAGAATAAGGACACAATTGACTTCGATGTAAGGGCTGTCTAAGTCGCAGACTAAACCAATTACCCCATAGCCTGTTTCTAGTGTGGAAAACAGGTGACTATACTTAAAGGCGGTTGAGAGTAAAACAGAATACACCTTAAGGTGCATTCTACTTTACTTCCAGTCTGCTTTAAAATAAGCTACCATCTGTTAGACAATAGAATATATTTCTAATATTTCTTACACTGCATATTTATGACTGTATAAATCTTAACTACATGTATTTTCTTCAGGGGAAGCCTGTTTCTTGCCATGGCAATGTGAACATCATGTGGCATCATGACATGCCATCATTTTAAAGAGAAAACATTAATGATTATTAAATATTTAGAATTGTTCAGTTAAATCATGTTTTAGTAAAATGACACATGTGTGATAATGAAACTGTTGAAAACACCATCTCCATTGCCTTCTATATGATTAACATAGAAAGCAATGGAGATGATGTTTTTAACAACTTCAGTTTCATTATTAGTATTACACATCTGTCATTTTACTAAGATATGATTTAGCTGTACAATTCCAAATGTTTAATAATCATTTATGTTTTTTCTATAGGAATAAACAACATCTTTTTGACGTTCATGACGGTATGACTACATTAGCTTCGCAGGGGGTGAGTTTTGTAAACGCCGAAGGGCGTTTTCAATAAACTTACCCACCGAAGCTAATGTAGTCATACCGTCATGAGCGGCAAAAAGTTGTTGTTTATTCCTTATATTTATATTTTTATTTTCTGTAATCCATTTAATGTGTAGTTTGACCAGATTTGTTTTCATGTATATGAATATATCATATACCGGCCAAATGGGTTTGATAGATGTAATATCGATGTAATAGCCATTCCAGTTTCTAAATATGGTGTCAAAAGTAGTCCTTACTACATGTACTGTCTTTGCATGATAATTTCAGGGTTTTACGCAGTAAACTTTCTCGCTGTGCTTTAAGAACGCTCGTAAGAAACTAAAACAAAAATTTCAATCTGAATATCCATTATCAAAGCATATTTTAAACAATTAGGTGGCACAAGTTTTTATACACGCTTTACACATAGCAACGCTGAAATGCGACTACACATTCAGCGTGTGCACACTACCGCGGCTATCCGTGGCATATCCAATACACATAGATCTAGGCTAGTTTCAATATGTCATAACGGAACATTACGTTACCAATTTAGCAAGTGTGAATGCATTATTTTGCTTTATGCTTGAGCGACTTTCCTATGTAATTCTGGTGAACAAAGTGTTTGAACTTGTCAATTTCAAACCGTAATTGGAAGACAACTTGTCTAATCTATAAATAGAACACTCGGAGAAGGGAGAGAACGCATACAGCTTTAATGACGGAGCGTAATATGATAACCTCCCTTAAAAATAGCATTTTTTTTTTTTATCGCAATTTGATTTTAATTGAACTGTGCGACTTTAAATAGGGGTTTCGAGATACCCAAACGGATAATCTAAAAGTAGATCCTAACTTGGTCGGTATCTCTCCGCCGTATGGAAGATTTTCTTCACGGCGGAGACTCCGCCCTCTTTCTAACTGGCTGGAACCGGATTCGCTTCGTAGGTTCATCGAGATTTCCTGCATATTTTTAATACGATTACATAGAGACTTTACAAGGTGAATGTAAATATTTTCAAATGAAAGCATTTTGTGATGCCATGTGATGTTCACGTTGCCATGGCACCATTATTAAGAACACTAGTCATGGATTTTCACTGGTGTTCTAAAGTTGCTTAGTCAGAAGTAAATAAAAGTTCACCTCCCAGTCTGATATAATTAATTAAGCTTTTGGTAGATATTTACCTTCAGTGACTTTCAGTTCATGGACATGTTCCTGTTTACTTAAAGTTAAACAGCTCAAATACATCAAAAACATACGACAGCAGGGTTTTCCCTTACATTTTGTAAATGAGAGTCCTAAGGACCCTCAAACCTTTCACTTTGAGAGTCCCTCGGCATATTTGGGGGTCCCAAATTAATTTAATTTGTAAATGCATTACAATGTTGACAAATAAATTGCAAAACCTTTGTAAACTATTTAACAGTGCAAAATTATGATTAATCTCTGATGGTATATAAAGCATACCCCACATCAGTATCTACATATCTGAGAATTTGCGGGTTTGGAGTAAAATGTGGTCAAAGATTTGAGGGTCCTGGGGACTCTTGGGGTTGGACAAATAGGAGTCCCAGGTGACAGAATTGCATCCAAGATGCAGGAAACCTGCGTCCGGGAAAACCCTGCGACAGATTTCCAGGGTGGTAACTTATTTATGGCAAACAACTGTATATGTGGTAATGGAATAACAAATGCAGAACTTGTTGAATAGATAGGCATAAATGAAATATTTTTTCATGATTTTATTGAAACTTTACAGTAAAACACATTTAATTTTAATATTGACAAAAAAATTGGCTACTTTTGATGTATTTATGCCATATACTACAATGACCCATAGACTAGAATCAAATTTCCAGCACATCTTTGGAGTTTGGAGTGGCATTGTTTTCTTGAGAAAAAAAATCCAAATACAGATAACTGTAAAAAATGTTTCCACTGAAGGCAACAGTATTTTGTGATCGTGGTTCACTGTTCCAGGGCTGCCATAAGTTGACATGAAAAATCCTAAGGTTTCCAAATTTTTTCAAGTGCGATTTTATGAATCGTACCATTACCCCGTAGCCTTTTTCTTATTTTGTTGACATGCGACTACTTAAAGCCGGCTGTAAGTAAAGCAGAATGCGCCTTAGGGCGCATTCTGCTTTACTTTCAGCCTATTATAAGCTACCATGTACTAGGAAAAAAATTCGGAGATTTAGAAAAAATCCGGAGAAATGGCATATCCAATTTGAATTTTAGAAGACATCATGTCACAGCAGAGCTAAATTTCATCTGGAGGTGTGACTGCCTTTGACACATGGTTCTTTGTGTGATCCCTCGTCAGACAATCATGGGCTTGGCTAGGAAAACCTGAAAAAAATAATGATATCATTGATAATATTATGGTCTATAGAAGATTGAATAAATTCTAATGAATAGTTTTGTGTGATGACATAAGCAGATCACACAAGCCATATCATAGAAGATCCTGAATATGTATGAATCAATGATCCTACAGGGGTACAGATAAGGCATGTAGGGGGGTATTTACAATGTACCATATTAAAATTGTGGAAAAAGCAATTGTTTTCACAATAAGGAGTAACAAAAATCAAAGAAATTTCTGAATACCTAAGGAGAATATGAATACCCAATTACGAAAATTGCCAATACTCATTAAAATTGCAAATACCGAATTCTGTAAAGTATGAATCAGTAAATACCCAATTGCATCAAAACCTTATCTGTAACCCTGATACAAACAAGAGGGCTCGTAAGTCGTTCACCTGAGGACATTGTACCTTAGCTGACAGGCAAGACAACATTTTAATATCTATAGCTGTAAGTGGAGCTATCTTCTGGACAAGAAAACACGACAAAAGGTTAAGAACTAAAAAATATTGTTGGCAGGATTATCACCCACATTCATGACACTTCCTCTTATACAGCTATTTCCATATATGATACTTAATGAACATTCTGCTTTACTTTCAAGTTTCAACCTGCTTTCAGCGATCATCTACTAATATATAGTCTTATAGATACTATTTCTTATCTTACATTTTTCAATATTGTAAGCGTGTAAAGCACTTACGATAATTCAGATTAATTTGTTATTATCGTGTGACTGCACGAATTATATACAAAGATGAGTTTCAGGTAAATAAAGTTTGTCAATGTTTGTCGACGTTTGTCGGTCTTTTTGTCGATCTTTTTTGTCGACGTTTTGTCGCGCTCCCTTTGGCTCAGGAGAGCTAAAAAAGGGTCCCCAGGCGAAACGACCTGGAGCCGAATTGACCAACGTTTTGGGGGAATTGCTGAACAGAATTTTGGAACGTTTATTACATGAAGGGGTATAAAAGCCACTACCCGGACCGAACCGGACCGAACCTAGCCGAAATTTGCCGGACCGAACATTTTTCGGAGTTCCACTATAAGCATAAAAATAATTTAAATTGGAAACTTTTGGTACGTATACGATAAATAACCTATTATTTACACACTGTAAAAGTTTTATAACCATCAGACATCTAAATATTGGAAAAAGTGCGATTTTGTAATTTTAGGGGGTATAAAAGCCACTACCTTTCAAATTTCTGTTAATCCAGTTTTCTCCTTAAAAACAGCTTTGTGTCATGATATTTTATGATAAACTTATATCAAACCTTGTTTATTATATGGCATGTACCAAAAAAACCATATTTGGGGAAACATAACTCTTAAATTCACATTTGAAGTGATTTTCGTACCGGAATATTGGTTCAGCGTAATATTTTCATTTCCGTAAGAATGACGCAAACTGTATTTTTCAGTGGTTTTATAGATATGATATGCAGAATGCTTATATATTATCAGATATTGGATACTAATCTTTAAAAAACCAAAACAGTTTTATATGTTCAAATTCATTAAGAATATTAAAAAGTTTTTTAATGATTGTTGAAAAAGGTCTTAGAAGATATAGAACATTATTATAAACTTTGAACAATAATAGCAATTATTGACCATGCGTTTATTAATATCATGCTATTAAACAATGCAAACAACAATTATCAAGTTATGAACCAACTGTTAAAGGCGACACACTTTAAAGTTAGTTTCATGTCTTTGAACCCAATGTTTAGGATTTATGTTTGTTTGTTTGAACTTACGTGCATACATATGTATGATTTAAGATTAAAAAGAATCTGATCATGTTATATAATTCTGTCTTGAATTTTAACTGCACCCTCTGTTTTCACAGTTGGTAACCCTCGTGGTCCTGATTTTTTTTTAGCAGGTAACATGTTAACTTATTAATGGACAAATGTAAATACATGTACATGTAGTCAATTATGACTTTCTTTGATAGCTTTTTTTCTTCAATATATGGCAAAATGGAAAACAGTGCTAACCTTGATAGGATGGCTCATTCACTTGTCATCTGATCTAGGTCTACACTGATTGCATAGGAAAACCTTACTCTTCATAGTTCATATTGTATCAAGCGACAGCCATTGATTGCTGGTATTTACTTACAGTTTAGTAAAAATAAGGCAAACAACTGCATTAATCAGGCATCTGTTTCAAAAATGCACTGCCACTTCTACTTCAAGTAGTGATCGTTTAATACAAGATTGACTGTACACGAAGTCAGTTCAACATTCGATATTATTAATCATAAAAATGCTTAGGGAACTATTCTCTCTCTCTCTCTCTATTAATATCGATCTCCCCCTCCCTCTCTCTGGATATACAGGTTGTGTGATTCTTACGGAAATGAATATATTACGCTGGACCGTTATATTCAGGTACGAAAATCACGTAAAATGTGAATTTAAGAGTTATGTTTCCCCAAATATTGCTTTTTTGGTACATGTCCTATAATAAACAAGATTTGATATACGTTTATCATCAAATCACATTACACCAAGCTGTTTTTAAGAAGAAAAACTGGATTAACTGAAATTTGAAAGGTAGTGGCTTTTATACCCCCTAAAATTACAAAATCACATTTTTTTCAATATTTAGATATCTGATGGTTACAAAACTTTTACAGTGTGTAAATAATAGGTTATTTATCGTATACGTACCAAAATTTTCCAATTTAAATTTTGTTTATGCTTATAGTGGAACTCCGAAAAATGTTCGGTCCGGCAAATTTCGGCTAGGTTCGGTCCGGTTCGGTCCGGGTAGTGGCTTTTATACCCCTTCTTATTACATTTCTAATCTTCAGGTCTCTCTTGAGGTGGCCCGCATGGTTGTACCATCCGTTCTAGTAAGTTGAAACGTATCCGTGCCTTTGTTTCATTCTCGGCCAGGGCAAAATAGTTCAACATATCAAAGTGTCCCACGTAAGATGCTGCACTGTCTCTATGTTGGTTAGTCAACCACTCCCATTTATTTGTATCCGCGTGACCTGTCCCTATATATTTTGACTGCAAATGTTCTAACTGACTGTGTATGTTGTATCTGTCTCCCATGGCTTAGATGTTTTAAAACGTTTCCCCGAATCCAAACCGGAAATGGAAATAGTTATCTGCTCATGTGTATAATACAATCTCGAATAGTACAGTAGTATATTATCATCACCATCCAACGGTCAACTCACCGTACCAGAGCGGGCTCCTATGTTCACTTTGCTTTATGTTTGTCTTTTGTGTTGTTTTCTATTTAGTGTGTCAGGGCTGCCATAAGTTTAACATAAAAATCCTAAGATTTAAAAATGTTCTATTTTATTCAAACGCTATTCTACGAATTGTGTGTGTGCACAGGGAGGCGACACGATTGATTTTTGAGAAAAAAAAATTGTCAGAAGGTATATATAGAGACTCTCTATATATACCTTCTGACAATTTTTTTTCTCTCAAAAATCAATTGTGTCGCCTCCCTGTGTGTGTGTGTGTGTTGGGGGGGGGGGGGGGGCATAGGCGGGGATGGTATGGGAGGGGTTGAAATTGACTTGCACTAAAAACGGTCAGAGACATACAGAGACTTACAAAAAAGACGCTTATCTGGTACATCTGTTCTCGCGTTAACCCGATCAAATCTCGCTCAACGGTCTCGTTAGCGAGATTGACTCTACCTGGGTATCCCTCTCTGTATGTCTCTGAAACGGTGCACTCTGAGGACACTCTAAGAAGAACGTTTACATCAATAGAATGATGTAAATATCCCAAATTAAATATAAAAAAGACAAAGAGAAGATACAATCATAATCTGGAGAATTTTTTTAACAGCTTTATCCTTTATCTCCATTCTCAGAAATCTATTGCTTTCAACTATTTTCATCAGTGAAAACAGAACCATAAGACTTAAAAATTCATAACTCTTAGACTGTCTATTGTATATCACAAAATAACATAGTGTACTTTGACAGTATATAGCTGTCCCATTGAATTATCAAAGGGACATTATATGTTTCCAATTACGACGTCCATATTTGACTAAATATTAAAGGTTGTTTTATACAATCACGAATTAATAAGCACTTATTAATTCGTGATACAATCTATCACAAAATATCAAACAGAGCACACCCGGATCTTTAGGGGCGATCTGATCTGGGTCTACAGTGTTTGTACAGAACAAGTTTCCAGTCACTACTGCACTGCTAACATATTAAAACCTCGCGGTCTTTCTCCCCGAAACATAAAATGGAAAATTCCAGCTTCCAAATAACATTTTCCCCCCATTTTTAACTTTGTCAAATTTTATTCAGTTTATTACAAAATGACAAACAGGGCTGATCTTGATCAGAGGACTCATTTAGGAGACTTCTGAAGTGGGTCTGCATTGTTTGCACAGGACAATAGAATAGGTCCCTATTACACTGTAAGTATATTAAAACTGAACTCATTCTCCCTAAAAACATCAAATAAACAATGCCAGTTTCCACTGTAAAATATTGTTTTTTTACAGTAATGTACATGAACAAATTAAAAACAGTGCAGAGCCCCACATAAGTTTTTAACGTAATTGAGTATTTACCCCTAGATGTTGTAAATAATTTTATCTATTCTAAATAGGTGTTAGTCCAAAAGTTACAGGCCCATAGGAAGCAAACAAATCCGATGTGATGGGGTTTGCACTCATGACGGGCAAAGGTAGACCACTCAAGGTGTACAAACACTTACGATGGGGGTCTGGGGGCATGCTCCCCCGGGAAATTTTCATTCCCAGATGGTCTCTGATGCGTTCTTGGGGGCGTTTCGGGCATTCAAAACAGATAAAATACTAACATAAATCTATGTAGAAATTCGACTCAAAATAATTTTTCATTCAATCTATTATCATTTTATGGTGAAATATTGTCTTTCAGCCATACCCCCTGTTCATGTTTGCACTGTTACTAGGGAGTGCTAAAAGGTGTTAGTCAAGAAGTTACAGGCCTGTTGGAGGCAAACTCCGATGGGGGTAGGGTTTGCAGGGGCAAAGGTAGACCACTTGATGTACGTACTCTTACTAGGGGGTGTGGACTGGGGGCATATGCTCATAAAAAAGATGTTTGAACATATTTCACTATATAATGCAATGTAAAACGGTGACCACCAGGGCGTGGTCAAATAAAATTTGAACAATCTTGAAAGGAGACCTATAGATGATGACATGTGCCAAACATCTAAGTTCTGGCCCTTAAATTTTGGTTTTTGACAAGAAGATTTTTTAAGATTTACTTGGGTTTTTTTTCACTTTGGTTGCCATGGCAACCAGAGTTCTGCATGGTTTCAAATTCTTCCCCGGGGAGAAAAATGGAAATTAGAACTGAAATGGCGGGCTCTGAAGTGTGTTTGACATCTTCATTTTAGACATTAAGGTCCCCCTTAGCCTTCGGTTTTTATGCCATTTTTGGCCATGTTTGATTTTCCATTTTTCAAACTGATGTTACGCACGCACGTGCGTAAGTGCGTATCGCTGGCTACGCCCCTGGTAGCATAAAGTAGGATGAAAGTAAAGCAGAATGCTCCTAAAGAGGACTGCTTTCAAGTGCTTTGGGCTTAGAACAACTTGCAAAGTAGATGGAGAAGACAAATCCATAAAAATGTATCGAAGTGTCTATTGACACGTACGGTGTTAGGGTAAAAATTACACTTATCGTGAGAATCACCCACCATGTCAGAAAGTTTCCGCCCTCAGAATTGCAATCATTGTATGCGATTTTATATGATTAAATTTCTAATGAAAATGAACCAGAACTGTATAAGAATACTTTTTAATGATATTTAAAAAAAAAAAACTCATAATTTGTTACTTATTTGATACAATTTACGTGCAAACGTATGGTACACGTTTACCGTATGCGTCCGTGATAGAAAGATAGCATAGATAAAGACAGACGTCCAGGCAAAAGTATTTTGTTTCAGATACTTATAATCACAACTTAATTTAATAAATAGTGTAAAATAAGAAAATAAAAAAAAACCTTACCTGTTATATGCAATTGTACAAATAAAATCCAATTTACAAAAACAGAGAATTCTGTCACCACAAGTTATATTGTCTTTCCACGGTTACATATTGTACACTTAAAATTCAGTATTATCAGGAACGTAGATTATATCTATAATCTACGTTCCTGGTATTATCCATAACTCCAAACGTATATATATCGTTGAAAACTTGAGTAAAATCCAGAACATGAACATAAATGTAGTCATTGTAGAATATTTGCACTTTAATCAACGTCTCACTATGAAATTCACTTTGAAACTGGCAAAGGATTTGGGGTGGGAACTCGGGATAACATTACAGCTTGGATCCACCGCGATTGCAGCTTGGATACACATCATAATTTACATGTAATTTAGATGGCGTGTACCGCAAACATCAAACAACAAGCGCGCGTTGAGTTTCAGATAGGTGTGAATTACCTAACTGTCCAAATGACAATAATTGCTTTTACTCGGCTTATTGTTTGTTACTCAATCAAGCTGTTTGCTATTCAAATGTCAAACAGCGCGTGGCAACAAAATATGCTAAAGTGAAATGACCAAGCGGAAAAGCTGAATTCTTCATGCTAGTAACCTATATACTCAGCTCATCGGATAAACTGGTTCTCTCGAGAAAAAGTATATCCTTGCGTTTGTCTCTTCCATTTGTCTCTTGCATTATCTGTGTATCTTGCAACTATGGCTTTGTACGTTGGAGTAAAATCAGTTATGTTCACGAAATCAGTCAGTTTAAATTAATGTTTTACCTGTTTAATATTTTAATCCACATATTTCAATCAATACCAATAACGAAACAATAGCAACACAACTTTGACCGTAAAACGGTATAAATTGCCGTAAATGTCATTAGCAAGATTTTCTCTTCAAAAACGTACAAGAAAGACAACTCCAATTCTTAACATTCCTATTGCGAGTTATCGTTCTTGTACGTGTCAATAGATAGAATCATAGAAAACTTGCTAATGACACGTGCGTATGGCAATTTATACCAATTTTTACTGTGTTAAAGCTCTGCCAATATGACAGTTTTCCAACGATAGGTTGTTTTTGTCGACAAAATGGCTTATTAGAGGTAATAGAATAACGACAAAAAAAATTATGTAAAAAATGTCATCTGCTTTATTTTTTTAGAACATTTAATGATATGACCTGCGTACTGAAACCTTGATTGTAATTAATGTTTTACCTGTTTAATATATTAATCCACATATTTAAAGCAATACCAATAACGAAACAATAACATCAAAACTATGACCATAAACGGTATAAATTGCCGTACGTGTCATTAGCGAGTTCTTGCTACAAAAACGTACAAGAAAGACAACTCCAAATTCTTAACATTTCTATTGCGAGTTATCGTTCTTGTACGTGTCAATAGATAGAATCATAGAAAACTTGCTAATGACACGTACGGCAATTTATACCAATTTCTACTGTGTTTAAACTCGGCCAATATGACAGTTTCCCAACGATAGGTTGTTTTTGTCGACAAAATGGCTTATTAGAGGTAATAGAATAACGACAAAAAAAAATCTGGTAAAAATGTCATCTGCTTTATTTTTTAGAACATTTAATGATATGACCTGCGTACTGAAACCTTGATTGTAATTAATGTTTTACCTGTTTAATATATTAATCCACATATTTAAAGCAATACCAATAACGAAACAATAACATCAAAACTATGACCGTAAACGGTATAAATTGCCGTACGTGTCATTAGCGAGTTCTTGCTACAAAAACGTACAGGAAAGACAACTCCAAATTCTTAACATTCCTATTGCGAGTTATCGTTCTTGTACGTGTCAATAGATAGAATCATAGAAAACTTGCTAATGACACGATAGGTATCCTCGCTTTTATCAGAACAGAACAGAACATAATTTTATTCAGATTTGTACAAAGTACATCATCTTAGTCACATAGTAAATTCACAAACATATAACATCGACTTTATGGATTAATAGTGTGGTAATAAAATATAATAAAAACAACAAATCATAAAAATGTCATCTGCTATTTTAGACATTAACAGATATGATTTGTGTACGGATTTCAGTATGGATTAACCTTTCACCTGTTCAGTTATTAATCCATATAAATATATATGTGTATATCAATTCCAATAACTAAACAATATAAAAACAAAATAACGAACTAAAACGTATTATAAATCGCCGTACGTATCATTAGCGAGTTCTTGCTACAAAAACGTACAAGATCGACAACTCCATTTCTTTACATCGCTATTTGTTCTTATGGTCATCATAATATTTTATTTTTCGATTTAAACGTATGCAAATTGATTCAACTTATGTGAATTTAAATGGATAACTCATATCAAACCACTCAAAAATGTGAGAAATTCTTTGCTTTGTTATAAGCAAACTGTGAGAACATCAACAGCAGGTATATTCAATTAAAACCGTTGTTTATACCTCATATTTACAAATTCATCAAAATCAAAAAACAGATTCATAAAAATACTTACCTATAATGAACATTTATCATGATTGCATTTTATTAAATGCTAAAACATACCGTTGTAATGCGTTTTGGTAATTTCAACAAATATAGGGCGGAAACTTTCTGGGGGTGAGTGTGATTCTTACGATAAAGTGAATATTATGTGCATACGTGTCAATAGAAGGTTTTTTGTTTTTCATACGTACGTGTCAATAGACTCGGCCAAAATGTATTCGTGTGAAATTATACTAAACCCCATGCCCGGAAGACGTCTGCGAATGGCGGTGTAAAAAGAGTTTTTAAAACCGGCAGCATACTGAATGCGGATTTTTATCTCTTACAGTTTCAGATCGTAACCTTTTATTTTACAATCGTTTCCAATACAACGACAAAGAGCAGGCACACCTTCTAAGGTATTTTAAAAGTCAAGTATTTCTCAACAAATGAAGGATTTCACTTAAAATTTGAGTTAACTCGAGGGAGACGAGTCGCATGTGGTTTGTTCAAAACTTCAAATTGTTGCTTGAACCATTTCCGAAACGCTGGTCTAATCGCAAAATGTCCAGCATCATCATTTCTCAGCTTCAAAATATAGTCATGGAGGAATTATACCTGGAGAAGTATCCGGCCGGCTCGCGATTTATCGTGTCGTTCAAAATCGGTCAATCAGCGGCGATCGCCGGCTAATAAACAACGTTTTTCCGAAAGTTTGGTGTTAATAGAAATGCTTTTAATGTTATCTTTTCGTTATAAATTTTAATACAGATGTTATATTAGGCCATGATCTCACGCGTAGTACAAAATTTGAGGCGATAGCTAATAAATTGTTAGTATAGTGAGGTTTTGAAAATGAGAGAAAAACGTATTTTTTCGTTTACCTACGAAGTTTGGTGTTAATAGAAACGCTTTTAATGTCATCTTTTCGTTATAAATTTTAATACAGATGTTTTATTAGACCATGATCTTACGCGTAGTACAAAATATTAGGTGATAGCTTATAAATTGTTAGTTTAGTGAGGTTTTGAAAATGAAAAAAAACCGTATTTTTTCGTTTACCTACGAAGTTTGTGTGTGTCTATATTTCTCTGCCACTGTCTGTTTGCCTCTTGTATGTCTCTCTGTTTTTCTCTTATCTCTGTCTGTCAGTCTCTCGCTTCTTCTTTTCTGTCTCCATCTTTCTGTATGAATGTCTGTCTGTCTGTCTCTCTCTCTGATGATCCTCATGCGGAGAAAAGGTAAAATGTGTCATAAAGAGCTTAATTTGAAAAAAGGGGTAAACTATATTTCAAGAGACATACTCTATGAATCTGACATTTTTGCAGCCTGGTCTGGATTACAACTGTTTGCAATTGCAATAGCCATCATGTTACTGGTATTCAGTAATGAGAGGGTTAATCCAGTCATCAACCAAACCAGGTGCATTGATGGTTTTTTTTTTTTTTGTTTTTTTCAATTCAATTCTATTATCTTTATATTTGTGTGATTTGTATAATATATAAAAATCATGCGGTTACAGAAGTCAAAAACACATGTTCAAGTTACACGCACGGGTAGCATTGATCTTTTTTTTATTAAAGTGGCAACCCCCTGGTGTCCAGTTCCCTAACATGCACTTCATAGATAATCGGCATGTTCAAGATTAGAAGCATGGACTTCATGCTGGGAGAGTTTTATGACGCTTATAAATCTCCTGCTAATTGTGTACGGTTACGTAACGTGTCACATTCCTTTGTGATGTGTAATATGGTAGACATGTAGTTTACAGATGAATAGACCCAGTTTATTATTTAAACCACATTTACTTGATGATTTTATTCTTACATGTAAATAAACGTCTATTATCTTAATTTAATTGATTGATGTGTATTAAGTAAAGTAGCAAGTTTTTTCACACTTTTGTTTTTATCGCTCGAAATTTGTACATTTTGTAAGTAAATAAAGCTAAAGACGAGTGTCAAACGTTCTGGATCCAGATCAGACGCCGTGTAACGCGGCATCTGATCTTGATCCAAGCTGTTTGCAAAAAAAAAAGTAAAGGCGCGATCAGCAGGCAAAAAGTTAAGCAGTCACTAAAATAGATTGCTTAAGGCATTGACTGCTTTATAATTTACTCCATTATATAAGACATAAGTAAAGCAGAAAGAAACGGAGATCTCATGTTATCATGTTTGCAATTAATTTCTGAAGATAATGCAAGCTGTTACCTCTTTCATAGAAATGGGACGGATAATATGTATATTTTAGTCTGGATGTAAAACTAACCCTAAATTCCTTTTTTTGAAGTAATATGTTAATAATTCTTATTTTCCTTTCAATAATAATAATGATCACATACGACATAATAATACAGTTACAACTTTGGCCGTTTGACGCGCACTCCTTTCAAATGTCTCTTTACATACAAAATGGATTTTTTTGCCTCCAAGGAAATATTTCCTCCATGTAGAACATTGTAACAATGCATGGACACATTTTTAGAAGTTAAGAAGTTTGCTTAAGTTTTTATACGAACGGAATTCTTTTCTTACGCGAGTTGGTCTAGTCATTTCATTAGCCAGCAGCCTTTGTAGGTCATCATTACTTTTTTCGCTTCAAGAAAAACCCTGTAGTCCGGCAGAGGGCTGACTTGACCTGGAAATGCCGTCCTAAGTTTTTTTCTCGACTGATTCTACTTCAGCATATGTTACTTATTGAAAAACCACCGGGTGCCACTTTGTCACCCTTGAGCATTTTCGTATATTCAAGATGGCGGCCAAAATGGCTGCCGAAAGGCTTTTAAACAAAATAGCACAAAAAAAGCATTCATTTTTCCTTTTTAAATTGATTTGACCTCACCATAATGATAGTTATTATTCAAAAGACGTTTCATGTTATCAAAATGTTACGGGTGACATCTTGTCACCCGTGAGCATTTCAATATATTCAAAATGGCGGCTAAAATGGCTACCTAAATGCGCTGAAACAAACTACTCTAAATTCAGCATTCAAGGTTTGGTTTTCTTAACTGATTTGACCCCACTTTAATGATAGATAGTACTGAAATGATGATACATATAATTGAACTGTTACGGATAACATCTTGTCACCCTTGAGCATTCTGTATATTCAAGATGGCGGCCGAAATGGCTACCGGAAGTGCTTTTCAACAAAATAGTCCAAAAAGCAGCATTCATTGTTTCTTTTCTTAACTGATTTGACCTCACCATAATGAGAGTTATTATTGAAATTCATGTTTTAAAAATGTTACGGGTGACATCTTGCCACCCTTCAGCATATCCGTTTATTCAAAATGGCGGCTTAAATGGCTATCCAAATGCGTTAAAAACTTCTCTAAACTTCAGCATTTATAGTTTGGTTTTCTAAACTTATCTGTATATTAAAAAAGCGGCTAAAATGGCTACCGAAATGCTTTAAAACAAAATGGTCAACAAATCAGCATTGATAATTTCTTTTTATTAATTGATTTGATCTCACCATTATGATATTCGTTATTGAAATGATCAAACTAAATATTGAAATGTTACAGGTGGCATCTTTTTATCATTGAGCGTTTCCGTATATTCAAGATGGCGGCCAAATATAGTGACGGAAATTTTGTTTAGCAAAAAAAGTCCAAAAATCAACAAACATACATTTTTTATTCATAACTGACTCGATATCAACGTAAAAATACTTACTATTAGAATTTTGATACTTAATGATGAAATGTAACGGGTGACATCTCTTCATCCTTGAGTATTTCCGTATATTTTTAAATATGGTGATGCTTATTATTGAAAACATGTCACCCATGAGCATTTCTATATATTCGAGATGGCGACCAAAGCGTTGACCGAAATGCTTTAAATAAAAATAAGTCCAAACAACAACATTCATTATTTCTTATTTTTTAAATTGTTTGCCCTTACCAGAATGATACTTATTATTGACAGAATAATACTCATTGTTGAAATACTTCGGGGGCATCTTTCCACCTTCGAGCATTTTCGTATTCAAGAAATCGGCCAACATTGCTATAGAAATGCTTAAAATATTTAAAATGTTCAAAAGTCAAAATAAACAGTTGTTTCTTGACTGGTTCTTTTTAGCACCTGGTATTTGTTTACAAGAGCGCTTTTACATTTATCCCAAGAGACCTTCCTTCCTGAACGTGGTTCTGGGGCTTAATTGTTATAGGAATATTTCTATGTATTTGACCGAGATAATTCCCGCTGTCAAGAACTAAAAGGAAGGCAGGTCGGTGGTTTTGATCCCATGCGCTGATTCGCAACGAATGATACTAGTCGAAATCATCTCTCTGAAATCATCATAATCTCATCTCATCTCCTCTCATCATTTATCGGTGCTATATGATCTATTCTGTGTTGCAGTACCCTAAAACCTAATTCGTCCATGCATGTTTTTACATAATCAATAGTTACGTTCTACAGGACATGCTACCTTGACAGTCACATGTCTCAGTTTAAAAAATAACTATAGCGTTATGACAAGGCTTTCCGTCTAAGTCGCTGGCTGTGAAGATGTTATCCGTTTTTTCTTCCTCCAGCCAAACCCTGCTTGGTCAAGATCAGGTGGATTGTTTCCTCTAATAAATGCCTAAATCAAGGTAGCAAAGTTTTACTGATGTTTCATCGCTAGGCTGTGTGGTCTATACTTAAACGCGTGTTTCAGATATGAACTCGAGGAAATACTATCGTTTGTGAAATGTAAGTTTCAATAGAAAAATCAAGTCAACCGATAAGTTAAAACACACAGTTGGACCACAATTCTTTCTTTGCAGCAGTTCACGTTCCAATTCCAAAGCTGTCTGCAACTGTGTTACATCCCGAGAGGGTATATGCAGGAAGAATGTCCTCAACAATGTCCATATGTTTGTCCCATGCAATATCAATATCAATAATAGATTTGATTAACATTTTATTCAACCTTCTTGTTTTAGAATATGACTGACAGCTTAGGATTCGAATAATTTCTTGTGCATGAGAATACCTACTACACAGTGATGTTGTCTATCTCATAATCTGTTGCTTTCAAACGTTTTCTTTCTGACATAATACATCGGCTTGTTTCAGCTTGTGTTTCATTTTTACCTATTATCACTAGCTTGTTTATTTATGTGTGCTCAATTTGAAAAGTCTCAGCATCTAGAATGTAAGAGATTATCAGCTTCATTAACTCTTTCTTTTCAGTGAGATTAAGATACACTGATTTTGGTAATATGCTGTTAGCATGCAACTGATAGTAATCAATTTTAACCTGTTGCTCTCGTACACTTATAGAAATATCAGTGCTGTATATATAGGTCAACATTGTTGTTCTCCTCCAACTTAAATTTTGGCAATGTACTTCTGCATAGAGCCTTTTGTGGGGTATGTCATAAACCCATAATAACAATATCGATCCGTCTATGGTGACTGTCTACTGGTCCTATTTTTGTGTCAGAAACTCCTATCTGGACTTTTTTTGAATTGCTTTATCAAATTTTGTAACTGTCATATCATTATGATCACCAAACAGTGCTGTTGGAAAAGGCGTCTATTCATGGGATAGAACATCTCCGATATCAACCTCATAGCTGCTAGCTTGAAGAATTTCCAAGACTATTGAGTAGATTTCACATGATTTGATCAACCATCTCATTCTTTTGGTCACGGTGATTTGTTCTCTGGAATCCTGTTGGTCCAATTCTATTAACAGTCCCCATCCTGGTTTTAAGATGTTATGCACATCATCTGATTCCATTTCTTCAGCAACAATGTTGAAAACACTATCAATTTCTTTATCAATCTAGCAACTACAATTTTTTAAATGCACTTTAAACTGACTTGCTCACAGTGCATATTACTGTAAGTTCTTCCATAAGTTGAAGTTGGGTGCAATACAACCCCTTGTCAAGAGTTATCCATCCTTGATGCACATGATATGCTCAAAAAGGCTAGACTTTAACAACGTTTGCGCTTTAGTGTCTACAAATTTCAATGTATATTTTTTCAAACGTTCACAAGTTTTAAAAGTAAGGCTTTAAGTTTTAGGAAGATTTTGATTTTTGATGAAACTTAAAGATAAAACTACCAGATTCAATTCAGGTGAGAAATTTTATGGCCATCATGGTCCTCTTGTCTTACCGTGCCTTCCGTGTCCTTTGCGTTGTTTTCTATTTGCCGTCTCCTTTGTGCCCCTCAAAGTCAATTTCAGGATCATCGCTGTGAGCCACCATGATATCAAAGTTTGCTTGCAGCTGATTGTACATGTAAATGTCTAAAGCCTATGAGCATGTCTGTTTTATCATAATCTTAATTATGCAATCGGCCACATGCCCATGGCACATAAAGGGGATTTCAATGAACATACGACATATTCACTTTTATATACCCCGTCCATGCCTCATCAAATCTTATTTTTCAAAAATATTCTGAGCACTGCTCTTTGGACAGCCTCAATTTCTTTTCTTTCAGGTAAGCAATACCACATCTGCCATTGTTAGTTTACATAACCTCAATCGAACTTTAAGGCAGCATTTCACTATATACTACACTCTTTCAATGCATCAGCAAATATAAAGGCTAAGCCACTGTCTGCCATCAGACTACCATCATCAGCAACTAAGCTGATGCGTAAGTGTATGCCACCAAGTCTATATGCTAAGAAAGAAATACTTTGACTCACAAAAGCATGTGCAGTTACGTGACCCTAGCTGCTGGTACTTAGTCCAATACTGACCAAAAAAGAAAAATGATCTAGGCCACAGAGGTCAAGGTTAAAGGTCAATGTTAGTAATTTACTATTGTAACTAGTTTTACTCGTTGAAGTGCACATACACGTGAAGTTATGTGACCGTAATTGACCTTTTAAACGCAAACCAATTTTCAAATGTCACAGAGGTCAAGGGCAAAGGTCAAGGTTATCAAACTGCAATGCAACATGCTACTCACATTAAGGTGTATCTATGGTTTAAGTTTCAGTGATATAATACTTAAACTTTCAAGGAATTTACCCGGTATTCGATGCCGAGGTATAGCATAAAGGGCCTATTTTCATGAAAATTAGTAAAAAATGGTGGGTGGGGTAAACCGGAAATATATCAAAATGCTCAAGGGTGACAAGGTGGCACCCGGTCAATTCTGAATGACAATGCTTTGAACTATCAATATCAATCAAGAAAAAAACTTAGGACGCAATTTCTAGGTGGACCTCAAAATCGTCATTTCTCTGCCGGACTACTGGTATTATTACAACCGAAAGATAAGTGTCACGGCTTTATATCAAGACCTTTTTTTTTAAAATATATATATATATATCGGACGAAAATTATCGATTAAATTCAAGTTTTTGAAACGGGACGTAGTATATATTTCGCCATCGCCTGCTCTCGTTTATCGACTATTTCATTTGGCAATCGCTCTTTAACTCGCCATAAAATTTGTCGATTCCAAAAATAAAGACTGGCATTTCTACAACTGAAGGAAAAATATCTAAGCTTTCCTTTAAGACCATTTTTTTGAAAATCGGTCGAAAATTGAGGGTTTTATGAAAGGTTTTGTAACCGGCCGTGATATATTTATGCGCGAGTGCTTGCTCCCTTTTATCGGCAAATTCATTTGGTAATCACTTTTAACTCGCGACAAAACTGATCAATTTTAAAAAATAAAATCTGTTATTTTTACAAGTGAAAGATAAATATCTTAGCCTTCTTTTAAGACTATTATAATGAAAATCGGGTGAAAATTAAGGATTTTATGTAACTTAAACTAACAGTAGGTAACCATTCAACACGATAAAAAACGCGAATTATCGATCGATTAAGCGTTATAGCGCATACAGGTAATGGACGACACCATTTTCGGGAAAATGCAGATTTGAGTATACATTTCTTCTCCAGGTATAATTCCTCCATGATATAGTTCATGTAGTAGATACTAGGCCGGATGCCCCCGTAGATGCATTAGCATTTTCTGCTTCTATCTCCTATTACCGGTGGTCTTATTGTAATCGAAAACTTAAATAATTACAAAGACCTTTTATACTTGCTTCCCTGATTATTTTCAATTGCTGGACGTTTTATTTATGAAATGCAAACGTCAAAACAGCAAGAAAATCCATAAGTTTTCTGATGTTTTACCTAATTTCAGTCGATACACACTAAAGGGTAAACATCATTTCTTCTGTATTACCGGTGCATCAGCCGAAAATTCCTATAGAAAAATGTCTTCGTGTAAAATAACGTCCAAGATGTTGCGATTTTAGTCAATGACCGGAAACAGTTTCGTAAGATGCGCAGCAGCAGACAGAACTTGTATACAGAGAATTTCTAGCATAAAAACAAAATGGACACTTGAAAATGTTAGAAACGTGTTGGAATTTCTTTGCAAATGTGAGCTTCTATCGAGAAAAGTGTACATTCACATGAAAAAGCTCATAAAAGACACTTTTGATGGATTTGGCAGTTGACGCGGGAGTTTTACTGTTCTCTATGTAAATTTCCGGTATGTAAATGAAGTGACGTCATTGCTATTTGGATTTTTCGGATTACACCGGTATAACATATACACCGGTATTAGGTTGCTTGACTATACCTTTTAAGCCCAGTGATTCAGATTGGGCCTACTAACTATAGGACACATGTCCTAAACGATGAATTTTTTTTCGGCCATTCTGTCCCAAAGAAAAAAAAAGTCTAGGCCATAATCAAACGGCTCAAATCTTATTTAAATCCAAATCATCTTGTTAAAACAGAAACTTGCTACCGTAATTGGTACTGATATGTGAAATTACGATTTTCAAGAATCTAAAAAGTTTGCCGCTTCTGAAGTTTTTCTCCACCGATGCAGCAGCGTTTGAAATTAAATCGTTCAAAAAACTGCCAACATTTTCATTAGGTGTTTGTTACCTTGTTTGTTTCATTTTAAATACGAAAGCTGACAACCTATGATTTTCAACTGTCTGTCGTTTATCTGACTCTAAGTCCACGCTTAGATTTTTATTGTTATGTTTACATATGGCTCTCCAGAAATTGGAGGAAATAAAGTGTTATATATAGATATAGATATATTTGGGAGTGCACAGTAACCTCCCTTTTTCTAACGGTGCGCAAGTAAATATTTACCACACGGAAATCAATCCTTACAACAACGCATCTCGGAGCACAGATGAATGATAAGAATTTGAAATAAATTCGTTTTTCCTGATATTAATTAGTTAAAAAGACAAAACGAAGCTTATCTGCGTCTCTGTTGTCGTATTCAGCGGAAATTCTACCGGCCATTTTGTCTGCCAATCTTTAAAACTACCGGCCCTTATGTCCGACGAAAGGATTTTTTCTCGCCATTTTCATTTTCTTTCGGCAATTTGCCGATGGCCGGGCCCAATCTGAATCACTGTAAGCCCATTTCATTTGGTCCAAATTGTATCCCTTTACCACCATTATTCGAACACAACCAAAAATCTAACACCTAGATCATTTCACGTGATATCTATGGTTACAAATAATTTTGCATAACTGCGCTTGACATTAAGACAGCAACACCGGTAGAAACATCAAGAACACAAGATCGGCAAGAATTATCCTAGCGTTACTAGTTTCGACGCCATTAAGCGATAAAACTTCTGACAGCTATAAAAAATGAATGTGATTTAAACTATGACTGAAGCTTAATGTGCTTAATAAATGATAAAAACCATGCAACTGAACTTTCAAGTTTAAATGCCCCAGTTGCTCAGAGCATCGCCTATTTGACACTACTGTACCGCGGAAGCCGCCATTTTTGTTGGGACTCATTAGTTTCGACGCCTCTGATTGGCTGACCTATATTAGAGTTATTTTTAGCTTTATAAATAAAGTTCATACTGTGCTGCATTGTGTACGCTTATTTTCATACTGGGGAGTCAAATTATTTTTTTGGTATCAATTTTTAGCTCGCCTGTTCGTAGAACAGCAGAGCTTATAATGGCATACCCCCCGCGTGAGTGAGCGTGGTCAAGGTTAAAGTTTTTTGGACGGGTTGTTTTAAAGCTTAATATTTGTGCTAGGGTTATAAAATTGTGTATGGAGGTTCATTTGGGGTTAAACATTGATGTTATGAAGTTGGATTTTAAAAATAATTTTAATATTTGTCAATTTTCAACATGTTTTTGACTTAGGTTTTTCGACTACAAATCACCAGGTTAAAGTTTTTTGGACGGGTTGTTTTAAAGCTTATTATTTGTTTTAGGGTGCTGAAAGTTTGTATGGAGGGTCATTAGGGGTCAAACATTGATGTTATGAAGTTTGAATATAAAAATAATTTAAAATTTTGTCAATATTTGACATGTTTTGGACTTAGGTGTTTTTTGCTACAAAACACCAGGTTAAAGTTTTTTGGACGGGTTGTTTTAAAGTTTAATACTTGTGCTAAGGTGCTGATATTTTGTATGGAGGTTCATTAGGGGTCAAACATTGATGTTATGAAGTTTGAATTTAAAAATAATTTAAAATTTTGTCAATATTTTACATGATTTGGACTTAATTGTTTTGACTACAAATCACCAAGTTTGGACGGGTTGTTTTAAAGTTTAATATAACTAGACTAAGACTCGCCATTCATTTAATAATTAATCTTTCTAAACTGAAAATTGATTTGCTTTCGATACAAGATGTGTTTTAGACTTAAACTTTAAACAGGCGAGCATCAGGTGGCTTTGACACCCATTTCTGGTTATTATACCCCTAACACTGTGTGGTGGGGGCTATATAGGAAATGCCTTGTCGGTCCGTCGCATTTTTTCGGGACATTTGCCCTTTTCTTGAAAACTATATACAATACCATTTTCAAACTTGGTATATATTATCAGTGTTATATGGGGACACCTAGTGACAGGTTTCATAACTTTTGCACACAATTTGACAAAATTATGCCCCTTTATAACTTAAAATTTTGTTCCTTAATATGCACATCTGGTGGAAAGGGAGATAACTCATCCTATATTATGTCAAGTGACTAAGAAGTGAATAGGAAGGGAGATTTATCCTGTCACGTGCCTATTTTCCTGACGGATAAAGGGGTGACCGATAAACTTTGCTTTATTATGCTAAGTGGTCACATGACCGATGTTATTATGTCAAGTGGTCACATGACCTGTAGCCGGAACTATTTTTCCCACCAATACGCTGTTACAGACCACAAAATTTGATCAAATGTCAAGGGGGCCTCCGTGTCATGAGTTATCTACCTTTGAATTGCTGAAAATGCCATATTTAACAGTGTTTACACTCTAGAGGCCACAGTATTTATCCAAACTTTCTAAAACTTGCCCAGATTGTATATGACCATAAGAGTTCGGATGAGTTTGATTTTGGTTGAAATCGGACAAATAGATCAAGAGTTATCTACCTTTGAATTGCTGAAAATGCCATATTTAACAGTGTTTACACTCTAGAGGCCACAGTATTTATCCAATCTTTCTAAAACTTGCCCAGATTGTATATAAATGAAATCGGACAAAAAGATCAAGAGTTATCTACCTTTGAATTGCTGAAAATGTCATATTCAACGGTGTTTACACTCTAGAGTTCACAATTTTTATCAAATCTTTCTTAAACTTACTCAGATTGTATATTACTATAAGAGTTCAGATGAGTTTGATTATGGTGGAAATCAGACATATAGGTCGAGAGTTATCCACCTTTGAATTGCTGAAAATGCCATATTTAACGATGTTTACACTCTAGAGGCCACAGTATTTATCCAAACTTTCTCAAACTTACTCAGATTGTATATTACCATAAGACTTCGGATGAGTTCAATTATGGTTGTAATCGGATCAATAGGTCAAGAGTTATCTACCTTTGAATTGCTGAAAATGATATATTTAACAGTGTTTATGCTCTAGAGGCCACAATATTTATCCAAGCTCTCTCAAACTTGCCCAGATTGTATATGACCATAAAGAGTTCGAAAAAGGGTGATTATGGTTGGAATCGGACAAATAGATCAAGAGATATCTACCTTTGAACTGCTGAAAATGCCATATTTTTCAGCGTTTACACTCTTGCAACTACAGTACTAGTTTTCAATGGATTTTGATTATACTTGTACACAAAGGATGCAGCTATACATTCTCGAAGGAGTGCAATTATTGTTGAAATGTAATCATTGTGGCAATAGTTACCTGCCCTTGATATACTTTGAAATGCTAGAAAAAGGCTTCATTTCAGTATTGTTTAGGTCAGGGTTTTCCCAGATGCAGGTTTCCTGCATCTGAGACTCAATTCTGTCACCTGGGACTCCTATTTGTCCAACCACAGGAGTCCCCAGGACCCTCAAATGTTTAACCACATTTTACTCCAAAGCAGCAAATCATCAGATATGTAAATCCTGGGTGCTGATGTCCGGTATGCTCAGGTCAAAAGAGATCATAAATCTGCACTGTTTTAGTGTTTACAAATAGGGTTTAACAAGTTATTTGTCGACATTGTAAGGCATTTTATACACATCAAAATAATTTGGGACCCCCATATATGCTGAGGGACTCTCAAAGTGAAAGGTTTGAGGGTCCTTAGGACTCTCAATTACAAAATGCAAGGGAAAACCCTGTAGGCTCTAGTTATCTGCCTTTGATGTACTCTACTATACTACAGTAGGTCGACAAACTTGAATGGATTTAGAATAAAACGGGTGAAATTCAAAGGTAAAGCTATCAGGCTTCATTACAAATGGTGAGCGATATCAGGGCCTTCAGGCCCTCTTGTTTGTATTCTAAACAGTGCAGGGTTTTCCCTTGCATTTTGTTAATCTTTCACTTTGAGAATCCCTCAGCATATTTGGGGGTCCAAAATTAATTAAATGTGTAAATGTATTACAAATAACTTGCAAAACTTTTGTAAACAGTGCAAATTTATGATTCATCTCTGATGGTATATGAAGCATACCACACATCAGGATCTATATATCTGAGAATTTGCGGGTTTGGAGTAAATAGTGCTCAAAGATTTGAGGGTCCCAGGGACTCAAGGGTTTGGACAAATAGTAGTCCCAGGTGACAGAATTGAGTCACAGATGCAGGAAACCTGAGTCCGGGAAAACCCTGAACAGTGTTCGATATAAGGAGTAACAAGAAATAAATAATAATTATTTTTTTTGACAGGTTCGAGTTTACTAGATTTTTAGAAATATCTATTTAGCAACTTTTGGGATTTTCTTCTTGTTGGTTGGGTGCACTTTAAAGTGGGCAGCTCTGCCAGGGTACTAACAAGGGGCGATCCCTTCTACTGCCCTGCCTGTAGCCATTAACAATTGATAGTTTATGCCTAAACTACAGTAAATGAAATGAAAAAACTATCTTTTTGACCGTTTAATGTGAAAAAAGTTGACTTTTACTTTTTATGAGGCTACACTTGTTTTATGTTTTTCTGACATTTCATGAACAAATACTTACCCTAGATTATATAAATGTAAATATTTCGTGGTGTCAAACCTACTGTTCGAATTTAGGTTGGGTCCCACTGAGAATGAAGTTAGTGGGCCACCATGCTTTGTTTACATTGTAACGATTGTTAGAGAACCGATTTGAATTGCAACAACTTACCCATCATATTTTAAGTTGAAAATGACCAGTTTATCCAATATTCATGTAAAAAATAACTTTTATTCTCATAAAATTTGATATTGACTGGAAGATGCTTAGGTGTTCGAATAATGGTTGTACCGGGATATCCTCTACGAAGGGGGGTTACTGTTCAGTTTTCTCAACTTCCCCATCCCTGGGGGTATAAAAGCCGGTCCCGTGCCGAACCGAAACGTAAATTGCCGTACCGAACATTTTTTTTAAGCAGAATGCGCTTTACTTTCAACCTGTTTAAAGTAGGCATGTCACGATGTGTCTTCAAAAATAGAAACAGACTATGGGGTAAAGGTACGATTAGTAAAATCGCAATTTAAAATTTGAAATCTTAGGATTTTTATGATCAACATATGGCAGCCCTGTCAGATCTGTATCTGTATGGTACTCGAAAGAAGCTCACTTAATGAGCAAAAATTATCGAGGAAACCGTGTGTGCGCAAAGATGTTAATTAGTCGCTTGGGTAATGGTTCTGGAGAGCTGATTCGAATATTTCAATGGTTTTACTTTCAATAATGTTTTCTGGTAAAGATTTCCTATCACTGATAGTTTTAGGTATGAAAGAATTTTTATAAGTGTCTGTACAGCACGGTACTATTTTCACTCCTTGTTTATGTGATTTCCTCCGCTTTCTTTTATTTCTTTCAATATGCATAGTGTCTGGTTATTGATGATTCTAAAGAAGAATGTCTGATGTTTACCGGTATCTCTCCTTCTTTCTGATAGAGGCTGCCATTTCAGTTGTCTCATAATTTCAGTGACACTATTCGTGCGGCTGTAGTAATTGGTGACAAATCTTGCAGCTGGTCGTTGTACACTTTCCAACTTGTCAATGTCTTTTCGGTAAGCGGACATGATCTTAATGAAACTTGATCAAAATGTTTGCCTCATTAATATCTAGGTCAAGTTTGGATGTAGGTCATGTCCGGTCAAAAACTAGGTCACTAGGTCAAATCATAGAAAAACCTTGTTAACACTCTAGAGGCTACAAATCTCATTGGATTTTGATGCAACTTGGTCAGAATGTTTGCCTAATTGATATCTAGGACAAGGTAGGATATATGTCATGTCGGGTCAAAAACTAGGTCACTAGGTCAAATCATAGGAAAACCTTGTTATCACTCTAGAGGCTACAAATTTCACCCAATCTTGATGAAACTTAGTCCAAATGTTTGCCTCATTGATATCTATGTCAAGTTTGAATGTGGGTCATGTCCGGTCAAAAACTAGGTCACTAGGTCAAATCATAGAAAACCCTTGTTAACACTCTAGAGGCTACAAATCTCATTGTATTTTAATGCAACTTGGTCAGAAATTTTGCCTAATTGATATCTAGGTCAAGTTCGAATATGAAACATGGCAGGTTCAAAACTAGGTCACTAGGTCAAATCAAAGAAAAACAGTGTTAACCCTCTAGAGGCTACAAATCTCATTAGATCTGAATGAAATATTGTCAGAACGTTTGCCTACATCTATTCTATGTCAAAATCAAATGTGGATTGTGTCTGGTAAAAAACTAGGTCACTAGGTCAAATCATAGAAAAATCTTTTTAACACTCTAAATGTTGTTTATGGGTCATGTCCAGTCGAAATATAGGTCAAGTTGTACATGGTGTACCAGGTGAGCGATTTAGGGCCATGGTGGCCCTTTTTTTTAGTGTCAGTAGGGATTTTAAACCAAAAGTTGTCTGCAATGATAGAAAGAAGTGGATTTTGGACCTTTTCACAATGAATTCGACAAAAAAAAGCAAAACAAACAGTTTAAATGATCCCCTCGAGGTAACATAGATCACAAGCTCGAGCAAAAATGTCGTACAGCTTGAAAAAACCCGGTTACCCGTTTCTGAAGTTAAAGTTTAACAGAAATTGCTTTCCACTTGGTTGACCAACGAGCGATACAAAGCTTGGCTTTAAGACATTTCCTGACCTACTTTTGGTGGTAACACCAAACCAGACCTGTATAGCAGCTGCAGGTTGAAAGTGAAGCAGAATTTGCCTCAAGACACGTTCTGCTTTACTTTCAGCCTGCTTTAAGCTACCATCTGCTAGGATAAAGAAAATATTTAGGTTGGTAGATGTTTATGACTGTATAAATTGGACCTATTTTCTTCAGAGGTCAGGAGGAACCAATTAAAAGCGCTAAAAGGCGATTCTATGTGGTAAAGCTTCTTCATACAGTAGCAGCTATAACCCATTACTTGATAGCCAGTTTCTAGTTTTGAAGATAGTTTACCACTTAAAGCAGTTTGAAAGTAAAGCAGAATGCGCCTTAGGGCACATTATACTTTACTTTCAGTCTGCTTTAACTCTTTGAACCCTAGTCCCGCATATAGGCGTCCTTTTCAAACAGTGTACATGTGAATAGTACACATGTCCTATACAAACAGTGAAGACCCAGATCAGAGGGCTCCGAAAGGAGCCCTGGAGCCCTCTGATCAGGGTCTTCACTGTTTGTCGCAATGCCAAACATTGACAAAAACAACCCTTTAAAGTCAGAAATGGACTAGACTTAGATGGAAACTGGAATTGTCCATTTAAAGTTTCAGGGAGGAAAGAGTTAACACATTACAGTAACCAAAGAAGAAGCCTTTTATGCCTTTAATTTATTTCTCCACTGAAGAAATTAGTTCCAATTTATTCAGTCATGAGTATGAACAGTAAGAAATTTTTTTTATATTCTAGCAGATGGTAGCTTAAAGCAGGCTGAAAGTAAAGCAGAATGTGCCTCACGGCACATTCTGCTTTACTTTCAACCTGCTTTAAGTTGTCGCCTATCTTTAAAACTAGAAACAGGCTATGGGGTAATGGGTTAAGCTACGAGTTGCTAATATCTTATGGTTCACATTCATGACTGTATAAATTTGAACTCGTATTTGTCTTTGGAGGAATAAATTAAAGGCATATTTATTGGGTAATGGGTTAACAATTCTACTCTCTTGGTCAGCAGCCTCTATTGATCCTTTATTTTAAGAAAATTAAATTTTGTGTGTAGATCAGTCCACATGTCTATGACACAATAGACAGGAAGTATCCCAGTTGCTATTGTCATTAATTGCTTCTAATTGCCACTGTTGTATATTGCATTTCTATCAACCAGTAAAACATGTTTGATTGACACATTTATTACCCAGTGAAGTGCTAATTACTCTTCCTCCAATAAACAGTGGCACTGAGCATATTGAACTGACCAATTATCAAGGTGTCAGACCAACTAAGCCTACAGGCTACTTATGATAGTGTGTAGGGGCTTCCTAGCACACAGCCAGTATAAACTACACAGCTATCAGACAAAGAGGATTATACCAAAGTGGAGGGAAACTTGAAAATATAGCTGGTCACAAACTGACTTAAAGACTTTCTCAATATTAGATCAAAGATGCCTCCTTTTGAGCATGATGAGGACTGTGACAAAAATGCTAAGGTTGCAAGGATGTTAAAATTTGGATCAAATAAAAAAATTAAGGTACAAATTAAATTTTCTAACTTTTGATGGCCACATGTTACATTTGTTTATACACAGTTCAATGTTGCCTGTCTCAAAACTGTTGTCTGCTTTATTTTTCAATTTGAAATTTCACGTGTAGAAAAATGTATGAATAAGGTCTGAGCTAACAAGTCCTGGTCATTCTGATACATTTTGTCTGAACCTGATCTTAAATTTGGAAAGTTATATATTCTTGCCCAATATTCAGGTTGAGCTGTAACTGAAAAGTGTTAAACATGTAAAATCAAAATGATAAATGTGAAAAGATAAAATTTCTAAACGCAGTGTCTTTCTAGAAGAGCTTGTTAAAGTGGGGAGTTTTGAAGCTGATGGATGCTATATAATAGAACAGATTATAGGGTTCTTTGACACATGGAATTATACAAAACATAATAGCAACTAAGCGAAATTGAATAGGCGAGTACCTGAGCTCTCGCAGCGGTTGAATTTTGCGAGATTATGTGTCACGTGACAACATCTTCACTTCTTTGCCTCGTTGTCCGCGATTTCTGGCGGGAAATTTAACGACTCGAGTGTTTTTATTGAAATTTTATAGGATTTAAACGACTATGCGGACATTCCTATCAATTCACGGGAATAAAACCCTGTGAACAATGCTTCGAAAATACACATTTATCATATTGGCTACCGATAGACAGTCTCTTATCAAGTCTCGCGAGTCTCGTATCCGCCGCACGAGATTTACGATATAGCGCGAGGTTTCGATTCCATCAGTGTATAATTCTGTGTTTGACATATTAGATTCAGATTCAGTTAGAGGAAAGGGTTAAACGATGTATTATGTAATCCTGTTTGGTATTTTCTGTTATTGCTGTTGGTCAAATGCTTCCATTTCTTTACCCAAGAAATGTTTGCCTTCCTGCGAAGAACATGATTTTTGATCTATCATTAAAAGTTTCTCCTATGTTTTAATGTAGATGCCTGGTAGAGGGAAAAAACGCACAAGAGAGCCAGAAAGTGATGTGGACGGAAAGGCTAAGCGACAGAGAGGTATGTTGTTGTCTTGGGATACACTAGTTTACAGTACAGGATCTCCGAACAGGGATATGTTACATATATGTATAATAATACTATTATCTCCCTTTCTCAATATTTTCTATGGCATTAAGCTAGTTAATAACTTAATATAAAGTTGTTATTAATTAAAACATACATAGTAACTTAAAGGTTAAACTGTGGATGTGCCACCTGTCCTTAACACTAGTTAATGAAGAGGAATGGGTAAGGCATCCTATAAAATTAATGCCTATGGAAAGTTAAATACTAGCAGGAGGTTTTCAAATTTCCATGTTTTTCAGTTCACCACAGTAGTTATGGGACAGTGGCAGGTAAAGTGCTTACCTTGGGAGAAGGAGATGTCGGACAGCTTGGCTTGGGAGAGAATGTGCTAGAGAGGTCTCGTCCAGGCTTGGTCAACATACCAGACCCAGTCATACAGATATATGGAGGTGGTATGCACACTGTGTGTCTTACTGAAAAAGGAGAGGTAAGTTAAAAATCCATTTTCTCAATAAAACTCTTATTAACCCTTCACCTGATAGCCTATTTCTAGTACTTAAGATAGGTGACTACTTAAAGCAGGTTGAAAGTAAAGCAGAATGCGCCTTAGGGCGCATTCTGCTTTACTTTCAGCCTGCTTTAAGCTATCATGTACTATAATATAGAAAATATTCCCTAAAATACATATTCAGTACTGATTAAATTGGAACTATTTTCTTCAGCGGATGAATAAAATGCATGTGCTAAAAGTCGCTTCTATAAGGAAAAGGGTTAAACAGGATGTAAGAGCTGTCTTTTTCACTTTCATCCGGCTTCAAGCAACAATGTACATCAAAGGCAGTTAGAAAATCGTAATTTGCCATTGAGCTATCATGGAATGACATTTGTTAATCATAATTGTAGAGAAAGGGAGTTTTTAAGTTCTTGTTAGACATTCAACACTAGCAACAAAAGACTATGGTAATGCTGTTCATTAACAAACTCTACATGTGAAAAATCTTATCTTTTGCAAACAGTGTAGACTCTAATCAGAGGGTCCTCTGACCTTGATCTTCACTGTATGTTTCCGCTCTAAACGACAATTTTGTGTCGATTGGCCATAAACACCTTTTATTCATTCACTGTTTGTAATAGTGCAATTCAATGTAACTGTTCTTCTGCTTCAAATCACTCTTAAAAAGACAGAAATTGACTAGATTCAATAATGAATTGGAAACTGGATTTTTCAATTTTGATGTTTAACTTTCAACAGTTAATGAGGTGAATGAATTAAATCTGTAAATGTAATTGAAGGTGTATGACTTTGGCTGCAATGATGAAGGCACTTTGGGACGTGACACATCAGAGGAAGGTAGTGAGACGAGACCAGACAAGGTGCAAGGCCTACCAAAAATTGCTCAAGTCAGTGCAGGAGACAGTCACACAGCTGCCTTGTCAGAGGATGGCAGGGTGTACATTTGGGGGAACTTTAGGGTAAGTCTTGGCGGATAAGTGAAACAAACTCTTTTCATGTCATGTGTGTCTTCTAGTGTTCCAAATCATTCCTTGGGGGCCTCTGTGGCCTAGTGATATAGTCACTGTTGGTTCCCGACAGGGCATTCAGATTTTTCATGTGAGGAAGCCTTACATCTGGATTGCGTATTGCTGATTTGTGCCTGAAACAGTGCATAAAGGGCTTTGTGGGGTCTTCCTCCACCTGTAATTATTTGGACACAGGAATATGATTGAAATACCGTTAAAGCGACGTAAAATCATAACTAATCAAAACCTCTCTAGCCATCAATACAAATGATCTATATTCAATTATGTGAATCTTCTTTGGTAACAAATAAAAGGTTGTCAATTTTCAATTTATTTGTCTGTCAGTTCAATTTGAATTAAAGGCAGTATGTAAGCCAGACTAGCGCATTTTTAAAACCTGAATATTCAGGCAGATACGTAATCTAAACATATAAAAAGAAGTAATCAGCGATGATTATGGAGGCAATAAATCTGACAAACACATGACTTTGGTGGAAAAAGTTCGACTTTTAAATCGGTTTGTTGACATCCGATCAACCGGTAAAGATGTTTTCTTATGACCTGTCGGAGTTATTTTTAGATTGGAACATTCTAAAACTTTAAAAGGGATGAGTATTCCCTACGTCCAGCAAGAAACATTGATAGCTGTGTTTATTGTGCGCAGTATACAGTAGAGAATACATTTTCTTTCCCGTTTAAACGCAAACGCAATGCATGTAACTGTGGAAATTTACTTTAAGAAGTTTTAACTATTATTTTTTAATATGAGTAGCAAATAGGTTGGAGCCTGATCAAACGCTGGGTTACCCGGCGTCTGACCTGGCTCCAACCTGTTTGCAATGGAAATAATAGTTTTGTATACAAATGCGTTTATTGGGAGAGAATAAAATATCAGTAAAGTTAGCGCAGCAGTCTCGTGCTGCACGGGAACCATATTTATCTCAAGTAGGAAAGTGTACGACGATGTTGTCGATGTTATCTTGCTTACAGTGGAGAAAATTTTATTCTTTCCCAATAAATACGTTAACGCTAAAACCATGATTTCAATTTCAAACAGTTTGGAGCAGATCAGACGCCGGGTAACCAGGCGTCTGATCACGCACCAAACTGTTTGCCACTCAGACTAACATGAATGGTCAGAATTTTCTAAAGGTTGTCCATTTATGCATATTATTGCGATGCGTTTGCGTTTCGTTTGCGTTTAAACGGGAAAGAATAACGTTTTCTCCACTGTTACCTTAATGGTTATGAACTATTCTGCTCGTGACTCTTATTCGACCTTGCGGAAACTCGGAAGCCGACACAAAGATTTGTTATGTAAACAAAAAGCTTATTTTTCCAACCATCTCGATAAGAAATCGGCACATTTATGTATGGTTCTTAAAGAAAGGGGGGCATGTTTCAGGCACCTGACAACGGATTTCGCTTAGTTTTAATACATAGAAAATGTTCTTATATAAGAAATTGCGCGATTTAAACATAAATTTGGGTGACATTCTGGCTTTAAAGCAAATATTTTGAAAACATGTTCAAAAAATGAAATTCAAATAATCACTGCTTTATTCAGTACTGAAAACATAAATGGCTGTATATATCACAAGGGGAAGAGCAATTTGTTTTAAGCTATGGGGATTTCCCAAATATAACGCAAGCATGGTAAGGGTAGGAACAGACAACCAATTGATCTACAACTGCATGACATCACTCACACACCAGCCTGATACCGTGCTTTTGATCCATAGCTGGCGCATACACGATCATGTATAACACGCCCAATCAACTCATCAACCTGTACAGTTAATGGTGTAAAGCGGTCATTCGTAAACATAGTTTATTAAGCATGTGGTTGATAAATGCTTAACAAAAGTAATATAGAGTGCTCTCTTTTGGTAGTTCTGCATCATTTTCTGCTTTTTCTACATTCAGGAGCCATTTGGCTATTCATTGTCGCTTTTTTTGTCTCAATATTTTTTTAAGTTACCACAAAACACATGGTTGACTGTACATTTGTAGTTGCACTTTGCTAAACGGGACTTCAACTTGTTTGTTTAACCCATATCATGCTGAATTGTCATCTGCCTCAAATATATTGTCTGCGAAAAAAGACCAGAATTAGTTAAAATGCTTTTTAAAACTGAATAAAAGTTGAAAATGAGTGACAGGTCACAAACAGTTTAAATCAAGATTAGACATTGCATGAATACTGCCCTCTTTGAGCATTATCTCGTATTGGCCAGTAAGCTAGCCTTGGCTGACATTTGCAAACAGTTTTGATCTAGAACAGACCTGTTAATTATAGGTTGGGAAAGCCTTTCCCTTTAAAAGGAAACATTATAATAACACTTGACTGGACTTGGTGAACAAATAGTTGATTTAATTGGTACTGATATTTGCAGCAGCTTATTTCCAAATTAAAACCTGCTTCACACATTTTATCTATTATACTCTTGGCATTTTCCAAATTTCAAGACATAGGACTGCGATCTTGATCACAATAGTTTGATGCTTTTATGTCCTTCCCAAAAGAATTGTCAGATAATATTGGTTCTACAATACATATTGTTATCTTTTGTTTAGGATGCCAATGGATCAATGGGTCTGACAGTGAATGGTATTGAGAACAATCCTGTAGCAATTTTAGAAGATGAAGTCATAGTGAAGATCACATCAGGAGGTGACCATCTTGTATGTTTATCTGACAAAGGAGAAATCTTCACCTGTGGTAAGTTCACCCACAAAATGTGTTACTTGTGTTTAACACTTTACTCCATTGATACACATTTTATGTCTTAAATGTATTCACACACTGAAAAAAAATAGTTTATACAGTTTATACATTAATAATAAGTATGTAATACAAGAAATATTTTCTTAATTCTAGCAGGTGCTAGCTTTAAGTAGACTGAAAGTAAATAAGAAAATGAGAATTATGCTTACTTTCAACCTGCTTTAAGTCAACTGTCTTTAAAACAACAACTAGGCTATGGAGCAATGGGTAAATAACTCATCTTTGTTAGATTTTAACCTCTACCATACATTTTCAAATTGACTTTAGTAAGCATTTGATCCATGTTTTCACTGTTTTGGAAAGTATGCGAAACCTTAATGGTCGAAGTTGACTTTAAGCTTAATAAGAAAGTGGGTTTGTCAAGTTGAAGTTTCAGGGGTGAGTGAGTAACAAGGTGTCATTTATTGTTCTGTAGGCTGTGCTGAGCAGGGTCAATTGGGAAGAGTAGCAGAATGCTTCACACACAGGGGTGGAAGAAAAGGCCTAGGTATGTATCACATGTTAAACATTAGAGGGTTATTAACTCCATATATATGCCTTATAATTCGTTACATTATTCTTCCACTAGAACCTCTCTATTACGACCACAATAAATGATAGCTTATTGATTGTTTAAAAGACAGGTATAACATATTAGCAGACAAACAGAAGTTGCTAAAGTTGCTGAATATAATGATAATTAAACCAAAATACAAGACAAATACAACAGCACATGTTAAGACTTAACCCATAACCTGATAGCCTATTTCTAGAATTGAAAATAGGTTACTACTTAAAGCAGGTTGAAAGTAAAGCAGAATGCGCTTAAGGCGCATTCTGCTTTACTTTCAGCCTGCTTTAAGCTATCCTGTGCTAGAATATATTGAAAAATTTCCCTATAATATATATTAAATTATTAAATTGGAAATATTTTCTTCAGCGGATGAATAAATCAGATTCGCTAAAAGTCGCTTCTATGGGGTAAAGGGTTAAAGAGTGCTCTAATGTGTCCCCAGCTGCAGACAGAGGTGACACTTAGGGATCACTTTTCTGGCGTCTGTCTGTCCGTCTAGCTCTTTGTGTCACCTCTCATAACTCTTGTTCCACTGAAGCTTTTAAGATGAAACTTCATTTACGGAAAGAGCTCGACAAGTGGGTCATAACTCTAAAATCAGTATTGTGCGAGTTATTCCCCTTTTCAACATTTTCTTTTCATGAAGATTTCTTCTGTTTTACTAAAGATTTTGAAATGAATTTTTTTTATGGAAAGAGAATATTATCCTGATGATTGCTGCCATCTATTTTGATTAATGTTAGCAAAATGAAAACGCAACCAGGGGTGTAAAATATTCTACTCGCTATCACCATGACGAGTAAAATTTTGCGAGCAGATTTTCTGACAATTTATAATAGAAGCTAATGAGCAAAATGTCATTTCACCCAGCAGGGCGAGTAACAATTCTGATAATTTAACATCCCTGGCCATCTTCCTGCGTTTGATATTTATATTCAAATATGTGCATTGCTTTGTATTTCAGAATATATTATCAAACCAGAGCAAGTGCGATTCAGACGGAAGAAACTGACTTTCTGTGATGTCTGGGCTGGACAGTTTACCACATATGCCAAGGAGAAAGAGAGTGGGGATATTTATGGATGGGGGCTGAACAACTACTTCCAATTAGGCAAGTCAAACTTATATGAACTCATTCACCCCCTGATACTTTAAATGGACTATGTTACCTGTGTTGTCAACCTGGGTGACATGTTTTGCTTTGATTTTACTTTGTTTATTTCCATTTCTGACATCTATTGGCTAATTGGACACCCTAGAGAGAGGGAAGCAGATACAGAGAATTGGCACAATAGTGGATAGGTTATGTTTAGGTTTCCATGCAAGACGAAAGGAAGAATGTTTTTACATTACCAGCTGCAGAGCAGTCTTATAGACTTTCAATGCAAAGTCTTGGCTTCATAGCTGAGCTGACTGAATATGAAATGAGAATTTATCAAAAACTTTTATAGCCCCATAAGCATTTATTTTTTATGCTCGTAACAATTTTTCGGAGCAACTGTTTTACCTAGTGGCCAGGTATACTATACATAATTTGTAGGTGTAACTTCACCTATAGTCTAAAGGTTGACCGTTATTAAGTTTTCACAGATACCACATATACACATATCCTCAGGATTTTGACGTGCTTCAATTTTACCAATAATTGCGGAATATTTTGCATATACAGTCAAACTTCATTATCTCAAACTAGTTTAACTCAGACTATCTGATAGTTCAATATATGAACTTCATTATTTCATGTTTGTTTAATTCAAACATACCCATATTTCAAAGTAAAAACATGGCTTAGCCACGTTTTAACTTTGAAATATGGGTATGTTCGACAAAACTGACTTTGAGATATCAAAGTTTGACTGTGCTATAATATAGGGTAATGCGTCTAGGAGAATACCATATGTGTTTTTCAGACACAGTCTTATCTTTGATCATTTTATAGGCAAATAAAGGCTCATTAAAAACCTTTTTTATTTGCAGGCTTTAACGACATGGGTAACAGATTTGTACCAGAGAAAATAAAGTCATTTTCCAATAAATCTTGGACCAGCATCAGTGGAGGCCAGCACCATACAGTGGCTATGGATAATGATGGTATGTCACAATTATGAATAGAATTTCACTGTAGTTTAACCCTTTGACCCATAGAAACACTTTTAGCATATTTAATTCATTCCTCCATTGAAGTAAATAATTTATATATTCATATATTGATATCATAAATATTTTCTATTTTCTGGACAGGTGACAGCTTAAGGCAAGGTAACAGTTAAACAGAAAATTCCTGAAGTAGCTTTCAGGTTTACTGTCACCTTGCTTTGATCAGTCACCTGCTGTACACACATATTATAGTTAGCACAATTTAGTGGTGGTATAAGGGAGGTTTAAAATTGGAAATTGGAATTGTCCATTTGGAGTGTCATAGGTCAATGACATAAGTAAAAAATATTAAACAAAAAACTGTGGTTCATGTTTCTGAATTTTTTGTTTCAGGCAATGTGTACAGTCTTGGGAGAGCAGAGTATGGTCGTCTTGGGCTGGGAGAGACCAGTGGAGAAAAGAAAGAACCTACTTTAGTGAAGCAAGAAGGAAAAGCAAAGGCAATATCTGCTGGACAGTCTGTCTCCTTTGCTCTCCTTGAAGATGGTAAGTACAGCACAATTTTGATATCAATCACTAAAAAGATAAGCAATATGTGAACTTGTTATTTACTGTGCAGTCTAGAATTGTTTGTTTAAATTTTGATAAAGAACAAATTATCTTCCCAAAAGTTTAATTTTTAAAGTTATATGGTAATATGTAAGGATCCTAAAAGATTTCTAACCATTTTTAAAATGTAGAACATAGGAAGCAGTAAGTTTTTAATTCAAAAAGATCATTTGCTCGTAATAAGGAGCTTATTGCATTGCTTTTGTTCCACATTTGATTAATTCTTACTGAAAATATTTCTAGTTTCACTCTTATGATTCTTGGGTGAATTTAACCACAACCCTGTTTAATAGTAGGTAATCCCAGGTACAACAGTTATTTGAAACAGTTTGGATCCTGATCAGATGCTGAATAACTTGGCCTCTGATCAGGATCCAAATTTATGACACTCGTAACGATACTACAATAAAACCTATTACAATCACTTTATAAGATAAAATATTCAGTGTTTTTGGCAGCTTGCTGTTTTTACTTTCATCTTGCTAAAGGCTGTCACTGGTCTTGAATGCCGCTTATAAACATACATTTTAGTGGTCGTTATAGACAGGTATTACTGTATTTTAGTCAATTTATCTTAAATTTCAAATTTGAAAAAAGGAATAAAATCAGAAAGCAGATTAAGTCGTGACAGTGAAGGTGCTAAATTCTTGTCTGACTGGACAAACACAATATAAAGTAGACCTACCCTGATATTGATCTGTTCTATTTGTGTGTTGCAGGTTCAGTGGCAGCTTGGGGAATGGGGACAAGTAAACAGTTAGCCAATGGAGATGAGGAGGATGTCTGGCAACCCAACAAAATGGCAGGAAAACAGTTAGAAAACAGGTAGGTTGAAGAAAAATAAGAAGTTTGATGAAGTTGGCACTATCAGGACTCCAGATAAGAGGGAGTTAACCGAACAAATCCAATATTTTTCTTGCTTATTTCAGCACCACATCCTATGGTGTTGCTACTCATAAGAATTGTCTCGAAGAGACGATTCTAATGAGTAGTGACACCATAGGGTTTAATTCAGAAATAATGATTTTAGTTTTTGAAATACTCAACTTATCTGTCCAGAGCCCTGCATTATTATGCAGGAGCGAAAAAGTCATTTGACTAGGATGACTCATTACCTCATAGTCTGTTTTTAGTTTTAAAGATAGGTCACCAAGTAGATCACCATGTTAAGCATGTTGAAAGTCAAGCAGAATGCATCTTACTTTGCATTCTGTTTTCCTTTTTGCCTGCTTTTAGCTACCATTTGCTATGATAAAGAATTTATTTCTGATGGTGCACATTCACAACTAAATTATTTTCTACAATGCAGGAATAAATTAAAGGTATTAAGAGGCATATCTTATAATTATTTATGGAGCAATAGCAATAGAAATGTTATATAATTTTCATAGGAACAAAGTCAGAAGAATAAGATCCTAAGAAATAAAATTGTGTTCATCATTAAGCTTGACTGTTGAGAATATATGGATCTTTATACTGTCATATGACACTTGTTAACCCTCTACTCCATTGCCTGGTTCTAGTTTTGAAGTAAGGTGACCACTTGAAGTAGGTTGAAAGTAAAGCATAATACGCCTTAAAGCGATTCTGCTTTCCTAAAATACTCTTAGCCTGCTAGCTACCATCTGCTAGAATCTAGAAAACCTCTCTTATGATACAAATTCATGACTGTATATATCGGATCTATTTTCTTCAGTGGAGGAATAAAGTAAATATGCTCTATTAAGATAGGGTTATAGTTTTGATGCAAGTGTTTCCATTAGGCCAGCCATGCTGTTCTTATATTGCTCTTGTTTGATATATGCCATTTGAAATTAAAAAACAAGTGCAATAGAAAAATAAAGCATCATTAACATGCATATGCGTTCAGTTACCATTTATGAAGAAAAGTATGTAACACTTTGTTAAACCCCTTCTATGCATAATTACAACAATGTATATTCTAAGAAGTTCTTGAACAATTGGCAGCTTGGAGCAGGATGAAAGTAATGCAGAAAGCCCCTTACTGAGGTTTGCTTTACTTTAAGCAGTATTCAACCGAAATCCATTAACACATTAATATATTTTTTTTTGCTCCTTTCATTGAGAAAAATAGTTAAAAGAGATAAAATTGTTCATACAGACATAGGATATTTTCTACATCTGACGGACTGTAGCTTAAAGCAGGCTAAAAATAAAGTAGAATGGGCATTAAGGCTTTAAGTTTTTCACCTGTTTTCAAAACAAGAAACAGGCTGTGGGTTGAAGGTTTAAACGCAGTTGAATATTTAAGTCATTTGCATTTTGGGCTTTGGAGGAAAGGGTTTATACTTTGTATATGCTTATAACATGCAACATGCAATCACATGTGAATAATATTTTATTTGGTATTTTCAGGAAAGTGGTGCAGGTTTCTGCAGGAGGACAGCACACAGTGATGTTGGTTGTGGACTCGTGATGGCAACAGACGTTATAGGACATTTTTAACAACTTCACATTGATCTTCACAGTGATCTTATGTAATGATACCAAACTGCATGTCATAGTTCAATCTTGTATTAACCCATTACCCCATAGACTGTTTCTTGTTTAGAAAACAAGTTACTCCTTTAAGCAGATTGAAAGGTAAGCAGAATGCGCCTTAAGGCCATTCTGCTTTACTTTCAGCCTGCTTTAAGCAAAAATCTGCAATTCTATAGAAATTATTTCTTATGGCACATATTCTTTACAGAATAAATTGGAACTATTTTCCTGAGTGGATGAATAAAATTAAGGTGTATTAATGGGGGTAATGGGTTAACTGACGACTCAATAGACTACTTGGCTGTGTGGACACTTACTACAAGATTGAATGAACCATACTTTGCATGCCATAATATTGTGAAACTGAAAAAGGTGTGTTCATTCAGCTACAGTTAAACCTGTGTTTAATGGTTAGACCAAACAAAGATGAGCAGAAAAGGGACACAATAGCAGGACAGAGCACTGCTCAAAGCTTTGTATGGCATCATCTGCTGAACTTAGTACTGTAACAACAGCTCAAAATTCAAATGTATAATCCTGTATTTTTTCCCCTGAATAAATAACACCACCAGGTACATGTAAAAGATGTTTTGTCAGGAAATAAGATTATATACAGGAGGTGCTCCAATGTAAACTTTGTTACCATCAATGATGCATGAAAATTTGTATATAAAAAAGCCTAAACATGAGCAAGGCTCCAGATAAGTAGTCAACACAAGTTTTCTGACATTTTCTCCTGCATGTCTGCACCAACCATATGGAATAGCTACTCATTAGATTTGTCTGTTTGAGAGGATTCTGATAAGTAGTGACACTGTAGGGTATAACACAGATTAAGATGTGAGTTTTTGTCATACCCTCCTTATCTGGGGTCATGTATGAGCTTTTTACACATTCGGCTTAAGATTTACATGCACCATCCAAATGGCTGTTTACACAGGTTCGCAGATTATTTCTCCTATACTATATTGATGTAAGATTGATATGTAGTAGATGTATCCTTATGTTTTATCAGCTTTTAATGTACTTATTTTATTTTAAGCTTATTTTTAACATAAAACCACTATATTATGAAAACTAAGAGGGAGTAAAAATATAATATTTTAGACAGTCTATGACAAATTAAAGCAAGAAAAAAGTAAAGCAGAAAGCTCCTGTAGGAGCTTTCTGCTTTACTTTTATCTTGCTTTAAGCAAACACATGCCCTGAACACCTAACAATTTACCCATTTAGTGGTCTTAATAGAGAGGTTTTACTGTATATGCTTTTTATGTTGTAACAGGTCTTTGCTCTGGATTTATATTATAGCTTTGGCTTGTTTGGATCATGCTGTAGATGATTCTATATAAGCCGACCTTGACCTAAACAACTGTTCAATATGGAACCCATCAGTAGAGTGGTACAGGTGGTTGCTTCATGCTAGATTTATAAGTGCAGAAAGCTTCTTAGCACTACTCCATAGATATGCTTTTTTCAGAAATATTTCATTCCTCAACTGAAAAAAAATTGTTCCATTTTATAGTATTGAATGTGCAACATAAATATTTCTTATACTCTAGCAGATGGTAGCTTACAGCAGGCTAAATGTAAAGAAGAATGCAACTAAACTTGAGGAATATTATGCTTTACTTTCAATCTGCTTTTAATGTCACATATCTTTAAAACTAGAACAAGTTATTGGGTAAATTTTAGGAGCTTTCTGCATTTTTTCCCGTGTATAAGACAGTCATCATCATTAGATCATCATACAACATAAATGATTGGTAGCTTAGCACAGACTTTACTATTTGATATATGAAGATAGTTTGATGTGAAGAATTGCAAACAGTTTTGAAATAGACCAGACACCGGAATTTACGAATCTAACCATGATGAAAAAGTGTCTATTCAATTATAAGTTACAATGCTGGATTTCCTGCTACAAGCTGAAAAACCTGCAAATTAACTTTCAGGAGATTCACTCAATATATGATTATATGTTATACTAATACTATTCATACACAAACAGCGATTATATGGCTCAATTTTGACACTCATCACTGTACAAAATTCAGCCTTAGAATTCAGATAGCAGTTTAGCTCAATTCTTCTCAGGGAAGACCATTTCCACTCTCATATGAAGGTCTCTAGATGATAGGAGTATTTCAAAAACTAAAATCTGTATGCATGCATCAGACCATATGGTGAAACTACTCATGAGACTTGTCCCTTTGAAGATTCTAATGAGGAGTCTCACCATAGGGTTTGGTGCAGACATGAAGATAAAATTGTTGAAAAACTCATTTTTGGAGCCCTGCATAATATTGGCATCTCAGACTCTCAGTTTGATTTCATGTATAATATTAACATTGAATACTTGTGAACATTAAATTGTTTGTTAATTGGTTTCTTGTGTATGTGCTTGTAAGAATACATGTATGTGAGTAACATAAACAATCATGTTATCAACTAAGTGCCTTATTGTGAAATAAAGAATACATGCCATTAAGTAGCTTTCCTTGTTTATCCCAAGGGTATTTGTCTGTAATAATACATTTTAACATTTGTATGCCCGGTACAACTGGGGGATATTAGTTTAAACAGTATTTATTTCAAATGTTTTACATACATCGTGTCATATTTACAGAACATAATGTCAAGTAACATTTAAATATGGATTAGAAAACAAGTTACTAAAAACTTATGTGAATTCTCCAACTGGGGGATATTGTTTTTGGCCTGTCTTGTTTCCCTATCTGTCTGTGCACAACTTTTACCTTGGCCATAACTTTAGAAGTACATGCGATAGGGGCTTCATATCTAGCATATATAATAAATTCAAAAGCTCTCGAAGTCCATACAGTAAAAGGCATGATGCTGACCATCGTCTCAATCCTTTGACAATGGGATGACGCACCTGAAAAAGCTAATGCTGTAAACCTTAGCAGTAGCAACAACAATCTCGAGTTTAGAACAAGTAGGGTCATAGGTAAAGGTCATTTGAGATCATGGTCACATCAGGAGGCAAAGTGTTTCACATTACCTTGGTAGCATAAATGATTTTACCATGTGAGCTAATGTCATCTGTTGTTTACCTATAGTATTACATTTTAACTCATTATCCCATAAATACACCTTTAATATATTCCTCCATTGTACCAAATGTTTTCATTTTATAGAGTTTGGAAAATATATCTAAAAAAATATTTTCTATATACTTGCAGATGTTATTTAAAGTAGGCTGAAAGTTAAACAGAATGCACCTTAGGGCACATTCTGCTTTACTTTAAACCTGCCTTAAGTGGTCAACTATCTTAAATACTAGAAATAGGCTATGGGGTAATGGGTTAAACTATAGGAAATGGCAAATCATCTTAAAGGGTATTCTGATCTTATACATGCTTACACAACTAATAACCTTTTTAAGCTCAACTGAGCTAGCTCAGGGTGAACTTTTGCAATCCTTGAATGTCAGGTGTTCGTCGTCCGTCTTCAACAATTTAAGTGTTTACACTCTAGAGACCACAATATATTTCAATCTCAAACATGCTTAGGTTGTATATTACCATTAGAGTTCAGATGAGTCCGATTATGGTTGAAATCGGATCAATAGGGCAAGAGATATCTACCTTTGAATCGCTGAAAATGCCATATTTAACAGTGTTTACACATAGAGGCCACAGATGTTATCCAATCGTTCTCAAACTTGCTCAAATTGTATTTTACCATAAGAGTTCGGATGAGTTTGATTTTGGTTGAAATCAGATCAATAGGGCAAAGGTTATCTACTTTTGAATCGATGAAAATGCCATATTTAACATAGTTTATCACATAATTTGCGATCTGGGAGTTGCATAAAGCGATTGTATAAATATCGTAATCCACTAGTGGAATATCGTTTTTATGCCCCCGGAGCATATAGTAATTGTCCTGTCCGTCCTTCCGTCCGTCCGTCCTTCCGACCATCCGTAACCAGGTTAAGTAGATTTTACCGTTTCGTCTAGCATCAACACTGCTTATTCAAATGCTTGGATACTTGTTGCCTTGGACCATTCCCTAGCCACCAACAATACCCAACCTTGATTTTGACCTTGACCTTGACCTAATTTGGACTTCTTGGTTAACTAGATTTTACCGTTTCGTCTAGCATCAACACCGCTTACTCCAATGCTTGGATACTTATACAGTTGTTGCCTTGGACCATTCCCTATCCACCAATATCACCCAACCGTGATCTTGACCTTGACCTATTTTGAATGGGCTATTTCTTGGTTAACTAGATTTTACCGTTTCGTCTAGCATCAACACTACTTACTACAATGCTTCTATACTTATACAGTTATTGCCTTGGACCATTACCAACCCACCAGTAATATCCAACCTCAGTTTGACCTTGACCTTGACCTAATTTGGACTTAGAAAAGATTCAGAATATATTGTCAAGGATGCCACCGGGGGCATAAGCGTTTATTGAACGCAGTCTTGTTTGGGCTCTGGCCCAACTTGTTGGTCCACAAGCGCTGCGTGTAGCAGGACGCCAGATGACGTCATTTACAATTACGTTAACGTAAACAATGTACCGTTTTGGCGGATATTCTATTTAGCAGAGGGTCTACAAACTGCGGCTTCAATCAATTTAATAGGTGCTTAAACTTGTTATGTGATAAATAGAATCTTACATTTGTGCTCATTATTTATCATTTTTGATAAACTCGTTCACTAAAATGAAAATGACGCTTGCCAAGGCTTGTGTCATAATATTTTAGTCAACTCGTTTATTAAAAATGATTAATAATGAGAACTCCTGCAAGATCCTCTATTTACACTCTAGAGGCCACAGATTTTTATCCCCTGCCTAAAGGCAGAGGGATACTGTTTTAGGTCTGTCCGTCCGCGCCACTAAAGTGGGTTAGAGGGCCAGATAGTGCGTCCGTCACATTGTCCGTCCGCAACTGTATCTCCGAAACCGATAAACAGATTTGGACGAAACTTGGTATACTTATTTGTCATCATAGGGGCACCGTGGGAAATCAAATTTTGTTCAGAAAATTTTAGGAATTTATGAGTTATCTGCCCTTTTTGTGTTAAAATGCCATATTTAACAGTTTTTACACTCTAGCAACTACAGTATTCAACATATTTTGTTTAAACTTGCACACAATGTCTATAAGTACAAGTTCTTGCAGGTGTGCAATTATTGTAAAAAAAGGATACTTGTGACAAGAGTTATCTGATCTTGATGTACTTAGAAATGCTAGAAAATGCTTTATTTTGATATTTTTTACATACTAGAGCCTATAAATATGCATGGATTTTGAAAAAACTTTCTTGAATTATGTATGGCTATTAGTTTTCAAATGAATTTGATTATTGTTGAAAACGGAGAAATTAGTCATGAGTTATCTGCCCTTGATAAGTAAAAAAGGCCATATTTCACTGTTTTTACTCTCTGGCAACTACAATTATGAATGGATTTAAATGATACTTGCACACAATGTCTATAAGTAAAAGTTCTTGAAGTAGTGCTATTATTGTCAAAAAAGGATACTTGTGGCAAGAGTTATCTGCCCTTGATGTACTTAGAAATGCTAGAAAATGCTTTATTTTAATATTGTTTACATCCTAGTATCTATAAATATGCATGGATTTTGATAAAAAAAATTTTTAAACTATGTATGGCTATTAGTTTTCAAATAATTGTTATCATTTTTGAAAACGGAGAAACTAGTCAACAGTTATCTGCCCTTGATGAGTCGAAAAAAACCATATTTAACAGTTTTTACCATCTAGAAACTACAGTCTTTAATGGATTTTGATTTAACTTACACACGATGTATATAAATATAAGGGTTGCAATTATTGTCAAAAAAGGATACTTTGTGGCAAGAGTTATCTGCCCTTTATGTACTTAGTAATGCTCAACATGGCTTTATTGTTTACATGCTATTGTGTACAAATGTGAATGGATTTTTAAAAAAAAAATTAAATCATATATGGCTATTATTTATAGAATGAGTTCAATTATTGTCGAAAATGTGCAAATTAGTCAAGAATACTCTGCCCTTGATGAGTTGAAAATGTGTTTACACTCTAGTAAATTCTACAGTTCTGAAATTTTTTTAATAATACTTGCACACAATTATAAATTCTTGAAAGTGTTTAATTACTGTTAGATTTCAATCAAGAGTTACCTGCCCCTGTCATACTTAGATTTATAATGCTACAAACGGCTTTATTTTTTGTATTGTTTAGGCTTTAACATGTACAAAATTGAATGGATTTTATAAAACTTTGTAAAAAGCTTTAAAGACAGGTGATCACCATTTGCCCCTTCCTCCCACATTAAAGTTTGCCACTTTCTTCTGGACAATCGCTGCGGCAGGGGATATCAGCTCTAAGGTGCTTGTATCAAATCTTTCTCAATCTTGCTAAAATTGTATAATACCAAATGAGTTCGTTTATGGTCGAAATAGGTCAAGAGTAATCTACCTTTGAATTGCTGAAAATGTCATATTTAACTGTTTACACACTTGCAACTACAGTTTTCAATGGATTTTAATCATACTTGCACACAATCTATATAGCTATAAGTACTCGAAGGAGTCCAATTATTGTTGAAATATGATCATTGTGGGAAGAGTTATCTGCCCTTGATATACTTTGAAATGGTAGAAAAGGCTTCATTTCAGTATAATGTATGCTCTAGTTATCTGTCCTTGATGTACTCTACTATACTAGAGTATGTCGCATTCCTATGTAGTTGACATGCTTTACTACAAATTTGAATTAATTCAGAGTAAAACGGGTGAAATTCAAAGGAGAAGAACCAAATAAGCTTTTGCTTTCGTTCTCATCCTAATGTATATCCATGTTTTGTTCATATAAGTTGTATACATTATGAAATAAATATGTTTAAACTAAATTCAAAGGTAAAGCTATCAGGCTTCATTACAAATGGTGGGCGATATCAGGACCTTCAGGCCCTCTTGTCTACTATTGAAGAGAGATGACTGCTGAAATCAGTTGAAAGTAAAACAGAAGGTGCCATTTTGACAATTTATGGTTGTTTTTAACAATACATGTAAATTGAAAATTTCAAACAGTGTAGACTTGAATAGGTCACGGATACTCTTCACATGTATGCTGTTTGTTAATGACGATTATACTCGTCGCTAGGGTTCAATGTGTTAACCTAATACCGGTATCTACTCAAATAAAGAAAAAAAATCATCTTATATATGGTTATGACTGTATCTATTAGAATTGATTACCAGAATTTCTGTGAAAGCATAAAATAAAGGTCTAAAAAAATGAGTTTCTATGGAGAAATGGTAAAACGCATCAATTCAAGGATCATTTCATCCAAAATTGATAGGAAATATTTCCTATCAGACTGTACAGAGACATTGAAAATTCCCTGCAAATAGACTCATAATTGATTGACCAACGTTTCTGGAAAACACAATAGTATGATCCAATTAAAATCTCCGTACATGAATGGATTAACCCTTCACTGTCAATGATACCATCGCTTGCAACAATAAACCGCATAGATCCAGATCATAAAACTAGAAACTCAACGTACGATATACGAGGGCCCATGACGTTTGACACTCATTTCGATTTTTACCGGTCTTTATGTTTAAAGAATAATTAGTAAACAATGTCGCTGGCAATTTAAAGCGGACGTCAATTTGGCAGTGAAAGAGTCGAGGAAGTGTCTCATAGTAATTGTTAAAGGCACCTGCGCCTATGGATGAATGGGTCCGTTATTCGCAACCCTGCTGGACTGAAATACTGACCGATAAATACTCATATTTCTTTGATTGCTCATTGATTTGTCCATATAACTCGACGGTAGAATTTTCGGTCAACTGTTTGTTTAACGACTATTTACTCCTCCACTAGCATACTACAAATAATAAATAATAAATTCATACCAGTGTTTTATCTTGCAATCGAACACTGGTAGGATTTGAGATGCGTAGTAATTTAACTACGAGGCCTTTAGGCCGAATGGTTTAATTACAAGCTTCCCAACGACTTCCCGTGTTCGATTGCAAGATAAAACACTGGTATTAATTTATTATTTCGATTATAACACATAATTTAACCTTAATTTGCATCGAAGCAACGGCGTTACATTTCTTCGCGTACGCATTTTCCAAGCCATATGACATCACGTTAGAACGTTACAGCGCGTGAGTGTTTATTGAGAATTCAAACATAGATACGTTCCTTCTTTGTTGATATAGGGGTGAGCGCGAAGTGTGTTAGAATCTGTCTTAACTCACTCACTCTTGGAATTTTTAATGGACAATTCAAATTTCCAATTGAATCAAGTCAATTATAGACTACATGTACAAATGTATACCGGTAGATCTATATCTACAGGTTTTGGCCATAAATAAGTTCTCACCGTGAAAATCTGTCATACGGTTTTGATGCATTTGATTTTTATATGATGAACAAAGAAATCGACGGAGATGGTGTTTTCAACAACTTAAATTTCATTATTACACATCCGTCATTTTACTAAGACTTGATTTAGCTGAACAATTCCAAATGTTTAATAATTATTAATGATGTCCCTTTAAAATGATGGCATGTCACGATGCCATGTGATTTTCATATTACCATAGCAACATTATTAAGAACACTAGTCAGGGATTTTCACTAGTCTTCTAAAGTTGCTTAGCAACATAATCAAACCAGAAGTAAATGAAAGTTCACCTCTCAGTCTGATCGGAAATTGATTCAGCTTTTGGTAGATATTTACCTTAAGTGACTTTAAATTGACAGGTTAATGTTCATCTTAAACAGCTCAAAACACAAAAAACTTATGACAAATTTCCAGGGTGGGAATTTATTTATGGCCAACAACTTTTATTGCAAAATGTCAAACATTAGACCCTGACCAGACGGGTCCTACAGGGCCCCTCTGATCGGAGTGTTCACTATTTGCATAGGACAAGTTTATTTTTCACATGTATATTGTTTCTAAATGACGAGTATACTCGTCGCTAGGGTTGAATGTGCTAACATTACGCATATTTTCATTAAGTTAGTTTGAAGTCGTGTCAATTAGAATTTGGTCCCTTATATCAGTTACTGTCTTTATGCTGGGGTAAGATCTGGCTCCAAACTGATTTTCAAAGTTATTTGCAGTCGCACTTGGAAGTGAAAGTTTAATGAAACAATGATTTTTTAAAAACAAAATGTGATTACAACGCAGGACAACTGATGCAGAATGTTTAAATTGGTTGGTATAACATCACACAAACGACACTGAAACAATGCATGTTTATAGAATTTGAAATTACTGGTGTGATATACTGAGGGGACAAATATAGTTTCATGCTTTAAAATGTCAACAGTTTGTCTGGTGGTTTGTGAAAATTTTGAAACAAAGTAATTGAATTAAAGGGACTCGCAACCGGATGGTGTACTTGTCAAAATAAAATAAAATACTCAAATAATAGCAAATTTGTGGCATTATTTGGCTTCTGACATTAAAAAAATATGATCAGTCCAAAAAAAAGTCTCAAGAATCGTCACCGAATCTTAGTGTTTTTTTTTTAGATATTTTCCATCGTTTTTCTATAGCGTCTGCTGACGGTATAGTTGTTGTTGTTGCTTCTCTACACGGGCTCAGACATAAACCCGAGCCGAATAAAGTACTATCAATCGCTACCAGTGAAGTACGTTAATTCGCTACCATATATAGAGAGAGCGCTGGTAGACGAGGGGGTAAAGACGTTCCCTCATTTTTCATGTTTGTCTCCGCATGGAGGGTGACGGGTAATCTGATATTGGTCTACACCGTTAGCATAGGTGTTTTGTTGGACTGGATTAGTTTATTGAAGTGCAATTTCCTTTAAACGGACTCTAAATAAAGATTTGTATGCGTTGAAAAAGGTTTTACATGATTTGTATTCCAGCATTCCAAGGATTTTGTATCTACACAATCAACCATTTCACTCAAATGATATAACCAGGGCTGCCATTTCTCCGGATTTTTCCGAAATATTCGGATTTTTTTTCTAGGACATGGTGCTTTAAGCAGCAACGTGTCAACACAACTAGAAACAGGCGATGGGGAAAGGTACGATTCTTAAAATCGCACTTGAAAAACGCAAATTTGGAAATCTTAGAATGTCAACTTATGGCAGCCCTGTATAACCTGCTTAACTCTGTCACTGTCTAGTATTATCGTCTGCTTAAATTTAATTCTCAACGCCAAAAAACCATCTACATTTTTATTCAGACCTTGTCAGTAAAGACCTCATTTATTGTCACCGTCATAGGTGTGTCGGGGTCGGGGAGCTATCCACCGCCACACCTTACAAAAACATGTGATAACGTATATCTATGTCACTGACAAAACTCTTTTTGTTTTACATTTCTGATATAAAAAGTAGGATGAGAAAAAAAAATACCCTAAGCCAGGATCACTAATTTATTGATTTTTTGTTTGGTTTTCTTTTTCGAACAGAAACATTTTTTTTTTACATTTATTAATATTAAGATATATTTATATTAACCATATTTATCAACACCTTTGCATACATTTGAGAAATAAAAACAAACAAAAGAAAAAAACATTATGTTAATATGTGTTTTTCTACAAAATTGTAAACTGCTCCCATTGTTTATAAAAATTGTCTTCAGAATTGTTTTGAACTGCTATAGACTTGAGTAAAGTGTGCTTTAAACATAGGTAGCTCCTTAGACCTCGTGTTGTAGGTTTATATTTATTATATTTGCACTGGAAAATATACATTTTAAAAAATATTAGAATAAGATTTTTAGCTAACCTGGCACGAAGTGCCAAGGTGAGCTTTTAGGATCGCTGGCTGTCCGTCGTCCGTCGTCTGTCCGTCCGTCTGTCTGTCTATTTGTTCACAATTGGTTCGTTAACAATCTAGCGGCTACAAATTTCATCCGATCTTCATGAAACTTGATGCCAATGTGTGTCTTGATGAAATCTAGGTCAAGTTCGAATGTGGGTCATGTCGGGTCAAAAACTAGGTCACTAGGTCAAATCATAGAAAAATCTTGTCAACACTCTAGAGGCAACACATCTTATTGGATCTTAATGAAACTAAGTCAAAATGTTTGCCTCATTGATATCTAGGTCAAGTTTGAATATAGGTCATGCTCGGTCAAAAACTAGGTCACTAGGTCAAATCATGGAAAAACCTTGTTAACACTCTAGAGGCTACAAATCTTATTGGAATTTAATGCATCCTAGTCAGAATGTTTGTTTATTGATATCTAGGTCAAGTTCGAATATGGGTCATGTCGGGTTAAAAACTAGGTTACTAGGTCAAATCATAGGAAAACCTTGTTTACACTCTATAGGCTACACATGAAACTTGGTCAAAATGTTTGCCTCATTTATATCTAGATCAAGTTCGAATATGGTTCATGTCCGGTCAAAACCTATGTCACTAGGTCAAATCATAGAAAAACCTTGGTAACACTCTAGAGGCTTCAAATCTCATTGGATTGTAATGAAACGTTGTCAGAATGTTTGCCTAATAGATATCTAGGTAAAGTTTGAATATGTGTCATGTCGGATCAAATTTTAGGTCACTAGGTCAAATCAAAGAAAAACATTGTTAACCCTCTAGAGACTACAAATCTCATTAGATCTGAATGAAATATTGTCAGAATGTTTGCCTACATCAAATCTAGGTCAAAATCAAATGTGGATTGTGTCTGGTCAGAAACTAGGTCAGATCATAGAAAAATCTTGTAAACACTCTAAAGGTTGATTGTGGGTCATGTCCAGTCGTAATCTAGGTCACTATAGGTCATGTTTTACATGGTGTTCTAGGTGAGCGATTTAGGGCCATGGTGGCCCTTGTTTACATTATCTGCATTATGTCTAAAACAAAAGAGCATTGTTTCAATATTTAGAGTGCGAAAAGTGTTATGAATGAAAAAAAGTGTGATTTTTTAGCTCACCTGAGCTAGCTCAGGGTGAGCTTTTGCAATCCTTGAATGTCCGGCGTCCGTCGTTCGTCGTCAACAATTTTAGTGTTTACACTCTAGAGGCCACAATTTTAATCCAAGCTTTCTGTAACTTGCTCATATTGTATATTACCATAAGAGTTCGGATGATTCGATTATGGTTGGAATCTGACCAATAGGTCAATAGTTATTTACCTTTGAATTGCTGAAAATGCCATATTTAACAGTGTTTACACTCTAGAGGCCACAATTTCAATTGAATTATTCTCAAACTTGCTCAGATTGTATAAAACGAATAGAATTCGGATGAGTTCCATTATGGTCGAAATCAGATCAATAGGTCAAGAGTTATCTACCTTTGAATTGCTGAAAATGTCATATTTAACAGTGTTTACACTCTAGAGGTCACAATTTTAATCCAACCTTTCTCAAGCTTGCTCAGATGGTATATTACTATAAGAGTTTGGATGAGTTTGATTATGGTTGAAATCAGACCAACAGATCAAGAGTTATCTACCTTTTTATTGCTGAAAATGCCATATTCAACAATGTTTACACTCTAGAGGCCACACTTTTTATCCAATCTTTCTTTAACTTGCTCAGATTATATAATACCATAAGAGTTTGGATGAGTTCGATTATGGTTGGAATCTAACAAATAGGTCAAGAGTTATCTACCTTTGAATTGCTGAAAAGGTCATATTTAACGGTGTTTATACTCTAGAGGCCACACTTTTTATCCAATCTTTCTTAAACTTACTCAGATGGTATATAGCTATAAGAGTTCAGACGAGTTCGATTATGGTTGGAATCGGACAAATATATCAAGAGTTATCCGCCCTTGAATTGCTGAAAATGTCAAACCTAACACTGTTTACACTCTTGCAACTACAGTTTTCGATGGATTTTTATACGCCCGTCATCGACGGTCGTATTATGGTATACCCAGCGCTGTCCGTACGTCCGTCCGTCCGTTAACTTTTCTTGTTAGCGCTCTCTCACCTTCATTAATATATACCGATTTTGATTAAACTTCCTACAAATATTCCATACCACAATAGTTCGGACGAGTTCGCGTTTCAGACGTTGGCGGCTATTTTTTAGCAGAGTTATGCCCCGTTATTGTCAAAAATGGGCATTTAAAAAAAAAAAAACAGAACTTTTTTTATTCAATTGATTTCAAATTTGATATGGTGATACAATGAATGAAGTTACTTAACATATATTACGGGTTTTTGGTTTGACTCCGTATTTTCAGAGTTATGCCCCTTCACACAAATTTTTTAACAATATATTGTTTCCTGATAATAATTTTATTTACATTTTGTCTATTGTAACCAAATTTCATATTTATTTTTCTCATCATGCAGGGAAGGCACCTGAGAATTTTGGTTCCTGTTAAATTATTTTTCTATGAGTTATGCCCCTTTACATACTTAAAATTTAAAATAAGCCACACTTCGTCCGTTAACTTTTCTTGTTAGCGCTCTCTCACCTTCATTTATTGACCGATTTTGATTAAACTTCCTACAAATATTCCATACCACAATAGTTCGGACGAGTTTGCGTTTCAGACATTGGCGACTATTTTTAGCAGAGTTATGCCCCTTTATTGTCAAAAATGTTGTTGTTTTTTTTAAAAAAAAAACAGAACTTTTTTTATTTTTTATTCAATTGATTTCAAATTTGATATGGTGATACAATGAATGAAGTGACTTAATTTTTTTTTTATAGTACGGGTTTTTGGTTTGACTCCGTATTTTCAGAGTTATGCCCCTTCACACAATTTTTTTGACAATATATTGTTTCCTGATAATAATTTTACTTACATTTTGTCTATTGTAACCAAATTTCATATTTAGCTTTCACATCATACAGGGAAGGCACCTGTGAATTTTGGTTGCTGTTAAATTTCAGACGTTGGCGACTATTTGTAGCAGAGTTATGCCCCCTTTATTGTCAAAATTCCGTGATATATCCAAAGTATGTAAATACGCCCAAAGAGCATTTGTTTATGAGAAAACAGTTGGTAGAAAAACTATCGTGATAGTATTGCAATAGTTTCTTGACTATCGCAATACTATCGGGATAGTACTTGAGCTATCGCAATACTACAGCATAGTCTTTTTGAGATCGATAGTCGGGCCTACACTCCGGGCGACTTTTTCCAGTCGGCCTGAGTCCGGACGACTTTGACACCCGCCGGCCATGACGGGCGTATTTTGCCGCACTGCGGTGCTCTTGTTAATTATACTTGCACACAATGTATATAGCTATAATTTCTCAAGGGAGTGCAATTATTGTTGAAATCTGACTATTGTAGCAAGAGTTATCTGCCCTTGATATACTTTGAAATGCTAGAAAAGGCTTAATTTAAGTACTCTACTATACTAGAGTAGTTCATATTCCAATGTTGTTTGCATGCTATACTACAAATTTGAATGGATTTAGAATAAAATGTGTGAAATTCAAAGGTAAAGCTATCAGACTTCATTGTAACAGGTGAGCGATATCAGGGCCTTCAGGCCCTCTTGTATTAGTGTTTGGCTGATAGGGCACCGCCAAAACAAATGTTCGACAGTTTCTATGTTTTTGTTACAAAAAGTACACAAAGGGCTATCAGCATATTTCGTTTTGAATAGGTAGGAGTTTGTGCCTAGTATCCGATTTATTACTCTAACCTGGAACCATTGTATATCTGTATCATTAGTTATTAAAAAAGGCATATGAAATATGTATTTCCAATCATTGTTAGAAATTTTCTTTCCTAATACTATACCCCATGCAGGTCGGGATATCGTTGTTTCTATTTAAACACTCATACATTGCTTTTGAACCTTTAGAATCTTTAAAAAGTATTTTTATGTAAGGTGGGAAAGCTGGTTTCTGCATGGACTTTAAATTTCTCTTTTGTATTTTTAACTTTTCAAGCCCCTTTTCAATTGCAAGTTTAATTCCATTGTAGATTAAAGAATTGGTAGACAAACTATATTTATTTATAAATTCATTAAAGTTCATGATAGATCCATATTCATTTACTAGGTCTCCAATACAATGTAATCCTGCATTAAACCATGACTTAAAAAAAACACTTTTTTGCCCAACCAAAATCATATGGTTATAAAACAATGGATAATCTTGAATTTCGTTTTCATCTATAATGTGATAATTGAATACTTTTGAAAATGCTATAAATGTTTCAGCCCAAAATATATTACTACACTTATTTGCTAATGATTCATAGAAATGTTTCCCACAGTTAAGCATTTTGTTTAGGTCAATGCTATTTTTTATTATGTCAATCCATCCGCCATTATTCAAAATTAGCCTTCTGACCCAGGTGATCTTAAGTGAATCGATAAAAGCTCGCAGATTTATCATTTTTAAACCTCCTTCTTTATAGTCTTTTACTATAATTAATTGCTTTATTTTATTACACCCGCCCCAAATGTAGGTAAAAAATATATTATTTAACTTGTTTATCATCTACATTGATAGTTCCGCCTGCAATATTTTTTCAAGTAAGATTTAGAAATTTTCCTGAAATATCGAAACGAATGTCAAACAGTTTGGTTCCTGATCAGACGCTGCATTACGCGACATCTGACCATCATCCAAGCTAAGTCTCACCTTGCACTTTGGCAGTGGAATAATTAAATTTGTTAAATTTGTTTAATAAGATTTTATGGTTTAAGATTAAAATATTTTATTGTAATTTACATGTAATGTGTCTCGCTACATATGCTGATAATGATGCATCAATACAATATACATGTATGTCGTATTAATGAAAATGTGTAAATTATTACATGTATTGTAATTTATTATTATTATTGTTATTATTATACACAACGTAGAAGTAAAATTCATGTTAGTACAAACTACATTGTGCTGCTACGAGGTTAAATAGTGTCTAATTGAAAACTATATAAACATTCATTAAGGTTCCAAGAACATAAAAGCTATAACCAAGTCGCATTTTCGTTTATATTCATTCATTGAAGTGGTGAAAATAAAAATGGTATTCGTCCTATATATCATGATTATTACATAAGGTACAGGAGCGATGAATACGCTCGATTCTGTTTCAATCATAATGGCATGTCTCTATTCTAAGTTGGCGAAAGGACAGTCTTTATTTCGATATATCAATGCGTAGTTTACAAGGTAAATGAATGGACGAGTTAGGGTTTACAGCACTGCGACACATAATAATTCATATATACCGCCGGTGGACGATGAAATGAGATTATGATGATTTCAGGAAGATGATTCATACTACTCTCAAAGCATAACCACCGACCTGTCCTCCTTTTAGTTCTTGGCAGAGGGGTCATTCTATGCCAATTAAACAGAGACATATCATATAACAATTATAATTACATGTAAAAGCCCTAGAATTTAGAATGGCGACAAGATAGGAATTCTCTTGGTGTTTACAAGGTAGACAAAGATACAAAACGTGTTTATTGTTGAGAAGTTGAGACATGTCTTATAGGTAACAATGTAGACACACTAGATATATATCAGATACTCCTCAACATTATAATGCGTTCTATAAACAAAAGCTCATATAAGTGAACGTTTACATTTAGCAACGGAATAAGTAGTCAGCTGTATATAAAACTGAAAACATTCTGAAAGTGGGTCAGAAGGAAGTTCCTAGCAACTCAATTTGAACATTAACATGTTCTGTTTCTTGGTCTTTGACAACTCTGACATTTACATTATACAATAGGTCAGTTTTATAGGTCTACCTCTCGCGTGATATCTACATTGTCAACCGCTTCACTTGCCTGTTATAACAAACTTAACAACTGTCATCTGACGGCATTTACCCAATCTAGAGTAAGGACATTTTGAAACATCGACACAAGCGTCAAACAGTTTGGATCAGGATCCAAACTGTTTGCAAAATCATGTATACTCGAACTCGGCAGTAAAGAGGTTAATAGGAAACTCGAAGCAACTCATTTCGAACATTGACAGCTTCCGTTTATTGGTCTTTGACGGCGCTGATATTAGCAACACCTGCAGTCGGCCTGACATATTTTCAATAGTATTGATCGCTTCCTCCACGACTGATTGACGATAAGAGCTTCGGTGACAAGTCACAACTGACTGGGAAAAGTGAAACACGTATGAATATTACATCAAGGTCTCTTTGCACTAGTAGGGAAACGAATTTTCAAGCCGAGAATTACAAAACCGCCCTGTTACAGGAAGTGTGAAACGCCGGGCAACAGTACGGAATTACCGTCAAACCTGTGTTAAGCGGCCAATCAGATGGAGATTAATTATTTGCCTTTAAAAAGGTGGCAGCTTAATGCAGAACAAAAAGTAAAGCAGAAAGCTCCTGAAGGAGCTTTCTGCTGTACTTTTGTCATGCAATAAGCAGTCACATGTTGTAATATATCTTCATGTTCTATTTAAAGAATGATCGCTTTACATGAGGTTTGACTAAATACAGATATTGACAACATAGTTTAATGTGAAAAAATTGTTGTTCTGACGCAGGTGAAAAAATTCAGAGGACCGGTCTACAGGATATAACTTCACAAAGCGACGGGGATTTTAATTGGTTCGTTTAAAAGTTGACTGGTTTACACAACATTGTAGCAAAAGATTAGAAATTGTTTTTATTGGGTGAAGTTTTAATGTGCTAAAAACGGAAATTTAACAGAGAGTGGAAATTGAAGTTATATGATAATTAAGCCAAGACAGTACAAATTAGCGACAATGGAGGAATTATTGAAAAACGAAACCGTAAGAATGAAGATTAAAAGCCTGTCTCCTCCTGTAAAGGTGAGTTTAAATCAACATTTTACACAGTAAATCCTCGTTATTACACACGGGCCCGTTTAATAAAACTGCGTACGACAAATGCTGTCGTAAGTCAGAATATAAAAGTCTCAATTATTAATAATTTTTCCATCTAATTCTATCTTGTGACATCCTTTTTGAATCGTCTTGACAAGGTGTTTAAAATTGTTATGTGATAAATAGAATCTCACATTAGTATTCATTACTTATCATTTTTAATAAACTCGTTGACTAAAATTAATATGACGCTCGCCAAGGCTCGTGTCATATTATTTTAGTCAACGAGTTTATCAAAAATGATAAATAATGAGCACGAATGTAAGATCCTCGATCTACTATACAATGTAGCTTGTTTTTAGTGTCAAACTTTTCGCGCACTTACTAATACAACACTATTGCACAATACCGGTACAACAATGATCGTATGTAAATATAGATTTAAAAAAAAATCAAAATGGGATCAGAGTGGCAAACAGTTTAGATTCTGATGAGAGGTCGCTTCTACTCATCTGGCTCCAAACGGTTTGTAAAGGTTATCACAATTTCGACTCTTGCACTCTAAGAGTTAAGACGGATAGTTGCTTAGAGCAGGCTGAAAGTAGTCTGGATGCAGGAGAACTTGCCCAACAGTATGGCTTTTTATAAGAACATGGTATGAAAGGAAAAAGTCGTCAAAGCCGATGGCCACTTCCACGGGGGGAAAAAGGTTGACTTAAAGTTTACAGTGTTCTAAGTTCATATATTGCTTTAAACTTGCTTCATGTTTAATGACAAAATGTTTGAGTATATCTATCTCATTATGATTTTTTTGTATTAGTTGTGGAGAAAGGACGATCTTAGACCCAACATGTATAACAAAAGTCCCTCAAACCAAATGTACAGTTTCTTTATCGTGTTAGTATATATTCAAGCAAAATTCTATATTATGACCACTCATAGGAATACTTGTTTAAGGTTTTTATGACAGATGACTGTAAAAAGCAAGACACGAATACAGCAGAACACTCCTTTAAGAGCATAAGGAGCATTGTGAGTTACTGCTGTATTGAAAAAGGCTGACGACTGTCTTAACGACTGTCAAACTTTATTTCTGTTAACCAGCATCATCGTCCACAATGCACCCCTGGAGACCTATCTACAGTAAATTCTGTATTAACACATTGAAACCTGGCGACGAGTATACTCGTCATTTACAAACAGCGTATCTATGAGGAATACCATTGTCCTATACTAACAGTGTAGACCATAATCAGAGGGCCCTTGTCATTTTTCAATATATTTTTGAAAATCTAAATTGTCATAAATGGAATGGGCCTTATTTGAATTCGATATTGTCCATTAATCCTTTCAACCCTTAATTTCTCTTGTGGGTATTTAAAATCCTTTTCGACTCTTCTAGTATAGGTATTTTGAACCAGGGTACTGTTACATTTTTGGTATTACAACAAAAACCAATGAAGATATCAAACAGTGTAGACTCTGTTCAGAGGGCTGCTATAGGAGCCTCTGATCAGGGTCTACACTGTTTGCATATGTAATCAGCAATCTCTACAGAGGGATGTAGGGTTGAAAGGGTTAAAAGGGTCAGGTTAAATGTGTTAACGATCAATTCCTTTCTTTTGAACAGCCCCATCGTCAACTATAAAATACACACCGACGACCTATCTACAGTTAATCCTGTATTAAACGACCACCTACATCGCGATGAATTGACAGGCTTATGTGAAGGCAGTAGCTTGATGTATGACAAGAGTAATACAGAAAGCTCATTAAAGAGTTTTCTGCATTACTTTGCCTTGCGTTAAACAATAATTATATTTTTTAATTACCATGCCTTATCAATAATAATAATAAAAAAGTATAATAGTAATGATAATAATAATAATAATACAAGTAATAAAAATAAAAATAATAATGATAATATAAAGGCTTAATTTAATGAGGGAACATATCAATGAGAGATCGCTTTACAATTGTTTTACTGTAAACCAGCCCCTTTGAGCAGTGTGGGAGGAATTGTTTTATAAAGGTTTTACTGTTTCAGCCACTGTAACCACAGGTACTTGACACATACTTTATTATCTATTTTTTTTACTATACTTCTATTATAGATACAAGGTAAACAGCGCAATTCAACACCTAGTCTTTACTATCGACTTAAGCTGATGCTAAAATAGACTCGATCGCCGATATTCTCTTGTGGTATCCTCGGGAAATGATTAATTTATCAATATCTACTTTTTATTTCATCAAATTCCGTCAAATAACGCCACAGTATGTGAATTATAACGAAAATAAGCATCAAAAAGTTTTCTGTCGTTTTCATGGTACATAGCAACGAATGTACGTACATGTAGGGGTGATCTGTTATTTGTCCACAATAAACTGCCTATGCCACTGGAACTTTCACCAAATATTATAAATCATCTTTAAATGAAATATTATCAGTTTTATATAATTTACATAGAATGCAAAATTAAAAGAAACTTTACCTGTTTAATTTTGACCAATGAGATCGCTCCGTTCATTCAATTCATTCCGGTATTCAAAATGGCATTCACAATGAAATGAGTCTTTCACTTGTCAATTTCATGCCAAATTACATGTATATTTCATATAGCTGATAGTGAAGAGGGTCATGTTCCGACACAAACGCGTTTGCTCTAATGAAATTAGGTGAAAGTTCCAGCCGTAAAGGCCGTTAAATGTGCAAACCGACTAGATTACCCCTTATTTTGGGCAATAAATTCTGTACCAAGAGAACGACAGAAAATTTTCGTTATAATTCACGTACTGTGGCGTTATTTGACGGAATTTGATGAAATAAAAAGTAGATATTGATAAATTAATCCTTTCCCGAGGATACCACAAGGGAATATCGGCGATCGAGTCTATTTTAGCATTAGTTTAAGTGGATAGTAAAGACTAGGTGTCGATTTGCGCTGTTTACCTTGTATCTATAATAGAAGTATAGTAAAAAAAAAAAAATTTTTTTTTTTTAAAAAAAAAAAGGGGGGGGGGGGGGGGTTAATAGATAATAAAGTATGTGTAAGTACCTGTGACTGTAACCGTTTGAATCAAACAATTTATATACCGCTATATTCGTATTTACCTGTTTAAATGGTGTTAAGTAGTTTCGTATTTGCCTTGTAGTTATATCAGATATGTGATACAGGACCTATGTTCGTTTCAGGGAGAGAGAAGGGAATCTGATCATTATAATCGATAACCTACATTCGATCACCTTTAGGAGTCTTTCAGAGACCACGTGAAAATAAGTTCCCTCCCTACAACGGCCCTCCAAACAACGACTCCCTCCTTACAGTGACCCTTTCCGCAGTTCCCAAATAAGACATCTATGTCCATCTTTTTTATGGATGCAATACAGTCTGCTTAAATTTGTCGTCTGTTGTTTTTCTCAAAGTGGATCTTTTGATAGAAACAATAAAATGACGATTGGCAAACAGCTTGAATCCAGATCAGACGCCGCGTTACGCGGCGTCTGATATGGATTCAAGCTGTTTGCAAATGTAAGCCAAATCTTAATTTTCCCTCTCTATAGCGACTCCCTCCGAACAACACATACAATCAGTGTCTCCCAATTGTGCGCGTTGTATTTACACGGACATTTTGGTTATGCTTTTTAAAAATAAAATCTAACCTTAGTGAGTTAACCGCAATTTTACAGATATTTTTAAACAAGGAGGATTCAGATCCAAAACCCGTTGAAGAGTAAATTAACCTAGCCAAAATAGATATAAATATAAACAAATGTATCTCGTTATATCAAAACAATGGAAAAAATCATGTGTTGACCACCTAACAAACCAAATCCAATGAATCGGATTTGCGAAAGCTAACCGAGTCAATATCTGAGCAGGGTCAGCACCGTTTGACTTCAACACTAATTATGTACCATTGTTGTTATTGTTGTTTTTGAGTTTAAAAATTAGCAAAATAAACACTAAAAGCAACAAAAGTAGGGATAAATAGATTAATAAACACACACATGCGCGTCAATTGGTCGGTTGTCATGCAATGTGTTTTAATTCAAAACTCCACAGTCATAAATAATGGTGGGCTTCTTTTGTTAATTCTTGAATTACAATACAGCAATATCTGTATTAAAACACTATACATCATCATGTATGATCGTCTTAATGACGGGTAACCGCTTAATGTAGGACAAAGCCTTTAAAGGTAATACAGAAAACTCATTTAATGCAGGACAAAAGTAATACAGAAAGCTCCTAAAGGAGCTTTCTGCATTTCTTTTGTCCAGCATTAAGCGGTAACATGCACTTATACATCGTCCACCTTTTGAATTCAGTGGTCGCGGAGCACATGTTAGAGTGTAGTCTATTGTTGGTGCCATTGACTAGTTATTCCCCAAGCTTACTCTCCCGACAATGCGGTCTGACGGCGCATTATGGAATCAATATGATCCTATTGATTCGAGATTACTTTTCATATAAGACATTACCGATTTTTATCTGGAAAAGCAACCCCTCAGATCGATGCCTTTCAATGTTTGTTGACCATGAAAATACGACTGTTGGCAAAAACTCGTTCAATCATCAGCCTTTTCATGAAATGGCTGAACTGATCGGAGTCCTTTGGGTGTCTGCAGTGATCGAGGTTCCTTAAAAGGTTGCAAGCAGGAGTGGATCCAAGTTTTTAATAAGGAGGGGGAATTAGGGGCGCAAGCCAAATCCAAAAGAAACAATTGACACTACAGCACTTAATGGATATATATGGCAAGTGATGTAAACTAACATCAGATGTCACATGGAACCCTAGAATGGAGAAGACGTTATAACTTAATTCTTCTCGCGAGCGAGACGCAAACGCATTGCAATGAAATGTAGAAATGACAACTTGACAATGCTGACTAATCATTTTAATATGAGTGGCAAACAGTTTGGAGCCTGATCAGATACCGGGCTATCCGACGTCTGACCTAGCTCCAAGCTGTTTGCAATTGAAATAATTGTTTTAGCATATACGCGGTTATTGGGAAAGAGTTACGTCTTCTCCACTGTTGAATATCCCTTTTCAGCGGAGCTGTTTAATATCTATTTAGACTAACATTTTCAGCCAATGGTATTTGATCAGAAATTTAGGTTTAAGAGCACCTGCTGAAAAATGAACTGTCTGATTGGACAGGTGCCAAACTGGTCTTTGTACATTTAGTTTTACCAGGTATGAATTGTGATATGAGTGTAAAATTAAGAGACTCACTCTGTCACAGACTGGTTGCATCGAGTGAGGTCAGTTGACCTACTATGATTGTATACACTAGGGTTAGTTTGTGAACATCTCAATTTCATACATTTCATACCCATCTAGAGCATTACCTAAACTACCCTCCCCGGTTAATATATTTTTAAAGAAAGTACTTGTTTCTTACTATTGGCGATGTAATGACGATGTTACGCTACGTGGCGTCTGATCAGGATCAAAACTGTTTGCAAATGCACTTGATGACGTCATTGAGAGTGAAAGGGTTAAAGTAATCATTCAGATAAATATTTAAGTTTGAAGTTTTCAAGATGTCTAGATATATGTCTCAGTGTGACTGGGTTTTGTAATTTCAAAGGGTTTTGGCGCACCCACTAGTCCATGAGTACGCCATTACTTTATCCCCCCACTGAAGAAAATATTCTCCCTAAACAGTCATTAAGATGCAGCATTCGGAGTTACTTTAAACCTGTTTTAAAATACGTGGTCACCTTACACTGTATCTTAAAAATTAGAAACATGCTGTGGGACAATATGATCTTCCAGATCAGACGCGGTTTGCTCACATTCATGTTTCTTAAGTTAAAGCCAAACACTCATTAAGATCTACCAAACCTACCAAATCTACCAATATTTGATTTTTTTCCAGACAATATGTTCTATGCGTTATTATAGTCGGACAAGTATAACCCTTTAGTACTGAGAACCAGCTTACGTCTGCTAGCCCGATTCATGGAATTTGCCGATCATTTTCTGTCGTTTATTTCGCTTTAACGCTGAAAAAATGTTTTTATTTCTTATTTATATTAATATAGCTTAATATATTTAGATTAATATAGCGTGTTTCGAGGTTAAAATGTGGTTCAACCCCGTTTTAACTTTGAAATACGAATATGTTTGACATACGCGAGTTTGAGAAATCGAAATTCGACTGTATTTCCAATGTCTCAGTCATGAGAATATTTTGGGGAGTACCAATTCGAAACACACATGTGTCAATTTCAAGTATCCTGTTAATTTAGTGTCTCAAATCGAATACAATCTCAATTCCTATAAAAATAAATGACGTTTATCGATTGTTTGAGCACAACAATTGTTCAATATATATAGGTCGGACGAAAGTTACATAAAACCTGTGATACAAAGACAATAGTAGTATTTAGACAAGTTGGCCTCAAGGACCTAGAATAACAGTCAGTATTGAAAACTGCATACAAGGTTCTATAGAACGATATCACTGTTTATACTCGCAATCAATAACCCTTACACTGATGACCGTTTCACAGTGAACCATTCATTTTGTAAACAAAGACCAGGCTCCGAGGTTATAAAGCGTTTTAGTTGAGTCTGAGTGTGTTCTCAAGCATCTGATTGGTCAGATTTGAGCCTAGGCTCAAATCTGACCAATCAAATGCTTGGGAACGAGTTTAGACTCAAGTCAAAAGCTTTATAAACTCGGAGCCTGTTTACATTAGCTATCAAGGGTTTTGTTTCCAAAATAGGTATAAGTATGGCAAACAGTGCATGCCCTGATCAGAGGGCTCCTTTAGGAATTCTCTAATCTGGGTCTACATACTCGACACTGTTTGCAAACGATGCAAATACATGTACATGTAATTACTTCCAACATAGTAAGGGGTATTTAACCCTTTCACTCTCAATGACGCCTAAAACCGCGCTTGCAAACAGTTTGGGTCCTGATCAGACGCCGCGTAACGCGGCGTCTGATCAGGACCCAAACTGTTTGAAACTCTTATCGATATTTATTTATTCATAGTTCTACAACCTTAAATCTAACTTTGAAATGTGTTTTGCAGACAAACTTACTGAAGTAGACTACAATAAAACGGTAAAAGGATAAAACTCTCCCTAATAATTTGATCATGAAAGGGTTAAAAACCCTTGGAACACTATACGTAAACATTCAGTGGATACAACGTTATCATTTCACATTTTAACGGAACTAAACGATGCAATACCATCTAAACTTACAAGTGTTTTTCAAACTGGCCTGCTGAACATTCATTTTAATCTGAATATCAAACAGTTTGGAGCCTGAAAACCCGTTGCCGAAATGTGTTTGTGATTGAAATTGTTGTTTATACATATATATATATACATTTATATAAGCACAAACACGTTTTTTGAAGAAAAAAAACGTCCAATAATTATCTCTGTAAGATAAACAAATGTTCAAATAACCCCAGTCACTTGTGTAGTACCATTAAAAAAAAGCACAAAAAATCAAATCTTATTTCTTGACACCCATCCCCACAAAACAATTATCGTTATATTACAAAAGTCAAACAGTTCTAGTTCTTTCCATGCGCTGAGTTACTCGGCGTCTGATCTAGATACAATTAGGTGCCAGGCCAGTGCAGTCGGACTTGACATAGAGATGATTAACCCTTATCTATTAATAATAACATATGACATATAGGATAATTTATAGAAGGGTGTCACACATGACTAGAGGACCTATTCATTATCGATATTATGCCACGTCTACTCTTTCCATCGGTAATGTTGCATTTTCTTTATAGAAAAAATACACATGAGTACATAATTAATGCCCTAATGCCATAATTTCAAATGACACGACCTGAATATTTACGTGGCAATGGGTAATTGAAACGTTTTTTTATGTGACAATGACCCTAGACTTATGCGTGTTGTTTTTGTTATGTTTTTGTTTTACTTTCAATCATCGGAACACATTAATCTTGCATCCTTCTTATGTTTTCATAGCTTGTTTTTTATTATTGTTTTTCATGAATTTCTGCTTAACCCTTTCACTCTCAAACTGTTTGACATTCGTCAGGGCTGCCATAAGTTGACATGAAAAATCCTAAGATTTCAAAATTTGCATTTTTCAAGTGCGATTTTACGAATCGTACCTTTACCCCATAGCCTTTTTCTTGTTTTGTTGACATGCGACTACTTAAAGCAGGCTGTAAGTAAAGCAGAATGCGCCTTAGGGCGCATTCTGCTTTACTTTCAGCCTGCTTTAAGCTACCATGAACTTCGAAAAAATCTGGAGATTTAGGCAGCCCTGATTCGTATCGATATGTTTTAAGTAATACTACATTGAATCTTATTTTTGCAAACAACAAAATTGAAGCAGATGAAAATGAAATAGTGAAGGGGTAAACATCTCAGAACAATTAAAATATTACAGACGACACTACCAATGCAGACGATACTTTGGCGGTAAGAGGGTTAATGCAGACCGTAAAACTTGACAGGAAAAGAGTTAAACACCCACCATAAGGACCACTCAGAAGAAGGCTATAGGTACAGTGGAGAATCTGTTATTCTTTCCCGATAAACGCATTTACGCGAAAACTATTTTTTCCATTGCAAACAGTTTGGAGCCAGATAAGACGCCGGGTAACCCGGCGTCTGATCAGGCTCCAAACTGTTTGCCACCAAGATAAACATGAAATATCAGAATTGTCCAAAAGTTGTTCTTTTCTACGTTTTAGTGATTTGCGTTTGCGTACGTTTGCGTTTAAACGGGAAAGAATAACAGATTCTCCACTGTACGTTGTGTTTTAACCCCTTCACTGCCATAACGCCATCTGCTCTAAACAATTGTCGTCTAGTTTCATTTCTCAAATCTAAACTTTACGTATTTTGACTTAAGGACTATTGAAAAGAGTGTCAAACAGTTTGAGTGTAAAACAGTTTTGATCCTGATCAGACACCGCGTTACACGGTGTCTGATCAGGATTAAAACTATTTACAAACAAGAAATATCTTTTAAAAGGTATTCAGCGTAGTGCGTGTTGGAAGTAATGTTGTAGAAAGGTGTGAGAAATATATGAAATTGAAGGGTTCAAAGAATTGGAATACCTTGGATTGAAAAGTAAAAAAAATCAATTACAGTGACTTTTATGTAAAGTATAGCATAGCTACTAATTTAGAATCTACGGTAGCATTTACAGGATAGAATTGCCAAACAATGATTTTAACCTTATCCTGTTGATATATAGTAGATTATTGCATTAATCTACTGGTCTATATATCACACTTCATTCATGGAGTTTCTTGAAACAAACTATAGTTGAACAGATGTCATATCTAAAAATAGAATCATGCTGTCATAGCTATTGCAGACTGGATCTATTAAATTTTTACTCACGATTCATCTCATGTAAAACTTGTAATTGGGTACATAGAGCAGCATGCATGTAATTTGTACCCTAATCCAATCAGACCATTCGGTTTTAAACAGGCGTACATTAACCTAGATTTCTAACCATTTATCATTGGTTGAGAATTTGCAAATGCTGGGTCTAAATAGGTACAATTCAGTTTTTAAAACACATTTCTTCAATTGATTTTTCTAACACATTAAAATCAGAATACCAAGTAGTTGTGTTCGTATTTTGAGCTTAGGAATCTCGGTAATGAAATTAACCCTTCCCCCACATCCACCGGTGTAAATCATGTCTGTCCAATTGTGTCTGAGGCAGCTGACTGCTTAAAATAATATAAAAATAAGAGATTTCTGCTTCTCTTTCATCTTTCTTTAATCTGTCACATGTACAATGAAACCCCTCTAAATTAGACATGTGTGGGGACAACATAAATGTCCGGTTTAGAGGGGTTTCCGGTTTAGAGGGGTTTTACCCATAGCTTGTCACTAAAAGCTGGTTGAAAGTAAAGCAGAATGGGCCTTAAGGCGCATTCTGCTTTAATTTCAACCTGCTTTTAACTATAATCTGCTAGAATATAGAAAGTGTTTCTGATGATACATATTCATGAATGCATTTTCTTCAGTGAAGGAATAAATCAAAAGCCTAAAAATACATATTTATGGTGTAATGGGTTAAAATAAAGGGTTGGAAAACGGGACCAACGCTTTTGTCCGGTTTAGAGAGAATTCCGGTTTTTAGATGTTCCGGTTTAGAGGGGGTTCACTGTATTCAGTACAATAAACGAGTCTGCAAGTGTGCCATATATGTTGGGGAATAGGCGGAACGTTCAAATGCGATTCTCTAGAAGAAGGGGTGAAAGCGTCTATCCATATTCTTCAGAGATACACTAGAGAGGTACTATTGTAACCAGACAAATGCGGGTTCACGTACTAATGAAGAAATGCTTTGTTCCTCAGATGAATGCATTCTTACTAAGCGAATTTCTGCTAGTGTCTGGTGTCTCCTCTCTGACTCTACAGGACCATGCAGGATAATCACACAGCCCTGAAACTTCAAATAGAATTTCTAGTTTCCATTTAAGTCTAGTCATTATTTTACTATTTATGATTGTTTTCTAAAATATATTGCAACTTATAGTTGTTTTAAAAGACATGCATACTCGTCACTATGGTTGATAAGTTTAAAGAGAAAGAATGATGTCGTCTCCACTGGATGACATAATACCTCATCCTCTTTCCCTGTGAAAGAGTTCACAATAATGGCGTTATAATGTGTGGTCCAACCCTTTTGCACTTTAACGTTTCTCCTGTCAAGTACAAACTCAAATCTAGCTTGTTCAAATCTATGTTTAAGGGCAGATGGCTGCTTAAAGCAATATAAACACACTTCGTATAGTGGGATTTGTCTATATTAACTTTCTTGTTACTTTAACCATCATTATATTCTTAAAAACATGAACGAATGATCGGAATGATTGATTGGAAAGAGTGATTGGAATAGGGAAACATAATTCCGATCTTTGTCCCATGAGATAGATTACTCACTGCACCTCCATAGAGAAGAGTTCCCTATAAAACTTCTTACGACAAATGTTGTCGTAAGTCAAAACTTTAAAATACATTTAATCTGTGATTTCTCTATCTAATCCTGTCTTGTGACATCTTTTTGGAATCGTCTTTTCAAGACGATTCCAAAAGGATGTCACAAGACAGGATTAGATGGAGAAATAAATAATAATTGATACTTTTATAATCTGACTTACGACAACATTTGTCGTACGAAGTTTTATGAAACGGGCCCCAGCTCTCCTTGAATCATGAATTGTTCTTATGGGTTATTACACTTTCGATAAATGGCCATTTTAATGGTGCTGCTCTTCTGAATATTTCCAAAAAATGAAAGGACAACAAAAAGTGCAGACCTTGAGAAGAGAATTCCATTAGGAACCCTCTGGTCAGAGTCCACACTATTTGCAAAGTAGTTATACAGTAAAACCTCTCTATAACGGCCACTAAAGTGTGCTAATTTATTAGTTGTTTTTGACAGGTGATTGCTTAAAGCATGGTGACAGTAAAACAGAAAGCTCCTGTAGGAGCTTTCTGTTTTACTGTCACCTTGCTTTAAGCTGTCACCTGTCATTTAAATAACCAATTAGTCCTCGTTTTAGTGGCCGTTATAGAGAGGTTTTACTGTATACTGAAACATAAAAAGTGGTAAGTATAAGGTATAGAAACATCGTGGTACTTCAATGAGAATATATAACATGAATTCTCGAATATCAATTAAAATTTCATGCATTTCATCATGGCTGAATTGCAAACTCAGAAATGATATGTCAAACATGTGATAAACTCATTCTCTGCTGAAACTTTTAATGATCAGTTCCAGTTTCCAATTAGGTCTAGTCATTTTGAGCTAACATGAGCCTTGAGCTATTGTGGCCGATCGACATCCGTCTGTCCGTCCGTTCAAATCAAAGTTCATCCAATTCAGTGTGGATGTTCCTTGGATGGTTCCCTACTTAAATTGTTCAAATGAAGTGGAACAATTAAAATCTCTGGTTACTATGGCAACAAAAGTGAAAAACATTAAATATCTTCTTGTCAAAAACCACTATTCCAACAGCTAGTATTCCAAACTGCCTTAAAATCTTAAAATAAACTTTGAAACGATATTGCAGACAACATTATTGAAGCAGACGATCACATTACGGAAGAGGGGTAAAAAAACTCACGAACAGTTTGGCAGCGAGAGGGTTAACATGTAAAGCGTTGTACAAGAATGTTTCTACCAGATCTTATTTTCTAATGATTTATATACGAGTACACACGTACTTATGTTTTTTAGAACTGGAAAATAGCAAAAGCCACTTTAACTCTTGTCACGCTGAATTGTCGTCTGCTATAAATATACTAACTGCGGAAAAACTCATAATCAGTTTTTATGTTTTTTTAAACTTAAGAAAATATAACTTGAGTGGCAAACAGTTTTGATTCAGATCAGACACCGCGTTACTTTTTGCCAATGTTAGCAAGGTCTCACTTAGCATGATAAGGGTTTAAAAGCACGACACAAAGTGGAAATAGTTCTGACTTAATAATTCAGCAGACAGGAGCACCATTGTTAGGTTACCATTCTTCAAAAAGTAATCTAGCTGTCATACGTCAAGAATGCTTCTTGGTGCAAGGAAATCGTGATTGAGATACTCGTATAGGAGCTTTCTGTATTACTTTTTTGCCTACATTCAGCAGCAACTCGTTCTAATAAAATGTCACTGGTCCCTGAATGAATGACCTCTGAACACAATTTCCATTTCTTGCAATTGAACTACATGTAATAGAACTTATTAAAACGAGACTGATACCTGGGTGGTGACACATCGACAAGGATTGTTTGGCATATATTAATAAACTAAATGACATTTATGTGCGACAGATATCAGCCACCAGGCAACATTGTTAACAGCATATGTAGTCACGTGTCCTTGTCTCCAACGTGTGCTATTATATACTGTATATCATTTAAGAATACTTGAATTTTAACCTCTTCTTTGATATGAGCTCCACAGGACGTCTTCATTTGTTCCTTGGGGTCTCCGTGACCATGTGGTATAGTCACAGTGACTTGCATCTCTAAGGTCCTCATCGCTGTGAGTTCGAATTCTAGCCTGGTAATTCCGAGTTTTCAAGTGGAGATGCCCTCCAGCTGGCTTGCGGAAGGTCGGTGGCTCTACCGAGTTGCCGATTTGTGTCTGAAACAGTGCATAAAGCGCTTCTGGGGTCTTCCTGAAACTGTAATTGGCTGGACTGCGCGATATGACTGAATTACTGTTAAAAGTGGCGTAAAATCATGGTAAATGAAATAAAATAAAAATAAATCACATGTTCCTCTGTGTAAGCACCACACTTTAGATTTATTGGTGTTAAAATAGTGGACAGCGTTATGCGGCGTCTGATTTGGATCCAGACTATGTGCATATGGTGAATATGTTAGTAGAGCCTGGTGAATAGTTATCTAAACACGTTGGTGTTTTTAAATTTAGAAACATCGTGTAGGCATACTCTTTACAAGTTTTCTTCTTAAATACGAGTACTGTCAGAAATATTTCTTTGCTTCGCTATCGCTGTAGAAGAACAATCATAGTATCAATCATAATCGGCTTGGACTGGAATGTTATGTCTAGTAATGCCAAACTATTTGCAGCGCTCGCCAAAAACACTCAATGAGCAAGAGAATTTGTAACTCTATTGCATTATTGTGCTTGTCGGGTACCCACATGTTAAACTCTATCAAACATTGCAATGATTTAAGACTTGATGACGAATGTTCTCATTCCGTTTTGTAAAAAAGTGTGGAAATACTCCATTTAGTGTTCAGTCCCTTTAAAACTAATTGCAGAAGACAACTGTGAAACAGGCGGTGATATTGTTGCAGGCGAAGAGTACGGCAAAAAGTCATAATTTTAAAATACATTTAACTTCTGATTTCTCTGTCTAATCCTGTCTTGTGACATTTCTTTGGAATCGTCCTTTCAGGACGATTCCAAAAAGATGTTGCAAGACAGGATTAGATGGAGAAATAAATAATAGATTTAGACTTTATAAACTGACTTAGGGCATCATTGTCGTACGACGTTTCGAAAAAGGACCACGGGTTTCAAGGTTATAAAGTATTTGAGGTAAGTCTGAGATCGTTCTCAAGCATTTAATTCGTCAGGTTTGAGCTTTTTCTCATATATGACTATTCAAATGTTTGAGAACGATCTCAGACTCATCTCAAACGCATTATAACCTTGGACTCTGTATCTGTTACGAACAATGTACATGGGTTTCCAAAGGTAATTGTGTGGCCAAAGGAAGAGAGGGTCGAACATCTGTCGCTCTTAGGCAATTTATGCGACATAACTTTTATTTGAGATCGACAAGAAAAGGCAGTTAAGATAAACGGCTAGCAACCCATTGTAGAAAATGCCATGTTATTCATTTACTCATAAAGACTTGTTCTCAGCTAGAATCGCTTGCATATTGCTTGTCCAGTTTTCAAATATAAACTATTGACGTTTCTTTGTATTATTTTTCACAGACAAGTGTACGCGTTTAAGCGATTTTGCCTTTTATATATTTCCATCTTGGTGCATTTTCAGTTGAACAAAATAAAACCAACCTACAACAGAAACTTTATTCTGCCTTAACCATTAACTCATTCACCCCTGACATTTTAAATGGACACTTCCAATTTACAATTAAATCTAGGTTATTTTTGAATAATAAGGGTGGATTTTAACCATATTTTACAAAATACAATGTAGACACTGTTTACATAGGACAAGTTAACTCTTAACAGGTATATGCTTTGTTAATGACGAGTATACTCGTCGCTAGGGTTGAATGTGTTAAGTAACAAACTAGATTTCATCTGCAAAAATGGTGATCAGTAGCAATGCTCAAACAACGGACTCGGTGCCCCTTCTAAAATAAAACTGTTTTGATTTCTTTGGCATTTTTTAAAATAAAATGATTGTATTTAAGACAACCCAGTGTGACTATATTATCAGACATGAACTCTAACCGACGAAATGTGCCATTATAAATATACAAATAAAACATTCTTAAAGTGTTGTTTCCGATTATGCAATTCTTTTAACCCACTGCCCCATAGCATGTTTCTTGTTTTGAAGACAGGTGATCACTTAAATCAGGTTGTAAGTAAAGCAGAATGTTAATTAACCCATTACTCCATAGCCTGAAGACATGCGGCCACTTTAAAAAGCAAGTTGAAAGTAAAGCAAAATGCACATGTAGGCACATTCTGCTTTACTTCCAGTCTGCTTTTAGCTGCAATCTGCTGAGCCAAAGTAAATATTTCGTTTGGTACATGTTCATGACCATTTTCAACAGTGGAAGAATGAATTAAATGAAATTTCAGGGGTTCTACAGTAGCGCGATACTCTTTAACCCTTTACCCAATAAACTGTTAAACATCACTTAAAGCAGGTTGAAAGTAAAGCAAAATGTGCCTTAAGGATCTGCAAGGATATACTCGTATAAAACATTTGTAATGGTAATTGTTCATGAGGGTATAAATGGGAACTATTTTCTCTAGCGGAGGAATAAATTTAACACGCTAAAAGTCGCTTCTATTGGGGAAAGGGTTCAACACAACTTTATCTAATGGACTGGCATATTCGCTGTCCTTTCTTACAATTTTAGGTTGTAACAACTAAACGGTAGAAAATCGCAAATTTTAAATTTGAATAACAAATGTATGATGCACAGACAATTAGAGTCCCATACTTATTCAAATGGAACCTATTAAAGCCAGTTTGGCGAAAAGGTCGTTGGAATTCAATACATATTTGCCCACAGTGAGTGGGCTAAAAGTTATGTACCCGTAAATAATTGAGAGGGTGTGAATAAATGAATAAACGTTTTTCACAACTGAAGTTGAAATGACATAATATTTCAATAAATCTGTTGACAGTACATACTTTCAGAGAGCCATGTATAATGTCGACAGCCTACTGCGTAGGAGTGGCCGTACTACTTTACATACAAGACAAGCATTTTACTCGACAACAATGTTTTATTCATCTGTGACACGGTTTCTACACCATTCGGTTGAATTTCAGCTTGTCGGAAATAGCATTGATCATACCATAACAATGCTGTTGTAGAGAACGAATGATATGCATATAAACATGCATTCCATCGATATCAGATTTCAATAATGACAATTACAGAGGCAATTGTCGCTTGCCTTTGGCATGGAATGGATAAGTACAGGTTTCGTTACAGTGACACCATTTTAACCAACTCGTATTTAACTCATTACCACATAAATACTACTTTACATACACGACAAGCATTTTACTCGACAACAATGTTTTATTGTCTAGACACGGTTTATACACCACCCGGTTGAAATTCAGCTTGTCGGAAATAGCATTGATCATACCATAACAATGCTGTTGAAGAGAACGAATGATATGCATATAAACATGCATTCCATCGATATCAGATTTCAATAATAACAATTACAGAGGCAATTGTCGCTTGCCTTTGGCATGGAATGGATACGTACAGGTTTCGCTACAGTGACACTATTTTTAACCCTTTCGGCGCTGTATTCGAATCAAGTCGACTTTGCAAACAGTTTGGATCCAGATCAGACGCCGCGTCACGTGGCGTCTGATCAGGATCCAAACTGTTTGACACTCTTATCAATATTATCAAATCATACAACCTTAAATCTAACATTGAAACGTTCTTGCAGACAACAATGCTGAATCAGACGACAATGAAGCGGTGAAGGGGTAAAGATCTCTAAATTAATTTGGCGCCGAACGGGTTAATCAACTCGTATCTAAAATAAGTACCATTTTCAGTTACAGGTGAAATTCTGATACCGAACGACAGCAATGCTGACAAAACACTTTCACTAAAACCATCAGTAAAATGTCAACACTTCACCGTTTACTCGTTAACTACTTGTGATGAATATAAGCGTCATTTACAAACTGTGTACCTTTGAAGAGTATATTTGCCCTGTGCAAAACGTGAAGACACATAACAGATATACCTTATTGGAATGTCTGCACTGTTTGTCCGTTTGTAATACATCGCAAAGGAAACCAACAACCAACTCCAAATAGGGCAAAAAACACTAGACTGGAAGTTTTTTGAAGTTTCAATTTTAAGTCAATACGTGAACCTCTTCACTGCCATGACGTCATTAATACTAAAAACTTGTCGTATCTGTCTTTTTTTAGGCATTTTGACTTGAAAATATTGAATTGAGTGTCAAAATAACTATTGTACTCGGGATAAGGCAGTCGAAGGGGTTAACCGTTTCATGGTCAAATTCATTGTGAGGTTTTAACCCATTCGCCGTCATATTGTCGTCTGCTTCAATATTGTTGTCTGCAATATCGTTTCAAAGTTAGATTTAAGGCAGTATAACTGAAGTTATTTCAAGTCAAATGACAAACAGTTTAGATTCGCGTTACGCGACGTCTGATTAGGATCAAAACTGTTTGCAAAGGCGCTTTATGACGCCATTGATAGTGTAAGGGTTAAAGAAACATGCCAGTATCTACATACTTATTATTTATATGCAATTGCTTAGTACGGATGGCAAAACTAATGCCTAGGCTACAGCAAGTCTAGAAGCTTTCTGCACGACTGCATGCTGTCCTGCATCAGACCGAAATCTGTTTATAAAATACGACTGCAGTTCGTTCTATTTGGACTTCAGGATCAGGATCCAAACTGTTTGCAAATACAAGTGCATGTTTACCAAGGTAGTAACGATTCACTGGTATTTACGATTAATAATTGCAGCCAGTTTGATTCTTCATTTATTTACCCCGTTAATCACAAGGGCCCATCTTACGAAACGTCGTAAATAAATATTGTCGTAAGTCAGATCCTAAAATTCTAATATTTTATCTATTACTCCATCTTATCCTGTCTTGTGACCATCTCTTTGGAATCGTCTTTTCAAGACGATTCTAAAGAGATGTTACAAGACTGGATTATAGATAGAGAAATCAGAAATTAGATGGTTTTTTTAAGTATTGACTTACGACCGTTTTTGTCGTACGACGTTTCTTAAGACGAGTCCCAGATGAGCAGGACAAAATTGTACCACATCCTAAATAGACAAACAGAAAAGTAATACTGAAATCTTAATTGAAAACAATGTCTGAAAAAAACTACACACACACAATTTGAAAGTCACACAATTATTAAGCGTCCTATACATTAGTTTCGAAGCAAGACAGCATGGGACGCAATCATGCAACTGACTCACTTCCGGTTGCTCCACCTAGCAATTGATTCGGAATAGACCCGACATTTCCATGAAATCAATAACACGGTTAAACCAAAATCACAAGTCTATTAATCATTAAATATTAATCTGCAAAACGACAAGTTCAAGTGAATAGACAAATATATCGTAGGCTCTCAGAGTTTTAAGTCCTATCTAAATTGGAATCTAGATGGACCGGATACTCTAAGCCATTAAGCCCATTTAAACCTACATTATTTCAATCACTAAGTTTGGTTCTTATAATAGTATAATAGCATATAACTCATGTTCTTGCTCATCGATACACGACTTCCATTCGCAAACTGTATGAATCTAGGCCAGACACTCGGTGATTGATCTGGATTCAATTTGCGTGGACTGCGGTTTATATTAAGTTTCCGTTCACACATTTTGTACATATTTTTGTCCTTTAGCTTGTTTATATTTCACGTAAACCTACACCATGCAGTTATCATTATGTTTGAAGTGAGAAGGAATGAGAGTGAGAGAGAGAGATAGAGAGAGAGATCGAGAGAGACAGAGAGAGGTTGTAACGTGCAAACCGAGTGACAAAGCAACAACAAACCCTGCCGATGCAGAATGTTGCGCTATACCGTTTACAGTAAAATACCTAAACAAGATCGCTCTTTATATTAAAGCACGTTCGTATCCGCCAGAAACGACATGGCCAACTTTTATGTACATTTTTTTGTTATAAATTCACGTACTGTGGCGTTATTTGACAGGATTTCATCAAATAAAAAGTAAATATTAAAAAAAAAAATCTTTTCACTAGGGCACCACAAGCGTTTTAATTGATCTAGTCGATTTTAGCAGCAGTTTAAGTTGATATTTTAGACTACCTGTTTGATTTCCGTTGTATACCTTTTCTCTATTATATAGAAGATAGTAAAAATGTGTCAAGTACACGTGCCACTAATGGCCAGGTTAATGCCACAAGATATGGCCAGGTAAATGTCACAAAATATGTCCAGGTTAATATCACAAGATATGGCCAGGTAAATGTTTTTCACTTATTAGGTTCGTTATTTTGCCACAAGTATCGATTTTTGAGCTCGGTCCATGTTGGGACAAAACGGACCACGTCATAGGACAAAACGGACTACGTTTGAGACAAAATCCCAGAGAGTTTTACTTAATATAACATTTAGCATTCAAATTAAACACATTTACAAAAGCTCTGTTTTATACGATATTCCTGCATTATATTAATATGATAATAGATGAATGACATAAATCTCTCAAAATTAAAAATATTAAATTGCAATCTGTGTAGAATATTGAATTAACATGCGTATGTTTTCAGTATGATATATATATTTTAAGTTTGTCATAAAAAACCATATTGTCAAAAGTTAAAACTCAATCAAAAATTAGTTTCAGCAACTCATAAGAGGTGTAAAAACGATAGCGTGTAAATGACTTCGCATTTTAGAATATATAAACATAAAGTTATACTGAATGAAAGACAGAGTAAACCGTGAGGGAGTGGTTCTGAAACAAACTACAATGTACAAAATGCATCTGCCAATTAATGTCAAACGGTACACAGGGCTCCAGATAAGAGGTAGTTTTTTCAACAAATCCCACATTTTCTCACTATTTTTAGCACCAAATCCTATGGTGTTACTACTTATTAGAATCGTCTCTTTGAGACGATTCTAATGAGTAGTGACACCATAGGGTTTAATTCTGAAATAAAGATTTTAGTTTTTGAAAAACTATCCTTATCTGGTGCTCTGGTACATTTACATTGGTATAAAAAGAAATGGCCGCCATTATTATTATGACCATGGCTGTGTTTAACCAATTCTCCACTGGCGCTTTTAGTGGACAATTCCAATTTCTAATAAGCCTGACCCATTTTGATCATCTGGGGTTGATGTTAATAATTTATTTCAAAATGATAAACAGTGCAGACTCTGATCAGAGGGCTCCAGAGCCTCCTCAGCCTAACCAATGTGAAGGTCTACATTTTTTCTATAGGACAAATGCTCTTCCTATGAACACTATTTGTTATTGACGAGTATACTTAATCGAACAGTATATTAGTTTCATTAATCATTTGTCGCAGTTGACCCTCTTCAATAAATCAACCTATTGACTATTCAGTTGATGATAGGCAATAATAAACAACACATCCACTTGAACGTTTAGCGCGCTGCGGACGACGTTGCAAATAGTTTCGATCTAGATGAGACGCCGAGTTACTCGGCGTCTCATCTTGATCCAAACTATTTGACAGACTGGTGATATGTCGTTAAAGAAATAGCGCATATATCTACTTTGAAAGTTGATGCAGACGATAGATGTTGCAGACGATAAGGGCTGCAGGCGTAAAGTACAGAGTGTGTTAAAGTATAGCACACACAAACAAACAACAGAATGTTATTGGAAGGTGTGGCAGTATTCTTAAGGCCAAGGAGTGCTAAAAAAGACAGCTTTGTTTGTTATTCTTGTAGACTCAACGACCTGTCATTGTTTATTTAACCCTTTCCCCAATAGCAACGACTTTTAGCGTATTTAATTTATTCCTCCGCTGAAGAAAATAGTTCCAGTTTATACCCTCATGAACAATTACTATTACACATATTTTATATAGCCAGGCAGATTTCAGCTTAAAGCAGGCTGCAAGTAAAGCAGAATGCGCCTTAAGGCGCATTCTGCCTTACTTTCAACCTGCTTTTAGTGGGTATCTGTCTTCAAAATTAGAAGCAGGCTATGGGGGTAATGGGTTAATCACTTAGGAGTTAATATTGTTTAGAGAAAGTAAATAGATCTACTTTTATCATAATAGTCTTACGACTACTCAGAGAGTTTGTTTTCGATGTCTGAAACATGTGACCGGTGCTAAAGTCTAATATTGTCAAACCCAAATAAACTTGCATTTTCCAACAGTTCGGATCCAGATCAGAATCTATGAGTTCAACTTTCGCTGCCACGTGTCTTTAATGATTTCAAATGTTTCGTTTAACACATTACCTGTCATGACGTTATTAGCATAACATAAACAATTCTTGTCTGCTTTTATTTCCCACATTTAAAAATTAAGTAAACTGAGTATAAAGTAATATTGTTATGAGTATCAAACAGTATGGAGCCTGATCAGACGCCGATTTTCTCGGCGTCTGGTCAGGATCTATACTGTTTGCAAATACTTATTGTACTCGTGGTAAGGACGTGAATGGTTTTAAAATGGTCGCTGTAGACACATAACAAACGACATGAATGAGTTCAGTGTACAGTTCCATGGCTTGTCACGTTTTATATCACACGGAGTTTTTTTCTATCACAAACAAGACATAAAAGTATCGTAAATGCAGCCCCTACACTGTATTGTCCCGAGTGACATCTGCAAACATTGTGTATCATGGTCAGACACCGAGTTACGAGACCGCTGATTAGGATCCAAGATATGCGCCCTTCATATGGACATTTCTCCAGTCAAAATGCCCAAAATCTAAGGTGAGAAATGACACCAAACGACAATTTTGAAGCAGACGTTATCACGACAGTAAATAGGTTAATCAAACAATAAGGTCAATGCCGTCTCCAGTAGACACACTTAAATAACTTAACTGAAATACCCGAACTCGATTTAAGTCGAAATAACCCACATCTTTTCAGCTGATTTTCGATAATTCGATCTCGCTGAAGACAAACTTGTTAGTATTTCAGAGTGAAATTTTTTACTTTGAACTGCAGTAAAACCTTTCTTTTACGACCAAAGAAGACAAATTGCTTGTAAAACAATCACGGGACAACTTAAAAATAGGAAGATAACGGTCAGTTTTACTGTCACCTTGCTTTTAAGTTATCCCATTTTACTGTCACCTTGCTTTAAGCAGTCACCTGTCCTAAAAACCTAATAATTCACACAATTAAGTGGTCCTAATAGAGAGGTTTCACTCTACTAGTATAAGTTTGATTTGAGCGAGTTAAAGTTAGCGAGTCTTGACAGCTTGCTGCAACTGTCCATAGAGGTTTCCATACCATTTCGCCACAATTGTCAATTACTAATTGGTATTTTGGTCCGGCCATGTAACAAAAGAAATAAATGGGTCGGTGTTTACTTACGTGAAATATCAATTTGTTATTTTCATTTATCTGTGTGTTCTAGCGGACATTTGCCATCAAGAAATCCCATAGGAATGCTTTCACTATTTCAGTGTGAATGATAATCTTGAGCGAGTAAACTACAGTTTCTGTTAATTTTCTACCCAATATTTGTACCAAACACTATGTTGTGACTACTCAGAGACGAGTCCAAGGAGTAGTCACATTATCTGGTTTTTACAATTTGAAATACATACATGTTCTCCCAATATATGGGGACACCGGTCTTATAGTTATCAATCATTTGAGTTGAGTCTGAGATAGTTCTCAAGATTTCGATTGGTCAGATTTGAGCTAAGCAAAAGCTTGAGAACTATCTCAGCCTCAACTCAAACGCTTTATTACCTTGAGCCCTGGTATTAGGGGATACTCAATCCGTCTTTGCTCTTTCCAGACTGGCTGTCGTGGTGGAATATTCAACATGACATGATATTTATTATTCAACAAACCAAACAGTAAAACACTCTCAAAACATGCCCTTCAAAACACAAAAATACTCGTTCATTGGCAAGATCTCTATAATTCTAAAACCTTGAAACCACTAGGTCTTTAACCTGCCTTAGTTTTACCATGACGATGTAAATAGGTAATACATGTATATTACAGTGGAGAACGCGTTATTATTTCCCAATAAACGCGTTTGTGCTAAATCAATTATTTCAATAACAAACAGTTTGGAACAAGATTAGACATCGAAGTTTCCGGCGTCTGATCAGACTGCAAATGGTTTGCCATAAACCCATTACCCCATAGCCTGTTTCTTGTTTTAAAAAAGGGTGACCAATTAAAACTTTCAGCCTGCTTTAAGCTATCATCTGATAGAATATATAAACAAATTTCTCATGATACATATTCATGACTGTATAATTTGGAATCATTTTTTTCACTGGAGGAATACATTACAGACGTAAAAATGCGTATTTATAAGGTCATGGGTTAAACTGTCAATATTTTATAACGCTGCACATTGATCTTCTTTTTGATTGCCTCCAATAGATAATGTACCGTTTAAACCCAAAACACACACAGTTAACTTACCCTTGACTTTCATCCAAGATTCTCATTATTTTGTATCGCAAAAAGCGTTCATCGAGAGAGCATATCTTGTTATATTGTATTGCAGAAAGCGTTCATCGAGAGAGCATATATATTGTTAATTTGTATTGCAGAAAGCGTTCATCCAGAGAGTAAATCATGTTATTTTGTATTGCAGAAAGCGTTCATCGAGAGAGTAAATCTTGTTATTTTGTATTGCAAAAAGCGTTCATCGAGAGAGTAAATCTTGTTAATTTGTATTGCAGAAAGTGTTCATCGACAGAATGAATCTTGTTATTTTGTATTTCAGAAAGCGTTCATCGAGAGAGTAATTCTTGTTGTTTTGTATTGCAGAAAGCGTTAATCGAGAGAGTAAATCTTGTTATTTTGTATTGCAGAAAGCGTTCATCGAGAGCCTACTTGACCTGTATGAGCAGGAGACTGAGGAGATGATTGACGTCATCGAGGAGAGCCGCATGGAGCTGATGGGCCACTTTACCTCCTTCGAAGATGAGTCCAAATCACTCCGCGCAGAGTCTAGAATGCTGGGTATGTATGATATTGATAATGTCTATCATAAAGACCATTGGAAATATTATTTCGGCGTCAAAAAAGTTGTGATTTTTTTACCCTTTCACCGCCATATTGTCGTCTGCTTTAGTAGTGTTGTCTGCAATAAAGTCTAAGGAAACATCACCTTTTCCGGAACTAGCAACACTTTTGGATACTAGCGTATTCCAGATTAAGGATATATATTGGCCATTTAACAGTAGTTGAATGTATAGCAGCTGTTTAAGACGGATAACAGCTAAATGCAGGACAGCAATAATTCAAAATTACTGTTGCCCTGCATTTACCCTTTCATTCTCTATGACGCCATAAAGCGCATTTGCAAACAGTTTGATCCTGGTCAGACGCCGCGTCACGCGGCGTCTGATCAGGTTCAAAAGTGTTTGCCACTTGTTTCGAAATTCCGTCAGTTGTACTGTACTGCCTTAAATAAAACTTTGAAACGATGTTGTAGACAGCAGTATTGAAGCAGATAACACTAGGGAGGTGAAATAGTAAAATCATTACGATAAATTTTATCATGAAAAGGTTACAGCAGCAACATGAGCTCTACTGGCAGCTTTGTTGAATGTTTGATGAGCATGTAGACCAAATGTTGGGAGCGAGAGTTTTGTTTTTCAGTTGTATGGAGTACGAATAAACTGCGTCTCAGTGAGTTAGGACCGCTTGAATTGACATATATATTTTAGCGACCTTGAGTGGAATAAAATGACGTACACTGTTGGCTAGTATTTAAATGTTTTTGATTGTGATGGGGGTATTTTCTACGCTGTTTGTCCTATATTTTACGTTCTGTAAATACATCAAAGTACATAAATAGACAATCCTATTCATATGATGGTAATAGTCAATAATACTCACCTGATTGAGGACAAAGTAGCCTTTAGGATGGTCGATTTCATGGAAACAACCATTCGCGTATTAGTCGATGGTTCAATAAAATATAGAAGTATAGTATTTTACAAAGGTGGTGGATTAATGCAAGATAGAAATATTAAGCTTCTTATATTTTTGTTTTTTCTGCATTAAGCAGTCATTAGGCTTGAATGATACATTTCAATTTCAATTCAAATTTCATCATCCTATACCCAAATACCAAAGAGTGATCGTTTAACATAAGCCTGGTTTAATCGTTCGGGACCTATTAACTCATTCACCCCTGAAACTTTTCATGGACAATTCAAATTTCAAAATAATTATACATATAGTCCATTTTTGACTATTTATGATTGATTTTAACAATAAATTTCAAAATGACATACAGTGTAGATCCTGATCAGAGGGCTCCTTAAGGAGTCCTCTGGTCAGGGTATATAATGTTTGCATAGTACAAGTGTACTCTTGATAGGTATATACTTTGTTCATGACGAGTATACTCGTCGCTAGGGTTAAATATGTTAACGGACAAGCTAAATTCACCACTGCATACTACCAGTATCAGCTAACTGTGTGAATACATTAGCTTAAAATGTCATTGATTTAACCAAAAGTACTACAAATTTGTCTTTTAAATTTGCCAATTTTTAGCGCCTACTTTAACCATTTCACTGCCTTAAAATTGACTGCATTGCTACTATGGTCTGGAATAATATTTCAATGTAGAGCACTCTAAGATTTAAAGCATTGTCACCGAAGTCTGAAATCATATCGATGAGTGGGTCAAACAGATTAGGACATGATCAGATGCCGGATAACCTGCTGTTAGGTCATGATCCAAACTGTTTACAAAGTCGTCCTTTTGCGGATAGGGCATTGAAAGAGTTATTTAAAGCTTCCTTAACTCATTGAGCCCTAGTGACGCATATATGCGTCTTTTACCAAACGTGAACCTGTGAAGAGTACACTTGTCCTATGCAAACAGTGAAGTCCCTGATCAGAGGGCTCCTGCAGGAGCCCTCTGATCAGGGACTTCACTGTTTGTCATTTTTCAATTTATTACAAAAAACAACCCTAAATTGTCTAAAATGGACCATCCTTTATTGCAAACTGGAATTTTCCATTGTAAGTTTCAGGGGATAATGAGTTAAGTGGCTAACGATCATTTGAAAGAAGATGTATAGACAATCCTAAGACTGATCCTACCTTGGTGTTAAATGAAATAAATCAATTACTTTTATTTTGCATTATGCATGCACGTATATGTTGAGAAATCTAATTATTTTTTATGAGTGGTTGATAGATAAAACGCACAAAACATAGACATAGACATATGATTTAATCTGTTTAATCAATTTGATTTCACTTTCAACCTTCTGTAAGTAATCGCGCCTGAAATATAAGAATTTGGAAATCTTAGGATTTGTCAAAACCAACTTATGGCAGCCCTAATCCAGTGCCCTTATATTCAACAAAGATTTACCTGTCGTAGGTAATTTTATCAATTGATCACTGAAATGGGCGTTTCTCGTTTATTTATATTTTTGGCAATACTAGTATATTACAAAATGACAAACATTGAAGACTCTGATCTGTTGACTCAAGAAGGCACCCTCTGACCAGTCTGTGCATTGCTTGTATGTCCCAAGTGCACACTTCACCAGTGCCCTATTTGTAAATTACGAGTATATGCGTCATAAGGGGTTAATGGGTTAACCCTTTCACTCTCAATGACGTCATAAAGCGCATTTGCTAACAGGTCTGATCAGGATCAAAACCGTTGGCTACTTGTTTTGAAATTACTTCAGTAATACTGCCTTAAATCAAACTTTGAAACGATATTGCAGACAACAATCGGCGCCATATGACCATTTCATGTGTCGCGGTGCCGTAAAACCCAACTCAATCAATCAAAGCAGACAACAATATTGAGGCAGACGACAATATTGCGGTAAAGAGATAAAAACCTCCAAATAGATTAGCTCGTGAAAGGGTTAAGAGCGACAATTTTACTTGAAAATTCAACGTTTAGAAATGCTTATATGCACTTATTACATAGAGTATATGTTACAAGACTACTGGAAATATTTATATTTACCCCATTAGTTTATTATGATTTCAGTATCGATCGATGAGAGTCTATTAGTATCTGCTGAAGCCTGACAGTATACAGAAAAAAACCTCTATTACTACCACTAAATTATGCTATTTATAAGGTGTATACAACAGGTGACTGCTTAAAGCCAAGGTGGCAATATAACAGAAAGCTCCTTAAGGAGCTTTCTGTTATATTGTCACCTTGCTGTAAGCTGTCACCTGTCTTTTATATAATCAATTTGCCTTAGTTTTAGTGGTCGTAATATGGAGGATTTACTGTATGATGAATACAAGCAGCATTAAAATTCAAACACCGATACATTCCACTGCCGACATGGTGATCGTAACCAACTCCGATTTTATCAATGAAACCACGTGACATGGAACATTAAACAATTTCATTGTTTATTTAGTCTTCAAATGCGAATCCTGTCAACACTGGTATATATTTGCAATAGCTTGGATCTAGGTCAGACGCCAAGTTACTCGGCGTCTGATTTGTAGGGTCCAAACAGATTGAAAGTTTTAAACCGATGTTTTCTTGTTCCAAACGTAGGTAATTTTAATATGTTATGTTAAATCGAAACAGACGATTATGATGAAGCAGACGATATTTCATATAGAAGGTGTTTAAATATATCCTTAAATTAATAATCATTGAGACCGTTCCCTTTATTTATGGAGTTGGTCTGTTCCGCTTCTTGTTGGCTTTTCTTGTTAATACTATTATTCAACCTCGTTCCAAGCAGTCATACATGTAGTTCCTACTATTTTGTTAACAAAAATATTCAACTTTCAAACAAAGTCTCAAACAAAACACAACAAAGGCATATTTCATCTGTATATTATATTCATATTCGTGTAAAGTAAACAGAGGAAAATACCCGAGAAGAGAGGAGAATAAAAATAGAATATATAAAATCATCATGACATTTATGTAGGATTACCTGAAGTAAACCCATGCTAATGCTTACATATGAATACAGAAAAAACACACTGTTTCATGATATAATTATGCAAGTGCACTTGAATATACAGAAGGCATTCTGAATTATTTATTGTTAGTTAATCAATCCGGAAACATATACGTAAATTTATGATTTTGCATGTTGCTTTGAAATGCGGCGACACCGAGGCTTGTCGATTACGATCTTACAATATAAGATACTAGTGTCCGTTTCATGAAACTTCGTCCAAACATCTGTAAGTCAAAACTTTATTTCTGATCGCTCCATCAAATCCTGTCTTGTGACATCTCTTTGGAATCGTCTTAAAAAGACGATTCCAAAGAGATGTCACAAGACAGGATTAGATGGAGAAATATGTAATAATTGAGACTTTTATAATCTGAATTACGGCCGTTTTTGTCGTAAGAATTTTTATGAAACGGACCCCAGTTCTTAAACTCGCCATTATATAGTTCTGATCTAGCTAAGATTGTTCTATAAAAACGGATCACTGGTACAGATATATTGTTTAAGCATGGTAGCGAGAATTGATGCTTGCATTTCCCGTCTGAAATTTTCCAAAAGGTTTACTGAGTCCTATATATTTATGTAAGATGGAGCTGTTTTGCTTTTCCTTGCGTCTCTTTTGCCACCAAAGTGTCGACCATGGAAAGACGTCTGAATACTTCAAGGTTTGTGCAGTGGAGAATACGTTATTCTTTCCCGTTTAAACTCAAAAGAAACGCAAATGCAATGCAATAAACTGTAAAGGCAAACAGTTTGGAGACTGATCAGCCGCCGGGTGAGAAATGTTTAATGAGAAAGAATGACGTCCTTTCCACTGTATTGTGTTTCTTACTACTGCTGTACTATGCACATGCGATCCTAGCCTTGTCTTGGAGCCATTGTTCGTTGGTTATCTAAGAATTGTCATACCCCCACATTTTCTGTGAGTTTTCTTATGCCACAAGCATAGTTCTAAGTTGTATTTCCCAACGTTTGAAATCCATTTGCCTAAGGTTTAGAATATGTTAGAATATCCATGCTCTGAAAAAAACAAACCCGGGGTATGTTCGACTCAAGTGGATTCGAGATATTGAAAGTGGACTGTATTATGTATGAAATGAAAAGCGGACCTAGTATTTGTTTCAGTATCTAAAGTTGTAACATAACAAGACAAGTTGTAACATAACAAGACATTCCTGTGCCAATTCTCATGTTGGAATAAACAGGAAATGTTTTGCAAACCATTCCAATATTAATATCAAATGTCATTTTGCAACAGGACTATTAACTGTATTTACTGTTAACATGTTATTGGTCTGTCCTACATTTACATTCAGTAGGTAACAAAAGACCAAAACATGAATAGAACGACGTCAATAGTCACGTGACAGCCATCGTAAATAGATCCACTTTATTGTCCTTATACAACTTCTACCTTGAGAGATTGATTCATAAGTTTATAAGGTCAGACTCTAGATATTCACGGACAAAATCAACAACATGTTAATATTACTAACGAACTTTGTGGCAACCCGAGTCACTAGTAGACTCGTCCTTTACAAACAGTGTACCAGGGCTGCCATAAGTTGACATAAAACTCCTAAGATTTCCAAATTTGCATTTTTCAAGTGCGATTTTATGAATAGTACCTTTACCCCATAACTTGTTTCTAGTTTTGTTGACATACGACTACTTAAAGCATGCTGTAAGTAAAGCGGAATGCGCCCTAAGGCGCATTCTGCTTAACTTTCTGCCTGCTTTAAGATACCATGTACTGAAAACAAATCCGAAGATTTAGGAAAAATCCGGAGAAATGGCAGCCCTGGTGTACATGTTACGAATAAACTTGTCATATGCAATCAGTGCAAATATATAGAAGCCTATGGAAGCCCTCTGATTAGGATCTGCATTATTTGTCGTGTTGTAATATCATAAAATGATACTAAATTGAAAAACAAATGGACTAAATTAGAAACTAGATATACCTTTTTAAAGTTTCGGGGTTCAAAGAGTTGATCTGGAACTTATATAGAATTTAGAATTAATACAAGAAAGTTGTAAACATAATACAGTAAGCAAGTGTTGGCAGCCTTAACATAAATGGCAGCTTAACCTAGAACAGTAAGTTGCACTAGTACATTTATCTCTGAAACATCAAAGGGAAACTTCAATATTTCAATAAAGTGACGATATAGGGTTGTTTTCTGTAATATTTTGCAAAATCACAATATGCGCAAACCTTGATAATATATTAATATATTGATCTCTGTAATTATGTCATTTCTCCATGTTGTATGTTTATAACTGGGTGGTAATAAAAGATTTGTTCTGTTCTGTTCTTCTGTTCTGATCAGAATGCCCCTGTTGTAAGAGCCTAGTTCTGATCTGAGTTGACACTATGATGTACTCTTGTAATAGGTACCATGCTTGTCGTCTGCTATAAAACTGCAAACTTATTTTTAGTTATAAAATGTTTATTTTGACTTAAAGCATTACAACGAGTGTCAAAAAGGTTTGATCCATAAACGGCACAGGGTATATTTGCGTCTGAATTAAATCCAAACTATTGGTTAATATATTTCCAATTGCGCATAACGTTAATTGAGAATCATTATAAAACAAATTCTAAATCAATATTTTCACCTTTACGTGTTCGCCATTGTCAATATGACCCAGTGCTAAACTATAAATATTTACTGATGCTTGAAATTGCACGATGCATAAAATCAACATTTGAATTCAAGTTCCAATAGATTCCAGCGCTGACAACACGATTGTAGCCTACTTTTGTTTTATCAATGAAACCACGTGACACGGTTCATTGGTTATTATCACTTTATATCAACTGTATAGGGCTGCCATAACTTGATCATGAAATATCCTAAGATTTCCAAATTCTCTATATTTCAAGGACGTTTACTTAAAGCAGGTTGAAAGTAAAGATGAATACGCCTTATGGCGCATTCTACTTTAATTTCTTCCTGCTTTCAGCTACCATATTCTATAGCATAGAAAATTTAGAAAAAAATACAATTTTAGATTTTTTTTTATATATGAGCGGCTAACAGATTGGATCCTGATCAGACGCCGGGTTATCCGGCGTCTGCTATGGCTACAAACTGTTTGAAAAAAGAAATAATACCTTAACTCTTTCCTCCCTGAAACTTTAAATGGACAATTCCAGTTTCCATTTAAGTCTATTCCATTTCTGACTTTTAAGGGTTGTTTTTGTCAATGTTTTACATTATGACAAACAGTGAGGACCCTGATCAGAGGGCACCTTAGGAGCCCTCTGATCTGGGTCTTCACTGTTTGCACAGGAAACGTGTGCTATTCACATGTACACTGTTTGAAAATAACGCCTATATGCGGGATTAGGGTTCAAAGGGTTAAGCGTAAAAGCGTTAACTGGGAATGGATAACTCTTCTATACTGTATAAACAATGATGTTTGGTCTCAACAGTCAGCAGTATTGACCATGATGAGGCGCAGCAAATATAATACTTGACCTAACCGATTTGTTAAAGACCAAGCATATAAGATGGGGGATAGCAATCTATAGAAACCCTGATGAGACGATGCAAATGCGGTTTCACACCAGGGTATACACTCCTTGCAAATGAAAAAAGCTGAATTCTAAATGGATCATAACAATTCTCATCAGAGTCTACCAGGGCTCCAGATAAGATGGAGTAAACTGAACAAATCCAATATTTTCTTACTTACGTCGTATTTCAAATCCTATAGTGTTACTACTCATTATAATCGTCTCGAAGAGACGATTCTAATGAGAAGTGACACCATAGGGTTTGATGCAGAAATAAAGATTTTAGTTTTCGAAATATTCCCCTTATCTCGAGCCCTGTCTGCACTATTTTTGCTTTTTCATAGTTTGACTTGTTTGATAATATTTGCACGTGACAAGCACTAGGGTTGGTATCGATTGTTCGACATAATGCCATCTGATTCAATAACATTAATACCTGTTTGGAAGCTGGATAAGGAAATTTGACACCATTGTCCATGTACAGTATCAATATTATTTCAACAAGAAGCACCAAGTAGAATAAACACAATCAAATACGTAGACAGTCCATTCACGCAACTCTACATCACATGGTTAATATCAACAGGTATTGATGATGTTCAATTTATTCATGCATTCCGTTTCATGATTAATATAGCTAACTCATAACACGTCATTGAACTTTATAACGCTTTAACCCTTTCTCTCTGAACCTCTATTGGACAATTCTAGTTTTCAATTTAGTCTAGTCCATTTTTTTACTCTTAAGTGTTGATTTTTACACTATATGTCAAAATGACAAACAGTGTAGACCCTGATCAGAGGGCTCCTTACGGAGCCCTCTGATCAGGTTTCACACTGTTTGCACAGGACAAGTGTACTCCTCGCAGGTACGCTGTTTGCAAATAACGCATATATGCGTGGCTAGGGTTCAAAGAGTTAACCCATTTACTGCCATGGCATCATCCGCTTTAAACAATTGTTTGTTTTTTATCTAGTATTTACTAAATTTGAATTCAGGTAAATGGAATTAAGTTTTATCGTAAACCGTTAAGTGGCGTCTTGTCAGGATTCAATCTCTTTGCAAGTTTATACCAAATGTTCTCCGGGTAAGGAAATGAATGGTGGGGGTAAAGAAATAATGATATTGTACATGTACATGTAATATTGCCATTATTTTTGGAAGCTTACAAATAACTATAGAAATATAACAAGTACAGTAGAGAAAACGTTATTCTTTCCCGTTTAAACGCAAACGAAACGCAAACGCATTGCAATAAAACGTAGAAAATGACAACTTATTGACAATCCTGACCTTTTTTTTAAAAATCTGAGTGGCAAACAGTTTGGAGCCTGATCAGACGCCGGGTTACCCGGCGTCTGATCTGGCTCCAAACTGTTTGCAATAGAAATAATAGTTTTAACGTAAACACGTTTATTGGGAAAGAATAACAGATCACTGTAACTGTAGTTTACATAAACAATGTTGTGTGCCCTCTGGGATACCTGTTAAACCCTGTCGCTGCCAACCTCTATAACACTTACATATGCAAACAGTTGGGATCAGACGCCGCGTCACGCGGTTTATCAATAAAAGAGGGCGAACAACTGTATAAGCGTTTAAGTTTAGTCTGAGCGTTCTCAAGCCTTAGATTGGTCATATTTTAGCAAAACTAAATTCTGACCAGTAACATCTCAGACTTAACTCAAGCGATTCGTAACCTTGAAGACAGGACTTACATTGTTTGCAATAATCGATACCATTGATTATTATAAAATGATTTAATTTTCTACCAAAACCTAATGACGAATCGAGCTTGGTTTCGCGCTCCGATCTAGATGAAAACTCGGATCCGCCCTTGATGTCGTAATAAAACAATTTCTATTTGAAATATGTGTCACCTATGAAACCAAATAGTGCAACCTACCCAAACAGAAATAAACAGCAAACAGTGAACGTCAATAGGCTAGAGCACTTCGTCAATGGTATGCTATAGAGACTGCAGCAAGCTCACATCGTGATTATATTGTCATTATACAATGATCGATGGTACAGTGGAGAATCTGTTATTATTTCCCAATAAACGCGTTTACGCTAAAACTATTATTTCAATAACAAACAGTTTGGAGCCAGATCAGACGCCGGGTAACCCGGCGTCTGATCAGGCTCCAAACTGTTTGCCACCAAGATAAAAATGAATTATCAGAATTGTCAAAAAGTTGTATTTTTCAACGTTTTGGTGTTTTGCGTTTGCGTACTTTTGCGTTTAAACGGGACAGAATAACAGATTCTCCACTGTACTTCAGTATAAACACCTACATACATGTATTTATGAATGATTGCTACAGGCAACCCTGCTTTGAGCGACTATAAAATAACCACTACACTTTTGGAAATGATTTTGGGTTTTAGAACACTCTGCGAATTTATTATTAAGCAATGAACCATAATGGACTATTACTTCTACAAAAAAAATTTTTTAAGTGGATTTTGCAACTCTTGTTGTCATTTTCTTGTCGTTCGGGTTTGCAATATTGTATCTTTAACCCTATAGCTGTCGGGCGCTATAACCATAATTTTACATATGCAAACGCTGATATGGATCCAGATCAGACACCACGTTACGTGGCGTCTGCTCAGGATCCAAACTGTTTTGCAAACATATTTTTGTTTCATATTAAAAAGGCTCGCAACCGGATTTAGCATTAAAAATAGTAATTTGTAAATATATGTCAAATGCTTATATAAATGGGTAAGATTTAGTTTAGGATAATAAATTCTGTTAAAAAATGCATTTCAAAAAGAAAAGAAAAGAAAAGAAGAAGCTCTGGTGGGATTCGAAGCCGTGACCCTCCATGCGGAGACAAACATGAAAAATAAGGAAACGCTTTTACCCACTCGGCTACGGGCGCTCTCTCTATATATATGGTAGCGAATTAACGTACTTCACTGGTAGCGATTGATAGTACATTATTCGACTCGGGTTTATGTCTGAGTCCGTGTAGAGAAGCAACAACAACAACTACATTTGTATACCGTCTACTAGTCGCTATAGAAAAAACGATGGAAAATATTTAAAAAAAACCTAAGATTCGGTGACGATTCTTGAGACTTTTTTTGGACTGATCATATTTTTTTAATGTCAGAAGCCAAATTAATGCCACAAATTTGCTTTTATTTGAGTATTTTATTTTATTTTGACAAGTACACCATCCAGTTGCGAGTCCCTAAAGTTTAAAAACATATAAACTTCCAAATTTTATAAACAAAGGCAGACGAAATCTTGATAAGACGATACCACAGCAGTGACTGCGCAAGACGGGTTATTACATCATAATGGCAGCGAATGAGATTATTTACTAGAAAAACAAGTGTAGGACGTACACTGGGATACTTGATTTCTTTTTGAAAATATAATCTATTTAATTAAGTCTGTTCGGGGGAATGGTCTTCGGACTTAAAAATAAGAAAAATGGTTAGATCACATTAATAATTTCAACAGAGTAACCATCCACTTGATAAAAGTGGATTACGTAGGCATTTGCAAACAGTAACTCGGCATCTGATCAGGATCAAATGTTTTAGACTTTCATGTTGATGTTGTTGTTTATTTCTGTCAAAATTACGACACGTTTTAAACATGAGATATGCAATGCAGAGAACTCCATTTGGGGGCATTCCATATTACTCTTGTTCCAAATTCAATGTCATCTTCATATATACTTGCACTTATATTATAAACAGTTTGGTTCCAGATCAGGACGTCGGTTAACCTAACTTTGATATTTCACAATGCATAAAACCGCATTTAGAGGAATATAAGCAAACGTTTGAATATTTACGTAGATAGTTTTTATGACAGAAAAGTTTTACTTTGTCCTATGCAAACAGTATCGACCCTGGTCAAAGGACTACTGAAATAGCCTTCTGAGCTGGGTCTGGAATTACTGTCATATTGCAATACACTGCAAAAACTGAATTGGAATTTCCCATTTGGAGTTTCAGGGGGTCAATCAGTTAAGCGAGTGCATGACGTAAGATACGTCTATAGGCATCCATATTGTCTGCAGATTTAGCTTTACTGTCATGTAAGACTGATTGATGACTTCTTTATCAAGCCAGAGACCTATAATTATAATAGAACGATGCCAATAGGTCAACTGTTGGTGCGTCTGTGTAACTGCTATCCAATGAATGCTTAAGGTTGAGGGCCCCGAATGAGATCGGACCAATATCGGTACTCTACGTGCCGACCGCTCTCCGTAGAGTTTCCGGTGTTGACCGACAATGACCCGATCTCAATAGGGGTCCTCAACCTTAGGTACAGTAGTTCACCGATAGGAAGTTCATGGTCCAAGGTTATTAAGCTGTTGAGTTGAGTCTGAAATCGTTCTCAAACGTTTGCTTGGTCGTTTTGAGTTTTTGCTCAGCAAAAACCTAAATCTGACCAATCAAACCAATATAATCTTCGGGCATGAACATGAAATATATAAGGTATTTCTAGTACTATTCCAGATAGGATTTTAATGTTGGCTGAAAGGAAAACAGAATGCGTCTTCAGGCGCATTCTGTTTTACTTTCAACCTAAGTGGTTACCCGTCTTCAAAACTAGATACAGTGGAGAATCTGTTATTCTTTCCCGTTTAAACGCAAACGTACGCAAACGCAAAGCACTAAAACTTAGAAAAAAAACAACTTTTGGACAATTCTGATAATTCATGTTTATCTTGGTGGCAAACAGTTTGGAGCCTGATCAGACGCCGGGTTACCCGGCGTCTGATCTAGCTCCAAACTGTTTGCACTGCAAATAATAGTTTTAGCGTAAACGCGTTTATTGGGAAAGAATAACGCTTTCTCCACTGTACAAGCTATTGGGTCAAGGGTTGAACGATTGCGGATTCAACATATTTAGAGTGGCCGTTAAACCTATCTAAACCTTACATTTTGCTCGATCTGGACGAGTACTTAAAGAATGTTTTCTGTAACTGTTGTTCGATTTTAAATGATCTGTTGTTATATATTGAGGACTTCTAAAGGCGAATTAAGTAGCTTCAAATTTGTGTTGAGCGATCGATCTGTAGAAAATTCATAAGAAGTCATTTATAAAGATGACGCTGAGCAAGACATATTTAAATGAGCGTACTCTTTAATATTTTGTTTTGCGTAAGCAGGCATTTGTCTTTAGTAGTATTCACACTTCTTCAGGGAATCGTTGCTTAACTCATCGACACCTGAAACTTCAAATGGACAATTCCAGTTTCCGATTAAGTCTAGTCCATTTATGACTTCATGTACACAATTGCTAGCAAAAGCTCAAATCTGGCCCATCAAATACTTCACAACGAACTCAGACTCAACCCAAAAGCTTTATAATATTGGACCATGGCGTCTGATCATAACTATTCCAATGTACGAGTATCTATATAAAAAAAAAAGTATAGACACTAAATTTAGATACATATGCAGATAACAATATTGAAGAATACTATTTGAAAGCAGGATAAAGGGGTGAAAACGGATTCTGTGGCAGTGAGAGTAAATGCCCATTGAGAAATGTTCCTAGTCACCTTTATTGATAGTAAGAAAGTCGATAGGCCAGTTGATACGGTGTAACGATAGGTTCAAAGAAAGAGGAAACAACCGAGAGTCGTTAACAAAAACAAACCATAAACCTCTCTATTACAATCACTAAAATTGTATTAATTGTTAGGTGTTTACGAAAGGTGACTGCTTAAAGTAGGACCACAGTAAAACAGAAAGCTCCTTTAGGCTGTCACATGTCTTTTATATAATTGATTAGCGTTCGTGTTAGAGGTCGAAAAGTAAGGTTTTACTATATAAAGCAGGCTGCAAATAAAACAGAATGCGCCTTAAGGCGCGTTATAGTTTACTGTTAACCTGCTTTAGTTGGTAACATGTCTTCAAATTTATAAACAGGCTATGGGGCAGAGGTTAAGGCAAAAAATAAAAAAAAACTATACAATTATTAATAGTTTGGAACATTTTGTTTTTCAGAGGACAAGCGAAAGAACCATGACAACGAATGTGTGGAAAAATATGTCCAGAGGAAAGGCGTGTCATCCCGAAATTCCGATTCCAAGCTCTCCTATGTTGATGAAGAGACCAATAGCAAGTCAATCAAAGAATATCTCGCGAGACGCGGGAAAAAGACTCCGTCATCTGCCTCAGACATGCGCAGTAAGAGCACGGACAGGCCAACCAGTAAACGTGCTGATAGCGTGCTTAGCACGAGGAGTTTGCCCACCCCGGTCACTCTGAGAACCGTGGAAGAAGTAAGTTGGCATGCACGGACCCAGAAAGGGTCACTATATAGTAGAACCTCTCTATTGCGACCACTAAATTGTATCAAATATTAGCCGTCTCAGACAGGTGACTGCTTAAAGCAAAGTGAAAGTGTAACAGAAAGCTCCTACAGGAGCTTTCTGTTTCACGTTCACATTGCTTTAAGCTGTCACCTGTCTTTTATACAGACCATTAGCCTTCTTTTCAGTGATCGTATTAGAGAGGTTCTACTGTATATAAAAAACTTTGGCAAATTATAGTTATCGAATATGTTCGAATGTGAAGCATTGGCACCTTTTGGGTTAACCACTTCCTCCTCAGCCAAAATTACAAACCACCTTTATCCAGTTGCTTGCATATTCTCACTTCTGACATTTCAAACTGGATATACAGTAGAACCTCTCTATTTACGACCACTAAAAAGAAGGCTAATTGTCCGTATAAACGACAGGTGACAGCTTAAAGCAATGTGAAAGTGAAACAGAAAACTCCTACAGGAGCTTTCTGTTTCACTTTCACATTGCTTTAAGCAGTCACCTATCTTAAACGACTATTATTTGACACAATTTAGTGGTAGTAATAGAGAGGTTCTACTGTATATTGTAGAAAAAAAGGTGAAGGCTTGCAGTAACCGATTTAAGTCATCTGTCTGCCAAATGACTTGCAACCCTTTCACTGCCAAAATGCAACTCAAGACATTGGCATTTGCATATATTTTGGATTCAGTTATGATGTATAGTTATTCTATTGTAAAAAAAACCACCAAAACCAAAACTGTCAAACTCAATATGAGTTTGATTCCCGAAAGAGAAAAAGATTCGTAGTTATGCAAATGAAGGGGTTAACCCATAACTGCCATGACGTCATTTATTTTTAAAAATGTCGTCTGTTTTTTTTCAGGTTTTTTTTCAAATCTTAATAATAGGTTAATTAACCCTTTGAACCCTAGTCCCGCATATAGGCGTCCTTTTCAAATTGTGTACATGTGAATAGTACAATTGTCCTGTGCAAACAGTAAAGAACCAGATCAGAGGGCTCCGAAAGGAGCCCTCTGATCAGGGTCTTCACTGTTTGTCATAATGCCTAACATTGACAAAAACAATCCTTAAAAGTCTAAAATGGACTAGACTAAAATGGAAACTTGAATTGTCCATTTAAAGTTTCAGGGAGGTAAGAGTTAACGAAATCAATATCGTTATGAGGGTCAGACAGTTTTTCGATTGATCAGGATCCAAACTGTTGGCAAATAACCATTGGTATCAGTGTAAGTCAGTGATAAGGTTAAGCCCAGTGTATGTTGACGGAATTAATGAATAAATAAGACAGTGATGAGACATCGTGTTTCTCAGCAACGTCTAAGCTGTCTGAAGCTATAACTTATAACATTGAACTTTACACGTCTGATCAAGATCCAAACTGTTTGCAAACAGACTGTGCACTTTGGTTAAAGCAGTAAAAGGGTCAGTAAAAAAATTAGACAGTTGTTAGACATCGTTTTTGCTGCGTCTCGTCAACGTCTAAGCTGTCTTTAGAAACAACTATAACAGTTTACATTGACCGTTTCACTTCAAAATGGCTAGATTATTATCTGATCTATCTGTCGAGGAGAGACAACAAGCTATTGCCGTCACTCTCCATGGTGTCCGCGTCGTTATTGTCGTCGTCTGAAATATCAACGTTGGCCATAACTTCTTCAAATTATTCAACTACAATGTTCATTTTTGGTTATGCGTGTTTATTTTGACACGTCCTTTCCAGCCATACCAACACATCTTTCCAATTGACCTTGACCTTAACATTTGATCTATATATATTGTTTCACTGATCTTCCGAAACAGACGAGCCTCGTACGTTTCTTTTGTTGATATTTGAAGACAGTTTCTATCGAATTTAAATTCCAATTAGCTTGTTGAAATTGTTTGACACTCGTATAGATAATGTTTCAGTCAAAAGAACTAAAGTCTAAATTCAAAAACCGATTTGACAAACGACAATTTTTAAACATGTGTTGCTATTACATAAGTGATTAACAGGGCTGCCATTTCTCCGGATTTTTCCTAAATCTCCGGATTTTTTCCCAGTACATGGTAGCCTAAAGCAGGCTGAAAGTAAAGCAGAATGCGCCCTAAGGCGCATTCTGCTTTACTTACAGCCTGCTTTAAGAAGTCGCATGTCAACAATACAAGAAAAAGGCTATGGGGTAACGGTACGATTCGTAAAATTGCACTTGAAAAAGGCAACATTGGAAATCTTAGGATTTTTCAGGTCAACTTATGGCAGCCCTGGATTAACTTACACCCGTTTGTGCTAATACAAAATATGTTTTGCAAACAGATTGGAGTCGTATCAGACTTTGGGTATCCTGGTGTTTGATCAGGTTCCAAACAGATTGTCACGAAGATTAAATCAAATATGTCATTTTCTACGTTTTAAATGCACTGCTCTTGTGTAACTTGATTTCGTTTAACTATTTCCTTGACAAGTTCTATTTTCTGCTTTAAGCCTTTAACCCCCTCATCGCCAAATATCGTCTGCATTGGTAGTGTCGTCTGTAATATTTTTAAAGACAGTTTTAGGACTGCTTTAACTGAAGAAATGTCGATACGAGTGTCAAACAGTTTGGAGCCTGATCAGACGCCGCATTATGCGGCGTCTGATCAGGATCCAAACTGTTTGCAAAGTCGCCTTATGGCGCCATTGGCAGTGAAAGAGTTAAACGGCAACCAATAACGTTTTCTCCGCTGAAGAGCTATCTGGCATAAAACCAATAACCAGCTAGATGACGCCTAAATGAATGTAGAACACTATAATAACGAATTGTCAACAACACACCCCTATCGTCTAATAATGGGCAAGTCCAGTTAGAACACTTGACTCAATCCATTATGACATTAAATGGAAATATTGATAGAAAGATAATATTTTCAAAATACAAATTCTAATGGAGTTGATAGGAATCAATGATTGTCCCCAAAGGTTATACCGAATGCTGCATAATTCATTGACTAATTATTGTTGCTGTAGAGCTTATTAACCCTTTCCCTTATAGAAGCGACTTTTAGCACATTCATCTTATTCATCCGCTGAAGAAAATAGTTCCAAATTATACCGTAATGAATATGTGTCATATTAAATACTTTCCTTATTCTAGCAGTTAATAGCTTAAAGCAGGCTGAAAGTAAAGCAGAATGCGTCTTTGGGCGCATTCTGCTTTACTTGAAACCTGCTTTAAGTAGTCACATATCTTCAATACGAGAAACAGGCTATCAGGTAAAGGATTAAAATGCCGACGGCAGACACATTGGCTTATCATCAGTATGCTTTATAAAATGCAGGCTCATGATGAAAATCCAAACTTTTTGCCATACTGTTTAGGTTTTATTTCCAGTTATGTAAAGCTATGAATACATAGTATTTTTGAGAGGATGTGCGGGTTGGTGATTAAGCATGTTTATACGACCCTTTTGTTGCAGCGGATATTTTATAGGAAAATTAATAGGCTAGATATACAGTCGATCCTCTTTAACTCGAACTCACTTAAATCGAACTTGCGCGACTGTATTGCCACAATTTAGTGTCGCTAACTTTATATCATTTATGTCGAATATTTAAATCGAACATATCCGTAATTCAATGTTAAAACGTGGTATACGTGTATCTTTGAAACCGGAGTAGGCTGGACTCGAGTGAATTCGAGATGTCGATATTTAACTGTATATATCGTAGACAATTTAGAGCATACTCTGATTATGATGGGTTGTCATGATTAATAAATAAAAATAATTTATACTTTGATAAAATGATTAAATCTAGTTCAACAGGGCTAAAAGGAGTGAACCATATTTTCTCCAACCTTTTTATTATTAATTTGGCCACAAAACCATACGAGATACATGCTCATTAGAATTCTAATGAGTAGTCCAATAATGTTGTTTCTTTGAATATAAAGAAACGTTGCTTATTTAGATCTACGTTATAACTTTAAAATACGGATATGTTCAACTTATTTGTACTCGATTTTTCGAGACTCGAATGAAATTTCAATACAGTCGATCTTCGATAAACCGACTCGCTGAGGTCGAACTTAAACGTGTTTCTTGAGACAAATTTCGATAAATCAAGCCCATTTGTATCGAACATTCTCGTATCACAAAGTTAAAACGTCACTGATCCACGTTTTACAGTGGAGAAAACACTATTCTTTCCCAATAAACGCGTTTACGCTAATACTATCATTTCAATTACAAACAGTTTGTAGCCAGATCAGACGCCGGGTAACCCGGCGTCTGATCAGGCTCCAAACTGTTTGCCACCAAGATAAACATGAATTATCAGAATTGTCCAAAAGTTGTACTTTTCTACGTTTTAGTGCTTTGCGTTTGCGTACGTTTGCGTTTAAACGGGAAAGAATAACAGATTCTCCACTGTACCCTTGTGATACGGGTATTTTCGACTTAATCCATTTGTGCCTAGCGTCCCATAAAAGGGACATAGGCAAACAGTGTACACTCTGAACTGTTAGCTGATAGAAATGTCAATTTAAAAACAAAAATGAAAATTTGGAGCAGGCATCCCTGACATAAATTGTGGACTAAACCAATATACATGTATAACCATGGACAAATTTAGTTTGCATAAATGGGTTAAGCGAAGTTCGAGTTGTCGAAGATCAACAGTACATGTACCAACATTAGTCTACGGTTCTGCATTAATGACTTATGCAATTCTTCCTGGAGTGCTCGATGGCATGTGGCTTTGACTAGATGGCCTGCTAACTAAATATTGATGAAGATTCATTCATTCCTATTTCCCCTGTAGAATAAATTTGAAACCTCATTTAACACGGTGTCAAGGTAATTGAGATATCAAATACTGACTTACTTATCTTGGGATTCATTTATCAGTAGACTAGCGGTTTCTTAGCATTGGAATCACTTTAGACGGGATACTGCTTAATGCACAATAAAAAGAATCAAGAACTGGGCCACAATAAGTGATAAATGCTCTCAAATCGTTTACTGGCACTGAATGCATTTTGTTGTTGTATGTAGACCTGTGAATATACTCGTTTTAAGATGGTACGTGATACTCCGTCAATCCAAGAAGTTATTGCACTCCAATATATCCGCTGCAACAAAAGGGTCATATAAACAATCTTTTTTTCCCAAAATGAGGTCAATGGTCAATGTCAAGGTCACAGTTACCTTAAAATGTTACGGTACTCTCCGCTATTCTACTGAATAAGGTTAAGCTCGAGTTGTTAAAATTCAACTGAAAAATACAGAATAGTTCAACTTAACCCTTTACCTGATAGCATTAGTTCTAGTATTGAAGATATGTGACTACTTAAAGCAGGTTGAAAGTAAAGCAGAATGCGCCCTAAGGCGCATTCTGCTTTACTTTCAGCCTGCTTTAAGCTATTAACTGCTAGAATAAGGAAAGTATTAAATGTGACACATATTCATTACGGTATAATTTGGAACTATTTACTTCAGCAGATGAATAAAATGAATGTGCTAAAAGTCGCTTCTATAAGGGAAAGGGTTAAGCAAGTTTGAAATATCAAAGTAACACTATAATTGAAACTTGTATATAAAGTTGCAATAAGCGCTGGCACATATTGCTGGATCACTATTTTGGGATTCTTGGCAGAATTAGGTTAATGTACTTTCTGTTTAAAACTACTGCACACAGACTATAACTTCAGGTATAATCACATGCATACGTCTTTTATATGTGCTGAAAAAGGTATGCGTAAAATAGTCTCTGCTCTAATTCTATACTCGCCTTTTTCTGAACATAATTATAAGAACAATTTTTTTAAGGTATTCAGTCTTTATGACACACAGGTTGGTGTCTGAGCAGACGCCGAGTTTCTTAGTTTAAACATATCTTATTTTCACATTACTGCAATACAGTTAAATATGCAGTAAAACCTCTCCATTACTACCACTAAAGTGTGCTCCGTTAGGAGCTTTCTGTTTTACTTTCACATTGCTTTAAACTGTCACCTGTCTTTTATACTGTCGATTTGCCTTCTTTTTACTACTTTTAGAGGTCGTAAATAAAAGGTTTTACTGTTTTTACAAAACATCTAACACCGCAAAGTATAAATATAATTTTCTCGGACCCCGATCAGGGCACAGTCTGTTTGCGAAGGTCAGGACAACTCGGTTTCTGCACTCAAATTGATCGCAATTGTCTAATGTCAAGCATCTATTTTTAGCAATCTTAATGAGTTCTTGGTTAAATTTGTGATCAAGCACTATACTATGCTGCGATAACTGTTACAGTCGATGTGTACTGATGTTAACTCTTTAGGGAGTTTAAGTCATGATTTTATAGGAATTTCAAGCAGTTTAGATGCAGATCAGACTCTGGGAAAGTAACCCGTTATCTGATAAGGTTTCTGCACGACTGTGTGTTACTTTGAGAGTGTTTCTGGAAATATATAACATAACTCAACCTTGTGACAGTTTTGAAAGCCAATTAACTTTTTATCACGCGTTTGGCTGGTAAAATATGATACATGTATAAATATTCTAGTTGACTGGGTCAGTTTGACCTCTAACTTTACTGTTCAAACACGTCAGTTTTAGAACGTTTATTACATGGTTTAAATTATTCATTTGTGAGCACTTATTATATTGGTCGGGACATGTGCGACAGTTATGTGATCCAGTTATTTTCCTCAAAGGGGGTCAGCTGACAAGATTTAACATAGAATGGAACATGCATTATTAATTTCAAATAAACACGTTTATGATAAAAAAACATTATTTCAACTCAGTGCAAACAGTTTTTTTGCCAGACCAGACGCCCGGTTACCCGGCCTCTGAACAGGTTCAAAACTATTTGCCACTCAGATTGAAAAGAATCACAAACATGTTTCAAGGAATAGTAATTTCTACAATTTCAGTGTGTTTTTCGTTTATCCACTGTATCAAGTAAATAAAGTGTTTCCTTTATCCCTGAGACTCTCTCCCGCATGGTTTACAGGTGTGTTTTTTCGGACACTAAAGTTACAAAGTTAGAAGGAAATACAACATATATTTTTCACTTCATTTACCCAGTGATTACTGATGCAAACATTTAAATGAATTAAAATGTAAAGACAATGCTTTTGTTTAACCCATTACCCAATAAATACGCCTTTTACGCCTTTAATTATAACTGAAGAAAATAGTTCAAATTTATACAGAAAATAATTTGTACCATGAGATTCGTTTTCTAAATCCAAGCAAGCAGATAATTGCTTAAAGCAGGCTGAAAGTAAAGCAGAATGTGCCTTAAGGCACATTCTGCTTTACTTTCAACCTGCTTTGAGTGATCATATATCTTGAAACTAGAAATAAGCTATGGGGTAATGGGTTACACTGAATGCAAAACATCTACAGTTACTCGGCATATAATCTGGCTTCAACTACTGTTTCGTATGGATATACATTTACATGTACTTAATTTGCGGTGGACATCATTTCATTACTTTAAGTGCGTAACATACTATTCGTCCTGTATACACAGTCACTGTTTAAGGTGGTAGAATGCTTGTATTATTACATTGTCATACAAATGTCTTTATTTACAAGGAGAAAGATGAGGTCATGAAGAACCTTAGTACAGCCAATCGCCAGAACGAGGTTGAGCGACAAAGACAGGCGGATCTTATCGCCCAGAGGCGGGAACAAAGGCGGGCACAGAAGCAATCTACCGAAGAAAAGGCCCTGGAACTGTTAGAAAAGGCCCTGGCAATGGATAAACGGTAATGAGATACTACGATTAGATTGATCGTTATTCTTTTGCCGTTTTAGATAATATAACAATAAAGTTACTGAACGCAAAGGCAATACAATACATTGTTGAAAAATACAATGTAAATAAAAGTATTGTGTATTGTGGCATAAACTTGAAAACGACAATAAACTAATTGTCGTTATGACATTCATTTATTTTAGTATCAGACATTTTTTGGCCTTGTCTATGGTAAAAACGCATTTGAATAATCATGGGAGCAGATCAGACACATGGTTACTTTGGCTCCGAACTGTTTGCAATAAACATCCGTAATAGCACTATATATTACCAAGCGTCTGATCTGGTTCCAAATTGATTGCACTTGAAATAATAGTTTATGTGTAAAACGCATTTATCGGGAAATAATAACGTCTACTCCACTGTGAATGATATTGTTGGGAAAGACTGCATACCGCTGTAAATACCCAATGTACGTGCAGGGTGTCTCATCATATATGTTACCATTACTATGACTGTTACATTTTTGTTGGGAACCAATTTCTAAAGGTTTTATACATAAAAGTTAAGATGATCCAACGAGTTTTTGACCACTTTCAAATTTACGGGAAACCGTCGACGTAATGACGTCATGGTGACGTCATAAAAATAGTTGTTTATCCAACATGGCGTCTGGTCAAATAATGGCTGCTGAAGTTGTTAAGCTGTATTATTCTAGTTTTTCACCAATAACAGTTATAAGAGAGATGCAGGCAATAAGAATTGAGATGATAAAAAACAACATTTCATGGTTAAGTTATAAATAGAGTCTAACATAAGTGTTCATAATTTATTGGAATGATAAAACTCGTCTTTTAGCCTCGTTATACTCCCACCACTAGTGGTAGGGGCTATATAGGAAACGTCTTGTCCGTCCGTCGGTCCGTCAATCGGTCCGTCCCTTCGTCCGTCGCGTTTTTCCGGAACATTTGCCTTTTTCTTGAAAACTGTTCATGAAACCATCTTCAAACTTGGTATACATTATCAATGTTATTTGGGGACACTCATTAACAGGTTTCATAACTCTTGTACCAAATTCGACAGAATTATACCCCTTTTTAGCTCACCTGAGCACAAAGTGCTCAAGGTGAGCTATTGTGATCGGTTGCCGTCCGTCGTACGTCGGTGTCGGTGTCGGTGTTGGTGTCCGTGTCGTCTGTTCACAATCTGTTTCAAATAACTTCTTCTCTGAAAACAATGGCCCAATTTTAACCAAACTTGGTCAGATACATACTGTAGTTGTGAGCTTTAAATATTTTTCAAAAAAAGTGGGTGGGGCAATCGGTCTTGTTGCCATGGCAACCATGCACGATATCTACAAAAATCGTCATCTAAAAAACTACTGGTCCGATTCCAATTTGGTTTTCACCAAAATGTTTCTCAATTAATATACTTTCAAAATTGTCCAAAGAATTTTGATCCGTCAAAAAACATGGCCGCCAGAGGTCATTTTCCGTATTTACGTTATATTGTTAACTAAAGTCAAAACTTTAAACATCTTCTTGTCAATAACTACAAGTCCTAGGACAACCAAATTTCACAAGTAGCATCATGTTGTGAACCTTTAGCAAAATTGTTCAAATAATGACCCCCGGGTCAAAAATGACCCCACCCGGGGCTTATCAGTTTTTCATAGGAAAACCTTTAAAACTCTTCTTCTCTAAAACTGTATGGCCTAGACCTTTTATATTTGGCATGTAGCTTTGCCTTATGGACCTCTTTTAAGAGTTTCAAATCATGACCCCAGGGTAGAAAATGGCCCTGCCCCGGGGCTTATCAGTTTTACAAAGACTTATATATGAAAACCTTTAAAAATCTTCTTCTCTGAAACCCTAAGACCAATACCTTTTATATTTGGCATCTAGCTTAACCTTATGGTCCTCTACCAAGATTGTTCAAATCATGACATTCGGGTCAAAATTGGCCCCGCCCCGGGGCTTGTCAGTTTAACATAGACTTATATAGGAATAAACCTTTAAAACTCTTCTTCTCTGAAACCCTAAGACCAATACCTTCTATATTTGGCATCTAGCTTTGCCTTATGGTCCTCTACCAAGATTGTTCAATTGATGACCCCCGGATCAAAAATGGCCCTGCCCCGGGGCTTATAAGTTTTACAAAGACTTATGTAGTAAAACCTTTAAACCTTTCTTCTCTGAAACCGTAAGGCCCATACCTTTTATATTTGGCATCTAGCTTTGCCTTAAGGTCCTCTACCAAGATTGTTCAAATCATGACCCCAGGGTAAAAAATGGACACGCCCCGGGGTTTATCAGTTTTACATAGACTTCTACAGGAAAACCTAATTCCGAGTTGTTTCAGTTTCATACAACAGTCCACATACATGCAATGACAAACTTCATTATGCATCGAGTATAACACAATAGTTCCTCAAGTGAGCGATTTAGGGCCGCATGCGGCGCTTGTTAACTTGAATTTTTTGTCTCTTAATTTTTTTTAATTTTTTTTTAACATGCCATTTTCTTGAAAACTATTCATGATATTGTCTTCAAACACATTATTAGTGTTGTATTGTGAGACTTTTCATTTGACAGAATTTTGCCCCTTTATAACTTGAAACTTTGTTCCTCAATATGCATTTATTCTAAAGGACATGTCATTTCCTTGAAAACTATTTATGACATTGTCTTCAAACTTGGTACACATTTTACATTTTGATGTTTGCAGACTCTACTTGAAGTTACATTACTCTTGCCAACAAATGACAGAATTATGCCCCTTTATAACTTGAAATTTTGTTCTATTTTCTTGGAACTTGCCATTTTCTTAAAAACTATTCATGATATTGTCTTCAAACGTGGTACACATTATTAGTGTTGTATTGTGAGACTTTTCTTCAAGTGTGACAACTTTTGCATAAAGTTTGACAGAATTATGCCCCTTTTCAACTTGAAATTTAGTTTTTAATATGCATGTATTATTCTTTCTACATGTCATTGTGCTGTTTGTGACAGGTCAGTTTGGAGTGGGGGTATCAATCACCTTTAGCGATAGCTCTAGTTTTTATCGTTGTCTAAAAGGCTTGTTATATAAATCCACGGAGGACTGACACCGGTGTCAGTCCTCCGTGTTAAATCCAATAAGTTATGAACGCTCGTGTAAGGTTATATATTTATGAGACACCCTGTAAGTTTATTCTGTTGTTTCTAAGAAATGTAGTGTTTATGAATCATACGAATATATCAAATCCTGTAAACGCAGATCAACCAGCGCAAATTGTTTCCACGTTTGCCAAGTTGGTCACATCTGTCAAATACTTAGCATAAAATACACAAACATTTTAGAATACTACGTATATATTCCTTATCAAAAGTTTTCAAACACTCTCCGAAAAAAAACTGCCCCGGACATAGAAAACAGTATACACCTAGTAAAGGCGTGTTGTTTACTGCTTACAATGTATCTCTAGTCAGAGACGCCAGCTGTGGCATGTTTTAGCACTAAGGGTTTGAGTGGTTGCAATTTAAAATACTACGTACATATTCCTTATCAAAAGTTAACAAAAACCTTCCCCCGGACATGGAAAACAGTATACACCCAGTAAAGGCGTGTTGTTTACTGCTTACAATGTATCTCTAGTCAGAGACGCCAGCTATGGCATGTTTTAGCACCAAGGATTTAAGTGGTTGTAATTAACCCATTAGTACCTAATGACACATAAAAAGGACAAAGGCAAATAGTGTAGACTCTGATCAGACGCCGCATAATGCAGCGTCCGATCAGAGTCTACACTGTTTGCTGATAGAAATTTAAGTACATAACTAAACGAAAACGAGTTTAGACAACAGCATCCCTGAGATAAAAAATGGTATAATCCAATATAAATAAGCATGGAAGAGTCCTTTTGACGCAAATGGGTTAAAGGTATATTTATGTATGGTTTATATTTCAGACTCGCTGAAAAGAAACAAGAACAAGATCAAAAAATCCGAGGCCGCCTTGAAGACATGAAGAGAAAGAGGGCGGAGTCCCGCATGGCTGGTGATGATAGCTCATCACGACAACCGGAAGAGAGGCGGGGCAAATCCAGTGATCCGGACAAGATTAAGTCATCTGATAAGAAAGACAGACAGGAGAAGCCAAAATCAGACGGCAGACCGGATCAGAAGAAACCAGAGAAGAAAGAACCAGTGGCTGACTACGATTTTACTATATATTGAGTTTGACCTTGATCTTGACATTGGTGATAAGGTTATTGGAGCGTGTCGCAAACGCGTATATGCGGTGTTGAAACTTGACCTAGCTCCGGTAGGGAAATATTCGGATATGCAGGGAATGAATAAGAAGAATATTTGAGGGTTGACCAATATATCAACATCATGGTCGCATAATATTTTTCAAAATAGTGTGTTAAGTGGTGATTCTTTTTTTAAAGAACAAAAGGTATTCATAACTACATGTTACTGCTTGATGAAGTAAAAAGGTAATTCAGAAAGCTTTGTTATGAGATTTCTGCGCTACCTTCATTACACATTGAGTTGGCACCTTCGAGCATATTGAAAATGCACAGTTTTGGAATGACCGCTTAACAAATTGTTATGAAAGTCTTGGGCGTATCCGTGAACTCCATTGCACACGGTACTTCGTGTACTACAAGAGTTCATTGCGCTCTAGTTTAGAATATTTTGTTCATCACAGGATAGTCCTGTTAATGTGACTACTGAAATTTAGGCCTTTTTTATTTGTGTTTCAACAGATTCCGATTTGAGGAAGATGAAGAATGAAGCAGAAATATCCTGAACAAGCGTTGTGCTTTTATTCCATGTTATTTCTCGTCTTAAATGTTATCAACGTGTATATGGTTGAACAGTCGAATAAGCGGGATTTTTATTGTGTATTTTTGTTCTTCTTTTTAAAAAAAATATAAAATTACGGAGTGCTAGAATTCAAACGGAGGCGCATTTTAATTCTGTAAGACACTTATCAGGTCACTATAGAACGGATTAACCGATTAATGTCTGTCAACAAAAGTAGTCATTCGTTCTTCGCATGCAATAGGAAGAGTTCATTGCAAATATCCTGGCGGAAATGGGTAACAACGTACCATCTGTTCATGTCTCCTGATAAACGGGGATGAACTGAACCTTTCTAACAGTTTTCCTCCCCATGTCTCTAGTAATGTAATCATGCTAGGGACTGGTATTTTAGTTTTTGAAATTATACGCCCATCAGTGACCAAGGTTATAAATAATTTAAGTGGAGTCTGAGGTCGTTCCCAAGCATTTGATTGGTCAGCTTTGAGCCTTTGCTAGCAAAAGCTCAAATCTGACCAATCAGTTACTTGAGAACGATCTTAGACTCAACAAAACAATTTATATCTTCGGGGCCATGAGCCTGATTTAAGAAGTTTCCTTCTTTTTTAATTGAATAATCGCTCATAATGAGTCCGAATGTGGTTGGTTTCAGAATGGTTGGTTTACATTCCTATCATATTTTATCATTTTCGTTTTTAGAAGAATCCAGTTAAAAGTCATCAGAGTGGGCGTGAGTGATTATTTGTAACTAGATCTACATATAGAACATATCTGAGCCAATGCTCATAAAGCGTTTGAGACAGGTCTGAGATAGTTCCCAAACGCTTGATTTGTCAGATTTGAGCAGTTTGCTCAAATCTGACCAATCAAAAATTTAAGAACGATCTCAGACGCATCCCAAAACGCTTTATCAGCATATGCCCTAGTTTTCAGCCGTATCTTTGAATATCGTTCACTTGCCAATGAATCAAATGAATTGTCTTGCATGAAACAACGACGTTTATCACTTTCGGTTTGCTTGAATATAACTTTCTGTAATATAGTTCTGTATGGTAATGTTGTTTGCTGCTCAATGCAGGACAGCAGTTTTATAGAAAACCCCAAAGGATTTTGTTGTCCAACACTAAGCTTGTACCTTCCATTAATATAAAGACTGCAACATGATTCTTCTTTTGATCGATCGATAAACAATGAGATGCCAAATTGCTAGGCTGATTCTATGCGGGGCGCCTTAAGCCCGTTTCAGACATATTTAACTAAAATGAGTACAGAAAAAAAATCTTATTACATCCAAGCAGAAAAATGAGTTGTCTGTGTTAAGGACGTGTGGCGTCTTATTGCAGGATGAAATAAAGACAGAACGCTTCGGTAGGAGCGTTTTACCTTACACTTTATCTTACTTCAGTCACCATCTATGTTCAACACCTTCAGTGCTCCATCTTTAAAGTGACTGTAACAATGTGATGTTACTATATCATATGACATCATTTGTGTTTGAAACGAGCCTGGGGCCCGTTTCATAAAAGTTCTTACGACAAATGTTGTCGTAAGTCAAAACTTTAAAATACATTTAATCTCTGATTTCTCTATCTAATCCTGCCTTGTGACATCTTTTTGGAATCGTCTTTTCAAGACGATTCTAAACAGATGTCACAAGACAGGATGAGATGGAGAAATAAATAATAATTGAGATATTTATAATCTGACTTACGACAAATTTGTTGTAAGAAGTTTTATGAAACGGGCCCCAGTTTCATAAAAAATGAGTGTGCTGTAAAACCTCTCTTATACTACATGTGCCACTGAATTGTATTAATTACCAAGTGTTTAGAACAGATGACTGCTTAAAGCAACGTGAACGTAAAACAGAAAGTTCTTTTAGGATTTTCCTGTCTAACGTTCACCTTGCTTTAAGCTGTCACCTGTCTTTTTACAGTCAATCAACATTCCTTTTAGTGGTCGTTAGAGAGAGGTTTACTGTATATAATTTAAAACATTATAGATCTACAATTTATTTCTTAAATAAACCAAAAACATATATTTGTAAAACCCCATCTCAATCGATAACGGTATATTGTTAACGGTAGGGATTCTTTGATTGTACATGTTTGTGTGTCGTATATATCTGTTTCTTTGTATGATTGTTTGTTAGTAAATCTGAAATGTGGAAAATGACTAGGTAAATTTGCATAAACATTCTAGTTATTTTGTTTCATATTAATTCAATAACCCATGTGTATATTTATAGGCAGGGCGAATGTAAAACAGATCTCTCTCATATTTTGCTGTAGTCAACACAGACTCTTCTCCAACACCATAAGTCATATGACTATCTTTTGTGCAGTGAGGGGGACATTTTATTAGACTACATGTAGCCATTTTATAGTTTTAGAAGCTAAAGTGCATTATGTTTATCATAAGAAAAACATAGGTTTAACCGATGAAGATTCTATATGCAAAAAAAAGCAGCATTTTAACCGTTATAGATACTTGCACTTGCACCTGAAGGTAACGAAAACAAAAACTGTTCAACAGTTGGCTTGTTTTATAGACGATTTACTAATAACGTGTTTTGCCTATATATATATATCTACCTAATCTGCGATGGTAAAATAAAATGATACAATCGGAAGTCTTTCAAATAACTGCCTTGTCCAGAAACGACAGGGGTTTGGTTATTTCTACATGAGATATAAATGACCATGGTTCAAATAAGCAGGCTCATGTCGATTAAAAAAAAACATATGATGATAATTTTGAAGATAAAGAATGGTGAAATAAATAGTACAGTATATTATAGGTATGCATGTTGACGATGAACAATATAAGCGATTAATGCCTTCACCGCTTTCACAATCACCATCTTCATCATTGTCATCCATCGACATCACAAGTTTAACCCGTTACCCCCATCTATTACATGTTCAGGACTCGCTAGAAGGGTATCGCTCTTCTTAGAGTATCAATAATTAGAAGTGTAACTATGTGTAGTTATAGGGTAAAGGGTTAACCACCATCATCATTATATCCTCGTTAAACATCGTTGTCATCGATCTTATATCTATCATCGGTATACTTTAAAATCATCTAATAATCATGGTACCATATAATCAGGGTAGGTGTTTTTCAATCAAATACGACACGATTTGTCTGTATTTTTCTATTTAAGAAAATTATGTATGTATGTAAACATCTTTAAGCATGATTTTTTGTATTTATGCTGCAAGAGAGTGAGGGTTATTTTGATGAAATAATTGTTTAATATATTTTCATAATATGTGTTTAGAAATAGAACCTGTTAGTTTCTATTGATTGCACAGCTTGCTGAGTACGTCACTAGAGATATAACCCAGCGCTTATAAAGCGTTTAAGTTGAGTCTGAGTGCGTTCTCAAGCATTTGATTGGTCAGATTTGAGCCTAGGCTCAAATCTGACCAATCAAATACTTGAGAATGATTTAAGATTCGACTCAAACGTTTTTAAGCATGGGTCATGGTTTACAGTGAAAACTCTGAAAACCAAACCCTTCTATATTTACAGGCACGTTTGACAATAAAGCAATATATTTTACAAGTGGTCCCCATCCAAACAAAAGAAGTTCACCTCCACACGGTGAAGAGTGCAAATTCATACGGGTTTGCTATTATTCGTGAAAAGAGTTACGATAATGTTCATGGCAACGAAAGTAAGACTGTCTTACGTTTATCGCAGGAGTGTCTTTTCTCTAAAACTTACGATAATTTTATGTCGAATGTTACGATGTTTAGTAAGACGGGTCAAGAAATTCGGTTTAGAGCAAATTTCCGAAATCGGAAGTTTAGAAGCCATTCATAAAAATTGAATTTCGCGGTAGCTCTTTCAGACCGATTGCAACTTAATGCAGAACAACATTCATTCAGAAAGCTCCTTTAGGAACTTTCTGCATTACTGTTGTATTGCATAAGGAAACAAGTCGTCGTATGGATTCTGTATGCCTCTTTTTTGGATGAAACATAGGCACTGAACAATTGGTTTTATTCGAGTCGTTTGTCCGGTCTTTAGAGATGTCCGGTTTGAAGTAGTCTGGTTTTCATGTGTTAGACTGTTTTATCGAATGTGTCCGTATCTGCATTCCGTCCAAGTGAAGAGCATTTTGTTTGCTTGTTTTTACCTAAATGTTAGCATAATAAATATTACAAATATCGTTCTGAAACCTACGTGAGCCTACCATTAGAAACAGGGCTGCCATAAGCTGACATGAAAAATCCTAAGATTTCCAAATTTGCATTTTTCAAGTCCGATTTTACGAATCGTACCTTTACCCTATAGCCTTTTCTTGTTGTTTTTTACACGTGGCTGCTTAAAGCAGTCTTGAAGTAAAGTAGAATGCGCCTTAATGCGCATTCTGCTTTACTTCAAGCCTACTTTAAGCTACCAAAAATATTTTGACCAAAATCGAGCATTTTTCTATTATGAATTTTATGGCACTGACGTAATCGTTACATATAAAAAGGAGTAATACGTGGTGAATTTTTGCGCAATATTGCTTACAAACCCGTGAACTTTGTGGAAACAAGTTAAGTTTTAGAAAAACAGCTATGCTGCTGACTACACGTTGTTTTGTACACACGATTTGATAGCAGTAAGAGAGTTAACTCAATACTCCATAAATACGCATTTTATGCCTTTCATTTATTCCTCCACTGAAGAAAGTAGTTCGACTTGATTTGGTAATGAATATGTACCATGCAATATATTTACCTTTTCCTAACAGAATGATGGTAGCTTAAAGCAGACTGAAAGAAAGGCAGAATGTGCAACAATGGGCATTCTGTTTCACTTTCATCCGTCCTTGAATGTGTCAAGTACCTGTGGGATAAAGGGTTAAATAACTTTAATTATTCATAACAATACCTCGTTAGGGTATTTATTGCGTTCAAGCGAATGCTTGACGAGGTTCTATAGCTTCGTTGATTAGATATGCACTTGGTTAGTTTTAGCTGATACTCTAAATGTGATATTTTATATGAGAGAGGTTCGTTATGAACATGTATTTATTTTCGCATAAATGTCAATGTTTGAGAATCGTAGCTCAACGAGTAGTTCATTCCGTCCACAGTTTATATGAACAGCGCTCCCTCTCTACAACGATACCCAATGGGAGACAAAAATCGGTACGTTGTTCGGAGAGATTCGTTGTAGGGAAGGAATTGGCTTACATTTGCAAACAGCTTAAATCCAGATCAGACGCCGCGTAACGCGGCGTCTGATCTGGGTTTAAGCTGTTTGACACTCGTCATTAGGTTTTTTCTGTAAAAATGTCTATTTTGTAACTTTGAGAAAAACAGCAGACGACAATTTAAAGCAGACAATATATATATATATGAAACGGTTCGGCATATTTTTTTGATTGGGAAACACGGCAAGAGTTGTTGTAAGGAGGGAATCGTTGTCGGGAGGGCCGTTGTAGGGAGGGAGCACTGTACATGTTGCGTTCACTTACTCTAATTGACATGTTTCGTGTTTGGCAAAACAAGTAATCGAGTCTAGATATGATTCGCGATCGCTTAGCCCATTGATCCGTAAATGCACCTTTTTATGCCTCTTATTTATTTCTCTACTGAAGAAAAATACATACATTTATACAGTAATGAATAGGAGTGTAACAGTACGGCAATATATTGTTATATTGCAATACACCTCTTATGCCTGGGTCACACATTCACGGATGATAGTCAAGGATGGGTACGGACGAAAATGCTACGGACTGTGATAGATCCGTGAGTTTCTACGGTATGAGAACGGGTCAGAAAGGGTTTCTACGGTTTAGTTACGGGGAGTGTCGCGGATTAGCTTTTAATTGTCGGGGAACAGAACGGATTGGTACGGTTTCTAACGGACTTTTACGGATTTGTACGGAATAATACGTAGCGCCGTACTCGATAAACACGGAGTAATACGGTTTGCTACGGCGAAATACGATTTAGTACGGGCTACTACAGTTTGCGGCGGAGACTTACGGGTACATACGGATGTACACACACAGAGAACTACACAAACACTTATTTTTATTATTGTTTGGCGGAAGTTCATTTTACACAGACATGACCACTAAAAAGAAGGCTTACTGATTGCAAAAAGACAGTTGACAGCTCAAAGCAAGGTGAAAGTAGATTAGAAAGCCATTGCGCGGGTTTTCTGTTGTGCTTTCAATGTTCTTTAAGCAGGCACCTGTTTTAGATACATTACCATTTTAATGAACACAATTCTGTTGTCGTAACTGAGAGGTTTTACTATTTGTTTTGTTTTTTAAGTTTACAAATAAAAAACACAAAGAAGTGTACTATTCCCTAATGTGCCTTTAACCATAATTAAAACCTTCAAGAGTATGAAACAGTTGAAAGTCGAAAAGCTCACTTTATTCTAAGGCATAACTCATTCGCTGCCAAAATCAAACATTATTCCATATGCAAATAGTTTGGATCCTGATGAGACAAGATTTTTTTTGCAGTGAAGATGTTAACATGTATTAATGATCTAAATTGTTCTACCGAACTAACGTGTGTACTGTTCGGATTGATTGATTTTTATTTTGGCAACAGTGGCATAACATGGCAATACAAATGCATACACATATAATGCAAACTGTGACTAATAATGCCTACATATAAAAATGCACATGATATGCTCACCAAAACCAAGGATAGAAAGGTATTTTCCCCTTATTTCCATTGTGGTCCCCGATTTATGAGCAATTTCTTAAAAAAACCTTTGCCGACAATTTTGATCCAAGTGAGACGTCGATTAACTCTGTGCATCCGGACACCCGCTTTCTGCACCCACATATACCAAGAGGAATCTACAGTCAGCGTCCACAAGGGCAATCAGAACTATTGAATTTTTTAACCTTCATAGTTAAAGTACAGCGATCCACTATCCTTCGACTGTTTGATGTCCACGTGTTTTCTATCTAGTGTACCTAGAACATGTGGGAAGTCCTAGAATTGGCGTGCCTCTTCCAGCCATTTTTCAGGAGTGGAAAGAGTGGTTACAACATCTTCCATGTATTCCTCGATACTAACCTTGTATACTTCTTTCATAATGGCACTTATGGTGTAGTGTGCTGCCTCAAAGTTATTGCAAATATTATCCTAGGGCTGACGGCTTTCCTAAAGTTTCCTATAACAAGGGTATTCCTTTGCTATCCTCGGGCGAAGCCTTTCAAGAAGCTCCGCGAACAACTGTGCATCTACACTTACAAAATTTCTGAAAGCCTCTGGGTTTTCTATCCTTATTTCACTCATTAATGTATCATACATGTATTGGCCACGATGCTGTCTTCTATGAAACCAGACTCTCATCCACCATCTCCTCTCTTTCCTTTATTTATAGTTCCTGTCTTCTATCGCTCATTATTGCGTACACAATCAAAGAAGTTATTAAACAAGACCATTAACACTGAGAAAATGGAAATGTGTTTTCACACAAGTATATTTCGATGTATTTTAATTTAATTTTCCGCCTGAAATTAAAATAAAACCCGTACTGAACCGTACTACTCCGATCTAGAACTTATGTGACCGTGTCAGCCCGTAGCAACACGTATTAATCCGGCACTATCCGTGTTGAAACGTATTGGACCGTAGACGTCCTGTTTGAACCGTATCAGTCCGTTTTCGTGTACTTAGTCTCCCCGTACACATCCGTAGAATGCCGTATTGAACCGTACTTAACCCGTACTGGTCCGTACAAATCCGTACTGGGACGCTCGGCCAGGTGTCTACGGACCAGTACGGGTTAGAACGGTTTAGCTACGTTTTGGTACGGATTAATACGGGCTCGATACGGTTTTGCACGGACCAGTACGGAGTTTTATCCGTACTGGTTTTTTGAACATGTTCAAAAAACCAGTACGGTGTGGAACCACACCTACGGATGGTCAAGGTTCAGGCACGGGCCTGTACGAGCTTTTACGGACCATTACGGATGCTGCCGGATTGAATCCGTAGCCGTCCGGGAGGCTCATCCGTGAATGTGTGACCTAGGCATTAGCAATACGTTTTGCAATACCGTTTTCCGTATTTCAATATTCGATATACTAGTATTGTTTGAGCATATGCGAGAAGGAATGCCCTGTTAATTTGAATCTAATGCTGTAACAATTATAACATTCACAGCAAATCTCTCCCTCCCTCATATTTAAAGCACTCCTTTCATCCTTTCAATGCTATACATGGATAAATAAGAGATACTTCTTTAGCAGTACAGTGTGTTCGATTGATCGATACAGTGGAGAATCTGTTATTCTTTCCCGTTTAAACGCAAACGTACGCAAACGCAAAGCACTAAAACGTAGAAAAGAACAACTTTTGGACAATTCTGATAATTTTGTTTATCTTGGTGGCAAACAGTTTGGAGCCTGATCAGACGCCGGGTTACCCGGCGTCTGATCTGGCTCCAAACTGTTTGCACTGCAAATAATAGTTTTAGCGTAAACGCGTTTATTGGGAAAGAATAACAGATTCTCCACTGTACTGTGTCTACAGTGAATTCTGAACACTCAAGTTCTACTTCACATCAAATCAAACTAAACAACTAGTAAGGAAATGCGTTCCGTTTGCGGAGGAATTGAGGGTCGCGAATGCATGGAGGGGTATAGGTATAACGTATTGCCCAATTCACAGTATCGGTAGTGCCCCATTCTGTTTGGTCCATTTTTTGACTATTTAGGATTGCAGACCAGGGGCCCATTTCATAAAACTTTGTACGACAATAACGGTCGTAGGTCAAAACTTAAAAATACATTTAATGTCTTGAAAATACGATCCAAAGAGATGTCACAAGACAGGATAAGATGGAGAAATGAATAATAATTGAGACTTTTATAATCTGACTTACGACAATATTTGTCGTACGAAGTTTTATGAAACGGGCACCAGACTCTAACCAGAGGGTTCTTATAGGAGGGGTCTATAATGTTTGCATATGACAAGTGTGCGCTGTTAATGGCGAGAACTTCGTTAGGGTTGAATGAGTTAAGATGCTTATATATCATCGATAGCATATCGAATTGAAAAAAATATGGTTGCCATCCAGCACTACCTTTCTTAGTGTTGGAATAATTAAACGCGTAGAATGCGTAATGTGGTAATTATTGACAATAGTATTGGTAGTGTCTTGACCACGCAAAGTGTGAGCTTATTCCTAGTTTCGAATCACTGTACACATCAGGATAAAATAATTAGTTAGAAAATTTAAACAGTCGTTAATATGCACCATAACAAATAGTTTTATGTCCTAGAAGATGGACCATTTAAAGCAGACTGAAAGTCAAGCAGAACGCGCCTTCATTGAGACTGCTTTCCTGTCAACCTGCTTTAAATGGTCTTGTGTCTTCAAAACTAGAAACAGACTGTGGTGTTCTGGGATAACATTTAGAGTGCTTAACGCGACTTGACCCATATATACGAACAATTTGGATCCTGATCAGACGCCAGGTAAAACGTGTCTGATCTGGAGCCACCCTGTTTGCAAATGCCAGATAAGTCATGGTTGACAGTGAATGGGTTCGAACCCAAAGGCTACATGATGTCAAAACACCGATAAAAAAATTAGCATTACAAGTAGTAGAAGCTCTGACTTTTGAACTATAAAACTGTGGGAAGGCATAATGAGATGCTGGGATTTTACCAACATTACACGTGAATGAATTTTCAGAGAATTCCTGATTTGATCTGTATGTCCAATCACATAAACAAGAGATTGAAGAGAATGCATTCTACATTATTATATCAAAGCCACGTGAACACAGAGGACAACTCTTATTCAAAAACAATTATATGGAATTTCCTTATAATATCAAATAGATCGACATCTCTTTATAAATCTATTTTTAGTCAATTTGTTTAGTATGTTTATAGTTGATTTCATGATACATGTAAGTCGAATATATGGCTTAGGCACGCAGGCACGTTTAACTTTAAAATAAGGATGTATCGACTTAAGCGAGTTCAAGATATTGACGTGTGACTGTAAAACTGTTTATGCAGTATTTTCACTTAAATCTGCGTTTTGTTTACTATGTCAGTTACATGTACGTTATGACAGAGTCTGAAAAACTTACCTGTACTGTCTTTTTGTATTGAGTATTTTGTAACTTCAAGAAATTACCTAATTAAATACATAGATTGGACTACATATGTTAGTTGTTATTCTCCCATGTCATATTGAAAGGGAAGATATAGAGATAGAGAGATAGGGAGACAGAGACAGAAAAAGACAAAGGCAGAGAAGAGATTCAGAGCGATATACAAAGACAGAGAGATAGATACAAAGAGAGAAAGAGAGAGAGAGACCGAAACAGAGAGAGAGAGAGAGCGAGTGCAGAGAGAGAGAGAGAGAGGGACAGACAGAGACAGACATAGAGTGCAGATAGACAGAGAAAGTGTGAGGGAGACACATAGAGACATAGATGAACAGAGAGAAAGACACAGAGATAGAGAGAAGGGTATAAACAAAAACATACAGATAGAGAGAAACAGATATACAGAGAGAGACAGTATAAAGGTAATGTTCTTACGGACACTTTGTTTCTGATCCAGTTTCAAATTTCAAATGTTTTGCCAACCAACGTTTAATTTAAAAACGGCCACGTTTATTGCCTCGCGATTGCATTTATTTGCGTTTAACCCTTTCCCTTATAGAAGCGACTTTTAGCGCATTCATTTTATTCATCCGCCAAAGAAATTAGTTCCATTTAATACTGTCATGAATATGTACTATAAGAAATATTGTCTATATACTAGCAGATAGTTACTTAAAGTAGGCTGAAAGTAAAGCAAAATGTGCCCTAGGGCACATTCTGCTTTACTTTCAGCCTGCTTTAATAGGTCAAATATCTTAAATACTAGAAACAGGCTATGGGTTAAAGAGAGAAGTAACGTTTTCCCCACTGTATAATGTTTTTCACAGAAAGTAGGAGCGGACCAAGATCACATGTTTTCAGCAGGAATACAAGCTACATCACGAAAAATAAAGACTTGATAACATGGAAAACAGTGTATTCCGCGAAATTAATGCCCTGTTTTCATGGTAACAAATTATGTAAGCTATATCTAACTGTTTTTGTAACAGTTTTTAGTGGTTCACGCACGATTAAATGAATAGTACAATGTCAACTTGAGCAAGGAGAAATACTCGGTGCATATTTTAAAGGGAGACAAACACGTCGAATTATTTTGTTGAACATTTGCAGTAACTTCCCTTGTGCATATTACATATAAATTATTTGGCAATAAACAGTTTTAGTATTAGATATTCTTTTTTCATAGTTAAATGTATAAATTGAGACATTGCTTTTCAGCCGATGGCAGTGACAGTGACATCAACCTTTTTTTTTTTATTTAACTCCATCATTTAGTTTTGGTAATAATACTTCATACAATAAAAACCTCTCGGGACCGTGACAGCGTGACTACGACTACAAAATTTGTAGGAGCTCCTAATTTAGGAGCTTTCTGTTTAACTGTTATCTTGCTTTAAGCTGTCATCAATATGGATCATACAATCAATTCGCCTTCTTTCTAGGGGTCGTTAGAAAGAGTTTAAACTGTATTTCAATCCAACACCATACTCTTGCTTTCGCCTCCTTGTAGCCTTTGTACAGTGGAGAATCTGTTATTCTTTCCCAATAAACGCGTTTACGCTAAAACTATTATTTCCAATACAAACAGTTTGGAGCCAGATCAGACGCCGGGTAACCCGGCGTCTGATCAGGTTCCAAACTGTTTGCCACCAAGATAAACATGACATATCAGAATTGTCCAAAAGTTGTTCTTTTCTACGCTTTAGTGCGTTGCGTTTGTGTACGTTTGCGTTTAAACGGGAAAGAATAACAGATTCTCCACTGTATCTATTCCATAGATAGGCTGTTTGTTTTGCTAAAAAGTGACGTTATAACTGTTTGTTAAACCTTTAAACAAGAACATTACAGTTAAACATCTCTATTACGACCTTTTAAGTATGTGAATTATTAGGTGTTTATGACAGTTGACTGCTTAAGGCAAGGCGAAAGTAAAACAGAAAGCTCCTTTAGGAGCTTTTTGTTTTACTGTCACCTTGCTTTAAGCTGATGCATGCCTTTTATACAATCAATTAGCCTTCTTTAATAGAGAGGTTCACTGTATTTAATTATAGAAAATAATCCGCTACAACGAGGTTATAAAACTTAAAACGAACTCTGTGCTCAAAACTCAATTTCCATTACAAAACGCGCTTTATTTGACTTTAGTAACCTAATTTGGATATAACTTTATAGCAGACTTACAGGGGAGAATGTGTTATTCTTTCCCAATAAACGCGTTTACGCTAAAACTATTATTTGCAGTGCAAACAGTTTGGAGCCATATCAGACGCCGGGTAACCCGGCATCTGATCAGGCTCCAAACTGTTTGCCACCAAGATAAACAAGAATTATCAGAATTGTCCTAAAGTTGTTCTTTTCTACGTTTTAGTGCTTTGCGTTTGCGTACGTTTGCGTTTAAACGGGAAAGAATAACAGATTCTCCACTGTATGCATGCAAATACTAGTTATAAATGAAATGTTAACCAAAGTGATGTGAGCTGAGCAAAATTCTGAGTTTTGAGCACAGAGTTCATTTTAAGTTTTATAACCTCGGGGCCAGGTTCCTTTGGCTGCTATATTTTAAAGGGAGTAGGCCTAACGCTTGTTTATGGTCCAAACAGCTCGGCCATAGCTGTCTCTTTGAGTAAAGTTTATAACGTTAACAAAATAGCAAGTTTTGTAAATAATAGTACGAAAAGGATAATTACATTCAATATAATTTATTTCTTCAGTCACACACAAATACCCTTATACATATCTGTGTTTCCAGTTAGGTGACAGCATATTGCATGATGGAAGAACTAGTAAATCTCCTTAGGTAATACCAAACACCTCGAGCTTTTTGTACTGCATTTTCAAGGCTCCAGATAAGAGGGAATAAACCAAACAAATCAAGCATGTTCTCTCTTATTTCAGCACCAAATCCTATGGTGTCACTACTCATTAGAATCGTCTATTTGAGATCGGTCCTGAGCATGACCCTAAACTGCTCACCTCCGTGTTCCGGTGCTCCCCTCGGCTCGGGCTTTGTCTCGCCTGGCCTTGGGTGGGGTCCTTGGGGGGCTGGGGTGGGAGTGGTTTTGTCTTGGAGTGGAAAACAGGTTACTAGAAGAGTTTGAAATTTTGCTATCTCATCTTGAAACATGTAAGTTAAATCCTCACTAAGAGTGGATGTTGCCTGTCAGCCTTTTTATACATTTTGAATTATAATTAACCACAAAATTTAAATTAGAATCTATCTCTTTTTAAGTCTGCTCTATTGCATGCTGCCTCTGCTCCTGCTTTTCCGTGGTCCCTCCCTTGGGTTGGTTGGGTCGGGGTTTCGGTCGGGTGGGGTACCGGAATGCGATGCTTGGGTGAACTGGACTCCATAGCCTCCCACAGCAACCAGTCAACCCAACCCTGCCCACTAAAGACGGAGTGTACAACCAACGAGTGTAGGGGATCCTCTTTGAGGTAATGGTACACACGCAACAACAAATGATGGTCATGTCAACAACTCAGACAACGTTATGGCGTTACTCCTTTGGGATACAGCCAGGGAGGAGTAGTGCCGGGCCCCGAGCCTCGACCGGGCCCGTCTCAGCTACTGGTGACTCTGCAGACTTTGGAGCCAGGGGGAAGCAGAGTATAGCTACTGGCCAACAAACAACACAACATCATGCCCAGGGAAGTTCACTCAAGGTGATGCAGTGGAATGCAGAGGGCATTAGAAACAAGAAGCCAGAACTACAGGATTTCCTAAAAGTAAACAAAGTAGATGTGCTTTGTGCGCAAGAAACCCATCTGAATGAAACCAACCGTTTCTTTGTGCGAGGTTACGAGCTTTTTAGGTTAGACAGAAGCGATGGACCAAAAGGAGGCGTTCTTACACTTGTAAAGAACAACATTCCTGCAGTTGAGGCTTTCAAACTTGAAGAACAAGGCATTGAGGCAATCTCAGTCAAACTTTTGCTCCCAGATGGTGAAGTAACTGTTACAAATTGCTACTGCCCTCCAAGCAAAAAGCTTGAGCTAGAGAAGATTCCCAACCTTGAAGTCAACCATCTCATCATTGGCGACTTCAATGGTCACTCCCCAAGTTGGGGTTATCCACAGCTAAATAGCAGAGGACAAGAGATTGAAGACTGGATGCTAGATAACAGTCTCATCCTAGTGAATCATCCTGATGATCAACCAACCTGCTATTCAAGAGCCTGGAAGACCTCCTCCACACCTGACCTTGCAATGGCTACAGATGACATACACAAGGTCACATCACGTCAGGTCTCTCAACAGTTAGGAGGAAGTGACCACCGTCCAGTGATCCTTACAGTCAGCTCTAAAGTCACTGAGGTTATCAGGAAAGAGCCAAGTTGGAACTTCAAGAAGGCAAATTGGGAAACCTACAAATTATCAGTTGAACAGCAGTGCCCATCTCTGGATTTTACAGACAACATTGAGAGAAATGTCACCTCCTTCACAGAAACACTACTAATAGCTGCAAAAAAGTCCATTCCTAGAGGCCACAGGGAAAATTACAAAGCTTACTGGAGCCTTGAACTAGAACAACTGCACAACAACCTTAAAACAGCTAGAGAAAACATGGAAACCAACCCCTCTAGGGAAAACATCGAAACACACAACACAGTGAAGGAGAAATTTATTTCCCTTAAGACCAAAGAAATTCAGCGAAGCTGGCACGAAAAGACTAGTAGTCTTAATCTAGAAAAAGACACTACCAAGCTGTGGAAACTGACCAGAGCATTGAACGAAGACAGCACACAGACTTATGCTAGACTTGTAGTCGAAGATGGTGGAATTTTACATACAGGGAGAATGGCTGCCAATGTACTCGCAGATTCCTTCGAAGAAGTGAGCAAAGTGGACATGTCTAGAGAGAGGATCAAAGAAGCAGCCACCACCACAAAAGAAAGGTTACAGGAAAGCACTCCACAGGAGTGCATGATGAAAGATTTCTCCATGCTTGAACTCAACCTAGCCATAAGAAAGCTGAAAACCAAGAAAGCTCCCGGAAAGGACGGAATCACAAATGAAATGATCCTTCATCTTGGCACAATGGGAAAACAGAAACTCTTGTCTTTGTACAATCAGTCATGGCAATCTGGGAAATTTCCAAATCAGTGGAAGGAAGCAGTGATCATACCCATTCCAAAGAAAGGGAAAGACAAAAAGGACAAGAACAACTACAGACCGATCAGTCTTCTTAGCTGTCTCGGAAAGCTTTTGGAGAGACTTGTCAACACTAGACTGACAAACTATCTTGAAACAAATCATCTTCTATGCCCCACCCAGACCGGCTACAGGAAAAACAGGAGCACTGAAGACCAACTAGTTTATCTAGCACAGGAGATAGAAAATGCTTTTCAAGAGCAGAAGAAAGTGCTAGCAGTCTTTGTTGATTTAACAAAGGCTTTCGACAAAGTCTGGAAGAAGGGCCTTCTTCAGAAGCTTGCTGAGAAGGGTGTGTGCGGAGGTATGTTCTACTGGATTCGCAACTACTTATCCCAAAGAACAGCTCGTGTAAAGTTGGAAGGCAAGACAAGCCATCTTGTACAGCTTCATGAAGGCGTCCCTCAAGGTGGAGTAATATCACCAATCCTTTTCCTCATGTTCATCAATGACATCGTGGAAAAGGTACCAATGCGCATTTCAAGAGCACTTCATGCAGATGACCTGGCTGCCTGGCACGCCTCTGAACATATTACAACAGCTAGGATACGCATGCAAGAAACTCTCAATCACATCAACAAATGGAGTCAAGACTGGGGAGTCACAATTAACACCAGAAAGACAGTGGCAACATGTTTTTCCCTTGCAAAGAAAAGAGAATCCTTCTCCCTGTACCTGAATGGAAAGGAACTGCCTCATGATGACACGCCAACCTATTTAGGAGTAACCTTAGACCGCCAACTCACATGGCATATGCAGATACAAAAAGCAGATGTGAAAGCTACAAGACGCCTGTCCCTTATGAAGAAGCTTGCTGGCACAACATGGGGTGCAAACAACAGAATTCTGCAAACTGTCTACACAGGATCAGTCAGACCTGCTATGGAGTATGGTATATCAGCATGGGCCACGGCCTCTAAGGCACAGTCGAGCAAGCTGGATAAAGTACAGAGCACAGGTTTGCGCATCATCACAGGTGCAATGAAGACTACTCCAATTGTTGCAATGGAAAAGGCTACAGGACTCCATTCAATGAAGGAGAGGAAAGAAGAGAAAGTGTTAATCCACTCAGAGAGGTTGAAGCGGCTTCCTTCTCACCCAGTTCATGACAAGGTCACAGAACACACCAAAAACCGGCTCAAGAGGCAAAGTTTCAATCATCTATCAAAAGAACTTGGGAGAACATACTGTGAGAATACCTGTTCCAATAAAACAGAGAGAGAACCCTTACCAGAGACAGAAAACTCAGATGTGCACCTGTCGAATGTTCAAATCTCAACAGAAATCCCAGGAATCTTGAAGAAAAGTGACCTTGAGCCGTACCAACTAAAGACCCTTACACAGGAGTTTCTAGACAAAGAGTTTAACGAGTCTGAATGGATTCAAGCGTATACAGATGGCTCTGCTGATGGTGGAGTGAAGAATGGCGGTAGTGGGGTGTACATCAAGTTTCCCACTGGGAAAAAGATCTCCAAGTCAAACCCGTCAGGAAACTTATCCACCAACTTTAGGGCAGAGCAGACAGCTTTACTTACAGCAGTCAACCTACTGCTGAAAGAGAAGCCGGACATTCCAGTTGTTTTTCTAACAGACTGCAAATCTGTGCTTGAATCGATTCAGACAACAGCCAAAGATGGAAATACATCCGACCTTCAGAGAGCAATTTTCAGGCTTTCCCAAGTGTGCACTATTGCCCTACAGTGGATTCCATCGCATTGCCAAATAGCAGGGAATGAAGAAGCCGACAGACTTTCCAAGGAAGGTAGCAAAATGGAGCAGTTTCAACACCCCATTTCTTACCCAGAAGCCAGAACCCTCATCAAAAATGTTTTCCACCAAAGATGGAAAGCTGATAGGAATGTGGATGAAGTGGTTCCCAATCTCGGTGGACTAGAAAGATGGAAGCAAACAGTTATCTTCAGACTCAGAACTGGTCACTGCAGGCTACTGTCTCACATGCACCGCTTGAAGATATCCCATACAGACGAATGTCACTGTGGCACTGGTGTCCAGACACCAGAGCATGTTCTCCAAGATTGTCCAAGTTTTGCCATAGAAAGGGGTCACACATGGCCCCAGGGTGGGATCTTGAAGGACAAGCTTTGGGGTTCAACCCAACAGCTAAAAGCTACAGCACAGTATATCAGAAGTACACGTCTTAGTATCTGACATGACCATGTTTAAACATTTGAACGCAGAAGAAGAAGAAGAAGTCTATTTGAGATGATTCTAATGAGTAGTAACACCATAGGGTTTAAAGCACAAATAATGTTTTTATTTTTTTTGAATACCCCCTTATCTGGAGCCCTGATTTTGTCATGCATTCAGTAGCAACCTGTCATTAAATACCATATTCTCGTCTTTCAGAATGCTGCTTAAGGTAAGAAGTATAGTACAGTATCACATGATTGTGTTATATGGCCACGTGACCCTTTACTTAATAGTCTCTTTCCAGTTTTGAAGGCAGGTGACCGCTTAAAGCAGGTTGACGGTAAAGCAGAATGCGCCTTAAGGCGCATTCTGCTTTACTTTTAGCCTGCTTTAAGCTACCATATGCTAGAATATAGTAAGTATTTTTAATGATACATAGTTCATGAATGTACAAAGCGAAACTGTTTTCTTCATTGAAGCAATAAAATAAATTGGTTAAAATGCTTATTTATGAAGTAAAAGGTTGAAACATGTTCAACTGTCAGGCTTACATAAACAGGGCAGTCTAATGCAGAACAAAGGTGATGCAGAAAGCTCCTTAAGGAGCTGTCTCCATTTCTTTGTCCGTTCATTAACCAATAACTTGTTTTCGGCGATCCACATGCCTTTACTCTGAGCGGTCGTGTAATACAGATTTAACAGTAATATCGATTGTACAGTGGAGAATCTGTTATTCTTTCCCGTTTAACGCAAACGTACGCAAACGCAAAGCACTAAAACGTAGAAAAGAACAACTTTTGGACAATTCTGATAATTCTTGTTTATCTTGGTGGCAAACAGTTTGGAGCCTGATCAGACGCCGGGATACCCGGCGTCTGATCTGGCTCCAAACTGTTTGCACTGCAAATAATAGTTTTAGCGTAAACGCGTTTATTGGGAAAGAATAACAGATTCTCCACTGTAACAATACTCCAAAGTTAATAATATGATGGGTTTCCCCCTATCAAATTATTTTATACATGACCATGCTATAATTGAAGTAAACCACCCTTGAGTCAACATGTACATGCATTAAAATTAATTAGTTTTTACATAGACATAAAGAAAAACCCCGTCAAGTTAGGCGGCAACTCAATAGGATTTGATTAATAAACTGTCTAGCGAGAAGGTGATAACAGGAGATATGTAGTACTTTTGTCCTGTATTAAGCAGTAACATGTCTTTAGAAGTGCCTATACTCCCTTAAAGAACGGCCGCCGAATACAGGTTTTGTAGTATACTTTATTTCACGGAAATGGTTGGTAATTGATCCGTATACAGTATCGCATTCTATTTCCTTGGTATCCATCGTTCTCACGGCATCATGCGATGCAGCAAAATCCCATAAATACATGAACGAGCATACATTTGGGAAAGGGCTTGCTTTAAAGTTATATACATATTAGATAGGTGACTGCTTAATCAAGGTGAACGCAATACTGAATAGCAGATTGATCTCTTTAATAGTGTTTCTTCTTAATCTTACTTCAATCATGACGAAACCATGCCTTCTTTTAACCTTGTCAGTTCCTTACCCCGATTACAAGGGTTACTTGCAAACAGTTTGAATCCTAATCAGACGCCGCGTAACGCGGCGTCTGATCAGGATCCAAACTGTTTGACATTCTTCATTTCAATGTTTCGTAGTACAAAATACCTAAAATTTAGATATGAGAAATCAAAGCTGACGGTAAATGCTTAACACTGATGTCGCAATGGCAGTGGAGGGCTTACGGATGTTATAACAGCGGCATTTTCACTCTTCAGTCAAATCTATTTCAAGTTGTTTTATCTCTGAAGAAGCACGACGGAACTCTACACACATGCGACAACTTTACCCTTTCATGATCAAATTTATCATGAGGTTTTTAGTTTTTTGTTATCCTTTCACCGTCATATTGTCGCCTGCTTCAATATTGTTGCCTGTTGCTTACCCCTTCCACTCTCAATAACGCCTAAATACGCGTTTGCAAACAGTTTGAATCCTAGTCAGACGCCACATAACGCGGCGTCTGGTCATGATCCATACTGTTTGAAACACGTATCGATATGTTTTAAGTCATGCTACATTGCATCTTACTTTGAAACGATCTTGCAAACAACCAGATATAAGCAGACGACAATGAAACGGTGAAGGGGTAAAACGCTCACGAAAGATTTGGCAATTAAAGGGTTAACTACATGTTTTGGCTGTGATTCTGTCCATTGCGTTGATAAATGCTGTTCTATGTCCTCAGGATATGCATTCTCCGACAAGGTGCCAAACAGTTTCTCATTTGAAGTAAACTCACTGGCAAGTCCACATGCATGATAATTATTGCAGAATAAACACACTAACAACACCCTAGCTCATATATATTCGTTACTTTTCCACTTTATTCTCGTCACTGGGCATAACTTGTGGCCTTTAGGAGGCAACAACGATGTAGTTCGAGATCTAAACTCTGTCAATTCCAATTCCGAATTACTGAGGTAACCGTTCGTGTCGAGGACAGAATTACCGTCCCTGTCGTCAAGAGAGTATGTACTTCCGTCCTGACTAAGGTCAGAGTTTGAACTTGTAGTCTCGTACAGGCAACGTAGCTGGACGATCTTTGAGCGTAGATTTAGAAATTGCCGCATTAATAGTTTGTCTTGTTCTTTCATAATTACCTGAAATACAGAAAAAACGTCATAGTTATTCTGATACATTGTATTACAAATATGATCGGTATTAAAACAATATCGAGAGATATCACTGAATCTTAGTATATTAGATATTTTCCATCACTATTTCTACAACGTCTTCAGATGGAGTATATCTTTATAAATCTCCAAATACAGTAGAACCTCTCTATTACGACCACTAAAATGTGTCAAATATTAGTCGTTTCAGACAGGTGACTGCTTAGAGCAATGTGAAAGTGAAACAGAAAGCTCCTATAGGAGCTTTCTGTTTCACTTTTACATTGCTCTAAGCTGTCATCTGTCTTTTATGTCGTAATAGAGAGGTTCTACTGTAGTTCGTATACAATACAAATAGGACTGAATAGACTGTATAATACAAGAATGGCCCGGTATAGCTGAGAGGTTAGAGTACAGTGCTTGCTTCCTTCAATGGCCCTCCGAACAACGGGTACCTCCTTACAACAATGCTTGCCTCAGTTCCCAAAACAAGACATGTATAGCTATCGCTTTCACTGTTTTAATATCGTCTGCTTAATTTGATTATCGTCTTCTGTCTTTTCTCATTAATAGAAACAAATAATGACGAGTGACAAACAGATTGAATCCAGATCAGACGCCGTGTTTACGCGGCGTCTGATCTGGATTCAATCTGTTTGCAAATGTTACCCAATTCTCCCTATAACAACTCCCTCCGAACAACACACGCATTCTTTATCTCCCAATGAGTGTTTTTTTTTAGAGAGGGGACACTGTATATATATAGTTGTATTAAACAGAACAGAACAACTTTTATTTTGAAAGAGAATGCATTCGTAATTATGTTTTGCCCTCCCAGCACGCGTTCGAATCCCGACCCGTTGCTCATTTGTTTCTCTAATATAAATCTCTTTCGTAACCTATTGTTTACGTGTTTTAGGCGCATGACACCCATTCACAGACTATGTTTTTGGACCAAATCTGGTTTCAATCTCTTTAACATTACGTTTCATTTAAATTAACTTTCCGCTTATTTCACGGCAATAACTCTAGTAATGTTTTGTCGGTCTCTGGTCACGAATTTAATGTTACATATTAGTTGAAGCAAGCTCTGTATAATGAAAGTGACAGCGCCAACGAGACGACATATGCTAGGACTAATTACACGTCCTGTCACTTCAGAAATAAACACGGGACCTTTACTGGTTTCAAATATCTAATACAGGTTGTTAACCTGGTTACACGAGCGTAATTATTTTTACCCACTAATTATATGTACAGTGGAGAAAACGTTATTCTTTCCCGTTGAAACGCAAACGAAACGCAAACGCAAATCGTTAAAATGTAGGAAATTACCATTATGTAACATTTCTAATTATTGCTTTTTTATCTGAGTGACAAACAGCTTGGAGCCTGATCAGACGCCAGGTTACCCGGCGTCTGATCTGGCTCCAAACTGTTTGCAATGCAAATAATAGTTTTAGCGTAAACGCGTTTAATGGGAAAGAATATCGTTCTCTCCACTGTACAATAAAACCTGTATCAACTCTTGGCATGCTTAAGTTATATTGTCGTCTGCTACTTTTCCAAAAATAATACTTTCAAAGTATCTTTATAAAATAGGGTCAGAGTGTCAAACAATTTGGATCCTGCTGGATCTAATGGTTTCCAAAGCTAATCACGATTGCATCGATATAGCATGCAAAAATTTAACGATCGCTCAACTATGAATTGAGAGAGTCTACAATTTGAAGTTATAGTTTAATGCAGGACAGAAGTAACAAAGAAAGCTCACGTAGAAGCTTTCGTCATAGCTTTTATCCTGCATTTAGCAAATAACCCGTCTTAGATATAAATATCTTCTTGAGTGGCCGCCGCATACGGTTATATTTTATAATTATCCCTAATCCCAAAAGCCCATCTCCGTTGAAAGAATATCCTCTGTTTAACATTGAGATATACACTAATTATTACTTACGAAATTCAAGCAGTTTGACTGGTGAAATACGAGTACCAAATAGTTTGGATTCGTCTCATTTGGATCCAAACTGATTTCAAACGCAGTTGGAGGGTTTTAAAGAAATTTGAGGATTATACTCCGCATAGTTTGACCTAAATTGTATCTCGAATATCTGTGCAATTTTATTCTAAGTTTAAACACTAATTAGAGTGTAGTTTCTATAATGTAGAGAAAAATGTCGGTGAGTTATATTACCCATGCATAGCCTGCTAAGTTATTGTTATCTTTAAAATGTCGTCTGCAATAAATTATTGTTTATTTCCTACGAATAGTTTAGATCCTGATCAGAGTAACCCTGAGTCTGATCTCGGCGGGATCTAAACAGTTTGTGGAGTAAAGACAAATTGGACTTATCATAATAAGGATTACATTGTAGTGGTTTAACCATTTCATAATAAAATCTGCTTCAATATGGTGTCTGCAATATCGTTTCAAAGTTAGAATTAAGGCAGTATAACTGACGTAATTTCAAAACAGGTGACGAACAGTTTTGATCCTGATCAGGCGCCGCGATAAGTTTTTTAACACAAATGTGTTTTTTAGGAAAGGAAAACGTCTTCTCCAATGTATGTAGTCTGTAGTAGGCAATGTCTGGCTAGATAAATGCATTGCCTGAGTCATTAATTAAGCGTTCGTCTATCTAAAAAAACCTTTTACATATACTTTTATATAGAGGTTTGACTGTATTAAATTATCAATCAATTGCACTTTGAGATGACAATCTGGGTGATATGAGTTTTTCCCATTACATTATTTAGATAAACATAATGACCCATAAATCGTTATCAAACTATTATTTATATTTGCATATCATGAGATAGAACAGAGCATGCGGTCGTAATTTATCATGAAAAAAGACCAACATTTATATGATAGTAATAGTGTACCTATTTATCGTGCATAGTGCTAGTTTACGTCATAAATTACATCTAAAATTTAGTGTAGGGATCGGTATTGCCAGAAATTTTGTACTGCAATATATTGCAATATTCTATCACTGTTTTGCAATATGAATCGCAATAATACTGCGTGTTATAAAAGTGAACTAAAGCGATGCATCTGGGGCGAATGCGTTCACACTCAGACAAAGTTATAATAGATTTTTCTAAAAATTAGGAAATAGTTTCTAAAATGATCGACACTTTTTTTGGAACCTCAGAATGGTATTGTATTGTTTCCAGAATGAATTGCAATATATTGGAAACCCGGTTTTGTTGCACATCCCTAGTTTATTGTATGTGTTTATATAACGCATTATGTAAAATAAGTACTCGTGATGTGCATGATAAATTGAAACCGAAAATGTAGAAGATATTTAGATCGCTGGCTCAAATAATTAGAACAAGCAAAATAAGCTCGGCAACGATCCAATACCCTTCGAAACCCTTACAAATTGATCGCCTAATGCAGAACAAAAGTAGTTAGGAAAGCCCCTCTACTTTCTGCACTACATTCGTTCTACATGAAGACGCCATTTGTATTTTGATTTCTTCATACAGCGCTCCCTCTCTACAACGACACCCAATGGGAGACAAAAAGTGAGTGCTTTGTTCTGAGGGAGTCGTTACTAGACCTATATTGGGAGGGACATTGAATATAGTTACAAACAGCTTGAATCCAGACCAGATGCCGCCTAACGCCTAAGATTTCCGAATTTTTTTAAATTTTCAATCGCGATTACTTAAACAGTTTGAAGGTAAAGCAGAATACACCTTAAGGCGCATTCTGCTATACTTCCATTACCCAACCTGCTTTAGGCTACCATCTGCTAGGATAAAAATCCGAACATTTCGGAAACATCCGGAGAAATTACAGCCCTGTTCTGTTATTTCAATATCAAAATGATCAGATCAAAGGCGTTTTATTGTGTATCAGTATTCCGACCGTTATCTTCAAGCTGATAAAACTAAAATATACAAGCTAAATCCAGGTCAAGCATTTCGTAGACATGACCAAATAAAATAAAGGTCCCCGGTCTGAATTGATTAAATCTCGTACAAAACACCTAACCAGACATTGACGACCTCTTTAGATTGTAATCTACTTATAGGAGCAGCAGGGGCCTATACATCTTAAGTCATGTACTGACATTTCAGTATTGTAGGAGCTGTGATAAATTATTTGTACGGGAATCGGCTATGACATTTCATGCCACCCGAGATACTTCGGTCTACTTCCGTGTCGCGACAGCCGGGGTATGCCGATTCATCTGCAATATTCACTTAGCTATTATGAAACACGTGTCTGATAAATTTTGATTATTTGATCACAATGTAGCTAATGAGTTTTATAAATGAAAAAATCGGTCACGGTACTCATAGTGTTTAGGTATTGCAAAAACGTGTAGCTGCCACACGAAGCATAAGCATTTGAAGTCTAATCTGGGTCAGTTATGTTTGCAGCTTCAATGTTCATGCTCTACTTTCATCTTGCTGTACATAAGCTGTAATTTGCTACAAACAAAGTGGGATATGGCTAATTTTCAGATTTGGCTATGAGGGAAAGGGTTAAGTTGATCATACCGGGTCAGTATTATTCTGACCCGGTATGATCAACTTAACCTATAGGTGTTTGTTTTAACTGCAAATGCATACGTGAAAGTACCAGTACGATGCACAGCGCTTCCTACAGTACAGTTCATTCTATAGTGCTTTCTAAGTGATTTCTAAGTAAACTGAACTGTTTTCCAAATTGATCATGTATGTCTGTTTTGTATGGTATGCTTGTATGTTATTTAACGAGATACCTGATTGTGTACAAGTTGAATAAAGTATGTTCTGTTCTGTTCAATATGTGTTTCTTTAACCAGGTCTACAGAGGATTGTTAATATTTACAACTTTATCTTAAATCAGTAATTGGTCAACAAAGTCACACGGTACAGAAACAAGCTTATCCTATTGCGATGTCAAAACGATAACTAGTCTATACTATCTCCAAATATGCCACTGCCGCCGGTGTCAAATGATGTAGTTCGTGATATATCACTGTTTGCAATCGAATAAATAAACGTATACATTGAAACATAACCATAGGCCTATCATCAAAATGAAGTAATCCCTTAACCCATTGCACCATAGCCTGATTATAGTTATGAAAACAGGTGACCACTTATAACAGGTTGAAAGTAAAGTAGAACGTGCCTTAAACTCTGCAGTCCTTTCAGTTTGTTTTAAGCTAACATTTGCTGTGAGAAAGAAAATGTTTCTGATTGGGTATATTAATGACTGAAGAATGTACCAAACAACGATTCTCCCCTTACAACAACGATTGCCGCTGTTCCTCAAACAAGAAAAAATTGTTCCACCTTTTCACGACTGCAACATCGTCTGCTTTAAATTGTCGCCTGCTGTTTTTCTCGAATTTATATTATTGGACATTTTGACACAAAAACATTATGACGAGTGACAAAAAGTATGAATTCAGATCAGACGTCGCGTGACACCGCGTCTGATCTGGATTCAAGCTGTTTGCAAATGTAAGCCAATTTCCTTCCCTATAACAACTCCCTCCGAACAACGTACATTAATCTTTGTCTCCCATTGGGTGTTGTTGTAGAGAGGGAGCGCTATATATACTATTAACCCTGTTACCGCCATAGGCATCTAAAGTCGACTTTACAAACAGTTTGGATCCAGACTAGTGACGTTCCAGTACAACGGGGCGTTCAACTGATCAGGACCCAAACTGCTTGGCACTCGAATCAATATTTATACAGTCAAAATTTCATAAAATTTGAATGTTGCATAAAATCGAAAAGGACAAATGTTAACAGTCAATAACACTATTGCCAACCGAAGGATTAAAACTAACAATTAAAGTTAGTGATGAAAAGGGTTATTAAAACAAAAATTCATGTTTTCAAAAGTTTTACTCGTATTTGATTCAATCGTGTAAATGCATTAAAATTTCACTAAACTGTATTAAAAGTTAACTTTGAAGTAAATTGACTAACTTTATATCGTAATGAGTGTCAAACAATTTGGATCCTGTTAAGGCGCCGCGTTAACCATTACTCTTTGGGTAAGCAAGCTATTAATATAAGATTAACTGTTTATGTAAAGAATTTCGATATTTTTGTAAGTTAGGTCACTGATGTGTTTTTATTCATCAGCACGTCCCATCCCCCACGACCCGTGTCATCTGGCGATAGTTTGACTTCAAATAAATAGGTCAATTACCATTTCAAAGTCAAAGTAGTAAGTCACAGGCATTGGTGGATCTACTAGATATAGTTTCACAAACAACATTAGGCCTACACCCGAACCGTTTATTTATTTCTATGAGCCATGACAAGGCACACATATGGAGAATACGTTATTCCTTCCCAATATAACCCATGTATCCCTTTTATAAATTTCACTCATAACGATGTTACTTAAACCATTCGTTGTTGTGACGTCATCACTTTTAAACAATTGTCGTCTGCTTCTTATTTCTCAAATTTTAAATTTTTAGGTATTTCATTTTAAGAAATATTGAAATGAGTGGCAATCAGTTTGGACCTTGATCAGACGCCGCGTTAGGCGGCGTCTGATCAGGATCCAAAGTGCTTGCAAATGACGATTATACTCAGTTTACATAAGGCAGTGAAGGGTTTAATACTTTCACAGACGAAATAACGTCTGCTTAAACGTGTCTTCTGCAATCTTATGCAAAATTCAACAGCAGAGGAACTTGGTGTCTGGTCAGATTATTGTTTTCAGAGGTTAATACATTATTAACAATAAGCGAACTAATCATGTCACTAGATGTGGCCATTTTCTATCATTCTGTTATTGCGTCAGTGTTAATTTTCATTTAAACTTGAAAATTTAACTAAGACGAACTCTGTGAACAGTGAATGCCGTGATATATTTCATAACAGTGTCCGACTTTCTCGAGAGGTGATGTGATCTAGGTCTATACAGTTTACAATGCCAATAACGTGTATTTGTGTTGCATTCCTTTTCATCCTACTGAACGACACACATGTGTGTACACGTTTAGATATACGATTTTAATATGGCCTCTAGCTCCCTCTCCCATCCGACACCACATCCAGATCAGCACCTGACTGGTACCACACAGTGAAGGTACTCAACTTGAAGATAACTGTATGTAGAGGCTTAATGTATCATTGAAAATTTATATTACCATAAATTCATTAACTTTAAGGACCCTTCGTCCAGTAGCCCATAACTCTACCTTGTCGTATCACCGTTGTAAACAACAGCGGTAGCTTCAGACTGCTTTCAGTAATAAGGAAAATGCTCGTATATATTTGTTGAACCTTGATTACTTTAACTCGCTTAATTTACCCTATGAATCTAGTCACGTATATACACACCCTTTGCAATCAGTGTACATGTGAAAAGTACACTTGTCCTATGAAAACAATGAAGACCAATATCAGATGGTCCCTGAAGGAGCCCTCTGGTCAGGGTCAGCACTGTTTGTCATATTACAATACATTACGTAAATAGTAAAAGGGGCATGACTAAATTTGAAACTGGAACTGCTTATTTGAAGAGTCAGTATTAGAGAGGAAATGGTTAAACAGGGCTCCAGATAAGAGGGGTATTTAAAAAAAACTAAAATCTTTATTTCTGCTTTAAACCCTATGGTGTCACTACTCGTTAGAATCGTCTCAAAGAGACGATTCTAATGAGTAGTAACACCATAGGGTTTTATGCTAAAATAAGTGAAAAAATGTTGAATAAGTGCAGTTTACTCCCTCTTATATGGAGCCCTGGTTAAATCGATCTTCTCAGTATTTCTTTAGTTGAAACTCGATATCTCTAGTTCGCGTTAGTCGAACATTCACGTTTTACTTCTCATAAGACACACAACGAAGGGTAAATTCCACTGACTATACGAATGGCTTTTAATGGAGAATTTAAGAAGTTGTGTTTGAAACCTTTTTTTCTGACTGCCTATAATCTGGAATCTAGAAACATTGAACCTAATTGCCTATGCTTCTGTATAATTATAATCTATATATATTTTAATTCATTCAGCCCCATGATCACATGTAAAACCATGGCCTGGGAGAAGTAAATGAATTTTAAATTGAATTTGAATGTAGGGTTAATGAAAACACTAAATAACGCACGTACAAAGGGATCATTATCAATTATGGTAGCTAGCCTAGACGAAGCTTTATTAAATACGTAAACATGTACTAGCCAATGGTGCAGACTCCGATATCCTTTCCACGCCCATAACGTATTAAAACGTTTTGACGATTATGGCACATTTTGGCTTCCGTAGAATGAATTTAGTTATGATTCGCACATCACGTTGGAAGACTTTTCTGAAATGCCAGGTTCGGCTCTTCCTATTTCTAGAATATCAATGGTCTCCTGCAAAATGTGACACTTTCAGGCAGCATCGAAAATGGATCCAGACACAAATTTGCAAGATTGGAAAAATGCGAATGCCAGAGGGGCCGAAACGGTCCATCTTTCTACTTTCGGTTTAAAATGTACGCGACCTTTTTGTCAAAACCCGTTATAAAAGCACTCATGCTGGAATTCAGTAACACTGACATGTCAACACAAAGCTCACAAAGCTCCACAAAGATCCTATTTTTTTTTCTTTTTAAGTCGTTTGGGTATTGCGTGAACGCGATTTAAATATAGCGCTTCTAAACATAGATTGTCACTTTCGGTTTCGTGTTGACACGTCAGAGTAGTTTTGAGACATCAGAGTGTAGTGTTTATTCAGAAAATGAGCTCAAAACTAGTCCGGTAGTGTCTGTGTTATGTGTACAAAATCGGTCAGGCTTGCTAAGGATATATCAATATAGTTTAAAAGCCAACAGTGTAAACCCTGATGAGACACCGCAATTGCGGTGTCTCATCTGGGTCTACACTTTTTGCTAATGCTCATTTTTGGGTTTGCTATACCATTATCGTTGGTTAATTTCTCAGCGTGCTGTTATCGAAAAGCCTTCCAACCTACGTTATCTGTATTGTCATCACTGTTTACACAAATCAAGCGGCTCTTCCATGAACTATGCGATTTTGATTTTGATATATGATATTTATGTATACATTTATCTTAAACGTTTCATTTGATGGGCTGTAATAAACGGCCTTATCTGAACAACAATTTTTATGAGTGATATTAGTGATAGCAGCTTAGCCATGTTATAACGATGTTTTCACATACGTCGTTCTTGTTTGTTTGTTTTGTTTGTTAATGCCCGTTTATGCTATCTATGGGCTAATTGGACGCCCCAGAGAGAGGGGGCGGATATAGAGAACCCGGGCGCGATGCCTTACTCTTATTATCGAAAGAGTTCTCTGGTTCTTTTATATGCTACGTGTAAAGCACTCATACATCGGACCTCGGTTTATAGACTTGGTCGTTCTTGATCAAAGTACTGTCAAGATAATCTTAAATACAGCAAAGTCTTGATTTCTGCAATGCAGTTTAACAGAAAGTTCCGGTTTCCAATTAAGTAAAGTCCTTTTTTGACTATTTGGGTTTTCTTTTGCAATAAACATGTACATTGTATTGCAAAACAACAAATAGGGTTAAATGTGTTAAAGTTGATACGTAACTTTGCTGAACTTGGCTTTAATTTTTGAAGTTTGGGTTTGATTAAGTTTAGCCTTTCCCCTTTATAATTTGAACACTCGTACACGAGCTCTTTCCCCATATTAGTATCATTTGCTATTGACCCTTTACCTTATAAAAGCGCCTTTTAGAGCAGTCCGTTTAATCCTACGCGGAAGAAAATAATTCCAATATATACAGTCATGGATATGTATCAGAAGGCATATTTTCTTAATTCTAGCAAGTGGTAGCTTAAAGCAGGCTGAAAGTAAAGCAGAATGCGCCTTAGGGCGCATTCTACTTTACTTTCAACCTGCTATAAGTTGTCACATATTTTCAAAACTAGAAACAGGTTACGGGGTAAAGGGTAAATCCCTTTTATGATCAAGTTATTCGGGAGATTTTTACCCATTGACCGCTTTATTGTCGCCTGTTTCATTATTGTTGTCTGCAAGAAACGTTTCAAAGTTATATTTAAGGTTGTATGACTTAATAAGTATCGATAAGAGTGTCGAACAGTTTGGGTCCAAAACTGTTTGCAAACGCGCTTTTACCCTTTACCCAATAGCCCGTTTATAACATTAAATATAGGTGATCACTTAAAGCAAGTTGAAAGTAAAGCAGAATGTGCCTTAAGGCACATTATGCTTTACTTTCAGCCTGCTTTAAACTACCATCTGCTAGGCTATATAAAATATTTGTTATAGTAATTGTTCATGAGGGTATAAACGGGAACTATGTTCCTCAGCGGAGGAATAAATTAGATACGCTAAAAGTCGCTTTTATGGGGTAAAGGGTTAAAACGTCATTGAGAGTGAAAGGGTTAAACTAATGTCTGTACTGTTTGTTTTTTCTTATTCAATTCAAAAAATTTGACAGAGTGCACACTGATACCTATGTCAAAAAGTGTCGGTTATCAGCCCGCGTAAGTCTGATTTCAACTAATTCTAATCAAATTCAGCAATCTCTTTCAACCGTTTGCACTCAAAATATGACCTGCAAATCATAATATGCAATTGTAAGTAAAACTCAAAATTTTGATGTTTTGAATAGAAAATTTTGTTAGGAGTGTCAAACAAATTTGATTATGATCAGAAACCGCATTACGCGGCGTCTGGTCTTGATCCAAACATTTTGCAATGTTACTCTTGGTTTTAAAATCCACTTAGTGCAGGACTACATTAATGTAGACCTGAAACACCTTTAGGAGATTTTTATATTGCTTTCATTCTACATTAAGTTCAGTCCTAAAGACATAAATATAACATTTTGAATAGTCGCCTAATTTAAGTTTAACTACAATGAAACTTCTCTATTACGACCACTAATTGATTTCATAAAAAAAGGATGACAGCTTAAAGTAAGGTGAACGTAAAACACAAAGCTCCTTAAGATGTTTTCTGTTTTAAGCTCATCTTGCTTTAAGCAATCGCCTGTCTTACAGTGGAGAATCTGTTATTCTTTCCCAATAAACACGTTTACGCTAAAACTATTATTTGCAGTGCAAACAGTTTGGAGCCAGATCAGACGCCGGGTAACCCGGCGTCTGATCAGGCTCCAAACTGTTTGCCACAAAGATAAACAAGAATTATCAGAATTGTCCAAAAGTTGTTCTTTTCTACGTTTTAGTGCTTTGCGTTTGCGTACGTTGCGTTTAAACGGGAAAGAATAACATATTCACATGCTAATTAATACAATTTAGTGGTCGTAACAGGGAGGTTTTACCGATACTGTAAATAGATTATCAATTGCAAGAAATCCCTCACAACAAACTATCAGACTTATCTCTTTAAAGCAGGCCAATTTAGCTATTTAAAACACACATTATCAAAAGGAATTTCAAAAACCAGTTGAAACATATGCAAAACTGAAACTTTTGACACGTAGAATGTCTCGGGCATCTGATTAACGCTTAACTTGTCAGTCGCATATACACTGACATTTGCAAACCGTTTTGATACGGATCAGGTGCCGGATAAACCGATGTCAGTTCTGGGTCTAATCTGTTTGCCATTCGACTGAACATTTCTTTCGTTTACATGTAAAATTCATAAATATGTTTTATGTTTTTTGGTAGAAAATAATTAAATAAGATTTAGATTTAATATTTTGTGGCAGGATACGATTGAAACAAAACAAAGTTGAGTGCACCAAGTAATGAGAATTGTTACAGTGGAGAAAACGTTATTCTTTCCCAATAAACGCGTTTACGCTAAATCTGTTATTTCGAATGTAAACAGTTTAGAGCCAGATCAGACGCCGGGTAACCCGGCCTCTGATCAGGCTCCAAACTGTTTGCTGTTCAGGTTAAGCCCGACATCCAGACTTGTCAAAACGTTGTCATTTTCTTCATTTATTTGCAATGCGTTTGCGTTTCGTTTGCGTTTCAACGGGAAAGAATAACCTTTTCCACTGTAAGGAAATTGCTTAGATGACCGAAGTTCGTACTGATGAACCTTAAGACATGAAACCCCGACAGGCACATGTAACAAATACCATTGTTACACAATTAATGGTAATGGTTTAAAACTTTCAACTAAAATTTAATGTGAAGTCAAACTAATGAAGCCAACTTAAACGAAAGCTCGCTGATTATGGATCTAATACAGAAAGTTACTGTGGGGGTTTTCTACATTACATTTATTCTTCATTAAGAAGGCGTCCTTTTTAATTAACGGCATTTCTTTCGCAGTCGTTTGTTGCTAAAGATGTGATTATGATGTACGGATCAAAACCAATGTTAACCCACAGTTCAAAAGAGAGTGTATGAGCAATCATAAAGATCATATAAACTTCTTAGTACATAAAGAAACTATCTAAATGTGAAATGTCACATGTTTTGAAATTACCTCAATTATACTACCTTAAATCTAACTATGAAACGATATTACAGACAAAAATATTGAAGCAGACGACAATGAAACGGTTAAAGTATCACGATTAACTTAGCAGCGAAAGAGTTCTATGACCATTATGAACCCTTCCTGAAACAATTGGAACATTCATTCAAATTTCAAAATATATGTTATGAGATTCATATGTACTTCCACCCGAGACCAAATAAAAGTAACTCTCACCATTTCTTGTTTTATCCACTTCAAAGCTGTTGTTAAGTCTTTTTCCCGATCTTTGAGTTTCTTTCCGGCACAACTTGCCTCAATTTTCTCTTTTTCAGAGTCCGTACAGTTACCCACGTGCTGAGTAAACCTTTGAGGTAATATAACATGATTTTGTAACTGGGGTTTGTTGTCCAAAATTTCCCCGATGAAGGCCTCTTGAAGGCATTCTGGGATTGCTTCAATTGTTTCCTCACCATCAACGGTGATGCTGATCTCGACGTCACATTTAGCACTGGACTTCATATCCGAAAAGTCACGAATATGAACGGAATGAATTGACGATGATTCACGAAGCCCGCCGATTGTTATAACGTTGCTGTTGCTAGGTCACGGAAAAGTCAAAAGATGACATCCATTTTAACGTCTGGAATGCGTTGTAATCACATTTCCTGAAAAACAAAACATTACATCGAAAGATGTCCAAAATAGTTATATATGAGACGATCACGTTTTTCAAACAGTTTGGAGCCATATCAGACGACGGGTAACCCGGCGTCTGATATGGCTCCAAACTGTTTGCCCCTCAGATTACAATGATAAACCAAAACTTTCAAAATAATCTGATTACCTCAATTTATTTGCATTGTGTTTATTTCAGTTCTCGTTTAAACGGGAAAGAATAACGTTAAGCAGACAGACGAATTTGTCATACATTGTAAATCGGCATACATCCAAAACTTTAAACATAGTTATCCATTATTTTGCCTTGAATTGTATGATTTAGTATTGTCCTTTGTTAATTTTGTAAAAATGAGTAACATAATAATTGTCAAACAGTTTGGATACTGATCAGACACCGAGTCACTCGAGATCAGTATTCAAACTGTTTGATAATACATTGTACTGGTTTACTCGACGTAATGCAAGGATCGGGGTTTAAATCAAATACTACATGTAGCAGGTGTGAAATTGTCAAGTTTCACATAGAACATGTTTATATAATTTCAAGCTTTTTATGTCTAGGTCTGCTAAATGGTACAAGAAATCAGTATTACCATTGTGTATATCACTTTCAGTTATAATGTCTGCATAACACTCCATACGCAGTAATTAACGCATCCAATAAGCGAACTAGAAGAGCCAATTCCAACAATTTAGGACATAAGTGGGTTAAACGATGCTTATTAAGTATACAGTGGAAAGACGTTATTATTTCCCATTTAAACGCAAACGAACCGCAAACGCATTGTAATAAATGTGGAAAGATACAACTTATTGACAAATTCAAACTGTTTGCAAGTTAGAAATAATAGTTTTAGCATAAACGCGTTTATTGGGGGAAAGAATAACGTTTTCCAACTGTATAGGTATTAGATTTATATGTGACCCGGTCATGTAAACTCGGCAAGTTCAAACATAATCCATACTACTCGATCATCTAGTTGTTGGTACATGTAGTATTCTGCCTTTCTTCTATTTAACCCACAGGTACTTGACACATACTTTATTATCTATTAACCCCCCCCCCCCCTTTTTAAATTTTTTTTTTTTTTTTATTATACTTCTATTATAGATACAAGGTAAACAGCGCAATTCAACACCTAGTCTTTACTATCGACTTAAGCTTATGCTAAAATAGACTCGATCGCCGATATTCTCTTGCGGTACCCTCGGGAAATGATTAATTTATCAATATCTACTTTTTATTTCATCAAATTCCGTCAAATAACGCCACAGTATGTGAATTATAACGAAAATAAGCATAAAAAAGTTTTCTGTCGTTCTCTTGGTACATAGCAACGAATGTACATGTAGGGGTGATCTGTTATTTGTCCACAATAAACGGCCTATGCCACTGGAACTTTCACCAAATATTATAAATCATCTTTAAATGAAATATTATCAGTTTTATATAATTTACATAGAATGCAAAATTAAAAGAAACTTTACCAATGAGATCGCTCCGTTCATTCAATTCATTCCGGTATTCAAAATGGCATTCACAATGAAATGAGTCTTTCACTTGTCAATTTCATGCCAAATTACATGTATATTTCATATAGCTGATAGTGAAGAGGGTCATGTTCCGACACAAACGCGTTTGCTCTAATGAAATTAGGTGAAAGTTCCAGCCGTAAAGGCCGTTAAATGTGCAAACCGACTAGATTACCCCTTATTTTGGGCAATAAATTCTGTACCAAGAGAACGACAGAAAACTTTTTTATGCTTATTTTCGTTATAATTCACGTACTGTGGCGTTATTTGACGGAATTTGATGAAATAAAAAGTAGATATTGATAAATTAATCCTTTCCCGAGGATACCACAAGAGAATATCGGCGATCGAGTCTATTTTAGCATCAGTTTAAGTGGATAGTAAAGACTAGGTGTCGAATTGCGCTGTTTACCTTGTATCTATAATAGAAGTATAGTAAAAAAATAATTTTTTTTTTAAGGGGAGGGGGGGGGGGGGGGGGGGGTGTTAATAGATAATAAAGTATGTGTCAAGTACCTGTGATTTAACCCCTTACGGCGAGATAGGCGACTTAAGTCGTCTTTACAAATAGTTTGGGTGCAGATCAGAATCTGACCTGAATCAAAACAGTTTGACACTCGGGGTAAGGCAGTGAAAGGGTATGCCCAAATGCTTAAGAAATAGAGACTTGAGAAAATTCGAAGGATCATTGATATAAGCAGGTGGTATTATGTTTGTAGATGAGTTAAAATAGGTTAAAGTACCTTGAAGTGGGAGTACTGTTTGTAAATCTATCATGTTTTAAACAATCGCTTACCGATTAGTTAGTTAAGTCTATGGATTACACAGATTAACCTTTGCCTCTCCTGAGCAGATTTACAGGGCTACCATAAGTTACTAATACAAATCCTAACATTTCCCAATTTTCAGGCGATATTTAACATAATTATGCAAACAGTTTGGATCCAGATCAGACGCCGCGTCACGCGGCGTCTGATTTGGATGTTAACTGTTCAAAATCAATGTTTCCTAAGTAAAACGCGTACACAATATGAAGTTTTAAAAGAGAGAGCAAAACTCCGATGATTTAGGGAAAAATCCGTAGGTCTGGAGAAATTAAGAAAAATCCGAAGATTACGGAAAACCCGGAGAAATGGCAGCCCTGCATTTGGTCCTAATCCTTCGCCTGCTAGTCGTCATTTTACCACGAATCATGGTGGCGTCTGATCAGAATCCAAACTGCTTGACACTCGTATCAATATTTCTAATGTCACATTACCCTTAATCAAATTTTTAACGATATTGCATGCGACAATACTGAAGCAGACTACTATAGAGCGGTTAAGGGGTACAACATGACGATTAATTTGGCGCCGAAAGGGTTAAAATAAAATGGCTTTAAAATTAAAATTAAAAAATACAATTGCAGACGAATTTAAACAGACATTATAGCGGACCAGGGATTATATCCACTTCACCAGCATGTTGTTGTCTGCTTATAAAATATTGTCTGTTTTTATTTCTCAAAATAAGAGTTTATGTAATGTTTTTGTATACAAGATATAATGTGTATAAAACAGTAGTACGGATACTGATCAGACGTCGAGTTACTTGGAATCTGATCCGGATCCAACCCGTGGCAAATGCAAGCGTTTTTGGTTAAAAACAAGTACGGGATTAAGAGTTGGATACACAATGACTGATATGAAAAATTATTCATTGATTAATCATTGATTGAACAAAAGACATGCCGCATTTAATACTGACTATTTAGGTCACGATCTGGCCGAGATTTGGATTCGTTAACATTTCCCAAGACTTGAGATTCAAGCATAAATATTATTCTCCAATCTTGGAGTCTTACAGAGATAATTGTAGATTCTCAAAACTGAGGTGACATTGTTGGCTTCAGTGCCTAGTATTCATTTTTGACATAACATTATCTTTAGGCTTAACCATATCAAGAAATATGCCAGTTAGACACGGATGATCGAAACGCAACATCTTAATCGATGTCACAGGTCAAGATCAAGGTCATGTGATCTTAGTTGCAATTCTTCGTCTATTATACATGTACAAATGTAGTCCATTATTGACCTAAACGCAGACACCAATGGGGAGTATGTGTGCCTGGATCATATTGGGATATGTACAGTGGAAATTACGTTATTCTTTCCCGTTTTAAAACGCAAACGCATTACAAATAAAATGTAGACAATGACACCTTTTTGACAATTTTGACAAATCTTTTATCCGGAGTGGCAAACAGATTGGAGTCTGGTCTGGCTCCAAACTGAGTGCAATGAACTTGATAGTTTTAGCGTAAACGCGTTTATTGGGAAAGAATAACGTCTACTCAACTGTATATCTTAGATGAATATAAATATGTATTTATTTTCTACCACATGCTGTATATATGACGATATACCGTGTGCAAGTCCATAAAATATATCCCATTGTCTAGTTACACATTCTAATATTGATGTTATTATTTATTATTATGGATCAGCACTGTCTGGAATGATATGCCAAGACTAGACAGAGAAGCATGTACTTTTCGAAAGACGGAGACAGCTGTTTTAAGGCGAGTTGACCCAATATCCTGTAAATAGGTGTACACCTTTTTCTCCTTTAATTTATTCGTCAACTGAAGAAAAAAGTTTGACCTTATACAGTCATGAAGAAGTACCATAAACAAAATGTTTGCTTAAGTACAGTTGAACTTCGATATCTCGAACTCGGATAGATCGAACATACTCGTATTTCAAAGTTAAAACGTGGCTAAGCCACGTTTTAACTTTGAAACACGGGTATGTTCGACTGAACCGAGCATGAACTAATTTCATCCATGTGTCGAAAAATCGGATAGTTCGAAATTAAGCGAGTTCGAGATATTGAAGTTCGTCTGTACGTGAAAATAATACATTAGATGATACGTCGGTTCACATAAATGTACATGACAACAAGATGATAACCAATTTAAAATAAATTAGCCTTCTTTAGGGTAGTCGTAACAGCGAGGTTGTTATGTGTGCAATAATGTCAGCAAATGTGTAATTAGAAACCTCATATGACACTCTAAGTGTTTAACATTTCTTTTTTAAATGAAATAAAATTTACGGTTGAAGAAAAACCCTTTAACACCGGCCATTTATCGACATGAAGTCAAACTTTGGATTTTAAATGAAATGATTATCAGATTAAGTTTCCACTAAACGATTTGTTTTAGAGCACGCCAGTCTCTGATTTTCACATAACCTTGGATTCTCACTTATATTAACCCTTCCCCATTGAAATACAGTCAAACTTGAGTCAAACGAAAATTCATTGTAGAAGGATGAACAACCCTGCCGAGTAAAGACCGACACGTGCTTTATACAGAATGAAAATAATAGAAAAAGATCCTAAAGGAGCTTTTGCATTATATTTATCCTGCATTAAGCAACTTTCTGCATCAAGAACTTTCTTGAACTATAATATGGACTGATCGTTTAAAACAAGTTTTACTGTCCCTCTGCTTCTTTTTAGGCTCACGTGGTTCGTTCGGTTTTCTCAGTTTGTCGCGTATTCTAGCAACCAATCACATATGTCAAATTACATGTACACTGCACTAATTACCCCTTATCCAGCTGAATTGTCGTCTGCTTAAATATATATATCGTCTGCGAAATAAGACAAAAAAATAATTTTGATCTTTTTTTTTTTAAACTTGAGAAAAAATATACATGTATGAGTGGCAAACAGCTTGGATCCAGATCAGACGCCGGGATCCAAACTGTTTGCAAATGTGAGCAAAGTCGCGCCTATCGCGATAAGGGTTAAAACCGTGCATGTTTATCACAACAAAACCTCAAGAGAAAAAAGGCTCAGATAAATGTCAAGCATTGTTTTTAAGTTTAATTTTTGTATATAAAATAGCAAATGACCTTTCTAAAGACTTCTGATTAAAAGTATAACTGACTGGCTGCTTTTTTAAAACATTACTTACTTCTTTTTATCAGTAAAATTGGTTCAATTTAAGAATTGTTTACATGGGCAAAAAGGAGAACCCACAATTGTATCCGACATAAACATGCGTAACCATTTCTACGCATAGGCGGCTAAAGTCGTCGGGGCAAACAGTTTTAATGCAGAAACGCTGCGTATTCTAACTTCTTCAGTGAAAAAGTCAAAGATTTGACCTTTGAATAAAACTGCAGACGACAAAGTTTAGCAGACAATAGTTAGTGTAGAAATTGTTAAAACGTGCGGTAAATTGGGTTCAATAAAGTCAAGACGAGGGCATTGCGACTACTGTAATGAATACTCATTGACGTTAAGTACAGATTGCAGCTTAAAACATGAAAGAAAGCAAAATAGAAAGTTCTTGACCCTTTCCCTTATAGAAGCGACTTTTAGCGCATTCATTTTATTCATCCGCTAAAGAAAATAGTTCCATTTTATACTGTCATGAATATGTACTATAAGAAATATTTTCTATATACTAGCAGATAGTAACTTAAAGTAGGCTGAACGTAAAGCAGAATGTGCCCTAGGGCACATTCTGCTTTACTTCCAGCCTGCTTTAATAGGTCACATATCTTAACTACTAGAAACAGGCTATGAGGTAAAGGGTTAAACTAGTTTTAAGAAAAGGCATGCATACAATGCTGAACCAAGAAAAGACATGCATGTTTCACTGTTTTGGTAATAAAAAAGGCTAACCTGTCTGCAAACATTCAATTTAATCGATACACGTTTTCTGATAAATTTACCCAGATCTATCCTGTAAAGATTCAAATTTATAGGTGCTTAAAGAGATGGTATACGTGAACGCCACTCCATCCCCCACTGCCATGATCTCATACTTTTTAGCCATGGTGTTCTTTAATTTCTTAAATGAAAATTAAGATACTTTGACTTAACCCTTTCAACCCTAGTCCCGCATATAGGCGTCCTTTTCAAACAGTATACATGTGAAAAGTGCACTTGTCCTATGCAAACAGTGAAGACCCTGATCAGAGGGCTCCTTGCGGAGCCCTCTGATCTGGGTCTTCACTGTTTGTCATAATGCCAAACATTGACAAAAACAACCCTTAAAAGTCAGAAATGGACTAGACTAAAATGGAAACTGGAATTGTCCCTTTAAAGTTTTAGGGAGGAAAGAGTTAAGAAATATTGAAATGAGTGTCAAACAGTTAGGATATACATGTAGATCTGTTCAAGAACAAAACTGTTGGCATATAACTAGTAGTGAAGCATTGAATGGGTTGATCTAAAAACTAGTAGAACAATACAAGTGGACAGTTTAACTTAACTAAGTGTACTACGCAAATTTCTGAAAGGATGTTCTGCAGGAGACGAACACTGAGAACTTTGGCGCCAAATGTTTAACTTGGTTCCAAGAGCATTAGGCTAAACCATTTGCCTGAAAATCGCGACCTAACTAGAAACGCTGCGTCTGATCTGGATTAAAGTTGTTTGACGCTTGAATTTCGGTTTTATAGGCTAAAGCTACATTTAAATTTAATTGAAACCAAAATGGCTGCCAATATTGTAGAGGACGAACCGCTAAACCATTTATGAGAGTGGAGAAAACGTAACGAGGCATAATGATCCGCTACTTACACAGCATAAAACAAATAAACTGACAAGTAATTAGTTTTGTTTAAATTCTAAAATGAGCAAATTGCAGTTTAACCTTTATACTGCTATAATGTCGGTTGTTGTTCTGTTTTCTTCATCAAAATCAATATATTTCATCTTTTGAAATATCGTTAATAGGAATTTTAAACAGTTTGAATTGCTATCGACGCTTGATCTGAAAACAAACTGTTTCCAAATGCCTGCTAATTTGTATTTTGCAGGATAAGAGTCAGCACAAGTTTTGATATTGCATGCATACGTAAATGCTCTGTTACAGTGGAGAATACGTTCTTTACCAATAAACGCGTTTACGTTAAAACGGTTATTTCCATTGCAAATAGTTTGGAGCCAGATCAGACGCCGGGTAACCCGGCGTCTGATCAGGCTCCAAACTGTTTGTCACCAAGATAAACATAAATAGTTTGACTTGTCGAAAAGTTGTCATTTTCTACGTTTTAGTGCTTTGCGTTTGCGTTTGCGTTTAAACGGGAAATAATGTTTTCTCCACTGTATACATCTATTAGCCCTGTTGGATTGGTTAAAAGATTATTTGAAAGTTCATAACCTGATTTAAGCGCCGACCTTTGACACAGAATGCTGTTCTTTAGATGAAGGAAAATGCTCACGTAAAACAGCGTTTCTTGGGAGAAAAGAGTTATGTTATGATGATAGTAAGGTAGAAAGCTTTTACGGTAACCCTTTGTTTTACTTTTGCTCTGGCTAACATTTGCAAACAGTTTGTATCCAGATCAGACGCCGCATAACTTGGCGTCTGATCTAGATCCACACTGTTTGTTACTCATATTCAACATTTCATCAGATAAATAAACCCAACTAATTATGATATTTTTTGCAGAGGATATATTTGTAACAGACAACAATTCAGCATGCAAAGGATTAACGTTTTTTATTTGAAGAAATGTTGAAAATGAGTGGCAAACAGTTTGAATCCAGATCAGACGCCGCATTACGCGGGGTCTGCTCTTGATCTTTACTGTTTGCAAATGTTAGCACGATAAGGGTTTAAACAGTAGCCTATGACCAGCAATGACATTTCAGTCAATATTATTCCTGCCAAAGGCTGGCTAACCATAATTATGTTTGTTTTGGTAATACATGTATGTTTCAAAACTGTCGTATGCATTAATTTTTCTGGATTAAATCTAATGTCCTTTCAAATGCAGAAGCCTTAATTTGATTGTTACATAGTTTTGGCACTTAGTAACTACATTTCTGATCAAGATGCAAACTCACGGACAAGTTGAGCTTTCTGACCAAGCAGCATTTTAGAAAATAGTATTATGATACAATGTAGTAAAGCTACAGCTTAAGGCTTTGATTATATCGATGTGCCACACAATAAAAAGATGAATTAAACATACGTTAAGTAAAACAAATATTCACACATTTCTATTTATTCAATAACCCTTTCCTCACGCGCTGTTTTTCAGCATGTTTGTCTTTCCTTTTGGCTGTTTTTCTTTTTGTCAATGTGTTCAGTAAACTATTATACAGTGGAGAATCTGTTATTCTTTCCCGTTTAAACGCAAACGTACGCAAACGCAAAGCGCTAAAACGTAGAAAAGTACAACTTTTGGACAATTCCGATATTTCATGTTTATCTTGGTGGCAAACAGTTTGGATCCTGATCAGACACCGGGTTACCCACTGTAGTGACACTCCAATAAAGCCAAAACTGATGATATTAAGGGTGTATCCAACCCATAAGCAATTTTTTCAAAGTATTAAACTTTTTTTCTATCATTGTGTTTTTGGAAGAGCTATTTATGATGAATGATAGATAGGAAATAAATAACACAAAACCAAATTATCATATTTGTTTTCATTTAAAATGGCTGTTTGAAAAGGACAAAATAAGAGGAAGTGGGTGGGGTAAATTTTACATGGCCGTAGAACCAACTGTTGTTCACCAAAATGTACACTTTTTCTTATTTTTTCATTAATCTTAAATAGCTCTTCAATACAAAACCATCATAGAGTGTTTTCATATACTTTGAAAATTTCCCAAACGCATGACATTGATACACCCTTAAATAAAGTGTGCAGCTTTATATCAATACATGTACACGGGGAACGAAATTGCAGAAAGCTACTGAATCAGCTTTCTGCATTACTTTCCGCATTATGTAAAGCAGCACTAAGTCTGTAAGGTTCTGCATTCTTTCGCTATTCATTCCCTGTCTTATCCAAGATTAAAATCGTAAAAGAAAGGACGACGGAAAGAAAGAATTGTCGAGAAAAAGAATTTAAAGTTTTGGTTAAATTGATTTTAGCATCGTAAATACTGCGTCTGATTAGGATTCAAACTGTTTCCAAATACATGTAACTATTGTATTCGGAGACAATGCAGCGAATGAGTTACGCAGTATAGATAGTAGATAGATTTACCATCTGAAGCCAATATATGATATTTCCTGGATATGTATTTCTACCATATGTCATATACCATACAGTCTTTATCTACCAGGAATTTACCATCTGCAATACTACATTATCTGCATGCGCTCGATCATAAAGCTCATCTCCTGTCTATACAAAAATAACCATGAAACGCGTATTGGACTTCAAATAGTCTTGGCATAAAACGGAAAATGCATTTCATGCGTTGAACATCTGGTCTAAACAATTCCAAAGAAAAAACCCCAAAATGTTTTCCATACTACAGTAATACTTGTATTCAACAAAACAGCCATACGCCTTCTCCAATAGAAGCTGTTGCTTGGTGCAGGTTAAAATAACACAGAAAGCTCCTACAGGAGTTTTCTGCAGTATTTGTGACCATGCATTTATAAAGCATTCACTCGTCTAAAAAAACATTCATGCTTCTTTAATGAGCGGTCGCTGAATCCATTGCTCCATAAATACGTCGTTAAATTTGTTCTTCCACTGAAGAAAACGGTTCAACTTTATACAGTATTGAATAAGGAAGAAATATTTCCTATATTCTAGTAGATGGTTACTTAAAGCAAGTTGAAAGTAAACCAGAACGCGCCTTAAGGCGCGCTCTGCTTTACTTTCTACTTGCTTTTAGATGTATCCTATCTTAAAACTAGAAACAGGCTATGGGATAAAGGCTTAATACATGTTTGACTAATACATGCATGACTGTATCGGTAATAAGAACTCGGAAAAAATGATGAATTGCACAACCGTACAAAGTGCTCGCCTCATTGCAAAAACTAGAGGAACGCTGAATAATGATTGTCTGTGGAGAATGTAGTCTGCTGGAATTCTTAATTTTGATTAAGATTCACTACTTTTGCAGATATACGACCAGAGAGTGACAAACAACCAGGATCCCGACCAGACGCCGCGTAACTCGGCGTCTGATCGGGATTGCATGTGTTTGTAAATGTGTTGTCAACTAGTTTTCTGTATTCTAAAGATTGGGAGTACACTTACACCGCCAAAACAAACTCATTCCGAATGTGTGTTGCTAACATCTGCAGTTTCTGCTTCCAAGGAGTTGTCCAATGACAACTGACCTTGACTGCAAGCACTGGTGACCTAGATCGACCGCAAAGTTAACTAACCATGCTATAAAACGTATTGTTAAAACGTAATAATCTTTCATATTTAGCTTTTGGATTCAGATCAGACGCCGAGTCACTATGAAACGCCGTCTATTTTCTACTAGATCTATGTATGATCCATTTTATGAACTACAGCATCTGGTGAAATCGTAAGCAGACGAGCTTACAACATATTTAGCAAACGGTATTTTAAATAGACGTTACTTTACCAGACGACCTCAATTTGAGCAGAAAAACTATTCAGCATGCGTCATTTTGAGCAGACGACATAATTTATCAGACGGACTTTTAAGCAGACGTCATTGTGAAAATATGCCCTTTTGAACAAAAGACGACAAATGTCTAGCAGATGATATTTTGAGCAGACGGTCTGTTTTTCAGACGTAATATTAAACAGGCGTCATTTTTAGCAGACGACATTTTCAGCGATCATTGGGTTGAGTACGCTCTCTCCTCTCGTGCGTGCGTTTTTGCCGGGAGTCAGACATTTACCCTTGATAACATCTAAATCTGTAGTCAATTGAGGGTGAGTTTTGTTGTTATTTGTTTTTGTGTCTTCCGAGGAAAAAGTTATTATTTGTTCTTGTCTTTTCATCTGACCCAATCCTCTTAAAGCGACTCGCAACCAGATGGTGCATTAAAAATAGTAATTTGTAAATATGTGTCAAACGCTTATATAAATGGTAAAGAATTAGTTTAGGATAAGAAATTCTGTTTAAAAAAAATGTATTTCAATAAAAAAAAATATTGGTCTCTGGTGGGATTCGAACCCGGGGCCCGCCATTGGCGGACAGAAGGCAAAATAGGGGAAACCGCTTAGACCAATGGACCACGGAACTATCCATTTATCTCCGATCGATTTAACGTATTTCAATGCGGTGCGATCGAAAGTGCATACAACTTCGTAATTCGGCTCGTGTTTATGTCTGAGCCCGTGTAGAGAAGCAACAACAACAACTATACCGTCTACTAGTCGGTATAGAAAAACGATGGAAAATATCTAAAAATCTAAGATTCGGTGACGATTCTTGAGACTTTTTTTGGACTGATCATCTTTTTTTAATGTCAGAAGCCAAATAATGCCACAAATTTGCATTTATTTGAGTATTTTATTTTATTTTGACAAGTACACCATCCGGTTGCGGGTCCCTTTAACGGAATATGATGCGTATTACCAATACCTTTATTCATTACCCTGATCAGCGCAACATGAGTCGCATTTACAAACACTCTGGATCCAGATTAGATGTCGAGTAACTCGGCGTCAGATCTGCATTCAAACTGTTTATTTAAATCTGAACAATTTGCAGACGATAACTTTTAAGCAGACGAGGTCTACAGGATACAGGTTAATTAACTACCTGCAGACAATAACGTAAACTTACTGCAGGCTGCAGTTAATGCATTGGTCCGTAATTGTATATGTAAACCCACTGCCTTTTAGACCCCGCGTGCAATAGTTATTTGCAAACAGTTGCGGGTCCTGATCAGACGCCGCGAAACGCGGCGTCTGATCAGGATCCAAACTGTATGACACTCATTACAATATTTAATATTTAAGTCAATTTACCTATATTCTAAATTTTAGAAATCGATACAGGTGGCGATTACTTTAAGAATATGACGTCAGGGCAATGGAGGGTTTAATACAGATTACTATATATGGTAAGCGACAACTCAAAAGGAGACGCATAGACATTCTTAGAGACAGAGTGCTGCTTTATGTTGAATCGACATGATATTGCAAGTCTGCCTAATTTTGTATTCAATTAAGTATTTGTTGCGTGTATTGTAGACCCCTCACTTTTTAAATTGATTTGCCTCTTACAGTGGAGAATCTGTTATTCTTTCCCCTTTAAACGCAAACGTACGCAAACGCAAAGCGCTAAATCGTAGAAAAGAACAACTTTTGGACAATTCTGACATTTCATGTTTATCGTGTGGCAAACAGTTTGGAGCCTGATCAGACGCCGGGTTACCCGGCGTCTGATCTGGCTCCAAACTGTTTGCACTGCAAATAATAGTTTTAGCGTAACGCGTTTATTGGGAAAGAATAACACATTCTCCACTGTAACAGATGTGATTCAACATACCGGTACACTGCTTTATTTATCAAGATAATATGACAAGATTAAAACTTTCTAAAATGCATCTACAGTTGAACATCAATCTCCATTCAGTCGTACTTACCCGTATTCCAAAGTTAAAACGTGACCTATTAGCCACTTTTCAATATGTGTTATTGACTAAAGCTAATTCGAGTTATATTACTTACCAGGGGCCCGTTTCATAAAACATCTTACGACAAATGTTGTCGTAAGTCAAATTATAAAACTCTCAATTATTATTTATTTCTCCATCTAATCCTGTCTTGTGATATCTTTTTGGAATCGTCTTGAAAAGACGATTCCAAAAAGATGTCACAAGACAGGATTCGATAGAGAAATCAGAGATTAAACGTATTTTAAAGTTTTGACTTACGACAACATTTGTCGTAAGAAGCTTTATGAAACGGGCCCCTGAACCTGATAGTAAATTTCAATTAAGTGCACCGTGTTTGCGTTTAAACCGGAAAGAATAACGTTTTCTCCACTGCAGCATTTGAAAAGACTCAATATAATTTCTTAACTGTTCAAAAGATGATCTATGCCTACATGTATTTATAGCAAACTATTTAAACCCAGATGAGAAACCGCATGTCACAGCATTTTATCTGGATCTACTTTTTTGTCAATGTTAATGTATTGTACAATGCCATTAGATCAAATTGTCTTAAACAAACCATTTATTGGCTAACTCTAGTAACTGTAGCAATACATCGCATTTTTCCAGATATTTGACTGAATTGTCTTGAACTTCTCACTCCTGGGTATACAGTTGCAATAGATCTACACCCTATTTATTCAACATTCACAAAATCGGACCTACATTGTTTGCTAATGTTTGTGTCAGTGACCTTAGAAACTCAATGGTCTTAACCTGCCAAAACCTTGGACCTCTGTTGGAGAACATTCCACTTATTCAACAATCACAAAAGTGTTGTCAATATGTAAATGAAGAAACATGATATAAACAATTTATCACACACTTTACAAATCTGACATAATGACAGCTAACCTTTGGTTACAGATTTGATTTAGATCAGGTTCCATTAAGACCACACTTCGCCTCACTTTTATTTTACTTTTCAAGTACAGTAAAACCTCTATATTACGACCATTAAATCGGAAGCTAATTGACTGTATTAAAGACAGGTGGCTGCTTAAAGCAAGGTGACAGTAAACAGAAAGCTCCTACAGGAGCTTTCTGTTTTACTGTCACCTTGCTTTAAGCAGTCACCTGTCGTAAATACCTTATAATTATTACAACTTAGTTGTCAGAATAGAGAGTCTTTACTGTAATCGTCCGAACTTAGATATGTGTCGTATTCGGAGAGGTATTCGATTTTCTTCACTTTAATTTCAACAAATCCATTTCACTTAAAGCTACATACCCATATTCCAATGGTAGTTCACATTATAATTTATATTATGAAATCAAATACGTTTTACTGATCGCAATAGAGAGATCTCACTGTATACAGCGAACCATTAAACACATCAAATTTTTCTCACCTCATTCGACCAAATACTCCATATATACACAAACCATGGAATAAAATAAATCCTGCACAGATCTTTATTTAATGTTTGTTATTACACCTGGCGTATGTCCCCAATACTACACATGGTCCTTATTCCTTTACGACATCTAGCGTTATGAATTAAACTATTTCACTGCCGAATTATCGCCTGCTTTAAAATTATCGTCTGCAATTTTATTCGAAATTCAATTTTTTAACGTTTTGACTGAAGAAATATTGCAACGAGTATCAAACAGTTTGTATCCTGATCAGACGCCGCGTTACGCGGCGTCTGATCTGGATCCAAACTGTTTGCAAATAAAGACAATTGCAGAATTGGCAGTGAAATAGTTAAATCTCTACCTCTCCCTATACTGCTCTATACATACTGAAGCTATTCTCGTTCAAGTTTCGTTTTACCCCAATCATCGGTACACCCACACGTTCTAGGTTATATACAGGACAAAACTGAGCTGGGCGATATTTTTACTTATAACCTTTACCTTGCTGCAATATCGTCTGCTTCAAAATCATTTAAATCCATTTTCAATATACATGAAAGGAGAACAATTTGCGGGTGCCAAACAGTTGGGATCCTGATCAGACGCGACGTCTAACATGCACTGGAGTCAAAATGTTTGTAAAAGATGCAATGTCGCGGCTGAATATAGTGCATGTAGAGTCACACTCTACAGGTCATATATTTATCAGCTTGTAATTAGTTCGAGGTTAAATCAATTAGATTTCTTGCAAAAAGTGACAGCCAATGTTCAATGCGTCATAATTACCCCATTTAAGCTATTATTACTGTCAGCTTAAAAAAGTAGTATGCTTTAACCCCCTCCCTGCCTTACCCCATAGTACGACGGTTATTTCCAAACAGTTTGGTCTCTGATCAGACGCCGCGTTACGCGGCGTCTGATCAGGGTCCAAACTGTTTGACACTCGTTTCAACATTTCTTAAGTCAATATACCTAAAATTTAAATTTTAGAAATAAAAGCTGACAACAATTGTTTAAAATTGATGACGTCATGACAGTGAAAGGGTTAATTTCTGAAAATCACGAAATTCGGCAATGCGACTGAAGGCACGGCCATATTAGCGGCACACAGTTTGTACCCAGATCTTAGACAGAGTTACTATGAATCTGATCTGATCTTAATCCAAACTGTTTGCTTATCACAGTATAGTCGGCCCTGGATGCGAATGTGTTGAGATTATTGGTGGCAGATAAAGTAGAATTTATGCCCCAATTATTTTCGTTGAATAATGAATGAAAAAGAAATGTGGGGAAATTGGAGATTTTATCTTTTTTATTGTAGCTGAAATGATTTAATATTATAATATGTATACCACTGAATAACATTGTATCATATAACACACACTTATACGCATGTATGTCATAGTTGGTACTTTGTTAACCTATTTTTTGCCTACACAATTCAGTGAATCTTCCTAAATATGTTTTGTTGGGCAATTTCATTAATAGTTTTTACCGGTGATACAGTACTGAACATTATTAAATTAATTTGATAATCGCAAGCGAATTGCCATCGAATCGCCATCGAATCGCGCACTTCAAAAAACAAATCCTACGTTTGAATATTTCTACGCGAATATTCCGAAGCGGTTGTGACAAAAATGGAATCGAAAAAAATAACGAAGGCATATTTGCGAACATTTGTGAGATACACCACTCAAGAAAACTTACCCGAGGGTAAAGTTAGTACCTTGAATCGCAAGCGAATTGCCATCGAATTGCAAGCGAATTGCAAGCGAATCGCAAAAATTGTTAATTTAATAAGATTCAGTACTGTATAAAGACACGACAAAGCTTCCCCATTTCACCATAATAGGAATATGAAACAACAAACACTATAACCACAGATGACATTCCGCCATCTTGCCTATTGGTCTACAGTGTTTGCCAGTGTCTACGTTTAGGGCAATAGCAGGGCTCCAGGAAAGGAGTCAATTAAATAAAGCCAACGTTTTCTCACTCGTTTCAACACCAACTCCTATGATGTTACTATTCATTAGAATCATCTCGAACAGACGAATCAAATGAATAGAAACACCATAGGGGTTAACGCAGAACTAAAGATTTTTGAATAACTCCACTTATCATCTGGAGTTCCGCAATAACCATTAGTCGAATTTCCGACTGTCAGTGTGTCGTCTCATTTTATTTTAGATGGTTTTAACTATATTTATCAGAAAATCAACAATAACAATAGATACAAGACTGTCACTTTTCCTACAATTATCAGGACAAAATATAATAACACCGACCAAAAAATAGAAGTAGACGAAATAATTTTTAAAATAGTAAGCCTAATAGCTGGCTTAATTATAATAAATTCGTGCCTCTTCAGAATAAATATGTGTGTCTTGTTCGGAGGGAGTTGTTATAAGGAGAGAGAAGTATTACCCTAAGAGTGCTGAGCATGACTTGTTTACATATGCAAACAGTTTGAACCCAGATCAGATGCCATGCCGCGTGACGCTGCGTCTGATCTGGGTTCAGACTGTTTTACACTGGTCTTTATTTTTATTCTGTCAAAATTTCCAATATGTACCTTTGAGAAAGAAACAGCAGACGACAATTTCAGGCAGCTGCAGTAGAAACGTTAGATATAATTGTCGTATTTGGTGAACAGCGGTAAGCATTGTTGTAAGAATGATATCGTTGTTCGGAGGGCTGTTGTAGGGATGGAGCTCTGTATACGTATACAGTGGAAGATCTGTTATTCTTTCCCGTTTAAACGCAAACGCAAAGCACTAAAACGTAGAAAAGAACAACATTTAGACAATTCTGATATTTCATGTTTATCTTGGTGGCAATCAGTTTGGAGCCTGATCAGACGCCGGGATACCCGGCGTCTGATCTGGCTCCAAACTGTTTGCACTGCAAATAATAGTTTTAGCGTAAACGCGTTTATTGGGAAAGAATAACAGATTCTCCACTGTACGGACAATTCCTTATTGAGCGACTATATATCTAAAAGAATACCCATAGACAGTCTTGAATACATGCTGTTGCTTAATGCAGGATAAGCATAATGCAGAAAGCTCCTTTATGAGCTTTCTGCATTGTGTTTATCCTCCTTTAAGCAGTCAGTTGTTATAAACATTTCACACTTCTTCTACAATGAGATGTTTAACGCAGTGTTGTCTGTATGTTACAATGTATTATACAACTTGTTTAATCTCGGGCTTTGCCCAAAGCTGCAGTTGATCTCTACATCTGCATGTTGTTATTGTAACATTACTGTCGGTGGTCGGTTACGGACAGGTCAGGCATATTTCAAGAGCGGATCTACTTTCTTAACTCTTTCCTTCAAAGAAATGCCTATTCACGTCTTTACGTATACCTCACTCAGAAGTTTACGTTTGCTAAATACAGTAAACCCCCTCTAAACCGGAACCTCTTAATACCTGAATTCTCTTTAAACCGGACAAAAATGTTGGTCCCGTTTCCAACTCATTTTTTTAAACCCATTACACCATAAATATGCATTTTTGAGTTATTCCTTCACTGAAGAAAATACATTCATGAATATGAATCATCAGAGATATTTTCTATATTCTAGAAGATGATAGCTTAAAGCAGGTTTGAAGTAAAGCAGAATGCGCCTTAAGGTGCATTTTGCTTTACTTTCAACCTGCTTTAAGTGATCAGCTATCTTCCATACTAGAAACAAGCTATGGGTTAAAACCCCTCTAAACCGGAAACCCCTCTAAACCGGACATTTATGTTGTCCCTACACATGCCCGGTTTAGAAGGGTTTCACTGTATGTCCGCAACAATTAATGAACTTTCTACTACATGTAACCCGTTTATGCCAAATGGATACTTCCATGCTTATACCGGTATATTTATTGGATTAGTCCATTTTTTATGTAAGGGGTGTCTGGTCTAAATTTTCATTTTCGTTTTGTTTTATGCTGAAATTCCTATCAGCAAACAGTGTAGACACTGATCAGACGCCGCATTATGCGGCGTCTGATCAGTGTCTACAATGTTTGCCTATATCCCTTTTATGAGACGCTGACGCTAGGCACAAATGGGTTAATTATCTGCCAGTCATTTTAGAAAATATTACGGGGATGGCAAATATTTTGGATGTAGGCGAGACACCGATTTATCTGTTTGTCAATGTTCGCAAGAACATGCTAAGTAAGCAACATTTCGTTACACAGATAATGACAAAAGCTCTCATACGGTACACACAGTGTAGACCCGGATCAGACACCACTTCTTGATCAGAATTTATACTGTTTGAAATGACATATTATAAGTAAAACTTGATATTATTATCACTTAACCCTTTACCCAATAGCCTGTTTATAGTTTTGAAGACAGGAGACCACTTAAAGTAGGTTGAAAGTAAAGCAGAATGCGCCTTAATTCTGCCTTACTTTCAACCTGCGTTAAGCTACTATCTGTTAGCATATAGAAAATATTTCGTATGGTATATATTCACGACTGTATAAAGTGGACTATTTATTTTCTTCAATGAAGGAATAAATTAAGGGCTTAAAAGGGCGTATTTATTGGGTAATGGGTTAAAATGTTTAGAATTGGGGTTTTAAATGCAGGCGACTGTATAATATACACCATATTGTTTTTATCTGTCACCTGTATTAAGTACCATAAAGTAGTCTTATTTCCAGTGGTCGTAAACGAGAGGTTTTACTGCTCTACATTTCGTCATGTGGCCAAAAATCACTTCAGATGATAAGCATACGCCTATGGCTACATGTATGGGTCTAACAAGTCATGAAAGTTTGGATCCGTCCTTGGTATTTCTTAAAAGTTCTTGTCCTTTATGTCACCTTGTTGTTTACTACATAGATCTAGTATATGTATACATTCCCAAACTTTCCCAAACTTTTAATCCAAATCTTCCTGAAGAAGAGTTACACCATTTGGCAGCATAGTTGTTAAAACAACATATTTAACCAATTGCCCCATATATTGTTTCTAGTTTTGACGGCAGGTGACCGCTTTAAGCATGATTGAAAGTAAAGCAGAATGCGCCTTAAGACGTTCTGCTTAACTTTCAGACTGTCATCTGCTAGGTTACAGAACGTATTTATTTTTGTGCTTATTTATGATTTTATAAAATTGATATATTTTCTTCAGTGAAGAAATAACCTAAAGGCGTACAGTGGAGAATCTGTTATTCTTTCCCGTTTAATCGCAAACGTACGCAAACGCAAAGCACTAAAACGTAGAAAAGAACAACTTTTGGACAATTCTGATAATTCTTGTTTATCTTGGTGGCAAACAGTTTGGAGCCTGATCAGACGCCGGGTTACCCGGCGTCTGATCTGGCTCCAAACTGTTTGCACTGCAAATAAGTGTTTTAGCGTAAACGCGTTTATTGTGAAAGAATAACAGATTCTCCACTGTATATAACTATATATGGAGTAGTGGGTCAACAATATACATACAGCGACGGCACTTCCGATAGAACAGAATAGAAATACAAAGGCCCTCCGAACAGCGACTCCCTCCGAACAACGACGCTTGCCACAGTTCCCTAAACAGGACAATTATGCCTTACGCTTTTACTGCTGTAACATCGTCTGCTTAAAGTTGTCGTCTGTTGTTTTTCTCTGAGTTTCATATTGAAGACTTTGACAAAAACTCTATGACGAGTGGCAAACAGCTTGAATCCAGATCAGACGCCGCGTTTCGCTTCGCGGCGTCTGATCTGGATTCAAGCTGTTTGCAAATGTTAACCAATTTCCCCCCTATAAAGACTCCCTCCGAAAAACGCACACATTTTTTTGTCTCCCATTGGGTGTCGGTGTAGAGAGGGAACACTGTACACTACAAATCCCGAGCCAATCAGACCCAATCAGTGTCAATTTGCTAGGATCGGTGTTCAATAAGGAGATAATCAAACAGAAGAGTGTGTTTATAAAGTATGATCTCTAGTCTGGTGTAACCTTTACTCGTGTAAACAGTTGTCTTCTGTAAATCAAAACGTCTGCAGGTACATGTAAACTAAAAAGGAAGTTCGTTCATTTCTTTTTATAACAAACAGAGAATTTCAAACTGTTTGGCTCCAGATCACGAGTCGTCGAGTTACTCGACGTCTTATATGGACCTAAACTGTTTGCAAAAGGATATCAAACATTGCGTGCTTAAGGTTAAGTTATTTAAATTAAATATGAAGCTAATTCAAAACAAGACATGTTTCAAAATAGTTGAACTCAGTATACATTATGTAAATACATTTGGAACGTATGAAAACAAATCTCGTAAATTAACATACACACCAGAGAGCACGTCTTCTACCAGGGAGTAGTAATATAAGCACTACAGTACGGCTCTCCCACACATAAGTGGACTTTTTGATAGAATAAATATAATGACGAATGACAAAGAGCTTAAATCCAGCTCAGGATTCAAGCTGTTGACAAATGTTAATAAAGTCTTAATTGTCCCTCCCTATGACGACTCCCTCTGAAAAACACAATAAATATGTGTAGTCGTTGTAGAGAGGTGTCAATGTATATCTATAGATAACTTTTCTAACACTGATCGCAATTTTACTGTGTTTTGAAAACAGTTTGGATCAAGATTAGAGGCCGCTTGACTGGATCTAACCTGTTTGACACTCGAATTTAGGTTTCTTTACTTTAAAAAAAAGTATCTAAATTTTACAGACGACAATTTTAAAGCAGACGATATCATCGCAGGATAAGGATTGACTCTTATTAATATTGTCATCTTCTATACAAATGGCGTCTACAACTCTTCCAAAATGCGAATTTGCTTAATTTTCTTATCAATATTTTTAGAGTTGCAAACAGTTTGGATCCGAATGAGACGCCGGATTATTGAATCCAAAATGTTTGCAATAGTAAGCAAGCGTGTAAAATAATGTAATCTTACAAGTCATACAACAAATCATGGCACTGATACAGACCCTGGGTCAACCGTTTTAGGTAATTATGTTCGGTCACGATGCCAAGGTTAGCGTGACGTCAAACGAACAGGAGGCCTTTAGTATTGGCAACCCATAAAGTATCTACAGGAATAGTTAAAATAGGAATGTGTCGTCTGCCTGCAAAATGTCGTTTGCAGAAGATTTTGACAGAGCCATTGCGGCCCATTACCCCGACATCAAACTATTTGGACCTTAGACGATCAAAGAGGCAGGCAACACTTGTAAATCAAGTATTTAAAGTGGTAGTAAACGGTTCATAAATTTCTCAATATTTTGAATTTTAAATTTGAATATTGGTTGTACATTTGTATATATTATGGAACGAATGTACTTTAAATTCATCATAGACTATGTTGTGACAACTTTCTAACAATTTAAAGAGGTATCCATGCTACTGCACTAAAAGGTCTTTTAATACAAGACTATTTTTTCTTCACTGCCTTACCCCGAGTTAGTGGTTATTTGCAAACAGTTTGAATCCTGATCAGTCGCCATGTAACGCGGCGTTTGATCAGGAAACAAGTTGCTTTGACACTCAATGGTGTATTTCTGAAGTCCAAATATCTAACATTCAACTTTGAGAAATAAAAGCAGACGACAATTGTTTAAAGCTGAGGATGTCATGGCAGTGAAGAGTAAATATTAGCTATGGCTTTAGCTACTCGAGGTTATAATATCCTAGAAAGAAAATGTATAGTAGTTGTCTAATAAATAAATATTTACCGATACTTTGATCTTTAGCACGTTGTGGGAGAATTTGTGAATTGCTGCAAACAGTCTGAATCCAGATGAGACGCCGAGTAACTCGGCGTCTCATCTGGATCCAATATGTTTGACCCTATAATAGTATTTTTAACGAAACCGCTGGAATATCTGCTCGGTGTATTGCTGCAGGCGACAAATTTTGCAGACGACAATTTAAAAGTGTGTTAAAGAATAACCTGTGTGATCGACTTAGTTTTTGGCGTGCGACGATTTTCGGATTCTTTGAGGGGTGAAGATCGTGCCACTATTGGCAAAATTTCAGATATTCTTTTAAAATAGATATTCGAGTTGTTTTACGTTAATTCTTACACTTGAAAAATACGGAAGGCATTACATGTATTTACGTCTGCAAAAAGAAATCTTACTTTAATTGAATTGTAAAGCTTTAAGGAGCAAGCCACCATAGTGTCAAACAAGCTGGATCCAGATGAGAGGCCGATTCAATCTATTTGCAGAGTGTGTTCTTATTATCTTGCTCATGGTTCGGTAAAGGCTAAAATAGACATACATGTAGGTGTTTATCATTTATAATTATACCTATATCAAAATGACTGACATGTATAGAATAATGCGATTGGATACTAGAAAATGATTGTGTACAAGCAAGAGGAAAGTGGTCTCAGTTTAAATATTGCAAACATTGTTCACCTTATTCAGTTTTAATGCATACTACATGTTACAATATGTATGCAATTTATTTTATAGAACAGAACAGACTCCGTTTCAATACATGTGTACGTAAATACAAACCGACATGTCTGATAAAAACATTATTTTCATGTTTTCACGTCACTTTTCTCGATCATTTTACATGTAGTAAAAAAATTGGTTTAATTTCTAGTCCATCAATGAGGAAAATAAAAAAAATGAATGTAGACTGTACTTTTTGATTTTAGAAATCAAAGTAAAAGCAGACGACACTTTGACAGATAAATACAAACCAATATCTGCAGTCAACATCTTGGTTCGTTTGGTAAGTGGATTGTAAGGCTCAATGAACGATTGGTAATTGCCCCCTCTTTAAACGTTGACTGTAAGCTAACTGTCTATCCAGATACCATCGTTAGTGATATTAATGGTGTGGAAAAGCCAATCTTAACACTAAATGACATTTAGTCTGATGTTGCCTCGGCCAAATAGACATAAATATTAAAATGATAAGTAATTGTACAGCTGCCAGTAAGAATATCATAAAAAAAATTAAGGTTACTATCATCATCATCATCATCAGCATCATCATCATCATCATCAATGTAGTCGCTTTACACAAAATTGTTATAAACAATGAAAAATTAGCTTACACAATATTGGACTTCATCTAGATCTTTACTGAATACATTGCGATATCGCGACTGTACAATATGTTTAATAAGACAACTCCTACAGTTTCTGATTTAGCTATACTTAAACTTTACTTCCCTTGAAATACTAGTTTTCGCCTTGTGCCATATATCGTTAACATGAACAGTCGTGGTTTAAAACAAACAAAGTCTGTTGGTTCAAAAATATGATTTTCAGTCTCTTTAACAGTGAAAACCCTGAATAGTAAGTGCGTTTAATCGACATCAGGCCCGTTTCATAAAACTTCGTACGACAAATGTTGTCGAAAGTCTCAATTATGATTTATTTCTCCATCTAATCCTGTCTTGTGACATCTCGTTGGAAGCGTATTGAACGATTTTAAAAGAGATGTCACAAGACAGGATTAGATATAGAAATCAGAAATTAAATGTATTGTAAATTTTGACTTACGACCTATTTTATCGTACGAAGTTTTATGAAAAGGCACTAACCGTCTGCAGCGTTTTCAAAGTTGACTCATCTGCAATTTCAATAAGAAAATATTGTACAATAGTTTTGATCAAGGTCAGCCGCCAAGTTACTCAGTGTCATATCTGGATCCAAACTGTTCGAAACAGTTATCACAAAATCGTACGTAGCTCTCAAAGGATAACTCTTTTTCCATTTCATATGCGTCTGCCCTCGTTTTGTCGACTTGAGAGTAAAATATCTAAATAAATACTTTTTTCAAAGACCTTCTATGTTTAAATTTATTGAACTAATGAAATCATCAAATAAGCATGTTTTGTATAATTTAATTATATATATAAGAGAAGCTCTTAAATTAAGACATTCTTTCAATGAAAATTAACTTATCTATTCATCCTCACTATTGACACGTGATGTTATATGTTTGTGAATTTACTATGTGACTAAGATGATGTACTTTGTACAAATCTGAATAAAATTATGTTCTGTTCTGTTTAAAACCGTAGACCTGTTTGAAATGTACGAGTACTTACAGCATTTGCAAACAATGTACACCCAGATCAGAGGGCTCCTACACTGTTTGCTAGTTTAGACCAGTAATTATAAAACTACACAGACTTTTAAGTAGATTGATTCAGGTATTGGTAACTAAAATCTTCAAAAGGGAACCTTATAACCCACAAGAGTTACTTAGAGTTGAAAGAGTTAAATATTTCGCCCTCGTTTCTTCCCAATCTTTGGAATGTTGGCATGTTAACCATTTATCCAATAGCCTATTTCTAGTTATGAAGACGGTTGGCCACTTAAAGGTTGGATGTAAAACAGAATGCGACTTCTTTCAGTCTACTTTAAGCTATCATCTGCTAGGACATGAAAATATTTCTTATGGCGCATTATTCATTACACTAACATGAAACTATTTTCTCTTACGGACGAATAAATCAAAGCGCATTTAACCCTTTGCCTGCTTATCGCGACTTTAATTGTTTTTGCAAACAGTTTAGATACAGATCAGACGCCGCGTAACGCGGCGTCTGATCTGGATCCAAACTGTTTGACACTCGTCTTTAGGATTCTGTACTTAAAAAATGTATAAAACTAAATTTAATAAATTTTGCAGAAGACAAAGATTTAAGCAGACGATATCAACGCAGGATAATGGTTAAGAAGAAATGGGTTAACTGAATGAATACTGATACGAGTGCTCAAACAGTTTGGATCAATATTAGACGCCCAGTGACGCGGTGTCTGATCAGGATCCAAAATAATTGCAAATGTCAGTGAAATTCGACGATTGTATTAAAAGAGTTGATTTAAATATGTCTATCATGACACTGCATATTTGCTTTTAATCACCTTCTTCAATTTGTCATAGAGTGGCAATTGCACAACCATGGCTGAACCTTCTGTACCCTTTGCGAGTGGATTTATGAAAATTGTGGCAAATTTTTTGGATCTATAGCTAGATGAGGCGCTGTGGTAACTCGGCGTCTCGTCTGGATTCAAGGTTTTTCCCCTCTTATGATTTTTTCCACAAAAAATGATGCTAAACTTATCGAATTGTTGACGACACTTTTACAGACGACAAGCTCATAGTGCGCTAAAATTAACCATTATCATGCCGTTTTGGCATATGCCTCGAAATTGCAGTCCTCAAAAAAATGTTACATTAAGATTAATTAAGAAATTTAAAAACGAGTGCCAAACAGTTTAGATTCAGATCAGACGCCGCGTAACGCGGCGTCTGATCTGGATCCAAACTGTTTGCAAATACCATTCAATGTGCGATCGGCAGGGTAAGAATTAAGCTTTTCTTAATGTACACTCATTTTGTTGTTATTGTCAATACCAATAACATTTAATCTGTCACAGCCAGGCCCGACCACAAAGATACTTGAAAATGGTCTGGATCCCAAACAGACACCGAGAAATCGGTGTCTGGTCTGAATCGAAACAGTAGTACTTATGTCTATATATCTTTGTTCAAAATGACGAAATCATAAAACGCAGACCACATTTTAATAACACTTTGAAAGTAAAGGGGTAAATGATTCATACCTTTAAAGTAAAAAGTTATTTTTAGATTTCTATAAATATACATTTAAGTCAATACACTGATCAATTAAGTTAAGACATGGTCTTAATCTAATTTCTGTTTAGTTTAAACATACTCTATTGCCCACTATTTGTACAATTTATTTTACATACAATTGCATGTATTCGGTACAAAAGATAGTTTTAAACAAACATTATACTATGCGTGCAAAAGAGTCGGGCCACGGCCCAGTGTAAATCAGAAGTGCAATTACCTTAAGATAAATTTTCGACTTTACCTTTGCTGTACAGTATACAGTATGTCTCCTAGAGTTATCCGTATATAGCGCGGCGTCTCATTTCTAAATATAGAAGATTGACTTACTTTCAGTTTTGAATCAAACCTTAAAGCTTGAAGGGCTGTCACATTTAAAAATAAACCATGTGATTCAATTCCTAGTCCATATATGGCACAGTTTTCGTAGAATTTATAGGTGACAAACTAAATTTTCCTTGAAATAAGGTCGAAATGTAAGTATATATAGTAGAGATTTTGTCTTGAAGATCATACAGAAAAGGCAATCTCAGATAACACGTGTGAGCAAGTATCACAGAGGATCAACTAGACAGAAACTACTTATTTTACTTTGCATTGAGGTAAGGTTCTTTTTTTTAAAAATTATTTACCACATTCAACCCTATTAATGAGTATGTTCGTCATATACAAACATTGTACGCATGAAGAGTACACTTGTTCTATGCAAACGGTGGAGACCCTGCTATAAAGGCTCCTTAACCCATTACCCCATAGCTTGTTTCTTGTTTTGAAGACAGATGACTACTTAAAGCATGTTGAAAGTAAAGCAGAATGCGCCTTAAGGCGCATTCTGCTTTACTTTCAGCCTGCTTTAAGCTATCCTCTGTTAGAATAAAGAAAATATTTCATATGGTACATACTCATGACTGTATAAATTGGAACTATTTTCTTCAGTGGAGGAATAAATTAAAGTCGTTAAAAGCGTATTTATGGGGTAAAGGGTTAAAGAGTCCTCTTATTAGGGCATGCACAGTTGGGTGAAACAATGTTTTGTATGCCTGTCATGTATATTTCTATAGTTCTAAATGTGTACATTTATGATCCAATTAAAGTAAAGTATTGCTATTGCGACTTCTAGAGCAGGTTTAACTCATTACCCCATAGCCTATTTCTAGTTTGATAACAGATGACCACTTAAATCAGGTTGAAAGTAAAGCAGAATGCACCTTAACCTGTTATACCATAAATACATCTTTTAACGCCTTGAATGTGTTCCTCAGCTAAAGAAAACTTTTCCATTTTATTCAGGCATGAATTCATATGTCCCATACGAAATATTTTTCATATCGTATAGTAGATGGTAGCAGGCTGAAAGAAAAGCAGAATGTGCCTTAAGACACATTCTGCTATACTTTCAACCTGCTGTAAGTGGTCACCTGTCTTCAAAACTAGATACAGCTTGTTAGGTAATGAGTTAAGGTGCTTTCTGTTTTACTTTCAGTCTGCTTTAAATAAGCTACAATGTGCTAGGATATATAGAAACTATTTGTTACGGTGCATATTCATGACTGCATGAATTGGAACTATACTCTTCTGTGGAGGTACAAATTAAAGACGTAAAAAATGCGTATTTATTGGGTAATGGGCTAAAACCTTTCACTGCCGTTGATTTGAACCGTTTTGCAAAATGTCGACAGCAATTTCATGCAAATTGCAAAACTTTGAAGTTTGTCTGAACAAATATTGATCGAGTGTCAAACAGTCTGGATCCTCGCCTAACTCGGCTTCTGATCTGGATCTAAATTGTTGGCAGATTCGACGATTTCAGTAAGCTACGATTTTATACGTTTGTTTAAAGCAATTACAGTCAATTTCGTGATCAGCGGCCTCATCAAACAATCTCTTTACTCCAAAGCTATTTTCTAGCTTTGATGACAGATGACCATTGTACTTGTTCATGATTGTTCACATGTACAGTAAAACATCAGTATTGCGACCACTAATCTGTGTTTATCGTTAGTTGTCCAAGAATAGTGACCGCTTAAAGCAACGTTAAATAAAACAGGGGGACCTTTCTGTTTTACTTTCACCTTGCTTTAACCCATTCATTCTCAATGACGTCATCAAACGCATTTGCAAACAGTTTTGATCCTGATGAGACGCCGCGTAACGCGGCGTCTGATCAGGATCAAAACTGTTTGCCAATTGTTTTGAAATTACGTCAGTTCTATGTTTTAAGCAACATTCTAACTTTGAAACGATATTGCAGACACCAATATTGAAGCAGACGACAATATGGCGGTGAAGGGGTAAAATCCTCACGATAAATTTGATGATGAGAGGGATAAGCTGTCACATGCTTTTATACACTAAACTAGCCTTAGTGGGCGTAATCGATAGTCTTTACTGAATATACCTATGTGACAAATTATTTCCCTGCTCATCGTGATTTGTAAACAGTTCTCTTTGCCGGGTTGCCTAGCGTTCGATAATTTTCTAAGCTTATTGACCAATATTTCTTCAGTTTAAATGCCTAAAACTACATTCTAAACAAAAGCAGACAGTATTTAAGGTGACGGTATCTAAGCGGCGAAAACTTTGGGAATAAAGAGGTAGTAGTACTGAATATTCTGCATGCTCTATGATTGATAATAATTTCTTGGCAATACATTATATTTAACGTATTCTTTTTCAGGAAAACATAAGCAAACAAGAAAGATGTCTTACTACACAGACGATGATATTTCATCTATTGTCATTGACAACGGATCTGGTATGTGCAAGGCGGGGTTTGCTGGTGATGACGCCCCTAGGGCCGTGTTCCCCGCTATCACAGGAAGACCTAAATACGACATTGCAATGATCGGAATGGGCGGCAAGGACACATACGTTGGTGACGAAGCCCAGTCTAAGCGAGGCATTCTGTCTCTGAGGTACCCAATTGAACATGGAATCGTGACCAACTGGGACGACATGGAGAAGATATGGCACCATACCTTCTACAATGAGCTCAGGGTGGCACCAGAAGAACATCCCCTGCTACTTACTGAGGCTCCACTCAATCCCAAGGCTAACAGAGAAAAAATGACCCAGATAATGTTTGAGACTTTCAATACACCTGCTTTTTACGTCGGCATTCAGGCCGTGTTGTCTCTATACGCTTCTGGACGAACAACTGGTATTGTGTTTGACTCTGGCGATGGTGTGTCACATGTGGTACCAATCTATGAAGGTTATGCTCTACCACACGCCATTGATCGTGTGAACCTAGCTGGCAGAGATCTGAGCGCCTATCTTGGTAGAATACTCACGGAGAGAGGATACAACTTCACAAACTCTTCTGAAAGAGAAATAGTTCGGGATATTAAAGAAAAGCTGTGTTATGCTGCCCTTGACTTTGAACAGGAGCTTGACGTGTGCGCCAAGTCTTCATCGTGCGAAAAGTCCTACGAGCTTCCCGATGGCCAGGTTATAACGATCGGTAACGAGAGGTTCCGATGTGTGGAGGCTATGTTTCAGCCATCTTTAATTGGCATGGAGAGTGCTGGTATTCATGAACTGCTCTACAACTCTGTCATGAAGTCTGATATAGACATAAGAAAAGACCTCATGGCAAATGTAGTCATGTCTGGAGGTTCTACAATGTTTCCTGGTATTGCTGATAGAATGAAGAAAGAACTGGACGGACTTGTTCCCAGTACAATGAAGGCCAAGGTCATTGCTCCACCTGAACGAAAGTACTCCGTGTGGATCGGTGGATCGATACTAGCATCCCTTTCGACATTTCAGAGCATGTGGATCTCTAAACAAGAATACGATGAATGTGGGCCTAGCATCGTCCACCGAAAGTGCTTCTAGGTTACCTAGCCAAGCAGTTTCCAGACTATCATACATGTAAGCAATATTTGTGCAATATTCCTAAACTTTAGTTTGGACGCAGCCATCTGCCAAGACATATGAAATGTTTCCTAAGACCTTTTATCAGGACATGGTAAAAGCATAAACTAATCTATACGAATACATGTAATAGGTAAAGGTGTGAACTTGCTCCGAGGAAAGGAGTGAAAAAAGTAAATGGCGATTTCCTTTTTTAAAGTTCGTATTCTGAAATATCTAAAACGGGTTTGAAGCACACTTATTTTACACCTGTATATAGTTCATACCCATTTCATACGCCCATACATATATCACATATACACGTTTTTCTAAACTGTCTTTCATGAATATAAATGGGATTCTATTTATTTTGTCAATTCTAAATGCCGGTCATTTGATATTCTTAAATATAAATTTTTCATTTCTACATTGTAATGTGCAGATTGTATGATTATTTTTTCTCCGTTACATTTTTTACATGTGATATATATATATTTCCCATTTTATGTTTTATAAATAAATAAAAAATATTTTTTATATATGAATGTATGTGTTATTTTCTTTATTGATTCGAGATATATATTGTCTATTACGTAAACCATTTGTCAAGCGAACACTCATTGAAAACAAAAATTGCAGTATTTTACTGAAAGATGGACACCTCATTGCTGGAATAAATGAAGGTAGACCGAACTCTGCCTTAGGAGCTTTCTACAATACCTGTGTCTTGCATTTAACCCATTACTCAATAGCCTGCTTCTAGTTTTGAAGACAGGTAACCACTTCAAGTAGATTGAACATAAAGCAGAATGTGCCTTAAGGCACATTCTGCTTTACTTTCAACCAGCTTTAAGTTGCGATCTTCGCGGATATAGAGTTTTTCTCGCATGGTGTATACTAGTATTCATGTATAAATTGGAACTATTATTCAGTAAAGAAACAAACTAAAAAAGTAAAAATGCGTATTTTGGTATAATGGGTAGTCTGTCTTTAGAGGCTCACAATTTTCTTTGCTGAATGGTCGCTTGATATATGTTTTACTAATTCACGTGTAAGCATGGTTGAAGACAATGGCTAAAGCTTTACCCGAAATAGTTTTAAAACATGGTACAAGACAATACTTTTATTCCAAGTACAGTAACAAAATTCTACTACATGTTTTACCACTAAAATTAAGAGGTTAAGTTTTCAGTTTGAGGCAATTGACTACTTAAAGCAATGTGAAAGTAAAGCAGAAAGTTCATGAACAAGTTATCTGCTTTACGTTTATCTTGCTGTAAGCTGGCGCTTGCCGTTAACTCATTTGTGCCGCATGGTCCAATTTATATAGGACATAGGTAAACAGTGTAGACTCTGATCAGACGCCGCGTAATGCGGCGTCTGATCAGAGTCTACAATGTTTACTGATAGGAATTTCAATATCAAACAAATGAAAATGAAAATTAAGACCAGGCACACCTTAGATCAAGAATGGCCTAATCCAATATACATGTATAAGCACGGTAGAATCCTCTAGGCACAAATTGGGTTAATACCATCGTTAATGTTCGTTTCTTGTGATTGTAACAGAACTGTTTACTGTTTTTTATCAAAGAGGAAACTTTACTTCACTGATGGCATATTATTAAAATTGTTTAGTCAATCTTCTATTCAGCGGCTATTTAAGTTATTAATACAGTGGTAGTCTTTAAGACATGTGACAGCAGGGCTGTCAGTTCTCCGGATTTTTCCTAAGTCTTCGGATTTTTATCCTAGCAGATGGTAGCTTAAAACAGGCTGAAAGTAAAGCAGAATGCGTCGTAAAGCGTATTCTGCTTTACTTTTAACCTGTTTTAAGAAGTCATGTGTCTTCCAAACAGAAAACAGACTATGGGGTAAAACTACGATTAGTAAACTTGCGTCTGAAAAATTGAACATTTGAAATCTTAGGATTTATATGATCAACTTATGGCAGCCTTGTGACAGTTTAATGCAGAACAATAGTTATGCAGAAATGTCCTATAGGAGGCCACTGTCATCGAAAGTGTGTAGCTTATTTTGTTGCCATACCTGTATTGAAAACTCTCTCAACCAAATATTTAGTACACTCCAGAAAGGTATTATCTACAGAGAGATCATAAAAGTCATGCCAATATTCAGAAAACAGTGACAACCTTGATGAGACCCAGGACTATGTTGCGTTCCACTTTTGCTTACAGTAATGCCACTACGCAAGTAATGGCCATAGGCACTACCTCTTGTCGGAGTCTACACTGTGTTTTTAATAGTCAAGAATTTCAAATCTCTGTCATTTTCTGAATTCTATAGAAAATACAGTTACTCAATCTGTATAAAGCCAGGGCTGCCATGAGTTGACATGAAAAATCCTAAGATTTCCAAATTTGCATTTTTCAAGTGCGATTTTACGAATTGTACCTTTACCCCAGTGGCTGTTTCTAGTTTTGTCGACACGTGACTGCTTAAAGCAGACTGGACGCAAAACAGAATGCGCATTAGGGCGCATTATGCTTTACTTTCAGTCTGCTTTAAGCTACCATGTACTAGAAAAAAATCCGAATATTTAGGAAAAATCCGGAGAAATGGCAGCCCTGATAAAGCAATATGAGAATACAGCATAAAATCTGCTTTTAGCTTCTTCCTTTCTTTCTCACCAATAATCAATGGGTATTTTAAGGTTGAGGTCCCTAGTGAGATCAGGCCAATATCGGTACTCTACGCACAGCAGAACAGAACAGAACAGATGTTTTATTTGACTTAAGCATACAAGCTCATAATCATAACTTATATACATAATAACATAAATCTGTACAGCGATAGGAGCATTCTCGTCAACCGCCGACCTGTTCCGAACCATGCTTAAGCATGGTTCGGAATAGACAGGCAGTTGACGAGATTGGCCGGTCGCTCTCCGTAGCGTTCCGATATTGATCGACATTGGCCCGATCTCACTCCAGAAAATTCACGATTTATAAATGAAGATGATATAACTGCCTTAGAAAACGAAATATTTAATCTAACAAATGCACATAGATTTGTTTGGCTGGCAGGTGACTTCAATGCACGCACATCACAACTTAATGATTTTATTCCAAGTGATCCTTTTTTAGGTGAAACTTTCGAAATTACACAAGAGCTAGACAAAACCAACTTAATAAACACAATATACTAACAGCATTCTTATATCCCCTCTCAAGAGTCTCAAAAGATAAGAAAACAAACGCACAAGGTATCAATTTAATTGAAACCTGCAGGAACAATAATATGTTCATCCTAAATGGTAGAGCCGGCAAAGACCATGGCATTGGAAGTTTTACTTTCAGAGACACATCAGTTATAGACTATGTAATTTTTACTGCTGAAAGTTTCGAATATCTAGCCGATTTCAACATTATTGAAACTGACCCTTTATATAGTGATGGCCACAATGCCCTGGAATGGAAAATCAAAATCCCCACTAAAACAGACCTAACAGATGATACTCAAATACCTAAAATGAAACAAAATAAACCGCCATGGAATGGTGACAACTCCCTAACGTTCTGCCAAAACATCGATGAAAATATCACAATTGCAATAGAAAACATACTTACTACTACCCCTCCCACTCCCACCACAATTGAGCAAGCAACGAAAATGATACAAGAAACTTTCCAATCATCTGCAACAATGTCTTTCAGAAATAAAACACACTCACACACAAGTAATTTTAGTAAACACTCTTCAAAAAACAAACCATGGTTCGGCCCTAAATGTAATCTTGCGCGGAAAAATTATCACAGATCAAAGCAAACATATAAAGACAATAAGACAATTGATAATAAATTAAACCTACAAAATGCTAGTAAAGAGTACAAACGCACTATAAATTATTATATAAATGACTACAAACACAAGCAATCTAATAGGCTTCGAGTTTTGAGTACTACAAGCCCAAAGCAATATTGGAAATTTTTGAACTCGATAAATAAGAAAAAAGATGAAAACAAAGTACCACAGCTAGAAGACCTGTACGAGCATTTCCGTAATGTAAATAATGACGAAAACATACAGGCATTTGACATAAACAGCATCACTAATGATGAAAATGCTGAGTTTAACTCACATTTCACCGAACAAGAAATAAATAAATGTATAAATAAACTAAACAATGGAAAAGCATCAAGCCCATCGGACAACATACTTAACGAATATATCAAAAGCACAAAATCAAAACTAATAAAAATATATATTAAACTCTTTAATGCAGTCCTAGATACAGGCTATATTCCGAAAACATGGTTAGAAGGCTATATAATACCGATCTATAAAAACAAAGGAGATCCAACTAACCCAATTAATTTTCGTCCAATCACTTTAATAAGCTGCCTAGGAAAATTGTTTACTTCAATTATAAATAATAGACTTTCGGAATTCTTAGATAAACAAAATATACCAAATGAAAATCAAGCTGGGTTCAGGAAAAACTATAGTTGCTCTGACCATCTGTTCTCGCTCCATTCGCTCATTGAAATCATGAAGAAAAGAAAAAAGAAATTATTTTGTGCGTTCATTGATTTTAGCCAAGCGTTTGATAAAGTGTGGCGGTTCGGCCTATGGCAAAAGCTCTCTAATCTTATCGATGGTAAGCTATTCAAAATTATATTCAACATGTATCAAAATATAAAATCCTGTGTATATCATTCTGGGCACTATTCAAACTTCTTTAACTCTGAAATAGGAGTAAGACAAGGTGACAATTTATCCCCCCTTTTATTCGCAATTTTTCTAGACGATTTACAAGGGTACATGGAATCTAATAAAATAAATGGCGTAAGTTTGAAATATCCAACCGATGATACTGTATGGCTTAAACTTTTGTTACTGCTTTATGCGGATGATACAATAATATTATCGGATAGTAAAGATGACTTCCAAAGAGCGTTGAATTCATTTAAATCATATTGCGATACATGGAAACTAAAAGTTAACACAGCTAAAACAAAAATAATTATATTTGGATCTAGAAATAACACAAATTTTAATTTCAAACTGGGAGACATTGACTTAGAGATCACAAACACATATCATTATCTTGGCCTCTCATTTTCAAGCAACGGGTCTTTCATTCATGCACGGAAACATGTCGCTGCACAGGCAAAGAAGGCTTTATATATTCTCTTAGCTAAAGCAAATGAAGCAGGTCTTGCTCCTGACTTAGTCATCAAATTGTTTGACCACACCGTTCTTCCAATACTCACGTATGGCTCCGAAATATTCGGTTTTGAAAACATAGATATGCTAGAAAAAGTACATAATGTGTTCATGCGAAAATTAACCAACGCACGAAAAAGCACCCCACTATACATGTTATATGGCGAACTTGGTCGGCACCCAATAAATATTACAATTCAGACTCGAATGATCTCATTTTGGAACCGTTTGGTAAACAGCAAAGAAGAAAAAATATCACACACTATATATAAATACATGCTCAACCAGAATATAGAAAGTAAATGGATAAAGAAAATAAAAGAGATACTTAATTTAACAGGTCGATCAGATATATGGACTCACCAACCCTTTCTTAATAACCTTACTCTCCATAAACAAATAAAACAAACACTAATCGATCAGAATCTTCAACATTGGAACGCACAAATGGAAAACTCAAACAAGGGACATATATACAAAACTTTTAAAAACAAACTGGAAATAGAAAGCTACTTTAAAAACTTAAAGAAACCAGAATATTTACAACTTTTCAAATTTAGAACTGCTAATAATCGATTACCAATTGAAACTGGAAGATACGATGGAACTTTTATCGAAAATAGAATATGCCCACTCTGTAACACAATGTCTATAGGGTCTGAAAAACATTTTTTATTAGAATGTCCGTACTTTCAGCAAAAAAGAGAAGAATTCTTTCAATTAAACGCTAATCAAAACACAGAACACAACTTCAAACGCACTATGAACACAACCACAACAGAGAGCCAAAGAAACCTTAGTTCATTTGTAAGAATAATTATGGCAAAATTTTAACCAACGTGTAAATCTAAACTTGTCAAACCTAGCATTGCTTTGCTAATATTGAATTAGATATTCAATGCAGATGACTGCTTGTTGCGGGGCGAAGGAAATGCAGACAGATCCTGAAGGAGCTGTCTGTACTGTCTTCTCCTTACACCAAGCTGTCACACGAGCTAGCAGATGGCTTAGAGAAATAGTGCTACATAAAGAAGTACTACTGTATCGTCTATAGTATCTATACTTACAGTTTATAATTTTCAACTACCAATTTTATCTAATAGTAAAATATTTACTATACGTATCTGCTATGTACAGCAACAGGTCTGATTGAATCTACTATATAATTGTTATAGCTGACATAGCATCTATGTAGAGTTTGCAGACTACTACTGAGTATTTTACAAAAATAGAATGCTTGTAAAGTACTATTCATTGTATAAATGATCAACCTAACTTACATATCTACTAATAAGCTATCTATCCGCAGTGTAACCCTAACACCTGTCTCTAAAAGTTGAATCAACTTTTAGGGTTGACCTATACAATATTTTTCAAAATAACAAACAGTGCAGGCTCTGATCAGAGGACTCCTTAAGGAGCCCTCTGATCAGGGTATACACTGTTTGCATATGACTTACAAGTATGCTGTTTGCAAATGACGCATATCGCAATAAAGGCTAGTCCATTTTCGACTCTTAATGACTGTTATAATATATTACAAATGTCAACCAGTGAAGACCCCGATCAAATGGCTCCTGCAGGAGCCCGCTGATCGGGGGCTTCACTGTTTGCATAGGACAAGTGTACTCTTCACAGATACACTTTTGGTAAAGGACGCATACATGCGTCACTAGGGAGCAATGGGATAATCTATACTAGTTGCTTATTTACAAATGCCGTACATGATTTACATCAACACAATAATATGTACTTGTATAATTATGCATTGTAATAACAATCTCTGCAACGCAGCGATGTGTTTGGTATCCGATGAGATGTTGAGCTTCTTAACATCTTGTCTGGTTCCAAACGTTTCAGAAAACATTAATCCCCCCCTTTTTTCCCAAAATCACACCATCTCAAGGCTTAATATCCGTTCAGTTCTTCGTTGCTTTTTGTTATTGCTGTTGTTGTTTTTCGTACCATACCGGAACCACGTTAATTTGTATACATGTTATTGTTAAAAACCCCATGTTGTACTACAAATACCTGGGTGAATAAAGGATATGTTCTGTTCTGTTCTGTTCACTAGGAGTCCTCAATCTTGATCAGGTTTCTAGTGTCTTAACCGACTCTATGTCAGCTCTATGAATTGAACCAAAGACAAGTTTTAGGCTTAAAACAATTTAGTATTTGCGTTTCATGTTATAAAACAATTAAGTGTCCCCTTGTCAGTAAGTACTATGTTTTAAGTCAAGGGCAATTTTGAAACAGACAACAATTTGTGTTACATATTATATATCAAACAATTAAGTGTTCCCATGTGAGTTCTATGTATTAAATCAAAGACGAGTTTGAAACAGACAACAACTTAGTATATGTGTTACATAGCATATATAAAACAATTTAGTTTCTAATGCCAGATCTATGTTTTAAGGCAAAAGTAAGTATGAAACACACAGCAACTCGAGTCGGGCAGTTTACAATAACACTTGTTTCTATATCTGTATATGTGTTACATGTTACATGTATATATAAAACAATTAATTGTGTCCATGTCATTACTATGTTTTAAGTCAAAGGCAAGGTTGAAACAGACAACAACTAGGCACATGTGTTACATAGTATATATGAAACAATTAAGTGTTCCCATGTCAGTTCTAAGGGTTAAGGCAAAGACAAGTTTGAAACTAAGCAAATATGTTAGATATTATAAAATAATTTAGGGTCCCGTGTCATTTCTATATAACAATCCATTATGTTTGTTACAAATAATAAACACCAGTGTTTCTATGTCAATTCTATGTTTTAGGTCAAATATTACATTGTAGTTCGAAACAGACACCACACGGGCATGTTTGCTATCTCTGTCTATCACACTCCCACTCTCTCTCTCTCTCTCGTTCATATAAGCACTGCTCTACGCTGTATGCATCAACGACTACTCAATAAATTACGCATGAACAGGCAGAACGATGATCTTATCAGGATCCAAACTGTTTATTTGTGCTTAACATTTCAGATTACAGGTTTTATCAGACGTTACTTTGTCTACGAAACGGTTAAATCAGATATTAAAATTAAGCGGTGAAAACGGTTAATATGTTCACAACACCTATAATGATACATTTAGATTTTAATCGTTCAATAGACTCAATACACTTGTCCAGCAAGGTAAAGGGTCTCAAAGCAAGCTTTGATGTATTATACCACTTTACAACTTACACCGTGTGCAATGCTGTTCTCAAAAGTTCTGATCCTGATCAAACATTTTACTTCTCTTTTTTTAACACATTCAACCGTAGTATACTCGTCATATACAGACAGTGTACCTGTGAGGATTACACGTGTCCCATGAAAACAGTGTAGACCATGATCAGAGGGCTCCTTAAGGAACCCTCTGATCAGGGTCTACACTATTTGTCATTTTGAAATATGTCGTTAAAATCAATCATAAATAGTCACAAATGGACTAGACTTATTTTAAAACATGAAGTGTCCATTAAAAGTTTCAGGTTGAATGAGTTAATATTATACTGGCAGCAAGGGGTTATTCTGGGTGTTTTTTCGACTTGTCTTTTTTATGCGGTATACGATATAGCTACCCGTATACAGCGTCGTCTCATTCTAAATATAGGTCCTGACCTACTTAAGTTATTAAACCAAACATACTGGGACAGTCAGATTTAGATATATACACAGTGATTCGACGCCTAACCCATATATGGCACACTATTCATGAAATTGATAGATGACAAACTAATTCCCCTCTAAAATGAGGTCGAAATGTTGTAAGAGATATGAAAAGTTTTGTCTTCATGAGCATATATATAGAAAGTGTAAAGCCTACGAGTCAACTTAAGTGCCACGGAAAGCAACCATTTTTATTTTGTAAATAAGGTAAGGACTTTTTCATTTATTTAACGCCTGTTTGTAGTATTGAAAACACGTGAATATACTTAAAGCCAGTTGAAAGTAATAGAGAAGGCACGTCAATGCACATTTTGCTTTTCTTTTAGTGTGATTTAAACTACAGTTTGCTTTCGGCTGAGCAATAGCATTCGTCAAACAGCTCAACATCAGTTTTCATAACAGTGTAGCTCAGCAGAAGTAACGCTGAGCATATATCAGTTAACGGTCCAGCCTGCACTGTGCTCAAACAGTTTGAGAGTACGGAATATTGTTTTGTTTGATCATAGTTATTTGTTTTGTTGGAAACATATTTCATCCACTTTTAGTTAGTTTCATCAATTTTATATAGCGTTTTATATAGTTTCATGCTCAATCATCAGGCAAGGTAGCCTTAGGAAAATTCTTATATATTTCATATAGTCTGTATAATTTTTGTTCATGCCTTAACTAGTGTCCGGCTAAAGACACTGTCGCCTCATAGAACGCCAGATAAAACACATATCAAGCTCAGGCCTCTAGCATTAGGGTTAGGGTAACCGAACGTCTTGACATGCTCCCTCCCTACAACGGCCCTCCAAACAATGACTCCCTCCTTACAACGACCATTGCCGCTGTTCCCCCAAACAAGACATTAGTGTCAAACCTATTCACGACTGCAATGTCGTCTGCTTGAAATTGTCGTCTGCTGGGTTCTTTTCCAAGTTACATATTGGACATTTTGATTGGAAAAACTTAATGACGAGTGACAAACAGCTTGAATCCAGAGCAGACGCCACGTTACGCGGCGTCTGCTCTGGATTCAAGGTGTGTGCAAATGTAAGCCTTTTTCCCCACCTAGAACGACTCCATCCGAACAACGCACACAATGTTTGTCTCCCGTTGGGTGTCGTTGTAGAGAGGGAACACTGTACCTCTATATGTGGTATAGTCAAACAACTAGGTTAGACGTGTTATGTGGTCGCCGAGTCCATTTATAAGGGAGATCAGCATTTCGGATATCCTCGTGGCAATTTTTAGATGAGAAGTTTTAGTTATTTGTACAAACAATAAACGAATTAGTTATCGGAAACATAGCGTAGTGGATAAGACGTAGGACTAAAAGGAAGCATGAATGAGAAACAGTTTACCAATCGCGGGTTCGAGTCTTGCATCAACCTAAAATACTTTTTGGCTAAAACAATATCAAGAAATCTATAACTACATTGCATTAAAGTAATGCGGAAAGCACCCTGAAGAAAACAACTAAAACTTGTATTGATATTTGTATTTTATCATCCATTTGGTTTTGAACATATGGCTAATGTAGAACTCAAACTAATGCACCCCTTCCTCAAAATTGAAGAGCATGTGCATAAATAGTCAGTATAATACAGTATGGAATAAGATACTGTTTTACTATTCATTCTAGATTTAAAAAATAATGAGGTTGACGCGGGATTCGAACACACGCTGAACAAAAATACTATTATCACAATGCACTCTACGTACCTACACTTTACTGCGCTAAAGTGCTGACAATAATACCGCCTTCATTTGTATCTAATATACGAACTCGACTGTTTAAAAATGGTCCGAGAACATGCGGAATGCTGTTGTCCCTAAAAAATGGACTCTGCTGACCTATGACACGTCAGACCTAGTTGTGTGACTAAACTGCATGTATACTTATATAATAAACTGAAAGTGTAAAGTCTTATACATGTTTGAGATAAACGAAATGAAAAGTATGTGATAACACCAACGTTCCGTAAAAATTCAAAACGAAAACCCAATGCAATTAACCCCTTCACTGCCTTACCCCAAATACACTTGTTATTTGCAAACAGTTACAATCGTGAGCAGACGCCGTGTAACGCGGCATCTGATCAGGATACAAACTGTTAGACATTCATTTCAATATTTCTTAAGTCAAAATCGCTTAAAATTTATTTTGAAAGTGGGTGGATGATTTGACAGAAGAAAAACATGTCAGACTCCGATTATTATTTTTATTTTACCATTCTTGAAAATGGTAGAGAGAACGACAAGAATGAAGGACACAACCAATTCCCTTGTTGACAATGCATATGCCAAAGGCAATTTAAAATAACACCAAATGAAAGGTAGGTGTGAATAATCGCACAATGGAGACATACTTTGCAACATTGCTCGAGTTAAATCTCAGTGCTGTATATCCAAACACACTGATACGTTTGAAAAGTTTACTAATTCATTGTGAAACAAAAGCAATCATCAAAGCTTCAGAGGCTGTATATTTTTAACATTTATTTCATAACTTTCCATCCGCTCCTTCTATATCTCTCTAATTATTACAAACTCCATGGAACTTCAATTCGGTGTCACGAGTATAATATGTACGACTTGTTATGAGTAATGGTTATCTCTATTGTTCGGCTTAACAAACAATCAGGGTAAGAAATGATATTTTGTTTGGTATCAGTAGGTAGAAACATACAGTATGCGTCGATTTAATGAATACGGTCAAGCTCATAGCAGATTTGTATTTATTATGAATGAAACACTATGTCAAACGTCTATGATTATGGTAATTAGTTGGACCTTCTCTATGTTCTATGGCCAACGGGCTATATTATATAGACGGTTGTTTGCAGTGACAATTGGACGAAATGTCGGATCTTAGTGGATACTATTCTTTCGAAGATTTCGGGCTACGGCCGGTTGATGGTTGAGGAAACTATGGTTTTCGTTATTTTAAAGTAAGTAAGTAAGTAAGTAAGAAGGGGAAGGGGTGGGTAATAACAAAACTAAAACTGAAGAATAAAGAAAAGAAAATAGAAGGGATAGAAAAGAGAGTGTCTGGTAAAAAAGGAATCTATTGAATAACTATTACTTTTGAAATTTTACAAATCCCTTCTTTGAAACAAAAGATTACAAATTCCTTCTTTACACAAAAGTACTTTTGAAATTATACAAATCCCTTCTTTGACACTGAAGAAGAATACAAATACCTTTTTTGACACAAAATATAGTGTTTCAAATAAATACTGCTAAAATCGAAATAAATGCAAACGAAATCCAATGAAACGTAGAAAATACTGGATTTAATAATGTGCTTGTTAAACTATTTAGAGCCTGATTAGAAAACAGAGTAACTCGACATCTGATCTGGTCCAACACTGTTTAGAACTGACACAACTAGTTGAAGCGCATTTACAGTATAAACTCGGAAAACCGAACACTACCCCTAGAACTGTTCATGGACAATTCCATTACAAATTTAGTCTTGCCAATTTATGACTATTTCTGATTTTTTAGCACAATATTGTAAAATAAAAAACAGTGACCGTCAACTATTCTAAAGGAGGTTTCGGCTAAACTTTTACTTCGCTTCAGGCTCACGTCGGCATTAAACATTAAACATTGGCACATACAGTAAAACCTCTCCATTATGCAGGGCTGCCATTTCTCCGGATATTTCCGAAACATTCGGATTAATATTCCAACAGATGGAAACTTAAAACAGGCTGAAAGTAAAGCAGAATGCGCCTTAAGGCGCATTCTGCTTTACTTTCAACCTGATTTAAGCATCACGTGTCTTAAAAACTAAAACCAGACTATGGGTTGAAGGTATAATCAGGAAAATCGGGCTTGAAAAATTGAAAAAATTGAAATCTTAGGATTTTTCTTATCAACTTATGACAGGCCTGATTCTGACCACTAAATTGTGAATTATCATGTGTTTACGACAGGTGAGGTGAAAGTAAAACAGTATGTTCTTTACGAGCTTTCTGTGTTAATTTCGCGTTGCTTTAGCTGTCATCTGTCTTTTATATCTAATCAATTAGCTCTTGTTTTAGTGGTCCTAATAGAGAGGTTTTACTGTTCACATGTTTTCGATATATTCTTTATTTGACGCCTTTTTTCAGGACTAAACAACCAACCGAAAGCGATGTCTTACTATCCAGATGAGGATATTACCCCTGTTGTTATTGACAACGGGTCTGGTTTTTGCAAGGCGGGGTTTGCTGGTGATGACGCCCCTAGGGCCGTATTCCCCGCTATCACCGGAAAACTCAAATACCACATTGGCTTGGTCGGAATGGGATGCAAAGACACATATGTTGGTGACGAAGCCCAATCTAAGCGGGACATTTTGTTTCTCAGGTACCCAAATGAATACGGAATCGTGACCAACTGGGACGACATGGAGAAGATATGGTTCTATACCTTCTACAATGAGCTCAGGGTGTCACCAGAAGAACATCCACTGTTTTTAACTGATGTACCGCTCAATCCCAAGGCTGACAGAGAAAAAATGACCCAGATAATGTTTGAAATTTTCAATACCCCTGCTTTTTACGTAGGTATTCAGGCCGTGCTTTCTCTTTACACTTCTGGACGAACAACCGGTATTGTGTTCGACTCTGGCGATGGTGTGTCACACATGGTACCAATCTATGGAGGTTATACTATAGCATACGCCATTAATAATGTAAACCTAGCTGGCAGAGATCTGAGCGCCTACCTTTGTAGAATACTCACACAGAGAGGGTGCAATTTTACCAGTTGTTCTGAAAATGAAATAGTTCGGGATATTAAAGAAAAGCTATGTTATGCTGCCCTTGACTTTGAACAGGAGCTTGACGCGTGCACCAAGTCGTCAACGTGCGAAAAGTCCTACGAGCTTCCCGATGGACAGGTTATAACGATCGGTAACGAGAGGTTCCGATGTGTGGAGGCTATGTTTCAGCCATCTTTAATTGGTATGGAGAGTGCTGGTATTCATGAACTACTCTATAACTCTGTCATGAAGTCTGATATAGACATAAGAAAAGACCTCATGGCAAATGTAGTCATGTCTGGAGGTTCTACAATGTTTCCTGGTATTGCTGATAGAATGAAGAAAGAACTAGACGGACTTGTTCCCAGTACAATGAAGGCCAAGGTCATTGCTCCACTTGAAAGAAAGTACTCCGTGTGGATCGGTGGATCGATACTAGCATCTCTGTCGACATTTGAGAGCATGTGGATCTCTAAACAAGAATACGATGAATGTGGGCCTAGCATCGTTCACCGGAAGTGCTTATAGATTACCTATCAAACCCATGCTTGATATACTGTTAAAATAAAGTCTTGTGCAATAACCATAGCGTGTTTTGGGAAATTTCATATTTTGAAAATGATTAGTTTCAGGCTTGTTTCGTTTTTGTGGCAGAAAGGAACGTGTCTTGTTTTGTTTACTTAGGATACGATGGATCTATGTGTGTCTTTTTGTAAAATACTTTGCGGTGCCCCCTACAGAGAAAGAAAAACAAAAAAGAATAACTAGTTAAACTTTAGACAGTTGTTATTTCTTCTGAATTGAAATTGTCGACAGGTACAGGGTTGTTTCAAATTGTACAAACATTCGTAAATCCGTATAAGAGAGTGTAAATTAAACGATTCTATAAATTTCTTTAGGTTTTCTTTCATATTTAGCAAATGGTAATATCATCAAGCTGCTTTTTTTGGGATTACCTTTTTGAGCAACTTGACTTGTATTTGCTAATATCTTGATTGATAAAAAGCGTACAATAATTTTGGCCTTTGGGTAGATTGAAATTGTTATATATATTTTAAAAATCAAAGTAATGAAAGTAAATTTTAAAAGGATAGTACGCAGCAATGCTGAAGTAGGCGTTGTTTCATTGACCTTAAGTGTGAAAAAAATAACTCATTACAGTGGAGAATATGTTATTATTTCCCGTTTAAACGCAAACGTACGCAAACGCAAAGCACTAAAACGTAGAAAAGAACAATTTTTGGACAATTCTGATAATTCTTGTTTATCTTGGTGGTAAACAGTTTGGAGCCTGATCAGACGCCGGGTTACCCGGCGTCTGATCTGGCTCCAAACTGTTTGCACTGCAAATAATAGTTTTAGCGTAAACGCGCTTATTGGGAAAGAATAACAGATTCTCCACTGTATATATATATTCATAAACTGATAAAGTTCATACAGCAGAGCCTGTTTTTACATTTTATAGAGATGATAAGTATTACTATGTACATAATCTTAGATGCTAGTAACCCTAATACTAAAATTATGACGTCACAAACTCCCTAACACAGTCGCTGGCATTGGATGCATTTTGACTTAAGAAACATTGATATGAGCGTCAAACAGTTTGGATCCCGATCAGATGCTGCGTCACGCGGCGTCTGATCGGGATCCATTTATTTGCAAACAATAACAATTGACCTTTAAGTTTTCTTATCAAATGTACTTTTGGTCATCGGAGTAGTTTATATTGCTTTTGTCGACTATATGTATTCGTATTTATCTTATACTCTTCCTTTTTGCATCGTTTTAAGTTTTTAGTATGCCATGCCAGTCATGCAATGTGTCATACTGTGATGTAATAAACATGCGCAATATAACCTTAGCATCTAATTGCATTTATACTCTTGCATGTTCTTTATTGGTGGATTTGTACTATTTTAAAGCTTCTATTATATATGTTTCTGTATTTATTGAATGTGCTTTGATGAAATGTAAATAACAATTTATCTATTATGTTAACTTTGCCAAATTGTCTTTCATGAATATACATTTCTATCTCTTTTGTTCAACACATGTTTTTACATCTATACATATATTTATCATTTGAATGTCGTTTATCTGAATTGAAAATGTTGAATGTATTGAAGAGTTTGGGTTGTTTTGATTACGAACGCTCAATAATTGACAGTGCTTAAGACACGTGGCTGCTTAGAACAGGGTAAAAATTAAGATTCTGTATGACCTTTCTGATTAACTTTTATCTTGCTTAAAGTTGTCACATGTCCTTTATACTATTAAATAAATTTAATTGGTCGTATATATAGTGCATTCACACTAGTCTTTAAACTCGACAGCTGTACTTTAACATGAAAATATATACATGTATTTAAATGAATTCCATACGTGTGTATGGTATTTTAATATATACATACACTGTACATGTAATACAAAATGAAGTAAAAATACATGAAATCTACAGTCTTGTTTTATTCACATAGAACACGATATCATTTATAAAATATATATAAAAAACTTCTCAATTACGACTACTAAATTGTGTTTATTATTAGGTATTGGCGACAGGTGATTGCTGAAAGCAAGCTGACATTAAAACAGAAAACTCCTTTCTTTCTGTTTTACGCTCATCTTGCTTTAAGTTGTCACCTGTCTTTTATGCCTTCAACTTTTTAGTGGTCGTAAAAGAGAGGTTTTACATTAGATAATACCAAATAAATGTACAAAGTAAAAATACATAAAAGTAGAGTCTCTTTTTATTCACATAGAACATGATTAATGAAGGTGTATCATGTATGAAGTATATATCATATACAGTAAAACCTCTCTAGTACGACCACTAAAACGATGGCTAATTGATTATATAAATGACAGGTGACAGCTTAAAGAAAGGTGACAGTAAAACAGAAAGCTCCCATAGGAGCTTTCTGTTTAACTGTCACCTTGCTTTAAGCGGTCACCTGTTATAAAAAAAACTAAATCTTAATACAATTAAGTGGTCGCAATAGCGAGGTTTTACTGTATTACCAAAACTGTCAACTTATATCTTATTATATAAAGAAGACCAGCTATATATTAGAGAGTAAAAACATAGAGTTCTACCACATTCTCCTCCCTGTCTAAAAAAAACCCTATGATGCGAGGCTTTTCAAATTCGTTTCGAAAAGCAGTGACATTGTAAGGTTGGTGAAGTTATAATGTTTATAGAATCTTGAATTATCCCTGAAAATTGGAGAAAAATCTATTCTTTTTGTATAAACAAAACGGAACTAAAAACATTTCCTAAACAATAACAGCTAGAAAAATGACAGTTTCTGGGAGCGCTGAACAGTTTTGAGCTTGGTCAGATGCCAAGTCACCAGGGGCCCGTTTCATAAAACTTCGTACGTCAAATGTTGTCGTAAGTCAGATTATAAAAGTCTCAATTAATATTTATTTCTCCATCTAATCCTGTCTTGTGTCATCTCTTGGGAATCGTCTTGAAAAGACGATTCCAAAGAGATGTTACAACACAGTATTAGAATGATTAATCAGAAAAAATCAGAAATTAAATGTATTTTTAAAGTTTTGACTTACGACAACATTTGTCCTACGAAGTTTTATGAAACGGGCCCCTGGTTGGGATAAAGAAAAAGTTGCAGACGATACCAGTTTGCAGAGTAAAACGTATTTGTTGGGAAATAAAAACGTTTTATCCCCATATGACCTAACTCATAAAGTCATGGTACGTTACCACCAGTATACTTGATTTACCCTTTCAGCACCAACTTAATAGTCAGGTTTTACCCCGTCACCGCCATACTTTAGTCTGCTTCAAGATCATTTCAAATTTAGATATAAAGTAGTATGACTTAAGAAATATCGATACGACTGTTAAACAGTTTGCATCCTGATCAGACGCCGAGTGACGCGTGACGCGGCGTCTGATCGAGATCGCAACTGTTTGCAAAGTTGATTTTGTGTGAATTCGCTGCTGAAAGTGTTAAATGCACACATGGCAATGGCAACAATACACGACATGCTCAGGGCAGGGTTTCTATGGGTCAACGTCTACTATACTGAATAACAATGAAAACTTAATGAGAACTGGAAAAGTTTGCTGATAGGAATTTTAATATTAAACAAACAAAAATAAAAATTTAGACCAGATACCCCTTACATAACAATAGACTAATCTAACATATATGAATGGAAATGTGCTATTTCCTTGAAGAAGCTTTAAAATACATTCTGTAATTGGTAAGCGTCTCTTCTTAGATGGGATCCTCAATGTTATCTGGAAGAGATGGTCTCTCATTGCAGATATGATACTATTTCTTTTTGTCTCTTAGGTGCTTTGTTGGTTGGGCCCTCTTGAAAATCAACCTTGTTATTTTCACAAAGGAATATGCCTGAACAATATATCTCTGCAGGTGAAATAATGTTCAGGGCTTTTTCATTTGAAACATCTTAATTTTACAGTGTGATAAGTACGATTTAAGTGTAGATAGTCTCTTATAACTCTATTTTAGAGTGGCAGTGTATATATTATATTGAACTTTTAACTGTGATAAATTGGCATGTTGTATACTGAAGAGAAATAAATAAATAAAGGTACACTAGTTATAAGAATGGAAGGATCCACTTTGCATAAATGTGTTACAGGGATCCAGATAAGAGGTAGTTATTTCAACAAATCAAACATTTTCTCACTTGTTCGGCATCACATCCTATGGTGTTACTACTCACTAGAATTGTCTCTTCGAGACACCATAGGGTTTAGTTCTGAAATAAAGATTTTAGTTTTTCAAAAACTACCCTTATCTTGTGCTCTGTGTTAGATTTCTGGGGCCTGTTTCATAAAACTTCGTACGACAAATGTTGTCGTAAGTCAGATTATAAAAGTCTCAATTAATATTTATTTCTCCATCCAATCCTGTCTTGTGACATCTCTTTGGAATCGTCTTGAAAAGATGATTCCAAAGAGATGTCACAAGACAGGATTAGATAGAGAAATCAGAAATTAGTTGTACTTTAAATTTTTGACTTACGATCATTTTTGTCGTACGAAGTTTCATGAAACGGCCCCCAGGACAGTTTAATCTACAAAGAAGTCCAAATAAGTTATCTCTATCATTGGATAGTAAAGAACCAGTAGATTTGGTCGGTCAAGCAATCCACAAAGTGAATCTAATTAAATGACGTTCCTCAATAATAATTTTTATATTTGTGTTATATTAAGAGTCGCTGAAAGAAGAATTATGAAATGACCGTTTTAAAGTCTGGTTAAATGCAAGTCAACCGTACATGTATGTATGTAATGCAGCACAAAACTCTTATATGGTCTTTCTTTATTACCTTCAAGTTGCATTACCACATACTTGTAAGTAAACAGTATAGGCCCAGATCAGAGGGATCCTAAAGTAGCACTCTGATTAGGGTATACAATATTTTTAAATATATATCAGAAAAAACCTGAATATCCATAAATTGACAGGATTTAATTTTACATCTGAATTGTCCAGTTAAAGTTTCAGAAGTCTGTCCTGTAGTTCTTTTCGTTTAATTACCGCTGACCAAACCGACAACTCCTAACATATACGTATATGTACCCCACAAGGTTGTTTCCCGTTGTTTGCCGTTTTAACATTGGTCACACATTTTCCATCAACAAACATCTCTGCTAAACAGCTAAATGTCAAGTTTTTATTATAAGAGAAACAATATTCAAGTACAAAACAGAGTTCTTCGGATGCCAAACATTTAGTTTATTATAGATTAGAAAGAAAAGATTAATTGAAGCTTTAAGTTAACATAACCGTTCGGTCATATTTTGCCTTTTGTTATAATAAACACAGGAACGTACATATTCAACATAAGAGCGATTAGAGCTTGAAGGAGTTTCTTACTAGAGGTTCTGAAAGACATTGATACATCTTCTTTTGTTGCTGTTGTTGTTGCTGCTGCATTGTTGTTGTTGTTCATAAAGTCCGAACCCTACGACAGGTGAATTCGACATGCTTTTAGCATCTGTTATGGGATGTAATCTACTTCGTAACCTTTATTGTGTTAAGAGCGACTTGGTAATTTAAAACATATTGGCTGGCTCCAAACTGTTTGGCATTCATATTCAACATTTCCTCAGTTTAAAGAGTATACAACTGGTGTTGAGTGTATTTGCAGACGACGATATATTTGAAGCAGACGGTAATCCAGCATGGACGGCTTCAAGTCAAATAAAAGAAAAGCTGAAAGCTTCTGCAGTTGCTTTATGTATTACTTACAGTTTGCTTATCCCCTTTACCTCATAGCCTGTTTCTAGTTTTGAAGTTTTGAAGACAGGTAGCCACTTAAAGCAGGTTAAAAGTAAAGCAGAATGCGCCTTAAGACGCATATTTTTATACTGTAGGCCTGCTTGAAGCTACCATCTGCTAGGATATAAATGAACCATTTTTATGATGCACATTCATAAATTTATATAGTCAAACTATTTCCTTCAGTGGAGGAATAAATAAAAGGCGTAAAAATCCACATGTATTTAGTAATGGGTTAAGCAACCACGTGTCTTAACCAATTACCCCATAGCCTATTTCTAGTTTTTAAGATACCTATGTGACCACTTAAAGCAGGTTGAAAGTAAAGCAGAATGTACCTTAGGGCGCATTCTGCTTTACTTTCAGCCTGCTTTAAGTTATTGTCCGCTAGAATATTTCCTATGATTTGTATTTGTGACAGTATAAATTGAGACTATTTTCTTCAGTGGATGAATGAATTAAAGGCTTAAAAAGGCGTGTTTATGGGGTATTAGGTTAAACACTGAGTAGCCCGCTGTTATTGTGGTAATATTTGGTAAACCATCAATCCCCCCCCCCCCCCCACGCGAATTTAAAAAAAAAATTACGCCCTTTTATGCCGTTGATTTATTCCTTCACTGAAGAAAATAGTTTCGCTAAAACAGTCCTAAATATTATACTGTAAGAAACATTGTCCTAACAGATCAAATGGTAGATTAAAACAGAGTGAAAGTAAAGCAGAATACACCTTAAGGTGCTTTCTGCTTTACTTTCAACCTGCTCTAAGTTGTTATCTGTCTTCAAAACTAGAAACAGGCTATGGGGCATTTAAAGAAGACGATACTATACATAGGTATATATAATAGTAGTGAAGAGACTGATGAATAATACCGTAAGCGATAAGAGTTATTTTTAGAAGGCTATAAATAAATACATGTATAGTCATCAATAAAGTGCAATCCAATCGATTTAGGAATAACTGATCAAACCATATACATGTACATGTATATGATAGATCTTTGTGCGTGAACTGTAAAGAAATCAATTTGGATCAGGATCCAGACTGTTTGACACATATATACTTGCTCCCTAATATTCTAAACTTAACCCTTTACCCCATAGCCTGTTTCTAGTTTTGAAGATAAGTGACCACTTAAAACAGGTTGAAAGTAAAGCAGAATGCGCCTTAATGCGCATTCTGCTTTACTTTCAGCCTGCTTTAAGCTTCTATCTGCTAGAATATTTCTTATGGCGCATATTCATGACTGTATAAATTGAAACTATTTTCTTCAGTGGATGAATAAATTGACTGTGCTAAAAGGCGCTGCTGTGGGGGAAAGGTTAATAGATGATAACTGACGATACGTTCGATGTGTTAGACTGGTCATAATGGCCATGAAAGGGTTAAGAAAAATTGTTTTTGTGTTGTGGATCGAATTTAGCATTGGGATAAACCTGGCTTGTATCGGATTTGTTAAATGCAATGGTGCGCATACTTTGAAGCAAGGCCTAACTTTGTTGATCAGTATACAGCTGTAGGTAAAGCTACCCGTATATGTTATGTTAATAACTAAAATTAGAACACTGACACACTTTTAAACGGCTTTTAAGGTATGGGGCTGTCACATTTATAAATAAACCATGTGATTCAACGTCTTGTCCATATATGGCATCAATTCATAGAACTGGTAGGTGACAAACTTAAGTTTCCATGAAACTAGATCCAGATGTAGGTATATATATGGCAAGTGCCTTGAGAATAATGCAGAAACGGATAAGATACGGAGTATTGTGGTGTACAAGATTTACAGAAGAGAAGATTCGACAAGAGAGAAAAATCACTGTTACTTTACATTAAGGTGAGAATTTTTACTTTATTTCTGTGAGATTCTTAGCTCTTCGCCATCTACAATATCGTCTGCATTCAGGACTGCCATAAGTTGACATGAAAAATCCTAATATTTCCAAATTTGCATTTCTCAAGTGCGATTTTACGAATCGTACCTTTACCCCATAGCCTTTTTCTTGTTTTGTTGACATGCGACCACTTAAAGCAGACTGTAAGTAAAGCAGAATAAGCCTTAGGGCGCATTCTGCTTCACTTTAAGCCTGCTTTAAGCTACCATGTACTGGGAAAAATCCGGATATTTAGGAAATATCCGGAGAAATAGCAGCCCTATGCATTACAGTTGTAACTTTCAATTGATTTTAATTCAAGTTTTAGCCTGTTTACTGCACTTTTGCAGTAATTTGACCCCCGTGAAACACTGTCGTTGACATAACGTCTGCTTAAATTTCGTCTGTTTTTATTTATAACATTTGAAAATTTTAAGCGATTTTAACTGAAGAAATAATGGTAGGAGCTTCTAATAGTTTAGAAATTGATAAGTCTCCGCGTTACGCGGTGTCTGATCTGTTTGGATATATGTAAGTGTTACAGAGACTGGTAGCGATAGGGTTAAAGACATTTCAAGAAATTTAAACATGAGAGAAAATATTTTTTATAAGTGAGGAGTTCTTTGAAATACGTATCATCAAATTAAACGAAATTTCAACATGCAAACATCTACGCCACATTTATTTCCCAGATGTTTGTACACTTTTCAGTTACCATAACTCGTAACACTATACTATACTTGTATGTATGATGCCAACTGATGCCTACATGTCCAGATTCTAATTATTTAAAAATGGATAAGACTCAATCTTCGTCCTTTTTTATTTAAATTTCAAAGGTCAATGAGTTAATTTTAAGACTAATGTATATCTGACAACATTGCTCCAGAAAATGGAAGTATTTCAATAAAAAAATCTTTATTTTTTCATTAAACCCTATGGTGTCACAACTCATTTAAATGGTCTCTTCGATACGATTCTAATGAGTATTTACACCATAGGATTTTGGGCTGAAATACGTGAGAAAATATTGGATATTTTCGAGCTTACGTCCTCTTATGTTGAGCCCTGTGACAAGAGAGCTGGCCCAGCGCTTATAAAGCGTTTGAGTTGAGTCCGAGTGCGTTCTCGAGCCTTTGATCTGACCCAATCAAATGCTTGAGAACGCAGTCAGACTCAACACGAACGCTTTATAAGCATGGACCCAGTATACAATAATGTGTTGGTACAGCACATAATAATAATTATTAAGAAAAACCGTAAAACACAGATTACTGTTCAATGCAGAATACGGGCTTTCTTTACTGCGGCTATATTGCATTTATCCTTCATCTATATTAACGGCTGATGTGTTTCGTTATTTTTCAGAGATCTCTATAAAAGTTTTACATATATACATACACATGTTTGCTGACATAATATAAACATTGACAAATAAATACGCTCGTTTGCATTTTTCAGGTAGAAAACAAACAAACAAGAAAGATGTCTTACTACACCAACGATGATATTTCATCTATTGTCATTGACAACGGATCTGGTATGTGCAAGGCGGGGTTTGCTGGTGATGACGCCCCTAGGGCCGTGTTCCCCGCTATCACAGGAAGACCTAAATACGATGTTGCAATGGTCGGAATGGGCGGCAAGGACACATACGTTGGTGACGAAGCCCAGTCTAAGCGAGGTATTCTTTCTCTCAGGTACCCAATTGAACACGGAATCGTGACCAACTGGGACGACATGGAGAAGATATGGCACCATACCTTCTACAATGAGCTCAGGGTGGCACCAGAAGAACATCCCCTGCTACTGACTGAGGCTCCACTCAACCCAAAGGCTAACAGAGAAAAAATGACCCAGATAATGTTTGAGACTTTCAATACACCTGCTTTTTACGTCGGTATTCAGGCCGTGTTGTCTCTTTACGCGTCTGGACGGACAACCGGTATTGTGTTTGACTCCGGCGATGGTGTGTCACATGTGGTACCAATCTATGAAGGTTACGCCCTACCTCATGCCATTGATCGTGTGAACCTAGCTGGCAGAGATCTGAGCGCCTATCTTGGTAAAATACTCACGGAGAGAGGATACAACTTCACAAACTCTTCTGAAAGAGAAATAGTTCGGGATATTAAAGAACAACTGTGTTATGCTGCCCTTGACTTTGAACAGGAGCTTGACGCGTGCGCCAAGTCGTCAACGTGCGAAAAGTCCTACGAACTTCCGGATGGACAGGTTATAACGATCGGTAACGAGAGGTTCCGATGTGTAGAGGCCATGTTTCAGCCATCTTTAATTGGCATGGAGAGTGCTGGTATTCATGAACTGCTCTACAACTCTGTCATGAAATCTGATATAGACATAAGAAAAGACCTCATGGCAAATGTAGTCATGTCTGGAGGTTCTACAATGTTTCCTGGTATTGCTGATAGAATGAAGAAAGAACTAGACGGACTTGTTCCCAGTACAATGAAGGCCAAGGTCATTGCTCCACCTGAAAGAAAGTACTCCGTGTGGATCGGTGGATCGATACTAGCATCTCTGTCGACTTTTGAGAGCATGTGGATCTCTAAACAAGAATACGACGAATGTGGGCCTAGCATCGTCCACCGAAAGTGCTTCTAGGTTACCTAGGGAACTCATTCTCGAGACTAAGGCTTGTGCAATAACATAAACAGTTATCGGAACACTCGCTGAAAACAAACATCTGCTTGTTTATTTGCATCTGCCAAACATGATCATATAAAGTTCTATGTATATAATATATTAGAGACTTCTGTTTACTGTAATTCGAATTAAGAAGATGAATTAAGTCGAATTCGTGTCTTGCGGCTGCTCCATGAAGATCGAATTACATATACTCTACATGTAGAATACTCATCATTTACGAACAGTGTGTCTGTGAAGACACATTTGGCCTATGAAAACAGTGCAGACCCTGGTCAAAGGGCGCCCTCTGATCAGGGTCTGCACTGTTTGTCAGTTTGCAATATATTGTTAAAAGGAACCCTAAATATGTAAAAATGGCCTGAAACGGGAAAGGTCAATTTGAATTCTCGGGGGTTAACGGGTTAAGACTAGAAATGTGTACAACTTTCGCATGCATGCAGCTGTGAACATTACACGGCATATTCCTCTTCCTTTATAAGTTGCTACGTAATACAAGTTTGATCCATACTCAAACCTGTCTCAACTCATTCACTCCTGGAAAGTCAAATATTAAATTCCACTTTCTTGTTAAGCCTAATCCATTACTGTCTATTTAGAATCGAAATTTTCAAAATAATGCAAAATGACAAACAGTGCAGACCCTGATCAGAGGGGTTCCTTCAAGAGCCATCTGATCTACAAATCTACACTGTTTGCCTAGGACAAGAATCACAACAGGTATAATGTTCATAAATGACGGGTTTATCCGGCGTCTGGGGCCCGTTTTACTAAACTACTTACGCAAAATTTGTGCGTAAGTCAAATCGTTTAACTCTAATTTTTCGATCATAAACGATTGCAAACAGCAAATAGCCAGATCAGAGGACGCGCTAAAAGCGCGTCCTCTGATCTGGCTATTTGCTGTGTGTAGCAAGTGATAATAAAAAAAATTAGAATTTAAAATTTTGACTTACGCAAATAATTTGCGTAAGTTGTTTAGTAAAACGGGCCCCTGATCAGGCTCCAAACCGTGAGCTCCTCAGATTAAAATAGATAGAAATTTTAAAAAGTTGTCATTTTCTACATTTTAATGAAATGCGTTTTCGTTTCTTTTGCGTTTTTAAAACTGGAAAGAATAAGGTCTTCTCAACTGTACAGTAATGTTGTAGTAGTAGACGACTTCTTACACATTAAATCATTATACAGTGCTCCCTCTCTACACCGACATCCAATAGGCGACACAGATTGTGTTTGTTGTTCGGAGGTAGTTGTTATAGGGAGGGAAAATGTCAAATTGCCTTACATTTGCAAACAGCTTAAATCCGGATCAGACGCCCCCTAACGCGGCGTCTGATCTGCATTCAAGCTGTTTTGTCACTCGTCATTATGTTTGTTTTTTTGTCAAAATGTCCAATATGTGACTTTGAGAAAAAAAACAGCACACAAGACTTTGAAGCAGACGGTTTTGCAGTCGTATAAAGGTTGAACATACTTGTGTTGTTTGGGGGAATATCGGCAATCGTTGTTATAAGGAGGGGGTCATTGTTAGGAGGGGGTTGTAGGAAGGGAGCACTGTACATGCTTGTGCTTATAGACATTATACACATGTGAATTTTGCCCAAAACTGTCTTTCATAAATATGTTACATTCATATCTGTCTTTGTACAAATCATGCTTTCATATTTATACAGTTATTTATTATCTGAATGTCGCTTTATCTGAATTGAATGTGTTGTAAATATCAAGAGGATTGTATATTTATCAAAATAACAAATATGGTTGCAATGTAATTTTAGTTCGTTAATTTCATCAAGCCGGTTTCAAGGTAACTATACCAATATGCCAATTCTAAAGAAAACATTTGACCCTTACCTCTATAGCCATAGTCTAGATTACCTGCCCCTACCCTACCACTCGAGGGGCCCGTTTTACTAAACTACTTACTCAAATTTTTTGCGTTAGTCAAAATCGTTTTACTCTTATTTTTCAATCATAAACGTTTGCAAACGGCAAATAGCCAGATCAGAAGACGCGCTAAAAGCGCGTCCTCTGATCTGGCTATTTGCTGTTTGTAGCAAGTGATAATAAAAATTATAAATTAAAATTTAAAATTTTGACTTACGCAAATAATTTGCGTAAGTTGTTTAGTAAAACGGGCCCCAGGCCACAACTAACGCAACACTTTCTATATATAATATAATTTGAGTGTTCGTTAACGGAATGCATTCAAAATTGGAACAAGTATAACTCAAGACATCATACATACATGGTAGAAATTTCTTTCCAATCGATCAGCAAGTAAATGTAAAACATAACAAATAAAACTGCAACAGAGAAAGTAAAATTCACAAAATCACGTAATTGCGCCAATTCAGAATTGAACAATTTCAAATATACAAATATACAAATGTATATAATAGCTGCCCTGCGTTCATATAACGAAAGCGCCTCGTGACGCCTTGCCACGGCCCGCTTACCTCCGGGCACCCACAGGTTCACGTACCTTCAACATTGCATGCTTTTGTCGTTCTCCATAGTCACTCCTACTTTGAGCGCCTCGAGGTAAGCGGGCCGTGGCAAAGCGCCACGAAGCGCCTTCGTTAATGAACGCAGGGCATGTGTGACCACCTCTCGTTCCTACGACCTGTAGACATTTCTACCAGAGCGTACTTATTTACGAAAGCTTGTGGGATATTTCTCCATTCCCGAACCAGGGACTGTTGCAGCTCTTGCAGGTTACGAGGAGCTACTGGATGCTTTTTACATGTCTGTGAAGCTCATCCGACAAATTATATAAACTTTAGTTATGATTTGTAGTCAATCGATAATAGTTAACATTCTACATGATTATATTATTTACTTTTTTGTGATTATGTTTTATAAAAAAAATAATAGCATACACGTCCGAGAGACAATCCTGCAGTAGTAAGCATGCTGTTTACGCGACCGCGCTCTGTTTTATTCATTCTCGTCATTATATTCAAAATCTGTGTCTTAGCATGGCTTTCCTTCCAGAAAAATATCATGGAAATAAAAATCTTTAAAAATATTTCTCGTGCAAAACGTGAAAACTATGCCCACCAAGCATACACCAGTTAGCGCTCGTCACGTTTGAGTTATTGCATCGCTATTGTACAGATAATCGTGGTAGCAAACAATATATGAATCGTACGTGGAACCATATTCAAGAAAAATGATTTTGAAAAGTGTTGCGTTAGCTTTGGCCTTGAGTGTACATAAGTGCGACAGGGAACCAGAGTACCATAGCCATGGATAGAAATATCTTATTTGCAACGGATGTAGCATATATATTACAGTTCAACCTCTCTATCACGACAACTAAAAATAAGGACAATTGATTGCCTATAGACAGTTGACTGCTTAAAGCAAGATGAAAGTAAAACAGAAAACTCCTTCAGGAGCTTTCTGCTTTACTTTCACCTTGATTTAAGCTTCTATCTGCTTCAACACCATCATGCAGTGGGCGGAAGGGGTAAAAATGCTTTTGTAGATGTTTTTTTCTTTTTTTTGTTAACGCCCCTTTCTGCCATCTATGGGCTAATTGGATGACCCAGAGAGAGGGGAGCGGATACAGAGAACCCGGGCGCGATGCCCTACTCATATTATCGAAATAGTTCTCTGGTTCTTTTAGATGCCAAGTGTAAAAAATCGGACCTCGGTTAATAAAGTCTCATCCGAAGGACTTGGTCCGGCGGGGGATCGAACTCGCAACCCCTAAAGTCGTAAGCGGGTGCTTTACCTCGACTACTTCCGCCGGTGTTTTTTGTGGAGGAAAGGGTTTACCCACTATCCTATAATCTGTTTCTAGGATATAGAAAATACTTCTTATGGTATATATTCATGACTCTATACAGAGGAATTATTTCATTCAGTGGGACAAATAAGTTTGACGCATAAAAGGGCGTTTTGTGTGGTAGTGTAGTGGGTAAAACACTAGCAACTGGTGTCCCGTAAATGGGTGTTGTCACTATTTATGTTATAACCATCTTTCCCTGCCAAATTTTCCGCGAGTTTTTTACCCCCTTCACCGTTTCATTGTCGTCTGCTTCAATGTTGTTGTTTGCAAGATCGTTTCAAAGAAAGATTCAATGTTGTATGATTTAAAACATACCGATACGAGTGTCAAACAGTTTGGATTCTTATCAGTCGCCGTGTTACGCGGCGTCTGATCAGGATCCAAACTTTTTGCAAATGTTCTTTTAAGCGTCATTGAGAGTGAAAGGGTTAAGTTTATAGGGGTATGGTTGATGACTGTTTAGAGCAGGATGGCAGTTAAGCAAGATACTCCTTTTACAGGCCTACCATAGTACAGTGGAGAAAACGCTATTATTTACCGTTTAAACGCAAACGAAACGCAAACGCATTGCCATAAATCGCAGAAAATGATCACTTGTTGATAAATCTAAATATTTATTTCAATCTGAGGGGCAAACAATTTTGAGCCTGATCAGACGCCGGGTTACCCGGCGTCTGATCTGGCTAAAAATTGTTTGCACTTGAAATAATAGTTTTATCGTAAACGCGTTTATTGGGAACGAATAACGTTTTCTCTACTGTACATTTAATTATTTTCAAAATGCCTGTTACTTTCAACTTTTGCAATTTTTAACGCGGTTAAGTTCTATCTTTTGACCAAACTCATCCAGCGCGCATATCAAACGCAACACATTACTTTTCAAATATATAATTATACATGGTTATACAATATAATATAGAAATGGGTTTTGTGTTAAGTCAAACTGCATACTTTAGTTTTCATCTCTCTTCCAGTTTTCATATTTAAAGCTCTATTTACTTATGTCACGTATTTCACTATTTGCAAATGTACAAAATCATCCCCCGGCAATAATGCGGCATCTGATCAGAGTCTACATGGTTTGCTGTTTGGAAACTCAATATAAACCATAACGGAATTGAAATTTTAGACCAGACATCCCTAAGATAAAAAAAAAAATAGACTGTTCCAATATCTAAGCGTGAAAGAATCCACTGGACATGAATGGGTTAAATGAGTTCAGTTTATGAATTATGGTATTTTGATTCATCTTCAATACCAGCTTTTAAAAAGACAAAAAACAACAACAACAAAACAAACAAAAACAAACCAAAACAAACAACAAACTAAACAAACAAAACGAACATTTTATTAACAGGGAACGAGGTGCATGTTGGTTTTTCTTTTGTAAACGAAAAGCAAACGCAATGCACTAAAATGTAGAAAATAACAACTTTTTGACAACTATTAATATTAAGCTGAGTGGCATACATCTTGGAGCCTGATCAGACGCCGTGTTACCCGGCGTCTGATCTGGCTCCAAACTGTTTGCAATTGAAATTCCAAATTATAGCGTAAAAACGCGTTTATTGGGAATGAATAACGTTTTTTCCACTGTATAAAAGAGGGTGTTAGCCACACAACAGACAATTTCTTTTCGCTCTAACTTGGAATAGAATGGTCTGGAGGCTAACCCTACCCCTAACCCTATGTCCCACAATTGGCCAGGTTTATCTCACAAGAAATGGCCAGGTTAATGTCACAAGAGACGGCCACGTTAATGTTTTTCAATTATGGGGGCTAAGAATTTTAGCCACATAAGTACCCTACCGTAAGCACGGACGGACGGACGGCGTGCCGACAAAGTTGGTTAGAGGGCCTTTTGTTATCTCTTTTGTTGAATAACGGGCGATGGTCCCTTATTATATTGTTACGGAATGCACTCAATTTTCTTCCTTTGTTATGTTTACTGTTTCTGGCCCTCTAACCAACTGTAGTAGAGCGGACGGACAGACAGACAGACGGACGGACAATGCGATTACTATATACCCGCATTTCGGGGGCATAACAAATAAATTATCAAACAAGCTGATTTCGACAAAATAGTTTTCCACTTTATTATCAGTGTCACTGTCATAAAGTTCTATCGATATTTGAAGTTACTATCGGCAGTAGTTATCGACTTTCAAATATCGGTATGTCAAAGACTTACTGCTTTCGAAGTTAGAACGATTGCAATTGATTTGTAGATGTAGTATCATTTCATTTTATATATAGTGACATTAATCAAAGTTTGGACAGCAGAAAAAGGAGACGTAAACTTCTTACATGGGGTGATGTTTTGTGAACATGTGTGTGAAGTTTCGTGAGAATTGAATAAGACATGAAGTCTGTGGAGAGTTGACAGTGAACAATCGATCAAGTTCTATTTATAGTATAGGTGGTCTAGTTTTGGGCCGCAGGGAGTGGAGACTCATACTCGGATAAGAGCTAATGCTCGTTCCGCCCCTGCTTAACCATTAAGATTCCACTTAATATGTTCTAACTAACTTAGAATATAACCTATAGTTTGATTGGCCGACGATAGAATATTCCTACGTTTATCGCAAACAAACATCGCTTATTCTGGCTGTGAGATCGCCAAATATGGCAGTCTTTACAACTAGATGCTACGAGGCGGAGTTATCTATACCGCGTGTAGACACCACGCGACGTCGAAAAACAACAACATTCTTAATGATTAAGTGCCGTACTTAATGGGATGCAAAAGGCAGTTTGATTGATTAAAATGTAGGTTATATTCTAAGTTATGTTTGTGAACATATGTGTGATGTTTCGAGAGTATCATGAAAGCAATGCAGCCTGTAGAGGTGCGACTTTGAAACGTCAGTGAAATTTAATTTATATTAATGGTGACCTAGTTTTGGACTACATGAAGTGGACACGCGAGCTCGTATAAGAGGTGATGTTTGGAAACAGGATTGTAAAGTTTTGTGAGAATCTTGTAAGAAATGCAGCCTGAAAAGTGGCGACATTAAAATTTCAGTCAATTTCTGTTTATAGTAACGTGATTTAGTTTTGGACAGCAGGAAGTGGAGACAAAATTTGTACAAGAGGTAGTGTTTGTGAACATGTATGTGGGATTTCATGAGAATAGGGTTAGAAAGGTTGTAGAGAGGTAAGGGTAAAACTTCTGTCACGTTCAATCTGTGTTGACCTAGTTTTGGACCACAGGAAGTGAATACGCGAACTCGTCAACAAGTACAGTGGAGAATCTGTTATTCTTTCCCGTTTAAACGCAAACGTACGCAAACGCAAAGCACTAAAATGTAGAAAAGAACAACTTTTGGACAATTTTGATAATTCTTGTTTATCTTGGTGGCAAACAGTTTAGAGCCTGATCAGACGCCGGGTTACCCGGCGTCTGATCTGGCTCCAAACTGTTTGCACTGCAAATAATAGTTTTAGCGTAAACGCGTTTATTGGGAAAGAATAACAGATTCTCCACTGTATGTAATTGTTCGTGAGAATCGGGGAAGAGATGCAGCTTGTAGAGAGGTGAACATTTTTTCAATTTCTATTTATAGTAACAGTGACCTAGTTTTTGATCACAGGAAGGAAAGCCACAAACTCGTTGATGCGTGTAAACACGTGTGTGAAGTTTCATGAGATTCGAACAAGAAACGCAACCTGAAGAGGGGTGGCGTCGTTTGGTTATGTACATACACACAATACATACACACACACGTACGGCCTTGTCCCCTTTATACCCTCAACGACTCGTCGGGAGGGCATACGTAACTGTCATCTGTTTAAAACGACTGTCAATTCAACTTTTTAAAGAATGGTTTTGGTAAACATTGTCCCTCAAACGGGAATGCTACAGCATGGTTCGGGACAGGTCGGCAGTTGACGAGAATGGCCGACTGATGTCCGTAGAGCTACGATAATGTCTTACCTTGAACTAATCTCATTAGGGGTCCTCAACTTTAAACAGACGATAATTTTGAGGTAAATGGTTATGATGTAACAGAGTTTAACACAAAATACGTTTAACGTTAAATTCCTTTAACGTTAAAAAAGTTTAATCGAGTGATAAATACAGTAGAACCTCTCTATTACGACCACTAAATTGTGTCAAATATAAGTCGTTTAGGACAGGTGACTGCTTAAAGCAAGGTGAAAGTGAAACAGAAAGCTCCTACAGGAGCTTTCTGTTTCACTTTCACATTGCTGTAAGCTGTCACCTGTCTTTTATACAGACAAAAAAGCCTTCTTTTAGTGGTCGTTATAGAGAGGTTCTACTGTATGTGGTTTATTCGTTGAGAACAATACTATAGACCGATCGCCTCATCTCCTCCAGTCGACTCACACTACTTTTGTTCCATGTTAGAAATATCTTATATAGTATGTATCTACATTCTTTGATATTCAATAGGTAAACTTTGAGACGAAGTGCTGTATTTATTATATTTATGGCATGACCTCCCAGCTGAGCTATTTTAATGTTCTGCTCAACATAAAGGGACTCGTCAATTGCGAAAGCAAGAGCGTTAATAATCATAACTGGTAAAACTAAAGTTTCAAATATAAGTATAACTTGCAGGATGGCTCCTGTAGCAGTTTTCTTCTTCCTTGGTGACTTGTTTCTTTCTGAGGTGGTCACCATTTTCAACGTATCAGTAATCGCCTTCTGGTGACGCTTCAGCACTCCTCGAATCTTTATGTAGGCCACTATAATGAAACTGTGATATATGATATATAAACTTGCAAGAGTGAGCCTTAAAATGGTTTGTTCATCTACAGTGCTGCATAGTGTCTTTCCATTTTCAATGGTGCATCGTGACAGGATAGCTGATATTATTAACACGGGATGGGTAATCCAGATATGTAGCGACATTATGATGACGTTTCTTTTGTTGACAACAGACGTGTACCTCATGGTGTTACACAAGGCCATTAGCCTCTCAATGGTTAACGAGGCAATAGACGACAGCGTGATTACTTGACATATAACAGCAAGGATACGGATTGAGCCAACTACTTGAACATATTCTTGCCCAAGAAAGAGGATAGCCACAGACAGCACGACACTTATGATGTGGTATACTGCTTCACTTAGTAAGCAATTGTAGGATAGCTGTTTAATCTGGAACTGGATCCTCTTACAGTCCCGAAGAATTAAGACAGCGGCGACGAGAAAAGCAGAGCACACAATAGATGTGATGATGAAGAAATAATGAATACTTTGTTCCAGTGTCGATAGTTCGTCGGGAGTCCGTAATTTATTCAAATAACTATGATTACTGGAATTCTGTAACAGGTCGGAAGACATTGTGCCACAACCCAATCCAGCTTTATTTTGTACACTACCTGAAATATAAGAATGATATGTAATACATGTACAGCAAAAAATGATATTTTCCGACATGAATACTTATTCTCATGGCACCGGGATTTTATTGAACTCCTAATAATTCTTTGCAGTGAAATGGTTAAAAGAATGGTCGAATCTAATGTTGAAAGAACGTGTGGCACGATCCATTTGGGCCCTGTACTGAAAATGCAGGAGCACTATAGAAATCACGTTTTCTGTCCGTTTCCCTGTCTGTCCGTCTGTCTGTCCGTCAACACTTGATATAACTCGATAACTCAAACAGTTCTTCACGTATCGGGATCATATTAATTAACAAATATGCATAAGATCATGAGAGGAAGAACCTATTGTTTATCAACCTCATTTGTTCACCAATCATATTTGGCAGAATATGTACCAGTGTAAGATCTTTAGCATGTGTGACGGGCCGACTGTCGATCTCAATATAAACTCTTCGAATTAAATATTTTAATTCGACGACAGTTGGTCGTACATTTGAGTCAGGATATCACCTGGATTAAACTTAGTAGATTGGGTTTAAATACTGAAAAGCTACAAGTATTACACTACACCATTCCCTCTAAGCGAATGTCCACATGAGCAATAATATCACTAAAACAATTACAAGTAATTTTGCTTTAACACGGTTGTTTATAAAAAACCTTTATCAAATCACAACTATTAATTGGCAATAAACATTCTGTCTGAGACTTCATACTTTATGAAACGACACATAGCTGCCAATTAATTGTTATTGGAGAATATACAATATGCACACGGCAATACTAGGCGGTTTTGTCGTGTATGAAAATAATCCAACAATTAATTTGTTAACTACAACAATATTATATGTTATATATATTGCATAGCTCCCACGAGTTATCTCAATTAAACGCGCACACTGTACATGAGTGCGCGCATGCGCACGAGTGTATGTGGGCGTGTTTAATTAGATAACGAGTGGGAGATACTGCAATATATTGCTTGTAATATGGCTAAATATAGACCAAGAGGTTGGGCTCTGTGCAATTTACATCAACTATTGAGCGCTTTTGACATCCATTAGAATCCCCATTTGAACGACCAATCAGTGACAAGAACAACATCGCTATCTGCGCAAGTTATACCAAATGTTGAGCGCTTTGCTAATCAAAGGTAGTGTAAACCCCATAAAAGAGACCAATCAAAGACTGGAATGTATACTCGTTAACCAATCCGACAACTTTCAGCATAGATCGCTTTCGCGGGCAGTGTGTTAAAGTTTTGCTGTAAAGACGAATGTTCTAGTTTCTGGGAATATTTGCAGGGTTGCCATTTCTCCGGAATTTTCATAAATCTTCGGATTTTTTTTCTAGTACATGGTAGCTTAAAGCAGGCTGAAAGTAAAGCAGAATGCGCCTTAAGGCGCATTTTGCTTTACTTTCAGCCTGCTTTAAGCAGTCACGTGTCAACAAAACTAGAAACAGGCGACGGGGAAAAGGTACGATTCGTAAAATCGCACTTGAAAAATGCAAATTTGGAAACCTTCGGATTTTTTTGTCAACTTATGGCAGCCCTGTATTTTCGTCACTAGCTTTCGCGCGTGTTTACTTAAAATGATTAATATGGATATCGGCACAGTGATGACGGGACGATTTGCAGTAGAGAACACGTTTGCATTTCTCAATCAAATATTTAGCAATTTTTCCTTTGCACAATATTTGGACCCAGATTAGACGCTTTGTACAAGGCGTCTGTCTGGTCTGGATCCAAACTGGTTGAAAAGGAATTATCAATTTTGCACAAAATCGTTTATTGTTCAAAACAAATCGTGTAATTTCTCCATTGTGACTTGTGCTGCTATTACTATGCCAAGGCTCCAGATAAGAGGAGTTTTTCAAGAACTAAAATCTTTATTTCTGCATTAAACCCTATGGTGTCACTACTCACTAGAATCGTCTCTTCGAGACGATTCTAATGAATAGTAACACCATAGGATTAAATGTTGAAATGAGTGAGAAAATTTGGATTTGTTCCATTTACTCGCTCTTATCTGGGGCTTTATATCTGCCACACCGGATGTGCGCCAGACTGTGCGGTTAACTAGATGTCCGCCATTACTGTGCGGTTAACTAGTTAACTGCATGGTTTTCTACCAGTTATTGCATGGGCGGGGAAACTCCGTCCACTACAAAGTGTGCGGTATCCAACTAAACTGGGGTACGTTTCTATAGAAAAATGCCGCAGCCGTGTTACAATTTAACTTAGACCATAATATCATTTCTGTTCTAGAAATGTGCACTGTAAATAATTTGACACACTGCATTTTTTAAACATAGTAACAAGAAATAACAAAGATTAAGTGTCAGAGTGCTTACAGTGGATTTGTTTAACGAAATAATGTGTACAACAATAGAGTCGGAAAACACTTTATGCGTTGAAACAAATGACCAAATTTTGAAGTTACAATATTTACATACGGTATTCAAATGAAAGTCTATATCTTTCTTTTTTAACAACATTGCCACTAATTTACAAATCAATTTACCACTAATATATACCTAACAAAGACATAACTCCAAGTTAATGCTTCATATCATCTCTCAATAGTTAGATTAAGAGGTCATATGAAAATCAATTCTTGACATATTCAATCTACATGAGTCATTATTAACTTTTGAGGAAATACCACATATGAGTCCTCAAGTATTTACAACAAACTCTACCGAAACAAATGCAGCATGCTTAAATGTCAAAATCTATGTATGAAACAACAGTGTGTTTCATATTCAAATGAAATGTTCGTACTAATTCATATTTCTTCTAAAGGTAGTATTTCCACATATAGTACAAGTATTAATAATGGATGTACATATCGGTAAAAGAAAAGCAAATGATGTCAAGTGAATAATTTATATCACTGCTTAATAATACTATTAATGGGTAATATAAAACAATCTTGACACATAAAATCAGTAACGGCAGTTTATGTTGAGGACATGCCACATGTACCTCGAAGCTTTAAATGAAAACACCTATCAAAACAGTTATATCAAATTCTAAAATATCAAAATGACACCTATGCATGAAATTGTAATGTTTCATATTTATTTGAAATATTTTCATTTATATTTCTTCTGAAGGTAATATGTTCATAAATATTACAAATATTTATAATGAAAATCATACTTAAAAGAAATATTTGTCATGTGGGTGCCTTATACTAACATTAAAGAGACTGGCAACCAGATTTAGCATTAAGATAGTATTTTTTAAATATATGTCAAACATATATATATAAAATCAATCTTGACATACAACTTGAATAATGATGCACTTAATGCTAAGAAAAATTAGTAAGTGAATTCTCAAAACATTAAATACATACAAAGGTGTATGAAAGATACCCAAGTTTTTTTGGTACACAAGCCTAACTTCAATTGACTATCTAAATTTAATTAACTGAAACTCAATCTTTCCTCTTATTTGTAGGTCACATAGACGGCGAGGAAAAGTCGATTCTAATTCAACGAACTATTCGGTGGGCTGAAAGGAGGGTTGGTTGCTGTCATCATGCTGCCTCTATTGATGTATGCATGGGTATCCGTCAGTGGATTTCTGGTGAGATGGAAGGGTGTCATGGTGTTGGGTATTTGTAGATTGATCATCTGAAAGACTGCGATTCAGTGGATATTGTCTATTCTCCTAGCTCTTTGGCCAGTATATGTCCATGCTTATAAAGCGTTTGAGTTGAGTCTGAAATCGTTCTCAAGCATTTGATTGTCAGATTTGAGCCCATGCTCAAATATGACCAATCAAATGCTTAAGAACGCACTCAGACTCAGCCCAAACGTTTTATAAGCGCTTGGCCTGGTATACAGTGGAGAATCTGTTATTCTTTCCCGTTTAAACGCAAACGTACGCAAACGCAAAGCACTAAAACGTAGAAAAGAACAACTTTTGGACAATTCTGATAATTTTTGTTTATCTTGGTGGCAAACAGTTTGGAGCCTGATCAGACGCCGGGTTACCCGGCGTCTGATCTGGCTCCAAACTGTTTGCACTGCAAATAATAGTTTTAGCGTAAACGCGTTTATTGGGAAAGAATAACAGATTCTCCACTGTATAATGGCCATACTGTATACAGGCGAAAATTTGAACGTTTGCAGTGGACAGAGGGGAACTTGTTGTCTTGTCAAATCTCTTTCTTTTCTGCGCACTTTTCATCCCATACATTGAGTTCTGAGATAGCGCTGAATCTTCTGTGCCAGATTGTCCAGGAATCGGTAGCGTTGCCTTTAAAAACAGGTTTGGTGATGTGTTGTCTGAATCTGCTGTATTCTTGGACTCTTGAAGATCTAAGTGCTAGTGTATTGTTGTTTTCTGTAGAATAGAGTCTACCTTGTAGGTTGGCTTGAGTATGGGTTGACAGAGATTGACTGCTGGCAGTTTTTCCAGTTTGATCAGTTGAAAAAGTGTTGTCCAAACTTTGAACAGCATTGCTGGTCCTGCATGATGCTTCTGAGTTTGGCCTTACATGTATATGAGTGAATCTATTACCATCTGAAGTTTTATCAAGCATATGTCGTTTGATGGCTGATCTATGTCATGACTATCAGATTGTTCATGCCTCTCCGCATGTCTGTTTGAAGAGTCTGTGTTTTGTAACAAAATGCATACTGTGATGTAGGATTTGTGGACCTCTGAGTTTCTTTAGGAGGCTGTATGTTTGCTGATGCGAGATGCAAGTTTTCCATTAAATAAGTCATTTGACTGGTTATTTTAGTGATCTGACTGTCCATTTCTTTGATACATGCAAACAAGCAATTAACCCTTGCTTGTGGAGAGAGCTGGGACCTTTCTGTGGATTTGTGTGTGGGGATATTGACTTCTTTGTCTTGTGCAAGTTGTGTAGCTGATCTCGATCTACAGTGGAGAAATCGTTATTCTTTCCCGTTTAAACGAAACGAAACGCAAACGAAAAACACTAAAACGTAGAAAAGTGCAACTTTTGGACAATTCTGATAATTCATGTTTATCTTGGTGGCAAACAGTTTGGAGCCTGATCAGACGCCGGGTTACCCGGCGTCTGATCTGGCTCCAAACTGTTTGCAATAGAAATAATATTTTTAGCGTAAACGCGTTTATTGGGAAAGAATAACGTTTTCTCCACTGTATTAGGTGTGAAACGATGAAATCAGGTCTGCATTCTGTATTGACTGAATTGTTTGTCGTAATTGCTGAAGATTCGGCAGTCTGTTGATTATTGTGGATCTTTTCTATACCAAACATTTGGTTTGACTGCTTTTTTATGAAAATTCGCTCTCATTTCCACTAATATCGCTGGAACGACAAAGTACGTTATCACCAGGACGAATCGGCACCTTCTCCTTGGTAGCAGCAACGCCATTTTGAGAAAACGGCTGTTTCTACAAAACTAGATATACCACCCTCTGAATCTGTGGGCTCGTCACATTGTACCAAAACTAGCTGAAAGCTTTAAATTAGACTTTTGTAAACGCTTCGTACCCATGATTAAAATAAAATGGACTTCTAAGCAAATTAAACAAAACACAACTCTTACTTTGTTTTTTTCTCTTCAAAAATATACCTAAATCTAGCTCTAATGCTAACGGGATCGCTCAAACACTGCTGATACCAAAAATGTAACGGACCGACGGTCGATCTCAATATCAACTGCCCGAATTAAAAACAATTATTTCGAGGACAGGTGGTCGTACATTTGAGTCAAGATATTACCTGGAATTAACTTGGGGACATTGAATCAAAATCAATCGAGTTTAACTTTCACATCTGACGAGCAAGGTTTATTATTAAGACTTATAACTTATTAAGACTTATAACTTATAACTTATTAAAACTTATAACCAAGTTTAATCAATTGGTCTAAATATAGACAGCTGTATATTACTAACTTCTAATAATAATTTATTAAAATAGAAATATATCTAGATCCGGACTTCAAATAGATCTAGATCCAATAGATTGAAATCTATTTATTCTATGTACAACCCTCGTCAATCAAATCAACACCGCATAGACCCGTCCGTACCTATACAGAGTCCATTCTATGGAAAGGTTCTTAGCAACTTCTGTAGTCGATTACATTCCGTCAAGTGTCGTCAACGTAGACGGGATTACCTGCGCACAGCATGTAACGTCATCAATCTACCACAAAACGACGTACACCAGACTAATGGAAGGAGAATATCATACACCCACCCAATTACTTCTCGGTGAGCATCGCTGATTGGCCTATAGAATATCTATGTTATTTTGAGATAACTATGATTCTACTATGTCAAGTAAATTGGGTTTAAATACTGAAAAGCCCCGAGTATTATACATATTTGATAATTGGCCAAATCGGTATGGATTGTAAAGAGATTTTGCCCCTGATTTATGATAAATGCTTTATTAGCCTTGTTTTTCACTCTTGCAATAGGTTTGATCAAATGGACTTTGTTCACAACCTTTGGTGATACTTGCCATGTTGCTTTATATCAAATGAACACATGTCAAGTTTGAATATTAGGTAAATAATTATTTTTACTATTATTATTATATAATTATTATTTTGTACATACTAATTATGTAATCTAGGCTCTGTTTGGATGATTGTTGATCCGCTGTACAGACTGTTTGTGGACCAATTAACGACACCAATTACAATATATGGAGAAGATCCAGGCGTATTAATTAAGTGATATGAACTGGGATTGGCCGAGAGTTTATTGACAGTAATGAATTACTGATGTTGATGATACCTTCAACGAAACTTTGAATTATTCATAATTTCTCCAGACCGGACCTTTGTGGATGTTTATGATCAACTTATGACAGCCTGTCATTCTCACCTTACTGGGACATTGTCACAGAAAGACACACCTCAGCCATGCTTATTTCAGTATAATATACATGCGGGAACTTAATTTGTCATTTCAAACTAAATCGCGCATTCTAACTTATAAATAAAGAGTGTCAGAGTTCATCAATTAAATAATCGGACGAAACTCGGCATTTAGCAATCATATGTGCTACATACATGGGAATATTAAATCCAAGATTATTCGACCGAAAAACAAGGACCTTGCTGTGCCTCATATTTTTGGTGCAAAACAGCGCTTATAACAGCTATGTTTTGTTGTAATGCAGTTCACCAGATACTGGCAGATATGCCAGGTATATATCACCAGCTAACACCAATGGGAATATGATCCCTATAATTATTCCATTGAAGGCTCAGGCATTGAGTATACTGCAAAAGGTAGATAAATGCAACAGTTGCAGTGTCCATAGATAATTTGGACACGTATTCTGATAAAAAGCAGCCTGCTGGGATTTTGTTTTACAGTGTGAGCAGCCACGTACAGTGGAGAATCTGTTATTCTTTCCCAATAAACGCGTTTACGCTAAAACTATTATTTGCAGTGCAAACAGTTTGGAGCCAGATCAGACGCCGGGTAACCCGGCGTCTGATCAGGCTCCAAACTGTTTGCCACCAAGATAAACAAGAATTATCAGAATTGTCCAAAAGTTGTCCTTTTCTACGTTTTAGTGTTTTGCGTTTGCGTACGTTTGCGTTTAAACGGGAAAGAATAACAGATTCTCCACTGTAAATACATTAGCAAATGTTGCAATTGTAATGAGTATTTTTTAAACAGGTCCATGGTGTTGAAGCAGTTAAGGCTCCTCTTGGAAATGTCCGGAGGAATTGAGCTGCACATACTACATTATAACACCAATATCACCAATCTAAAACAACCGTTAGACAAAGAAGGATTTGGACCACCATTAAAAACCACGCTGGCATATAAAAATCACAAGTAATAAGTATCAAAATTTTATTATAATTTAGAGAAACCCTAGGAAAATTCATTGAAAAGGCAAACTTTTGTGAGAAACTGTATAAACATATTAGCATTTTATATGACTTTAGCTATTAGGTCATAAGGAATTCATCCTGGTGACAACAGTGTTATTCACAGAGACGTGTTGAAGCCACCTTTAACTCTTTCAACACTAATGAACTCTTTTGGGATATAAGGTGCTCTTGTGGATCATTTTAGTTACCAAAACATGAATCAGTCTACTGGGAACACTGGGTATGTTAATGAATACTGGTCTAAACGAGAATTATACCCCATCGCGCTTATGACATACATAATGCACGAGACCTTTATATCCCCTTGGGAAAAGTTCCCCTTGTAAATGGAAAAGAATATCTTATCTGTATTCTATCAACCTTTGTATTTTTTCAAATGTGTGCGTACTTCGGAGGGAATCGTTATATAGGGAAGGAAATTGGTTTACATTTGTAAACAACTTGAATCCAGATCAGACGCCGCGTGACGCATCGTCTGGTCTAGATTCAATCTGTTTGTCAATCGTCATTAAGTTTTTTTTCTGTTAAAATGTCCATTTCGTAACTTTGAGAAAACAGCAGATTACAATTTTAAGCAGACAACATTGCAGTCGTGAATAGGTTGGACATGGTTTTCTAGTTTGGGGGAATAGCGGCAAGCGCTGTTGTAAGGACCGAATCGTTGTGGGGAGGGCCGTTGTAGAGAGGGAGTACTGTATAATGTATGAAATGTTATCTCCCCTTTGAAATAGCGGAAAAGAAAAATGGTTCTTCATGCATAATTTGTAGATGATTCTCATGAAGAACAAATAAACATGACATTTTTGGATGCTGGATAGTAAAATAATTTATAATGTTAAATATAAATCCAAAACCTTATTACAGAATTATAAAAAGAAGTTCCTTTATGAAGAACAATTAAACATGACATTTGTGTATGCCTGGCTAGCAAAAAAAGAGTCAATAATATTAACAGAAATCTAAAACCTTATTACAGAATTATAAAGAGAAATTTCTTTATGCAGAACAATTAAACATGACATTTTTGTATGCCTGGATAGCAAAAGAATTTATAATGCTAAACAGAAATCCAAAACCTTATTACAAAATTAAAAAGAGAAATTTCTTTATGAAGAACAAAATTTTAATAAACATGACATTTTTGGATGCCTGGCTAGCAAACGATTCAATAATTTTAACAGAAATCCAAAACATTATTACAGAATTATATAGAGAAGTTCCTTTATGCAGAACAAATAAACATGTTATTTTTGGATGCTTGGATAGCAAAAGAGTAAATAATGTTAACAGACAGATATTTCATGAAACATATTCGACCAGCAATAATATTTATTTGCGTCAACTAAAATATTTACTTACCTCATATTATTACGGTGAAAAGATCCATATATCTGTTTGACAAGTTTCCGAAACTAATATGTATTTTATTTGTGAATTGAAAACCACGAGTGTCATGTGACATATACAGGCTTGTTTATAGGCTGAACAGAATTCCAAATGGTAGACATCGCTTGACGCATTTCTCACAGCAGTGTATCTGCAACCTTTAACCCATTTCCCAATAAACACGCCTTCAATTTATTCCTCCACTGAAGAAAATAGCTCCACTTTATAAAGTCATGAATATGTACCATATCCTAAAAAGTGGAAGATTAAAGCAGGCTGAATATTAAACAGAAACCTCCTTAAGGAGGTTTCTGGTGTACGTTCAGCCTGCTTTTAGCGATCACCTGTCTTAAACAGCGGGAAAGAGTTAATATTAGTACGCATATCAATCTACCTACAGACAGGTAAACATAAAACCAATACCATAGTTTACTTCTCATTGATATACAGTTGAGACACTCTTAACTCGTTGAACCCTAGTCCCGCATATAGGCGTGCTTTTCAAACAGTGTACATGTGAATAGTACACATGTCCTATGCAAACAGTGAAGACCCAGATCAGAGGGCTCCGAAAGGAGCCCTCTGATCAGGGTCTTCACTTTTTGTCACAATGCCAAACATTGACAAAAACAACCCGTAAAAGTCAGAAATGGACTTGTCTAAAATGGAAACTGGCATTGTCCATTTAAAGTTTCAGGGAGGAAAGAGTTAAAATTAATCAACATTTCTACAGATCCGTTCCGTATTAAACTTGAAATACCAGTTAGTTCGACTAAAGACAACCAAAGTTATGGCCATAAAGCTTTATCTCGACCACAAAGAGACAGTTTACCCGTGAATAGTCCTGTTTTCTCCTCATGGGAACTAGATAGTACAAAGTATATGAAAACACTGATGGTCTGCGGCTTACTTGACGATAAGGGAAATAGTTTAGTGTCCATAACTTATAAAGTTGTTTGACAGACGTACGAACAGACACACGAATGGTATCCCTTAATAAAACTCGCCACTTCCTGGTGGTCCATGAAATGAATGCAGATTGTTTTTAGAATTCTGAAGAACATAGACATTTTGCATGCTTACGGCGAAACCGTAATAACATGTATTCGTTACTCAGTATCACTTGACTGTTTGAGGTTCTGGTCCTTTTTAGTTCAGACATTTAAGAAGATTCTTGTTTCGCAACAGTAACAGGCGACAAATGTTGCTGATGAGATCATTTCACAAAGTACGATCTGCAAAAGTCGCACGCGACCACGCGCGACTGTAATCGCAGCTTTCCCGTAGTAGGGGGCAGAAAACCGTTACTTGTACTCATTATTTTCTGTGTATGGTCTTTGTTCGATGTTATCTCGTATGACCTTCGATATGTACACTCTACCCGCGTCCAATACGCTCTATATACGCTATACCTGCGTCTCTCTGCTCGATCTTAAGCAATGACGACCAAGGCTCGTTCTGTTCGGCCATATGCGCATAGCGTCGATCTCTCTGCGATCTATCCTCAAAAGCGCGACCTCGACTCATTTTCGGTCAATCTAGCTACGTGCAAGTTGCAATGTACTATTGATCAATACGGTTTAGATGTTAAAAAAACGTCCTATCCTCGCACGGACGCTTAATTCTCTATGTGTTCTCGACAGATTCTCGCCCGAGCTACGCGCATATTTGTTACGGTCGCCTGGATTTGCCCGCGACTCGCTGCGAGCGTATTAAAAGGCTCGGCAGTCGATGGAAGACAATCAGTTTTTGACCAGCCTCCGAAGGGACAACTTGGACCCAATCGCTCTTCTTATACTATCTGATTAGAGCACCATGCTCTGAAACTGCAACAAGACTCTATGTTCCATGCTGAAGTTCAGTTTTAGTAGGTGTGGCATAATCGGATAAGGCAAAGGATGGTCGCAACTTAAGCGTGGGTAGTTCGTTTTTTATTGAAGTTTAAGCGCACAAACATGGTCGCACCTTAATCCTTTTACAATGTATCTGAATCCTGTCGTGACGATGGGATTAATAAGGAGCGCACGGGTCAATGGAAGGTCTGTGACAGGTCGCGCGGAGCTAGGCTATTGCTAGGATCCAACAGCCGATCAAATTGATAATTTTAGTGGTTGAACATTCTTATGTCTTCTAACACTATTGTTGAAATACATGGGGCGCTTTTTCAGTAGTGGCAACTGATCAGTAACTTCAGTATAATAAGTGCAAAATGCATGTGTGATATATCATTTTAAAGAGTTATTCTTTGCCCACACGATGGTATAACGTAAAATAAGATCACATAAGTTCATAAGTCACAACATACACCTAAATGACCCCTGCTTAAGGACATTAGAACATAGCACTTGTCAGACATTATTATTTGACGTAATAACTTCTTTAAACAAAACATTTTTTTTTATTTTTTGTTGAAAATATCAGTTTATGTCTCTGTTTTAATCTAAACAAAATTTCATGACGACTGAAAGGGTTAACTGTCTTAGATATAATTTGTTCAAAAACAACATTCATTTTTTTTGCTCATGAAAAAACTCGACATGTATTTTCAAATGCTATAATTTTGTTCTAGATCGGTATATCAACATTTTGATTTTAAAACATAAAAATCTTTTTCAATGACATCAATTATAGCCTGGTTTAATATAAAAATTGAGTATTTCTAAAGTTTTTTTTAGTTTTTTTATTCATTTTTATTTTTTATTTTATTTATTATTTATTTTATTATAAAAAAATTTCTAAAAAAGATACCATTTAAAACTGTGCAGTATGTGCAGTATTGTCTGTTTTTACTTGACAGAAAGTTTCGTATACTTATTGAAAATAACAATGCCGCAATTATTATTATACATGTAGTATCAAATTATGTTAAAAATTTACCTAAAAAATACACAAAAAGTCAAGTGTCTGGAGTAAAGGTCATTTAGGTTCATGTTGTGACATATTGATTTATGCAATCTTATCGTGCATTACACTATCGTGTCGGCAAAGAATTTACAATGATATGTGACACATGCATTTTTCACTTATTATATTAAAATTATTGATCAGTTGCCACTACTTAAAAAATGCCCCTCGTTGTTCCGGTTCATTGCTTATCTAGGTCTCTGGAACGAGAACTAGTTTGTGTGTTAGGTGTTGGGTGTTTGTTTTGTTATTTTAATTTTTTTTTATTTGAAACTGATAGCTATTCTAAAATAGCTTCTTGTCTTAACTCGAATACTCAGAGGTTATGTATGATCTGCCGCTTCTCTGCCAAGATTGAATCATTATGCCACTTGGGTAAAACTTAATGACAATATAGCCCCCAATAGGTGGTATCCATGTGAGCGATTTAGGACCGGCCGGATGGCTATTCGTATTTCTGGTTTATTACATCATTAGGTTGGAGCGATAATGTAAATACTTGAAGTGTGTGCCTTGCTGTTCAATTCTAGGCGATTTGCGGTCAACCAGTTTCGTAAACTTGTCAACGTCCACTCTGAAGAAGTTTCTGTAGTCCTTTGAATATATCTCTTTTGAGCTCCTGTAGCAGCTGCTCATACAGAGCTCGTCATGGCAGCCATTGACGCACCAACATATCCATTTGCCGTTCCTGTTTACGACTTCATGTGCGTCTTTTACACTCATCGATTTTTGTCGTTGTCTTCAAGCTCCATTATGGCCTTGGCCCTGCCCCTTTGGATCGCTAGCTACCTGTAATTGTTCTTTTTCCATGAAATATGATGCTGATACAAATACTTATTCTCTAAGACAACTGAATTCTGACCCAAACCGTTCGATTTTTATACTACCACATTTCCGTGAAAGAACCATTCATGACAAGCTAACGACCAATTCACGACCCCAATTATGAACAGGTCAAAATCGGGAAGATATCGAATTGGTCGAGCTAGGCGAGAAGAGATCGCGTATAGATTGTGTATGGATCGGAATGGTCGAGTAGAGATCGGCGTGTTTGTCGGGTCGAAGTCGTGAAAGAGTCGTGTACTATCGTGTAGCGGTGGGGAAGAGGTCGTATATAATCCGTTTTCAATGGATCTAGTTTGGTCGGTATCAGAAAAATGTGCCGATCAATACCCGATAATATCGACTGCTACTCGAGCTGTACCCGATCGAGTCCCGATTAACAAGAACTTTATTCGATGTGCCATCCAGATCAACTCGACCGCTACCCGATCGTACTCGATCAGTTTCCGATCGCTACTTGATCGCTTGTCGACTATACACGAGCACACACGACCGCAACACGATTAAAAAGACGCGTGAATTTCTTATTTGCTGAACATAAATAAAATGCCCCACAATTGCGTTTCTTCAGCTCCAAGAATGTCCGGAAAAGGCATAAAGACCAAACCTACCACTGCATCGGTTGATATTGAAGACGGGCACCATCCCATGCGCCATATGACAATTTTATCTGTCACAGTGCTGTCATACCCAATTCAACTAACCAATCAATCAAAGGGAAAAGAAAAAAAAGGAAACACAGCAAATAGATTCATTCCCGAGAACACATAGAAAAAGCCGTTTGCTTATTAAAGCCATTGGTATATATATATGAAAGTGTCTATAGTTTCAAAAGAAGCATTACACTATATGCTTTTTTACATTTTCATATTATTCACACCTACAACTTTTATTTATTGTGTGAAGTAAACTAATTTCTTTCGGATAGATTTTGATGTTTTCATTGAAATTGAGCCGAAACAAATAAGAAAAATGCATATATTTCAGGCAACAAACTATACACTTTGCATCATACCTGTAGTAAGCATCACTCTATAACTGTTTTAATGTTTGTCTGTGTCAATTATTACTTTACATCATTCCAGAAAGCTAAAATAATGCATGCCGACTATTTGTCGAGAATGGCTAAATTATACATTTACATCTTTTTACCATGGTACTAAGATATGTTTGAAGAACCTATGCTGAAATGTTCATAGAGATGCTACGGAAATTTCATTTGGGCGCGTACGTCCTTAAAATATATATGATATTTTTACACAAATCATAATATACACAAATCATAATATACAGGTCCTGTATGAACATTGTTCATATTATGCCCCTCGGGACTAGAGTGACTCCGCCCGGGAGATACAATCTTAAATGGAGAAAATGTTTTTCTTTCTCATTTAAATGCAAACGAAACGCAAACGCATTGCAATAAAATGTAGGCTATGACAACTTTTTGATAATTCTGACTATTTATTTTAATCTGAGTGGCAACAGTTTGGAGCCTGATCAGACACTGGGTTACCCGGTGTCTGATCTGGCTCAAAATTGATTGAAATGGAAATACTTGTTTTCGTGTAAACACGTTTATTGAGAAAGAATAATGTTTTCTCCAATGTATATAGTAAAATCGTCAAACACTGTCTTTTCTGAAACTAAAATGGCCTCTGCCGGTAGCAACCTGGAGAGGTAAGCCCCAGTTTTCGCGGATCTGTTGCCAGTAATAAAGCTAACTGTCTGGGTAAATTTACCAATAGCAGTGTAACAAGAACTCTTACTAAGCAGTTTACTAGCTAAATGAACCTTATAAAAAAATAACATGACAAGAGCTTTGATAGCTGTAGGGATGGAACATTTCTTTTGTTTTCTTACAATAATGTTGAAATAGTTCCGGTTCATTTCATATTTAGATCATTGTTTGACCCATTGTTGTTGGGTTTTTTTTGTAGATTGTTTTGGTGGGGGATTGTTGTTGGGTTTTAAGGATAATTCTAAATATCTTCTTGTCTGAACTAGAATGCTCAGAGCTTAGGTATTATCTGAAGCTTCACTGTCAAGATTGAATTAATCATGCCCCAATAGGTAAAAAAAAACACCCTCAACAGGTGTTTTCCAGGTGAGCGATTTAGGGCCGCATTACCCTCTTGTTTCTGGTTTATTATATTGGGTTTTATTATTAGGTTGAAATGATAATGTTAATACTTGAAGTTTGTGTCTGCTTCTAAATTCTAGGCGATTTGCGATCAACCAGCTTCGTACGTTTCAACTCTTAGCAAGTTGCTGTTGTAATTTGGATCCTTTCTTTTGAGCTTCTGCAGCAGCTGCTCATACTGCATATACATTGTTCGTCGTGTCAGCCACCTACGCACCCAAATTTTCCTTCTCCATTGCTGTTGACGATTTCTTCAAGTTATTGTCTGTCTTTTACGATAATCGATATCCTCTTCCTCTTCAAGCTCCATTATGGCACTGTCTCTCTGGAGCTTTTGTTACCTGGAACTGCTGTTTCTCAATGAAAAATGACGGTGATGCTAATACCTTTTTCCTGAGATAACTAAATTCTGACCAAAAAGCGTTCGGCTTATATACTACCTTTGTCCGTATATGAACACTTCACGACAAGTTCACGACCAATTCACGACCCAAGTACGGTCAAACCTGTATTAAGAGACCTTCCATGGGACTTTGCAAATAAGGTCACATATGACAAGTAGTCTCTTAAAACAGGTACAATTGTGATGAAGTGCAATTTGTTATGTAAATCTGCATATGTGTGATAGCTATTTATTATTAAATTAATATAATAAATGGAATAATTTGAATTAAGTAATAAACTATGAATTAAATACATTTTAAATAATCTGTAACTTAAATGCATTTGGAAAAAAACATAATTTGTTTATGAAACTCATTTTTAACAAACATTTTGTACCTAATTGTAAGCTTGAAGCAAATGTGACAAGTATGGTTTATGTATACTTTGATACATGTGTTATACAATAATTCATCAGAAGATATTAGTAAGTAATAATAGAAGCTCATTTATTTTATTGATACAAAGTTACAGTAAGATGTTTAAATGACATTTTTATTAAATTAGAATTGTATAATTTAATGATTGATTAGGCTTAAATACATACATGTATTTACAATTTACACACATTTAAGAAGATCATAGAGCTCTATCACTAGTATATAAACCCATTTCAATTTATTTCCTACAATGACTCTTTAAGTAAACACTCAAATGTGTTGATGTCACACCTCAAATAACTAATTTCTAAACCATAAATGTTTGAGCATGTGCTAGAAAGTTTTAAAACACTACCTTAACTCTTTGAACCCTAGTCCCGCATATAGGCGTGCTTTTCAAACAGTGTACATGTGAATAGTACACTTGTTCTATGCAAACAGTAAAGACCCTCTGATCAGGGTCTTCACTGTTTATCACAATGCCAAACGTTGACAAAAACAACCCTTAAAAGTCAGAATGGACTAGACTAAAATGGAAACTGGAATTGTCCATTTAAAGTTTCAGGGAGGAAAGAGTTAAAGTCTTTAAATACAGGGTGATAATTGCCGAAGGGAGTCACATTTCATGATCACATGGCATTATATGCGTATATAAAAATTGAGAGCATTACGACTGTTTTAACGGGTGTTTGATACGTTCCATTCGTCCGGATGTACAAAGTTTTCGTTGAATACAATTTCTATTCGAGTCGGGCCAAAATCGTTGACATCAGTAAATCTTCGCGCATTTGCTCCGCCCACTTTTCGTTGACAACAAACTCGATGATTCGAATACGACCATACACTTTCCAACTGGAGATAAGCATGATCCTCGTGGCACGAGATAGCTACGCTAATTTTACTGATATGTTATTTACTGGTCGTATTCGAAACATCGAGTTTGTGGTCAACGAAAAGTGGGCGGAGCAAACGCGCGAAGATTTACTGATGTCAACGATTTTGGCCAGACTCGAATAGAAATTGTAGTCAACGAAAACTTTGTACTTCTGGACGAATGGAAATGAATCAAACACCCGTTAAAACAGTCGTAATGCTCCCAATTTTTATATACGCACATAATGCCATGTGATCGGGATCCAATCGATTAATTGAGAGGGTCTTTATGTTTGTTTTATCTAGAGACACTAATCACGTGGTATAAACGTGGTCACGTGACTAAATCAACGCTCGATTTTAGGGTTTGACAACATTTTGTCAACGGAAAACATCAAGTGGTGATTCGAATAGAACTTGTTGACAAATATTCCAACTAACGCGATAGTTGCCCTGATTCGAATACGACCATTCATTCTCAATAAACGTGTTTATGCTAAAACTATTATGTCCATTGCAAAAAGGTTGGAGGCGTCAACCTATTTGCTACTCAGATTAAAAATGTAGTTAAAATTTTTAAAAGTAATTTTTCACAGTTTAGTTCAGTACGTTTAAACGGGAAAGAATAATGTATCCTCTACTGTACAATACGCACAAATATTACAGCTATCCGTATCTCTAACTGGATGTAGAGAAAACTCATCTCTTTTAAAATTACAGAATGTTCCAATCTAAAAATAACTCTGACAGGTCAGAAGAAAACACTAATAACAAGAACTTACTAAGCATTTACTTGCTAAATAAGTCTTTATTTATTATTTATTTCTCCATCTAATCTTATCTTGTGACATCCTTTTGGAATCGTCTTGAAAATACGATTCCAAAGAGATGTCACACGACAGGATTAGATAGAGAAATCAGAAATTAAATGTATTTTAAAGTTTTGACTAACGACAACATTTGTCGTACGAAGTTTTATGAAACGGGCCCCTGCTTCGTAAACATTTCAATGTTCACTCTTGTGAAGTTTCTGTTGTAATTTGAACCCCTTCTTTTGAGCTTTTGCAGCAGATGCTCATATTGCTTATATACCGTTCGTCGTGTCAGCCACTGACGCACCCAAATTTTCCTTCGCAGTTGCTGTTGATGACTTTTTCAAGTTATTGACTGCCTTTTACGATCTCTTCTTCCTCTTCAAGCTTCATTATGGTCCAGATCCTGTCTCTCTGGAGCTTTAGTCACCTGTTACTGCTGTTTCTCCATGAAATATGACGGCTATACTAATAGCTGTTTCCTGAGATGACTTAATTCTGGCCAAAGGCGTTCGGCTTTTATAATCCGTATATGACCAATTCACGACAAGTTCACGACCAATTTACGACCTAAGTGCGACCAGGTCGATCTGGTCGGGTCGCAATTGGGTAGAAGTCGGATTTGTTGAGCTGGACGTGTAGAGATCGGGAAGAGATCGTGTATGGACTGGAAAAGTCGACTATAGGTCGGCATGCTTGTCGGGTAGAAGACGTGAATGGTCGTATGGGGGTCGTGTACGATCGTGCGCTATCGTGTAGCTATCGAGATGAGGTCGTATACAAGACGTTTTCAGGCAGTTGGTCGGCTAATTTGGGCAATCGGGACGGTCTAGTTGATCTGATCGGCAGTGTGAACCCAGCATAAACAAAGTATTTTCATACTTTGTTATACATGTACTATATGTTTCTCGAAAGTAATTCCTGCAAATGTATAGATCGACAACAAAAGAGCATTGTCCTACATATTAATAGCCCAGTTTAGTGTGCCATTTGCATGTTTGCTAACCACTGGATATCTTATTTAGATTTAAATTTTATGAGGTCATTTTAAGAGAACAGGACAATTTATTATATCCGCGAGCTAAAACCAATGGATTTCTTGATCTTAATACTGAATCCTATAGCGTTGGTAGCCAAATGCATGGTCAAATTGCCATGATCCCAGGACATACTCCAATGTATGTATGTCGCACGCTCACTCAGGGTAAAAAAGATGAACAATTGCTGTACATAGCTGCGAGGGAACACATTCTTGTACATTAAATCCCTATTTGTGTTCAATTTAAAAGAAGGGAAGAGTAGGACATGTGCGGCTATGGAGAAGGGTCTGGGTCTTTATCCAAGGGATGTCATCAATATGATACCTTTACATGTGGACATATAAAATGCAAAGCTTTTAGAAAGTGAAATTATTTATATCTCGAATTGACACAACTTTAGCTCATCTGGCAGGTTGTGTCAATGTGAGAGATTTAAGTAGCTTGTGTCTATCGTTGTCCATTCGTTCCTCTCTCCGTCGGCAGCAATTGTTTTAAACGACATCTCCTCCACAGTTATTCTTGTTGAAGTTTTACCAAACTAAGCAGGAATGATCCTTATATGATCTTGTTTAAAAGTTGTTCAAATAGGTCAAGTCTATTGCATATCTTGATCACATGGGCTAAAATAGATAAATATAGTAAAATCTAAAAACCTCTTGTCTGAATTACAAAAGAGTGAAGCTAGATTGCACGGATTGAGCGAGTATCGATACATCAGTTCTCGCTCGAAAAGACTGAGTATCGCTCATCCCCGCACTAGACTCGATTGCCTCTCGACCGACGCGTCCTTTCCTTGGCCTTGCTCGCTCTGTCGACGCTCTTTGTGCGACTTTTACGTCGAAACTCAGTGTTTTGACATGTCAAATGCTACGATCTCTTTTTGCGGGGAGACCAATCCTCAACTATGCACAACCATGGGAGACGTAGGCGTGACCAATCCCCGGTCAACCGTCGACTACGTGCGACTTGCGGCGACCAAGCCATTGTCTGAGATCGCAGCTCAGTCTTCTGGGAATATTGCTCGGTGAAATTACCCCTTGACGGACAATACCCAGCATTTAAAATTACAGATACTGTGATTATGGAAACTATATGAAATGTTGAGCCTTCGTCTAGATGGATTGATGTATAAGTTGGGTTTAACGGCACTGTGCAAATGGTCAAATAGTGTCTAGAATTTACACAATATATTGTTAACGTTGAGCATCAGAGTCTTTTTAATAACATTCAAAATCAAACCAGTGTCTGATCAAAGTTTACAATCGATTCATTGTCCTTTTTAACGAATCAACCGATAGTATTTTAAACGTTTAGAATAGACTCATTGAGCCCTAGTGACGCATATATGCATCCTTTACCAAATGTGTACCTGTGAAGAGTACACCTGTCCCATAAAACAGAGAAGTCCCTGATCAGAGGGCTCCTGCTGGAGCCTTCTGATCAGGGACTTCTTTGTTTGTCCATTTTGCAATCAATTACAAAAAAGCAATCCTAAATAGTCTAAAATGGACCAGCCTTTATTGCAAACTTGAATTGTTCATTGGAAGTTTCAGGGGATAATGAGTTAAAAGCTGAGAAACAACCAATGGTATTTTAGTATACGTTTATATAAAATAACACAGGAAAATCTTTCAATAGGAGCCTGGCTCATTATTTTATCCTGTCGGCAATAATCAGTCATCTTTATCAAGAGATCTAGAAACAACTTCAATGAGTGATCGATTTATACAAGATTTACTCTAACGAAGAACATCGAAGCATTTCTATAACTATGTTATATGCTCAGATAAACCAATTCAATGCAATTAATCCTCAAACCCATACACAAATAACATAATACAATACAAAGTTAAATACATATGCATGTACAGAGTTCACTCCCTACAACGGCCCTCCGAACAACAACTCCCTCTTTACAACAACGCTTGTCACTATTCCCAAAACAAGACAATTATGTCTAATTCTTTCACTGTTGCAATAGTGTCTGCTTAAAATTGGCGTCTGCTGTTTTTCCTCAAAAGTACATAATTTTGATAGAAAAAAAATATTATAATGAGTGACAAACAGCTTGAACCCAGATCAGACGCCACTTAACGCGGCTTCTGATCTGGATTGAAGCTGTTTGCAAATGTAAGCCAATTTCCATCCCTATAACAACCTCCTCCGACTAGCACACACAATATTTGACTCCCATTGGGCTTTGATGTAGAGAGGAATTTCTGTATATTATAATAAAAATTATATATATATATATATATATATTTAAAGGCCTTGTCAAAATCAGGACCTCGTTTTTTTCCCCGTCATAGGTGTATTGGGGTCGGGGAGCCATCCTCCTGCACACCTTACAAAACTATGTATATAACATAGTAATATAATATAACTTTTGCATTGACAACGGTCTCTAAGTTTTCAATTACTTAGACCAGAAAAAAATATAAAGAAAATAAAAAACAACATTTGTAGCCCGGCATATGTTCATGTAAGCTATATTGCATACCATCTTCTAACGTTTTTTTTTTTTTTTTCATTTTTAGGCATAAATATTTGGACAAAGACGTTAATATCCCTTCATACATATAATATATTATACACACATATCTATTTTAGGTAGAATTTTAAAGCGATCCCATTGATTATGACAAGAGCTGCATGCCACTATTCCCAAAACAAGACAATTATGTCTAATTATTTCACTGTTGCAATAGTGTTTGCTTAAAATTGGCGTTAAATCGCTCACCTGACAAACTATTGTGTTATACTCATGCAATGCAAGATGAACTTTGTCATTGCATGTATGTGGTCTGTTGCATGAAGAAGTCTCAGAATCCGTTTGGTATTATTACTGTTTGAGCAAAATAGGAAAAATATGGAAACGATATAAAAAGTCCTAATAAAGGGTGTCTTAAATAATATTCATTCAAAATATTATTGAATTCTGACAATGGTTAGTTTCAGAGAAGAAGATTTTTAAAGGGTGTCCTGCATAAGTCTATGTTAAACTGATAAGCCCAAGGGCGGGTCCATTTTGTACCCTGAGGTCATGATTTGAACATCTTGGTAGAGAACCAGAAGGCTAAGCTAGATGCCAAATATAAAAGGTATGACCCTTACAGTTTCAGAGAAGAAGATTTTTAAAGGTTTTACAATATATATCTATGTAAATCTGATAAGCCCCTCGGCAGGGCCATTTTTGACTAGGGGGTCATGATTTGAACAATCTTGGTAGAGTACCATTTGGCAAAGCTAGATGCCAAATATAAAAGGTCTGAGCCTTACGGCTTCAGAGAAGAAGATTTTTAAAGGTTTCTCTATATAAATCTATGTAAAACTGATAAGCCCTGGGGCGGGGCCATTTTTGACCCAGGGGTGATGATTTGATCAATTTTGATAGAGGACTATAAGGCAAAGCTACATGCCAAATATAAAAGGTCTAGGCCATACAGTTTCAGAGAAGAAGCGTTTTAAAGGTTTTCCTATGAAAAACTGATAAGCCCGGGGCGGGTCCATTTTTGATCCGTGGGTCATTATTTGAACAATCTTGGTAAGGGTTCACAACTTGATGCTACATAGGAAATTTGGTTGTCTTAGGACTTATGGTTATTGACAAGAAGATTTTTAAAGTTTTGACTTTGGTTGTCAATATTATGTAATAACGGAAAATGACCTCGCCCTCTGGCGGCCATGTTTTTTGACGGACAATTTTGAAAGTATATTAATTGAGAAACATTTTGGTGTAAACCAAATTTAAATCCAACCAGTCGTTCTTGAGTAGAAGATTTTTTCAGATATTGTGCATGGTTGCCATAGAAACAAGACCAATTGCCTCACCCACTATTTTTTAACACTTTTAGAAGCTCACAACTACAGTATGTATCTGACCAAGTTTGGTGAAAATTGGATCATTGGTTTCAGAAAAGAAGTTGTTTGAAACAAATTGTGAACGGACGACACCAACACCGACACCGACGTACGACGGACGGCGACCGATCACAATAGCTCACCTTGAGCACTTTGTGCTCAGATGAGCTAAAAACAATCCTTAGAGTCATTTGTAATTGCTATTGACTTAAATTAGATGTATTTAAAGGATAAGTAGTGTTTTATACCTTGTACTGTAAGTATAGTTACGTGTAGCGTATTTATTGTATTTGCATTGGAAAATATACATTTTAAAAAGAATGATAATAAGATTTTTACAGTATCTGATGTATTTCTAAAACCAAACGTTATTGTGTCGATATTAAGATTATGAAATTCCTTCTTTTGGGAAGAAAAAAAAGCTTTAAATTAATTGTTGACTGGTAGGACACGTCCAAAACAAATGATCAATAGTTTCTAAATCTGTTGTACAGAAAGTACATAACGGGCTATTTACATAGTTCATTTTAAATAGATATAGTAGTTTGTGCCAAGTATTCTATGTGTAATACGGAACTGAAACCACTGTATTTCTGTATAATTTGATATCTTGAAAGGTATTTGAAATATGTATTTCCAATCATTTTACTTACATGTAATTGTTATCCCTAATGTTTTATTCCATTTCTCTATAGATGTCGGCGTGTCACAATTTCTCTTTAAGCAATTGTATATTGTTTTTTAACCTTGAGAATCTTTCTCAAAATGGGTTAAATAAGGCGGGAAAACTGATTTCTGTATAGGGTTTAAAATGCCCTTTCTTATTTGGATACGCTAAAGTCCCTTTTCAATGGCAAGTTTAATTCCATTGTAAAGCTCTTCAATTTACCATCTTTAACCCCCTTCATCATAGTCTTTTACAATTATAGGTTGTTTTATCTTATGACCTCCGCCCCCAGATGTAGGTATAAAAAATATTTTGTAAGGTGTTTATCATTTTTCTCTGTAGGTTTCGGTAAAACAAGAAACAACTGATTTAACTTTGCGACCAGTAAACCTTTAATGACTGTTATTTTACCAATAGTAGATAATATTATTCTATTCCATTTTTTTTTTTTTTTTTATTTCAGTTATTTTTGGTTTGTAATTCAAAATGAAAATCCTGTCTAAATCTGCATGAAATGTACCCCTAGCACCTCAAATTGATTCTGATTCCATATTAGTTTCCATTTAATTTAAGTGTATCAGAGCTTTATTATTTCTTACCAATCCATACTACTTTCGTTTTTTTCAAAATTAACCTTTACCTGAAATTTCTGGGAATCTTGAAAGAGTATCTTGCGTATCATTAAGCGATTTGCTTGAACCATCCAAAATTACACTTGTTTTGTCGTCAGCAAATTGGGAAAGCTTAAATTCATTTTGATTTATTTTATACCCTTTATACATGTATTTGGATTTGACCTAACTTTTAATTGATAATATTTCGGCACACAGAATACAGATGTAACAAGTTCGGAGAGGTAACCACACTGAGTAAAAGTTGATTTTGCATCTTTATAAAATATGTCAAACCATGTCTGTATTGAACAGCCAAAATTAAAGGTTGTCAGTGTTCTCCGTACAAAAGACACGAAAGTGAATCAAATGCCTTTTACAACGTCGATTAAAAGTTAAATATCAGGTATATCATTTTCCTCTGTATATTAAAGCAAATAATATATTAGCCTAGTATTGTCTCCTATAAAACGTCCTTTAAGAAAACTAGTTTGATCTTGATGAATAAGTTTAGGAAGAAAATATTTAATTCTGTTTGCTATGCAACCAGTCCCTATTTTATACACTGTATTCAACAGAGTAATAGGCCGCCAATTTTTCAGATACTGCTTAGGTTTGTCTCCTTTTGGAATGCATATACTTAAACCTTGGGTTTGTGTTTCTTACAACTTATTTATTCGGTACGATTCATTTAATGCTCTAACAACGAACACACCTATCTTTACCAAAATACTTTATAAAAGTCAGCGCTTAAGGCCGAGGTACCAGACTTCGATTATTTTTCATCATTTTGAAAACATTTGTTGCTTTTTCAATAGTAATATCCCCCCAATGCGTTCGGAGTTTCGGTATGTTATCATTTTCAAAACAATAACTTTGTTCTTCAGGTTTTGTATTGACATCTTTAGATTTATATTAAGTTTCGTAAAATGTTTTGATCTCTTCTAGATTAATATTTTGTTTGGTTATCTTACTTCCATCATCCTTAATATTTTTTTCTAATGTTTTTGTCTGTATATTTGTCTTTTCTAAGCCACAAACATATTTAGTTGGGTTTTCACCTACAATGCTCCATTATTTGCTTAAGTTCACCATGTAAAGAAACAAGTTCCCCTGAATTTTGTTCTGTTAAATTTTGTTCTATTTCATGTTTTGCTTTTTTCAGATTTTCTTCCCTCGTTTGAATTGATTTTTTCTATATAAAAAATATTTTTCTCGCATTTCCATCAATAACGTATCTAGAAATAACTGTTCACTTATACTAAATTGAAGTTCACTATTTGGTATATTGTTAATTGTATCTCTGTTGTATACGGGTAATGAATATTGTTCTTTTATCTCTTCAATTTTCTTATTAATTGTATTTATATTTTCTAAATCATTTAATAATGAATTATGTTTCGACAAGCCTGAACTATATTGGAATTCATTAAACTGAAACGTTGATGATATTACAGAGTGATCTGAGCTAAAACTATGATGAATGTTTGAATCTGACAAATACATTCTCATAGAGGGAGAAATTTAAAAGAAGTCAAGTCGAGCTAAAATATATAATATAAACTTAATGACATAGAAAAAATGTATATTCAAAGCTCATAAATGGTCGTTGACACATATATAAAAGTCAAACTTTGAAAGAGATAAAGAATAAAACGCGGCCATGTCAACTGTTTAAAGTGTTCTGAAATGGACAGTGAGTTTATTGAAGTGTTTTTATATATGATATACTTGCGAAAGTAACCCTAACTCAACTCAAACGCTTTATAAGCGCTGGGCCTGAGGACAGTCAAAATTGTGTTAGACAGGCATTGGGCATTGTCTCAGGCCAGTCATCATATACCGTTGAATATCTCCAGTAAGCCATACATGTATTTCCCAGGAAGAAGGAGGGGAAAGACTGACAGATGCCGCGCCATAACATTGCAGAAAGAGAGTTCTACGCAACACTTAAATCCTGCGTCAAGTCACAACCCCTTCCATGACTTAATAGTGTTACTCTAGAAAGGTATCACTATATATCACCCAAACGTTTCATTTAAATATTTTGTGTCGTTGGTTAAGAGCTTCAACTATCCAACTTTAAAGGCACCACAGTAACCGCGTTAACCCTGAATACACATCCCGACACCAAAACTTTCAGTTGTTGATCCCAGTCATGTCCCCAATCCATGAGGCCTTATCTGGGCTCAAAGAACAAAGAGTCCTGACAATCATCGCCGTTGTGTTCCCAGCATTAGATTTTTAAGTATATATAAACTGACTAATTCTGGTTTCTAAGAAACTTTATTTATTATTAAAAAAGATCTTTAGCCTTTACCTCACAAACACGCACCTTTTAGATGGCATTTAAAACAGGGCCGACCCACATCAGATAGTTACTCCTGGCTCCGAGGTTATAAAGCGTTTGAGCTGAGTCTAAACTCATTCCCAAGCATTTGATTGGTCAGATTTGAGCCTAGGCTCCAATCTGACCACCAAATGCTTGGGAACACACTCAGACTCAACTAAAACGCTTTATAACCTCGGAGCCAGGAGCTACCGGGTCAGGCTATACACTGTCTGCCACAAAGCGGTCCCATGTCAGATCATTCTCTACACTTATCACGTCTTGAAGTAAAATATTATCTCACAAAGCGTTTCCGAAGCTCCCTAGCGTCTTTGCTATCTTAGCATTTTACTCCATAGATGCGCATTTACGTATATAATTTATTCCCCCGCTGAAGAAAAAAGTTCCATATTACACAATAATGATTGTGCAACATTAGCAAGATTTCGTATACCCCAGCATATGGTAGCTCAAAGCAGGCTGAAAGTATATCAGAATGTCAGTAAAGACTCATTCTGCTTTATTTTCAATCCGCTTCAAGACTGCCCTGCCTTGTCGTGGCTTAATTTGAGGCTTAAGTGTCACAGAGAATTGTTTCTGTTTATTAGACTGAGATTATCCCCTCTGCCAAGTACTAACAGGAAGGCAGGGGGTGGTGTTGATCTTATGCGCTACTTGGTAACGAATGAGATTAGCCCAGACAGCTTCCTGAAACCATCTTCATTTAATCTTATCATCCGTCATCATTCATTGGCGCTATTAATATATGATCTATGTTGTGTCGCAGTGCCGGTAAACCCACCTCATCTATCCATCTGTCTTCAAAACTTAGAAATAGTCTATGGAAAAAAGAATTCAACTCGAAGTTGGTGAGGTCCAATATGAAAGTTAACCCGACTTAGATTGTTTTTATGACTAAACAATGGTGCAGCTGTTAAGGAAAATGACATTGTTTATTGTAATAGGTCCTCAAACTTGACCAAGATGTTTCCAAGACCTACCTTTTAGGCAAGGTTAATGAAGATTAAGAACCCTTACTATATTCTCCATATTACCCAGGCATCAGATATTTTTTATCGACAAAACTGTTGCTTTACCGTAACACAGACTAATTAACCAAGCGCTCAAAATTTAATCTATCAGGTATTCTCCTGATCACCAGAGTAGCAAGATGTAAACTCTTAAACATCTTATGTGTACAACTGTACACCTAGCAGACGGTGGGTGAATGAGTTGGGTTTTACGGCACTGTGACACAAAATAGGTTATACAGATGAATGATAGGGATGATGAGATGAGATAATTATGATTTCAGGAAGATTACTTCGGCTAATCTCATTCGTTGCAAAACAACACATGCGATCAAACCCACCGACGTGTTCTTATTTTAGTTCATAGCAGAAGGGATAAACAGGATGGGTGATTAAGGTTTACGGTACTATGACACAAAATATGTCATATAACGCCGATGAATGGTGAGGGATAATGTGATGAGATGACGATTATTTCAGGAAGATGAGTTCGGCTATTCTTATTCATTGCGAAGCAGCCCATGGTATCAAAACCACCGACCTGCCTTCCTTTTAGTTCTTGGCAGAGGGGATAATTTCGGTATCATAAATAGAAAAGATTCCCCTTGACAATTACGCCCAAGAACTGCGGCAAGGTAGTGGATAAACAGAAACCACCCTATTACGACGTACATAGCCCACAGGACCACGACAAGGCAGAAAGGTATCTGGGGCCTAGCAGACGAAACGTTTAGTTTCTTAAAACCAAATACTGCAATTTATGCGTCACCTTATGAACAAATGTTTTAAAATCAAGAATATATTTTACCTGTATATAGCCAGAATACAACATCGTTTTTGAACCCATTTTACTGTTAATTGACATTTAGCAGGTACAGTGGAGAATGTGTTATTCTTTCCCAATAAATGCGTTTACGCTAAAACTATTATTTCCACTGCAAACAGTTTGGAGCCAGATCAGACGCCGGGTAATCCGGCGTCTGATCAGGCTCCAAACTGTTTGCCACCAAGATAAACAAGAATTATCAGAATTGTCCAAAAGTTGTTCTTTTCTACGTTTTAGTGCTTTGCGTTTGCGTACGTTTGCGTTTAAACGGGAAAGAATAACAGATTCTCCACTGTACTGTATGCTTACAGTAAACGTCAATTCTATTATGTTGTACACTGGTAGTGTATTGAGGTTTAATTTCGAAGAAGACTTTACGAACAGGCATTTTTAAACAGTTAACATTTATCACGCTAAGCGCAACTTGGCCAATATTTGCAAACAGTTTGGATACAGATCAGACGCCGCGTCACGCGGCGTCTGATCTGGATCCAAACTGTCACTCATATTCAACATTTCCTCAGATCAAAAACCATTAAAGCATTTTTATTAATATTTTTCGTTGACTATATATTTGAAGCAGACGACAATTGAGCATGAAAAGGGTCAATGCCTACCTGTGACAAAGCTGTCGAGCTTGAAAGTAGCGATATTAATAAACAATTGAGTTTGGCATGACACGCGCCATTTGTATTTATTACAGATCGCTATAAAATATAATAATAATACATTAGCAATAGCAAATATCACGGGGAAAATACAGTCGAACCTGAAAAGTAATAATAAATAATACATTGAGAATACGAAACATCATATTCACGAACATATCTTTTATTTACACGTGAATAACACATTTATTTACAATGTTTTGCAGACAGAAATAATAATTTACTAAATTTAGTATAACTAAATACCGGTAAGTCTCTAATATGTATTGGCTATCACCGGCGTTCAGCAAATTGTTAAATTGGTAGGATAGAATTTCTATTTCACTAAATACATTAAATCTCTTTATTACGACCACTAAAACGAAGATTGTTTGGTTGCATAAAAACAGGTGGCAGCTCAAAGCAAGATAGCAGTAAAACAGAAGTCTCCGAAAGGAGTTTTCTGTTTTACTGCAACCTTGCTTTAAGCAGTTACCTGTCTTAAACACCTTATAATTAACACAAATTAATGGTCGTAAAAGAGAGGTTTTGATTCACTGCTTCTTCCTGGTTGAGCGTAGTAGACTATTTTCTGCACATAAAGTGCCAATAGACAACGAGATAAATGCCAAGTGATGATATGTCTGAATTAAATACTCGTGTCTATGTTTTATGTCTGGAATAAAGTTTTGAACATATTAACAATAACCATGCAAGCTTACAATGTTGTAACATTGAACTGATTTTAGATATGTATGGGAATAACAACATATACCTAATCACCATCTGTTAATTTCTGAATAACGACTGTACCTGAAAGACGAGTCCATACAAATTATAGAAGTAGTTTTTTCAGACAAAAGTCCCGATATCTTCCTACTTTTCCGCAACTTGTTCATTCAGACAAAAGCAAATTGATGCACCCACGCAAGACTTTATGTAAAAACAAGTACCAAGTTATAGTCTACTTTCAGTCCGAATGACCGCTCAGCCGACTGTACATTCTATTTCACTCCCCTGATCATTAAGCCATCTTGCCTACAATATTGAGCAAGATATGTTTATGAAAATCAAATTTCTAAATCTAGAACCAGTCTGGTAAAGTTCCGATGCTCAGCTAATTACTTGATGACCGAAAAAAGAAGGCATCGTGGAATTTCACCAGACTTTTGACTTTGTCATTTCCTGTGTCCATTATATAATAGTTTACGTGAAAATGCATATCTGACACCAATGCAAAATGTCCATAGATAAAAAAAATGCTATAGTTTGATGTCCTCCATATATACAATTACTCTTAGACACGGTGCCATGTATATCTATTATCCAATGACCGAGAGAATCGCTTACCTTAAAATATTTGCGTAAATGTATTATAAAAGATGCTGGGTAGGATGAATTAACATGTTGCTTTGTTTTAATTTATTATCCTGGGGCCCGTTTTACTAAACAACTTACGAAAAAATTTTGCGTAAGTCAAAATCGTTTAACTCTTATTTTTCGATCATAAATGTTTGCAAACAGCAAATAGCCATATCAGAGGACGCGCTAAAAGCGCATCCTCTGATCTGGCTATTTGCTGTTTGTAGCAAGTGATAATAAAAATATAAATTAAAATTTAAAATTTTGACTTACGCAAAAAAATTGCGTAAGTTGCTTAGTAAAACGGGCCCCTGGTCAGCATTTGCCTGCCAATACACAGTTTAACTCATTGAGCCCTAGTGAGGCATATAGCGTCATTTACCAAAAGTGTACCTGTAAAGAGTACACTGGTCCAATGAAAAAGTGAAGTCCCTGGATAGAGGGCTCCTGCAGGAACCCTCTAATCAGGCACTTCACTGTTTGTCATTTTGCAATATATTATCAAAACAACCTTAAATAGTCTAAAATGGACCAGTCTTTATTGTAATCTGGAATTGTCCATTGAAATTGTCAGGGGATAATGAGTTAATTAGATTGATGTGTTATATTTACGGCACTGCGACACAAAAAAGGTCATATAGCGTCGATGAATGATGAGAGATGATGAGATCAGACAATGATTTCAGGAAGATGATTTTCTGTTAATACAAAAGGCCAAACAAGTGTTAAAAGTTTGCAAATGTAAAGAGAGAGGAAAATGAAGAATATGTTCTGTTGTTTTAAACGATATGGTTCGGCGTTTGTAACGCACAACAGCCAGTAATGCATATATTAATAAATCACTGACCATTTTGAAATATTTTACATTTTCGTTTAAGTTTAATAGGCATATCTGATATTCTTTTTCGCGCTTTTAAAATAATTTAAGCATTCATTTGATGCACATAAGATGAAAACATCTATCCTGATATGATGTTGTTTTTTTTTTGCTTTTTTAGTTTTTCACTCATGATTTTGTTTATACATTAATTATAGGATATTACATGAGTGTTCATAATTTATTTGATTTATTAAACGAGTCTTTTAGAAAACGATAAAAACGAGGCTTTGTCGAGCTTTTATCGTTTTCTAAAACGATGAGTTTGATAAATCGAATAAATTATTAACACAAATGTTATATTCTTTTTATAACATAACCTAGAAAATTTGTTTCCATGTTTTTTCGGCACTTTGAAGTCAAGTGAATGCTAAGCGCGAAATAAGTAGATCTATACAAAAAAAGTTGTTCCAAATTAACTCCGTTCACTAGCATAATGTTAATGTTATTATATGTATTAATAAACAATTTCATGTAGATCTAATTGGTTCATTAAACTAATAATATATAAATTTAATCTACCTGAAGGAATGAAGACGTTGGATATTGAGCGCATTGAACGCATTTCAATGACGTCATAAGTAAACGACTTCGTGGTGTACCTCATTTGCATAGTTATTCAACTAGTTATATATGAAAAATAAACAACGGGTGTTATTCAACGTTCACGCCGTCTGTTATGTTATAAATACTCGTTTTTATTTTAAGGGTTACATAGCATTGTACATGTATTGGTTTGCGAATTTGAATAATTCAGATATCTTTAGTACCTGCAAAGTGACATTTCTCATGCAATTTACCCCTGCATTGGCTTGGTCTGGGTCCCGTTTCATAAAACTTCGTACGACAAATGTTGTCGTAAGTCAGATGATATAAGTCTCAATTATTATGTATTTCTCCATCTAGTCCTACCTTGTGATATCTCGTATCCAAAGAGATATCACAAGACAGAATAAATCAGAAATTCAATTATTTTAAAGTTTGGACTTACGATCGATTTTGTCGTACGAAGTTTTATGAAACGGGCCCCAGATTACTTTGACATGTGATAACTCGTTGGACTCTAAATAGACGTCGAAAATTTCGTTGTCGGACCAGGATCCAAACCGCCTGCAACTCATATCAATGCTACATCAGTTACAATAAGGGAAATAAACTAGTCTCGCACATCATTCAGAACTTATCATCCAAATAGGCTTGCCCAAGCCAAAATGGCAGAGTCGATATAAGGACACAGTGTCAGTAAACAGTACAAGTTCGCACACTATACTATGTACAATTCGTCCATTTGCTGATGGTAAATGCCCTACGAAAATAAAATGCTAGACAGTTAGCAAATACAAATTAACTTACATATCCAGTATTCATTTGAATGCCATTCGCCATTTTAAAGCGACTCGCAACCGGATGGTGTACTTGTCAAAATAAAATAAAATACTCAAATAAAAGCAAATTTGTGGCATTATTTGGCTTCTGACATTAAAAAAATATGATCAGACTCATCAGTCCAAAAAAAGTCTCAAGAATCGTCACCGAATCTTAGATTTTTAGATATTTTCCATCGTTTTTCTATACCGACTAGTAGACGGTATAGTTGTTGCTGTTGCTTCTCTACACGGGCTCAGACATAAACACGAGCCGAATTACGAAGTTGTATGCACTTTCGACCGCAACACATTGAAATACGTTAAATCGATCCGATAAACGGATAGTTCCGTGGTCCATTGGTCTAAGCGGTTTCCCCTATTTTGCCTTCTGTCCGCCAATGCCGGGCCATGGGTTCGAATCCCACTAGAGACCAATAATTTTTTTTATTGAAATTCATTTTTTTTAAACAGAATTTCTTATCCTAAACTAATTCTTTACCATTTATATAAGCGTTTGACACATATTTACAAATTACTATTTTTAATGCACCATCTGGTTGCGAGTCGCTTTAAGAAAACTTTGTGATTTTTGTATTCCAACGTGGGACCTTACCGAAATCGGAAGGTAATGCTACGCCATTAAACATCAAGTACACCGGTGAATAGATATGGCTATTTTATTGATACGAAATACATTTTCGGTAAATGATGTGAAATGAAAAAATTGTAGTTACTATTTTTTATTTACCTGTTTTCAACAAAGATAGCTTTACATGCAAAGTCTAAGAAAGAAACAATAACGTTACCTTTACTCTTTCCTCCCTGAAACTTTAAATGGACAAATCCAGTTTCCATTTTAGTCTAGTCAATTTCTGACTTTTAAGGGTGGTTTTTTGTCAATGTTTGGCATCATGACAAACAGTGAAGATCCTGATCAGAGGGCTCCATTCGGAGCCCTCTGATCTGGGTCTTCACTGTTTGCACAGGACAAGACTTAGTGTACTTTTCACATGTTCACTGTTTGAAAAGGACGCCTATATGCGGGACTAGGGTTCAAAGGTTTAATGTTACCTCAATGGTCAACGCAACAACATTTTATACGGTTTCGTCAGGGCATTATATGAAAATACGTGTTCTGTTGTTGATGTTGTTGTTGTTGTTGTTGTCATTTTTCACTGAGATACCGTGATCATACATAGACACTACATGATGTTGTAGATCATGTCAGGTATAACAAATAGACAAACGAGACATAAATAGTACGCAAAACACAGAAACAACAAAAAGCAAGTAAAAACAAAACGTACACAGTGTAAGTACAGTTAATCTTGTTTCTTAACCATCATCAAATGAAACTTTGAAACTTTTTAATTTGGTTTTTATAATGCTGCTGCCCGATCAAAGTTACTTAGTAGGTTTCAAGGTTTACTACACAGTAGTTCATACTCATACTGATCTTCGCTGATGTTGAATTTTCTCACTGTTGATAGGACGCCACATTCCAGTATGAAGTGCCCCAGAGTTTCTGCACCCTTAGGAGTACTCAAGTAGTACTCTGTTTGCATCATAATTATGATGAAGAAATCAGTAGTTGCACTAAGTTGATATGCGGCTTTCAACAGGCTCCAATTCAGTTTCTTCAGACAGGAGGATTCCTTGGCCTAAATAACAAATCTGCACTCACATTCTGAGTTCACTCTGGAGTTGATAACCTTCATCATTTGTGCAGGGGTGTTGGATTGCCTAAATTATCTTACGGTTCGCCGAGATTATACGCCCAGGACACCTTACGGATTTCTACGTTCCAGCTTGAAATATTCATTGATTTAAGAGAGAATTGTTTTTGTGCTAAGCGATTTTCAACGGCATGGTCATTTGATCCTCATGAAACTTGAGTACAATGTTTGTCTTGCGTTCGAATGTGGGTAATGTCGGGTCAAAAACTAGGTCACTAGGTCAAATCATAGAAAACCCTTCTTAACACTCTAGAGGCTACAAATATCATCAGATCGTCATGAAACTTGGTCAAAATGTTTGACTTATTGATATCTAGGTCAAGTTTGAATGTTGAATATGTCCGGTCAAAAACTAGGTCACTAGGTCAATGTTTGCCTCATTGATTTCTAGATCAAGTTTAAATGTGGGTTATGTCCGGTAAAAAACTAGGTCACTAGGTCAAATCATAGGAAAACCTTGTAAACACTCAAGAGGCTACAAATATCACTAGATCTGAACGAAACTTAGTCAAAGTGTTTGCCTTATTTATATCTAGGTCATGTTTGAATGTGGGTCATGCCTGGTCGCTAGGTCAAATCATGTAAATACATTGATTACACTCTAGAAGATATTTTTCTCATTTGATATTGATGAAACTTGCTCAAAATGTTTGCCTCATTGAAATCTAGGCCACGGATGAATGTGGTTCATGTTGGGTCAAAATCTAGGTTACTATACATGTAGTTCAAGTTTGACATGGTGTACCAGGTGAGCGATAGGCTATAGGGTCATAGTGGCCTTTGTTTAATGTTCTGCTCCACGTTCACTTCAGTGGTGGTTGCCAAAGATGGCTCGAGACTTCGGAGTTTGTCACTTCTTTATCACATATCTGGAAGAGGTCTGCTTTCTTTTCGAAGGAAGTACCTAAATGGATTTGGTTTTCTTCGGCTGAGGAATATACCGCTCACGGTTAGCAAAATGCTCCGCTACATTTGTGAAAATCTGCGTGTGTGCAGAATTTACACAGTTTAAAGTTTTATCGTCCGCACAGGCGGAAGCACAGCAGTTAATGTTTCCAATTTTACATCCTATATATCTAAATACTCTAAAGATTTTACTAGTAGGTTAACATAGAGTGTATAACAATCAGTGTTGAGTATTCCTGCCTAACTCCTTGGTTAACCATGAAAATGACAGGTTATGTTTAAGTCAGTAATTTAGCAGGTTATATAGGTCCCTGGTTTGATTTATGGTATAATTATTTACAGGGTACCCATGCCTTTGATCCACTGAAGAGGAGAAGGCCCTCGATTCGGGTAAGTTTTTGATGCATTACTTGCTAAATATTGCATGGATTGACACCAAATAAAGACGATACCCTGGCATTTGTTGAGATACGTAATCGCGCAGAGCACCTATTCCGTACAACATTCAGATAAAAAGTTTACTCGCCCCAAAACTTCGTTAGACTGAATTGTCTGAATTTCTGGAAATCATGTATAAAAATTAAACTCTACTGTAGATTTTTACTAGAAAAATATCACTAGTAGAATTAAATAATATCTATCTAATAGGGCCTAAGTCTAAATTTAGTGTTAAACAGCTACATTTTTTGTAATTTGCAATTTAGTGACTTTTTCCGATTTTGACTTTTTTTAAACATTGATATTTCCAGTAAATATTTCATGAAATATTTTTATTTGGACACTATCTTATATTGTCGGTACAGTTTACTTGAATATATAGAAATTATTGAGTTATATTATTTTATAAAAAAAGATATTCAAAAATGGAACTTTTCTCGAAAAAATGTCCCGTGTGATAAAAAAACAACAACAACGGTGCTGTAATTTTTTAATAGATAAGCAGACCTGCGAACTACCTTAAATCAAGGTGTGAAGTTTGACAGGGAATTTTAACCGCAAAATGGGCCGCATCTGTATCTTTTTAGAATCAATAAACGGTATCCAGGTAAAATATATCCTCGTGCAAATAGTCCTAAGGAAGTCGCCGACTGTTTGACAGGTAATGTTCTTATAATATTTTAGCTTTCTGTGTTTTTTATTTACGAATTAACTCATACACCACCTATCATTTACCTATTTCTTCATAAGGCGTCTCATATTCCTACTTATAGTGCTTTTAAACAAATGCTTTATTTGAAAGGTAACGGGTCAACTCGGCCGAATTCCAACTCGGCCAAATACCAACTCGGCCTGGCCCAACTCGGCCTAATTTTATATACTAATATTAATGAATTGTTTATATTAACCTAAAACTAATATACAATTAGATTGTCCCATAACCCATGATAAATACGTTCCTGGTATTGGGGCAAACCGTAATGAGGCCTATTCTCTTTTCCAGTGCTTAATTCGTCAATGAATTAAATAGCGAGCATTCTCTTTTCCAGTCATCCGGGTATTTAATGTCATACGCATACTCTCGGTCCTTCATTCGGATGGCGACGGTCTTATTCGGAGAAAAAATTAATTCTAATTTTCGGTAAAATCGCGCTTTTGCAACTTATGTAAGACCTTTGTAGTATTCATAGGACCTATTCAGATAATGATGAGTAAAAATGAATGAGATTAAACGCCCTGCTGCACAAACTTATGTAGATTTCGGGTTTGTTGTCCCCGAGTGCGCGTGCTCGCTAAGTGTAAACAAAGGGGGTATGACGTCACACTGGAAAAGAGAATGCGCACTGGCGGACAACAAACACAAAATTGACATTAGCGGGGTTTGTTTTTCTCCGAGAAGTTAGATGTCATCCGAATGAAAGGTCCAAGAGTATGTGTAAGGCAAAAAGTACCCGGATGACTGGAAAAGTGAATGCAAACTAGTGCTGAAACGGTTACCAGAATTTTGTAACCGGTTAATCGTTGCTCGTAACCGGGGTTAACCGGTTAATCGTAACTTAAATATGCCGACTGACACATCATTACCCGGCTGTACTTTTTCCTAGGTTTTATGAAAAAAAACCATGGAAAAAACCACGGAGTATTCGGACGGTCATATTACAAAAACCTTGGAAAAAAGACGAGAAAACCTTAGAAAATACAAGACCTTGGTTTTTACATGGTTTGACAAAATACCTCGGAAAAGTTTACGAGGAATCCTTGTAAAATATTTAATTTCCAAGGTTTTCTCCAAAAAACCACGGAAAAGTTTACTAGGAATCCTTGTAAAATATTTAGGAAAAAACCATGGAAATATTAGAACCATTTTACGTGGTTTCGACAAAATACCATGGAAAAGTATATATATACGAGGAATAGTTAACTACTAGTGGGTGGGGTACCACATGCTTTTGTTTGTATCATGTAAATATCCAAAATATATTATGATCATGATAAAATTGTATTTATGTAAGTTATGTAACTTACCATGAATCTTTTGTCAGGAGTCTGAACTGGTTTGGAGTCTTTAATTTTTGCCACATTCACATTTTAAAGTATAGATAAACAGACAACTTAAATCTCTGACCTCTGATTGTTGTGAGCTGGTGTCCTGGGTGTGTATAATATTCACTGTTTTGTGAAACTTACAATTGTAGCAAATATTACTTATATTTATAATTCACTAAGTTGTACTTCCAAGGTTTTTCCGTGCTGGAAAATGTCTTAAGTACAATTTTTACGAGGTGCAAATTGTTTAAGTTATTATTTTACAAGGATTTTCCGTGCTAAAAAATGGTTAAGTTCTTATTTCCGAGATTGTTCCGTGTTTATTTTTGCCAAAGTCCAATTTTTCCGAGCTTTTGCCAAGGTTTTAAGAGTTTCCAAGGTTTTTTCTTGATATTTACGTGGTTTTTTTGTTCATAAGCATGCATAAACCATGGAAATATTGGTGACTAAACAAAAACCTTGGAAATTGTTATGAATAACCATGGATATTTTAGAATTCCATGTAAATTCCACGTAAATTATTCATATTCCATGGAAATTTTACACTGAACCTTGGAATAAGTACAGCCGGGTAGTCAGTAAGAGTTGGACGTTACACATGTACACAGAAGACCGTTCAACTGTTTTACCTATACACATTTACAAATTTGGAGACCGTTTGCATGCGTGTGTAAACGATAATAAAATAATAATATTGGTGCCAAAGAACTGTTTATGAATGTTATACTTTTTTCGAACCATTTTACCATGCATGCCGACGTAGGTCCTTCATAAATTGCAAAGAGAAGAGAAGTAGATCTATTGATCTTATAAAATGAACTTACATGTATACTGCATGATTATGTTGATCAATAAATCGTTTAAAAAGCGGCCATTTGATGTCTTCTCTAAATAAGTTGCATTTGTAAAATAATAATAACTCCAACACACGGAATAATTATGCGCGTCCGAATATGAAGACTAATCCCGCATTGTGTTATAGATATTAATTGGTCCCATTCTTGTCTTATTTTAAACCTTTCCAAACCAGTTGAAGTGTAGATTCAGCTAACCGGGTTTTATTATTTTATCGTTTTTGATTGGGTGGTCTAAAAATATATTTGAAATTGACATGCGGATATTCCTGGAAACCCTTGTTTACGTTTTCCCTACGCGAACGTCATATATAGCTACTAGGGTAGAAGTCCAAAGCAAACCGAATATTTCGAGGTCAGAAGGTTAGTAAGCGTGTCAAGTTCAACTGTCAAAATAGCGAAGGAAACAATATATCGAAGACAAGTTGTAAATAGAACTGTTCAATCGTCATTTATTGTAAAGACATGTGAAATAAGGGTTCTTTAACTCATCTTCAAATAAATGACACGATGCAGGGAGTATTCATGCAGTGTTGAGAACACCTGAAAAGTATATTGAATTCCTTACATAAAATACTTTGTTAATGGCATCGTTTTGTGTATTGAGCTCCGTGTACATGTTAACAAAAATCAGGAAACACCCTACCCTTATCAATCAACATGCTACTGTATTTTAAAACTTAAATATCATGTATATCATAGAGTAAAATATTTCAACTTCAAGTGAACGGTAAACATATCTGAAGGTTGTAGCTCCCGTCATATGGGGCTTCATTATTGTTAAACAAAATGGCTTCCGAGTAACCGGTTACCGACTTTGTAACCGGTTAATCGGCAGTTCATAACCATTAACGGTTACCCGGGTAATTGTTTCAGCACTAATGCAAACAGTGTACTGTGTAGACCAGTAGCAGGTCAAAACGCCCCATGGTCAAAACGGCCCCATAATTGGTCAAAACCCTAGTCCAAACGACCCAATTTTTTTATATCCATATATGACATATACATTTTTCACATATATATATATGCAACAAATATATTGTAATCACTGATGAGCCGTGTGGCGAAACGAGTTTGAAAATACAAGGAATAATAGAAGGCGTGTTTAATCATTTTTGGCCAGATTGAAAATAGGGTCTATAGATTGGCGAATGCCGTCCACCCATCTGCCATCCGTCGGTCTGTCCGTCCGTTCTCACTTTGGTTGACCTTTTTGTTAGTGTCAGTTTTAGCCAAAGCTTAAGTCCTACAGCAAACAAATTTGGCATGTACAGTTATAGTGAGGTCATCATCACATGCTGTGGGTAACAAGGTCACTGTGACCTAGATTTCACGGTCCAATGACTTAGAGAATTCTTGGTTAACCTTTTCGTTTGCGTCTTGGTTTACCTTTTTGTTAGTGTCAGTTTTAGTCAAAGTTTAAGTCCTACAGCAATTAAATTTGGCATGTACAGTTGTAGTGAGGTCATCATCACATGCCATGGGTAACTAGGTCACTGTGACCTAGATTTCAAGGTCCAATGACTTAGAGAATTCTTGGTTAACCTTTTCGTTTGCGTCTTGGTTTACCTTTTTGTTAGTGTCAGTTTTAGTCAAATTTAAGTCCTACAGCAACCAAATTTGGCATGTACAGTTATAGTGAGGTCATCATCACATGCCATGGGTAACTATATTATATATATATATACAAAGCAAAAGTGCAGACAATCCGGCCATACCGACATTGGCGGTTTCTCGTTATCTTTACAATTATTTATACTTTTGCCGGTCTGGCATATGCCGGAATGTTTTACCTTTTCCGTGTATATATATATATACTTATAACATAACCTTAGTGACCGTCACGTACCGTGTGAGCGGTGAATAACACTCGTTGATTATTTATTATAAAACTATAGTGGTTTAACTATGGAAATGAGGTTGTCTTACTAAATTGTGTATTCATATGCGCTTCAAAATTTGTAAACAAATATGACATCAAACGGCATTTCTGTCGGCGATCGAGTGGCTATAGATGGAAAGGGACAGGGAATGTTTGCTCCTTTGATTTATTCTCAATAAATCGGAAATAACCTTGGAACTATACTTTGTGCATCTTTACCCATTTGGGCGGTCCCTCCATGTGTCATCCATCGACTTATATAGGGAACCCAGCAAATTAAAATAAGTATCTTGATGGTAAAAACAACATTGCCAGGTTGTGTTATTTATGTAGCATTGCCCATTTAGGGTTGAAATACACACAGTACCAAACTCACAAGTATGGAAAATAGAAGACAAATACGTGATGTATTTTTGTTACTGGGCATTTTATTTGAAATGCCGTAAACTGCCGTTCTATAGAATGTAAATATCTAATTTCCATATCTGGGTGACACAACCACTGCCCAGCAGAATAATAATATGGTAACATGACATAAACTATCAAAACATAACATGAAACAAGAAAGTGGAGTAGGAAGGGAGGTGGTGGTTTTAAAGAAAAATAGCTATCTCAGCAGCCATTCGACTTAGAGATAAATAAAGAATGGCTTTGCTGCTCTCTGATTGGTTTAAAACAATAGGCTTCCCTGCTTTCTCCTCAGACTGGTTTCTTATCTAGTTATACATACATAATACTTGACTGGTAATTATCGGAATGAAAGCAAATGATATTGACCGGTAATTACCGAAATGGTGACCATGGCAATTACACATAAATCCTTTTATGTTGGCATAAAATATATTGATGTAGCATTGCCCTGTGACTTAGGGTTGAGATACACACAGTACCAAACTCACTTGTATGGAAAATAGAAGACAAATACGTTATGGATGTTTGTAAATGGGCATTTTATTTGAAATTCCGTAAACTTCTGATCAATGTTATAGAATGTAAATATCTAATTTCCATATCTGGGCGACACAACCGCCACAAGTGAAAGACCGCCATAGCCCAGATGAGAGAAGGTATGGCGGTGGATCGAATGATTCAAAGTAATTGAAACTAATTGATTCTAAAGTAATGATAATTTGCCAAAGAGAAGCTGTGTACATGAAGTATTGGTTACATGAAGAAATCCAGAGTGTGTAGGTTACAACTAATTTGAAAAAATCGCATCAGCTGTTAATTCTGAATGAATGGCCACCCTAACCAGTGCTTGTACTGGAAATAAGGACAAAAGGCCCGGAAGATTAAGTATGACACCTATGCAGAAAATATATCACAGCATAATAACCCTAGCAAATTATGTACAGGTGCAATGAAAGGAATAGCTGACTCAACATTCTATACGCTCAAAAACTGTGATGTCTTGTGGAAGCGATTACTCATACTTTCAATTAGCATGTAAGTGGTAAATTATGTATGTATTATAGGAATTGGTGTTCTTAAGCAAGGAAAGGCTGCCTCCGCAATCCAAACCATACTTGACACATGAAAGATGAAACTTCGGCAGGATTAGCTGTCTGCACAGTCTAGTACAAAAAGTAATGTGCTATCTAGCTGAAAGCGATATGATTATGAAATAACACTGAAATGGTTATGAGCAATACTATAATTTAAAAGAATGGATTAAATAGCCAAGAGTGGAAAGGCTGCCTCCGCAGTCCAAACGTACACTCGACACAAGAAAGATGAAATGGGGCAGGATTCAGCCCTCTCCACCGTCTAGACCATTAAAGTTATGTGCTGTCAAGTTGAAAGCCACAAGAAAGTATGGGCAATAATATGAAAACAACATCAAAAGGCCATGCGCAGAAAGGTTGCATTCGCAGTCCATTAACCAACGCTTGACATGTGAAAGATGTTCAAAATGTGACAGCGGTCTAGCTGCCTCCACAGTATAGAATAATAATGTGTCGTTAAATTGAAAGCCACCTAACATAGACATACTTATGGGCAATAATATAAATGCAAAATAAAAAGCCAAGTGCAGAAAGGCTGCCTTCGCAGTCCAAACTGACGCTCAAACTTGAAGATGAAATGTGGCAGGACTATAGTGTCTAATCATACTCTAGAACAGTAAAGTAATGGGCTGACAGCTTGAAAGCCTAAAACAACAAAGAAACCATTCAATACAATACTATAAAAGCAAGATACAAGAGCGTGTTGCCTAGCAGGGCAGACATTGTTTACTAGATTGTATGGCTTTGTTCATCATCAGGTCCAATAAGTTGTACGTCAACTATCCGCGCTGTTCCAGTGTGACGTGATAAAAGCCAAATGTCCAGGCCATACGACATCAACTCCTTCAAACGTTTGTAAACGGTAGACAAAGTGACTCTGTCTCGAACACGGCTTTGTGTAGCATTTTATCACACCTCTGTCGCTATGCCGGCTGAAGTATGGATATATATATAACTGTCCAAGACGAAATTATGTTTTAGCACAACTGAGTCCCAAATATAATCTGTTTTGAAAACAGCGAACGAATGAATGGCCAAATTGCTGTACACTGGGCGCCGCCATGTTGATTGTAGGGTCGCTCTCAGATTTCTTCAAATATAGGTGATCCAGTTGAAATTGTGGTTGCCATGGCAGCCAATTGAAAAAACTTTAAAAATCTTCTTGTCCAAAACCGCTGGTCCAAATTGAAAATAAATTTACCCAAATGCTCCATGGGTGACCGTCTATCAGACTTCTTAAAATAATTTTCCTATCTCAAAAAACATGGCCGCTATAGTTGGTGGGGCAGATTTTCCTTATATGGCTAAAATCTTCTCGTCTGAAACCACTGGTTTCCGATTTGAAAGTAAATGATCCATAGGTGACCCTCTACTAGATTCCTTAAAATAATTTTGTTATCTTAAAAACATGGCCACCAGTGGGTGGGGCAAGTTTTCCTTATATTACTGTATAGTGAAAACTTTAAAAATCTTCTTCTCTGAAACCACTTGTCCAAATTGAAAATAATTTTACACAAATAATCCATTGATGACCCTCTACCAGATTTCTTAAAATAATCTCCCTACCTCAAGCAGCATTAATTTATTATATGGCCACCAGCAGGTGGGGTGAACGTATACCTATGATGGCTTATTATTAATGAAAACTGATTACTGGACCAAATTGAAAATAATTTTATACAAATGATCCATTGGTGACCCTCTACCAGTTTTCTAGCTGGCTTAAAAACATGACTGTCAGTGGGTTGTTAAGGTTTTCCTGATAATATTATGGCTAAATGAAAGCTTAGAAATACAAATCTTCTTTTTCCAAACCCACTTGCCCAATTTGACGTCACAATGACCGTAACCGTGGGTACCATGTGAGCGATTTAACTGATTTAAAAACTTTATTAGTTGAACCAAAACAGCTTTCCAGCTGATCAATATAGTCAATTTGTTCTAATTAAAGCTTTGTTTCTGCTTCCCATTATTTCATGGCAATAGTTGTCCAATTTACTTGACCTGTCACCCTGCATGTCTTAGCTCCGTGCAGGATGCATGACGCTGACACTGAGACAGTGACATGTCAAATATATGTGATAAAACTAAGTATGGTAAACACATGTAATGAAAGAAACCAACACATAACTTAAAATGGTAAAGATATAAGAGTTTTGAGTATCAATTGTTTAACACCATGTCTTGAGTACTACTCATAAATATGTCTGCTTCACATCATCACATGTCTGATTAGCTGCATGAATGTGTCCTAGACGCAGTTGCAGGTGTAACCACAGGCCGTTTTGGTCAGTGGTCTACACCAGATTTTTGTATCACTGTAATAAACTATGATTTGAGATTTCCTGCGATCATCATCTATTACATTAATTTTGATTCTTGAATGACTAATAACAATAAATTGTATCAAACATTTGAGATTAAGCCACTGCTGAACAAGCGTTTGCCATACATCCTAATTGGAGCATGTTTTGTCTGTTTTATGTCTTTCTTCCCCTGTAGCTATATAGTTGAATCTGATATACTGAACAATGGCAATGAAGCATTTAAATAGACGCTTTAAATACCGACCGATCAGACCTCCTTGACCAAAGTTCAATAGGGTCAAGGGCAAAGGTCAAGGTCACCAATCTTGCCCCATAACTGCCATGAAAACTTCCAGGAAGGACCAGAACTGAAAATAATACAGTACACTTACTTGAATTTTGAAATAATTAGCATAAATTAAGGTCAAATAGGATTGTATTCGTTCCATACAGTGTGAATCCCTTGGACTCGCAGTTTGCCCTCCGGGGTTATACTATCCAAGGGAAATAACTCAATCACAAGATCGTGAAAGATATATCTTCATATGTAAAATTGAGGAACAGTATTGTCGGTGATATCTAGTATTCAATAATTAATGCCATTATTGTAGTTGTAAACAACAAGGAACGGTTTTAAAATGGCTTTAAGTACATTTTGCAAACCTTTAGAATTCTAGGGTCCGGCTGGACCCCAGACGTGTTTTGGGAATAAAAAATCTATGCGAATTGACCTATATGGTACCTACATATTTCACACATTAGTGTCAAAAACAGCCATAGAAACAATGTCTATAAACGTCATAAGCGTCATTAGGCTGAATACTTTTTTCTTTCAAAAATAAAGCCGTTGGGGTGCAATGGACCCAAAAGGTCCAGATGAGGGTTAAAAATGTGTATCTATATGGATTACAGCTAGGGTTAATAAAAAATATGACAATTTTAGTATCTAGAATAGTAAGAATTTATACATATAGAAGGACCAAGGGAATTACAGAATTAAGATTTCTATTTAACTCTTTGCATGCTAGCGGCGAATACATGTGCCACAGTGATTACTTTTTGCAAACAGTTTGGATCCTGATGAGACGCCGGGTTACCCGAAGTTTCATCAGGATCAAATCTGTTTGACACTCTGTCTGTAACCCTGTTTGAAAAAGGAATTTTGAAAGTTCTATTTTTAGAACAGTAGCAGACAACAATTGTTGCAGATGACAAAAATTACCCAGCATTCAAAGAGTTTAACCCTTAGCCCGCCAAATAAATTGTTGTCTGCTATATTTCTCGTCTGCTTCAAGTTTCAAAGTGCTTCAAAGTTGCTCAAAATTGCTGAAAATGTTGTCCGAGTGTCAAACAGCTTGGTCCGGATGAGACTCCGCGTCTCATCCGGATCCAAGCTGTTTGCATATGGAGCTATAGTCGTGACTGGCAGGCTAAGGGTTAAATTACATGTATTTCAAGGCAATTTAGGCAATATGACAGGGTAAGAGTAATATTACTATTTAATTGCAGATATTCCAGCACCATGGAAATGACAGAGTGAGAGTATTAATACTACATGTATATTATTGCAGGTATTCCAGGACTATGACAATGACAGAGTGAGAGTATAATTAATACTACAGTCGAACTTCGATATCTCGAACTCGCTTAACTCGAAATATCCGATATGTCGACACATGAACTTCATTATTCCATGCTCGGTTATGTCAAACATACCCGTTTTTCAAAGTTAAAACGTGGCTAAGCCACGTTTTAACTTTGAAATACGGGTATGTTCGACTTAACCGAGTTCGAGATATAGAAGTTGGACTGTATATCATTGCAGGTATTCCACTTCATAACAGCTAGTACTTAGAGCTGTATCATCTAGCTACTGATGTTAAACACTGGGAATCAATACCACAGCTTTGTATTCTGCAATTGAACGACATATATTGAGTGAGCACTTAATTAACCCATTATCCCATAAATACGCCTTTTTACGCCTCTAATTTATTCCTACACTGAAGAAAATAGTTCCAATTTATACAGTAATGAATACGTATCATCATCATCAGGTCGTCTGCAGACGGACACGTTGCCGGCACCTCCAATCTTTCCTTTCTGTCCTGCATTGTGCAAGTTCCTCTGGGGTTGCTGCTCCTGCATCCTGCATCAGGACATTTACCATGGATAAGCCTGGATGCCCTCGTTTCCTTTTCCCATGTTTAGGGGTCCACAGCACCACATTACTAGCTGGCAGCTCCTTGTGTCTGTAGCAGTGGCCGGCTAGCCCCATTCTTCGGCAGGCAATCTTGTCTGTCACTCTAGGAATGTCCTGATAGAGGGCGTCATTCTTGATGTGCTGGCCTGGGTTGATGTTCAGAACTTGTCTTAGCATCCTAGTGTAGCAGCCATCGAGGGTCTTCTGGAGTTGAGAAGTGACTGTCATGATAAGGAATATTTTCTATATTCTAGTAGATGGTAGCTAGAAGCAGGCTGAAAGTAAAGCAGAATGCGCCTTAAGGCGCATTCTGCTTTACTTTCAGCCTGCTTTAAGAGGTCATCTATCTTCAATACCAGAAACAGGCTATGGGGTACCATGGGTTAACATCCCTCCTGGTCAACGCTCCAGATAAAGGGGAGTATTTCAAAAACTAAAACCTTTATTTCTGCTTTAAAGCCTAAGATGTCGCTACTCATTAGAATCGTCTCGAAGAGACGATTCTAATGAGTAGTAACACCATACGATTTGGTGCTGTATGATTGAGAAAAGGTTGGATTTGTTCAGAATACTCCCTCTTATCTGGAGCCCTGCATTTTCATGACATATTTTCTGCAGTGCAGGAATAGTTGGAGTGTGCTTAAATGTGTTTCTATATGGAGTAAAGGGTCGAAAGGGGTTTTGGCAGTGAAGGGGTTAATAGAAAATGTCAGGTTTTACAATGTAAAATTTCTCAATTTTTTTTCAGTAATTAGTTTTACCACAGGCCATGTCTACATTTAGAGATTTTATCTGAGTGTATTGCATGTTGTTATTAAATGTGTGTAATCACTTATACATGTTGTATCATCATTATCCAAACTGTTTGACACTCTGGCCCTTTTAACCCATGGTACCCCATAGCCTGTTTCCAGCTTTGAAGATAATTGACCATTTAAAGCAGGTTGAAAGTAAAGCAGAATGTGCCTTAAGGCACATATTTCTGCTTTACTTTCAGCCTGCTTTAAGCTATTATCTGCTATAATATAGAACTTTTTTCTTGTGGTTCTTATTTGTGAGTGTAAATAGGAACTATTTTCTTCAGTGGAGGAATAAATTAAAGACGTAAAAGGGGTTTTTATGGGGTAATGGGTTAAATTGATAAAGAAATTTCCAAAATTTCTATTTTTAGAACAGTAGCAGACAATATTTTTTTCAGAAAGCTGAAGCTTCAATGTTGCCTTTTAAGTATAACCATCAGTGAGTTTTCTTTTGATTATTCTTTACAATGATCTCAACCCTGTTCTTTGCAATGATCTTAACCCTTTACCCCATAAATACACCTTTTTACGCCTCTAATTTATTCCTCTACTGAAGAAAATATGTCAAATTAATTCACTCATGAATATGTACCATCAGAAATAGTTTCTATATTTTAGCAGAAAATCGGTTAAAGCAGGCTGAGAGTAAAGCAGAATGCGCCTTTAAGGTGCATTCTGCTTTTACTTTCTTCTACTACTACTACTATCGGATTTTTGATTAACATGCAGGTTCAGGAGCAATATCCGCATCAGTGGGCCCCCTTCCAGGTAGCTGGCTTGCTGCACGCATGGCAGTTCTTACACCTGATCTCAAACAGAACCTGCTTTAATTGGTCACCTATCTTCAAAACTAGAAACAGGCTATGGGGTAATGGGTTAACCCATTTCTCTAGAGATATACCTTTTTACACCTTTATATAGTTCATTCTTCCACGGAAGAAAATAGTTCCGCTTTAAACCAATGAATATACATCATAAGAAATATTTCTTTATCCTAGCAGATGATAGATTAATTAAAGCAGACTGAAAGTAAAGCAGAATGTGCCTTAAGATGCATTCTGCTTTATTTTCAGCCTACTTCAAGTGGTTACCTCTCTTCAAAACTAGAAACAGACCTATATGGGAACAAATGTAAATAGTATAGGAATAAACAACATATTTTTGACGTTCAATTGATGGTATGACTACATTAGCTTCGCAGGGGGTAAATTGTGTAAACGCCCGAAGGGCGTTTTCGTTAAATTTACCCCCCGAAGCTAATGTAGTCATACCGTCATGAGCGGCAAAGAGATGTTGTTTATTCCTTATATTTATATTTATATTTTCTGTCTTGTCAATTTAATGTGTTTATTGGCCAGATTTGTTTTTCTGTATAAGAATTTATCATATACCGGTCAAAGAGGTTTGATAGATGTAATGTCGATGTAATAGCCATTCCAGTTTCTAAATATGTTGAGAAAGTAGTCCCAACTACATGTACTCTAACTGTATTAAAAATTCAGGATTTTTTCCAGTAAACTTTCTCTCTGTGAATGGAAAAGACTTACAAGGCAAACAAATAACAGTGCAACTTGATTATCTATTGCCAAAGCACATTCTAAAATTACAGGTCGCGGTTGTTTTCTTAACCCATTTACACACATAGCAACGCGATGGCAACGACCTATGGGTCTGTATCACTCCGCTAGTGTCATATGACTGTCGACCAATGGGAGCTTAGTGTTTTAGTGCCCGATGCAGTCTATTTGAAGAAGTCAACGAATCGCACGGGCGAAATCCGAACTGGTTAAAACCAGTTCCGAAGTGTACGTTCATCGGAAGATATACCGCAAATTTTTAATAGGATTACATAAAGACTTTACAGGGTGAATGTAAATATTCAAAAATGAACTACAGTGAAACCCCTCTAAACCGGACATGAATGGGGACAAAATAAATTTCCGGTTTAGAGGGGTTTCTGGTTTCCCGGCTGTACTTTTTCCTAGGTTTTATGAAAAAAAACATGGAAAAAACCATGGAGTATTCGGACGGTCATATTACAAAAACCTTGGAAAAAAAGACGAGAAAACCTTAGAAAATACAAGACCTTGGTTTTTACATGGTTTGACAAAATACCTCGGAAAAGTTTACGAGGAATCCTTGTAAAATATTTAATTTCCAAGGTTTTCTCCAAAAAACCACGGAAACAAAAATCCTCGGAAAAGTTTACGAGGAATCCTTGTAAAATATTTACTCTGTTATTTCCGTGGTTTTTTCCTAAAAACCATGGAAATGTTAGAACCATTTTACGTGGTTTCGACAAAATACCATGGAAAAGTATACAAGGAATAGTTAACTACTAGTGGGTGGGGTACCACATGCTTTTGTTTGTATCATGTAAATATCCAAGATATATTATGATCATGATAAAATTGTATTTATGTAAGTTATGTAACTTACCATGAATCTTTTGTCAGGAGTCTGAACTGGTTTGGAGTCTTTAATTTTTGCCACATTCACATTTTAAAGTATAGATAAACAGACAACTTAAATCTCTGACCTCTGATTGTTGTGAGCTGGTGTCCTGGGTGTGTATAATATTCACTGTTTTGTGAAACTTACAATTGTAGCAAATATTACGAGGTGCAAATTGTTTAAGTTATTATTTTACAAGGATTTTCCGTGCTAAAAAATGGTTAAGTTCTTATTTCCGAGATTGTTCCGTGTTTATTTTTGCCAAAGTCCAATTTTTCCGAGCTTTTGCCAAGGTTTTAAGAGTTTCCAAGGTTTTTTCTTGATATTTACGTGGTTTTTTTGTTCATAAGCATGCATAAACCTTGGAAATGTTGGATGACTAAACAAAAACCTTGGAAATTGTTACGAATAACCATGGAACTTTTAGAATTCCATGTAAATTCCACGTAAATTATTCATATTCCATGGAAATTTTACACTGAACCTTGGAAAAAGTACAGCCGGGTTAGAGGGGTTTTAACTCATAGCTTGTTCCTAGTATGGAAGATACCTGATCACTTAAAGCAGATTGAAAGTAAAGCAGAATGCGCCTTAAGGCGCATTCTGCTTTACTTTCAACCTGCTTTAAGCTAGAATATAGAAATTATTTCTGATGATACATATTCAGTGTATGAATAAATCAAGGTCGCAAAAAGGCGTATTTATGGTGTAATGGGTTAAAATAAAGAAGGGTTTGAAACGGGACCAACATTTTTGTCCGGTTTAGAGAGAATTCCGGTATTAAGAGCCTAAGAGGTTCCGGTTTAGAGGGGTTTCACTGTATATACTTTACAGGAAAATAGCATTGATCATTTGAAGTCCTATATAGGCCTGTCAATAAGTTAAGCACTAAGATTGCTACAAGCAGCTAGCTGTTTAACCCATTACCCCATAGCTTGTTTCTAGTTTTCTAGACAGGTGACCACTTAAAGCAGGTTGTAAGTGAAGCAGAATACACCTGAAGGTGTAGTCTGCTTTACTTTCACCTGCTTTAAGTGGTCACCTGTCTGCAAGGGTATAGAAACTATTTCTTATGTAACATATTTTTGTCCTATAAATTGGAGCTTTTTTCTACAGTGGAGGAATAAGATAAATACTTTATATATTATATGGGGGTAATGGTTTAATGCAGAACATTTAAAATGAAGAATTTTCCTAACAGATTTTTGTGTAACTTGAGTTCTCCATTAACCCTTTACTCCATTGTCTTTTTCCAGTTTTGAAAAAAGGTGACCCCTGAAAGCAGGTTTTAAGTAAAGCAATCTGCACTTTAAGACACATTTTGCTTTACTTTCAGACTGATTTAAGCTACCATCTGCTAGGAACTAGAAAGTATTTGTTGATTGTGCATATTCCAGTGTATAAAATGGAACTAGAAATTTCTAATTATTGGTGTAATATGTGTATTTATAGAGTAATGGGTTAAACTGACATCTGTAGAAAGACAGCTCATGCATTTTCTATTGACATGTCTTTTCATTACAAATTAATTACTAATTCAATACTGAATGTATGCACTATACAGATAAACATCCCTATTACGACCACTACAAATAATGCTAATGGATTATAATTATAAAACATAGGTGACAACTTAAAGCATGGTGACAGTTAAACAGAAAGCTCCTTTAGGAGCTTTATGTTTAACTGTCACTTTGCTTTAAGCAAGCAGGCATGCGTCTTAAACACCTAATAATAAACACAATTTATTGGTCGTAGAAGAGAGGTTTTACGGTATAGACACAGTACCAACACAAGTCATGATTCATTCAATTCAGGAAGGAAATGCCCGAAGTTGTAACATGAACAGCTGGTTGCTTCCAGATTACTTGTCCTGCATCAGTATGTAACCCAGTGTGTGTATAAGGATGGCAGAGGAGACATATAAGGAAGGAGGTAACAGATTGATTTGTTTATTTACCCTTTACCCCGTAGGCTGTTTCTAGTAAAGAGGTGACTACTTAAAGCAGGTTGAAAGTAAAGCAGAATGTGCCTGAAGGCACATTCTGCTTTACTTTCAATCTGCTTAAACTACCATTTGCTTGGATATAGAATTTTTTTCCTAGAGCCCATATCCAATACTTTAAAAAGTAACTATTTTCTTCAGTGGAGGAATAGATTAAAGGGGTAAAAAAGCATATATATGGAGTAATGGGCTAAGGAGACGTTTTAAAATACTGTCTTTCTTGTTTTTATGGTTATTTTATGGTAAGGAAAGAGCTTCTGGGGTCTATCTTACTAAACGTTGTACTACAAATATAGTTGTAAGTCAAAACTTTAAAATACATCTAATTTCTTATTTCTCCATCTAATTCTGTCTTGTTACCTCTCTTTGGAATTGTCTTGAAAAGACGATTCCAGAGAGATGTCACATTAAGACAGGATTAGATGGAGAAATATATAGTTTATTGAGAATTTTGGAATCTTACGACAATATTTACAATATTTGTCGTAAGACGGTGAAGCCCCAGATAAGTTGAATATTTCAAATAGGTACTATATTTTCAATAAATCTCACTCAAACACTATATTGTGACTGCTGTTTAGAATCACCTTTTTGAGACAGTTCTAATGAGCAGTCATCACATAGATTGGTTAAGAGACATTTGTATAAAGTAGAAATTGTATGAAATGTTAACTTTATTCCATTGATCTGGAGTCCAAGATAGCTGCCATATCTTAACTATTGATAATTGAATACTGTTCAATACTGAGATACATGTACAATCCCTAGGATCTCTGCAATGGCAACAGCCGAATGTGATTCACAGGTTTTACACTTAAGAAAATGTATGCACCAGATTTGAATGCATTTTTAGCTCACCTGGCACGTAGTGCCAAGGTGAGCTATTTTGATCATCCTGTGTCCGTTGTTCGTCGTCCATTCATTGTCAACAATTTCTTTAAATGGCATCTTCTCAAAAACTACTTGATCGATTTTTACCAAACTGGGCCTGAATAATCGTTATATGGTCCTCTCTTAAATTGTTCAAACATTTCCTATCCATTGCATATCTAGGTCACAGAAGCTAAAAATTTTAATGAAAACTTAAAAAACCTTCTTGTCAAAAACGACAAGGACCAGATCTTAGATATTTGGCACTTGTAAAGCATCATATACAGGTTCTCTATCAAGCTTGTTCAAATTTTGCCCCTGGGGTCAAAATTGGCCCCGCCCAGGGGGTCACCGTTTTACAAAAAGTTATATAGTGCAATTTTCATTCATCTTCTCTAAAACTAATATGGTCAGAGCTTTGATATTTGGCATGGTGACACTTCTAGAGGCCCTTTACCAATATTGTTGAAACTGACCTGGACCATTGCATGTCTAGGTCACAGGAGCTAAAAATAGAATTTTTCAATGAAAGCTTAAAAAATCTTCTTATCAAAAACCACAAGGGCTGGAATTTAGATATTTGACACATGGCATCATCTCTAGACCTGTCTTTTATCAAGATTGTTCAAATTTTACACCTGGTGTCAAAATTGGCCCCACCTTGGGTTGCCGTTGTACATAGAGTTATATAGTGTAATGTTCAATCATCTTCTTCTCTGAAACAAATATGACCAGATCTAGATCGAGCTTTGATATTTGGCATGGTAACACTTCTAGAGGCCCTTTACCAATATTGTTTAAACAGTTCCAGTCTGGTGCATATCTAGGACACAGGAGCTAAAATGATTTTTTTCAATGAAAATTTAAAAAAATTTTTTGTCTGAAACCACACCCTGAGTTTGGATATTTTGCACAAAGGATCAAGTCCTCTATCAAGATTGTTCAAATTATGTCCCTTGGGTAAAAAATGACCCCGCCCTGGGGGTCACAGTTTTACAAACAGTCAGAGCTACAGATAAGCAGCGTATTTGCGTATTTACCCAATTATTTTGATCCATTTACCCGATTAAAATCAATTCCTTGCGTAATAAAAAAGCAAATCTGTTTAACAGAGCCAGTTTTAAAAGCTGTGGTAAATAATATATATTAGATGATTTGATCAAGGTCTTCAACCATTGTCTTTGCTATACTCAATGATCTTGTGACCGAGTTATGCCAGTCTCTGGACTGCGTGAAAACGAAAGTAAAACATTATGAGATCGATTGACATTAGAAACAACGCATGACTGGGAAAAATCATTTCTGTAGCCTGTCATAATAGAAGACAGTAACCTTTAGACAAAACTTCAATGCAAGATATGTAGATCAATGAAAAAGTGAGTAAACTGACAAGTGTCTGAGCGGAAGAGGGTGCATCGAGTAATCAGATATCTATTATTAATTGAGCATTATAATTAGACACAATTAGAGCACCAAACCTGCCCAATAAGCGACCCTGTTAATATAAATCATTGACAAAACACAAAAATGCTTGTAAACATGAAGAACAGAATGTAAGTATTCAATGTTAAATTGTTTAAAGTTATGTTTGATATGCAAAGGTTTTAGCTCAAGTAAGACATTAGCAAATCAACATTTTTTCATATTACCCAATTATATATGTTTCTTTGGTACCCAGTTGTATGCCAAGTCCAGGGGTAATTACCCAATTAACGCAAATGCTTATCTGTAGCTCTGAACAGTAATATAGTGAAATCTTCAAACATCTTTTTCTTTGAAACTAATATGGCCAGAGTTTTGACAATTGGCATGGTGATGCTTCTAGTGGTCCTTAACCAATATTGTTGAAATGATTCCGCCAGTTGTATCTCTGGATCACATTAGCAAAAATTGTTGTGTTTTCTTTTAATGAAAAGCCTTACTGTCTAAAACCATGTACAAAGTCTTGAGCTTAGATATTTGACAGAATTTTTCATTAGCGTGTTCATCAGCAACATTTTTTGCAATTATGTCATTGGGGTGAAAATTATCCAACCCCAGGGGTCATGTCTGGGTTTTCCCAGGTGAGCGATATTTAGGCCCGCATGGGCCTCTTGTTTGACACTTTTGTGTGTAAAAACAGGTTATCTGTGTCATAAATTGGAGGAAAGGGTTAAAGCATCTACTGGAAATAAAGCAGAAACCACCATAATTAATATATAATGCCATCTACCTGTTAGCTAGTATAAATGTCAGAAATGTTGCCTTTTATTAATACTAGCTACTCTTTATCAAGACAAGGGTTCATGCATTGAAAGGCACTTCTCTGAATAATAGGTAAGGATATCATTATCACTATAAATTAAGTCATATTCTGTCTAGTAGGGGAAAGAGTTGAATTACTGTGAGTACGACTGTATTGTCTTTGTAAAATGAGAAGTGTTGTTAACCCTTTACCTGATAGCCTATTTCTAGTATTCAAGATAGGTGACCACTTAAAGCAGGAGCCTATTTCTAGTATTCAAGATAGGTGACCACTTAAAGCAGGTTGAAAGTAAAGCAGAATGCGCCCTAAGGGGCATTCTGCTTTACTTTCAGCCTGCTTTAAGCTTCCATGTGCTAGAATATTGAAAATTTTCCCTATACTATATAATCATGACTGATTAAATTGGAACTATTTTCTTCAGCGGAGGAATAAATTAAATACGCTAAAAGTCGCTTCTATGGGGGAAAGGGTTAATTAGTTTGTATGTGTATTTCAGACTATTTCCTCTTCCTTGTGTTTGTGTCTTCTTCCAATGTTTGCAATTGCACAGTCCATTCTTACTCTTCTATTTTGTTTCAACACTTTCTTCCTTGTTTATTATGGCATAAGACTAATTATCGAAGGATGCATAAAGCAAACAAAAACCTGTATGAATATTTTTTATGTTTAATTAGATGAATATGGCCAATATTTGGCTGCGGCTTTCATTTACATACATGAACCGGGTCGCCGCAACAGTACATGGCAGACCCCAAAAAGCACAAATAGCTTCATCAAAGCCCTTAGCAAAGTGGGCAACACATATTGTCAATTGTTCATCAAAGCCCTTAGCAAAGTGGGCAACACATAATATCAATTGTTCATCATAGCCCTTAGCAACGTGGGCAACACAAAATCTTAACAAAATGGGCAACATATTATTTATATTCACAAGCAAAGTTCCAATACAATGTTAGCAATTAACTGAGACAGGACTTCTGAGGCGACATGATCCTACAGAAGGCAGTCCATGAAGATACAAAAATTTATTATTTATAAAATCTTGTTTATGAAACTGTAATCTTTTCGCATCCGCCAGTTCATAAAATGATTGGCATTAGAAGCGACACTAACCAAAGCCAACCAACTCATGACCTGGCGGAACCACTGACATGGAACTGATAATACACACACAATATCCTAAGCCCATATAATTCCACAGAATGTCAAATAGCCCACTGGCAATGATGCAAAATCCAAATGAAAGCCGCGCCGATGGTAGTCTGAAGATGGTATGGAAGGTCAGCTGAAACTGGCACTGAAGATGGTATGGAAGGTCAGCTGAATCTGGCACCAAGAGATGTAACATGCGGCGCCTGTAAAACAAAACAAACTAGGCAGCAGCAAGTGTACAAATTGTCAGAGTTGTAACCCAAATAAGCAGAGTCAAATAAGGAATTCAACAGATATTCAAAACTGATCTATCACATATTCATGTTTGGATTTATATGAAAAATACATATTCATGTAAAGATTTATACACATGTACAGACTGAATCAAAGCAAGTGATCTATTAAGGTCATACAATTCAGATGACAAAGTGAAATAAGACTCTGCATATTCAGGTTAAGGACATCAAGCCAGTCCATTTATTGATTCAGTGCCAAAATACAGGTAGATCATGACAAAATTGTGGAGGTAACGGTTCAGCTATCTGAAGCTTTGAATAGAGGCCCCTACATAATAGATCTCAATAGGTTTTTCAATGGGTTTTACTAACCAATCTATCAAATTATAGGTGCGGGCCTCACATGAGACGCCTGAATGATTCTTTGCCTAGACGCTACCACCGTTAGTGCATGCTATCCATGCTTTGACGCAAATGTATACAAAAACTGGGTCGCCGCAACAGTACATGGCAGACCCCAAAAAGCACATATAGCTTCATCAAAGCCCTTAACAAAGTGGGCAACACATAATGTCAATAGTTCAGCATAGCCCTTAGCAACGTGGGCATCACAACATGTCAATTGTCCCCATAAAAGACAACTTGTCATAATCAGCAAAGTCCTTAACAAATTGGGCAACATTATTGATATTAATTGGGTTGAGAAGGGGCACACATTTACATATGTTGTCACATAAAATATAACAAAGAAAGGGTTGTGGAGGGAGGGTTTTACCGAAAAGATGTCTGCGATTTTGTTCAATGATATGTAGGTCACTAGAGGGTGCTAATAATAAAAGCTGAATCGTTAGAATTACCTGTGCACCTCGATAAACGGTGGATACCTATCATATGCATTCTGTATCCACTATTATCGAAGGATGCATAAAGCAAACAAAAACCTGTATGAATATTTTTTATGTTTAATTAGATGAATATGGCCAATATTTGGCTGCGGCTTTCATTTACATACATGAACCGGGTTGCCGCAACAGTACATGGCAGACCCCAAAAAGCACAAATAGCTTCATCAAAGCCCTTAGCAAAGTGGGCAACACATATTGTCAATTGTTCATCAAAGCCCTTAGCAAAGTGGGCAACACATAATATCAATTGTTCATCATAGCCCTTAGCAACGTGGGCAACACAAAATCTTAACAAAATGGGCAACATATTATTTATATTCACAAGCAAAGTTCCAATACAATGTTAGCAATTAACTGAGACAGGACTTCTGAGGCGACATGATCCTACAGAAGGCAGTCCATGAAGATACAAAAATTTATTATTTATAAAATCTTGTTTATGAAACTGTAATCTTTTCGCATCCGCCAACTGGTCTGGGGAACTGCAGCAGAAACCCGGACCACCGCCAAAACAATTGGCCATGCGAAAAGAACACAGTGAAAGTCAGCAGCCAAATCAACGCACCTACCAAACCCTAGTATGTGGCATTTAAGTTATTCTCTCATTTTAATCGTTATTGAGAGCATGTCCTGTTTAGCAGGTCCGATATCATCTCGCGTAGCCTCTTCACTGGGAAACGGCCAATGTCATTTCCCCCACAGTGAATGACTAATATATGTGGAGGCTCATTCACCTGAAGCAGCAGATGAAGCTTCTGTCTTAATCCTATCAACCCTAAGCCACTATATCCTTGCCACCAGATGTGGACATTCTTGGAAGCCAGACCCAAACACGACCCATCTGGTCTGGACCTCGCCGTAAAGAAAGCCTGTTTAATAAGTGAGGAACCCACACACCAGACAATCTTCTATCTTCTCATATAACCCTAGGGACTTCATAGCTTTTTGTAGGATGGTAGTCCACTGATAGCGAGTGAGTGGTTTACCACCAAAATGAATGAATAGCATGCCCTTGACATTTGGACGGACAGATAAATACTCTTGTAAAAGTTTGACTGGACAAACTGGACTGGCGACGCCTTGAATGACTATCTTATGACCCCGGCCAGTCCGATCTGTCTTAGAAAAGCGAAGATTTATATTGAAGACACGACAGTCGGTATTTATCTGAATGTCCCCTAAGCCTAGAGGAGAATGAGGATTGAGTTTGGAAGAGAGTGTCAATTCACCTACTCTGAAAAACCCAAAGAACGCAAGTGAATAAGCTGCTGCAAATAGTTTTGCTTCAAAAACATTTGAACAAATGACTGGAAGTTTAGCAAGCACCTTATGCCATATTTGATACATGAATAAAGGAGTGTTAAGTTAGGGGGTTTTGTTTGTGTTTTGCAGTGTCTAATCAGGATCTTAACTGTTTTCAATTAACCATTCAGTAAATTCGGGTTGTCACAGTGAAGGTGTTAAGTACATGTCTGCCAGGAATTTCCTGAACAAGATTAAGGTGGCCTGAACATATTTCATGACATTTGGCAATCTCAAAATAAAGCAACACATTAATATTATGTATGATAATCCCGGACGAGATAGTAAAAATATATGCTCTGGGCAAGAGTATTCAAGGTCAATGCCGTATTGAGCTGAAAGGTATGTAAAACTCCTCCATCTAAAGATATTTGGCTATGGTAAAGGAGTTGTCCTCAGTGCAAGATTTGTCAATTATCAAGGTCAAATTGGAAGGTCAAATATACCTAAAAGTGGTTTGTGACACTCTGCCAGGCCAACATGTATCTACACATCATGTGTAATGAATCAATTTTTTTTAAAGGTCAAAGGTCAAGGTCAACTTGCCGAAAGAGGTACTTGGCACTCAGCTATCCAAAAATGTATCCACATCCAATGTTTGGTTATTGCAAATAGCATCGTATAAAAGTAATGGTTTAGGACAAGGATTTTCAATAATCAAGGTCAGAGGTCAAGGTCAAAACAAGATTTTTCAATTATCAATGTCAGGGTCAAATTAACCTGAAACTGGTAATTGCAATATGTATCCACATACCAGATATGGTTATCCTACATGACATAATACTAGTGTTGGGAAGCGGACGGGAAATCACAATAAATAATCAAAAAACACTACACCGATTGATAATTGATTTATTCGAATATGTAACGGGTTTAAATAAGGTTACCAGTACAATTTGTTTCTTTAGTACCATTACATTTATGCCAAGAGTTTACCCTTTGCTGGTTAATTTAGAATCTTGTAACAAATCTATTGAAAATTGTAGCTTTAAATTAAATTGCATATTACAACCCTCTAAAATGACCATTCAAAGATTCAATAAATCTAAACGGAATTAACAACCGGACAGCATGAATGTTGACATACAATGATACACCTATTGATATAAAGTATATACAAATAATAGATGAGTGAGTATCAAGCAAATGATAAACATCTCTGAATTCACCATAACCAAACATAAAATGCTCCAACAAACGTCTGATTACTTGTATTCTTGTAGATGGACGCTTGCCAGACATAAATGCTTTTGTTAAAGTTTTATTATGACAAGAACAAAAGAAATATTTTTAAATTTGATTTGAAGTTATAGAAACTATCGATTATGAAAAAGTGCTTTTGTTAAAGTTTTATTATGACAAGAACAAAAGAAATATTTTTAAATTTGATTTGAAATTATAGAAACTATCGATTATGAAAAAGTAAAGTTTGAATGTTTTACTCTATCAGTAAAATTTCTATTTGAAATTATAGAAACTATTGATTATGAAAAAGTAAAGTTCGAATGTTTTACTCTATCAGTTATCTCAAATCGATTAGTGTTCGATAGTTTGAGACAATCGAAACAACACTTATAGTACAGAAATATATGAAAAGAGATGTTCAGTACAAATGGACAAATGGATGGACGAATAGGCAGACAGATGGGATGGACCGACAAACCAACAGAAAAATTGTTTCCGATATACACCCTAATACCTAGTGGGGTATATTAATGTCTCAATTCAAATCAATTGTTGAAAACAAACCAACAAACAAATATTCAGCACTGTTTTGCAGACTTATGTCAATTTAAGTTTGTCATCAATTTTTCTTTCAACATTGTAGATCTAGTTCTACTTTAACAACAAGTTTAAACCTCAAAAACATTACCTGGCCTCTGTCTGTCGGTGTTCGGCTCCGCCTGTTTACATACTTACATAGGCAAAAACCCCAGTGAACCATCACCCTAATAGACATGTCACATGTGTGTTTAGGGCCTATTAACGAACGGCCCGGGCAACAACAGACACCTGGCTAGGTTTCAGGCTTCTTCCTGTATGTACCATAACCATGACTTGCCATCACAGAATTAAGGATTTGAGACTTGGGCAACAACATGGAAAACAAAACAAGAAACAGCATAAGTGATGTTCTCAATTGAAAATAACATCATAAATGTTACATATGTCGTGTGCTGACGTCATAATAGACAATAAACTTACTCGCTGACACCTAAACCATAGCGCTGAGACTTGCAGGTAAAATGATAGTTGTTAAAGACTTTTCCTCAGTCCATTGAGAGACCACCAGTCCATTGTTCTGGAGGTGTCAATGTAACTGTAAAGCACGTGCAACACAATCTCAGTTTACCTGTTGAAGTCCAGATTAAACTCATGCTCTAGTGATTTTCAATGGTTATTTCTAACCAAACAATCAAATATAAAGGTCCGGTCTCACATAAGACAATTCAACGGTTCAATATGCACACGACCCATGCTTTTGCAAGGAAATTGAAAGTAAATAATCTGTCAATGCGTTATGACCAAAAGGTCGTCAGGAGATGTCTTTAAATTAAAATGTCTAGTATTTATCGTTGTATAAATCATCAATGCATCTGAACTCAAACAGAAGAAAAAACTACTTTTTACTGAACATGACGTCATAAAAGTTGCATCGAACTACGTCATATGCTTACGTCATAATCAAGGCTTTATTATCAAGCCGACACATTAATTTTATGCATTAATCTAACAAGCTGAAATGTAAACCATAGTGCCAAAATTTGCATGGACATAACCATCATTATAAAGCCTACATATACATCTATGATTAATTGATTTTGCAATAGATCTATGTGTGTTATGTTTACCGGCGTGTGTGCCAAGCTATCTACACGCCCGGAATTCTCAAAGTATAAATAACCAGATGTAACCTAATTCAATAAGGATCTAGATCTATGCTTTGTTCAAAAAGACAAATCCAGAAAATTAAACCGATTGGTTACGTTAAATATGTTGTTAGATATTAGTGCTGTAGCTCCGTGGATAACAGCGCAATATGGAGCCCAACAAGGCCGACCACACTAGCCGGATATAATAACGCAAAAAATACCAAAATGGAACTCACAACATGAGTAACCTTAACGTAAACCAACACATTAAATATTCAACTGCATACTTGTAGACATATTAACGCAGAAAACAACGAAAGAACAGAAGAAAATGATTTTTTACCGAAAAGATGTCTGCGATTTTGTTCAATGATATGTAGGTCACTAGAGGGTGCTAATAATCTTTGTTTATCCTTGTTTATTATGGCATAAGACTAATTATGTGTACATTTAACCCATTTAGTTACCCCATAAAAACGCCTTTTAACGCCTTTAATTAATTCCTCTACTGAAGAAAATAGTTCAAATTTATACAGTCACAAATAAAAATCATAAGAAATATTTTCTATATTCTAGCAGATCTATAAAAGCTGAAAGCAGGCTGAGAGTAAAGCAGAATGTGCCTTAGGGCACATTCTGCTTTACTGTCAACCTGCTTTAAGTGGTCACATATCTTCAGAATTAGAAACAGGCTATGGAGTAATGGGTTAAGTAAGTATATGCCTGTGTGTAAGTAAATAAATTTGTTATAGTGACATGAGCAAACTTCATTAACCCTTAATAAAAATTACCAAGGGGAGGGCCGTAACTAATGTTGGTAGAACTTGTGGCCCAACCCTTTTGCTCTTATATTAGTATTTTGTAAATATGATTATGAACTTGTGCTATATGGTTGTACAAATATATGGCAATAAAATATGTTTAAACTAACTAAAAATTACCCCACTAAGCCTGTTTAAATCTAGTTTTGAAGATGATCGCTTTAAAGCAGGCTGAAAGTAAAAGCAGAATGCTGCTGAAGGTACATTCTGCTTTACTTTTAGTCTGCTTTAAGCTACCTTTTGCTAGAATAAAGAAAATATTTCTATGACTGTATAACTTGGAACTATTTTCTTCACTAGAGTTTGGCTCTGAATGACCTTTTTGTGTTGATGAGCCGTAAAACACCATTCATTCATTCATTCATTCATTCTTCACTAGAGGAATAAGTTTAAATTAATGCGTAAAAATGCATTTCCATTGAGTCATGGGTAAACAAAGAATCAACAAAAAAGTCTTATGTAGCGTATCCATCGTGCCTTTACAGGTATGTTCCGCCGAACAATGCATCTAACTTTTTTAACACTAATTAGTAATGTTGTTGTCTGAAACTGTTCAAACGTTTAGTTTTAAAAACAATCATCTTCAAAATAGGATCAGAGTGACTCAAACAGTTTGGATATGAGACTCCATGCAACAAAAGGTTTAGTCTGGATCCAAACTGTTTGAAAAGGTAACTGTGAGTTTCATTAAATTAATTGTTAGTGTGCAAAGAGTTGACTGGTAACTCCATAGCTAGTTTCTAGTTTTGAAAACAGGTGACCTCTTTTACCCTTTACCCCATAGCCTGATTCTAGTTTTGAAGACAGGTGACCATTTAACTCTTTCCTCCCTGAAACTTTAAATGGACAATTCCAGTTTCGATTTTAGTCTGGTCCATTTCTGGCTTTTAAGGGTTGTTTTTGTCCATTTTTGGCATTATGACAAACAGTGAAGACCCTGATCAGAGGGCTCCTTTTGGAGCCCTCTGATCTGGGTCTTCACTGTTTGCACAGAACAAATGTACTATTCACAAGTACTCTGTTTGAAAAGGACGCCTATATGCGGGACTAGGGTTCAAAGGGTTAAAGCAGGTTGAAAGTAAAGCAGAATGCGCCTTAGGGCGCATTATGCTTTACTTGCAGCCTGCTTTAGGCAATCATCTGCTAGAGTATTGAAAAGTTTCTTATGAAATGTATTCATGACTGTATAAAGTGGATCTATTTTCTTCAGTGTCACTTATTACAGTGTATGAAAAATTTAAAGGCGTAAAAAGACGTAATTATGGGGTAATGGGTTAAGGTAGAAAGTGAAGCAGAATGCACCTTAACCTGCTTTTCAGCTGCTTTATTTTCATAAGTTTGCTTAAATGTACCATCTACTAGCTAGGATATAGAAAATATTTCTTGAGGTGCATATTCATGACTGTGTAAAGTTGAACTACTTTGTGTAGGTGTAAAAAGGCATATTTATTGGACAATGGGTTAAATTATTACTGTAGTAAAACATTTTCTCACATAACTTTGTAACCCCTGTTTTCTATAGCGAACAATGATGACGAATATCCTTATCTCCAACATGTGTAAGATCACTTTGATGACGTCACTATAACGTCACCATTTATAACGGCGTTTTGACGTCACCGGGGTTCCCAAAAAATGCATATTGCTTGAAAAATAGCTCAAATCCTTGGTAATGTGAGAAAAAGAATCTGTCCTCGTTGATGTTTAAGACAAGTTGATCTCAAACTCGTCTAGAATAGAAAAGTTATTAAGCTCACCAAGGCTCGCTTAATAACATTTCAATTCTAGACTCGTTTGAGATCAGCTTGTCTTAAACATCGACAGATCCTATATGTCAACATTGGTATACATACGAGTGATAAGGATTATTGACACTAATTACTGGGCTAGCTAATCTTATCGGAAGCCCTGCAGCTTTGATCCCAAATGGGATGTAACAAGTTGGATTGTTAGGGAAATGATATTGATTTGTTATCTTAATAAGGTGTTTAACTTTTAGTATGCTAGCAGTGAAACCATGACAACATTTGCAAACAGTTTGGATCCTGATGAGATGCTGCATAATGCGGCATCTCATCTGGTTCCAAACTGTTTGATACCCTGACCCTGTTTTGAAAAGGAATTTTGAAAAGTCTATTTTTAGAACAGTAGCAGATTGATAATGGTTGCAGATGAAAATATTACCCAGCATGCAAAGAGTGAATACTTCAAATAACAATTTTAGCCAATCCTGAACATTCTGAGTACAGAGTTCCCTCTCTACAACAACACCCAAAGGGAGACAAAAAATGTGTGTGTTGTTCGAAGGGATTCCTTAAACAGCTTGAATCCAGATCAGACAACAATTTTAAGTAGACTATATTGCAGCCGCGAAAAGGTTGCACATAATTATATTGTTTTGGGAACAGCGGCGATGGTCCTTGTAAGGAGGGAACGGTTGTTCGGAAAGCCGTTGTAGAGAGGGAGCACTGTACTAATAATGCTGCGGTAAAGCATGATACAGACTGAGACAGTGGCTAATGAAGGCTTTGTCTATACCTGTGATACTATATGCGCCTGCTGCAAACGCAGATGACATAGCAATTAGCAATTATTTTATAATTATGTAGAATTTAGTTCAATTTACATTATCTCTTGCAAACTGAAAGAACCATAGCATAAGCCGTAACCCTTTGAACCCTTGTAATGCATATACAATGTATGCGTCCTTGGCAAGCAGTGTACCTGTGAAGAGTACTCTTGTCATATGCAAGACAGAGAAGAGATCTCCTAAAGGAGCACTCTGATTAGGATCTGCACTGTATGTCATTTTGAAATACATAGAAAAATACCTGGGAGAGGTCTGATCATCATTTACACTGTTTGCGAAAGATGCACATATTGGTTTACTATAGAGTAAATGGTCAATTAAATACAAAGAAATCCTTGTCCTTTGTATGAACTCTTTGATATGCTAATTAACCCATCACCCCATAAATACACATTTTTACGCCTTTAATTGATTCCTGCATTGCAGAAAATAGTTACACTTTATACAGTCAAGAACATCTACTATAAGGAATATTTTCTATATCTTTGTAGATTGTAACTTAAAGCAGGCTGAAAGTAAAGCAGAATGCGCCTCAAAGCGCATTCTTCTTTACTTTTATCTTCTTTAAGTGGTCACCTATCTTAAATACTAGAAACAAGCTATGGGGTAATAGGTTAACTCTTTGAACCCTAGTCCCGCATATAGGTGTGCTTTTCAAACAGTGTACATGTGAATAGTACACATGTTCTATGCAAACAATGAAGACCCAGATCAGAGGGCTCCGAAAGGAGCCCTCTGATCAGGGTCTTCACTCTTTGTCACAATGCCAAACATTGACAAAAACAACCCTTAAAAGTCAGAAATGGACTAGACTTAAATGGAAACTGGAATTGTCCATTTAAAGTTTCAGGGAGGAAAGAGTTAAGTAGTATTGTCATCTGCAATAACTGTAGTTTGCTTTAATTGTTCTGAAAACTGAATTTTTAAAAAAATTATATCAAAGTAGGGTCAGGGTGTCTAACAGTTTTGGATCCTATATAATGAGACGCTGGGTAACATGGCATCTGATTTTGATCCAAACTGCTTGCAAAGTTTTATAAGATATCACGGCCACTGTGCCAAGAGTTAAGTTAAGTTGCTTGCTTTTGATAAACAAATGCTGTTAGCTGGAACTGCAGTTAATGTAACATCTCAAATGTTCTCAAACTGAATGTTCACAATATGATCATCAATTATTGGAACTATTATAGTGGCTAATAAAATCAGGAAAAATTCTCCAAGAATGTGTGCAGACTCATGTCAGACAGATCCTACAAGAAAACAGTACAGACCCTGATCATTCAGCTCTTTCAGTCTACACTTACCATGTGCACAGGTGACTGCTTAACACAAGACGAAAGTGAAACAGAACACTTTTTTATGCTTAATTAAGTATTTCCTGAACCCTTCCCCATAGCTTGGTTTACAGCATTGAAGACAGGTGGTTGCTTAGAGCAGGCTGAAAAAGGGAGCATTCTGTTTCACTTTCAGCCTTTTTAGTTCACCAGAGCACAAATTGCTCAAGGTGAGCTATTGTGATACCTCTCTGTCCGGCGTCCGTCTGTCAACCATTGCAAATTACTTCTTCTCTGAAACCAATTGCCCCAGTGTAACCAAACTTCATCAGAAGCATCAGTAGGGTGGGGGAATGAAAATTTGTTAAAAATTTGTGGGTTTGGTAATATGTTTGGTTGCTATGGCAACCACACCCAATACATGTATCTAGAAAAATCTTCTTCTCCGAAACTACTGGTCCGATTTCAATTTGGGTTTCACCAAAATGTTTCTCAATGGATTATAGACTTTAAAAGTTGTTCAAAGAATTTTGATCAGTCAAAAAACCTGGCCGCCAGAGGGCGTGGTAATTTTCGGTGTTTGGAAATATCGAATTAAAGGTTAAAAACATTCTAGAGGTCATATTTTTGGTTATATCTCTAGAGATTTTGTCAGTGTCACGACCTTAATAGAATATAGGTCATACAGGAATGTAGGTCATGTCGGGTCATAAAGTAGGTCAGTAGGTCAAATCACAGAAAAAGCTTTTTGCCACTCAAGCTGCCATATTGTTAGCCCAATCTTCTTGAAACTTGCTTAGAATGGTTATCTTGACAAAAGCTAGGCACTGTATGAATATGGGTTGCATAAGATTAAAAAGTAGGTCAGTAGGTCAAAACATAGAATTAGCTTCTAAACACTGTAGGGGGGGCCTTATTTTTAGCCATAATTTCACACAACTTGCTTAGAATTATCACCTTGATAAAATCTAGGCAATGTATGAATATGAGTTTATTCAGGTCAAAAGGTAGGTCATTAGGTTAAAGCCTAGAAAAAGCTTCTGAACCCTCTAGTTCATATGGAGAACACACATCAACTTTATCCTGACGCATTTGCTTCTTGTGACAAGACTCTAATTGGGGTATAAGTCACCTTTAGCGATAAGTCTAGTTAAATCTGAGGACTGTGTACTCTGGTGAGCGCCTTAGAGCCCATTGGGCTCTTGTTTAAACTTATATCTGGAAGAATACTTGAAATGCCATCCATGATTCATTCCCAGAACTTCTCAATAGCTGTCATGTGAAAATTAATTTCAACCTTTGAAAAGCGGAAAACTAGTTAGAAGACTTTTGCAAACAGTTTAGATTCATTCTGTTTATAATTAATAGGCCTCATAAGATGTCTGTCGGGACTAAAACTGTTAACCCTTAGCCTGCCAGTCACGACTATAGCTCCATATGCAAACAGCTTGGATCCGGATGAGACGCCGAGTAACTCGGCGTCTCATCCGGATCCAAGCTGTTTGACACTCGGACAACATTTTCAGCAATTTTGAGCAACTTTGAAGCACTTTGAAACTTGAAGCAGACGAGAAATATAGCAGACAACAATTTATTTGGCGGGCTAAGGGTTAATCACAAGTAACAAGAGATTCAAAACATAGGTTGAACATTATCCAAGTAGTAGATTTCATTTTGAACAAACAACAATTATATGAGCCATTTCATGAAAAAAAACCTGAATTATTGCAGTGTAAACAGTGTAAATAAAGGCCAGCCGCCGCATCAAAGACGTAGCCGCTGGTCTTCATCTACGTCATTTGACACCCACATGTATCTTAACCCTTAGCCCGCCAAATAAATTGTCGTCTGCTATATTTCTCGTCTGCTTCAAGTTTCAAAGTGCTTCAAAGTTGTTCAAAATTGCTGAAAATGTTGTCCGAGTGTCAAACAGCTTGGATCCGGATGAGACGCCGAGTTACTCGGCGTCTCATCCGGATCCAAGCTGTTTGCATATGGAGCTATAGTCGTGACTAGCAGGCTAAGGGTTAAGCATTATATTTAGCAGTATCATAATTATACAGTATTTGGCAGTGATCACAGGCAGAGCTTGGTTGAAAACGGTGCTTGATCTGTTCAATGTTGCAATGCAATAAGGCAGGTTTTGTCATGGCATGGCTCATATATAGTCACACTTGTGGTTATCCCGTTCCCCCATAGAAGTGCCCTTTAAAGCCCACTTGGTTTATTCTTCCACTGAAGAAAATAGTTCAAATTTATACATGAGCATGTACCAAAATAAATATATTCTATATCCTAGCAGATGGTAGCTTAAATCAGGCTGAAAGTCAAGCAGAATATTCTACTTTAGTTTAATCTTGCTTTAAGCTGCAAGCTTCGGTTTGATTTGATTTTTCAGCTGTGCATTTTGCTTTACTTTCAAACTGGTTTAAGTATACACCTGTCTTCAAAACTAGAAGTAGGCTGAGGTAAAGGATACATGAATAGCTGCTCAAAAGAAGAAAAAGTATCATTTCTACAGGATGTTTTTTCTTTACTTTTGTCCTGCATTAAGGGTGTATCAATGTCATGAGCCATTTTTTCAAAGTATTAAACTTTTTTTCTATCATTGTTTTTTTGGAAGAGCTATTTATGATGAATGAAAAAATGAAAAAAATTATATATGGTGGTGTCCTTTTTTTTTAGCTACAGCGATTTGAAAAAGGTATGTCAAATTTGGATTTTTTTCTTCAAATTTTACCCATTCAGAGTACAAGCTTCAGTAAAATCTATTTCAAAACAAAACAAACATGGTAATTTGGGTTTTCTTTATTTATTTCATGTCTATGGTGGTATGTTCACATATATAAACCAAATTTAGACAAAGCAGGCACCAGGTTTGAACAATATGGATCCTTGAATATCAAAAATATGCTTTATATAGGGCATAATTTTATTAGATTTTTTTTATTTTATGAAAAAAGTAAAAAAGTTTGAAAATGAAATAGTTCTAGTATTAAACTTTTTCTTATATTCTACCAGATGAAAGCCCATACTAAGGCAGTTCAAAATATGAAAAGAAATTGAAAGGTCAGTGTTGAAAAATTTGAGTTATTAAAGTAAAAAGAGTTATCGCCCCTTACAAAATTTACAAAAAAGTACCATACCGATGATATTTAAAGCTTTATAAATTTCACATTTGGTGCCTTTTTTTTCTTAAATTAGTTTTTGTATGAAGAAATACTACCATAGATATGAAATAAATAACACAAAACCAAAATATCATATTTGTTTTCATTTAAAATGGGTTTTATTGAAGCGGGCTGTTTGAAAAGGACAAAATAAGAGGAAGTGGGTGGGGTAAATTTTACATGGCCGTAGAGCCAACTGTTGTTCACCAAAATGTACACTTTTTCTATTTTTTCATTCATCTTAAATAGCTCTTCAATACAAAACCATCATAGAGTGTTTTCATATACTTTGAAAAGTTCCCAAAGTCATGACATTGATGCACCCTTAAGCAGTGACCTTTCTCAAAAGAGGTCCATGCTTTTTTTTTAAAAAAATCAAAAAAAAAAATTAACCCTTTCCTTTTGTAAGTGCCATAGGGCCCCCTACACCTCCTCTTAAGCATTAATGAATATTCATTAAAAACAGGTGACAGTTTAAAGAAAGATGAAAGTAAAGGTGGAAGGTTCTTTAGGAGTTTGCTGCTGCACTTTCATCTTGCTACATGTATAAGCAGCACCCAGCCTTAAACACTGTTAGGTATAGGTAAAATGCATTTCTGGCTTATTATGGACAAGCTTGACTTTACTTAGCAATTGGGTTTTTGCTCAAATATATTGAATTTAATTAACCAGCTGGTACAACTAGTGAGAAATGTAGTATTAAACTATAGTCAGATCTCTCTTACCCAAACTGGCTAAAAGAAAACTTATACCAATGCTAAAGGTAAAACGTGACTGAGAAGAAATTTGAGAATCATGGTTCAACTTAAGGTAGCAGACTAATAAGATATATAGATCTATACAGGGCTCCAGATAAGGGGAACATTTCAAAAACTAAAATCTTTATTTCTGCTTTAAACCCTATGGTGTCACTACTCATTAGAATCGTCTCTTTGAGACGATTCTAATGAGTAGTAACACCATAGGATTTGGTGCAATTGTCGGATTTGTTCAATTTACTCCCCTTTATCTGAAGCCCTGTATATATACAATTTGAAGCTTTTCGTAAATTTGACTGGTCTTGTGAGTTAAATTTGAGCTAACAAGGTTCAACTGTACTTAGGAGATAGATTACCTTAGACCCGAGTAAAATGTCATGGAATAGCCCTAGATATAACCTACAGGTACTATGTGTATTGCCCTAAGAGTCCCCCTAAACTGACATTATCAAACAGTGAAGACTAGGTTGGGAAAAGGTTATAATGAACTACTATGAAAAGGTTATAATGAACTTCTACAAGTGATAATAGTTTTAGATGACATTTACCTAAAGGGAAAGTCATTTATTGTCAATCAGTCCAACTGACATGAGAGAGTCAGCAGGTGTTGATAACAGTTTTAGTGTGTGTTTATATCCTCTTTATTAAGCTATTTATGCCGGCATATTGCAATGAACTCTCTCTATATACTTGATGGAAGATTTCATTGTAGATATACAAGGTTTATCTAAAGACACTGCAATGTTTTATTTTCCATACAGCAGAACATTTCATATGCAGCAAACAGTGAAGACCCTGATGATCGAGACGCTGCTTAACTCTTTGCTCCCTGAAACTTTAAATGGAAAATTCCAGTTTCAATTTTAGTCTAGTCCGTTTCTGGCTTTTAAGGGTTGTTTTTGTCCATTTTCAGCATTATGACAAACAGTGAAGACCCTGATCAGAGGGCTCCTAGGAGCCCTCTGATCTGGGTCTTCACTGTTTGCACAGGACAAGTGTACTATTCACATGTACCCTGTTTGAAAAGGACGCCTATATGCGGGACTAGGGCTCAAAGGGTTAACACTACACTGTTTGCCAATGTCCCCTTTAGCAGATACTATAGGCTTAAATGGGTTAAAATATGGTAGTGGCTGAAATTTATAAACTGTGTGCATCCAAAAAGCCCTTACAGCTTGTAAATCAGACTTCTTGTTCATTCACATTGCGCTTTTAGAAAAAAAAACTTATACAGTGCTCCCTCCTTACAACAACCCTTGTTGCAGTTCCCTAAACAGGACGATTAAATTATGTCCAACCTATATTCACAGCTGCAATGCCATCTGCTTAAAATAGTCGTCTTCTGTTTTTCTCAAAGTTACATAATTGACAGAATTTTTTTTTAATGAAGAGTGACAAACGGCTTGAATCCAGATCAAATGCCACGTTACGCGGCCTCTGATCTGGTTTCAAGCTGTTTACAAATTTTCTTCCCTATAACGACTCCCTCCGAACAATGCACACAATTTTTGTCTCCCGTTGTAGAGAGGGAGCGGTGTAGATGTTGAAATTCAGACATACAGCAGGTGATTGAATATCTAGCAGACATCATTTCTGCCATAGTAATGGCAAAGCAGCTGGGTGTAATATTTGAGATGTCATTTAGACAAGACTATTTACTCAAACACTCTATCAAAATTTCTATCAGTTAGATATAACATACACACATGACGTGCTTCTCAATGGAGGAAGAAGGTTAGAATTCTAATGGTGATGTTTGTATGATGACTTTACTTTTGCTTTTAGTTTCAGCCATGTCTTTAACCCATTACCCCATAGCCTGTATCTAGTTTTGAAGACAGGTGATCACCTGAAGCAGGTTGAGAGTAAAGCAGAATGCACCTTAACCCATTCCTCCATAAATACGCCTTTTTACTCTTTTAATTTATTACTACATCGAAGAAAATAGATACATGTATGTATAATTATATCATAAGAAATATTTACTATATTTTAGCAGATTATAGCTTAAAGCAGGTTGAAAGTAAAGCAGAATGCACCTAAAGGCATATTCCGCTTTACTTTTAACCTGCTTGAAGTCACAGGTCACCAATCTTTAAAACTAGAAACAGGTTATGGGATAATGGGTTAAGGTGCATTCTGCTTTACTTTCAGCTTGCTTTCAGCTACCATCTGCTAGAATGTTGAAAATATTTCTCTTTATTGCACATTCATGACTGTATAAAGAGGAACTGTTTTTAGCTCACCTGAGCTAGCTCAGGGTGAGCTTTTGCAATCCTTGATTGTCCGGCGTCCGTCGTGCGGCGTCAACAATTTTAGTGTTTACACTCTAGAGGCCACAAATTTTATCCAATCTTTCTTAAACTTGCTCACATGGTATATTGCCATACGATCTCGGATGAGTTCGATTATGGTTGAAATCGGACAAATAGGTCATGAGTTATCTACCTTTGAACTGCTGAAAATGCCATATTTAACGGTGTTTACACTCTAGAGGCCACAGTATTTATCCAATCTTTCTCAAACTTTTCCAGATTGTATATGACCATAAGAGTTCGAAAGAGTTTGATTTTGGTTGAAATCGGATAAATAGATCAAGAGTTATCTACCTTTGAATTGCTGAAAATGCCATATTTAACGGTGTTTACACTCTAGAGGCCACAGTATTTATCCAATCTTTCTAAAACTTGCCCAGATTGTATTGGACCATAAGAGTTCGGATGAGTTTGATTCTGGTTGAAATCAGACAAATAGATCAAGAGTTATCTACCTTTGAATTGCTGAAAATGCCATATTTAAAAGTGTTTACATTATAGAGTTCACAATTTTTATCCAATCTTTCTAAAACTTGCCCAGATTGTATATGACTATAAGGATTCAGATGAGTTTGATTATGGTTGAAATCAGATATATAGGTTGAGAGTTATATACCTTTGAATTGCTGAAAATGCCATATTTAACAATGTTTACACTCTAGAGGCCACAAATTTTATCCAATCTTTCTCAAACTTACTCAGATTGTATATTACCATAAGAATTCAGATGAGATCAATTATGGTTGTAATCGGATTAATAGGTCAAGAGTTATCTACCTTTGAATTGCTGAAAATGATATATTTAACAGTGTTTACGCTCTTGAGGCCACAATATTTATCCAAGCTCTCTCAAACTTGCCCAGATTGTATATTACCATAAGAGTTCGAAAAAGGGTGATTATGGTCGGAATAGGACAAATAGATCAAGAGATATCTACCTTTGAATTGCTGAAAATGCCATATTTTACAGCGTTTACACTCTTCCAACTACAGTTTTCAATGGATTTTGATTATACTTTTACACAAAGGATGTAGCTATAAGTTCTCGAAGGAGTGCAATTATTGTTGAAATGTAATCATTGTGGCAATAGTTACCTGCCCTTGATGTACTTTGAAATGCTAGAAAATGGCTTCATTTCAGTAGTTTAGGCTCTAGTTATCTACCTTTGATGTACTCTACTATGCTAGAGTAGGTCGACAAAACTTGAATGGATTTAGAATAAAAAGGGTGAAATTCAAAGGTAAAGCTATCAGGCTTCATTACAAATGGTGAGCGATATCAGGGCCTTCAGGCCCTCTTGTTTCAGAAGAGGAATATATTAAAGGCATAAAAATGTGCATTTATGGGGTAATGGGTTAAATAAGTAAATATCTAGATTAGTCAATAGGCACAGTTGTTGTATCAGGGTGTACAATATCATATGATCTGAATGTAATCTTATTCACGACTATATTTCTCTAAAAGTTAAAAGGTCTGCTCATCTATTTTAACCCATTATCTCATAGATATGCCTTAAAATTAACACCTTTAATTCATTCCTCCACTGAAGAAAATAGTTACACTTTATACAGTCATGAATATGGGACATAAGAAATATAGTTTCTATATATATGTACAAGCAGAATGGAAATGGCAGAATGGTGACTTAAAGCAGGCTGAAAGAAAAGTAGAATGCTCCTTAAGGAAAATTCTGCTTTATGTTTAGTCTGCTTTAAGCAATCATCTGTCTTCAATTCAGAAAACAAGCAATGCGGGAAAGGTTGACCCATCTCCCACTGAATGTTTATATAAAACTGTGCCCATAATGAACTTCTATAATCTAAACTATTACATTGGCTAATAAAATAAGTACTTTGTGAACAGATTCATATCACATAGATCCTATAAAAAACATAGGACAAGACTTGTACTCTTTTGAAAAGGGGGCATTTACATATCACAAGGGTTTACCTTTATCCAATAGCCTGTTTCTAGTTTTGAAGAATGGTGACCGCTTAAAGCAGGTTGAAAGTAAAGCAGAATGCGCCTTAAGGCGCATTTTGCTTTACTTTCAACCTTCTTTAAGCTACAATCTGCAAGGATATAGACAATATTAAATTATAATACACATTCATGACTGTACAAATTGGAACTATATTCTTCAGCGGAGGAAAAAGTTAAATGTGCTTAAAGGCGCTTCAATGTGGGAAAGGGTTAAATGTGTGAAATAAATTCTCTGTTTTAGAAACCCTGATCAGTCGTGATGGAGACAGACACTCAGATGATGACGCTGATGAGTTTGAACTGGAGCTCCGAGGGCAAAGAAATGAAGTTTCTGAAACAGCAAGCCCAGGGACTTCCAGTTCCACATCACCCGGCAAAGCCAACTGTTATGTTATCATGGCAGCGGTCATGGCTTCTCTGGGTGGAATTCTGTTTGGGTATGATGCAGGTGAGTTATGAAGATATTATGTACAGGAATGTACACTTATTAAAACATTGCTATTTTGACTAATCAAATGAGGGCTCTCTAATGGTGTTATCCCATTATCCCATACTTACTTACTTACTACTTAATCCTGATTTCATTTGTCATCTGCTGCGGGTTTCCCAGCATCTGGGGTAGGCAGCAGGCGGCTAGTATGTCTGATACTAGATCTCCAAGCAGCTCTGTCTAGTGGGTTAACATCCCCAAGGTTGCATACATCCATGTCTGCCTTCACACAATCAGATCCCTTTTTATGCCTTTAGTTTATTCCTCAACTGAAGAAAATCATTCCTTTTTATATAGTCATAAATATGTACTATGAGAAATATTTTCTATTTTCTAACAGATGCTTAAAACAGGTCGAAAGTAAAGCAGAATGCGCCTTAAGGCGCATTCTGCTTTACTTTCAACCTGCTTTATGTGGTCACCTATCTTCAATACAGATGACAAAAAAAGTGTATATATTTATTGAGTATTGGGTGAAGCTGGTTTCAGAAACCATTTTATAAAGTCTAGTCCATGTTTCACTCTTTAGAGGTGTGCTTATAATACATGTATATTGAAAACTGATAAATAGTGCAAATGCTTATCAGAGGTCTCCTGTAGAATCCATCTTACCTTGGTCTACATGGTTAGCATTGGACAAGTGTACTGTTCACAGATACACTATTTTGTAAAGTGTATGTAAAGGTGTCACAAAGTCGTTTCAATAGGTTAACCCATTACCCCATGGCCAGATTCAAGTATTGAAGATAGGTGACCACTTAAAGCAGGTTGAAAGTTTAGCAGAATGTGCCTTAAGGGACATTCTGCTTTACTTTCAGCCTGTTTTAAGCTAAGGCACATTCTGCTTTACTTTGAACCTGTTTTAAGCTAAGGCACATTCTGCTTGCCTGTTTTAAGTTAAGGCACATTCTGCTTGCCTGTTTTAAGCTAAGGCACATTCTGCATTACTGTCAGCCTGTTTTAAGCTACAGTCTGCAAGGATATTGGAACTATTTCTTATGATACATATTCATTAGTCATTTCTAAGTAAACTAGAACTATTTTCTTCAATAAATAAAAGGCTGACCAGTATATTGATGAGGTAATGGGTTAACCCATTACCCCAGAAATACGCCTTTTTACGCCTTTAATTTATTCATCCACTGAAGAAAATAGTTCAAATTTAATATAATTATCTCAAGAACTATTTTTTTTATTCTAGCAGATGGTGGCTTAAAGCAGGCTGAAAGTAAAGCAGAATGTGCCTTAAGGCACATTCTGCTTTACTTTCAACCTGCTTTAAGTGGTCACCTGTTTTCAAAACTAGTAACAGTCTAAGGGGTAATGGGTTAACACAGTAAAGAGTTTAGGAATCAACTCATCTTCGGGAGGGAGGGTGTCATTGTCTTGAGCTAAAAGTGATGAATTAATTTCTCTTTATTGTCATGTTTGACAGGTATAATATCTGGAGCAGTGTTACAGCTTAGAGATGTGTTTTGCCTGTCATGTCTGGACCAGGAACTGGTGATCAGTGCAATGCTTATGGGAGCTGTCCTCGGCTCACTCACAGGGGGTTAGTATTTGTAAGATCGATATATAAGAGGTAGTAAACTAATAAAGTCCCAATATTTTAAGCTCCCTTACAGAGTGTCTTCAAATTGTGTGTCCATCTTGCTGTCCATATTTCTGTTCAGTTGTCTGTATGTCAGTCTATCTGTCTATTACCTTTGATTAGGTTTTGTAACGGCTCAAAATACTCTAGTAGGGGAAAAAAAAAATTTCCAGGCATTACTGTACTTATTAACTTTTATGTCTACCTTAACCCTTTACTCCATTGCCTGTTTCTAGTAGTGAAGATAGGTGACCACTTAAAGCAGGTTTAACCCTTTACTCCATTGCCTGTTTCTAGTAGTGAAGATAGGTGACCACTTAAAGCAGGTTTAACCCTTTACTCCATTGCCTGTTTCTAGTAGTGAAGATAGGTGACCACTTAAAGCAGGTTTAACCCTTTACTCCATTGCCTGTTTCTAGTAGTGAAGATAGGTGACCACTTAAAGCAGGTTTAACCCTTTACTCCATTGCCTGTTTCTAGTAGTGAAGATAGGTGACCACTTAAAGCAGGTTTAACCCTTTACTCCATTGCCTGTTTCTAGTAGTGAAGATAGGTGACCACTTAAAGCAGGTTGAAAGTATTCTGCTTTACTTTCAGCCTTCTTTAATCTACCATTTGTTAGACTATAGAAAATACTACATATGATACATGTTCATGACTGTAATAATTAGAACTATTTTCTTCAGTGGAGGAATAAATCTCATCTATGTGTGTCTAAGTACATGTACATTGTATATGCATCAATTACGGAATGAAAAACTTGTGCATGTGTGTAATCAAAGAAGTTGTTTCATTGTAACATGAGGATTTGAATTTTTTCCTCATTTTTAGCTCACCTGAGCCATAGGCTCAAGGTGAGCTATTGGGATGGCCCTGTGTCCGGCGTCCGTCGTCCGTCCTGCGTCGTCCGTCGTCGTTAACAATTGCTTCAAATGACATCTCCTCATATACCGCTTGACAGATTTCAACCAAACTTTACAGAAATGTTCCTTGGGTCAAACTCTTTCAAATTTGTTCAAAGAATTAAAAACAATGCAGAACTCTGATTGGCCCCGCCCCGGGGGTCACAGTTTTACATAGAGTTATATAGTGAAATTTTCAAACGTCTTCTTCTCTGAAACTAATATGGCTAGAGCATTGATACTCGGCATGGTGACACTTCTAGATGTCCTTTACATATTTTGTTCAAATGGTTCCGGTCGGTTGCATAAGTAGGTCACAGGAGCTAAAAATAGATTTTTATGCCCCCAGAATCTACGATTCGGGGGCATATAGTTTTTGTCATGTCTGTTGGTTTGTCCGTCCGTCTGTCCGTCCGTCCGTCTGTCCGTCTGTCTGTGCCAAAAACCTTAACCTTGGCTATAACTCTTGCATTTTTGTACCTGGACCTTTTATACTTGGCATGTGTCTTCCCTGTATCAAGACCTTTCCATCCATACAAACCTGTTTGACCTTGTGACCTTGACCTTGACATTTGACCTACTTTTGTAAAAATCTTTAAATGGCTATAACATTTGCACCAGTAGGCCCAGGGCTTTTAATATTTTGTATGTATATTTCTTTTGTCAAGACCTTTCCAACCATACCAACATCTTTGACCATGTGACCTTGACCTTGACCTTTGACCTATTTAATCAAACTTTAACCAAAAACCTTAACCTTGGCTATAACTTTTGCATTTTTAAACCTGGGACTTTTATACTTGGCATGTGTATTCCTCATGGCTAGACCTTTCCAACCATATAAAACTTTTTGACCTTGACCTTGAAATTTGACCTAATTTTGTAAAAATCTTTAAATGGCTATAACATTTGCACCAGTAGGCCCAGGGCTTTCATATTTTGTATGTATATTTCTTGTTTCAAGACCTTTCCAACCATACCACATCTTTGAACATGCGACCTTGACCTTGACCTTTGACCTATTTAATCAAACTTTAACCAAAAACCTTAACCTTGGCTATAACTTTTGCATTTTTGCACCTGGGCATTTTATACTTGGCATATGTACTCCTCATGGCAAGATCTTTCCAACCATAAAAACTTTTTGACCTTGAACATGACATTTGACCTTCTTTTGTAAAAATCTTTAAATTGCTATAACATTTGCACCAGTTGGCCCAGGGCTTTAATATTTTGTATGTATATTTCTTGTGTCAAGACCTTTCCAACCATACCAACATCTTTGACCATGTGACCTTGACCTCGATCTTTGACCTATTTAATCAAACTTTAACCAAAAACCTTAACCTTGGATATAACTTTTGCATTTTTGCCCCTTAGCCTTTTATACTTGACATGTGTTTTCCCTTTCTAACCATACAAAACTTTTTGACCTTGTGACCTTGACATTTGACCTACTTTTGTTGAAATCTTTAAATGGCTATAACATTTGCACCAGTAGGCCTACGGCTTTCATATTTTGTTTATATATTTCTTGTGTCAAGACCTTTCCAACCATACCTACGTTTTTGCCCTTGTGACCTTGACCTTTGACCTTTATTTGTATAAATCTTTATACGCCTATAACATTTGAACCAGTAGGCCTAGAGCTTCCATACTTTATATGTTTCTTGTGTTAAGACTTCCCCAACCATGCCAATGTTTCATTTACCCTACGACCATGACTTTTGACCTACTTTTGCAAATAAGCATTACATTACAGAACATGATTCTGGCTGGGGGCATTTGTGTTTCACAAACACATTGCTTTTCATCTGATCATCACCAAACTTTCTAAAATGTTTGTTGACATAAAATGGAGACCAATTTGGATAACCAGCGGCACCAATTTATGCTAGGCCCTTTGGAGTAATGGCCCTTGAAGTCCTCAAAATGGCGCTCCACTACAGTTTCAGCTCTCTAACTTTTACGTTTGATAGTCTGGATTCCCCTCCCTGTATCATCGGGGGCATTCGTGTAACTGGGACACGCTCTTGTTTCAATGAAAACTTAAAAAATCTTCTTGTCTGAAACTACAAGGGCCAGAGCTTAGATATTTGGCACATAGCATCATCTACAGGTCTTCTATCAAGTATGTTCAAATTATGTCCCTGGGGTCAAAATTGGCCCCGCCCCGGGGGTCACAGTTTTACATAGAGTTATATAGTGAAATTTTCAAACGTCTTCTTCTCTGAAACTAATATGGCCAGAGCTTTCATATTCATCATGATGACACTTCTAGATGTCCTTTACATATTTTCTTCAAATGGTTCCGGTCGGTTGCATAAGTAGGTAACAGGAGCTAAAAATAGATTTTTTCAATGAAAACTTAAAAAATCTTCTTGTCTGAAACTACAAGGGCCAGAGCTTAGGTATTTGGCACATAGCATCATCTTCAGGTCCTCTATCAAGTTTGTTCAAATTATGTCCCTGGGGTCAAAATTGGCCCCGCCCCAGGGGTCACAGTTTTACATAGAGTTATATAGTGAAATTTTCAAACGTCTTCTTCTCTGACACTAATATGGCCAGAGCTTTGATATTCATCATGGTGACACTTCTAGATGTCCTTTACATATTTTGTTCAAATGGTTCCGGTCGGTTGCATAAGTAGGTCACAGGAGCTAAAAATAGGTTTTTTTCAATGAAAACTTAAAAAATCTTCTTGTCTGAAACTACAAGGGCCAGAGCTTAGATATTTGGCACATAGCATCATCTACAGGTCCTCTATCAAGTTTGTTAAAATTATGTCCCTGGGGTCAAAATTGGCCCCGCCCCGGGGGTCACAGTTTTACATAGAGTTATATAGTGAAATTTTCAAACGTCTTCTTCTCTGAAACTAATATGGCCAGAGCTTTGATATTCATCATGGTGACACTTCTAGATGTCCTTTACATATTTTGTTCAAATGGTTCCGGTCGGTTGCATAAGTAGGTCACAGGAGCTAAAAATAGATTTTTTCAATGAAAACTTAAAAAATCTTCTTGTCTGAAACTACAAGGGCCAGAGCTTAGATATTTGGCACATAGCATCATCTACAGGTCTTCTATCAAGTTTGTTCAAATTATGTCCCTGGGGTCAAAATTGGCCCCGCCCCAGGGGTCACAGTTTTACATAGAGTTATATAGTGAAATTTTCAAATGTCTTCTCTGACACTAATATGGCCAGAGCTTTCATATTCATCATGGTGACACTTCTAGATGTCCTTTACATATTTTGTTCAAATGGTTCCGGTCGGTTGCATAAGTAGGTCACAGGAGCTAAAAATAGTTTTTTTCAATGAAAACTTAAAAAATCTTCTTGTCTGAAACTACAAGGACCAGAGCTTAGATATTTGGCACATAATCATCATCTACAGGTCCTCTATCAAGTTTGTTCAAATTATGTCCCTAGGGTCAAAATTGGCCCCGCCCCAGGGGTCACAGTTTTACATAGAGTTATATAGTGAAATTTTCAAACGTTTTCTTCTCTGAATCTAATACGGCCAGAGCTTTGATATTCATCATGGTGACACTTCTAGATGTCCTTTACGTATTTTGTTCAAATGGTTCCAGTCTGTTGCATAAGTAGGTCACAGGAGCTAAAAAAAAATAAAAAATTCAATGGAAACTTAAAAAAAATCTTTTTGTCTCAAACCCTAGTACCCTGATCTTAGATATTTGGCACATAGCATCATCTACAGGTCCTCTTTCAAGATTGTTCAAATTATGCCAATCGAGTAAAAAATGACTCTGTCCTGGACATAAATATTTTTCTCCATTTTGTCAGTTATTCTCAGGTGAGCGAAATATGCCCCATGGGGCTCTTGTTTTAGGTGTCTAGGATTCTATGGTTGGCTCACTCTGCTACAAACAGTCAACCCTCAATATCTCGAACTTCCATTAGTCAAACATACCCGTATTTTAAAGTTAAAACGTGGCTAACAACAGCCCTCAGAATGAATATAAACTGGTTTTTAAAGAAGAGCAGTTCATTTTAACCTTTCAGCATAGCATGGGTTACCGAAAAACCGGTAGTTGTTTATGCTTTGTCATATTACAGGATTCATCATAGATAAATATGGCAGGCGGGTGACAATCATAGGCAATGCTGGTGTGTTTTTTGTGGGCGCAGTCATTCTTGCAGTGTCTCCCAACTTTCCTGTTCTGGTAAGCAATTCTGTAACTTGTGAACATTATATTATTTGTTACCCCATAGCCTTGTTTTTGGTTTTGAAGACGTGACCTCTTAAAGCAAATTGACTGTACATTCTGCTTCACTTTTAGCCTGCTTTAAGCTATCATCTGCAGAGATGCAATATCAGGTGCATATTCATGATTGTATAGAAAGTGGAGCTATTTTTAACTGTTGAGTAAACAATTAAATACGTAATAATAAGTAGGTCTACAGTAAAACTTCTCTATTAGGATCACTACATTAGATAAATTTTCCAAGTTTTAGACAGGTTGCTGCTGAAAGCAAGATGGCAGTAAAGCAGAAAGCTCCTATAGGAGCTTTCTGCTTTACTGTCATCTTGCTTTAAGCAGCTACCTTTATTAAATGCTCTCAATAAGCCTTCATTTCAGTGGTTGTATTAGAGAGGTTTTAACTGTTTTAATGGAATGATATTCAGTACAGATGGGTTCCCAGCAGTAAACAAAATATACAGAATTCCATGCAGAAACTGATTCAATATACATTCAGAGAGACAGGCCGAAAGCTCGGTACTAGATTAAATGAGAACAAAAAAGACTTTGAAAAAGGCCCAACAGTTTTCACCTGCTCTGAAAGGAAAGCATCGCAGACTGTGGAAGATGCTTATGCAGTCACAAATCACGTAACTCGTCAGAATCATGTGGTTGACTGGGAGGGGGTGAACATCATGGGCGAAGAGAATAACACATCCTTATGGAAATGGAGAGAGTCTCTATGCATAGCAGGGGTCAGGCTCAGACAATGAACATAGATGAGGGGAGGGGCTACCAAATGAGCCCTATTTACAGGCCTTTGTTTACTGCTGGGAACCACTTCAGCAGTAAACCCGCCCTGTGATGTCGGTTCCCGCCAAAGGTCAGTCTGATGAAGATCTTCCAATGGAGGATCGAAACTGTCAGGGTAAACAAATTATTCTTGATATGTACATAGAACCATTGAAACTATCCTGATTAATTTCTTTAGAGACCTACCCGGTGTCATATTTTGTTACTCCTCTTTTCATTGCAGGTGGTTGGCCGTGTTCTTGTTGGGTTTGCAGTCTCAGTATCAGCCACATCAGAATGTATCTACATATCAGAAATAGCACCAGCAGTAAGCTTTAGAAATGTTACACTTTTATAGTTATCACTCTATAAAGAAGTACAGTAAAACTACAGTCGAGACTGTCATATGTGACTTTTTGCAGGACCTTATAAAAAAGGTCACATATGACAGGGGGTCTCTTAATACAGACCTAGGCTATAGACAGACCAAAGCTGTACAAATTAAGAAATCTACATAAGGGAAAAAGTAATATACCAATCCTGTCTGCTGCATGTGATTCTACATGTATTATTAAAAGCATTTATAAAACAAAATAAATATATCCTCACAAAATAAACTTTAAAAAATGATGAATTGATAAATAAAACATTTATTTTTAAACAGGTTGTATTAAAACACAATTAAAATTTAAAAACCTAGCACATCAGTGCATGTAAAATACATACAGTCGAACTTCAGTATCTCGACGGTCTCGGGACGATCGAAATAGCGTCGAGATAAGCATGGGCTCGAGATAACCAAACTGGTAAAAAAATCAAAACTTATAGAAAGTAAGCCTGTGAACAATAAAACCGCTGTACGTATGTACTCTCTCGTGTTTGTGAAATGCCGTAACGTTTTTAACACGTTATATGCCGATTTCGATGTTGCAAGTTTACTGTATTTTTTGTACACAAAACATGGACGTTAAAGATAGACAATCAATAACTCACATTTTATTTAGTACTTGACCAGGGAGATTATATTGAATAGCTGCGAACGTAAAATATTTATTTTGCAAACACCTTCTCCGCAGTACTGTTTTCCTCAACATCCGTTTTATCAAGGGGTGCTACTCTTGATGAATTGAATCACCACTCGACACTGATAATGACGGTTATTAGGAGACTGATTTTAAGGATGCGGCGACCAAACTTTAAGCGATAATTTACTGTTGTTTGACAATTATCACCTAACACTAGGGCTGCAACGGTTCAGGTACTTCACGGTTCGGTTTGGGTTCGAGTAGACCCCTTCGGTTTTCGGGTATTTCGGTTCGGGTATTAGGATAAGAACTTGATAAAATCAACCTGAAAATAATTCTCATTTACTGGCACATGTCTACGCAGACAATAGATCTACACACTTTTTCGAAAACGCTATCACTGTCATCTATAATTTTATCATATGTACGAGAAATATGTGCATTTCTTTCTACCATTTTAGGACAGAATGTAGCGAATTTAAGGCGTGGTTCGTCCCGACCTGTTTTTCATTGAAGTTTCGTAACTAAGCTTTCAGCCTATTTTATTTGTCATTCTGGCTGGTCTTCCTTAAATGCCTCATCAGCCTTCTATTTATAAGCGCTAGAAGAACTACTCAGCTCCAATTATATTATTATTTTACTGAAAAAGTCATTAATATTTGAGTTTAATTATTTACATCGCCATTCGCAATTTGCGGTCGCTCAGTAATAGACTGGTTACCCTTTTTCTGATGCTGATTCGACTTTGGTACCTTTGAAGCGGGGCTATTAATCGTGCGCATGCGTTAAGTGCTGGGTTTCCCGGAATTATAAATAGCCGATATGAAAAGAATGAGATGGACGAGAAGCGAGCTATTTAAATTACTGCGAGATGAAAAGGTTAGAACTGATTTAACCTTACATTTTGGAATGTCTGACCATCAAAAATATACACACAGACTGCACGCTGATTGGTAAATTAGAGGTCTAGTATAATTTACCATACATCGGCGTGCCGACTCGAACCGAGACAAACTAACCGAAAATAACCGAAATTCGGTGAACCGTTGCAGTCCTACCTAACACCCATACAGCCAACGTGTCAAGCTACCGATAGTTCCGGTTAATGATTTTACCTGTGAATTCCACAGTCCGATACTTGCGATCAAAGTCGGCGAGCGTATCAATGCATGATGACTTACAGTATATTCTCACCAAATATTTGAACAACGGCCGTCTCAAAAAGTTGCTAAATACAGACCGAATCGTACTTTTGGATCGCAAAATCACGGTAGCTTGTCACGTTAGACAGGGAGTCGCTTAATTCAGACCTAAATTATAGGAAAATGCGTTCGGCGGGATGAGATAAAGTCACATAAGAGAGGGAGTCGCTGAATTCAGGGAGTCGCTCAGACAGTCTCGACTGTACTTCATAGCGAACACAAAATTATGTTAATTATTAGGTGTTTACGACAGGTGACTGCTTAAAGCAAAGTAACACTTAAACAGAAAGCTCCTATAGACCTTGTGATTTAATTATTACGCATCTCAACTCCTACCCGTGTTTTATTGCATGATAATACACTGGTACAATTTTATTATTTCTTAATTATTCAGGAGAAGAAAGGTTAACCTTTTCCCCATAGCTTGTTTTCAGTATTAAGACAGATGGTTTGCTAAAGAAGACTAAAAAGTAAAGCAGTAAATTCCTTATGGACATGAGAGCTTCAGATAAGGGAAGTATTTCAAAAATAAAAATTTTCATTTCTGCATTAATTCCAATGGTGTGACTACTCATTAGAGTCATCTGTTTGAGACGATTCTAATATGTAGTGATACCATATAAAGAAGATTTAATGTTAAAATCAGTGAGAAAAAGTTGGATTTGTTCAGTGTAACTCCCTCTTATCTGGAGCCCTGATGCATTTATAATAAAAAATGGACCAGATTTAATTGGAAATTGGTCTTGTCCATTTAAACTCTCAAGGGTTAGCTATATTATATCTTTGAAAAATGGATATGTTGGACTAGCATGAGCTTGAGTTCTCAAGACGTTACTGTGTTTCAATATCACTGCATGTTATACAATGGTGTTTATTTATTATGTTTATTTGCAGAGTCGTAGGGGTTTGTTGGTGTCCCTTAATGAGTTGGGGATCACCCTGGGACTACTACTGGCCTACCTGTGTAACTACCTCTTCATCAACATACCCGGTGGCTGGTAGGTTACAGCTTCAAAACAATATACAGTAAAACTGCTCTCTTATGACCATTAAAAACAAGGTTAATTTGTTAAAAGGAAGACATGTGGCAGCTTAAAGCAAGTCAAAAGTAAAACAGAAATCTCTTAAAAGAGCTTTTTGTCTTACTTAAACCCTGTTTAATGCAGCCACCTACCTTAAACACAAAATAATGAACATAATTTATTGGTAGTTTTAGATACAGTATATCCTCTGAAACCAAACATTTTTGAATTTTCGAATGTTTGTTTTAGAGAAGTTTCGAGATAATGGAGTTGTAGCAGCCATTTAGTAGGGAGTACAATTGGCATTCATTTAAGAGCAGATGACAGCTTTATGCAGAACAAAAGTAATGCAGAAAGCTCCTTTAGTTGATGACATCATTAACATTGTGAATCTGTGATAACCATTATTATGTTAAATACACTTTACTTCTGTTAACTGATAGGGGCAATGCTGTTAAGATTTTCAACTATGTTTTTTACATCTGTCAAAACTCAACATTACTACAGTATTGTATGAGGCCATTATATTAGATGCAAGCACTCTACTTGGATAAAGTTGAGTCCTGATCAATTTGAATAACATGTTTTAAAGTTCATCTTTTGTTTTAATAGCTTATTTATCAAGTAGTTGTTAATGCATAAATTGGTGTAAATAGTGTGTTATTTGGGTTTTAGGTTTGGCCAACATTATATAATTGTTTGTTTTGTAGGCGGTGGATGTTTGGTCTGTCAGCAATTCCAGCATTGATACAGGGTGGAGGGATGGTCTTTCTACCCAAGAGTCCTCGATACCTCATGTTGAAGAAATTGGAGACCCAGGCCACGGAGGTGTTACAAAAGTTACGGGGCTCTGTCAGAGTAGAGAAAGAACTGAGTGGGATTAGAACATCATTAGCTGCAGAAAGGGTAACATATTTTATTATTACACCTCGCTTTGAGTTACAATGTTAATTTCCCATAGACCTACTGTAACATTTGGCATGTCTTTTACATCTATCCAAAATATACTGTCACTCTTTATGATATTCTTTTCGTGACGTCACTTTAAAGGACATTACTTTTTTTCTCCATCCTAAAATGTACTGTCAGCATTGACATGAATTTCGCTATTGGCAATATTAGAACGTTTTAAAGAGTGGTAACTTCTAATCAACTTTTGGCATTTTCTGTACAAGTTGCTTCCTTTTGTCCATTCCTTAACGATTTGCCACCATTTCGGAAGAGGATATTTGCCACCTAGACAATGTAAAGACGCTGTTTCTACAATTTACTTGTCATAACGTTCTTCTTTCTCTCTTGTAATATAATTATAAACAATGTGACGTCATAGACGGCGACGTCGTTTCCCGCGTTACGTATATGTCCGCGCTAAATTGGTATTCACAACACATTTTATAAAATACAAAATAGATAATTCTAAAGCTAGGGTTGATAAGCTCGGTGTAATAAAATAAATATTAGATGTCAGTTTGCGTGACATTCAAATTGTCAACCCTCGAAAACAAGAATGTCACCCTCGGCTACGCCTCGGAGTGACATTCTGTTTCTCGGGTTGACAATTTGAATGTCACGCAAACTGCCATCTGATATTTATATATTGTTGGGTTGTAAAAATGTACTGTCAAACCTAGATAAATTAAAGGCAGTTAACCCTTTACCACATAGCCTGTTTGTAGTTGTAAATTAGGTGATGGTGTGAGTTGGACTGGTTCTAGTGTATTTACATTGTATTTTCTGTTACAGAATAGTGGCTGTACTGACCTGTGTTCAAGAGAGGATGGGATCAGAGGAAGGATGATGGTGGATGTTAGACTGATTCTAGTGTATTTACATTGTATTTTCTGTTACAGAATAGCGGCTGTACTGACCAGTGTTCAAGAGAGGATGGGATCAGAGGAAGGATGATGGTGGATGTTAGACTGGTTCTAGTGTATTTACCTTGTATTTTATGTTACAGAATAGCGGCTGTACTGACCTGTGCTCAAGGGAGGATGAGATCAGAGGAAGGATGATGGTGGATGTTAGACTGGTTCTAGTGTATTTACCTTGTATTTTATGTTACAGAATAGTGGCTGTACTGACCAGTGTTCAAGAGAGGATGGGATCAGAGGAAGGATGATGGTGGATGTTAGACTGGTTCTAGTGTATTTACCTTGTATTTTATGTTACAGAATAGCGGCTGTACTGACCTGTGCTCAAGGGAGGATGAGATCAGAGGAAGGATGATGGTGGATGTTAGACTGGTTCTAGTGTATTTACCTTGTATTTTATGTTACAGAATAGTGGCTGTACTGACCTGTGCTCAAGGGAGGATGAGATCAGAGGAAGGATGATGGTGGATGTTAGACTGATTCTAGTGTATTTACCTTGTATTTTATGTTACAGAATAGTGGCTGTACTGACCTGTGTTCAAGAGAGGATGGGATCAGAGGAAGGATGATGGTGGATGTTAGACTGGTTCTAGTGTATTTACATTGTATTTTATGTTACAGAATAGCGGCTGTACTGACCTGTGCTCAAGGGAGGAAGGATGATGGTGGATGTTAGACTGGTTCTAGTGTATTTACCTTGTATTTTATGTTACAGAATAGTGGCTGTACTGACCTGTGTTCAAGAGAGGATGGGATCAGAGGAAGGATGATGGTGGATGTTAGACTGGTTCTAGTGTATTTACCTTGTATTTTATGTTACAGAATAGCGGCTGTACTGACCTGTGCTCAAGGGAGGATGGAATGAGGGGAAGGATGATGGTGGGTGTTGGACTGGTCTTCTTTCAGCAGGTAGGGAGGTTACTTGCAGTTGAGGTTCACATAGCTGATATTTATTTGTTGGTAAAATCAATGTTTTACCTTTCATTGTTCAGTTGTACCAATTATCCCTTGATATGTTAATGAAGTATATTTTGTGCAATTTTAAAAGCGTTACAAATAAAGACAACTTTGAAACAGCTGTTTGAATTTTTTTAAATTGGTCCTATAGAATCGTAAAAAAATAAAATACTTTTAAGCTCGTATGGCACAAAGTGCCAATGTGAGCATTTAGGATCGCTGGATGTCCCTCGTCTGTCTATCCGTCCATCCACAATTGGTTTGTTAAAACTCTAGCAGCTACAAATTTCATCCAATCTTCATTAAACTTTATCACAAGGTTTGTCTAATAGAATTCTAGGCCAACTTAGAATGTGGGTCATGTTGGGTAAAAAACTAGGTCACTAGGTCAAATCATAGAAAAACCTTGTTAACACTCTAGAGGCTACAAATCTCATTGGATCTTAATGAATCATGGTCAGAATGTTTGTCTTATTGATATTTAGGTCAAGTTTGAATATGGGTCATGCCTGGTCAAAAACTATGTCACTAGGTCAACTCATAGAAAAACATTGTTAATGCTCTTGAAGCTTCAAATTTCATCTGATCTTTATGCAACTTGGTCAGAACCTTTGCCTAATTGATGCCTAGGTCAAGTTCGAATATGGGTCATTTCTGGTTAAATACTACGTCACTAGGTCCAATCATAGGAAAAACTTGTTAACACTCTAGAGCTCTCTTTGGATTTTAATGAATTTTGCTCAACATGTTGGCTTCATTGATATCTAGCTCAGTTAATTTTGGATGATGTCTGGTTGAAAACTAGGTCACTAGGTCAAATGAAAGAAAAAAACAGTGTTAACCTTTTAGAAGCTACAAATCTCACTAGATCTCCTTGAAATATTGTCAGAATGTTTGCCTACATCAAATCTAGGTCAAAATCAAAAATGGATTGTGTCCTTCAAAAACTAGGTCAAATCTAAGGAAAAACGTTGATTGTGGGTCATGTCCAGTCATAATGTAGGTCACTATAGGTCAAAGTTGCCATGGTGTACCAGGTGAGCGATTTAGGGCCATAGTGGCCCTTGTTTAAAAATGACATATTATGGTGGGGTGTGTAGCACTTGAACCACTCAGCTATAAAATGGGGGAATAAATTATAAATCATGAAAATAAATTAGAAAAATCTGCTTGCAGTATTAAAACCCCATCGCTACCTTAAAGGCAAATGTATTCAGTTTAAATGTGATGACTGATGGGCAGAGTGGAGACAGGTGAGACATTTAAATCTGCTGATTTCTTGTTTTCTTTGTGAAAATCCCACCTGATTTAATGGAACTGTGTGAAAAAACTTGTTGATTAACATTATTTATTGAACATTTTATTTAAAACAACTTACAGATTTCACTTCAGAATTAATAGTGTGGACAATTCAATGACAAATGCTTTTGTTTTTTCAGTTCACAGGGCAGCCAAATGTGTTATACTACGCACCAACTATTTTTGAAGAAATTGGCTTTGAGTCAGATTCAGCAGCAACTTTAGCAACTCTTGGTCTTGGGGTTGTAAAGGTATCTACACTCAACCTCTTTATTAGGACCCCTAAATTTGTGTTAATTGTTAGTTGATTAATGCAGGTGGCTCGTTAAACGTAAGGTGACAGTAAAACAGAAAAGCTCCTTAACCTGTTACCCCATAGCTGAATTTGTTTCTATAATTATATTGATGATAGTTGACCACTTAAAACAGGATGAAAGTAAAGCAGAATGTGCCTTAAGGCACATTCTGCTTTACTTTCATCCTGCTTTAAGCTACCATCTGCTAGAATATAGAAAATATTTCTTATGATTCTTATCTGTGGCAGTATAAATTGGAACTTATTTCTCCAATAAAGGAACAAATTGAAGGCGTAAAAAGGCATATTTATGGGGTAATGGATTTAGAAGCTTTCTGCTTTCCTGTCTTCTGTCTTTTATTAAAGCTGTCACCTGTCTTTTAAACAATCAATTAGCATTAGTTTTAGTGGTCGTAGTAGAAAGGTTTTACTGTATATGATATTTGTTTTACTTTTGAGAAATTAGAATCTGTGCTTTGTGCATGGTGGGTACAGGTATTTGTTAAAAAAATAGAACTTTTAGGGTTTCTTTGCAAAACATGGTCAGAGTGTCAATCGTATTGGATCCTGATGAGATACCAGTTCAGTTCAGTTCAGTTCAGTTTTTATTTTCAGCTCAAACATGCTATGCATGTTCATCGCCATAAACACAATATAAACATAAGCGGTACATTTTTCATAGCAGTAAGAAGAGTATAACATTATATACCAGGTTATGCGGTGTCTCATATGCAGAATCCAAACTGTTTGCAAATATTATCATGATTTCACCACCAGAGTGCTAGAAGTGGAACCATTTCTTGCAGTACAGTCAAACTTCGATAACCAGAACTCAACTGGCTTTTGTAGAACTGACTCTCATGTCTACAATTGAACTTTTATAGCTCAATGTTACTGTGATCAGACATACCCATATTCCATAGTTAAAACCAGGGTAAGCCTCAATATAACATAGAATTAGGATTAGATTAGTAATATTAAATAATTTAAAAACTTATTTTTTTAAACCTAATGCCAAATGTCCAACACTAATTGGATTAGCAAATTCATCCCACATTCCCTGTTTGCAAAATTAATATTATGGATGAAAGCGGATAATTAGTCAATCCTTTGAATATCTAACTAATTGGCTGTGAACGGATTAATGGAAAAACAACAAATTTATCAAAACTATCTAAATCAAACCTGAAAGAATATTATTTATCTGAAATTACAAGTTCTATTCATTGGGGCTTTGCTCTTTTGTACATCCCTCTTAACTGCGTATTATTTGAAATCTTGCGGCAGGCATCATGAGTCTGTCTTGGCGTTCAAAATGGTTTTGAGATGACAACTTTAGTTTTATTTGACCTCTTGTAACCTTTGATATTATCTCTTTGAACCCTAGTCCCGCATATAGGCATCAAACAGTGTATATATAAATAGTACACTTGTCCTGTGCAAACAGTGAAGACCCAGATCAGAGGGCTCCAAAAGGAGCCCTCTGATCAGGGTCTTCACTGTTTGTCATAATGCCAAACATTAACAACAACAACCCTTAAAAGTCAAAAATGGACTAGACTTAAATGGAAACTGGAATTGTTCATTTAAAGTTTCAGGGAGGAAAGAGTTAAGATTTCTCATTGCACTTTGAAAACACTTATTGATTTTGGTTTGGTCTAGAGCTTGTTTCACTATAGTTGATATCATAGCCTGGTGATCATCATGTTTCAGGTATGAAAACCTAGAACACTAGATAATGAATGTTTTGACACTTCAGAAACGATATACAGGGTCAATGTACAGTACCATAGTACAAAGATCAGATGGGGTCCTGTTAGTACTACATGTATATGTATTTACTGTATGTAAGCAAACAATTAATGATAAGCACAACTGCAGCATGTTGTATAGCCTAACCGATTACTCCATAGATACGGCTATTTATGCCTTTAATTATTTCTTCCACTGAAGAAAATAGTTCCATGTTACAGCCTTAAGGCATATTTTGCTTTAATTTTGTCCTGCTATAACCCTTTACCACATAACCTGTGGTTAGTTTTGAAGACAGCTGATCACTTAATGTACTTCGCATACGGAAGTCACTCTTGCGGGCGAGCGGAAATGTGTCTTGACGACATAGACTTTTCCCGCACGTGCTTATTCAAGAAAATTTATATAAAGGAAATGTTGACACGATTTAGTGTAGTTCTTCATAGCGCAGTTGGTAGAGTGATTGACTACCAATCCAAAGGTCATAGGTTCGATTCCCATTTGATTCAAATATTTTTTTTAAATGAAGTGTCCGATTTATTGATTTGTCAATCCATAACGCATTGATCAAGGGAAATGTTATATTTAGTCTTCGTTCATTAGAATTAGTGATGTTTTATATATGGTCCAATTATATATCCACTTACATGTACGTTTTAGTTTAATGACTTACAAGTCAATAAAATCGGTATACATGACATTGTATAAGATTTGATCGAACTTATAATAAAGCCACACATTGAAGCTTTTCAAGATCGATATTGCCCATTATTATGTTTAAACAATATAATTAACCTTTTATGCAAGTCCATAAATAAATAATAATGCATTTAATGACAGAATTTTAATTTTAAGGTAGGTAACTGTGTCTCAACTTCAAATTTCCCACATTTTAATAAGAAAAACTGTTAATTTTTAGCAAACAATGAAGTTTATCTTCGTACATAAATATTGCCTTGCTTTTATAGTAATGTAATCCATTAACTCAGAGCAATTGATTTGTACCTTGGATATTTCAGCTTTGTCGTAAAGCCTTCATCAACACACTAAGTAGTCAGTGGGTATCACGTGACTTTGAGTCGTCACGTGATACCACAACAAAGAAAAAAGAACACACCAGCAATCTAACCAACTAAGACCAAATTTTTACGTTCCCGGAAAGGAGGTCTTAAATCTTAATTGAAATTTAAGAAATTTGAAACTTAAAAGACAGTAATACATGTTATATATAATCAACATTTCGAATGGAAGGGGCAACATTTCGATATGGAAGGGGCAAAGTTCCGATATTGAAGGGGCAAAGTTCCGCATATAACCAAAAACGAGAAGGGGAAAAATTCCGTGTACGTAAAATCAGGAAGGGGCGGGGTTCCCTGTTGCAGTTTTTGTGGAAGGGGCAAAAGGCCGGAGGGGCAAAAGGCTGTTTACCTTTTTTAAGGGTACCAAATGTTTTTGAATGAGTACAAAATAATTGAATGAGTACAAACCAACAAAAAATGAAATGAAAAAAATAAGGTTACAGAATGGTGAGGGTACGAAATGACCAATGCCTGATCTAAACACAAATAATTTAACGTAACATTTTACAGGTGGAACAAATTGTTGTATGCAACTATTTCAATAGGCTGTATTGTGTTTCTTTACAAGTTGATATTGTTGCCTGGTGATAAGCATGATACAGGTGTGAAAACATCGAACACCAAGTACAGGGCTGCCATTTCTCCGGATTTTTCCTAAATACAAAAAAATAGAAGACTGACAATCTTCAGAGCACCAGATAAGGGTAGTTTTTCAAAAACTAAAATCTTTATTTCTGAATTAAACCCTATGGTGTCACTACTCATTAGAATCGTCTCTTCGAGACGATTCTAATGAGTATTAACACCATAGGATTTGGTGCTAAAAATTGTGAGAAAATGTGGGATTTGTTGGAAAAACTACCTCTTATCTGGAGCCCTGAATCTTCGGATTTTTTTCTAGAACATGATAGCTTAAAGCAGGCTGAAAGTAAAGCAAAATGCGCCTTTAGGCGCATTCTGCTTTACTTACAGCCTGCTTTGTGTACTTGAATGTCAACAAAACTAGAAACAGGCTATGGGGTAAAGGAACGATTCGTAAAATCACACTTAAAAATGCAAATTTGGAAATCTTAGGATTTTTCATGTCATCTTATGGCAGTCCTGCAAGTAATGAAATGTCTGACACTTTATTGTCATAATAACCTGTTCACAGGTAGGTTAGTTTAACCGTGCTCACAAAATGATAGTTACGTGGCTAAAATTGACTAAAATAACCACATAATTGAAAAACATTTACCTAGCAGTTTCTTGTAACATTAACCTGGCCTTTTCTTGTGACATTAACCTGGCAAGTTGTTGGACATAGGGGTAGGGTTAGCCTCGAGATCATTCTATAACAAAGTTAGATTTCATTTATGTGGTTAACGATATAAATTTAACCACATAAAAGAGATAAGATAAAGAAGGAGACGGCCACTTAACTCTTTGAACCCTAGTCCCGCATATAGGTGTCCTTTTCAAACAGTGTACATGTGAATAGTACATGTGTCCTATGCAAACAGTGAAGACCCAGATCAGAGGGCTCCTTTCGGAGCCCTCTGATCTGGGTCTTCACTGTTTGTCACAATGCCAAACATTGACAAAAACAACCCTTAAAAGTCAGAAATGAACTAGAAGACTGTGGGTACATCGATTGATGGACATGCTGTACTTTCAATTTTCTTAAGGTGGTTCGACAGCGGGCGGCCCGCATCTCGAGTTCCGGAAATGCTGATGACTTTCACCTGATCTTTGCGGCACGTGCTTATAGTAGAAAATTTAGATAAAGAAAAGTTTGATCTTACTCAGTGTCTGCTCTGTTAGCGCAGTGGATACGGTGATAGACTTGCAATCCAAAGGTTCTAGGTTCGATTCCCACTCGGTTCAAAACTTTTTTTTAACAAATTGTCTGATTTTAGTGACTAGTCATTTCATAACGCAGTGATCAAAGGACAGGCTATGTTTAGTCAAGTAATAATGAATAATATCAGATGCAAGTATAGTCAAGTGACAGCTAAATTTGTGAGTATTTATAGCCTATATGACAGATGGCAGCTTAACACAGGACAAAAATAATGCTAAAAGATAGATCCTAAAGGAGCTTTTATGCGTTACTTTTGTTATGCATTAAGCAGTCACTTGCCTTTAAAGATCTACAGGCTACCGTTTTCAATGGTCCCTTATTACAGGTTTGACTTATGGTATTATTTAGAGCTGACGGCATTTTAAAGTTGAACTCAAGGGAGGTTACTCGTTTTGTGTTTACATTTTGTCAGAATTTCAGGAAATCATGTATAAAATGTAAATTCCACTGTAGATTTTCATTAAATTTTTGTGACTAGTAGAATTAAGTTATATATATCTAATAAGAGTAAAATAAGTGTACGTTAAACAGCTAGATTTTTTGTAATTTGATATTTTCAGAATTTGACTTTTTTTAAATATTGATATTTCCAACAAATATGTCATAAAATACTTTTGTTTGCCCAATATCTTATAGTCTATGTACAGTTTACTTGAATGTACAGAAATTATTGAGTTATATCATTTTATAAAGAAAATATTCCTGTTTATCAAAAAAGGAGCTTTTTTCGACAAAAGGTCCTGTCAGAAAAAAACGGCACTGTAACTTTTTTTTATTTTAACGATTTTTCACTCTCCATATGGTATATTTCAATTTAATCAAGGTTTCAAAGAATTCTGACACAGAATAAGCTGACCCGCGAACCACCTTAACCCATTACCTCTTAGCCTATTTCTTGCTTCGAAAACAGGTGACCACTTAAAGCAGGTTGAAAATAAAGCAGAATGTGCCTTAAGGCACATTCTGCTTTACTTTCAGCCTGCTTTAAGCTACCATCTCCTAGGATATGGAAAATATTTCTTTTGGTACATATTCTTTGCTGTATAAACTGGAACTTTTTTCTTCAGTGGAGGAATAAGTAAGAGGCGTAAAAAGGCGTTTTTAAGGGGTAATGGGTTAAAGTGATAATCTGTCTTCAAAACTAGAAACAGACTATGGGGTTATGAATTAAAGTAGGATGAAAGTAAATCAGAAATCTCCTTTCACCCATTACTCAATAAATATGCCTTTTTACACCTCTAATTTATTCCTCCACTGAAGAAAATTATAAGTTTCAGTTTATATAGTGGTGAATATAAATTATATACCATAAAAAATTTGTCTTTATCCTAGTAGATTGGTACTTAAAGCAGGCTGAAAGTAAAACAGAATGCGCCTTAAGGCGTATTCTGCTTTAATTTCAACCTGCTTTAAGTGGTCACCTTATTTTCTTCGAAACTAGAAACAGGCTATTGGGTAATGAGTTAAGGAGCTAAATCTGTTTTACTTTCATACTGCTATGTACTGTCAACAATTTATAATCCTCAACAAGCTTTCTATTGAATGGTCATTACATGTTACAGTGGAGAAAACGTTATTTTTTCCCAATAACCCGGCGTCTGATCAGGCTCCAATCTGTTTGCCACTCAGACAAAAAAAAATTATGAGAAATGTCAGAAAATAGTTATTTTCTACATTTTAGTGAATTGCGTTTAGTTTCCTTTAAATGGGAAAGAATAACGTATTCTCTACTGTAACCTTACTATACATAATACATCATGCTCACTGAAAAATTCATATTGCAGGTTTTTATGACCATCATAGCCTTGCTGTGTGTGGACAAAATTGGGCGGAGAAAACTGCTGATAACAGGAGCCATTGTGATGAGCCTCAGTATATTCACTCTCGGAGTAGTGTGCCACTTTGAGCAAGCCCAGGCACCAAGAAAGGCATGTCTGGACCAGACAAAGTGTGATACCCAGAACAATACTCAAATAGAATCACTAATAACCACACCATACCCCAACCTAACATCATCCAATGATTTACTTCACTTACATAATACTACAAACATACCGCAACATGACACAAATGAATTTAATTATACAAATGGGAATAACAGTAGAGTGTTGAATTCTAACAGCTTGACAATCATTGCTAATGGTAGTGGTTATGCAAAGGGAGGCAACTCCACTTCAACTTCAGATGAAGAAGAACATTCATTGATTCAGAGGGTTGTAGGATTTGTAGCTTTAATGTGCTATGTTGCTGCATATGCTTTTAGCTTTGGACCAGGTAAGTTAACCCATTACCCTATGGCCTGTTTCTAAATTTTGAAGCCAGGTGACCAATTAAAGGAGGTTGAAAGTCAAGCAGAATGTGCCGTTAGACTTTAAATCTGCTTTAAACTACCATCTGCTAGGATAAAGGAACCTTTTTAGGATGCACATTCATGACTGTATAAAGTGGAACTATTTTCTTCAGTGAAGGAATGAACTAGAGGCGTAAAAATGGTTTAAGTCTTTTATCGCTTGAAACTTATCAAATTTATCTCACTTATTATCCCATTACTCAACCGATACACCTTTTTACGCATGTATTTTATTCCTTAACTATAGAAAATAGTTTGACTTCTAGTAATTCTAAGATTTAAGTGCTTATGAACTCTGGTAAAATGCACAGTGAAATACTCAAAATATATCTAGACATAAATTTGATTAACATGCATTTGAGAAAACATTATTCTTTTCCGTCTAAACGCAAATGAAACACAAACGAAACGCAAACACATTGCAATAAAATGTACAAAATGACCACTTTTTGACAATTCTGAATGTTGATTTAAGCCTGGATGGCAAAAAGTTCGAAGCCTGATCAGACGCCGGGTTACCTGGCGTCTAATCTGGATTCAAACTGTTTGCATGGGAAATAATAGATTTAGCGTAAACATGTGTTTGGGAAAGAATAACGTTGTCTCCACTGTAGCTATTCAGAACTTCTTCCATACTATATGCAAGTTAGGTGAGATTATATGCCTTCATTATAAAAGTAATGAGTAAAAAATATGTTAAAGAAATGTTTCAGTTTAGTTTTAATTTTCTTTACTTTTCAGTGGTTTGGCTGGTGCTTAGTGAAATATTCCCAGCTGCAGTCAAAGGTCGGGCAATTGCTATGGCAACAGTGTTCAATTGGGGAACGAATCTCATAGTGACTTTTACATTTTTACATATCATGAGTAAGGACAAGTTTTATTTTGTTTGCTTTAATGTTTGTTAATGTGCCTAAACCCTTTTCCACATAAATACGCCTTTTTACACATTTTATTTATTCCTCCTAGCTCTAAAGAAAATAGTTCCATAGTCACGATTATGTACTATAAAATATTTTCTTTGTCCTAACAAATGGTAGCAGGCTGAAATTAAAGCAGAATGTGCCTTAAGGCGCATTCTTGTTTACTTTCAACTTGCTTTAAGTGGTCACCTGTCTTCAAAACTAGAAACAGGGTAGGAGGTAATGGTTTAACTCTTTGAACCCTAGTCCCGCATATAGGCATCCTTTTCAAACAGTGTACATGTGAATAGTACACTTGTCATGTGCAAACAGTGATGACCCAGATCAGAGGGCTCCAAAAAGAGCCCTCTGATCAGGGTCTTCACTGTTTGTCATAATATCAAATATTGACAAAAACAAGTCTTAAAAGTCAGAAATGAACTAGACTAAAATGGATTCTGGAATTGTCCTTTAAAAGTTTCAGGGAGGAAAGAGTTAACCCTTTTCCCATAGAAGCACCTTTTCGCACATTTCCTTTTTCCTCATAGGGATGCCTCAGTTCATGCTGCTACCATGTCTTGCTAACACATTCAACCCTAGCAACGAGCATACTAGTCATTTAAAAACAATGTATCTGGGAGGATTACACTTGTCCAATGCAAACAGTGTTGACACTGACCAGAGGGCTCCTTAAGGAACCCTCTGATCAGAGTCTACACTGTTTGTCATTTTGAAATATATTGTTAAAATCGGCCCTAAATAGTCAATAATGGACTAGACTTATTTTGAAATTGGATATGTCCATGAAAAGTTTCAAGGGGGTATGACTAAGAGAGCCATAGGAAAACTTAATTACCGGCAGAGTGGCAGGTAGATGTTTAAAGCAATCTAAAAGTAAAGCAGAAAGCTCCTTTAAGCCTGCTTTAACCCATTTCCCAATAGATGCATATTTTTGTGCCTTTTTTATACTCCACTATAGAAAATAGTTCCAATTTAAACAGCAATGAATATGCACAACCAGAAACATATTTTAGCTTGATGCAGCTTAAAAGTAAAGTAGAATGTACCTTAAGCCCATAAAGGTGCATTCTTCTCTACTTATAAGCTGCTTTAATTGGTCACCTTTCTTCAAAAATACAAAAGTTATCAATGCTTGTAAAATCCAGTGTAAACATGAATTAGATTTAGTAAAATTCATAACTTATTAAAATAAGATGTCTATTCACTGCAAAAGCAAAGAGATTGTAAAGACAAGTTCATGCACAACAAAGATCAGACAGGAAGCTTTTTCTGCTAAGCATGTTTTCAGTGAGAATATAAGTGGCTTAAGACAAGCAGAAAATTAATCTGAATTTTTTATAAGGGAGATGGCTACTTCACTTTCAGTCAGGGTCCAAGGTTATAAAATGTTTGATTGGAATTTAGCAGATTATGCTTAAAACATTTATAATATACAAACAGCCTAGACCCTGAGAAGATGGCTCCTTCGAGCCCTCTTACCAGGTCTGCATTGTTTCCCTTTTATTTTTATCTGAAATCTTCAGACTTCTAAATGTAAGACAATTATTTTTCAGAACATCTTGGGGTGACATGGACGTTCACCATGTTCAGTATAATTTGTGCTTTCTCTGTGATGTTTATATTCTCCTTTGTGCCTGAGACGAAAAACAAAACTCTGGAACAAGTGTCGTCAGAAATGAAAACAAGGTTAGTATATGTATGTTATTGGCTTATTAACACATTCAACCCTAGTGATGAGTATACTCGTCATTTACAAATAATACCTGTGAGTTCGAATCCCAGTAGGGTCGTTCGGATTTTTCATGTGGTGAAGCCTTCCAGCTGGCTTGCGGAAGGTCGGTGGTTCTACCCAGTTGCCAATTTGTACCTAAAACAGTGCATAAAGGACTTCTGGGGTCTGCCTCCACATGTTATTAGCTGGACGTCGCGATATGACTGAAATACTGTTGATTAACAAGCAAACAAACTTATTCTATGCAAACAGTGTAGACCCTGATTATAGGGCTCCTTAAGGAGCCCTCTGACCAGCGTCCACACTGTTTGTCATTTTTCAATAAGTAAAAAAAAAAGAGACCCTTCATAGCCAAAAATGGACTTGACTTTATTCGAAACTGTGTGAACTTTACCTCATACTGAATACAGTGAAACCTCTCTAAAGGGAACACTTATAACAGAAAATTGTAAGTTTCTAAACCAGTTGGTAACAGGTGACAGCTTAATGCAGGGTTAAAGTTAGGCAGAACGTTCCCTTTTGGAGCTGTCTGCCTTTCTTTTATCACACATTAAGTAGGCACCAGTCTTTTGTGATCTCCCTTCTTTTCCAATGAGTGTCTGGTTTAGAGAGAATTCACTGTATAGAAATTCATAATATTTTTACGAAACAAAGTGGTTTGACTTTTGACATTTTCAAACTTTTTGGATTCAGAGAAGATGCGGAAGTACTTGATGTCTGATCAGGCTTCAAATGATTTTGCCACTTAGATAAAAAAAAAATCTGCTTTTAGAAACTGAAGAATGAAGATCTGCATTTAATTTTTTTTTTGATGAACATGCAGAAAAAACATTCCTCTTGTTGCATGTTTCCAGTGATTAAGAATAGATCAGTTTCTAGTAATTTGGTACCTGATCAATATTCTAAATGTATTGGCCATGTATATATATATATATGATTGAGTCTCCAGCAAAACCTGCTATATTGACAAAATTTTCGATTTTCCGATTTTTGCTGTTTGTTCAAGAATAGGGTGTTAGAAATACAGAACAAACAGAATTTTGGTGATATCTCAATTTTTAATGAAATTACAGCTAATTTAGTATCTGCCCTAGCAATGAAACATTGTCACGCGAGTGCTTAATTTGACTTTTAAAAAGCGGTCCAGAAACAGTATTTTAAGAACCAACAAGGCCTACAGTATGCACCTTTCCTTCCAATTAAGACATAAGCTTCTGTTGAATAAACATATAAAACTTATTTGGAATGAATTATGGAGAAAAGAAAAGTCTGTTACAGATCAGTTACCATAGTAACGCAATCCTAAAAAGGACACAAATCTCAGTTTCTGTATGTATTTTGAGGACACTTAACGTCCTGATAGATATGGCGAACACATAGCCTCACAATATTAAAAAGGTACTTCTGGCGAGCGGTAGATATTCCTGCAGACTGTAGCACGTGCGGCAGACGCTCGTGGGGGAAATCGACGTCACGTGACCTCAGAATATCATATCTTCTCTCATCAACGTCATCACTCTCTTTCACAAGAACGACGTCAGACTGGTCCTGTTGAAGCGGAAATACTGATATTTCCTGAAAGTAAAATAGACAAATGTTTTATTAGATCTATATAATTTGCCTCAGAATGTTTGTTCACCCTTTCTTCAATAAAGATTTACTCAAGGTTCCACCTAATTACATGTAACTGAATTTCACTTACATGCATGACAGTGAAAATTCAATAACTATGTAGCCCTGTAGTATAGATCTAGTATAATAATAAGCCAACATTTACTGATCCCTATTAAACATCTCCTATAGGAACATACTTTCTCATCTGAGAATTTTCTTTTTGCAAAAGCGTCAAAAGATTGATATGTGGAAAAAATGCTAAACTAACGTTATCAATAATTTGAATATTTAAATTTATAAGGCTCGATCAAAAGCATCTTAATAAAGAAGTGTCTAATGTATATGGTATTGTGCTGGTGTTGCTCTTGCTTTATTTATAGAAATAAACATACAGTATAAGTAAACTATTCATAAAACAGACAGGGGCTTGGCAGACGATACGCAATCACGCACGTGCGTAACATCAATAGGTAAAAAGAAATATCAAACATGGCCAAAAAGTGACATTAAATTTTAAAACATGTAGCGTGAGGATTTGGTGGGTGGGGGTGTTTAGACCTTAATGTCTTAAGTCTAAATCACTCTAAACACGCTTCAGAGCTCAACATTTCAGTTCTAATTCGTGGGAGGTTTCCGGATCCCCCCCCCCCCCCCCCCCCCCCCCTCCCGAAACCAACATTCATCAATTTCAAGTTTCAGAAACTCAAAAAGTTAGTAACTACAAAGTCGGCAGCCTAAAGCCTATGGTGCTACATGTACCTCTTGTACGCCTAAAATTAAAATAGTTTTATATATACAACGGAGCTTTGATCAAAATTGAGTGTATTCAAAGCCCTAAACCCCTAAAATCACACTTCAGGGCTCACAATTTCAGTTCTAATTTCCATTTTTTTCTCGGGATACATGCACGTCCCCCGGACTCCAACCAACGTTTGTCGATTTCAAGTAGATCTATTAGAAACTTAAAAACTCAGTAGATCTAATGCAAAGTCGACATCTTACATGTAATATATATGGTGCTACACATGTACGTGCACCTCTCATGCGTTGAAACCTCAGATACTTTTAGCTGAGCTAACTTTAAGTTAGTCACAAAAAATCTTTTTTATGTCTTATATAAGGGAGCTTACATAGATCTCTCTCAATCAATACATTTTAATCTGGAATAGACTCTAAATAGGTCCTGACCTGATGTTTGACGTCCAGCTCTTGATCATCAGTCTGAGTCTAGACAAACGTCTAAAAGCGCCCAGGTCAGTTTCTTCTTGAGATCCAAATGGTGTGGCCGTGTACGTTCTATCAAACAGCAGACTCTCTAAATCCTAAAAAGAAGATTAATGAATATGAAAAATAATACTAATCATGTTACGATGTAAATTCACTTTATTCATACAGTGGGGAAGACGCTATTTTTGCGATGAACGCTATTATTTCCCTTGCAAGCCGTTTGGTCCCAGATCAGACGCCCGGTAACCCGGCGTCTGACAAGGCTTCACACTTTTTGCCCCTCAGATTAAAATAGATAGAACTAGATGTACATATGTTCCCCAGAACACGTGGGTCACCTGCCAGCAAGCATCAGTACAACATTGTCTTTCCATAAAAGAAATTTAATTTCAAAATATTCAGTAAAACAGCAGAGAGCATGAAAAGAAAATGTTGAAAAGAGGAATAAATCTCACAATATTGAAACAAGGGTTATGGCCCTTCAAGGCCTTGTGCAATTCTCTTTCACTTGTCAAGCTCTTTCCATAAATGAAGTTTCATCTTCAAAGCTTCAGTAGAACATTCAGAACAGGAGTTATCAGGCGTGACACAAAAAGCGTGACGGACAGACAGACGGATGGACGGGTGGACGGACGAACAGACAGACGCCGAAAAAGTGATCCCTACGTGTCACCTCTGCCTACAGCAGGAAAAACAAAAAGTAGATCGAATTTTCTCCGTTTTGTGCTTTGCGTTTAAAAACGGGAAATAATAGATCTAACGTCTTCCCCACTGTCAGATAAAATTTATTTCTTAGGAGGATACAATAATCTGAAAAACTTAATCATTGTAGATCTAGACCCATGTAATGTGGACTAGATCTAGATCTAGGTCTAAACGCAAAATTTGAATTAAAAAAACAACACAGCTTATAGATTTAAAACTTTGCGAGAGTTTGTCTCTGCCTAGTTTCGACCCCTATGACGACATACTGGGCTATCACACTTTACATGTAGAATCTCTCATTATTCTATATGTAGCAGCCAGGGTTGAGTTTTTATGATTAAATGCTGAGAGATGTGTGGTATCTCAGTCGGGAGAGCACTTGCCCTGTAAGGAAGGGGTCCCGGGTTCGAGTCCAGATAGGGCTTTGATATTTTCTCACCAGGTTTCATTTGGCGTCCATTGTGGTTTCTGTGACTGTATGGGCTCCGAGTTCAAACCCCCGGTCGTTCTCATACCCATATAGAAATTTGCGACGAATTTCAAGTTGTCGGTGGAGTATGTCACAGTGTGTAGATTAATCATCACATGTATGGCCTTGCTGTACAAGCGCGTTTTTATGGTGACGTGATAGAGTTTGTGACTGGTCTGCGAACCTTGCGACCCGGATTCAATCCCGGGTCGGTGTGGGTGTTTCGTTATAAAAACACCTGGTTTGTAATAATAATCTTAATAAATCTTAACACACCTATTGTTTTAGGGGCTTCTTTTTGTTTTCGTTCAAAAACACAACAGATCTACCCCCAATAAGCACTTTAATACTGTACGCAGATCTGATTGAAAAGACTTCCCGACAGGTCGAAACAAACGGGTAGGTTGGATCTACGTAAACATGCATTTACAGCATTTTTGTTCGAAATGTCATTAGTCCACTATGTTTACAGTTAGAGACAGCGAGCTATTTTTAGACTTCAGGCGCTGATCTGAGGACGGCACTCATCAAAAATTATCTTGTCGTCACAGGGATTCATTGATGAGACTAAAATGTCATGAACTTTGACAGCTTGATGGAAATTCTTATTGAGCTGAGAAAACACAAACAATAAGCAATGTATGCTAGGGTAACTACATGTATGTAGATTCTACATGTAGGCCTACAACGTTATTATTTACGAATCAAAACATTGAAATGTCGTTAGCTAAAAATGGCGCGGTCACGAATGACCTCATATTGATAGAGATCTAAACTAGATCTTATCCAGCGAAAAGATGAGAGAAAACATAGTTATATTGCTATAAATAATTGAAGATACGTACCTCGATATCTTTATCCATCGCTAACAGAGAATCTGGAACTTCTTGATCACGAAAGGTTAAAATTTACTTTGTTTTTAAACACATATGTCATGTGTAAGATTTGATCATGATGTAAAATTCTGACGTCATGTTTAATCGGGAATTCCCAACGTCATAACCGATGTCATTATAGCAGGTTTTCCTGGAGAACGGCTCATATATATTTGCTCTGTTCAATAAAATATAAAACTAAGTTTAATTTTAAGCAGACAAAATGTGAAGCAGTTGATATTACAGTATTTCAAGGAAATCTTCTGAATGCTGGGTAATTTTTGTCATCTGCAACAATTTTCATCTTCTGCTTTTATAAAAAAATCTTTTCAAAATAGGGTAAGAGTTGACCCTTTCCCACATAGCATGTCTTTAGTATTGAATATAGGTGTCCACTAAAAGCAGGTTGAAAGTAAAGCAGAATGCGCCTTAAGCGCATTCTGCTTTACTTTCAGCCTGCTTTAAGCTATCATCTGCTAGAATATAGAAAATATTTTGTATGATACATATTTATGACTGTATAAATAGGAACTATTTTCTTCAGTGAAGCAATAAACTTAATGCGCTAAAAGGCGCTTCTATGGGGGAAAGGGTTAAAACGTTTGGATATTGATGATATACCAAGATATTCAGTATCTCATCTGGACTGAATCCAAACTGTTTGCAAAGGTAATCACTATTTCTTCATTGACATGCAAATTGTTGAATTTGAAATTAAGGAAAATATATTTTGTACCCAATTTCACATTAGCAAGGATTTACGTTCAAGGTATCTGATCTTTTAAACAGCAATAATTGTACAGTAAAACTTGTGAACAATGGCCTCTATATTGTACACTGACTAACTTTTAAGACAGATCAGGACTGCGCAGATAAGAGGGAGTAATAGGCAGAACAAATCCCAACATTTTCTCACTTGTTGTAGCCCAAATCCTATGGTGTTAATACTCATTACAATCGTCTCGAAGAGACAATTCTAATGAGTAGTAACACTTTAGGGTTTAATTCAGAATTAAAGACTTTGGTTTTTGAAATACTTCCCTTACCTGGAGCTCTGAGACAGATAACTGCTTAATGCAGATATAGGAGCATTCTGCATTACTTTTGTCCTGCATTGAGCATTAACTAACTGGCCATTAAGGCAGATTACTGCTTAATACAGAACAAAAGTAATGCAAAAAGCTCTTAATGGAGCTTTCTGCATTACTTTTATCCTGCATTAAGTTGTTACCTTGAGATGTTGTTGTACACAGGTTCTACTGTATTTACTGTTACAAGCAGAGTCACAAGAAATATGGACTTAAAAACACTGCAAAATGTGTAGACCCAAAATATAATTGTCTAGTTTGAACACACAACTTCTTACTAAAGTCTGCACTATTGACAGTACATGTACTAGTTAATCTTGGACCACTACTCCTTTAACCTATTACCCCATAGCTTGTTTCTAGTATTGAAGATAGGTGACCACTTAAAGCAGGTTGAAAGTAAAGCAGAATGTGCCTTAAGGCACATTCTGCTTTACTTTCAGCCTGCTTTAAGCTACCATCATTCTGCTTGAATATAGAAACTATTCCTTATGGTTCATATTCATGATTGTTTAAATTGGAACTATTCTCATCAGTGCAGGAATAATTTAAAAGCGTAAAAAGACATATTTATGGGGTAATGGGTTTAATACAAATTTTTACACATTTGATTGATTCATCCACTGAAGAAATTAGTTCCACTTTATACAGTCAGGAATATACACCAGAAGAAATATTTTCTGTAATTATCTAAGCAGATGGCAGCTTAAAGCAGGTGCAAAGTAAAGCAGAATGCATCTTTAGGTGTATTCTGCTTTATTTTCAACCTGCTTAAGTAGTCTCATGTCTCCAAAACTTTAAACAGACTATGGGGTAATGGGTTAACGAAATGTGAAGTACATGCTGCATGTGTAACACTTTGACTGATCGAGATCTACACTGTTTGCAATGTCCTTAGGTCCATATTGGTCATAACATATCTAATATATCATATTCTGAATCATAATAGACAACATTTTAAGTGTGCAGTCAACAAATCTTGTGTTAAGCAACTGCTTTTTGGAGCAGTCTTGAAATCTCTGAAGACAGATGGTTAAATAATGACGGATAAAAATGATGCAGAAAGCTTTCTCCATTATTTTGACCCTACTTTAAGAAACCAACAGTTAAAGAACCATAGTAACCACTTTCATTTATAATTTAAAGAATAGTTTTTCTTCTGATCACAACACTTACTTTTTTATTGCTGACTGTTTCCTCCACTACTGTAGACGTACATCCTCAAAACTACTTGGGGGACGTGATGACTTTTCACTCACAGCTCTGATCTTTTGAATTTTCCTTCCTCTCCTGGATCTACAACCCTCTAAGTTTCGTCAATCTACGTAAGATTGTAGGAAAATACTGAGGATCAGACCGGTGAATGAAAAGCCATCACGTCACCAGTAGTTTTGAGGATGTCCACAGTAGTAGACGAAACAGTCAGCAATAAACAGTAAGTATTGAGATCAGGAGAAAATAATAATTTAAGTATGGATTTACCAACACAATGAACTTATTCAAGAACACTTGCATTTATTTACCATCAGCAGAAAAGTAATCACAAGTATAAAAGACTGCCATTGACCTTTTTTAGCTCACCTGAGCTAGCTCAGGGTGAGCTATTGCAATCCTTGATTGTCCGGCGTCCGTCGTGCGGTGTGCGGCGTCAACAATTTTAGTGTTTACACTCTAGAGACCACAGTTTTTATCCAATCTTTCTCAAACTTGCTCAGATGGTATATTGCCATAAGAGTTCAGATGAGTTCGATTATGGTTGAAATCGGACAAAAAGGTCTTGAGTTATCTACCTTTGAACTGCTGAAAATGCCAAATTTAACAGTGTTTACACTCTAGAGGCCACAGTATTTATCCAATCTTTCTAAAACCTGCCCAGATTGTATATGACCATAAGAGTTCGGAAGAGTTCGATTTTGGTTGAAATCGGACAAATAGATCAAGAGTTATCTACCTTTGAATTGCTGAAAATGCCATATTTAACGGTGTTTACACTCTAGAGGCCACAGTATTTATCCAATCTTTCTAAAACCTGCCCTGATTGTATATGACCATAAGAGTTCGGATGAGTTTGATTTTGGTTGAAATCGGACAAATAGATCAAGAGTAATCTACCTTTGAATTGCTGAAAATGCCGTTTTTAACGGTGTTTACACTCTAGAGTTCACAATTTTTTATCAAATCTTTCTTAAACTTGCTCAGATTGTATATTACTATAAGAGTTCAGATGAGTTTGATTATGGTTGAAAGCAGACTTATAGGTCGAGAGTTATATACCTTTGAATTGCTGAAAATGCCATATTTAACGATGTTTACACTCTAGAGGCCACAAATTTTATCCAATCTTTCTCAAACTTACTCAGATTGTATATTACCATAAGACTTCGGATGAGTTCAATTTTGGTTGTAATCGGATCAATAGGTCAAGAGTTATCTACCTTTGAATTGCTGAAAATGATATATTTAACAGTGTTTACGCTCTAGAGGCCACAATATTTATCCAAGCTCTCTCAAACTTGCCCATATTGTATATGACCATAAGAGTTGGAAAAAGGGTGATTATGGTTGGAATCAGACAAATAGATCAAGAGATATCTACCTTTGAATTGCTGAAAATGCCATATTTTACAGCGTTTACACTCTTGCAACTACAGTTTTCAATGGATTTTAATTATACTTGTACACAAAGGATGTAGCTATATGTTCTCGAAGGAGTGCAATTATTGTTGAAATGTAATCATTGTGGCAATAGTTTCCTGCCCTTGATATACTTTGAAATGCTAGAAAAAGGCTTAATGTCAGTATTGTTTAGGCTCTTAGATATATAGTTATCTGCCTTTGATGTACTCTACTATACTACAGTAGGTCGACAAACTATACTACAGTAGGTCGACAAACTTGAATGGATTTAGAATAAAGTGGGTGAAATTCAAAGGTAAAGCTATCAGGCTTCATTACAAATGGTGAGCGATATCAGGGCCTTCAGGCCCTCTTGTATTGGATTGTCATTTAACTGAAAATGTGACTGTAACCTACATAATCTATTAAACAGTGCTAATTTACAGTGATAATAATTGGACAATGAACTTTTTCAGTATCATATGTTGGAGACGTTTAGAACCTTAAACCTTTGGTAACTTATCTAATACCATCATTTACAGTATTTAATACCCGCCTGCTCATAATGGGCCTGTTTCATGGACATGTCTAGGCATTGAGAGCACAGAAATTAAATGCTATCATGTTCACTCAAAAGTAAAATTGATTATTTATATCGGATTTTAGGGCAGGGGGCTACTTAAAGCAGGATGAAAGTAATGCAGAAATGCTTTATGCTTTACTTTAATCCTGCTTTAAGATGCATGGGACCAATCTTACGAAATGTCATACGACAAAAAGGGTCATAAGTCAAAACTGTAAAATTCATCTAATTTCTGATTTCTCCATCTGATTCTGTCTTGTGACATCTCTTTGGAATAGTCTTTTCAAGATTATTCCAAAGAGATGTCACAAGACAGGATAAGTTGGAGAAATAAATAATAATTGATAATTTTATAATCTGACTTACGATGATTTTTGTCGTACGAGATTTTGTAAGACACCTTCATAAAGTATTGAGTATTGAGTGGTCATCAGGACTGCCATTTCTCCGGATTTTTCTGAAATCGTCAGATTTGTATCCTAGCAGATTGTAGCTTAAAGCAGATTGAAAGTAAAGCTGAATGTGCCTTAAGGCACATTCTGCTTTACTTTCAACCTGCTTTAAGTAATTGCACCTGAAAAAGAAAAATCTTAGGATTTTTCAAGACCAACTTATGGCAGCCCTGGGTCATAATAGCGGGTTTGAACTGTAACTAAAGTTAATAAGACATTATCAGTTCTGTTCTGTCGAAGGATTGTTTATGAAACAGACCCAAAGTCCCTCTGCAAAGCATGACTGATGTAAATTGACAACATTAAAAGTCAAACAATATGATTGGGTGGAGGTTATGGTAATGGGAAGACTGTTTCCATGAGAACTTTATCTATGCTGTCTTATCTCTGGGTACAATGTCATGTAAATATATGTTACAAAAGTAAAAAGAGTAAATCTTACGTTAACATGCGGAATCCTAGTGACTATTATACTCATCCTTTAGAAACAGTATACCTGTTAGGAGTACTCTTGCCATATGCAAACAGTGTAGACCCAGATTGGAGGGAGGGCTCCTAAAAGAGCCCTTTGATCAGAGTCTGCACTGTATGTCATTTTGCTAAAAGTTGTAAAAACCAAACCTAAATAGTCAAAAAATGGACTTTATTTGAAACTGGAACTGTCTATTTGAAGTTTACCGGGTGAATGAGTTAAAGAATTTCTCTTTTTCTCTATTGATCTGTTTAAACGACAAGTGTCTCCTTAATGCAAGGCAAGGGTTATCAGAATGCTACTATACTTAACTTTGCCCACAACTAAAATGCAATCTTAAAGACTGCTAACTAATTTTCTTGAGTGGGTTGTTTTTGTCATTGTATTGCAGTATCACAAACAGTGCAGACCCTGATCAGAGGTTTTCCTGAGACCTCTGATATGGGTCTACACTGTTTGCATAGGATAAGTGTACCCTGAATAGATATATTGTTTGTTAGGACGCAAATATACGTGAATAGGGTTCAAGGGGTATGGAGATAAAGATTTCTTTGATTTTAATCAATCTCTTTGACTATTGATTTACATTTCCCAACTTATGTAACTGTCTTAGTAACTTTTACCTGTTCTTCATTATTTTCTGGGAAAAGGTTTTATAAAGTGATGGGTGAATGATACATTATAGTTTTCAGTTCAATTAGACTGGTTGTCAGTTCAACTTCTCTCTTATTGGGTCTCTAGGGGTTTATTTTTGTTTCAAGAAAAGTATGTATAATCCTCCAACACTAAACTCGCATGGGAGACCGTTGCCAACTATTTGGATCTAGATCAGAACCAAATAGAGACTCTTGGCCCCGTTTCATAAAACATATTACGACAAATGTCGGCGTAAGTCAAAACTTTAAAATACATTTGATCTCTGATTTCTCTGTCTAATCCTGTCTTGTGAGATCTCTTTGGAATCGTCTTTTCAAGACGATTCCAAAAAGATGTCACAAGACAGGATTAGATGGAGGAATATATAATAATTGAGAGTTTTATAATCTGACTTACAAAAACATTTGTTGTACAAAGTTTTATGATACGAGCCCCTGGTTCTCTTCTTGTAGAATATAAAGAAGAGCAGACCAATTTCAGAATGAGTAAAGGACATGTTCAGCAGATACCCAGTGTTGTACCTGTTAACACATCTTTACAGAAACATTTAGCTTAGCTTAACTCTTTCAACACTAAGTATTTACTCTTGTGAGTTATTATGTTCACTTGTGGATCATTTTAGTAACCAAAACATGAACCAGTCATCTTGGAATTCTGGGTAGTTTTATAAATACTGCTCTGAATTAATTAGCAAACAGTGTAGATCCAGATCAGAGGGCTCCAAAAAGGAGCCCTGATCTGGGTGTACACTGTTTTCAAATGTAATGAGCATATCTAAAAGAGGTCCATGATGTTCAAAGAGTTATATAATATAATATACAAATTACAAAGTAACATCAGCGTTCGAAAACACATGCCAGCTTAATACTAATGAAAGCCAGCGTGTAAAACTTAAATTGTTTGTTTTCATTTTGCAATTACCAGTAACTGATTGTAGCTAATAATTTGTAATTAATTTCAAATTAACTCTTTCAAAACTAAATAATTACTCTTGTGGGTTATTAGCTTCCCTTGTGGATATTTTAGTTATTAAAACATGAACCAGTCTATTTGGAATTCTTAGGGTAGTTTAATGAATACTGGTCTAAATATTAGCAAACAGTGCAGACCCATATCAGAAGGCTCCTATAGGAACCCTCTGATCAGGGCCTACACTATTTGCAAATGTAATGAGTATTATTTTAAACAGCCATATTGTTGAAAATGTTAACCTTATAGACTGAAGACCTTAATTTTTGTATGCCGTCCTAATTTGATAGAAAGGTGTGGTTTGTGGCAAAAGTATAAAATTTTGCAGAACATTTTAACATGCTAAGAATAAAAAAAGAAGGTATTTTCTCACCTGCAAAGTAAGCTTGATTGAAATTTAAGGACTAATTTATCCTTAAAATAATAAGCTATAGAGTCATCAAACTTGACCAACCCATTCTTTCATAGCATTTTTCTCTGTTTAAGACATGTTGATCTTTAAAGACGGAACACTGCTTAATGCAGAACAAAAGTCATGCAGAAGGCTCATGAAGGAGCCTTCTGCATGACTTTTGCCCTGCATTATAAGCTGCCTGTTATGAATATATTATACAACAAATGTATTGTCTTTTAAGCGGTCCCTGAATAGCACATATTTGACTCTATTTTGCAACATGTCAGTTTCAAGTATTCAATGAATAGTCTCTTTATGTTTCAGACCACCAATGAAGCGAATGCGACAGAACTGTGGTTCCCTTCTCTGTTGTATATCATCACAGCAAGCCCTTCACATAGCAAGGAAATATCAAAGAGTGCATGCAGAGGCCATGTCTTGAGTGTGGCATGTTTCTCTTTATCGATTTTTAGCTGGCCTGTTCGTAGAACAGCAGAGCTAATGTCATACCCCGACGTGAGCGTGGCCAAGGTTAAAGTTTTTTTGGACGGGTTGTTTAAAAGCTTAATATTTGTGCTAGGATGCTGAAATTTTGTTTGGAGGTTCATTTGGGTTCAAACATTGATATTATGCAGTTGAAATTTAAAAATAATTTTAATATTTGTCAATTTTTGACATGTTTTGGACTTAGTTGTTTTGACTACAAATCACCAGGTTAAAAGTTGCACGAGTTGTTTTAAAGTTTAATATAACTAGATTTAGACTCAACATTAATTTAATAATCTTTCTAAACTGAAAATTGATCTGCTTTCGATACAAGATGTTTTTTTATACTTAAACTTTAAACAGGCAAGCATCAGGTGGCTTTGACACCCATTTCTGGTTAGCTCTCCTGTATGAAGAATACAAGTGTTTTCTACAGACCAGGTCTCCAGATAAGGGGAGCATTAAAACAATTATTTGTTTTTATTTCTGCATGAAACCCTATGGTATCACTACTCATTAGAATTGTATCTTCGAGACAATTCTAATGAGTAGAAACACCATAGGATTGGTGCTGAAATAAGTGAGAAAACATTGAATTTGTTCAGTTTACTCCCTTTTATCTGGAGCCCTGGTAGACTCTGCACTGGAATTGGTTAAGGTTTACTGATGCAAGTGTTGAGAAATGCTTGTAATAGGCGAACTATGCTTTCTTCCAACAGCTCTTGTTATGAGTAGAGTTTTATGTCATGTATATACACTCAATCTTGTATCATGTGACCACTAATTGAAGTGCCATAGATATCTGTTAAGGTCAGGGACCATTTAATACAGAATAAAAACAATTCAGACAGCTCCTATAGGAGCTTTCTGCATTATTTTTTATTCGGCATCAAGCAGCCATCTGAATTTAAGACTACCATTAGGTATTCCACCGAGTGGTCCATTAATACAATATTGACCATATGGGATAGTGCTGACACTGATCAAAGTGCTTCTACATGATCAGGATCAAAAGCATTTTCTAATGTAATTAATGATATTACTTTAAGCTAAATAAGATTATTATTGACAAAATAATGCTCATGGACACATAGTTGACTAATGTACACAAATACAAAACAGAAACGTGTATCGTTTAAACTTCCCTTCATTGACATTTCAGTAATGAAGTATTTAGATCTCAAAGCATATATATATGTCATTTGCAAACAGCATACCTGTGAGAAGTACACTTGTCCTTTGCAAACAGTGTCAACCCTGATCAGATGGCTCCTTAAAGAGCCCTCTGACCAGGGTCTACACTGTTTGTCATTTTTACATGTATTGAAAAATCAACCCTAAAAAGTCAAAGTTGGACTAGACAATATTGAAAACTAGTATTGTCCATTTGAGGTTTCAGGAAGGAAAGGATTAATATAGAACAAAAGCAATGCAGATAGCTCTTGAAAGAACTTTCTGTATTTCTTTTGTTCTGCATTGAGCTGCAGCCTGTCTTGTAAACTGTCCATACATCTTTTGAATGTATTGGTACGGGCTCTAGATAATAGGGAGTAAACAAAAACCTTTCTTTTATGAACTTTAGAATCTGACTTACAACAATATTTGTTATAAGACATTTCATAAGACAGGCCTCAGGAATTAAGCATTAAATAAAAACCTTCCCTGACCTGTAGCCCTGTAGTATGAGCAAATATATTTTGTTACAGTAAAACCTCGCTATTATATATATATAAACTTAAAGTAAGGCTAATTGATTGTATAATAAACAGGTGACAGCTTAAAGCAAGGTGGCAGTGGAACAGAAAGCTCCTAAAGGAGCTTTCTGTTTCACTGTCACTTTGTTTTAAGCGGCCACCTATCGTAAACGCCCTAATAATTACCACAATTAAGTGGTCGTAATAGAGAGTTTTTACTGTATTTATACATTTCATATCAACCACTGTGTCTTAAATATGACATTCTACGCATTGTTTTATATATGTATGTTTAACCATGACATTGATGATTCTATACATACTATTTCATAATATATATGAGCCATGCCATGAGAAATCCAGACTTAATGCATTGCAAAATAGTCTGGACCCATCATAGCTTTGATCTAAAACTTGGTGTCAGATCAACACTTATACTGGCAAATATGTTATGTAACAAAATATCATACAAGTAGATGACTAAGATGAGTGTCAAATAGTGTAGACCTTAACCAGTAGCCATATCTCTTACCTAACAGCTGATCAGGGTCTACATGTTTGCAATGCAATAAGTTATATACGCAATAAGGTTTACTCATGGCATGGCTCTGTTTAAACATGACATTATTACAAAATACTTCATAATATAATTATTATATATTTTAACATGATTTTCTATATTTAATTACATAATAATTTATTTACAAACACATTAGTTTGTTTACTTGAACATGACATTTTTGTTGGTTGATTTTTTTTTCCTTTGAAACAAAACTATATGATATACATATAATATGAGGCAATTGTATAAGATTTGAATGTCTTTCGTATTTGAATTGCCAAAAATGCTTACATGTAAAATGATTACATTGTAAGGGTGTTCAGAAAATGTTTAAAATAATTGTAACTGTTTATCATGTATGTCGCGATAATGATGTAATCATAACCCATTACCCCATAGCCTGTTTCTTTATTTTGAAAATAGGTGACCACATAAAGCAGGTTGAAATTAAAGCAAAATGCACCTTAAGGTGCATTATGCTTTACTTTCAGCCTGCTTTAACCCTATTATCTGTCAGGATATAGGAAATACTTATTATGTTGCACATTTATTACTGAATAAAATGGACACATTTTTTCAGTGGGGAATTAACTAAATCGGTATAAAGGTGTCTTTATGGAGTAATGGGTTAATCTGTGTTGATGATCTAATTTTGGGGTTTCCCTCAGCATGACATTTGGTTTCTGATAGATGCTATATTCTTTGTTTGGTAGATTTCTATATGAGCTATATTATGTGAAGAAAAACCTGCTCATATTGCAAACAGTATAGACCAAGATCAGCAAAAATGCATTTGGTATTTGAAATAAGATATTTTATTATTTGCCTTCCTGTGAATAATTATTACCAGGCTTTGCAATGTGTATTTGTAGAATGTAATACAAAATTCTGTATTTAACTTGCTGAATAACACTTCATATTTCATCCTACCTCCTTTTTGATCAGCATTATGTCATGTACACATACAAGTTCAGCATTATTCTTTGTGACATTAAAGAGATCTTTGTTCTGTTTCTGAATATAAAATGATAGAAACAATTTATGTAGTTGTTGTTGGTGTATATTGAAGGCATATTATAAACACATAACCAGTTAATGTAGTGCTACAGGGCATTACATGTATATCCAGCTCTTGACACACTTGATGGAAACAGTCAATCACACTCTCGTCTTGGGTTGTCTGAAGACCCTAAACCTCCCTGAACCACTTTTAAAAACAAGTTTTCCATATTCTAGCAGATGGTAGCTTAAAGTAGGCTGAAAATAAAGCTGAATGTGCCTCAACATTCTGCTTTACCTTTAACCTTCTTTAAGTGGATACCTGTCATCAAAACCAGGGGCCCGTTTTACTAAACTACTTACGCAAAATTGTTGCGTAAGTCAAAATCGTTTTACTCTTATTTTTCGATCATAAACGTTTGCAAACAGCAAATAGCCAGATCAGAGGATGCGCTAAAAGCGCGTCCTCTGATCTGGCTATTTGCTGTTTGTAGCAAGTGATAATAAAAAATATAAATTAAAATTTAAAATTTTGACTTACGCAAATAATTTGCGTAAGTTGTTTAGTAAAACGGGCCCCAGAAACAGGCTATTTGGTAATGGGTTCTTATTGAGTAAGAACTGTATTTAGCTATCTTAAGATTTGTACGAGTTGCTCCCCTTGAAATGAAAAACATTGTAGATTAAATTCTCATTTAACACTTTTCCAATTATTTTAGCCTTAATTCCCCATATATAAGCTCTGTATGATTAGTTATTAAATAATTGAAGTAGTTTGTGTTGTTTTTAAGTGATTTTGAAAAAAATGGGGAGGTTTGGGGTCTTTAGATGGACCCCTCTCGCCAATGTTGCTCATGTTTTCCGCAAAGTATGTCACTAACTGAATACATCACCCTGTACAGTACCAGCAACTGGTTATATGTATTTATCAAGATCTGTACTATTATGAGACAACAACATTCCATCATCTAGCGCTATAAACAGTGCAGACCCTGATCAGACCCTCAGTTTCTAGTGTGGTAGCAGGACTTGGTCTGCACTGCTTGCAATATTAGGCGTTCCTTTTCCAATTTCACAGCTCATAAATTTAATTCTTGATTGGTGATGTTTTTGGTTTTTTTCTTAACTCGAAAAAATACATGTATATGTAATTTTAAAATGCAAACTATTGATCAGGTAACTTATTATGTAATGATGGCCTACACATTTTTCTTAGGAAACATGTTGAATTTTATACAAGTAATATTTGAAAGTTTGTTGAAGGGTCACTCTTTGAATAAGCATAGAAAACCTTAATGTAGGTCACATGTAAAGCTGAAAGCTCCTACAGGAGCTTTCTGCTTTACTCTTGTCCTGCATTAAGTGTATTAAAGCCTTCTACTTGATCTTCATTTAAGTGGTTACCAATAACTCTCTGTTGTAAAGAAAAAACCTTGACATACTTGAATACTACAATATATATTGCAGACATATTGTAACTTACACTTTATATGCTGATGGCCTATGGTTTTATCAGACCTTTGTTTAGTCAACATTGTATTAACAAATGGTGTTCTTCTACTGGTGATTATTTTGTTAATTAAGGTTTCTTATCTCTTTATGCTTGTGTTCTTCATGCTCATTGTTAAAAGATCAGCCCTAGTAATAGAACACTTTGCTTTGACTTCTATTGATATACATTTATGTGTCTTATTTGCTACCGATACACTAGTCCATAACAGTTCCAGTTAAGAGGAGTAGGGGCTCCAGATTATAAAGGGGAGTATTTAAAAAACTAAAATCTTTATTTCTGCATTAAACACTATGGTGACGATTCTAATGAGTAGTAACACCATAGGATTTGGTGCTGAAATAAGTTAGAAAATGTTGGATTTGTTCAGTTAACTCTCTCTTATCTGGAGCCCTGGGAGGAGTATATCAAATTGTAACATCCATATCTCTCATCCAATTCCAGTGATGTGACCGGTCATTGGAATTGTCTCTAACGAGTAGTCACAACATAGGGTTGATGGTTGAAACATAAAGGAGAAAATGTAAATGTATTGTTAACACCCTCTTATCTGGAGATCTGAAAAGTAATGTTTTTTCACTCAAAATATATTAATTAATACACATGTAATTTTTTCAAATATTATCATGATACTGTATGTTTGTATGATGGATACTGATGTACTAACTTTTTGTTTTAAATTTTATATGCATTAGACATCAAGATGTATAAAATCCATTACCACATAGTCTGTTTCTAGTTTTGAAGACAGGTGACCAAATAAAGCAGGTTGAAAGTAAAACAGAATGTGCCTTAAGGCACATTCTGCTTTACTTTCAGCCTTCTTTAAGATACCATCTGTTAGAATATAGAAACTATTTATTTTGGTGCATATATATGACTGTATACAGTAGAATTATTTTATTCAGTGGAGGAATAAATGGAATGTTGTAAAAAAATGCATATTTATGGGGTAATGGGTTAAAGATGGCTAATTGATCTGAATCTATTTAGTGTATTGGAAACACAATTTTGACTGTATAATGTGACTTTTTGATATACTGTAAAAGTGTTTGGTTTGTATTCTTTTATTTGTTTTGAAAACATGTGTTCAATTTGTTGGATGTCTGTATAGAATGGATTAACAAGATGATGTATGACATCTGTAGAAAACATACCAGATATGATCCGAGCTCAAGAAAAGGTTTTTGAAACTAGGTCATATTCATTTTTAGGCCCTCAAACGACTGAAGGGAATATTGTTTTTAGCTCACCTGAGCTAGCTTAGGGTGAGCTTTTGCAATCCTTGAATGTCTGGCGTCCGGCGTCAACAATTTTAGTGTTTACACTCTAGAGGCCACAATATTTATCCAATCTTTCTCAAACTTGCTCAGATGGTATATTGCCATAAGAGCTTGGATGAGTTCGATTATGGTTGAAATCGGACAAATAGGTCATGAGTTATCTACCTTTGAACTGCTGAAAATGCCATACGTAACAGTGTTTACACTCTAGAGGCCACAGTATTTATCCAATCTTTCTAAAACTTGTCCAGATTGTATATGACCATAAGAGTTCGGATGAGTTCGATTTTGGTTGAAATCGGATAAATAGATCAAGAGTTATATACCTTTGAATTGCTGAAAATGCCATATTCAACCGTGTTTACACTCTAGAGGCCACAGTATTTATCCAATCTTTCTAAAACTTGCCCAGATTGTATATGACCATAAGAGTTCGAATAAGTTTGAATTTGGTTGAAATCGGACAAATAGATCAAGAGTTATCTACCTTTGAATTGCTGATAATGCGATATTTAACAGTGTTTACATTCTAGAGTTCGCAATTTTTATCCAATCTATCTCAAACTTGCTCAGATTGTATATGACTATAAGAGTTCAGATATGTTAGATTATGGTTTAAATCAGACTTATAGGTCGTGAGTTATCTACCTTTGAATTGCTGAAAATGCAATATTTAACGATGTTTACACTCTAGAGGCCACAAATTTTATCCAATCTTTCTCAAACTTACTCAGATTGTATATTACTATAAGATTTCGGATGAGTTCGATTATGGTTGTAATCGGATCAATAGGTCAGGAGTTATCTACCTTTGAATTGCTGAAAATGATATATTTAACAGTGTTTACGCTCTAGAAGCCACAATATATATCCAAGCTCTCTCAAACTTGCCCAGATTGTATATGACCATAAGAGTTCGAAAAAGGGTGATTATGGTTGAAATCGGACAAATAGATAAAGAGATATCTACCTTGAATTGCTGAAAAAGCCATATTTTACAGCGTTTACACTCTTGCAACTACAGTTTTCAATGGATTTTGATTATACTTTTACACAAAGGATGTAGCTATACGTTCTCGAAGAAGTGCAATTATTGTTGCAATGTAATCATTGTGGCAATATTTACCTGCCCTTGATATACTTTGAAATGCTAGAAAAAGGCTTCATTTCAGTATTGTTTAGGCTCTAGTTATCTGTCTTTGATGTACTCTACTATACTACAGTAGGTCCACAAACTTGAATGGATTTAGAATAAAACGGGTGAAATTCAAAGGTAAAGCTATCAGGCTTCATAACAAATGGTGAGCGATATCAGGGCCTTCAGGCCCTCTTGTTACTATATCTGTCTGTCTGTCCACAACTTTAATCTTGGCCATAAATTGGGAACTACATGACTTTGTGATAGAGACTTCATATTTGGCATATGTACTCAGCTCAAGAAGCTCTTTAGCTCAGTACAATTTGGGTAATGTCAGACAAAGGTCATTAAATTTATAGTTCATGGTCATATCAGGGGGCTTAGTGTTTTACAAACACTTCTTGTTTAGCTTCATACTAGAAAGAGACACAATTTATGGTGCCATAAAATTATCATATAGAAAAAAATGCAAGGTGTTAAATTCTTGTATTTATTAGATAGTTAAAGTTTAATAAGGTAGTAATATACGATGTACAACTTTATGTACTAAGAGAGAATATTTACACCAGTTTTTGTGCAATTATTCAGTACCTCAGCAAATGTACAGTCATTCTTGTATTAAATGACTGTTAACCCATTCCCCCATAAATACACTTTTTATGCCTTTAATTTATTTCTACACTAAAGAAAATAGTTCAAATTTATACTGTTATAAATATGTATGATAAGAAATATTTTCTATATTCTTGCAGATGGTAGCTTAAATCAGGCTGAAAGTAAAGCAGAATGTGCCTTAAGGCACATTCTGCTTTACTTTCAACCTGCTGTAAGTGGTCAACTATCTACGATACTAGAAACAGGCTATATTCTAGCAGATGGTAGCTTAAAGCAGGCTGAAAGTAAAGCAGAATGTGCCTTAAGGCACATTCTGCTTTACTTTCAACCTGCTTTAAGTGGTCAACTATCTACGATACTAGAAACAGGCTATGGGGTAATGGGTTAATTGATGGCCGTCATTAAAGACAGGTGACTGCTTAATGTGGGATAATTTTAATAGGTCTTCTATTCAGTGGTTACTTAATTCAAGATTGACTGTGTGTACAAGTTTAACCCTTTTCTTCATAGTCTGTTTCTAATTTTGAAAACAGGTGACCACTTAAAGCAGGTCGAAAGTAAAGCTCTCACTAAAAATGCATTTACTCTCTTGCTGCTTTAAGCTATCATCTGATAGGATATTGGAAATATTTCTTATGTTGCTTCAGTAATGTATAAAATAGATTTTTTCTTCTTCAGTGGAGTAGTGAATTAAAGGTGTATCTATATTGAGTGAAGGGTTAATGGCATTTTATAAAAGATTTATCAGTTTTGGTTGTCATTATTTCGAATTAAAGGTGTATCTATATTGAGTGAAGGAATAATGGCATTTTATAAAAGATTTATCAGTTTTGGTTGTCATTATTTCGATACAGACAACTAAGCCATATTCAAATTGAAAACGGTCAAAAGAAAATCATTAGAAACATATTTCACTCTTGTGGGTGAAATTTTTGGGTGAAATTTCAAACAGAAATTGTGGAAAGTAAACAACCTCAGATTTTGATTACCAAACAGCATGAATGAAATGAATTAAATCAAATTCCTTTATTACGCTCATTTCATGATTAACATGAATACATGAGGAAGATCACAACTGTAACACTTATTGAGCCCTAGCAACAAGCATACTTATCCATTGCAAACATTGTGCATGTAAAAAGTACATTTGTCCTTTGCAAACAGTGTAGACCCAGTTCAAAGGGCTCCTAAGGAGTCCTTTGACCAGTCTTCATTGTCTGTCATTTTGTAATTAATTGTATAAAATATCCTTTAATTGCCAAAATTGGACTAGACGTTATTGAAAACTTGAACTGTCTAAGTTCCAATTTATACAGTCATAATTATGTATCATAAGAAATATTTTCTATATACAAGCACATGGTAGTTTAAAACGGAGAGAAAGTACTTTCAACCTGCTTTAAGTGGTCACCTGTTTTCAAAACTGGTAACAGGCTATGGGTAAAAAGATGCATTCTGCTTTACTTTCAGCCTGCTTTAAGCTACCATCTGCTAGAATATAGAAAATAGTTCTTATCTTACATATTCATAACTATATAAATTGGAACTATTTTCATCAGTGGAGAAATAAATTAAAGGTGTAAAAAGGCATTTTTATGGGGTAATGGGTTAAAATGGTTGCCAAAACTATTATTTCAAAGTAAAATTTGAAGCAGTTTGGCTGAAGAAATATCAATATGAATGTCAGCAGTTTGGATCCTCATCAGACATGGCCTTATGCTGTTCCTGATCAGGATCCAAACTGTTGGCAAAGTCAACTTCAGGTGCATATTGCATTGGAAAGGTTAAGACAGATGATGGCTTAAAATGCAAAACAGAAGTAATGCAGAAAACTGATGTGAAGATTTTGCATTTCTTTTGCCCTGCATTAAGCATGCCATGTTTTAGAGATCTCCTTGTATCTGTTGAATAGCAGCTCAATCCACTACCAAATAGCTGTTAAAGCGACTTGAAACCCAATTCCAACAACAACAACTTACCCTATAGCCTGTTTCTAGTTTTGAATTTTGAAGACAGATGACCACTTAAAGCAGGCTGAAAGCAAAGCCGAATGTGCCCTAAGGCACGTATTCTGCTTTACTTACAGTCTGCTTTAAGCTACCATCTGCTGAGATATAGAAATATTTCTTATAGTCCATATTCATGACTGTGTAAAACGGAACTATTTTATTCAGTGAAAGAGTAAATTAAGGGCATAAAAAAGGTGTATTTATGGAGTAATGGATTAATACATTATTGTTATTTACATGTTAAACTGTTGGGCATGTTATGGGCTGGGTCAAATGGATTAGTGCACTCATGTGTAATTCTCAAAGATTGTTTTACGGGTTATGGGATTAAATTGAAATACATTTTATGTGTTGTTACTATTTTTATACATTCCATTAACCTATTACCACATACCCTATTTCTAGTTTTGAAAAAATAGGTGACCACTTAAAGCAGGTTTAAAGTAAAGCAGAATGTGCCTTAAGGCACATTCTGCTTTACTTTCAGCCTGCTTTAAGTTACCATCTACTTAAATATATAGAATATTTCTTATGGTGCACATTCATAACTGTATAAAGTGGAACTATTTCCTTCAGACTGTAGGAATAAGTTAAAGGCGGAAAAAGGCATATTTATGAGGTAATGGTTTAAGCCTTAAGCTGGATAAAATTATACTTTAATTGATTAGTTTAATTCAGGCTGTGATTTTGTAAAAATTGATAAGATTAAGAATACAAGTTTGTTAACATTTGCAGTAATACAGTGCTCCCTCCCTACAACGGCCCTCTCAACAATGACTCCCTCCCTACAAAGTGTAACAAAGAAGTTAATTCCCTTTCCCCTCTTTCTTTTACTCATTAAATATCAAATTTGCTGCATTCTTACATCATTTGAAACAGTCATATTTAAAGCATGTTCAGTTTGAAGGATGCAAAGAAATACTACTAGCTATGAGCTAATGCATCATCGCAATGATTTCTTATTTTCCAATGTTTGGGTTTTCTTACTCTGTTTGTTGTCAATGTTTTGCAAATTTTAAATTTGTGCAAATTGGTCTGTCCATAAACACAGCAAAAGTTTTAGTACTGCAGCAGAACAACATGTATATGGTATAATGAACAAGTAAAAGGGGAGATAACTGTCACTCACGCATACATCATATAATATTCTATATACTTCCCTTGCTTTTAACAGTATGATCATTATATGTCAAAGCATCTTTGTACTCGTAAATGTATGCAGTAACCAATTCATGAATTCAACATGTGACTTCAGGCTCATGTTTAAGCATCTTTATACGGGCACACGATAAACAAGTATGTGCATCATACCCCAGATATGCTGCACTTATAGACAACAGGGCTTGCCACATCAAAAGTCAATAATTTATACACTATATAGTATACCTTACCTACGTACGCTCCTTCTTTATCTTTGTACAAGCTACCGGTCACTATTATACGATAGTGCCCGGTAATAGTGACCGCTAAGAAATGTTGACGTCATATGATGAACCGCTCGTTGCTTGCTTGTTTACTTTTAAGTAGTGTCTCACCCGAATTAATCTATAAAGACTTGCGGAGCTTAAGGGCACACTTATATCTCTCTAAATTTATTATAATTTTTTAATAATTTACAACAGAATAAACCTAATTTTTTGCAATTTTGTAAATTATAGTATTTTCGGTGTTTAACAGACAGCGTAGCCTACATGTTTTAACTTTCAAATAATAAGAATAGAATAAAAAAAATACATTGTTTGATTAAAATAAATCAATAAGGCTAAACTTGAGTTAAAGGGATGTAAACAAAAAAAAACAGCATTTTTTCTTGTCTGAGATTTGTATGAAAAGAGGCTTCCCAGATTTCAGTTACAAAATTTTGTAGCGGGGGTTACTTGGGTGTGTACAGGTATCTGGTGGATAATCAATAAGTCCTAAACCGGGTGGCTCGATACTCAAGTGGTTAGAGTGCTGGCACGGTAAGCCAGATACCCTGGGTTCGAGTCCCGGTCGGGCCACGATTTTTTCCACTCAGTCCTGTTATAGTTTGGTGCCGTGACCGCCGGTTGATTACATGAGTGAGAATCTCTGGAAAAAAGGAGCAATGGAGCGGGGGTTACTTGGGTGTGTACAGGTATCTGGTGGATAATCAATAAGTCCTAAACCGGGTGGCTCGGTACTCAAGTGGTTAGAGTGCTGGCACGGTAAGCCCAGAGACCCTGGGTTCGAGTCCCGGTCGGGCCACGATTTTTTTACTCAGTCCTGTTACAATTTATTAACCACTATCTAGATCTAATGTTAGATAGTTTTTACCTCACTATACCCACATACAAATGTTTTTCAATTTAGATCTATTGAACAGCCGCTTCTGGTTCAGTACTGATAGTTAAAAGCAGTGCGTAATTAGCCTAAGAAGATAAAAAAAAAGTCAAGCCATGCTGTGATTATTATGAGTAACTGTTGTAGATTTCTGTTAGAATTAAATCTAGATCTACATTTGATTGTTTTAACTGTAATGATTTGTTCTATGAACATGTTGAATACAATTGCAGTAGTTAAATTATCCCGATTGTTGATGTTGACGATACAATAGTTCGTATACATGTAGGCCTATGGTGCGCCGATTCTTTCTTGCTTGCTTTATTCGTTTTTACGTCTCTTTCCCGGGGTACTCTCTTATAGAGATCTAACCCATGGTCGGGGGAGCACTGCCGATGCTTTCATAAACAAGATCTACTTGTCTTTATTTATTTTCAAACAAAACTTATATCAAAACTCTTTAAATATTTTTAGAAAATTAAATATTATTTACTTTTGATACAAATGTTCTATTAGAAGTTGTTTTGTCATTTTTACACTATATAGTGTACATGTAAAACCTCTATTACAGCTACTAAGAAGGTACACTGTCTTGTCGTATGCAAACAGTGCAGACCATGATAAGAGGGCTCCTGGAAGAGATCGGATCGGTACTCCTTTGGATACGATCACATATCCTTTTTCCTGTAGCTAGTTTTAAATATACAGCTAAATTGCTCAAAATAGACTTATTACTTGAATATAGATGGTCTTTGATATCAGGCCTTCAACTGTTCCTACTTTTTCCTTCTTTTTCCTACTTTTTTCCTACTTTTTAGCTCACCTTCCTACTTTTTCCTATTTTTCTTCCAAAACCTCCTACTATTCCTACTTTTTGCCTAATGAGTCTTCAAGCACCCTTAGAATGGCCAAAAATGCAGGGAATGAAGCACTTGATGTCAAAATTTTCCCAGGGGAGTGCCCCCGAACCCCCCTACATGTGTCTGAACATCTCTGAAGCATATTGGACCAAATTATGTTCAAAGAATGAAATCTCTTAAGGTGAGAATAGCTTTCATTCAACATTGCGATTTACTTTAATTTCTATGAACACCATGATTTTCATAGATTATCTTGTACACATTTGGACCAAACAGTTCCTACTATTCTTACTATTTAATTGAAAATCTTCCTACTTTTCCACTGGAAAACCTTCTACTTTTTTCCCACTTTTTGCACTAAGACCAGTTGAATGCCTGTTACATGTATATCCAAAAAACATGGACATTTAATGATAAAGTGATATATATCTTCAATACATGCTTAACATAAACGCTCGTTTCTTGGTAGAGCATTTCTAGTATATCTGCTAGTTTGAATTCTAAGAGAATGTGCCGATACACTTAACCTGGTTATGAAACCTCGTAAATCAGTATTCAGTAACCCTCTAAGTAACATTCATATGCAAAGTCGTCTTGAATGAGTCTATATTCTTCAAGGACACGGCTATTATTAATATAGCCGTACCATTCTTGGATAAACAAGTATAACTCTTTGCTTAAGGTGGTTCGCGGGTCTGCTTATTACCTGTCAAACTTCATTGAAACCTTGATTAAATTAAAAACGATATGGAGAGTGAAAAATGTCAAAATTGAAAAAAAAAATACAGCACCGTTTTTTCTGACTGGACCTTTTGTCTAGAAAAGTTACATTTTTAATAAACACGAATATTTTCTTTATAAAAGAATATAACTCAATAAGTTCTATACATTCAAGCAAACTGTACAGACACTATAAGATATTGTTCAAACAAAAATATTTCATGAAATATTTTCTGGAAATATCAATAATTAAAGAAAGTCAAATTCTAAAACATTCACTAAAATCCAAATTACAACGAGAGCACCGCAAACGGTACATTATACGCCCACTGGCAAAGAAATATATAGTTTTATCAAAGTATATTCTAATTTGTAGACACTTGGATCTCTGAGAGCATAAACAATACTGAAATAAAGCCTTTTCTAGCATATCTGAGCACACCAAGGACAGATAACTCTTGACACAATGATCCGTTTTCAATAATAATCAACCCTTTCATGAACTTATACTTCTATAATTATACTGTGGGCAAATATAATCAAATTCCATTCAAAACTGTAGTTGCTAAGTGTGTTAACACAGTGAAATAAGCCCTTTATAGCATATTTGAGTTCATCAAGCGCAGATTACTCTGTAACGAAAAATTGAATGAACCTCAAACTCGACTCAGCTTCAGATCTTTATGCATATTACATTTGTGTGAAATGTATAGCATTATCGTGCATCTGGCATTACAACATGATCAGTCTAAAGACATCCTAAAAAAGTCAGCAAATCTGAGTTTTATAGACAATTTCCATCGCTTTTTAAATTGAGTAAACATGCTTTAAGCTGTCACCTGTCGCAAACACCTAATAATTAACACAATTTATTGATCGTTATAGAGCGGTTTTACAGTATGTCGACTTGTACATCATACCTCAGATATACATGTAGGAATAGATAATGCACACTCGTCCATTGTAAACGCCCCACATTTGATAAATAAAAAGCTACATAATCTGTCTTTACTTTATTGAACCTAACAGTGACGCGTATATACTTGTACTTTACAAACAGTGTACGGCGTGTACCCCTGTGAACATTACAAGGGTCCTAAACTATAGTGTAGATCCAGATAACAGTGCTACTTTAACTCGCTGAACCGGGTCTCCACTGTTTGGCATTTTCCAATACATTGTAAAACAACCCTAAAATGAAAAAAAAATAGACTTAATTGAAAGTTTTACCGTTACATTGTAAGTTTCAGGGATGAATCAGTTAAATTTATCTTCTACGGGCAAGTTTTTGATGATTTTCCAATTAGTTACATGTACATAGAATGTTAAGGTACTAAACATTGGCACACAATTTCAAAGTGTATCCCCCGCCCTACAGGAACCTGTATGGGCCATTTTCCAAAAAGTACATATTTCATGGGTTGAATTTGCAAAAATTAAAAATGTACATAGTAACATTTTCTGTGCTTTATAAGCTTCTTTCAGCTTTCAAGAACACGAACAACTGCAAACAACATCACACATAACAGAAAACTATTTGGTTTTACTAAATAAATGTTTTGTTGTATATCACAGTCCATTGTGTTACCTATGAAAATAAATAATTTTTACAAAAATAAAATTTACTAGTACGTAAACCTTGTACCTTACATATAGTCTCAGCATGTATGATCCACACCATGTATTAAGTTTGCCTATCTTTATTCGATCCCAAACTATTGCATGTACACTTTTGTTAGCTCACCTGGCACAAAGTGTCAAGGTGAGCTATTTTGATCGCCCTGTGTCCGGCGTCGTCCGTTCGTCCGTCGTCAACAATTTCTTTAAATGATATCTCCTCCTAAACTGCTAGTTGGATTTTAACCAAACTTGGCAGAAATGATCCTTATATGGTCATCTTTGAAAGTTGTTCAAATGTTTCCGGTCCGTTGCATATCTAGGTCACAGGAGCTAAAAATAGATTGTTTCAATAAAAACTTAAAAAATCTTCTTCTCTGAAACCACAGTACCCTGAGTTTAGATATTTGGCACAAAGCATCATCTATAGGTCCTCTATCAAGATTGTTCAAATTATGTCCCTGGGGTCAAAAATGGCCCCGCTCCGGGGGTCACAAATTTACATAGAGTTATATAGTGAATTTTTCAAACCTCTTCTTCTCTGAAACTAATATTAGCTAGAGCTTTGATATTTGGCATGGTGTATCTTCTAGAGGTACTTTACCAATATTGTTCAAATTTTTCCGGTCCGTTGCATATCTAGGTTACAGGAGCTAAAATAGATCGTTTCAATTAAAACTTAAAAAATCTGCTTCTCTGAAACCACAATACCCTGAGTTTAGATATTTGGCACAAAGCATCCTCTATAGTTCCTTTATCAAGATTGTTCAAATTATGTCCCTGGGGTCAAAAATGACCCCGCCCCGGGGTCATAAATTTACAAAGAGTTATATAGTGAAATCTTCAAACCTCTTCTACTCTAAACCTAATATAGATAGAGCTTTGATATTTGGCATGGTGTAACTTCTAGAGGTCCTTTACCGAAATTGTTCAAATGGTTCCGGTTTGTTGCATATCTAGGTCACAAGAGCTAAAAAATGATTTTTCAATAAAAACTTAAAAAATCTTCTGCTCTGAAATCACCGTACCCTGAGCTTAGATATTTGGCACAAAGCATCATCTTCAGGTCCTTTATCAAGATTGTTCAAATTATGTCCCTGGGGTCAAAAATGACCCCGCCCCGGGGGTCAAAAATTTACATAACGTTATAAAGTGAAATCTTCAAACCTCTTCTTCTCTGAAACTAATATAGCTAGAGCTTTGATATTTGGCATGGTGTAACTTCTAGAGGTATACTTTACCAATATTGTTCAAATGGTCCCAGTCCGTTGCACATCTGGGTCACAGGAGCTAAAAATAGATTTTCTTTAATAAAAGCTTAAAAAATCTTCTCTTAAACTACAGTACCCTAAGCTTAGCTATTCTGTACTCAGCATCATTGGCACAATCATATTGTCATAATTTCTCAGCTTTCCAAGATATGTTACATTTACATCAACGGTCCCAGGTGAGCGATTTAGGGCCGTATACGGCTCTTGTTATATCAACCACTGCAGTACAGACAAAAGTATGATATTTTATTTCATTAATAATTTCAAAATCAAACATTCAAGTTAGTATTTCCCGTCCCAGAAACAATAAAGTATAAGGAAAGCTGTTATTAGAAAATCTTGCAAATAAGTTACCATACACCAAAGAAATGCAGTTCAATATGTTGCGGTAACACCATGGACATCATCAATGTAACACAATGGACAGTAAAGTAACAAAAAGGACTTCAGACCAAAACAGTTTTGTTTTAACATTTTTATAAATTAACTAAGCTAAATGACTACGGAGGTATCAATTATAAACATAATTGTTCAGTCACAAGATAAAATTTGCACATAACTATGATAAGTCCCTCGGATATAATGGTACGGTTTCTTTGTAAGTAACACAAAGGACCCAAGATATAACTACATGGACATTATTAGGCAAAACTGAGGAAACAATTTCTTGAGACATACTTTTGTCAAAATTACACAGTTAACTATTATATTGCATAACAGCTCTATTTTACTCATTATACTACAGTTAATTAATATCCACGGAGGAACTTGTTAATTGTAGACAATGTGGCTGTCCTATGTGTAACCACTTGTCATTTGTGTTACTGTTCCATGAAATGAGATTGAATAATATAGCGAAGTCACATTTAGTACAATGCACTATTAACAATGAAGTAGGTTATATCTGTGAATCGTGTTGTCATACTAAAGACAATGCTATAAGGGTTAATGCCATTCGAGACACTATATCAATTGATTGTCCATTGCAGAACTGCAATATAGGCATTTGTGTTACACAGAATTGCATATTCTTACACACAAGGAATTCATACATTTTCCAGCATTCAACTTATGCGTATTTAAATACCTAGAGCACTAATTTGTATTTCCCCAATTTGGATCAATAACTAATGCATATATTTGTGTATATAAATATACATTTTGTGTAAGTTTGTCTCTAGTGTTACCAGATCATGTCATTTGTGTTACAAATATGTGTGTCATCAGATCATGTCGTTTGTGTTACCATTTTGCGTGTCACTGCCACGAAGAATAGCACTACACTTTTTGTTAATCTTAATACATGTATAGTGAAACAAATTTAAGAGTTCTACTCATCAAATTCAAGTTTAAAATTCTTCATGTATTTTCGAAGAATAAATCAATAAAACATATTTAGATGTACATGAAGGGACAAAGCATGTCCATTTTGTTACGTTTTGAGCGGTAACACAAAGGACAGTAACACAAGGATATATTCCATTTAAATTAGAATTATTTCATAAAACTATTGATCCCTAGCAGCACATGTATTCGAAGAAAACAACAGCACACTGTGATTTTACAATTATTGCATTTACAACAGCCATAAGTCGCCAAAATATCTTCGAAAATACAGTAACAACATAGACATAGAAAACACATATTATCTTTTTCATACATACTTTTTTATACATATTTTCCAAAATTTAAAATTCCGCCTCATGGTCACCTGTATTTTGACATCACATGTGGTGTCATAAGGAGAGGCTGCTAAAACATATTTTTGACATAATCATAATTGTTATTACACCTCCTATAGATCACATGGTAACACCATGGACACGGCGCTGAGTTATATATTTCGAAAGTTTCATTTCAGTACTTTTATCGCAGATGAAGCTCAAATAATGATTTTAACATAAACGTATAACAGGAAGCATCATATTGGTGTAGTCAACAGTATTTAAACTGCATAGAACTGACTTTATTTTCGGGCACAACATAAACATATGGCCAAGTCACAACATAATAAAGGGGTTTATGAGCTATTTCAATTTTATATCCATTTACATTAAGGTGTGTATAACATGTACCATTTGCTGGTTTCACTGTATAAACTAACACTGATAAGATGAAAATATAAAACTATGGGAAATGGATAAACAGGTTTGTGAAAATAGGTATCACTGAATTATGTACATTTTTTGAGAATGGCCGTATAACTCTTTGCACGCGAACGACAAAACCGTGATTGCAAACAGTTTGGATCCAGATTAGACACCGAGTAACTCGGCGTCTCATCTGGTTCAAACCTGTCTGAAATTTCTTTACAGACTAGGGTTAAAGGAATTCAATATACACCTTAGATAACAAAGACCACTGGAGGAGTATAGGCAGGATATCATGTTACTGATAGGTGAATACATGTACAGTCATACTTTGTTATCTCGAACTTGCTTTAAATAGTCGAACATATCCTTTTTTCATAGTTGAAACGTAGCTGAGCCACATTTTAACATTGAAAAATGGGTATGTTTGACTTAAGTGAGCTAGAGATATTGGTACCCCACTGTTGACACAGAGACACTTTGACCTAACCGTATTCGAGTCGTCGAGATTTGACTGTATATACGTAGCCAAAAATAAACCTCGCGTATATTATCTACTAAACCGGACGGAAATTACATTTGGGCACTTTATCTTTATTCTTATGTGCGTTTTACCTTGTTAAACTTTAGTGATTGGTAACATGAAAGCCATAGGAAAACAGAGACAAACATGGCTGAAAAGTTAGAGCAGTCAGGAGTTTTTAGTACATCTCTTTTAGTAGGTTCTGATGAGATATTTGACAATATTTGTCAGCCATGTACTGGAGACAACAAAACTCTAGAAGCTGTTGGTTTTTGTGTTGACTGTTCAGAATTTCTCTGTGGTGAATGTTACAGATATCACCTAAAGCCGCCATTAACCCGGAACCACAAACTTCTGGACATCGAGGAGGCCAAGAAGGATACAAGTATCACAAGTCGTCAGGATATCTGTACAGAAAAATGTTCTCATCATAATGGAAAGACTATTGAGTACTTCTGCCCGGATCATAGCTGTCTTGGGTGCGTGGCATGCATTACTATAGACCATAGGAACTGTCAAGGCGTCCTGTATATTCCTAAGGTTGCCAAGGATACGGGACATGGCGAAGTCTTCACTAGTTTGATTGAAGAGCTCGAGAAGGTTTTGTTACAAACCAAACTACTCGCTAACACATCTCTAACCAACAAGCTCAAGTCTCAAGGTAGTTATGACAAGGTATTGAATAATGTGAAACAAGTTAGGAAAGATGTTAATGATGCTATGGACAAACTTGAGAAGGAAATAGTGACAGAGGCTGGTAATAGGAAGTTACAGGAGATGCAAAAGGCTGATAGGAATATAACTTCTTGTGACACTATACAGAGTAAGACTGAAGCGTTGACATCAAAACTGAAAGAAATGAGAGAGAAAGGACATTATAGTAATTTGTTTGTCGCCATGGAAACGAGTAAGACTGAAATTCGGTCAGTCGTACAAGCACTGGCAGACATGTCCAACGATATATTTGTCCATGACTACCTATTTCAACCAGGTCTACAGCTAGAAAACTTTCTGCAGCATCGTGGTAGTCATGGGAAGCTCTGCGAGAGAGAAGGAACAGTGACCAATGCTACATGGGTTGGGGAAATGTCTGTGAAGATGGAAAGTGATCATCGCACATGCAACGTAACAGGATTGGCAGTTACAACAAATGGATTGTTGGTAGCTGCTGACTCTAATAATATGAAGGTGAAGTTGATTGAAATAAAACAATATAAAGTTATATCTGAGTACAAGTTAACATTCTGTCCATTTGATATAACAATGACAGGGGAAGAGGATGAAATCGCCGTCTCATTTCATGATAAGATTCTCCTCCTCAAGATCAGAGATAACAGACTGATCTCTGAAAACAAGAAGATCAAAACACCGTGTCCATTCTATGGAATTGCCTGTATAAATGACATAGTTGTACTCAGTCATATAACGCCTGCTAAACTACAGATCATAGACAAGCGGGGCAATGTGCTTCATACTATAGAAAAAGATAAGAATGGCAAAAAGATGTTTGAAGATGTTGGAACAGTGGCTGTTGGTCATGATAGAAATGCTGTCTTTGTAGCAGACTTCGGTAAAGAGGAAGTAACCAGACTGTCATTGACTGGTCATGTCCAAGGGATCTACAGAGACAATGATTTAAAGGGTGCGTGTGGCGTAACTGTTGATAAAAGAGGAACTGTTTATGTCTGTGGTTTGAATTCTGCAAATGTTCACCAAATAACTCCCGACTGCGAGAAAATCAGAATTCTTCTTACAGGGAAGGACGGATTGGATGTGCCCAAATCGCTATGTTATGATGGAATCACTGACTGCCTCTACGTCGGGCAACTTAATGATAAAATGTTGGTATATCAGATGTCTTGAGTGTGTGTAAGACTCGGTATGAAAAACAATTACAATTATACAAATGACACAAAATATCAGTTACATATTAACCGTTTCATCGTAATAGGAGACTAAATACGCTTTTGCAAACAGTTTGGATCCTGGTCAGATGCCGCGTCACGCGGCGTCTGTTCAGGATCAAACATAATATTTTATGCTGATGTTTAAAGAAGACGGTTTAATAACGAGAAAGGGGTTAAAAAGACGGTACCATTTGGCGATGAAGGGTTTAAGTAACCAGTAAACTGACTGGTTGTTTGCTATGAAAACGACATTCTTGTTTTCAGTGAATAAAGATCACTCAACTAAGTAGTGTAACAGCAGTGTTCTATATTTTAGGCTGTATGACACTATCGTTGAAACCAAGATGAAAGTACATGTAAAACGGAAAAGCTCCAATAAGAGCCTTCTAGTGATCTTTAATCGTACTTACAAAAATAACCTTTATAAGATATAATCTAAATTCTAGAAAAAATTCAATTAGTGTTGAGAAACCAGGAGTTCTTGGTCTGTATCGCCCTTACACTGTCACATTTTGGATCCTGGGTCCCGTTTTACTAAACTACTTACGCAAAACTTTTGCGTAAGTCAAACTTTTAAATTTTAATATATATTTTTTACTATCACTTGCTACAAACAGCAAATAGCCAGATCAGAGGACGCGCTTGTAGCGCGTCCTCTGATCTGGCTATTTGCTGTTTGCAAACGTTTATGATCGAAAAATAAGAGTAAAACGATTTTGACTTAGGCAAAAAATTTGCGCAAGTAGTTTAGTAAAACGCTGCGTAACGCTTTAGTCTAATCATGATCCAAAGTGCTTGACATTCGTTTTGAAAACACTTCAATCTTAAATCTAACTTTGAAACGATATTGCAGACAACAATATTGAAGCAGACGACACTATGTCAGTGAAGGAGTAAATACCTCAAGATAAATTTAACCAAGAAAGGGCCAAAACGCAACAAGGTTATTACAGAAGTTGCAATGTAATTATTTGAGCCGTTCGATGAGAAAACCAGAGGTATGGCACAGCGAACAGTGTAGAATCCTTAAAGCAGCAACAGGTCTTGTTCTACATTGTTTTGGATTCGCATTGTTATTTAAACGTGTTTATAATGCATGTAGTAGTCATTCCGTAGACACCTAGATTTAGATGATAGCTTTGATATGTCAACACTATTTCAATGCAATAATTCTTGTTTTTATATGGCACGGTTCATTTCTTTTAAAACTGGACGGGTTGATTGGACCTCCTTTGGACCATCAATGAGACTTTGGCAGGTCAAATACAGGAATATTGCAATGCAATTTACAGGAAAATTTGTTATCAATGATTCAAAAAGTTTGGATCAAGACGAGACGTCGAGTATATCGGCGTCTCGTCTTGATCCAAACTGTTTGAGTTGAGAGCCGCCAATGAGATTGCACCAAAATCGGTGTATGTACATTGATCGGCCATTCTCGGCAAATGCCGACTCGTTCCGAACCTTGTTTGGTTCGAAACGGGTCGGCAGATGACAAGACTGACCTAATACCCACTGGGTAGGGTTATAGAGTGATATTCATGTGTGATGTCTTAATTAACATACTTTACTTTCACGTATAGGCAATCAGTTAATTTATTGAAATCTGAATTATGAATATGCAACTACATGTTGACAAGCAATGTTCAAGCTTCAGTCACTAGTATTTTGACTACCAGTAGGGACATTTCATGTTATGAAATGTCCGTGCTACCAGATACTGTAAAGCATTTAAAACCTTACAATCATATACATTTCTTTGAATTAGACGGTGTACCAATTAATCAACAATCTAATGAATATTTATAAATATGCAAATGTGAATTTGAATATTTTATTAAAACGCAATGTATGAGTTTCATTTGACACCGATATATAAAAAATGTTCACCTATACCCATGAAACAGCATGATATAGCATAGTGGGAATGATTTTATTCCTGTGTACATTTTTACTTCTCACTGAGGTGACCTAAGTGAACAAATTGACACCCATGCACATTTGTCATGTAGGATGGGGTATTCCCTGGTGTATATAATCGGGGAAGTGACCATTACTGTGAACATTTTTTTATGTCATGATTGAATGAAGAGCGAGTGATATTTAAGAATTAACATTAAATTAACATTAAATTCTGATGGACTAGCGGTATTTACCCCAAAAACATAATGATTTAGCTAAATCATAAGCGTGTACAAATGGTGTGAATTAGTGGTTTAATTAATTATATCATGTTAAACTACTATACCAGCTTTTCTGTCATTACATGTATGTCTGAAGTATTTAAGACTGCGACAACTAAATGAGAAACTGAATTGAGGTGAAAAACTTCACTCGTAATGTATAGACAGGATGTTTTCATTACATGTATACTTATATACTTGTATTGGGCAAGATATTACTGTAAATAAATTGTATAATATTTTATTTTACCGTCATCACTCATTTACATAATGTACATCATCACACTGTATGGTTTAACCCATTACCCAATATGTTCTTGTTTCACACCTTTATTTTGTTCCTCCACTGAAAAAAATACTTCTGTTTTATACAGTCATGTATTTGTATTAGATTCTTATCTTAACAGCTTGTTGTTTAAAGTAGGCTGAAAGTGAAGCAGACTGCGCTTTAATGCGCATTCTGCTTCACTTTTAACCTGCTATCACTTATCTTCAAAGCTAGAAACAAAGTCTATGTGGTAATTGGTTAATAATCATGTTCAAATGCATTTTAAGCAAGCGAACATATGAAGGTTCTTTGTACAATTAAAACATTTTAGATTAAATATTTAACCGTCTGAGTTTCATTCTGTTTGAATCCTCTCATCACCATGCTATCGTCTGCTTTAACTAATTCTACCCTGAAATTGCATTTTCCAATTCAGTCTAGTATATTTATGATTATGTACGGATGTTTTCTACAACATTAAGAAATGAAAAACGGCAAAGACCCTGGTCAGAAGCCGGTTTCTTTAGGAGCCCTTTAATAAGAATCTACACTGTTTGCAAGGTCGACTACGGTCACCTATGGTGGTTAAAGGTATACAATATTCAAACGACATTTTAAGTCCAGGATATTATGGCGACGAGACAGTTAAGATAGTCAATCAGAGTATCAAATAGTGCATACTAGTTCGACATGACCCGCGTATCGCGTTGATAGCAAATACAATGAAGAATGCGTTATTCTTTTCCCGTTTAAACGCAAACGAAACGCAAACACATTGCTCTAAAGTGTAGAAAAGTACAACATTTTGACGATTTCGACTAATCATTTTAATCTGAGTAGCACACAATTTGGAGCCTGATTAGACTCCGGGTTACCCGGCGTCTGATCTGGCTCCAAACTTGTTTAAGCGTAAATGCGTTTATTAGGCAAGAACAACGTTTTCTCTATACTGTATCATAAGGTCCTATCATCTAGACCATACGGTAGATAAATACCAGTATGATCTAAACAGAAGGTACATTTACATGCGCATTTATCATGTGTAAACAAACCTATATAATATATCACTTATTTTCCTGTTAAAGGGTAATCTGCTTCAATAGTGTTTTAGTTTAAACATATTTTATTTCCATTTTTTTTACTGGAAAAGGGATTGGGCCACAAGTTCTGTTTAATAGTGTTGTATGTATATTTGAGCGAAATAGATTTTGTGGCTCAGAATTAATGAATTCACGACAGTTTTGATCTTGACTAGTCATCGTGATGCTAGTCGTCGGACTGGATTCCAAACTTGCTGGTTACAGATTGAATCAAATCACGTCTGACCTATTTTAGCTCTCTGCCACTGCTTTTGTCACACATTAAGCAATCACCAGCCTTTAAATATTATTATTTAATTAGGTGCTATTTAAAGTTTGGCTGAAACTTGAATTTTGAAAAAAAGGGCCATAGACATTTCCAATTGACATTTCAATTTTTCAATACGGAGTCCAGTTCATCTTTCGCTGTTTAGGGATCCTTTTATAATAATTTTGCAAAATGACCAAATGTGTAGACGCTGATCAGATGGCCCCTTTAGTCGCCCTTCTATGATCTGGTTCTACACTGTTTTCTTTAAACAAGTGTGATATATTTATAGGTATGCATACGGTTTGTAAAAGACGAGTATACTCGTCGATAGGGTATAATGAGTTAACCCTTTCTTATTCAAATCATTCGAGAGAAGTTTACCCCATTCGCCGCTTTATTGTCATCTGCTTCAGTATCGTTGTCTGTAAGACACGTTTCAAAGGTGTATGCCTTAAAGCGACTCGCAACCAGATGGTGCATTAAAAATAGTAATTTGTAAATATGTGTCAAACGCTTATATAAATGGTAAAGAATTAGTTTAGGATAAGAAATTCTGTTTAAAAAAATGTATTTCAATAAAAAAAAATATTGGTCTCTGGTGGGATTCGAACCCGGGGCCCGGCATTTGCGGACAGAAGGCAAAATAGGGGAAACCGCTTAGACCAATGGACCACGGAACTATCCGTTTATCTCGGATCGATTTAACGTATTTCAATGTGTAGCGATCGAAAGTGCATACAACTTCGTAATTCGGCTCGTGTTTATGTCTGAGCCCGTGTAGAGAAGCAACAACAACAACTATACCGTCTACTAGTCGGTATAGAAAAACGATGGAAAATATCTAAAAATCTAAGATTCGGTGACGATTCTTGAGACTTTTTTTGGACTGATCATATTTTTTTAATGTCAGAAGCCAAATAATGCCACAAATTTGCTTTTATTTGAGTATTTTATTTTATTTTGACAAGTACACCATCCGGTTGCGAGTCCCTTTAAGACTTTTATCGATAATAAGCATGTATAACTTATGACTCTTATCGATATGAGTGAAATAAAAAAGAATTTGATACGAGTGTCAAACAGTTTGTGTCCTGATCAGACGCTACGTTACGCGGCGTCTGACCAGGACCAAAACTGTTTGCCAACGCGCTTTAAGGCGTCATTGAGAGTGAAAGGGTTAAACTGGACAAAGTAGGAAGTAAACCATTTCGGGCTTAAACAATTTTTTACTTGTTTACAAACTTTTCAGTGAAGACACGTGATATATTAAGACCTAACCTTTATCATGCTGAATTATCGTCTGCTTTAAATATACCGTCTGCGAAAAAAGTCAAATTTAATTTGTGTTTTTTTAAACAGAAGATTAGTTCAATATCGGTAACGAACATTTTTAATGTAGATCAGATGCTGTGTTTTGCGGCGTCCGATCTAGGTTCAAACTGTTTGCAAATATTAGAAAAGTTGCGCTTAGCACGTTGAGGGTTAACCCTTTACCTGATAGCATTGTTGATATGTGACTACTTAAAGCAGGTTGAAAGTAAAGCAGAATGCGCCCTAAGGCGCACTCTGCTTTACTTTCAGCCTGCTTTAAGCTATTAACTGCTAGAATAAGGAAAGTATTAAATATGACATATATTCATTACGGTATAATTTGGAACTATTTTCTTCAGCGGATGAATAAAATGAATGTGCTAAAAGTCGCTTCTATAAGGGAAAGGGTTAATGTAGGAAACTCATAGTGTCTTTAATGTTTTAGTGGTTGTGCTTTTTAAAAATTAAAATAGGATCGATTAATTAAATCAACTGATATTACAGTGAAATCCTTCTATTATGACCCTTAAAAAGAAGGGCAAGTGACTGTATGAAATACAGGTGACAGCTAAAAGCAAAGTGAAATTAAAACGGAAAGCTCCTAACTGAGCTTTTTGTTTGACTGTCACATTGTTTTAAGCAGCCACTTGCAATAAACACCTAGATCTAATAATCAATACAATTGAGTGGTCGTTAGAGGGGTTTACTACGAAAGCCGATTAGTGTCACATAAAAATAAAAATTGCATACTTAATTATCTCGTTATTACGAGATCTTTTCTCGTAATTACGAGATCTTTTCTCGTTATAACGAGATAATTATAACGAGAAAAGATCTCGTTATTACGAGAAAAGATCTCGTAATAACGAGATAATTAAGTATGCAATTTTTATTTTTATGTGACACTAATCGGCTTTCGTAGTACGAAAGCCGATTAGTGTCACATAAAAAAAATACGTGAATAAGAGATAATTATTCACGGTTTTTTTTATGTGACACTAATCGGCTTTCGTAGTTTACAGTATGTTATTTAGTGGAAAGTTACGTGTGTATCATACATGCTGCATTGATTATTATATCTACACTTTACCGTCTCTATACATATACATTGGGATCTCAGTTATTGGTGAAATTAAGACTATATATGAGACGAGTACCGTTTATTTTTTTAATCACGATAGAAAACACACTGAAAGAGAGGAAACACTACGCGACATTTACACATCAAACTCCACCTTGTCGCACCATTTCTATATAAAAAATAAATACTTAAAGTGTATTGTATACATACTAGTCCGCTAAACATATATTTCATTTGACTCGTTCAAAATCTGTCTGAATAATTCAATTGTATATGTGATTAATGAACCAAAAATCAATATGTTTTTTGGATAACAATATCTATTTGCATTTCTATTATTGTATATACATTTAGTATTACAGGCATTTGGTTTTTAACCCGTTGAACCCTAGCGACGCTTATACTCATCCATTACAGTGTACCCACGAAGAGTACACTTGTCCTATGTCAACAGTGTAAACCTGGAATATTGTGATAAAGGCACTAAATCCTGACATAAACACAAAATATACGGTCGATACTGTCGATACATAGATGTGTTAAAATTACAAACAAGTAAGCATTAGCGACCTGTACAAATGGCATTACCTGCATGAAGGAAATTTTGTCGCATTTGCAAGGTTAATGAAGACAAAATCCTGCCTTATTGCCTTGCAAACAGGGTAGCTCAAGGTCAGCCGCCGCGTCTTTGACGCGGTGGCTGGCCTTGATCTACTGTGCTTGACACCCACACTCATCTAAAGCATTGTATTTAGCAGTATTATATACGGTATTTTGCAGCGTAGACCAATCTCAGATACAGGGCCTAGGATGACAACGGTGCTCGGTCTGTATAACGTTGCAATGCAATAAGACAGGATTTGTCATGGCACGACTCATATGCATTTGCAAGATTTCGTACTGTGAGTTTGGTTTAAACATATGTGTTTTATTTCAATAATTTACATGTATTTGACAAACATGATTAACAAAGTTCAGGATTGAAACGTTAGCAAAATAGTTTATTGTGTTCAGTCTCTCCTTGCACCGCTATGTATACGGTGAGTTTGTTTCTGTGTGTCATTAATACATCAAATGTGTACATATTTGGAATATTGTAATATTACCACCCATTCTTTACCAAAGCCAAAATGTCTATTTCTATATGGCAATTAAAAGGGTTGTTAAGTTAAAGTATTAACACATTTAACTAGCGACGAGTATAGATCTACTCGTCATTTACAAACAGTGTACCTGTGATGATTACCCCTGTCTCATACCGCGTCAAACAGTGTAGATCCTGATCAGATGCCTCATAAAGGATCCCTCTGGTCAGAGTCTAAACTCTATGCTAATCTATAGAGTCTGACAGCGCAAGATCGCACTTGAAAATTTGGAAATCTTAGGATTTTTATTAGCAACTTATGGTAGCCCCGCGTCTCCAAACTATTTTGCCATTCAGAAAACAAAATATATATCTTAGTTAGAATTTACTAAAAACAGCCATTTTCTGAGTTTTATCAAATTGCGTTTGCGCGATTGCATTTGCTCTGTTTAATTTCTCAGCACGCTATGCTATTGCAGTCTGCAAACTTTATCGTCTGCATCAATTCTCAGAGACGGTGTTGATCTGCAATAGCGTTTATTATTTTATTATTATCATTATCATATTATTATTATTATTATTACTACTACTATTATTATTACTATACAGCGCTCTTTTCACACTAGAGTTATGCGTTCAAAGGCACTTCTCATGAAACTATATACAAATACGTGTACTTACTAAGTGAAAAAAGACAAAATTAATAGCTACATTTAAAATAAACTTAAAAAACACCCTATCTCATAGATTTCTTTCAGAAAATATCATCAAAGTAACTATCAATTTAGCTGAAGCTGAGTTGACGAGTAACTCGGCGTCTCATCTGGATCCAGATTGTTCGCAACTGTTATCACAAATTCGGCAGCTACGTTGTACTGCAATATCGTATGCTCAAGTAAAAATTGTCCTTTTTCTCAAAGTCACATATTTTTGGTAATAATAACAGAATAAAAAACATAAGGACGAGTGACAAACAGCTTCAATTCAGACCAGACTCCGAGCAACAGCTTGGATTCAAGCTATTTGCAAATGTTAGACAACTTTTGTCTCCCAAAGGTTGATGTAGAGAGGGAATACTGTATTTCAAAGTTCAAACTTTGAAATATGAGTATATAAGATATAAGCAAGTTAGAGTTATCGGGTGAACTGTATTTAAGTATTGTTGACGTTAAATGCAGGTGAATCCTTAAATTAGCTCATTTTAAAGCTTTCTATCTTACATATAATTGCGTCGTGTTTTAACCAGACACGAACCCGCGTACAAAACGAGCATTTGTCGGCTTGAGAGAAACTGCAACTTCGGATTTCAAAGGACGGTATATATGTACACCATTCAGGCACGTAAGAAGCAAAATGTGATGCACATTCTTGATCTCTACATTGGCCACTCTTCCTGAAAAGCGCTTTCTTGCGTTAATTTAGTACAAATAAAAGAATATTTGCTTGGTTACTATAATTGGCAAAATTATTGTGGGGCACGAGCCACCGTGACCCCACCCCCCTCTTCCTACGGGCCTTCCATTATATATGAATCAGTTATTCGGCGGTTATGTTGGATTCTAATGTCTTGCACACGCTGGTGGCGTCGCAAACTGCAGTCCATCGGTTAAAGGCCGGATTATCACATCCCTCTTGTACAGCAGAACTAGTATATGCGTCATCGCTGACCAGCTTGTCGGAGCCTTCATAGCCGCTGGTACTAAGACTCGGATCTTTCTTATCTACCGTTACCGAGGAGTTAGTTGCCGTGTCCTTAGTTGTTCCGGTGCTTCGTGATAGTGATTTTGCTGTTGATCCCGAGCGCCGTAAATTGACATGCCTAAGGCAAGAACAGAACAGCTTCATGTACATGTCACTAAATCTTCGGTTAAGAACCATGTAGATAATGAAGTTAATGGAAGAGTTGATGACTTCAAAGAACAAGGAAATGTCACTGAGAGCGAGGAATGCATTGTGGTATATCCCAAAGAAACCAAACCCTTCGATGGCGTCACTAGCAATCAGCAAAACGTCTCCAGGGATAAGACAGATAAGGTAGATAACCGAGACGGTGAGGAGCATCTGGGTTATTTTTCTTTGATCTTCGTCGCGTTTGTTGTCCTTTGCTGCAGCTTTTTGTTGGAATTGTCTGCTCCGACGAAGGATAATGATGATCGCAATGTTGCTGAATAGGACTAACAGTACTGGGATATAGCGGAACACAATGGGAAGAAAGTATTCGTTATAGATTTTCAATGAATCAACATTGTTCAAGCTGAACTCTGTCTGAGAGATGTATACCCGCCCTCCAACTGTAGCGTGGGTATATTGCGGTGGAAGTCCAGCTAAGCAAGCAAGGACTACTATATAACAGCTAATAACAGCGACAACCATCCTTGTCTTTGTGATCAGGGATTTTACTTTCAGGGGAAACGCCACTGCCACCAGGCGTTCAAAAGAGATCACAACGACGAGTAAAGTAGACACCCGGCTGAACGACGTCTTGAGATAGAAGGCATAGCGAAAGGACTTAGCATTTATCTCATCCGCGAGAAGAGGGTCATACTCCTTAATGATGCATGTAGATTTCCTGATCATGTTTGTTGCTAGAAACAATATATCAGAGACAGCTAGACTGACTAGGACAATTGTGGTTGTGGAGTCGCGAAGCGTTTTCTGGAGCATGACTACCATGCTAAGGATGTTACCAGTGAGGCCAAACACGGTGAAGATCGGGAAAATGAAACACTGGAAAGCGAAAGTGATCTCGTCAGAGGTTTCCTTGGTCATGATGTTAGAAGGATTGCTCCATGGTAACGCACGTGCTCTGTTGACAACCGGTGGTATTGTAGAGTTGAAATGGTCTTCAGTAAAGTTTGAGTCAGACGTAACGTTGGTTAGCAGCAGAGAAGTGACGTTAGCCATGACAATAATAAAGTTATTCCTGAAAAAGAGGGACAGAATACATATATTGGTTTTAATTTTATTTGATATACAGTTAAATAGCGACCACTGAAAACGTTTTAACACGTGTTTTTGAGACGATTGTAGCATAATGTAACTTGTAAGTCAAAAGTGCAGTACAGGAAAGCTCACTTATATGTTTAACAAAGTCGTCGGGAACGTCTGATTTCTTTCGATACCGTATATCAAACGTCGTTGTATTATGTGTATTTTACTACTACAACTACATATATGTTAAAGGAAAATGGACAGCTTGGGTGAAGTCGGTCTTATATTGTAGATTTAGTCTTACAAACAACATGTGGCCAAACCCTACTGCCATCGGGTGTATATATAAGCGTAAAAATGGGGAATATAAATGTGTTTTGTTATATCCAATACATGTACTTCGTTTTATCCAATATTTCGTTATACCCAATGTTTCGTTATCAGCGAGCTATGACACTGTATTGCATATATAACGCTCTTGTAGGAGCGGTATTAGTCGACAATTTATCTTATAGACCTACTCTTTGTCTGCTTTTAAGTGTTAGTTGTAGACAGGGTTTAACCCTATCACTCTCAATGCAGCGTAATTTAAGCGCGTTTGCAAACAGTTTACTAAACTAGTGTCAAACAGTTTGGGTCCTGATCAGACGCCGCGTTACGCGGCATCTGACCAGGGTCCAAACGGTTTGGCTCTAGTTTTGAAATTTCTCAGTTTTACTGCCTTATTTTTTAACTTTGAAACGATATTGCTTGCAACAAAATTGAAGCAAAAGACAATGAAACGGTGAAGGGGTAAAAATCTCACGAAAGTTTTGGCAGTGAAAGGGTTAATGTATACATGTAGTTAACGCGCTGAACATTACGACTACAAAAGTTTTATTCGCGTGTTGACATCATTTGGGTGCTAAAAGTAAAATGGAGGTAAAGCAGAAAGCTTTTGAAAAGAGGTATGGTAAACTCTTAGTATCACGACAACTCGAAAAGGCGCTCATTTTCGGATTTGCCCTACGATTGTGGGACCTTGGTCCCGTTTCATAAAACTTCGAACATGTACGACAAAATATATCGTAAATTAAAACTTTAAAATACATTTATTTCTGATTTATTTCTTTATCTAATCCTGTCTTGTCCTTTCTCCATGCTTGTACGTGGCATCTTTTTTGGAATCGTCTAACTCTTTTCAATACGATTCCAAAGAGTTGTCACAAAACAGTATTAGATGGAGAAATAACTAAAACATGACCGAGACTTTTATAATCTAACTGACGATAACATTTGTCGAACGAAGTTTTATGAAATGTATCCCAGATCTCAATCTAACTATTTTGTAAAACAAAAACCAAAAAAACACCATTAATCAACACTTAAAAGAAAATGAAACCAATATGTAAAGAGCAAATAACAAAACTGAACATATATTACATGTATATAGTTCAATGATTCGCTCGGGTGTCAGAATACATACCGTATTCAATATTAACATATTCAACCTTATCAACGAGTATACTCATCATTAACAAACAGTGCACCGGGGTCCTGTAAGTAGTACACTTGTCCTATGAAAACAGTGTAGACTCAGATTAGGGAAACTCGTCAAATATCCATCTAGTCAGGATCTGCACTGCCAGAAACGGCAGGTAATGACGGCCTAAATATTCCAAAAATGGACTAGTCTAATTGGACACAAGAATTAAATGTTTCAGGGGTGTATACGTTAAACTATCCCATGATTTTCAAATCCTAATGAGGCGCCGGGTAAACTGTTTGCAAAGGTAATCACTGCAGAGCACCAGATAAGGGTAGTTTTTCAAAAACTAAAATCTTTATTTCTCAATTGAACCCTATGGTGTCACTACTCATTAGAATCGTCTCGAAGAGACGATTCTAATGAGTAGTAACATCATAGGATTTGGTGCTAAAATGAGTGAGAAAATGTTTGATTTGTTGAAATAACTACCTCTTATCTGGAGCCCTGCACTGTCACGTGTATATCCTAGAGCCTGTATAAATATGGTATAGTAATAATGATAATAATAGTAACAATGACAATAATTACATTTAGTGAGAAAAGACAAATAGCTACATTTAAAATAAACTATAAAAACCATCCAATCTGATGGGTTCCTTTCAGAAAATATCATCAAAGTTACACTCAATTTGGCTAAAGCTGAGTCGACGAGTAACTCGGCGTCTCACTGATGATATGGATCCAGACTGTTTGCAACTGTGATCACAAATTCGACAGCAGCATGCAACATGTTACGTGTAACACTTATCATACAGAATTGTCGTCTGTTTCAAATATATATCGTCTGCGAAAAAACTTCAAAATTAGTTTTATGGGTTTTTTAACTGAAGAAAAGTTGAACATGAGTGACAAACAGTTTGGATCCAGATCAGACGCCGCGTAACGCGGCGTCTGATCTGGGTCCAAACTGTTTGCACATGTTAGTAAGGTCGCGCCTTAGTACGATAAGGGTTAACATAAAAACAAATTAATCAAAATCAAAATTAAAATGCATTTTCTTCAGTAACGTATAGTTTCTTACCTGTTCTATATTACATGGAGTGGCACTACCCTGGTCAAAGTGAAGTACTTGTTGGTTCCTTCGGGCAGTGGCTACTTAATTAGAGAGCACGCACTTTTATACTATCGAAAATTTCGCAAATATCGCATGTATTTTGTTATATGAAATAATTAGCAATAACAACCATTAGAATATTGTGTTATGAAACTGGCATTAAATGCTCTTGCATTGTAAACTATCGACAGAGTTGTCACTTATTCGGGTAATTGGTAACAACGTACGTTTTACCCTTTCATGATCAAATTATTCGGGAGATATTTACCCCTTTTCCGATTTATTGTCGTCTGCTTCATTATTGTTGACACGTTTCAGAGTTAGATTTAAGGTTGTATGACTTAATAAATATCGATAAAAGTGTCAAACAGTTTGTGTCCTTATCAGACGCCGCGCTACGCGGCGTCTGATCAGGACCCAAACTGTTTGCAAACGCGCTTTAAGGCGTCATTGAGAGTGAAAGGGTTAAACCCCTTTCTACTGTCTTACCCCGGTTACATTTTGTTATTTGCAAACAGTTTAGATCCAGAGCAGTCGCCGCATAACGCGGCGGCTGATATGGATCCAAAATGTTTGCACTCATTACGATATTACTTTCTTTTTTTTATCTGAAGTTTGAATTTTAGAAATAAAAGCAGACGACACTTGTTGGAAGCAAATGACGTCATGACAGCAAGAGGGTTAATTACTGGCAGTCTTTGACAACCATCGTCATCATCAAAACGCTTGACCGTAATGCGTTATTTACCGGTTATGTGGTGTTGGTTTTAGCTCACACTGCTGACTCGTACAAAACACTGGGTCGTATAATTGGTGGCCATTTTACAGACCTGGTGGTCAATGTGTTTAGTCTAAATATCCTGCTATCATTGCGTCTGCTTCAAAATTGCAGTCTGTATATATTTCATTATTTTTTCCCAATCAACCTGGTGTCTGATAATGCTCCAAATTGTTTGTCACTCATATTAAAATGAAGAGACAGATTTGTCAAAAGGTTGTACTTTTCTACATTTGATTCTAACTTTGCGTTTCGTTGGCGTTTAAACGGGAACGAATATTAATATTCTCCGCTGTACGCTTTCGTGTCTATTCAACTGAAGTTGACTACATATATTACGTCAACAGTTTTGGTACTGATCGTGTTGGCTTCTAATCAAGATCCAAGCCAGTAGACGTCTGGTATAAAGTATGGTCCGGTACGTCCAAAGACATTGATTCAACGTTGTCCTGTTAACCCTTACACCGTCTCTCTATATAAATACGACTGTTACCCTTCTATACTTTTTTCTATACTAGGGATATTTGTCCCCATCTACGGAGGCCTGAATTCAAGGTAGAAGGAATTCCTAGGTGACTTTGTAAAGCAGGTATAGGCGCAACATTGAATACACATTGTATCAACGTTGGAACAACGTCGTGTTCCTATGGAATTCCATATACGGCAGCCAACTTCTTACTGTCAACTGCCAACTCTTTAATGCTTACTGCCAACTGCTTACTGCCAACTACTTATTGCCAACTGCTTACTACCAACTTCTCACCGCCAAATGCGTACTGTATGCATACTTAAACCGAAGCCCCGAACCAGGAACCGTGGCCCCTATGAACTATTACTGAAATAAAATTGTCGTTTCTTAGGTTATTTTTTCTTCTATTTTCCAAATTTATAAGTACTATATATCAATAATTGATGGAAATCCGCCACTATTCCAACACGTATTGATATACAGGTGTACTCGTAGCTCGAAATGGGGCGCCTAAAAAGCATTCAGGAGCGTCATTGTTTGACTCCTATCCAAACATTTGACAACAAATGCATGTGGTATTTTGTTTTCCTCGCTATGGAGTTCCATGTACAACAGCCAACTTCTTACTGTCAACTGCCAACTGCTTACTGTCTACTCTTAACTGCTTACTGCCAACTGCTTACTGCCAACTACTTACTGTACGTTCCATACATGTACGATACTTCATGTTTTACTTCCAATACGGCAGCTATTTGGTCAAATGTGAAGTTTTGTTGCCGCAGCGGGCAATATTTTACCAGAAGATCCTCCATTTTTAATCCCTATACATGAATTTTGAATAATTGACAGGAAGCAGTTGGCAGTAAGCAGCTAGCAGTTGGCTGTCGTATATGGAATTCCATATGTTCCTGCTGGGTAGATACACTCCTTATCAAGGGCAGTTTGCATTACTTTCAACCTGCTATAAGCGTTTAAACCTGTCATATATAAGAGTTAAATCGAAAGAAATGCCATCACATCAATGTTTATTAACCCATTACCCCATAACCTGTTTCTAGTTTTGAAGATATGTGACCACTTACAGCAGGTTGAAAGTAAGCAGAATGTGCCTTAAGGCACATTCTGCTATACTTTCAGCCTGCTTTAGGCTAATATCTGCTAGGATAAAGAAAATATTGCTTATGGTACATATTCTTGACTGTATAAATTGGAACTATTTTCTTCAGTGGAGGAATAGATGAAAAGCGTAAACAGACGTATTTATGGGATTAAACCTTCGGAAAATTGCATGTTAAAGTTGTATCAACGTTGTATCAACGTCGTATCAACGTTAGTTCAACATTGGACTATTTACGCAGTATCAACGTCGTATCAACGTTGATTCAACGTTAGTCTTCTAATACTAATATCACCAATGGTCAGAGGTTGGTTGAACAACGTTGCGACTCAAAATCAACGCTGAAACAATGTTGAAACGTTGTGTGCCTGCTGGGTGTATTTTGAGAATTACATGTATTCTAAGTGTTTAACCCTTTCCCTTATAGAAGCGACTTTTAGCACATTTATTTTATTCGTCCGCTGAAGAAAATAGTTCCAAATTATACCGTAATGAAAATGTGTCATATTTAATACTTTCCTTATTCTAGCAGTTAATAGCTTAAAGCAGACTGAAAGTAAAGCAGAATGCGCCTTAGGGCGCATTCTGCTTTACTTTCAACCTGCTTTAAGTAGTCACACATCTTCAATACTAGAAACATTGCTATCAGGTAAAGGGTTAAGATAGGTGATTGCTAAAAGGCAAGGTGACAATGAAACAGAAAGCCCATTTGCCACCTTGCTGTTTTACTATCACCCTGGTTTTAAGCTGTCACCTGACTTTTATACAATTAATTAGCAGTCTTTTTCAGAAAACGTAATAGAGAGGTTTTTTCTGTAATTGCCTCCCTTGCTTAAAAAAACATGAAAAATATTACCTCCCCTGCTATTGTTTTCTTGTCAAACTTTTTTCGACACAAATTTCCAGTAAAAGTAGTCTCCCTTTTCCTAGTTCGAGTTGTCTTTCTTCTGTTTTTGCACAAAACGCCATAACTATGGTCTGTTTAACCCATTACTCCATAAATACGCCTTTTTGTGCATCTAATTTATTCCTCCGCTGAAGAAAATAGTTCAAATTTAAACACTCATGAATATGCCCAGCAAGAGATATACTCTATATTCTAGTAGATAGTAGCTTAAAGCAGGTTATAAGTCAACCTGCTTAAAGTGCTCATCTGTCTTTGAAACTTAGGAATAGGCTTTGGGCAAATTGGTTAAAGGCGATATATTTACATTCGCCCAATTCAACTCCAATGAATAAATTGACGTTTAATTCGTATTTATAAACTCAATTTATCTTGTGGATACCTTGCGCAGAGGAGGCGGGGCTTATGAATCTGCTCTCCGAGAATCATTTTGTCGCGTTGCCTGAGTAACGCAGTTATGGCTGTTCCTTTCAGGGTCCGCATTATTCGTGTTAACAACCTCTAATACAGATTAATCAACCTCTAAAACTAATAAAATGTTCATTTAATATTAGAATCTACAGCAAATAATTATAATGTTAATATTAGAAATAAACTGATTTTTTTTCGGCTTGCCTGATTTATTGATTTGCCGGTCATTTTATGTCGTTTATTTCGCTTAAACACCCAAAAATCTTAAAAGCAAAACTACTTCAAACGGCTGCGTACCACAGGTTTTACTATATTCAAAATAATTTATGTATCACAGTTATGTTCAGTGATAAATTAAATTGGTGATGTGTGTTTTCCCCAATACACAAGTGTATACGTATTTATGCTAACCACCATAACCCAATTTATTTAGAGCCAAACTGTTTGTCACTGACTCAGATACAAAATTAGTCTTTTACAGTTTCCAATTTTTTTTATTTTCTACATTTTAATTTTCTACATAATTATGTAGTGTTTTTGTGTTTAGTTTCGTTTAACCCAATACCCTATTCATACGCCTTTATTCCTCCATGGAAGAAATGTATCCACTTCATACATTCATGAATGTGTACCGTAAGAAATATTTTATATGTCCTAGCGGATAGTCGCTTAAAGCAGGCTTAATGCGCATTCTGCTTTTCTTTCAACCTGCTTCAAGTGTTCACCCGTCTTCAAAACTAGAAGTTGTCCATCGGGTATTGAGTTAAAGATGAGTATATTCTAATTTATCAAAGTCAACAATTTCAAAGCAGACGAAACTACATGTGCTACAGGATATAGGTTCAATTTTAAATGTTACAGGGACGGAACCACGGTGGCATGCAGATGCTTGACAAAATGGGTCCGTTTAATATAACTTCGTACAACAAAAACGGTCGTAAGTCAAAACTTTAAAAAACATTTATTTCTGATTTCTCAATCTAATCCAGTCTTGTGACATCTCTTTGGAATCGTCTTTTCAAGACAATTCCAAAGGAATGCTACACGACAGGATTAGATGGAGAAATTAATAATAATTGAGACTTTTAAAATCTGACTTACGACAACATTTGGCGTACCAAGTTTTATGAAACGGGCCCCAAGGAGCGCGACAAAAAAACCTATTCAGCACAGACATATGAGTACACATGTACAACAAATGGACATTGAAGGTCCGGATATCGTACACCTGAGAATATTGAACCTTACAGTTTTACCTTTGGGTTTCACACTCATCAAATACCTTATAGCCATATAATATAGTTTGTCAAAATTTGATAAAACTAGATTTCACCCAGGGCAAAAAAAAACCAAATTCTTTTAAAGATTAAGTGCACAATAAGATTGCTAGCATGCTAACAAAAATTAACTATGATGTGACCCAGTTCCTGACCTAGGATGACCTGAATTCAAACTCCATCTATATTTCATCCAGAGCAAAACAAAAACATTTGGTGAAGATCAGATGAAAAGCAGTGTTTTTGTGAAACACAGATGCCCCCAGCCAGCATCATGTTCGGTAATGTAATGCTTATTCACAAAAGTAGGTCAAAAACAAGGTTGCATGGTTGAAAAACATTGGCATGGTTGAAAAGGTCTTAACACAAGAAAGATACAATGTACATGTGTGTACATACAAAGTATGGAAACTCTAGGCCTACTGGTTCAAATGTTATAGCCGTTTAAAGATTTTTACAAAAGTAGGTCAAAAGTCAAGGTCAGAAAGGTTTGTATGCTTGGAAAGGTATTAACCCATGGAAGACACATGCCAAGTATATAAGGCCCATGTGCAATAATGCAAGAGTTATAACCAAGGTTAAGATTTTTGGTTAAGGTTTGATTACATAGGTCAAAGGTCAAGGTCACATGATCAAAACATTGGTATGTTTGGAAAGGCATTGACACAAGAAATATACATACTAAATGTGAAATCCCAATGCCTACTGGTTCAAATGTTATAGCCATTTAAAGATTTTTACAAAAGTAGGTCAAAGGTCAAGGTCACAAGGTAAAACAATGTTTGTATGCTTGGAAAGGTCTTGACACAGGGAAGACACATACCAAGTATAAAAGGCCCATAAGCAATAATGCAAGAGTAATAGCCAAGGTTAAGGTTTATAACACAGAGAGACGGACAGATGGACAAGGAGAGGGTGTTGTGGGGTTAGATGCTATATAAACCCTAACCCTAAAACTAACCCCACAAACGCCTTTTTTAACCCCACAATACTCTCTTTCAACCCCACAATCACTAACTGGCCAGGTTAATGACCCAAACTGCCAGGTTAATGACCCCATAATGTGCCTCCTGGATGTGCGGACGAACAAACAGACAAGGCAAAAACTGTATGCCCCCAAATCACAGATTCTTGGGGCATAAAAAGCATTTGCTATATCCTCACAGACTGTTGCTTAAAGCATACTGAAAAGTAAAACAGAATGCTCATTAAGGAGCATTCTGGTTTACTTTCAGCCTGCTTTAACCCTTTGAACCCTAGTCCCGCATCTAGGCGTCCTTTTCAAACAGTGTACATGTGAATAGTTCACTTGTTCTATGCAAATAGTGAAGACCCAGATCAGAGGGCTCCGAAAGGAGCCCTCTGATCAGGGTCTTCACTGTTTGTCACAATGCAAAACATTCACAAAAACAACCCTTAAAAGTCAGAAATGGACTAGACTAAAATGGAAACTGGAATTGTCCATTTAAAGTTTCAGGGAGGAAAGAGTTAAACACTGAAACCAAGTTGTGGCAGAAAGAGTTTAAGTATAGCAGAACTCTCCCATTGTATTTAAAGACCTCAGAAATAGCTTCTATATGGTGGGATTGGGGTTTCGAAGGTGAGGCTAGGTTACAATGGATTTTAAATAGAATTGAATAAGACTGAGCTGCAGCTGTGTACTTTTATTTCAACTTGCATCTACTTGCAGCTCCTGGCTACAATTAACTATTCCATAAAAATGCATTTTAAAAACACAAAACAAGAAATAAAATGTTGGTGCCGCTAACAATCACAAACAATCAATATTAAGAGGCAACAGTTATACAGATTTTAAAACAGAACATGTATTACTGAGAGCAGTACAGCAAACCTTTCTAACCCTTTCAGGGTATTTTACATGGTCACAGACCCTTTCAACACTGATAACTAGTTTTGAAAACCTTACTTAACGTTGGGCCTGATCAGGGTCCAAACTGTTTGGCAATCAGATCCTCTGATCCAATTGTGCATTATACCATCGTGTAGGTCAGGAATTGCCCTTTCTAGCGATATATCACACATGCATAATACACTCATTACATGTTGTATATCAAAGTTATTGATGAAGTTGCATTAATTATGAAACACCCCTCGTAACCTAGTAGGTTGTAGCTTAACCCAATACCCCATAGCCTGTTTCTAGTTTTGAAGACAAGTGACCACTTAAAGTAGGTTGAAAGTAAAGCAGAATGCGGAATGCGCCTTAAGGCGCATTCTTCTTTTACTTTCAGCCTACTTTAAGCTACCATCTGCTAGAATATGCAAAATATTTCTTATAATACATATTCATGACTGTATAAAGTGAAACTATTTCATTCATTGGAGGAATAAATAAAAGTGGTAAATAGGCATATTTATGGGGTAACGGGTTAAAGCAGGTTGAAGGAATATTCTGCTTTACTTTCAACCTGCTTTTAATAAATCTCTATCTTCAAAACTAGAAACAGACTATGAGGTAACGGGTTAAATGGGGGTATGTGATAAGTGCCTTATAAATGTTCTGATTAATACACCAAACTGAAGATTCACCGATACTGTTAAAATATAGATAATACATGTAGTTAGTTTAAAGTTGGATAACAACGAAAAGCTTGTAAAGCAGCTTGTTACTTTTACTACTGTATCACATTAACTCATTGAGCCCTAGTGACGCATATATGCGTCTTTTACCGAATATGTACCTGTGACGAGTACGCTTGTCCTATGCAAACAGTAAAGTCCCTGATCAGAGGGCTCCTGCAGGAGCCCTCTGATCAGGGACTTCACTGTTTGTCAGTTTGCAATTTATTACAAAAGAACAACCCTAAATAGTCTAAAATGGACCAGCCTTTATTGCAAACTGGAATTTTCCATTAGAAGTTCCAGGGGATAATGAGTTAAGCAGTGACCTGTGGCAATACAGATCCATGTTACTTCTACTAATGACTGCTTTCAACAGGTAAGAGTAATAATATCACAATTGTGTCATTCAATTTCTTGCTAATTAATATACAGTAAAACCTCTATATTACAACCAAAATATTGTATAAAAAAATATGTGTTTAAGATAGGTGACTGCTTAAAACTAGATGACAGTAAAACAAAAATCTCATTCTGGAGCTTCTGTTTTACTATTACCTTGCTATAAGCTGTCACCTGACTTAAATTCTACAGTCAAGTAGCCTTTGTTTTAGTGGTCTTAACAAAGAGGTTTTACTGTATATCAAAAATACTGGCTAACAGTCTAGACTCAAGATAATACAGTTTATTGCTATGCAGTAAACAGTTTTATGATAACAAAATATCAATTACAGCACATATGAGACATATAAATTTAACCCATTACTCCATAAATATACCTTTTCATGCCTCTAATTATTTCCTCCACAGCATGAAAACAATACTCAAGCTTGCCTTAACTACAAGGCCTTAGAATCTTTTTCTCTCACTTTACCCAATCAATGTCTCAAACATATCATCAACTGAGCCATTTATCAATGTCTGGTTCATTTACTGGTGCTTTTCAGAGTTACTAGCAAACAATCTAGACCAAGATAATGCTATGTGCAAATTTAAACTTGATATGCATGTACATACAGAGTGAAAAACTGAATAGAGCAAACATTGGTGGTCTTAAAGACAGGTGACAGCTTAAACATGATAAAGTAAATTAATATCATTTAATTATTCCTCCACTGAAGAAAACAGTTTTAACTTATACAGTCATGAATAATTACATGTATTAGCAAAAATAAAACAAGAGGCCCAGAGGGCCACATTTCGCTCACCTGAGGACATTGTACCATAGAAGCTGACTGGGCAAGACAACATTTTGATATAGCTATGAGCCATGTATCAAAATTTGATCTCGGTAGAGGACTACAATGCAAAGCTACATGTCAGATATTAATGATCTGGGCCTTACAGTTTAAGAGAAGAAGAATTTTAAAGGTTTTCCTATATAAGACTATGTAAAACTGATAAGTCCCGGGGCGGGCCAAATTTAATCCAGGGGTCATAATTTGAACAATCTTGCTAGAGGACCATAAGGCAAAGCTACATGTCAAATATAAATGATCTGGGCCTTACAGATTCAGAGAAGAAGATTTTTAAAGGTTTTTCTATGAAAAACTAATAAGCCCGAGGACGGGGCCATTATTGGCCCGGGGTCATAATTTGAAAAATCTTGGTAGAGGACCAAAAGGCAAAGCTATATGTCAAATATTAAAGATCTGGGCCTTACAGTTTCAGAGAAGAAGATTTTTAAAGGTTTTCCTACACAAGTCAATATAAAACTGATAAGCCCCTGGACGGGGCCAATTTTGACCCGGGGTCATAATTTGAACAATCTTGCTAGAGGACTATATGGCAAAGCTACATGTCAAATATAAATGATCTGGGCCTTACAGTTTCAGAGAAGAAGATTTTTAAAGGTTTTCCAAGGAAAAACTGATAAGCCCGAGGGCGGGGCCAATGAACAATCTTGGTAGAAGATCATAAGGTAATGATACATACCAAATATCAAAGGTCTTGGTCTAGCGGTTTCTGAGAAGAAGATTTTTTAAGATTTTCTTATGCATTAAAGTTACCCATACGGTCATGTTAGAGAATCTGGTCCCACGGCAAGGGGAATACCTCTAGCCAAAAACTTTGAACAAGATTTCGTTCCCCCTTGTCACTGATGCTTCTGACAAAGTTTAGTTGAAATCAGGTCAGTGGTTTCTGAGGAGATGTTGTTTGAAAATGTGGACGGACGCAAGACACCGGACAACGGACAAATTGCGGTCACAATAGCTCATCCTGAGCCTGTGGCTCAGGTGAGCTAAAAAACTACATTTATATTCTAGCGGTTGGTAGCTTAAAAGAGGTTGTTATTAAAGTAGAATGTGCATTAATTCACAAGTATGCTTTACTTTCAACCTGCTTTAAGTGATCACCTATCATCAAAACTAAACGAGGCTTTGGAGTAAAGGGTTTGTTTTCAATACTTCCTTTATCTGGAACCTTGTATAAATGGACTAAATTAGTGCAAAGACCAAGGCACCATGTAACATTTTCTCTCATAGATTATGTCCTTATATAAATGTCTTACAATGCTTCTACTATGTTCTGATAAATAGCAGAAAGGAACTTTTCCTACTGCCTGACAGCTGATTGCCATTTCCCCATAAATATCCCTTTTTCCCTTTTATTTGTTCCAAGAAAATAGCTCCATCCTTAATCATGAATAGGTCCAATTAGAATTTGCTTCTGATATCCTAGCACATGATAGTTTAAAAGCAGGCTGGAAATAAAGCATATTCTGCTTTAATTTCAAACTGCTTTAAGTGATCACCTGTCTTCAAAACTAGAAACAGGTTATGAGGTAAAGAGTTAGACCATTATCCCATAGCTTGTTTCTGGTTTTGAAAACCACTTAAAACAGGTAGAGAGTAAATCAGGCGGTGCTTTAATTGGCCACCTATCTTCAATACTACAAGCAAGATATGAAGGAATGGGTTCACTTATGTTTTTTATTAATCAAGAAGCATTCAGTCATTTTACTGCATCCAAATATATATCAAACATAAAACTCTGCATACTATGAATATCTACCATTTTAACTATTACACTGGCTGATAACATAAAGAAAATGTTCAAAGAATGTGAGTCTCTTGCCAGAAGAATATAAGGAAACAGTGCAGATCCTGATCAGATGAATCTGGGTCTACACTGTTTTCAATTACTCTTAACAGTAAGGAGACATGTTAAAACTATTTCCTTCATATCTCTTTGGGGCGACTTTTATGACTTGTCACAACACAGGGTTTGGTTCGGATAGATCCACTTTATACAGTCATGAATATGAACCATAAGAAATATGTTTTATATCCCAACAGATGGTAGCTTAAAACAGGTTGAAAGTAAAGCAGAATGCACCTTAAGGTGCATTCTGCTTAATTGTCAACCTGCTTTAAGTGATCACCTGTCTTCAAAACAAGAAACAGGGTAACATATTGATATGAGGGCTGTTCAAAAAGTAACGATACTTGATCATTAACTTCAGTATAATAAGTGCAAAATGAATAAGTGATAAATCATTTTTAAATAGCAATTATTTGCCTACATGATCGTTTAATGCATGATAGTATCACATAACTTGATAAGTTAAAACATGAACCTAAATTATCCCTACTCGATCAAGTATCATTATATTTTAACACCCTCGTTCTCTACAACGACACCCAACAGGAGACAAAAAATGTGTGCGTTGTTCGAAGGGAGTCATTATAGGGAGGGAAATTTGCAAACAGCTTGAATCCAGATCAGACGCTGCGTCACGCGGATTTGATCAGGATTCAAGCTGTTTGTCACCCTTCATTAAGTTTTTTTCTGTCAAAATGTCTTTTATGTAACTTCGAGAAAAACAGAAGACAATTTTAAGCAGACGACATTGCAGTCGTGAATAGGTTGGACAGAATAGTTATGTAAACCACTAACCCCATAAATACACCTTTTTACGCCTTTAATTTATTTTTCCACTGAAGAAAATAGTTCCCTTTTATACAGTCATGAATATGTAGCATAAGAAATATGTTCTATATTTTAGCAGATGGTGGCTTAAAGCAGGCTGTAAGTAAAGCAGAATGTGCCTTAAGGCACATTCTGCTTTACTTTCAACCTGCTTTAAGTGGTCATACTTCTTCAAAACTAGATACAGGCTATGGGGTAATGGGTTAAGGGAACTGCGACAAGGGTCATTGTTCCGAGGGAGCCGTTGTGTTGAGGGCCATTGTAGGGAGGGAGCACTGTATGTCTTATAACTTAAACTTAATGATCCCTACTCAATCAAGTATCATTATATTTTAACGACCCTCATATATCTAATCACTTAAATCCTGCACATCTTTTTTCATCACCCTCACCATACTCCCCCCAACACTATCACACATGCTAAAGTCTTCACTCCTATCACTCCTGGAGAAATGAGAAACATCTTGGAAGCTATCATAACCATCCTCTCTTGTCTTGTTTCCAGGCTCTCTCTGCGGGCTACCAGCAACGTTGTTTAGCAGTGACGACATCTTAGCTACAGCTTCATCGATGTTCTGTTCGTCAAGCTCAACTTGCGTATCATCTGCTTGATCTCTGAAATAAATAGTGCAAAACACGTCAAGGCTGCCATTTCTCCGGATTTTTCCTAAATCTTCGGATTCTTTTCTAGAACATTGTAGCTAGCTTAAAGCAGGCTGAAAGTAAAGCAGAATGCACCAGAAGGCGCATTCTGCTTTTCTTCCTGCCTGCTTTAAGTAGTCACGTGTCAACATAACTAGAAACAGACTATGGGGTAAAGCTACGATTCATAAATTCGCATTTGAAAAATGCAAATTTGGAAATCTTAGGATTTTCCATGTCAACTTATGGCAGCCCTGCAGCATGAGCACACAGCTGCTGGAGTTTACACAGTGGATTAATCTATTACTCCATTGATACACATTTTAACATCTTTAATTTATGACTCCACTGAAGAAAATAAGTCCAATCTATACAGTTATGAATATGTATTATAAAATACAATTTTTCTATATTCTAGCAGATGGTAACTTAAAGCAGACTGAAAGTAAAGCAGAATGCACATTTAGGTGCATTCTGCTTTACTTTCAACCTGCTTTAGGTGGTCACCTATCTTCAAAACTTGAAAAAGACTACACCGTGAAGGGTCATCTCATTCACTCCTGAAACTTTAAATGTAAACTTCAACTTTACAGTAAAATCTAGTTCAGTTTTGACTATTTGGGGTTGGTTTTTACAATTTATTGCAAAATGTATTTGAGGTTGTTTTTTACATTTTAATGCAAAAAGATAAACAGTGCGGACCCTGATAAAATGGTCCCTTTAAGAGCCCTCTGATCAGGGTCTAAACTATTTGCATAGAACAAGACTTAGAGTACTCTTCACAGGTACACTGCTTGTCAATGAAGAGTATACATCTTGCTCTAAAATTAAGTCGTCCCTAGTTTTTTAAACTTGAGTATTAAATATTATATATCAATTACAAGTAAGTAATTTGCTTTGAAAGATAATTTATGGAGAAAAGCGTTACCCTTATCAGAATATGTATTGCTCTACAGTGATTCTTTCCCATTTTACATATCTAAGATTCAAACCATATGTCCTTCGCAAACGGTTTGGAGCCTGATCAGACACCTGGTTAACCAGTGTCTGATCAGGCTCCAAATTGTTAGTTACACGGATTAAAATAAAACATCAAGATTTGCAAAATTATTCTAAATTTCTCCATTTTACAGCATTGCGTTTTGCTTCAGGTAACCCATTACCCCATAGAAGTGTGTTTTTACGCCTTTAATTTATTCTTCAATCAAAGAAAATAGTTCCCCTTTATTCAGTTATGAAAGTACCGTAAGAAATATATTCTTTATCCTAGCAGATGGTAGCTTAAAGCAGGCTAGAAGCAGAGCAGAGTGTGCTCTCAAGGCACATTCTGCTTTACTTTCAATCTGCTTTAAGTGGTCATCTATCTTCAAAAGTAGAAACAGGGTAATGAGTTAACTCATTATCCCCTGAAACTTCAAATGGACAATTCCAGTTTGCAATAAAGGCTGGTCCATTTTATACTATTTAGGGTTGTTTTTTTGTAATAGATTGTAAAATGACAAACAGTGAAGTCCCAGATCAGAGGGCTCCTGCAGGAGCCCTCTGATCAGGGACTTCGCTGTTTGCATAGGACAAGTGTACTCTTCACAGATACACATTTGGTAAAGGATGCATATATGCGTCATTCCGCTCAATGAGTTAAATGGGAAAAAACAACATCTTCTCCGCTGTGACTAACCTTCCATCATCATGGTCAGCTTCATCATCACTGAAAGTATCATCATTTCCTGCACCTTTCACATCTCTTTCAACCTGATCATCTTCAGCATCATCATTGTCATCATCAGCATCACTTTCTTCATCACCACTTCTATGCACAGGGCTGTTGGCCACCTCCTCAAACATATCCTTCTCCTGATACCCAACTTCTGCATCTCTTTGTGCTTTATCACTTGTTTTAACACTGTCTCTCATACTGGGTATGGAATACTTGTTCTTCTCCACTGACTTTGGCTCTTCATCTTCCGCGTCCTCCGCCTCTTTATGCTTATCTCTTGACATGTCTTCATTGTCACTTTCATCACTATCAAATTCTTTCCTGTTTTCCCTGTCAGTTTTAGGTTCAGCATCAGCTGTAGCTTGGTCTTCCAGACCGTACCCACTCTCCTTACCATAACCACTTCTAGCAGCTTGCGACATACTCTGGATGGGAACAGCTGGGTCTTTCCTCGCATCAGCCCTATCGTCTTCACTTTCAGTGTCACTTTTATCATCAAGTTTCACATACTTTGGACTATCTTCCTCTTTGCTTTCTTTCTTCTCACTCTCCCTCCGTTTATCTTGGCTCTCTTGTACTGGTTTAACTTCATTAGCTGTGGGGTTAATGTCCTCCAAGGCTAGGACAAAGTTGTCAGCACCAATTCCATTCTGTGAAACATTGGATCTGTACCTACAAGGGAGAATGACAGCAACAACATTTAACAAATGACAACATAACTATGCCTTTTTGCACTTCAATTCATTCCTCTACTGAAGTAAGTACAGTAAAACTCCTCTATTACAGACACTAAATTGTGTTAATTATTATAGGTGTTTACGACAGATGACTGCTTAGAGCAAGGTGATAGTAGAACAGAAAGCTCCTATAGGAGCTTTCTGTTTTACTTTCACCTTGCTTTAGTTTAAACAATATCTTATTCAGCAGAAAAGGATTGGACAACAGGCAAAGCCAATGTGAGTCCTCTCCTTGCTTTAAGCTGTCACTTGTCTTTAATACAATCAATAAGTCTTCTTTTTAGTGGTCGTAATAGAGAGGTTTTACTGTAGTTCCACTTTATGTAGTCATAAATATGTACCGTACAAAATTATGGCAGTGTAGACCCAGATCTGAACAAGAACGGTGTCGCAGTAAGTGACAAATGCCCCCCCCCCCCAGGTGTTTTGTCACTCAAAACATACAATCATACAACAGGTATGGTACTTCTTGCTGTTGTTGTGATAAAAATGTACAAAGAAACAGGCCTTTTCTAGATCTAAATTTTAAACCAGAGGTATGGCCAATGTTGAATTAACTCTATTTGACCTCTACATGACCTTGACCTTTGTCTGACATGACCCAACTGCACTGAGCTAAAGGGCTTCTTTGGTTGATTACATAAGCAAAATATAAAGTCTCAGAAAAGAAAAGTACTTTTATTCCATTTTTATTTAAAACACGATAAGGGTTAGTTTTTAGACTGTGTCAGTTTTCACATGGGGGAGAGTTCTCACTAAAATAAATCAGATCCTGCGTATTTCTTCTGTCATGTGTACACAAAAGTAAATATTTACAGTCGAACTTCAATATCTCAAAGTCGGCTAAGCCACGTTTTAACTTTGAAATATGGGTATGTTCGACTTAACCAAGCACGAAATAATGCAGTTCATATGTTGAACTATCCGATAGCTTGAGTTAAAAGAGTTCGAGATATCGAAGTTTGACTGAACATGTTTAATTCTAACTTTTCCATTTAGTTCATCTGTTTCTAGTCATGATACAGTGCTCCCTCCCTACAATGGTCCTCCTAACAACGACCCCCTCCTTACAACGACGTTTGCTGCAGTCCCCTAAACAGGACAATTGTGTCTAACGCGTTTACTGCTGCAATATCGTCTGCTTAAAATTGTCGTCTGCTGTTTTTCTCAAAGTTACATAATGGACATTTTGACAGAAAAAAACCCTTAATGACGAGTGACAAACAGCTTGAATCAAGATCAGACGCCGCTTAACGCTGCGTATGATCTGGATTCAAGCGGTTAAAAATGTAAGCCAATTTTCCTCCCTATAACGACTCCCTCCGAACAACAACATTATTTGTGTCTCCCATTGGGTGTTGTTGTAGAGAGGGAGTGTTGTATATGCATTCGAAGCTGTGTAATGGATTTGTGTTTGTGGAATTTCCACAGCAATTAATTTTAGAACAGAGCACATGTACATACAATATATGAAAGACTATCGGAACCCCTCACATATTTCCGTTATATAGAAGTCTTCGAAATTAGCCGAATCAATCGCACTCACAAACTTGAATGCAGAAGACGCTATTCTTTCCCAACAAATGAGTTAACGCTTTCATCCCTAGATATCTCATGTGGGTATTTATATTCCATTTGGACCCTTCTAGTACAGGAAGTTTGAACCAGTCTACTGTTGCATTTTTGGTATGACAACAAAATCCAATGAAAATGTCAAACAGTGCAGACCCTGATCAGAGGGCTCCTATAGCAGCCCTTTAGACAATTATTTTGCTTGCAAACAGTTTGAAGCCAGATCAGATGCTGGTTAATCCCAGCATTTGATCAGACTCCAAACTGTTTGCTACTCGGATTAAAATGAGCATTCAAAATTGATTAAAAAGTCGCCATTAGTATTTTTTACATTTTACTGCGATGTGTCTGCATTTCGTTTGCCTTTAAACACGAGATTATAACATCCCCATTGCTAAAATAGCTAGGACAAGTCAAACCTTTCTATGGCCACATGGGTAGACTGGCTGATGTCGCAGTCTAGCAGTGATTGTATGATCATGATCACCGCCATGGTTGTCTCTGCATCATAACAGATCAGGTTAACCTCCTTCAAGCTTCTGGTCTGAGTCGGACTGGAAGTCACAAGGAGTACAGCATCATAGAAAGCCTGAACACAGACATCCAGGGGGAATCCATAGGTTCCTGTGTAGAAATAAATATATTATGTAATACACATACAGTCAAAACTTGATAATTTGAAATCGCTTCAGTCTAACATACTCTTATTTCAAAGTTAAAACGTGGCTTAGCCACGTTTTAACTTTGATATAATAGTATGTTCGACTTAAGCAAACTCCAGTTATCAAAATTTAGCTAAAGAATTACGGGTAGGTACATGATGTATGAACTGAGTTGGAATTGTCACGTCTCAACTGTATGTTCAATAGCTATAGTCAAACTTGTATTAACTCTTTGCCCCATACACCTATTTCTAGCAGGGCTCAAGATAATAAGGAAGTAAATTAAACAAATCCATTATTTTCTCACTTATTTCAGCACCAAATCCTATCACATTACTACTCATGCAGAAATAAAGATTTTAGTTTCTGAAATACTCCCCTTACCTGGAGCCCTGTTCTAGTAATGAAGATAGGTAACAAAACAATTCAAAGCAAGACAAGTATACTTTCCACTTAACCAGTTACTCTAAAGGTATGCCTTCTTAAGACTTTAATTTTTTCCTCCATTGAAGAAAATAGTTCCACTTATACAGTTGTGAATATGCAATATAAAAAAAATTCTATATCCTAACAGATGGTAGCTGAAAGCAGGCTGAAAGTAAAGCAGAATGCCCCTCAATGTGTATTCTGGGTAACTTTGAACCTGCTTTAAGTCCTCATCAGTCATCAGTGTTCAAAACTAGAAACAGGCTATAAGCTAAATGGTTAAAGTTGTCGTTTAACACAAACTTTAACTTAAAAAATATCTGTTAACAAAGAAATAATAGTGCCAAACAGTCATATTAATTTCAGCCTAATTTAAAGTACCATTTTCTAGGATATAAGAAATACTTCTTATGTTGCATAATAACGCATCACTGTATTAATTGAAATTATTTTTTACAGTGGAGGAATTAATAAAAGAGATATCTGTGCCTCTTCACTGAACAGGGGCTAATGGTAAATACAGTTTTGACTCTTTACTATTACAGTGGTGAAGTCGTTATTCTTTCCTGTTTAAGTGCAAACGAAACACAAACGCAATGCACTAAAACGGAGTAAATGTCAATTTTTTGATAATTCTGACTATTAATTTAAAATTTGAGTTGCGAACAGTTTGGAGCCTGATCAGACCCCGGGTTACCAAGCTTCTGATCTGGCTCTAAAATGTTTGCATCAGAAATAATCGTATTAGCATAAATGCATTTATTGGAAAAAAAATAACGTTTTCTCTACTGTACCTTCATGGAATTCAAGTTACCTGCACTGATAAGTGGCATGGCTATGGAGCGGAGTTGTAGCTTCAGGTCGGCGTACTGCAGACAGTTGATGTAGGTACACACCAGGGAATGGGTGACCTCCTCACTGCGACGCTCCTTCCATTGAGGTCCTACTGTGTGCAAGATGAACTGAACTTTGGGATTCAGGTATCCTGTAATAAGTAATAAGGTAATAACTGATTTAACCCATTACCCCAAAGCTTGTTTCTAATATCTAAGATAGGTGACCACTTAACCCTTTACCCATATATGATTATCTAGTTTGAACACACAACTTCTAACTAGAATCTGCACTATTGACAGTACTAGTTAATCTTGGATCACTACTCCTCTAACCCATTACCCCATAGCTTGTTTCTAGATATGAAGAGAGGTGACTACATAAAGCAGGTTGAAAGTAAAGCAGAATGCGCCTTAAGGTACATTCTGCTTTACTTTCAGCCTGCTTTAAGCTACCATCTTCTAGTATAGAGATAATATTTATTATGGTACATGTTCATGTCTGTATAAATTGGAACTATTTTCTTCAGCGGAGGAATAAATTAAATGCGCTACAAGGCGCTCCTATCTGGGAAAGGGTTAAAGCAGGTTGAAAGTAAAGCAGAAGGCACCTTAAGGTGCCTACTGCTTTACTTTCAGCCTGCTTTAGCTACCATCTGCTAGAATATAGAAAATATTTCTTTTCGTATTATGTTTATGACTGTATAAAGTGGAACTTATTTTCTTCAATGGAGGAATAAATTAAAGGTGTATTTATGGGGAAATGGGTTACACTTTTCTTTTACATGGGTTATGAAACAAGAGGGGCATGCGGCCCTAAATCACTCACCTGGTACCCATGATTCAGGTCATGTAAATGGACAAGTATTATGATTATAGGTTTTCACATATTCACCCCACCCGCTGGTCGCAATGTTGTTTGAGCTAGTAAGATTATTGGAAGAAAACTGGCAAAGGGTCACCAATGAATCATTATTTGTGTAAAATCATTCTTAAATAAGAGAGAAATGTTTTGGGGAAATTTTCTATACAGAAATATAAGTTAAATAAGGAAAACATGCCCCACCCACTGGCGGCCATGTTTTTTAAATAACAAAAAGATTTTAGGAAAACTGGTAGAGGGTCATCAATTGACCATTTGTGTAAAATTATTTATAATTTGGACCAGTAGTTTCAGAGGAGAAGATTTTTAAAGTTTTTCCTATACAGTTACATAAGGAAAACTTGCCCCACCCACTGGCGGCAATGTTTTTTTAGATATCAAAATAATTTAAAGAAATCTGGTAGAGGGTGTTCTATGGATCATTTGCATAAAATTACTTTCAAATCGGACCAGTAGTTTTTGACAAGAAGATATTAAAGTTTTTGCTTTATAGCCATTTAAGGACAACCTGCTTTAACCCTTTCCCAGATAGGAGCGCCTTGTAGCGCATTTAATTTATTCCTCCGCTGAAGAAAATAGTTCCAAATAAAATTATTTATAATTTGGACCAGTAGTTTCAGAGGAGAAGATTTTTAAAGTTTTTCCTATACAGTTACATAAGGAAAACTTGCCCCACCCACTGGCGGCAATGTTTTTTTAGATATCAAAATAATTTAAAGAAATCTGGTAGAGGGTGTTCTATGGATCATTTGCATAAAATTAATTTCAAATCGGACCAGTAGTTTTTGACAAGAAGATATTAAAGTTTTTGCTTTATAGCCATTTAAGGACAATTTGCCCCCCCCCCCCCCCCCCCCCCCCCCTTGCGGCCATGTTTTTTAAGACAGGAAAATTATTTTAAAAATCTGATAGTGGGTCACCAATTGCACATTAGGGTAAAATTATTTTCAATTCAAACTTGTAGTTTTTGACAAGAAGATTTTTAAAGCTTTTTCAATTGGTTGCCATGGCAACCACAATTACAATCGGATGACCTATATCTGAAGAAATTTGAGAGAGTACCTTACAAGGAACACTCCTATGAAGTTTTGATAAAATTGGCTCAGTGGTTTCCAAGAAGATGATCTTTGAAGAAATAGTTTGACGACGGTCGGATGGACGACGGACTCAGGGCGATCACAAAAGCTCACCTTGGCACATCGTGCCAGGTGAGCTAACAATCTGTTTAAACTGATACAAACCATTCTGGATAGATCAAATTATAAGTATCAGTCATGAGTCCCCCCCCCCCCCCCTCCCTCCCCCATAAGAAGGGAGCCCTCACTGTTGTTGTGTTGGTAGATAGGAACCACCTCTTTTGCACAGGCAGACAGAAGCCCCCCAAGTCAAATTGTGTGATTTATTATATATTGAAGCTGGAGATAAATCACCCTTGAATATCTAAAATGGAATCTTCCATCATGCAGGCAGGGAGAGTTTATTACAATATCCAGGCATAAATGGGACAATTAGAGGAAAGAATTGTTCACATGATGTTTCAGGGGGAAATGAGAACCTATTACCCCATAAATACTCCTTTTCACGCCTCTAATTTATTCCTCCACTGTAGAAAAAATCCAGCTTTATATAGTCATTAATATGTATCATAAGAAATATTTTTTATATTCTAGTAGCTGATATCTTAAAGCAGGCTGAAAGTAAAGCAGAATGTGCCTTAAGGCACATTCTGCTTTACTTTCAACCTGCTTTAAGCAGTTGCATATCTTCCAAACAGAAGAAAAGGAATACAAAAGGGCCTAAGAAGCTTCATGCTTATGCAATGCAGTGTTGCATCCAGCCTCTACTACTACGTGAACGACGTGAACAAACTAGAAATGGACAATGGGGTAATGGGTTAAATGTTAATACTTACCTCCTGCAGCCGTATGGATGACCTGTGTGACCTTCAGCCTGCCATTTTTGTGGACATAGGCGTGGCAATCTTGCTGCAGCCTCTGTCCCACAGCTTTAACGAGTGCCCTTGACACTCCATACTGGTTGCCTAGATCTTGACTGGTAGCATTCACCAGACAGTCCGTCTCCTGCTTCGTTATGTCGTCTTTAGAGATACACACTTTTAAGCCGTTAGATGCATCAAAGACATACGTCAGTGGTGCATTGCCAAAGTCAGTTGCAGCAACATCAATACCTTTCGTGACTTTTCCAAACATTTGCCTGAAATACAGTAGAACCTCTCTATTAGGACCACTAAATTGTGTCAAATATTGGTCGTTTAATACAGGAGACTGCTTAAAGCAATGTGAAAGTGAAACAGAAAGCTCCTACAGTAGCTTTCTGTTTTACTTTCACATTGCTTTAAGCTGTCACCTGTCTTTTATACAGACAGTTAGCCTTCTTTTTAGTGGTCGTAATAGAGAGGTTTTACTGTATATGCATTTCTTGTTTGTTTTGTTTAACTCTCTGCAAGTAATGGGTAAAAAACAAGACTACTTTTTTATATATTATTCGGATCCAGATGAGATGCTAAGTATTTCAGTGTCTGATAAGGAACCAAGCTGTTTGGCAGACTCTATTTTTTAAGAAACTTTATCCAAACATATACAGAGGCATTTCAAACGAGAAGCAATGACTGTTGCGTTCAAAGAGCTTATTAATCTAGACTTTCAACTGAAAATAACCATTTAATGTTCGATTTCCATTGAATATATATACAATTTTATAGAGGCTATTTTATATTACATGTAATAAACCATATAAAATAAATCACCAATGAAGTAATCATGTTTTTTGTGTTTAAAGTACAGTAAATAATGAATCAGGAAATAGAAGACCTATTGGTATGGTTGATTTTGACAGGATAACAGTAAGGCAGAAAGCTACTATAGGTGTTTTCTGCGATTGACGGACATGAGCCCCCCCAGACACGAGCCCCCCGGCTGATTTTGCACGGGCGGACACGAGCCCCCCGCCTGTTTTGCGCGGGCGGACATAAGCCCCCCTGGTCGGACAGATAATTAACTAATGTTTTGTTAATATTTTAAGCAAACAATGAAGTTTTTCTTTGGCTATAAATATTGCTTTGCTTGTTAGTAATAATTCGCTATTTATTAATTGTTTCATTTTAATCATGATACCTTGGAGGAAAAGATAATGATACTAGATGTAATCATTATATTGTCAACTTGATTACACAATAGTGACAAAACAGGATAATCGTTGCCTATTAGCGAATCAAACTGTCGGTAATACTTTGATGATACCTGGAATGAAACTTGTAAGTTTGATAGATTAATTGAATCCATTGTCCTTATAATCGTAAGTTAAAGGTGTTGTTTGTGTCTCATAATTCTCAAACATTTGGGGTTAAAAGCATATATTATTAAAGTGAATTAATGACAAAAGAACACTTAAGAACACGTTTTGAAGTTTTAAATCTACACATAAAAACATGTATTTTATCATTGGGTGGATCGGGGGCTCATGTCCGCGCGCGCAAAACAGGCGGGAGGCTCGTGTCCGCCCGCGCAAAATCGGCCGGGGGGCTCGTGTCCGGGGGGCTCATGTCCGCTAACCGTTTTCTGCAATATTTTCATCCTGCATTAGGCAGTCATCTGTGTTTAGATTCCATAAGTCATTGCTTAACTCTTTCCCCTCATAGCTTGCTTTCATTATTGAAGAAAGGTGGTTGCTTAACCCATTACCCCATAGCCTTTTTCTAGTATTGAAGATAGGTGACCACTTAAAGCAGGTTGAGAGTTAAGCATAATGGGAATTTACTGGGATAGGTTAAAACAAGTTTTGCCTTAAGGCAAATTCTGCTTTACATTCAGCCTACTTTAAGCTTCCATCTGCAAGGATATAGAAAATATTTGGTACTGTACACATCAATGACTGTATTAAACGGAACTATTTTCTTTAGTAGGAAAAAAAAGGCATAAAAAGGCATATTTATTGGGAAATAGGTTATACAAGAATGTACATAGAAAAGTTACCTTTCAAACATTCCCCCACCACCATAATCAAAGGCCGGGTCGAAATGAACATTTCTCTTTGGACCAGGAAACATTCCCCTGTCAAGATCAAACAAGCCTTCACTATAGGGACTTTTTTCTGTGGCCATGAATGGCTTGTTATCAGATAGCCAATCTCCCACATTTTTCCTCGGCCTATCTTTATGTAATGCCTGTCTTCTCGGCTCTGTGTCCAGATTGCTTTTCATTGTTTGGCTGGGTATATTGGGCTCTGCAATTCTGGGCTGTATGTTGGGCTTCATGCTAAATTGCTGGGATTCCACTTTGTCACCAGCTGTATTAGAACTGTCCGGTGGGGCAATATTTTTGTACTTCTTTGGTTTTGCAGGCACTGTTGTTGCAAGAATGGCCTCCATGTTATCAGTGCTGTTTTTATTCCTCCTTTGACCAGCTGATGGTTGTTCTTGGCCAGATTCGTGTCTATCCATTGCAGAGATATTGGAGTGCTTGACCTCTTGGTTCTTGACATTTCTCGTTGACCACTGGTCAAACTCATACACACCCAGCATATTGTCTATATATTGCATGGCCCATTCAAGCTGTAAAAAAGCACTTATGGTGTACAACAGAGGGTTTAATGAAGTACAACTACAGTAAAAACTTGATCACTTGAACTCACATTAGTTAGAAAAAAACCATATTTTAAAGTTAAAACATGGCCGATCATTTTCTGTCATTTATTTTGCTTAAAAGCTGAAAAAATTCAGTTCATTTCTTATATTTACATTATATTTGCTGTAATTTCTAATATTTAATGAACATTTTATTAGTTTGCATGTATGTTTAATCCATGTTTAATAATGTGTACCCTAAAAAGAACAGCCATAACAGCGTTTCTGAAGCAATGCAACAAAATGATTCATAGAGAGCAAATTAATAAGCCCCGCCTCCTCTGCCAATATATCAACAAGTTCTGCCCTCTCGAGAAATAGCATTTACAAGAAATAAGCGTCATTTTTTAATGAATTTGAATGGGACAAATGTAAATTAAAATATTACAAGATAGACTGTACCTTGTACCAGGATGCTTCCATCATGAACGCCTCCCTTTCATTGGAGTACTCCACTGCCAGCTCACCAACAAACTGCAGTTCATCCATAACATCAGACTTCTGACTGATAAACTGAGACACATGTCGGTCCAGTACCACTTGGGTTATATGATATACCTGAAACAATAAACCATTGCGTAATATTATTGGGGAACAATGTTTAAACCATTACCCGCCTTTTTTTCACCTTTAAATTATTACTCCACTCAAATTGTTGCAATTATTCAGCCATAAATATGAATGATAAAATATATTTTCTATATTTTTTGGCAGATGTTAGCTTAAAGCAGGCTTAAAGTAAAGCAGAATGAGACAATTCTAATGAGTAGGTACACCATAGGATTTCATGCTAGTACGAGGGAGAAAAAATTGTTCAGTTTTTTCCCTCTCATCTGGAGACCTGTAAATTAATGAGTGTCATTGAAGAGAGGGTTTACAGTATCTCTTGTCAGATGACAATGGACAGTGTTAAATACAGCTAAACTATAGGCTCAACTTACATGTCTTGGTAAAGTCTTTAGTGTAAGTTTAACTTCACCACTTTTATGGTTTTTCTTCAATACCTGTTCTGTATCTGCAAAGAACAAAAAATTGAAATGTATTATGAAGCTATTCAAATGAAGACATTGTGTCAGCTTTTAAGACGAATGGCACTGAGGGCTCCAGATAAAAGGAAATGAACTGAACAAAATTGATATTTACTCACTCATTTCAGCACCAATCCTATGGTGTTACTACTCATTAGAATCGTCTCTTCGAGACGATTCTAATGAGTAGTGACAACATAGGGTTTAATGTAAGAATAAAGATTTTAGTTTTTGAAATACTCCCCTTATCTAAAGCCCTGTGGCAGTTTATTCTAGTATTATTCTCTCATATTTAGTATTGATAGCTTTTTGCTTTACTTTCTCCTGCAGTTATTTGCACTCAATTCTGTCCTAAGATCTGGGGCCTGTTTCATAAAACTTTGTACGACAAAAACGATGGTAAGTCAAAACTTTAAAATACATTACATTTCTTATTTCTCTATCTAATCCTGTCTTGTGACATCTTTTTGGAATCGTTTAAGACGATTCCAAAAATAAGTTACAAGACAGGATTAGATAATTATAGAAATAAATAATAATTGAGACTTTCAGAATCTGACTTACTACAATATTTGTCGTACAAAGTTTTATGAAACAGGCCCCAGAACTCCAGACAAGGGCCACTATGGCCCGAAATCGCTCACCTGGTAACCATGTAACCATGTACACCGTGTGACCTAGTTTTTGACCGGGTATGACCCTCATTCTAACTTGTCCTCGATTCAATGAGACAAACATTTTGTTCAAGTTTCATGATATACATTCAATGAATTTTGTAGTCTCTAGAGTGTTAACAAGGTTTTTGGATGATTTGACCTAGTGACCTAGTTTTTGACAAGACATAAGCCACATTTGAACTTGACCTATATTTCATTGAGGCAAACCTTTTCATCATGTTTTATGAAGATCAAATGAAATTTGTAGCCTCTAGAGTGTAAACAAGGTTTTTCGAAGATTTGACCTAGTGACCTAGTTTTTGACCGGACATGACCCACATTCGAACTTGGCCTAGATTTCACTGAGGCAATCATATTGATGAAGTTTCATGAAGATCCAATGAAATTTGTAGCCTCTAGAGTGTTAACAAGGTTTTTCGATAACTTGACCCAGTGACTTGTTTTTGACCGGACATGACCCACATTCGAACTTGACCTAGATTTCATTTAGGCAAACATTTTGATGAAGTTTCATGAAGATCCAATGAAATTTGTAGTCTCTAGAGTGTTAACAAGGTTTTTCGAAGATTTGACCTAGTGACCCAGTTTTTGACCGGACATGACCCACATTCGAACTTGGCCTAGATTTTATTGAGGCAATTATATTGATGAAGTTTTATGAAGATCCAATGAAATTTGTAGCCTCTAGAGTGTTAACAAGGTTTTTCGAAGATTTGACCTAGTGACCCAGTTTTTGACCGGACATAACCCACATTCGAACTAGGCCTAGATTTCATTGAGGCGGTCATTTTGATGAAGTTTCATGAAGATCCAATGAAATTGGTAGCCTCTAGAGTGTTAACAAGGTTTTTCAATAATTTGACCTAGTGACCTTGTTTTTGACCGGACATGACCCACATTCGAACTTGACCTAGATTTCATTAAGGCAAACATTTTGATGAAGTTTCATGAAGATCCAATGAAATTTGTAGTCTCTAGAGTGTTAACAAGGTTTTTCGAAGATTTGACCTAGTGACCTAGTTTTTGACCGGAAACAACCCACATTCGAACTTGGCCTATATTTCATTGAGGCAATCATATTGATGAAGTTTCATGAAGATCCAATGAAATTTGTAGCCTCTAGAGTGTTAACAAGGTTTTTCGATAATTTGACCTAGTGACCTAGTTTTTGACCGGACATGACCCACATTCGAACTTGGCCTAGATTTCACTGAGGCAATCATATTGATGAAGTTTCATGAAGATCCAATGAAATTTGTAGCCTCTAGAGTGTTAACAAGGTTTTTCGATAACTTGACCCAGTGACTTGTTTTTGACCGGACATGACCCACATTCGAACTTGACCTACATTTCATTTAGGCAAACATTTTGATGAAGTTTCATGAAGATCCAATGAAATTTGTAGTCTCTAGAGTGTTAACAAGGTTTTTCGAAGATTTGACCTAGTGACCCAGTTTTTGACCGGACATGACCCACATTCGAACTTGGCCTAGATTTTATTGAGGCAATTATATTGATGAAGTTTTATGAAGATCCAATGAAATTTGTAGCCTCTAGAGTGTTAACAAGGTTTTTCGAAGATTTGACCTAGTGACCTAGTTTTTGACCGGACATAACCCACATTCGAACTAGGCCTAGATTTCATTGAGGCGGTCATTTTGATGAAGTTTCATGAAGATCCAATGAAATTGGTAGCCTCTAGAGTGTTAACAAGGTTTTTCGAAGATTTGACCTAGTGACCTAGTTTTTGACCGGAAATAACCCACATTCAAACTTGGCCTATATTTTATTGAGGCAATCATATTGATGAAGTTTCATGAAGATCCAATGAAATTTGTAGCCTCTAGAGTGTTAACAAGGTTTTTCGATAATTTGACCTAGTGACCTAGTTTTTGACCGGACATGACCCACATTCGAACTTGACCTAGATTTCATTGAGGCAAACATTGTGACCAATTTTCATCAAGATCCAATGAGATTTGAACCTGGTAGAGTGTTAACGAACAATTGTGGACGGACGGAGGGACGGACGGATGTTCTTACGGGAGGATACTTATGTGGCTATTTTCTATTGTTTTCTTTTGCGTGGCTAGTCACACAATTGACAATTTCTTTTTGCTCTAACTTGAAAAATAATGATCTGGAGGCTAACCCTACCCCTAACCCTATGTCCCACAACTGGCCAGGTTAATGTCACAAGAAATGGCCAGGTTAATATCACAAGAGACGGCCAGGTTAATGTTTTTCAATTATGGGGCTAAGAATTTTAGCCACGTAAGTACCCTCTCGTCAGCACGGAGAGACAGACAGACGACGGACGAGAGACAAATAATTGCACAGGCACCAACTTAAAAACGTATTTTATGCATAACAGTGTTCCTGCAAAAACTGAACTTTTCGTATGCAAACAGTGTAGAATCCCACAGGACCGGTCACCCCTTGATCAGGGTCGGTTCTATGAGTCATTAATTGTGCAATGTATTTTTAAAAACAACACTTAACTCTTTGCATGTTAGCAGCGGATATATCTGCCACAGTGCTTATCTTTGAAAACAGTTTGGATCCAGATGAGACGCCACGTCACAATGTGGCATCTCATCCGGATCCAAACTGTTTTACACTCTGACCAAGTTTTGAAAAGGAATTTAGAAAATTCTATTTTTTAGAACAATAGCACTTGACAAATATTGCAGACAAAAACAATTACCCAGCATGCAAATTGTTAATAGTCAAACAAGAGCCCCATGGGGCATATTTCGCTCACCTGAGAACAGCTGATAAAATGGAGATTATGATTTTGTCCAGGATGGAGTCAATTTTTACCCAAGAGGCATAATTTGAACAATCTTGATACATGTAGAGGACCTGTAGATGATGATATGTGCCAAATATCTAAGATCAGGGTACTAAGGTTTTAGACAAGAAGATTTTTTAAGTTTCCATTGAAAAAATCTATTTTTAGTTCCTGTGACCTAGATATGCAACAGACTGAAACCATTTGAACAATATAGGTAAAGGACATCTAGAAGTGTCAGCATGCCGAATATCAAAGCTCTGGCCTATTAGGTTTAGAGGAGAAGAAATTTGAAAATTTTACTATATAACTCTATGTAAAACTGTGACCCCCGGAGGGGCCAATTTTGACCCCAGGGGCATAATTTGAACAAACTTGATAGAGGACCAGTAGGCGATGCTATGTGCCAATTATCTTAGCTCTAGCCCTTGTAGTTTCAGACCAGAAGATTTGTTTAAGTTTTCATTGAAAAATCTATTTTTAGCTCCTGTGACCTAGATATGCAACCAACCAGAACCATTTGAACACTATTGGTAAAGGACATCTAGAAGTGTCACCATGCCAAATATCAAAGCTCTGGCCATCTTAGTTTTAGAGGAGAAGACGTTTGAAAAATTCACTATATAACTCTATGTAAAACTGTGACCCCCGGGGCGGGGCCAATTTTGACCCCAGGTGCATGATTTGAGCAAACTTGATAGAGGACCTGTGTAGTTTCAGACAAGAAGATTTTTTAAGATTTCCTTATTTTTTCACTTTGGTTGCCATGGCAACCAGAGTTCTACATTGTTTTTAATTCTTTGAACAAATTTGAAAGAGCTTGACCCAAGGAACATTCCTGTAAAGTTTGGTTGAAATCCCCGAGATGTCATTTGAAGCAATTGTTAACGACAATGCACGACGTACAACGCACGATGACGGACGACGGACACAATTTAGCGCTGATGTGCACGTGGCGCGGTAACGACGTTAACGTCTGTGACGTCACATTGTTTATATTTATATATGTTTATAACGCGTTTAGTATTTATATAACCCACTATTACGATATTGGTGCCGTGCCACAGAACAGAGAAGATGTCGAAGACAAGTTTACAAAAGTTAAACGCAAAGAGAGCTGGCATTTGAGCCACAATTTCGATGTTCTTGAAATCTGCTGAAGAATGGAAGGAGCAGCAAAGGATTACAGAATTTACTCTTGCCCTAAAAGGACTAGAAACGAAGACGAAGAAACTTTTGGAAATTAACGAGACGATACTGTCAGCAACTGATACGGAACAAATTGAAGAGGAGATGGTGACTACAGAAATGGAGACGTTTAAATTGGACGTGAAATTAACGGGACTCAGAGATTTTCAACGTGAATTAGATGACAATAGTGCAAACATTAATCGTAACGCTCAGAACAACATTGTCAGGAGGGAAAATGCCGCAGACGGAAGTCAAAGTGAGGAAAGCGGATGTGAGGATTGTAATTCTAGGAGGAAAAGTGTTACGGCGATTCATCAACAGGAGATAAACAGTGAACCTATGCCTATGACTACTGGATCACAGAACATAACGGGTAATGTGCCACTTACTTTTAATTCTGCAAACTATCATAGACTGCCTAAATTAACTCTCCCAACATTTGATGGTAATATTCAAACTTGGCAAACATTTTGGGACTCGTTCGAGTCGACAGTACACTACAATTGCAATTTAATAGATGTGCAGAAATTTTCCTACCTGAAAAGCCAAATAGAAGGAGAAGCAGCACGTACAATAGACGGCTTTGCACTTACCAATACAAACTACACACGGGCAATTGATTTGTTAAAGGAAAGATATGGACAGAAACATAAAATAATCCACGCGACTATGCAGCCATTAATCCAACTGCCCGCACCAAAAAATACTCTTCACAGTATTAGAAAATTCTACGTCGACATGGAGACGAAGATACGCGTGCTCGAATCCCTAGGTAAGTCGCAGGAGAATTATGGTGATGTTCTAGTGCCCATTGTGCTTAACAAATTACCTGGTGAAATCAGAGAACAACTAGCAAGACAACATGGTGACGACAACTGGTTTTTGAGTGATTTACGATGTGCAATATTTAAAGAAATAAATATTAAAGAAGCTGGTGCGTCAAACCGACTGGAAGTTGAATCATATGGCTCTGCAGCATCGTTGTTTGCTGGTGCAAAGGAATCAAGAAATGACAGAAATCTAAGTGACAATAGACTAACATGTCTACTTTGTGGAGATACCCATATTGCTAGCGAGTGTAAAAAATACCCAAATGTGCAGTCACAGTTGAAAGTTGTGAAGGAAAAGAAACTGTGTTTTAACTGTTTCCGTAAACATGCTGTGTTTTCATGCAAATCTAGAAACCGTTGTCAACGATGTGGCAGAAAACATCATACTACAATATGTCAGTCTACACATACAGATTCTCAGCAGACAAGATATACAGATTCTCATCAGGCTAACAGAGACGCAACTGTACTGTACACATCAGCACGCCAGTCACGATCTGGTGTTTTATTAAAGATAGCCATTACGGATGTGTGCTATAAGGAAAGTTATAGTTCTGCAGCAGTTCTATTTGATGAAGGTGCTCAGAGAAGTTTTATAACAGAGACATTAGCGAATGAACTAGAATTACCACGGGAAAGTAAAGAAACCATCAGTTTGTCTGCTTTTGGAGGAAGTAGTACAAAAGTACAACATATCGATTCCTCAACAGTCCATGTAGTCACAGAAAATCAACAGAAAATACCCATACGTGTACTTATTGTGCCGAAAATAGCTACACCAATTGACATTAGCCACAGAGCTTACATTGAACAACTGCCATATTTAAAGGGGTTGAAATTAGCACATCCAATATCAGACAACAATGAATTCCCAATATCGTTGTTAATCGGTGCGGACTTTTACTGGGACTTTATAGAAGATAAGATTATTCGAGGTTGTGGCCCGACAGCAGTTAAATCGAAACTTGGCTACCTGCTTTCCGGGCCATTTAACAGTACTGCCCCGGGACGCAGTGCTCAACATATTCTTAACGTTATGATGACAAACATTCCCGATGAACTCTCATTAGAACGTTTCTGGAATTTAGAAAGTCTCGGAATCACAAAAGAAGAGCCAGACTTTAATCTAGAACAAGAATTGCAACAGTACCAGCAGACATTTATTGAGCATCAAAATGGAAAGTATACTGCTAGGTTACCATGGAGACCAGAACACTCAGAATTACCAACAAATTACAACATAGTGTTAAAAAGGACTGAAAGTACAGTTCGTAGACTCGCCAAAGATCATGAAATGTTGAAGAAATATGGCGAAATTATTGCAGAGCAAGAGCGACGTGGATTCATTGAAAAGGTACCAGACACAGAGTTCAACAGTAACAAGCAAGTACATTATATACCCCATCACCCTGTAAAGAAAGACTCCTCAACCACGCCAATAAGAATCGTCTATGATTGCAGTTGCAGAAAGACACCGGATTCGCCGAGTTTGAAAGATTGTCTTCAGTCAACACCCCCAGTTCTGAATGAGCTCACCTCTATCCTGTTGAGATTTCGACTTCATACCTACGCGGTTACTACTGATATAGAGAAAGCGTTCTTAAATGTAAATCTTCACGAAGACGATCGTGACGTCACGAGGTTTCTATGGCTACGAGATCCACGTGACCCCTACAGTGAATTTGTGACTTACCGATTTAGATCAGTATTGTTTGGTGCGACGTCATCGCCATTTATACTCAATGCAACCATACTAAAGCATCTACAAGCTAACCCCAATGTACCGGCCTCGGAAATTCTACGGAGAGATCTATACGTCGATAATGTCATATCGAGTTTCAAAGAAGATGAAGAATGTGTCCAGTACTATAGAGAAGCGCGTACTTTGATGTCAAGTGCTGGTATGAACCTCAGATCATGGAGTTCCAATAGTGAGAAGCTACTCAGCTTTGCCAAAAGAGATAACGTCATAGACACTGATGACGTCACGAAAGTATTAGGCTTACGCTGGGATCCGTCAACAGACGTATTGTCATTTGCAAAGAGAGATGTTCCTATTTCCGACGACGTCACAAAGAGATTGATACTGAAACATTCGTCCCAGATCTACGATCCCCTGGGTCTGCTGAGCCCTGTGACAGTAAGAGCCAAGATCCTGATGCAGGAAATCTGGAAACAGAAATTTGACTGGGACACCCCGCTACCTGATGATATACAAAATGTGTGGAACAACCTTGCTAGAGATCTGAACACTGCCACACAAATTACGTTTCAAAGACAATATTTAAGCAGAAGCACAGACATTGAGTACATGTGATGATAACAACAGATTACACATATTCGTGGATGCAAGTTTAATGTCTTACGGAGCTGTAGCTTTCATCTGCAATGAACAGGAATCGAGATTGATTATGGCAAAAAATCGAGTTGCCCCTTTAAAGACTTTAACACTACCAAAACTTGAATTAATGGCAGCATTGATTGGTGCTAGACTTGCTGAGCATTTACAAAAGACATTTCCTATGGCAGACATTACAATGTGGTCAGATAGTCAGATAGTTCTTCATTGGATAGCTTAACTCAGAAAGTACTTCCAAGATTTGTGGCAAATCGTGTGAAAGAAATTCGAGAATTGACTCATAATTATGTGTGGAAATATTGTCCGACGACCGATAATCCTGCAGATCTGTTGACAAGGGGCATAACCGCTGACGACTTTATGAAAAATGATCTGTGGATGACGGGACCTGAGTGGTTATGTGACAAAACTCGATGGCCGAGGTGGGAATTTTCAGAAAAGCTACATGTACAGATTATGTTGGAAGAGCCCGGATGTACACAGCTGATTGTCACTGATCAAACATATAGATCCACATCAGACGAAAATGTACAAAACATTATAATCGTGCAAAATTACAGTAAACTTTACAAACTTTTACGTATTACAGGAAACGTCTGTAGATTCATTCAGAATTGCAGATTAGGCCGAGCCAAAGCAAAACGTGATTCTCTCACTGCCACTGAACTTGAGCAAGCAGAGTTACTATGGATACGCAGTTGCCAAGCAACGTACCACAGAGAAGAAATGCAGCAGTTAAAGACAAACAAACCAAAAGCGTCATCAATTAAACAATTGGGTTTGTTCCTAGACGACACTGGAACTATCAGATGTAGCGGCAGAATTCACAATGCAGCCGTTGATGACGTCACGAAATTTCCTTATTTGTTGCCAAAGAAACACTCATTTACAACATTGTTGGTTCAAGCAATTCACGAACTACATGGTCATTCTGGCATGAACTCAACAGTGACAAGTATCAGACAGAAGTTTTGGATACCGACAATTCGACAATGCGTCAATGCAGTTATCCGGAAGTGCGTCATTTGCCGCAAAAGCCATGGGAACTCATACAAATCACCAGATGTACCCCAATTACCGAAACTACGAGTCACAGAGGCCCCTCCCTTTACAGTGACGGGAGTGGATTTTACAGGCGCACTGTACATTAAGAGTCCCTCAGGAACAGAAAGTAAAGCCTACATAATTATGTCTGTTCACGTGTGCCGCTACCAGAGCCTTACACTTAGAGGTAGTTACCAGCATGTCTGCAGATTGCTTTCTGCAGGCTTTCCGAAGATTCACCAGTCGCAAGTCATTACCTTCGTTAATGATCTCTGACAACGCTAAAATGTTCAAGAAAGCGTCTACCTACTTGAAGTCCATGTTCGAATCCCTAAGAGTTAGAGACAACCTCGCAAACCGTGGAGTAGATTGGAAGTTTATTCCCGAAAGAGCGCCATGGTACGGAGGCTGGTGGGAACGTCTCATCGGTCTTATAAAACAAACTCTTAAAAAGATCCTTGGCCGCGCCCTAGTTGACTTGGAGACATTACAGACAGTCGTAATTGAAGTCGAGTCCATCTTGAACGATCGTCCTTTGACGTACGTTTCTTCCAGCCTTGATGATCCTGAACCGTTAACCCCATCACACTTATTGACCGGTCGGAAGATTCGTTCATTACCACATTTTAGAGCTGACATCAATTACGAAACTTTACTATGTATATGATCGGGAAGACATTTCGAAGCGGGCGAGGAATCTGTCACGCTTGATTGATCAGTTTTGGACTCGCTGGAAAACAGAATATCTAACATCACTCCGTGAACGAAACAGCAAACTTGGGTCCAACTCTCAGACCATCAGCGTTGGCGAAGTTGTACAGGTCCACGATGATTCCCAAAGGATCCGCTGGAAACTTGCAGTGATATAGAGTCTCATCTACGGAAACGACGGTTTAGTTCGCGCAGCAAAAATTAGAATGGCAAACGTACTTATCGCCACTAGACCGATCGTAAAACTATACCCACTTGAAGTGATAGAAACTTTTGATACGCGAGATCAATAGTGAGCGATTCAAACGTGTGATAAGACTGTTTAAGACTGTAGATTTTGATCAACTATCTACTGCTTACCCAAATGGTAAACTCTAAATTATTTGATTAATTTCGAGTAGCTGTATAATTGTTATGTTTATCTAATGTTAGTATACGTGCACTTTCTCATATTTGAGTAATTTAAATGTAACTTTTTGCGGCCCCCAGAATGTTGTGAATAACAATTTAGCGCTGATGTGCACGTGGCGCGGTAACGACGTTAACGTCTGTGACGTCACATTGTTTATATTTATGTATGATTGATTGAATGAAGAAGAACGTTAGATTACTACTAGTTGAAGACACAACGCGTTTAGTATTTATATAACCCACTATTACGATAAGGTGAGCTAAAAATGGACTAGAAGACTAAATTGAAAACTGGATGTGTTCATTTTAAGTTCAACCCTTTGCAAGCTAGTGGCAAATATGTCCCATAGTTAATAACCACTGCACGTAACCCGGCGTCTCATCAGAGTCCAAACTGTTTGACACTCTTAGAAAATTCATTTTCTAGATCAATTGCAGACAACAATTATTGCAGAATACAATTACCCAGCAGGCAAAGAGTTAACTAAGCATGTCTCATTCTCCATTTTGTTGGGTTTTAAGTCAAAATAAATGTCTTGTTTTTCGCTTCAGTTTTTCAAACCATGAACCTGAGTGTCAGACAATTTGGAGCCAGATCATACTCCAAATTTGATCTGGATCAAAATTGTTTGCAAATGTTACACATAGTTCTACCAAGACTGCGTTCAAGATATGCTTATGCAAGTTATGTCCTCATGAAGTGGCATCCTTTACAATATATATACTGAATCTTTTCTGTGTCTAAAATAAGTAAAGGTCAAATCAAGGTTAGGTGATTTGGAAGATTTCAGGACGTTTCGCTACCTGGATTTTCGCTACCTTAGCATGTTCGCTACCTTGTGGCTTTCGCGGCTGGTCTTTTCGCTACCTGAATTTTTTCGCTACCCATTTTAATTTTTCATACCTCTTATTTACTAAAACACAGGCACCGCATGCCCACATAATAGATTTACTGATATCGATTCAATTAACATACAGAAATAGAAGTTTTATTTACTAAATTTGATCCACACCACGAATGAAGTTTTGCACAGACGCCATGCGTCAACTTAAAAGATTTTTATTCATCAATCTTAACTCAAACCAATGGAATCACCACATAAGTGATGTTTTAAATAATCTGGATGCAAACTAACCTACAGAAATAATTTCAATTTAGACGTTATATTTGCACAGACGCCACGCGTCCACATCAGATATTTTTATTTATTAATCTGGATCAAAACCATTACAATCTCCATAGAAGTGATCTTCGTTAAAAAAATAAATGATCTGGATCCAACCACGGAGTACTTTTAGACCTAGGTCTAAGTACTCTGTGATCCAACCTAACGGACGGAAATAATTTCAATTTTTTACGTAATATTTACGCAGACACCACGCGTCCACATCAGAGATTGCTATCTAATAATCTGGCTCCAAACTGACGGAACATAATGAGGTTTATTCATTCATTTGGATCACAACTAATGGACATAAATAGAAGATATTTTACATCTATAGGGTAAATAAACTACGATAGAATTAAGGGTAGCGAAAATGTACGGGTAGCGAAACATCCAGGGTAAAAACACCCTGGGTAGCGAATTGACAGGCGCGAACGCAACATGGTAGCGAAACGTCTAGTAACCAAATGGAAAGACTGGGAATGTTCCAAAGCTACAACTGTGTAAGTAGCCTTTGTTTTAGTTATTTAAGCCGTATAGATGCTAGAAGAAATGGTTAAATATCTGGTTAACCTCGTAGGCACAGGACAATCTTTCTATATTACATGCTGATGCCAGCCTTTGTCTGAGGCGCATAAAAGTTCACAGTATAATATAAGCATGCAAAGAGCTTTTTCAAACTGCATGTACAGTGAAACCTCTCTATTACAACCACTAAAACAGAGCTAATTGATTTCATAAAATACAGGGGTCCGACAGCTTAAAGCAAGGTGAATGTTAAACAGAAAGCTCTTTCAGGAGCTTTCTGTTTGACATTCAGCAAATGCTTCACCTAGTCACCAGCCTTATTTAAAATTACCTGCTAATTAATACAAATAATTGGTCTTAATAGAGAGGTTTAACTGTACATACAAGAGCTCTGTAGCATAAGGTCAACTCTTACAATCCTCAATAATTCTTAACCTGATTATCCAGCAGATACACAGTCTGTTTTAGCTTAACAGTGGAGAATCTGTTATTCTTTCCCAATAAACGCGTTTACGCTAAAACTATTATTTGCAGTGCAAACAGTTTGGAGCCAGACCAGACGCCGGGTAACCCGGCGTCTGATCAGGCTCCGAACTGTTTGCCACCAAGATAAACAAGAAATATCAGAATTGTCCAAAAGTTGTTCTTTTCTACATTTTAGTGCTTTGCGTTTGCGTACGTTTGCGTTTAAACGGGAAAGAATAACAGATTCTCTACTTACCCCATAGCCTGTTTCTTGTTTTGAAAATAGGTGACTTCTTAAAGCAGGTTGAAACTAAAGCAGAATGCTTTTGTTTCAGCCTGCTTTACGCTACCACCTGCCAGAATAAAGAAAATATTCCTTATAATACATATTCATAAAGTTATAAATTGGAACTATTTTTCTCAGTGGAGGAATAAACTGAATGTGCTAAAAGGTACTTCTATGGGGGAAATTTAAGGGTTAAAGTAAGCTGAAAGTAAAGCAGAATGCACCTTGAGGAGTAAAGTGGAACTATATTAACCCTTTAACCCATAGCCTGTTTCTAGTATTTAAGATATGTGACCTATTAAAGCAGGCTGAAAGTAAAGCAGAATGTGCCCTAGGGCACATTCTGCTTTACTTTTAGCCTACTTTAAGTTAATATCTGCTAGTATATAGAAAATATTTCTTATAGTACATATTCATGACAGTATAAAATGGAACTATTTTCTTTGGCGGATGAATAAAATGAATGCGCTAAAAGTCGCTTCTATAAGGGAAAGGGTTAAAGGCGTAAAAAAATCTACTGGGTAATGGGATAATCTGTGCAGGTCAGTGTACCGTTTACATCCTCATACACAATAACAGCAGTATTATGTGGCATTGGGTAGAGCAGCTGTCTAATGGGTCCTCCGCCATGTTTGGGATTACTGAAGTAGACCTTGAGCTGCTTCTCTGTCACACCAGTGGGAATGTTGTGTATCCTTATCCCTGACATGGCTGGTCTGGAACTCTACTAACAAAGCAGGCAATCTAGGTAATATTGTTTACAGTCTTAACCCATTACCCCATCGCCCATTTCATATTTTGAAGACAGGTGAATCTTTACAGCAGGTTGAAAGTAAAGCAGAATGTGCCTTGAGGCGCATTCTGCTTTACTTTCAGCCTGCTCTAAGCTACCATCTACTAGGATATTGAAACAATGTGTTATGGTTTTTAATCGTAACTTTGTAAACTGGAAGTATGTTCTTTGGTGAATGAATACATTAAAGGCTTAAAAAGGCGTATTTATGGGGTAATGGGTTCAGTTAGAATTACATTAATTGGTTAAAACTCAAAGGTAAACTAAAGCTATAAGGCTTCGTTACAAAAGGTGAGCGATATATACACATTACCAGTTGACAGTGCGATACAGAGTGATGTATTTAGCTCGAGACGATTTTGGCGGAAATAGCCGATCTGACGAGCGCCTTGGCGCGAGTCTGATCGGTTGTTTCCGCCAAAAACGTCGAGAGCTAAATGCAACACTCTGTAGCACACTGCCAGCTGGTGATGTGTTTATTATATGCCTTGAATACACACCAGAAACTATTTAATAGTTGTTTAAATCAATTTATAGCCAAAATTTATTAGTTATTTGAAGCAGAACAAGAATTTTTGTTTGCCACAATGAATAACGCGGCACTTGTACACGTACGTAAATGACGTCACGTTAAATCGAAAGCGAGGTCAGAGTAAAATACAAAGTGGCTGATACAAGGTGGCTGATACAGACTCTTGTATTTTACTGTGCAAATACATGCGGAAACGCTCGATATCATACAAAGGCATATAATAAAAGGGCATTCCTTGTTGCAATTTATTGCAAAATGACTAACAGTGCTCTGAGTTCGGTCTACTCTGTTTTCGTAGGACAAGTGAAGTGTACTAATCACCTAATCACAGGTACAAGTTGTTTTTAAAAGATGAATAAACCTTTTAAATGCAATGACATCGACGTTTTTATTTTAAAGCATTTAAGCAATTAAATCTCACTGACAAACAGAATTGAAACAAGAGCAAAGAAAAAACAAGAATTACAGACGATTCGTCACCATGCAAATTCGTCACCAAAGCGATATATATGACAAAAGACGATTCTTCACCAAGGACTTTGTATAGGGTATTTTCTTACCTGGTATATATATGAGCAAGTTCATTTTTCTGTTAGATGTATCAGTTATATTGTTGAACGATTTTAATTGTGTAAATAATAATCAAATATGAAATTGATTTAAATTTAAAGTGGTGAAATTTGAGTTAAACATGTATATCTGTAAATATGTATATTTTACGTATTAAAGGTTGATCCATAATCACTCTCCTAATTAATGCAATTCTGCCTTTTGATATTTAAATATGTATGTATTATGTGGATCAGGTTATATTATTCATGTGTGTTTGTGTGGGTGCGTCGGTGTGCGTACAGTGGAGAATCTGTTATTCTTTCCCGTTTAAACGCAAACGTACGCAAACGCAAAGCACTAAAACGTAGAAAAGTACAACTTTTGGACAATTCTGATAATTCTTGTTTATCTTGCTGGCAAACAGTTTGGAGCCTGATCAGACGCCGGGTTACCCGGCGTCTGATCTGGCTCCAGACTGTTTGCACTGCAAATAATAGTTTTAGCGTAAACGCGTTTATTGGGAAAGAATAACACATTCTCCACTGTACGTGCGTGCAAGTGTGTCTATGAATTTATGTGCTATTCACGCAATAAAGAAAGACATCAATGGATATCTTTTTTATTTTTCTTAAAATATATCCATTACAGTCTCTCTTTGTATTTTAATTTATATACAACCCTCCGTCTTTCAGAGTCTTTAGAGTACATAGTATTTATTTTATAAAAAATGCTACTTTTAATTTTATTGCACATCATCATTTATTATAATATATCTCATTATACTATCAAATAATTCAAAACAAAGTGTTCTATGGACTTATTCATATACATAAAGACCTAATTTTATTTGGGAAAAGCAGCCAGGAAGTAAAGACGAATTTGCGTTCTGCTTTACTTTCATTCTGCTTTAAAGCCTTTAGCCTAGGTGTTCACCTGATAAAATAACTAGGAAGCCGGTGGGTGTGAAGATATTCTTTGTATAAATAATAAAGGTTTATATGATATGATATGTCTTGAGTATTTATTTCAACTATATATATGAAGTTCTAAAATGATAACACAGTTTCGATCCAAATCTTTTCTGGCTCCGATCTATTTCCAAACAACGCTAAACAGTATTGGAATAAAATGTCATCTATAGTTTCTGGTTGCATTTTATTTCTTCCGCTTGACAAGCATTTTGGAGCCAGATCATATGTGGATCCAAACTATTTGGTAAAATATTACCAAATTGCCCATAGCGTAAATATAGCCATAAATAATTACATTTCCAGTATATCGGGATCCTAACTGTCTGACAAAAAATTGTCAGTATATTTTGGGTCCAAACAAAATGTAAGTGTCAATTAGATCTACATAATACTACAAAAAAGGTAAATATAACACCTCTATGTGTGAACAATCAATATATAAAAAATGTGTGCTAGAGCAATGGCACCTAAATTCGACAGGCCCCTTAATTCGACACCTTCTTACAACCATATCCATTTCTCCTGATTAAATGTTTAAATCAATATTTTGATTGATAATTTAATGACGTCAAATTTAAATGTTGACGTCACGAAAAAAATCTGTTCACACAGGCGTATGTTTGATGACATAGGTCTGTCGAAAAAATTTTCGAAAATTTTCAAAGACCGAAAAAGTGTGTTTTACGGAAACTGTTAAGGGGCATCATACCAGAACCTAAATGTGGTGTTTTAGTTTTTGTAAAATTTAGCCATTACGAACTCCAGAAACTCATTTTTTATTGTTGTTTATCATGTAGACTGATCCTTGCTTGTCTGTTAGGCGATTTGACCTTCAGACTAGGGGTGTCGAAATAAGGTGCCAAAATAATTGATTGCTCCTTAATTCAACACCCCTAATTTTAGATTCACATTGCACTATAAACATATATTTATATACATGCTAAATAACGTTGGCGGTAATGGTCGCGTATACAAAGACAGGGGGCACTTAACGCCTTCGATAATTGGTGATTAGTGGTTCAAATCACGGCAGACACAGATTTTTTATGTTTTTCTTTTTTTGGGGGTGGGGGGGGGGGGGGGGGGGGGGGGGCACAGCCCGTGAGGTGGATTTCCGTTTGGGTCAAGGTTTCAAAAAGGAAAAGAAACTTGAAGAGTAGGGAAAATAAAAAGAGTCCAAAGAGGTGAAGATCAAAGGAAAATATCAATCAAATTAAAGCAGAATAGGTGTCACTAAGATATTGTAGATTTAATGAAAACAAATCACAATCTTGAAGACTGTCTGAGGGTGCGCAACAGTTGATAGACATTAATGACAAAGTCCTACAGCTAATATGCACCGGCTTTCAATCTGATGAAGACAGCCCTAAAGAGTGGATCCGCTTCATGTCGTACGTTTGGATGACATATCAAGTGCATTATAGAGATGAAATATTGATTGAAATATCATCTGTAAAGATTGCCATTGATTCATTTCCTTGTGTCTTTGGTGTTGTGTGGATTATTATCATAGCCTTTGACGACGCCACTGGCTGCATGCTTACTTTGTATACATGTGAACGCCATATAGGCCTACTATTACATGCTATGCAAAGTTATGTAGTCTACATCAGTTCTCGACTTGTATTACATTTTCATTTAAAAAATCATCAGCTAGGCAAACAAAGTTTGGATCCAAATCAGACAGCGAGATACGCGAAAATGTTTGCACCAGTATCATGAATTCACCGGTAGCATGCAGAAGGTTAAACAAAGCGTACAGTTATATAGGACTAGTCCAAAGCTCATGGTGGTTTAATTAACGTATCGGGTATCCTACGATCCTTAATTGCAGCCAATTAACACAAACAGATTTGACAAAATCATTGGAATAGTCTTGTTTTAAATTTTAACAGTTGAATGCTGTTAAATTTGAACTTTTATGCCAGTAACACAAAACAGATATGACAAAAATGTGCTTTTAAATGATTAACCATTTAGATAATGTTAAATCTGAAAGGAGTGTATGTTTTTATGTCTTTTTTAAAAAACTCTGTTTGGGTGTCGACTTTGGGGCCCCCCTGTCGAAATAAGGAACCCAAAGCAGCTCAAGTTAGTAACATATTGCACTGCATTCTCAAGGACTTTCATAAGCAATAGTAATTAGAAAACGTGGGTAAATGTATTGTTTTGTTTGTTGCTGTGTCGAAGTTAGGATAACTACAAACTCTCATCGTTACAATGAAAATGTGTCTTAAGGTGTCGAAATTAGGGTACTTTACTCTATATTTCCTTTGGTGATGAATTGACTACCCCTTTTGTACTGTAATGCTTTGGTGACGAATCTGCATGGTGACGAATTGTCCATCATCAAAAAACAACAACTGATTTTAGTGACTTACCTGAAAATGACTTAGAAGTTATATTCTATAGATGTGCAAATACAGACTCCATGAATACAGTTACAACTTACATGTCAAACACACACGTGTCCAGCGTATTGTCAACATTTGATATAGATATAAAACTAATTACCTTTTAATTGTGAATGAGATTTAGTCGTCATACGCGTCTGTGATTCTATATTTCTACGTCGTCCATTTAATTATCTCACGGCGGGTTTTCCACTGAAAACGAAAGTAGACAAAAATCAATTGGATTACTCGTGCTTTAGATGAGACACTGGCTGGTTCCCGAATTTTTCCAGGGACTAGGTAAAACACAGGCGCTTTGCAACATTATCGGCAGGCGCTTGTTAGATTATAAGTCTCAAACGAAATTATATGGAACAACAAAAATATAAAAGTCAATTCAAATACTGTATTCTACAAAACATGGTACGACAGAGGCATTAAATACTTTAACCAATTATACGATTTTCGAAGCAAAACTTTCTTTACATTTAACGCACTAAAAATCTTATATGACATTCCTGAAAATGATTATTTAAAATATAATCAACTGGTATCGTGTATACCTAAAGCATGGAAAGATGCCATCAAACATGATACCATGTCCTTAGGCAACGCAGATAATCTCTTTAGTCAATATCTTAACACCAAAAAACCAGTAAAATTTCTATATAACTATAGCCAGAAAATTAGACCAAGAAATGAAATAACCGCACAACAAAAATGGCAAAATATCACCAAAGAAGAAAATCTTGATTGGCAAAAAATATATCTAATAGGTATTAAAAGCACAATAGATGTTAAGCTAAGAAACTTTCAATATAAATACCTTATGAGGATCATACGTACAAATAATATGTTAATCAAATTTAATTTGGTATCTACAAATGTATGTGAGTTTTGTAGTATGCACATCGAAACGCCAGAACATTTATTTTGGGAATGCTACCACACCCAGACTTTTTGGACAGATTTAAACACTTATTTAATATCAAAACATATTAACATAGAATTATCTTGCAAAGCAATTTCATTCGGAATTTTAAAAAATGGACCATATTTCGACAAAATCAATTTTATAATTATATATGCAAAATACTTCATCTACAGATGCAAACTTTTTAAAACGAAACCTAATATATTACATTTTAAACAAACTCTTCAAAACGCTATTAGTATTGAAAAACATATTGCTCTAAACCAAGACAAATTAGAACAATATGAATTAAAATGGAGACATTTTTATTAGCTTATACAAGTATCCGAAATGCTTAACTAAACATGTTTTTTTTTCTTAATGTATTACTGACAAAAAATCCCATTTCTTTTCTTTTCTTTCCTTTTACTCACCTATTCTTTTTACTTTTTTCTATTATTTTCATAATCACTACCATTTTCTCATCTATACCCTCCAAAAAACTATGACCGTCAGAATATGTCGATACTTTTTAATCGACAATTTCTCAAATGCAATTTTCATGTTTATTGTTCGTTATTCGGTAATATATTGTTATCATAAAACTGATTCATGAAGATGCCATGTCTTGACGATATATTGTATGTTCTGTATAACTGATGTATAGCATGATTATTGTATTTGTTATGCATTGTATTTTTGACGGAAATAAAATTAATTACAAAAAAAAAAAAAAAGTCTTCGTTTGGTATTAACGAGCGTCCTTAGATCTACTAATGGATGGCAAATCGGACCGCAGAACTTTAAATCGGTATCAAAATCTCTAACTGTGGATATAGAGGTCATATACGTGCTCTCTCAATTTTCAATTAATATTAAATTACTTGTAAAATAGATTAAATTACTTTTTCCTGGCCTTGAAACTTCAGCTTGACAAACCCAGTTTCCAATTAAGTCTAGTCCATCTCATTGCTAGATATTTTTAGGGGTTATCTTCTATTAGTCCACTCTGTGTACAGTTAGAGACAGCGAGCTATTTTTAGACTTCAGGCGACGGCACCCATCAAAAGTTAGCTTGTCGTCACAGGGGTTCATTGATGAAACTAATCTTTTCTTCAAACATTGTAAAACGACAAACGGTGCAGACGCTTACAGGGGCGTAGCCAGCGATACGCACGTACGCACGTGCGTAACATCAGTTTGAAAAATGAAAATGGCATAAAACCGGAGGCTAAGGGGGTTAGACCTTAAAGTCTAAAATGAAGATTTCAAACACACTTCAGAGCTCACCATTTCAGTTCTAATTTCCCTTTTTTCTCCCCGGGGGAGAGCCCCCGGACCCCCCTCCAGCATTGATCAATTTCAAGTTTTAGAAAAACAATAACTTAGTAACTACAAAGATGGCAGCTCAAACCTACGGTGCTACATGCAATCTGCTACATGTACCTCTCGTGCGTCTAAACATTGAGTCAAATAGTTATATAATGTTATGTCTTATATAACGAACCTTTGAAAAAATTGTATGGATCACATAGTTCGTATTTAGTGCCCAAAATCCCCCACCAACAATTTTTCATAGTTCATATACATGTGGATCGTACGTACAATGTATACCTAAATCGTCTAAAAGTCGAAAGTTCTTGGAAATGTATAGGTTAGTCACATTGATCGTATTCAGTGTCCAAAATCCCTACAAACACACTTCAGAACTCACCATTTCAGTTCTTGTTTCCATTTTTCTCCCCGGGGGAGGACCCCCGGACCCCCACTTGCATTTCTCAAGTTCGAGTTTTCGAAACTCAGGATCTTAACAACTACACATTTAAATCAGCATCATGAAAAAATAATACGGTGCTTCATGCACCTCTCGTGCGGCAAAGTCAAATTATTATAGCGGGAAAAATGTTAATCACTAAATTTATTGTTATGTTATAACGGAGCTTTGAACACAATTGTATGGTTCACGTTGATCGTATTCAGTGCTCCAGATCCCTCTAAACACACTTCAGAGCTCACCATTTCAGTTCTTATTTCCATTTTTCTCCCGGGGGAGGACCCCCGAACCCCCACTTGCATTTTTCAAGTTCGAGTTTCGGAAACTCAGGATCTCAACAACTACAAATTTAAGTCGACATCATGAAAGACTACAGTGCTTCTTGTATATACCACTCGTGCGGCTAAAAGTCAAATTATTTTAGCAGAAAAAAACGCTAATCACAAAATTTAATTATATGTTGAACACATTTGTATAGTTCTCATAGATCGTATTCAGTGCTCCAAATCCCTCTAAACACACTTCAGAGCTCACCATTTTACTTCTAATTTACTTTTTTCTCCCGGGGGAGGTCCCCCGGACCCCCACCAGCACCCTCCCCCTGATGTGCGTAACATTCGTTCAAGCCTGGCTACGCCGCTGCCTTATCAGAGATAATAAACTTAACCCTTTACCTTGAGGCGCATTCTACTTTACTTTCAGCCTGCTTTAAGCTATAATGTGCTAGAATATAAAACATATTCCCTATAACGAATATTCATCAAGTTCTCTGTCTCTCTCTGTCTCTCTCTGTGTCTTTCTCTCTGTCTCTCTCTCTCTGTCTCTCTGTCTCTGTCTGTCTCTGTCTGTCTGTCTGTCTGTCTCTGTCTGTCTGTATGTATGTATGTCTCTCACTCCCCCCTCTCTCTCTCTCTCTCTCTCTCTCCTATCTCTCTCTCTCTCTCTCTCTCTCTCTCTGGTGCACAATTAGCCCATTGGCAGAAACATACCAAACAAAACCGATATTCTGTTAAAATAAATAGATCGAGCTTACCTAAGTCGAGTATTTCCCGTAAGTTAAAGACATTTCCTCAGTCAATTGATGCACTACTCTCATTGTTCTCGATAGGTGTGAATGTAACTTCAAAAGCATGCAGCATGAGCTGCCAGAGGGTAAACCAATCTCAGTTTACCTGGTGAAGTCCAGATATACTCATGCGCTAGAGGTTTTCAATGGTTATTTCTAATATATAGGTCGGGCCTCACATGATACGCTTGAACAATGTATACGTTGCTATCGGCATGTGCACAAGACCCATGCATTTTGCAAGGAAAATGCCTGGCAAGGCATTATCAACGAAAGCAGGAAATATGCATTATGCTATACTATGCCAAACTGCCAACGCAACACCTCCGAGTTCCCTTCTATTTTCATATCAGAGCGGGTGTTTTAAATCGATGGAAAAGTTGACACAAAATTATTAAATGTTTTTATTTGTGTTTTTAAATTGATGTTCTGTCCTCAAAGTTGTTAATATTGGCAACGAATTTTCTTGACACTCGTTTTATGCGGTTAAATAACTACATTGGATGCGTTTATTATAGGCCATTATTGTATAAAGTTTTTTTTCAATAGATGGCTCCAGATCAGTTGTATTACATTTTATCTACATATTTTATGTGATGGGGATTAATTCGGACTTTTTACTGAAAACCTTTTCGGAATTTAAAACATCTATTTTTAATAATGCGAGATTTAGTAGAACCTGATTAGAAAATAGCTATATCACGTGAAAGTTTTCATAACAGATGCCACAGTAATTAAGTCCGAGTTCGTCTCAATAAGTTTTCACGCCACGTAACAATAATCAAACGATTATTTCCGCTGAATTACGCCGGCATTGGTCTTCCTCAAACAACAATCTGTTAACACCTTTTTACCGCTCAAAGCCAAAGGGTTTCGGAAGTCTGACACCTAGTGTTGAGATAATTATGTCGATGCATGTCAATTTTTCGTGTGATTTGATTGGTTATTGCTTGATCCGCAAATTCGGTTTAAAAGCGTGTCTTTCCGTGGTAAGGTCACATTTGTGATCTGACCAACGTTGTATCAAATAAAGAATACGGAAAGGACACGCTCTTGATCTTTTTATATGTAAGAAACGTTACTATGTTATTTTTTGTTAAAATTGTGACTATTGCATATCCAGGCTGTTTTCACCATTTGGTTATTTCATGTGTTATGGTTATTTTAACACAAACTGTACGTTACGTAAACGCTGCAGTTGAATGTTAAAGTATCTTGCCCTTGGCTAGTTCTTTCGAACTTAAGAACTATTAGAAATTTACAATAGAGCAAAGTTTATAAACGTGTAAAGTTCACGCATTTTCACATTAACGCACATTGAAGAGTGGTTAATGGAAATGCGTGTATGCTGCATCTACGTTTACCTCGAATAGTTATGGTGCATTCAGCGTTGATATGTATTTGATAATGTTAAACGTGTAGCGCTCTGTCTACAGTCCCATATATATAGGTACAGATTATGCCTTTGAATAATTAAGTTCTAGTCGGGCAGACTAGAATGTATATGGTGTAACATTTACAATCTTGTTAAACACACGCAATACGATATGCGTGCATGTCACACGCATTTTAGGTTCTCTCAAATAACTGCATAATAGCATAACAATGTGCAATTATTATTGTGTGAATTCCATGCAGTGTGAAATTTACGATGGTGTAAATTTCACTCGGTGTAAAATTCAGACAATGTATATTACGTGGTCATATATTTAATGAATTTATATGCCAAATACTGTATAAAGTGTAATATGTACAATCATGTTAAACGCACGCAAGGCGGTGCAATAGTGAGTGTAATATTTACGGTAATGTTAACCGCATCCAGGCTGGTATGCGTGTATGTCACACGCATGTTAGATTCTTTCAAATATCTTAAATAATAGCATTAAACGATAAACATTGTGAAATTAAATTATTGTGTGGATCGCACTCAGTGTAAAATTTACAATTGTGTAATTTTTTACAGCGTAAAATTCAGACAATGTATATTAAGATGTACAAGCTAAATAATGTAAAAGGGTAATATTTACAAATATGTGAAACGCACGCAAGGCGGCATGCGTGCATGTCACACGCATTTTAGATGGTTTCAATTAACTAATAGTATTTAATATTTACAGTGAAATTTATAATGTGTAAATTTCACGTAAAATTCAGACAGTGTATATTACCTGGCCATATACTGATTAACACGTAAAGAAGCCCAGCTCTTTGCGAATATTGTTTTATACAAAACTGGTATTCAATGAGCGTTGGTGTACTTATGTACATGTACTTGTTATTATAAAGGTACAAACACGTGTAATGTTACATATGGCGTTTGGTTTACTTATTTTTATACACTGTAAGATTTTGAATACATAATCATTTGTTTAATTTTAAAAGACATTTGTGATCTGACCAACGTTGTATCAAATAAAGAATACGGAAAGGACACGCTCTTGATCTTTTTATAGATATTGGAGACAGAGGATCCAGAAAGGGTGCCAGAGTTAATTCCCCATACCTGACCCGTGACCCCTGCATAACACTTGTGACGAATAATAACCATCTATCCAAACGTATCGCTAATTTCTGATTAACATTCACCATTGAAAATGCATTGGACTTAGATTACTGACAACTTGTAATCACAAAATTCCATATTTTTGGGACCAAATGCCAATTTATTATGTTTTTGTTTACCAAGTGTATTGTCCAATGCTAACGCTATGAATTGCAGAAGAAATCTATTCAGGATATTCACACATTACAGAATTGACCAGACTAACTTAAGACATGTTTAACACTGGAAGTAATGGGAATATCCGGGGTGTTGCGTTGGAAGTTTGGCCTAGTATATATGCATTTTCAAGTTATTGTTCGGCAAGGTATTCAAGCATAGCTGTTCAAATTGTTGTTATCATATGAATTACCTCCCTTCGGTGGCAAATGCGCAAATTCCAAAAACCTTATCAAGTGTCAGTCATTGTAAGGGGCAGTAAAAAGGCGTGTTTAAAAAACCTTTTTGGCCAATTTTGGGGGATATGGATGGTACAATTTGGGTCTGTCTCTTGCAGGGGGGATCATTCAGCGGGGGATCCACCGATTGTTTGTTAGCTCACCTGAGCCAAAGGCTCAAGGTGAGCTGCTGGGATGGCCCTGTGTCCGTCGTCGTACGTCGTGCGGTGTGCGTCGTCCGTCGTCGTTAACAATTGATTCAAATGACATCTCCTCCTATACCACTTGACATATTTCAACCAAACTTTACAGGAATGTTCCTTGGGTCAAGCTCTTTCAAATTTGTTCAAGGAATTGAAAACAATGCAGAACTCTGGTTGCAATGGCAACCAAAGTGAATAAATAAGGAAATCTCAAAATATCTTCTTGTCTGAAACTACAAGGGCCAGGGCTTAAATATTTTGCACATAGCATCAGCTACAGGTCTTCTGTCAAGTTTGCTTAAAGTATGCCCCTGTGGTCAAAATTAACCCTGCCCCGGGGGTCACAGTTTTACATAGAGTTATACAGTGAAATTTTCAAACGTCTCCTCCTCTGAAACCAATATGGCCATAGCTTTGATAGTTTGCATGGTGACACTTCTAGATGTCCTTTACCTACATCAAACGGCTCTGGTCAGTTGCATATCTAGGTCACAGGAGCTAAAAATAGAATTTTTTCAATGAAAACTTAAAAATCTTCTCATCTGAAACTACAAGGACCAGAGCTTGGATATATGGCACATTGCATCATCTACAGGTCTTCTATCAAGTTTGCTCAAATTATGCCCCTGGGGTCAAAATTGGCCCTACCCCGGGGTCACAGTTTTACATAGAGTTATATAGTGAAATTTCAAACGTCTTCTTCTCTGAAACCAATATGGCCAGAACTTTGATATTCGGCATAGTGACACTTCTAGATGTCCTTTACCAATTTTGTTGAAATAGTTCCAGTCTGTTGCATATGCAGGTCACAGGAGCTAAAACTAGATTTTTTCAATGGAAACTTTAAAATATACTCTAGTCTAAAACCCAAGTACCCTGATCTTAGATATTTGGCATATAGCATCATCAACAGTTCCTCTATCAAGATTGTTTAAAATTTAAATGCCCCTCGGGTAAAAAATGATCCTGTCCTGGACATTAGTCATTATCTCCATTTTGTCAGCTATTCTCAGGTAAGCGAAATATGCCCCCATTGGGCTCTTGTCTTTTAAAACACTGACAACGTTTCTTTCTCTCTTGTGTGGGTGGGGGGGGGGGTACGCTAAATGGCGTATTGTGGCGTTTATCTAGAACATTTTGTTTGTTACTATTATTGGCAAACATTATTGTGATATTGTCCATCTTCAAATTCTAAGGTCAATGGGAGAACGGTCTTAAAACATTGTTGATATACATGTAGTTAAACATTATGAAGAAACAAGAAATATCTTTAAAAAAGATATTCGGCGGAATGAGCGGTTGAACTAAGGCTATATAGATGGGTGTGCAAAATTGAATTAAATTGAGGTTTTCAAAGAATTGTAATATCTTGGATTGAAAAGCAAAAAATACAAGTATTCAATTGAAACAGTAACTTTTATTTAAAATGCAAAACTATCATGTACAGAAATGCAAAACAAAACAATAATTTAACTCATATCCTAGCTACTGGTAGGAGATCCTCACATTAATCTATTGTTCCATTCATAGAGTTTCTTGAAACAAACTATAGCATACACAAATGTACAGATACAACAATCATCATATCTTAAAATAGAAGCATAATTAACTTCTGTGGCCTATTTCATCAGCCCAGTGTGTAGTAAAAGCCAGCCTGTATCTCTAAATTTTACACCCAGAGTCCACATCATGTAAAACTGTAATGGGACATAAACCAGCCTACAGGGCTCCAGATAAGAGTGAGTAAACTAAACAAATCACATTTTTCCACCTCTTTTAGCACCAAACCCTATGGTATTACCACTCATTTTGATTGTCTCGAAGAGACAATTCATATGTATAGTGACACCACAGGGTTTAATGCACAAATAAAGAGTTTAAGTTTTGAAACAATTCCCTTATCTGGAGCCCTGGCTACTATCCAATCAGACTATTCAGTTTCAACAGGTGCTCTTAATTCTAAATTTCTGATCAAATATTATTGGTTGAAATGTGTGGCCAAATATAAATTAAGTGTGTCTAAATAGAAAACAGTCAGCTCCGCCGAAAAAGATTTATTGCTGTAAACATCGTGCGTGTGAGTCATAGACATGTCGTTGCTTATACAGTAATAGGGGAGTATAGTAAAACTCGTTTCGAAGATCACGCAAACAGAAGCTTTTGTATCTTGGGAAGATGACTCCTTAAAACACATTCTTTCAGGGCTTCCATTTCTCCGGATTTCGCCTAAATCTCCGGATTTTTTCCCAGTACATAGTAGCTTAAAGCAGGCTGAAAGTAAAGCAGAATGCGCCCTAAGGCGCATTCTGCTTTACTTACAGCCTGCTTTAAGTAGTCGCATGTCAACAAAACAAGAAAAAGACTAATGGGTAAAGGTACGATTCTTTAAATCGCACTTGAAAACTGCAAATTTGGAAATCTTAGGATTATTCATGTCAACTTATGGCAGCCCTGTTCTTTGCTTTTCCCGAGTACAAAAGTTATTTGCAAAACGTTTGGATCCAGATCAAACGACGTCCGATCTGGATCCAAACCGTTTGACACTTATTTCAATATTTTTAGGTCGAACTACCCAAACTTTAAATTTGAGAAATAAAAGCAGACGACAGTTGTATTGAGTTGATGAGATCGTGGCAGTAAAGGGGTTAACGGCTTAACGCTTTGTTTCGAACTTGTCGTTTGCATGCATTGCTCTATAGTTCAGTATTACTAAATATTTACATTTGTCCCATTCAAATCCATTGAAAAAAGACGTTTATTTCGTATAAACGCTATTTCTTGAGAAGGCGACACTTGATTGTATATATTGCGCTGAGGAGGAGGGGCTTATGAATCTGCTCTCCGCGAAACATTTTGTTGTGTTTCTTCAGTAACGTCGTTGTGTCCGTTCCTTTCAGGGTACACCTTATTCGTGTTAACAACCTCTAATGTAGATTAAACATACAATCATACTAATAAAATGCTCATTTAATGTTAGAAATTGCAGCAAATATAATGTAGATATAAGAAATCAACTGATTTTTTGGCGATTCATGGCTAATTTGCTGATCATTGTATGTCGTTTTATTTCGTTTCTTAAGTGAAGAAAAATTGACGTGAGTGGCAAAAAGCTTGGATCTTGACCAGACGACACGCTCCACTACGTCTGATCTGGATTCAAACTATTTGCAAATATTATTCTAGTCCAGTTAGTAGTTAAAAGCAAAGCAGAGAACTCGTGTAGGAATTTTTCTTTTCCCTCTGTAAGCTGTCACCTGTGTTGAACGTTATCAATGATATTCCTCCCACCAACAGTGAATGCGTTAAAGTTGAGAAGACGTTTATTTCCCCAATTAACACGTTTACGCTAAAACTATTACATGTATTTCCTTTGCAAACAGTTTGGATAGATAGATCTTTATTGCCTCCAATAATGGAGAGTTAGACATTACAAACAGTGATAACATAACATAGAAACAACAGACTCAATGATGACGACAAATATATATACAGTTCAAATTACGTCAGACGTATAACTATGTATAGAGAGCACATGCACAAATACATCTATACAGTAATACAGCTGGTATAGAGTAAGAGTGCATGGCTGTTGGAATATGTACAAATTCAAGCTTTATTAGAATAAATGAGTTATTCACAGTCAGGCCTGCACTAGATGGCATTCAATAAGGAAACGAAAGAAGATAATGAGCAGTCCCAGGTGGCAGTCCCCACAAGAATGAAATAAAGCAGAAAGCTCATAAATAGCATTGCGCTTTACATCAGACCTGTGACAAGCAGCCACCCGTACTAAAGATATCCCTAACCTACCCGATCACTAGGCCACACCCCTCATACACACACAGATCCGACTGTAAACAAAACACTTATAGTAATAAAGAAATTAATATTTTACCCCACTCCCCAACACACAAACACATACAAAACAAGTGAGAAAAGACGATACTTGTCGAAACGAAACATAAGAAACATCGTTGTCACTTGTAATGAGAAGCGTTAGTTAATGGTCAGTGAGAGTGAGCATGATGTCTTGTCGAAATAAAACACAAGACGAACCAGGTCACTAGCACACTGACCAAAGTATTCATATAATTATAGTGAATACGATTGTGACGATTGTACAGCATATACTACACAATACATGGCAACGAGTATTGTGTAATTCATGCTAGACAATCGATTAAGCTACTATGAACTTATGATAAATAAATAAGTTTAGTGAATCTACTATTAATGCATACATATATGTAACTATACATTCAGACAGAAAACTGTCCACTCATACAAGTACAGTAAACCCTTTCTACAGTGACTCTCAATATGTTTTATGAAAACTTAAGATCTCCTTTAGGAGCTGTCTTAGTTACTTTCAGTCGGCATTAAAACTCAGTTGACTTGTAGAAATTACACATGTCTTGTACAAACAATGTAGACCCTGATCGGAGGCTCAACATAAAGCCCTCCGATCAGGATACGCACCGTTTGTCATTTTGATTATCATTGTAAAATACACCCTATACAAGGCTAATCTATTTGGAGAGTCACTGAAATAATCTATATAGTTCCCTCATCGTGACTGTCAGAGAATAGAATTCATTCCCTTGTGTTGAGTATAAACGCATTCCGGATAAGAGATGTGCAAACTGTTCCTTTGGTGGCAGCAACATCAGCTGAGAATAGGCCACTGGCCCAAAGTGTTGGTATATACTTTTCCAGAATTCTATTCTATGACAGAAGCGCTGAGGAGGAGGGGCTTATGAATCTGCTCTCCGCGAAACATTTTGTTGCGTTTCTTCAGTAACGTCGTTGTGCCTGTTCCTTTCAGGGTACACCTTATTCGTGTTAACAACCTCTAATGTATATTAAACATATGTAATCATACTAATAAAATGCTCATTTAATGTTAGAAATTGCAGCAAATAAAAATTATAATGTAGATATAAGAAATCAACTGATTTTTTGGCGATTCATGGCTAATTTGCCGATCATTTTTATGTCGTTTTATTTCGTTTCTTAAGTGAAGAAAAATTGACGTGAGTGTCAAAAAGCTTGGATCTTGACCAGACGACACGCTCCACTACGTCTGATCTGGATTCAAACTATTTGCAAATATTAGTCTAGTCCAGTTAGTACATCATGACCTAATGATATTCTACCAAGAATGTTCAAATTTTGACCCTGGGGCCAAAAATGGCGAGTAGTTAAAAGCAAAGCAGAGAACTCGTGTAGGAATTTTTCTTTTCCCTCTGTAAGCTGTCACCTGTGTTGAACGTTATCAATGATATTCCTCCGACCAACAGTGAATGCGTTAAAGTTGAGAAGACGTTTATTTCCCCAATTAACACGTTTACGCTAAAACTATTACATGTATTTCCTTTGCAAACAGTTTGGAGCTAGATCAGACGCCGGGTTACCCGGCGTCTGATCAGGCTCCAAACTGTTTGACGATCAGATTAAAATAAATAATCAGCATTGTCAAAATATTGTCCTTTTCTCCATTTGATCGCAATTGCGTTTGCGCTTTGTCTGCGTTTAATCGTTTAAATTGTATTAACATGACCATATATGACAATTATCAATGTAGTATTTGTTTATGAAACCAGTCCTATGGGTATGTTTATAGTGAATTATAAAAGCGAGGCACACTTCCTGCTGTAATGGAAGGTAAACAGGTTAAAGGCCAAATGTTCGGAGTTTGCTGCAGCGCTTTCATTTTTGAACAAGCACGTCCTTGCAATGAAGTTGTGGTCAAATCCCCGACACCAGGACTGGGAGGCGCAGTAAGCCTTGCACGGATCTGGGTATGAATGGCTGCTCCATTCTTCTGTAGAATCCATATCCAGTGATTGCAAGAAGTAGACTTTGAAGTCTGATCCATATACCGCACACTCTGGAGAACAAATTAAAGTTTACAGTTAAATGGCGGATATTAGGCCAGGGCTGCCATTTCTCCGGATTTTTCCGAAATATTCGGATTTTTTATTCCAACAGATGGAAGCTTAAAGCAGGCTGAAAGTAAAGCAGAATGCGCCTCAAGGCACATTCTGCTTTACTTTCAACCTGCTTTAAGCATCAAATGTTTTAAAAACTAGAAACAGACTATGGGTTAAAGGTTTAATCCGGAAAATCAGGCTTGAAAAATTGACAAAAATTGAAATCTTAGGATTTTTGTTATCAACTTATGGCAGGCCTATATGGCTGCTGAAATTAACCCTTTCAGCGCCAGATTAACCGCGATGTGTTCTTTTTTACTTCTTTACCGCTATATTGTCGTCTGCTTCAATATTGATGTCTGTAATATTGTGTAAAGAAATATCGATACGTGTATCCTGATCAGAAACCGCATTACGTGACGTCTGATCTGAATCCAAACCGCTTGCAAAATAGACTTTAGGTGATGAATAGGTTAACCTTTAGACTTTCTCAAAAACCAAATATCGTCTGTTGTAAGTCATTTACCGCCGTAATAGATTTCTGTATTGATACGGTTGTCTGCTAAAAATATTTCAAAGGTATATGTTTTGCAGTTTGATAGAAGAAATATCGAGTGTCAAACATTAACCCTTAGCCCGCCAAATAAATTGTCGTATGCTATATTTCTCGTCTGCTTCAAGTTTCAAAGTGCTTCAAAGTTGCTCAAAATTGCTGAAAATGTTGTCCGAGTGTCAAACAGCTTGGATCCGGATGAGACGCCGAGTTACTCGGCGTCTCATCCGGATCCAAGCTGTTTGCATATGGAGCTATAGTCGTGAGTGGCAGGCTAAGGGTTAAAATGGATTCTGCTAAAAACTGTAAAGCGGCATCTGATTTTGATCCTAAATGCTTACAAAGTCGCATATTGGCGACTAGTGTGATAGTTAACGTTCCAGGGGCCCGTTTCATAAAACTTCTTACGACAAATGTTGTCGTAAGTCACATTATAAAAGTATCAATTATTTTTTATTTCTCCATCTAATCCTGTCTTGTGACATCTTTTTGGAATCTTCTTGAAAAGAAGATTCCAAAAAGATGTCACAAGACAGGATTAGATAGAGAAATCAGAGATTAAATGTATTTTAAAGTTTTGACTTACGACAACATTTGTCGTAAGATGTTTTATGAAACGGGCACCAGGTCCACCAATTGTTCACAAACAGGGTAAATTAACGCAACATTTCAAAAACCCTTCCCTCCATGGCAAAGCTTGTTTAAAGTGTGGAAGACAGGTGAGCACTTAAAACAGACTGAAAGTAAAGCAGAATGCGCATTAGGGCTCATTTTGCTTAACGTTCAGCCTGCTTTAACCCTTTCCCTTATAGAAGCGACTTTTAGCACATTCATTTTATTCATCCGCTGAAGAAAATAGTTCCAAATTATACCGTAATGAATATGTGTCATATTTAATACTTTCCTTATTCTAGCAGTTAATAGCTTAAAGCAGGCTGAAAGTAAAGTAGAATGTGCCTTAGGGCGCATTCTGCTTTACTTTCAACCTGCTTTAAGTAGTCATATATCTTCAATACTAGAAACAATGCTATCAGGTAAAGGGTTAAGCTACCGTCTACAAGGATAGAGGAAATGTTGCTTATATTACACAGTCGTTACTTTATAAAAGTGAACTAGATTCTATTTTCTTGAGTACATGAATAAATTAAATGCATAAAAAGCGTATCTTCTTAGTAAAAGTATAGCAAATGTCTGTACTGTCTATTGCATGAAGCAACTCGCGTGAACTTGGAATTGGACAAAACAAAACAAAATGACAAATTGACCCATCATTCAAAATGGCCGAGGATGAAATATGGAACATGGTTTTGGTGAAATATGTTTGTTTTCCAACATACAATATATAAAGATCTAGTATAAGCAGTGTATAATCTATATATTAAACATTCACATTTGCTACGAAGGGTGAACATTTTATACTTAAAACAAGTCAAAACGATTTTAAAACACTAATAAATCCGCAAATGCCCATAACATTCTGAAAAAATGCAAAGAGACTCGCAACCAGATTTAGCATCAAAAATAGTAATTTGTGAATATGTGACAAACGCTTATATAAACGTGTAAGAATTAGTTCAGGATAAGAAATTTTGTTTAAAAAATGCATTTCAATAAAATAAATATTGAGCTCTGGTAGGAATCGAACCCGGGACCCGGCATGGGCGGACATAATGCAAAATAAGGAAACCACTTAACCCACTGGACTACGGAACTATTCATATATATCTGGGATCGATTTCATTGTGTAGCGATGGAGAGTACATACAACTACATAATTCGGCTCGGGTTTATGTCTCAAGAAAAAGTCTAAAGGAGATGAGGGCAAATGTCTTTTTGCATCTGCCAATTTCACTTATAGATGTTGTGTGTTTCACCTGCGTCTGCTTTATTGGCTATGATACATGCATACAGTTGTCCCAAATACACTGGCATATTAAGTGTTTCCGCTATTACAGAACTACTTACTGGCAATGTATCCCTTTATTATATTTAATATATATTTAATATGCAAATACAACAAAGTGTTCATAAAAAGGTCTAGGTATATGTAGGTTCAACTTTAAGCATCTATACCCCTTTACCCAATTGCCTATTTCTAGTATTGAAAATAAGGGACCATTTAAAGCAGGTTGAAAGTAATGCAGAAGGCGCCTTAAGGCGATTTCTGCTTTACTTTCAGCCTGGTTTAAGCTACCATCTGATAATATGTAAACATTATATCTTATGGCGCATGTTTAAAACAGTTTAAATAGGAACTATTTTGTTCAGCGGAGGAATAAATTAAATACGCGAAAAGTCGCTTCTATGTGGGAAAGGGATACTATGTGTTTCTATCTCATGTAATTAAGACATTTGAATGATCTTTTAGCCTTAATTTTGTTTTAATCAACAGCAAAGTACTTAACGACCACTCATTGTTGACTGCAAGATATGAATTGTTTCCGATGGAAATAATAGCTTTAACGCGTTTATTTGGAAAGAATAACGCCTCCTCATTCTTGTATTTAATCCATCCTACAAAAGGGAAATAGGCAAACAGTGTAGACTCTGATCAAACGCCGCATGATAGGAATTTCAATATCAAGCAAAACGAAAATGAAAATTTAAACCAGGCACCCCTGTTTGCTACTCAGATTGAAACCATAGTTAACCTTTCTAAAAGTAAATTTCCCCAGTTTAGTGCATTGCGTTTAAACGGAAAAGAACTGTATATTACCACGGAGTAATTAGAGCGAGCTCTAATTACTCCGTGACATTACGCACAAAAATTACAGCTATCCGTATCTTTAACTGGATGTAGAGAAAACTCATCACTTTTAAAGTTTTAGAATGTTCCAATCTAAACATAACTTGGACAGGTCAGAAGAAAACACTAATATAGACAAAGCACAGGTTTCAACAGCACACACATATATACACCACTGTTATCTATAAATATAAAAAGTATAAACCGTAAAACGACATTTTTCTGATTAAAATTAAATCCCCCTCCCCCAACATTTTGTTTTCTTCGAACATCTATATGTTTGTGTTACCTTTTCGTGAAAGGTGGTGGTGGGGAGGGATAATAACACGCAACGGGCATCTGGATGTTATGGGCGAATTCGTGACAGGTAATACTCAATTTCTGCGCCAATGGAAAGCATCTCGCCACTTAATGTTTATTTGAAGTATATAATATAGGTGTTCGGGATTCAAAGGTTCCACTGTAATCAGTGGAATCTCTCAATCAGTCGAACACAACTCTATTGCTATAAATAGTAAAACCTCTCTATTACGACCACTAAAAGAAGGCTAGTCGAGTGTTTAAAAGACAGGCGACAGCTTAAGAAAGTTGACAGTGAAACAGAAAGCTCCTCGTTTTACTGTCACCTTGCTTTAAGCAATCAAACTATTAAATCAAACTAATAATTAACATAATTAAGTGGTCGTATTAGAGACGTTATATTATTACTCAGAACAAACATACATGTATTTCAAAACTAAAGCTTTAAAAGAAGTATGTATGTTTGATTTAAGCAAGCTTTGAGAATCGAACGCAGAAATAAAGCAGACCATTTTGGGAATGAGTTGGAATTGGAAGAATCCGACGACCATATGTCAGACTTCTATCCATTGATGCACTATCCCCTTAAAGGAATGGTGCAAAGGAAAAAGCTGAGTGACTTACAAACCAAGCACTCAAAGAAGCCGAGTGACTTACAGACATAGTCAGGCACTCGATTGCTGCTCTTGTAAAAGAGCAGCAAACGCTGCTCTTGTAAAAGAGCAGCAAACGCACAGTCTAATTCACCCCGTCGGTGCAAGACCCGTGCATACAAATAACACCAAAGGCGTCAGTGATTACCCGTACGGGAATCTATTCAAAGAACGCAAGTATTGCACGTTTCAATGAAATTGGCAGAAGGAAAATTTATGACATCTTAAATAAAACATTTCTAACATTCAGCAAGTTAATATAAATTCTAAAAGTAATACAAAAAGCTTTTAAATTCACATGGTTACGTGGAAATATATCATAATAATTAATTCTTCATTCAATCTTATACTAGCTGTGCTATCTAAATTAATTTTAATGAAAATTACAAAACGTACACCAGTCGTTTTGTACTCCGTATCGCCACTGGTCCTAGATTAGCATATGAATAAAAGGTGTTAGGATCCCAGCACCCAGCTCATACATGTACCACCATTCTACTTAAGTGCTGATAGCTCAGTCGGTAGTGTGGTTGACGAACAATCAAAAGGTCATAGGTTCGAGTCTCATTCGAATCAAAACTTTTTTTCCTTTTTTTTTTTTTTAAAAAGTCCAATTGTATTGACTTGTGGATAAATAACGCAGATAAAGGACATGTTTAGTCTTTGTTGGTTAGAATCATTGTTCGCTATATAGCTTGTCGAATTACGTTTTGGTTCATGACTGACACACACCATTGTCTGGATGCAATGTCGGCTGCTTAAAATTGTCGTCTGCTTAAAATTGTCATCTGCTATTTTTCTCAGAGTTACGTAATGGACATTTTGACAGCGTCTGATCTGGAATCAATCTGTTTGCAAAGTTCCCTCCGATAACGACTCCCTCCAAACAACGCCCACAATTTGTGTCTCCTGTTGGGTGTATCACCTGGTTCCTCTTGTCCGTAGAAGTGTGCACCTTGAATGGGGTGAAGCATGTCCTAGATCGTAGATCGTAAGACCAAATCATGCATTGGTTATGTTCCGTACTGCAATCACGCTATTGCAGTCCTCAGTCATTGTGCACAAACTGGCACACTCTGCAACACTCCATGAATTGCTAACAACGACAGAAAATGATCGGCAAATTCCATGAATCGTATTGGCGATTCAAGGAATTTGTCGATCATTTTCTGTCGTTTACTTCGCTTATACGCCGAAAAAATCAGTTAATTTCTTAACTAACTACGTCAGATAAACAGCACACACCTTTGGGGGAGCTGCTTCAAAAACGCCAGAATAGAAGACGCGAGTCTTTTAAAATACAGCAGGATAAACAGGAATACTGAGACAAAAAGGTTCCCCACGGAACAAGTATTGAATACAAGATATAATGAAGACACGTACAAAAACTAAGATGTTGTAGTTACCTACAACAATCCTATTTAAAATACAGTGATCCATCCCTACAACGGCCCTCTGAACAACGATTCCATCCGAACAACAACGCTAGCGACTTTCCCCCTAACAACTTCGGCTGCTTAAAATTGTCGGCTGCTATTTTTCTCATAGTCACATATTGGACATTTTTACAGAAAAAAGACAAAATGACGAGTAACACACGTGAATGTGAATGCTGCATATAAACGGACGATGATTTGGTGGTGACTGTATTAGTCAGGTAAAAACGTCATAAAACAATGAAATGACCAAGCAAAGTGGAGATTTGTTGCAGTCGACAGAATATTGCAAACGGCAATGACGTAGCAATGACGTAGCATGCCCAACTCTCTACAATGAAACCCAATTAGAGACACGGATTATGTATGCTGTTCAGAGTGAGTTGTTTGAGGGAGGGAAATTAAGACTTGGTTTATATTTGCAAACAGCTTTAATCAAGATAATACGCCGCATTAAGCGGCGTCTGATCTGGATTCAAGCTGTTTGTTACTCGTCATAATATTTCATCTGCCAAAATGTCAACTTATATGTAACTTTAAGAAACACGGCAGACGACAAATTTAAACAGATGATAGGTCTACCGTAGCTGCCGCAAAAAAAACAGAATCTGATTATATATACATATCTTCGACATTCCGCTTTTCCTGGCCTATCATATTGTTTCGGTCAAAATCAGTGAGTTATATTCTCTTTTATTATTCCATCAACCGAAGTCCTTCGTCGTAAAATAAAATGGAAGGTGTTGACTGAAGAGGTGCGCTTCTGGTGGCTCCAAAAGCAGTGTGAGAGGTTCCAAAAGGTTAATTGGTTGTTGAAAAATATTTTTGTACGGTTTTAATTCCGCAGAGGAGGCGGGGCTTTTTGGTCTGCTATCCGCGATTCATGTGTTGCGTTGCTTCAGTAGTGCCGTTTCGGCTATTCCTTTCAAGGTACACATTATTCGTATTAACAACCTCTAATATGGATATCACATATATGTATCGGAGCTCGTGATCAATTTCTATAGCGTCTTTCGATGCTATGGATAAAACGATGGAAAATATCTAAAAAAAACTAAGATTTGAAGACTTTTCTAGAGGGTGTTTTTAGACTGGTCATATTGATGCACGATAATGTTACCCTTTTGGTTATATTTGAGTTTTTTCTTTTCTTTTTGCAAATGCACCATCTGGCTGCGAGTCGCTTTAAAATTCACATTATCCGCAAAAGCGTCTGTTGTATAGGATTCAATGGATGAAATGGGAGATACGCTATTCTCTCCCAATAAACACGTTAATGCTTACATAATAACTTTAATTACAGTGGAGAATCTGTTATTCTTTCCCAATAAACGCGTTTACGCTAAAACTATTATTTGCAGTGCAAACAGTTTGGAGCCAGATCAGACGCCGGGTAACCCGGCGTCTGATCAGGCTCCAAACTGTTTGCCACCAAGATAAACAAGAATTATCAGAATTGTCCAAAAGTCGTTCTTTTCTACGTTTTAGTGCTTTGCGTTTGCGTACGTTTGCGTTTAAACGGGAAAGAATAACAGTTTCTCCACTGTACAAACTGTTTTCAGCCAAGTCAACGTGGCGTCTGATAAGGCTTCAAACCGCGAATGCCATCAGGTTACAATGACAACCTTACCTGGTTTTGCAAAAAATACCGTTCCAGTAGAGGCCACCATATCAAGAGTATCAAAATATCTTTCTGTACTCCCGTTACACAGATTTTGAACACTGCTGAAGAAAACGCCCTTGCAAGACGGTTGTTTCGAACAAGAGCCTGTGCATGTCGCCAAATTACGACCCGCCTTGTCGGGAAAGTCCAGAGTCCCTTCTGTCGGTATCATGCCGTCGACATCGTAGTTCCTCTTGAAATGATCAAAGGCAAGGTTAGCAACACATAGAGAACAAAAGAGAACTTGACCAACGAGTATGCCGGCTAAGATACCCATGCCTTCCCCCCAAGATATGCTTCAGAAATGTACAACAATTGTTGAAACTTAAACTAATACATTTGAAGATGGCTAAAATCTATTTGAATCTGGCATTCGTCTCAATAAAATATTTATGTATTTATGACAGGCATGTTTTAACCCCTCCACTGCCTTTCTCCGGGTACTATGGTTGTTTGCAAACAGTTTGGATCCTGATAAGACGCCGCGTCACGCGGCGTCTTATCAGGATCCAAACTGTTTGACACAGATTTCAATATTTCAAACTATAGTCAAAATGTCCAAATTTTAAATTTGGGAAATAAAGGCAGACGACAATTATAAAAAAAATGATGACATCATGGCAGTGAAGGGTTAACCCTTTACCCCATAGAAGCGACTTTTAGCGGATATGATTTATACCTCCGCTGAAGAAAATAGTTCCAATTTAATCAGTCATTAATATATATTATAGGGAATTTTTTCTATATATTCTAGAACAAGATAGCTTAAAGCAGGCTGAAAGTAAAGCAGAATGCGCCTTAAGCGCATTCTGCTTTACTTTCAACCTGCTTTAAGTAGTAACCTATTTTCAATTCTAGAAATAGGCTATCAGGTAAAGGGTTAAGATGCATTAACGAATACATTAACGTCTTCAGTTGTTCCGGTTGTTCAAATAATGATTCCTTATTGGTGTTAAAATAGATGGCTGCTGAATGCGTAATGGAAGTAAAGCAGAAAACTCACGTAGAAGCTTTCTGCTTAACTGTCATCCTACTTGTATGCATATCTCATTCCTTAAATAAAAAATAGATATCTAAAGAAATCGTTTTAGCTGATCATTGCTGTAGCCCTACGTTAAGAATACTTTGCTTGAGAGGATTTCTTAAGCTAAATGTGTTCAGGCCAATGCAGTCGTTTCCTTATTTGATTGCAATTACCAGTGACATAACAGCAACTGTATTTGCACAGCAACTGTATTTGCACAATCTAAAATATACAATGACACTAAAAGCGTTTCTACATTAACACAGTCTAAAATATACACTGACACTAAAAGCGTTTCTACATTAACACAGTCTAAAATATACACTGACACTAAAAGCGTTTCTACATTAATGGCGCATGTTTGGGCTATATCAGTTCCTTAACGTTGTACGGCATCATGGGCAAATGGGTTCGGATATTCAAGAACCACTTATACTGAACAAACTTCGTGTCTCCATGGTAAACAAGACACTATTGTGCATTTCTGTCAAACGAACGTTTTGATGTGTTAGAAAATCCTTTACAAACAGTGAAGACGTGAACAGTACACTTTTCATATACATAAAGGTAAATACCAAGAGGACTCCTTAGCAGTTCGTTATTTTGCAACGTATAATAAAACAGTCCTAAATAGTATAAATGGATCAGACATAAATTAGTTTCATGTGAAGCGCTTTTGAGCGCACAGGTCCTGTGTGGAAAGGGCGCTATATAAATTTATATATAGAATTGTCTAGTTTCTGAGGTCAATGAGTTAACACAGCAAACAAAAATGATAATATATGATTATAACAACAATAATGACAAGTTATAGAAAGCGTAATAGAAATGCCAGAATGCAAGATAGAAACTAAAGAAAGCATAATTATTGTAATTTTTACTTAAATAACATCATGTGATCACGTTGTTCTTCTTCCATTCTTACATTTTCTATCAAATATTCTGCATGAGATAAATTGTATTCTGCTTGCATGTACATGCGAATTTAACTTGGTAACATGTCAGTTGTTTGTCATTGTCACAATCCAAGATTGCATATATAGATTGCATATAGATCTATATCAGATTTGAGGCTTTGCACATTATGCTAGCCACTTTATGATAATTCACTTTATGGTAATAGATAGGACGCTCCAGGAACCTGGCAGATATCTTGAAATAGACTTGATCTAGTTAGGATATTTTAAGAAACATGTATCTATGATTTTGCAACTTGCAGTTTATACATGTAGATCTAGTCAGATTTTTAACGATTAGCCAACGTGCTGAAGAAAAATGTATTAATAGATCTAGATCTAGATACAAAAATCTACATAAATTGTTTTTACAATCTGATCTTTGATTAATAAAAAATAGTACGGTTAGAGATCAAATATCGAGGCTTGAAAGGATTAATTAGATCTAGACTAGTTCATTAGATTTTGCCAAAAGTGGACGGAGAGCAGCCTCATCAAAATGAACCCCATATGACGTCATGCTAATTTGTGACAAATGACAAAGATAAAGTTTTGGGTTGAACTAAAAGCAACAGAAACCCTTTGCAACCAACATAAAGTGCAAGTGTCCACTATCATCGGCAAAAAATTCCCACAAGGAACTCACGGCCGTTTTCGAATAAATAAAGAAAAGAGATTTGTATTCATTGGCGTAGCTTCCTATTAGGCAAGTAGACACGTGCCTACACTTTTTTTCAGAAGTCCAAAAAATTTACATCTAAGGGGGGTTAGAGGTGAACACCAATTATTTTTACATATATTTATGTTAGTATTTTGCCATTATCAAACGCGGTAAAAGACCTCAGAACGCACCTAGAGACTATCTAGGAATAAAAATTTCCCGGGGGAGCATACCCCCGGAACCCCCTAGTAAGAAAGCGTACACTTATTAATTGATCTAATCACCCCATTGGCACGCATGTACCATTGTACATGTAGCTGCCTTATGCAAAACACGCGCTACCGCGTACGCACTGTCCTCAACCTTGCGACAATTCAAAAAGTAAAAAAAGTGCAATAAAATAGGAATAGGGTGGTGTTAGAGTCTAACTTAGAGATTAATGGAAGACAACCTGTCAACAATTACATTATAATGACCTGGAACAGAAAATTTATGTCATTTTCAGCCGAGTTTTTACATATATTTATGGCAGAATGTTACCTGTCTTGGACGCGCAAAGGTAGATCGTCTGTGTCGGTTTAAAGTTAAAACATATATGTTCAGAATGACAGTTTAACTTTCGCGAGTAGTTTTTGCATTTTGCGAGTAAGTTCAAAAGTCACTCGCAAAAAAAAGCAAGTGTAATTTTTAGCTAATTTCTAACCCTGGTCACCCGCAATATCACTTCTAACATCTCACTAACTAGTACTTCTAGTAGGTAATAGTAAATGTCTTATTCATATCTCATTAATGATTAAGAATCTAAGACATGAGGGAGCTTGCGACCGAATGTGGCTACTTAATCTTTATAAGTGCTTTGAAATAGACACTCACCACCCACATTGGACGTCACTTGCAGGCCATTACACAGTACTTACACGCCTACCGCTTGTAGAGTGATGCCAAATATCGGGCATGACACATGTTGTATCCGTCGACAGATGTCTGCACACAGCCTGTGTTATTTCATGTCCAAGCAATATGGGGCATGGTGGTTTTGGTTAAAGCGGGGTTTATATGATTTTTATGGGAAAATGGGTGCTAAATTACTAAAATTAGTGATTTATTGGAATATTCAACAAGTGAGCAATTTTCTACCTCTCAGTTTTTTTACATTAATATAATACGGTTATACCCATTTGTAACTTTAAATCTGCAGGCGGCTGCTTTAAAATGCAGCATAAAATAAAGCAGACATATCCTATTGAACGTTTAGAACTGCATTAATTTAATCAAGAATTAAGCAGTCACGCACCTATAACAGATCTCAATAAAATACACATTTGTAGCATTAAATACAGACGGTTGCATAATGCAGCTTGGAATAATGCAGAAAGCTCCTAGATCTATGAAATTTCTACATTAAATCTAGTTTTCCGGCATTACGCAGTCAACTTTTAGAGATCTCAGTAGAATACCCACTTGTAACATTGAATACAGGCTGTTACTCAATACAGCATAAAACAATAAAGAAAACCCATGAGCTTCCTGCATTAATTTGGTCTTGCACTGAAGCAGTCGCCTGTCTTTAGTGATCATTCGGTAGCCTTGAATACAGAGTGTCACTTAGTGCTGCAGCATAAATTAATATAGAATATTCATATAATTATGAGCTTTCTGCATTAATTTGGCCTGGAATTATCTGTCGTCTGTCTTAAGTGGTTTCGATGCTACTTCATTTAGTTCTTGCGCAATGAAATATTGACTATGTTTAATAGGCATTCGGTGAGTAAAGATGAATATTTTTTAGCTCAAGGTGAGCTATTGGGATGGCTCTGTGTCCGTCGTCGTCCGTTGTGCGTCTCCTACGCATCTCCTATACCGCTTGACAGATTTCAACCAAACTTTACAGGAATGTTCCTTGGGTCAAGTTCTTTCAAATTTGTTAAAATAATTAAAAACATTGTAGAACTCTGGTTGCCATGGCAACCAAAGTGAAAAAATAAGGAAATCTTAAAAAATCTTCTTGTCTGAAACTACAAGGGCCAGAGCTTAGATATTTGGCACATAGCATCATCTATTCCAGCATATGGACAGTTTAAATCTTCATAATTATTTTTATTGTGTGTTGTTATTTTACTATCTTGGATTACTCCTGGGCGATGAATTGCAAAATGACAGACGGTGTAGACCTTGACCAGCGAGTTCAATTGTGAACACACTGATCCGGGTCTTCATCGTCTGCATAAAATCTTATATAAACGCTGTATTCCGAAATGTATCTATTTCATTTAATATTTAGACCCCCACCATCATTCACCAACTATCGGTTTTATCAACCGCAAGACGAATATTGAAGAATCAGACCATAAACGATTATTCTTTGCATAGGGTCTGGCTCTACATTGTTTGTCACCAAATACTGAAATACTCAGCCATGCTACCATTGTTTATATTCATCTTGTTTATATGCTTTAGCTCATGCTGCATGTAACCATGCCCGAGATGAAAATAAAGTTTAGTTCTGTTCTGTTCTGTTCTGTTCTATTGGTCCTCTATCAAGTTTGTTCAAATTATGCCTCTGGGGACAAAATTGGCCCCGCCCCGGGGTCACAGTTTTACATAGAGTTATATAGTGAAATTTTCAAACATCTTCTTCTCTGAAATTAATATGGCCAGAGCTTTGATAATTGGCATGGTGACACTTCTAGATGTCTTATACCAGTTTATTTCAAATGGTTCTGGTCGGTTGCATATCTAAGTCACAGGAGCTAAAAATAGATTTTTTCAATGCAAACTTAAAAAATATTCTTGTCTGAAACTACAAGGGCCAGAGCTTAGATATTGGGCACATAGCATCGCCTACAGGTCCTCTATCAAGTTTGTTCAAATTATGCCCCTGGGGTCAAAATTGGCCCCGCCCCGGGGGTCACAGTTTTACATAGAGTTATATAGTGAAATTTTCAAACGTCTTCTACTCTGAAACCAATTTGGCCAGAGCTTTGATAATTGGCATGGTGACACTTCTAGATGTCATTTACCTATTTTCTTCAAATTGTTCCAGTCTGTTGCATATGTAGGTCACAGGAGCTAAAAATAGATTTTTTCAATGGAAATTTTGAAAAAAATTGGTCTAAAACCCTTGTACCCTGATCTTAGATATTTGGCACATATCATAATGTACAGGTCCTCGATCAAGATTGTTCAAATTATGCCCCTCGGGTAAAAAAGTGACCCCGTCCTGGACATAAATCATTATCTCCGTTTTGTCAGCTATTCTCAGGTGAGCGAAATATGCCCCATGGGGCTCTTGTTTTATAGAACTGATTGTTGTAAATACTATATCGCACGGAATTTCACAATCATTTATCAATTGCCAGATTACCATTTTGATAACTCAAGAGTGTCCTGGTATTTCAAACACTTCACTAGTTCAACACAATGTGCTGTGTCACAAGGGGAGGGGTGTATGTGCGGCACACCACACCTTTGGGCAATCATTAGCTTCATTAGATTCAAAAAGTTCACTAAATCTACATGAATGAATCGTATATAACATCAAACTCTTTAATTTCGAATATTATGATTGCGAAAAGCTCCTTGATATAAAAATAAATACATATACCTAAACTTGTGTTCAATATGTCTTAAAGCTGTGACTGCGAACATTGTGCTGAGGTGTTTTAAAAACCAGGGTACTCTAAATTATCAAATGTTAGCTGGCAATTGATAAATGATTCCTGCATTCCTCGCAATACCGTATTTACAACTAGCAGTTCTGTATAAGAAAAAACAACGTTTTTTCCTGAACGAGTGTCTTTCTTTGCCGCTTGAACACAAACACCCCGTGCGACACATCACAGCTCTCCAGTGTCCGCGTTCTACACGGTAAGTATAATGGTTATTATGGTTACAGCAGTGATGCAATTCAAGAATGACAAACACATACAGAGAAACCTCTCTATTACGACCACTAAATCGAAGGATAATTGATTGTATAAAAGACAGCTGACATTTTAAAGCAAGGTGACAGTAAAACAGAAAGCTCCTGAGCGAGCTTTCTGTTTTACTGTCACGTTGTTTTTCAGCGGAGCTGACTAGTATCTATTTAGACCCAACATTTCTATTTAGACAAACATTTCAACCTTTCAACCAATCATATTTTATCAGAAATTTAGAATTAAGAGCACCTGTTGAAACTGAATTGTCTGATAGGATAGTAGCCAGGGCTCCAGATAAGAGAATTATTTCAAAACTTAAAAACTTTATTTGTGCATTAAACCCTATGGTGTCACTACTCATTTGAATTGTCTCTTCGAGACGATAAATGTTAGATTTGTTCAGTTTACTACCCTCTTATCTGTAGCCCTGAAACTGTAGCCTGGCTGGACACAGGCAGTGTGTAATACTGAGCTGATGACATCATGCTTCTATTAGCAGATGTCTATTTATAGATAGACAGTGGTAGCTAGGTATTATGTTTAATAATGTTTTACTACCAATTTATTTTAATTGTAAACTTATAATTTGTACAAATTTACCATACATTGATAGCAATATAATAAATGGCCTCAAGTGAGTTAAACACAATTGTGTTGTTTCATCATTTAATTATAAGAGTGAGGTGTTAGCAGACTGCTCTTCTGTATGGACATACACAGTTTATTTAGTTATAGTTTGTTTCAAGAAACTCCCCATGAATGAAGTTTGATATATAGAACAATAGTTTAATCTGAGGATCTCCTACCAGTAGCTAGGATATGGGTTATATTATTGTTTTGCATTTCTGTACATTTATAGGTTTTTAGTCAGAGTTATGCTATATCCTTGAATGTGTATTGTTTGCTTTTCAATCCAAGATATTACAATTCTTTGAAAACACCCAATTTCATACAATTTTTGCACACCCATCTACAGCATGAATTCCACCACCCATTCCGCTGAATATCTTTTTAAAAGATATTTCTTGTTTAGCAGTCACCTGATTTATTAACACAATGTAGTTTTCGTGATAGACAGTTTCTATTTCCGTACTGTGTTGTAAATGGAGGGATAATACAAAACAAACATCATGGTTATGCGGAAGGAGAAAGTAAATCTATTCGAAAATCGTTAGCACACAAGTTCCTTCAGCATAGAATCAAACTCGTTGAGCGAACTTATCCACGTATGACAGTCTCAGGGCTACCACAAGTTGCTGATAAAAATTCTAATATTTCCAAATATTCAGGCACGCTTTTAGGAAAATTACCTTTAGCCCTTTAGATGCCAGGCTCTACGACACTAACATAACTATGCAAACAGTTTGGATCAAGATCAGACGCCGCGCTTCGCGGCGTCTGATCTTGATCCAAAATGTTTTTACACCCACATCCGGAGAAATTAAAAAAAAAATGCGGAGACTTCGGAATTACACATGCGTGAGAATTTCACAGTGTAGCCTACTTCGGTTACGATTTCAACAGAAAACCATTTATGACCTACAAATTGCATATTTTCTTTGCAAATTTAATAAATTAGTACATAAATTGTGTTTATACATCATCTGAAACTGTTTTATGATCAATAATATGTATACATGTATTTAGGTGTATTTCGGTGTATTCCGGTTATTCTAGTAACCGTAGGAAATCTGTTGTTCTATCGAATAGCGGACAGGTTAAATTTACTGCTGCACCATTAATAGACCACAGAATAATGGGTGTCAAACATAAGTCAATCAGATTACTGGATACCTCAGAGACTTAACTTGTTGAGTAGTATAGCAAGGTCAGTGTTATACAGTTACACCTTTCTATTACAACCACTAAATTGTGTATACAGTAATATCTCTCTATTACGACCACTATATTGTGTTAATTTTTAAGCGTTTACGACAGGTGACTGCCTTAAGCAAGGTGGCAGTAAAACAGAAAGCTCCTTTAGGAGCTTTCTGTTTTACTGTCACCTTGCTTTAAGCTGTGACCTGTCTTTTATAAATCAATTAATTAACCTTCGTTTCAGTGGTCGTAATAGAGAGGTTTTACTGTACTTCAGTATGTATTTATGGCAGGTAACTGCTTAACCCATTCACTGCTATGACGTCATAAATTTTAAACAATTGTCGTCTGTTTTATTTCTCAAAATAAATAGGTATTTTGACTTAAGAAAATTTAAGCTGTCATATGCATGCTAAGATATAGCGAACTTTCAATGTGGCGCATATTCATAACTTAAAGAAGTGGAATTAATTTCTTCAGTGGATCTATGAATAAAAGGCGTAAAAGGCGTCTAGTGGGTTGAGTATGAGCCGCATCAGGAGAAAGTACTTTCAGATGTTGTAGACAGTGTAGATATAGATCAGCTATCATGTCAGAATAATGACATCAGTAAGAATTGGTCAGTGTTAAGAAACCGTCAGCTTCTCTAAACAATTATATTCTGCTTTTATTTCTCAATTTAAGTTAGTTTAGATCTTAATTTACTAAAGAAACCAATGAGTGTCAAACAGTTTTGATCCTCATCAGACACCGCGTTACGTGGCGTCTGGTCAGGATTCAAACTGTTTGCAGATAACCATTGCATTCTGATTCGGGGTAAAGGTAGTGAAAGGGTTAACCCCTTACCCCATAGCCTGTTTCTAGTTTTGAAGACATGTGACCACTTAAAGCAGGTTGAAAGTAAAGCAGAATGTGCCTTGAGGCACATTCTGCTTTACTTTCAGCCTGCTTTAAGCCATCATCTGCTAGAATTTAAATTTCTTTTCTCATGGTTCATTTACAAGACTGTATAAATTTGAACTATTTTCTTCAGTGGAGGAATAAATCAAGTGTGCTAAAGGGCGCTCCTATGAGGGAAAGGGTTAAGGGTCATGTAATATCTCTGGTCTGGTCATCATTTATTCAAATGTCTGTATCTTGAACCAAACGACTGTCTATTAAACAATCAGAAGATATTACTGCCAGGGATTTTAATCGAGCAGATCTAATTGAAAAGCTCTAAATATTGTATGCCGACTGACTTAAAAGTATGTCAACCTTTATTTAGCTGAGCATGACTTAAATATCATTTGCTAATAGATTGGATCCAGAGGCCGTATACCACAGGGCTGTCATTTCTCCGGATTTTTTCTAAATCTTCGATTTTTTTTCTAGAACATGGACCTTATTTATTTATTTATTTGTTTTGATTTTTCGTCGCTTTCAACAGTATTTCAGTCATATCGCGACGTCCAGCTAATTACAGGTGCCATAAGGCGCATTCTGCTTTACTTCCAGCCTGCTTTAAGTAGTCACGTGTCAACAAAACTAGAAACAGGCTACGGGGTAAAGATACGATTCGTAAATTCGCAATTGAAAAATTTAAATTTCGAAATCTTAGGATGTTTCATGTCAACTTATGGCAGCCCTAATACCATGTGCATGATCATTATTCAAACTGCTTGAAACCTGTGATAGTTCGTATTTCAAAATCGTACGTTGTTGCTGTGTTAATCATTTAATGCTGCGACCGAGTCTTCTGAGTTTTTCCAAACAAAATCGATCCAGCTCAGACGCCATGAAGGTTTGTGACTAATCAGGATCTGATCTGTCTACCATGCAGTACAGTGAAACCCCTCTAAACCGGAACCTCTAAATACCGGAATTCTCTCTAAACCGGACATAAACTTTGGTCCCGTTTCAAACCCTTCTTTATTTTAACCCATTACACCATAAATACGCCTTTTTACGTATTTGGTTTATTCTTACACTGAAGAAAGAAGTTTGTAAATTCTAGCAGATGATAGCTTAAAGCAGGTTGAAAGTAAAGCAGAATGCGCCTTAAGGTGCATTCTGCTTTACTTTCAACCTGCTTTAAGTGGTCACCTATGTTTCATATTAGAAACACTTCAAAACCCCTCTAAACCGGAAACCCCTCTAAACCGGACATTTTTGTTGTCCCCACACATGTCCGGTTTAGAGGGGTTTCACTGTATACTTTTATCTCAGCATTTAGTGGAGGAAACGTTACGAAAATTCGAATGAACCTCAATCTCGACTCAGCTTTAGATCTTGATGCATATAACATTTGTGTGAAGTTTCATGAACATCCCTGTAATAGTTTTCCAGAAAAACTCCGGACTAACAAAATGTTGACGGACGAACGAACGGACGGACGGACAGGGCCACGCCAATATACGACCACCTCTAGAGGTGGGCGTATAAAAATGAAACACAAATAACCACTGCCATTGACTTCAAAAAGACAGACTCAAAACAGTACCTGAACTTTCACTCTTGTCATCCTAAACATATTTAAGTAAGCATTCCGTATAACCTTGCCCGTAGAATTTTCACAATCGTATCTAATGAAGGTACGAAATATACAAGATTACAGGAATTAGAACAATCTCTTATGTCACGAAATTACCCCCCAAAATTAATTAAAGATGGAATAAAAAAAAGCTACAAGACTTTCAAGAGATACACTTTTTAAGGTAAAAAACAAAATTGAGAAAAAATGCATTCCTTTCGTCTCGACACACACTCCAACTGATACTGAAATGTTCCCGATTTTGAAAAATAATTTCCATATTCTACAATCAGACGAAACCATGAATAATATAATTTCCAACACAAACTTTATTAAAAGAAAAAGACAACTGCCAAATTTAAAAAGAATTCTAACAAGGGTCAAATTCACAGACAAAAAATAATTTTCATACAAAGTAACACGATGTGGTAGGCCAAACTGCATCATCGAAAATAATTCATACAATTTTAATGGTAAGATATTTAAAGTAAATGCCAAATTAATGTTTCGGTTGGTTGCTATTACATCATTGGATAGTTACAAAAAAGCATCTTTATATCAGGCTATAGTGGAGAAAACGTTATTCTTTCCCCGTTTAAACGCAAACGTACGCAAACGCAAAGCACTAAAACGTAGAAAAGAACAACTTTTGGACAATTCTGATAGTTCTTGTTTATCTTGGTGGCAAACAGTTTGGAGCCTGATCAGACGCCGGGTTACCCGGCGTCTGATCTGGCTCCAATCTGTTTGCACTGCAAATAATAGTTTTAGCGTAAACGCGTGTATTGGGAAAGAATAACAGATTCTCCACTGTACACGTTGTGACTGTTTTGCTTGAACATGCAGTCTGCTACCTTATATTTCAAGCTAACAGAAACAGTTGAAAGCAAGCACAATCAATTGTGAACCAATATAGGTTCTGGTTGATACCAGATCAAATGTTACATGTACAGTGGAGAATCTGTTATTCTTTACCAATAAACGCGTTTACGCTAAAACTATTATTTGCAGTGCAAACAGTTTGGAGCCAGATCAGACGACGGGTAACCCGGCGTCTGATCAGGCTCCAATCTGTTTGCCACCAAGATAAACAAGAATTATCAGTATTGTCCAAAAGTTGTTCTTTTCTACGTTTTAGTGCTTTGCGTTTGCGTACGTTTGTTTTTAAACGGGAAAGAATAACAGATTCTCCACTGTAGGAGCTATATATCTGGATACACCCCCCCCCCCCCCCCCCCACTATAGGATTATTAACTCATCGTGTAAACACATTGTTTCATCTTATCAAAGAACTGAAAATGCTCATTAAGGTTCTGGTTGACTTATCTATAGTTGTAGCGGATTTTCACAAGAGCTTGTAATTTGTTTATAGATTATGATTCTAAGGGTCCATAGTGACAACAGGGATATCCTTTCGTTACTTATCGGAGCGTCTGGCGCTCCGATAAGTCATTAAACGATATACCTAACATTAACACATGTCTAGACACCCAAATGACCAAATTTAAAGTTCGTGCCTAAAGAATTATTAAAGCAGCCTGACAGCAAATCAGAAAGCGCCTGAAGGATTTGTTTTGTTTACTGCCGACCTTCTCTATGGCTGTCAACAGCACCAAAAGGCTAGTTTGCAAACAGTTTGGTTTCTGATCAGACGCCATCCAAACTGTTAGATAGATAGATAGATAGATAGATAGATAGATTTATTTCGGTAAAAAGTGTAAATAACATGGTAAATCATAATTAAAGCAAAACATATAAGAGCCATGTACAAAATGTAATGCGCACTAGAAACCAAGGATAACACCAAAAAAAAAGAATATTATTTTCTTTATTTCCATTGTGGGCCTTGATTCTAGTGGCAAGACACAGAGAGTCATGGTATTATTATAAATGAATATCACAGATAGTATCTAAAATAAAAAGTATCACAGAAATATCATTGTAATCACTGTTAAGCTCAAAGTTAGTCGGTTTCAGAATGACTAGACCGTGTTCACGAATCAACACAGCAGAGTATCAGAACAAATCAAAAGAATAATGATAAAATGAAACAAACTATCTTAATATATATATAATTTATATATCAGAAGGCAAAAGAGTAAAATCTAATCAAGTAAAGAACTTATTCTTTAGCTAACAATATTTTTTTGACATCTAATCTAAATTGAGTGGAAGATTTACTCAGACGTCGCGCAAGCTAAGGTGGTACAACTTCAAATGCGCTTTCCGAGTGGAGCATGCCAGCTACCTTTGAAACAATTTAAAAGATAAATGCATAATGTTATATATCAAACTGTTAATTTGAATAGGTGTATGCTATGGTTTAATCACTTTTTCGTATAATCGATAAGTAGCGACTTACGAGGAAGAAACTGTTGAACTATACAGAAAAAAACGTGAACTCTTAAATTCTGAGGAACACCATTCCACAAGTGAACACTTCTGAAAAGAAATGACTTCTTACCAAAGTTGTTGACTCTAGGAATGGCAGAGCGTCCGTTATCAGTAAAAATGAAAGAAAACGAATCCTCTTGAACGAGAAATGGCTGTCATGTTTGATCTTGTTCGTCGTTTGTGCACAGAGCTTAAATGTTTGACACTCGTATCGACATTTCTTCAGTCAAAACAGCCTTAACGCTTACTTAATTATTGCAGACGACACTACCAATGCAGACGATATTTTGGTGGCAATAGGTTAAAGGCGGGCGATTAAATTTGACAGTGAAAGAGGAATACAACATCCATGAGACTTCTCTGAGTGATCAAAAACGTGATATTAACCCTTTCCCCCATAAAAGCGACTTTTAGCGTATCTAATTTATTCCTCCGCTGAAGAAAATAGTTCCCGTTTATACCCTCATGAACTATTACCATAACTATTGTTTTATATAACCTAGCAGATAGTAGTTTAAAGCAGGCTGAAAGTAAAGCAGAATGTGCATTAAGGCACATTCTGCTGTACTTTCAACCTGCTTTAAGTGATCCCCTTTATTTAATGTTATAAACGGGTTATTGGGTAAAGTGTTAACTGTCCGTATTAGATAGAACAATGTTTTTTATAAGATCGTTTATGAATCGAGTCCTTGAAAAGCATTATGTAGGGATTAATTTTAAGCTTATGCACAATTTCTGCTGTAATGCCATACGGCTACGTTATAGTTAAAGTGCTCAGGGTTCGCTGCTGTGCCTTTATCTTTGAACCAGCACGTGGCCGAAGGGAAGCCGAGGTGGTCAAATCCCCGACACCAGGACTGGGAGGCGCAGTGGGTTTTGCAGGCATCTGGGGAAAATTGCCAGCCCCATACTTCTCTATCAACTGTACTCAGTGCTTTCTGGGGGTAAGTTTGGAAGTCCGACCCATATTCTGCACATTCTGAAAAACAATTGAAGAGTAAAACGGAAATATAAATAGATATTAGGGTGTTATAATATAACTGTACCATCACCCCCCATCCCCCCCCCCTCCCAATAATTTTGCCAATATTAGTTGTAGAAATTTTACGAATATAGACTATCAAACCTGAGTCATTCTGATTCTAAAATGTGCCTCAGGTAGAGCATGATTTTATCCAATCCAGTCACCTTATCCTGACACTAGGTAAATCCATCCTAGCACTACCCATTATAGTCATAATGTAACCTTGACAGGAAAAATCCTAAGATTTGCAAATTTGCATTTTTCAAGTGCGATTTTACGAATCGTACCTTTACCACAGAGCCTGTTTCTAGTTTTGCTGACATGTGACTACTTAAAGCGGGCTGGAAGTAAAGTAGAATGCGCCTTAAGGTTTTCGATGGGTAACACCTATCGAAACGAATCCGCAAAAACTATACACCATTTCATTCAGTATCCAATTCTACATCATTTTCCTGAGTTAAAAGAATTTTGACCTCATATAACTGAATTTTATGGATATTTTTGTCTTGTTACCATATTTTTCAAAAAACGTCCTGAAATGACTACCCCTCTTTTTTCTTTCCGAGGATAAAAAATTACAAATATTAATAAAAAATATCAAAATTTATTCATGCATATATACCTAAGACATTGTTGTATACAAATACAAGCAGAACAATTAAATATTTTGCATAATACATTAAAAAAAATCTCTTATATTTCGGAAAAAATAATTTATGAGTCAATTTTTCTCAAAAATCATTTTTTACGTTTTAGCAAAACTGAGATTTTTACAAAAATTAGGCAGGGGCATTCATACTGACTACACTTAAAATTATCTACCATGTCTCTAGAACAAAATTAAAAAAAATTAGGAGGGTTGACCTCATGTAACTTGAGAAAAATGAAATTGTGTTTGAGAGGGGTCAACATTTGTGGGGAAGTAAAATCAAGGAAAATTGAAGTTTTTTGATAAAACATGCAGTCATTTGCAAATAGTTGTGGAATTCACAAAAATGTCAATTTAATAGCTACTGTCTGTTTTACAAATTATTTTCTGCAAGATAAACAATATTCTCCAGCAAGAAATGTGAAAAATACAGTCAATCTTGTATAAAGCAACCGCCTTGCGAATCAGTCTGCATACCTCTTCATTATGACACTAGACTAATTAACTCCGGGTAGAAATAGTGAAGAAAACTCCTACTGAAGCATTCTGAATTAGTTTTATCCTGCATTAAACAGACAGCTCAATACCAGACAAATTATTGGTATTCAATAGAGTGATCGCTTAATACAAGATTGACTGTAAAAGTTGACAATGATTACCAAGTTTCATAATAAACGGCTGGTATGTTGCAACCCAATAATTGCAAGAGATATTTAACACTTTACTCCATAGCTTATTTTAAGTATTGAAGAGACATGGTTGCATAAAACAGGATGAAATTAAAGCAGGGTTCATTCTGCTTTACTTCCAGTCTGCTTAAACTATGTACAGTCTGCTTAGATAAAGGATTTTTATTATGCATATTCATGACTGTATAAAATTAAAACTACTTACTTTCAAGAGTGAAGGAATAAATTAAATGTGTTAACATGAGTATCAATGGAGTAAAGGGTTGATTTAGGAAAACATGTTTAGCATGTACCTCAGGTTTGATTTACAGTCAGACCTGTATTTAATAGGCGGTCTGTTCCTCTAGGGCATATTTGTCATAGGGAATGTTTTCAGTTTATTAGACCGAGATGATCCCCTTTGCTACAGTGGAGAAAACGTTATTCTTTCCAGTTTACACTCTAACGTAAAACACTAAAATGCAGTTAAGGACAATTGTTTGACAATGCTGACTTTTCAGTGTTATCTGAGTGGCAAACAGTTAGAAGCCTGATAAGACGCCGTGTTTACCCGGCGTCTGATCAGGCTCCAAACTGTTTGCACTGGAAATAGTACTTTTAGCGTAAAAGCGTTTACTGGGAAAGAACAGCGTTTTCTCCACTGTAAGAGCTAAAAATGAAGGCGGTTTGGTGGTTTTAATCCAAACAGGCTGCTTTGGAACAAATGAGATAAGCCGAAATCATCTTCCTGTAATCATTATCATGTCACCTCATCATGCATCCCTCATCATTTATGGGCGCTTGTCTCGCAGATCCTGGCAAATCTAGCTCTTCGTTGGCAGACAAAACAATTTTACCACCCGCAAATAGTTATGATCCGCTAAAACATGTTTTTCTTGTATTTGCGCACCGGCCACTCGTCGATTTGCAAACTTTTCCACTCAGGGCTCGATTTCTCACAGGGCCCCGACACGATTGCTTTTTGAGAAAAAAAACAGTCAGAAGTATATCGATTTATTTCTCTAAAAATAGCAATCGTGTCGGGGCCCGTGTGCGCAGTCAAGCATTACCCAGCGAAGACCTTAATGCGCATTCTACTTTACTTCCAGCCTACTTTAAGGCCTTTCGCTACCGGAAGTCGGTCTTGCGGGCGAGCGGATATGCGTCTGGACGACACAGACTTTTTTCGTACGTGTTTATACTAGAAAATTTATATAAAGGAAATATTGATACGAATTAGTATAATCCTTCATAGCGCAAATAGTATAGTGGTTGACTAGCAATCCAATGGTCATAGGTTCGAGACCCATCCGATCCAAATATTTTTTTTAAGTGTCCGATTTATTGACTTGTCAATCCATAACGCGGTAATCAAGAGACATGTTATGTTTAGTCTTCGTTGATTAGAACTAGTGATGTTTACTGTCCAATTATATGTCCACTTACCTGTACGTTTTAGTTTAATGACTTACCAGTCAATTAAATCGGTAAACATGTAAACGATTTGATCGAACTATAAAGCCACACATTGAAGCTTATCAATACGCTAACCTTTTCAAGATCGATATTGCCCATTATAATTATGTTAAAACAATATAATAAACCTTGTATGCAAGTCCATGAATAAATAATAATGCATTTTAATGACAAAGTTTTAATTCTAAGGTAGGTAAATGTATCTAAACAACAAATATCCCACATTTTAATAAGAAAATATGTTATTATAACAAATCCTGACTGTAATATTTTCTAATTTTTTCAGACTGACTAGTTCATCAACCATATATTTGAATAAAATGAAAACAAATATACATTGAATGAGTCAGTTTTTTGTAATTCAATTTTTTAGCATTTTGCAAAATTTCAATAGCTGATAACATCTTTCTGAACACCTTTATTCAAAATGTTTTTAGCTTTTCTTGTAATGAATGTTGTGGACTACTTATTGGGCGAGACTTATAGTCATTAGCTTTATTCATTTTTAAGAAAAATAAAATCATCAAAATTCTAGGTTTTTGTCAGAAAAAAGACCTTAATGACAAACCACACGATAAATTTTGCCTATATTTACACACATTGTTTCTTAGGCTTTTATCATTCTTCATGAAAAGTTTCATAACAATCGTATGGAAACTACGCGCATATGCGAAGTACCTTAAGCTACAATGTATCAGAAAAAAAATCCGAAAATTTAGGAAAAATCCGGAGAAATGGCAGCCCTGAAATTGTCAGTGCCAAGCAGGTCAGCTGCTATTACCACATTTAACTTACCACTACAAGTTATCATGCTCTACCACTGAGCTATAGTGTTATTTGATATTCCGTATATAATCGTTTGATTAACCAATACGTGCCCACGAACCCATATATATGGGACATAGGCAGACAATATATATAAGCATGTACTAATCAACTGGGTGCGGAACTGCGGATTGGTTAACGCGATTTGGCGGATATTTGCAAACTACTACAGCTGAACCTCGAACTCAAACTTACTGGTATTACAGAGTTTAAACTTTAAAATGCTGGCATGTTTATAAATGAAATGTGCTCAAAGTATTGAACGACAGCTACCAGCTATATAAACCACTCTGTTTGCAAAGGTTTAAAAATACTGATTTTGTAGCCTTCTCACATGATTCGTGTTGTATATATGTTACTTTTGTCTGTGAACCATATTGAAATAAGTTTGTTTGTTTGTTTGTTACCAAATATGTAATCCACATGAAATAAAGTCGTAATTATTATTATTAATAATATTATTATTATTATTATTATTATGATCAGTAAGTACATGGTGAAATGGGCGATCGCATCAAAACCACCCCTTTTGAAAAATTGCTTAATTCGACCCGAAGTCAATTCCAGTTTGCAATTCAATATAGTCTAGTATTACATATTTAGGGTTGAATTTAACAATACAATTTCAATATGACACACATATCAGGATCTTTCTGATATGGGTCTTCACTGTTTGCGCTTATTATAGATCTATCTGACTTTAACTAGCCGGTGTTTTTTTAAGATCGATGCAAGATGCGCAGACGCTTGAGTTGTCTTAAGGTTGAGGACTCCTTATGAAATCGGAACAAGATCGCTCGTCTACGTGCAGCGATCGGCCTTTCTTGTCAACTGTCGACCTGTTCCGAACCATGCTTCGCATGGTTCGGAACGGGTCGATAGTTGACGAGAATATCCGATCACTGTACGTAGAGTTCCGATATTTACCGACATTGGCCCGATGTCATTCGGGACCATCAACCTTAAAAATACTAGTACAGTTGAACTTCGATATCTCGAACTCGGTTAGGTCGAACATACTCGTATTTCAAAGTTAAAACGTGGCTTAGCCACGTTTTAACTTTGAAATACGGGCATGTTTGTCTTCACCGAACATGAAATAATGCAATCCCTGGCCGGTGTCGACAAAACGGATATTTCGAATTAAGTTAGTTCGAGATATCGAAGTTCGACTGTAGTTCAGATGGAAGTTATTTCAGCCTGTTTGGCGAACCGATATTGGGACTTCAGATATAAGTATTATTTTTGTTGATAAATTGTGTTGCAACGTGTTAAAGGATTTGTTTGAATTGTGCACATGTTTGGCATTACTTTGACAGAGAATAAAATGCTACTGTAATACCAGGTATTGTCTGGCTATTTGTGTAGTGTTCCCTCCCTACAACGGCCCTCCCAACAACGATTCCCTTCTTACAACGACCCTCGTCCCAGTTCCCTAAACACGAAAATAATGTCTTACGCTTTTACTGCTGCAATATCATTTGCTGAAAATTGTCGTCTGCTGTTTTTCTCAAAATTACATATTTGACATTTTGACAGAAAAAAAACCGCAATGACGAGTGACAAACAAACATCTTTGAATCTAGATCAGACGCCGCGTTTTACGCGGCGTCTGATCTGGATTCAAGCAGTTTGCAAAGGTAAGCCAATTTCCCTCCCTACAACGACTCCCTCCGAACAACGAACACATGTTGTGTCTCCCATTGAGCGTTGTAGAGAGGGAGTGCTGTATATCCAGATTCAACTTGTTCTATATCGTTACGGTGGAGAAGGCGTTCTTCTTCTTCTTCTTGATACTTCTCTCCATCGAGAATGATGATTATGACATATTTTCCAATAAACGCGTTAACTCTTAAACTATTATTTACATTGCAAATAGTTTTTGGCCAGATCGGACGCCGGATAACCCGGCGTCTGATCAGGCTCCAAACTATTTTCCCCTCAGATGAAACTGAATCTTTAGACCTGTCTTAAAACTGTTATTTTTCTACGTTTTATTTCAATGCGTTTGTGCTTCGTTTGTGTGTGCGTAAATGGGAAAGAATAACGTCTTCTCCATTGTACCAAATGTACATTAGGGGAAGAATATTCGTTTAAGTTCAAACTTTACTAAACGCAAGTCCAAAGAAATGACAGTTTGAGAATATGCTGGCGTTGTTTTTTTTTTTATCTTAAGGCCTTTCGCATACGGAAGTCGGTCGTGCGGTCGAGCGGATATGCGTCTTGACGACATAGACTTTTTCCGTACGTGCTTATACTAGAAATATTATATAAAGGAAATGTTGATACGATTTAGTATAATCCTTCATGGCGCAGTCAGTAGAGTGATTGACTAGCAATTCAAAGGTCAAAGGTTCGAGACCCATCCGATCCAAATATTTTTTTTAAGTGTCCGATTTATTGACTTGTCAATCCATAACGCAGTGATCAAAGGACATGTTATATTTAGTCTTCATTGATTAGAATTAGTGATGTTATATACGGTCCAATTATATGTCCACTTACATGTACGCTTTAGTTTAATGACTTACAAGTCAATAAAATCGGTATACATGTATACGATTTGATCGAACTATAAAGTCACACATTGAAGCTTATCAATACGTCAACCTTTTCAAGATCGATATTGCCCATTATTATTATGTTTAAACAATATAATAAACCTTGTATGCAAGTCCATAAATAAATAATAATGCATTTTTGACAGAGTTTTAATTTTAAGGTAGGTAACTGTATCTCAACATCAACTATCCCACATTTTAATAAGAAAATCTGTTATTACAACAAATCCTGACGTTAGCATGTATAATTGTAATCTTTTGTACTTCTGGAAATAAATATGTTTAAAATTAAATCCTGATTGTAATATTTTCTAATTTTTTCAGACTCACTACTTCATCAACCATATATTTGAATGATACATTGAATGAGTCAGTTTTTTGTAATTCAATTTTTTAGCATTTTGCAAAATTTTAAAAGCTGATAACATCTTTCAGAACACCTATATTCAAAATCTTTTTAGCTTCTCTTGTAATGAATGTTGTGGACTAGTTATTGGGCGAGATTTATAGTCATTAGCTTTATCAATTTTTGAGAAAAATAAAATCATCAAAATTCCAGGTTTTGTCAGAAAAAGAGGCCTTAAAATACAAACCACACGATAAATCTTGCCTATATTTTCACACATTGTTTCTTAGGCTATTGTCATTCTTCATGAAAAGCTTCATAACACCTTGTATGGAAACTAAGCGCACCTGCGAAGTACTTTAAGTGTTCTGCGCTAACTGTTTCTAAGATTGCAATATCTAAACTCATTCATCCCTGAAGCTTCATATGAAAAAAGTCTAATTAAAGCTAGTCCGTTTTGATTAACTTAGGTTGCAATGTAATAGCAAATTGACAAAGAGTGCAGATCCTGACTAGAGTGCTTGTTGAAGAGCCTTCAAATCTGGGTTTACACTGTTTGCATGTGACAAGTCTTCTCTTCACAGGTATACAAATTATCTGGCAGGGAGAACCTTTTGACTTAGATCTTCACTGGTTGCATGCGACAAATGCACTATTCACATGTATATTTTTCGGTTAATGGAGCCCACCTGATATGGGTCTACACGGTTTGCTTTTCACATGTACACTATTTAGTTATGGGAGACCTATGATCTGGGTTTACACTGTTTGCATATGACAAGTATTCTCTTCACAGGTATACATATTATTTTGTAAAAGGAGCCCTGTGATATGGCAGGGCTCGAGATAAGGGGAGTATTGCAAAACTTAAAATCTTTATTTCTGCATTAAATCCTATGGTGTCACTACTCATTTGAATCGTCTCGAAGAGACGATTCAAATGAGTAGAACACCATAGGGTTTGGTGCTGTAAGGAGTGAGAAAATGTTGGATTTGTTCAGTTTACTCCTTCTTATCTGGAGCCCTGATATGGGTCTACACTGTTTGCATGTGACAAGTGTACTCGTCATTAATACACTGTTTGTAGATGCTACACATTAACCAACTTTACCTATCACACAGCTGTTCGAGGCTTTGTCGAATGGAAGCCCTGGTCTACACCCGCAGATGTTGTCGTTACAGGTTTGATTGGGCTCCAGTACGCATTCCCTGTCAATAGTACATGCCTCCATGTAATTCACTGAAAATGTAAGAGAATCAAATGTATTGAGTCACAACAAACAGAACTTGGAGTTTGTGTTGAACAATGTCACACTTGTAGACACAGGTACTTGACACATACATCTAGATCTATAACACCCCCATACTATAATAGAAGTAGAAGTCTAGTAAAACAAAAACAAAATTTTTGTGTGTGTGTGGGGGGGGGGGGGGGGTAAGTAAGTGTGTCAAGTAACTGTGCTTGTAGACGTTGATTAACGTTAACCCGTGCTGGCTGGTAATGCATTTACTAGAATTTGCAAACAATGTGGATAACGATCAGACGCTGAGAATCGACGATAGGGTCCGAGTACGCAAACATTGTCAATGGTACATGCTTCCATTTATTTTCCAGTAAAAGAATCAAATGGAATTGAGTCATTTCAAGCGGGATTTGGACTTTTTGTTGGACATTGCCGAAATTGTTGATGTAGACCAACGTTAACGACTCTCTTGTTCGTGAAAACAATTTAGATCCAGCTCAGAATGTTTATTTAAGTATTAGCCCTTTCGCTCTCAATGACGCTTAAAAGCGCGTTTGCAAACCGTTTGGAACCTGATCTGACGCCGCGTGACGCGGCGTCTGATCAGGATCCAAACTGTTTGACACTCGTTTTGAAATTTCTGTCGTCATTCTGCCTTTTTAAAAACTTGAAGCAGACGAAAATGAAACGATGAAGAGGTAAACATCTCACGAACTAATTGAAAGTGAAAGGGTTAATTCTTTCCTCCCTGAAACTTTAAATGGACAATTCCAATTTCCATTTCAGTCTAGTCCATTTCTGAATTTTAAGTGTTGTTTTTGTCAATGTTTGGCATTATAACAAACAGTGAAGACCCTGATCAGAGGACTCCTTTCGGAGCCCTCTGATCTGGATCATCACTGTTTGCACAGGACAAGTGTATTATTCACATGTACACAGTTTTAAAAGGACGCCTATATGCGGGACTAGGGTTCAAAGGGTTAATGAGTCAGCATCTCTCGTTGACACAAACGCAATGTTATCTCAATATTTGAATCTCTCGTAACAAATCAAAGCATAGAAATTCATATTTAATATTAGAAGGGCTGCCATAAGTTGACATGAAAAATCCTAAGATTTCCAAATTTGCATTTTTCAAGTGCGATTTTACGAATCGTACCTTTGGCATTTACCCCATAGCCTTTTTCTTGTTTTGTTGACATGCGACTACTTACAGCAGGCTGTAAGTAAAGCAGAATGCGCCTTAGGGTGCATTCTGCTTTACTTTCAACCTGCTTTAAGCTACAATGTACTGGGAAAAAATCCGGAGAAATGGCAGCCCTGCATTAGAAAGAAACCCGACCGTGGATTGACCCGGGACTCAGGACTACGTCACAGTCTAATACCTTTACCACTGAGCTAACGAATCGACCGAACCCCTAAAGTAGGTGTTAGGTATTGGCTTCATTATTCGTAGTACATACGTAATCCGGTGTGTATAACATGCACAGAGGCGAGCTGTGCAGAATGTAACACAAATCCTCTTTACAAAGTATCATTTATGGTGACGAACAAAGCCTTTTCGGCATTAGAGAAGCCATTTCGGCATACCAAAGTTCATCCCAAACTAGCCCCCTTCCTATGAAAAACTGTGCAAACCAAGCACATCAGAAAAGTGTTGTTGTTGCTGCTGACATACATGTACATAGTTTCCATAACATATACGTATATCAATTATCAATAGATTATAAGATATTGCAAACGGGTTGGGCCACAAGTTATACCTATATTAGAGAAGGTCATTCCCTTGATGTCAAACGTAAGTTCTGGTATAAACGTTATGCTGATATACAGAAGAAAATATCTTACTGACAACCCACCCCCACCCCACCCCACCCAAAAAAAAAGTTAAAACCACAAAAGCCACACACACAAAACAAGAACAACTACATACAAATGTACATACCAGGCTTCTCAAAGTGTTTGGATCCCGGAGAGGAGGGCAATCCCGTTGAGTCGTCGTACATTCTCGAGCATCCGTAGCATTGCGTAGAGTTGAAGCCCGTGTTCATAAAGACACTCCGACACGCAGAGTTCAAGGAGCATAAGCCTAAGCATTTCGCCTCGTTAGAGTTTTCGTCTGTGATGATTTCATCTCCTGCTTTGCATCGGTTGTCGTCGTTTGTTTCATATCTTTTATAATATGTAAATGTAGATCCGGTTACCAGTGAAACGATGCCAAAAATCAAAATTGAAACTCTCATATCGTTAGAAGTCTTTTCGACAATAAAAAGGGACAGGTCAGGTGCGGTTCTTGTTATATACCATGTTCTTTTCCCAAGAGTACTGCATTCAGTATTATTGAACGCACGAACAACAAAGGAATGACCAGTTCAAGCTTTTAATAAGCGTCCTATGAGATTTAAATTCTATCCATATCCATTCTGAGTGGGTCTACAGGCTATCACCTTTTGCAAATAGAACTTTAACAACAAATTGATATTTTATAAAACATTAAGAGTGCTGCATTCTTTCTTGACTTAACATTGAAACACTCATCCACGTGGCATCTACTACGACAATGAAACCCCATTCGCTACAGCTTTTCAATAATGTCTTAGTATTACATGTCAGCTTTTCAAAAATGTCGAAATGTTGTCGAATTTCGACGTTCGACATTGTCCTTTTTCCCAAAGTTTCGAAAAATTGTCGAAATTCAACGTTCAACATTTCTAAAACACATTCACTATGTCGAACTAGTGTCGAATTTCGACTTTCGACAGTTTGCCAGGCCGGAAACAAGTCTGAATATTGTCAAACTGCGACATTCGACATTTATACAAGGTAGGGAAAATGTCGATCTAGTGTCGAATTTCGACATTCGACAATATGCTAGGTCGGGAAATAGTCGGAATAGTGTCGAGTTTCGACATTGGGCATGATAAATTTCGCCAAATTTCGAAATTCGACGTTCTACATTCAACGTTTTTAAAACACAATCATTTTGTCACACTAGTGTAAAATTTCGTTCGACAGTTTCCTGGATTTGGAAAAAGTCGAAATATTATTGAAATTCGACATTCGACATTTATACAAATAAGTGAAAATATCGACTTAGAGTCGATTTTCGACATTCGACAATATGCATGGTCGGGAAAAAGTCGAAATTTTGTCGAATTAGACGTTCAACATTGTCCGTTTTCCAAATTGTCGAAAATTTGTCGAATTTCGACGTTCGATTTTCAACATTCACTTTTTTGAATTGATTTCGATTTTCGACGTTCGACAATATTTCGGACCGGGAACAGGTCAAAATATTGTCGAATTACAACATTTCTACAATGTCGGGGCAATACGAACTAGTATCGAATTTCGACATACGCTAATTTGCAAGGCCGAAAAATAGTCGAAATATTGTCGATATTCAACGTTCGTCGTTGTGTTTTTTACTGAAAACTAGTCGAAACTCGACGTGTAGACAATGAACATTTCTTAAAAATATTCACTTTGTCGAATGTATGGCAAATTTCGACGTTCGACAAATAGCCGGGCCGGGAAAAGTCAAAATATTGCCGAATTTCGACATTTCTACAAAGTCGGGGAAAATGTCCTTTTTTCCAAAATGTCAAACAATTGTCGGGACGAAGTTGAAATATTTCGAAATTTCGACGTTGTCTCTTTTCCAAAATGTCGAACAATTGTGGAAATTCGACGTTCGAAATTGAAATTTTCTGAAACACAACCACTATGTCGAACTAATGTAGCGTTTAGACGTCCAAAATTTGCCCGGCCGAAGTCGAAATATTGTCGAATTTCGACGTTCGACATTGTCATTTTTCCAAAAAGTCGAACAATTGTTGAAATTCGACGTTCGACATTCAAAATTTCTTAAACACATCCACTATGTCGATTATATGTAGAGTTTTGACGTTCGACAACTTGCCGGGCCGGGAAAATGTCGAAATATTGTCGAAAGTTGTTAAATTTCGACATAGTGTCGAATTATGACATTCGACAATTTGCCGATCAGGGAAATAGTACCAGGGAATAGCGTGAATTCTTAACGTTGAAAAAAGACCCTAACCGTGAAATTATGGCTACCAATAAACTCGTGGTAAAATGGCGAAGGTCATTTCTCAATGTTTGAAATAGATCCGGATCAATTCTTAACGTTGAGAAATGACCTTACCCGTGAAATAATGACTCCTGTTTTAATACGTCCTTAAATAACAACAGGGGGAGAGGGGGTCATTTTTTTTTTCAACTTTGAAAATGACCCCTTCTCATCATTAATATTCCTTGGTCATAAAATAACGAATGACTGTAGGAGATCTAATCTTATTGAAAAATGACCCCTCTATCATTTGTCACTATTGGTAGATTTTATTTCAACATTCAGAACTGCCCCAATTGATCAACGTTGAAGAATGACCTCCAACGTTGAAAAGTGACCTCCCCCATCGAACTAAGCCCGATTAGGTTTTCAACGTTGAAATTGTTATAATTGTTTACTATGTGTACAAATTTATCATGCGTTGATAGCAATATTATAAATGACATCAAGTGAGTCAAAGGCAGTTGTGTTGTTTCATCATTTATTTACAAGAGTAAAGTGTTAAAAATCTACAGCAGACTGCTGTTACATACCAGTATCTACAGTAGTAACTTTAGTTATAGTTTGTTTCAATAAACTCCATGAATGGAGTTGATAAATATGAGGATCTTCTACCAGTAGCTAGGATATGGGTTAAATTGTTGTTTTGCATTTCTGTAGATCGTATATATATATTTAGTCAGAGTTATGCTATATTTTAAAAAACAAAGGTTACCGGTTCCATTTTGCTTTTCAATCCTAGCTAGATACATGTATTGCAATTTTTTGAAAAACCTCAATTTCATACAATTTGCACACACATGTATAATATGTTTTCCTGTTTGTTTAACCCAATCACTGTCACGACGTCATCTGCTTTAAAGAATTATGGCCTGCTTGTGTTTTTCGAATTTAAAGTTCATGTTATTTGACTAAAATAATACCGCAATGGGCGTCAAATAATTTGGTTCCTGGTCAGGCTCCGGGTATTCGGCTTCTGTTTAGGATCCAAATATTGCAAATAACCATTTTAAATGGGTTACTTGGAGTATGCTCTGGCTCTAAACTGTTTGCGATGGACATGACTGATTTTAGCACAAACACGTTAATTGGGACATTGTACCGTTTTTTCAAACTGCATGTAGTACGACTATCCTTCGAACAACGGCTCCCTCCTAACAACAATGCTTTCTACTCTTCCCCCAAACACTGCCATAAGATATAAATGAGTAACGCTTTCACTGCAGCAATATCGTCAGCTTACTTGACGAGTGACATTCAGTTTGATCCCAAATCAGACGCCGCGAAACGCGGCGTCTGATCTGGGTTCAAACTGTTTGCATATGTACTTTTAGGGTATTAATCTCCAATTCCATAAATAGCAACTCCCTCCGAACAACACACACAATATGTATCTCTCATTAGGTGTTGTTGTAGAGAGGGAGCACTGTATGACTAACGCTTTCTGAAGACTTTCCAAAGTTTTGAGAAGGTTTGCTTTGTCATTTTCCGGAACATTGTACTCATACCAATGTAGAAGAGCGGGTTAGTACATGTGTTTACCATGAAAGACCGTCGGCAAAACATGAACACCACTTCCTCAGTCACACTGATTGGGTGCCCAGTCGGCCACACGAAAGCTGCAACCCAAGGCGGTATCCATGATAAAATAAATACCGTCGTTACTGCAAACATTATACACGTCGTTTTGTTCACCTTTGATCCTTCTAGTCTCTGTTTCAGAATCGATGTAAACGAAGGTTTGTCGTTACTATGTGTACTTGTGTTAGCTTTCTGTTTATGATGTGTGTCAACACAATTCTCGTTGGTGTTTGAGCTTTTGCTCTTGTCAACAAAAGACTCATTTGTGTTTGAGCTTTTGCTCTTGTCAACACAAGGTTCGTTTGTTTCTGAGCTTTTGTTCGTGTCAACACAAGACTCGTTGATGTTTGAATTTTTGTTCGTGTCAACACAAAGCACGTTGGTGTTTGAGCTTTTGCTCGTGTCAACACAAAGCTCGTTGGTGTTTGAGCTTTTGTTCGTGTCAACACAAGGCACGTTGGTGTCTGAGCTGTTTACAGACTTCAGTTCAATACTAAATAATTGTTCTAGATCATTCCTGTTGCGTGAATTACCTTGCTCAATACAGTCACTTTTCTTGCGTCTGGCAGGAGCAATCTTGTTTCTTCTAAAAAAGAGCTTGCCGTTATTGCCTCTTTCTGTAGTCTCACTTGATGTTAAACCCGATTGTGCAAATCTCTTCAGCCTCAATCGTATTGTATGTGCAATCTAAAAAAAGATAAAACTTGAACTCTTTCACTATCAACGGCGCCAAAAGGCGACTTTGCAAACAGTTTGGATCCTGATCAGACGCCGCGTAATGCAGCGTCTGATCAGGATCCAAACTTTTTGACACTTGTATCGACATTTCTTTAGGTCAAAACAACCCAAAGCTTACTTTAAAAATACATCATAAACCGTCTAACACATTCTCTGTCATAACAGGATGTGCACCGAAATATCTACGTCTACAGTTATCCCTCTCTACAACAACATCCAGTGGGAGACAACAATTGTGTGCGTTGTTCGGAGGGAGTCGTTAGAGGGAGGGAAATCGGCTTACATTTGCAAACAGCATGAATCCTACGCGGCGTCTGATCTTGGTTCAAGCGGTTTGTCACTCGTCATTAAGTTTTTTTTCTGTCAAAATGTCAAATATGTAACTTTGAGAAAAATTGCAGACGACAACTTTAAGCAGACGATATTAAATCAGTAAAAGCGTTAGACATAATTGTCTTGTTTAGGGAACTGCGACAAGAGTCGTTGTAAGGAGGGGCTCGTTGTTGGGAGGGCCGTTGTAGAGAGGGAGTGCTGTACTTTTGTTTCTAAATTTTAGAATTTAAGGCAAATTGAGTTAATAACATTTATATGAGTGTCAATCAGTCTGATCCTGATCAGACACTGTGTTACGCGACTTCTGATCTGTATCCAATATTTTGCATATGTTAGTCTTGTACAGCCTGTCAGAGAAAGGGTTTAACAATCAAACAAGAACAATATGAACAAAGATGTGTATAGAAATATCGTCTTTAGAAGAGTCATTATCAAAATTAACCCCTTCGGTATGGAGGAAAGAATCCAATAATGACTGCTAAACTGTTCTTTTCAACTTGGTTATTACAGATAATGTTCACCTAAATGATATTTCTATATGTGCAAATGTGTCACTGGGGTTCAAACAGTTTAGGTACAATGCATTAACCACATGTAAACGATTCGCTTGTTGTTTTGATCAAATGTACATTAAAGTACCAGACAATAACCACACGTAATCTATGGGTTTCTTATTGTGAGCGAACCTACCGTAAGGTATGAAACATTGAACATACGTAAAATATTGGCTTGTTGTGAGCGAACCTACTTTAAGGTATGAGGCAATGAACATACGTAAAATATTGGCTTGTTGTGAGCGAACCTACCGTTAGGTATGAGGCAATGAACATACGTGAAATATTGGCTTGTTGTGAGCGAACCTACCGTAAGGTATGAGGCAATGAACATACGTAAAATATTGGCTTGTTGTGAGCGAAGCTACCTTAAGGTATGAGGCAATGAACATACGTAAAATATTGCCTTGTTGTGAGCGACCCTACCGTAAGGTATGAGGCAATGAACATACGTAAAATATTGGCTTGTTGTCAGCGAACCTACCTTAAGTTTAGAGGCATTGACCACACGTAAAATATTGGCTTGTTGTAAGCGAACCTAGTTTAAGATATAAGGCAATGAACATACGTAAAATATTGGCTTGTTGTGAGCGAACCTACCTTAAGGTATTAGGCAATGAACATACTAAAATATTGGCTTGTTGTAAGCGAACCTAGTTTAAGATATGAGGCAATGAACATACGTAAAATATTGGCTTGTTGTGAGCGAACCTACCGTAAGGTATTAGGCAATGAACATACGTAAAATATTGGCTTGTTGTGAGCGAACCTACCTTAAGTTTAGAGGCATTGACCACACGTAAAATATTGGCTTGTTGTAAGCGAACCTACCTTAAGTTTAGAGGCATTGACCACACGTAAAATATTGGCTTGTTGTAAGCGAACCTAGTTTAAGATATGAGGCAATGAACATACGTAAAATATTGGCTTGTTGTGAGCGAACCTCCCGTAAGATATGAGACAATGAACATACGTAAAATATTGGCTTGTTGTGAGCGAACCTACCGTAAGATGTGAGGCAATGAACATACGTAAAATATTGGCTTGCTGTGAGTGAACCTACTTTAAGGTATGAGGCAATGAACATACGTAAAATATTGGCTTGTTGTAAGCGAACCTAGTTTAAGATATGAGGCAATGAACATACGTAAAATATTGGCTTGTTGTGAGCGAACCTACCGTAAGATATGAGACAATGAACATACGTAAAATATTGGCTTGTTGTGAGCGAACCTACCGTACGATATGAGGCAATGAACATACGTAAAATATTGGCTTGTTGTGAGCGAACCTACCGGAAGATATGAGGCAATGAACATACATAAAATATTGGCTTGTTGTGAGCGAACCTACCTTAAGGTATGAGGCAATGAACATACGTAAAAGATTAGCTTGTTGTGAGCGAAACTACTTTAAGGTATGAGGCAATGAACATATGTAAAATATTGGCTTGTTGTGAGCGAACCTACCGTAAGGTATGAGGCAATGAACATACGTAAAATATTGGCTTGCTGAGAGTGAACCTACTTTAAGGTATGAGGCAATGAACATACGTAAATTATTGGCTTGTTGTTAGCGAACCTACCGTAAGGTATGAGGCAATGAACAGACGTAAAACATTGGCTTATTGCGAGCGAACCTACCGTAAGATATGAGGCAATGAACATACGTAAAATATTGGCTTGTTGTGAGCGAAGCTACCTTAAGGTATGAGGCAATGAACATACGTAAAATATTGGCTTGTTGTGAGCGAACCTACTTTAAGGTATGAGGCAATGAACATACGTAAAATATTGGCTTGTGGTGAGCAAACCTACCGTAAGATATGAGGCAATGAACAAACGTAAAATATTGGCTTGTTGTCAGCGAACCTAGTTTAAGATATGAGGCAATGAACAAACGTAAAATATTGGCTTGTTGTCAGCGAAGCTACTTTAAGTTTAGAGGCATTGACCACACGTAAAATATTGGCTTGTTGTAAGCGAACCTACTTTAAGATATGAGGCAATGAACATACGTAAAATATTGGCTTGTTGTGAGCGAACCTACCGTAAGATATGAGGCAATGAACATATGTAAAATATTGGCTTGTTGTAAGCGAACCTACCTTAAAGTATGAGGCAATGAACATACGTAAAAGATTAGCTTGTTGTGAGCGAACTTACTTTAAGGTATGAGGCAATGAACATACGTAAAACATTGGCTTGTTGTTAGCGACCCTACTTTAAGGTATGAGGCAATGAACAAACGTAAAATATTGGCTTGTTGTGAGCGAACTTACTTTAAGGTATGAGGCAATGAACATACGTAAAATATTGGCTTGTTGTGAGCGAACCTACTTTAAGGTATGAGGCAATGAACATACGTAAAATATTGGCTTGTTGTGAGCGAACCTACCTTAAGGTATGAGGCAATGAACAAACGTAAAATATTGGCTTGTTGTGAGCGAACTTACTTTAAGGTATGAGGCAATGAACATACGTAAAATATTGGCTTGTTGTGAGCGAACCTACTTTAAGGTATGAGGCAATGAACATACGTAAAATATTGGCTTGTTGTGAGCGAACCTACCGTAAGGTATGAGCAATGAACATACGTAAAATATTGGCTTGTTGTGAGCGAAGCTACCTAAAGGTATGAGGCAATGAACACAAGTAAACTATTGCCTTGTTCTGAGCGAAGCTACCTTAAGTTAAGAGGCATTGACCACACGTAAACTACCGGTATTGGCCTCTTGTTGTGAGAGAACCTACCTAAAAGTATGGTGAAATGAACACACGTACACTATTGACTTGTTGATCTACGAGGCGGTAGTGGCCCAGTGGTTAACACATTGGACTACGGTACCAGGGGTCGTGAGTTCGATCCCCCGCTGGACCAGCGGTCTGACTAGGGGATTTTTCTGAATCCCCGATGATGTACAGGAATGTTCTTGAGCAAGACATGTACCGCGAATTGCTCCTCTCCACCCAGGGGTTAAAATGGGTACCTGTGAAGGGTCTGAGTCGGTACTGCGGCTGCATTTGACTGCGCCATATGTTAGCAGTGCTCATAGGCAAGATGGCTCGATGATCAGGGGAGTATATGTACAGTCGGCTGAGCGGTCATTCGGACTGAAAGTAGACTTTAACTTGGTATATTACTTTATTATTATTTGACTCACTTAAACTGCTGGTTTGAAGCCATGAACCTTGCTCTTCAAGTCAAACTGTTATGAGCATGTTTACCTTACTGTGCGCGGTAATTTCCTCACGAAAGCCAGACACCACACGTAATTTACTGGCTTGATGTTATGAGCATATGTACCTTACTGCGCGAGGAAATTTGTTCACGAAGGCCAAACATCACATGTAATTTACTGGCTTGATAGTTCGAGCATAATTACCTCACACTACGAGGCAATAACTGCAATTAAACTACCGGAGTGGTGTTATGAACGAACCTACCTTACAGTACGAGCCAATCACCACCAAAACCATTATTAAAAAGGTAACGTGCAGAATGAACCCCAAAACCATAAAGGCGGCCTTCACCATGGGATCAGACTGTTCGTATCTACATTTCCTCTCCTCGTCATATCGCACGAAAATAGGTATCGGCGTACAAAACAACACCGTGAATATAGTGACGCCGACACAAAAATACAGGGCTCGTTTAGGAGTGATGAACGTTGAGTGGGGTTTAGATGTCTTCATGTATCTGTCTATTGATGTGACAGTAAGTAAGAGAGAGGACGAAAAGCTACATATTTCCTGTACGAAGTCCATCAAACCACACAGTGCATCGGACCCTACAGCTTTCCACGAACCTATAAAGATATAAGCAACGTCATTAGTGGTGTTCTCAATAGTACTAAATATAATTATACAATATATCAATTCGACAACCAATACAAATCTCACATATTGAAATACTGTTTGTATTTCAGTACTGAGGTACTTGTACCAATCTTGTGTCGAAGTGAAGTACAATCCAACTCACCCACCCTTCCAAAATAATCTTCCTGAAAATTTCCATTTATTGAAATCATCATCTTGAAATCATCATTTCGTATCATAATCCCTCATCATTTGTCGGCGCAATGCGGTCTGTTGTGTGTCGTAGTGCCGTACAACCCAACTCATCCATCCATCTGGAATCATCATTTCCCCGAATTCATCTTTCTTAAATCATCCTCTCAAAGTCATTAACCTTAAATCATCATCATTTGATATCATCATTCCTCATCATTCATCGGCACTATATGGCCTGTTTTTGTCGCAATGTCGTATACATCATCACCTTCTTGAAATCATCATTATAAACTCGTCACCACAATCATTAGTCGGCGCTAAATAACCTGTTTTGTGTCGAAGTGCCGTACAATCCACAAATTTGTCGGGGCATATTTTTGGGTCTGTTTGTCTGCCTGTGTGTCTGTCCGTCTGGTTGTCTGTATACATTTTTAACGTTGACCTTGACTTTTTGGAACAACATGTGAAAGAAACGTCATATGTGTCATGTGTACTCAACTCGAGAAGCTCTTGAGCTCAGTACAACTTGACCCACATGAAATATGCACAATAAGAAATGCAGTTTGAAAATAACGCAACTGTTCCATGTGTTTCTTCTGTTTTACTTTCAGCCTACCATCTGATAGGACATAGGAAATATTTCTTCCGGTGCATATTCATGAATGTATCAAGTAAAACTATTTTCTTTAGTGGAAGAATAATTTAAAAGTGTGTCTATTGGGTAATGGGTTAAACACTGACACCTAGATAAATTCTAGGATGTTTGCATCGCGCCGAGTATGTTTAAATGTGGGCGTACATCATGTGAGTTCTACAGTTTATTGATGTTTGTTTGAATCTCTCTTCTTTCTATAAAGTGCAAGTGGAATTTTACTTGCATTTTAAAACACTTACATAAAGAACTCATCACCTGTCTTTCCAGAACCTAAACTGTTAGTCTCTTTGACAATATATATGGACGCGTAGATGATAATTTATCAATTACAGATACTCAGCTAACGACGCTTGTTAACCCCTAGCAGGTTGAAAGTAAAGCAGAATGCGATTTAAGGCACACTCTGCTTTTTTCAGCCTGCTTTAAGCTATTATCTACAAGAATATAGAGAATATTTTATACAGTGCATATTCATGACTCTTTAGAGTGGAACTATTTTCTACAGTGAAGGAATCATTCCGTTGCGTTAAAAAACGTATTTAAGAAGTAAATGGTAAAACAATTGTCGTGTCCTTTTATTTCTCAAATTCAAATTTTAGGTGTTTTGACTTATGAAATATAAAATTGAATGGCAAACGCGACGTCTTGTCAAGGTCCAAACTGTCTGTGAATACTCGGTGTACACGGGTAAGGCAGTTAACCCATCTGTGCTCAGTGGATTCTTCCATGTTTATATATTGGATTAGTCCATTTTTCATCAAAGGGATGTCTGGTCAAATTTCTCATTTTCATTTTGTTTTATATTGAAATTCCTATCAGCAAACAGTGTAGACTCTGATCAGACGCCGCACAATGCGGCGTCTGATCAGAGACTACACTGTTTGCCTATGTCTCATATATGGGATTGAGGCACAGATGGGTTAAGTAGATACGACGGCATTTATTTCATGTTCTCAAAATGATTCTCAAACATATGTTTGTCGACAACATCGAACTTACCATTGAAAAGCAGAATATATAGTGGGGTATTACATCCAGCCAATATGAGATCGTTGACGGACATAAAGGTCACCAGCCAATCTGTACTAGATCTGCAAAGGAGAAGACGTTATTACTTCCCTATATAACTGAGCACGATTTAGCTAACATTTACAAACAATTTAGATCCAGACCAGACGACGCGTAATTAACGCGTCGTCTGATCTAGATCTAAACTGCTTGGCACTCATCTTCTTTACTTTAGTTTAACCCTTTCCCTCATAGACGCGACTTTTAGCGTTTTTGATTTATTCCTCCGCTGACGAAAATAGTTCCAATTTAATCTGTCATGAATCTATAGTATAGGGAATATTTTTCTATATTCTAGCACATGGGAGCTTAAAACAGGCTGAAAGTTAAGCAGAATGCACCTTAAGGTGCATTCTGCTTAACTTTCAACCTGCTTTAAGTGGTCACCTATCTTCAATACTAGAAATAGGCTATCAGGTAAAGGGTTAAAAACATAAAAAAGAATTTGGTTTCGCAGACGATATAGTTTATGCAGACGACAATTCAGCATGCTGAGTGTTGAACTAAACTAAACTAAAATAAACGAAACGGAAACACAGTGCTATTACATTAACCCTTAGCCCGCCAAATAAATTGTCGTCTGCTATATTTCTCGTCTGCTTCAAGTTTCAAAGTGCTTCAAAGTTGCTGAAAATTGCTGAAAATGTTGTCCGAGTGTCAAACAGCTTGGATCCGGATGAGACGCCGAGTTACTCGGCGTCTCATCCGGATCCAAGCTGTTTGCATATGGAGCTATATTCGTGACTGGCAGGCTAAGGGTTAAGACACAAGTTAACATTTTGAAAATGTTGACGACTTATACTAATCTGAGTGGCAAACAGTTCGGAGCCTGATCAGATGCAGTCTTACCAGTAACCTGGCTTCTGATCGGGCGCCAGACTGTTTGCAATGGAAAGCACAAAATGGGAAATAGTAGCTTCAATTGAACTGTACTCAACCTTTGCTTGTTGCAGGCTTCTACAATCAGTATAACACTATTGCCAGTTACCCCAAGTATCATAATCACTATACTATAGGTAATAAAAACGATGACACTCCAAGACGGCAAGTCGAGGGTAACGGCTGGTACGGAGTCGTTACCAAAACTAGAGTCAGTAAGACTGGAATTAAGCGTCGTTTCCATTTGCCTAGCGTTCAGCCGGATCGTCTTATACAAACAAATACTGCTTCACGTTAAGAGTTACACGTTCCCTACTATATCGCACCATATGTTTAACCCATTACCCAATAAAAACACCTTTCAACGCCTTTAATTTAGTCCTCAACGGAAGAAAATAGTTCCAAATCAAAGTGTCATAAATATGTACCAAAAGAAATATCTAATATATTTTAGCAGCTGAAAGCATAAAGCATGTTGAAAGTAAAGCAGAATGCACCTTAAGGTGCATTTCTGCTTTACTTTCAACCTGCTTTAAATAGTCACATGTCTCCAAAACTAGAAACAGTCTATGGGATAATGGGTTAAAATTGTTACACTTCTGACTATCCAATTGGACTACAGTACTCCCTCCCTACAACGGCCCTCCCAACAACGACTATCTCCTTACAACGACTCTTATTGCAGTTTCCTAAAACAGGAGAACTATTTTCAACCTATTCACGACTGTAATTTCAGCTGCTTAAAATTGTCGTCTGTTGTTTTTCTCAAAGTTAAATAATGGAAATTTTGACAGAAAAAATAATAATGACGAATGACAAACAGATTGAATTAAGATCAGACGCCGAATAACCCGCTGGCTGATCTGGATTCAAGATGTTTTACAAATATCCCTCCCTATAACGACTCCCTCTGAACAACGTTTACAATTTTTGTCTCCCGTTCGTTGTCGTTGTAGAGATGGAACGCTGCACTGTATTGCATTTGCTTCACAAATCACAATGACCAATTTATTTGTCTCTCATTTATTTGTATAACAAACTGTGCAGACCCTGATCAGTGGACTATTTCAAGAACCCTCTGATCTGTGTCTATGCAACGGATGTACATATATATGAAGGGTCAAATATCATAAATAGCATTCAGTTAGTTCAAAACATTATCAAAGTGTCAGTTCCGATCCAGATTAGATGCCGAGTTAATTGTTCATCGTTTCATCTGAATATGATTTGTTTGCAACAGTTAGAACAAATCCGTCCGTAATTATTGTAATGGTCACTCTTATTGAGTATAACAAACTAAACTGAATTTGTCGTTGTTCATTGCGATAGCTCTTTATATATCATTTCTCGGCATAATTATAAAACAGTGCTCCTTCTCTACAACAACACCCAAGAAAAGACAAATATTACGTTTGTTGATCGGAGGGAGTTGTTATAGGGTGGGGGATAATCAAGGCTTGACTTACATTTGCAAACAATTTTAAGCAAACGATATTGCAGAAGTGAAAGTGTTAGACATAAATGTCTAGTTCGGGAACAGTGACAATCTTTGTTGTAAGGAAGGACTCGTTGTTACGTAGGTAGGGAGGTACTGTACCAATTAATTTTAACCAATACTGAATCACTCAGTTCTTGTCACTTACTCCGGCGGCTGCTGCAATATATCTGCTTCAAAGTTGTAGTCTGCAGTTGTTTTAAACTCTTGTTTTATTACTATTTAAGCTTAAGAACAGGTTTGATCCATATCAGACCCAGCATTTTCCTGACGTCTGATTATGATAGAAAATGTTTGCAAACTGTAGACTAGTAAAGTTGCGAAAAGCAGGCGAATGGTTAACCTGTTGCACGTTGCAGGCGAGTTTTTTACCTGTTGCACGTGGAAATGAGCGAATATGATCTCACTTTCGCTACCTCCATCGTTCAAGAAAAACAAGAAACACTTCCGTCCGTCTATCTGTCTGTATGTCTGTAGAAAATGTTTGGCAACTTACTTCTCCTTCACCACTGGAATGATTTGCTGCAATTTTTCACAGAATGACAACATATAAAGGAAGATGTTCAGTAGGTTTGGAATTTGAGCTGCTACCTTTTTAACAAAAAATATGGCCCTCTGAATGTTTTTCACTTTTCACACATTACAATATATAGGGAACAATTGTGCAGCTAGCTCCTCGTACACTACTGGAAGGATTTGCTTCAAACTTCCACACATAAACGAATTATATGGGAAGATGATCATGTTATTTGGAATTTGAGATGCGGCCTTTTTTTTTTACTAAAATATGGCCCTTTGAATTATCCGTACATAAAATATAGAGGGAAAATATTTGTGCAGCTAACTTCTACACTACTGAAAGGATTTTCTCCAAACGTTCACACATTAACAGCTTATATTGGAAGATGTTTATGTGGTTTGGAATTTGGGCTGCGACCTTTTTTAAAAAAGTTAAAGCCCTTTGAATTGTTTCCCTACATAGAATTAACAAGGGAACATATTTGAGCAGCTTACTCGTCCTACACTACTCGAAGGATTTGCTTCAAACTTTCATACTTTAATAAATTATATTGGAAGATATTCATATGGTTTGGAATTGGAGCTGCATTTTTTTTGACAAAAGTTATGGCCCTTTGTTTTTTTTAGTACAAGTAGTATAGGGGTCATTTGTAGTACAAACAAACATCCCTAATCCTAAATTTTGCGCAGATAACTCCTCCTACACTACTGGACGGATTTGATCCAAACGTTCACACATTAACAACGTATACATCGGAAGATGTTTATGTGGTTTCAAATTGGAGCTGCAACATTTTTTACAAAATTTATGGCCTTTTAAATTTTTAAGACAAGTAGTATAGTGGTCACTTGTAGAGCAAACAAATATCCCTAACCCTAAATTTACTGTAAAAATTTGCTGCAAACTTTCACACATTAACATTTTTTTGGGATAGGGTATGTTGGGGGAACCATACGTTTTCTCAAAAACACATTCAAGTTTAAACCTTATCCTGCTGATCGTAGATTTTTGCATTAATCTACTATTCTATGTATCACACTTCATTCATGGAGTTTCTTAAAACAAACTATACTTGAACAGATGCCATATCTAAAATAGGAAACAAGCTGTCATAGATATTGCAGACTTTGTGTATTAATTTTGCACTCACAATTCATCTCCAGTACCACTTGTAATTCGGTACATGGACCAACCTGTCCGCAATTTGTCCCCTTGTCCAATTAGACCATTCAGTTTTAGGCAGATGCCCATTAATTTAGATTTCTGACCATTTATTATTGATTGAGAATTTGCACATGCTGTGTCTAAATAAATACCTTACAACTCCGCTGAAAAAAATATTGTGGGTGTCTTGAAGTAGATGGGTCCCTTGTGGGCTTTGTGTGGGATATGTCTGCGTTTTTTTTTCATTTTTGTGTAATGTTATAAGAACCCAAATCCACTGTCATATAAGTCCTGTACTCCGATAAGGCCCATACAATTATGGTACCCAGCTGCGTTTCAAGTGTGGGAAAACCCACATTGGGCTTTCCCGGATACAGCCGATACTTTTTTTGTCTCTTAATGAGACATTTTTCTTTGAACATGCCATTTTCTTGAAAACTATTCATGATATTGTCTTCAAGCTTGGTACACATTATAAGTGTTGTATTGTGAGACTTTCTAAAAGTTTGACAACACTTGCACAACACTTTGTTCCTTAATATGCACATTATTCTTTGGACATGTCATTTTCTTGAAAACAATTTATGACATTGTCTTCGAACATTGTACACAGTATAAGTGTGATGTTTGCAGACTCTAATAAAAGTTACATAACTCTTCCAAAAAAGACAGAATTATGCCACTTTTTAACTTAAAATTATTTCTTTTTTTCTTGGAACATACTATTTTCTTGAAAACTATTCATGATATTGTCTTCACACGTGGTACACACGATAAGGGTAGTATTGTGAGACTTCTCTTTACGTGTGACAACCTTGCTCAAAATTTGACAGAAGTATGCCCCTTTATAACTTGAAATTTAGTTCCTTTATATGCATTTATTATTCTTTCTACATGTCAATTTTTGAAATATTTATTTATGACATTGTCTTCAAACTTGGCACACACTATACGTGTGGTGTTTGCAGACCCCACTTGAAGTTAAATAACTCTTGCAAAACAATTACAGAATAATGTCCCTTTCTCCTTTGATAAGACATTCTGTCATATTCTTGATAACTGTTAATGATATTGTCTTCAAACTTACATGTTTCTCTGTTATGTTCTTCTTTTTTTTCTTTTTGTTGTTTTTTTAGCTCAACTGGCACAAAGTGCCAAAGTGAGCTATTTTGGCCGTGCTGTGTCCGTCGTCGTCCGTTCGTCCGTCCGTCCGTCGTCAACAATTTCTTTAAACAACATCTTCTCATAAACTACGGATGGTTTTGTGCCCAACTTAGCAGGAATGATTCTTCTCTGGTCATCTTTGAAATAGTTCCGGTTCATAGCATATCTGGGTCACAGTAGCTAAAGAATAGTTAGTTTAAAAAAAATTCAAAACCTTTCTTGTCTGAAACCACAGTACCCTGAGCTTAGCTACTTGACACAAAGCATCATCTATAGATTCTCTATCAAAGTTACTCAAATTATGTCCTTGGGGTAAAAATGAACCCGCTCCGTGGGGTACAAATTTCCATAGAGTCATAAAGTAAAATCTTCAAACATCACCTTCTCTGAAACTAATTTGGTCCGAGCTTTGATATTTGGCATGGTGACATTTTAGAGGGCTTTTACCAATACTGTTGAAATGGTTCCGGTCCGTTGCATATCATGGTTACAGGAGCTAAACTAGATTTTTTTAAAACAAAACTTCAAAATTATTCTCGTCTGAAACCCAAGTACCCTGAGCTAAGATACTTGGCACAAAGAATCATCAACAGGTGCTCTATCCAGATTGGTCAAATTATGACCCTGGGGTAAAAAAGGACCCCTCCAGGGGGTCACAGTTTTACAAATAGTTATATAGTGAAACTTCAAAAATCTTTCATCTCTGAAACTAATTGTCAAGAGATTTGATACTTGGCCTGGTGACACTTCTAGAGGGTGTTTACCAATATTGTTGAAATGGTTCCGGTCCGTTAGATATCTAGGTCACAGGAGCTAAAAAAAAGTTTTTTTCAATTGCAACTTCAAAAATCTCCTTGTCTGAAACCGTAGTATAAGCCCGAACTTAGATATTGGGCACAAATAATCATCTCCAGTTGTTCTATCAAGATTGTTCAAGTTATGACCCTGGGGTAAAAAAAGACTGCCCCGGGGTCACAGTTAACATAGAATTATATAGTGAAACTTCAAACATCACCTTCTCTGAAACTAATTTGTCCAGAGCATGGTGTAACTTCTAGAGATCCTTAACATTCTGTAAAGTCACAGGAGCTAAAAAATAAATGTTTCAATAAAAGCTTAAAAAATATTCTTCGAGAAATCTTCAAAAATCTTCTTGTCAAAATGGCCAGCTCCATAATTGACAAATTTTACAAAAATGTTTTCTAAAATATTCTCTGTAAATATTGTTCAAATAACTGCCCTGGGCATATACTAAGCGGTTGGTACAATCGTATTGTCATAATTTTTCAGCTTTTCAAGATATTTTACAGTTACACCAGTCGTTCCATGTGAGCGATTTAGGGTCGTATACGGCTCTTGTTCATTCTTTCTATTTCCTATTTTTTTAATATATTTACACTCAATGGCCAGTTGCTTTTTTTAAAGTTTGCTGATACAGTAAAACCTGGCTTATCCGACACCTGGCTCCGAGGTTATAAAGCGTTTAGTTGAGTCTGAGTGTGTCCCCAAGCATTTGATTGGTCAGATTTGAGCATAGGCTCATCAAATGCTTGGGAACAAGTTTAGACTCAAGTCAAAAGCTTTATAACCTCGGAGTCTGGTTAATCCCGAAACCTGCTTTATCTGACAATGATTGCGATACCCAAAAGCCGAATGGCATACAAGAACTGTGCTATCTCGAACACGATTAACTGATCAGAGTCTACGCTGTTTGCCTATATCCCCATGGGTTAAGTTAATATCTTGACTAGAAGAGCAAAGGCAATCTTCTAATATTTCAGCTGTGGTGGATACTTGATTTTTGTTACGATACAGAATAGCCGAATGATAGATTATTGGTATAAGAATTTTTACGATTGTTTTGTCGAGATACAAAGCCATCAAATAGAACTTGATATAAATGAAACAAAGAGCTCAAGCACGGTCGGTTACAAGTCAAAGAGGTCACGACATGCCAATTGCTAAATGCTAATTGCTGCTTTGCCAGTTGCTAAATGCCAAAACATCAAAAATAGCTTACTTTGATGAAATTGTCAGATCAAACTACAGCACCAGGCTTCGCCAGATGATGTCCTTAGACATTGCCGTGGTGATAAAGTGAAATATTGTAACATGTTTTCCCTTACAATAGATGCAGACTATATTCTAATACATGTATAAATTATTAAGCAACTGGCAAGTGGCATATTGGCAATTGGCAAATAAGCATGATAGAACTAGCAATTGACATATTAGCATTTAGCAAATGGCAAATTAGCAATTGGCAAACAAGCATTTAGCATTTAGCAATTGACATAATTGGTCAAAACAGCAAACAAAGTATTGTGGGTTTATTGTTTACACTCATGACCACCATCCTGTCGATAAGACGGTGTTATAGTACAAATTTGACCCCCGAAACAACACTCTTCAGTCAAAAGAAATTAGATTAATGACAAATGGCAATTAGCATTAGGCAACTGGCAAGTGGCATATTTGCAAGCATTTAGCGAATTGCATATTAGCAATTGGCAAACAAGCATTTAGCATTTAGCAATTGGCATGTCGCGACCGGCATTCCATAAAGAGGGTACTACATATTAGGCGTTGTTATTTTGTGTGGGTTTTGGACATTGACGTAAGATTCGCGTGAGTTTACCCTTTCACTGACATGGTGTCTTCAATTCTAACAATTACCGTCTGCATTTAGATATCAAATTTAAATTTTAAGTATATTGATTTATGAAATATTCAAACGAGTGCCAAAATGTTTTTCTCTTAATCAGACGCTGTGTTACGCGGCGCCTGTTCAGGAATAAACCTGGTTGCAAATAAAGAGAGTACACGGGTAATGCAGTGAAGGGGTAAAAGAAAAAACTGTTTTAATTCTGCTTCGTGCCTTACAAATTATGCTTAACCCGCTACAGCAGCTAGAAGTGCATGCTTCTTTCCGTGTCATATGTATAGGAAGTATACCGTTGTTTCCAATGCACCACCTTATTAATATCGATTTATCAATAATGATGTGATGTAGGTATGTGAACCTTATCTTGTTTTTGTGTTTGTCGGTTAAATCTTTCTATCTGTTTGTCTTGGAATAAAATAAACGCAAAGTTACTTTCGCTGAGGACTTCAAGATTATGTTTTAAGGTTAGGTTGTAATGCATGCAACATTATCTATAATATCCGAAATCTATACGACAATGGAAGAAATAAACAATATTAACCCTTACCCTGCGGTATTATCGTCTGCTTCGAAATTGTCGTCTGCAAAATTTGATAAATTTAGATATATACATTTTTTTTAAGTTAAGAACCCTAAAGCCGAGTGTCAAACAGTCTGAATCCAGATCAAACGCCGCTTTACGCGGCGTCTGATCTGGATCCAAACTGTTTGCAAAAATCAGTAAAGTCGCGACTAGCAGGCAAAGTGTTAAGCATGCATCAGGGGTCCGTGTAGGCAGCAGTTATTTGGTAATAATCGTGTTTCCGAAAAACATCCGTTATTTAAAACCATTTTTTACCTCTCAATGACGGTTCTGTAGCGTTCGGACATGCCGGATGCTATGTAATTAATAATTGTTCATTGCGTGAACAACGTTTTAATGATATCATCTTTTATTTTCAGATAAGGAAGGTTGCTCAATTATTTCTACACTAAGACAAGTAGTCCTAAACTACGAAGTCCTGAACATAAAACACGAAATGGACTTACAAAAACCTTTCAGATTTGAGTCCGATTCCCAACACTAGTATACGCTACTCGAATCTGCCGCTACAGTGAGTATCTCGACTAGAACAAAGGCCTTTCTTTAGCTCATTACTCCATACAGTGGAGAATCTGTTATTCTTTCCCGTTTAAACGCAAACGTACGCAAACGCAAAACACTAAAACGTAGAAAAGAACAACTTTTGGACAATTCTGATATTTCATGTTTATCTTGGTGGCAAACAGTTTGGAGCCTGATCAGACGCCGGGTTACCCGGCGTCTGATCTGGCTCCAAACTGTTTGCACTGCAAATAATAGTTTTAGCGTAAACGCGTTTATTGGGAAAGAATAACACATTCTCCACTGTATCTCGACTAGAACAAAGGCCTTTCTTTAGCTCATTACCCCATATATACGCAGTTTTACGTCTTTAAACAAATCCTCCGATGAATAAAGTAGTCCTACTTTATATAATTTCTTTATTTTATTTCTATCTCTTATTTGTACATCAAAGTGACATTACAGTTCATGCAAATCGAAAATAAGAACGTTCAGATTTTTGTGTACGTTGTTGTTTGTGTGATAAAAAGAATATCAAATTCGTGTGTTTTCAGCAGTTAATTTATTGAACTCGTTGGATTTAGGGTGTATCAAACCCATAAGCGAATTTTTCAAAGTATCAAACTTTTTTTCTATCTTTGTTTTTTTGGAAGAGCTGTTTATAACGAATGAAAAAATATATATATGGTAGTGTCCTTTTTTTTTTTTTTTTAGCTACAGCGATTTGAAAAAGGTATGTCAAATTTGGATTTTTGTTGGTCAAATTTTACCCATTCAGAGTACAAGCTTCATTAAAATCTATTTAAAAACAAAATAAACATGGTAATTTGGGTTTTCTTTATACATTTCATGTCTATGGCGGTATTTTCACATAAAGAAACCAAATTTAGAAAAGCAGGCACCAGGTTTGAACAATATGGATCCTTGAATATCAAACATATGCTTTTTATAGGGCATGATTTTATTAGATATTTTATTTTATGAAAATGTTTGATAATGAAATAGTTCTAGTATTAAACTGTTTCTTATATTCTACCAGATGAAAGCCCATGCTAAGCCAGTTCAAAATATGAAAAGAAATTGAAAGGTCAGTGTTGAAAATTTGGAGTTATTAAAGAAAAAAGAGTTATCTTCCTTTACAAAATTTACAAAAAAGTACCATATCGATGATATTTAGTTTAAACAGTATTTTTATTTCAAAATAGATACAGTCATGACTGACAATACAACAATTTCACATATAAATATAAGGATTAGAAAACAAGTTTGGGTAAACTTATATAAATTCTTCTCCTTATGATATTTAGAGCTTATAAATTTAAAATTTGGTGCCTGTTTTCTCTTAAATTAGTTTTTGAATGAAGAAATACTACCATAGACAGGAAATAAATAATACAAAACCAAATTATCATATTTGTTTTCATTTGAAATTGGTTTTATTGAAGCGGGCTGTTTGAAAAGGACAAAATAAGAAAAAGTGGGTGGAGTAAATTTTACATGACCGTAGAGCCAAATGTTGTTCACCAAAATGTACACTTTTTCTATTTTTTCATTCATCTTAAATAGCTCTTCAATACAAAACCACCATAGAGTGTTTTCATATACTTTGAAAAATTCCCAAATTCATGAGTTTTATACACCCTTAACCCTTTACCCAATAACCCGTATATAACATTAAATACAGGTGAACACTTAAAGCAGGTTGAAAGTAAAGCAGAATGTGCCTTAATGCACATTCTGCTTTACTTTCAGCCTGCTTTAAACAACCATCTGCTAGGCTACATAAAAATATTTGTTATGGTAAGTGTTCATGAGGGTATAAACTGGAACTATTTTCTTTAGCGGAGGAATAATTAGATGCGCTAAAAGTCGCTTCTATGGGGTAAAGGGTTAAATCAAATGTTGTTCGCCAAGTCTCGCAAGATATTATTGTATCCAACTCGTTCAGTAAATTCACGACTGAAAACACACTCATTCAAAATCATACATATCTATCTATACATTCTGCCACACTACCCATGTGTATTTTGATGGCGGATTTAGGATATTGGTAGTGCAATAAGCTATATCGCATAGTGTTATACAATGTAACTATGTGCAGAAATTTTAGCGCATTTTAAGATATTAAAACACATTATTTTAACCAATTTCATTCCCATTTTTTAAAGTGATGCCGTAATTGTGTGTATGGGTTTTAAGTGAACGTATGTTGTAAAAGTACTGCTTTGTAGCTTATACATGTATTTATGTAAAACTACATTGAATTCATTTTGGTAAAAATGGACGTTCAACCAAATTATTAAGTGCCCTGTTTAACCCTTTCCATGACCAAAATAGTGAAGGTTGTATCCTTGACCGCCATATTGTCGTCTGCGTCAATATTGTTGTCTGCAATTTCGTTTCAAAGTAAGATTTAAGGTAGGATACCCGTTATGTGCCATTTTGAAATTATCCGACGTGTCATGTGAGGCCCGCAATTAATAATTGATAGTTTGGTTAGTAAAACCCAACCTTTAGAACTAGTATGTATGGGCCTATATTCAAAACTTCATATGGCTGAGCCGTTGCTTGCACAACTTTCTCATGCTTCACAGTTACATTCACGCCTAGTGAGAACAATGGTGTGGGGGGGATATTCAATGAATGGACTGAGGTAATGTCTATAAAGACATTACCCCCAGTCCATGCCTTGACCCCCATTGTTTTCACTAGGCATGAAAATACCGGTAAAGCATTAGAACATTGTGCAGACAAATGCTCAGCCATCTTTTGTAAAGAGGTCCTTACATACAAGATCTCAAGGGGGGTCCAATGGGTTTTACTAACCAAACTATCAAATAAATGGTGCGGGCCTCACATGAGACGCCTGACTGATTCTTTGCCTAGACGCTACCACCGTAATTGTATGCTCTCGACGCTTTGACTCAAACTATCTACGGGGTTAGGTGTTACGACCTAATCTAGTTCAAGTAATGTCTTTAACTTATATGGGTAACTTTTAACAAGAAATATCTTTAAAAAAGATATTCAGTGGAATGGGTGATGGAATTCATGCTGTAGATAAATGTGCAAAATTGTATGAAATTGGAGGTTTTCAAAGAATTGTAATATCTTGGATTGAAAAGCAAAAAAATACACTTTCAAGGATATAGCATAACTCTGACTAAAAAACTATACTAATGTACAGAAATGCAAAACAATAATTTAACCCATATCCTAGCTACTGGTAGGAGATCCTCAGATTAAACTATTGTTCTATATATCAAACTTCATTCATGGGGAGTTTCTTGAAACAAGCTATAACTAAATAAACTGTGCAGAACATACAGAACAGCAGTCTGCTGTACAAGTTCTATAACACCTCACTCTTGTAAATAAATGATGAATCAACAAAATTGTGTTTAACTGACTGAAGGTCATTTATCATATTGCTATCAATGTATGGTAAATTTGTACAAATAGTTAACAATTAAAATAAATTGGTAGTAAACCATTATCAAACAAAACACCTAGCTACCACTGTCTATCTATAAAAAGACATCTGATATCATATCTTGAAATAGAAGCATGGACAGACTAAGAACACCTGCACATTTTTACATTGGTGATAGAAAGTCGCAAGTACTACATAAAATGCAGTGCATTAAATGCAGATCTTTTTTCTAAGGGTATCGTAGAGTCAGCACTTTGTCAGTGTGGGGTGATTGAAGATACCTACCACTTCTTTTTTACATGCCCACTCTACCAACATATTCGTCTTGAACTCTTCAATACAGTTTCAGCACTGTGTGAGCTATCATTGAATAGTATGTGGTTTGGTGACACCTCTCTTTCTCTCAATATCAATACACACATATTCAAGGCAGTACAAACATTTATTGTTAGAAGCAAACGGTTCACCTAGTTAGTATTTTTTTTGCTGAGGATGCTGTGCTGTGAGTCAACATCGTTGTAGCTCATTCTCTTTACCAATGCCAGTAATAGCTATTCTATTGAACATAACAAGATCGTTAGTAGTTGTTTTTCTTTATTATTCTTTCAAAATTTAATAACATCAAATATACTGTTGATTACATTATGTCATTGATTTATCTTCTTAAAAACTTTTAGAAACATCTTGTATAATGACATCAATGACCATATATTTCGCAATTACTTGTACATTGCACGTTCAGGGAGAGAAATCCTATAAGACTTAATTGTCTTTCGTTTCAATCCCTTCTTTGAAGTTTCTGTTGTATATTTCTATGTGATGTGTATATTTGCTGAATAAATATGTTTAAACTAAATAGAAGCATGGTGTCATCAGCTCAGTAAACATTGCAACATTCAGTCTGTGTCTCTTAAAGGCACAATCCCGCTCAAATTGGTGTTTAAAACGCGCAATTTCTTATATGTGTGCATTTTCTATGTATTAAAACTAAGTGAAATCGAGTGTAAGAAGCCTGACATATGCACCCACTTCGTAAAGAATCCTACCTAAATGTGTCGAATTCTTATCGTGGTGGTTTACATTATAAGCGGGTTTGTTTACAAATAAGATTACGGGCTGGTTCCGAGAACTTTCGATCGATCGCATAAAGGTCACGTGAGTGATTCGGCCGCGACAATGTGTATACATTACATCAGTTTAACGGCCAAACTTAAAGGAGTTGTCTCTCTTTGGTTGTAAAGCACTCGACTTGTTGTAGTATAGAATTATGCAAATGAGCTTTACCGAGTATGTCCGTAAATTTTCGTCGCTATTCAAAAAAACAAAACTTGATTACTTGTTTCCACAAATTTCACTGTTCGTTAGCAATATTGCTTCAAATATCACCACGTATTACTTCTTTTTTATATGGAACGCTTACGATAGTGACATAAATTTCATGTAAGAAAAATGTTTGATTCTGATTATGTTGGAGTAATATAGTGGCTTTAATTCAACACTCACATTTCATATCTGGTAAAACTGTAATGTGCATAGACCAGCCTGGCTACAGTTTCAGGGTTCCAGATAAGAGGCAGTAACTGAACAAATTTAACATTTTCTAGTGCATTTCAGCACCAAACCCTATGGTGTTACCACTCATTTGGATCGTCTCGAAGAGACAATTCGAATGAGTAGTGCCACCATAGGGTTTAATGCACAAATAAAGATTTTAAGTTTTGAAATACTCCCCTTATCTGGAGCCCTGGCTACTATCCAATCAGACACTTTTCAACAGGTGCTCTTAATTCTAAATTTCTGATCAAATATGATTGGTTGAAATGTTGGTCTAAATGGATACCATTCAGCTCCGCTGAAAAAAAGTGTCGAAAACAGCGTCTAATAAATCGTAGAGTTACGCAAGTGTAAGTATGTTAGTAAAACGATGCCCAGTAGAGCTTGCCTCCACCTAAACACTCGGACCAATAGCCACATACTACCACACTATAATACTGTGTAGGGAGTTAATATACATACCCTTTCACTGCCGACGGCGCCAAAATGCGACTTCGCAAACAGCTTGGATCCTGGTCAGATACCGCGTAAGGCGTCGTCCGAATACTATTAAAACTTGTTGACACTCATATCGACATTTCTTCAGTCAAAACAGCTCTAAATCTTACTTTAAAGAAATTGCAGACGACATTACCAATGCAGACGATGTTTTGGCGGTAAGAGGGTTAAAGCAGACGATAAAACTTGATCCCGAAAGAGTTAACAATTGGTCTATGTATTTGTATCCTTTCCGCTGTCAATATAAACCCTATGCAAGCTGATCGCGACTTTACTGATTTTTACAAACAGTTTAGATCTAGATCAGACGCCGCTTAACGCGGCGTCTGATCTGGATCAAAACTGTTTGACACTAGTCTTTAGGTTTTTATACTTCAAAAAATGTATAAATCTAAATTTAACAGATTTTGCAGACGACCTTTTCGAAGCAGACTATATCACCTCAGGATAAGGGTTCAGAACATTGACCTTCGCCAAGAGGTTGGATCCCAATCAAACGCCGAAAACCTCGTCGTCTGATCAGGATTGAAACTTGTATTGATTTTTGTTTCTTCAGTGATATGCGTTTTATCTAAACGTGATCAACAAACGCAAGTGACATTTTCAAGCAGACGATACTTTGGCAGTAGAGTGGTAAAACCATTGTACTTACATGTATGTAGAATCTATACACATTTTATTTCTTCATACGAACAACAGGATAATCGCTTGTGGTGACCGTGTTTTAGATCTATACCATCAGTGGTGGCCTTGACAGGTATGTTGCTGATTCCCTGTATGTGTTTTATATAAGAACCATTTGTTTGAACAAATATAGGCTACATGGCTGTATTGCATATTAATCAAACTGGTGTGTAGCTACAGTAGTCGATATGCATACAATTATGAGTAATACATGGTTTAATCTTCACCTGCTAGTCTCGACTGTAGGCCTATTAAATTCACAGTAAGATTTCTTCAGCTCAAACTCAAACTGCTTTTTAGCTCACCTGAGCCAAAGGCTCAAGGTGAGCTATTGGGATGGCCCTGTATCCGGCGTCCTGCGTCGTCGTTAACAATTTCTTCAAATGACTTCTCCTCCTATACCGCTTAACAGAATTCAACCAAACTCTACAGAAATGTTCCTTGGGTCAAGCTCTTTCAAATGTGTTTAAAGAATAAAAACAATGCAGAACTCTGGTTGCCATGGCAACCAAAGTGAAAAAATAAGGAAATCTTGAAAAATCTTCTTGTCAAAAACTGCAAGGGTCAGAGCTTAGATATTTGGCACATAGCATCATCTACATGTCCTCTATCAAATGTGTTCAAAGTATGCCCCTGGGGTCAAAATTGGCCCCGCCCCGGGGGTCACAGTTTAACAAAGAGTACGTTATATAGAGAAATTTTCAAACGTCTTCTTCTCTGAAACTAATGTAGCCAGAGCTTTAATATTTGGCATGGTGACATTTCTAGATGTCCTTTACCAAAATTGTTCAAATGGTTCTGGTCGGTTGCATAACTAGGTCACAGGAGCTAGAAATAGATTTTTTTCAATGAAAACTTTAAAAATCTTCTTGTCTGAAACTACACGGGCCAGAGCTTAGATATTTGGCACATAGCATCGCCTACAGGTCCTCTATCAAGTTTGTTCAAATTATGCCCCTGTGGTCAAAATTGGCCCCACCCCGGGGTCACAGTTAAATGAGTTTTACATAGTTATATAGTGAAATTTTCAAACGAACTGATATGGCCAGATCTTTGATATTTGGCATGGTGACACTTCTAGATGTCCTATATAAATTGTGTTCAAATGGTTCTGGTCGGTTGCATAACTAGGTCACAGGAGCTAAAAATAGATTTTTTTCAATGAAAACTTTAAGAAAAATTCTTGTCTGAAACTACATGTACAAGGGCCAGAGCTTAGATATTTGGCACATAGCATTGCCTACAGGTCCTCTATCAAGTTTGTTCAAATTATGCCCCTGGGGTCAAAATTGGCCCTGCCCCGGGGGTCACAGTTTCCGTACAAAGTGTATAATGGGTCTTATAGTTCATTTTGAGCTACATTGCAAGTAAAAACTTTTGGGTGAATCCCGCTAGGTCCCAGAGATTTATTGGACTTTAAGGAGTTCAACGTTTCAAGAACATCTTCTGGCGAGCAGTCAACTGCATCCAAGACGTTTTGCAAACAGTCGTTAGTTAAGTGTTCCCAAGATGAAAGTTAATCAGAAAAAACTAACAACGCAAAATAGTATTGAGCATTTACTGAATTTCATTTGGAAATTGATTTTGATCTACACGGACACTTAATGGAGATGTAGACCTACAGGAACATAGGACTGACTTAATTTAGTCCGAGTCACTCAAAGTACGAAAACGTTGGGCGAATCCATTTCCATGTCGTATTTTAGTTTTTATACGATGCTCGACAATTTATGGATATACTAGCATAATTATATCACACAAACAATCACATGGCATTTGGAAGAATACTGTTACTAATGGTCTGATGTACGATTTACAGCACGGTTTTAGCGACCTATGTTTTGTGAGACTCAACTTGCCATCTTGCTAGCAATACCAGCCAAGGTAAGCAAAGTGATCTTATCCTCCTTGATTTTAGCAAGGCTTTTGACATGGTCAGTCGTGAGAGGTTGTTCCTAAAGCTGAACAAGTATGGTATTCGGGGTACGAGCATATGCGGGATATGGGCATTTCTAAGCGGTACATTGCAGACTGTTTTACTTGACGGCGAGTCTTCCGATACGGTACAAGTCTCATCAGGTGTACAACAGGGTTATATCCTAGGCTCTATTCTGATCTTGGACTACTGGAAGAAAACATCAAATTCGAATTGAAGGATACATTTCATCATGGACAAATGTTATCAGTGGTGTGCCACAAGGAAGTGTTCTAGGACCCATGCTTGTTTTATGTTTTATATATGATCTTCCAGATGCCACAGAAGGAACTGTACAAAAAATTGCTGATGACAGTAAAATGTACTCTTCTTTTCAGAATGAATCTGATTCTGAAATTCTAAAACGAAAATAAATTGGAATATTAATGAAGAACTCAACAAGAGGGGCCTAATTTTTGGGGGCAAACAGTTAGCGGAATGTTGAATCTATTAAAAACTAGGCTAACTCCTTACAGTATAAATCGATGGCTCAGCGCAAAACTAGGCTAACTCACTATTTTGGCAAAAGTGCTTTTTTCAAAAATTCTCAAGACTTATTACATTGCCCATCATCCCACAAAATATTGGGCTTATCATGGAGAAAGGTCCTTTCTCCATGGGCTTATATTCCCAATATTTTCAAAATTATTGCATTTTTTATAAATTATGCTAAGTCTAAATGGTAACTTCTTCAGTGCAAAACTATGTCTAAGTGGAGTTAGCTAGAGTTTTGCTCTCAAAATTTGATAAATTGAAAAATATTATCAGTGCAAAAGGTGTGCTAACTTGACTTAGACATAGTTTTGCACTGAAATAATAATGAAAATGTAGTGGTTTACAACTTAAATTTGAAAGTTACAAAATTACAAGAAGAGTATCAGAGCTTAAAAAGTGAGTAAAATTTGCTCTTTTATTTGTTTGTTCTAGTTTGATACACATTTATTATTATGAAGCTTCTTGACAATAGAATAAGAACTATTTTGGGAAGGTCAAAAAGAACATGTAATTCAAAAGTGGGTGGGGTAAAATTAAAAAAAAACTTTTAGCTTAATTATTAAAACTTTCTTAACAATAGCTTGAATAATGAAGAAAAAGTGAAAATTATTAAATGGAGGTTATATGATCATTGTTTGCTTATTATTAAAGGTTTTTGAAAAGTTTTTAAATAAAACAGCATTGATTTTGGTTTTGAGTTCTGATGCGGATGATTAACCATGAGACTGAAGGTCTGATTTAATATGATTAACTCACATCAGAATGAAACTATATTTTACTTTCCACTTTTTGTTGAGGCATCATCAATTTATCATGACTGTGCCTGTATAAAATATAATTTAATTAATCCATTACCTCATATTTAGCTATACATATATTTAGAAATGTTATTTATTGAGAATTTCATATTGATACATCAGCTAAGAAATATGATATATCCACAGCACACTAAAACTATTTTGAGTTATTTTATGATGTAATAGGAAGAAATGCATTGTATTTCAATTAAAAAAAGGCATAATGCCATAACTTTGTTTTATCTTTGTAAACTACAGCACTCGCAAGCAAAACAAAAGTGCCCATTTAACCGAAACCCCGTTTGAGAAACATGGTCAAATGCTTGGCTGCTAAAACTAGTAAAAAACTATGAAAACTCTACATATTTCCAAAGTTTAGTTTCCATTAGATGCAAGTTATTAGAAGAACCAATATAGTAAAGGTCCAACTAAATCAATGATATACTGTATCAATATTTTATCTATCAATGACAAATCTAGCCATATTCAAACTCAATCTCTATGAATGAATGTTCTGAAAATGTGCATTTACTAGAAAAAAAGAAAAACTTGGACCAATGCTCTGTTTATCACAATGATTTCAAGAGTGACTTTTACAGAGGCATCAAATGATATCAGTATGAGGAAATCATCATGACAGGTCATCTGCAGACGGACAGGCTCGCGACGCTGCCAATCAGTCCTGTTGCTCATACACATGGCCAATTTTTCTGGGCCTGCTGCTCTGGCTTTCTTCATTAAAACATTGATCATGATGGTTGAGGTAGGGTGTCCTGGTCTCAGTTTCCAGGTTCCAGATGACTACTCTGCTTGCTAGTAACTCTGGATGTTGATAACAGTGGCCTGCTTGTCCAATTCTATGGTGAGCTATTTTGTCAGTCACTCTTTAGGCTCCCTGGTATAGGTCATTATTGTTGATATGGTCATTTAGGTCGATGTTTAGGGCTTGTCTCAGCAATAGTCCTGGTGTAGCAGCCATAAAGCGACCTCTGAAGATCTGAGGTTAGTGTCCCAAAACTCTGAACCCTACCATAAAACTGACCAAACTGTAGCAAAGAAGAAACCGTGCTATGTTTCTCTCAACACCCTTGACATCTCCAAACTGTCTTCATTACATGGAGGACTTTCCAGGCTATAGCTTTTACAATATTTATATTTATTTATCTGTGGTGCTTACCCATGACCCCAGGCATTTAAAAAATGTGACCTCTTTGAGTGTTCAGCCCTATATGGTAGTTAAAGAAGGGTGGTTTATCTTTAGTAAGCATTAGTTCTACTTCTCAATTCCAACTAGAAGATTATGTGCTGGCATGACTATGTATTGTTTGACAGGAGAGCAATGTCATATGCAAAATCAAGATCAATGAGCACAATCAACTTTTGGAGATCTGGAAGATGTCCTTGGTTGGACGGTCAGTTGACTGTTGAGCCTCTTTATCATGGCTTGCCAGTCTAACAATGTAGTCCAGCACAATGACAAAGAGGTAAAGTACTAGAGTGTCCCCCTGTAGCACTCCTGATGAGACGTCTTACAGTGTAGTCCAGCACAATGACAAAGAGGTAAGGTACTAGAGTGTCCCCCTGTAGCACTCCTGATGAGACGTCAAACTCTTTAAAGTCACCATCAATGGTTACAGCCTTGGTTCAAGTGTTGGAGTACAAACATGCTGATATCTTGACTCCCTCAATGATTTGCCTTATTGAAAGAATCGGTGCAACTGTTGTGAGTTTTGTTGGAAGCCAGTCTGATTGTTCCTTAAGTGGAGGTCTATGACAGAGTAATGCAGGACAGGTTGATTCCTCTGAAATTGTCTGGCTTGGAAAGGTCACCCGATTTGGGGATTGGAATGATGTTGGACAGGGACCCCTATCTAGGATTACCACCTACCAGCAATGTTACACACATCAAGAACTAGGTCACCCGTATCACAGTTCTTTATTATCTCTGGCGGTATGTCAATTGTCAGGTCCTATCTGAGCTCTTTCCCTGCTGAGGCTTTCACTTAGCTGTATTCATTGGCTGTGAAGGGCCCATCATCAATATTGAGGACAGAAGGTACCGGTATTTCTTCCTTCTGGATCTTTCACTGTAGGATTGCCACCAAGAAGATTGCTGAAGTGAGTTTCTCAAGTAGTTACTCTTTCTTCAGGGCTATTTGTCCCTCCTTAGATCTTTTCCTCTCAGTTCATCTCATTAATGACATTCCAGGATTCAGAATTTTTCAAATTATCATGTGCTGGTTCCACTATTCTGGATCCTTTCTCTCAGTTCTGCACTCTACAATATGTTGTGCATGTCATACAAATGCCTCTTGGCTTCCTTATAAGCTCATAGCAGCTCACTTTCTCTTTTACTAAACTATACTGTAATATACTTATATACTTATATTTAAGATTATATACTTGTAAAATAAGTACTAACTCAAGTAGGCTTTAGCTGATTATTGATATTTTCTAACCAAACTGACAAAGATGAAAAAAACTCGCTTAGAACAAAATATTATTGTCTTTATAAATTCATATCAGATTAATGATAGACTACTTCTGTAAACTTTACAATGATTTCATTAGTCCTTTGCTCAGTGAATATTTATGTGTCACACATTCTCCTATGAACTGTTTCTAGATTTACAGCAATACTCAAATACTATAACAATACTGAAAAGCAGAATACATCTTTTTCTTTTTTTTTTTGAAATTGACTTGTCAGTTAATCTAGGGACCCATCCATGAGTATAGTTTAACTTATTTAATTATGTTTTCATATGTATATTGACATTTTCCCTAGCAGGCAGAGTAAACCCCCCCCCCCCCCCCCCCCCCCCCCCCCCCCCCCCCCAAACAGATCCATTTGATGGGGAAACGGCGTAGACTCTGATCATCAGAAACCTCCTGTTGCAGCTGTTTGATCAGACTCGTTGTACTAGCTGTTTGTAAATACATAAGGAGCATAATGTAGAGAGAATAATATGGAGAAAAGGGCAAAAAGGCTAACTGATTAACCCTTTCACCCTTATATAGCTAATGGTTTGCCAACCTTAAACCTTGGGCTAGTATATTTTCTCAGTTTGGATATTTTCACAGGTCTATTAATTAGAATCTGATTTTGAAATGACAAAGAGTGCAGATGAACTTTCTGATATGGGTCTAAATTGTCTTCAATCATAACATGTAGAAGGCTGAAAGGGTTGAAACTTAAGAACAATTTCCAATCATTTCTTTCTTTTCAGTGTAGGGAGCAAGGTAGGAGAGCCTGAATATAGCAAGTAAAATCTTGTAGACCTAGATTGAAGAGCTCTTGAAGGAGCACTTTAATAAGGTCTGCATTATCTGTCATAATTCAAATTTTGTACAAGCTAGCAGAGGACATTCTTGACAAATTTATTTAACCCTTAACCAGCTGAATAAATTCAAATTACTTCTTCTATAGACTTTTAACCCATAACATAGCCTGCTTCTAGTTTTGAAAACAGGTGACCAGCTTAAAGCAGGTTGAAAGTAAGGGTTAGCGTAGTTTTGCGTATAGACCTAGATAAGAGGGCTCCTGACTGTTTACAATGCTATGCACAATGAAGATCATTTAATACAAAATACAACGATAGGTATTTGTGATTCTTTTCAAACTTAAGATATGCGATTAATGAATTTGCTTTTGATTAGTGTATCCAGAAAATTCGTTTATCCTGAAATATTTTCTGCAGTCAATGTGTCCGGATTATCGACACATCATTGTTCATGATATACCCACAACTTTGCTCGAAACACGCGGGGTCGTGTTGTTTACAATAGAGTTAATAAAGATATTCAGTAATCAGTACATTTACAAACCAAGTGTCACATCATAAATATAGAATTTGACCTCTCTTTACAAGTTGTGTGCTTCAATACAATAAATTGTTTTTAAACAATAAACAGATGACTATTTACTGTGAGAAATCGGTCAGCTTGTTCATCTTTGTACAAACCCGATTTACACGTTAAAAATAATCATTGTTGTGAACATGAATTAATAGGCTAAAACCACTTTACAGATTATACATGACAGCTGTGGGTCTTATATTGTTCAATTTCCAGGGGGGAATACGACGTATGTGTCTTTAGATGCTGTAATACTGCATATGTTAGTTGTTGATTAACCTTAACCTAATTGCGCCCATAATTAGGGTGAACCTTAACCACCAAATTTTTAAAATGCGGTAACCTTAGCCATTCGAGCATCAACTCACTACACGAAAATACTTGTAACTACCATGATTTTGAACAAAGCAATATGAAATTCAAAGGATGGACAGAAAAATGCTTTCATTTACCTTCGACATCGTTGAATTAACTAGAGTTTGTCATATATCGGAGATATTCAGTCGCAAAGAAAGAAAATTGGTGTTTTGGCATATTGATTCACATTTATTCACTGGTTTAATACACCGTTCTGCATGCTGTTGGGAAATTATTACACCAACATGTTCGGCAAACATTGCTTTTTACGGCTGCATACAAAGAAGTGCCGATCTTGTGAAAGAAGGAGTGTTTTGGAGCAAAATATAAACTCACCTTTTTAATCGACTCTCGCTGCGAGAGGTAACCACAACTTTATCGATGCGGTAACCATAACCGATTGGGCGGTGTGTTCTTTTGAATTATTATCGATCTTCCTTCCAATGGGGAATAGAAAAAATAAAAGGGGTTATGGTCAAAGCGTACCATAGTCAAAACATACCGAGTCAAAACGTACACTTTTTGGTTGAAGCGTACCACATAAAGGATATGTAGACAGTAGGGGAAAAGTTCAGTACGGTATTAAGTGATAGTTTGTTGATTTTCGCACATTTTATAGCTGTAAAATGCGTAATTAGTGTATATTACATAAACCTTGGTCGTTTTCACCCATACCCCTACTTATCTAGCACACGATGAACAGTTATGGCATGTGGATGCATGTATCTCTTATTGTTGCCAAAGTGACCTATTGTAATCGCCCTGTGTCCGTCGTCAAACTTTTTGTTCAAAGATCTTCTTCTTGGAAACCACTGGGCCAATTTCATCAAAACTTCATAGGATTGTTCCTTGTAGGGTACTCTCTTAGATTGCTTCAAATATAAGTGATCCAATTGAAATTGTGGTTGCCATGGCAACCAATTGAAAAAACTTTAAAAATCTTATTGTCCAAAACTACTGGTCCGAATTAAAAATAATTTTACCCAAATGTGCCATTGGTGACCCTCTATCAGATTTCTTAAAATAATTTTCCTATCTTAAAAAACATGGTGGCTAGTGGGTGGGACAGATTTTCCTTATATGGCTATATAGTGAAAACTTAAAAAATCTTCTTGTCAAAAACTACTGGTATGATTTGAAAGTAATTTTATGCAAATGATCCATGGGTGACCCTCTACCAGATTTCTTAAAATTATTTTGATATCTAAAAAACATGGCCGCCAGTGGGTGGGGCATGTTTCCCTTATGTTACCGAATAGTAAAAACTTTAAAAATCTTCTTCTCTGAAACTACTGGTTCAAAATAAAAATAATTTTACACAAATGGTCAATTGATGATCCTTTACCAGATTTCTTAAAATTAATTTGATATCTAAAAAAACATGGCCGCCAGTGGGTGGGGCATGTTTCCCTTATGTTACTGTATAGTAAAAACTTTAAAAATCTTCTTCTCTGAAACTACTGGTCCAAATTAAAAATAATTTTACACAAATGGTCAATTGATGATCCTCTACCAGATTTCTTAAAATCATTTTGTTATCTTAAAAAACATGGCCGACAGTGGGTGGGGCAAGTTTTCCTTATATTTTTGTTTAGAAAAACTTTCAAAAAACATTTCTCTGAAACTATTAGTCTGATTTAACACAAAAAATGATTCATGGGTGACCCTTTGCCAGTTTTCTTCAAATAATCTTCCTAGATCAAACAACATGGCCACCAGTGGGTGGGGGTGAATAAGTGAAAACTTAATCATTACTGGTCCATTTACATGACTGTAATCATGGGTACCAGGTGAGCGATTTAGGGCCGCATGCGGCTCTTGTTTAAAAGTGTTATATGCTAACCTTGATAGTGGGTTATTAAACAAAAGGGGTGAACTGTCAGTGTTGATACAAGAAAGGAATCCCGATATATTGATATTGAATGAAATTCTCCCGAAACGCACCAGAGTTAAGAAAACGCTTACATCTAAAGACTTTGCCATGGACAGCTATGACTATATTATGCGTTCAGGTTCTGAAGGGAGATGGGTGATAGTTTATTTTAAACAGTGTTTAAATGTTCATTCTGTAGATGTGTTGAATGATTTTAATTTTCATGAATCCATCTGGATACATGTTAAACTCAAAGGGTCGGACAGTCTACTGTTAGGAAACGTTTATAGGAGTCCATCTTCTTCAAGAGAAAACAACTTGCGGTTAAATGACATTTTGACAAAAGCTGTTAATTTAAAGAACTCTCATATAATCGTAGTTGGGGATTTCAATTATGGTGGTTTGGATTGGGAGCTTCTCCAGTCTCATGAAAGTATGGAAGGTTGTTCATCACTATTCATGGACACAACAAAAGACTTGTTCCTGTATCAACATGTGGGGGAAAACACTAGACATCGGGTGGGACAATCACCATGGTGGTTGGATTTGATTTTCACAAATGAACCTGGTATGATTACTGATCTAGAAATATTACCGCCAAATTGCAATCGGTGCTAGCGACCATGCTTGTTTATTGTTTAACTTTACATGTTATACTGATGTCAAACAAAGTGAAATCCTACGCCCTAATTTCTATAAGGGAGATTACTCATCTATGAGAGATACTTTGCAAGCTATATCTTGGAATGAGATTGAAAGTGAGAATATAGAACTCTATTGGAAAAACTTTCTTGAGATTATAAACTCTTCTATAGAAAAACATGTGCCGAAGATTAAATTATCAAACAAGGCGAAAAAAAAGGTTTGGCTCAACAAGGATGCACTGTTAGCTATCCAGGACACAGGTAGGCCTACTTGACACATACATTTAGATCTATTAACACCCCCCCCCCCCCCTTTAAAAAAAAATTTTTTTTTTTTTTACTAGATACAAGGTATCCAGATAGCAGAGCGACGTTGGCCCAACGTTGGGTAATGGTCGGCATATTGGCACAACGTTGGCGTTGGCCCAATGTTGGGCCAACGTTGTACATCCAACCATCTTTCCTACATCACACTGTATAGACGTACCGGGGATGCTGCCGTCATTACGTTGAAGCTCGAGTCAAGTCAACGTTGATGCTGGTAAACAAAGATGGCGCCGTCCATGCATTTTGACGAGGTAAGCACATACATTGATTATTTGAGATAGTGTTTCTTTGAAATATCAAAAAAAGAATAGTGTCACGGAATGGCCCGGTTCTATCTCCATCCTCCGGTGTTGTGGTCTCGATGTATAAACGCTTGTTTACGAAGTTTAGCCAGAAAAAGTTTCGACAGATAGAGGAAATCTTGAAACATTTGGTGTCTAGACCTCTTAGAAACATGTTGTTGTCTAATTTCTCAATTGCTATGCATACCAAAAGATCCCCTGACGGACTGTTTTAATAATTTGACACAAAGAGGCCTGCTGCAATGCGTAGTAAATCAGATTTGGTCAATTTTGATAGGGAACGCTCTACGCTGCCGAACACGAGGCAACGTTGATACTGCTGGATATAAAAATGGCAATCTAGTTTAAGTGGTTTATTGTCTGTTTGAGACATGTAAAAGACTTATCTTTGTTAGTTTGGACTACGACGCACAAATGCGCCTTCTATCTTTTAAACTGCCGCTGTCATGTATAGGAGATACCATAAATAATCTAGACTTATCTGTTCCTGTATGTCACTTTTTATGTAATGTAAAAAAAAGAGTGTCTTCTTTGCAATTATTGGTTATCATTTGTCTTAACTCACTCTTGTCAATTTGTGAATACAAGCATCTTCTAAACCAAATGTCTTTGAATCGAAATTTTAAACATATTGGTATAGCAAACTGAACTTGTTGTCGCTATTAACTCATTTAACCCTGAAACTTTAATGTACAATTCCAATTTCAAAATAAGTCTAGTCTAGTTTGACTATTTAGGGTTGAATGTAGCAATATATTTCAAAACTGTGTAGACCCTCTGGTCAGAATTTCAGTTATAATAATAAAACGCAGATGGGGAAGCGTAAACGGAAAGTCAGCCTTTGGCTGAACAGGCCAAAGAACATCCAGTGACATTCACGACACCTCTAAAAAACATTTGTGCTAGTCGCCCAAGAACTCCAAGAACTATCAAATATGGGGCGAGTCCATTCAAACCACGTGGAACCGTTAAATCAACCCCATCACGAAAGGCAGCGAAACACTCTCTTACATCACAGTCAAGACATAAAAGCAGAAAAAAACTTAATCTAGAGTAAAAAGACGTTGAAAATGAGTTTGTGCTCATTAGTGATGAAGACATTCCATATGGCGCAAACGAATTCATTGAATCAGCAAGTGACTTCGAAGTGCTTAAAAACTTGTCGAGCGCGGGATTTCTGATATACTTGATTCAGTTCCTTACTTCAGTTAAAGAAATCAAGTACCCTATGAAAAACATCTCGCTTCTACTGTGGCTAGAAACTGTACGATGGTATAATTCTTTGACCTACAAGTCAATGTGGTACTTTGAAGAAACAAAGCGGATTTTGGGGTGCCGGATATCGACTATTTCAGGGCAAATTTCTTTGTTTCATGTCGGAACCGAAGTCTGTTGGAAATTTAACTTCAGAAAATAAACGATATGGAGTTGTAAACCCTCACCAATCAGAAATTAATTTTGCTGTACCAAGCAGAAATTTATTTAATACAAAATACAAATGTAATGAGATTCCGATCATCATACCACCAGGTCTAATTTAAGTTTACTAAATAGATTTTCATTAGAAGGGTTGAGCGGGGGTATGGAGACAAGGGGGGTAATTATTCGTGTCTGATCATTTCTAGAACAATATAATGGAAAAAAATCATTTAAGACCAACCTAAGGGCAAACCTTTTGCTAGTTTTAACTATTGAATAATATATAATTCATCAATTGAACTTCGGGCTGGGGCGAGTGAATGCGCTATATTCTGACATCCTGTCTCTGTAAATATTAATTTCGATCTTAGAATGTATAAGGGTTAAGTCCGAAAAATGTTACACACGAATTATAACACGTTTTTTTGATGAACTATATTATTAAAAATATGAATAGGTGCGCAACATTGAAAAATGGTCTTTAATCAGACAACTACCACTTAAACTAGATTGCCATTTTTTCATCCAGCAGTATCAACGTTGCCGCGTGCTCGGCAGCGGAGTGCGTTCCCTATTAAAATTGACCAAATGTGATTTACTACGCACTGCAGCAGGCCTTTTTGTATCAAATTATCAAAACAGTCCGTTAGGGGATCTTTTTGTATGCAAAGCAATCCAGAAATGAGAAAACAGCATCTTTGTTAGAGGTCTAGACACCAAATTTTTCAAGATTTCCTGTATCTGTCAAAACTTTTTTCTGGCTAAACTTCGTAAACAAGCGTTTATCCAACGAGACGACAACACAGGAGGATGGAGATAGAACCGGGCCATTCCGTGACGCTATTCCTTTTTTTATCTTTCAAAGAAACACTCTCTCAAATAACCAATTTATGTGCTTACCTCATCCAAATGCATTGACGGCGCCATCTTTGTTTACCAGCATCAACGTTGACTTGACTCGAGCTTCAACGTAATGACTGCAGCATCCCCGTTACGTCTATACAGTGTGTACATAGTCGGCGTTGGCTGAAGTGCGTTGGCCCAACGTTGGGCCAACGTTGTATAGCCAACCATAAACACACAATTTGATAGAGATCTTAAAACTGATTTTACCAAATATGTGGACCACGGAATTATCCAAAAGTGTATAATTCTGTGTGTGGACCCATTATATTTTAAAGGGACTCGCAACCGGATGGTGTACTTGTCAAAATAAAATAAAATACTCAAATAAAAGCAAATTTGTGGCATTATTTGGCTTCTGACATTAAAAAAATATGATCAGTCCAAAAAAAGTCTCAAGAATCGGCACCGAATCTTAGTTCTTTAAGACATTTTCCATCGTTTTTCTATAGCGTTAGCTAACGGTATAGTTGTTGTTGTTGCTTCTTTACACGGGCTCAGACATAAACCCGAGACGAATAAAGTAGTAAAAGTACTATCGATCGCTACTAGTGAAGTATGTTAATTCGCTACTATAGATATAGAGAGCGCTGGTACTAGCCGAGGTAGTATAGGAGCTTCCTCATTTTTTCACGTTTCTCTCCGCATGGAGGGTCACGGGTTCGAATCCCACCAGGGCTTCTTCTTTTCTTTTTTTTATGAAATGGATTTTTTAACAGAATTTATTATCCTAAACTAAATCTTACCCATTTATATAAGCATTTGACATATATTTACAAATTACTATTTTTAATGCTAAATCCGGTTGCGAGCCTCTTTAAAAGCAAACCACAACCACACAAAATATCATTTAAAATTGCATAATAAATGCAGTATCCTAATATTGCTTTAAATATATTATTATATACTAGATTCTATTTATAACCAGTAGAGTTCTTTATTATTTCTTTAAAATTGTGGAAAAAATAATCAATTTACCTAGATCTACATTATTTCTAGAGTTTAGCGGGGAAAAACGTTTTCTGTGCGAGACGACACTGTATTTTTATTAGACCGTACCATTCGGCTGTGTGTTATACCTATCCATTTTAGAAAAATTTCCACATGCAGACGAAAAATTCCACCCAAATGTGAGTATATCTGCATGAAATATATACACAAACAGTAATATGTTTTTAGGCTTTGCCTATGGACGGAAAAAAGCAAAATTGTACTAATGAAAACGGAATATATCTATCTCCAGTGTGTGATCAGCGCTTTTGTATCAGTTCGTTGTGTATTCCAGATCACACTCGAGGCTACGCCTCTCGTGACTGAGATCTGGATTACACAACAGACTCGAACTTTTATTATAAACCTAAATTGTTTGGGACAAGATCTATATGTTGTTTCCCAATAATCAAATAGATATATAAGTGTATACAATGTTAAAAGTTAAAACTCCTCCGTACAGCTATATTATCAGGGCTGCCATTTCTCCGGATTTTTCCTAAATTTCCGGATTTTTCCCCAGGTTATGGTAGCTTAAAGCACGCTGAAAGTAAAGCAGAATGCGCCTTTAGGCGCATTCTGCTTTCCTTCCAGTCTGCTTTAAGTAGTCACATGCCAACAAAACTAGAAATCGGCTATTGGGTAAAGGTACGATTCGTAAAATCGCGCATGAAAAATGCATATTTGGAAATCTTAGGTTTTTTCATTTCAACCAAGTTGTTAGATGGCAGTCCTGTATTATAATGCAATCTGAAACTATTTTTGAAAGTCATATGACCACCAATAATGACGTCATTATTTATATTGATGACGTGTTGGTAATCCGTTATTTTTATCGGTTTGACTGAGAAGTAGCTTTTTGCAAAAACGTTCATTTTTAGCGTTAAAGGGTATGAATTGAACTGTTTGAAATTTTGTCATTTTGGAGGAAATCAGTACAAGTGAGTGTTGTGGGTTATTCATTCTTAAACTGGTTTAAAAACATCACCGAAATCGGGAATTCCGAAACGTCACGCACAACTCTTCGTAAAAGCCGTGACGTCATCATCCAAGATGTCAGCCCCCATGTTTTGTAGTTGCCTAGTTTTGAGGAAATTCACGCGCAAATCAAACAATTTTCAAAGTCTGTCAGTGGTTGAATAGAATTGGAATACCTTTGATTTTATCACGCATTACTTACTTTTTTCCATATAAAGCAACATATTTCAGTTCATTTAAGACAGTTGGTTAATAAGTCAACATTATACGTATGTACTATTATAAAATAAATATGGATGAGTTTGGGTTCATAACTTTTGAAAGTGGGTGGGGTATGTTCAAATTTTATTGAGTTTTCTCATTAAACTTATTCTTAGTGAATTATTGGTTCACTTAATCATCAGTTATACATTATATTATGCTAGACCTTGATTGTAGAGCCGCTAGAGGTCAAAATATGACAATTTTGTCTACTTTGGTTTTGACACCGTTATCGACGATATACAGTCATTTCGTACCCTTGCCTTTTCGTACCCTATTTGTTTTTGTTTTTTAGCTCACCTGAGCACAAAGTACTCAAGGTGAGCTTTTGTGGTCGGTCTTCGTCCGGCGTCCGTCGTGCGTTGTGCGTCAACAATTTCTTCAAACATCTTCTTCTTCAAAACCGCTTGCCTGATTGCAACCAAACTTCACAGGAATGTTCCTTGGGTCAAGCTCTTTCAAAGTTGTTCAAAGAATTTGAAACAATGCAGAACTCTGGTTGCCATGGCAACCAAAGTGAAAAAATAAGGAAATCTTAAAAAATCTTCTTGTCAAAAACCACAAGGGCTAGAGCTTAGATATTTGGCACATAGTATCATCTATAGGTCCTCTATGAAGATTGTTCAAAGTTTGACCCTGGGGTCAAAATTGGCCCCGTCCCGGGGCTCACCGTTTTACATAGAGTACTATAGTGAAATGTTCAAACATCTTCTTCTTCAAAACCACATGCCTGATTGCAACCAAACTTCACAGGAATGTTCCTTGGGTTAAGCTCTTTCAAAGATGTTCAAAGAATTTGAAACAATGCAGAACTCTGGTTGCAATGGCAACCAAAGTGAAAAATAAGAAAATCTTAAAAAATCTTCTTGTCAAAAACCACAAGGGCTAGAGCTTAGATATTGGGCACATAGTATCATCTATAGGTCCTCTATGAAGATTGTTCAAATGTTCAAAATTTGACCCTGGGGTCAAAATTGGCCCCGCCCCTTGGGTCACCGTTTTACATAGAGTTATATAGTGAAATGTTCAAACATATTATTCTTCAAAACCACATGCCTGATTGCAACCAAACTTAATAGGAATGTTCCTTGGGTTAAGCTCTTTCAAAGTTGTTCAAAGAATTTGAAACAATGCAGATCTCTGGTTGCCATGGCAACCAAAGTGAAAAAATAAGGAAATCTTAAAAAATCTTCTTGTCAAAAACCACAAGGGCTAGAGCTTAGATATTTAGCACATGGCATCATCTATAGGTCCTCTATGAAGATTGTTCAAAGTTTGACCCTTGGGTCAAAATTGGTCCCGCCCCGTGGGTCACCGTTTTACATAGAGTTATATAGGGAAATGTTCAAACATCTTCTTCTTCAAAACCACATGTCTGATTGAAACCAACCTTAACAGGAATTTCCTTGGGTTAAGCTCTTTCACAGTTGTTCAAAGAATTTGAAACAATGCAGATGTCTGGTTGCTATGGCAACCAAAGTGAAAAAATAAGGAAATCTTAAAAAATCTTCTTGTCAAAAACCACAAGGACCAGAGCTTAGATATTTAGCACATGGCATCATCTATAGGTCCTCTATCAAGGTTGTTCAAAGTTTGACCATGGGGTCAAAATTGGCCCCGCCCCGGGGGTCACCGTTTTACATAGAGTTATATAGTGAAATGTTGAAACATCTTCTTCTTCAAAACCACATGCCTGATTGCAACCAAACTTCACTAAGCATTGTCTACAGGTCCTCTATCAAATTTGTTCAAATTTTGCCACTGGGGTCAAAGTTGGCCCCGGCCCGGGTGTCGCCATTTTACATGGAGTTATATAGTGAAATTTTCAAACACATTTTTCAATATGGCTAGAGCTTAGATATTTTGCATGATGCAATGTCTAGAGGTCTTTCACATATGTTGATGAATTGGTTCCAATCTGTTTCATATCTGGGTCACTAGAGCTAAACATAGATTTTTTTCAATGAAAACTTTAAGATATTTGGCACATATCATCGTCTACAGGTCCTGTATCAAGAGCATTCATATTATGTCCTTGGGGTCAAAAGTGACCCCGCCCGTGGGTCAAAGTTTCACAAATCTTCTTTTCTGAAATCACTGACCCATCACCATGTACAGGTGAGCGATTAAGGGCCATTCTGGCCCTCTTGTTTACCAATTTGTACTCATATTTCTTCATTCTAGTTCTTCACCACCTGTATAGCTCAGTGGTTGAGCATCCGCTTGCAGTACGGGAGGTTGCCAGTTAAATCCCCGGCCGGGTCAAACCAAAGACTTGAAAATTGGTAGTAAATAATGGCTTCCCTCCTTGACGCTCAGGATTTCGGGTTAGCATTACAACTGGGTCGACGGTGTCAGGATAAAGTGACCGGCCGGGTACAGTCCCAATGGTGCACCTAAAAAGTGCCCCTTCTTTATCATCAGAATTGATTGCGTAGAAGTAATAAATAGAAATTGAAATTCACAGAGCGGATAATCTCAATCTAGGTTCCTATGACAATTAAGCCCCAGAACTCCGTCAACTTTTTATACGCCCGTCATCGACGGTCGTATTATGGTATACCCAGCGCTGTCCGTACCTCCGTCCGTCCGTTAACTTTTCTTGTTAGCGCTCTCTCACCTTCATTTATTTACCGATTTTGATTAAACTTCCTACAAATATTCCATACCACAATAGCTCGGACGAGTTCGCGTTTCAGACGCTGGCGGCTATTTTTAGCAGATTTATGCCCCTTTATTGTCAAAAACGGGCATTTAAAAAAAAAAAACAGAACTTTTTTATTTTTTATTCAATTGATTTCAAATTTGATATGGTGATACACTGAATGAAGTTACTTAACATGTATTACGGGTTTTTGGTTTGACTCCGTATTTTCAGAGTTATGCCCCTTCACACAATTTTTTTAACAATATATTGTTTCCTGATCATAATTTTACTTACATTTTGTCTATTGTAACCAAATTTCATATTTAGCTTTCTCATCATACAGGGAAGGCACCTGTGAGTATTTTGGTTCCTGTTAAATTTCAGATGTTGGCAACTATTTTTAGCAGAGTTATGCCCCCTTTATTGTCAAAATTCCGTGATATATCCAAAGTATGTAAATACGCCCAAAGATCAATAGTCGGGCCTACACTCCGGGCGACTTTTTCCAGTCGGCCTGAGTCCGGACGACTTTGACAGCCGCTGGCCATGACGGGCGTATTTTGCCGCACTGCGGTGCTCTTGTTAAATCTGTTTAACATTTTACTCGTTAGCTCTTTAATGCCTTTATTTTTCTCTTTTCTAATTTCTGACAGTCAACAGGCGTCAATCGAGGTCCCATGCAGGGGTTTGACTCTTTCGGAATTTAGATAGATAGAAAGTAGGAAGGTCTCTAGGGCCTGCACTAGGAGAATCAAAAGGTTGCTATGTCTCTCCTATGCATGCAGTAGCAATGTCAAAATCAGAAAGGGGGCGTGGCTGTCAGGGATCTTATAAATAATATGCATGATTCAATGGCTTCCAAACCAATAATACGCACATTTTTCTTTCGAGCTTAAAATCCCTTTATTAATAGCGAGATCGGGATAAAACCACAAGAAATAGCATTCCGAATGCTTAAAATAACTGGAAATAAGTTTACTACGAGGCCACTTAAAGTTTTCAATACTCAGGGCTCTAATTTCGCTCTTGCGAACTCGCAAAATGCGAGTCGAATTTTGAAAAAGCGAGCTGAAAAATTCAGCACTTGAAAAAAATTGCGAGTGTATATTTTGATGTTCAGACGTTCCAAAATGTAAGGTTAAATTGGTAAAGACGAACACAGTGAACTATTTTATTGTGCTATGTCCGTTGTCGTTCGTCAGTCGTTAACAATTTCTTTAAACGACATCTCCTCCTAAACTAATGGATAAGATTTTTACCAAACTTGGCAGAAATTATCCTTACCATAATTTCCGGCAATAAGCCCGCACCTTTAGATAGCCCGCATCCGGCATATTGCCCGCAGAAAACTTAAAAATGAAAAAAGTTTTCGGCAAATGCCCGCACCCATTTTGTGAAACTTTCTTATGATTCACAGCTATAAGGAGTAATATGTACTACGGTAACTTCCGACCGTTATCAACGTTAAATGCTTGATAGTGCTAAAGCATTATTCTATGCTTTTTTTATTCGGATCTCTATTCTACTGAAAACGGTAAATTGTTAGAACGTTAGTGACCGATGAAAACAGAGTGGATCATAAAGGTTGTATTTGTTGCGAATACATCTAAACGTTGTAGGGTATGACCAGTTTTCATTTCATTCGCGGTTTGATAAACCCGTGAAAACTTACTCAATACAGTCCGTTTGCTGTTGGAGAACAATAAAGCATTGGCGATTGTATTGGTTGTATTGTTCTTCATGGACCCTTATTGTATTTTGTGTTTGTTCATGCACTAAACTTAACCATTTACCTGTTAACTGCAACTTGTGTAAATCTAAAAAGTTGCAAATAGTTTTGACCCTGTTTAACTGCCAAGAAAATCAGCGTCTACACAGAGTACAAATCGTTTCTCATTCGTATAAATGTAATTTCCTTCGTTAAAAAGTAACTATGGAAAATATGTTTAGTAATGCTAACACAAACTATTTGAATTTCCTCTGTATATTTTTTACAATTTTGCAATGCCGATGGGTAAAAAGATTCCTCATATAGCGCGCTCCGTGAGATAACCCGCAGGCTCCTTCTTGTTCGTTGAAAAATGAGATAGCCCGCGGGCTTATTGCCGGAAATTACGGTATATGGTCCTCTTTGAAAGTTGTTCAAATATTTCCAGTCCATTGCATATCTAGGTCACAGGAGCTAAAAATATATCGTAATCTGTTTACTACTCACAGAATGACACTCAAACATTAATATCTGATCCCTTGCGATTTGCCTTCTACATGTGCTGCTTATTGCAGCATCTGATCAGGATGACGGATCCAAACTGTTTGACAATCGTATCAATATCTCTTGAGTAAAAAAGCCTTAAATCCGTCTTAAAAATATTGCCGACAACTCTAAGTTTACAATTCAGATAAAAATCAAATGGTGCTCATGAGAGGGTCAAGACAGGCAATTTTTTTTGAGAGAGAATCAAAGTACACCAATAGTAATAATCTTATGTAGTATTTGTAATAGAAGGGTTCTACTGTATAAGAAATAAATGTCTTTCACCATATGCATTCATCAGGGTATTAAAAGAGTGGATGGTGGACATTGCAAAGTTTAATGTGAACCTTTGTGAAATAACCAATTTTAACATTTATTTCACATTTTTGTAGTCCACAGATTAAGGAGGGTCACCAGAAAGAAATATAACGCCTGCCAGAGGAGAGAAGGTGGCACCTGGACTCCCATTATGTGGCCTGGCCCTACGTCTTTGAGGAAAGAAGAGTCTTCCTGGCCATTGATGGGCTCCATCTGAGTAGTATTGGAAACTGGCTGTTAGCATTATAGCCCTCAGATATGTGATCCACTCTTTGTCACCACCAGTCCACTGTAACTAGGTCTACGCCACCAGGAAACAAGGTAACTTAAGTTCGATAGCTTTATGATCTCTGATCCTATGTTAATAGATTACCTCTAGTGATGCTGCATGCATGCTTATATGCATCCTTTACAAAATTAATGATGTACTTGTGAAGAGTGCTCTTGTACTATGCAAAACAGTGTAGACAGTGACACTGATCAAAAGTGGTCATGTTAGGTTACCACTAACTCTATAATCAGTGACTGTCAAATGTTGTTTGCTAAAATTCTGAAATATAGTCTTTTTCATTTACAGAAACAGAAGTCCCAACCACCTACAACACCATCCAACTGTACTTCATGCCATCTGTTACCAGGTCAACACCATGCAAGCCGTCTGTAATCACGATGGATGAATGAGTTGGGTTTTAACCAGGTCTATACCTAAGGTCAGGAAACAAGGTAACTAAGCTTGATAGCTTTCTGTTCACTGATCCTTATTTAACAGGTTACCCCTAGTGACACATATATGTATCCTTTACAAATGGTGTTCCTGTGAAGAGTGCACTATTCAAACAGTGTAGACCCTGATTAAAAGGAGTCATGCCAAAGGTATATTGTTTGCTAAATTTCTGAATTACAGTGTCCCACCATACAACAGTCCTCCCAACAACTACCCTTGCTGCTGTTCCCTAAACAGGACAATTAATTTATGTCCAGCGCTGTTACTGTTGCAATATTGTCTGCTTAAAATTGTTGTCTGCTGTTTTTCTCAAAGTTACAAATAATTGGACATAATAATTTATTAATACGATGATACAAAAATATAATGACGAGGGACAAACAGCTAAAATGATTCCAGATTAGACTTGCGTAATGCAGTGTCTGATCTGGATTCAAGCAGTATGCAAATTTAAGCCAGGGGTGTTGCTTGTCTAGAATTAGCATAACTCTTCTAGGGGTGTCCGGGGGCATAGTCCTCTGCGAAAAATTTGAGTTGTATAACAATTTTATTGCATTTTCGGCATTATTTTTGGACTTTTTTTACAAAAGTGTATACACATGCCTACTTGCCAAGTAGAAAGCTACGCCAATGTAAGCCAAGTCTAATTTTGCCTCCCTTTAAAGACTCCCTTCAAACAAGGCACTCAAACTGTGTCCCCGATGGATGTCGTTGTAGAGAGTTATTAGTTATTATCATTTACAGGATAAAGATGTCGTCAACACCTATTACGCCTTCCTTACATGTGTTACCAGGTAATTGCTATGTACGCCTTCTGTAATCAGGTCAACACCGTCTGTAAATAAGTCTGCTCCACCAGGAAATAAGGTAACTAAGTTTGATAGCTTTGTCGTCTCTCTTACAGCTCTTGTAAATGAAATTTCTCAAAAACTAAGAGACGTATTAACTTGAAACTTTTAAAACTTGTCCAGTATCAAAAAGGCAACTCACTATGTACAACAAGGCATGTTGCTCTGGGATTTGTCCTTCCAGAGTTATTGCCCTTTTTAAACTTAAAATTTGTAATTTGAAATATCTCCAATTTAATTGGCAATATAAAGTATATGTAAGTCAAGAGTCCAGCACCCATATGCAGTGCTCCAATTAATTTTTGGTTTTCTGTAAAAAGAAAAGTGTATACACATGCATACTTGCCTAATAGGAAGCTAAACCAATGTAAGCCAAGTCTAAATTTTCCTGCCCTATAACCACTCCCTCCAAACAATACACTCAAACTGTGTCCACCGTTGGATGTCGTTGTAGAGAGGGAGCACTGTAGTTATTATCATTTACAGGATACAGATGTCGTCACCACCTATTACGCCTTCCGTATGACATCTGTTACCAGGTCATTGCCATGTACCTCTTCTGTAATGGGTCAACACCGTCTGTAACCAAGTCTACTCCATCAGGAAATAAGGTAACCTAAGTTTGATAGCTTTGTTGTCTCTTACAGCTCTTGTATGAAACAGCAGTAACTGCAGTACATACCATGTTATTTACTCAAAAACATAGTGAACACCATGGTCAAAGGTTATAAAATTCAAATTGATGCTATGCTCAAAACTCAAAACGCTTCAGCAAACATTTAATTAGCTCAACTTTCTCGAAAAGTCAAGCAATTGTCATCAGCTATTGTCTGTGTCAGCGTCTGCCTTTAAGGTTTTTGTAAGACTCTGTTTAGGTTTCGAAAAATTCCTCTAACTTCTATATCCCTTGAGATATTCCTTTCATAGTTGGCTTGTGTGTGTGTGTATGGACAAGACCTTTCAATGCACAGACAAATTTGGACCCCTGTGACCTTGACCTTGAACTTAAGGCCAACTTTTAGGTTTCGAAATCTGTGTTTAGGTTTTGAAAAATGCCTTTAATTTCTATATCCCTTGAAATATTCTTTTCATGGTTGGTTGGTGTGTTTATGGACAAGACCTTTCTATGCACAGACAAATTTGGACCCATGTGATCTTGAACTTAGGGCTAACTTTTAGGTTTCCAAATCTGTGTTTAGGTTTCGAAAAATGCCTAACTTATATGTCCCTGGAGATATTCCTTTCATGGTTGGTTTGTGTGTTTATGGACAAGATCTTTCTATGCACAGACAAATTTAGACCCCTGTGACCTTGAAATTGAACTAAGGGCCAACTTTTAGGTTTTAAGTAACTATCAGAGGTATTAACATGCTTGCATGAAACTTTAAATAGTTATTTAGTATCAAAAGGGCAAATCGTTACGACAAGGCATGCAACCCTGAGATTTGTCATTTGTTAGTTATTGCCATTGGTTTTTAGCTCACCTGAGCTTTTGCAATCCTTATGTCCCTCTTCCGGCATCAACAATTTTAGTGTTTACACTCTACAGGCCAAAATATTTATCCAATCTTGCTCAAACTTGCACAGGTTGTATATTACCATAAAAGTTTAGATGAGTTTGATTATGGTTGAAATCAGACTAATAGGTCAAGAGTCATCTACTTTGAATTGCTAAAAATGCAATATTTAACAGTGTTTACACTCTAGAGGCCACAATATTGATCAAATCTCACTAAAACTTGCCCAGATTGTATATTACCTTAGTAAGATTTCGTATGAGTTTGAAATCAGACCAAAAGATAAAAAATTAAATGTATCTACATTTGAATTGCTGAAAATGCCATATTAAAGGCTGTTTACACTCTAGAGGCCACAATTTTTATCCAATCTTTCTCAAACTTGTTCAGATTGTATATTGACTATAAGAGTTCAGATGAGTTTGATTATGGTTGAAATCAAACCAATAGGTCAAGAGTTATCTGCCCTTGAATTGCTGAAAATGCCATATTTAACGGAGTTTACACTCTATAGGCCACAAATTTTATCTAGTCTTTTTCAAAGTTGCTTGGATTGTATATGACCATAAGAGTTCAAATAAGCGTGATTATTGTTCAAATCGGATTAATAGGTCATTAATAATCTGCCCTTGAATTGCCATATCAAACAGCGTTTACACTCTTGCAACTACAGTTTTGGATGGTTTTTGATTATACTTGCACACAAAGTATATAGGTATAAGTTCTCGAAGGAGTGCAAGTATTGTTGAAATCTAATCATTGTGGCAATAGTTATCTGCCCTTGATATACTTTGAAATGATAGAAAAGGCTTCATTTCAGTATTGTTCAGGCTCTAGATATCTGCCCTTGATGTACTCTACTATACTAGAATTATGAGGTTGTATTCCAATAACGTTTACATGCTTTACTACAAATTTGAATGGATTTAGATTAAAACGGGTGAAACTCAAATGTAAAGCTATCAGGCTTCATTACAACAGGTGAGCGATACCAGGGCCTTCACCTCTTGTTTATTCTTTGTGGTACCCAACTGTAGTGATAATTAGTATGTGACTTATACAATTTTAATTGTTTCATTTGTTTTTAGTCTACAAGTCACAACTTTGATTAAATAATGATACACCTCGGTAAGAATATTCATTTTTTCGCAAAGAAGCACATTTTTAAACTTAATCATGTCACGGCTTTGAATAAAAAAACTAGGTCAGTTCATGAGGTAAGACTGGTTCTAAACCGTTGAAAAATCTGTTGCAAGCTACTTGAAGGGATACTTAGCCCCATAATCCATAGTTACACATTGTTACACTTTTAATTTATTCCTCTACCAAAGAAACTAGTTCCATTTTATACTACAGTCATGGCTAGCAGATAGTAGTTTAAAGCAGACTAAAAGTAAAGCAGAATTCCCTTTATGGCACATTATGGTTTACTTTCAACTGGTTAGTGGTCACCTGGCTTTAATACTAGAAACAGGGTATGGAGTAAAGGGATAATTACCTCAACAGATAGCTCATTTTGTCTCAAGAAAACAATTTTAGGCATGTTTGTTTTGTTTGTTAAAGTCAGCTTCTGCCATCTATGGGCTAATTTGACGCCCCAGAGAGAGGGGAGCGGATACAGAGAACCGGGTGCGATGCCCTGCTCTTATTATTGAAAGAGTTCTCTGGTTCTTTTAGATGCCCAGTGTAAAACACTGATACATTGGACCTCAGTTTATAAAGTCTCATCCTAAGGACTTGGTCCGGCGGGGGATCGAACTCACGACCCCTGACTTCGTAAGCAGGTGCTTTACCCTCGACTACGTCCGCCGGTTAGGCATATTTGTAAACATGCATGTATGGTTTATGTTTCAGAGGCAGCACAATCATGCCATAAAGTTTGGATGAGGTTAAGAGAATTGTCAAGGAGTGGCTGAGGTATGCAGGGGACAGAAATGGAAGGATAAAGGGAAGAGAAGAAAATGGCAAGACAACAGCAGGAACAAACCCATGTCACTGATCCAAAAAGTTAGAAACACCTTATTATTATCAACTTTTCAAATATGTGAGAAGACTGTTTGAACTTTAAGAACAATGATTCATAAATATTTGCTCTTAAGACAGAGACATTTTATTTTCGGTAAGGCCTTTAAAAAGAGACCGAAAACCAGAATGCTCTCTTTTATTTGATATGTAAACGAATGTCAGGTGTCTATAGAAATAGTATTTTAAGATAAAAAACGTAAATATTAAGTTTTTAAGAAATTGGATCAATATTACAAATACATACATTTTTTTCAATAATAAGTACCGGTACTGATCATGTTTGGGATTCAATGTTGTGCAGTGAAAAAAATGAAAAAAGAAAAAAGAAAGAAATATCCATCCCAGTGATGTCCTTTGCTAAGTTTATGTTACAATAAAGATAGCTTTTTTCACATCAAATTTTCCTTCTATTCTGACTTTAATCTTTTTCTGAAAAACATCAACTTGCCATCTGGTTTTCAGTCTTGAACCCTTTACCCCACAGCCTGTTTCTCGTTTTGAAAACAGATGACTACTTAATCTTTTACCTCCTCTCCCATAAACATTCCTTTAATTTATTCCCCTTCTGAAGAAAGTACATGTAGTTCCATTTTTTATTGTAATGTATGTACACCATATGAAATATTTCCTAAGCTCTAGCAGATGGTATCTAAAGGCAGGTTGACAGTAAAGCAGAATGCAACTAACCCACTAACCCATTACCCCATAAATACGCCATTTACGCCTTTCATTAATTTTTTCTCTGAAGAATAAAGATGATATTTATACAGTTATGAATATGTATTATAAGAAATATGTTCTATATTCTAGCACATGATAGCTTAAAGCAGGCTGAAAGTAAATAAGAATGTGCCTTAAGGCACATTCTGCTCTACTTTCAACCTGCTTTTAGTGGTCATGTATCTTCAGTACTAGAAACAGGCTATTGGGTAATGGGTTAAGGCACATGATAGCTTACTACTTACCTGGGCACCTGTCTTCAAAAATAGAAATACCGGGTAGGCTATTTGGTTACGAGTTAAAGCAGGTTGAAAGTAAAGCAGAATATGCATCAAGGTGCAATCTGCTTTACTTTAAGCCTGTTTTAAGCTAACATTTGCTCTAGGATATAATACAGAAGCTATTTTTCATGATGCACATTTACAATTGTATAAAGTGGAATTATTTTCTTCAGTATAGGAATAGAGAAAATATTTCTTATGGTACATTTTTATGACTGTATAAATTGGAACATTTATTTTCAGTTTTGGAATAAATTAAATGCACATTTATGTGGTAAAGGGTTAAAGCCTGCAAAAATAATGGAATTGAAAGTTCTGCATATGTCTAGAAACATGATGCTTTTATAGGTTTTACCGTTTAGGCATTTTAAAATCAAGATTTGGAGAAAATATATAAATCTACAAGTCTGAAAAATGATTTTAGGGAAGCTAGGGCAGAATTTAAACAATGATGCAGTTTATGGCAAAAAAGGATGTTGTCCCCTTTATATAAGCACATATTTGTGAATCGTTAAACATTTGTTTAATGTATTATCCCATAAACTGTTATTATTTTTGAAGACAAGATACCACTTAAAGCGGGTTGAGGTAAAGCAGAATTTGCCTTAACGCACATTCTGCTTTACTTTCACTGCTTTAAGCTACCATCTGCTAGGATATCATATAGAAATTATTTTTCATGATGCATCATATTCACAAGTTCACAACTGTATGAAGCGGAACTATTTGCTTCAGTGGAGGAGTAAATTAAAAGCATATTCATGGGGTAAAGGGTTAAATAGATAGATATTGATATTATTATTGACAAAAAGTGTGCACCAGTATGCTAAGTTTGCCTGGAGTGGATAATTGAATAGGAAAAGTTAAGATGTTTATGTATTTTCAAAGATTTAGACAAACCCTGATAATTAAAGAATTATATGTTTGATTTTGTTTGTGTTTTATGTCTGGCACTAACTGTATTTCAGCCATATCATGACATCCAGCTTCAGGCGTAGGAAGACCTAGGATGCTAATCTACACCGGATTTCTTTAACTGATTTCCGCTCTGATTTAGCACCCATTTAGAACCACCAATCTTCTGCTCTGCACCCAAGCTGGATGACATCATATGATTGACTCTCATGAGAAGTATTTTTTCAAAAAAGAACTGATGGGCTACAGATGGAAAATAGTTTGTTGATGTTGACCCAGAGTTGGCCAAACGATAAATAGTATTTTTCCGCTGTTGGCCCAACGGTCCACCAACCGTTGGCCCATCAGCAAAATGACATTGGGCCAACATTGGTCCAAAGATAAATAACATTTAATGGCCTTTACGGCTGGAACATTCACCAAATTTCATTAGAGCAAATGCGTTTATGTCGGAACATGACCCTCTTCACTATCAGCTATATGAAATATACATGTAATTTGGCATGAAATTGACAAGTGAAAGACTCATTTCATTTTAAATGCCATTTTGAATACCGGAATGGATTGAATGAACGGAGCGATTTCATTGGCCAAAATTAAACAGGTAAAAGCTTCTTTTAATTTTGCATTCTAAATAAATTATATAAAACTGAATATATTTCATTTAAAGATGATTTATAATACTTGGTGAGAGTTCAAGTGACATAGGTCGTTAACTGTGAACACGTAACAGATCACACCTACATACATGTAGGCCTGTTGCCATGGGGAGAGGACGGCGAAAACGACAGAAAACTTTTTGATGCACATTTTTGTCATAATTCACGTACTGTGGCGTTATTTGACGGAATGTTATGAAATAAAAAGTAGATATTGATAAATTAATCATTTCCCGAGGGTACCACAAGAGAATATCAGCGATCGAGTCTATTTTAGCACCAGTTTAAGTCGATAGTAAAGACTAGGTGTCGAATTGCGCTGTTTACCTTGTATCTATAATAGAAGTACGAGGGTTGTTCGGAAAGTTCGTAGAATTTTGTTATATCTCTGGTTAGCTTTATTTGATAAATTTGAAATTTGGTATGTAAGTACCTCATCTTATTTTTAAACTATTTTGTAAGAGAGAAATGAAATAGATAATGTTTACCGAATATACAGGTTACCGTAGCAACGCAGTAACGGGGACCCGGAGCAGCTCGAAAGTTGTAATTTTTTAAACTTTCTTCTAATAAAGCAAACGTGATTTCTCTCAATTCTGTTGACGCTAGATAAGCGCGAAAAGGTCTGATTGTAACGTGACGTCATGACGTTAGTTACTCATAGTTTCAAAACATTGTAAGCGCTTGAACAGAATTTACAGTATTTAGTCTACAGATAGCGGAAATGCGAACTAAAAAGAAATGACGTCGACCAGTGACGTTGACTTGCAAACTGTTGTAAATAAAATTATGTTACTGTAGGTAAATCGCCGACAAAAACTCTTAAAATGATTAAATCCACGGGAAAATATGACAAGAAGTTGAGTCTCGCATTCCTGTATAAATGGCGATCACTTTTTAGGAATGGAAAATAATCGATCCAGGACGCTCCTAGGAGCGACCGACCATCAATCTTAGCTGCTTCCATTAAGGACAAGTGAAAAGATAAGGAAAATGCGGACAGAGTTACAACAGTAAGATATATGCTTGATAAAATTGGTGTTTCTTGCTCTACCGTACTTGAACTATTAATAGATGAACTTGGTATGTCTAACGTTAGAGCACGCTGGGTGCCGAGGTTGTTCACGGACAAGGGAAAGAAGAACCGAGTTCGATGCTCTCAGATGTTTCTCTGCCAAAACGATGCCGAAGGTGACGATTTTAAGGACAGAAGCACACTACGGATGAGATACGAGAGAAGCGACTACACATGGATCTTGAGCGCGTAATGCTACATCAGGATAATGAACCGGATCGTAGAGCAGCTTCAACGCAGTTAGAAATCAGCTTACTATGGTTTGATATGTAAGAACACCCGCCAAACGGCCCCGAATTGGCTCCCATGGGTTTTAGAGTGCTGACAGTTAAAGGCGAGCTTACATGGAATTACATTTGTTTCAGCAGCTGAATTTACCAAACAGACCCAGAAATTTGTATCTACAGTCAGTGAGGACTTGTATACAGAAACATGCGTAAAATGAGTTAGAAAGCCATAACGAGTAGGTGGATATTGCGGGTGATTATGTTGGGAAAGTGAGACGTTCGCTTGACGTATATAACGTTTGACGTCACGTCGACGTTGACGTGCTCCGGGTATGCGTTATGTATGTATTTGTAAGATGCATAGAAAAAATGTGTTTAAGCGTATATTGCCGATTTTCACAGAATATGTAGCACAGATCTGGAAATTAATGTTGATCTAATTTTTTGCATCCAACTACGACTGTACGTATTTTTATAGCAAAATTCTACGAACTTTCCGAACAACCCTCGTATAGTAAAAAAAATAAAAAAATTTTTTATTTTTTTTAAACGGGGGGGGGGGGGGGGGGGGGGGGGGGGGGTTATAGATCTAAATGTATGTGTCAAGTACCTGTGATCCAGGACAAGAAAAAAGCATGGAAAACTTATACTATGTGTAGAACTATACAAAATTTTCAGAAATATGCAGAAAAAAGGAATAAGGCCACAAGGGCATGCAGAACAGCTAAACTGAATTTTGAGCGAGAAATAGCAAATAAGATTAAGACTGACTCAAAGTCTTTTTGGAACTATGTTCGGACTCAATCCAAGACCAAATCCCATATAAGTGATCTGGAACACAGTGATGGAACTTTAACTTCTTCAGACCTTCAAAAAGCTGAACTATTAAATTCATTTTTTGCAAGTGTTTTCATAGAGGAAGATTTGTCTCATATACCCAGTCTGGAAGAGAGGCCATTTGAAGAACCCTTAACGGACATAACTATATCAACGGACCAAGTCAGGAAAAGCCTTTCCTCATTGAATACAAGTGAATCTCCTGGGATAGATTGTATTCATCCGCTATTACTTAAAGAATGTCAAGATGAACTTTGCGAGACGCTTACAAAACTATTTAATCAGTCCATACAGAGTGCAACGCTACCCAGTATGTGGAAAAAAGCACAGGTGTCGCCACTTTTTAAAAAAGGAAATAAACACGCCTGCTCTAACTACAGGCCAGTAAGCCTAACGGTTATTCTTTGTAAATTACTTGAAACTTTTATTATAGACTCTGTTATGAAACATATGGAAGAAAATAACTTATTTTACTAGCCATCAACATGGGTTTCGGCAAAAACATTCTTGTGTTACACAGTTATTGGAAGTGGTTGAGAAATGGTCAGAGATCTTGGAAAGAGGTGATAGTATTGACTGTTTATATTTAGATTTCGCCAAGGCGTTTGATACGGTTCCTTATCGGAGGCTTTTGCAAAAGTTATATATATATGGTATTAGAGGTAAAGTTCTACACTGGATACAGTCGTTTCTATTAGACAGACAACAACAAGTACGTATTGGTGGTTCGTGTTTGAGCTGGGTCGAAGTAAAGAGTGATATCCCCCAGGGTAGTGTGTTGGGTCCAACGCTGTTCTTAGTTTTTATCAACGATCTACCTGATGTTGTTTGTAATATTGTCAAGTTATTTGCCGACGATACGAAAGTTTATAGAACTATAACTTCTTCTGAGGACACTGTTAACCTTCAAAGTGACATAGATAATCTTCAAAATTGGTCGGACACTTGGTTGTTACGCTTCAACACTGATAAGTGTAAATGTATGCATCTGGGGAAGAAGAATCCCAACCACCAGTATGTCATGGGCACAACAGAAATTGAAAATGTTCAACATGAGAAAGATCTTGGCGTCGTTTTCGACGATGAATTGAAATTTAACGAACACATCGCTCTCAAAGTGAAAAAGGCAAACCAGACTTTAGGCATGATTCGTAATACATTTACTTGTATTGAACCTGAGATTTTTCTTCCACTATTTAAAAGTTTGGTTCGGCCGCAACTTGAATATGCTAGCTGTGTTTGGTCACCAATCTACAAGAAAGATGAACTCGCCATAGAAAACTTACAACGACGTGCTACCAAAATGATTACTGGATTTAAAGATATGTCTTACGAGCAAAGACTAAGGAAATTAGGATTGCCTACACTTATCTACAGGAGGGATCATTCTGATATGTTGCAAATTTTTAAAATTTTGAACAATTATGAAGAAGTTCACTTGGACAACATTAACATTGCCACAAATACCACTAGAGGACATAAATATAAACTAGGAAAGAGTCACACGAATTCCAGACTGGGTCAAAACAGATTCTCTAACAGGATAGTTAATGACTGGAATGCCTTGTCAAGTGACACAGTACGTAGAATCCAAGAATGTCAACTTATTCAAGAGTGCCTTAAATTCCTGTTGGAAGAACAGAACTAACAAGTTTTACTACCAGTAGATTGTAGCATCCATCGCGTACAACAAGCGCATCTCTATATAACCATATATTATGTACAACGATTGAAATTTGGCCACCATGAGCAACGCTCACCAACGGCCAGCAGGACAAAGGTAAACAAAATAGATTGTTTGTGATAAAGCTAACCACCATTCCTTTGTGGGTTTTTTTTTCTAAAAAAGAAGCTACTCATGAATGATAACCAGTTTGAATCTAGACCGGACACCGCGTTACACGTTGACCGCTTCTGGAAATGTAAAAATATGTAAGCTTGATATATAAAAATTGTTGATTATATATATCATATATATGTGATCATTTTCAAAACTACTTGTAGCTGCTTAATAAGATTTCACGACGGCGTGAAGCTATCAATATTCAGTTATGCTAAACAGCAAACATTTAGATCTACAACCATCAGACTTCGTTAAATGAAAATCTAATTAATACATAAAATATATGCTAATACATACATATATGATCAGTATCGACAATGGAAAAGGGCAGGTATATAGTTGTGTCATCAGCAAATAGGTGTACTTTGAATTGTCTTACATACCCGCGAAGATCGTTAATGTAAATGAGGAATAGTAATGGGCCGAGGATATTACCCTGGGGGACACCTGATGGAACTGGGATGGTGGAGGACATGTAAATATTTGCAGCTACTGCCAGAGACCTGAGAGACTGGTCCTCTTATTCCATAGTGATGTAGCTTGGTCAGTAATTTTTCGTGATTGGCCATATCTAACCTTGTCCGCTTACTAACTCTTATACTTTTCATCCAAGTATCATTACCCTTGAACAACTATAATTTGTCAGTTTTAGCCTTGTCCTATTTGGGACTCGAGCAGTTTAAAGCTGAATTGTAAACACTTTCTGAACATGTTTATATGAATGTGTAAAATCTTGGCCAATTTTGAATACCGGCCAAATTGAATAAGGCATACTCATTTACAAAAAAGAGCAAAACCATTTTAGCCAGGTACTCTCTGTTACTGAAATAATGTTCATGGGATTTAGCCAGATTTTCGGACAGTCACAGTTTGCAGTAGTTCAGTATTTGCAATGCTGGTAAGAAGGTCACGAATGACCACGTCATATCTTCTTTGCCCCTTGAATGATTTTCATTTAACTCTAACGTTTGGCCTTGTTGATACTATGTGTTGAACTTGAGCAGTTTTCTCATTGTGTCTTACTCCTCCTTTTGTGGGATCCTTTCTGACTTGGTCAGTGTTCTAGTTACATTTGGAATCCACAATGGTTTGCATGCATGCTGCTGTTATGTAGCATTCATTTGATGTTTTTACTTTGACAATGTTTTACCACCATACTTTTCAAAGGACTTATTTCAACTACATGTGTTAGCCAATATGGAGAATTGAAATGCTTGGTGAAAATGGGTATGATCTCAGACTATATAGTGTTCATATGGACATTCTAAAGAGAAAATAAGGATTCCTTGCACCTCGGGAACAGTTTGAAAATTACGATGTCATAGATAGTTTTGGAATTAGTTAGCCGCAGATGTTGGTGGAATTGCCCAAAGTTTGGTAAATTAGTGTAGCGAACACTGCAAACATTGATGAGATATATCGTTTTTCAGTGTCCCATCTGGGTCTTCTCCACGTGCCGAAACCCTTTATGGGTAACAGATTAACGATAAACAAATAGACACATGCATGTTTTTGTAAGACGTTAACCTTCACTGCCTTACTTCGAGTACAATGGTTATTTGCAAACATTTTGTACCCTGACCAGACGCCGCGTAACGCGGCGTCTGATCAGGGTCCAAACTGTTTGACACTCAATTATATATTATTTAAGTAAAATACCTAAACGTTTAGTTTGAGAATTAAAACTGACGACCATTGTTTTAAACAGATGACGTCATGGCAGAGAACGGGTTAAGTGTTGGTCCGGTGATCATGTGTCATAAGATTGATTGTTACTACCGTAAACCCTCTATTTTACGACCACTATAATTAAGGTCATTTGGTTGTATAAAGCCAGGTGACAGCTTAAAGTAAGGTGACAGTTAAACAGAAAGCTCCTACAGGAGCTTTCTGTTTTACTGTCACCTTGCTTTATAAGCAGTCACCTGTTCTTCACCTGTGTTCGTAATAGAGAGGTTCTACTGTATATCTATACTCCCCAGCTGTTACCATAGTGACATATAGACAGGCGAGATTCTGATTCTTGTAATTTGTGATATGGTGAAAAGACTATCTGTTAGGAGTTGCACCTTGGATTTTTATTAATTCAAAGGATTTTCGTAGGTATTGGAGAAACATAATTATAGCAAGTGTGCTGAGCTCGAGGAGAGACTTATCCCTTTCATCGCCAAATTTATTGTGAGATTTTTTTACCCCTTTACCGCGATATTTTTGTCTGCTTCAGTATTAGTGTCTGAAATATTGCTTCTAAGTCAGATTTAAGGCAATATGGCAGGCGTGATTTCGAAACGAGTGTCAAACAGTTTTTAACCTGACCAGACGTCGCGTCACGCGGCTTCTGATAAGGGTCAAAACTGTTTGCAAAGGTGCCTCTTTGGTGTCATTGATAGTGGAAGAGTTAATTCACCATACAGATCATTCCAGGGCTGCCATAAGTTCACATGAAAACTCCTAAGATTTCAAAATTTGCATTTTTCAAGTGCGATTTTACGAATCGTACCTTTACCCTATAGCCTGTTTCTAGTTTGGTTGATATGCGACTACTTAAAGCATGCTGCAAGTAAAGCAGAATGCGCCTTAAGGTGCATTCTGCTTTACTTTCAGCTTGCTTTAAGCTACCATCTTCTGGGGAAAAATCCGAAGATTTAGGAAAAATCCGGAGAAATGGCAGCCCTGTCATTCTATTTAGTAACTTCAATGTACATGTACATATATTTCCATTGCAAACAGTTTGAAAGAGATGATTCTAATGAGAAGACACAACATTCTTTACCTTATAGAAACATCAAAAAGAGAATATGTTGAATGTATGTTTTATTCATTCTTGATCTGAAACTGATTTGTTATATTTTAGTCAAACAAGAAACTAGTGACGCAGGAAAGACTTTTATAATCAAACATCAGCGGCAGCATGCCTTTGAAGTGGCTTATTCTGCTGTGTATCATTGCCTTGGCAACTTCAAAGAATGTCCTTGTACTCCTGGGTAAGTTTACTTCACATCGTGATCTTGTTGTACCCCCCCCCCCCACCCCCCCCCCCCACCCCCCTCTGAATGTAGTAAAGTTACTAAAGACCTCATAATTGTATGTCTACACATACTTAACCACTTCACTGCCGTGACGTCAGCATCTTTAAACAGTTGTCACCTGCTTTTATTTCTCTAATTCAAATTGTAGCTATTTTAATTTTAATAATAATAATAAAGACTTTATTTAACGAGAGAACTCATTTGGTATAAACCAATCTTCCATGAGGCCCTCAACAGCAATATAACGACAATGTTAGCTGGTTAAACTGTGTTAAAAACCTTTCACCCGCCATTAGCGACTATTAAAAGGCAGTCAAATGCAAACAGTTTGAATCCAGACCAACGCAGCGTCTGCTCAGGGGCCCGTTTCATAAAACTTTGTACGACCAAAAACGATCGTAAGTCTAAACTTTAAAGTACATTTAATTTCTGATTTCTCTATCTAATCCTGTCTTTTCAAGACAATTCCAAAACGATGTCACAAGACAGGATTAGATGGAGAAATAAATAATAATCGGGACTTTTATAATCTGACTTACGACAGCTTTTGTCGTACGAAGTTTTATGAAACGGGCCCCAGGATCCTAACAGTTTGCCACTTCATATTAGCCATTAAAGACTTTTCCTCAGTCCATTGAGGGACCACCAGCATATTGTTCTGGAGGTGTCAATGTAAAGTTCTGTAAAGTATGTGCAAAACAATCTCAGTTTACCTGGTGAGGTCAAGATTATACTCATGCTCTAGTGGTTTTCAATGGTTATTTCTAACCAAACTATCAAATATAAAGGTCCGGTCTCACATAAGACGTTTCAATGGTTCAATATGCACAATACCCATGCTTTTTGCAAGGAAATTGACAGTAAATAATCTGGCAAGGCGGTATGACCAAATGGTCGTCAGGAGATATCTTTAAGTCCAAACTTAAGAACGTTGAGTTGGCAAGTAAACTTGCAGCAAACGACAAAGGACAAGGTTCACAAAGCCTCCGGTTTGGCCCTGTAAAAAAAATAATTTCCAAAAAAGATTTTTATCTTTATTTTCTGTTTATTTGTCAATATCAGACGATATGATTTGTTGTCTATGTAAAGGATTAAATCATTTGGTTAAATAAGGCGACGTGAAAAGGCCAAAGTTTGATACATGTATGTGTATTTTCACATTCAGTAGAACCTGTCTATTTGACTGACATCTGCAAAATCTGTTGCATGCAAATTCAACGCCGTCATATATGCATTTTCTTTAAGATGTTACAACGGATTTTCTTTGAGGGAATATCATTGCTTAGGTCCAGATAAGGTGTCAATGATTTCCTTGGCGTCTCGAACGAATCAAGTTTTTTTTGCAACAGTAGAACAGCAGGGCTGCCATTTCTCCGGATTTTTCCTAAATCTTCGGATTTTTTTCTAGTACATGATAGCTTAAAGCAGGCTGAAAGTAAAGCAGAATGCACCTTAAGGTGCATTCTGCTTTACTTCCAGCCTGCTTTAAGTAGTCACATGCCAACAAAACTAGAAATAGAATATGGGGTAAAGGTACGATTCTTAAAATAGCACTTGAAAAAATGCAAATTTGGAAATCTTAGGATTTTTCATGTCAATGGCAGCCCTGCAGTTGTCATGACTCCGTCCGTAACGTGTAGAAAGGCATACTATCTTATTCGGCGAAGCTGTATGGTATCTATTTAGACCCTAGTATTTGCAAATTCTCAACCAATGATAAATGGTCAAACATCAAGGTTAATTGGCACCTGCTTAAAACTGAATGGTCTGATTGGATAGGGGACTTGCAGGCCGGCTGGTCTATGTACCAAATTACAAGTTTTGCTGGAGATGAACTGTGAGTGCAAAATTAATTGATACAGTCTGCATTATCTATGACAGCATGTTTCTATTTTTAGATATGACATTTGTTTAAGTATAGTTTGTTTCAAGAAACTCCATGAATGAAAGTGTGATACATTGAACAGTAGATTAATGCAAGAATCTACGATCATCACGATAAGGTTTAAATTATTATTTTGCAGTTCTGTAGATGTTAGTTTTTCATTAACTATGCTACATTTTACATAAAAGGTTTTGCTTTTTATACAGTAATCGTCCTGTCCGTCCGTCCGTCCGTAACCAAGTAGATTTTACCGTTTCGTCTAGCATCAACACCACTTATTCAAATGCTTGGATATTTATACAGTTGTTGCCTTGGACCATTCCCTAGCCACCAATAATACCTAACCTTGATTTTGACCTTGACCTTGACCTAATTTGGACTTAGAATATTTTGAATGGGCTATTTCTTGGTTAACTAGATTTTACCGTTTCGTCTAGCATCAACACCGCTTACTGCAATGCTTGGATACTTATACAGTTGTTGCCTTGGACCATTCCCTATCCACCAATATCACCCAACCGTGATTTTGACCTTGACCTAATTTGGACTTAGAATATTTTGAATGGGCTATTTCTTGGTTAACTAGATTTTACCGTTTCGTCTAGCATCAACACTACTTACTACAATGCTTCTATACTTATACAGTTATTGCCTTGGACCATTACCAACCCACTAGTAATACCCAAGCTTAGTTTGACCTTGACCTTGACCTAATTTGGACTTAGAAAAGATTCAGAATATAACCGGGGGCATAAGCGTTTATTGAAAGCAGTCTTGTTAATCCAAGGTATTACAATTTTTTGAATCCCTAAATATCATACATTTTTCACAACCAGATCTTAAGTATTACTTCCACCACGCACTCCGCTGAGTATCTTGTTTTTAGATATTCTGAAGTTTCACATTGTCTTTTGTTATATTGAAAGATAATATTTATATAAGTGTCCTATTTTGAAATAGGGATCTGTACACATAGTCTTGTTTTGTTACAAATTGTTTGTCAAACACATGTCAGAGGAGATCAGCAGGAGTAGCTGAACTAATAGGAGATAGAATTAGAATGTCACCATGGTTACGGGGTTCGTGGACAGGTTGATCACTTTACTGGTCATCATGCAGTATGCTTACATAAATATGAGTTGTTGTATGCTGGTGTGGTGTTTTTGTCAAGTTTATATTTTACACATTTTGACAGGACAACACATGTATAAGTAAAACCTCGCTATTACAACCACTATAATAGTATTACATAAATTATTAGGTGACTGCTTAAAGCAAGGTGACAGTAAAACAGAAATTGTTTTACTGCCACTTAACGTTAAGTTGTCAGCTGTCTTTTAACCAACCAACTAGATCTAGGCTTCTTTTTAGTTGTCGTAATAGAGCTGTTTTACTGTATGTAAGCGTGAAGTAGTTTTTGGTCATGATCAGTCACCTAGTTACTTGAAATCTGATCTGAGTCTAAACTGTTTGCAAATGTCAGTGGGCTTGGCGGTGGAATACATGGATAATATATTTCACCGGGTTAGATCTAATTTCCAATCTTTGTGGTTTAACCCTTAGCTCGCCAAATAAATTGTCGTCTGCTATATTTCTCGTCTGCTTCAAGTTTCAAAGTGCTTCAAAGTTGCTCAAAATTGCTGAAAATGTTGTCCGAGTGTCAAACAGCTTGGATCCGGATGAGATGCCGAGTTACTCGGCGTCTCATCCGGATCCAAGCTGTTTGCATATGGAGCTATAGTAGTGAGTGGCAGGCTAAGGGTTAATTACACCGCATTTAGCAGCCATTCTAAACAAACCCTCCAAAGTTTGAGGCTCCTAGTCCTTTCACTGCCAATCCCGTTTGCAATGACATTTGCAAACAGTTTGGATCATGGTCATACGCAGCGTCTAATAAAATGTGCAAAGGGATTGGGCTACAAGTTATTACAACATTATCACTCTAGCCCATTCCCTAGATATATAAAAAACAGTGGCATAGCATAATGAGTTAGAAAATAGACTATTTCATTTATTTATTTATTTTTTGCTAAATGAATAATGGCGGCACAACCGGAGTGTTGTTAATATATCGTTTACTTTAATGCATATTGTTCGTTTAAGCAAAACGATTACAGTCGGCTGAGTAATCCTGATATCGATATAGTGTTTTGTAAGATATTTAGCTGAATTTTAAGTACCCTTTGAAGTACTTGTACACCTAAGAGCCCCTCGTATATGGCAAAATATTGGTTACAGGGTGACATTGGCTAAACAAAACAAGCACAAGCAACATAACTATATACGTATATCGTAGTTAATAAATAGCATAAATTTATTGTTGCGTTTGTGTTGAGATCTTACTTTTTCTCGCTGTATACAGTAACATCTCTCTTTTACGACAACCGTATTGTGTAAATGTGCAAGTGACTGCTAAACGCAATTGACAATAAAACAGAAAGCTCCTTTAGGAGCTTTCTGTTTTACTGTCACATTGCTTTAAGCTGTCAGTTTTCTTTTATACAATTAATTAGCCTTCCTTTTAGATGTCGAATTAGAGAGGTTTTACTGTATAGCGTATTTTTCTCCTTACCCTAACAGGAGACGACGTTGGCTTCCAGTTTGGCGCCTATGGCAACACAAAGATACAATCCCCGAACGTTGACAATCTTGCCAAAACGAGTATCCTGTTCAAAAATGGCTTCACATCCGTTAGCAGTTGTTCGCCAAGCAGGTGAGTCGTAATAGCTCTGCTTCAAAAGAATCTTTTTAACCAACAATTGATTGATTGTTGGTTAAATAAAAATGTGAAGACCCAGAACAGCAACCGCGTAGAAAACATATTTCATATCTGACTTTACCACATTGCACATAGCGTCATTTATACGACAAAGTATATACAGTATAACCTCTGTCGATCGACACCTCTCTTAACCGGAAACCTCTGTTATCCGATCCTGCTGTTTGGTCCCGGCAGTTTCTCTATATATTTTATGTAACCTAACTCTCTCTTGATCGGATCCTCTGTTAACCGTTATCCGACATACCTTGACGGACCAGAAAAGGCAAATTTGAGGGTTTTCACACCCCGTTATCCGACGGTATGCTGACCTTTGATCATTGACCGACTATACACGCGCAGGTGATAATGACACATATTGCTCGGATGGCCGTGAAAGACAAAATGTATTGTTTAAATAATGAGTGAATAATGTGAGGGTTAATAAGATAACTTCAGCAAACACGTGTAAGCAACCCATTCAGGGTCGCAGTGCCGAAAATACCAACTCATCCATCCTCTCTAACCATTATTTCGTGTTCAAATTGGACAGGTATCTGCCAATCGTCCTCACCGTCAAGTTGTCAACATTAGAAGTACGAAATATATATCTTATGCGCCCTCCGCATAGGTCGAGTCTATAGTAATAATCGCAGGCGTAAAAATGTATGCTCAAGTTATATTGAGAGAAAATAAAAACTTTCTCGCATTTTGAATTTTTTTTAATTTACCGCTAGTTTGACAAAGAGAAGACCGTACTTGTATATAAAATGTAAATACGAATTTGCCGTTATTTTAGTCGATCCCTTAATATCTACATGTATGCGTGTTTATGTCTGATTGCACACTGACTATACATGTTTATGCCTACTGTAGAAAGAGTGTGACAATGGAAAAAACGTGTAGATCCGGAGCAGGGAGCATTGGACACCTATTTTAAACTGGAAAGGATCTGACAAGGATATGCTGCAGTCATGCAAACATATTTAATAAATCAATCGGCATCGAGAAATTCGCCTCGAAGCGACAATCTTTGTGTGTGTAAACTTGTGAACTTAGGACTAATTCCGTTAACCGACAACCTCTCTTAACCGACTTACAAACATGGAACCATGGGGTGTCGGATAACGGAGGTTATACTGTATATTTATCTGTGAAGTGTACACATGTCCTACTATTCCGAATAAGTTAAAAAAGATATGCAATGCAAAAACGGTGTACCAAATGAACGACAACAGTGGCGAGCCGAGAGAACTTAAAGAATCTGAAATGGAAAAAGACCTTGGAGCTGTCCTTTCATTACCATGTTGATGAATCTGTTAAGAAGGCAAATAGGACATTGGGCATAATCAAAAGAACATTTGTTAGCAGGGATGAACTGGTCATTAAGAAGCTCTACACTACAATGGTTAGGCCTGTTCTGGAATATGGAAATGTTCCGAGGATCCACCAGTACGTCGGTGACACTGACAAGATTGAAAAGGTGCAACGTAGAGCAATGAAGTTCAAGTTATGTTCTTCAATAAAAGACCTGTCATATGAAGAGAGGCTGAGAGTAATGAAACTTCCATCAATGAACTACAGACGTGAACGTGGAGACATGATTCAAGTCTACAAGATCCTGTCAGGCAAAGATAAGGTCAACCAAGAGAGGCTATTACCCCTGAATGAGACCAATATAACAAGAGGACATAACTTCAAACTGTCAAAGAAGCGAGTTAGGCTTAACATCAGGAAGCATTCATTCGGGCTAAGTGTTGTCAACCACTGGAATGCATTACCAGACTGGGTAGTAAATGCAAAGAATGTAAATGAGTTCAAAAACAAACTAGATAAACACTGGGCATATAGGCAATACTTAGTCCGCCCCACGCATGTGCTAGAACCAGTGACAAGAAGACCAGGCATGGAGCGGGAGTTACAGGCGTGAGCCTTTATCCCGACGAAGATGTATACAGGTATATGCATGTGGCCATGTGGGGGCTTTCTGCGTTACTTTCCGCACCTTTAAACATGCACCTGTCTTTACCTTTCTTTTCCCGTACCCTTCGCCTTTTCCCCCTATTAACCCTTATCCTGCTGCAAAATCGTCTGCTTTGAAAGTGTTGTCTGCAACATTTGTTATCCCCTGCCGAAAGGCAGAGGGATACTGTTTTAGGTCCGTCCGTCCGTCACGTTGTCCGTCCGCAACTGTATCTCTGAAACCAATGAACAGATTTGGATGAAACTTGGTATAGTTATTTGTCATCATAGGAGCATCGTAAGAAATTAAATTTTTTTCAGAAAATTTTAGGAATTTATGAGTTATCTGCCCTTTTGTGTTAAAAATGCCACAACATTTGTCGTAAAAAGTTTTATGAAACGGGCCCCAGGTGATAGATACTCATAGTGAGCCGTGTTTTATATGTGAAAACTCAGCTGAGGAAGTATTAAGTTTACCCTTTCATAATTGATGTTTCGTGATATTTTTACCCCTTCCTCACCATATTGTCATCTGCTTCAGTATTGTTGTCTGCAATATCGTTTCAAAGTTAAATTTAAGGCAGTACATCTATGACTGGAGAAATTTCAAAACGAGTGACAAAAAGTTTGGATCCTAATCAGACGCCGCGTTACGCGGCATCTGATCAGGATCAAAACTGTTTGCAAACGCGCTTTATGGCGTCATTGAGAGCAAATTATTGATTTGAAAGTTGTATGTTGATCGTTGTGATATTGGAGATGTGGTTCTTGCAGGTCTGTTGTGCTGACGGGGCTTCCCCAACACCAGAATGGAATGTATGGTCTTCACCACTCAATACAGCATTTTCAGTCCTTTGATACCGTCAAGAGCCTTCCCGTGATCCTTGGGAAACATAACATAAGAACAGGTGCGAGATCTATATACAAGATACTATAAGATGTATATTTCGCTAAAGTACGATTTTTGCGGAGGATGCATCATTACATGGATTTTAGTGGACGTAAATCCTCTTTAGAATTTTTTTTCTTGAAGACCAAGACCGCATGACCATTGCAAACAGTTCTGAGCCTGATCAAATGCCGAAAAAGTCAGTGTTTGATCTGGCTCCGAATTGTTTGACCCTTTTATATCAGTCGTGTCATGAGAAAACCTGACATAGTACATTGCAAATACTAGTATAGACCAAGGTCTGTCGCCGCGTCTTTGGATGGCCTTGATCTACCCTGTACGACACCTACATGCATCTAAAGCATTTTATTTATCTGTATACTATTATATACATATTTGGCAGTGTAGACCAAATTTATTTACAGAACCTGGGATGACATCCGTGCTTGGTCTGTACAATGTTGCAATCCACTAAGGCTTGTTTTGTCATGGCACGGCTCATATATATACTCAACAAAATTTCTAATCGATCACCTTATATTTAATTCAGAAAAAGACATATGAAGATATTTTAAACCATATGATTGTGTTACAATGCCAATGTAATCAATTTTGAAACAGACTATCACAATTTCCCGGCTATCAACGTTCCTTCTAAGCTTAAACAATAACTTCTGCGAAGGCACCCTAGATTTTGAAAGCCACGAGAGTGTTCCTCAGTGCTTAGGCCCAATGTTAGTAATACATAGATTTAGATTTATTGTTTATTAGAGTCTCATCACAGTTACACAGAGTCATATGTACATAAATACAACACATGGTTAAAAGTAACTATGCCATTCAGATTAGAATTATAAGAGACTATGTTAAAATATCAACATGGTTACCACATATCATATACTTTTACAATAAAAATGCCTAGTAAACATGCATTTATAAAATTGGGTTCATCACTTTTATACATTAAAATATATAAACTTGAATCAATTGACTAAAACACGCTATACACAGACCTATTAAAACACTATCTTAATGGTAAAGACAAGAAGTTCTATGTTTTAAAATTGCATCACAGGTTTTGGCAACAATTCGCACTAGACAATCGGTGGACATTACAAATATAAACTTGTCTGCGTCTGACATATTTAAAAACTCATCAGATGCATCGTTCGCTAAATCCATGAGTTGCTTCCTTTGTTCATTATACTCGGAACAAACGATAAGCGCATGTATTTCATCCTCCACAGTATTCTGACAAAAGGGGCACACTCTCATTTCAACATTTTGGTTCATATAACGACCTGTTTCTATATTAAGAGGCGCAACCCCGCACCTAAACTTAGCAAGGGCGGCCCTATGAGATAAAGGCATATTAAGTTTACAATATCTTTCAACCTCATAGAAACGTTTGAACAGTTTATAGGACCTCAACTTATTTCTGCCTTTCCGACTAGGTCCTGTTTCCTGGTCTATACTAATTTGCCAGTCGTACATATGTTTAATTGTTAGCTTATGGACTACCTTATTGGCAAACGTTTTACCACTCACATGGCTACAATCATTTAAATATTGCTGTACATCAAGAGTTGATAACATTTAAAAGAGTAGCACCAGTTCTTACACCTCACATTACTTTTAGTCTTACACCACATAAAAATACGATTGTTCAGTCTGGATGTGTTCATCGTCATTAATCTATGCCAATGAAGACAGACACATTTCCATTGCTTCGTAAACGATCTTGTCCATCCCATATCCCCTGAAACGGCTGCAGTAGGGGTATATTTGCCAGTGCCAAGAAAAAAGCGCATTGCCCTATTCTGGACGGCATCTGTACAAGAAAAAGTTCTAGCTCCCCAGACAGCCGCTCCATAGGATATTACGGGCCACACCATAGCATCATATAAATTTGTATATACAGTATAAGGCATTCCACCTAAAATCTTTGACTTAGCAATTAGAAGTCCTAAGGCTCTACTAGCACTTTGAGCCACCATTTTAGCTGTAATTTGCATATCTAAAAATTCATTTAACACCAATCCCAAATACTTATACTTGCTAACAATCGATATATTATCAGTACCACACTTAAATTGAAATGAAGTTAAAGGCAAGGATGCCGGTCTGAAATGAACAATATTACTCTTTGACGTATTAATACACAATCCATTGCTACAACACCATAGCGACAGCGCATCTAACATCTCTTGTAGATCATTTTCATTCTCAGCAATAAGCACAATATCATCAGCATACATTAATATACTAATAACATCATCTCCAGTGTTCACACCCTTCCCTAAGGCCTTTATTCTTAGCGCTAGGTCATTAATAAAAAGATTAAATAATATCGGAGATATCGAACATCCCTGTCTAAGACCCGAAGAAACATTGAACCATTCTGTCATATGTCCATGCAGGCGAACACAGGCGGACATATTAGCATATAGCGACTTGAGAGCACATAACATTTTACCACAGATACCATATCGTTCTAGCTTTCCCCATAAAATATCTCTATTAACAGAGTCATAGGCCTTTTTAAAGTCTATAAAAGCACAGAAAGTTGACCTTTTCATCTTTTTCCTAGTATCAATTAAATTTGTAAGTGACGACACATGATCAATTGTATTACGCTTCTTCCGAAAACCGTTCTGTTCATCCACAATGATGTTATTTCTTTCACTCCATACAGCAAGTCTATCATTTATAACAGAACAAAAAAGTTTGTACATACTATTTGTAAGGGTAATACCTCTATAAGACAACGGATCCCTCGGGTCAGCACCATTTGACTTTGGAATGGGATTGATAATTCCCTTTCCCCAATCAGATGGGATAATACCCGAACTAAAACACACATTAAAAAGGACGTGTAAAAACATAATTGTTGTGTCATTTATCAACACCTCACTAGGAATTTTATCTGTACCAACAGCTTTACCTTTCTTTGCATTTAATATGGCTTTTCGAACTTCTAAAACAGATATGTTTTCATTTATATAATCATAACAATTGATTTCATTATCTGGTCCATATATCATTTGATCCGTTGCAGAGTCATGCAAAATATTATAAAGTGCATAAAACTCTTTCTTCCATTTTTCAAGAACATGTTTCTTGTCACGAGTAGCTGAACCATCCTCAAGGATAACCTCCATGGGTATAGATTTACTTTTGGAATTTGCAATACCCACGTTACCAATATCTTTCCAAAATGTATTAGGGTCAGTATTTAGATTTGTCAATAAATCATTCTGAAGCTGGAACCAATACTCTCGTTTCGATTGTTGTACCAGGCGATCAAACTGTTTACGTTTGCTGACATACGTCGCCTTATAGGACGACTTGTTGAATGGTTCAGTACACCGTAACCAAAGACGCTCATTTTCACACACCTCATTCCACACTAACGACAGTGAATTATTCCACCATGGCTTACCGACTCTCCGTCGCTTATTGGAAGAGCCAAACTGTACATATTGCTTCTTACATTTAAGCTTAGCCTCCATATCTAGTTTAACAACCTCTGTAAAGTCAGTATAAGCCTTATCAATATCTGAGACTGCAATCTATACCCTGTCTCTAATTTATCAATTGCAGATACTATTTCCTGCATAACAGATTGCTCTGCAAGAAATGTATCTGGAATTTTAGTGACATCAAATTTACGTCTAAAAGGCACAGCTGCCTCGTCATTAGGTGACTCGATACCCTCATCTCTTTTGTATGGTACATTTACATTCCAGATTAACCCTTTGAACCCTAGTCCCGCACATAGGCGTCCTTTTCAAACAGTGTACATGTGAATAGTTTGCTTTTCCTGTGCAAACAGTGAAGACCCAGATCAGAGGGCTCCGAAAGGAGCCCTCTGATCAGGGTCTTCACTGTTTGTCATAAGGCCAAAAATTGACAAAAACAACCCTTAAAAGTCAGAAATAGATTACAATTAAATGGAAACTGGAATCGTCCATTTAAAGTTTCAGGGAGGAAAGAGTTAAGCAGTAGTGGCCGGGGACTGCAGACTGTGAAAACCCCGTCCAGTGCACCACTGATTTACAATATCTGAAGATCTTAAAACAGTAAAATTATCAAACAATTCTATTTTATCGTAACTGACTATACAGTAATCGACAACCGAGCAACCCTTGGACGATATTGAAGTAAAGTCATTCTTAGCTCTGTTTTACGACCATTAAGTAAACAGAAGTTACAGTTGATGAGGAAATCAATGAAAATATGGCCATACTTATTAATAGTATAGTCAACAACTTCACGTGGTATAACATTATCTATACATATACATTATCTATTGTCCCCATCAGCTGCAATAACAGTTTCGTATCGACTTCTCATAGACGAGAAGAATTCAGCAAAAGTATTGATGACCTAACTTTCTCACACATTGACGACATCACGCTCTAATGCGTAAAAAATGGAGACTGAGGGTAAGGAACGAACGCGTTTCTTGAGAATGTCGCAAACGTGTTCTGTAGGGTTAAACTATTCTGTGTCGTCGGGCCCAAGTTGTCTGGTGATGACTTCATCTTAAGGTGGCTGTCAGCAGCGACCGTCCCTCTATTGCAGCCGATTACGTACCGTCTTGGGTGTGACGTTACGGCTGTGTTGACCCTTTAGCTGTCCTGCCGTCTTTGCAACGGGAAGAAATCTGTCTCTCAGGTGCGTCACTACAGTTTATCGGTCCAAGCACAGGTGCCAGACGCATGCTTTGCCCCAATATGACACCTCAAAACACAAATAAAGGGCATATATAAACCATGAAAACTTCCTTTTCTATGACCAAACACCATATTCTGACCAAAAGCTCATTTTTGAATAATTTTTTTTAATTTTTTTATAGTATATACCTAAGTTAATAAGGTATATCTACAATAAAAAAATTTTTTTCAAAAATGAACTTTTGGTCAGAATAGGGTGTTTGGTCATAAAAAATGACGTTTTCATGGTTTTATGCCCTTTATTTGTGTTTTGAGGTGTCATATTGGGGCAGAGCATGCGTCTGGCACCTGTGGGTCCAAGGAGGGTTGTTACCCGTCGTTTTGGTTTCCTGGGGCGGTCTGCTCTACTTCCGGTGACGTCAAAATTCCGCGATATAGCCTAATGGTCGAAAGTATCCGGTTAAATGTGCTAGCCACATGCAAATAGACAGAAACATTTCCTAATATGGAATACACAGAAATTAGTATTGTTTTTTTTTCGCCTCCGGAATTCCTAGGTGGTTGACTGTTATCTGCCGTAAGGATACACCAGCGTGCAACATCCCGACGTTTTGCCGCTCTCTTCGTGTGTTATTCTCGCAATTTTAGGTGGTTTTTTTGGTCTAGGTAGTCATTGTAGATTACACTCGTGTAATCTTGCGGGCAGAGACTTTCTCCCATACTTTACACGCGCAAATTAGGCCAAACAAGCAACGTGGTTGTTTTGACGTTCACGAAGTAGGATAACGTGTATAAATAAAAAAAAATAAGGAGCGCTAAGAACCCATCATATATTGTGTTAAATACAATAAATGTGAACTTTGTATTTAAAGACATATGTAGCTTTAAAAAGTGACCGATTAGAAATTTTGTTAAGTATATAAATCATAAATTCAACATTTTAGAAAAAGTTTCTCTTAACTTCTTGGTCACGTTTCATTTCATTTACAGGCGAAATAATAAGGTTTTAACATTGTAATACAACTGCCAAGTCATATATGCTTACATTTGGACATAATTGGGGCCTGAGGGTCCAAACTCACGTGTTTCACTCTTATATAAATATTTTCTGAAGTCAAAATGCCTAAATCTATTAATTTTAGAAATAAAAACAGACGACTTTTTTAAGCAGACGATATTGTGACAATGAATGTACTAGACGAGTTATTATGTCATAATTAGGCAATGAAATGGTTGATTCATTTATGTAGGAATCATTGGCAAGAAGCACGTTGGCCCTGACTCAGTTTACAAGTTTGACTTCGAGGTCACTGAAGAGCATTATGACTTGAACCAGGTGGGCAGAAACATCACGTGCATGAAACACCACATGCGGGACTTTCTACGGGCTTCCAAAAATGACTCCAGGTAATATAACTTTAACAGGCTCACCAGTGTCCAATGTGAAGTTTTGTTACTGACACCTGGTCATCGTCTATTTTAACAATTAATCCTTACACATAAAAGTAAATTGTTTAAGTCTTTGTATGTAATGGCAGATTTAGCCTATTTGGCATGGATACAGGTCTAAGGTGAGCTACAGTGTATTGGGATAGTCCTGAGTCCTCTTTCGCTCCATCCTCTCCTTGATAACTTCATGTGCACTTTCGTTAAAACTTCACAGGGAAATTCCTTGTCATGAATGTACTCTCAGTCTCTCGGAAATTTTAAAAAATATGTCATCTATTCCTGATTAACAGTCTATGTAAAGCTAACTATGAGTATACAGACCCAAGAGCGCTTTTCTTTTCCAACAAACGCGCTTGTACTCCAGGAACTGATACCCAATAAAAACAAGGCTAATTGACTTATAAAAGACATGTGACAGCTTAAAACAAGCTGAACGTAAAACAGAAAGCTCCTGATGGAGCTTTGTTTAATGTTCACGATGTTGCTTTAAACAGTCAACTTCCTTAAACACCTAATTACTATCACAATTAAGGGGGCGTAGTAGAGAGGTTTACTGCTAAATCTCTCTATTACAACCACTAAAAAGGCCAAATTGATTCCATAAAGGACTGGTGACTGCTAAAAGTAAGGTGACAGTAAAACGGAAAACTCACTAAGAAGTTTTCTGTTTTACTGTCACCTTACTTTAAGCAGTCACCAGCCTTAAACACCTGATTATTAATACTATATAGTGGTCGTAATAGAGAGGTTTTACTGTACTGACTATGATTCTTATCAGAATCCAAACTGTTTGAAATGAAATTTATAAAAAAAAATTGTTAGCTTTTTGCTTCAAGCAACCGCCTGTCAGAAAACATTTACAGTGAACCCTCTCTAGTGTGACCACTAAACAAAGGCTAATTGATTGTATAAAAAACAGGTGAAAGCTTAACCCTTTACCCCATAGAAGCGCCTTTTAGCACATTTAATTTATTCCTCCTTTGAAGAAAACAATTCTTATTTATTCAGTCATAAATATGTTTTAAATAAATGTTTTCAATATTGTAGCAGATTGAAGCTTAAAACAGGCTGAAAGTAAAGCTTTCAACCTGTTTTAAGTGGGCAACTATCTTCAAAACTAGAAACAGGCTATAGGGAAAGGGTTAAAGCAAGGTAACAGTAAAACAGATAGCTCCCTAAGGAACTTTCTGTTGTACTGTCACCTTGCTTTAAGCAGTCACCTGTCCTATAACACTGTCCACATAATTTAGTGGTTGTACATGTAATAGAGACGTTTTACTGTATAAGCAAAAGTTTCCTATGAATCCACATCAAGATATGATAGGAGTTGGCATAGAATTTTTATCCAGAATTTGTAAATACGCCCATGACGTTCTTTATAGGAGAAAAGACATGTCAAAAACGTGTATCTGTTTTCAGACCTTTCTTCCTGTATATGGGTATACACGATATTCATCGTTGTGGTTATGGTGGAAAACTCGGCGATTTCTGTGAGAATTTTGGGGACGGCATGACCCCTGGGACGGGCGTGATCCAAGACTGGAAGCCTATAGTGTACGACCCTAAGGACGTCGAGGTACCCTACTACCTGCCCGACACCCCAGCCACAAGACAAGACCTCGCCAACATGTATAAAACTTACAGTCGCTTTGACCAAGGTACTACAAAAGCGAAGACGTCATTCTTTCCAGATAAACGCGTTTATGCAAACAATATCTATTGCAAACAGTTTAGAGCCAGATCAGACGCGGGGTAATCTGCGCCTGACTAGGCTCCAAATTTTTTGCCATTCAGATAAAAGATTTCATAAATAAATTGGCAGACTGTTTAAAACGCTGTTATTTTCTACATTGAATTGCGTTTGCGATTGATTTCTTTTAAACGGGAAAATAATAACATTATCTTCCTCTGTACAACAACCGAATATACACTACTTGTGTTGAGCTACCAGTGAATAGAAGAACAATTATAAACCATTGGTACACGAAATGCTAGAATCAATGCAACTTACGAAAGTAAAGCAAAAACCGTCTAAAGTAGCTTGCAGCTTTACTGTCTGCATTCAGCAGTCACGTCTATCAACTTATCACTACGTTTTGGAAGAGTGGCCGCTGAAGAAAAGTTTGTATATGTTCCACTGTTCCATATGTGCAACTTCCACTGTATGCTACATGTATATAGTAATACACTATACATCTTCAACCTGTGTTTAAAGTCGCAGTATATGCGTCTTTCTCTTCGATCCACCGTATGTGTTCAGAGATGTCTGAGTCAATTGTTATGATAGTTGAATCTTTATTGAAGACGTAGCTCGGCTATATGTTATCTTAGAAATGCACATGTACGGATACGGTCGACTTAAGCAAGTTCGAAATATCTCAGAAGTTTGCTATCACACTTTTTCGGACAATTGATCAGCAAACAGCGAGTTTGACCATACAAAACTTAAAAAGTTAGAATGATTTATCATAATGCATGTGCATTTGCATATCAGCAAGTAATCAACATTTTAACTGATATGTCTTAGAGGCACATCCACCTCTTCTGTCTTAACCCTTTACTCAATAGTCTGTTTCTAGTTTTAAAGACATGTAATTACTAGTACATGTACCTAAAGCAGATTGAAATTAAAGCAGAATGCGTTTACGTTCAGCCTGCTTTAAGATACCACCTCATTCCGCTAGAATATAGAATATTTCTTATGTTACATATTTATGACTGTCTATAAGGTGGAGCTATTTTCTTCAGTGGATGAATAAATTAAATGTATAAAATCTCTTATCTATGCAGTAATTCAATTAATGGGTTAATCAAATTTTGGACTGGCAAATGATACTGCCCCGCAGTGAAAACACTATTGAACGACCAGCAATTAAGGAGGAAAAGGAAGATTCTATATTTAAATGCAATACAAAAATAATACAAAAGGCTCCACTAGGAGTTTTGTACTTTTGTCCTGCCACTGGTCTTAAATACTGACAAAAGGACAACATCAGTATCTCTTCAGAGAAGTATAGCACTGTGCAAACAAATATCATTTTCCTTTTCAGGTATCGGTTTGTTCTTAAATGAACTACACCTTGCGGGGTTTTCCGAGGACACCTTGGTTATATTTACGTCAGATAATGGGATTCCCTTTCCACTGGCGAAAACCAATCTGTACGATCCTGGACAAGGAGAGCCCTTTATGATATCATCCCCATACCACAGAGACCACTGGGGACAGGTTGGTTACTCTTTCAGCTGGCCCTTCTCATGCTAAGCAAGACTTGTCGAACATTTGCAAACAGTTTGGATCCAGATCAGACGCTGCGTTACGCAGCGTCTAATCTGGATCCAAACTGTTTGTCACTTGTGTTCAACTTCTCTTCTGTTTCAAAAGCATAAAAATGTTTAAACTTTAAGCAGACGACATTGTATTAGAAGCAGACGACAATTCAGTCAGGGCTGCCATAAGTTGACATAAAAAATCCTAAGATTTCCAAATTTGCATTTTTCAAGTGCGATTTTACGAATTGTACCTTTTCCAATTCGCGTGTTTCTAGTTTTTTGACACGTGGCTGCTTTTAACAGACTGAAAGTAAAGCAGAATGCGCCTTAAGGCGCATTCTGCTTTACTTTCAGCCTGCTTTAAGCTACATTGTACTAGAAAAAAAATCCGAAGATTTAGGAAAAATCCGGAGAAATGGCAGCCCTGATTCAGTATGATAAGTCTTAGTGAAGTGATTGAACCGTTTTAACGAGAACATTCATCATAAGCGTTCCCCCTTTCACTCCAAAAATGCTATACATGTATGAACCTTCGTGTCGAAATAAGATTTCAGTCCATATGAATGAGAAAATTGCGATTCTGCAAACGTTTTGAAGCCTGATCAGGCGCCGAGTGACCTGACGCTAATTTGGCGTCAGACCTGGCTCTAATTTGGCGTTCAATCTGGCTCTAAACTGTTTGCAATGAAAATATTTTTTTTAACACAAACAGATTTTTAGGAAAGACTCAAATAAAGTACAGCGCTCCCTCCCTACAACGGCCCTCCGAACAACGATTTTCTACAAATAACAACGCATGCAGCTGTCCCAAAACAAGACATTTATGTCTAACACGTTCGTTGCTGCAATATCATCTGCTTAAAATTGTTGTTTGCTGTTTGTCGCAAAGTTACATTTTGACAGATAAATTGAATGACGAATGCTCGAATCCAGCTCATATTCAGCCAGCTACGCCCCTTATATAGGACTAAAACATAAAAGTGAGACAGACAGTGCATACCCCGATCAGAGGACTCCTTTAGGAGCCCTAGACAGTGCATACCCCGATCAGAGGACTCCTTTAGGAGCCCTCTGATATGGGTATTCACTGTTTGCATGAGACAGATGTGCTCTTAACAGGTACACTATTTGTAAAGGACCCATATTGATTCAAATTGTTAAGATATCGTTTCTAATTAGTATTGATTGTATTATATTGTTGTTAACCATATAATATTTATGTACTTGTAGATATGTTGAGGGCCTCATGGAAGATTGATCTATATCATATGAGCTCTCTCGTTAAATAAAGTCTTTATTATTATTATTATTATTATTATTATTATTATATTTTTATGCCCTCGGCATCGACAGATGCGGGAGCATATAGTAATCGTCCTGTCCGTCCGTCCTTCCGTCCGTCCGTAACCAGGTTAAGTAGATTTTACCGTTTCGTCTAGCATCAACACCGCTTATTCAAATGCTTGGATACTTATACAGTTGTTGCCTTGGACCATTCCCTAGCCACCAATAATACCCAACCTTGATTTTGACCTTGAACTTGACCTCATTTGGACTTAGAATATTTTGAATGGGCTATTTCTTGGTTAACTAGATTTTACCGTTTCGTCTAGCATCAACACCGCTTACTCCAATGCTTGGATACTTATACAGTTGTTGCCTTGGACCATTCCCTAACCACCAATATCACCCAACCTTGATTTTGACCTTGACCTTGACCTAATTTGGACTTAGAATATTTTGAATGGGCTATTTCTTGGTTAACTAGATTTTACCGTTTCGTCTAACATCAACACTACTTACTACAATGCTCTTATACTTATACAGTTATTGCCATGGACCATTACCAACCCACCAGTAATACCCAAGCTCAGTTTGACCTTGACCTTGACCTAATTTGGACTTAGAAAAGATTCAGAATATATTGTCAAGGATGCCACCAGGGGCATAAGCATTTATTGAAGGTGCAGTCTTGTTTACAGCAGATATTGTTCAATTTTTCTGACCTGTCGGAGTTATTTTTAGAACAGAATAGTTCATAATGGTAAATAGATAACAGGGTAACATCGGATCTATATAGTCGTACACTTTCCAACTTGAGATAATATTATCCTCGTGTAGCACGAGACCCTTGCGCTAACTTTACTGATATTTTATTATTTCCCAACAAACGCATTTATATACTAAAACTTTCCACAGTTTAGTGCATTGCGTTTGCGTTTAAACGGGAAAGAATAAGGTATCCTCTACTGTACATTGCGCACAAAAATTACAGCTATCCGTATCATTAATCGTATGTAGAGAAAACTCATCCCTTTGAAAGTTTTAGAATATCCCTTTGAAAGTTTTAGAATGTTCCATTCTAAAAATAACTCCGACAGGTCAGAAGAAAATGTCATATCTGTAAATGGGTTAATCAACAGTTAGCAGTGAAAATTGTTACATTAAATCAAAAGTCACCAATGTCTTATATACATGTAGATGTACATTGTTCCCTCTCTACAACGACACCAATTGGGAGACAAAGATCGTGTGTGTTGTTCGAAGGGTGTTGTTATAGGGAGGGGAAATTAAGAATTTGTTTATATTTTCAAATAGCTCGAACCTGGTCAGACTGTTTGCAAATAACCAATGTATATAGGCCGATTTTATTCAACTGGCAGGGCGGAGCTAACCTTTGGCAAAGATAAACTAAATTACTTTTGATTTTAGGGTTGATAGGTATAGTTCCGTATTATATCGTTATTGTCCGATACTTTCAACTTGAAGAAACACAACTTATGCGTGCACCAATATGCACGTGCAATTGGTATATACAGTGCTCCCTATCTACAACAACACCCACTGGAATACAAAGATTGTGTGTGGTGTTCGTAGGGAATTGTTATAGGAAGAGAAATTAATACTTGGCAAACATTTGCAAACAGCTGGATTCCAGCTGTTTGTCATTCTTCATTATATTCCTTCTGTCAAAATGTCCATTGATCTGTTGTTGAGAAAAACCGGCAGACGACAACGGTTAATTCTGATAATAAAAGAGCGTGCTGTAACGCAGTAGAATGACCCACCCGTGCAAAAGGACCCGGGTCTTTAGACTACGTAGAGGACCCGGGTCTTTAGACTACGTAGAGAAATGACCCCAGACCGTGAGGGGGTCATTCTACTACGAGTCGATGTGGTCCTTTTCTACGGTCGTTTTTCTACGTAGTAAAGTGACCCGGGTCACTGTTCTACGTAGTGACATGACCCATGGGTCATTTTAGCAGTGGTGGGTCATTCTACTGCGTTACAACGGCTCAAAGTTGAAATGCAAAGGTCCGTATCGAAACTCCGCCCTGCCAGGTCAATATAATCGATCTATACTGGGGTGAAACAGTGAACCTTGTGTTTACAAATAGTTTCGATACAGATCAGGCGGCAATTAGGACCCAAACTGTTTGACACTAGCATCTGTGTACATGTCAAAAAGCTAATATTTTAATTTTGAAAAGATGATAGTATTTTAAAGCAGAAGGTTATATTCAAAAATCAATCAGGTGTCCAGATAAGGGGAGTATTTCAAAAACTAAAAATCTTCAATACTGCATTAAACACTATGGTGTCACTACTCATTAGAAACTTCTCTTCGAGACATTTCTAACGAGTAGTATCACATAGGGTTTGGTGCTGAAATGAGTGAGAAGTTTTGGATTTGTTCAATTTGTTCCATGTTATCTGCAACCCTGATTAAATCTTATTTTTGAACAGAAAACAGATGCCATGGCAAGCACAATGGACATAGTGCCGACCGTCCTTGACTGGTTTGGAGTTACCTACCCTGAGTACAAAATGAACGGCGAGAAGGTGACGCTAACAGGGAAGTCATTATTAGGCGCTTTAATGCCAAACCCACCAAATAATGTGGTCTATGACCAGGTGTTTTCCAGCCACAACTTCCACGAAGTGACTATGTACTACCCAATGAGAGTTCTCCGCACCAAAGATGTCAAACTTATACATAATTTGAATTACCGAGCTCCATACCCACTTGCAACAGATTTGTATATGAATCCGACGTTTTTGGATATTGTAAATAGAACGGTTACCGGACGATCATTGCCATGGATAACCACGCTGGATAAATACTATTACCGCGATGAATGGCAACTTTTTAATATGACGTCAGATCCGCATGAGCAAAAGAACCTGGCGAATCATGAGGCTTATAAGAAAGTTCTTACTGAAATGCAAATAACACTGCAGAAATGGTTGACGGAAACAGCCGATCCCTGGCGATGTTTACCGGGTGGGGAACTTGAAGGAAGAAAGTGCTTCCCCATGTACAACAATCATGAGTATTTGAATCATGATACATTATTCTATGTTGGGAATTATTGATAGTCCTTACACCATTGAATAGTGCAATAGGCAACAATTTAATTCCTCTTTTACACTGTACGGTCACCCAAAAGAAGAATAGGTTATAGTGTTAAATATATAGGTGGTAGCTTAAAGCAAAATGCTTTTACTTTATAGCAAAAAGTTTCTTGTGGTACGTGTATCTGTTTAAAGCAAGAGAGAAGTAAAACATAAAGCTTCTAAATGAGCTTTCTTCAAGTTAACGTTCATCTTATTTCAAGCAACCACATACCGTCAAGCTTAAATACCAAAACAAGAATTCCTTACAACGGTCGTTATAGGGGAGTGATCGTTTTAGGAGAGTAGACGTTAAAGGAAAGTGGTCGTTATAGGAATATTACTGGTGTGTGTATATGTTCTTTGTGTCTCCTGGAAGTTTGCACTTTTAACTTTTCCGGGTATATGATTTTTATGCCCCCGGCATCTATAGATGCAGAGGCATATAGTAATCGTCCTGTCCGTGCGTGCGTCCTTCCGTCCGTAACAGGTTAAGTAGATTTTACCTTTTTGTCTAGCATCAACACAGCTTACTCAAATGCTTGGATACTTATACAGTTGTTGCCTTGGACCATTCCCTTTCCTCCAATATCACACAACCTTGATTTTGACCTTGACCTTGACCTTATTTGGACTTAGAATATTTTAAATGGGCTATTTCTTGGTTAACTAGATTTTACCGTTTCGTCTAGCATCAGCATAACTGACTACAATGCTTTGATACTTACACAGTTGTTGCCTAGGATCTTTACAATCCATCCATATTACCCAACCTTGATTTTGACCTTGACCTTGACCTAATTTGGACTTAGAAAAAATTCAGAATATATTGTCAAGGATGCCGCCGGGGGCATAAGTGTTTATTGAACGACATTCTCGTTTTTTTACAAATTGTATCCTTATACTGCAAACTTGTTTATTTGTTGGGGAGTTTATTATTTTATGGGGCACATGTATATACAGTAAAACCTCTCTATTACGACCACTAAAAAGACAGGTGCTAGCTTAAAGCAATGTGAAAGTGAAACCTCCTGTAGGAGCTTTCTGTTTTACTTTCATATTGCTTTAAGCTGTCACCTGTCTTCAACGACTAATATTTGACACAAGTTTATCATCGAAATAGAGCGGTTCTACTGTACAGCGGGGAAAATGTCATTCTTTCCTGTTTAATTGAATCTAACTGTAAACGCAAGATTCAACAAAACGTATAAAACAACTGCTTCTTGGTAATGTTGTCTGAGTGGCTAACAGTTTGAAGCCTAGTTAGATGACGGGTTACCCAGCATCTGAGCTAGCTCCAACTGTTTGCACTTGAGATACTCTTTTAGCAAAAGATAGCCGCTTTTGGAAGAGACTTTTCCACTGCACAGGACAACAGGGCTGCCATTTCTCCGGATTTTTCCAAAATCTTCGGAATTTTATCCTAACAGATGGTAGCTTAAAGAAGACTGAAAGTAAAGCAGAATGCGCCTTAAGGCTCATTCTGCTTTACTTTCAACCTGCTTTAAGTAATTGTACTGAAAAAATAGAAAATTGGGAAATATTAGGATTTTCCATTATCAACTTATGGCAGCCTTGGGACAACCTCTTAAATAAAGATTATAGTTTTTGAAATACCCCCTTCTCTGGAGCCTTGAAAGACTAATAATTTCTGACAGGCTGAAAAGTGAGGTTTTGAAAATAGGTAGGAGCGGCCAAGTAAAAAGGAGTTTAGTTTTCATTAAACAAGAGGCATCATGGCTTTATAGAGAGAACTAAGAACATAGCTTTCAGCATTAAAGCTATCTTTATAAATACTCAATATCTGTTGAGCTCAACCAAGTGTTTGGAGCAGCGAATGGTTCTTTTCATTATGATTGTTTATATGTTCGTTTTTTGAGATCACGCTGTTACATTTCCGAATGTTAAACTGCATTTGAACAAATGTAAATAAAAGCCCAAACCTTTTCTACTTGAGGTGTTATTTTGTATAAACTTTGTCAATCCTCTTTCAATTGCAATAAACAAATCAGTGTTAAGGTAGTAAGTCCCTAATAAGGTCGTGACATTGTCTGTTAATAATCGATAGTCTACGTAGGGCGGAAACCCTTGTCAATTGATGGTTACTTTGACCAGTATGTATCGAACCATGTTCGTTCGACCGTCAGTTGACGAGAATGGCCGATCACCGATACGTAAATTACCGATATTGACGGACATAACGCGGCGTCTTATCTGGATCCAAGCTGTTTGCAAAGAAAATAACTGGCACATATCAGACGCTAGCAAGAGTTAATCATTGTCAAAACGATTCCCTCGGAGTTTTGATTGAAGTTTTTGTAATGGGTAAAATCAGCAAAAACATGGTGAAGGTTTGTCGTCTCTGAACATAATCTACCATGACATAATTCTTACAATACAAACCCAAATGTCAAGAATCACTTTTATGCAAAAGTCAAATACTTTGACTGAAGAAATATTGATACGAGTTCCATATATTATGGACCGAGATGAGATGCCGCATTTCTTTTAACAGCAAAGGGAAAATATCCAAGACAGAAAATCACAAAGTTTTCTCTTTTTGTCTCCCATATATTACATTTCAACTTTTGTAACCAATTGATCCCTGGTGACATGTGTACTCATCCTTTACAAACAGTTTACCCGAGAAGGGTACAATTATCATATGCAAATAGAGTAGGCACAGTTCAGAGTGCCTCTGAAGGAGTCCTTTGATTAACAGTTGCACGTTTTTGTCATTTTGCAAATTAATACAAAAACAACCCGAAATAGTTGAAAATTGTTGGAAACTACATTAATTTAAAAAGACGTTTCAAGGGTCTATAGGTTAAGGTATTTATCACAGGGCTGCCATTTCTTCGGATTTTTCCAAAATCTTAGGATGTTTATCCTAGTATAGATGGTAGCTTAAAGCAAGCTGAAAGTAAAGCAGAATGTGCATTAAGGCGCTTTCTGGTTTACTTTCAACCTGATTTAAGTAATCACACTTGAAAAATAGAAAATTTAGAATATTTGGATATTTTATGAGCAACTTATGGCAGCCCTGTTATAAAAACCAAATTGGTGTGCATACACACATCTTCAATATCAATTGATATACCGGTGTTTACCACTTCAGCATACTTTTTTTTTCTTTTTTTTTTAAATTGGTGTTTGTTTTAATTTCACTACTTTAGAAGTCTGGGCATTTTGAATGACAATACATCTATCCTAATCAGAAGCGAGGGTACTCGGCATCTGATCTTGGCCCAAACTCTTCGTAAGTGTCACGGTGTATAGAACTATAGATGCGCTTGGCAAGGCGAGCATTTCGGTATGGTCAAGCAAGAAAACAAGGGTCACGCTGCTCTTGAAGAACTGTTGGTAACGTTAACCCATTACACCATAAATATGCCTTTTTACGCATTCTATATAATCATCCACTACAGAAGAAAGTTCCACTTTATACAGTCATTAATATGTACAAGTTCAATATTGTTTGTATCCTAGCAGATTGCAGTTTAAAATTTTAAACTAAGCTGACAGTAGGGCAGAATGCGCCTTTACCCATTGCCAATAGCCTTTTTATACGCCCGTCTTTAGACGGGACGTATTATGTCGTGTCGCTGTCCGTCCGTTAACTTTTTCATGTCCGCTCTCTAACTCAAACAAATTTAGTCCAATCCTTTTCAAACTTAATCAAAACGTGTATGACCATAATATCTCGGTCAAGTTCGATAACCAGCAAGATTGACCCAGACATTTAAGAGTTATGCCCCTTTTTCGTCAAAAATGGGCATTTTAGTTTGTCCGCTCTCTAACTCAAACAAATTTATTTTAATCCTTTTGAAACTTTGTCAGCATGTGTATGACCATAGTATCTCGGTCAAGTTCGATAACCAGCAGGATTGCCCCAGACATTCAAGAGTTATGCCCCTTTTTTCGTAAAAAAGGGGCATATTTTAGTTTGTCCGCTCTCTTACTTTAACAAATTTATTTCAATCCGTTTGAAACTTTGTCAGCATGTGTATGACCATAATGTCTGGGTCAAGTTCAATAACCAGCAAGATTGCCCCTGACATTCAAGAGGTATGCCCCTTTTTCGTAAAAAACAGGCATATTTTAGTTTGTCCGCGCCCTTACTCAAAGAAATTTATTCCAATCCTTTTGAAACTTGGTCAGCATGTGTATGACCATAATGTCTCGGTTATGTTCCATACCGAGCTAGATTGCCACAGACATTTAAGAGTTATGCCCCTTTTTCATAAAAAAACTGGCATTTTTTAGTTTTTCCGCTCTCTAACTCAAACAAATTTATTCCAATCCTTTTGAAACTTGGTCAGCATGTGTATTACCATAATGTCTCGGTCAAGTTTGATAACCAGCAAGATTGCCTAAGACATTAAAGAGTTATGCCCCTTATTTTGTCCTTTTTACATACAAATATAGTCAAATGTATCATGTATCAAGTTTATTTCATATGATTCAAGGCCTCCAGCCCATAACATAATAAGTCATTACATGTAAATAACCTCAAACACATACTATAGATAGGTAATATAAGCAACAATACCAAAGCTCTTCTACGTCATATAGAAGTAAGAACCAAATAAAGTACTTGTCCTGACAAACAGTAGACAGACACAAACTTACATTTAAACAACATCAATAGCATTGCTCGATCAAAATTTCTTAAATAAGTGAATGCGTAAGATAATGCTTGACATCACTTTCAATAAACCGGTGACATATGGTTTACAATAGTTTGGCTTTCTTAAGCTTATTTGCGAAGTATATGTAACTTGCAAGGTCCTGCACTGTCCTTTCTGACTTTGAAGAGAACAAATGTACTATGGCATCAATATTTGAGTCCTCCAAATACCTTTGAGGTATATACTTCTGCCTAAGTTCTCTAAGAGATGAACAATTGAAAAGAAAATGCACTTCGTCTTCCACCTCTACGTTACACAGTTTACACATGCGCTGCTGTCTGGGCGTATTGGTGTATCTCCCTCTTTCTATTTCTAGTTCATGAACTCCAGATCTAAATTGTACTAGTGCATTTCGAAATTTTCGTATACTTACATAGTCTAAGTAGGATTCATGCTCAAATTCAGATTTAAACTTTTTATAGCATGTAAGTTTAGGATTTGAATTTAAAGCATGATTCCAATGTTGCAAATATTGATCTGTAAGTCGTCTTTCAAAAATCTTAAGAAACTCTGTTTCATAGTTAACACCTTGCTGTAACCATACATGTCCAAAGCCATTTTCGTTCAGTAACTGCTTTACTTTAGTTACCCAGTTAACATTGCCAATAGAGTCATAACGCTTTAGCATTGTGTAACACTTTTTAACATAACGGTATTCAGGCATTTTCATAATTTTCAACCAATAGCTCAAACATCTTTTAGCAGCCTCTATATACAATGGGAATCGCCCACAATCTCCTAACACAGCCGCGTTACAAGTTCTGTTATTAGCACACAAGTATCTTTTGCATGCGTATCTGTAAACAACTTCCGTTTCTTTGCGTTCTTCAAACCCCCATATTTCTGCACCATACAGCAAGATTGGTTTGATTTTAGTGTCAAATAGTTTAAAAAATACACTTTTTGGTAACTGAGTGTCAAAAATGGGCATGTTTTAGTTTGTCCGCTCTCTTACTCAAAGAAATTTATTCCAATCCTTTTGAAACTTGGTCAGCATGTGTATGACCATAATGTCTCGGTCAAGTTGGATAACCAGCAAGATTGCCCCTGACATTCAAGAGTTTTGCCCCTTCTATCGTCAAAAACGGGCATTTTTTGTTTGTCCGCTCTCTTTCTCAAACAAATTATTACCATCCTTTTGAAACTTGGACAGCATAATTATGACTCCTAACTTTTAAGGTTCTTTCCCTTTAATACTCTTTCTCTTTTGTTCTCTTTACCTTGATAGGGTTTTATTATGACTACATTCTAAGATCGATTTGACGGGCGTATAATGTGCCCGGCTTGCGGTGCTCTTGTTCTAGTTCTGATTACAGTAGACGACTTAGCGCAGACAGAAAGTAAAGCAGAATGCGCCTTAAGGTGCATTCTGCTTAATTTAGCCTGCTTTAATCAACAATCTTTTAGAAAGTAGAGAAATATTTCTCAAGATAAATATAAATTATTGTATATATTGGAACTATTTTCTTCAGTGCGGGGATAAATTATATGCGTAAAAGGGTGTATATAAAGAGTTTAAGACATTACTTGACCTAGCTTAGGTGGTTAAAAAAGTGTAAAAAAAAGAAAGATGCAAAGCCAGATGAATGTCAATGCATTGAGTTTGATAATACCAAGGCCTCTCTATAGACAGAATGAGATAGTTCAAGTTTATAGATTAAATTAATGGTATTTAAAAATTCCAGAACTTTAGATATTGCGTTTTAAACTGAAGAAAATGTTGAATGTGAGTGCCAAACAGTTTGGATTCAGATCATACGCCGCGATTCGCGGCGTCTGATCAGGATCCAAGCTATTTGCAAATGGTATAGCCTAGTCGTGATTAGCATTATATACTCAAATTAACATTTTGAAAGTAGATAGTCTATATAATGTCGATTGTGTTTTGTCATCATTTTGTTTACTATGTGTTGATCGGGACTGACTTCAAAAATGACGTGACATACTCGTAACATAGCACTAGGTGATATTGTTTTAAACTTGATACCATAAACACATTCTCATTATTTGTTCGGCTCTAAATGACCGTATTGTGTCGATTGGCCGTAAAACACCACTCATTCATCATTTATTCAGCTTAAAAATCGTATCTTGACTGTTTTCGCAGACGATATATTTAACTGGCTATTAGTATACTAACACGAAAAAGAAACTGTGCACTTTTATATCGAGTGTAACTTTTTCGTTACTAAGTTAAGAATTTGGCATAATGAATGATCAAAGAATTCTACACACATTACACTAATTTACCCAATATTAAAGCACCCGGATGTCATTTTTCAAACGTACCAACGGCTATTATGCAATATTATGCACGTGCTGCCTGTGCACTTGTTTAGGAATTAAAATTTCTACCTTTGTATGAAGAAATATAAGTTTTTGAAAAATGAAATGGATTTAAATCGGTATGTGTAATGTCCTCGTGTTTGACTGACTAATGCAATAATTCTCGAACGCAAAAATTTAGGAAACAATACAGATTTGCAACTCTTACTTTTAACCTCTACTTCATTTAAGGTAAACAGTGCATTTATAATTAAATGGATTTGATTAAAAAGAATGCATCGTGTATAACAAATTCTTACAAACATTTCGATACGGCCACATTTGCCTATATTTCTTTATAAAAAATGGAAATTTTAATTCCTAAACAAGTGCACAGTTTCTGTTTCGTGTCAGTATAGTACGAACTATTGGCTACTATAGTAGTAGGTAAAGGTTACCTATAGTAACTGGCTACTAGCAATAGGAAAGGTTGGCTACTAGCAGTACAAATACAGTGGAGAATCTGTTATTCTTTCCCGTTTAAACGCAAACGTACGCAAACGCAAAGCACTAAAACGTAGAAAAGAACAACTTTTGGACAATTCTGATATTACATGTTTATCTTGGTGGCAAACAGTTTGGAGCCTGATCAGACGCCGGGATACCCGGCGTCTGATCTGGCTCCAAACTGTTTGCGCTGTAAATAATAGTTTTAGCGTAAACGCGTTTATTGGGAAAGAATAACAGATTCTCCACTGTAGTTGGCCACTAGCAGTTGGAAAGTTGGCTATAGTAACTGGCTACTAATAGTAGGGAAAGTTGGCTTCTAGTAATTAACTGGCTACTACAGTCGCTGTAAGAAATGTTGCAAATCGTATGAAGCTTATGAGGATATCATATTCTCAACACATTCTTCTGAAACTATACTTAAGTACCTGGGTAGTTATATTCACGGAAACACAAACACATGTAACACTTTCGAAACGAGGAAAGTATCAGGGGTCCGTTTCATAAAACTTCTTACGACAAATGTTGTCGTAAGTCAGATTATAAAAGACGATTCCAAAAAGATGTCACAAGACAGGATTAGATAGAGAAATCACAGATTAAATGTATTTTAAAGTTTTGACTTACGACAACATTTGTCGTAAGAAGTTTTATGAAACGGGCCCCTGCATATACCTTAGTTTCTTTGCGTACTTGGTAAAGCTAGCCTGCTACTCAAGGTTTTTGAATGAGGATCTCTTATTCTCAATAACAATACAAGTAGCTGGGTAGTAATGTGCACGAAAACATTAAACATTATGTAGAATTTCGGAAAGAGGAAAGAGACTTCACCTGAAATATACCGTAGATACTTTGCTCACTTGGTGAAGTTAGCCGGCTACTCGTTGCTTTTTAATGAGGACATCATATTCTCAACACATTCTTCTGAAACAATACAAGTAGCTGCACTGCTGCCATAAGTTGATCATAAAAATCCAAGATTTCAAATTTTAATTTTTTCAGACGCAATTTTACTAACCGTACCTTTACCCCCATAGTCTGTTTCTTGTTTTGAAGACACGTGACTGCTTAAAATAGGTTGAAAGTAAAGCAGAATGCGTCTTAAGGCGCATTCTACTTTACTTTCAGCCTGTTTTAAGCTACCAGCTGCATCTGCTAGGATAAAATTCCGAAGACTTAGGAAAAATCCGGAGAAATGGCAGCCCTGTATCTGGATAGTTGCCGTGAAAAATCCTAAGATTTTCAAATGCGATTTTACGAAATCGTACCTTTACCCCACAGGGACCCGACACGATTGATTTTTGAGAGAAAAAAAATGGCAAAAGGTATATATAGAGACAAGGGGTACAACTGATCGTCAGTATATTCTCACCCTATCTCGACAAAACCGGGCATATCATGAATAATAATTGATGAAACGACAACCTTTTTGCATTTCTGTTTAGCTAATATAATACCCTTCCATTAAAACATAACATAAAGCCAACTGTAAGCATGCATTTTCAACAGAAACTGCGTCTACTCACTGAAATCACCCATTTTCGGAAAACGGGACAGGTGTTCGTTCACAGCCGACACAGCATTGACCAGTACTGTACGCTTGTTTAGGCGGTTATATCGAGCATGACAGTCATACAGTACCATATATTTACGTTTTTGAAACCGATCAAAGCTGATTTCTTCTAAAACCATTGCAATACTAACAACAAAGTATATACCTTCTGACAATTTTTTTCTCTCAAAAATCAATCACGTCGGGTCCCTGTGGTCAAAAACGTAAATATATGGAATTGTAGGACTGACATGCTCGATATAACCGCCTAAACAAGCATACAGTAGTGAGCAATGCTGTGTCGGCTGTGAACGAACACCTGTCCCGTTTTCCGAAAATGGGTGATTTCAGTGAGTAGACGCCGTTACTGTTGAAAGTATATGCCTTCAGTTGTTTTGTGTTATGTTTTTATGGAAGGGTATTATATTAGCTAAACAGAAATGCAAAAAGGTTGTCGTGTCATCAATTATTATTCATGATATGCCCGGTTTTGTAGAGATAGGGTGAGAATATACTGACGATCAGTTGTACCCCTTGTCTCTATATATTATATACCTTTTGAAAAAAATTTATCTCAAAAATCAATCGTGTCGGATCCCTGTGCTTTACCCCATAGCCTGTTTCTAGTTTGTTGACGAGCGACTACTTAAAGCAGGCTGGAAGTAAAGCTTTAGGCTACCATGTACTGGGGAAAAAAGTCCGAAGATTTAGGAAAAATCCGGAGAAAAGGCAGCCATACAAACCATACCATTTTAAAACCATACGAGTAGCAGCGGGTAGTCATATTTACGAAAACAAGAACATATATATATATATATATATATGTAGCATTTCGAAAAGAAGAAAATATTTTCATCTTAAGTATATACCGTAGTTGCTTTGCTTAGAACATATTTTAACGCAAAACCTTAACGTTGACTCTACAGGTCAAGGTTAAAGGGGCAAAGCCACCAAACAGCAGTTCATCATGGTCTACTCATTAGGGCGCATCAGTATCTGAAGTTTGGTGACCGTAGGTGCAGCCGTTTGCAAAGAACAGACTTTAATGCAAAAGCTTAACGTTGACCATTGAGGTCAAGGTCAAAGGTCAATGCCACCAAACTGCAATGCATTATAGTTTACTCATTGAGGTGCATCATCATATGAACTATGTCGCATTGTGGTCTACTTATTAAGGCGCATCAGCATATGATGTTTCGTGACGGTAGGTGCAGTTGTTTGCCCAGAACAGAATTTACACATAACCTTAATGTCGACCCTAGAGGTCAAGGTCAAAGAGCAATGCCACCAAATTGCAGTGAATCGTGGTCTAATTATTGAGGTGCATTAGCATCTGGTGTTTGGTGACTGTAGGTGCAGTCGTTTGCTCAAAACAGACTTAATGCAAAACCTTATCATTGACTGTAGAGACCAAGGTCAAAGGCCAAGGCCACCAAACTGCAGTGCATCGTAATTTATTCAATGAGGTGCGTCAGCATATGAAGTTTGGTGACCGTAGTTGTAGTCATTTACTCAGAACAGACTTTAATGCAAAACCTTAACGTTAAACTAGAGGTCAAAGTCAAAGGTCACAGCCACCAAAATGCGGTGCATCGTGGTCTACTCATTGAGGCACATAAGCATGTGAAGTTTGGTACTGTATGTGCAGTCGTTGCTCAGAATAGACTTTAAATCAAACTCTTAACATTGACCTTAGATTCAAGGTCAAATGTCAAGGCTACCAAACCGTGGTGCATCATGGTCTACTCATTGAGGACATGAGGTGGATTGAAAGTAGAACTTTGCTATAGATGGTGTTAACCCATTAACACAACATATTCCTTTATATAGCCTAATTAAAAAAATTTCACGGCATGGCAATTATAGTTTTTTGTATTTAAACTCTGTAGGGTGGGCCGTTTTGATCCAGGGGCCGTTTTGACTCGAGGCCGTTTTGACCAGGTACCCACGTGATAGGAGGCGCCCAGATTGAAGATAATGTGTTTTTCCCGCGAAAGCGCATGGATTTTATTCCAACAAACAGATTCTGTAAGTGTCACTGTCACAAAAAGTATACAAAGTTAACAGCGGGTGTTATTTTTATGCCCCCAGAATCTATGATTTTTGCCCAGTCTGTTTCTTTGTTCGTCCGTCTGTTCATCTGTATGTGTCATAATCCCTTGCGTATAGCTTTTACGTATGCCTGCTAGATATATGGCTTTCATACGTGCCATGTGACTTGCATGTGTCAAGACTTTTCCGACCATGTCAACAGGTTTTGCCCTTCTGACCTTTACAAAATTGACCTTTGGCATCTTGGCAGGGCTGCCATTTCTCCGGATTTTTTCTAAATCTCCGGACTTTTTCCCAGTACATGGTAGATCTAGTTGCGTATTTGAAAAAACAGACATAATCTCATGAAAAGTTCTACAAATTGAATTAAGGTTTATATAAGCAAATTGCTAAAAAAAAAATTGGGGGTTGCCATGCTTTTTTCAGCTCTAGCTGGCTTTGAAAAGTGTGACGTTTGCCGCTTTGCTAATTGTCAGAGCAGAAAATGTCATAAGGGACAAATGCACTTATATTACAACAAAATAACATATTTCTAGTACACTTTTTAGCTCACCTGAGCCATAGGCTCAAGGTGAGCTATTGGGATGGCCCTGTGTCCGTCGTCGTCAGTCGTCCGTCGTGCGTCGTCGTTAACAATTGCTTCAAACGACATCTCCTCATATACCGCTTGACATATTTCAACCAAACTTTACAGAAATGTTCCTTGGGTCAAGCTCTTTCAAATTTGTTCAAAGAATTAAAAACAATGCAGAACTCTGGTTGCCATGGCAACCAAAGTGAAAAAATAAGGAAATCTTTAAAAATCTTCTTGTCAGAAACTGCAAGAGCCAGAGCTTAGATATTTGGCACACAGCATCATCTATAGGTCCTCTATCAATTTTGTTCAAATTTTGTCCCTAGGGTCAAAATTGGCCCCGCCCCGGGGGTCACAGTTTTACATAGAGTTATATAGTGAAATTTTCAAACGTCTTCTTCTCTGAAACTAATATGGCTAGAGCATTGATACTCAGCATGGTGACACTTCTAGATGTCCTTTACATATTTTGTTCAAATGGTTCCGGTCGGTTCCTAAGTAGGTCACAGGAGCTAAAAATAGATTTTTTCAATGAAAACTTTAAAAATCTTCTTGTCTGAAACTACAAGGGCCAGAGCTTAGATATTTGGCACATAGCATCATCTACTTGTCCTCTATCAAGTTTGTTCAAATTATGTCCCTGGGGTCAAAATTGGCCCCGCCCCGGGGGTCACAGTTTTACATAGAATTATATAGTGAAATTTTCAAACGTCTTCTTCTCTGAAACTAATATGGCCAGAGCTTTGATATTCATCATGGTGACACTTCTAGATGTCCTTTACATATTTTCTGCAAATGGTTCCGGTCGGTTGCATAAGTAGGTCACAGGAGCTAAAAATAGTTTTTTTTTCAATGAAAACTTAAAAAATCTTCTTGTCTGAAACTACAAGGGCCAGAGCTTAGATATTTGGGACATATCATCATCTTCAGGTTCTCTATCAAGTTTGTTCAAATTATGTCCCTAGGGTCAAAATTGGCCCCGCCCCAGGGGTCACAGTTTTACATAGAGTTATATAGTGAAATTTTCAAACGTTTTCTTCTCTGAAACTAATACGGCCAGAGCTTTGATATTCATCATGGTGACACTTCTATATGTCCTTTACGTATTTTGTTCAAATGGTTCCAGTCTGTTGCATAAGTAGGTCACAGGAGCTAAAAAAAAAAAAATCAATGGAAACTTAAAAAAATCTTTTGACTAAAACCCTTGTACCCTGATCTTAGATATTTGGCACATAGCATCATCTACAGGTCCTCTTTTCAAATTATGCCAATCGAGTAAAAAATGACTCTGTCCTGGACATAAATCTTTTTCTCCATTTTGTCAGTTATTCTCAGGTGAGCGAAATATGCCCCATGGGGCTCTTGTTTATTTTCTAGCATTCATTCATCACAAGCAAGTGTGAAATAAACTTTTTAAAGCTCTTTCTTGTATTTTTAATGAGCTTTTGGGCTAAAATGAATGCTGAAAACTGCAAAAATAAGACATTTTTTCTTGCCAATGTCTCACAAAAACATCAATTATGTGAAATGTTTCCATAAAAAATTCTTTAAACTTTCTAGGCATCTAGGTTAAAGTATTCCTTATCAAATGGTGTAAAGAAACCTAGGTGTCACCATGCTCATTTATGAAATATGGTCAACATTCTAACCCTACCCCCTTAGATTTCATGCAGAAAATGTACCTCCCCCAATAGCCAAATTGGGTCTCTGTTGGCCTAAAATTGAGAAATTTTCATCCAATATTTGCTTAAATTGGTAAATATAATTATGAGTGTATGTGAATACAACAGCATTTAATAAAGTTTTAGTTACTTAAAGCATTTACAGTGCTGCTGATAAAAACATAAACATAATTTCTACAAGAACTGCAACTCGGGACAGTTTTTTCAAATCTTGAAACAGTGCCTGTACGGAAAGGACTATATTTTACATAATTTACCAATGAGAACTTTTCAAAATTCATTTTTATGGTAATAAATGTATTGCAAATCAGAAAATATATAGTAATCAAGGTATTTAAGAATTTTATTTTCAACATTTTTAATATAGGCGAGTATGTCTTTAAAGCAGGCTGAAAGTAAAGCAGAATGTGCCCTAAGGCGCATTCTGCTTTACTTACAGCCTGCTTTAAGTAGTAACATGTCAACTTTTGTAAAAATATTCAAAGCAGCCCCTTAGGAAGGAAAGACGGAAAATGGGATGGGGGGGGGGGTGGGGGGGGGGGGGTGGGGGGTGTGCACTCTTCATTGCTTCTTTTTTTTTTTGGGGGGGGGGGGGGTACTCTTCATTGCTTCTTGGGGGGAGGGAGGGGGGCACTCTTCATTGCTTCACCTATTTATTTTTTTGTCTTTTGAAACACATTTTGAGAATACTGGCAAAAGGCTAAACAACACTAAATTGAATGTCTGTCGACATTTCCCAACTGTTTGCATGGTCTGAGAGCTTTTAACGGTTGCGTGATATCGTGGTTTATTTCATTAAGGGGAATATATATGAAAATATGAATGAGAAATTGGAATGTTTTATTTTAACCAATACAATATCAGTGTCAACATGTAACAAATAAAATGAAACTTTGCAGTAACTACTTATTGAGATAAAAAAAAAAATTAAACAATAATTGGCCAGCAAGTAAATCACAGGTAAATCACAGCTTATCAAAATATATAATCAAGCTGACTTGACAACATCATAAGTGGATCCATTTAACAATTTATTACCCAATATATAGCCACGGAGTACTTAGAAGTACATGTACTCCGTGATATAGCCTAGCTGTTTCTAATTTTGAAGACAAGTGACTACTTAACCCATTACCACATAGCCTGTTTCTAGTTTTGAAATTAGGTAACCACTTAAAGCAGATTGAAAGTAAAGCAGAATGTGCCTAAGGCACATTCTGCTTTACTTTCAACCTGCTTTAAGCTACCATCTCACAGGATATAGAAAAATATTTCTGTTAGAACATGTTTATGAGTGTATAAATTGGAACTATTTTCTTTTGTGGAGGAATACATAAAATGTGCTAAAAACCGCTTCTATTAGGTAAAGGGTTAAAGCAAGATGAAAGTCAAGCAGAATACTTTAACCCTTTGAACCCTAGTCCCGCATATAGGCGTCCTTTTCAAACAGTATACATGTGAAAAGTGCATTGTCCTATGCAAACAGTAAATACCAAGATCAGAGGGCGATCCTTACAGAGCCCTCTTATCTGGGTCTTCACTGTTTGTCATAATGCACAACATTGACAAAAACAACCCTTAAAAGTAAGAAGAAATGGACTAGACTAAAATGGAAACTGGGATTGTCCATTTTAAGTTTTAGGGAGGAAAAGAGTTAATTTGCATTCTGCTTTACATTGAGCCTGCTTTAACCCTCAGCTAGGATATAGAAAAATTATGTCTTACCGGTATAGATTTTCATGACTGTATAAAGTGGGACTAAATTCTTCAGTAGAGAAATGTTTTCAAGGCCTAAAAAGGTGTACTCAGGGCTACCATAATTTGACATGAAAAATCCTAAGATTTCCAAATTTGCATTTTTCAAGTGCGATTTTACGAATCGTACCTTTTCTAGTTTCTAGTTTTGTTGACACGTGACTACTTAAAGCAGGCTGTAAGTAAAGCAGAATGCACCTTAGGGCACATTCTGCTTTACTTTCAGCCTGCTTTAAGCTACCATGCACTGGGAAAAAATCCGGAGATTTAGGAAAAATCCAGAGAAATGGCATCCCTGGTGTACTTATTGGGTAATGGGTTAACATTTTCCTTGTTCAATAATTTATAATTGTCATGATTTCAGTTCCTATTAATTATTCACAGACACATTTCTTATAATAAACCACAGAAATTTGAATATTTAAACCATTTTAGAAACAAATCAAATTCTACCAGGAAAACGGAGCAGATCCTGACCAGATGCAGCTCCTATATATTATATAGGTGCTATGTGACCTGGATCTAATCAGTTTTTTAATGCGGAAATATGACGGAAATGGTTTAACAGATCTATAAACAGTGTTTATATATAATACCCAGATCAGACTGCTTCTGTTGGAGCTTTCTGACCAGTATAATGCACTGTTTGTATATATAGACTCAAATTTACAAATATAATTATGCAGTTTTTGGAATAAATTCAGTTTATAAGGTTATGGCTATATATATTAAAATAGTCCAGAAATCTTTGTTTAACCCTTCAAAGTTTACTCCATGAATATTTATTAAGAATTAACTACCGGTTGAATATATTTTATCAACATGAACTTTAACAAATAGCGTGATATAAGGAATTAAAGTTATTGATCTATATGGTAGTTCATATGCAAACAGAGTAGACCCTGATCAGACAGCTCCAACATGAGCTGTCTTATCTGTGTCTTCTCTGTTTGCAAACAGACAGAACACTATTAATAAGACCCTGACTAGAGTATGCTATTGCATGGGGCATAAAATATAACTTTGCAGTATCAACACATTGACACCGTAGTATGGCTGAATATGTAAACTCTGGATAATAAATTTGCATTGGTTTGTTTAGCAGTGTTAAATTATGTGGGCTAAAGAATATAAAGGATGCTGTGTAGGTTCAATGATGTTTTAATAATGTGGTCTGAACGTGAAGATAAGTATACATGAAGTGCTATGTAAGAGGCATGCAACTGAGTATATACATAAAGGGTTTAGGATAGACAACTCTACATAAATACATAACAGGTAGTATATGGATGCAGGAGTTGTCCTTCTTGTACAATGTAACATCTCCCTTTTTACAATGAAAGAGTAGAATATTGTACATAGTTTGACATGTTATCTTAACTTTGTCAGTTTTCCCTGTAAGCCCATGTACAATAAACAAATGTCTGAAACATAATTTCCATGTGGGGTATTGAACGTAGTCAGATACGAAGATTTGTCTGTAAGACCAATTGACCATGGATTTTATTTGCAAAAAAAAATATTTAGACCCAAGTAGGTTAGACAAAGTAGTTAGGTTGGTAAGTATACCAAGTTTTAAGTGAACAGTGGTTCTCAACCCTTTACTCCATGTAAGACTTAAAATTATTAACCATTTACTCCCATAAACATCAAATGGACAATTTAGTCCAGTCCATGTTTGACATTTTAGGGTTGATTTTTATAACATATGGGTCTACCCTGTTTGCATAGGAAAAGTGTACTCCTCACTGGTACACTGTTTGCAAATGACGCATATATGCATGACTAGGGTTCAAAGAATTAAGCAAGTAACTGTTTCCAATATTGAAAGCAAGAGCCGTATACGGCCTTAAATCGCTCACCTGAAACCGTTGATGTAAATGTCACATATCTTGGAAAGCTGAGAAATTATGACAATAATATTGTTCCAATTGCTGGGTGTCATTAATAGCTAAGCTCAGGGTACTGTGGTTTCAGAGAAGATTTTTAAAGGTTTTATTGAAAAAATCTATTTTTAGCTCCTGTGACCTAGATATGCAACAGACCGAAACCATTTGAACAATATTGGTAAAGTACATCTAGAAGTTACACCATGCCAAATATCAAAGCTCTAGCTATATTAGTTTCAGAGAAGAAGAGGTTTGAAGATTTCACTATATAACTCTATGTAACTTTGTGACCCCCGGGGCGGGGCCATTTTTTACCCCAGGAACATAATTTGAACAATCTTGATAGAGGACCTGTAGATGATGCTTTGTGCAAAATATCTAAGGTCAGGGTACTGTGGTTTCAGATAAGAAGATTTTTTAAGTTTTTATTGAAACGATCTATTTTTAGCTCCTGTGACCTAGATATACAACGGATCTGAAATATTTGAACAAATTTCAAAGAGGACTATATAAGGATCATTCCTGCCAAGTTTAGTTAAAATCCATCCAGTAGTTTAGGAGGAGATGTTGTTTTAAAGAAATTGTTGACGACGAACGAACGGACACAGGACACAGGACGATCAAAATAGCTCACCTTGGCACTTTGTGCTAGGTGAGCTAACTAGCTATATATAGGGGAATGGGTTAATGTCATTTTCCCACTTTTTTGTTTTGTTTTGTGTAATGATCTAGTCAGCTTTAATACAGGGCTCCAGATAAGCAGGGTACACTGAACAAATCCAACATTTCATAAAATCCTATGAAGTTACTAAGTACTCATTAGAATTGTTTTGAAGAGACAAGGCGTTATGATCAAAAGGTCGCCAGGAGATACATACACTGCTCCCTCTCTACAATGACATCCAATGGGATATCAATATCAATATTTTAAACAAGTCAAATTCTGAAAAAGTCACTAAATCTCAAATTACAAAAAATCTAGCTGTTTAACATACACTAATTTTACTCTTATTAGATAGATATTACTTAGTTCTACTAGTCGCATAATTTTTATGACAATCTACAGTGGAATTTACATTTTATACATGATTTCCAGAAATTCTGACAAAATGTTAACACAAAACGAGTAACCTCTCTTGCGTTTAACTTTAAAATGCCGTCAGCTCTAAATAATACCATAAGTCAAACCTGTAATAAGGAACACTTGAATACAGTAGCCTCACAGTAGATCTTTAAAGGCAGGTGACTGCTTAATGCATAACAAAAGTAATGCATAAAAGCTCCTATAGGATCTATCTTTAGCATTACTTTTGTCCTGTGTCATATAGGATATAAATCCTCACAAAGTTTAGTTGTCACTTGACTATACTTGCATCTGACTAAACATAGCCTGTCCTTTGATCACTGCGTTATGGATTGACTAGTCAATAAAATCGGACAATTTATTTAAAAAAAAGTTTTGAAGCGAGTGGGAATCGAACCTAGAACCTTTGGATTGCTAGTCAATCACCGTACCAACTGCGCTAACAGAGAAGACACTGAAGCAGATCAAACTTTTCTTTAAGTTTTCTACTCTTAGCGTATCGCAAAGATCAGGTGAAAGTCATCAGCATTTCCGGAACTCGAGATGCGGGCCGTCCGCTGTTGAACCACCTTAAAGCAGGTTGAAAGTAAAGCAGAATGCATCCTTTTAGGGGCATTCTGCTTTACTTCAGACTGCTTTAAAGACTTTTCCTCAGTCCATTGAGGGACCACCAGCATATTGTTCTGGAGGTGTCAATGTAACTGTAAAGCATGTGCAACACAATCTCAGTTTACCTGGTGAGGTCCAGATTATACTCATGCTCTAGGGATTTTCAATGGTTATTTCTAACCAAACTATAAAGGTCGGGTCTCACATAAGACGATTCAATGATTCAATATGCACAAGACCCATGCTTTTTGCAAGGAAATTGACAGTAAATAATCTGGCAAGGCGTTATGACCAAAAGGTCGTCAGGAGATGTCTTTAAGTCACTTTATTTCAAAAATTAGAAATATGCTATGGGGTAATCGGTTAACCCATTACCCAATAAACACACCTTTTAATGCCTCTAATTTATTCCTCCATTGAAAAAAATACTTCCAAATTGTTAAGTTATGATTGTGTAATATAAGAAAATATTCTTTATCCCTAAGCAGATGATAGCTTAACCCTTTCCTCCCTGAAACTTTAAATGGACAATTCCAGTTTCCAGTTTAGTCTAGTCCATTTCTGACTTTTAAGGATTGTTTTTGTCAATGTTTGGCTTTATGACAAACAGTGAAGACCCTGATCAGAGGGCTCCTTTTGGAGCCCTCTGATCTGGGTCTTCACTGTTTGCACAGGACAAGTGTACTATTCACATGATTGTACACTGTTTGAAAAGGACGCCTATATGCGGGACTAGGGTTCAAAGGGTTAAAGCAGGCTGAAATTAATTCATCCTGCTGTAAGTTGTTACTTAAAATTCAGGGTTGTGGAACGTGTTTGTAGTGGAGGAATAATTTCAAGGCATAAAAAAGGCATTTATATTGGGGAAAGGGTTATTAGTGACCTCTCAACTGTAGACTGTCCAAGTATGTTTCAGTTGTACATGTAGTTACAAACTTCTATGATCAATAGGGCATTAAACACCCATACACATTCTTTAAGTTTGGAAAATGTAGCCGTCTCAAGTATATGAAAGTCGAGCGTCGTTTAAACTCGGAATATTCCATTCTATACAACCCCATTAACCCCTTGAATAACTAATACCCCTTTGAATGGATTTGCCCAAGGTTTCTTGACAAGTGCTCATTATATGCCCTAAAGGCCTATCTTCACATTAATACAGTCCTTCTCAGGGGTGTGAAAAAAAGCATTCTTAAGTCAGTGTGCTTGTCAGTCCAGTTGAGTGGAGATTACTGTTTGAAATGGTGGTAAGTTTATATACTAGTGCATTTATATGACTCTAGACAACAGAGTATTTTAAAACTAAAATCTTATACCTGCTTAAAACCCTATGGTGTGACTACTCCTTAGAATCATCTTTCAAAGATTCCACAGGATGTTGTTGTCAAAACATGAATGAGAAAAAGTGAGAAATAGTTTTATTACTCCCTCTTATCTGTAGCTCTATTCATTTCTAACTCTTGCTATTTCTATTATAATGATAATTTGATGATGATCAAAACCGGAATTATAAAAGAGGGAATCGCAACTCAGCGAAGTTGAAAAGGCGAGCATTTGAGCTCTCACGGCGGTTGAATTGTGCGAGATTATGTGTCACGTGACAACATTCACTTTTTGCCTCATTGTCCGCCATTGTTTCTTCTCTGAAACTATTATGGCAAAAGCTTTGATATTATTGTCGATTAGGTTTGACCTGTAAGTTTATGAATATTCCGTCTTTTTCGCAAGTTATTTTTATCTTCCGGAAACAACAAAAAAGTGTATAGTAAATTAGCCATTCAACGATGACTCGCATTTGATTATATTATCTGATAATGTTAACTACAGTCGGTAATAACTCAGTGGTTATGTATCTGCACTGGTATATGGACGATGTGAACCACCGCCGATGTGAACCACGACGATGTGAACCAGGTTTTTGGACGATGTGAACCGATTTTCAGGACGATGTGAACCTCCTTATTGGACGATGTGAACCTATATTTTTTCCAAAATAAAACAACCCAAGTCTTTTTCTTTTTTCCTTGTATTAAAAAATACTCCTTCAAAAGTGAACAGTGTTCACATCCAAACGACCTAGATCCCAACCGCCCTGGTCAAAACGGCCCAGAACAAATTCACCCAAAGCATAATAGTAGTTTTATACAGGAGATTTTATATAAATATTGAAAAGAAAATTTTAAATTAATGTTGTATTATCATAGTTCCTATTTAATGAAATAGACTATAGCCTAGCTAGCCAGTGCGCAGGCTCAGTTTATACAGGTCAGAGTTCGGTCTGCTGTACCATTCATATACATCACTTAGCTTGTAGAAATAGATTGATCAACAGCACATTTGTGTCTTTCTCATTTGAGATCCTTTATCGTTATATAGTAATACATTAGTGTTATTAAGACAACGAAAATAATACAATTAACAAAAACAAATGAAAAAAATGCTAAGACTAAAAATTACAGATTGGCTACCCATCAAATGCATACATGATTATAGAGTTTTAAATTGCATAACCATACTCCAATTTGGTATACTATTATGAAAGAATTAATTACATGAATAAGTCTGATTGTTCATTTCATTAAGATTTAGAAGGTGTGAATATAATTGCTCCAATTAGAAATATTTACAAGCATGTTTTTTTTTACAATATAGTTAAGACGTTTAACTCGATAAAGTTGCGACAGATACCGGATTTCTTGAACATTTACGTGTGAAGAACTCCGAAAAAGCTTCGTAAAGCTGGTGTATTAGAGATTCTGCAATATTATCCAAACCAAAACACTCCCTGATGGACAGTATTGATACACAATGTTAGTGTTCAAATGTCGTGCGTCGTATCGCATTGTCGTGCGTCGTGTCGTACGTCGGATGAATTGAATAGTGTGTCGTGCGTCGACCTCAAAACCACGACATACAACACTTCAAATAGCACTAACGGAATTCCGTAATGAACATTAAAAAGTATACACAATTTCCAATTGTTACAAATTAATCTGATATTTCATTTATAAAACTAAAAAAAAAATAGGTTCACATCGTCTTATTGGGTGGTTCACATCGTCTGTTAAATCGGTTCACATCGGCGGTGGTTCACATCGGCGTAGGTTCACATCGTCCCTAATTCTCTGCACTACCAACGTTAGGGTTGTGGGTTTGATGCCCGGTAGAGTTTATATTGTAATATTTCTTAAAATGTCTTTTTTATAACTTTTTTATGGTAGACACATACAAACCATGATATTCATGCAATTGTATAAAATAAAGTACAGTGAACTTGCCTGAGGAAACTTGGATAGTAAAGTGTGTATACAGTGGAGAAAATGTTATTCTCTCCCGTTTAAACGCAAACGAAAAGCATAGCAATCAATCGTAGAGCAAGACAAATTTTCAACAATTTTTGCTATTCATGTTGATCTGAGTGGTAAACAGTTTGGAACGTGATCAGACGCTGTGTTACCTGGCGTCTGATCTGGCTCCAAACTGTTTGCTATGGAAATAATAGTTTTAGCGTAAACACGTTTATTGGAAAAGAAAAACGTTTTCTCCACTGTAGCAACATTACGTTATGCAAAGCACTTTCTAGCAAAAAGCTCTCTTCTCTATTTCGTTAAGCAGCAAGTTTTTCTTTACACAAAGGTTTACTGTTTTTGGCTCACCTGGCACGTAGTGCCAAGGTGAGCTATTTTGATCGTCCTGTGTCCGTCGTCGTTCGTCGTCCGTCGTCATTCGTTCGTCATCAAAAAGCTCTCTTCTCTATTTCGTTAAGCAGCAAGTTTTTCTTTACACAAAGGTTTACTGTTTTTAGCTCACCTGGCACGTAGTGCCAAGGTGAGCTATTTTGATCCTCCTGTGTCCATCGTTCGTCTTTCGTACGTCGTCAACAATGTTTTTAAACAACATCTTCTCGATAACTACTGGATGGATTTTTACCAAACTTTGCCTATATGATCCTTATATGATCCTCTTTTAAAGATGTTCAAACATTTCCGGACCGTTGCATATCTAGGTCACTGCAGGAGCTAAAAATAGATTGTTTTATTGAAAACTTCAAAAATCTTCTTGTCAAAAACCACAAGGGCCAGAGCTAAGATATTTAGCACATGGCATCATAAATAGGTCCTCTATCAAGATTGTTCAAATTTTGCCCCTGGGGTCAAAATTAGCCCCGCACATTCTGCTTAACTTTCAGCCTGCTTTAAGCTGCTACCTGCTAGAATAAAGAAAATATTCCTTATGATACTTATTGATAATTGTATAAATTGGAACTATTTTCTTCAGCGGAGGAATAAACTGAATGCGAAAAAAAGGCGCTTCTATTGGGGAAAGGGTTAAAAGTAGAAACCGGCTATTGGGCAATGGGTTAACTGAATAAGAAAGTTAACAGGATAACTTCAGGTTAATTTTGATTTTATAATATTTTCAGAAAAGGGTCCCAAATTAGAAGGGATGGAGAGAGTTCTCATGCAGGCTTGACACCAGGCCAAAATCTTTAAGAGTTACGTGCAAGAGATTGGCAGAGCGCGTGGAGATGGGGATCGAACCAGTCCAATTTATCGTATTCCTAGACTCAGAGGTAAGGAGTTGTTCTTCAGAGATGTGTCACTTAGAAAAGGGTACTTGGATATTGTAAACCTGGTATAGTCAGACTTCCAGATCAGGTGCATTATTAAATTCTACCGTCTTTATGTCTCAACCTAACCATATTTTGTGACTACTCATTAGAATTGTCTTTTGTGACTACTCATTAGAATTGTTAATATTGGCAGAGCGGGTGGAGATGGGGAACCAGTCAAATTTATTGTGTTGGGGTGGATGTGGGGGAGGGGTCAATCTTTTCCTTCTCTGAAACTAATGTGGCCAGAGCTTTGATACTTGGCATAGTGAAACCATGTACAAAGTCATGAGCTAAGATATTTGACAGAACACTTCATTAAATGTTGCGTGTTCATCAGCAAGATGTTTGAAATTATGTCATTGGGTGAAAATGATCCCATCCCAGGAGTCATGTGCCCTTATCTGGGTTTTCCAAGGTGAGCCATATTTAGGCCCGCATGGGCCTCTTGTTTATGAAAGGTATTACGAAACTTTGCTTGAAGAATTATAATGTGAACAATGTGTGGCAATTTAGGCAAAATTTATTGATTGGTTTTAGGTCTTTAAAGTCTCTACAACGTCTGTAGCAAAAACCTGGAATTTTGATGAGAAAATATTTTTCAAAAATAAACAAAGCTTAAGTCTTTCACAACATTCATTACAAGAAAATCAAACACACATTTTGAATAAAGGTGTTTAGAAAAAATTTATCAACTATTTCAATTTGGCAAAATGCTGATATTTCATTCTATTGAAAAAATATGGTTGGTGAAATAGTTGTTCAGAAAAAATAAGACTCACTGTTAGAATTTGTTGTAATTACAGATTTTCTTTTAAAAAGTGGGATATTTGACGCTTAGAATGATATAGTTACCTCCCTTAAAATGAAGTTCTGTTATAAACGGCATTCGCTACCAATTCGTGAGACATCAGGTAGTGGGTTTTAACGAAGTACGATAAATCAAGCATCGTTACTCAACGAAATTGTGCATATTGGTTACCTCCCATAGATACTTTCGGTTTCAAACAATCTCCATTAATCGCGTAATATAGACGTTAAATGCATGAAATTGTAATTGGTAAATGAAAGTATGTGAAACTTGGCAAATACTCTAACTTATAAGGCTAAGTTAATAACCTAGAGCTTCAATCAAATAGAGTATAAGTGTGAACCCGAGATCACAAAGAAAAGCCGTCTGCTTATTTAGGCCGATGGTATATGTATGAAAGTGCCTATATATAGTGTCAATATAAGCATTATAACTAATGCTTTTTTTTACCATTGTCTTATTATTCACACTTATAGCTTTTATTGTGAGAAGTTTCATCAATTTATTTCGGGCAGGTTTTGATTGAGTGAGTGTTTTTATTGAATTGGAGCCGAAAACAATTGAGAAAAATAAATTTTTAAAAAATGCGTACATACCGTAAACAAACATGCCCCCTGATCATTTTTTATCACTGAAGCTTTCTGGAACCTTCGGACGATCTGATTTATGTCGTCATAGGAAGGCTTGTGAAGTCACGTTTGAAACTTAAGTTCACTTTTAGGATACTACGAGATATTTAATTATTTCCACACAAAGGTCAGAGAAAAAAATATTTGTGGAAGTAATTTTCTTAAAAACCCATTACCCCATAGCCTGTTTCTAGTTTTGAAGACAGGTGACCACTTAAAGCAGGATGTAAGTAAAGCAGAATGTGCCTTAAGGCACATTTTGCTTTATTTTCAGCCTGCTTTATTAAGCTATCATCTGCTAGGATTTAGAACATTTTTCTTATGGTTCATTTTCAAGACTGTATAAATTGGTACTATTTTCTGCAGTGGAAGAATAAATCAAATGTGCTAAAAGGCGTTTCTATAAGGGAAAGGGTTAACCCATAGCCTGCCACTCACGACTATAGCTCCATATGCAAACAGCTTGGATCCGGATGGACGCCGAGTCATCCGGATCCAAGCTGTTTGACACTCAGACAACATTTTCAGCAATTTTGAGCAACTTTGAAGCACTTTGAAACTTGAAGCAGACGAGAAATATAGCAGACGACAATTTATTTGGCAGGCTAAGGGTTAAGACAAACACGACTGTAGGTATGTAACGGTAATTTTGTATGGCAATATGAATACCATAATTACGATAATGGATGATCAATCAGTCAAACTCTATGAAAAAGTCAATAATCTTAGGGGGGTTTTCTTCATCAAAAGTCAAATGCCTTTCTTTCCAAAGTTTTGACAGAATTCTTGCATGCTGAAGCAAGTGGATGTGTTCCATTTTGTGTAATTTGTAAAGTGTCCGAAGCTACCGGACTGTCCTAAGCTACCAGAATTGATGATACTATTTTTAACCCGTTACCCCATAAATACGCCTTTTTACGCCTTTAACTTATTCATCCACTTAAGAAAATAGCTCCATTTTACACATTTATGAATATGTTCTACAAGAAATATTTTCTGTATTCTATCATATCATAGCTTAAAGCAGGCTGAAAGTAAAGCAGAATGCGCCATAAGGCGCATTCTGCTTTACTTTCAACCTGCTTTAAGTAGTCATGTATTTTCAATACTAGAAACAAGCTATGGGGTAATGGGTTAATGCTAATTCTGGTTGTGAGTCTCTTTAAGATGCATAATTAGTTATTCATAGACTTGCAAACAAGGTTAATAATATTGTTTAAACATTATAATGGGCAATATCGATCTTGAAAATGTTGAAAAACAGACACAAAAAGATGATAGGCTTCAATGTGTGGCTTGATAGTTCAATCATATCTTAAAAATAACGATTTTATTGACTTGTAAGTCATTAAACCAAAACGTTATTGGACATGTATAACTGATACATTATTCTTTCCTAATAAACGTGATTACTCTAAATCTATTTAATCAACAACTTTAGATACCTGGGATCCAACATCTCTGACAAGCTATCTCTCGATTCCGAGATCAATGCACGTATCGAAGCTGCAACAGTCATGTCCAAGTTGAAAAAGAGAGTATGGGAAAACAAGAACTTGGCCCTTAGCACTAAGATGAAGGTCTATCATGCATGTGTAATCAGTACTCTCCTTTATGGAAGTGAGACATGGACCACTTACACACAACAAGAATCCAAGCTGAATGCATTCCATATGAGATGTCTACGAAGACTGCTGAACATAACATGGCAGGACAAAGTTACTAATACTGATGTCCTCAGCAAAGCTGCCACAACAACAATCCAAGCAATGCACAATGAAATGCGTCTTCGATGGCTCGGACATGTGCACCGCATGGACAAGGGACGCATTCCCAAAGACTTGTTATATGGCCAACTTGAAGCTGGAACTCGACCAACCGGCCGCCCATTTCTTCGCTTCAAAGACGCCTGCAAGAGGGACCTTAAGTCTGTCCAGATAAATGTTGACAGCTGGGAAAGACTTGCTTCAGACCGCAACCAATGGCGGCACACTATAAAAAGCGGATTAAAGAAGTCAGAAGAGAAACGATCTGAAAAGAGGGACCTTAAGAGGATAAGCCGGAAGGCATCAAATGCTAAAGATGACACAATATTCATCTGCGTGGATTGTACAAGGGACTGTCGATGACACAATATTCATCTGCGTGGATTGTACAAGGGACTGTCACTCAAGGATTGGTCTTCACAGCCACCGCAGACGCTGTTCCAAAACAACAACAAATGAGCGCAATCCATCGTCTACAGAGACGGACGGAGGCCGATGATGATGATTTAATCAAAGTGGCAAAGAGGTTGGAGCCAGATCAGACGCCGGGTATCTCAGCCTCTGATCAGGCTCCAACCTGTTTGCCACTTTGATTAAATAGATAGAAATTTCTAAAAATTGTATTACTTTCTACACTTCAGTGCATTTCAATTGTTTAAACGGGAAAGAACAATGTCTACTCTACCATAGATTATGCACAATAAATATAGCTATTCGTACATCTAGCTGGCTGTACGAAAATCATCGAACCCAATGATTATCCTTTTTTCAGTTTTAGAATGGAACATTCTAAAACTGAAAATGGGATGATTATTTGGTTCGATGAAAGATCCCTCTGATCAGGGTCTACACTGTTTGTCATTTTGACATATATTGCAAATAATCAACCCTAAAAAGTCATAAATGGACTAGACTTAATTGAAAACAAGAATTGTCAATTTGAGGTTTCAGGGAGGAAAGGGTTAAATAGACTAAAGTTAAATTGCAATGAGTGTCAATAGTTCAGATTCTGATCATACACCTGTTACACGTGTCTAATTAGGATCCAACCTGTTTGCAAATTATTGTACTTTGAGTAAGTCAGTAAAGTTGTTTAAATATGGTCAGAGGGTCAAATAGTATGGAGACAGATGAGAAGCAGCATAAAGCATAAAGCTGCATCTCATCTGGATCCAAACTGTTTGCAAAGGTTATCATAGGTTCAATGCTAGCATGCAAAGATGTGATTGTCTGTCTTTAACCCATTATCCCATAGCCTGTTTCAAGTTTTGAAAATGGATGACTACTTAAAGCAGGTTGAAAGTAAAGCAGAATGCACCTTAAGGCACATTCTGCTTTACTTTCAGCCTGCTTTAAGCTGCTACCTGCTAGAATAAAGAAAATATTCCTTATGATACTTATTGATAACTGAATAAATTGGAACTGTTTTCTTCAGCGGAGGAATAAACTGAATGTGAATAAAAGGCGCTTCTATTGGGGAAAGGGTTAAAAGTAGAAACAGGCTATTGGGTAATGGGTTAACTGAATAAGAAAGTTAACAGGATAACTTCAGGTTAATTTTGATTTTATAATATTTTCAGAAAAGGGTCCCAAATTAGAAGGGATGGAGAGAGTTATCATGCAGGCTTGACACCAGGCCAAAATCTTTAAGAGTTACGTGCAAGAGATTGGCAGAGCGTGTGGAGATGGGGAACCAGTCCAATTTATTGTGTTCCTAGACTCGGAGGTAAGGAGTTGTTCTTCAGAGATGTGTCACTTAGAAACGAGTACTTGGATATTGTAAACCTGGTATAGTCAGACTTCCAGATCAGGTGCATTATTAAATTCTACCATCTTTATGTCTCAACCTAACCATATTTTGTGACTACTCATTAGAATTGTCTTTTGTGACTACTCATTAGAATTGTCATAAAGAGATGATTCTTATGAGTTGTCACTTAAACCGTATCTTGTGACTACTCAACAGAATCTTCTAGAACAAACAACTCTAGTGAGTATTCCAGGGCTCCAGATACAGTGGAGAATATGTTATTCTTTCCCGTTTAAACGCAAACGAAACGCAAATGCAAAGTATTAAAACTTTCACTAAAACTTTTGGACAATTCTGATAATTCATGTTTAGTTTGTTAGCAAACAGTTTGGAGCCTGATCAGATGCCAGGTTGCCCGGTGTCTGATCTGGCTCTATTCAGTTTGCAATAGAATTTTTTAGAAAGTTTTAGCGTAAACACGTTTATTGGGAAAGAATAATGTTTTCTCCACTGTAAGAGTGAGTAAACCGAACAAATCCAACATTTTCTCCCTCATTTCAGCACCAAATTCAATGATGTCCCTACTCTTTAGAACAATTCTAATGAACATTTAACAGTGACACCATAGGGTTTAATGAAACAAGAAATATCTTTAAAAAAGATATTCCGTCGCAGGTTAAAGTTTTGTGTGGGGTACAGTGGAGAATCTGTTATTCTTCCCGTTTAAACGCAAACGTACGCAAACGCAAAACACTAAAACGTAGAAAAGAACAACTTTTGGACAATTCTGATATTTCATGTTTATCTTGGTGGCAAACAGTTTGGAGCCTGATCAGACGCCGAGTTACCCGGCGTCTGATCTGGCTCCAAATTGTTTGCACTGCAAATAATAGTTTTAGCGTAAACAGGTTTATTGGGAAAGAATAACACATTCTCCACTGTACAGTATTCACTTAACCAGAGACAAGTGTATACACCGATTCTGACTTAACATCTTTCGTAAACAGACTTTCCCACATGCTAAATTTAGAGCTTATCCACGCTAAATTTAGAAATGATGACATAGACTGCATCTCAATGTTTTGCCAGGTTTACACTCGCAAGATTGATGTGAAAAAATAACAGAACGCCAGTCTAGGCCATTGGCCGATAAGAGCACTGCATTTCAAGCACGTGATCATTGACCAGGATTTCTGATCATTCCTGATCGGTTAAATTGTTTCATAGAGTTGCGGTCAAAATACAAAACAGACCCGTCTGCGACGGGAAAAAAAAGGATTTCAGTTTTTGAAAAACTCCATTATCTTGAGCTCTGGTTACTAGTCACAAAATAGGATTCTATAAGGGAGAAATAAGGAAATGTTGGATATGTCCAGTTACTCACTCTTATCTGGAGACCTGGGTAGTCTAGTAATGCCAGACCAAGTTGGGCTGACCTATCGCCAAGGCAAGCCAAATTGGGCAGTTTCTGAGTGCTCTGTTTTATTGACTCAGCTCTGTAGCCTTTGCATGCCTATTGATAATCACCAAGACTGGTACAACGCTGCCTCTGTCAGAAGTTTTACCATTAACCCTTTACCCAATAGAAGCGCCTTTTAGCGGATATGATTTATTCATCCGCTGAAGAAAATAGTTCCAATTTAATCAGTAATGAATATGTATTATAGGGAATATTTTCTATATTATAGCACATGATAGCTTAAAGCAGGCTGAAAGTTAACCAGAATGCGCCCTAAGGCGCATTCTGCTTTACTTTCAACCTGCTTTAATTAGTCACCTACCTTCAATACTAGAAACAGGCTATCAGGTAAAGGGTTAACACTTTCCCCTGTAGAAGCCCCTTTTAGCACATTCAATTTATTCCTCTTCTCAGTACTGAAGAAAATGGTTCCAATTTAAACAGTATGAACATGTACCATAAAAAATAATTTCTCTATCTTAGTAGTTGGTAGCTCAAAGCTTGCTGAAAGTAAAGCAGAATGCACCTTAAGGTGCATTCTACTTTACTTTCAACCTGCTTAAGTGGGTCAACTGTTCAAGACAGTTGCTTCAAAACTAGAAACAGGCTATGGGGTATGGGTTAAAGTAAAAATTGTGTGAAGTGACCATTAAATGAAGAAACATAGAACTATTTATAGACCGGTGGCTACTTAACTCTTTGAACCCTAGTCACACATATATGCATCCTTTTACAAACAGTATTGTTAGGATCTGACTAGATATACAGTAAACCTCGCTTATAACGAACACCTCTGGACCTCAAAAAAGTGTTTCCTATAGCCGAAGTTTGTTATAACCGTATAGCGAACTAGTATGCTATAGGCGAGGTTAGTATAACGAACTGATCGGACTTTTAACGAACACCAGACATGTACATGTACTTGTGTACATTTGTAAACCTCTGTGAAACATTATAAATTTGGCAAACAAGAATATTTATGTTTTAACGAAATAGTATTTCAGTTATTTGCAAGTTCGTTACCTTCAACATGACGGCTCGTGTGGAGGTAGTCTTATTTTCATTGTTTATCGGACAAAACTGACGACTGGTTGCCATTTGCATCCATGCCTCAGTTTCATGTCAGGCTAAAAATTCATTCACTTTCGTAAAAAACCTAAATTGCAGGTGACTGAGATACCGAAAACGAGACTCTAACATTTCCGCATTATGGGACAACAAATAACTAATACATGTATTCATCATCATCATCCTGTTTAGTTTATACAGGCCGAATAATCCTTTAACAAGGGTGAGGCCTGTCTGTCTGTCGAAGAGCGTAGTCTTCCTCTCCACTTCTGGTGATCCTGTGGTTCGGTAGAGTCCATCCCCAGAGATGCACGATCACAAGGTCCATCCAGGATAATTTTGGTCGTCCTTGACCTCTCTGTGAATCAATGTTCATATTTCTGATCTGGTAGATCCAGCTTGAACTTCGTTCAGTGTGGCCGAACCACCTCAGCCTGCCTGTTTGCAGGATGTCTGCGATGGCCTTGAGTTTGAGCTGAGATAGGAGAGTTTCGAAAGGGACGACATTTTCTGGCTTCACCAAGCTGACCCATCTTATCATGGCTCTGTCGTTGCGCTGCAGACGTCGGAGAGTGTTTGCTGATACTGCCCATGTCTCTGAACCATAAAGCATCACACTCATCACACAGCTTGAGTAAACCCGGCCTCTGGTTTCGATAGCTAGTTGCCTGTTTGTGAGGATGGGTAGGAGCTCCCTGAACTTTTTCCATGCAGATTTGCAGCGAGTAATGGCAGCGAGCTCGCATCCACCTCCGGATGACAAAGTGTCTCCAAGGTAGCAGAAGTCTGAAACTACCTAAAGTGTTTCGTTGTCAACTGTTACCTCCTTCAATGGCCTTCCATCGATTGGCCGAGCTGTTCCCAGACAGCGTGGGCACTTGTATTGTGGGTCGGGTCTGAGTGGGCCTTTGATACCACTGCACTTCTTGTGGATCCAGCTTGAGCAATTGGTGCAAGAGATGGAGTTTCTGCCTGTTCCTGCTTGTCAGACTGCACATGGATACTTTCCTGACTTTCTGAGGGAGTCAAGACTTGGCCCAGAGATCATAATTTTGGTCTTTCCCATGTTTACTCTGAGACCCTTTTCCTCAATTCCTCTTTTCCATTTTGTCAATCTTACAACCAGGGCATCAAGGGAATCGTCAAAAATAGCCAGATCATCTGCATATAGGAGCTCCCAAGGGCAACTAGTGCGAAATTCGCGTGACAAGGCTTCAAGAACGATGGTGAAGAGCAAGGGGCTTAGTACCGAGCCCTGGGGTACACCAACTTTTACATCAAACTCGTCGCTGTATTCATCTCCGACACACACACGGCTTCTTGCATTTGAGTACATTGATTGCACAGTTTGTACCAGCCATTCTTCTACTCCAAGTTTTCGCATGGCCCACCATATGACATTCCTTGGAACCCGATCAAAGGCTTTCTCAAGGTCTACGAATGCCATATAGAGCGTCTTGTTTGCTGCTAGGTGCTTTTCCTGGAGCTGCCGAATAATAAAGATGGCATCAGTGGTGCCTCTGCCAGGCATGAAGCCGAATTACATTCCTGATCAGCTGTTCAACAACTCTCTCCATAACTTTCAGTGCCTGATCAATCAGCTTTAGGCCTCTGTAATTTCCCCTGTTCAGTGCATCACCCTTTCCTTTATATAGGCTCACGATATAGCTTTCCTCCCATTCTGATGGTATACGGCCCTCGTAGATAACAGCTTCCACAAGGTCTCGCATAAGGGCTACTCCTGCCTTGCCTGTGGGCTTTAACATCTCTCCCACTACTCCAGAAGGGCCAGTGGCTTTACCTAAACGCATCTTGTTGATGGCTTTATTGATCATCTCAGTGGTGACTGGTACACTTGGGCCCTCTGTGGGGGGTTCTTCTGAGAGATCATCTGGGTTCCAGGGAAATTCCACATTAAGCAGTCGTTCATAATGCTGCTTCCATGCATCTTTCTTAGCTTTCTCATCAAGAGATAGCTCGCCTGCATCATTCTTGATTGGCTTTTCACCCATGACATCTTGGTTGTCGCGGCGCATCTGTTTGGCCAGCTTATAGACAGTTCCTGACTTTGGATTGATGTCCTGGAAAACCTCTTTTTCCGCCTCATTTCTTGCATGGTAAACTGCTTGCTTAGCAGTTCTTCTGGCAGCAACATATGCCTCTCTGCTTCCTCCTTCTTTCCAGGACTTAAAGCATTTTCTTTTCTCCTGTACAGCATTCTGCACCGCCTTGTTCCACCACCAGGTCTGCTTTCGCCACCTGTGCTTTGATGATAGACCACATGATTCTGTGGCAGCTTCAGTAAGACCATCCTTCAGCTTTGTCCATAGTTCCTCCACTGATTTCACTTGGTTGCCTTCTACCTTGGTGGCAAATAGTTCAGCAAACTCTGTTTTCGTGGCTGGGTCTTTGAGTTTCCACAGCTTTATGCGAGGGCTAAACTTTCTCTTGATCTTGTGTGGAGTTTCTACTTTCAGGTCACAGACGACAAGCTTGTGTTGTGGTGCACATTCCTCATTAAGGATGACTTTCACGTTTGTCACGTTCTTTCTGAAGTTACGTCTGTACAGGATGTAGTCAATCTGTGTTGATACCTCTCCAGATTGGTATGTGATCAGGTGCCTAGGTTTCTTTGTGAACTGGGAGTTGCCTATCACCAAGTCGTTTGCAATTGCAAATTCAAGCACCCTCTCACCTTCAGCATTGCGTTGTCCAATGGCATGTCCTCCATGCACTTCCTCAAATCCATCTGGTTTACTGCCTATGTGTCCATTCCAGTCGCCGCACACAAACAGTTCCTCGGTGGTAAGGACTGTTGCAATAAGGCTCTGCAGCTGTTCGTAAAACTGATCCTTGACGTCTTCGCTGAGGCCAACCTGAGGAGTGTAAATGCTCACAATGGCGAAAACTACCTTGCCTACAACTAAGCACACCAGTAGTATCCTGTCGGATATGCGCTTAACCTCAAAAACCTTCTCCCACCACTTCTCTGCAAGCAAAACACCCACTCCTCCAGTGCCTTTGTCGTTTCCTGACCAAAGGAATTTGCATTGGGTGTCTTTTCCAGTGATTTTCCTAACACCTTGATTTCTCCATCTGGTCTCCTGAAGGCAGAGTAGGTCTGTTCTTCTTCTAGTCATGCTCTTTACCACTTCACTTGCCTTTCCTCGCATGGTTCCTACATTCAGGGAACCGACGCGAAAAGATTCTGGGCGTTTGTAGGATTTGCCATGTTGGCCGGACCCTGCAGACTCACGCACCCTGAGGTCTGCCAAGCCCGAGGCACTACCAGTTGCATTGGTGCTACTGGCACTGCCTGATCTGTTACAACTTCTTCGACTTGACATGTTTTAGTTTGGCCTTTTTACAGCCGGATGCCCTTCCTTGGCCAACTTGGTTCTTTTATGGCACACCAAGAGGGACCCTTAGGTCACCACCGTTCCAAACTAACTAGGGCAGTTGTGCAAACAGATCCACATGCACTTGTACCGAGGCCTCCAAAATACTAGTGGCAAATACTCTTGACAAAACAATATTTTTAATCAATCAATCAACCACTTTACTTAGAGGAACAAACACAGAGATCATTAATTTTGTAGATTTATTCAACCCCTTTGTTGCTTAACGTTGACTTTGTTAACAGTTTGGATCTAGACCAGACGCAATGCAGTGTGTGGTCAGGATTCAAACTGTTTGACACTCATATCTTAACCCTTTAACCCATAGCCTGTTTCTAGTATTTAAGATATGTGACCTATTAAAACAGGCTAAAAGTAAAGCAGAATGCGCCCTAGGGCGCATTCTGCTTTACTTTCAGCCTGCTTTAAGTTACTATCTGCTAGGATAAAGAAAATAATTCTTATGGTACAAATTCAAGACAGTATAAAATGGAACTATTTTCTTTGGCGTATGAATAAAATGAATGCGCTAAAAGTCGCTTCTATAAGGGAAAGGGTTAAGTCATTCCATCATAATAATTGTCTGTTAATATCGCTCACACCTACACACAAAGCATGAAGACAATCGCTGACAAACATTTTACCTGTGCGGTAATTATCGATCGATAATTACTCGGCGACATACAGTTGAAACACCCGAAATCGACGGTACGCTATAACCGATAATATTTTAATGAAATTTGATGAATCTGGACCGGATAATGGTGTACGCTATAGCCGAGTTTTTGTTATAACCGAGTACGCTATAACCGTATTATTTTATATAGAACAAAGAAGGGTAAGATTCAGGGATTTTAAAACTGTTCCTTATAACCGAGTTCGTTATAAAAGAGGTTTACTGTATATGTATCAATAGTACTTTTTAATGGCTTTCGATTCATATATGTCATAAATACTGACATAAGATGAAATTGTTCATTTTGTTACTCTAGTTGTCTGGATCAATCAGACGCTTGATATCAAGACAATCTCAGGGCTGCCATTTCTCCGAAATTTTCCGAAATCTTCGGATTTTTATTCCAACAGATGGAAGCTTAAAGCAGACTGAAAGTAAAGCAGAATGCACCACATGTCTTAAAAACTAGAAACAGACTATGGGTTAAAGGTATAATTCGGAAAATCGCTCTTGAAAAATTGAAAAATTTGAAATCTTAGGATTTTCTTTATCAACTTATGGCAGCCCTGCAATCTACAGTAGCACCATATTCAACGGATAGGAAACACACATTATCAGATCCTAACAGCATACCTGTGAAGAGTATACTAGCTTGACCTATGTCCTTTATACTACAGAAACTGGAATTGACTTATTGAAGTTTCATGGAGGAAAGGGTTAATGCGGGACATAGGGAGCCTTCTGTTTTATTTTTGTGCTGCTTTAACCCTTTACTACAGTCATATATTATTTCTAGTTTTGAAGATAGATGACCATTTATAGCAGGTTGAAAGTAAGCAGAATGCGCCTGTCGGTGACTATATTTATCAGTCTCAGTCATGAGCTAGCTGTGTCACTTCTCCCATCTCCTCCAATTACTATCTGATAGGAAATAGAAATATTTTCTTCAATGGAGGAAATATTTAAAGGTGTTAAAAGGTGTATTTATAGGGTTAAATGGGTTAAGTGGTCACTATAGTTTACAAATCAAGAAAGAGTCTAGCTTCCAGCTAGAAAAATACTGGAAAGTACATGTTCAGAATTCCCTAGCTGGGGACTTAGTATAATGAACCTGAGGGTATGAAGTGTAAGAAAGTGTATTAAGTATTAAGGGGAAAAGGGGGTTTGTTTTAACCCTTTACCTCATAGTCTGTTTCTAGTTTTGAAGACAGGTGACCACTTAACTCTTTGAACCCTAGTCCCGCATATAGGCGTGCTTTTCAAACACTGTACATGTACATGTGAATAGTACACATGTCCTATGCAAACAGTGAAGACCCAGATCAGAGGGCTCCGAAAGGAGCCCTCTGATCAGGGTCTTCACTGTTTGTCACAATGCCAAACATTGACAAAAACAACCTTTAAAAGTCAGAAATGGACTAGACTAAAATGGAAACTGGAATTGTCCATTTAAAGTTTCAGGGAGGAAAGAGTTAAAGCAGGTTGAAAGTAAAGCAGAATGTGCCTTAAGGCACATTCTGCTTTACTTTCAGCCTGCTTTAAGCTAAAATCTGCTAGGCTATATAACATATTTGTAATGGTAATTGTTCATGAGGGTATAAACTGGAACTATTTTCTTCAGCGGAGGAATAAATTAAATACGCTAAGTCGCTTCTATGGGGGAAATGGTTAACACTACAATATTTCTTATAGGCTATTATAGCTATACCAGCTTCCCCCTTTTGTTTCTCAAATTCAATCTGTTGGTTTTGATAGTTTTTGCATGCTAGTATAGTTATGACTTCGTAATTGGCATGTGTGCTCAACTCACAAAGCTCTTCAGCTCAGTACAATTTGGGTCATGTCTGGAAAGGGTCATGGTCATTTAGAGGTCAAATGGGAAACTTTACTAAATGGCCAGAAGTTCAAAATTGTGCTGCGTGCTCAACTCAAGAAACTTTTCAACTCAGTACAACTTCTCACTTGAAATAATTTCACTTTCGATATTAATGTTTGATCAATATCAGCTTGGCATTTAACATTAAGCTTGACCTGATATGGATCCTAACTGTTTTTAAAGATTTTCAAAGGCAAGTTAATAGTGTTGAAAGAGCGCTAGCTAGCTATACTGTTTGTTTCATATGAAATACCATAATTCATTTACATGGACATGTAATTCTATACAAAACTTCACTTCTTAACCCGTTACCCAAAAGAGTGCAGGGCTCCAGATAAGAGGTAGTTATTTCAACAAATCCAACATTTTCTCACTCTTTTTAGCACCAAATCCTATGATGTTACTACTCATTAGAATCGTCTCGAAGAGACGATTCTAATGAGTAGTGACACCATAGGGTTTAATTCAGAAATAAAGATTTTAGTTTTTGAAAAACTACCCTTATCTGGTGCTCTGAGAGTGTCTGTTTCTAGTTTTGAAGACTGGTTGCCACATAAAGCAGTTTAAAAATATGGCAGAATGCATTCTGCCTTACTTTCAGCCTGCTTTATGCTACAGTCTGCTAGCAGTATGAAACGTGGAATGAATTGAATGTGTGCAACATGTATTTACAGAGTATTGGAATAAACACAGAATTATACACTGACGGAATCGAAACCTCGCGCTATATTGTAAATCTTGTGCGGCGCATACGAGACTCGCGAGACTTGATAAGAGACTGTCTATCGGTAGTCAATACGATAAATGTGTGTTTTCGAAGCATTGTTCAAGGGTTTTTATTCCTGTGAATTGATAGGAATGTCCACCAAGTCGTTTAAATCCTATAAAATGTCAATAAAAACACTCGAGTCGGTAGTTTTCACGCCAGAAATGGCGGACAACGAGGCAAAAAGTGAGGATGTTGTCACGTGACACATAATCTCGCAAAATTCAACCGCCGCGAGAGCTCAGATGCTCGCCTATTCAACTTCGCTTAGTTGCTATTCCGTTTTGTATAATTCCGTGGAATAAAGAAGCTTTCAAATGCGCTCTGCTTTCAGTTAACCCATTACTCCATAGCCTGTTTCTAGTTTTGAAGAAAGTTGACCACTTAAAGCAGATTAAAAGTAAAGCATAGTGTGCCTTAGTGTGCATTCTGCTTTACCTACAGCCTCAGGGGTTTAAGCTTTGATATACTAGAGTGGAGAAAAAAATATTATGATTCACATTCATGACTATATATATACAGTATTTTCATCAGTGAAGGAATAAATCAAAGGTGTTAACAGGCATATTTATGGGGTAATGGGTTGAGCACTAGCATGCTGACATACTTTTTTAAAGTTTTCCTGGGAATTGCACAATACTTTAACCCATTACCCCATAAATACGCCTTTTTACGCCTATAAAATATTCTTCCACTGAAGAAAATAGATTTTCTTTATACAGTTATGAATATGCAACTTAAGAAATATATTCTATATTCTAGTAGATAAAAGCTTAAAGCAGTCTGAAAGTAAAGCAGAATGCACCTTAAGGTGCATTCTGCTTTTCTTTCAGCCTGCTTTAAGTGGTCGCCTATCTTCAAAACTAGAAACAGGCTATGAGGTAATGGGTTAAACACTGAGTACTTGTGGAAAGCTGAAAATACATGCATGTGGTCTAGAATCATAACATTAATTTACAGAAACAAGTGCCAGATTTGATCAAGACCAGGTCCCACACTCAGTGGGGCCTGATTTGGATCCAAACTCAAAAGATTTTCAATAAAAGCTAATAGGGGTGTAACAAAATGCTGAAACTGGTATCGGAATATATTGCAATACGGAGAAAGTGAATCGTAATATACTGCTGTAACGTATGTGGTACGTTGGTATATGCAAATGAGGCGTTGTATGTTGGGAAGAGAGTCAATTATATAGTGCAATAAACATCTCTTGGTGTGAGCTTAAGCTTTGCACAGATAGGGTTTGTTGTTGCTGGGTCACTTGGTTTGCACATTACACTGCAATATATTGTGTAAGTACGGAAAAAGCATCTGCAATCGTGTTTACTATATTAATCTTGTTCAACAAGACCCTTGATTTTGCTGTTTGTTTATTAGAAATATGGATAAAATACCGGACTGCATCTATGCGTGGTTTCAAAAGCAAATCCGTGAAACAAACGGTAAGTTTAACCATTCTTTTACTGTGTTTAAATAAGGCAAAGAAAACAAGTTTTACTGAATCTGGACCACGGTGCAATATTATTCAGCTCGCTCCGCAATATATCGGTACACCAGGGAATTGTTACACCCCTAAAAACTAACAGTATTGAAGGGGTTATTGTTTGTTCTTTTATATGAGAACACTATTCATTTACATGGACATTTGATTCTGTACACAAGTTCACTTTTTAAAGAAATGGTTTAGAGTACTCTGCTTTGAGTTTAACGCACTGGCAGACTGACAGATACTTTTTCAAAGTTTTCCTGAGCATTATCTTCTGATTGCTCATCTCCACTCATGATTTCAGTTTCTTCTATGTCAGAAGTGTCTTTACAGTGTGAATGATTGTCTATTAGTTCTGCTTCCCAATTCTCAGAGATTGTCCTTTTCTTGAAGGTCTGAATCAACGCTTACGCCTTCCAATGCTGTCATTTCTGATTTCATGTTTCTGTTTTGTAGTTTTTATAAGTTCAATCAACCCTGATAATGGTGTGTCATCATCCTCGTCATTACTTTCCTCATTTCTCAGACCATACCTCCTAAAGCACTATGTCACAGTCTCACTATTACTTTCCTTTAGTCAGGGCTCCAGATAAGAGGTAGTTATTTCAACAAATCCAACATTTTCTCACTCATTTCAGCACCAAATCCTATGGTGTTACTACTCATTAGAATCGTCTCGAAGAGACGATTCTAATGAGTAGTGAAACCATAGGGTTTAATTCAGAATTAAAGATTTTAAGTTTTGAAAAACGACCTTTATATGTTGCTCTGTTTAGTGCAGCAGACATTCACTGTATAGCATCAAGCACAGACATTATCAGATTTTTCTGACTTGTCTGAGTTATTTTTAGAACATGGTAAATAGGTAAGCAAGGTAACATCGAATATATAATCGTACACTTTCCTACTTGAGATAAGTATGATCTTCATGCAGCACGAGACCACTGCGCTAGCTTTTCCATTTCCATTGCAAACAGGTTGGAGCAAGATCAGACGCCGGGTAACCCAACATCTGATCAGGCTCTAACCTGTTTGCTACTCGGATTAAAAAAATAGTTAAAATTTCTAAATTTCCACTGTTTAGTGCATTGCTTTTGCGTGTAAACGGGAAAGAAAAGTGTATTCTCTACTGTATATTGCACACAATAAATACAGCTCATAATCAATGTTAATTGCTTGCTGTAGGGAATACTCATCCCTTTCAAAGTTTTAGAATGTTCCAATCTAAAAATAACTCTGCCAAGTCAGAAGAAAACACTAATACTTTTAGATACAGTATCTGAACTTTCTTGACTTCCATCGCCTACCTTTGCAAGGACAGAATGCAACAGTCTTTTTCTATAAATTTGTTTCATAGTTTTGATTATCTCCTTGTCCAGTGGCTGCAGTTTAGATGTTGTATTTTTGGTAGAAAAACTATCTGCACCGCTCCAGATAAGGGGAGTACTTCAAAAATTAAAATATTTATTTCTGGATTAAACCCTATGGTGTCACTACGCACTAGAATCGTCTCTTTGAGACGATTCTAATGATTATTAACAACATAGGATTTGGTGTTGAACTGAGTGAGAAAATGCTGGATTTGTTCAGTTTACTCCCTCTTATCTGGAGCCCTGTGCCTTTGTCTTATGAAGTCCCTCTGTGTGTGACGGTGCATTGTCAAGTATGATCATGCAATCAAACTAATTCTTGTGTGTATATTTTACCTGTGTACTGTAATCCGAAAAATCCAAATAGCATTGATGTCACTTCATTTATATACCGGAAATTTACATAGTGAACAATAAATTAAGACACATCAACTGCCAAAACCATCATAAGTGTCTATTTATGATGAGCTTTTTCCTTCAACTGTTCCTACTTTTCTTTGCTTTTCCTACTTTTTGATCACCTTCCTACTTTTTCCTACTTTTCTACCAAAACCTCCTACTACTCCTACTTTGTGCCTGATAAGTCTTCAAGCAGCAGAGTGCATGAAATGAAGTGCTTGATTCCAAAATTTTCCCGGGGGAGTGCATCAAGCGACCATTATGTTTTTAGCTCGACTTTTTCAAAAAGTCGTGCTATTGTCGTCACCCTGTCATCTGTGTCTGCGTCAGCATCTGCGTCGGTTAAGTTTTTTGCCTAAGGTTTTTGTAAGAGTTGATTTCTCAATAACTATCAAAGGTATCCATTTGAAACTCAAAGGTATCCATTTGAAACTTGGAATAGTTATTCAGTATCAAAAGGGCAACTCATAACAACAAGGCAGGTAACCATGGGATTTGTCAGTTTTAGCTCGCCTGTTCGTAGAACAGCAGAGCTAATGTCATACCCCCGGCGTGAGTGAGCGTGAGCGTGGCCTAGGTTAAAGTTTTTTGGACGGGTTGTTTTAAAGCTTAATATTTGTGCTAGGGTGCTGAAAATTTGTATGGAGGTTCATTTTGGGTTACACATTGATGTTATGGAGTTGGAATTTTAAAAATGATATAATATTTGTCAATTTTCGACATGTTTTGGACTTAGGTTTTTCTTGTATGGAGATTCATAAGGGGTCAAACATTGATGTTATGAAGTTGAAATTTAAAAATAATTTTAATATTTGTCAATTTTTGACACGTTTTGGATTTAATTGTTTTGACTACAAATCACCAGGTTAAAGTTTGGACGGGTTGTTTAAAGTTTAATATAACTAGAGTAAGACTCACCATTCATTTAATAATCTTTCTAAGCTGAAAATTGATTTGCTTTTGATACAAGATGTTTTTTAGACTTAAACTTTAAACAGGCAAGCATCAGGTGGCTTTGACACCCATTTCTGGTAATAGTTATTGCCCTTGTATTATTTACTTAAAAATTGTAAATTAACATATCTAAGTAACTATGAAAGATATTAACTTGAAACTTGGAATTCTTGTTCAGTATCAAAAGGGCAACTCATTACAACAAGGCAGGTAACCATGGGATTTGTCATTTAAGAGTTATTGCCCTTGTTTTATTTACTTAAAAATTGTAAAATTAACATATCTAAATAACAATGAAAGATATTAACTTGAAACTTTGAATAGTTATTCAGTATCAAAAGGGCAACTCCTTACAACAAGACAGGTAATTGCCCTTGATTTATTTACTTAAAACTTGTAAATTAAAATATCTTAATAACTGTCCATGGTATTAACTTGAAACTTTAAATACTTGTGTTATATCAAAAGGGCAACTCATTAAAACAAGAAAGGTGACCGGAGATGTGCCATTCCAGAGTTATTTGCCCTTTTTTGTTTACATAAAAATTGTAAATTGAAATTTCTCAATAATTACCATAGATATTTACTTGAAATTTTAAATACTTGTTAAGTATCAAAATGACAACTCATTACAAGAGGGCAGGTAACCCTGGGTTTTGTGAATCCAGAGTAATTGTCCTTGTTTTGACTTTTTAGAATTTAATTAGATTTCTCAATAATTACCATAGGTATTAACTTGAAACTTTGAATACTTGTTCAGTTCCAAAAGGGCATCACCTTTCAACAAAGCAGATAACCATGGGATTTGTCATTGCAGAGTTATTGTCCTTGTTTGTCGAAGAATTTGTATATGAAATTATTCAGTAATTGTAGAAAGTTATTAATTTCAAACTTCCAATATATTTGAATACTTCTTTAGTTTCAAAAGGGCAACTCATTACAACAAGGCAGGTAAAGCAGGCAAAGATATTGTTTTTCTTTTGACTTAAAGTATTTCCTACTTTAAATGGAATGTAGACTGTCCAAGTATGTTTAAGTTGTTGTTGCTTACAAACTTCTATGATTAATAGGGCATTAATCACCCATACACATTCTTTAAGTTTGAAAAATGTAGCCGTCTCAAGTATATGAAAGTCAAGCGTCCAGCACCCGTTTGCGGTGCTCTCGTTATTTTTGAAATTTTCTTTATACTAATCCTTTCTGCTGCTTCGTACGAAACTGTTTCTGGTAGTTTGACAAATATTGTTGCAAGTCAGATTCTAACATTCTCATTTTTTATTTATTTCGCCATCTAAACTTTTCTTGTGACATCTCTTTGAAATCATCTTAAAACAGATCCTGGTTTGCGACAAAAGTAAAACTGCATACCTTTATTTTGCTAATTTTGGTTTTAAAAAATCATAAAGTGGTCACATATATCGGTGTTAAGGAAACTATTTGGTGATAAAAAGATGACAACATGTTCTGTTTTGAAATATTGTCACAAATATTATGTATACTTGTTTATATTTATAATTTGTTTATTATTATTATTATTTATACCTGAGGATCAGAAAGAGAAAAAAAAACTCGAAAAAAAAAGGAAAAAAAAACAGAAACAAAAAATGAAACAAAAAAAGAAAGAAAAAAAAAAAAAAAAAAAAAATAAAAATTAAAAAAAAAAAAAAAAAAAAAAAAAAGGGAAAAAAAAAAAAAAAAAACAAAAAACAAAAAAAAAAAAAAGAAAAAAAAAGTTGAACTATCCTCACAAATATATTGTTCACTTACATGAAATGAGTTATTTGATATTTTGTTTATACCTGATGACTTTATAAATGAGGCAATTAATCTTTATCCTTCATTTTGATTATAATTTGACACTTTCAAGAACGTTGATCGAAGTTGGTTGATGTTATATTTTTCTTTGGCCAGTGTGAATAAAGTAATTCACAAATATTTTGATCAAAAATGTAGATGATTTGAAACAGACTTAATTCTGGATAAAGATTAAAGCAAATCTACCCTTATCCTGTTAATCTTGAATTGACTGGCTTTAGAAACAGTTTGGAAGTAGATCAGGAATTGATTTGCTCTAGATGTACAGTGGAGAAGATGGTATTCTCCCCCAAAACCACTTTATGCTCAAAATATATGTCCACTGTAAACAGTTTTGAGCCAGAGCAGACACCAGGTTACTGGAATCTTATTAGGCTCCAAAATGTTGGCTAATCAGATGTGAAGTAATTGAAATTCACAAACGTTGCAATTTCCTACATTTTATTGCATTGTGTTTGCATTTAGTTTGGTTAAATGGGATAAGAATAACATTTTCTCAACTGTACCTGATCAGGATCCAATCTGTTTGCTGTTCCTGTGTTTAAGTTTGGAAAGTTGCTTTGACCAAAACAAGTTATTCAAAAAACCTTTTAAGATCTTGAAGCAAGAAATGTTTATAAAACAGCATAAGGTTTAGCAGTTAAGATTAAGCAGTATCTTTGTTCTATGTTAATATGAACTATACTAAATAGAGTTTCTTAGCAGTGTGGTGATAAAAAGATGACAATATGTTCTGTTTTGAACTATCATCACAAATATATTGTATACTTACATGAAATGAGTTATTTGATATTTTGTTTATACCTGATGACTTTATAAATAAGGCAATTAATCTTTATCCTTCATTTTGATAATAATTTGACACTTTCAAGAACGTTGATCGAAGTTGGTTGATGTTATATTTTTCTTTGGCCAGTGTGAATAAAGTAATTCACAAATATTTTGATCAAAAATGTAGATGACAAGTTTGAAACAGACTTAATTCTGGATAAAGATTAAAGCAAATGTACCCTTATCCTGTTAATCTTGAATTGACTGGACTTAGAAACAGTTTGGAAGTAGATCAGGAATTGATTTGCTCTAGATGTACAGTGGAGAAGATGGTATTCTCCCCCAAAACCACTTTATGCTCAAAATATATGTCCACTGCAAACAGTTTTGAGCCAGAGCAGACACCAGGTAACTGGAATCTTATCAGGCTCCAAAATGTTGGCTAATCAGATGTGAAGTAATTGAAATTCACAAACGTTGCAATTTCCTACATTTTATTGCATTGTGTTTGCATTTAGTTTGGTTAAATGGGATAAGAATAACATTTTCTCAACTGTACCTGATCAGGATCCAATCTGTTTGCTGTTCCTGTGTTTAAGTTTGGAAAGTTGCTTTGACCAAAACAAGTTATTCAAAAAACCTTTTAAGATCTTGAAGCAAGAAATGTTTATAAAACAGCATAAGGTTTAGCAGTTAAGATTAAGCAGTATCTTTGTTCTATGGTAATATCAACTACACTAAATAGAGTTTCTTAGCAGTGTGGTGATAAAAAGATGGCAATATGTTCTGTTTTGAACTATAGTCACAAATATATTGTATACTTACATGAAATGAGTTATTTGATATTTTGTTTATACCTGATGACTTTATAAATAAGGCAATTAATCTTTATCCTTCATTTTGATTATAATTTGACACTTTCAAGAACGTTGATCGAAGTTGGTTGATGTTATATTTTCTTTGGCCAGTGTGAATAAAGTAATTCACAAATATTTTGATCAAAAATGTAGATGATTTGAAACAGACTTAATTCTGGATAAAGATTAAAGCAAATCTATCCTTATCCTGTTAATCTTGAATTGACTGGCTTTAGAAACAGTTTGGAAGTAGATCAGGAATTGATTTGCTCTAGATGTACAGTGGAGAAGATGATATTCTCCCCCAAAACCACTTTATGCTCAAAATATATGTCCACTGCAAACAGTTTTGAGCCAGAGCAGACACCAGGTAACTGGAATCTTATTAGGCTCCAAAATGTTGGCTAATCAGATGTGAAGTAATTGAAATTCACAAACGTTGCAATTTCCTACATTTTATTGCATTGTGTTTGCATTTAGTTTGGTTAAATGGGATAAGAATAACATTTTCTCAATTGTACCTGATCAGGATCCAATCTGTTTGCTGTTCCTGTGTTTAAGTTTGGAAAGTTGCTTTGACCAAAACAAGTTATTCAAAAAACCTTTTAAGATCTTGAAGCAAGAAATGTTTATAAAACAGCATAAGGTTTAGCAGTTAAGATTAAGCAGTATCTTTGTTCTATGTTAATATGAACTATAGTAAATAGTGTTTCTTAGCAGTGTGGTGATAAAAAGATGACAATATGTTCTGTTTTGAACTATCGTCACAAATATATTGTATACTTACATGAAATGAGTTATTTGATATTTTGTTTATACCTGATGACTTTATAAATAAGGCAATTAATCTTTATCCTTCATTTTGATTATAATTTGACACTTTCAAGAACGTTGATCGAAGTTGGTTGATGTTATATTTTTCTTTGGCCAGTGTGAATAAAGTAATTCACAAATATTTTGATCAAAAATGTAGATGACAAGTTTGAAACAGACTTAATTCTGGATAAAGATTAAAGCAAATCTACCCTTATCCTGTTAATCTTGAATTGACTGGACTTAGAAACAGTTTGGAAGTAGATCAGGAATTGATTTGCTCTAGATGTACAGTGGAGAAGATGGTATTCTCCCCCAAAACCACTTTATGCTCAAAATATATGTCCACTGCAAACAGTTTTGAGCCAGAGCAGACACCAGGTAACTGGAATCTTATCAGGCTCCAAAATGTTGGCTAATCAGATGTGAAGTAATTGAAATTCACAAAGTTGCAATTTCCTACATTTTATTGCATTGTGTTTGCATTTAGTTTGGTTAAATGGGATAAGAATAACATTTTCTCAACTGTACCTGATCAGGATCCAATCTGTTTGCTGTTCCTGTGTTTAAGTTTGGAAAGTTGCTTTGACCAAAACAAGTTATTCAAAAAACCTTTTAAGATCTTGAAGCAAGAAATGTTTATAAAACAGCATAAGGTTTAGCAGTTAAGATTAAGCAGTATCTTTGTTCTATGGTAATATCAACTACACTAAATAGAGTTTCTTAGCAGTGTGGTGATAAAAAGATGGCAATATGTTCTGTTTTGAACTATAGTCGCAAATATATTGTATACTTACATGAAATGAGTTATTTGATATTTTGTTTATACCTGATGACTTTATAAATAAGGCAATTAATCTTTATCCTTCATTTTGATTATAATTTGACACTTTCAAGAACGTTGATCGAAGTTGGTTGATGTTATATTTTTCTTTGGCCAGTGTGAATAAAGTAATTCACAAATATTTTGATCAAAAATGTAGATGATTTGAAACAGACTTAATTCTGGATAAAGATTAAAGCAAATCTATCCTTATCCTGTTAATCTTGAATTGACTGGCTTTAGAAACAGTTTGGAAGTAGATCAGGAATTGATTTGCTCTAGATGTACAGTGGAGAAGATGGTATTCTCCCCCAAAACCACTTTATGCTTAAAATATATGTCCACTGTAAACAGTTTTGAGCCAGAGCAGACACCAGGTAACTGGAATCTTATTAGGCTCCAAAATGTTGGCTAATCAGATGTGAAGTAATTGAAATTCACAAACGTTGCAATTTCCTACATTTTATTGCATTGTGTTTGCATTTAGTTTGGTTAAATGGGATAAGAATAACATTTTCTCAATTGTACCTGATCAGGATCCAATCTGTTTGCTGTTCCTGTGTTTAAGTTTGGAAAGTTGCTTTGACCAAAACAAGTTATTCAAAAAACCTTTTAAGATCTTGAAGCAAGAAATGTTTATAAAACAGCATAAGGTTTAGCAGTTAAGATTAAGCAGTATCTTTGTTCTATGTTAATATGAACTATACTAAATAGTGTTTCTTAGCAGTGTGGTGATAAAAAGATGACAATATGTTCTGTTTTGAACTATCGTCACAAATATATTGTATACTTACATGAAATGAGTTATTTGATATTTTGTTTATACCTGATGACTTTATAAATAAGGCAATTAATCTTTATCCTTCATTTTGATTATAATTTGACACTTTCAAGAACGTTGATCGAAGTTGGTTGATGTTATATTTTTCTTTGGCCAGTGTGAATAAAGTAATTCACAAATATTTTGATCAAAAATGTAGATGACAAGTTTGAAACAGACTTAATTCTGGATAAAGATTAAAGCAAATCTACCCTTATCCTGTTAATCTTGAATTGACTGGACTTAGAAACAGTTTGGAAGTAGATCAGGAATTGATTTGCTCTAGATGTACAGTGGAGAAGATGGTATTCTCCCCCAAAACCACTTTATGCTCAAAATATATGTCCACTGCAAACAGTTTTGAGCCAGAGCAGACACCAGGTAACTGGAATCTTATCAGGCTCCAAAATGTTGGCTAATCAGATGTGAAGTAATTGAAATTCACAAAGTTGCAATTTCCTACATTTTATTGCATTGTGTTTGCATTTAGTTTGGTTAAATGGGATAAGAATAACATTTTCTGAACTGTACCTGATCAGGATCCAATCTGTTTGCTGTTCCTGTGTTTAAGTTTGGAAAGTTGCTTTGACCAAAACAAGTTATTCAAAAAACCTTTTAAGATCTTGAAGCAAGAAATGTTTATAAAACAGCATAAGGTTTAGCAGTTAAGATTAAGCAGTATCTTTGTTCTATGTTAATATGAACTATACTAAATAGTGTTTCTTAGCAGTGTGGTGATAAAAAGATGACAATATGTTCTGTTTTGAACTATCGTCACAAATATATTGTATACTTACATGAATTGAGTTATTTGATATTTTGTTTATACCTGATGACTTTATAAATAAGGCAATTAATCTTTATCCTTCATTTTGATTATAATTTGACACTTTCAAGAACGTTGATCGAAGTTGGTTGATGTTATATTTTTCTTTGGCCAGTGTGAATAAAGTAATTCACAAATATTTTGATCAAAAATGTAGATGATTTGAAACAGACTTAATTCTGGATAAAGATTAAAGCAAATCTACCCTTATCCTGTTAATCTTGAATTGACTGGCTTTAGAAACAGTTTGGAAGTAGATCAGGAATTGATTTGCTCTAGATGTACAGTGGAGAAGATGGTATTCTCCCCCAAAACCACTTTATGCTCAAAATATATGTCCACTGCAAACAGTTTTGAGCCAGAGCAGACACCAGGTAACTGGAATCTTATCAGGCTCCAAAATGTTGGCTAATCAGATGTGAAGTAATTGAAATTCACAAAATTACAATTTCCTACATTTTATTGCATTGTGTTTGCATTTAGTTTGGTTAAATGGGATAAGAATAACATTTTCTCAACTGTACCTGATCAGGATCCAATCTGTTTGCTGTTCCTGTGTTTAAGTTTGGAAAGTTGCTTTGACCAAAACAAGTTATTCAAAAAACCTTTTAAGATCTTGAAGCAAGAAATGTTTATAAAACAGCATAAGGTTTAGCAGTTAAGATTAAGCAGTATCTTTGTTCTATGGTAATATCAACTACACTAAATAGAGTTTCTTAGCAGTGTGGTGATAAAAAGATGGCAATATGTTCTGTTTTGAACTATAGTCACAAATATATTGTATACTTACATGAAATGAGTTATTTGATATTTTGTTTATACCTGATGACTTTATAAATAAGGCAATTAATCTTTATCCTTCATTTTGATTATAATTTGACACTTTCAAGAACGTTGATCGAAGTTGGTTGATGTTATATTTTTGTTTGGCCAGTGTGAATAAAGTAATTCACAAATATTTTGATCAAAAATGTAGATGACAAGTTTGAAACAGACTTAATTCTGGATAAAGATTAAAGCAAATCTATCCTTATCCTGTTAATCTTGAATTGACTGGCTTTAGAAACAGTTTGGAAGTAGATCAGGAATTGATTTGCTCTAGATGTACAGTGGAGAAGATGATATTCTCCCCCAAAACCACTTTATGCTCAAAATATATGTCCACTGCAAACAGTTTTGAGCCAGAGCAGACACCAGGTAACTGGAATCTTATTAGGCTCCAAAATGTTGGCTAATCAGATGTGAAGTAATTGAAATTCACAAACGTTGCAATTTCCTACATTTTATTGCATTGTGTTTGCATTTAGTTTGGTTAAATGGGATAAGAATAACATTTTCTCAATTGTACCTGATCAGGATCCAATCTGTTTGCTGTTCCTGTGTTTAAGTTTGGAAAGTTGCTTTGACCAAAACAAGTTATTCAAAAAACCTTTTAAGATCTTGAAGCAAGAAATGTTTATAAAACAGCATAATGTTTAGCAGTTAAGATTAAGCAGTATCTTTGTTCTATGTTAATATGAACTATACTAAATATAGTTTCTTAGCAGTGTGGTGATAAAAAGATGACAATATGTTCTGTTTTGAACTATCATCACAAATATATTGTATACTTACATGAAATTAGTTATTTGATATTTTGTTTATACCTGATGACTTTATAAATAAGGCAATTAATCTTTATCCTTCATTTTGATTATAATTTGACACTTTCAAGAACGTTGATCGAAGTTGGTTGATGTTATATTTTTGTTTGGCCACTGTGAATAAAGTAATTCACAAATATTTTGATCAAAAATGTAGATGATTTGAAACAGACTTAATTCTGGATAAAGATTAAAGCAAATCTACCCTTATCCTGTTAATCTTGAATTGACTGGCTTTAGAAACAGTTTGGAAGTAGATCAGGAATTGATTTGCTCTAGATGTACAGTGGAGAAGATGGTATTCTCCCCCAAAACCACTTTATGCTCAAAATATATGTCCACTGCAAACAGTTTTGAGCCAGAGCAGACACCAGGTAACTGGAATCTTATTAGGCTCCAAAATGTTGGCTAATCAGATGTGAAGTAATTGAAATTCACAAACGTTGCAATTTCCTACATTTTATTGCATTGTGTTTGCATTTAGTTTGGTTAAATGGGATAAGAATAACATTTTCTCAATTGTACCTGATCAGGATCCAATCTGTTTGCTGTTCCTGTGTTTAAGTTTGGAAAGTTGCTTTGACCAAAACAAGTTATTCAAAAAACCTTTTAAGATCTTGAAGCAAGAAATGTTTATAAAACAGCATAAGGTTAAGCAGTTAAGATTAAGCAGTATCTTTGTTCTATGTTAATATGAACTATACTAAATAGAGTTTCTTAGCAGTGTGGTGATAAAAAGATGACAATATGTTCTGTTTTGAACTATCGTCACAAATATATTGTATACTTACATGAAATGAGTTATTTGATATTTTGTTTATACCTGATGACTTTATAAATGAGGCAATTAATCTTTATCCTTCATTTTGATTATAATTTGACACTTTCAAGAACGTTGATCGAAGTTGGTTGATGTTATATTTTTCTTTGGCCAGTGTGAATGAAGTAATTCACAAATATTTTGATCAAAAATGTAGATGACATGTTTGAAACAGACTTAATTCTGGATAAAGATTAAAGCAAATCTACCCTTATCCTGTTAATCTTGAATTGACTGGCTTTAGAAACAGTTTGGAAGTAGATCAGGAATTGATTTGCTCTAGATGTACAGTGGAGAAGATGGTATTCTCCCCCAAAACCACTTTATGCTTAAAATATATGTCCACTGTAAACAGTTTTGAGCCAGAGCAGACACCAGGTAACTGGAATCTTATCAGGCTCCAAAATGTTGGCTAAGCAGATGTGAAGTAATTGAAATTCACAAACGTTGCAATTTCCTACATTTTATTGCATTGTGTTTGCATTTAGTTTGGTTAAATGGGATAAGAATAACATTTTCTCAACTGTACCTGATCAGGATCCAATCTGTTTGCTATTCCTGTGTTTAAGTTTGGAAAGTTGCTTTGACCAAAACAAGTTATTCAAAAAACCTTTTAAGATCTTAAAGCAGGAAATGTTTATAAAACAGCATAAGGTTTAGCAGTTAAGATTAAGCAGTATCTTTCTTCTATGGTAATATCAACTACACTAAATAGAGTTTCTTAGCAGTGTGGTGATAAAAAGATGACAATATGTTCTGTTTTGAACTATCGTCACAAATATAATTTGTTTATTATTATTATTATGTATACCTGAGGATCCGAAAAAAAAAAAAGGAAAAAAAAAAAAGGAAAAAAAAAAGGAAAAAAAAAAGGAAAAAAAAGGAAATAAAGAAAGAAAGAAAAAAAAAGAAAAAAAAGAAAAAAAAAAGAAGATAAAAAAGAAAAAAAAGAAAAAAAAAACAAAGTTGAACTATCCTCACAAATATATTGTTTACTTACATGAAATGAGTTATTTGATATTTTGTTTATACCTGATGACTTTATAAATGAGGCAATTAATCTTTATCCTTCATTTTGATTATAATTTGACACTTTCAAGAACATTGATCGAAGTTGGTTGATGTTATATTTTTCTTTGGCCAGTGTGAATAAAGTAATTCACAAATATTTTGATCAAAAATGTAGATGATTTGAAACAGACTTAATTCTGGATAAAGATTAAAGCAAATCTATCCTTATCCTGTTAATCTTGAATTGACTGGACTTAGAAACAGTTTGGAAGTAGATCAGGAATTGATTTGCTCTAGATGTACAGTGGAGAAGATGGTATTCTCCCCCAAAACCACTTTATGCTTAAAATATATGTCCACTGTAAACAGTTTTGAGCCAGAGCAGACACCAGGTAACTGGAATCTTATCAGGCTCCAAAATGTTGGCTAAGCAGATATGAAGTAATTGAAATTCACAAACGTTGCAATTTCCTACATTTTATTGCATTGTGTTTGCATTTAGTTTGGTTAAATGGGATAAGAATAACATTTTCTCAACTGTACCTGATCAGGATCCAATCTGTTTGCTGTTCCTGTGTTTAAGTTTGGAAAGTTGCTTTGACCAAAACAAGTTATTCAAAAAACCTTTTAAGATCTTGAAGCAAGAAATGTTAATAAAACAGCATAAGGTTTAGCAGTTTAGTTTAAGCAGTATCTTTGTTTTATGTTGATATCAACTACACTAAATAGAGTTTCTTAGCAGTGACACCAGGTAACTGGAATCTTATCAGCCTCCAAAATGTTTGCTTATCAGTTCTGTTTTGAACTATTGTCACAAATGTATTGTATACTTACATGAAATGAGTTATTTGACATTTTGTTTATACCTGATGACTTTATTAATTAGGAAATTAAATTTTCATCACAAATATTTTTAACAAAATGTAGATGGTAAAATTGAAGCAGACTTATTTCTTGATAGATTAAAGCATATTTTCCCATATCCTGATAATCTTGAATTTACTGGTCGTAGAAACAATGTATTTTTCTTAAGGTATACACCTTATATACCTATTTACAAATTTTTATGAGCATTGAATGAAGTCTAGGAACAAAACAGACACATTACCCCCCTTTGACAATTTAACTTGAAAATCAGCCGACCCCTGTTTTTTTAAAAATAATTGTACCAATCAATAAAAAACAGCAGTAATGCTGATTATTACAATTTCGATTTCCCAATCAACATGATAATTGCACCTTTCAAATATATCACTTGTGATTATTTACATGTTTTCAGGCACATGTGCTCTATATCCAGGGCATACATTTGGGGTTTAAATTAATTATATTTGACATCTAAGTAACAATTTGACAAAGAAATCAGAAAGGTTTGATGTAAAAAAATTGTCAAATTTGCTCTTTGAAAATTACCCCTTAGAAATTTAAACAATGGAAACAGAATAATTCACGCAATATACAATGCCAACAGATTTTTTTTTCGCATCTCATTCTCATTTCTTTGCAATAAGACAAATCATAAGCTTTAAATAAGACAAAAAAACTTATAAAATGTTAAGTTATATTTAAACATATTTTATTTCGTATAAGTTGCATTTCAAATGCTAACTTCATGTGTCCCAAGAACATATACATGTATATTTTTTCTCAAAACAAACAACACATAGCATAATTATGTAGTACCGGTATACAAAATTAACACACTCATTACTCTTTATTACAATAAGTTATAAGCAGGGCTCCATTCAAGCCGAGTATTTCAAAAACTAAAACCTTTAAAGAGAGGTAATTAGATCTTTATTTCTGCATTTCACTCTGTATGGTGTTACTACTAATTAAAATTGCGAGTAGTAACACCATTGGATTTGGGTCTGAAATGAGTGAAAAATGTTGTTTTTAATCAATTTACTCCCTCTTATCTGGTGCCCTGTCCAATTTGGTTTTTGGCCAATTTGACTCTGGGTCCGAATTGGTTTTGGGCTGATTTGACCGGTTACCGTTAGACCATATGATTCACATATCCACAATCAGGGTCTTCACATTTAACGTACATATTACCACCAAAACCTGTCTGGAGTTACATCATGTTTGCACAGATAGAGCTACGGGTCACATGAATTATGAAACAGCTCAAACCGAAAGAAGATCTAAAGTCTCAAATTCTACAATTCTCTTCCATTTTTCGCATTTTGGTTGTAAAGGATGCTTTTTGGTGGATTTGGTATTTGATACTGTATAGCCGTTACCTTTTAATGACCTACACTAATTGCTTGTTTCGGTGATTTATGCCAATCATTTTGAGAAAAAAAATTATATTCAGGTCACGAAAATCTATTATCATCATAGACCGGAAGTTGAAAAAAGTTTATCTTTCAACTTTTATAAAAATATTAGGAGTATATCTGATACAATATTAACGTATAAATAAAAATAGATAAAAAGATAATGCTTTGCTCTAGGAGGTTGACATGACCAAATGGTTATGACCACGTCCCGACGTCGGATGAATTTCAAAATGGCGCATTAGGGTATCCTACCTTAAAATACATGTCCACTGTAAACAAGTTTGAGCCAGATTAAACACCAGGTATCCGGAATCTTATCAGGCTCCAAAATGTTTGCTAATCAGATTAAAAGTAATTTAAAATTTACATGGGATAAGAATATCATTTTCTTAATTGTATCTGATCACGATCCAATCTGTTTGGAAAGTTGCCATAACCAAAACATGTTATTTAAAAAAGGTTTTGAATACGAGCAATAATGAGAATGAGGAAAGATGTTAATGAGTGACAGCATGAAAAGACTTAGAACCAAACAATGACTTTGATGAAAAGGAGCATTAAATAATGGAAACGGACCCTTAACCTGTGACAATTAATAATGTATAATTTAGACAGTAACACTCTTAATTTAATACCTGGTAAATGGGCTGAACCAAAATGACACTGCTAAACATTAAAACCATATTAATAAACTTTAAACAGAAAGGTAGCTAACTTACATAATTCCCAATCCAAATCCAGATGTCCTTCCTCTAAGATTGACAACAAACTAGCGACTACCCCTGAACTTGCTGTTCCATCCTCATGCTAAGATGCATTAAGAAACAATTGAAATTCCAGAGACAGGTAAAGGGAAAGAACTCAGCACATGAAATAAGTAAAACCAAACAAGCCTGACTGAATTAACCCCCTTTAAAATAAACCCTGTATTATGACAGATGAACAGCACTGCATACGAAAATGGCTTTCTCTTGTTCATTAGAAAGTAGAAAGAAGACATTTCCTCAGTCCTTTGATGTACTCCCCCCCCCATGTGTTCTCGGTAAGCGTGAAGGTAACTATAAAAGCATGCAGCGTATGCTATACCAATCTCAGTTTGCCTAGCGAGTCCTAAACATACTCATACTATTCAAGATTTTTCAATGGTGACTTCTAATCAAACTACGGTATATCAAATATAACAGCTCACATGAGACACTTAAGTGATTCACAGTTATACAGGTATGCACAAAAAGCATGATTTTTGCAAGGGATCTGCCTGACTAGGCGTTATCACCAAAAGTAGGTCAGGAAATGTCTTTAAGGACAACCATCAGGCATGTCTTTCGAATTCAGATTACATCTTTTTCTCGTTGGAAATTTATATGATTTGCGAACTTGCTGGAACTTGTCATGAAATTTATGTTACACTCTTTGTCATCTTTATCTTTCACCCTATCTATATGCCATCTCACATCGTATACTGCTGCTACATAATCTGAGACTTTGTTTTCAAGCAGCGCATTCTCTGGCTGACTTTTTTCTAATCGTATCTTCTGCTTTCTGCTTTGGGCCTTCAGGTCTCTTCCTTTTCAAAGAATACAGGTTCTTTTTGTCCCAGCATTCAGTTTCACTGTGCCAGGGATAGCAACAACCTTGTTGTTGTTGCTGCTAAGGTTTATAGTCCAGCATAAGCTTTATCAGATGCGTCACCTGTTGTTTGTTGTTCTATTTATTTGATGACTCTTCAATACCATCTTGGGTGTACTTAGTTTATTTCACCTTGATTTCATCTGACCTGTTAACAGTCAATTCAAAGAATTCTTTGGCATCTTGGATGGAACCGTACTTCTGTTTCACGGCCATGTCAGCCATTCTCTTCACACTTGCTCTGAGCCTGTCACAAGGGCCCTTTATATGTCTGGTTTCAAGGTACAGTGCTCCCTCTCTACAGCAACACCCAGTGGGAGCCACAGATTGTGTGTGTTATTTGGAGGGAGACATTATAGGGTGGGGAAATTAAAACTTGGCTTACATATGCAATTAGCTTGAATCACTCTCCATTACATATCTTCTATCAATGTGTCCACTGAGAAAAAACAGCAAACAGTTTTAACCCTTTCCCCCATAGAAGCGCCTTTTAGCGAATATGATTTATTACTCCGCTGAAGAAAATAGTTGCAGTTTAATCAGTCATGAATATATATTATAGCGAATCTTTTCCATATTCTAGCACATGATAGCTTAAAGCAGGCTGAAAGTCAAGCAGAATGTGCCCTAAGGCGCATTCTGCTTTACTTTCAACCTGCTTTAAGTAGTCACCTATCTTCAATACGAGAAATAGGCTATAAGGTAATGGGTTAAGCAGACGATTTGGCAGCAGTAAAAGGGTTAAACATAATTGTACTGTTAAAGGGAACTGTTGTTGAAAGGAGGGAGTCATTGTGCAGATGGCCATTGTAGGTAGAGAACACTGTGTGTGACATGATGAAGCTGATTTCAGAGTTACAGCTTGGTGGAATTACAGTGTTCACTTATCCCAGTTTTGCTACAAGGAGAATCAGTGAAATTAGTGTATTTGTTAAATTTCAGGTAGCTTTGACTTTTGAAGGTGGATTAATTTCTTAAGAAAAGTGTACACCACTGTAACAGGGTAACTGATGACAATGGATATGGCCACATGACTTTGAACAGTTTTATTGTGGCCTTCTGGAAAATAAGCTACATGTATCATAGTATCAGGGCTGCCATTTCTCTGGATTTTTCCTAAATCTCCGGATTTTTTTCTAGTACATGGTAGCTTAAAGCAGGCTGAAAGTAAAGCAGAATGCGCCCTAAGGCACATTCTGCTTTACTTACAGCCTTCTTTAAGTGGTCACATGTCAACAAAACAAGAAAAAGGCTATGGGGGAAAGGTACGATTCGTAAAATCGCACTTGAAAAATGTAAATTTTGAAATCTTAGGATTTTTTATGTCAACTTCTGGCAGCCCTGGAGTATGCAGTGATATCACATGACTGTTCCAGTAAGCCGATAGAAACTGGCTTCTATTGATGTACAATTTTACAGGGCTCTAGTTATTAGGGAAGTATTTCAAAAGTTAAAATCTTTATTTCTGCATTAAACCCTATGGTGTCACTACTCATTAGAATAGTCTCGAAGAGACGATTCTAATAGGTAGTAACACCATAGGCATTGGTTATTCAGTTTATTCCCTCTTACCGGGAGCCTTGATTATAGTTTTTGGCAAAGTCCATCCATAACAGTATTTGGTTTGGTGGCAGTTTCTGATGGAGTACCGGTGTCAGACCAAATTTGGACCCTGTGAAAATTGGTCCAAGTTTGATAGCGAGATATGGACCCCCCTCCCCCCTCCCATCAACCATTAAACCTTAAGTTATTTGATCTACACATCAACTGTAATTCTTTTCTATTAGTTTCAGTTGGAGATGGGGGGGGGGGTTCAAAATTTGATGGAGATAAAATTATATTTGTATCAGAGAAAAACTCCAAAAAATGAACATTACTTTATTTAATTCCCTACATGTTTTGGCCTGTGGCCTTCTTCAGAGATGAAAAATAAACAAATAATGGTTATGACGTCATATGTCATTGACGACGTCGTTGACAACGTCAAAAGACGTCATACCATTTAGCGTACTTTCTACTTATGGCGATAAAAGTAATTCTAATCTATACAGTCAGTAATAAGTATCATAAGAAATATTTTCTAGATTTTAGCTTAAAGCAGGTTGAAAGTAAAGCAGAAGGCACTTTAAGAAACATTCTGCTTTACTTTCAAACTGCTTTCAGTAATCACCTGTCTTTAAAACTAGAAACAGGCTATTGGGTTATGGGTAAAACTACAATCTGAAAGGATATATAATACATTTCTTAACCCTTAGCCCGCCAAATAAATTGTTGTCTGCTATATTTCTCGTCTGCTTCAAGTTTCAAAGTGCTTCAAAATTGCTCAAAATTGCTGAAAATGTTGTCCAAGTGTCAAACAGCTTGGATCCGGATGCGACGCCGAGTTACTCGGCGTCTCATCCGGATCCAAGCTGTTTGCATATGGAGCTATAGTCGTGAGTGGCAGGCTAAGGGTTAAGGTGCATATGCATGATTGTACAAAATGAAACTGCTTTTTTAGTGGAAGAATAAATTAAGGGCGTAAAAAGGCATATTAATAGGGCAATGGGTTAAACTACCTTCTAGGATACAGAAAATATTTCCTATAGTAAATGTTTGTGACTGTATTAAATGGAATTATTTTCTTCAATGTAGGAATACATTTAAGGCGTTAACAGGCATATTTATTGGGTAATGGGTTAAAATATTCATTGGTTTCATTGCGATTAGCTTTTTATTAAGTTTTCTTACCATTCTAAACTTTTACATGGGGGATGTCAACTTTTCACAGGGGGTGTCAAAATTTAATAGTGAAAATTTGACCCGGGGGTCCATATTTGATATGACACCGATAATGGCATTTCGCGGTATCGGTGACATATATAATCTTTTCACATGGTATCGGAAGCTTTCAGGCTCTTCACATATTATCTTCAATTAAGTCATCAACACTCGCACATTCTTCAATTTCTTTCCAATGCATTTTTTCGCGAGAAGGAAATTTTCGCATGTGTATCAAACTCTCGTAAATCTAATCCGCCAAATATTCCTACCTTTCTCTAGGCCTATTTCATTTTTGGCAGCAAAGTCAACTCGAGGCAGTTTAAAAATCTGTTTACACTGTTTTATGTAGAAATACTAGTATCAATACATTGCCTGACTGTCTATGTCTAGATTAATCACAATGCTGGACTAGAATTAAAACAAACAAAAAAAGCACAAAAAAACCCACACATCTTGGTTAATTTAAAAAAACAAAAACACCATTTTTTTGTTCCCGTGCTCTTGTTCCGGACGGCATGCTTGTTTACGTAAAACAGAGACGGCTATGAAAAACGCCAGAACGTTCTTGTATTTTAACCGAGTATCCACAGGTACTGTAACCTTTTTCATTTGTGATTACATGTACTTTTGAAAATATCGAAGTTTGGGCCCAGATCAAACCTAATGGTAAACTTGTGGAAAAAACTCATAACCCACACAGCTCGTCTTTAATTTGAACCAGGCCTATATTCACGTTCAATTTAATGCATTTTTACTAAAGAGATCTAAAGACAGATGTCAAACAATTTGGATCCAGATTTTTTTGTCGTGTTGTTCGGTGCCTTATCTTTACTCAAACTATTTGCCAATGCCAATCAAGTTGTGATTCTAAGGCAGACATAGGGTTAATTGATTTTACAGTTTGACCTATGTAATTCACTTGTAAATGACAGCTCGTCTGCTTGCAATTAAAAGGCAACGTTCTCCATTGTCAACACGTATATACAGGTAAATCGAGTTTGAAAAGTTTTGGATACTTGAGAGACATTGATTTTCACGGCTTCTCATTTGGATCCAGTGGTGACTTTCTGCCGCTTCACTTCATTACAGACTAAAGACGGAAATTGCATCCGATCATATTGTAAACAAGGGCGCCATACACTTTATGAAGGGAGATAGATATCCGTTGCCCTGAATGTTTAAATAGTTACTTCCCTTAGTTTTGAATGCACCACTTACATAATTAATATCATAACCGTGAAAAATAGATTTTCAATATAATTATGTTTGCGCGAAAATTAAACATGCGAAAAATTCATTTAGGGTAGAATCGCTAAATTTGCGTCTTGCGTAAAAAAACACAATACGGTATTTTCTTCCATTATCTGTAATTCTGTTTCAATGTTCTTGTAAATGTCAGGCAGCATACACTTTAATACATTTTGATCGTGAAATTCTGACACAAATTTCCTACATAGCATAGATCCAGATAAAATTGCTTGGTAAATTGACATCTAAGCATTGGTGCAGATCAGATGCCGAGTAATTTGTCATCTGAACTGGTTCCAAGTATAGATCAGACAGTTACTTGGGTTTGACGGTATGTGACTTTTTGGGGTGTATACTCAAACAAGCCTTTATACTTATCTGTTTGTATTATGTTGAAGTGTATTGTTAGATAAAATCAAACAGCAACCAATGTTGACTCCGGCATATTATTTGCTAGAAGATTTGCAACCATTTTAGTAAATGCGCAAGGCAGAAACTTTTTAAGCCTGGTCTCTTTGGATTGATAAGAAAAATATATCACGAGAATGGTGGTTATCTGGTTAAAAAACGAGTCCGCAGGACGAGTTTTTAACCAGATAAAAACCATTCGAGTGAATAGATATGAAAATATATCAAAGGAATTGATTATTCTATTTATTATATATATTTTAATGACGTTTTTACAGAAAAAACAATACAAAAATGATTATTTATGTCACAAAACTAATTATGACGTGACGTCACAAAAAGTGATATCATCACTACATGTATATAATAAATGATACTAATAATAAATCAATTTTCAGGGCTCCAGATAAGGGGAGTTCTTCAAAAACTAAAATCTTCATTTCTGCTTTGAACCCTATGGTGTCACTATAATAACACCATAGGATTTGGTGCTGTATGAGTGAGAAAATGTTGGATTTGTTCAGATTACTCCCCCTTATCTGGAGCCCTGGTTTTTTCACTTTAACTCATATGTTATAGTAGTCTTTGTAGTAGTCTAATGTGCAATCACTGCTCTAAAATGATTATTACAGTGGAAAATATGTTGTTCTTTCCTGTTTATACGCAAATGAAATGCAAACCCAAAACACTTAAATGTAGAAAAGGGCAACTTTTTGACAATTCTGACTTTTCATTTTTATCTGAGTGGCAAACAGTTTGGAGCCTGGTAATATGCTAGGTGTAACCCGGCATCTGATCAGGCTCCAAACTGTTCGCACTGGAAATAATAGTTTTAGCCTTAACACGTTTATTGGGAAAGAATAGCATTTTCTCCACTGTATGTTAACTTTGAATAAGTTTTCTTAGTAATTACTAATTTATCCCTAATTTCATTTCATTACCAAATTTTGTATTTACCTTTTCTGTTTACTAGTGATACATTTGCTGTTTGTGCCCCTTAATAATAGGGAGCTCTTTTGGCCCATCCAGGTGGAGTAAGCAGTATTAAATAACACAGCCCTTTTTCTGAAACCCTATTCGGTATCCGACCTTGGATGGGAGAAAAGAATTTGTTCAAAAATATTGTAACAGATTTCCCTTTCACATTTGTCATGATAATAATCTGAGAAACAAAAGTTATTGTTGTTGTTATTGCTTAGTAAATTGACATCTTAGCATTGGTGCAGATCAGATGCGAAGTAATTTTCAGAGTTATTGCCCTTGATACATTATTTCAAATTTGTTAATTGAAATATCTAAATAACATTCAAAGGTATGAACTTGAATCTTTACATACTTGTTTAATATCAAAAGGGCAACTCAGTAGAAGGCAGGTAACCCAGGGATTTGCCATGCCAGAGTTATTGCCCTTGCTTTATTTGCTTAAAATGAGTAAATTGAAATATCTAAATAACTGTCAACGGTATTAACTTGAAACTTAGAATACTTGTTTAATATCAAACGGGTAACTCATTAAAACAGAGGAGGTGATCCGGGGAAGGGTCATTCCACAGTTATTGCCCTTGTTTTAATTTACATAAAACTTGTAATTTGAAATTTCTCAATAACTTTCATAGGTATGAAATTGAAACTTTGAATACTTGTTAAATATCAAAAGGACAACTTATTACAACAAGGTAGGTAACCATGGAATTTGTCATTCGATAGTTATTGCCCTTGTTTTGACATAGAATTTGTAAATTAAAGTTTTCAATAACAGAAGAAAATTATTTATTTCAAACATCAAATACTTGTTAAGTAACAAAAGGGCAACTCATTACAAGAAGGCAGGTTATGCAGGCAATCTGTTACAGGGTGGTACATATTTGATACCAGTTCTAAAAGAGTGTTATGTGTTTGTTTGTTATTTGTTTGTTGTTACGCTGTTTCTTTAAGATATGTAAATCTGTGACAGGGTGACAATTTTAGGACCAGTTCTAGAAGAGTGTTATTGGTTTGTTTGCTACGCAGTATGTTTATGATATGGATATCTGTTACAGGGTGGTACATATTTAGGACCAGTTCTAGAAGAGTGTTATTTGTTACGCAGTATGTTTATGATATGGATATCTGTTACAGGATTGAACATATTTAGGACCAGTTCTAGAAGAGTGTTATTTGTTTGTTCTTACGCAGTATGTTTATGATATGGATATCTGTTACAGGGTGGTACATATTTCGGACCAGTTCTAGAAGAGTGTTATTTGTTTGTTGTTACGCTGTATGTTTATGATACGTATATCTGTTACAGGGTGGTACATATTTAGGACCAGTTCTAGAAAAGTGCTATTTGTTTGTTGTAACGCAGTAAGTTTATGATATTGATATCTGTATCTGTTACAGGGGGGTACATATTTAGGACCAGCTCAAGAAGAGTGTTGTTTGTTTGTTGTTACGCTGTATGTTTATGATACCTATATCTGTTACAGGTGGGTACATATTTAGGACCAGTTCTAGAAAAGTGCTATTTGTTTGTTGTAACGCAGTATGTTTATGATATTGATATCTGTTACAGGGGGGTACATATTTAGGACCAGTTCAAGAAGAGTGTTATTCGTTTGTTGTAGCGCAGTATGTTTATGATATTGATACTATATCTGTTACAGGGGGGGTACATATTTAGGACCAGTTCAAGAAGAGTGCTATTTGTTTGTTATAATGCAGTATGTTTATGATATTGATACTATATCTGTAACAGGGGGGGGACATATTTAGGACCAGTTCAAGAAGAGTGTTATTTGTTTGTTGTTATGCAGTATGTTTATGATATTGATATCCGTTACAGGGGGGTACATATTTAGCACCAGTTCAAGAAGAGTGCTATTTGTTTGTTGTAACGCAGTATGTTTATGATATTGATATCTGTTACAGGAAGGTTCATATTTAGCACCAGTTCAAGAAGAGTGCTACATGTATTTGTTTGTTGTAACGCAGTATGTTTATGATATTGATAACTGTTACAGGGAGGTTCATATTTAGCACCAGTTCAAGAAAAGTGTTATTTGTTTGTTGTTATGCAGTATATTTATGATATTGATATCTGTTACAGGGAGGTTCATATTTAGCACCAGTTCAAGAAGAGTGTTATTTGTTTGTTGTTATGCAGTATGTTTATGATATTAATATCTGTTACAGGGAGGTTACTAGTATAAACTGGATAAAATAGCAACGTATATCGGACCAAACACAACGACCATAAATTCACCAGTTCATGAAGAGTGCTATTTGTATTTGTTGTAACGCAGTATGTTTATGATATTGATACTTATTATCTGTTACAGTGGGGGTACATATTTAGGACCAGTTCAAGAAGAGTGTTATTTGTTTGTTGTTATGCAGTATGTTTATGATACTTATATCTGTTACAGGGTGGTACATATTTAGGACCAGTTCTAGAAGAGTGTTGTTTGTTTGTTCTTACGCAGTATATTTATGATATTGATATCTGTTACAGGGAGGTTCATATTTAGCACCAGTTCAAGAAGAGTGTTATTTGTTTCACCAACTTTCATTTCCAGGCAGGGGCGACCCTCAATTGGCCGAGCAAGTCCCTGACACCTTTTACACTTGAAGTCAGGGTCTGGTGCGAGTCTGCCATGTACTCCGGAGCATTTTTTGTGTACCCATAGTGTACAGTGGTTGCACTGTATGGCGTTGCTCCTCACCCCCTTTCTACACACTGCACATGGGTGTTGGCCGGAGTCCTTCAGTGCGTGCAGTTCAAGGCCACTGACCATGACTTTCGTCTTTGCGGTGTTGACCCTCAGTCCTTTAGCTTCCATTCCATCTTTCCATGCTTTCAGTTTCTCCGTAAGCTCATCCATGGTCTCAGCAATGACAGCAAGGTCGTCGGCATATAAAAGTTCCCAGGGGCAACCAGTGTGGAATTCTCTAGAAAGGGCCTCGAGAACAATGATGAACAACAGCGGGCTGAGGACAGATCCTTGATGGACACCAACGTTAACGCTGAAATAATCGCTGTAGCTGTCATCCACCCGCACCCTGCTTCTGGCTTAGTGTACATACTCAGTACCAGTCGGATAAGCCACTCCTCTACACCAGTCCTAGCTTCCTCATTGACCACCAAATGACCTGTCTGGGGACCCTGTCGAATGCCTTTCCTAGGTCGACGAATGCCAAGTAGAGCCTTCTATCTGCCCCAATGTACTTATCTTGGACTTGACGAAGTATGAAGATGGCATCTGTCGTTCCTCGCCCGGGTACAAAGCCACATACCCAATCTACCTTTGAAATGCTAAATTGTCATATTTAAGGGTGTTTACTCTCCAGGGATCACAATTTTTATCCAATCTATCTCAAACTTGCTTAGATTGTATATGATCATAAGAGTTCGATTGAGTTTGATTATGATTGAAATCGGACCAATAAGTTGAGAGTTATCTACCTTTGAATTGCTGAAAATGTCATATTTAAGGGTGTTTACACTCTAGAGGCTACAATATTATCCGGTCTTTTTTCAAACTCGCTCAGATTGTATATGACCATAAGAGTTCAAATAAGTGTGATTATGGTTGAAATAGGACCTATAGGTCAAAAGGTGTCTCCCCTTGAATTGCTGAAAATGTCATATCGAACAGCGTTTACACTTTTGCAACTACAGTTTTGAATGGATTTTGATTTTACTGATGAAACTGATGAAACAGTAAGATAAAGCTATCAAGCTTCAGTACAAAAGGTGAGCGATATCAGGGCTTCAGGCCCTCTTGTTATTTAACCTACATGTATTACCCAATAGCCTGATTCTAGTTTTGAAGACAGGTGACCATTTAAAGCAGGTTAAAAGTAAAGCAGAATGTGCCTTACTTTCAGCCTGCTTTAAGCTATCTTCTGTTAGAAAACAGAAAATATTTCTTATATACATATTCATGACTGTATAAATTGGAACTGTTTTCCTCAGGAATAAGTTAAAGGTGTAAAAAGATGTATTAATTGGGTAATGTATATGACTGCAGAACTATTTTTTTTAGTGGAGGAATAAATGGAGGTGTTGAAATGAGCATTTATGGAGTTATGGATTAAAAGAGATTTTATTCTATAGCCAATGGTAAACTTGGTTTTGTTTTTGTAACTGCAGATGGCAGATTATGCCTCTATGAAAGACCAAAACATCACATACAGAACCTCAAAACGTAAGTTTTCTTGTGGCAGACCATTATGGTTTATTCAGTGCTCCCTCCATACAAATTCTTTCCTGACAACGCTTGTTGCTGTTTCCCAAATAAGTTATGTAATGGACATTTTGACAGAATCACCATAATGATGAGTGACAAACAGCTTGAATCCAGATCAGACTCTGCATAACATGGCATTTGATCTGGATTCAAGCTGTTTGCAAATGTAGGCCAACTTCCCTACCTATAACAACTCCCTCTGAACAACAAACACAATCTTTGTCTCCCATTGGGTGTTGTTGTAGAGAAAGGGGAACTATCTAAAGAAATGATTAATTATGTCTCTTTTTGAAAGAAGTGGGGTACAGTGGTAAATATGCTATTCCTATCCATTTACGCATAAGAAACGCATAGTGAATGGTTAACGAACGCTTAACAAACGGTTAAGGACTAACGATCTTAACGCATTTAAACGCTTTAATAAACAATTATACCAGAGATGTTACGATTGGTGCGTTAGTTATCTGTTTCACGCAGAGATTTTGGATCTTATTGAATTGTGAAGATAATTAAATCATGCATTTATGTTGATCATATTCCATAGTAACGTTACCCTGCTATCAAAAATAGTGCAGTGCCTACCGTGTACATGCAGATGTAGATTAAAGTATCACACAATTACAATGTAGTTTTAGAGCTAGCCGCATTAATTTGTCATCAATCAATTACAACAGGCACTGACCACCCGCCTGTAACCAATCAATTAGAACAAGTATTGACCACCCGCCTATATATGCCACTCAGCTATCGAGGGATTAACAGTTTATTGCCAATTAAAGATAGCAATGTTATCGGATATACACATGTACCACCTAATGTTCTGTAATACACATGTCCTTAAGTGGATGTGTAAATCGCTGAAGTTGTTAAGGGGTCCGTCGGCTAGGTGATGACCCTTTTATCCGGGCTCTTTTAAATGCGTAAAGAAACTGCTAGGAAACGCGTTTAACGAAACGGATAATAAACGCGTAAGAAACGCTTAAGAAATGCGCAAGTGGGTAGGAATAGCGTATTTACCACTGTATATTGCTTTCTATCAAAACCTCACATTCCTTCCACCTACAATTCTCATTCTTGGTAGGGAGATTAGTCATAATGAGTAGATGACCCCAATTTTTTGTTTAGGTCAATAGGTCAAAGTCATGTCAAGGTGAAGAAGGCATGAGAGGCACATATGTTTTACAAACATATCTTGTTCAGTTTTAGTGTGCTCAGTAAACACTATATCTGAGATCTATAAACCTTAATGAATATGATTTTGCATGAAAGGATAGAATTTGCCAGATAACTACAGTAAGATATGTCCATTAAGACTACTGGAACTTAGGCTAAATAATAGCATTTAAGCCAGATGACAGCTTAAAGTAAGATGAAAATAAAGCTTTCTGCTTTACTTTAATCTTGCTTTAGCAGCCATATCCATTAATGCTTTACCCAATAACTGCTTTATTGTTATTAAGACAGGTGACCGCTTTAAAGCAGGTTTGAAAGTTTAGCGGAATGCTCCTAAAGGAGCATTCTTTTTTACTTTCAGCCTTCTTTAAGCTACTATCTATATGGACCTAGAAAATATTTCTTGTGCTAAATATTCATGGATGTATAAATTGGAATTGTTTTTCTTCATTGGAGGAATAGGTTTGAAGTGTAAAAAGGTGTATTTATGGGGTAATTGGTAACATTGAAATATTAACCTCATGAAGTGGTGGTAATGGGGAAGTTTTACTGTGGTGCTAAACTGATTTTTGTATTTTACTTCTTTAACCCATTACCCCATAGCCAGTTTCTAGTTTCTAGTTATGAGGACCTGTGACCACTTAAAGCAGGTTGAAAGTAAAGCAGAATGCTTCTTGAGGCACATTCTGCTTTACTTTAAGCTATTGTCTGTTAGAATATAAAGAGTATTTCTTATGAGTCTTGTTTGCGACTGTATAAATTGGAACTATTTATTTTCTTCAATGAAGGAATAAATTAGAGGAGTAGAAAGGCATATTTATGGGGTAATGGGTTAAACAGATTTGATATTCTGTAGGTTTGTAAGCTTATAATGGTTTTCTTCAGGGCTCCAGATAAGAGGTAGCTATTTCAACAAATCAAACATTAAATCACTCATTTCAGCACCAAATCCTATGGTGTTACTACTCATTAGAATCGTCTCGAAGAGACGATTCTAATGAGTAGTGACACCATAGGGTTTAATTCAGAAATAAAGTTTTAAAGTTTTGAAAAACTACCCTTATCTGTTGCTCTGTTTTCTTATGTGTTATCTAGGAAATCAAGTAATTAATAGTTTGTAATTATTTTACAGGAGAATGGCAGAAATCATGCAGTTGAATGAGAGAGAACGATTAAGTAAGACAAAAAACACATTCTTTTAACTCTTTCAACATTAATTAACTGTTTCATACTGCTAAAATTTTAGCTCGGAGAATTGGGGCCTTATGGAATCACCCCGGCGTTGGTTTTTCATGGTGCCCTGTGGGTTGAACATTGATGTTGTGTAGTTAGGTTTTTCGGCTGATTTCTCATGGTTAAAGTTTTGGGGTAAGTGTTGTAATGCACTAATACAATATGAAATATTTGTATAAGGAAGCTGATATTTGGAATGGAGGTGCCCTGTGGGTTGAACATTGATATTGTGCAGTTAAATTTAAAAAAAATGTTTAAAATTAGTCAAAATTTTACCTGTTGTGGACTGAAATTTCAAAGTTAGTTATGGAGTAAGTGTTGGAATGCACTTATACTACATGACATATTTGCCTTAGTAAAGCTGATAATTGGGAAGGAGGTTCCCTGAAACTTCAAATGGACAATTCAAGTGTCCAAACTAATCACATCTATTTTTGACTACATAGTGTTGTATTATTAGGTTATTGCAAACTGACAAACAGTGCAGACCCTGATCAGAGAGCTTTTAGGAGTGTTCTGATCTGAGTCTACACTATTTTCATAGGACAAGTGTACACTTCACAGATACACTGTTTGCAAAGGACACATAAATGCATCCTTAGGGTTCTAGTGGTTCTAAAGAAACACTCTGCTGATTCAGGGCTGCCATAAGTTGATCATGATCAAAGATTTCTAAATTTTCTATTTTTCAAGTGAGATAACTTAAAGTAGGTTGAACGTAAAGCATAATGGGCCTTAAGACCCATTCTGCTTTACTTTCAACCTGCATGCTTTAAGCTACAATCTTCTTAAGATAAAAATCAGAAGATTTCGGAAAAATCCTAAGAAATGGCAGCCCTGCTGATTTATGTTAAAATATTCTATTAAGGCATTATGCAAGGGCTCCAGATAAGGGAGGTATTTCAAAAATTAAAATCTTTGATTCTCAATTAAACCCTATGGTGTCACTACTTATTAGAATCGTCTCTTTGAGACGATTCAAATGAGTAATAGCACCATAGGATTTGGTGGTAAAATGAGTTAGAAAGTGTTCAATTTGTTCAATTTACCCCCTCTTATCTGGAGCCCTGGCATTATGATAATGGATGTTATATTGATACAGGACAAGAGGAAATGATGCTGAGCTTAGTCCTACTGCTATACCAGAATACCTAGACAAGAACAGTGACCGCTTTGATAGGGCATTGTATGAGCATGAGAATGTACGGGGTACCAGGCGGTAACTATGATCAGGTACACACATCGAATTCCTTTAGGTTTGGGGCTGGAAGGCTATGATTATATTCCCCTCCTAAGTTTTTATTTCCCCTATGTTTTATAATGAATTGTCCTGAAGAAATCAAATTTCTCACATAACTACCACTGTTTTCTATAGCGAACAACGATGACGAATATTCTTATCTCTAACATGTGTAAGATCACTTGGAGGACGTCACTATAACGTCACTATTTACATGTATAACGCCGTTTTGATGTCAACGGGGTTCCAAAAATGCATATTGCTTAAAAAATAGCTTAAATTGTTGGTAATGTAAGAAAAAGAATCTGTCACTCGTTGATGTTTAAGACAAGTTGATCTCAAACTCGTCTCCTTTCCTTCATAGTTAAATAAGCCATTTGAAAAGTTAAAGGCTCTTTGACAAATGACTTCTTACAGCAGGCTAAGAATAAAGCAGGAAACTTTTAACCTTTTCTCCGTGACATGTTTCTAGTATGGAAGATAGATGACCACTTAGAGTAAGTTAAAAGTGAAGCAGAATGTGCCACTTCATGGCATGTTTCTAGTGTTCAAGACAGACGACCTCCTAAAGCAGGTTGGAGGTAAAGCAGGATGCGCCTTAACCCTTTGAACCCTAGTCCCGCATATAGGCGTGCTTTTCAAACAGTGTACATGTGAATAGTACACATGTCCTAGGCAAACAGTGAAGACCCAGATCAGAGGGCTCCGAGAGGGCTCACTGTTTGTCATAACTCCAAAAATTGACAAAAACAACCCTTAAAAGTCAGAAATGGACTAGACTAAAATCGAAACTGGATTTGTCCATTGAAAGTTTCAGGGAGGAAAGAGTTAACTCATTCAGTCCTAGTGACGCATATAAACCTCCTTTACCAAATATGTACTTGTCCTATGCAAACAGTGATGTCCCTGATCAGAGTGCTACTGATCAGGGACTTCACTGTTTGTCATTTTGCAATTTATTACAAAGAACAACCCTAAATAGTCTAAAATATATCAGTCTTTATTGCATACTGGAATTGTCCATTTGAAATTTCAGGGGATAACGAGTAAAGGCACATTATGCTTAACTTTCAGCCTACTTTAACCCTTTGAACCCTAGTCCCACATATAGGCGTCCTTTCCAAACAGTGTGCATGTGAGTAGTACACTTGTCCTGTGGAAACAGTGAAGACCCAGATCAGAGGGCTCCGAAAGGAGCCCTCTGATCAGGGTCTTCACTGTTTGTCATAATGCCAATTATTGACAAAAACAGAAATAAAAGTCAGAAATAAACTAGACTAAAATGGAAACTGGGATTGTCCATTTTAAGTTTCAGGGAGGAATGAGTTAAGCCACCACCTGCCAGCAAATTGGAACCACTTTCTTCAGCAGTGGGATAAATTAAATGAATGAAAATGGGTTAAGCAGTGGCGTGTTTTAAACCCCATAGTACCTGCCAAAAGCATGGCACCTTTGTACCTCTCTAAAATGGTCAAACTGAAACACAGTTCACTAATAGTAGTAAGCTACTAGCTGCCGCCTAAATGTTAACCATTATACTCTTACCATATGTTGAAAACATTGTAGACTCAGATCAGACAGCTGATCTGGGTCTGCACTGTTTTCTAACAGGTTTTGTCTAACATTCATCTGCACTCTTTCAAAAAAAGATCCCCCCAAAACTCTTGTTTTATTAGCCAATGTAATAGTCCAGATGATGGACCTTCAAAGTGAGTTGAGCTTTATAATATATGAATATTCAGCATGAGAATGTTAGATATATGTTTTGTTTTATTTTAGGCTGACGGAAGTGAGACAATGGTGCGTCAGTTTGAGGCACAGACACTGCAGATAAAAGAGATGAACCAGGAGTTGACAGACTTGAGGCAGACTCTCGGCTACACTCAGAAAGGTAATTGGTTGTTACTCTTTGTCTGTGTGGTACAGATAGTATGGTAAAACCTGTGACAGACTTTATGAGAAACACTAAAAATAAGGCTTATTGATTATATGAAAGACTGGTGACAGATGAAAGCAACAAGCTTTCTGTTTTCCTTTAACCTTGCCACCAGCCTTAAACACCTAATAATCAACACACTTTAGTGAGTTCATGAGTTCTAGATAATGTACAAAGAGTAATTATTGTCTAAAGTTCTCAATGGGGCAAGTTTTTCAAAAGGTATGTCCTTACTAAACCCTATGCTGTCAGGGCCTCCCCTGGGATATTTTTTTTTTTGTTCGCCATCACTTTCGCCTAAGGCACATTCTACTTTATTTTCAAACAGGGGTGCGTTCATTAGCGCGGGCGCCACGTGGGGTTTTGAGAAACTCTTGAGTTAGCACTATTGAACGATAAGTTTTCACAAAGCGTTTTGAAAGTTCTCCTAACGAGAAATATAGGTGACTCGCTTGTGTTAGCGAAGCTAACAAAAATGGTGACTAGGGCCTGATTCGCTCGATTCGGGATTTCAAACGGCTGAGGGTTCTGTTTAAGACAGTAGTACCTACCGTCTTTATCGCGAAAATGTGGAAAATATTCCAAATCTATATTTATAGTGATAAATGATCACCGCATGATCCAAAACAAGCGTAATTACATAATTCGTTCCACAAAGATATATCACTGCAGTGACCATAGCGCAAGGGTATCGCGTCCGACTACCATATCGTGGGTAGCCGGTTTGAACCTCACAGGACACTATCATCATTATTATTTCCATAGATTCGTTTCTTTTATACAGTGGAGAAAACATTATTATTTCCCCCAATAAACGCTTTTTACGTTAAAACTTTATATCCGTTGCAAAAGTTTGGAGCCAGATCAGACGCCGGGTTACCCGGCGTCTGATCTGGCTCTTAAATGTTTGCCACTCAGCTTAAAATTGATTATCAGGATTGTCAATAAGTTGCCATTTTAATGCAATGTGTACACGCAAATTTATGCGTTCGGTTGCGTTTAAACGGGAAAGAATAACTTTTTCTCCACTGTACCAATAACTGCTTAACACTTCACTGCCAAGCTTTACGTGCGATTTTACTCCTTCGCCGTTTCATTGCCGTCGGCTTCAATTTTGATGTCTGCAATATCGTTTCAAAGTTAATTTTTAGGCAGTATGACTGACAAAAGTTCAATATGAGTGCCGCATACTTTTTGCAAGTTTTAGCTTAAAAACCCATTCTGATTTAACTTAATTATTAATAAAACAATTTTGCAAAGTTTGGATCTATAACAGACATCAAATAAATTAAGGTCTGGTTTGGATACAAACTGTTTGACACAACACGATGCTACGTGTCTTCGCTGGTTATTAATGGGAGGAAAAATAGCAAATCGGACAGGCTAATATTTAAATCAGTATGAAAAAAATCAAAATATTAAATTTGTTGGCACGATAATTAAAGAGGTCATGCACTTGCTGTCTCAACTATGTCTCCACTGTTTTTCAATTCAAATTATAATAGATTAAATGACTTTACATTTCCCCCCTGTAACTTCAAATGGACAATTCCAGTTTCCAATTTAGCCTAGCACACCATAATTATACTAGTTAGGGTTTGTTTTTTCAATATATTCAAATATGAGACAGTGGAGACCCTGACCAGAGGACTCCTTTTAGTCCTTTTGGAGCCCTGTGATTTGAGTCTTCTCTGTTTGCATAGGACAAGTGTACACTTTTTGCAGAGAACGCCTAAATGCCTGCCTATTGTTTATATAGAGAGATTTATTTTCTTGCTAATTGTTTTTAATTGTTCATATTGATCGTGTTATTGTTGTTAATTATATGATTTGTATGAAATGCTTCTTTGAGGGCCTCACGGTAAATTAGTCTCCTGACTAAGTGAGTTACCCTCGTAAAATATAGTCGTTCATTCATTCATTCATTCACACAGTTTGGATCCTGATCAGACGTCGCGTAACGCGGCGTCTGATCGGGATCCAAACTGTTGGCAAATGCGGCTTTAAGGGCCATTGGGAGTGAAACATGTTAAAGCATGCTGAAATGCAAGAAAAAGTCTCCAATTAGAAGGTTTCCTTCTTATTATCAGCCTGCTCTAAAATAATAACACTGAAATAAGCAAATAACTTAAAGATTCAAATAATAAAAGCTAGTCAATTACTGAAATAAGCAAATGCCTAGCAAATGTCAGCTTAACCCTTTACCCAATAAGGCACATTCTGCTTTACTTTCAGCCTGCTTTAAACTACCAGCTGCTAGACTATATAAAATATTTGTTATTGTAATTGTTCAGGAGGGTATAAACTGGAACTATTTTCTTCAGCGGAGTAATAAATAAAATACTCTAAAAGTCGATTCTATGTGGGAAAGGGTTAAAGCACTCTGACAGTAAATTCATAGAGAATGATTTTGAAATCAACTTGGTTCTTAATACATGTAGTACAAAAACCAGAAATACTACTAAACCTTCCATCTCTGCAGTTAAAAGGTAACTCTACAGTAGAACAATGTGTTTAGACAAATACTACAAAGTACAATACCCCCTCTCTACAACAACACCCATGGACTGGGAGACTAAGGCTGTGTGTGTTGTAGGGAAGGAATTGTTATGGGAGGGGAAAATAAGACTGGGATTACCTTTGCAAACAGCTTGAATCCACATCAGATGCTGAGTAATGCCACGTCTGGTCTTGATTCAAGTTGTGTGTCTCTTGTCATTATATATTTATTCTGTCAAAATGTCCATTAATATGTTAATTTGAGCGAAACCAACCGACGACAACTTTAAGCAGAGGATATTGCAGCAATGAAAGCTTAAGACATACTTGGCTTGTTTGAGAAACAGCGGTAAGCATTGATTTAAATAGGGAATCGTTGTTCAGCGGGCCGTTGTAGGGAGGGAGCACTGTAAAAATCCAAATATAGACTTCGGAGATGCAGAAAGCTCCTAAATCTCTCTGCATGTTTATGCTATTCACTCAGCTGCCAGATGCCATTATAAGTCAACCAGTGTATCTGGTAATTGACGCTTAATATAAGTGGACCTGGCTGTACCCTTTCAGCATTCGCTTTTAACCCTTTCACTGCTGTGATGTCGTTTGCTTTAAAATAATTGTCGTCTGCTTGAATTTCTCAAAAATGAAATTAAGCGTAAATTTTACCTTTAAAAATGGACATGAATTGCCAACAGTTTGGAAAATGATCAGATAGTAAGCTGAAAAATTAACAGAATAAGTTCTCCTTAATTTCAGCACAAAATGCTATGGTGAATATACACATATGAAAAGGCTTAAAAAGACAATACTGATGAAAAGTTACACCAAAATATTTAATGCAAACATATAGAAATTTGGTTTTGAAGTACAGTAAAACCTCTCTATTAAGACCTAGAAAGAAGGCTAATTGACTGCATAGAAGACAGGTGACAGCTTAAAGCAAAACGAACAAGGGGAGCTTTCTGTTTTACATGCATTTTGCTTTAAGCAGTCACCTACCTTAAGCACCTGATAATTAGCTCACTTTAGAGGTCATAATAGAGCGGTTTTACTGTACTGACTACTCCCTTTGATCTGAAGCCCTTATACTAATATAGTGCAGGGCTGCCATTTCTCCAGATTTTTCCTAAATCTTCGGATTTTTTTCTAGAACATAGTAGCTTAAAGCAGGCTGAAAGTAAAGCAGAATGTGCCATAAGGCGCATTCTGCTTTACTTTCAGCCTGCTTTAAGCAGCCACGTGTCAACAAAACTAGAAACAGGCAATGGGGAAAAGGTACGATTCGTAAAATCGCACTTGAAAAATGCAAATTTGGAAATCTTAGGATTTTTCATGTCAACTTATGGCAGCCCTGATAGTGAATGTGGCTGATTGATATCTTCAATTTATTCCATCAATGAAGACATGGTTTGGACATGTAAATCGCTCTAACGGTGCAATCAAGGCGGTCTGGGACATGCAGATTGAGGGAAGACGTGGGCCAGGACGGCCCAAAATAACATGGAAGACATTGGCACAGAGAGACAGAGGAGAGTGGAAGCTCTCAGAAGTCGACCCTTGTGATAGGGATGTGTGGAGATATAATATGAGATCTGCTATGCGTGCAGCCAGCCAGCTACCTGGAAGGGGGCCCACTGTTATGGATGACGCTCCTGCACCTGCACGTTAATCTAAACAATGATGATGATGATGATGATGATGAAGAAAATTGTTCCACTTTATACAGTCATGAATTTGTAGCATAAGAAATATTTTCTATATCCTAGCTTAAAACAGGCTGAAAGTAAAGCAGAATGCGCCTTCAGTCTCATTCTGCTCTACTTTTAACCTGCTTTAAGAGATTGACTGTCTTTAAAACTAGAAACAGGCTTTTGGGTAATGGGTTAATAAACAGACTTATCACATAACCTGTGGTCTGGGAGTTGCATAAAACCATTATGTAAATATCGTAATCCACTAGTGGAAAATCGTTCTTTGGGCTCCGGCCCAGTCTGTTCGCCCACAATTAAGCGCTGCATGTAGCGGGTCAACAAATGACGTCATTTGCTATGGCGTTAACGTAAACAAGGTAACGTTTTGATGGAAAATCTATATAGCGGAGGGTCTACAAACTATGACTTCGATCAATTTAATAGGTGCTTAAAATCTCCCATTCCTGCTCATTATTTATCATTTTTTATAAACTTGTTGACAAAAATGAATATCACGCTCGCCAAGGCTCGTGTATATCATTTTAGTCAACTCATTTATTAAAAATGATAAATAGTGAGCACTCATACAAGATCCTCTATTTATGAAACCCTATGTTATTTCAGGTTGGTCTCCTTCAATGTGTCCCAGAGATCTGGTAGAGATGCTATATAGAGTGATAATGACAGTGACGTTGATCTATCAATGGGTGGTCGTCACAGAGCACGAAGAGTGCTTCTAAGATCAAAGACTTCAACACAGGGCTCCAGATAAGAGGTTACCTATAGTTATTTCAACAAATCAAACATTTTCTCACTTATTCAGCATCAAATCCTATGGTGTTACTACTCATTAGAATCTTCTCTTTGAGACGATTCTAATGAGTAGTGACACCATAGGGTTTAATTCTGAAATAAAGATTTTAGTTTTTTGAAAAACTGCTCTGTTCAACAGGGATGATGTGTATAATGATATAGACCTCGATGATACAGTGGAGAATCTGTTATTCTTTCCCAATACGCTTAAACTATTATTTGCAGTACAAACAGTTTGGAAGCCAGATCAGACGTCTGGTCAGGCTTCAAGCTGTTTGCCACCAAGATAAACATGAAATATCAGAATTGTGCAAAAATTGTTCTTTTCTACGTTTTAGTGCTTTGCGTTTGCGTACGTTTGCGTTTAAACGGGAAAGAATAACATATTCTCCACTGTAATAGTGCTCCTAAAATATCAACAGATTTTACTACAGACAGGGAGGAATCCTCCAACCAGTCAGCTGATATCATAGCGGAGACGAAGTACAGGATGAAAAGTCTGGAGAAAGAGGCCAAGGTGGGTTGATATGTATAGTTGATGCATGTGTTTGAGAACCATTATAGTAGAATTGACAGGTAGTCTTTAAGATGGAAGCTAGCTACAGGATAAAAGTATGGCAAAAAGCTCCTAAAGCAGCTTTCTGCATTTAATTTTGTTCTGTGATAATCATTTACCTGTCTTTATTTCTTAACTCCTTAGCCTATTTCTAGTCTTATGATAGATGTTCATGGCTGTACAAATAGGGAATATTTTCTTCAGTGGATCAGGGCTCCAGATAAGAGGTAGTTATTTCAACAAATCCAATATTTTCTCACTCTTTTTAGCACCAAATCCTATGGTAATACTACTCATTAGAATCGTCTCGAAGAGACGATTCTAATGAGTAGTGACACCATAGGGTTAAATTCAGAAATAAAGATTTTAGTTTTTGAAAAACTACCCTTATCTGGTGCTCTGGTGGACGAATACATGAAATGGGCTAAACGGTGCTTCCATTGGAGAAAAGATAAACTCATTGATCTCTAGTGCCACATATTTACATCTTTCACATTAAACTTTTAATCATTACTAGATTATCGACTGTGTTTGTTAAGAAAATTGAACAATGCAGATTTAACTTTAGCATATTTCAACTACAGTCCAACTTCGATATCTCGAACTCGCTTAACTCGAACATACCCGTATTTCAAAGTTAAAACGTGGCTTAGCCACGTTTTAATTTTGAAATATGGGTATGTTCGACTTAACCGAGCATTAATTAATGCAATTCATGTACCGAACTATCAGATAGTTTGAGTTAAGCGAGCTCGAGATATCGAAGTTCGACTGTATCTTTGTTTGTTTGTGCATGCATTTAACCCTTTACCGTTTAGACTGTTTCTAGTGTTGAAGATATGTGACCACTTAAAGCAGATTGAAAGAGTAAAGCAGACTGCGTTTTAAGGCACATTCTGCTTCACTTGCAGTCCACTTTAACCCTTAGCCCGCCAAATAAATTGTCGTCTGCTATATTTCTCGTCTGCTTCAAGTTTCAAAGTGCTTCAAAGTTTCTCAAAATTGCTGAAAATGTTGTCCGAGTGTCAAACAGCTTGGATCCGGATGAGACGCCGAGTTACTCGGCGTCTCATCTGGATCCAAGCTGTTTGCATATGGAGTTATAGTTGTGAGTGGCAGGCTAAGGGTTAAGTTGCCATCTACTAGAACATAGAAAATATTTCTTATGATACATATTCCTGACTATATGAATTGGAACTATTTTGCACATATTTGGTAATGGGTAAATGCATTTGATGCATGTCTTCCATAGACAGTCACTAGCCTTATATCTCTCTCTTCAGAACCTAGAACGAGCTTATGTAGACTTCCACTACCAGGTTACTAACCCATCGTCTTTACCAGAACCAGGGCAGCACTCACTGAAGAGAAGTAAATCTGACCACTCAGAACATTCTGGTAAACTATAGTCACACATTTATCTGTCCTCATGCAAACCTATACATCCCTTTACCCAATAGTCTGTATCCAGTTTTGAAGAAATATGACTGTTTAAAGCAGGTTGAAAGCAAAGCAGAATGCGCCTTAAGGCACATTCTGCTTTACTTTCAGCCTGCTTTAAGCCACCACATGCAAGAATATAGAAAATAGTTTCGATGATGTATATATTTCATGACTGTATAAATTGGAACTATTTTTTAGAGTGGAGGAAACAATCAAATGCGTAAAAAGGCATATTTATGTGGTTATTGGGTTAACAAACAGTGTACTAATGAATAACACACTTGCGTACTCATTAACAAACAGTGTACTAGAGGATGGTACACTTGCAATATGCAGAGTGTGGACCTGATCAAAGGGGTCTTGTAGGATGCACTGTTCTCATTTTGAAATATATTGTAAGTAACAACCACAGGGCTGCCATAAGTTGATGATGAGAAACTCTAAGATTTCCATATTTTCTGTTTTTCAGGCGCGATTACTTAAATCAGGTTGAAAGTAAAGCAGAAAGGCACATTCTGCTTTACTTTCAGCTTGTTTTAAGCTACCACCTGCTTGGATGAAAATCTGAAGTATTTGGAAAATTCTGGAAAAATGGCAGCCCTGTCTAAATAGGATATGAATTGAACATAGGGGTCTCTGTGGCTTAGTGGTTACTGTAATACAGTCACTGTGACTTACATCACTAAGCTCCTCATCACTATGGGATCGAATCCCGGTCTGGGCATTCGGATTTTTCATGTGGGGAAGCCTTCAAGCTGGCTTGCAGAAGCTGAGGTCGGTCAGGTTCAACCAAGTTGCTGATTTGTGCCTGAAACAGTGTATAAAGGGCTTCTCAGGGGTCTTCCTCCACCTGTAATTAGCTGAACCATCAGAATATGACTGAAATACTGTTAATTGCAACTTAAATTCATAATGATAATAAGTTTGAATTAATAATTGAAGATTCCAGGGTAAATTAGTTACTTATTAACCCTTAGCCCGCTAAATAAATTGTCGTCTGCTATATTTCTCGTCTGCTTCAAGTTTCAAAGTGCTTCAAAGTTGCTCAAAATTGCTGAAAATGTTGTCCGAGTGTCAAACAGCTTGGATCCGGATGAGACGCCGAGTTACTCGGCGTCTTATCCGGATCCAAGCTGTTTTCATATGGAGCTATAGTCGTGAGTGGCAGGCTAAGGGTTAAATGTCCCTGTTGAACTATAACTTAAGAATTGCTGTTTCTGTAATAAAAATGGATATTGTCTTGATTTCTCCACCTTCAACTATTCCCATGCTTATAAAGCATTGAGTTGAGTCTGAGATTGTTCTAAACTCATTGATTGGTCAGATTTGAGCATTCTTCTCAGATCAGACCAATCAAAAGCTTAAAAAAGCATGAACCCAGGCTTATTATGTAAACTCTTGGAGGAAACATATTACACATGCATGTACAAATACTCTTTGTTTATCATATTTGAGCCACATGCAAGGCAGAGAATAGCTGTCATTATATGTGACTGTTTAACCCTTTCCCTCATAGAAGCGCCTTTTAGCTCATCAAATTTGTCCCTCCACTGAAGAAAATAGTTCCAATTTATACTGTCATAAACATGTATCAAAAGAAATATTTTCTATATTCTAGCAGTAGGTAGCTTAAAGCAGGCTGAAAGTAAAGCAGAATGCGCCTTAAGGCGCATTCTGCTTTACTTTCAACCTGCTTTAAGTGGTCACCTATTTTCAATACTAGAAACAGGCTATGAGGTAATGAGTTAAACAGGACTCCAAATAAGAGGGAGTAAACTCAAATTTTCCAACATATTTTACTTCCTATCTGCACTATACCCTATGGCGTGACTTCTCATAAGAATTGCCTCTTCGATATGATTCTAATGAATAGGTCACACCATAGATTTTGGTGCAGAAACAAAGATTTTAGCTTTTGGAATACCCCCTTATCATGAGCCGTTTTGTAAGCCCATTTATCTAAACTTATGCTTATACAGTCATGAACATGCACCAAAAGAAATATTTTCTATATCTTAGCAGATGATAGCTTAAAGCAGGCTGAAAGTAAAGCAGAATGCGCCTTAATGCGCATTCTGCTTTATTTTCAACCTACTGTAAGTGATCAACTATTTTCAGTACTAGAAACAAGCTAGGGAGTAGAGGGTTAAAATCATGCAACTGGTTATGAATATGGATTTTAGGACGTTTCGCTACCTGGATTTTCGCCACCCTATCGTGTTCGCCACCTTGTGGCTTTCGCACCTGGTCTTTTCGCTACCCAGTTGTTTTCGCTACCCTGATTTATTTTTCACGCCCCTTATTTACTAATTTGTAGGCGCCTATTGTCCATATAATGGACTTTAATTTACTGGTCTGGATCCAAACCAATTGAATAGACTTATTTACTGATCTGGGTCCAAACCATGGAGAAATTCTGTAATTTCTCCATGGTCCAAACTTATGTACAGAAAGTAGAAGAGGTGGGTTTTTACTAATCTGGATCCACACTAAAGGGCAGATGTAAAAATCTAGATTTGACGAATTATTTACACAGACGACATGCGTCCACACACTACATCTTTTATTAACCCAAGCCAAATGAATAGACTTTTATTTACTGATTTGGATCCAAACTAATATACGGAAATTTGAAGAAGTTTTATTTACTTAGCTAGTTACACACTAACTGATAGGAATAAAATCAAATTTTGACGAATAATTAGCACATGTATCAGCATAAGAGGTATTTGATTTATTGATCTGAATCCAAACCAAACGCCTTTACATAAGGGAAATTTAATAATCTTAGGTCCAAACTTACGGACAGAAAGAAATCATTTTTATTTATGAAACATTAATTGTGCTGATGATTCGTCCTTATCCACATCATATTTTTTCGTATATATTAATCTCGATCCAAAGCAATGGATCGCCATATAAGTGATTTTCAATATATAATCTGGATCCACCCTAATGGACAGATGTTATTTCAAATTTGAAAAAATATTTGCATGTGAATTCAAAAGTGAATGGTAAAGATGTCCTTAGGTTTGCCATTTATATACTTTTTTCCATTTTTTCAATTAAAACATACGATAAACATATACTGTTGTAGCTACATATCTGCAAAAACAACTTCTGCAATCATTGATGTGCACGATTGTCGGCACGATAATCACTTAATTAAAGTGTCACCTTATGAGAATTTAATTACGGATGAGAATTTAATTACGGTTACGAGTACTTAATTTAGATCTACATCTCAACAAACAATACAAATTCAAATTCTTTATTTCAGCTTTTTAAGTAAAGTACTTTGCTTCTAGCCATATAAGGTACAAATTATTAATACATAATTTTTCTTTCGTTAGTTTTCACACTTTTTAAAACATGTGTGCTCGAAGTAGCGCCTTTTACAATTGACAACTGTTAATTTCATTTTTAACTACAAATTTCAGATCATTAAACTTCTTTAAATTAATAATTTACTTCATATATAGTATAAAAGTATAGGAGAATATCTTTCATATAGACCTAAGGGTAAATGAACCGATCAATATATATTGGGGGTAGCAAAAATGTACGGGTGGCGAAACGTCCAGGGTAAAAACCTGCTAGGTAGCGAACTGACAGGCGCGAACACAACAGGGTAGCGAAACGTCCAGTAACCTGAATATGTACCAAAATAAATATTTTCTTTATCCTAGCAGATGTTTGCTTAAACTTTTAAAGCAGGCTGAAAGTAAATCAGAATGAGCCTTAAGGCGCATTCTGCTTTACTTTCAGACTGCTTGAACTGACCACCTGTCAAATTAGAAATTGGCTATTGGGTAATGTATTAAGTTTTCTGGGCTCTTTGTTGAATTGGTTATAAAATTGTTACTGATGTTTCTAATTAAATGTTTTAAATGTTACAGGTAGTAGAGGAAAGCATGTAGCTCTCCCAACAGCCAGCCCTATTGCCAGTCGACCCATGTCCTCAACCCCCTATCAACAGCCCCTAGCAGGTTCTTTGGGAGATGGGGATCTCAGCACAGGTAAATTACATTGCAGCATAGACAGGCAGTTTTAGGGGCCTCCGTGGCCTAGTGGTAAAGTCTATGTGACTTACTTAACTAATCTCTTCACTGCTGTGAGTTCAAATCCCAGTCTGGTCGTTCGGATTTTTCATGATTGGAAGCCATCCATCTGGCTTGCGGAAGGTTGGGGGTTCTACCCAGTTGCAAATTTTTGCCTGAAACAATGCATAAAGGGTTTTTGGGGTCTTCCTTCACCTGGAATTAGCTGGACGTCGGGATATGACTGAAATACTGTTGAAAGCGATGTAAAATCATAACAAATAAAAGAGTCAGTTTATTATTAATTGAAGGTGAACTGCAAGATAATACACCCGATATTACCTGACCTTGATTTCACCATGACCTAAGTTTGGCTCAAATTAAAAATCTGTTCTCAAGCATACAACATTTCTCCACCCAATCCTTATGATGTGACTACATATTAGTATTGTGTCTTTGAGACAATTCTAATGTGTAGTCCACCATGTGGTTAGAATGGAATAAAATGATGTAACTATTTGCAATACAAGATACAAGATACAAGATACAAGAAAATTTATTTAACGTCGGATACAATATAACAATAAACATTAGCTGTAACATAAACAAGAGTAAAAATGCTGTAAAAAAGAGGAAGGACTGTAAAAGAAAGGGTTTACATGTAAGGTTGCAATCTAAGAATACAAATTATTTAGGTTGTTTGTGTTTTGTTCTCCAGAACTAGGGGCTTTTGATCAACAGACTCTGCACTGTTTGTTAAGTATTTTACAGGTCTAATATAGGTTAGTTCAAGAGAACAAAACACGCACACAAAAAACAGAGATTATATGTACATCACTGTAGAGGCTGTTACATAAGCACAGCACTAAAACAAAAGTGGAGAAATACAGATAGACCTGAGCCAAGCGACCACCAAAAGAGACAGATTGATTTTTAGCAATAGGCGTGCTTAGTGCAGTGCAAATATATAGTGCAGAAGACGCCTTAGCCATCTGTGCCAATTTTGCCCTACATCAGGCTGCTTCAACAGTTTGATACGACTGGAAATATCGCCTTCCTTTTCGCTTCGCACTGGTCTGGCTGCACAACTGACAAATTGCACTTATACCCTTCTATAATCATTTCAAGATACAATTTAGAAAAAAGTGTATAACATGAAGGAGGATCAATGTTCTTCATTAACGAATAATAAGATTTACATTGACATGTGTTAATAGATTATCACAGAAAGGTATAGGTTTGCATAAAATACGAGACAAAAACAGGTAAAGGGAGCCAACTCTATTTCTTTTTGAAAGAGTCACGCATGAGTCGCCCCCTTCCCTTAAGCACACACATACATCTAAGAGCTGTGTGAAAGATGCTGGTCTAGACCAAAGTCTAAAAACTGCAGTAAAAATGGGATTTAAAATGCTGACAGGCAAAAGGAACACAAAAGTGTGACAGATAAGATTTAATTAAAATCATATATCCTTAGCAAGCCCGGCCGATTTTGTACACATAACACAGACACTACTGGACTAGTTTGGAGCTCATTTTCTGAATAAACACTACACTCCGACATCTCAAAACTACTCTGACGTGTCAAAACGAAACTGAAAGTGACATTCTATTTTTAGAGGCGCTATATTTAAGTCGCGTTCATGCAATGCGCGAATTAGTTAAAAAAAAAAAAGTGGATCCTGAGCTCAGTTTGAGCTCAGTTTGAGCTTTGTGAGCTTGTGTTGACATGTCAGTGTTACTGAATTCCAGCATGAGTGCTATTATAACGGGTTTTGACAAAAAGGTCGAGTACATTTTAAACCGAAAGTAGAAAGATGGACCGTTTCGGCCCCTCTGGCATTCGCCTTTTTCCAATCTTGCAAATTTGTGTCTGGATCCATTTTGGATGCTGCCTGAAAGTGTCACATTTTGCAGGAGACCATTGATATTCTAGAAATAGGCAGTGCCGAACCTGGCCTTTCAGAAAAGTCTTCCAACGCGATGTGTGAATCATAACTTTTCATTCTACGGAAGCCAAAATGTGCCATAAACGTCAAAACGTTTTAATACGTTATGGGCGTGGAAAGGATATCTCCTCAAATCAGATTTGGGGGGAACTGATCAGCACCTTTCACACCATAAAGAATATTAGAAGAAAGGAACCAAAACAAAAAACAGATTAGACTGAGACATTCAGCCTGACAGTCTATTTGTCTTACTTTTTGGCGTTCACTTTAACATATATTGTTTAATGTTTAATAAATAAGATAGATTCAGTTGCAATAGGTTTAAATAGACATGTATAATGTAGGATAAGAGCAATGCAGAGTGCTCCATGAGCTGTCTGCATTGTCTTATGCCATAATTTACTGTCATGTATTCCAAGTTATCTCTATTAGGTTTTTTTTAAATTCCTTGCCATATTAGAATATTCTAATTTACAAAACAGTTTGATGCATACATATTTAACCCTCCATCCGCCAGTTACTTCTATCTCTGTTTTCAAGCAGTTTGGATCCAGTCCAGGTGCCTATTAGTTTGACATCCGGTCTTGGTCCTAAGCAATTTGATATTCTACTTAAACTTCTTACTTAGACAAAAAATTATAATTTACAAGCGGGTTAGATCCAGATCAGATTGAGCACAGTTTGGCGTCTGATCTGGTTTTCAGCCGCTTGCCACTCTGATAGCTCAGTTCGGCAGTATAAGGGTTAAGAAGTTTACAAGCACATATAATGCAGGCCATCACAAACACAGAAAGCCATTACTGTAGCAAATTACACGCCAAGCAGAGTATTTAATAGTTTATATAGACATCCCAAGTTTAATTGCATTTAATCAAAATCACATCAAAACTGAGAGAAACAAACAAATGGGGAAACATGCATAGACATTGCAAAATAAGGTAAAAAGCAGCAAGGTATAACAAGCAGCAATTTAAAATATATACATCACATTTAAACATGCATAAGCATAGCAAGGTAAGCAACACAGATAGGCAAACTAAAAGCAATACATTGTCTAGAGCTCAGTGTTGCCTTTAGTTGAATCTTGAGTTTAAACCCATTACCTGCTGTTAGCACAAGTTTGTAGACCCTGATCAGAAAGCTCTTCAAGGAGCTGCTTGATTTAGGATCTGTACTGTTTCATATAAGATCTGTCTGACATGAGTCTGCACTTTCTCTTCGGAAAATTTATTTATTAGCCCATGTAATAGTTCAGATGATGTATATTTATAGAGAACAGCATTTTATAAATGAAAGTTTGGGAGGAGAATGCTTAAACCATTTGTGCCCATAGTCCCATATATTGGAAGTAGGCAAACAGTGTAGACTCTGATCAGATGCCGCATTATGCGGCGTCTGATCAGAGTCTACACTGTTTGCTGATAGGAATTTCAATATAAACCAAAATGAAAATGAAAATTTTGACTAGGCATCCCTTTGAAAAAAAAATGGACTAATCCAATATATAAACATGGAAGAATCCACTGGGTTAATGGGTTAATATAATGTTTTGTTGTCTCTGCATTCAGACAGCCTACAGGAGTTGAAGGGGTCATCCTCGTACCACCGCCAGAAGGTGGCAGGCCAGGATCCAGTGCCAAAGTTCAGCTTGTCGGACATGTCAGATGAGGAGCTGGATAAAACGTAAGCATCAGTGGTTTATTCAGTCAAGCAGAGCAGAGAGTATTTCAAGAACTAAAATCTTTATTTTTGCATTAAACCCTTATGTGTCACTACCCATTACTTCAAGATGATTCTAATGAGTAGTCATACCATAGGATTGGTTGAGCTCTAATAAAGAGTAACCCTCTGAAAACAGAGCTAGAAACTATAAATTTATGCAAACTACATTTTAGCCACTGGCACCAGAGTCATGGACTTATAATATGTGTGTGTTTACATTTAGATGCATTTTTATTTCTTATACATCTAGAGAGGTATATATACAGTACACACAGAGACATAATAAGTCCATGACTCTCACAGTGGTTTGAACTGTATCTACCGGTAAGTAATGTCTACTATATGAAGGGGGAAATCTTGATGTGTATTCTCTATAGTCTCTATCTACTAGATTCTGGATCTAGAACCTATTTTTTCCGGTCTGATAGCAATGTCTTTTGTATGGGAATGGAAATAAAAAGAAAATAATAAAAAAAGTGAGTTGACTCTAGATATGCCTAGATACATATACAGGTCTGCTATTTTTTAGTATAAGATCTATTAGATATAGATTCTTGATCTATAAGATTTTCCCCCCAAACGTTAGCAATGTCTACTGTATGAGATTGGAATAACAAAAAACAAAAAAATCAAAAATATATATATTTTTTTTTTAGATATCTTGACGCTGAGCTTCTACCGGTCTGCTTATCTATCATATTATAAGACCATGGTGTGTAACCAATTCTACACCGTGTCACTTCAACCACACGAATTACTATCTAAAACGCATTCAATCGAAACCAAATCTTTTGCAGTCTATATAGATAAGATATTTTTCTATCCAAAATACATTTCTTCGATGGTTGATTTGAATGCGTAACTACAAAAATCAAGATTGAAATCGGTATTTTAAAATACAGGGTTTTCCTCCACCCCCTAGCTTCCGGTTGACCTCGGGTCAAGTTAAAGCGTTTGTAAGCACAAATTTCATTGGCTGAATAATTCATGCGAGAGTATTCCCGTACAGTAGACAATATGTTATTCTTTCCCGCTTAAACGCAAACAAAACGCAAACGCATGTCACTAAAATGTAATGAATGACAACTTTTTAATATTTTTGCGTATTCATTTTAATCTCAATGGCAAACAATTTGGAGCCTAGTCAGACGCCTGGTTACCTGGTGTCTGATCAGCCTCCAAATGGTTTGCAAATGAAATAATAGTATTAATATAAACGCGTTTATAGGGAAAGAATAACGTTTTCTCTACTTGACGTCATTCGCGCGAGCATCTTCCCGCGCTTCTGTCAAACTGAATAAACTAGTGATTACAGTGTCACATTGTGCACAATTGTGCTGAACTTGTATTAATGCAAGACTTTTTTTTAAAATTTCACTCCAATAACATAGACATTGCTAATGGGTTGGGAAAAAATCTTTTAGATATAGATCTAGAATCTAGACCTAATTGATGTTATACTTATTGATAGCAGACCGGTATAGCGGCATCGAGTCAACTCAGATAAACATTTTTATTTTAAAAATTGTAATTCCATTCCAATACATTAGACATTGTCACTGGCACCAGAGTCATAATATATATGAGCCGTTCTCCAGGAAAACCTGCTATAATGACATCGGTTATGACGTTGGGAATTCCCGATTAAACATGACGTCAGAATTTTACATCATGATCTATAAACTTACACATGACATATGTGTTTAAAAACAAAGTAAATTTTAACCTTTCGTGATCAAGGAGTTCCAGATTCTTTGTTAGCGATGGATAAAGATATCGAGGTACGTATCTTCAATTATTTATAGCAATATAACTATGTTTTCTCTCATCTTTTCGCTGGATTAGATCTAGTTTAGATCTCTATCAATATGAGGTCATTCGTGACCGCGCCATTTTAGCTAACGACATTTCAATGTTTTGATTCGTAAATAATAACACAGTAGGCATACATGTAGACTCTACATAGTTACCCTAGCATACATTGCTTATTGTTTGTGTTTTCTCAGCTTAATAAGAATTTCCATCAAGCTGTCAAAGTTCATGACATTTCTAACAAAAATGGTGTAGGCTTAAATGCATGTTTACGTAGATTCATCCTACCCGTTTGTCAGGGCTGCCATAAGTTGACATGAAAAATCCTAAGATTTCCAAATTTGACTTTTTCAAGGGCGATTTTACGAATAGTATCTTTATCCCATAGCCTATTTCTAGTTTTGTTGGCATAGGACTAATTAAAGCAGGGTGGAAGACTGGAAGTAAAGCAGAATAAGCCTTAAGGCGCATTTTGCTTTACGTCCAGCCTGCTTTCAGCAATCATGTACTAGAAAAAAATCCGAAGATTTAGGAAAAATCCGGAGAAGTGGCAGCCCTGGTTTGTTTCGACCTGTCGGGAAGTCTTTTCAATCAGATCTACGTACAGTCATAGGCATTCGGCCCGTAGGCTATGACACTACCCCCAGCTGCTACCCCCCCCCCCCCCCCCCCCCCCCTTCCACCACACCAAACGTGGATAAAACCCGGGACCCCTTCCTTACAGGGCAAGTGCTCTCCCGACTGAGACACCACAAAACTCTCAGCATTTAATCATAAAAACTCAACCCTGGCTGCTACATGTACATAATGGGAGATTCTACATGTAAAGTAGTCTAGTGGTTAACACGTTGGACTACGGTGCCAGGGGTCGTGAGTTTGATCCCCCGCCGGGCCAGCGGTCTGACTAAGGGATTTTTTCCGAATCCCCAATGATGTACAGGAATGTTCTTGAGCAAGACATGTACCGCGAGTTGCTCCTCTCCACCAAGGGATTAAAATGGGTACCTGTGAAGGGTCTGAGCCGGTACTTGCGGCTGCAATATGCGCCATATGTTAGCAGTGCTCAATAGTGTAGGCAAGATGGCTCAATGATCAGGGGGTAAATGTACAGTCGGCAGAGCGGTCATTCGGACTGAAAGTAGACTTTAACTGGTACTTTACTTTTTTTTCTCCCTTTTTTTAAGTGTGATAGCCCAGTACGTCGACATAGGAGTCGAAACTAGGCAGAGAAAAACCCTCGCAAAGTTTTAAATCTATAAGCTGTTTTTTTTAAATTTATAAATGCTTTGCGTTTAGACCTAGATCTAGATCTTGTCCACATTACATGGTATAGATCTATAATGAGTAAGCTTTTCAGATTATTGTATCCTCCTAAGAAATAATTTTTATCTGACAGTGGGGAAGACGTTAGATCTATTCTTTCCCGTTTTTTAAACGCAAAGCACAAAACGTAGCAAATTCGATCTACTTTTTATTTTTCCTGCTGTAGGCAGAGGTGACACTTAGGGATCACTTTTCCGGCGTCTGTCTGTATGCCCGTCCACCTGTCCGTTCGTCTGTCTGTCCGTCACGTTTTTTGTGTCACGCCTCATAACTCCTGTTCTGAGTGTTCTACTGAAGCTTTGAAGATAAAACAGCATTTAGGACAAGAGCTTGACAAGTGGAAGAGTATTGCACAAGACCTTGAAGGGTCATAACTCTTGTATCAATATTGTGAGAGTTATTCCTCTTTTCAACATTTTCTTTTTATGCTTTCTGCTATTTTACTGAAGATTTTGAAATGAAATTTCTTTTATGGAAAGAGAATGTTATACCGATGCTTGCTGGCAGGTGACACACGTGTTCCAAGGAACCCATCTATTTTCTTTTTACATTTCTATCTACATGTAGATCTATCTATTTTAATCTGAGGGGCAAAAAAAAGTGTGAAACCTGGTCAGACGCCGGGTTACCCGTCGTCTGATCTGGCACCAAACGGATTGCAAGTGAAATGATAGCGTTCGTCGCAAAAATAGCGTCTTCCCCTCTGTATGAATAAAGTGTATTTAGTATTATTTTTCATATTCATTAATTTTCTTTTTAGGATTGAGAGAGTCTGCTGTTTGATAGAACGTCCACGGCCGCACCATTTGGATATCAAGAAGAAACTGACCTGGGTGCTTTTAGGCGTTTGTCTATACTCAGACTGATGATCGAGAGCTGGACATCAAACATCAGGTCAGGACCTATTTAGAGTATATTCCAGATTAAAATGTATTGATTGAGAGACCATAAAACTTTGTTCAAAGCTCCCTTATATAAGACATAAAAAGGTTTTTGTGACTAACTTAAAGTTAGCTCAGCTAAACGTATTTAAGGTTTCAACGCATGAGAGGTGCATGTAGCACCATAGATATTAACGTTGCTTGGGGTCCGGGGGACGTACCCCGAGAGAAAAATGGAAATTAGAACTGAAATTATGAGCCCTGAAGTGTGATTTTAGGGTTTTGTGGCTTTGAATACGATTAATTGTGATCAAAGCTCCGTATATGTATCACCATAGGCTTTAGGCTGCCGACTTTGTGGGGGGGGGGGGGGGGGGGGGGGTCCGGAAACCTCCCACGGGAAAAATAGAAATTAGAACTAAAATGTTGAGCTCTGAAGCGTGTTTAGAGTGCTTTAGCCTTTAGACATTAAGGTCTAACCCCACCCCACCCAACCCTCACGCCACATCTTTTAAACCTTTAATGGCCATGTTTGAATTTTCTTTTTTCAAATTGATGTTACGCACGTGCGTAAGTGTTATGAATATTTTACTTATACTGTTTGTTTATTTCTATAAATAAAGCAAGAGCAACACCAGCACAATACCATAATTATACATTAGACACTTCTTTATTAAGATACTTTTGATCGAGCCTTATAAATTTAATTATTCAAATTATGGATAACGTTAGTTTAGCGTTTTTTCACATACATGTAGATCTATCCATCTTTTGACGCTTTTGCAAAAAGAAAATTATCAGATGATAAAGTATGTTCCTATAGGAGATGTTTAATAGAGATCAGTAAATGTTGGCTTATTATTATACTAGATCTATACTACAGAGCTACCTATTGACTGTTTACTTTCATGCATGTAAGTAAAATTCAGTAAATTTGGTGGAACCTTGATAAATCTTTATTGAAGAAAGGGTGAACAAACATTCTGAGGAAAAATTATATAATAAAACATTTGTCTATTTTACTTTCAGGAAATATCCAGTATTTCCGCTTCAACAGGACCAGCCTGACGTCGTTTTTGTGAAAGAGCGTGATGACGTTGATGAGAGAAGATATGGTATTCTGAGGTCACGTGACGTCGATTTCCCCCACGAGCATCTGCCGCACGTGCTACAGCCTGCAGGAATATATGCCGCTCGCCAGGAGTATTCGTTTAATATTGTGAGTCCATGTGTTCGCCATGTCTATCTGGCCGTTAAGTGTCCTCAAAATCCATACAGAAACTGAGATTTGTGTCCTTTTTAGGGTTGCGTTACTATGGCAACTGAACTCTAACAGACTTTTCTTTTCTCCATAATTTATTCCAAATAAGTTTTATATGTTTATTCAACAGAAGCTTATGTCTTAATTGGAAGGAAAAGTGCATACTGTAGGCATTGTTGGTTCTTAAAATACTGTTTCTGGGCTGCTTTTTAAAAGTCAATTAAGCACTCGCGTGTCAATGTTTCAATGCTAGGACAGTTACTAAATTAGCTGTAATTTCATTAAAAATTGAGATATCACCAAAATTCTTTTTGTTCTGTATTTCTAACACCCTACTCTTGAGCAAACAGCAAAAATCTGAAAATCGAAAATTTTGTCATTATAGCAGGTTTTGCTGGAGACCCAATCATATATATACTTATAATATATATCGGTAGAGGTATAGATAAAGTAAACACATACACATAAAAAGTCCATGACTCTGGTGCCAGTGATTTTACCAACTTCAAAATTTCATGTTTAGAACTACCTAGCCGGGGTTTACTTTTCTTAGTGTATAGAAAATTAGAAAAAAGGCATATTTATTGAGCAAAGGGTAAGACAACATTCCTGCCTGGTTTTGTTTTTAGCTCACCTGAGCCACAGGGACGCGACACGATTGAGTTTGAGAAAAAAAATGTCAGAATGTATATATAGAGACAAGGGATACAACTGGTCGTCAGTAAAGTTTCACCCTATCTCGACACAACTGGGCATATCATGAATAATAATTGATGAAACGACACCCTTTTTCCATTTCTGACTAGCTAATATAATACCCTTCCATAAAAATATAACTTTAAACCAACTATGAGAATGCTCTTTCAATAGTAACTGCGTCTACTTACTGAAATCACCGATTTTTTGAAAACGGGACAGGTGTTCGTCCCTGGCCGACACAGCATTGACCACTACTGTACGCTTGTTTCGGCGGTATTATCGAGCATAACAGTCGTACAGTTCCATAGATATACGTTTTTGACACCGATCAAAGCTGATTTCTTCTCGACAAAACATATGTATATATACAGTCTAACATTTTTTTTCTCAAAAATCAATTGTGTCGCGTCCCTGTGTTCGGTACGAAGAGCTTTACTGTACATGTAAACATGCGAATTTGTTGTTGGTACGGCAATGTTTTGAGAAGAAATCAGCTTTGATCAGTGTTCATCTTTGTTTTTACAGTAAGGAGGAGGCAGTTGAGGAGAAGTCAGATAAATCTCAGACAGCATTGACCCGGTCATGAAACAGTACATGGCTATGGTTCAACAGAACAAAGGGAAAGAACAACCACAGACACAGGAGGTAAGAGTTATGTACCTTGGTTATAAAAAAACATGTTTGCAAAAATAAATCTTGTTGTATAGCTTATGAAAAAAATGATTGATTGCAATACTGTTATGATATTTTGGCAACAAGCACCTTTTAAAAATATATTTCAAAATGACAAATAGTGTTGATCCTGATCAGAGGGCTCCTTAAGGAGCCCTCTGATCAGGATCTACACTGTTTGCATTGGACAAGTGTAATCCTAACAGGTACACTGTTTGTAAATGACGACTATTCGTCGCTAGGGCTGAAAGTGTTAACTAGGTAATAAATAAAAATATATCTCTAACATTGACCAATCTTTAGAGGGAGATTTCATATAACTGCTTTTGAATAAAAAGTTGTCCTCTGTGTTCATGTGGCTTTGATATAGTATTATACAATGTATTCTCTTGTATATGTGATTGTACATATTGAGAAAATGATGAATAAAACTTGGAAATAAGATTACACCAGCATCGCGAGTATACTCTTCGCAGAGTGAGGCGTTTACTAAAGATGATGATGATGATGATGAGCATTTACAAACAGTTTACTTGTGAAGACTACACCTGTCATATGCAAAATGTTATGACCCAGATCAGAGGGCTTCTTTTAATTTTGTAATAAACCATAAAGAACACTGCTTAACCCATTCCCCCATAAATACGCTTTTTTACACCTTTAAATTATTCCTGCAATGAAAAAAATGTTTCAAATTTATACAATTATGAATATTGATCATATGAAATATTTTCTATTTTCTAGTAGATGATAGCTTAAAGAAGGCTGAAAGTAAAGCAGAATGCGCCCTAAGGCGCATTCTGCTTTACTTTCAACCTGCTTTAAGTGATCACCTATCTTCAATACAAGAGCTTGACTACGGGGTAATGGGTTAATAGTCATTAGACTCAATTGGTAACTGGAATTATCCATTTTCAGATTGGGGTGAATGAGTATCATGAAAATTGATAGATTAAATGTTTGAGATATCAGACAGATCCATTGTTGATTGCGTTATTTTTATTTTTTTCAGCCCTCAGAGAAGATTGCCTCACAAATTGAAGAAGAGTTTTCATTGACAGAAGACAAGAGGTGAAGTTTACCATAGTTAACATTGTTTAAACTATAGGAGCTTTCAGTTAAACTTTCATCCTTTTTTAACCCATTTGTGCCCACGATCCCATATATGGGACATAGGCAAACACGCCAAACAGTGTAGACTCTGATCAGACGCTGCATTATTGCGGCGTCTGATCAGAGTCTACACTGTTTGCTGATAGGAATTTCAATTTAAAACAAAATGAAAATGAAAGTTTTGACCAGTCATCCCTTTGAAAAAAATTGAATAATCCAATAAATAAAACATGGAAGAATCCACTGGGCACAAATGGGTTAAAACAGCTTATACTCAGTTTTTAGAAAAACTATATAGTTATGTGAAGTCTATACAGGATCCAAATTGTTTGACATTCAGACTCAATCTATCAGGCGTAGCATCTCCCTATTCCAAGGCAGTATCTGACCTGCACCAACACAGTGTCACTGTTTGTTAACCCTTTCCCATATAAAAGTGCCTTTTAGTGCATTCAGTGTATTCCTCCGCTGAAGAAAATAGTTCAAATTTATACATTCTTAAATATGTTTCATAAGGAATATTTTCTTTATTCTAGCAGGTGGAAGCTTAAAGCAGGCAGAAAGTAAAGCAGAATGTGCCTTAAGGCACATTCTGCTTTACTTTCAACCTGCTTTAAGTAGTTACCTTTTTTCAAAATTAGCAACAGGGCTATGGGGTAAAGGTTAACTATGAAGAAGCCACTTGCCTTATTCTATAGAAACCTATTGAGACGTATATGGGGCCCTTACTAATAACAGTATCCCTTTGAATAGTACACTTGTCCTATGCAAACAGTGTAGACCTAGATCAGAAGGCTCCTGTAGCAGCCCTCTGATCTTGACCATCATTATTTGTCATTTTACAGTTCGTTAGCTCACCTGAGCTAGCTCAGGGTGAGCTTTTGCAATACATGTACTTGAATGTCCGGCGTGCGTCGTCAACAATTTTAGTGTTTACACTCTAGAGGCCACAATATTTATCCAATCTTTTCTCAGACTTGCTCAGATTGTATATAACTATAAGAGTTCGAATGAGTTTGATTATTAATCTACCTTTGAATTGCTGAAAATGTCATATTTAAGGGTGTTTACACTCTGGAGGCCACAATTAATATCAAATCTATCTCAAACTTGCTCAGATTGTATATGACCATAAGAGTTCGGATGAGTTTGATTATGGTTGAAATCTGATCAATAGATTGAGAGTTATCTACCTTTGAATTGCTGAAAATGCCATATTTAATATTACACTCTAGAGGCCACAATTTTTATCCAATCTATCTCAAACATGCTCAGATTGTATCTAACCATAAGAGTGCTGAAAATGCTGAAATTGTCATATTTAAGGGTGTTTACTCTCCAGGGGTCACAATTTTTGTCCAATCTATCTCAAACTTGCTCAGATTGTATATGACCATAAGAGTGATAAGTGTGATTATGGTTGAAATCGGACCTATAGGTCAAGAGTTGTCTCCCCTTGAATTGCTGAAAATGCCATATCAAACAGCATTTACACTTTTGCAACTACAGTTTTGAATGGATTTTGATTTTACTTGCACACAAAGTATATACCTATAAGTTCTCAAAGGAGTGCAATAATTGTTGAAATCTAATCATTGTAGCAATAGTTATCTGCCCTTGGTATACTTTGAAATGCTAGAAAAGGCTTCATTTCAGTATTGTTTAGGCTCTAGTTATCTGCCCTTGATGTACTCTACCATACTAGAATTATGAGGTTGTATTCATAATTGTTTACATACTATACTACAAATTTGAATTGATTTAAATTAAAACTGATGAAACAGTAAGATAAAGCTATCAAGCTTCAGTACATCAGGTGAGCGATATTAGGGCCTTCAGGCCCTCTTATTTACACAAAAGCATTCGATGGCAAAAATCATATAGGGCCTTACGAAATACTGGTTCAAATAAAGAGTCAGTATATCATTTACATCATAACGCAAGTTGGTGCGAAACGGCTTGTTACACAATTCAAGCTAATGCCGTAAACGCAGGTGTAAATCTTAATGAAGCTAAGATCTAGATCTGGTGACAAAAAATCACGTAAACTGCAGCCTAACATAATTCCTCACTCTTTTTACAGCGTTTTGCAAACAGATGGAATCCGAAGTGGCTGCCGAGTTACTCGGCGTGCCATTTCGGATCCAAGTTGTTTGCGAATGCATCTCCACTGGGTAATGGTAGTAAACTTCGAAAAAAAAATTTCGTCTGCAACAATTTGTCGTCTGCTATCGTTCTAAAATTAGAACTTTCAAAATTTCTTATAAATTCATAGTCAGAATAGCAAACAGTTTGGATCTTGATGAGACACCGCGTTACCCGGCGTCTCATCTGGATCCAATCTGTTTGTAGACGTAATCACTATGGCAGGTACATGTATATCTGCTGCTAGGGTGCAAAGAGTTAAAAAATACCTTTCCCAAACTTTATAAAGTGTCTCACTCAATTTGAAAGTAAATTGCCTGAGTAAGATAATTATATTGAGGTTCACTTGATTGGCGTTTAATGAGAATTGAGAAACAGTAAACAAACATCAGGCAATATTATCTGTTCTATGGTAAAATCAGAGACTTATGCACCATTTAGATGTCTCTGGTTTTAACCATTACCCCATAAATACAACTTTTTACGCCTTTAATCAATTCCTCTACTGAAGAAAATAGTTTCAATTTATACTGTCACAAATAAAAATCATGAGAAATATTTTCTATATTCTAGCAGATAATAACTTAAAGCAGGCTGAGAGAAAAGCATAATGTGCCTTAAGGCACATTCTGCTTTACTTTCAGCCTGCTTTAAGTGGTCACATATCTTCAAAACTAGAAACAGGCTATGGGGTAATGGGTTAATACTAAGATGAATACTGATAAATCCTTTTTATAAGGCCAAATAAAAAAATACCTGTGTTTCCTATTACATGCCCAAAAATATTAGGGACGGGCGGTTGGAAAATCTTCTCTTTTTTTTTTATTTTTTACAATAATACATAATTATAACTTTCTGATGTATTCTATTGTGCAAAGCCCTTGGCCATACATAACAAACCTTATAAATATCCATTCATAATTTTGACTTTATTGATAGGTCCCTTTACCAAAATAATCTTAAAAAACTAAACCGGTATGATGTTTATAATATCTATATACCAAGATGGCAAAGTAGTGACATTATATGACAGATGGAATGAATGGTGTTTTGAAATGTGTTGTATGCATGTTAAATGCGTCATTGATATGTGCAGGCTGCATGTTTAATGTGTTCTGGTTAACTAGCACATCACATCTTCAAGGAAGCCTCTTTATGACATATTTAGAGCAGCTTTCTCTTTCGATAATTGCTAAATCTTATTTAATAATCAATTTTAAAACACTTAAACGTCTATAAATTAGCTTTATAAACATTTTAAAAGGGGAAAATATTCTATTACACGCTCCTCAAATACAATTGTCGCAAAAATGACAGACATTTGCCAACACATATTTCGAAAAGTGAAAAAAAAGTTTAGGGTCAGGGGTAAAAACTAGGGTCGGTCGGGTTAATGGAAACACAGGTACTTTTTTATTTTGCCTAACAGATTTTATAAGATGAATAATGATATATTTGTGTTACAGGCCAAGACGTACTGGATTCTGACAATAAAACATCCCATACCAGCCAGTACTAGTCTGGAAATACCCACAACGCATCAGACAACAACTGAAACGATTGCTGAGACAGTGTTAGGAGAAAAGGATACTGTGCAGTTGGTTGTTTGCAGAGACGACGAGACTGAAGCACAACTGCAGCGACTGAGGTAAATTTACAGTTTTCTTTTTCAATTTCAAATTATTTCATAAGTTTGTTCATTTCAATACGAACATTTTGATATCGAATTATGCAACATTGCTCCATAAATGACCAAAATATCACCTTTCAAAAATACACCAAAAAACACTTTGCAATGAAATTAATAGTTTAAGGATCATGTAAAGTGTTTTTTGGTGTATAAAGCAGCCTCTGATCTGAACCAAACCGTTTGCTTATATGGAAGTGTCTGCAAACAAATAGCTATCTGATCAGGATAAAAATATTAAATTTTGCTATTTGTTTGCAGACACTTCCATATAAGCAAACAGTTTGGATCAGATCAGAGACTGCTTTATACACCAAAAAACACTTTACATGATCCGACTTTTATCAGACGCTGCTTTATTATCCTGATCAGATAGCAAACAGTTTGGATCGGTATCAGACAGCAAACAGTTTGGATCTTATTCAAATGCTTCTTTATAAGCTAACAGTTTGGATCTGATCAGAGGCTGCTTTATTAGCAATCAGTTTTGACACTTACCAGACGCTGAATTATAAATAAACAGTTTAGATCCTATAAAGTGGCTTCCTAATTAGCAAACAGTTTGGACCCTTATCAGAGGCCGCTTTATTTGCAAACAGTTTGGATCCTGATCAGATGCCTCTTTATTAGCAAACAGTTTGGACACTAATCAGATAGCAAACAGTTTAGATCTTGATCAGAAAGCAAACATTTTGGATCCTGATCAGACGCTGCTTTATATGCAAACAGATTGGATCCTATTCAGATAGCAAACAGTTTAGATCCTGATCAGATGCCACTTTCTGATCAAGGTCCAAATTGTTTGCTAATAAAGTAGCATCTGATCAGGATCCAAACAGTTGTGACCTTGATCATATAGCAAATATTTTTGGATCTTGATCAGATGGCGCATCATAAGCAAACAGTTTGGACCCTGATTAGATAGCAAATAATTTGGATCTTGATCAGATGCTGCTTGATAAGCATACATTTTGGATCCTGGTCAGAGGCTGCTTTATAAATAATCAGTTTAGTTCTTCATTGAGGCTTCTTAATTAGCAAACAGTTTGGACCCTTATCAGACGCTACTTTATTAGGATTTTTTTAGATCATGATCAGATAGTAAACAGTTTAGATCCTAAATAGAGGCTTCTTTATTAGCAATAAGTTTAGACACTTACAAGACGCCGCTTTATTTGATAACAGGTTTTATCCTGGTCAGAGGCTGCTTTATTAGCAAACAGTTTGGATCCTGGTCAGAGGCTGCTTTATAAGCAAACAGTTTGGATCCTGATCAGAGGATGCTTTATAAGCAAACAGTTTGGATCCTGGTCAGAGGCTGCCTTATAAGCAAATTTTTTTTATCCTGATCAGATAGCAAACATTTTGAATCATGATCAGATAGCAAACAGTTTTGATCCTGATCAGATGCTGCTTTATAAATAAACAGTTTAGATCCTAAATGGAGGCTTCCTAATAAGTAAACAGTTTGGATCCTTATCAGAGGTCGCTTTATTTGCAAATAGTTTGGATCCTAGACAAAGGCTGCTTTATAAGCAAACAGTTTGGATCCTGATCGGATAACAAACCGGTTGGATCCTGATCAGATGCCTCTTTATTATCAAACAGTTTGGACCCTCATCAGATAGCAACAGTTGGGATTAGATAGAAAACAGTTGGGATCTTGATCATATAGCAAACATTTTGGATCCTGGTCATACCCTGCTTTATTTGTAAACAGTTTAGATCCTATATAGAGGCTTCTTTATTAGCAAACAGTTTGGATCCTTATCAGACGCAGCTTTAATAGCAAACAGTTTGTATCTTGATCAGATAGCAATGGGTTTATATCTGATCAGATAGTAAACAGTTTTGATCCTGATGAGATAGCAAACGGTTTGGATACTGATCAGACACTGCTCTATTTGCAAACAGTTTTGATCCTGATCAGATAGCAAACAGTTTAGATCCCATTCAGATGCTGCTATATTAGCAAACAGTTTTGATCCTGTACTGATGCTGCTTTTGAAGCAAACAATTTGGAGCCTTATCAGATGCCGCTTTATTAGCAAACAGTTTAGATCCTGGACAGATGCCGCTTTATAAGCAAACAGTTTGGACCCTTATCAGATGCTGCTTTATTAGAATTTGTTTTAGATCCTGATCAGATAGCAAACAGTTTGGATCCTAATCAGATGCTGCTTAGCAAACAGTTTGGACCTTTATCAGATGCCGCTTTACTAGCAAACAGTTTGGATCCTGGACAGATGCCGCTTTATACGCAAACAGTTTGGACCCTTATCAGATGCTGCTTTATTAGTAATTTTTTTTAGATCCTGATCCAATAGCAAACAGTTTGGATCCTGGACAGATGCGGCTTTAATCACAAACAGTTTGTATCCTTATCAGATGCCGCTTTAGTAGCAAACAGTTTGGATCCTGGACAGATAGCAAACAGTTTTGATCCAAATCAGATGCTGCTTAGCAAAGAGTTTGGACCCTTATCAGATGCCGCTTTATTCGCAAACAGTGTGGACCCTTATCAGATGCTGCTTTATTATATTTTTCAGATCCTGATCAAATAGCAAACAGTTTGGATCCTAATCAGATGCTGCTAAAGCAAACAGTTTGGACCCTTATCAGACGCTGGTTACTTAGCAAACAGTTTAGATCTTGATCAGATAGCAAACAGTTTGGATTCTTATCAGATGCTGCTTAGCAAACAGTTTGGACCCTTATCAGATGCCGCTTTATTAGCAAAACGTTTTGATCCTGGACAGATGCCGCTTTATACCCAATCAGTTTGGACCCTTATCAGATGCTGCTTTATTAGTAATTTTTTAGATCCTAATCCGATAGCAAACAGTTTGGATCCTGGACAGATGCCGCTTTAATCACAAACAGTTTGGATCCTTATCAGATGCCGCTTTAGTAGCAAACAGTTTGGATCCGGGACAGATAGCAAACAGTTTTGATCCAAATCAAATGCTGCTTAGCAAACAGTTTGGACCCTTATCTGATGCCGTTTTATTCGCAAACAGTTTGGACCCTTATCAGAGGCTGCTTTATTATATTTTTCAGATCCTGATCAAATAGCAAACAGTTTGGATCCTAATCAGATGCTGCTAAAGCAAACAGTTTGGACCCTTATCAGACACCGCTTTATTAGCAAACAGTTTAGATCTTGATCAGATAGCGAACAGTTTGTATCTGATCACATAGCTAACAGTAAGGATCTTAACTGTTTGGATCATGATCAGAGAGCAAACAGTTTAGATCCCGTTCAGATGCTGCTTTATAAGCAAACAGTTTTGATCCTCATCAGATAGCAAACAGTTTATATTCTTATCAGTCGCTGCTTTATAAGTAAAAGGTTTGGATCCTGATCAAAAAGCTAACAGTTTGGATCCTGATCAAACACTGCTTTATAAGCAAATAGTTTGGGTCCTGATCAGACATGGCTTTATTAGCAAACAGTTTGGATTTTGATCAGAAGCTGCTTTATTAGCAAACAATGAATATGTAAATCATTTGGTAACATTAACTCATGTTTATTGCGCACATCCATTAGAGGTTCAATAATTTTGATTATTTTACATTTCGGCGTTTATGCTTTATTTAAGTTGCTTTATGCATGTGGTATAGGTATGCATGATTAACCTGTTTTTCTTCACTCTTAACCACATTTATGCTTCGCCTGCTAAACGAGACCATAGTGTCATATGCAAACAACTTAAACCGGAATGAAATTCCACCACAGTTTTAGCAAATTGGATAATTCTAAAATCTGAAGAAGTCATATGTGCAGTTTCGTTGCAAGCGAAGGATAAATAATATAACCATCTGCATTCACGCCGAAATGTAAAACTCTTATCATAAGGGGAGGTTGGGAGTCATATAAAAATTTTTTATAAAATGTAATGGATGTTAATCTTAGGTAAATAACATTGAAGTTACAACATTAACATTCAACCGGTGTACCTGTGAAGATCTGATCAGGATCCAACCTGTTTGCTTTCTGTTTAGGATCCCTCTATTAAGGATCTAAACTGTTTGTTAAAAAAGCAGCGTCTGAGCATGGTCCAAACTGTTTGCTATCTGATCAGGATCCAAACATTTTGCTATCTTATCAGATCCAAAATGTTTGCTCTCTGATCAGGATCCAAACAGTTTGCTAATAAAGCAGCATGTGATCAGGATCCAAACTGTTAGCTATTTAATCAGATTCAAACTGTTTGCTATCTATACAGGATTCAAACTGTTTGCTATTAATGCTGCATCTTTTAAAGGTCCAAACTGTTTGCTAAAACAGAAGACTCCATTTAGAATCTACATGAAAACTCTTTGCTAATAAAGCAGCGTCTGATCAGGATCCAAAATGTTTGCTTATAAAGCAGCATCTGATCAGGATCCAAACTGTTTTCTAATAAAGAAGCCTCTGATGGGGTCCAAACTGTTTGCTAATCAAGCATCGTCTTATCAGGATCCAAAATGTTTGCTTATAAAACGGCATCTGATCAGGATCCAAACTGTTTGCTAATAAAGAAGCCTCTGATGGGGGTCCAAACTGTTTGCTAATCAAGCATCGTCTTATCAGCATCCAAACTGTTTGCTATTAATGCTGCATCTTTTAAAGGTCCAAACTGTTTGCTAAAACAGAAGACTCCATTTAGAATATACATGGAAACTGTTTGCTAATCAAGCAGCGTCTTATCAGGATCCAAAATGTTTGCTTATAAAGTGGCATCTGATCAGGATCCAAACTGTTTGCTAATAAAGAAGCTTCTGATGGGGGTCCAAACTGTTTGCTAATCAAGCATCGTCTTATCAGGATCCAAACTGTTTGCTATCTTATCTGACATCAGGATCAAAACTGTTTGCTTATAAAGCGGCATCTGATCAGGATCCAACATGTTTGCTTATAAAGCAGTTTCTGATCTTGATCCAAACTGTTTGCTATCTGATCAGGGTCCAAACTGTTTGCTTATAAAGCAGCGTCTGATCAGGATCCAAGCTGTTTGAAATCTGATCTTGATCCAAACTGTTTGCTTTCTGATCATGATCCTATCTGTTTGCCAGCTGACCAGGGCAAAACGGTTCTAATAAAGCATCTGACCAGGATCCAAACTCTTTGCTTTTTGATCAGGGTCCAAACTGTTAGCTTAAAAAGCAGCGTCTGATCAGGATCCAAACTGTTTGCTAAAACAACAGCCTCTGATAGGGGTACCAACTGTTTACTTATCAAGCACCGTCTGATCAGGATTAAAACTGTTTGCTATCTACTCTGACATCAGGATAAAAACTGTTTGCTTATAAGATCCAAACTGTTTGCTATCTATTCAGGATTCAAACTGTTTGCTATTAATGCTGCATCTCTTAAAGGTCCAAACTGTTTGCTAAAACAGAAGCCTCCATTTAGAATCTACATGAAAACTGTTTGCTAATAAAGCAGCGTCTGATCAGGATCCAAAATGTTTGTTTATAAAGCAGCATATGATCAAGATCTAAACTGTTTCCTCTCTGATCAGTATCTAAACTGTTTGCTAATCAAGCAGCGTCTTATCAGGATCCAAAATGTTTGCTTATAAAGCGGCATCTGATCAGGATCCAAACTGTTTGCTTATAAAGCAGCTTCTGACCAGGATCCAAACTCTTTGCTTTTTGATCAGGGTCCAAACTGTTAGCTTAAAAAGCAGAGTCTGATCAGGATCCAAACTGTTTGCTAAAACAACAGCCTCTGATAGGGGTACCAACTGTTTACTTATCAAGCACCGTCTGATCAGGATTAAAACTGTTTGCTATCTACTCTGACATCAGGATAAAAACTGTTTGCTTATAAGATCCAAACTGTTTGCTATCTATTCAGGATTCAAACTGTTTGCTATTAATGCTGCATCTCTTAAAGGTCCAAACTGTTTGCTAAAACAGAAGCCTCCATTTAGAATCTACATGAAAACTGTTTGCTAATAAAGCAGCGTCTGATCAGGATCCAAAATGTTTGTTTATAAAGCAGCATATGATCAAGATCTAAACTGTTTCCTCTCTGATCAGTATCTAAACTGTTTGCTAATCAAGCAGCGTCTTATCAGGATCCAAAATGTTTGCTTATAAAGCGGCATCTGATCAGGATCCAAACTGTTTGCTTATAAAGCAGCTTCTGATCAGGGTCCAAACTGTTTGCTATCTGATCAGGGTCCAAACTGTTTGCTTATAAAGCAGTGTCTGATCAGGAGCTAAGCTGTTTGAAATCTGATCTTGATCGAAACTGTTTGCTATCTGATCATGATCCAATCTGTTTGCCAGCTGACCAGGGCAAAAAGGTTCTAATAAAGCAGCATCTGACCAGGATCCAAACGCTTTGCTTTCTGATCAGGGTCCAAACTGTTTGCTTAAAAAGCAGCGTCTGATCAGGGTCCACACTGTTTGCTTATAAAGCAGTGTCTGATCAGGATCCAAGCTGTTTGAAATCTGATCTTGATCCATACTGTTTGCTATCTGATCAGGGTCCAAACTGTTTGCTTATAAAGCAGCGTCTGATCAGGGTCCAAACTGTTTGCTATCTGATCAGGGTCCAAACTGTTTGCTTATAAAGCAGTGTCTGGTCAGGATCCAAGCTGTTTGAAATCTGATCTTGATCCAAACTGTTTGCTATCTGATCAGGGTCCAAACTGTTTGCTTGTAAAGCAGCGTCTGATCATGATAAAAACAGTTTTGACCCTGGTCAGATAGCAAACAGTTTAGTTAAAAAGCGGTGTCTGATCAGGATCCAAACTGTTTGCTTATATAGCAATCTCTGACCAGAATCCAAACTGTTATTCTAATAAAGCAGCATCTGAACAGGATCCAAACTGTTTACTATCTGATTAGGATCCAAAGTGTGCGCAAATAGAGCAGTGTCTGATCAAGACCTGATCAGGATCCAAACTGTTTGCTTATTACGCAGCTTGTGGCCAGGATCCAAACTGTATGCTAATAAAGCAGCATCTGAACGTGACCCCAACTGTTTGCTATCTGATAAGGATCCAAACTGTTTGCAAATAGAGCAGTGTCTGATCAAGATCTGATCAGGATCCAAACTGTTTGCTTGGAACGCAGCCTCTGACCAGGATCTAAACTGTTTCAAAGCAGAGCTTGTTGTCGGAGGCTGCTTTATTAGCAAATATTTTTTATCCTGATCAGATAGCTATTTGTTTGCAGACACTTCCATATAAGCAAACGGTTTGGATCAGACCAGAGGCTGCTTTATAAGCAATCAGTTCCGACCTTTATCAGACGCTGCATTATTATCCTGATCAGATAGGAAACAGTTTGGATCCTGGTCAGACAATGCTTGCTTTACAAACAGTTTGGATCGGTATCAGACAGCAAACAGTTTTGATCTTGATCAGATAGCAAACAGTTTGGATCTTAATCAAATGCTTCTTTATCGGCTAACAGTTTGGATCTGATCAGAGGCTGCTTTATTAGCAAACAGTATGAATCTTGATCAGATGCTGCTTTATTAGCAATCAGTTTTGACACTTACCAGACGCTGCTTTATAAATAAACAGTTTAGATCCTATAAAGTGGCTTCCTAATTAGCAAACAGTTCGGACCCTTTTCAGAGGCCGCTTTATTTGCAAACAGTTTGGATCCTGATCAGATGACTCTTTATTAGCAAACAGTTTGGACACTCATCAGATAGCAAACAGTTTGGATCTTGATCAGAAAGCAATCATTTCGGATCCTGATCAGACGCTGCTTTATAAGCTAAAGGTTTGGATCCTGATCAGATAGCAAACAGTTTGGATCCTGATCGGACATGTTTGATTAGCAAACAGTTTGGATCCCGGTCAGAGGCTGCTTTATAAGCAAAAAGTTTTGATCCTGATCAGATAGCAAACAGTTTCGATCCTGGACAGATGCCGCATTATTCACAAACAGATTGGACCCTTATCAGATGCCGCTTTATTCACAAACAGTTTAGACCCTTATCAGATGCCACTTTATAAGCAAACAGTTTGGATCCTTGACAGATGCCAATTCATTCACAAACAGTTTGGACCCTTATCAGATGCGGCTTTATTAACAAACAGTTTGGATCCTGGACAGATGCCGCTTTATTCCCAAACAGTTTGGACCTTTATTAGATGCTGCTTTATTAGCAAACAGTTTGGATCCTGATCAGACACTGCTTACTTAGCAAACAGTTTAGATCTTAATCAGATAGCAAACAGTTTGGATCCTAATCAGATGCTGCTTAGCAAACAGTTTGGACCCTTATCAGATGCCGCTTTATTAGCAAACAGTTTGGATCCTGGACAGATGCCGCTTTATACGCAAACAGTTTGGACCTTTATCAGATGCTGCTTTATTAGTAATTTTTTTTAGATCCTGATCCTATAGCAAACAGTTTGGATCCTGGACAGATGCCGCTTTAATCACAAACAGTTTGGATCCTTATCAGATGCCGCTTTAGTAGCAAACAGTTTGAATCCTGGACAGATAGCAAACAGTTTGGATCCAAATCAGATGCTGCTTAGCAAACAGTTTGGACCCTTATCAGATGCCGCTTTATTCGCAAACAGTTTGGACCCTTATCAGATGCTGCTTTATTATATTTTTCAGATCCTGATCAAATAGCAAACAGTTTGGATCCTAATCAGATGCTGCTAAAGCAAACAGTTTGGACCCTTATCAGACGCTGCTTACTTAGCAAACAGTTTAGATCTTGATCAGATAGCAAACAGTTTGGATCCTAATCAGATGCTGCTTAGCAAACAGTTTGGACCCTTATCAGATTCCGCTTTTTTAGCAAACAGTTTGGATCCCTGACATATGCCGCTTTATTCCCAAACAGTTTGGACCTTTATCAGATGCTGCTTTATTAGCAAACAGTTTGGATCCTGATCAGATGCTGCTTAGCAAACAGTTTGGAACCTTATCAGATGCCGCTTTATTAGTAAACAGTTTGGATCCTGGACAGATGCTGCTTTATCCGCAAACAGTTTGGACCCTTATCAAATGCTGCTTTATTAAGATTTTTTTTAGATCCTGATCACATAGCAAACAGTTTTGATTCTAATCAGATGCTGCTTAGCAAACAGTTTGGACCCTCATGAGACGCTGCTTACTTAGCAAGCAGTTTAGATCTTGATCAGATAGCAAACAGTTTGGATCCTAATCAGATGCTGCTTAGCAAACAGTTTGGACCCTTATCATATGCCGCTTTACTAGCAAACAGTTTGGATCCTGGACAGATGCCGCTTTATACGCAAACAGTTTGGACCCTTATCAGATGCTGCTTTATTAGTAATTTTTTTTAGATCCTGATCCAATAGCAAACAGTTTGGATCCTGGACAGATGCCGCTTTAATCACAAACAGTTTGGACCCTTATCAGATGCCGCTTTATCAACAAACAGTTTGGATCTTGGACAGATGCCGCTTTATTCCCAAACAGTTTGGACCTTTATCGGATGCTGCTTTATTAGCAAACAGTTTGGATCCTGATCAGACGCTGCTTACTTAGCAAACAGTTTAGATCTTGATCAGATAGCAAACAGTTTGGATCCTAATCAGATGCTGCTTAGCAAACAGTTTGGACCCTTATCAGATGCCGCTTTACTAGCAAACAGTTTGGATCCTGGACAGATGCCGCTTTATACGCAAACAGTTTGGACCCTTATCAGATGCTGCTTTATTAGTAAATTTTTTTAGATCCTGATCCGATAGCAAACAGTTTGGATCCTGGACAGATGCCGCTTTAATCACAAACAGTTTGGATCCTTATCAGATGCCGCTTTAGTAGCAAACAGTTTGGATCCTGGACAGATAGCAAACAGTTTGGATCCAAATCAGATGCTGCTTAGCAAAGAGTTTGGACCCTAATCAGATGCCGTTTTATTCGCAAACAGTTTGGACCCTTATCAGATGCTGCTTTATTATATTTTTCAGATCCTGATCAAATAGCAAACAGTTTGGATACTAATCAGATGCTGCTAAAGCAAACAGTTTGGATCCTAATCAGATGCTGCTTAGCAAACAGTTTGGACCCTTATCAGATTCCGCTTTTTTAGCAAACAGTTTGGATCCCTGACAGATGCCGCTTTATTCCCAAACAGTTTGGACCTTTATCAGATGCTGCTTTATTAGCAAACAGTTTGGATCCTGATCAGATGCTGCTTAGCAAACAGTTTGGAACCTTATCAGATGCCGCTTTATTAGTAAACAGTTTGGATCCTGGACAGATGCTGCTTTATCCGCAAACAGTTTGGACCCTTATCAAATGCTGCTTTATTAAGATTTTTTTTAGATCCTGATCACATAGCAAACAGTTTTGATTCTAATCAGATGCTGCTTAGCAAACAGTTTGGACCCTCATGAGACGCTGCTTACTTAGCAAGCAGTTTAGATCTTGATCAGATAGCAAACAGTTTGGATCCTAATCAGATGCTGCTTAGCAAACAGTTTGGACCCTTATCATATGCCGCTTTACTAGCAAACAGTTTGGATCCTGGACAGATGCCGCTTTATACGCAAACAGTTTGGACCCTTATCAGATGCTGCTTTATTAGTAATTTTTTTTAGATCCTGATCCAATAGCAAACAGTTTGGATCCTGGACAGATGCCGCTTTAATCACAAACAGTTTGGACCCTTATCAGATGCCGCTTTATCAACAAACAGTTTGGATCTTGGACAGATGCCGCTTTATTCCCAAACAGTTTGGACCTTTATCGGATGCTGCTTTATTAGCAAACAGTTTGGATCCTGATCAGACGCTGCTTACTTAGCAAACAGTTTAGATCTTGATCAGATAGCAAACAGTTTGGATCCTAATCAGATGCTGCTTAGCAAACAGTTTGGACCCTTATCAGATGCCGCTTTACTAGCAAACAGTTTGGATCCTGGACAGATGCCGCTTTATACGCAAACAGTTTGGACCCTTATCAGATGCTGCTTTATTAGTAAAAATTTTTAGATCCTGATCCGATAGCAAACAGTTTGGATCCTGGACAGATGCCGCTTTAATCACAAACAGTTTGGATCCTTATCAGATGCCGCTTTAGTAGCAAACAGTTTGGATCCTGGACAGATAGCAAACAGTTTGGATCCAAATCAGATGCTGCTTAGCAAAGAGTTTGGACCCTAATCAGATGCCGTTTTATTCGCAAACAGTTTGGACCCTTATCAGATGCTGCTTTATTATATTTTTCAGATCCTGATCAAATAGCAAACAGTTTGGTTACTAATCAGATGCTGCTAAAGCAAACAGTTTGGACCCTTATCAGACACCGCTTTATTAGCAAACAGTTTAGATCTTGATCAGATAGCAAACAGTTTGGATTCTTATCAGATGCTGCTTAGCAAACAGTTTGGACCCTTATCAGATGCCGCTTTATTAGCAAAAAGTTTGGATCCTGGACAGATGCCGCTTTATACCCAAACAGTTTGGACCCTTATCAGATGCTGCTTTATTAGTAATTTTTTTAGATCCTGATCCGATAGCAAACAGTTTGGATCCTGGACAGATGCCGCTTTAATCACAAACAGTTTGGATCCTTATCAGATGCCGCTTTAGTAGCAAACAGTTTGAATCCGGGACAGATAGCAAACAGTTTGGATCCAAATCAAATGCTGCTTAGCAAACAGTTTGGACCCTTATCAGATGCCGTTTTATTCGCAAACAGTTTGGACCCTTATCAGAGGCTGCTTTATTATATTTTTCAGATCCTGATCAAATAGCAAACAGTTTGGATCCTAATCAGATGCTGCTAAAGCAAACAGTTTGGACCCTTATCAGACACCGCTTTATTAGCAAACAGTTTAGATCTTGATCAGATAGCGAACAGTTTGTATCTGATCACATAGCTAACAGTAAGGATCTTAACTGTTTGGATCATGATCAGAGAGCAAACAGTTTAGATCCCGTTCAGATGCTGCTTTATAAGCAAACAGTTTTGATCCTCATCAGATAGCAAACAGTTTATATTCTTATCAGTCGCTGCTTTATAAGTAAAAGGTTTGGATCCTGATCAAAAAGCTAACAGTTTGGATCCTGATCAAACACTGCTTTATAAGCAAATAGTTTGGGTCCTGATCAGACATGGCTTTATTAGCAAACAGTTTGGATTTTGATCAGAAGCTGCTTTATTAGCAAACAATGAATATGAAAATCATTTGGTAACATTAACTCATGTTTATTGCGCACATCCATTAGAGGTTCAATAATTTTGATTATTTTACATTTCGGCGTTTATGCTTTATTTAAGTTGCTTTATGCATGTGGTATAGGTATGCATGATTAACCTGTTTTTCTTCACTCTTAACCACATTTATGCTTCGCCTGCTAAACGAGACCATAGTGTCATATGCAAACAACTTAAACCGGAATGAAATTCCACCACAGTTTTAGCAAATTGGATAATTCTAAAATCTGAAGAAGTCATATGTGCAGTTTCGTTGCAAGCGAAGGATAAATAATATAACCATCTGCATTCACGCCGAAATGTAAAACTCTTATCATAAGGGGAGGTTGGGAGTCATATAAAAAAAATTTATAAAATGTAATGGATGTTAATCTTAGGTTAATAACATTGAAGTTACAACATTAACATTCAACCGGTGTACCTGTGAAGATCTGATCAGGATCCAAACTGTTTGCTCTCTGATAATGGTCCAAATAGTTTGCTAATAAAGCAAAATCTGATCAGGATCCAAACTTTTTGCTATCTGTTCAGATCCAAACTGTTTGCTTACTGTTTAGGATCCCTCTATTAAGGATCTAAACTGTTTGTTAAAAAAGCAGCGTCTGAGCATGGTCCAAACTGTTTGCTATCTGATCAGGATCCAAACAGTTTGCTATCTTATCAGATCCAAAATGTTTGCTCTCTGATCAGGATCCAAACAGTTTGCTAATAAAGCAGCATGTGATCAGGATCCAAACTGTTAGCTATTTAATCAGATCCAAACTGTTTGCTATCTATTCAGGATTTAAACTGTTTGCTATTAATGCTGCATCTTTTAAAGGTCCAAACTGTTTACTAAAACAGAAGACTCCATTTAGAATCTACATGAAAACTGTTTGCTAATAAAGCAGCGTCTGATCAGGATCCAAAATGTTTGCTTATAAAGCAGCATCTGATCAGGATCCAAACTGTTTTCTAATAAAGAAGCCTCTGATGGGGTCCAAACTGTTTGCTAATCAAGCATCGTCTTATCAGGATCCAAAATGTTTGCTTATAAAACGGCATCTGATCAGGATCCAAACTGTTTGCTAATAAAGAAGCCTCTGATGGGGGTCCAAACTGTTTGCTAATCAAGCATCGTCTTATCAGCATCCAAACTTTTTGCTATCTTATCTGACATCAGGATCAAAACTGTTTGCTTATAAAGCGGCATCTGATCAGGATCCAAACTGTTTGCTTACAAAGCAGCTTCTTTTCAGGGTCCAAACTGTTTGCTATCTGATCAGGGTCCAAACGGTTTGCTATCTGATCAGGGTCCAAACTGTTTGCTTATAAAGCAGTGTCTGATCAGGATCCAAGCTGTTTGAAATCTGATCTTGATCCAAACTGTTTGCTATCTGATCAGGGTCCAAACTGTTTGCTTATAAAGCAGCGTCTGATCAGGATACAAGCTGTTTGAAATCTGATCTTGATCCAAACTGTTTGCTATCTGATCAGGGTCCAAACTGTTTGCTTATAAAGCAGTGTCTGGTCAGGATCCAAGCTGTTTGAAATCTGATCTTGATCCAAACTGTTTGCTATCTGATCAGGGTCCAAACTGTTTGCTTATAAAGCAGTGTCTGAACAGGAGCTAAGCTGTTTGAAATCTGATCTTGATCCAAACTGTTTGCTTTCTGATCATGATCCAATCTGTTTGCCAGCTGACCAGGGCAAAACGGTTCTAATAAAGCAGCATCTGACCAGGATCCAAACGCTTTGCTTTCTGATCAGGGTCCAAACTGTTAGCTTAAAAAGCAGCGTCTGATCAGGGTCCAAACTGTTTGCTTATAAAGCAGTGTCTGACCAGGATCCATGCTGTTTGAAATCTGATCTTGATCCATACTGTTTGCTATCTGATCAGGGTCCAAACTGTTTGCTTATAAAGCAGTGTCTGAACAGGAGCTAAGCTGTTTGAAATCTGATCTTGATCCAAACTGTTTGCTTTCTGATCATGATCCAATCTGTTTGCCAGCTGACCAGGGCACAACGGTTCTAATAAAGCAGCATCTGACCAGGATCCAAACGCTTTGCTTTCTGATCAGGGTCCAAACTGTTAGCTTAAAAGCAGCGTCTGATCAGGGTCCAAACTGTTTGCTTATAAAGCAGTGTCTGACCAGGATCCATGCTGTTTGAAATCTGATCTTGATCCATACTGTTTGCTATCTGATCAGGGTCCAAACTGTTTGCTTATAAAGCAGCGTCTGATCAGGGTCCAAACTGTTTGCTATCTGATCAGGGTCCAAACTGTTTGCTTATAAAGCAGTGTCTGGTCAGGATCCAAGCTGTTTGAAATCTGATCTTGATCCAAACTGTTTGCTATCTAATCAGGGTCCAAACTGTTTGCTTATAAAGCAGCGTCTGATCATGATAAAAACAGTTTTGACCCTGGTCAGATAGCAAACAGTTTACTTAAAAAGCGGTGTCTGATCAGGATCCAAACTGTTTGCTTATATAGCAATCTCTGACCAGAATCCAAACTGTTATTCTAATAAAGCAGCATCTGAACAGGATCCAAACTGTTTACTATCTGATAAGGATCTAAAGTGTGCGCAAATAGAGCAGTGTCTGATCAAGATCTGATCAGGATCCAAACTGTTTGCTTATTACGCAGCTTGTGGCCAGGATCCAAACTGTTTGCTTATAAAGTAGCGTCTGATCAGGGTCCAAACGGTTTGCCATCTGATCAGGGTCCAAACTGTTTGCTTATAAAGCAGTGTCTGGTCAGGATCCAAGCTGTTTGAAATCTGATCTTGATCCAAACTGTTTGCTATCTGATCAGGGTCCAAACTGTTTGCTTATAAAGCAGCGTCTGATCATGATAAGAACTGTTTGCTATCTGACCAGGGTCAAAACTGTTTACTTTAAAAGCGGCGTCTGATCAGGATCCAAACTGTTTGCTTATATAGCAATCTCTGACCAGAATCCAAACTGTTATTCTAAAAAAGCAGCATCTGAACAGGATCCAAACTGTTTGCTTATTACGCAGCTTGTGGCCAGGATCCAAACTGTATGCTAATAAAGCAGCATCTGAACGTGACCCCAACTGTTTGCTATCTGATAAGGATCCAAACTGTTTGCAAATAGAGCAGTGTCTGATCAAGATCTGATCAGGATCCAAACTGTTTGCTTGGAACGCAGCCTCTGACCAGGATCCAAACTGTTTCAAAGCAGAGCTTGTTGTCAGAGGCTGCTTTATTAGCAAATATTTTTTATCCTGATCAGATAGCTATTTGTTTGCAGACACTTCCATATAAGCAAACGGTTTGGATCAGACCAGAGGCTGCTTTATAAGCAATCAGTTCCGACCTTTATCAGACGCTGCATTATTATCCTGATCAGATAGGAAACAGTTTGGATCCTGGTCAGACAATGCTTGCTTTACAAACAGTTTGGATCGGTATCAGACAGCAAACAGTTTTGATCTTGATCAGATAGCAAACAGTTTGGATCTTAATCAAATGCTTCTTTATCGGCTAACAGTTTGGATCTGATCAGAGGCTGCTTTATTAGCAAACAGTATGAATCTTGATCAGATGCTGCTTTATTAGCAATCAGTTTTGACACTTACCAGACGCCGCTTTATAAATAAACAGTTTAGATCCTATAAAGTGGCTTCCTAATTAGCAAACAGTTCGGACCCTTTTCAGAGGCCGCTTTATTTGCAAACAGTTTGGATCCTGATCAGATGACTCTTTATTAGCAAACAGTTTGGACACTCATCAGATAGCAAACAGTTTGGATCTTGATCAGAAAGCAAACATTTTGGATCCTGATCAGACGCTGCTTTATAAGCTAAAGGTTTGGATCCTGATCAGATAGCAAACAGTTTGGATCCTGATCGGACAATGTTTGATTAGCAAACAGTTTGGATCCCGGTCAGAGGCTGCTTTATAAGCAAAAAGTTTTGATCCTGATCAGATAGCAAACAGTTTCGATCCTGGACAGATGCCGCATTATTCACAAACAGATTGGACCCTTATCAGATGCCGCTTTATTCACAAACAGTTTGGACCCTTATCAGATGCCACTTTATAAGCAAACAGTTTGGATCCTTGACAGATGCCAATTCATTCACAAACAGTTTGGACCCTTATCAGATGCCGCTTTATTAACAAACAGTTTGGATCCTGGACAGATGCCGCTTTATTCCCAAACAGTTTGGACCTTTATCAGATGCTGCTTTATTAGCAAACAGTTTGGATCCTGATCAGACGCTGCTTACTTAGCAAACAGTTTAGATCTTGATCAGATAGCAAACAGTTTGGATCCTAATCAGATGCTGCTTAGCAAACAGTTTGGACCCTTATCAGATGTCGCTTTATTAGCAAACAGTTTGGATCCTGGACAGATGCCGCTTTATACGCAAAAAGTTTTGATCCTGATCAGATAGCAAACAGTTTCGATCCTGGACAGATGCCGCATTATTCACAAACAGATTGGACCCTTATCAGATGGCGCTTTATACGCAAACAGTTTGGACCCATATCAGATGCTGCTTTATTATCAATTTTTTTTAGATCCTGATCCGATAGCAAACAGTTTGGATCCTGGACAGATGCCGCTTTAATCACAAACAGTTTGGATCCTTATCAGATGCCGCTTTAGTAGCAAACAGTTTGGATCCGGGACAGATAGCAAACAGTTTGGATCCAAATCTAATGCTGCTTAGCAAACAGTTTGGACCCTTATCTGATGCCGTTTTATTCGCAAACAGTTTGGACCCTTATTAGATGCTGCTTTATTATATTTTTCAGATCCTGATCAAAAAGCAAACAGTTTGGATCCTAATCAGATGCTGTTAAAGCAAACAGTTTGGACCCTTATCAGACACCGCTTTATTAGCAAACAGTTTAGATCCTGGACAGATGCCGCTTTATACGCAAACAGTTTGGACCCTTATCAGATGCTGCTTTATTAGTAATTTTTTTTAGATCCTGATCCGATAGCAAACAGTTTGGATCCTGGACAGATGCCGCTTTAATCACAAACAGTTTGGATCCTTATCAGATGCCGCTTTAGTAGCAAACAGTTTGGATCCTGGACAGATAGCAAACAGTTTTGATCCAAATCAGATGCTGCTTAGCAAAGAGTTTGGACCCTAATCAGATGCCGTTTTATTCGCAAACAGTGTGGACCCTTATCAGATGCTGCTTTATTATATTTTTCAGATCCTGATCAAATAGCAAACAGTTTGGATCCTAATCAGAATCTGCTAAAGCAAACAGTTTGGACCCTTATCAGACGCTGGTTACTTAGCAAACAGTTTAGATCTTGATCAGATAGCAAACAGTTTGGAACCTAATCAGATGCTGCTAAAGCAAACAGTTTGGACCCTTATCAGACGCTGCTTACTTAGCAAACAGTTTAGATCTTGATCAGATAGCAAACTGTTTGGATCCTAATCAGATGCTGCTTAGCAAACAGTTTGGACCCTTATCAGATGCCGCTTTATTAGCAAACAGTTTGGATCCTGGACAGATGCCGCTTTATACGCAAACAGTTTGGACCCTTATCAGATGCTGCTTTATTATCAATTTTTTTTAGATCCTGATCCGATAGCAAACAGATTGGATCCTGGACAGATGCCGCTTTAATCACAAACAGTTTGGATCCTTATCAGATGCCGCTTTAGTAGCAAACAGTTTGGATCCGGGACAGATAGCAAACAGTTTGGATCCAAATCAAATGTTGCTTAGCAAACAGTTTGGACCCTTATCTGATGCCGTTTTATTCGCAAACAGTTTGGACCCTTATTAGATGCAGCTTTATTATATTTTTCAGATCCTGATCAAATAGCAAACAGTTTGGATCCTAATCAGATGCTGCTAAAGCAAACAGTTTGGACCCTTATCAGACACCGCTTTATTAGCAAACAGTTTAGATCTTGATCAGATAGCGAACAGTTTGTATCTGATCACATAGCTAACAGTAAGGATCTTAACTGTTTGGATCATGATCAGAGAGCAAACAGTTTAGATCCCGTTCAGATGCTGCTTTATAAGCAAACAGTTTTGATCCTCATCAGATAGCAAACAGTTTATATTCTTATCAGTCGCTGCTTTATAAGTAAAAAGTTTGGATCCTGATAAAAAAACTAACAGTTTGGATCCTGATCAAACACTGCTTTATAAGCAAATAGTTTGGGTCCTGATCAGACATGGCTTTATTAGCAAACAGTTTGGATTTTGAACAATGAATATGAAAATCATTTGGTAACATTAACTCATGTTTATTGCGCACATCCATTAGAGGTTCAATAATTTTGATTATTTTACATTTCGGCGTTTATGCTTTATTTAAGTTGCTTTATGCATGTGGTATAGGTATGCATGATTAACCTGTTTTTCTTCACTCTTAACCACATTTATGCTTCGCCTGCTAAACGAGACCATAGTGTCATATGCAAACAACTTAAACCGGAATGAAATTCCACCACAGTTTTAGCAAATTGGATAATTCTAAAATCTGAAGAAGTCATATGTGCAGTTTCGTTGCAAGCGAATGATAAATAATATAACCATCTGCATTCACACCGAAATGTACAACTCTTATCATAAGGGGAGGTTGGGAGTCATATAAAAAAAATTTATAAAATGTAATGGATGTTAATCTTAGGTAAATAACATTGAAGTTACAACATTAACATTCAACCGGTGTACCTGTGAAGATCTGATCAGGGTCCAAACTGTTTGCTCTCTGATAATGGTCCAAATAGTTTGCTAATCAAGCAAAATCTGATCAGGATCCAAACTTTTTGCTATCTGTTCAGATCCAACCTGTTTGCTTTCTGTTTAGAATCCCTCTATTAAGGATCTAAACTGTTTGTTAAAAAAGCAGCGTCTGAGCATGGTCCAAACTGTTTGCTATCTGATCAGGATCCAAACATTTTGCTATCTTATCAGATCCAAAATGTTTGCTCTCTGATCAGGATCCAAACAGTTTGCTAATAAAGCAGCATGTGATCAGGATCCAAACTGTTAGCTATTTAATCAGATTCAAACTGTTTGCTATCTTTTCAGGATTCAAACTGTTTGCTATTAATGCTACATCTTTTAAAGGTCCAAACTGTTTGCTAAAACAGAAGACTCCATTTAGAATCTACATGGAAACTGTTTGCTAATAAAGCAGCGTTTGATCAGGATCCAAAAAGTTTGTTTATAAAGCAGCATCTGATCAAGATCTAAACTGTTTTCTAATAAAGAAGCCTCTGATGGGGTCCAAACTGTTTGCTAATCAAGCATCGTCTTATCAGGATCCAAAATGTTTGCTTATAAATCGGCATCTGATCAGGATCCAAACTGTTTGCTAATAAAGAAGCCTCTGATGGGGGTCCAAACTGTGCTTTATAAGCAAACAGTTTTGATCCTAATGTCAGATAAGATAGCAAACAGTTTGGATCCTGATAAGACGATGCTTTATTAGCAATCTTATCTGACACCAGGATCAAAACTGTTTGCTTATAAAGCGGCATCTGATCAGGATCCAAACTGTTTGCTTATAAAGCAGCTTCTGATCAGGGTCCAAACTGTTTGCTATCTGATCAGGGTCCAAACTGTTTGCTTTTAAAGCAGAGTCTGATCAGGATCCAAGCTCTTTGAAATCTGATCTTGATCCAAACTGTTTGCTATCTGATCAGGGTCCAAACTGTTTGCTTATAAAGCAGCGTCTGATCAGGATCCAAGCTGTTTGAAATCTGATCTTGATCCAAACTGTTTGCTATCTGATCAGGGATCAAACTGTTTCCTTATAAAGCAGCGTCTGATCAGTATCCAAGCTGTTTGAAATCTGATCATGATCCAATCTGTTTGCCAGCTGACCAGGGCAAAACGGTTCTAATAAAGCAGCATCTGACCAGGATCCAAACGCTGATCAGGGTCAAAACTGTAAGCTTAAAAAGCAGCGTCTGATCAGGATCCAAACTATTTGCTTTCTACTCTGACATCAGGATAAAAACTGTTTGCTTATAAAGCTATTTAATCAGATCCAAACTGTTTGCTATCTATTCAGGATTCAAACTGTTTGCTATTAATGCTGCATCTCTTAAAGGTCCAAACTGTTTGCCTCAGAAGCCTCCATTTAGAATCTACATGAAAACTGTTTGCTAATAAAGCAGCGTCTGATCAGGATCCAAAATGTTTGTTTATAAAGCAGCATCTGATCAAGATCTAAACTGTTTCCTCTCTGATCAGTATCTAAACTGTTTGCTAATCAAGCAGCGTCTTATCAGGATCCAAAATGTTTGCTTATAAAGCGGAATCTGATCAGTTTCCAAACTGTTTGCTAATAAAGAAGCTTCTGATGGGGGTCCAAACTGTTTGCTAATCAAACATCGTCTTATCAGGATCCAAACTGTTTGCTATCTTATCTGACATCAGGATCAAAACTGTTTGCTTATAAAGCGGCATCTGATCAGGATCCAAACTGTTTGCTTATAAAGCAGCTTCTGATCAGGGTCCAAACTGATCAGGGTCCAAACTGTTTGCTCTCTGATCAGGCTCCAAACTGTTTGCTTATAAAGCAGTGTCTGGTCAGGATCCAAGCTGTTTGAAATCTGATCTTGATTCAAACTGTTTGCTATCTGATCAGGGTCCAAACTGTTTGCTTATAAGCAGCGTCTGATCATGATAAAAACTGTTTGCTATCTGACCAGGGTCAAAACTGTTTACTTAAAAAGCGGTGTCTGATCAGGATCCAAACTGTTTGCTTATATAGCAATCTTTGACCAGAATCCAAACTGTTATTCTAATAAAGCAGCATCTGAACAGGATCCAAACTATTTACTATCTGATTAGGATCCATAGTGTGCGCAAATAGAGCATTGTCTGATCAGGATCCAAACTGTTTGCTTATTACGCAGCTTGTGGCCAGGATCCAAACTGTATGCTAATAAAGCAGCATCTGAACGTGACCCCAACTGTTTGCTATCTGATAAGGATCCAAACTGTTTGCAAACAGTTTTGATCCTGATCAGATGCTGCTTTATAAATAAACAGTTTAGATCCTAAATGGAGGCTTCCTAATAAGCAAACAGTTTGGACCCTTATCAGAGGCCGCTTTATTTGCAAATAGTTTGCTTATAAAGCAGCCTTTGACTAGGATCCAAACTATTTGCAAATAAAGCGGCCTCTGATAAGGGTCCAAACTGTTTGCTTATTAGGAAGCCTCCATTTAGGATCTAAACTGTTTATTTATAAAGCAGCATCTGATCGGATAGCAAACCGTTTGGATCCTGATCAGATGCCTCTTTATTATCAAACAGTTTTGACCCTCATCAGTTGGGATTAGATAGCAAACAGTTTAGATCCCATTCAGATGCCACTTTATTAGCATCCAGTTTGGATCCTGGACAGATGCCAATTTATTCACAAACAGTTTGGACCCTTATCAGATGCCGCTTTATTAGAAACAGTTTGGATCCTGGACAGATGCCAATTTATTCACAAATAGTTTGGATCCTTATCAGATGCTGCTTTATTAGGATGTTTTTAGATCCTGATCAGATAACAAAGTTTGGATTCTAATCAGATGCTGCTTAGCAAACAGTTTGGACCCTTATCAGATGCCGCTTTATTAGCAAACAGTTTGGATCCTGGACAGATGCCGCTTTAATCACAAACAGTTTGGATCCTTATCAGATGTCGCTTTAGTAGCAAACAGTTTCGATCCTGGACAGATAGCAAACAGTTTTGATCCAAATCAGATGCTGCTTAGCAAAGAGTTTGGACCCTAATCAGATGCCGCTTTATTCGCAAACAGTTTGGACCCTTATCAGATGCTGCTTTATTATATTTTTCAGATCCTGATCAAATAGCAAACAGTTTGGATCCTAATCAGATGCTGCTTTATTCGCAAACAGTTTGGACCCGTATCAGACGCTGCTTACTTAGCAAACAGTTTAGATCTTGATCAGATAGCAAACAGTTTGGATCCTAATCAGATGCTGCTTAGCAAACAGTTTGGACCCTTATCAGATGCCGCTTTATTAGCAAACAGTTTGGATCCTGGACAGATGCCGCTTTATTCGCAAACAGTTTGGACCTTTATCAGATGCTGCTTTATTAGCAAACAGTTTGGATCCTGATCAGATGCTGCTTAGCAAACAGTTTGGACCCTTATCAGATGCCGCTTTATTAGCAAACAGTTTGGATCCTGGACAAATGCTGCTTTATTCGCAAACAGTTTGGACTGACATCAAATGCTGCTTTATTAAGATTTTTTTAGATCCTGATCACATAGCAAACAGTTTTGATTCTAATCAGATGCTGCTTAGCAAACAGTTTGGACCCTCATGAGACGCTGCTTACTTAGCAAGCAGTTTAGATCTTGATCAGATAGCAAACAGTTTGGATCCTAATCAGATGCTGCTTAGCAAACAGTTTGGACCCTTATCGGATGCCGCTTTACTAGCAAACAGTTTGGATCCTGGACAGATGCCGCTTTATACGCAAACAGTTTGGACCCTTATCAGATGCTGCTTTATTAGTAATTTTTTTTAGATCCTGGTCCGATAGCAAACAGTTTGGATCCTGGACAGATGCCGCTTTAATCACAAACAGTTTGGATCCTTATCAGATGCCGCTTTAGTAGCAAACAGTTTGGAACCTGGACAGATAGCAAACAGTTTTGATCCAAATCAGATGCTGCTTAGCAAAGAGTTTGGACCCTAATCAGATGCCGTTTTATTCGCAAACAGTGTGGACCCTTATCAGATGCTGCTTTATTATATTTTTCAGATCCTGATCAAATAGCAAACAGTTTGGATCCTAATCAGATGCTGCTAAAGCAAACAGTTTGGACCCTTATCAGACGCAGGTTACTTAGCAAACAGTTTAGATCTTGATCAGATAGCAAACAGTTTGGATTCTTATCAGATGCTGCTTAGCAAACATTTTCGACCCTTATCAGATGCCGCTTTATTAGCAAACAGTTTAGATCTTGATCAGATAGCGAACAGTTTGTATCTGATCACATAGCTAACAGTAAGGATCTTAACTGTTTGGATCATGATCAGAGAGCAAACAGTTTAGATCCCGTTTAGATGCTGCTTTATAAGCAAACAGTTTTGATCCTCATCAGATAGCAAACAGTTTATATTCTTATCAGTCGCTGCTTTATAAGTAAAAAGTTTGGATCCTGATCAAAAAGCTAACAGTTTGGATCCTGATCAAACACTGCTTTATAAGCAAATAGTTTGGGTCCTGATCAGACATGGCTTTATTAGCAAACAGTTTGGATTTTGATCAGAAGCTGCTTTATTAGCAAACAATGAATATGAAAATCATTTGGTAACATTAACTCATGTTTATTGCGCACATCCATTAGAGGTTCAATAATTTTGATTATTTTACATTTCGGCGTTTATGCTTTATTTAAGTTGCTTTATGCATGTGGTATAGGTATGCATGATTAACCTGTTTTTCTTCACTCTTAACCACATTTATGCTTCGCCTGCTAAACGAGACCATAGTGTCATATGCAAACAACTTAAACCGGAATGAAATTCCACCACAGTTTTAGCAAATTGGATAATTCTAAAATCTGAAGAAGTCATATGTGCAGTTTCGTTGCAAGCGAAGGATAAATAATATAACCATCTGCATTCACACCGAAATGTAAAACTCTTATCATAAGGGGAGGTTGGGAGTCATATAAAAAATTTTTATAAAATGTAATGGATGTTAATCTTAGGTAAATAACATTGAAGTTACAACATTAACATTCAACCGGTGTACCTGTGAAGATCTGATCAGGGTCCAAACTGTTTGCTCTCTGATAATGGTCCAAATAGTTTGCTAATCAAGCAAAATCTGATCAGGATCCAAACTTTTTGCTATCTGTTCAGATCCAACCTGTTTGCTTTCTGTTTAGAATCCCTCTATTAAGGATCTAAACTGTTTGTTAAAAAAGCAGCGTCTGAGCATGGTCCAAACTGTTTGCTATCTGATCAGGATCCAAACATTTTGCTATCTTATCAGATCCAAAATGTTTGCTCTCTGATCAGGATCCAAACAGTTTGCTAATAAAGCAGCATGTGATCAGGATCCAAACTGTTAGCTATTTAATCAGATTCAAACTGTTTGCTATCTATTCAGGATTCAAACTGTTTGCTATTAATGCTGCATCTTTTAAAGGTCCAAACTGTTTGCTAAAACAGAAGACTCCATTTAGAATCTACATGGAAACTGTTTGCTAATAAAGCAGCGTTTGATCAGGATCCAAAATGTTTGCTTATAAAGCAGCATCTGATCAAGATCTAAACTGTTTCCTCTCTGATCAGTATCTAAACTGTTTGCTAATCAAGCAGCGTCTTATCAGGATCCAAAATGTTTGATTATCAAGCGGCATCTGATCAGGATCCAAACTGGTTGCTAATAAAGAAGCTTCTGATGGGGGTCCAAACTGTTTGCTAATCAAGCATCGTCTTATCAGGATCCAAACTGTTTGCTATCTTATCTGACATCAGGATCAAAACTGTTTGCTTATAAAGCGGCATCTGATCAGGATCCAAACTGTTTGCTTATAAAGCAGTTTCTGATCTTGATCCAAACTGTTTGCTATCTGATCAGGGTCCAAACTGTTTGCTTATAAAGCAGCGTCTGATCAGGATACAAGCTGTTTGAAATCTGATATTGATCCAAACTGTTTGCTTTCTGATCATGATCCAATCTGTTTGCCAGCTGATCAGGGCAAAACGGTTCTAATAAAGCATCTGACCAGGATCCAAACTCTTTGCTTTTTGATCAGGGTCCAAACTGTTAGCTTAAAAAGCAGCGTCTGATCAGGATCCAAACTGTTTGCTAAAATAACAGCCTCTGATAGGGGTACCAACTGTTTACTTATCAAGCACCGTCTGATCAGGATTAAAACTGTTTGCTATCTACTCTGACATCAGGATAAAAACTGTTTGCTTATAAGATCCAAACTGTTTGCTATTAATGCTGCATCTCTTAAAGGTTCAAACTGTTTGCTAAAACAGAAGCCTCCATTTAGAATCTACATGAAAACTGTTTGCTAATAAAGCAGCGTCTGATCAGGATCCAAAATGTTTGTTTATAAAGCAGCATATGATCAAGATCTAAACTGTTTCCTCTCTGATCAGTATCTAAACTGTTTGCTAATCAAGCAGCGTCTTATCAGGATCCAAAATGTTTGCTTATAAAGCGGCATCTGATCAGGATCCAAACTGTTTGCTTATAAAGCAGCTTCTGATCAGGGTCCAAACTGTTTGCTATCTGATCAGGGTCCAAACTGTTTGCTTATAAAGCAGTGTCTGATCAGGAGCTAAGCTGTTTGAAATCTGATCTTGATCGAAACTGTTTGCTATCTGATCATGATCCAATCTGTTTGCCAGCTGACCAGGGCAAAACGGTTCTAATAAAGCAGCATCTGACCAGGATCCAAACGCTTTGCTTTCTGATCAGGGTCCAAACTGTTAGCTTAAAAAGCAGCGTCTGATCAGGGTCCAAACTGTTTGCTTATAAAGCAGTGTCTGATCAGGATCCAAGCTGTTTGAAATCTGATCTTGATCCATACTGTTTGCTATCTGATCAGGGTCCAAACTGTTTGCTTATAAAGCAGCGTCTGATCAGGGTCCAAACTGTTTGCTATCTGATCAGGGTCCAAACTGTTTGCTTATAAAGCAGTGTCTGGTCAGGATCCAAGCTGTTTGAAATCTGATCTTGATCCAAACTGTTTGCTATCTGATCAGGGTCCAAACTGTTTGCTTGTAAAACAGCGTCTGATCATGATAAAAACAGTTTTGACCCTGGTCAGATAGCAAATAGTTTGCTTATATAGCAATCTCTGACCAGAATCCAAACTGTTATTCTAATAAAGCAGCATCTGATCAGGGTCCAAACTGTTTGCTTATAAAGCAGCGTCTGATCATGATAAAAACTGTTTGCTATCTGACCAGGGTCAAAACTGTTTACTTAAAAAGCGGTGTCTGATCAGGATCCAAACTGTTTGCTTATATAGCAATCTCTGACCAGAATCCAAACTGTTATTCTAAAAAAGCAGCATCTGAACAGGATCCAAACTGTTTACTATCTGATTAGGACCCAAATTGTGCGCAAATAGAGCAGTGTCTGATCAAGATCTGATCAGGATCCAAACTGTTTGCTTATAACGCAGCTTGTGGCCAGGATCCAAACTGTATGCTAATAAAGCAGCATCTGAACGTGACCCCAACTGTTTGCTATCTGATAAGGATCCAAACTGTTTGCAAATAGAGCAGTGTCTGATCAAGATCTGATCAGGATCCAAACTATTTGCTTGGAACGCAGCCTCTGACCAGAATCCAAACTGTTTCAAAGCAGAGCTTGTTGTCAGAGGCTGCTTTATTAGCAAATATTTTTTATCCTGATCAGATAGCTATTTGTTTGCAGACACTTCCATATAAGCAAACGTTTTTTTTGGATCAGACCAGAGGCTGCTTTATAAGCAATCAGTTCCGACCTTTATCAGACGCTGCATTATTATCCTGATCAGATAGGAAACAGTTTGGATCCTGGTCAGACAATGCTTGCTTTACAAACAGTTTGGATCGGTATCAGACAGCAAACAGTTTTGATCTTGATCAGATAGCAAACAGTTTGAATCTTAATCAAATGCTTCTTTATCGGCTAACAGTTTGGATCTGATCAGAGGCTGCTTTATTAGCAAACAGTATGAATCTTGATCAGATGCTGCTTTATTAGCAATCAGTTTTGACACTTACCAGACGCCGCTTTATAAATAAACAGTTTAGATCCTATAAAGTGGCTTCCTAATTAGCAAACAGTTCGGACCCTTTTCAGAGGCCGCTTTATTTGCAAACAGTTTGGATCCTGATCAGATGACTCTTAATTAGCAAACAGTTTGGACACTCATCAGATAGCAAACAGTTTGGATCTTGATCAGAAAGCAAACATTTTGGATCCTGATCAGACGCTGCTTTATAAGCTAAAGGTTTGGATCCTGATCAGATAGCAAACAGTTTGGATCCTGATCGGACATGTTTGATTAGCAAACAGTTTGGATCCCGGTCAGAGGCTGCTTTATAAGCAAAAAGTTTTGATCCTGATCAGATAGCAAACAGTTTCGATCCTGGACAGATGCCGCATTATTCACAAACAGATTGGACCCTTATCAGATGCCGCTTTATTCACAAACAGTTTGGACCCTTATCAGATGCCACTTTATAAGCAAACAGTTTGGATCCTTGACAGATGCCAATTCATTCACAAACAGTTTGGACCCTTATCAGATGCCGCTTTATTAACAAACAGTTTGGATCCTGGACAGATGCCGCTTTATTCCCAAACAGTTTGGACCTTTATCAGATGCTGCTTTATTAGCAACAGTTTGGATCCTGATCAGACGCTGCTTACTTAGCAAACAGTTTAGATCTTGATCAGATAGCAAACAGTTTGGATCCTAATCAGATGCTGCTTAGCAAACAGTTTTGACCCTTATCAGATGTCGCTTTATTAGCAAACAGTTTGGATCCTGGACAGATGCCGCTTTATACGCAAAAAGTTTTGATCCTGATCAGATAGCAAACAGTTTCGATCCTGGACAGATGCCGCATTATTCACAAACAGATTGGACCCTTATCAGATGCCGCTTTATACGCAAACAGTTTGGACCCATATCAGATGCTGCTTTATTATCAATTTTTTTTAGATCCTGATCCGATAGCAAACAGTTTGGATCCTGGACAGATGCCGCTTTAATCACAAACAGTTTGGATCCTTATCAGATGCCGCTTTAGTAGCAAACAGTTTGGATCCGGGACAGATAGCAAACAGTTTGGATCCAAATCTAATGCTGCTTAGCAAACAGTTTGGACCCTTATCTGATGCCGTTTTATTCGCAAACAGTTTGGACCCTTATTAGATGCTGCTTTATTATATTTTTCAGATCCTGATCAAATAGCAAACAGTTTGGATCCTAATCAGATGCTGTTAAAGCAAACAGTTTGGACCCTTATCAGACACCGCTTTATTAGCAAACAGTTTAGATCCTGGACAGATGCCGCTTTATACGCAAACAGTTTGGACCCTTATCAGATGCTGCTTTATTAGTAATTTTTTTTAGATCCTGATCCGATAGCAAACAGTTTGGATCCTGGACAGATGCCGCTTTAATCACAAACAGTTTGGATCCTTATCAGATGCCGCTTTAGTAGCAAACAGTTTGGATCCTGGACAGATAGCAAACAGTTTTGATCCAAATCAGATGCTGCTTAGCAAAGAGTTTGGACCCTAATCAGATGCCGTTTTATTCGCAAACAGTGTGGACCCTTATCAGATGCTGCTTTATTATATTTTTCAGATCCTGATCAAATAGCAAACAGTTTGGATCCTAATCAGATGCTGCTTAAGCAAACAGTTTGGACCCTTATCAGACGCTGCTTACTTAGCAAACAGTTTAGATCTTGATCAGATAGCAAACAGTTTGGATCCTAATCAGATGCTGCTTAGCAAACAGTTTGGACCCTTATCAGATGCCGCTTTATTAGCAAACAGTTTGGATCCTGGACAGATGCCGCTTTATACGCAAACAGTTTGGACCCTTATCAGATGCTGCTTTATTATCAATTTTTTTTAGATCCTGATCCGATAGCAAACAGATTCGATCCTGGACAGATGCCGCTTTAATCACAAACAGTTTGGATCCTTATCAGATGCCGCTTTAGTAGCAAACAGTTTGGATCCGGGACAGATAGCAAACAGTTTGGATCCAAATCAAATGTTGCTTAGCAAACAGTTTGGACCCTTATCTGATGCCGTTTTATTCGCAAACAGTTTGGACCCTTATTAGATGCAGCTTTATTATATTTTTCAGATCCTGATCAAATAGCAAACAGTTTGGATCCTAATCAGATGCTGCTAAAGCAAACAGTTTGGACCCTTATCAGACACCGCTTTATTAGCAAACAGTTTAGATCTTGATCAGATAGCGAACAGTTTGTATCTGATCACATAGCTAACAGTAAGGATCTTAACTGTTTGGATCATGATCAGAGAGCAAACAGTTTAGATCCCGTTCAGATGCTGCTTTATAAGCAAACAGTTTTGATCCTCATCAGATAGCAAACAGTTTATATTCTTATCAGTCGCTGCTTTATAAGTAAAAAGTTTGGATCCTGATAAAAAAACTAACAGTTTGGATCCTGATCAAACACTGCTTTATAAGCAAATAGTTTGGGTCCTGATCAGACATGCCTTTATTAGCAAACAGTTTGGATTTTGATCAGAAGCTGCTTTATTAGCAAACAATGAATATGAAAATCATTTGGTAACATTAACTCATGCTTATTGCGCACATCCATTAGAGGTTCAATAATTTTGATTATTTTACATTTCGGCGTTTATGCTTTATTTAAGTTGCTTTATGCATGTGGTATAGGTATGCATGATTAACCTGTTTTTCTTCACTCTTAACCACATTTAATGCTTCGCCTGCTAAACGAGACCATAGTGTCATATGCAAACAACTTAAACCGGAATGAAATTCCACCACATTTTTAGCAAATTGGATAATTCTAAAATCTGAAGAAGTCATATGTGCAGTTTCGTTGCAAGCGAAGGATAAATAATATAACCATCTGCATTCTCGCCGAAATGTAAAACTCTTATCATAAGGGGAGGTTGGGAGTCATATAAAAAAATTTTATAAAATGTAATGGATGTTAATCTTAGGTAAATAACATTGAAGTTACAACATTAACATTCAACCGGTGTACCTGTGAAGATCTGATCAGGATCCAAGCTGTTTGCTCTCTGATAATGGTCCAAATAGTTTGCTTATCAAGCAAAATCTGATCAGGATCCAAACTTTTTGCTATCTGTTCAGATCCAACCTGTTTGCTTTCTGTTTAGGATCCCTCTATTAAGGATCTAAACTGTTTGTTAAAAAAGCAGCGTCTGAGCATGGTCCAAACTGTTTGCTATCTGATCAGGATCCAAACATTTTGCTATCTTATCATATCCAAAATGTTTGCTCTCTGATCAGGATCCAAACAGTTTGCTAATAAAGCAGCATGTGATCAGGATCCAAACTGTTAGCTATTTAATCAGATTCAAACTGTTTGCTATCTATTCAGGATTCAAACTGTTTGCCATTAATGCTGCATCTTTTAAAGGTCCAAACTGTTTGCTAAAACAGAAGACTCCATTTAGAATCTACATGAAAACTGTTTGCTAATAAAGCAGCGTCTGATCAGGATCCAAAATGTTTGTTTATAAAGCAGCATCTGATCAAGATCTAAACTGTTTTCTAATAAAGAAGCCTCTGATGGGGTCCAAACTGTTTGCTAATCAAGCATCGTCTTATCAGGATCCAAAATGTTTGCTTATAAATCGGCATCTGATCAGGATCCAAACTGTTTGCTAATAAAGAAGCCTCTGATGGGGGTCCAAACTGTGCTTTATAAGCAAACAGTTTTGATCCTAATGTCAGATAAGATAGCAAACAGTTTGGATCCTGATAAGACGATGCTTTATTAGCAATCTTATCTGACACCAGGATCAAAACTGTTTGCTTATAAAGCGGCATCTGATCAGGATCCAAACTGTTTGCTTATAAAGCAGCTTCTGATCAGGGTCCAAACTGTTTGCTATCTGATCAGGGTCCAAACTGTTTGCTTTTAAAGCAGAGTCTGATCAGGATCCAAGCTCTTTGAAATCTGATCTTGATCCAAACTGTTTGCTATCTGATCAGGGTCCAAACTGTTTGCTTATAAAGCAGCGTCTGATCAGGATCCAAGCTGTTTGAAATCTGATCTTGATCCAAACTGTTTGCTATCTGATCAGGGATCAAACTGTTTGCTTATAAAGCAGCGTCTGATCAGGATCCAAGCTGTTTGAAATCTGATCATGATCCAATCTGTTTGCCAGCTGACCAGGGCAAAACGGTTCTAATAAAGCAGCATCTGACCAGGATCCAAACGCTGATCAGGGTCAAAACTGTTAGCTTAAAAAACAGCGTCTGATCAGAATCCAAACTGTTTGCTTTCTACTCTGACATCAGGATAAAAACTGTTTGCTTATAAAGCTATTTAATCAGATCCAAACTGTTTGCTATCTATTCAGGATTCAAACTGTTTGCTATTAATGCTGCATCTCTTAAAGGTCCAAACTGTTTGCCTCAGAAGCCTCCATTTAGAATCTACATGAAAACTGTTTGCTAATAAAGCAGCGTCTGATCAGGATCCAAAATGTTTGTTTATAAAGCAGCATCTGATCAAGATCTAAACTGTTTCCTCTCTGATCAGTATCTAAACTGTTTGCTAATCAAGCAGCGTCTTATCAGGATCCAAAATGTTTGCTTATAAAGTGGAATCTGATCAGTTTCCAAACTGTTTGCTAATAAAGAAGCTTCTGATGGGGGTCCAAACTGTTTGCTAATCAAACATCGTCTTATCAGGATCCAAACTGTTTGCTATCTTATCTGACATCAGGATCAAAACTGTTTGCTTATAAAGCGGCATCTGATCAGGATCCAAACTGTTTGCTTATAAAGCAGCTTCTGATCAGGGTCCAAACTGATCAGGGTCCAAACTGTTTGCTCTCTGATCAGGCTCCAAACTGTTTGCTTATAAAGCAGTGTCTGGTCAGGATCAAAGCTGTTTGAAATCTGATCTTGATTCAAACTGTTTGCTATCTGATCAGGGTCCAAACTGTTTGCTTATAAGCAGCGTCTGATCATGATAAAAACTGTTTGCTATCTGACCAGGGTCAAAACTGTTTACTTAAAAAGCGGCATCTGATCAGGATCCAAACTGTTTGCTTATAAAGCAGCTTCTGATCAGGGTCCAAACTGTTTGCTATCTGATCAGGGTCCAAACTGTTTGCTTTTAAAGCAGAGTCTGATCAGGATCCAAGCTCTTTGAAATCTGATCTTGATCCAAACTGTTTGCTATCTGATCAGGGTCCAAACTGTTTGCTTATAAAGCAGCGTCTGATCAGGATCCAAGCTGTTTGAAATCTGATCTTGATCCAAACTGTTTGCTATCTGATCAGGGATCAAACTGTTTGCTTATAAAGCAGCGTCTGATCAGGATCCAAGCTGTTTGAAATCTGATCATGATCCAATCTGTTTGCCAGCTGACCAGGGCAAAACGGTTCTAATAAAGCAGCATCTGACCAGGATCCAAACGCTGATCAGGGTCAAAACTGTTAGCTTAAAAAACAGCGTCTGATCAGAATCCAAACTGTTTGCTTTCTACTCTGACATCAGGATAAAAACTGTTTGCTTATAAAGCTATTTAATCAGATCCAAACTGTTTGCTATCTATTCAGGATTCAAACTGTTTGCTATTAATGCTGCATCTCTTAAAGGTCCAAACTGTTTGCCTCAGAAGCCTCCATTTAGAATCTACATGAAAACTGTTTGCTAATAAAGCAGCGTCTGATCAGGATCCAAAATGTTTGTTTATAAAGCAGCATCTGATCAAGATCTAAACTGTTTCCTCTCTGATCAGTATCTAAACTGTTTGCTAATCAAGCAGCGTCTTATCAGGATCCAAAATGTTTGCTTATAAAGTGGAATCTGATCAGTTTCCAAACTGTTTGCTAATAAAGAAGCTTCTGATGGGGGTCCAAACTGTTTGCTAATCAAACATCGTCTTATCAGGATCCAAACTGTTTGCTATCTTATCTGACATCAGGATCAAAACTGTTTGCTTATAAAGCGGCATCTGATCAGGATCCAAACTGTTTGCTTATAAAGCAGCTTCTGATCAGGGTCCAAACTGATCAGGGTCCAAACTGTTTGCTCTCTGATCAGGCTCCAAACTGTTTGCTTATAAAGCAGTGTCTGGTCAGGATCAAAGCTGTTTGAAATCTGATCTTGATTCAAACTGTTTGCTATCTGATCAGGGTCCAAACTGTTTGCTTATAAGCAGCGTCTGATCATGATAAAAACTGTTTGCTATCTGACCAGGGTCAAAACTGTTTACTTAAAAAGCGGTGTCTGATCAGGATCCAAACTGTTTGCTTATATAGCAATCTTTGACCAGAATCCAAACTGTTATTCTAATAAAGCAGCATCTGAACAGGATCCAAACTATTTACTATCTGATTAGGATCCATAGTGTGCGCAAATAGAGCATTGTCTGATCAGGATCCAAACTGTTTGCTTATTACGCAGCTTGTGGCCAGGATCCAAACTGTATGCTAATAAAGCAGCATCTGAACGTGACCCCAACTGTTTGCTATCTGATAAGGATCCAAACTGTTTGCAAATAGAGCAGTGTCTGATCAAGATCAAACTGTTTGCTTAGAACGCAGCCTCTGACCAGGATCCAAACTGTTTCAAAGCAGAGCTTGTTGTCAGAGGCTGCTTTATTAGCAAATATTTTTTTATCCTGATCAGATAGCTATTTGTTTGCAGACACTTCCATATAAGCAAACGGTTTGGATCAGACCAGAGGCTGCTTTATAAGCAATCAGTTCCGACCTTTATCAGACGCTGCATTATTATCCTGATCAGATAGCAAACAGTTTGGATCCTGATCGGACAATGTTTGATTAGCAAACAGTTTGGATCCCGGTCAGAGGCTGCTTTATAAGCAAAATGTTTTGATCCTGATCAGATAGCAAACAGTTTTGATCCTGATCAGATGCTGCTTTATAAATAAACAGTTTAGATCCTAAATGGAGGCTTCCTAATAAGCAAACAGTTTGGACCCTTATCAGAGGCCGCTTTATTTGCAAATAGTTTGCTTATAAAGCAGCCTTTGACTAGGATCCAAACTATTTGCAAATAAAGCGGCCTCTGATAAGGGTCCAAACTGTTTGCTTATTAGGAAGCCTCCATTTAGGATCTAAACTGTTTATTTATAAAGCAGCATCTGATCGGATAGCAAACCGTTTGGATCCTGATCAGATGCCTCTTTATTATCAAACAGTTTTGACCCTCATCAGTTGGGATTAGATAGCAAACAGTTTAGATCCCATTCAGATGCCACTTTATTAGCATCCAGTTTGGATCCTGGACAGATGCCAATTTATTCACAAACAGTTTGGACCCTTATCAGATGCCGCTTTATTAGAAACAGTTTGGATCCTGGACAGATGCCAATTTATTCACAAACAGTTTGGATCCTTATCAGATGCTGCTTTATTAGGATGTTTTTAGATCCTGATCAGATAACAAAGTTTTGATTCTAATCAGATGCTGCTTAGCAAACAGTTTGGACCCTTATCAGATGCCGCTTTATTAGCAAACAGTTTGGATCCTGGACAGATGCCGCTTTAATCACAAACAGTTTGGATCCTTATCAGATGCCGCTTTAGTAGCAAACAGTTTCGATCCTGGACAGATAGCAAACAGTTTTGATCCAAATCAGATGCTGCTTAGCAAAGAGTTTGGACCCTAATCAGATGCCGCTTTATTCGCAAACAGTTTGGACCCTTATCAGATGCTGCTTTATTATATTTTCAGTTCCTGATCAAATAGCAAACAGTTTGGATCCTAATCAGATGCTGCTTTATTCGCAAACAGTTTGGACCCGTATCAGACGCTGCTTACTTAGCAAACAGTTTAGATCTTGATCAGATAGCAAACAGTTTGGATCCTAATCAGATGCTGCTTAGCAAACAGTTTGGACCCTTATCAGATGCCGTTTTATTAGCAAACAGTTTGGATCCTGGACAGATGCCGCTTTATTCGCAAACAGTTTGGACCTTTATCAGATGCTGCTTTATTAGCAAACAGTTTGGATCCTGATCAGATGCTGCTTAGCAAACAGTTTGGACCCTTATCAGATACCGCTTTATTAGCAAACAGTTTGGATCCTGGACAAATGCTGCTTTATTCGCAAACAGTTTGGACTGACATCAAATGCTGCTTTATTAAGATTTTTTTAGATCCTGATCACATAGCAAACAGTTTTGATTCTAATCAGATGCTGCTTAGCAAACAGTTTGGACCCTCATGAGACGCTGCTTACTTAGCAAGCAGTTTAGATCTTGATCAGATAGCAAACAGTTTGGATCCTAATCAGATGCTGCTTAGCAAACAGTTTGGACCCTTATCAGACACCGCTTTACTAGCAAACAGTTTGGATCCTGGACAGATGCCGCTTTATACGCAAACAGTTTGGACCCTCATCAGATGCTGCTTTATTAGTAAATTTTTTTAGATCCTGGTTCGATAGCAAACAGTTTGGATCCTGGACAGATGCCGCTTTAATCACAAACAGTTTGGATCCTTATCAGATGCCGCTTTAGTAGCAAACAGTTTCGGTCCTGGACAGATAGCAAACAGTTTTGATCCAAATCAGATGCTGCTTAGCAAACAGTTTGGACCCTAATCAGATGCCGTTTTATTCGCAAACAGTGTGGACCCTTATCAGATGCTGCTTTATTATATTTTTCAGATCCTGATCAAATAGCAAACAGTTTGGATCCTAATCAGATGCTGCTAAAGCAAACAGTTTGGACCCTTATCAGACGCTGGTTACTTAGCAAACAGTTTAGATCTTGATCAGATAGCAAACAGTTTGGATTCTTATCAGATGCTGCTTAGCAAACAGTTTGGACCCTTATCAGATGCCGCTTTATTAGCAAACAGTTTAGATCTTGATCAGATAGCGAACAGTTTGTATCTGATCACATAGCTAACAGTAAGGATCTTAACTGTTTGGATCATGATCAGAGAGCAAACAGTTTAGATCCCGTTCAGATGCTGCTTTATAAGCAAACAGTTTTGATCCTCATCAGATAGCAAACAGTTTATATTCTTATCAGTCGCTGCTTTATAAGTAAAAGGTTTGGATCCTGATAAAAAAGCTAACAGTTTGGATCCTGATCAAACACTGCTTTATAAGCAAATAGTTTGGATCCTGATCAGACGCTGCTTACTTAGCAAACAGTTTAGATCTTGATCAGATAGCAAACAGTTTGGATCCTAATCAGATGCTGCTTAGCAAACAGTTTGGACGCTTATCAGATGTCGCTTTATTAGCAAACAGTTTGGATCCTGGACAGATGCCGCTTTATACGCAAAAAGTTTTGATCCTGATCAGATAGCAAACAGTTTCGATCCTGGACAGATGCCGCATTATTTACAAACAGATTGGACCCTTATCAGATGCCGCTTTATACGCAAACAGTTTGGACCCATATCAGATGCTGCTTTATTATCAATTTTTTTTAGATCCTGATCCGATAGCAAACAGTTTGGATCCTGGACAGATGCCGCTTTAATCACAAACAGTTTGGATCCTTATCAGATGCCGCTTTAGTAGCAAACAGTTTGGATCCGGGACAGATAGCAAACAGTTTGGATCCAAATCTAATGCTGCTTAGCAAACAGTTTGGACCCTTATCTGATGCCGTTTTATTCGCAAACAGTTTGGACCCTTATTAGATGCTGCTTTATTATATTTTTCAGATCCTGATCAAATAGCAAACAGTTTGGATCCTAATCAGATGCTGTTAAAGCAAACAGTTTGGACCCTTATCAGACACCGCTTTATTAGCAAACAGTTTAGATCCTGGACAGATGCCGCTTTATACCCAAACAGTTTGGACCCTTATCAGATGCTGCTTTATTAGTGATTTTTTTTAGATCCTGATCCGATAGCAAACAGTTTGGATCCTGGACAGATGCCGCTTTAATCACAAACAGTTTGGATTCTTATCAGATGCCGCTTTAGTAGCAAACAGTTTGGATCCTGGACAGATAGCAAACAGTTTTGATCCAAATCAGATGCTGCTTAGCAAACAGTTTGGACCCTAATCAGATGCCGTTTTATTCGCAAACAGTGTGGACCCTTATCAGATGCTGCTTTATTATATTTTTCAGATCCTGATCAAATAGCAAACAGTTTGGATCCTAATCAGATGCTGCTAAAGCAAACAGTTTGGACCCTTATCAGACGCTGGTTACTTAGCAAACAGTTTAGATCTTGATCAGATAGCAAACAGTTTGGAACCTAATCAGATGCTGCTAAAGCAAACAGTTTGGACCCTTATCAGACGCTGCTTACTTAGCAAACAGTTTAGATCTTGATCAGATAGCAAACTGTTTGGATCCTAATCAGATGCTGCTTAGCAAACAGTTTGGACCCTTATCAGATGCCGCTTTATTAGCAAACAGTTTGGATCCTGGACAGATGCCGCTTTATACGCAAACAGTTTGGACCCTGATCAGATGCTGCTTTATTATCAATTTTTTTTAGATTCTGATCCAATAGCAAACAGATTGGATCCTGGACAGATGCCGCTTTAATCACAAACAGTTTGGATTTTGATCAGAAGCTGCTTTATTAGCAAACAATGAATATGAAAATCATTTGGTAACATTAACTCATGCTTATTGCGCACATCCATTAGAGGTTCAATAATTTTGTTTATTTTACATTTCGGCGTTTATGCTTTATTTAAGTTGCTTTATGCATGTGGTATAGGTATGCATGATTAACCTGTTTTTCTTCACTCTTAACCACATTTAATGCTTCGCCTGCTAAACGAGACCATAGTGTCATATGCAAACAACATAAACCGGAATGAAATTCCACCACATTTTTAGCAAATTGGATAATTCTAAAATCTGAAGAAGTCATATGTGCAGTTTCGTTGCAAGCGAAGGATAAATAATATAACCATCTGCATTCTCGCCGAAATGTAAAACTCTTATCATAAGGGGAGGTTGGGAGTCATATAAATTTTTTTTATAAAATGTAATGGATGTTAATCTTAGGTAAATAACATTGAAGTTACAACATTAACATTCAACCGGTGTACCTGTGAAGATCTGATCAGGATCCAAGCTGTTTGCTCTCTGATAATGGTCCAAATAGTTTGCTTATCAAGCAAAATCTGATCAGGATCCAAACTTTTTGCTATCTGTTCAGATCCAACCTGTTTGCTTTCTGTTTAGGATCCCTCTATTAAGGATCTAAACTGTTTGTTAAAAAAGCAGCGTCTGAGCATGGTCCAAACTGTTTGCTATCTGATCAGGATCCAAACATTTTGCTATCTTATCAGATCCAAAATGTTTGCTCTCTGATCAGGATCCAAACAGTTTGCTAATAAAGCAGCATGTGATCAGGATCCAAACTGTTAGCTATTTAATCAGATCCAAACTGTTTGCTATCTATTCAGGATTCAAACTGTTTGCCATTAATGCTGCATCTTTTAAAGGTCCAAACTGTTTGCTAAAACAGAAGACTCCATTTAGAATCTACATGAAAACTGTTTGCTAATAAAGCAGCGTCTGATCAGGATCCAAAATGTTTGTTTATAAAGCAGCATCTGATTAAGATCTAAACTGTTTTCTAATAAAGAAGCCTCTGATGGGGTCCAAACTGTTTGCTAATCAAGCATCGTCTTATCAGGATCCAAAATGTTTGCTTATAAATCGGCATCTGATCAGGATCCAAACTGTTTGCTAATAAAGAAGCCTCTGATGGGGGTCCAAACTGTGCTTTATAAGCAAACAGTTTTGATCCTAATGTCAGATAAGATAGCAAACAGTTTGGATCCTGATAAGACGATGCTTTATTAGCAATCTTATCTGACACCAGGATCAAAACTGTTTGCTTATAAAGCGGCATCTGATCAGGATCCAAACTGTTTGCTTATAAAGCAGCTTCTGATCAGGGTCCAAACTGTTTGCTATCTGATCAGGGTCCAAACTGTTTGCTTATAAAGCAGCGTCTGATCAGGATCCAAGCTGTTTGAAATCTGATCTTGATCCAAACTGTTTGCTATCTGATCAGGGATCAAACTGTTTGCTTATAAAGCAGCGTCTGATCAGGATCCAAGCTGTTTGAAATCTGATCATGATCCAATCTGTTTGCCAGCTGACCAGGGCAAAACGGTTCTAATAAAGCAGCATCTGACCAGGATCCAAACGCTGATCAGGGTCAAAACTGTTAGCTTAAAAAACAGCGTCTGATCAGAATCCAAACTGTTTGCTTTCTACTCTGACATCAGGATAAAAACTGTTTGCTTATAAAGCTATTTAATCAGATCCAAACTGTTTGCTATCTATTCAGGATTCAAACTGTTTGCTATTAATGCTGCATCTCTTAAAGGTCCAAACTGTTTGCCTCAGAAGCCTCCATTTAGAATCTACATGAAAACTGTTTGCTAATAAAGCAGCGTCTGATCAGGATCCAAAATGTTTGTTTATAAAGCAGCATCTGATCAAGATCTAAACTGTTTCCTCTCTGATCAGTATCTAAACTGTTTGCTAATCAAGCAGCGTCTTATCAGGATCCAAAATGTTTGCTTATAAAGTGGAATCTGATCAGTTTCCAAACTGTTTGCTAATAAAGAAGCTTCTGATGGGGGTCCAAACTGTTTGCTAATCAAACATCGTCTTATCAGGATCCAAACTGTTTGCTATCTTATCTGACATCAGGATCAAAACTGTTTGCTTATAAAGCGGCATCTGATCAGGATCCAAACTGTTTGCTTATAAAGCAGCTTCTGATCAGGGTCCAAACTGATCAGGGTCCAAACTGTTTGCTCTCTGATCAGGCTCCAAACTGTTTGCTTATAAAGCAGTGTCTGGTCAGGATCAAAGCTGTTTGAAATCTGATCTTGATTCAAACTGTTTGCTATCTGATCAGGGTCCAAACTGTTTGCTTATAAGCAGCGTCTGATCATGATAAAAACTGTTTGCTATCTGACCAGGGTCAAAACTGTTTACTTAAAAAGCGGTGTCTGATCAGGATCCAAACTGTTTGCTTATATAGCAATCTTTGACCAGAATCCAAACTGTTATTCTAATAAAGCAGCATCTGAACAGGATCCAAACTATTTACTATCTGATTAGGATCCATAGTGTGCGCAAATAGAGCATTGTCTGATCAGGATCCAAACTGTTTGCTTATTACGCAGCTTGTGGCCAGGATCCAAACTGTATGCTAATAAAGCAGCATCTGAACGTGACCCCAACTGTTTGCTATCTGATAAGGATCCAAACTGTTTGCAAATAGAGCAGTGTCTGATCAAGATCAAACTGTTTGCTTAGAACGCAGCCTCTGACCAGGATCCAAACTGTTTCAAAGCAGAGCTTGTTGTCAGAGGCTGCTTTATTAGCAAATATTTTTTTATCCTGATCAGATAGCTATTTGTTTGCAGACACTTCCATATAAGCAAACGGTTTGGATCAGACCAGAGGCTGCTTTATAAGCAATCAGTTCCGACCTTTATCAGACGCTGCATTATTATCCTGATCAGATAGCAAACAGTTTGGATCCTGATCGGACAATGTTTGATTAGCAAACAGTTTGGATCCCGGTCAGAGGCTGCTTTATAAGCAAAATGTTTTGATCCTGATCAGATAGCAAACAGTTTTGATCCTGATCAGATGCTGCTTTATAAATAAACAGTTTAGATCCTAAATGGAGGCTTCCTAATAAGCAAACAGTTTGGACCCTTATCAGAGGCCGCTTTATTTGCAAATAGTTTGCTTATAAAGCAGCCTTTGACTAGGATCCAAACTATTTGCAAATAAAGCGGCCTCTGATAAGGGTCCAAACTGTTTGCTTATTAGGAAGCCTCCATTTAGGATCTAAACTGTTTATTTATAAAGCAGCATCTGATCGGATAGCAAACCGTTTGGATCCTGATCAGATGCCTCTTTATTATCAAACAGTTTTGACCCTCATCAGTTGGGATTAGATAGCAAACAGTTTAGATCCCATTCAGATGCCACTTTATTAGCATCCAGTTTGGATCCTGGACAGATGCCAATTTATTCACAAACAGTTTGGACCCTTATCAGATGCCGCTTTATTAGAAACAGTTTGGATCCTGGACAGATGCCAATTTATTCACAAACAGTTTGGATCCTTATCAGATGCTGCTTTATTAGGATGTTTTTAGATCCTGATCAGATAACAAAGTTTTGATTCTAATCAGATGCTGCTTAGCAAACAGTTTGGACCCTTATCAGATGCCGCTTTATTAGCAAACAGTTTGGATCCTGGACAGATGCCGCTTTAATCACAAACAGTTTGGATCCTTATCAGATGCCGCTTTAGTAGCAAACAGTTTCGATCCTGGACAGATAGCAAACAGTTTTGATCCAAATCAGATGCTGCTTAGCAAAGAGTTTGGACCCTAATCAGATGCCGCTTTATTCGCAAACAGTTTGGACCCTTATCAGATGCTGCTTTATTATATTTTCAGTTCCTGATCAAATAGCAAACAGTTTGGATCCTAATCAGATGCTGCTTTATTCGCAAACAGTTTGGACCCGTATCAGACGCTGCTTACTTAGCAAACAGTTTAGATCTTGATCAGATAGCAAACAGTTTGGATCCTAATCAGATGCTGCTTAGCAAACAGTTTGGACCCTTATCAGATGCCGTTTTATTAGCAAACAGTTTGGATCCTGGACAGATGCCGCTTTATTCGCAAACAGTTTGGACCTTTATCAGATGCTGCTTTATTAGCAAACAGTTTGGATCCTGATCAGATGCTGCTTAGCAAACAGTTTGGACCCTTATCAGATACCGCTTTATTAGCAAACAGTTTGGATCCTGGACAAATGCTGCTTTATTCGCAAACAGTTTGGACTGACATCAAATGCTGCTTTATTAAGATTTTTTTAGATCCTGATCACATAGCAAACAGTTTTGATTCTAATCAGATGCTGCTTAGCAAACAGTTTGGACCCTCATGAGACGCTGCTTACTTAGCAAGCAGTTTAGATCTTGATCAGATAGCAAACAGTTTGGATCCTAATCAGATGCTGCTTAGCAAACAGTTTGGACCCTTATCAGACACCGCTTTACTAGCAAACAGTTTGGATCCTGGACAGATGCCGCTTTATACGCAAACAGTTTGGACCCTCATCAGATGCTGCTTTATTAGTAAATTTTTTTAGATCCTGGTTCGATAGCAAACAGTTTGGATCCTGGACAGATGCCGCTTTAATCACAAACAGTTTGGATCCTTATCAGATGCCGCTTTAGTAGCAAACAGTTTCGGTCCTGGACAGATAGCAAACAGTTTTGATCCAAATCAGATGCTGCTTAGCAAACAGTTTGGACCCTAATCAGATGCCGTTTTATTCGCAAACAGTGTGGACCCTTATCAGATGCTGCTTTATTATATTTTTCAGATCCTGATCAAATAGCAAACAGTTTGGATCCTAATCAGATGCTGCTAAAGCAAACAGTTTGGACCCTTATCAGACGCTGGTTACTTAGCAAACAGTTTAGATCTTGATCAGATAGCAAACAGTTTGGATTCTTATCAGATGCTGCTTAGCAAACAGTTTGGACCCTTATCAGATGCCGCTTTATTAGCAAACAGTTTAGATCTTGATCAGATAGCGAACAGTTTGTATCTGATCACATAGCTAACAGTAAGGATCTTAACTGTTTGGATCATGATCAGAGAGCAAACAGTTTAGATCCCGTTCAGATGCTGCTTTATAAGCAAACAGTTTTGATCCTCATCAGATAGCAAACAGTTTATATTCTTATCAGTCGCTGCTTTATAAGTAAAAGGTTTGGATCCTGATAAAAAAGCTAACAGTTTGGATCCTGATCAAACACTGCTTTATAAGCAAATAGTTTGGATCCTGATCAGACGCTGCTTACTTAGCAAACAGTTTAGATCTTGATCAGATAGCAAACAGTTTGGATCCTAATCAGATGCTGCTTAGCAAACAGTTTGGACGCTTATCAGATGTCGCTTTATTAGCAAACAGTTTGGATCCTGGACAGATGCCGCTTTATACGCAAAAAGTTTTGATCCTGATCAGATAGCAAACAGTTTCGATCCTGGACAGATGCCGCATTATTTACAAACAGATTGGACCCTTATCAGATGCCGCTTTATACGCAAACAGTTTGGACCCATATCAGATGCTGCTTTATTATCAATTTTTTTTAGATCCTGATCCGATAGCAAACAGTTTGGATCCTGGACAGATGCCGCTTTAATCACAAACAGTTTGGATCCTTATCAGATGCCGCTTTAGTAGCAAACAGTTTGGATCCGGGACAGATAGCAAACAGTTTGGATCCAAATCTAATGCTGCTTAGCAAACAGTTTGGACCCTTATCTGATGCCGTTTTATTCGCAAACAGTTTGGACCCTTATTAGATGCTGCTTTATTATATTTTTCAGATCCTGATCAAATAGCAAACAGTTTGGATCCTAATCAGATGCTGTTAAAGCAAACAGTTTGGACCCTTATCAGACACCGCTTTATTAGCAAACAGTTTAGATCCTGGACAGATGCCGCTTTATACCCAAACAGTTTGGACCCTTATCAGATGCTGCTTTATTAGTGATTTTTTTTAGATCCTGATCCGATAGCAAACAGTTTGGATCCTGGACAGATGCCGCTTTAATCACAAACAGTTTGGATTCTTATCAGATGCCGCTTTAGTAGCAAACAGTTTGGATCCTGGACAGATAGCAAACAGTTTTGATCCAAATCAGATGCTGCTTAGCAAACAGTTTGGACCCTAATCAGATGCCGTTTTATTCGCAAACAGTGTGGACCCTTATCAGATGCTGCTTTATTATATTTTTCAGATCCTGATCAAATAGCAAACAGTTTGGATCCTAATCAGATGCTGCTAAAGCAAACAGTTTGGACCCTTATCAGACGCTGGTTACTTAGCAAACAGTTTAGATCTTGATCAGATAGCAAACAGTTTGGAACCTAATCAGATGCTGCTAAAGCAAACAGTTTGGACCCTTATCAGACGCTGCTTACTTAGCAAACAGTTTAGATCTTGATCAGATAGCAAACTGTTTGGATCCTAATCAGATGCTGCTTAGCAAACAGTTTGGACCCTTATCAGATGCCGCTTTATTAGCAAACAGTTTGGATCCTGGACAGATGCCGCTTTATACGCAAACAGTTTGGACCCTGATCAGATGCTGCTTTATTATCAATTTTTTTTAGATTCTGATCCAATAGCAAACAGATTGGATCCTGGACAGATGCCGCTTTAATCACAAACAGTTTGGATTTTGATCAGAAGCTGCTTTATTAGCAAACAATGAATATGAAAATCATTTGGTAACATTAACTCATGCTTATTGCGCACATCCATTAGAGGTTCAATAATTTTGTTTATTTTACATTTCGGCGTTTATGCTTTATTTAAGTTGCTTTATGCATGTGGTATAGGTATGCATGATTAACCTGTTTTTCTTCACTCTTAACCACATTTAATGCTTCGCCTGCTAAACGAGACCATAGTGTCATATGCAAACAACATAAACCGGAATGAAATTCCACCACATTTTTAGCAAATTGGATAATTCTAAAATCTGAAGAAGTCATATGTGCAGTTTCGTTGCAAGCGAAGGATAAATAATATAACCATCTGCATTCTCGCCGAAATGTAAAACTCTTATCATAAGGGGAGGTTGGGAGTCATATAAATTTTTTTTATAAAATGTAATGGATGTTAATCTTAGGTAAATAACATTGAAGTTACAACATTAACATTCAACCGGTGTACCTGTGAAGATCTGATCAGGATCCAAGCTGTTTGCTCTCTGATAATGGTCCAAATAGTTTGCTTATCAAGCAAAATCTGATCAGGATCCAAACTTTTTGCTATCTGTTCAGATCCAACCTGTTTGCTTTCTGTTTAGGATCCCTCTATTAAGGATCTAAACTGTTTGTTAAAAAAGCAGCGTCTGAGCATGGTCCAAACTGTTTGCTATCTGATCAGGATCCAAACATTTTGCTATCTTATCAGATCCAAAATGTTTGCTCTCTGATCAGGATCCAAACAGTTTGCTAATAAAGCAGCATGTGATCAGGATCCAAACTGTTAGCTATTTAATCAGATCCAAACTGTTTGCTATCTATTCAGGATTCAAACTGTTTGCCATTAATGCTGCATCTTTTAAAGGTCCAAACTGTTTGCTAAAACAGAAGACTCCATTTAGAATCTACATGAAAACTGTTTGCTAATAAAGCAGCGTCTGATCAGGATCCAAAATGTTTGTTTATAAAGCAGCATCTGATTAAGATCTAAACTGTTTTCTAATAAAGAAGCCTCTGATGGGGTCCAAACTGTTTGCTAATCAAGCATCGTCTTATCAGGATCCAAAATGTTTGCTTATAAATCGGCATCTGATCAGGATCCAAACTGTTTGCTAATAAAGAAGCCTCTGATGGGGGTCCAAACTGTGCTTTATAAGCAAACAGTTTTGATCCTAATGTCAGATAAGATAGCAAACAGTTTGGATCCTGATAAGACGATGCTTTATTAGCAATCTTATCTGACACCAGGATCAAAACTGTTTGCTTATAAAGCGGCATCTGATCAGGATCCAAACTGTTTGCTTATAAAGCAGCTTCTGATCAGGGTCCAAACTGTTTGCTATCTGATCAGGGTCCAAACTGTTTGCTTATAAAGCAGCGTCTGATCAGGATCCAAGCTGTTTGAAATCTGATCTTGATCCAAACTGTTTGCTATCTGATCAGGGATCAAACTGTTTGCTTATAAAGCAGCGTCTGATCAGGATCCAAGCTGTTTGAAATCTGATCATGATCCAATCTGTTTGCCAGCTGACCAGGGCAAAACGGTTCTAATAAAGCAGCATCTGACCAGGATCCAAACGCTGATCAGGGTCAAAACTGTTAGCTTAAAAAACAGCGTCTGATCAGAATCCAAACTGTTTGCTTTCTACTCTGACATCAGGATAAAAACTGTTTGCTTATAAAGCTATTTAATCAGATCCAAACTGTTTGCTATCTATTCAGGATTCAAACTGTTTGCTATTAATGCTGCATCTCTTAAAGGTCCAAACTGTTTGCCTCAGAAGCCTCCATTTAGAATCTACATGAAAACTGTTTGCTAATAAAGCAGCGTCTGATCAGGATCCAAAATGTTTGTTTATAAAGCAGCATCTGATCAAGATCTAAACTGTTTCCTCTCTGATCAGTATCTAAACTGTTTGCTAATCAAGCAGCGTCTTATCAGGATCCAAAATGTTTGCTTATAAAGTGGAATCTGATCAGTTTCCAAACTGTTTGCTAATAAAGAAGCTTCTGATGGGGGTCCAAACTGTTTGCTAATCAAACATCGTCTTATCAGGATCCAAACTGTTTGCTATCTTATCTGACATCAGGATCAAAACTGTTTGCTTATAAAGCGGCATCTGATCAGGATCCAAACTGTTTGCTTATAAAGCAGCTTCTGATCAGGGTCCAAACTGATCAGGGTCCAAACTGTTTGCTCTCTGATCAGGCTCCAAACTGTTTGCTTATAAAGCAGTGTCTGGTCAGGATCAAAGCTGTTTGAAATCTGATCTTGATTCAAACTGTTTGCTATCTGATCAGGGTCCAAACTGTTTGCTTATAAGCAGCGTCTGATCATGATAAAAACTGTTTGCTATCTGACCAGGGTCAAAACTGTTTACTTAAAAAGCGGTGTCTGATCAGGATCCAAACTGTTTGCTTATATAGCAATCTTTGACCAGAATCCAAACTGTTATTCTAATAAAGCAGCATCTGAACAGGATCCAAACTATTTACTATCTGATTAGGATCCATAGTGTGCGCAAATAGAGCATTGTCTGATCAGGATCCAAACTGTTTGCTTATTACGCAGCTTGTGGCCAGGATCCAAACTGTATGCTAATAAAGCAGCATCTGAACGTGACCCCAACTGTTTGCTATCTGATAAGGATCCAAACTGTTTGCAAATAGAGCAGTGTCTGATCAAGATCAAACTGTTTGCTTAGAACGCAGCCTCTGACCAGGATCCAAACTGTTTCAAAGCAGAGCTTGTTGTCAGAGGCTGCTTTATTAGCAAATATTTTTTTATCCTGATCAGATAGCTATTTGTTTGCAGACACTTCCATATAAGCAAACGGTTTGGATCAGACCAGAGGCTGCTTTATAAGCAATCAGTTCCGACCTTTATCAGACGCTGCATTATTATCCTGATCAGATAGCAAACAGTTTGGATCCTGATCGGACAATGTTTGATTAGCAAACAGTTTGGATCCCGGTCAGAGGCTGCTTTATAAGCAAAATGTTTTGATCCTGATCAGATAGCAAACAGTTTTGATCCTGATCAGATGCTGCTTTATAAATAAACAGTTTAGATCCTAAATGGAGGCTTCCTAATAAGCAAACAGTTTGGACCCTTATCAGAGGCCGCTTTATTTGCAAATAGTTTGCTTATAAAGCAGCCTTTGACTAGGATCCAAACTATTTGCAAATAAAGCGGCCTCTGATAAGGGTCCAAACTGTTTGCTTATTAGGAAGCCTCCATTTAGGATCTAAACTGTTTATTTATAAAGCAGCATCTGATCGGATAGCAAACCGTTTGGATCCTGATCAGATGCCTCTTTATTATCAAACAGTTTTGACCCTCATCAGTTGGGATTAGATAGCAAACAGTTTAGATCCCATTCAGATGCCACTTTATTAGCATCCAGTTTGGATCCTGGACAGATGCCAATTTATTCACAAACAGTTTGGACCCTTATCAGATGCCGCTTTATTAGAAACAGTTTGGATCCTGGACAGATGCCAATTTATTCACAAACAGTTTGGATCCTTATCAGATGCTGCTTTATTAGGATGTTTTTAGATCCTGATCAGATAACAAAGTTTTGATTCTAATCAGATGCTGCTTAGCAAACAGTTTGGACCCTTATCAGATGCCGCTTTATTAGCAAACAGTTTAGATATTGATCAGATAGCAAACAGTTTGGATCCCAATCAGATGCTGCTTAGCAAACAGTTTGGACCCTTATCAGATGCCTCTTTATTAGCAAACAGTTTGGATCCTGGACAGATGCTGCTTTATTCGCAAACAGTTTGGACCCTTATCAAATGCTGCTTTATTAGGATTTTTATTGATCCTGATCAGATAGCAAACAGTTTCGATCCTGGACAGATGCCGCATTATTCACAAACAGATTGGACCCTTATCAGATGCCACTTTATAAGCAAACAGTTTGGATCCTTGACAGATGCCATTTTATTCACAAACAGTTTGGACCCTTATCATATGCCGCTTTATTAGCAAACAGTTTGGATCCTGGACAGATGCCGTTTTATTCCCAAACAGTTTGGACCTTTATCAGATGCTGCTTTATTAGCAAACAGTTTGGATCCTGATCAGATGCTGCTTAGCAAACAGTGTGGACCCTTATCAGACGCTGCTTACTGAGCAAACAGTTTAGATCTTGATCAGATAGCAAACAGTTTGGATCCTTATCAGATGCTGCTTAGCAAACAGTTTGGACCCTTATCAGATGCAGCTTTATTAGCAAACAGTTTGGATCCTGGACAGATGCCGCTTTATACGCAAACAGTTTGGACCTTTATCAGATGCTGCTTTATTAGTAATTTATTTTAGATCCTGATCCGATAGCAAACAGTTTGGATCCTGGACAGATGCCGCTTTAATCACAAACAGTTTGGATCCTTATCAGATGCCGCTTTAGTAGCAAACAGTTTGGATCCGGGACAGATGGCAAACAGTTTGGATCCAAATCTAATGCTGCTTAGCAAACAGTTTGGACCCTTATCTGATGCCGTTTTATTCGCAAACAGTTTGGACCCTTATTAGATGCTGCTTTATTATATTTTTCCGATCCAGATCAAATAGCAAACAGTTTGGATCCTAATCAGATGCTGCTAAAGCAAACAGTTTGGACCCTTATCAGATGCCGCTTTATTAGCAAACAGTTTGGATCCTGGACAGATGCTGCTTTATTCGCAAACAGTTTGGACCCTTATCAAATGCTGCTTTATAAAGGTTTTTTGTAAATCCTGATCACATAGCAAACAGTTTGGATTCTAATCAGATGCTGCTTAGCAAACAGTTTGGACCCTTATCAGACGCTGCTTACTTAGCAAACAGTTTACATCTTGATCAGTTAGCAAACAGTTTGGACCCTTATCAGATGCCACTTTATTAGCAAACAGTTTGGATCCTGGACAGATTCCGCTTTATACGCAAACAGTTTGGACCCTTATCAGGTGCTGCTTAGCAAACAGTTTAGATCTTGATCAGATAGCAAACACTTTGGACCCTTATCAGATGCCGTTTTATTAGCAAACAGTTTGGATCCTGGACAGATGCCGCTTTAATCACAAACAGTTTGGATCCTTATCAGATGCCGCTTTAGTAGCAAACAGTTTGGATCCTGGACAGATAGCAACGAAACTGCACATATGACTTCTTCAAATTTTAGAATTATCCAATTTGCTAAAAATGTGGTGGAATTTCATTCCGGTTCAAGTTGTTTGCATATGACACTATGGTCTCGTTTAGCAGGCGAAGCATTAAATGTGGTTAAGAGTGAAGAAAAACAGGTTAATCATGCATACCTATACCACATGCATAAAGCAACTTAAATAAAGCATAAACGCCGAAATGTAAAATAATCAAAATTATTGAACCTTAATGGTTGTGCGCAATAAATTGTTTAATAAAACATGAGTTAATGTTACCAAATGATTTTTATATTCATTATTTACATTTTTATCAAATTTATGGCTCAAAAGCGCTTCACATGAAATTGACAGACAAACGGATAAACAGAAAGACAGTTTGCTTTCTGATCAGGATCCAATCTGATAAGGGTCCAAACTTTTGTGATTAAAGCGGCATCTGTCCAGGATCCAAACTGTTTGCTAATAAAGCAGCATCTGATAAGGGTCTAAACTGTTTGGGAATAAAGCGGCATCTGTCCAGGATCCAAACTGTTTGTTAATAAAGCGGCATCTGATAAGGGTCCAAACTGTTTATGAATAAATTGGCATCTGTCAAGGATCCAAACTGTTTGCTTATAAAGTGGCATCTGATAAGGGTACAAACCGCATTATTCACAAACAGATTGGACCCTTATCAGATGCCGCTTTATTCACAATCTGTTTGTGAATAATGCGGCATCTGTCCAGGATCGAAACTGTTTGCTATCTGATCAGGATCAATAAAAATCCTAATAAAGCAGCATCTGATAAGGGTCCAAACTGTTTGCGAATAAAGCAGCATCTGTCGAGGATCCAAACTGTTTGCTAATAAAGAGGCATCTGCTAAGGGTCCAAACTGTTTGCTAAGCAGCATCTGATTGGGATCCAAACTGTTTGCTATCTGATCAAGATCTTAACTGTTTGCTAATAAAGCGGCATCTGATAAGGGTCCAAACTGTTTGCTAAGCAGCATCTGATTAGAATCAAAACTGTTTGTTATCTGATCAGGATCTCAAAACATCCTAATAAAGCAGCATCTGATAAGGGTCCAAACTGTTTGTGAATAAAGCGACATCTGTCCAGGATCCAAACTGTTTGCTAATAAAGCGGCATCTGATAAGGGTCCAAACTGTTTGTGGATAAATTGGCATCTGTCCATGATCCAAACTGTTTGCTAATAAAGTGGCATCTGATTGGGATCTAAACTGTTTGCTATCTAATCAGGATCAAAACTGTTTGCTTATAACGCAGCCTCTGACCAGGATCCAAACTGTTTCAAAGCAGAGCTTCTCTTTTTGTCTCCCATATGTATTTATACGCAGATACCCCCCGCAGAGCTATTCAAAAAGTGTCCTCTTACATCTGATACCGGACACATTTTGTTTTACTTTCTGTTATTGTATACTTTTTACGGGCGTGGTGCACGTGGTGAGCATGCGGTCACCGGTTTAACTCTTGCACTGCCCGGGAATTGACGAGGTAACCCTTGTAATGCTACAGTGGGGAAAACGTAATTATTTCCCGTTTAAACACAAACGAAACGCAAATATTTTCTCTTTTCATCTGAGTGGCAAACAGTTTGAATCCTGATCAGACGCCGGGTTACGTTTTTTCCACTGTGAGTACCGCTTGGCTAACATTTGCAAACAGTTTAGATCCATAGAAGACGCCGTGTAACGCGGCATGTGATCTGGTTCCAAATTGTTTGGCACTGATTTTCATTTTTAATTCAATTTGAAAAGCATAAGAAAGATTTTGAGATTGTCCGCATACGATAAGTTTAAAGCAGACGGCAATTAACACAGTAACTCAGCGTTTGAAGAGGTCCCAAACTGATAGACACTTGATTCGTGCAATCAAATCCTGAAACTTTGCGTTGGAAAATAAGTGCAGACAGCAATTTCAAAGCAGACGATAAAATGGCATTGCAAGAGTAAACAACGCTATCCAATACAGTAATAGTGTGCCTGTTCAGGAGATAAATATCTGGTCCTTGGTTTGATTATAAAGGAGCGGAAAAGGAATTGTATCGGGCTAAAATGATAAAATATTTATTGACCTTAAAGCTAAATGCTTAAAATAAAATGTCACCTAAATTGATAAATACAGCACTTACCTTACTAGCTGAATAATAAATCTGAGCGTAGACAAACAAATACATGTACGTAGTTATTTTACAGCATGGCCCAGCACACAGGCTGCACGGAATGCTCGTGCAAGTTATAACAAGAACTATCTTTAAGGTGGTTCGCGGGTCAGCTTATTCTGTGTCAGAATTCTTTGAAACCTTGATTAAATTGACATATACCATATGGAGAGTGAAAAATCGTTAAAATAAAATAAAAATACAGTGCCGTTTTTTTCTGACAGGACCTTTTGTCGAGAAAAGCTCTTTTTTTTAATAAACAGGAATATTTTCTTTATAAAATGATACAACATAATAATTTCTGTACATTCAAGTAAACAGTACATAGACTATAAGATATTGGGCAAACAAAAGTATTTCATGACATATTTTCTGGAAATATCAATATTTTAAACAAGTCAAATTCTGAAAAAGTCAAATTACAAAAAATCTAGCTGTTTAACATACACTAATTTTACTCTTATTAGATAGATATAACTTACAGTTATATACAGTATATACAGTATATACAGTTATATATTTACAGTTTATAAATGATTTTCTGAAATTCTCACAAAATGTTTACACAAAACGAGTAACCTCCCTTGAGTTCAACTTTAAAATGCCGTCAGCTCTAAATAATACCATAAGTCAAACCTGTAATAAGGAACCATTGAATATTTAAAGGCAGGTGACTGATTAATGCATAACAAAAGTATTTGCATAAACGCTCCTTTAGGATCTATCTTTTAGCATTACTTTTGTCCTGTGTTAAGCTACCATCTGTTATATAGGCTATAAATCCTCACAAATTTAGCTGTCACTTGACTATACTTGCATCTGATATTATTCATTATTACGTGACTAAACATAGCCTGTCCTTTGATCACCGCGTTATGAATCGTTATTAAACAAAACTGTCCATCTGCTAGCATATCTTAAAATAGAAACATGATGTCATCAGCTCAGTATTACACACTGCCTGTGTCTCTAATCAGTACATAAACCAGCCAGGCTACAGTTTCAGGGCTCCAGATAAGAGGGGAGTAAATTGAACAAATCTAACATTTTCTCACTCATTTCAGCACCAAACCCTATGGTGTTACCACTCATTTTTATCGTCTCGAAGAGACCATTCAAATGAGTTGGACACCATAGGGTTTTATGCACAAATAAAGTTTTTAAATTTTGGAATAATTCTCTTATCTGGAGCCCTGGCTACTATCCAATCAGACAATTCAGTTTCAACAGGTGCTCTTAATTCTAAATTTCTGATCAAATATGATTGGTTCAAATGTTTGTGTAAATAGAAATATGTGTCTAAATAGATAATAGACAGCTCCGCTGAAAAAAGGACCAATGAAAATAATAGAAGAAAAGATAGAAGAAGTTATGATAATGGTGATAATGATATCAATTCTGATTAAAGTATCACTGAAATCATAATATTAATTTTGTCTTTACTTTTGTTTGTTTGTTTATGTATTACATGCCTATGCTTGTTTACAACATGTATTACATGCCGCATGGACTTGTTAGTCTGAAGGAAGAATAAAATCATATCGGTGTAAGGTATTTATTAAAATCTACGTATAAGTCAGATACAGCGACTCTTTCGCCTTAAAAGTGTACGGTATCAATCGTAATAAGACTGTTTCGCTCGGACGAACATCAAATATGACCTCGGCTTCGCCTCGGTCAATTTGTTGTCGTCCTCGCGAAACAGTCTTATTAAATATTAATATTACGATTGATACCGTACACTTTTAAGGCGAAACCCGTCGTGTATCTATTACTTGAACTTTACAACAAATTGATCCCTGATGACATTATACCATCCTTTACAAACAGTATACCCGAGAAGGGTACAATAATCATATGCAAATAGAGTAGGCACAAGGAGTCCCTTGATTAACATTTGAACCTTTTGTCATTTCAAGTTGCAAATTAATACAAAAACAACCCTAAATTGTTGGAAACTACATTAACTTAAAAAGACGTTTCAAGGGTCTATAGGTTAAGGTATTTATCACAGGGCTGCCGTTTTTTCGGATTTTTCCGAAATCTTAGGATTTTTATCCTAGTATAGATGGTAGCTTAAAGCAAGGTGAAAGTAAAGCAGAATGCGCCTTAAGACGCTTTCTGGTTTACTTTCAACCTGATTTAAGTAATCGCGCTTGAAAAAATAGAAAATTTGGAAATTTTAGGAATGTTTATGAGCATCTTATGGAAGGACTGTTATAAAAAACAAATTGGTGTGCATACACATAATTTTCAAGATATCAATTGATACATGTATACCGGTGTTTACAGTGGAGAATCTTTTATTCTTTCCCAATAAACGCGTTTACGCTAAAACTATTATTTGCAGTGCAAGCAGTTTGGAGCCAGATCAGACGCCGGGTAACCCGGCGTCTGATCAGGCTCCAAACTGTTTGCCACCAAGATAAACATGAATTATCAGAATTGTCCAAAAGTTGTACTTTTCTACGTTTTAGTACTTTGCGTTTGCGTACGTTTGCGTTTAAACGGGAAAGAATAACAGATTCTCCACTGTACATGTATACCGGTGTTTACCACTTCAGCATACAGGTGTGTTTTGGGTTTTTTTAAAATTTGTGTTTGTTTTCATTTCACTAATTTAAAAGTATGCGTATTTTGAATGACGATACACCTATCCTAATCAGAAGCGAGGGTAGTACTCGGCGTCTGATCTTGGCCCAAACTCTAAATGCAAATGGCAAGGCGAGCATTTCGGTAAGGTCAAGCAAGAAAACAAGGGTCACGCTGCTCTTGAAGTACTGTGGTAACGTTAACCCATTACACCATAAATATGCCTTTTTACGCATTCTTTATAATCATCCACTACAGAAGAAAGTTCCACTTTATACAGTCATTAATATGAATAAGTTCAATATTGTATGTATCCTAGCAGATTGCAGTTTAAACTTTTAAAGCAAACTGACAGTAGGGCAGAATGCGCCTTTACCCATTGCCAATAGCCTTTTTCTAGTTCTGATTACAATAGACGACTTAGTGCAGACAGAAATTAAAGCAGAATGCGCCTTAATGTACACGTACTCTGCTTAATTTAGCCTGCTTTAAGCAACAATCTTCTGAAACTGAAGTAGAAAAATATTTCTCAGGATAAATATGAATTATTGTATATATTGGAACTATTTTTTTCAGTGCGGGGATAAATTAGATTCGTAAAAGGGTGTATATAAATTACTTGGGTGGTTAAAAAAAGTGTTGAAAAAGATGCAAAGCCAGATGCACATGAGATAGATCAAGTTTATAGTTTAAATTAATGGTATGGATTCAGATCATACGCCGCGATTCGTGGCGTCTGATCTGGATCCAAGCTATTTGCAAATGGCATAGCCTAGTCGAGCTTAGCATTATATAGATCTACACAAATTAACATCTTAAAAGTAGATATATAATGTCGATTGTGTCATTATTTTGTTTATTATCCTGTTGATCGGGACTGACTTTGACGTGACATAGCACTATATAAGGTGATATTGTTTTAAACTTGATACCATAAACACATTCTCATTATTTATTCAGCTCTAAATGACCTTCTTGTGTCTATGGGTCGTAAAACACCATTCATTCATCCATTCTAATTTCAACATAAAAACTAATGTTGACTGTTTTCGCAGACGACATAAATAAATTACATTTGAAGCAGACGACAATTCAGCATGATAAGGGTTTAGATCGACAGCCGTTGAAGATGGAAGTATTAAATAGCAGCTGATTTAGGTTAAGTTTCACTTGCCTATAAAGTAGATCTAGACTAAGACTCTTTCAAAATTGCCACGACGAAATCAGATCATCTCGCGACTAGCCCGTACGTAGCTGTTACTGCTTCGAGCTAGATCTAGTAGGCTATGTTATTTAGCATTTCGTTCTAAACTAGATCTAGATCTAATAGAAGGCTTAATTACATTATGTCGATATTGATCATCTAGTGTCACGCTTTAATTGAACCAAGGAAACATAGCATTGAAATACATGTACATCTATAGGCCTATGTCCATAATCGTTATGATTATTCAAATTGTGTTAAAGAAAGTGGCTGCTTAGAGCAGCGTGGAATTAAAGCAGAAAGCTCCACTAAGAGATTTCTGCATTATTTCATCTTGCTTCAACTGATTAATACCTGTCTTCAATAAAACAAAATCTGAAACGATCCGAAAATCGGGGTTTAACAGTAGATCTATGTTGATGTGCCTATCTACTATGTGCTTTCCACGGATCAATTCAATCGATAGAAGGCGTACTAGTTCACCGGTTCACGAGGAAATCCACGTCGACAACAGAGGAAAACAATATGTTAAACCTATAATGGACGACACAAATATTTAAATGTAAATCTTCAAGATGATGATGGAATACGGCATGTTTGTGAGGTAGGTGATGTTTTATCATAGGCCTACACCATACCGGGTGATGACAGTCACGTGTCAATACCCGAAACATAATGTAGTGTTAATGGGAAAATGTATCAATATAGTCTAAACTAAGGCTATTCCATTAAACGTTGATCAGTATTAATTAAGGGGATGATCACCGTACTCGTTGATTTCCGTACGGTCACCCAGGATACGAAAAGATGTATTTATTGTGTGTAATGTACAGTAGAGAAGACATTATATTATTATTTCCCGAATAAACGCAAACACAATGCACTAAACTGTAGAAAATTGATTTTATCTTTTTAATCTGGGTGGCAAACAGGTGACCCGGCCTCTGATCTGGCTCCAACCTGTTTGCAACGGACATTATAGTTTTTAGCATAAACACGTTTATTGAGAATGAATTACATATCAGTAAAATTAGCGCAGCTGTCTCGTGCTGCACGAGGATCATGCTTATCTCAAGTTGGAAAGTGTACGACTATATAGATCCGATGTTACACTGTTATCTATTTACCATTCTAACACGACTCGAAACCTACGGCATATAGACAAAGAATACATGTACTGAGAAACGTATATTACGTCGCGATAATGAACTGCACGCGCGGCGTTTCCATCCGCTGTTCCATTTGCCCCGTACGCGTAATACATAAATAGTAATTTTACAATTAAAGTCGCGTTAGAATTAAAATTTGTTAAGTCTTAATTCTAACACGTCTCGAAACCTACGTAATAGAGACAAAGAATACCGAGAAACGTATATAACGCCGCGATAATGAAATACACGCGCGGCGTTTCCATCCGCTGTTCCATTTGCTCCATACGCGTAATACATAAATAGTATTTTTATAATAAAAGTCACGTTAGAATTAAAAAAAAAATTCGTAGGTGTCCATTACCGTGCATTAGATCACAGTCGTTAAGATGTGGGTAATTAGATAACTCGGCCTAAAGGCCTCGTGATCTAATGACTCCACATCTCATCTCCTAACTGTGATCTAATGCACGGTAATGAACACCTACGAATTTGTTATTTCTTAATTATGAACTATTGTTCTAAAAATAACTCTGACAGGTCCAAAAAATCGAACAATACTGGTATGCAACGGAACGATTACCATAGGCCGATCTCTGGCTTATGGTATGGCCAATGGCACGTGTATGTTGCCGATTGCCAATACAATTGAGTTGAGTTGAGTTGAGTTGAGTTGAGTTGAGTTGGTAAAGAGAAGGAATTCGGGAGACACTGTGTGCGCAAAAGATAGGTGTCTTATAAGTCAAATGTACTGGCCCTTTAAATAAGGATGACACCGTCAAAGCTTTTACACGTGTATAGTTCTAGTTAACATAGATAGGCTATACATTTCACCAATAACATTGTGTACAGAGCGTAACAATACATACACGTACATGTAATTAATCCTTACATGTAGGTTGTAACACAGGTGTTTGTCGCTACAAGCACCCCGCCCCCTCTGCATATGCATACGGAAAGATATTGGTAAAAATGATTAAAAATAATAATGTTATATAATAGAATAGTAAGGTATAGGTATCTCTGAACACTTATTCTTTACAGAATTTGTTCGCTTACCGGCGAGGATAGAGGATAATAAATTTCTTTGGATTGATATGAAAAATATATCACGAGAATGGGTTGTTATCTGGTTAAAAAACGAGTCCGAGTTAACCAGATAACAACCCATTCGAGTGATATATTTTTCATATCTATTCAAAGGAATTGATTATTCTATTTATTATATATATTTTAATGGCGTTTTACAGAAAAAACGCAAAATTGATTACCGCGACGTCACTAAACTAATTATGACGTGACGTCACAAAAAGTGATATCATACGGAAAAAAGGCTTGCCTTTTTTCCGTTCTTAAGTAATGCATGATAAAATCAAAGGTATTCCAATTCTATTCAATCACTGACAGACTTTGAAAAGTGTTTGATTTGCGCGTGAATAATTTCCTCAAAACTAGGCAACTACAAAACATGGGGGCTGACATCTTGGATGATGACGTCACGGCTTTTACGAAGAGTTGTGTGTGACGTTTCGGAATTCCAGATTTCGGTGCTATTTTTAAACCATTTTAAGCATGAATAACAAACAACACTCACTTGTAATGGTTTCCTTCAAAGGACAAACAGTTCAGTTCATACCCTTAAACGCTTAAATGAACGTTATTTGCAAAAAGCTACTTCTCAATCGAACCAATAAAAATAAACGGATTTATCAATACGTCATCAATATAAATAATGACGTCATTATTGGTGGTCATATGACTTCCAAAAATAGTTTCAGATTGCATTATAGGTGTACGGAGGAGTTTTAACTTTTAACATTGTATACACGGGTGCTTATAAATCTATTTGATTATTTGGTTTAACAACATATAGATCTTGTCCCAAACAATTTATGTATATAATAAAAGTCCGAGTTGGTTGTGTAATCCAGATCTCAATCACGAGAGACGTAGCCTCGAGTGTGATCTGGAATACATAACGAACTGATACAAGAGCTGCTGATAGATCTATTCCGTTTTCATTAGTACAATTTTGCTTTTTTCCGTCCATAGGCAAAGCCTAAATACATATTATAATCTCTATAAATCATCCCTAATGGCAAATGTGAGTTTTTCGTCTATCAAAACGGGGCCGACCAACTTATCTTTGGAATTCAGGGGCTGTTTTCAAATGAAATAGTCATACAATGGAGATTTCAGTTTTTTTCCGTATCCATCACATGTAATATAAGCCATAGACTTTGAGAGTACATGTATACGGGGAATTGACATGGTTACGGCACTGAAAGAGACTGGATGTTCAGAGATACATTTACCTTGTTATTAACTTATTATAAAACATTGCTGTTAAAAACAATTTCAGTTCTCTTTTAACTGATGTTTTATGGTATTTTGACTATGTTTTTTACAGAGGAGAGATAGCGACAAACACCTGTGGAGTCAGCGTATATAGTTTATGGTATATCGACTCACAATTATCTTTACATCTTAAAGCAAGGAAAAAACATCTTTTTATCGTGTTTAAGATAGGTGATTGCTTAAAACCGGCTTATAGTAAAACAGATTAGCTCCGACAATAGCTTAGTCGCTTGACCCGTTACCACATAACCTATTTTCAGTTTTGAAGATATGACCACTGAAAATAAAGCAGAATGCGCCTTAAGGCCGCAATGTGCATTCTAATGTTCCTAACGATACCTCTGGCTACTGGATATTGATCAAATATAAACCAGGGCTGCCATAAGTTGACATGAAAAATCCTAAGATTTCCAAATTTGCATTTTTCAAGTGCGAATTTACAAATCGTACCTTTACCCCATAGTCTGTTTCTAGTTTTGTTGACACGTGACTACTTAAAGCAGGCTGAACGTGAAGCAGAATGCGCCTTATGGCGCATATTCTGCTTTACTTTCAGCTGCTTTAAGCTACCATGTTCTATAAAAAAAATCCGAAGATTTAGGAAAAATCCGGAGAAATGGCAGCCCTGATAAACGCTGTGAATTCTAAACAGCTAATTGCAAATTTCCATTATCTAGATTTACAAACATTTTGGATCCCCATCAGACGCCAACTAATTCGGCGTCTGGCCAGAATTCAAACTTTGTTCAGCCAAATATTTCTGAAGGTCTAGATCTAGCCAAATTTCAAAAACATGTACTTCGAACTCGCTTAAATCAAATTTAGCAGTTTTTCATCAGTTTAATTTCGATAACTCGAAATCGCTTAAGTCGAACATATCCGTATTTTAAAGTTAAAGCGTGGCTAAGCGAAGTTTTAACTTTAAAATCTAGGTATGTTAGAACTAACGCTAGGTCGAAGTATCGAGTTTCGACTGTAATTTCATTTAAGCGTCCAACATACCATATTTGGCCACGTTTTACTTTGAAATACGGATATGTTTGACTTAAAGGCGAAATCGAGATATCGAGTTTCGATAGTATGTATGTTCTGTGTATAGTAAGTCAATGTACAAATGTATATATAATAGGTCAGCCTATAAGTGCTAGCTTACTTGGCCTGCCATTAATATCCTTTAACCTGCTGAAATAGTGTCTACTTCAAAAGTGTCGTTTTCTTGATAAGGTTCCCTCCCACACGACGAAAAGTCGGTGGCATACTGTTTCTCATTACGTATAGGGCTGCCATAAGTTGACATGAAAAATCCTAAGATTTCCAAATTTGCATTTTTCAAGTGCGATTTTACGAATCGTACCTCTACCCTACCCAATAGCCTGTTTCTAGTTTTGTTGACATGCGACTACTTAACGCAGGCTGTAAGTAAAGCAGAATGCGCCTAAAGGCGCATTCTGCTTTATTTTCAGCCTGTTTTAAGCTACTGTAAACTGGGAAAATCTGAAGATTTAGGAAAAATCCGGAGAAATGGCAGCCCTATACGTATGTCCGTCAAAACTTTCACACCCTCGTTTTTTCGTTCGTTTATTGGTTAGTTTGTTACACTAGAGTTTTAAAAAATCCGGTGAAAAGTCGGTATTTCTTTATTCAGGACTATTGATATTGTTATCATGCTAAGATTCGTGTTCTCTATAGTCAGTTATAGATAATGTTAATCCAAAAATGTAGTTTTAGATTTGAGATGTTTTATGCAGTATATAATATGCATTTACAGTGCTCCCTCCCTACAACGGCCCTCCTTACAAAGACGCACTCCTTACAACGGCCCTTTGCCACAGTTCCCTAAACAGGACAGTTTTTGTCTTACGAATTATTGCTGCAATATCGTCTGCTTAAAATTGTCTTCTGCTGTTTTTCTCAAAGTGACATAATGGACCTTTTGACAGAAAATAAATTAATAACGAGTGAAAACAGCTTGAATCCTGATCAGACGCCGCGTTACGCGGTGTTTTATCTGGATTCAAGCTGTTTGCAAATGAAAGACGATTTCCCTCCCTATAACGACTCCCTCCGAACAACACACACACGCTTTGTCTCCTATATATGGGTGTCGTTGTAGAGAGGGAGCGCTGTATATACATTCATATAGTTGCTTCTTCCCTTAAAATGCATAAATTCTATACTTGAAAGTTGAAGACGACATTTGAAGCAGATTGTATTTTGGCAGTGAATGTGTTAACAGTGTTTTCCCATTAACCCATTAACCAATAAATACGCCTTTTATTTTTTCTTCCACTAAAGAAAATAGATCCAATTTTTACAATCATGAATATATGTAACAAACATTTGTTTTTCTACTAGCAGATGATAGCTTAAAGCAGGTTGAAAGTAAAGCAGAATGTGCCTTAAGGCACATTCTGCTTTACGTTCAACCTGCTTTAAGGGGTCAGTTATTTTCAAAACTAGAAACAGGCTATGCGGTAATGGGTTAAAGTGCTGAAAGGTACATGACCAAAAGTTACAAATACATGTAGTTGGATATAGATCAGACATCGATCTATCTGAATAAGAGCCGCTTGTTACTCGTGTCGATGTTTTTCGAGGTCAATGTCCATAAAATATAGCAGACGCCGCGTTAAGGGTCCAAACTGTTTGACACTTATTTTGATATTTCTTCAGTCAAAATAGCAAAAAATAAATTTTAAGAAATAAAAGCAGACGACACTTGTTTAAAATTGATGACGTCACGGCAGTGAATCCCTGAAAGCATGAGGCAAAAAGCATACGAATGGACCATTGCAGAACGCATTCATGCTAAGTGTCATGTAGAAAGGTCAGCAAATTGTAAGTGTTGACAGATTGGAAACATTCAAAAGTAAAGACTAATAAGACTGTATTGACCAATAACAATGGGGGATGCAAATATCCAAATAAGGTTAGAGTCAAACTTGTATTAACCATTTACCCTATAGCCTTTTTTTTTATAGTTTTGAAAAAAGGTAACAATTTAAAACAGGTTGAAAGTAAACCTGGATGCGCCTTAAGGCGCATTCAAGTTTACATTCAGCCTGCTTTAAGCTACCATGTCTCAGGATATAGAACACATTTTTGTTGGAACATGACTGTATAAATTGGCACTATTTTCTTTTGTGGAGGAATAAATCAAATGCGCTAAAGGCACTTCTATCAGGGAAAGGGTTAAGCGACCACTGAATGAAGGTGGAATGCGATATTTAAAGACAGATGACCGCTTAATGCAGGGCACCTGTCAATAATACAGAAAGCTCAAAAATCGGAGCCTTCTGTTCGACATGTTTCTGTATGTATCTGCCATCTGTCCAAAATACAGCAACCTTATTTTAGTGGTCTTCTAACTCTTTGAACCCTAGTCACGCATATATGCGTCATTTGCAAACAGTGTACCTGTGAAGAGTACACTTGTCCTATGCAAACAGTGTTGACCCTGATCAGAGGGCTCCTTGTGGAGCCCTCTGATCAGTGTCTACAATGTTTGTCATTTAGACATATATTGTAAAAATCAACCCTAAAAAGTCAAAAATGGACTAGACTAAATTGAAAATTAGAATTATCCATTTGAGGTTTCAGGGAGGAAAGGGTTAATACAACTTTGACTGTCATTTAAAACGACCGCATTTGAACTTACCTCTTTAAGCCTGTACTAAAATGTAAGATAACCAAGTAGAATTGGGGGAAATGGGTTCAGATTTATTTTCATGTTTAGGCAAAATTGAAAAGCGGCCCATCATGAGATAAAGAGTTTTGATAAAATAATAAACTCCGTTTAATATGGACATACCTACCAGGTCAGTAGTGCTAGTAGGCAAAACGAGTATTTATGATTTAGGTCATATTATCGGTTTGGTATTGTTATTTAGAATTAGGACAGTTGTTTAAGGCAAAATGAGGTACATGTATGTGGATCTATAATTACGTTCAACCTAACCAGGTTAGTTTTACTTGTTTTATTCCAACTTAAAACATGCAACAAGTTCTTGCAAAATACATAGTACATTGAAACCTCTTATACAATGAAGAAGACGTAATTGTTTCCCAATAAACGCGTTTGTGCGAAAACAGTTCAAAACTTTATGTTCATTGCAAATAATAATCATATATAGTGTGTAGCCAGATCAGAAGCGATCAGTAACTCGGTGATTGGTCAGGTTCAAAACTGTCATTCAGGTAAAACTCATCAATATCTTACAATACCATGAATTTTTCTATATTTCATTGAATTGTGTTTGGGTAAAGTATTTATCGTTTAACTGTTAGCATGCTAAGCACTACTTGCCTAACATTTGCAAACAGTTTGGATCGAGACCAGACGCCGCTTAACGTGGCGTCTGATCTGAATCCAAATTGTCTGTCACTCGTATTCAACTTTCTTCTGATTCAAATACATAAAATCTTATTTTTAGGTGTTTGAAACAGATGAGAATTCAGCATGATAAGTGTGTGCAAAGTAAATATATTTGAATTATTTATACGAAACTGTTTAATCTTGTGTCAATATTGTTTATATGCCTTTCAACGCGTGATTTCGTGCTATCGAGAGCCTTTTAAACTAACTGACCACAAGATGTTTTGAATAAGGCCAGACTTTGTTAAACAGCCGCTTTTAACAATAAAAAATTGAATACAAATGACAGCTTAATGGAGAGAAGTAGACAGTTTCCTGCTATACACATTTGTTCTGCGTTAAGCAGTTTCACGTTAAAGGAGATTGAAAGCATTCTCCTATCTTTTGAGCTACCCATTCTTTTACAAAGACTGGTCACAAGTCTGGCTATAGAAAGATCAAGCTCCCAAAAGTCCAACTTAACTATTGCTAAAAATGCAGACACAAGCAAACAGTGTGGACCGTGATGAGATGCAGAAATTTGCTGCCTCTCATTAGGGTATACACTGTTTGCTAGTTCATATGAAATGAGCAGCTTTATCATATTGGTAACTTTCAACATGGCTTATTAGCTTATATTGGCTTATATTTGCAAACAGCTTGAATCCAGATCAGACGCTGCGTAAAGCACTCGTCATTATGTTTAACTGCCAAAGTAGCCACTATGTAACAGCAGAGCGATATTGCAGCCATGACCAATTTGGACATAATTGTCGTGTTTAAGGGAAAGACTCAAGCGTTGTTGCACAGAGGGAACACTGGCACCAGAGTCGTGGACTTATAATATATATCGGTAGAGGTATAGATAAAGTAAACACATACACATAAAAAGTCCATGACTCTGGTGCCAGTGATCTATATCTAAAAGATTGTTCCCCACCGATTAGCAATGTCTATGTTATTGCATTGAAATTTAAAAAAAAAAAATCAAAATCAAAAAAAAATATATATGGGTTGACTATTGGCATCTACCTGTCTGCTATCTATTATTATAAGGTCTTATAATAGTAGATAAGCAGACCGGTAGAAGCTTATCGTGATAGATCTCTATAAAAAAAAAATCTTTTTTTTTTGTTATTCCAATCCCATACGATAGACATTGCTAACGTTTGGGGGAACATCTTATAGATCAAGAATCTATATCTAATAGATCTTATAGTAAAAAATAGCAGACCGGTAGGTAGAGGCATATCTAGAGTCAACTCACATTTTTATTTTTATTTCCATTCCCATACAAAAGACGTTGCTAACAGAACGGAAAAAAAGGTTCTACATCCAGAATCTAGTAGATAGAGACTTTAGAGCGTACACATCAAGATTTCCGCCTTCATATATAGTATACATTACTTACCGGTAGATACAGTTCTAACCACTGACACCACATTCATAGACTTATTATGTCTCTGTGTATATATTATATATTCTTCTCTGTATGTATAAGAAATAAAAATGCATCTAAATGTAAATACACACATATTATAAGTCCATGACTCTGGTGCCAGTGAGAGGGAATAATATGAAATCGTCTTGCAAGCTTAACCGCAGAGTGTATGGCAATATTCAGGTATACATGGGTTGAGGCATGTATGTTCTAGAAAGAAGTAGATACGAAAAAAGCTATTATGAGCTTAAATGAAAGTGGAAAGGACACTAAGTAACTTACTTGACAGTTGCATATATCATCGCGAGGTGGGTTTTTTTTTTTTAAAAATGACCACAAACTGCTGCAAATGTAGCCATATTTGTTTTAGGTTAAGTAGCCACTAAAGCAAGATGAAATGACTGATTAATTAACCCTTTCCCTCATAGAAGCGCCTTTTAGCACTACACTAAAGAAAATAGTTCACATTTATACAGTCATAAACATGTACCAAAAGAAATATTTTCTATATCCTAGCAGATGAAAGCTTAAAGCAGGCTGAAAGTAAAGCAGAATGCGCCTGAATGCGCATTCTGCTTTACTTCCAACCTGCTTTAACTGGTCACCTTTCTTCAAAACTAGAAACAGGCTATGGGGGAAAGGGTTAAACTGTTTAAACTATTATTCCCATTGCAAACAGTGTGGAGTCTGAGCAACAGGTCCCACGCTGTTTGCCACTCATATTAACATGAATAGTCGTAGTTGTCGAAAAGCTGCCCTTTTTACGTTTTATTGCACTGAGTTTGCGTTTTGTTTGCGTTGAAACGGGGAAGAATAATATTTCCACCGTAAAACAGAAAAAAATAATACAGGTTTTATTGTAGAAATATCGAAGCTCATAAATTTCAAATAAAAACACTGAGCCCCGGGGACGATTGTACATGTCTTTTAAAGGCACATATGTACATATATAAAGTGTTTACTTGTGCTTCACAAACAGTGTAGACCTTAGTCAGAGGTTCCTTAGAGGTATGCTGAACAGGGTGTACACTGTTTGTCATTTTTGTTATACATGTATAATGCTAAAATTCAACCTTAAATAGCCAAAAAATTGACTAGTCAGATTTTAAATGGTCTTGGGAATTTCAATTAGATGTTTCAGAGGCGAATGAGTTATCCCATTTGTGTCCACGATCCCATATATGGGACATAGGCAAACAGTGTAGACTCTGATCAGAGTCTACACTGTTTGCTGATACGAATTTCAATATAAATAAAATGTAAATGAATTTTTTTACCAGGCATCCCTTTTATAAAAAATGAACTAATCCAATATATGGTATAAATGGGTTAAGCTAGAAAGACAATAGAAAAATGAGTATAGAAGAGGAGGACACTTAGCAAAGAGGGAGAGAGAAAAAACGATCTATTATGAACTAATTGGAAAATGAAAGGGACTATAAGTGACGTACCTGACAGGTGTATATACATCATATGCAGCCTGCGGCTAACATGCTAATACCTTTGCCTGTCAGTCTTCACTTGTTTTAGTCTTTATACTACTGTAAAATCGTCTGCTTCAACTTGTCGTCTGCCTCATTCTTCAAAGTTAGATTTCATGTTGTTTTGGCTGATGGAATGTCATTTTAAATGGCAAACCGTTTGGATCCTGATCAGACGCCGAGTAAATCGGCGTCTGATCAGGATCCAAACTGTTTGCATACACCATTTAAGTATTTAAATCGCCTTAGGCAGGGTTAGGGTTAAAACTTGAGCATGGTGGTATTTGTTATGAAGCGATTTTTTGCAGTCATGTTTGTTCAAATCAGACTTTCGGAATACTGCATGTACTTTATTAGAGATATTCGAGTCCGTATTTTCGCACGCAGAACTCTTCGAAAACATAAAAAAAGATAACTTTTTCAGTTTAAGTAATGCTTCAGAGGCAGATTTTGCGCACGAACTTTAAAGGTTGTATAATGATATATGCCCAGGTTGCAAATCCTGCTTATAAATATATTTCCGTAAAATGATGTTAAACCCTTTCACGCCACAAAAAGTAAACACTGACTGTAATGCAAACAGTGTTGATCTAGAGCAGGCGTCTGGTCAGGGTCCAAACTATTTCAAACTTGTATCGATGTTTCGTAACGCAAGTCAAATCAAATGTAAATTGGAGAAAAACATTGCAGACGGCAATTTTCAGGAAGACTTGGCAAAACATTATTAATTGCCATTTCATCGATTCTTGTAGATATGAGGGGGCAAAACAGTCAACTTTGTATTAAGCAACCGTTTGATATAGATGATCCATGTTAAGTATAAAGTACAAGCGGCTGCTTAATGCAGGATATAAATAATGCAGTATTTCCTTTAGGGATGTTCTGCATTATTTGTATTCCGAATTAAGCAATCATTTGTATAAAGATATCTCAACGCTTCGTCATAGAGTGGTCGCTTAGTACGAGATTGACTTTTGTTTGTCTGTAGGCTGGAGAGCCAATTGTCGCCTCGTTACATACAGTCGAAACTCGATACTTCAAACTCGCTTGAATCGACATAACCAGTATTTTAAAAGTTTAATTTCGATACCTCGATCTTTCTTAAGTCGAACATACCCATAATTCAAAGTTAAAACGTGGCTTAGCAACGTTTTAACTTTAATATGGGAATGTTCGAACTAACACGAGTTCGAATTATCGAGTTTCGAGTGTATTACAGTGGAGAAAACATTCTTTCCCAATAAACGCGTTTACGCTAAAACTATTATTTGCACTGCAAACAGTTTGGAGCCAGATCAGACGCCGGGTAACCCGGCGTCTGATCAGGCTCCAAACTGTTTGCCACCAAAATAAACATGAATAGTCAGAATTGTCCAAAAGTTGCACTTTTCTACGTTTTAGTGCTTTGCGTTTGCGTACGTTTGCGTTTAAACGGGAAAGAATAACAGATTCTCCACTGTAGCTATCTACCACTTATTGTAGCCGTGAGGATGCTTAATGATGACGAGTCATTAAAGTGTCCGGATTTTAAGTCATTTTCACGCGTGTAAGGGAACATGACTGACGTGAATAACGTACACATCCCACACGTCTCATACTGACTCTACCAGGAAGTGAACACTGGTTAGTGTTTCTCAATGAAGTGACGTTAGTTTGGGAAAGGTACAGGGTTGTGTTACATGGATATTGTTTGTTTTACAACAGGTAAATGAATTGTTTTGTTGTTCAACTTAATGGTTAAATCGTGCTTTTTGTAACGGATTTTTAACGGATCTAGCTGTTTTGATGTAAATTAGAATAACATGATTTGTCAATGAGATACGTGGAGGAGGAGAAAGGGAGAGAAAGATAGAGACAGACAGACAGGCATATAGATAGAGAGAGAGAAAGAGATAGAGAGAGCGGGGGTGAGCGTTGGTACAGTGTGGGAGAGGGGAGTGAGAAGGGAGTTGAGTGAAATTAAGAGTGGTTGAAGATATATTTGAGCCATATTGCACGGAAAGAGATATTGATCGATTTGATTAAATTAATGAGTGAGAACGAGTTACATATAGACAGACAGAGTGAGTTTGTGAGAGAGAAAGACGAAGAGAGAGACAGACAGACAGAGGCAGAAAGAGAGACAGACAACAGACAGATAGACATAGAGACACAGACAGAGAGAGAAACAGAGACAGACAGACAGAGACAGAACGAGAGACAGACAACAGACAGACAGACAGACACAGACAGAGAGAGATCAGATCAGACGAAGCGTGACGCTTTTTTTTAACTGAGGATATATTTGAGTTAGACGACAACTCAGCATGATAAGAGTTAATACAGGAAAACATTACTATACAGAAAGCTCCTACATGAGTTTTCTATATTATTACTATCCTGAATTAACCCTTTCCCTGATAGCATTGTTTCTAGTATTGAAGATATGTGACTACTTAAAGCAGGTTGAAAGTAAAGCAGAATGCGCCCTAAGGCGCATTCTGCTTTACTTTCAGCCTGCTTTAAGCTATCATGTGCTATAATATAGAAAATATTCCCTATAATACATATTTATTACTGATTAAATTGGAACTATTTTCTTCAGCGGATCAATAAATCATATCCGCTAAAAGGCGCTTCTATTGGGGAAAGGGTTAAGCAGGCCTTGGTCCGCACTCTTCTTCATTCACTTTAAATGGATTATTCTTATTTCAAATTTAGTCTATTCAATTTATGACTATTTAGGGGTTTTTAGTCAATGCTTTTCAGAATGACAAACAGTGCAAAACCTGATCATAGAGCTCCTCTAGGAGCGCTATGATCTGAATCTTCACTGTTTGCATATGACAAGTGTATGTAAGCTTCTCTGGTACACTGTTGGAAAAGGACACGACTTGTACGTACGAGTATATGTTTGATTAGGGTTGAAAGGGTTAAGTGTTCGCTTACCAGAAGCTTGACTTTATAAATGATGCTAAGCTGTTGATAGTGAATCCTTTAACCCTTTCTCCAATAGACGCGCATTTTCATCCGCTGAAGAAAGTAGTTCCAATTTAATCAGTAATAAATATGTATTATGGGGAATATTTTCTATATTATAGCACTTGATAGCTTAAAGCAGGCTGAAAGTGAAGCAGAATGCGCCCTAAGGCGCATTCTGCTTTACTTTCAACCTGCTTTAAGTAGTCACCTATCTTCAATATTATAATTAGGCTATCAGTTAAAGGGTTAAACAACCACATTGTGTGCATTCGTTTGCATAATCATATAAGTTAATGTCAAACTATTTACACCGTCTACAGTTGACGGTGTTTGTCTTCCCGATTTTCTTGTAACTCGTTCACGGCCATGACGTCATCTGCTTCAAATAAATGTCTTCTGCTTTTATTTCTTGAATTAGAATTTAGGTAAAGTTACTAAAACAATACACAGTGAGTGTCAAACAGTTTTGATCTTGATCAGGTGCCGTCTGATTAGGATCCAAACTGCTTGTAAATACGCATATACTTCCAACTTCCTCAATAGATAATTGGCTATTGTTAAAAAGAAGCTGCATTTGCATTTATCATAATTGTAATGCCATATGCACAATAATGCCGCATTTTCGTTAATTATTGTACACGTATTTTTTCTTATCTTTTGCAAATAGATCTACATGTTTTAGTTATTTCAAATTGTCCTTTGTGCTAGTACTGAGTTGCCCTCATTTCTTCACCAGATGATGTTTAAGGATTAATATGTTAGTAAACATTGAGCTTACTGGTAAGGTAGTAAAATCAAAACGGACCCAATGACCGATATGAGAAGCAACAATATTTGTCAGATACCAGCATTGAGGCAATGCATATAAACACTCCTGTATAAGTCGCGAAAAAGACCTGTTCCGTTTTGATAAACGCAAAGGTTTATAATTAAATAAATTGTTAATACATAACATTTGAGTCCGTAAATCATTGTAAGATAAAACAGGTTTCTGGATTAACTAGGTGTTGGATAAGCCAGGCTATATCGTAAATATTGTTGAAAAGACACTGTATATTTTCATTAAACAAATCCAGGGACAACTAGTTTGATCTGCTATAGGGCTCATTCACTGACTCTACCCCGAGTACAATGGTTATTTGCAAACAGTTTGGATTCTGATCAGAAGAGAGCGTCTGATAACAGAATCAAAAATGTTTAACTCACTATCCCCTGAAACTTTTAATGGACGATTTCAGTTTTCAATAAAGACTGGTCCATTTTAGACAATTTAGGGTTGTTAAAAATGGTAATACATTGCAAAATGACAAACAGTGAAGTCTCTGATCAGAGGGCTCCTGTGGGAGCCCTCTGATCAGGGACTTCACTGTTTGCATAGGACAAGTGTATTCTTCACAGGCACACCTTTGGTAAAGGACGCATATATGCGTCACTAGGACTCAATGAGTTAATATACTCGTATCGATGTCTCTGCAGTACAAATGTCTAAAAATAAAAGGCAGACGACAATCGCTATGAGCATGCAGATGACGTCATGGTAGTAAAGGGGTTTAAGCTGGGGATAGGCTTATCGTTTAGATACGTCAGTTCAAATGCGTAATTTACTAAGATCGTTGACACATTGCAGAAAGACCTGGCGTAAATCTCCGTATGTAAATGTCATCTTGACTTTTACCTCTTCACCGCTTTAATGTCGTCTGCTTCAGTATTGTTGTCTGTAAGACACGTTTCAAAGTTAGATTTAAGGTTGTATGCAGGGCTCCAGATAAGAGGTAGTTATTTCAACAAATCCAACATTTTCTCACTCTTTTTAGCACCAAATCCTATGGGAGACGATTCTAACGAGTAGTGACACCATAGGGTTTAATTCAGAAATAAAGATTTTATTTTTTGAAAAACTGCCCTTATCTGGTGCTCTGTTGTATGACTTAACAAATATCGACAAGAGTGTCGCGGCGTCTGATCAGGACCCAAACTGTTTGCAAACGCGCCTTAAGGCGTCATGGAGAGTGAAAGGATTACTTATTTTAACCCTTAATATCTCTTTGGGTATATATAGTCCTTTTGGACTCTTCAACTACAGGTACGAGTATATTGAACCAGTCTACTGTTGGGTTTTTTGATATGACAACAAAAACCAATAAACATATAAATCAGTGCAGACCCTGATCAGAGGGCTCCTATAGGAGCCCTCTGATCAGGGTCAACACTGTTTGCATATGTAATCAGTAATCTCTACAGAGGGTTGTATGGTTGAAAGAGTTAATGACTCGGTAGTGGATCACTTTATATGGAATTCAGATTTTACCCAAAATTTGCTTAAGCATTAGGTCCTTCACTGCCATCGCATCATCTGCTTTAAACAACTTTGTCTTCTGCTTTATATTGCAAATTCAAATTGAAGGTAAATTGACTGAACTGATATCGTAATGAGTTTCAAACAGTTTTTATTCTGATCAGATGCCGATTTATACTAGGTGTTACATCTGGGGCCCGTTTCATAAAACTTCGTGCGACAAATGTTGTCGTAAGTCAGAGTATAAAACTCTCAATTTTTATTTATTTCTCCATCTAATCCTGTCTTGTGACATCTCTTTGGAATCGTCTTGAAAAGACGATTCCAAAGAGATGTCAAAAGACAGGATTAGATAGAGAAAACAAAGATTAAATGTATTTTTAAAGTTTCGACTTACGACCGTTTTTATCGTACGAAGTTTTATGAAACGGGCCCCAGGTTCCTAACTGTTGGCATATGACCATAATTTTGGTCATTTAATCTAAGGCCAAATAAAAAAAACACATGTGTTTCAAACTACATGCCCAAAAATATTAGGGACGGACGGTCGGAAAATCTTTTATTTTGATTTTTATTTTTTATAAAAACATACAATAATACATATAACTTTCTGATGGAGTATTTTACATGGGCATGCATGAATATATTCTTTTGTGCAAAGCTCTGGAACATACATAACAAACCTTATAAATATTCATTCAAAGTTTTGATTTTATTGATAGGTCCCTTTACCAAAATTATCTTAAAAAATCTAAACCGGTATGGTTGTTTATAATACCTATATAGCAAGACGGCAAAGTAGTGACCTTATATGACAGATGGAATTAATGATGTTTTGAAATGTGTTGTTTTACATTTTAAATGTGTCATTGATATGTGCCAGCTGCATGTTGAATGTGTTTATGGTTAACTAACACATCGCATCTTCAAGGAAGCTATTTTATGAAAGATTTAGAGCAAATTTCACTTGGATATTTGCTAAATCTTATTTAAAAATCGATTTTAAAACACTTAAACGTCTATAAATAAGCTTTGTAAACAATTTAACGGAGAATATATTCTATTACACGCTTCTCAAAAAAAATGACCGACATTTGCCAACACATTTTTCGAAAAGTGAAAAAAAAGTTTAGGATCGGGGGAAAAAACTAGGGTCGATCGGGTTACCGGAAACGCAGGTACTTTTTTATTTTGCCTAAAATTCAATTTGGCAAAAAGTTGTGAAAGCATGTGACGTCATGACAGAAATGGGTGATATATACTGTAACTATATAGACTTGAAATAAGGACTTACATTGATGACAAAATGGATTATACTTTTTTTTCTATGAGAAATGCGTTATTTTGATTTATGCATGATTGGAATCTGTGCAATGTACTCACGGCGATCTATTAACATAACAATGCACCGTCAAACCTGTGTTAATTGACCGCCATTTATCCCTTCCCCCATAGAAGCGACTTTTAGCGTATTAAATTTATTTCTCCGCTGAAGAAAATAGTTTATACCCTCAAGAACAATTACCATTACAAATATTTTTATATAGCTTAAAGCAGGCTGTAAGTAAAGCAGAATGTGCCATAAGGCACATTCTGCTTTACTTTCAACCTGCTTTAAATGGTCACCTGTATTCAAAACTAGAAACAGGCTATAAGGTGTTTAGCCATTTAACCCGTATCATGCTAGGCGCGACTTGCCTGATACATGTATTAGCAACATTTTGAATCCAGATCAGACGCCGCGTAACGCAGCGTCTGATCTTGATCCAAACTGTTTGTCACTGGTATATGATCACTTTTCTTCTGTTTCAAAAACATGTAAACCATTTTTTAGGTTTTTAACAGATGGTATATTTGAAACAGACGACAATTAAGCATGATAGGAGTTGATCATATAAAACAGTTTTTTATATCTTGCATCAAACCGTTATTAGCACCTGTCTTGACTATCTGTCATGTGAAGCTTATTTAGTATAAATTATGTTATAACTTCTTCGTAACGTTCATCCAGAGGGCTCCTAAAGAAGCCCCCTCATGACGGTTTTATTGTTTTAATTTTTGCAATATAATGTAAACAAGAACCCTAAATAATAGAATATGGATTAGACTTGATAAGACACTGGAATTATTCATTTATAGTTTCAGGGGTCATTAAGTTAACAGAGGTTTGGCTGTGTAAGTTGATTTCCAAGTAGGTAACCAAAGTACATTCACTACATGTATGATCCGTGGGAATGACTCAGACTGGCTTCGTTTTCATATTCACGTCGTTTGCAGGACCATTATTTGTTACATAAGTGTTTCGAAATTAACTGTCAACGAAGATGCTATTTATGATATGTACAGCCATTGATGTTTTATTTGAAATATGCACTCTTAAAAGACAGATTGCCGCTAAATCGAAAAAAAAAACCCAGAGACATCCGTCCCCTGATATTTCTACATTAGTGTGTTTTGAGAAACAGTTCACTGAGTCGTTAAAGACTTTTCCTCAGCCCATTGAAGAACCACCAGCATATTGTTTGTGGATGTGTCAATGTAACTGTACAGCACGTGCAATACATTCCCAGATTATACTCAAGCTCTAGTGATTTTCAATGGTTATTTCAGGGCTGCCATAAGTTGACATAAAAAATCCTAAGATTTCCAAATTTGCATTTTTTAAGTGCTATTTTACGAATCGTACCTTTACCCCATAGCCTTTTTCTTGTGTTTTGTTGACATGCGACTACTTAAAGCAGGCTGTAAGTAAAGCAGAATGTGCCTTAGGGCGCATTCTGCTTTACTTTTAGCCTGCTTTAAGCTACCATGTATTGGAAAAAATCCGGAGATTTAGGAAAAATCCGGAGAAATGGCAGCCCTGTTATTTCTAACCAAACTATCAAATATAAAGGTCCGGTCTCACATAAGACGATTCAATGATTCAATATGCACAAGATCCATGCTTTTTGCAAGGAAATTGACAGTAAATAATCTGGCAAGGCGTTATGACCAAAAGGTCGTCAGGAGATGTCTTTAATGGATGTGTGCACCACGTGCAGCCTTTTCTATTTGACGGCATATGAGTATTTGTAATATGGCTCAGTTTACACCTTAAAACTCATCTACTGAACAAAATACATGTATTTAATAGTAGTTTATAGGAAACGTTTCCTATATATCCAAGCAGATGGTAGCTTAAAGCAGGCTGAAAGTACAGCAGAATGCGCATTATGGTTCATTCTGCTTTACTTTCAACCTGCTTGAAGTTGTCACCTGTCTTCAAAACCCCAAAACAGCCTATGTGGTAAAGGGTTAACATTTTACGGATGCTTAGTATAGGTCGTTTGCAGTTAAAAAAAAACACGATAATTTTCAAATATCTCCAAAACAAGAAAACGGAGACAAATGGAATTTTGCATAGATTTATGATATACTTATACCAACTCTGACAAAAAAGAAATATTTTTTTCTCGTCGTAATAAAAAAGTTTTATTCATAACTTCTATATAAAGTTTACACTTCTAAGGGACAGTTTTCCGAAGGGTGATTTCAAGTTATTCAACAGCCTATCTTTCACGACCTGGCAACGCCTCACCGTTAAGCCATCGCATACCATAGCAGTTTACAACTAACCGAACGAGGCCCTGACTGGGGTACGTTAAACGTATTAACCGACCATACTGTCATTTGCGCACATGTTAGATCCTAATCGGACACCGGAGCCATTTCGTATCTGAATAGTATCCGAACCATGTGCCACTCATACGAAAGCGAAAGTTTTATCAACAAAACGCAAAATAACTAAATGCGATAAATAGCAGAAAGGACATTTTCATACCAGACGATCTACACCAACTTACCATTATCAAATTTTCAACAGAATGTTTACAGATCAGTTCGAAAACCTTTATTATTTTATTAAGGAAACGTAATGTAAACGTAAGTGCAATACAACTCGAACATTAATACATATTAAGCTCCAGATAAGGGGAGTATTTCCAAAACTAAATCTTTATTTCTGAATTAAGCCCTATGATGAGACTTCTCATTAGAACGTCTTTCTTCGAGTAGTCACACTATAGGATTTGGTGCTGAACTGGGTGAGACAATGTTGGACTTGTTCAAGTTTCTCTCTCTTATCTGGAGCTCTGTAATTATGTAGAACTATTAGAGCTTCGGTTTGAAAAGTAATTGCAATTGTCTTTATTCCTGGTGAAGAGTCCGTGGATTTAGGCATAGTAAAAATGTAATGGATTATGGGGCCTCACAATTAATTTTGTACAACTAAACAACCAATATCAGCACGGGATTCACCTTTCAGACAGAAGCAACTTGCACGGGATTTTACCTGGGGATATTCTCCAATATAAACAAACATGATCAAGGTAATAGCCAATAACACCCCACGTAATTGACCATTTTCAGCGACACAAAATTTATATAAAACAAAGAAGAAAAGTTTTTAGTTAGACTTTCAAAAATTCTGAATTTCCTTGTCAGAGTTGGTATAGACACATCATAAGTGTATGCAAAATTCAATTCAAATACGTCCATTAGTTTTTAAATTATCTAAGATTTATCGTGTTTTTTTTAACTGCAAACGACCTATACGTACTTCAATAAAAAATTGTAGTGAGTGATAACTAAAAGATGACTTGGTAGTCTTATAGTAGGGTTACGGCGCTTTCTTTTTTTATTGTCACCTTGCTGTCATCTGGCCGCTAAACGCGACGCCTGATTAGTGGTCGTAATAGAGCGGTTTTATGTCATGTACATTGTATATGTAATTTGACGTAAAACACAGTAAGAAAAAATGAAACAAAAAGAAACAAAACCCCACATCATAATTCGTTCTCAATGAGTCATATAGATATCCCAGTGTGGGATTTGAACTGAGGCCAAGCTCCTTTATAAACTCCCACAACTAACGTTCAGTCAGATTAGCGACAAATAAATCGAAAATAAGTTCACTCTTCTAATGCTGAATTTTCAAATGAACTTTTATATTTTCTGATAAAAAACATATTCTCTAAAATTATTTGAATGCACATGGCAAACAGTGCAGACCCTGGTCAAGGGGGGTCCTGTAAGGGTCTGCTCAGAGTTTACACGGTTTGCAAAGGCTGGTTATTCTCAGGCCCATTACTGTATAGGGTTAGGAAAAAACCAAGATATTCACCTTTCCCATACATTGTTAAACAACAATCTCCTTAAAGCAGTGTGACAGTAAAGCAGAAAGCTCATGTATGAGCTTTCTGCTTTACTGTCACACTGCTTTCATTTACCAACTACCTAAAATATCACCAGTAAGATAAGACGACCATGCACGTGGAGGAATGGATAAAGGCGTCCTAATCCGCACTGCCATACTGCATTTACATGCCACCTTGCATAAAGTGCGTTAATGAAAGTTATTTTTCAGTGTCATTTCAAACAGATTTTCAGTATCCATCACCTATAATGGCCAAATGGCTCACGTACTAAATTGCACGTATACTCTTAACAAGTTACATGTATACGTGCATGGTACAGCTGTTGGGACTCGGTTACGTATCTCTGTAATGTCGGTTGAAAGTTTGATCATAAACCATTCTTGTTTCATCTACTGTTCTATCACTCTTCATTCATGAATGGAGTTTCTTAAAACAAAGAGATGTCATATCTAAAAATAGAAACATGCTGTCATAGCAATTGCAGACTGTGTTTATAATTCACATTCAATTACAGTAACTTTCATATAATATATAGCTACTAAAAATATATCCTCTACAGAATTATTGTCGTTTGCAAAGACACACTTTGGTTTTCTGGTTTTGAAAATGAATGTGACCACTTAAAGCTGGTTGAAAGAAAATCAGGATGTTCTTCTTTACTTTCAGCCTTCTTTAAGCTAACATCTGCTTGGGTATAGTAAATAATGCTCATGATGCATATTTATGACTAGAAATAATGAACTATCATAGTAAAGAAAAACAACCTTTTACGCTCTTTTGGTATTCTTCCACTGAAGAAAGTTCCTTCAGTGGAGGAATAAAGTAAGAGCGTAAAAGGGTATTTTTATGGAGTTATGAATTTAGAGCTTCTTATGCGTCTTTATTTCAATACATGTTCTGGAATTGAAGATTTTTGTGGTATTCAAATGATTTGAATTCTTAGAAATGCGCTTTTCATAGACATTTGGTTTTTGGATATTCCGCTTTCAGTGAATTTTGGTTTTCAAAGAACTGAGGCTTTCAGAAATATACAATCGCTTATCGGGATTTAAATCAGGATTTTTGCCAACTGTATGGTTACTAAAATAAACCCCTGATTAATGTGCTATACAATAGGGAACCGTACAGCTTTCAGCATTACTTTTGTTCTGTTTACTTTGCCACCTGTCATACATTTTAATGGTTTAAATGTCTTTGCATGTTTCTGATATTTTTAGAATTCCCATTTAACAAAGGTGTAATTGTCGTACGAGCTAACCACATTCAAAACAAGTTTACCTTTTTCTCTGAATAAATTTACTTATCAAGCCAAACAATCACGGCTATGTGACGACGTACTGAGAAAATACCTGAGGTCAAATACTCCTTGTTATCATGCACATTACAAAAGAAAGTTAAAAAAAAAAAGAAGAACGTGCATTATAATGTACCTGTCTGTGTTTTGCATTGACCTTGCACTGGCTTCTTTCCAAGTGGACTCTTCAGGGCTACCATTTCTCCGGATTTTTCCTAAATCTCCGGATTTTTTCCCAGTACATGGTAGCTTAAAGCAGGCTGAAAGTAAAGCAGAATGCGCCCTAAGGCGCATTCTGCTTTACTTACAGCCTGCTTTAAGTAGTCATATGTCAACATAACAAGAAAAAGGCTATGGTGTAAAGGTACGATTCGTACACTCGCACTTGAAAAATGCAAATTTGGAAATCTTAGGATTTTTCATGTCATCTTATGGCAGCCCTGACTCTTCTATTTTCTAATCAGTTTACATTGACCCCTGAATGGTTTGTCCCAAAATATACAGACTTGTGGCAAACAGTGCAGACCTTGACCACGCAGAATGATTCTCCAGGAGCCTTTTGATCTGGGTCTGCACAGTTTGGAAATGATGAACGAGTCAGTGAGTGTTAAGGGATGCAAAACATTCAAAACTTGTCTAGTTTGCATTAACCTGTTAAACCGTTAGGTTATTTAGCCCTGGCGACGAGAATATTCGGCATTTACAAACAATTGACCTGTGAGGAGCGCGCTCGTCCTATGTAAACAGTGTAGGTCCAGATCAGAGAGCTATTGAAGGCGCCATCCGATCAGGGTATACATTGCTTTTCATAATACAATTGATTGTAAAACACCCTTAATAATGAAAAAAGACTAGACTTTAAGGGAAATTGGAATTGTCCACTGAACTGTTCAGCCATGGAGTGAAACCCTAGGCAGTTTTCTTCGGCAAACTTGTCTGACGCGAATCTCAGGCCAGATCTTTCTGTTATGGCTGTTTGAGAATATATATAGTTGTCCGTTTGCTGGACTGTTTGGATCCAGATAAGACGCTGTGCTACTCATCGTCTCATGTAGATACGTTTGTTACATGTAGATAGTTTTTGCAGCTGCTAAGTCAAGTCGTATAAGAAAAGAGAAAAACTAGGGTTGCAAATTACAGTCTGTTAACTAAAACGTCCAATATTCATTCTAATATGATTCTGGTAGAACCTAAGAGCTCGATAGGGTAGAGTTGTCTCTTCGACACGATTCTGACAAATTGTCACGGCAAAATATGGTGACTACTCAGTATTGAAATAGAGTCGGCTCTTTAGAGAGTCTTCGAAAAACTCTGAAAAATACAATTAGAAAAATATTATTCTTTCCCACTCATCGTGTTAATGACTATTGCAAAATGTATGGAATCATGTTTAGGGTCACCCGGCGTCTGATCAGGCTCCAAACTGTTTTTTATTCAAATTATTAAACTAGTCGTTAATATTTCGAAAAGGTTATCGTCTTTAATATTTCAGAGCAATATGTTTGCATTTAGTTATGCTAAAAGGGCAAGAATAACGTCTTATCAGATGTATTTAATTTGTAGGAGACTGTAATGTAGTGTTAAAATAACCCTAGATAGTTAAAATTGTACATGTACTAGAAATAATTAAAAAATGGAATGTTTGCATATTAAAATCTAATCAGGGGCGAATGAGTTTGAACCAAATCCCATTTTCATGTTGAAATTTGGGATATAGAATATGTTTAAACTCACTTAAGTGAGTTTGAGATATCGATGTTCAACGCACTGTCTGAAACTACTGACTAGTCACTACATTGTTGTATATATTTTGTAAAATTATCTATTTCAGGGATATAATACATCGATCAAGGACTGGCTGAACCAGGATAAGCCGAATTAAACAATCCATCAGGGTCAACTGAAACTTGATCGGAATTACGTTAACCACAATGAGATAGAATCAGTCGTGAAGTGGGCGTGTCAGAACTGCGGAAAATTGCACAGAAGAGACCCAGAAGTCGGTTGCGCTGCGCATGTCCAGTCACTTTTTATATTAAAATCGAGGAATATTTCGATGAATAGTTTTGCTGGAAAAAATATGTTTTAGAATTTCAAACAAACAGTTACTTTTATTGCACGTCCACATTATTTGCGCAGTTAACAAATTTCGAATTTTGTTCAGTCGTGCAAGGTTGTGATAAGAGCGAATAATTGACGGCACCTTTATCATCTGTGCGGAAAATACAGAAATGATTTAAATTAATGAGCTGCTTATAAGGGCCCGTTGTCATTCAGAGCTGATTAGATAGACCTGCGACATCACAGAAAGGAAATCGTCATAAATAAAAAGAGAGTTGGTAGATTTGTAATCTGACTTTAACTTTAATATAACTTGTATCTATCAACATCGGGTTTTCTGAAACGGTCTTGCAGTATTTGTATGTAGTAAAACTCTGTAATGGAGACGTAACAATACGGATGAAGTGATCAGACGTGTATTCTAAACTGAGTTCTTAATTTCTGAAAGAAATATGGATCATTCACATCATCATCACCATCATGGAAAGCCAATGGAAGACACCGACACCGCGTCGACTACAATAGCGACTACGATTTCGAATGTCGTCACTAAGATTGTGACGTCAGCTATGTCACACCATGACCACCACGATCACCACAACCATGACACACACAAAATGCACGACATGCACGACGTGCACAAGACACATGTGGTGTACGATCCCCAGTCCACAGAAGGAAATACCCACTCTGCACACGATACGCATGCGGCGCACGGAAGCCATGCGGGCCATGGTGCGCACGGGGGACATGACGCGCATGGGTCACACGTAAGTTTTCAAGTTCTCTCTAGAGGTGTGTTTGATTTTTCTCAAGAGCTGCTCCATTAATTCATTTTATTAAACGCATGCTCCTGTTTTAAACACATCATCTAAAACCGAACACATACAGTCGCAAAATGTATCATGTACAGTGGGGCTACACTGTTTGCATAGGACAAGTACACTCTTCACGGGTTCACTGCTTAATATTGACGCTGATTATACATAGAAATATTGAAATGAATGTCAAACCGTTTTCACCATTATCAGACGCCATGTTACGCAGTGTCTGATCAGGGTCCAAAATTTAATGCAAAAAACTATTGTTCTCGGGTAAAGCTATACAGGGATTCGTATGTCAGTAAATGTTTTAGAAGGATTGTGACGGTTAGGGTTTCATTGATATGATTGTTTCGCTTCACCTTCGTTATCTAAAAATATTCATTCTTTGGCGTCGAACTTGTGACATGTTTGTTCAATTCGGTCATTGCACGGAACGCTTTTAATCTTTTCACTGTAATGGGGTATATTTTAAGCAGATCTGCTTAAAAATGTTGACTGCTTTTATATGATCAAATCTAGAGTTTATTCAGTTTAACTGAAAAAAACTCGATAGTAGCGTCAACGAGTTTGGAACCTGCATGATCAGCCACCGAGTACTCGGCGTCTGAACTTCATTCAAACGCTTTGCAAGGTCGACTATTATACATGTAACATCAGGGCTTCCATAAGTTGACATGAAAAATCCTAAGATTTTTAAATTTGCATTTTTCAAGTGCGATTATACGAATCGTACCTTTACCCCATAACCTGTTTCTAATTTTGATGACATGCGACTACTTAAAGCATGCTGTAAGTAAAGCAGAATGCGCCCTAAGGCGCATTCTGCTTTACTTTCAGCCTGCTTTAAGCTACCATGTACTGGAAAAAAATCCGAAGATTTAGGAAAAATCCGGAGAAATGGCAGCCCTGTAACATGCACTGACCGTGACACACTGAAATATAAACGGTCACGTTTGCAAACGATGTGCGCAAACAGTGCAGAAGATACACAATATCTTTTTTTTCATCTCAGAAGACTTAATTCTTTCAAATACTGTAGAACCTCTCTATTACGACAACTTTTTGTAAATCAGCAGTTTTTATTGCAGGTGACTGCTTTAACCAAGGTGAACGTTTAATGATTTCCTAAGATTTTTTTTTACAAATAATTCCAATCAAGTGTCGAATGCGTCACCTATGACATTTGTTAACAGTATTGATTCTGATTTAACCATTCAAATGTTTCTGTAGTTTTGTAGATATAACTTTTTTCAAATGTGCAAGGCAATTTGAACTATAGGCGGTTATAATAGTATGGTATTAATGAATTCACCCCCTGACACTTTCTATCAATGGACTATTCCAGTTTCCAATTCAATCTAGATCATATATTACTACATGTATGTACATTATTTCGGGTTGTTTTCTACAATACAGTAAACCCCCACTACTACGACCACTAAATTGTGTTAATTATTAGGAGTTAAGGACAGGTGACTTCTTAAAGCTAGGTGATAGTTTAACAGAAAGCTCCTACAGGAGCTTTCTGTTTTACTATCACCTTGCTTTAAGCTGTTACCTGTATTTTATACAACCAATTAGCCTTATTTTAATGGTCGTAATAGAGAGGTTTTACTGTATATTTCAAAATGAAAGACAGTGCAAACCTTGATCAGAGTGCTCCTGTTTACTTAGGTAAAGTGTAGCCCGAAGAATCATATGTTGGTATTTTTTTTTCAAAATGGGGAAGTCCATATGAAAAGTTTAGCACAAGTAGGTGAACCTATTACTGGATAATTACGCATGCCTACGCCTCTAGTTTTCTCTACATGATGGATGATGTCCATTATCTCGGAAGTGCCGAATATAACATACAGAAGTCAGTTCTAGTGTAATTCTAGACGAAACCTTAAAACAGATTAAAATAAAGCAGACTGCTCATTGAGAACCATTCTGCTTTACTTTCAATCTGCTTTATGTGGTCTTCAAAACTAGAATCAGGCTGTTGGGTAAATGGTTAAAGGAACGAATGAAATCAACTAAAGATGTAGAAACACGTTATATTAGCTCATGTAAATATTGTACATATAGTTAGTCGATATGAAAGTTATAAATTGATTGAAAACCCCAAACAGAAGCTTTATAATAGGTATAAATTATATGTTATTTTGCCAAAGGGGGGCTTACTACCAAGACTATGTGTTAGATAAGACGTGTTATCTTCATATAAATGAATACCAAATCACAGATTTATCACTTGCCAACATCCCTTAAAGCTTGAATAAATGGCTGTATTTTATCCATTAACTATTTTACCGTTAACCCATTAACCCATTTATACGCCCTTTTACAACTTTAATTTATTCCTCAGCTGAAGAAGGTTGTTGCAATTTATACAGTCATACATATGTATGATAATTTTTTATACATGTATATATTTTTGGCAGATGATACCTTAAATCAGGCTGAAAAAAAACCAGAATGCGCCATAACGCGCATTCTGCTTTACTTTCAACCTGCTGTAAGTGGTAACCTATATTTATTACTAAAACCAGGGTATGGTATATTGGATTAAAGACGAATAATGTCAAGTTTTTAAATGTTTTGGATCCAGATTAGAGCGATCCAGATCCGCTTCAAAAAATTGGATTTTGCATAAAGGAGGATTAATGGGTTATTGGGTTATTACTCGTATTGCTGCTCTAAACTCATCCACTGTCCGGAAAGTGTCTGCTTTAAACCCCTTAGAAAAGTCTCGTCTGCTTCTAGTATGTATCAACATTAGATTTAAGTATTTTTGGATATGGAAACATTTGAAAGAGCATGGCTGCCATAAGTTGATCATAAAAATCCTAAGATTTCAAATTTTCAATTTTTCAGACGCAATTTTACTAATCGTACCTTTACCCCATAGTCTGTTTCTTGTTTTGGCGACATATGTCTGCTAACAACAGGTTGAAAGTAAAGCAGAATGCCCTTAAGGCGCATTCTGCTTTCCTTTCAGTCTGTTTTAAGCTACCATCTGCTAGGATAAAAATCCGAATACTTAGGAAAAATCCGGAGAAATGGATGCCCTGAAAGAGTGTCATTCAGCTTTGATAAAAACGTTGTGCACATGCCTGTGCACCCGGGGCAGTGCAGTAAAGGGTTTAATGATAAACTTAATCTAACATGTCATCGTTTCGTTTGCATTCGTAATATGATTTTTGAAGTGCCTGCATGGATATCTGTTTGGTTAAAATACATCGTTGCAGGCCAACGAATCGTTAGAAAAGAATGTGACCCATAAAACCCACAAGTTCTTACATCCTTCCATATAATGTCGTTTGCTTTAAGTTGGTGGTCTCAAAACTTATCAAGTATACATGTAGTACGAATGCCTATTAACTGTAGAAACTTATTTGCGACTGTCGCGTAGTTTAGGTCTTCATCACAGGCAGACGATCAGAATGTTTCAAAAAGTTGTCATGTTCTACATTTAATTGCAAATGCGTTTAGTTTTGATTAACCCTTAGTGACGAGTAAACACGTCCTTATATGAAAAACAAATATTTATAAAAAAAAAATGGTCAAATACAACCAGGGTCCAAGGTTATAAAGCATTTCAGTTGAGTCTAAAGTCGTTCTCAAGCATTTGATTGGTCAGATTTGAGCCTAGGCTCAAATCTGACCAATCAATTGCTTAAGAACACACCCAGACTCAGCTCAAACGCTTTATAAACTTGGACCCTGGGAATAAGCCCTCTGCTCAGGATCTCTACTATACATAATTTTGAAATTGATATTTTGTGAAAATAACCTCAAATAGTCAACAATTGACTAGGCTTATCGGAAACCTGGAATTGTCTTCATGTCTTTGAAGTTACAGGTATGAAGGTGTTTAATGGAAAATAATAACATTTTCTCTACCGATTACTACATCTCTGGTGCCATTAACCTTTAAGGCGTTCATCGTTTCATTTTGCTTTACTTCTAACCCATCACCCCATAGATACGCCTTTTATACCTTGAAATTATTCCTTCACTTAAGAAAATAGTTTCACTTTATACAGCCATGAATATGCACCAAAAGAAATATTTTCTAAACCCTTGCAGAGGGCAGCTTAAAGCAGACTGAGAGTAAAGAAGAATTCGCCTTAAGGCACATTCTGTTTTACTTTCAACCTGCTTTAAGTGATCACCACTCTTCAAACTGACTAGAAACAGGCTATGGAGTAAAGGACTTGTGTACAATAAGCTGATACTTTTTAGCTCGCCCGGCACGAAGTGCCAAGGTGAGCTATTGTGAATTTTGTGATCGCCCTGTGTCCGTCCGTCCGTTGGTCGTCCACCTTTTCTTTTAACGATTTTTTTCTTGGAAACCACGGGACCAATTTCATCAAATCTTCAAAGGAGTGATCCTTTATTATAGGGTAGTAAGGGTACTCTCTCAGATCTCTTCAAAAAAAGGTCAACCAATAGAAAATGTGGTTGCTATGGCAATCAATTGAAAAAACTGTAAAACGTTTTCCTTTCAAAATCTACTGATCATGATTGGAAATGAGTTTGCATAAATGATCTATGACTGAGTGACCCTTAATAAGATTTCTCAAACTAATTCTCCTAGCTTTAAAAAAACATGGCCACCATGCAGTGGATAGGGCAGATGTTTTTTCTTATGTGTCTATATACAGTGGAGAATCTGTTATTCTTTCCCGTTTAAACGCAAACGTACGCAAAACACTAAAACGTAGAAAAGAACAACTTTTGGACAATTCTGATAAGTCTTGTTTATCTTGGTGGCAAACAGTTTGGAGCCTGATCAGACGCCGGGTTCTCCACTGTAGTGAAAATTTAAAAATCTTGATCTCTGACACCAATGGTCTGATTTAAAAATATTTTCACACAAATGATCCATATAGATGACCCTCTACCAGATATATGGCCGCCAGTGGGTGAGGGAAGTTGTTTTTCAATTAATGTATAGTGAAAACTTTAAAAAATCGTCTTCTCTGAAATTGCGAGTCTGTATTGAAAATAAGTTTACACAGATGATTCAAAGGTGACCTTCAGCCAGATTTCTTAAACTAATTTTGCTAGCTATTGAAAGAAGGCGGTCAGTTTTTAAAAAGAGAAGCTATTTTTCTGAAACTACTTGTCCAAAAGGAAAGTTATTTCACAGAAATGATCCTTTGTTGACCCTCTACATGTACCAGATTTCTCAAAATAATTTTACTAACTTCAAAACATGTCACCCAGTGATTGTGGCATGTTTAAACCGCTGCTGGCGTTTGGTGAAAAAATGTTATTGTTCGAAACCATTGACCTTGGGATACTAGGTTCAAGCGATTCAGAACTACAATGACCCTCTTATTTAAAGACTGTCAGTTAGGAGTGCACACGTTGTTTGCCGCAGCATTAGTTTAGTTCCAGATCAGAGAGTTCCTAAAGAAGATTTCTGACCAGGGTCTACACTGTTTATCAATTAATGATATCCCCGCAGCATTAGTTTAGTTCCAGATCAGAGAGTTCCTAAAGAAGATTTCTGACCAGGGTCTACACTGTTTATCAATTAATGATATCCATGCATATATTGTAAATCAACCCATCATAGTCAAAGATGATCTGAACTTAAAGAGGTTGTTTAAAGTCTTTGCGATTCGAAAAACAACTTCAGAAAGTGTAATGGTTATTGTATTGTGTTTCAGAACCATGCAGCGTTTTTCCACAATAAGTTTGACATGTCTGTGCTGTTTGAGGATTGGGTTATTGACACAACCACAGGTTAGTACCAGTATGGCTTCTCTTTGCCCTGCTTAATCCTTATCATGCTGAATTGTCGTCTGCTTCAAATATATCGTCTGAAAATAGTTTTTAAGCATTTCAAACGGACGAAAGGTGCAATATGAGTGGCAAACAGCTTGGATCCAGATCAGACGCCGCGTCACGCGGATCCAAACTGTTTTCAAACGTTAGTCAAGTCGCATTTAGCACGATATTGATTCAGACAAAGTGCTTCTGTAGAAGTTTTCTGTCTTATCTTCACCTTGATCTAACCTTCTGGGCACTGTTAAAATTGTCGTCTGCAACAATTCTTTAAATTATTTTACAGGCATTTCCTTTCAGAAAATATCACCAGAGTTTCAAACAGTTTGGATCCACATGAGACACTCAGCGTTTCAAACGGATCAAAACTGTAAGAAAATCGTCCGCATCATGCAGCATATTCAGTAGACCAGACATGTCTTTTAAAAAAGAGAATCTTTTGAGTGGTCTTAGTTTTCATTATGGGAATGTACTTGTATAACTAAAATAATAAATTTGACAGAAGCTTTTCTGTGTAAGACTGCACAAGTATTGGTCGTCTGTTACACTGCAGAGTTATTGGTCGGCATTGACTTTTCAGGGCTGTCATAAGTTGACATAAAAAATCCTAAGATTTCCAAATGTGCGTTTTTACGAATCGTAACTTTTCCCCATAGCCTGTTTCTAGTTTTGTTGACATGTGACTACTTAAAGCAGACTGAAAGTAAAGCAGAATGCGCCTTAAGGCGCATTCTGCTTTACTTTCAGCCTGATTTAAGCTACCGTGTACCAGAAAAAAATCCGAAGATTTAGGAAAGATCCGGAGAAATGGCAGCCCTGTAACACTGCACAAGTATTGGTCGCCTGTAACACTGCAGCGTTATTGGTCAGCATTGATGTTTTTATCTCAACTTCCTGGATTTTAATGAGCATTTTAAGTAACAAGAAATGTTAGAAATGCTTGATCTACAATTTATTTGCGACATGACATCTATTTGCAATTGCGATTGATATCGCTTTAAATGTAAAACTTATGTGAGACATAATGCATTCATACGGTGTGAATTCCGCATTTGTAATCAAGCAATATATGCCCTTGGACAGTGCTAAGGTAATAATTTAGCATATGATCTGAACAAGCAAGTATACTGGTAGCTACCAGTCATAAGACGAATAGGCCGTCCATAAGACAGCTAGGTGCTTTATGGAGTAATGTAGAAAGCTCCTTTAACTTTAAGAAAGACTAAAGTAATACAGAAAGGGACTGTCTTACTATAATCCTGCTTATAGATATGTAAAGCAGGCACAAGTCCAAAGGAGATGTCTACGTTTCTTTATAGAGTGGTTACTGAAGAAAAGTCTTTATAACCCTCGTCATGCTTAGTTGTCGTCTGCTACAAATTTGTCGTCTGAGGAAAAAAATCATAATCAGTTTCATGCTTTTTAAACTTAAAAATAGTTGAATATGAGAAAAGTTGAATATGAGTGGCAAACAGTTTGGATCCAGATCAGACGCCGCGATACGCGGCGTCTGATCTGGATCCTAACTGTTTGCAAATGTAAGCCATGTCGCGCTTAGCGTGATAAGGGTTAAAGGCAGCTGAATGATTTCTAATTGATAAATTCAATTTAGAAGAAAGCTCGCAAATAAATTCCTGTATTAAGCAGCTCATTGTCTCCGATATGTACAGTGGAGAATCTGTTATTCTTTCCCAATAAACGCGTTTACGCTAAAACTATTATTTGCAGTGCAAACAGTTTTGAGCCAAATCAGACGCCGGGTAACCCGGCGTCTGATCAGGCTCCAAACTGTTTGCCACCAAGATAAACAAGAATTATCAGAATTGTCCAAAAGTTGTTCTTTTCTACGTTTTAGTGCTTTGCGTTTGCGTACGTTTGCGTTTAAACGGGAAAGAATAACAGATTCTCCACTGTATATACATGTAATTATTTAATGAATTATCAGTTCAATCAGAAAAAAGTTTCTATCGTTATGTCCAATGTCTTGGGGCTTAATTCAGAATTGAGAATCCATACGTTTTGTCATTTTGACCCAATATCTGCATATATATTCAGAAGACTGAGCTCCTGTTTTATTTTATCCTGCATTAAGCAATGTCCTGACTTTAGAGATCGATACCTTCTTAAGTAAGTGGTCGTTAAACTCATTGAACCCTTGCGACGAATGTATTCGTCATTTGCCAACAGTGTATCTGTAAGGAATACACTTGTCCTATATGCAAACAGTGAAGACCCTGATCAGAGGGTTCAAAAAGAAGCCATCTGGTCAGGGTATGCACTTTTTGCAATGTTTTGTTAAATTCAAAATGGACTAGATTCAATCGGAAATTGGCATTGTTCATTAAAAGTTTCAGAGGTGAATGAATTAATTCAAGAGTGTAACTTATATGTAGACGGTTTCCGCTTTAAGCTTTCAACAGGATAAAGCAGATCTAGAGCGAAACTTGGCCAAACGAACATTACAGGTTGATATACTCAGACAATGGGGGCCTCCGTGGCCTTCTGGTCACATTCACTGTGACTAACACAACTATAAGCTCCGCACTGCTGTGGATTCGAATCCCGGTCTGGACATTCGGATTTTTCATGTGGGGAAGCCTTCCAGCTGGCTTGCGGAAGGTCTGTGGTTCTAACCAGTTGCCGATTTGTGCCTGGAACAGTGCATACATGGCTTCTGTGGTATTCATCCATCTGCACATATAATTAGCTGATTTCGCGATACGACTGAAATACTGTTAAAGGCGACGTAAAATCATTATAAATCAAATCTGCTCAGACAAGTGTGCTGAAAGTGAAATGAGACATTGGGTTATGATAGACTTGATGGATGAAATTTACGTACGTGATAAGTTTCATAAAATAAATTTTGCAGACTCATGGAATTCATGAATGTTGAAGTGCATATCCGTGCCAGGCGCCGAGCCATCTCCGTCAGGTTTTTTTTTGCAACTTTTAATAAATGATATACATGTACAGTAAAACCTCTCTGTTTCGACCACTCAAAAGATGGTTAATAAATTGGATAAAAGCTATGCGACAGCTTAAAGCAAGGTGACAGTAAAACAAAAAGCTCCTAAAGGAGCTTTTTGTTTTACCACAACCTTGCTTTAAGCAGTCAACATTGCTTTTAGCAGTCAACTGATAATAAACATAATTTAATAGTCGTAATAGAGGGGTTTTACTGTATATACAAAATGTAGTCTACCCTTGCATGTATCGTCTGTTTAACCCATTTCCCCATAAATACGCATTTATAGACCTTTAATTTAGTTCTACACTGAAGAAAATAGTTCCAGTTTATACTGTTATAAATATGTATTATAAAATCTAGTTTCTATAGTCTAGCAGATGGTAGGATTTCATCTCTTATTCTGAAAATTTGGAATTTTATGCGTTTTACTTAGAAATCATTGGTATGGGTTTCAAATAGTTTAGATCCAGATCAGACGCCGCGTTACGCGGCATCTGATCTGAATCCAAACTGTTTGCATAATTACGTTAGTGTTATAGAGGCCTTCAAAGGGTTACAGTTAAACGATTCCTAAAATCGCGCTTATTGAAAAACTGGAAATTTGAGAATTTTATGAGCATTTTATGGCAGCTCTGGAATTTGTGATTACTGTTGCATTCAGTTTGGATTCAGATGAAACGTTGACTCACTCGGCGTCTCTTCTGAACGAAATACAGATAAAACACATCTTAAAATTCTTGCAGATGACACATTTTGCTGACAACAATGAAATATAGCGCACAATGTGCGCTATATTTAATTGTTGTCTGCAAAATATGGTGACAAGGCTAAAATTATGACCGTATTTCAAGCTACACACAAGGTTATTTTCATAATTTTTATCCTTTGGAAGAGTCTCAGTTAGTATATTTTTATTTTTGATATTCCCGAAGTTTGTTAAATAAAAGCATACGTTGTTTATAAAATACTCTCTTGATAATGAAATCAGCACATTTTGAAGGAGCGTGAAATGTACAGAATTACACTGAAAAATACGCTGCACTGATGATGTATCGCTTTGAACTAAGATACCGAATTCATTTGTTAGCGTTAAAGTTTTAACAGGCCTATTTATGTATAACCCTTCTCAAGTCGTAATGTATATCGTCTGCGTTGTTTAATCCTTTGAACCCTATTCCCGCATTTAGGCGTCTTTTTCAAACAGTATACATGTGAAAAGTGCATTGTCCCATGCAAACAGTGAATACCCAGATCAGAGGGCTCCGTAAGGAGCCCTCTGATCTGGGTCTTCACTGTTTGTAATAATACAAAATATTGACAAAAACAACCCTTAAAAGTCAGAAATGGACTAGACTAAAATGGAAACTGGGTTTGTCCATTTGAAGTTTTAGGGAGGAAAGAGTTAATATTGTTTAAAAGAGTCATCGAAATTAGATAGGTCTATATGCAGGCAGGCGACGGGTTGATATAAAGACAGAAAACAACAACAGAAAAGACACTCAGCGTCCGACCGGGATAAAAAATTATAAACGGCATTAGAGGAATTTTTTTATAACAATCAGAAAAAGAAAGCTTATACGGTTAAGAATACGGAAAAATTGAAGCAGAATTTTAAGCCATTACTCCATAAATACGCAGCCAATTTATTCCTCTACGGAAAAAATAGTTATAGTTTATAGTCAGGATCGAATATTCACCATAAGAAATATATTCTAACTAGCAGATGGGAGCTTTTAAAAAGCAGGCTGAAAATTAAAACAGAGTGCGCGTTTGCTACCAACCTGCCATAAGTGGTGACCTGTCTTTTAAACTACATGTAGAAATAGGTTATGAGGTAACTTGGTTAACCTTTTCGCTGCCAAATTATTCGTGAGGTTTTTACCACTTCATCGTTACTTTGTCGTCTGCTACAATATTGTTGTCTGCAAGATCGTTTTAAAGTTAGATTTATGGAAGTAAAACTTAAGAATTATCGAAACGAGTGTCAAACAGTAGGGATCCTGATCAGACGCCGCGTCACGTGGCGTCTGACCAGGATCCATACTGTTTGCAAAGTCCCATTTTGGCGCCATTGGCAGTGAAAAAGTTAAGGGCTGACGTAAAAAGTGAATGAAAGTAACCCATTTGTGCCCACGATCACATATAGGGGACATAGGCAAACAGTGTAGACTGATCAGACGCCGCATTATGCGGCGACTGATCAGAGTCTACACTGTTCGCTGATACGAATTTCAATGTAAAACAAAATGAAAAATTTGACCAGGCATCCCTTTGATAAAAAGTGGACTAATCCAATATATAAGCATGGAAGAATCCACTGGGCACAAATGGGTTTAGTTGAACTGTATGATGGGTTTTACGTCTGCACTGTTAACATTTCAGGTATAGTGCTATTGCTATTGTTCACAGTCATCTTGTCCGTTGGTTACCAAGGCATCAAATGGGTACGGAAATATCTACACACAAACTATAGAGACAGAATGTAAGTTCACTTGGAAAGCCTATTCCTTCCATTTCAGACGGCAACGGAACGCAACCGCACTTACAGTTGAATGTAGAAAAGTTCTTTTTTTAAACCTGCTAGCAACACGGATTTAATTCACATGTGTATTACTCCGTGGTGACAAACAGTTTTGAGCCAGATCAGACGCCGGGTCACCCATTTACCCAGCATCTGGTCTGGTTCCAAACTGTTTGCAATGGGGATAATAGTTTTAGCATAAACGCGTTTATTGGGAAAGAATAACATTTTCATTTTATCCGAGTCATTTCTAGAATGAATTTGATTAAAAATTACACGTGTTCTTCCTCATCACCATTCACATGAAATGACACAAAAACCAAACCTCTTGTCACAAATAGTTCATGAATTATGCCTGCAGTTGATAGTCATTGAGAATTTGTGCTTTTAGATAAAAGTTTTTCAGCAACAAACTATAAATTCACGCCATGTGCCTCAATCAATTTGAATCTTAACTCGAGTGTTCAGTATCATTTGGCCTTGTACAGTGACAAGTCCCATAACTGTTTGGTGATGTTTATGAAGAGTAATTCCTCTTTCTACAATTTGTACCTTACTACCAATGTTACAGGCTTTCTATAATTCCATAAGAAATATATTTTATAGTCTAGCAGATTGTAGCTTAAATTATGTTGAAAGTAAAGCAGAATGCTGCCTAAGGAGCATTCTGCTTTACATTTAGCCTGCTTTAAGCAACCATCTGTCTTCAATACGTAATAGAAGTTATTGGGGGGGGGGGGGGGGGGGGGGGTATTAAATACAATACCCATGGAATGTTTACTAAGCATCAGGTGGAGGAATTCATATCGTTTTGACATTGTCTAGTTCTTTCTTCTTTTAAGGCATTTGTGTTGGTTGATTTTGATAACCGAAAACATAAACTGGCCCTATATACAATGGCCAATTTTACTATCAAGCGCAGGGCTTCCATAGGTTGACATGAAAAGAAAAATCCTAAGATTTCAAAATTTGCATTTTTCAAGTACGATTTCACAAATCGTACCTTTATCCCATAGCCTGTTTCTAGTTTTGTTGACACGTGGCTGCTTAAAGCAGGCTGGAAGTAAAGCAGAATGCACCCTAAGGCGCATTCTGCTTTACTTTCAGCCTACTTTAAGCTACCATGTTTTAGTAAAAAAAATCCGAAGATTTAGGAAAAATCCGGAGAAATGGCAGCCCTGCAAGCGCCGATAAAGTCAAGCGGACAGTCTACTGACAATTCTTGATAATTTGATATTTTCAGCCACTCCTGGAAGAGCAAGGAGCATGTGGTACAGACAATTTTATACAGCACAGAGTTTCTTGTCAGCTATATACTTATGCTAGTCGTCATGACCTACAACACCTGGGTTCTCCTTATCACCATGTTTGGGCTTGGGCTTGGCTACTTCCTGTTTGGGCTCCACCAGGAGAAACAGAAATGTGCCACAGACTGCCCGAATGTGCAGGTAGACGAGAAGAATAAAGCCTACGACAAGAACCCATCCGCCCAGGAGCTGGTGCCCCTAAGCAATGGGACAGATCTGTGCGAGGGGTGTTGTACTGATTTTGAGAAAGTCAGAGAAACAGATATCTTAACATGAATAGATAGAAGTACAGTAAAGTCCCTCTATTACGGACACTAAATTGTGTTAATTATTAGGTGTTTACGAAAGGTGACTGCTTTAAAGCAAGGTGATAGTAAAACAGAAAGCTCCTATAGGAGCTTTCTGTTTTACTGTCACCTTGCTTTAAGCTGTCACCTGTCTTTAAAACAATCAATTAGTCTTCTTTTTAGTGGGCGTAATAGAGAGGTTATTTCATTGTTGTACAATGTATAATCCTTTCCCCCATAGAAGCGCCTTTTAGCACATTTAATTAATTCCTTCAATGAAGAAAATAGTTTCAATTTATACAGTCATGAATATATATCACAAGAAATATTTTCTATATTCTATCAGATAGAAGCTTAAAGCAGGCTGGTAGTGAAGCAGAATGGGCCTTTAGGCATATCAATGATTTATATTAGCTATAATATACACTGTCTCTGGGCATATTCTGCTTTGCTTTCAACCTGCTTGATGTGGTCGCCTGTCTTCAAAAGTAGAAATAGGGTAAAGTCTAAAGGGTTAAAGCAAGATGAGAGTTAGAAGCTTTCTTCTTTACTTTAATCTTTCTTTTAACAGTCACCTGACTTAAACAAAGAAGTAGCTCTCTCATAAATAGATGCTCATATCAATCAAAAGAAAATGAGTATGTTTGTTCATGTGAAACATTATATTTTCAGTACTTATATTATCAACTTGGAACCAAGTTCCTCATTCAATTATAGGACCATTTAGATTTGTAAATAACTGTAAATTATTATTGCCTATAGTTTGTAGAAATTAGAATGCACCAGCATTTGTTGTTGACAGCTATTTGTGTTCAACACCGTGTCTAGTATCATTCCAGTGCAACACATCTAGTATTAACCAATTACCCCTTAAATATGCCTTTTGACACCTTTTATTTATTTCTCCACTGAAGAAAATAGCTCCAATTTGTACAGACAAAAATATGTACAATAAGACAAATTTTATACATCCGAGCAGATGTTGGCTTAAAGTAGGCTGAACATAAAGCAGAATGTGCCTTAAGGCACATTCTGCTTTACTTTCAACCTGCTTTAAGTGGTTAACTATCTTCAATTCTAGAAACAGGCCATGGGGTAATGGGTTAAATAAAGTGTATTCTGTCTTAACCAACAAATGGTTGGATTAGGAAGTATGCCCAGGCCAAAAGGTATAAAGCGTTTGAGTTCAGTCTGAGATCGTTCTCGGGGTATCTGATTAGTCAGATTTGAGAGTGTGGATAAGGCAGGTTAAGACAGGTGATAACTTAATGCAGGACAAAAGTAATGCAGAAAGCTCCTGCTCCTTTCTGCTTTACTGTTGCCCAGCATTAATTAACCCTTTCCCCCATAGAAGCGCCTTTTAGTGAATATGATTTATTCCTCGGTTGAAGAAAATAGTTCAAATTTAATCAATCATGAATATATACTATAGGGAATATTTTCTATTTTCTAGCACATTATAGCTTAAAGCAGGCTGAAAGAAAAACAGAAGGCGCATTCTGCTTTACTTTCAACCTGCTTTAAGTAGTCACCTATCTTCAATACTAGAAAAAGGCTATCAGGTAAAGGGTTAAGTAAGTTATTATCTTTCTTGTAAGCTTGAAGTATGCCTTTTCTTTGAATGCATGGTGAGAAAATCGAGTATATGATAGGACCACGAAATTTGTTCAGTTTTGAGACTTTTTGTTTATGGATATTAAGAGTTTTCAGTGGTAACACTGTATAGATAGGGTACCTATGGATTTTAAGTTTTAAGATTTGTTTTTTTAATAATCTAGTCGATAAGAGTTAAGCATGACAACAGGTTTGAGGTATTTTACATTATTTTACATGTTAATCATTCTATTTTAGATAAGAAGTATGTTGTTTATATTTTCAACTTTTACTTAGCTCGTCTGTTGTTTTATTTTTATTTTTTAAAAATGAGCTATTGCAATCAACCAGCCCTTGTTGTCATTCTAAATATTACTTTTGGCCATAACTTCTTCATTTCTTCATCTAAAAACTTCATATTTGGTATGCATGTTCATAATCCGGACACACCAAAATATTTTTACTTACTGACCCTTAACTTTGGACCTAATTCTACTGTATTTTTACTGATCTTCAAAAACAAACAGGCCAGCGTTGGCACATGCATGCAGGTTTTAACCGTTTCTCCTTAGATACACATTTTTACGCCTTTTATCTATTCCTCATGTGTTGTATAATTCTATGATTACACAGCATAAGTGCTGTATGTAAAAGTTTTCCAATATTTTATTTGGTATGCCTCAACCAAACTCTATGCTGTTATGACTCATTAGAGTTGTTGCTTTGTGATGATTCTATTGAATAGTCACAACATACAGTTCGGTGAAGGCATACGGATTTCAGATTTGGAAAAGCTCTAAGTCTCTTTATCTGAATCTCTGTATGTATATAAGTATAGTTTGATCTTCAAGTCAAATTTACTACATGTATACTTGAATTTCCTAAAGTTGTATGTGTTACTTGTATACAAACAAGTATAGTTTATTTCTTAAAGTTGAATTTGTTACATGTATACAAGTATAGTTTAATTTCTTAAAGTTGAATTTGTTACATGTATACAAGTATAGTTTAATTTCTTAAAGTTAAATTTGTTATATGTATACAAGTATAGTTTATTTCTTAAAGTTAAATTTGTTACATGTAAACAAGTTTAGTTTAATTTCTTAAAGTTAAATTTGTTACATGTAAACAAGTTTAGTTTAATTTCTTAAAGTTAAATTTGTTACATGTATACAAGTAAAGTTTACTTTCTTAAAGTTAAATTTGTTACATGTATACAAGTATATAGTTTATTTCTTAAAGTTGAATGTGTTACATGTATACAAGTATAGTTTAATTTCTTAAAGTTGAATTTGTTACATGTATACAAGTATAGTTTAATTTCTTAAAGTTGAATGTGTTACATGTATACAAGTATAGTTCAATTTCTTAAAGTTGAATGTGTTACTTGTATACAAGTTAGTATAGTTTAATTTTTTGAAGTTGAATTTGTTACATGTATACAAGAATAGTTTAATTTCTTAAAGTTGAATTTGTTACATTAGTACAGTGAAACCTGTGTTCAGCAACCACAGAATAAAGAAATTTATCTAGAATGGTTTCTGCTTAATACAAGATATATGTGATGCAAAAATCTCTTAACAGGAGCTTTTTGCAATTTTGTCCTGCAGTATGTGAAATTCTTCATTGAAGACAGCAAATCCATCAAATAAATATCCCAGTTTACGCCTCTTCTTCATTCCTCCACTGAGGAAAATAGAATCTATACATTCATGACCATGTCCCATAAGAAATATATTCGATATCCTGGCAGAGGGTAGGATAAAGCAGGCTGAAAGTAAAGCAGAATGTGCCTTAAGGCACATTCTGCTTTACTTTCAACCTGCTTTAAGTATTTACTTATCTACAAAACTAGATACAGACTATGGTAAAGGGTAAAGTACTCGTTTAATACAGGTTTTACTGTATAGATAAATGTTCAGGTTGTATTTGTTATAAGATGGTTATTGAATGTTGATAGTGCTTTATTTGTTAACATGATGGAATAAAAGATGATCAATCTTTTACTTTCGTTTTTCCCTTTCAATTGAACAGTGTTTATTATCCATAAATTAATGATGATTAAGCTTTACTTCATAGATACACCTTTGAACACATCTAATTAATTCCCCAACTGAAGAAAACAGTTTCATTTTATACGGTAATAAATGTGGCGCTTAAGATATATTTTCTATACTATCTCTATTAATTGCGAAAATTAAACAGTAAACACATGAAATGGCACTAGAAAGTTAGGTGTGCAAAACCTGTAAAATATGCAATACTTCAAGCTCTATCTAATAAGGCTAAGGGGAAAACCCAGGACTTTGATCAGTGAATATGGGAGGTAGAACTTTTGGGATTTCTTCTGACATTTTACTAAAGAAATTCATAGTAGATCTACCCTCATTACCTTAGTACTGAGACAGACAGACCTGAGTAACAATGTAGACCCTGAACAGAGTCTACACTGTTTTCCATTCAGTGTGGACCTATTGGAAAAATCACTGTGTGATCAAAGAATTTGTTCAGTTTTTACAGCAGTTAATTATGATGTCCCAAATGTTAGGATTTTTATGGTACATGCACATTGCATATTTAGTTCTTAATTACACTTTCAATAGAAACCAAGTCAATCAACAATTTCTCATCATGTCATTCTCGCTGAAAGGCACACAACGTAATAATGTTTGCTGTTTGTCTATGAAACACCAGAGGGGGAAATGAAGTGCCAATCTCATAAAGCAAACACTATAATCACACTTGGTTTAGCAAATTACAATAGACACACACAATACTGTCAACTGTATGTGTATGCACAAATTCAAGAGTTGACATTCCCAAAGTTTACATAACCTGACCCTTTAACAAACAGCCTTTTTTCAGTTTTGAAAACAGTTTATCACTTAAAGCAGGTTGAAAGTAAAAGCAAAATGCTTCAGTGAAGGAGCATTCTGCTTTATTTTCAGCATGCTTTAAGAGTGTATCTTGAAATATAATTGAAATCACAGCCATTACATATATTTTCCAAAATTTTCTCACTCAGGACTTTTCTTTTTGTTATAATAATTAGAGACATCGTGAACATGAACTATAAAATGTATTGCCAGTACCTTTCCAGTTGGCAGTTTAAAGCAGGCTTAAAGTAAAGCACAATGTGACTTAAGCACATTCTGTTTTACTTTCAACCAGCTTCAAGTGATCAACTTTCTTCAAAACTAAAAATACACTGTGTAGAACACTACACATGGGGGAGCTGTGATGTTACACACGGGGTGTATGTGTTAAAGTGGCAAGAAAGATACTCAGTGAGTAAAAAACAAATATTTTGTCTTTTACAGAACTGCTAATTATAAATACTATATTGCACAGAATGCAGTAATCATTTATCAATTGCAAGCTAACCAATTCGATAACTGAGAGTGTCCTGATTTTTCAAACACCTCAGCACAATGTTTGTTGTCACAGCGTTCAGGCATAAAGCACACTAGTTTTGGTTTTTATCTCTGCAGAGCTGTTTTCAAACATTTTATACGAAATGAAAAATTACAATGTGATAGGGTACATTCATGTTGATTTAGTGAACAGTTTGAGTCTAATGAAGCTAATGATTGCCAGAAAAGTGGTCTATCCCACATGTGCATGCACCTCTCTCCCTGTGTGCAGCAGGAATTTCCCCCACGCGGACACATCACCTTAATAAGGTGTATGAAAAACCAGGACATTCTGTGTTATCAAATTGGTATGGTGGCAAATGATCAATGATTGCTGCATTCCAAGTAATATAGTTTTTACAAATAGCAAAATGTTTGTTTTTACTCACCGAATGCCACTTAAACACATACACCCCATGCAGCACAATTCGCTCCCTCCCCACCCTTTGGGATGCGTTCTACATGGTGAAATAGGTTATTAATAGTGCGCTCACATTTGCCCTACGGCAGCCGTACGGCGTATACCCATATTTCACAGGCCGTAGAGGTCGCCGTAGAATTATAACGTGGAGTTATAACATTTTTAATTCCTACGGCGGCCGTAGAAAACACTCGCCGCAGAGTGGTTCTACGGCTGCCGTACGGCCGCCGGAACTCAATTGTCACTTTTCTTATTGTGCATTTGTACTTTTGTTCATACATGTAAAACATGTGTATTATTAAAAATGGGTTTAGATGTTCTTAAGTGCTGTCCTAATGTGTCCATTGAGTTCACGGTGTAGTTGGACTGATATGAGTTGCGTGAACATGTAGCAAAACCAAGTTATGTAGCAGGAGCAGCATTTTGATTGCAGAGAATCTGGTGGAGCTTCCACGGCTGCCGTACGGTGGCCGCAGGTTTTTTAACCTAAAAAATAGAAACTCGCCGTGCGGCAGCTGCAGCAAATGTGAGGGCAAGACACGGCAGCCGTAGGAATTCTGTGGCGGCCGGGGAATTGCTACTCGCCGTAGAAACAACAAGCCGTGCGGCCGCCGTACGGCAGCCGCAGCAAATGTGAGCGAGGCATTAGTGTAAACAATTTAAATGCAAAAAAGAGCAGAAAGGAGCTTTCTGTTATACTATCAGTCTACTATAAGTAATCACATGTCTTAACCCTTTATTTAATAGTCTGTTTATTTTATAGTAATGAAGACATGTGGCCACTCAAAACAGGTTGAAAGTAAAGCAGAATGCGCCTTAAGGCGCATTCTGCTTTACTTTCAGCCTGCTTTAAGCTATCACCAGTTAGGATATAGAAAATATTTCATATGGTATATGTTCATGACTGTATAAATTTAAACTATTTTCTTCAGTGGAGGAATAAAGTAAACATGCTAAAAGCCGCTTCTATCAGGGAATTTGAGGGAAAGGGTTAAATACTGAAAACAAACTCTGTGTAAAAGGGAAAAACATGGTAAATGTTAGCCTCCTATAGCTCTCACCTCAACAATTGTGATACAGTATAAACCCTGATATTAAACAGTGAGATAAACATCCTTGATCATATACTTGGATGATCTAATACAAAAAGTTTTATAAAACTAGTCTGGAAAGATAAAGGAAAATTTAAAAAGTTTGAACATGGATATAGATGTTGGATTTTACTCATCATATGATCTTTAACAGTGAATACAATAAGAAAATCTTTAAGGCATTTCCCCCATAAAAAAATGGTCACTTTTAGCTATTAACCCATTACCCCATAGCCTTATTCTAGTTTTGATAATAGGTGACCACTTAAAGCAGGTTGAAAGTAAAGCAGAATGCGCCCTAAGGCGCATTCTGCTTTACTTGCAGCCTGCTTTAAGCTGCCATCTACAAGGATATAGAAAATAATTCTTATCATTTATATTTATAACTGTATAAATTGGAACTATTTTCCTCAGTGGAGAAATAATTTATAGGCGTAAAAAGGCATATTTATGGGGTAATGGGTTAAAGAGGAAATGTGTTAACAGTCCCTTTAACTTTGTTCACTGAGTTGTGTCCTGTCTTCAAAAGTATTTTTGTAATGGTTCCCCGAGAGTTTTTTCCATTTCCCGTATAACCTCATGACACTTCTTCTCCACCTCCTCAGACTCGTCTGAAACAAAATATAGAATACCTCTGAGCATATCATACTAAGCATAGGACCCATGTATCGGGTATTGTGAGTGTAAAAATATTATTGCAAGCAAGTATCCTGACTGGAGAAAAAGTGACGAATAAATATATGTAAATGCCAGGGCTCCAGATAAGAGGGAGTAAACTGAATAAATCCAACATTTTCTCACTTATTTTTCCACCAAATCCTATGGTGTTACTACTCATTAGAATCGTCTCGAAGATAATAGGGTTTAATCCAGAAATAAAGATTTAAGATTTTGAAATACTCCCCTTATCTGGAGCTCTGCCTCTGAGCATATCATACTAAGCATATAGGACCCATGTATCGGGTATTGCAATGACACATGATGAAGTGAGTGTAAAAACATTATTGCAAGCAAGTATCCTGACTGGAGAATAAATAATATTACTCTGATACAGAATGTTAACTAAAGCATTTACTTATGTTTGGCTGGATATGGAATAAAGAGTGAAGAATAAATATAAGTAAATGCTCCTAAAAATCGTCATTACTCTGATCCAGAATGTTAACTAAAGCATTTACTTATGTTTGGCTGGATACGGAATAAAGAGTGAAGAATAAATACAGACGAACTTCGATACCTCAAGCTTAATTTGAACCATCCGATATGTCGACACATGAACTTCATTATTTCATGCTCGGTTATGTCGAACATAACCGTATTCCAAAGTTAAAACGTGGCTAAGCCACGTTTTAACTTTGGAATACTGGTATATTCTCTTTAACCAAGTTCAAGATATCGAAGTTCGACTGTATAAGTAAATGCTCCTGAAAATCTTCATCTCTCCATTTCTCATTTGCAATTTGAAATATGCATCAGTGTTTTCTTTTGCTTATAGTGTATATACTGATTTTTTTTTTAAAAACAGTGCAGATCCAGATCAGACAGTTCTTTTAGGAGCTGTCTGATCAGGGTCTGCACTGTTTTTTTTATAGGATTTTTGTCTGCACTGTTTTTTTATAGGATTTTTCTAACAAGTCTACAGTCTTTTCTTGGGAAATTTTTACTTATTTCATAAGCCCATGTAATAGTTAGGATGACATATGTTCATAGTGTGTGGATTGCTACATATGAATATTCAGCAGGAGAAAGAGTATTTAAACAGGGCTCCAGATAAGAGGGAGTAAACTGAACAAATCCAACATTTTCTCACTCATTTTAGCACCAAATCCTATGGTGTTACTACTCATTAGAATCGTCTCTTCGAGACGATTCTAATGAGTAGTGACACCATAGGGTTTAAATCAGAAATAAAGATTTTAGTTTTTGAAATACTCCCCTTATCTGGAGCTCTTGGTTAAGTGTTGAAGTAAACTTACCTTCCATGAGCTCAGCGAGGAAAGGCACAGCATCAGGTAACAGCGGCATGTAGTCCTCACCCAGCTTCTTGTGTAACTGGTCTAATACTTGTAAAGATGATAACTTCACCTGTGACACACACACAAGAAGATATCAGGGTGTAAACAAGGCATTTACAAAGTCTGAAACCTACCACAAACAAGACTGCGTGTTCAATAAACGCTTATGCCCCCGGTACCATCCTTGACAATATTTTCTGAATATTTTCTAAGTCCAAATTAGGTCAAGGTCAAACTGAGGTTGGGTAATATGGGTCAATTGGTAATGGTCCAAGGCAATAACTGTTTAAGTATTGAAGCATTGTAGTAAGTAGTGTTGATGCTAGACGAAACTGTACAATCTTGTTAACCAAGAAAAAGCCCATTTGAAATATTCTAAGTCCAAATTAGGTCAATGTCAAGGTCAAAATAAAGGTTTGGTAATATGGGTGGATTGGTTGTAATCCAAGGTAACACCTGTATATGTAACAAAGCATTGAAGTCAGTTATGTTGATGCTAGAGGAAACAGTAAAATCTTGTTAACCAAGAAATAGCCCAATTTAAGATATTCTAAGTCCAAATTAGGTCAAGGTGAAGGTCAAAATCAAGGTTGGATGATATTGGTGGATAGGGAGTGGTCCAGGGCAACAACTGTATAAGTATCCAAGAATTTGAATAAGCGAGGTTGATGCTAGACGAAACGGTAAAATCTACTTAACCTGGTTACGGAAGGACGGACAGACGGAAGGACACTTTTTTAACCCTTTACCAGATAGCCTGTTTCTTGTTTTGAAGACAGGTGACCACTTAAATCTGGTTGAAAGTAAAGCAAAATAAACCTAACTCAGGCTAAATGGACTATTCCTTAACCCATTACCCCATAGCCTATTTCTAGGTTTGAAGATACCTGTGACCACTTAAAGCAGATTGAAAGTAAAGCAGAATGTGCCTGAAGGCACATTCTGCTTTACTTTCAGCCTGCATTCAGCTTACATCTGCTAGAATATAGAAAATATTTCTTATGGTATATATTATTAGTTATACAGTTTCCTCAAAGGGTACATGAGGAATTCTTCCCAGCTGAGGAAATCATTGTTGCCAGAGCCGTTAGGCGAGGGTTACATGATTTTACCAGCCGGGAAAACAGCTATAGGTGAAGGGTTTAGGTATACCTGTGGTTCCTGGGACCTTGTTGTAAGGCAGATTTGGTAGTTGAGTGACCTCCACAGCGAGTCATCCTGTGCTGCTACAGCCAGCTGGACAATACAGGGCACCAGGTGATTGCCCATCCTGTCTGTGTAACGCTCTTCACCTCCCTGCAGGTTCTCTATCTGAATATATACAAGATGGAATCATGAAAGTTGATATCAAAATTTGTCATTTTTTTCCTGGTGTACAGAGTTTCAATTTAAATTGATGGCCTTGATTTGTAGTCTCTAGAGTGTTAACAAAATTTTTCTATGATTTGACCTAGTGACCTAGTTTTTGAACTGACATGACCCACATTCTAACTTGACCTAGATATCAATGAGGCCAACATTTTGACATTAATATCAAATGAGAAATGTAGCTTCTAGAGTGCAAACAATGTATTTTCATGATTTGACCTAGTGACCTAGTTTTTGACTAGACATGACCCATATTCAAACTTGACCTAGATATCAATAATTCAAACAATGTGACCAAGCTTCATGAAGATCTAATGAGATTTGTAGCCTCTAGAGTGTTAACAATGTTTTTCTATGATTTCACCTTGAAACCTAGTTATAAGCCGGACATAACCCACATTCAAGCATGACCTAGATATAAATGAGGCAAACATTTTGACCAAGTTTTATCAAAATCTAATGAGATTTGCAGTCCATAGAGTCCAAGGTTTTTCTATGATTTGACCTAGTGACCTAGTTTTTGACCTGACATGACCCACATTCGGACTTGATCTAGATATCAATGAGGCCAACATTTTGACCAAGTTTCATTTTAAGATCAAATGAGATTTGCAGCCTCTAGAGTGTAAACATGGTTTTTCTATGATTTGACCTAGTGACCTAGTTTTTGACTGGACATGACCCACATTCGAACTTGACCTAGATTTTATCAAGGCAATCATTGTCATCAAGTTTCATGAAGATCTAATGAAATTTGTAGTCTCTAGAGTGTTAACAAGGTTTTTCTATGATTTGACCTAGTGACCTAGTTTTTGACTTGACATGACCGTCATTCAAACTTGACCTAGATTTCATCAACACAAACATTGTCATCAAGTTTCATGAAGATCCAATGAAAACTGTAGCCGCAAGAGTGTTAACAAACAATTGTAGACAGACAGACAGACAGACAGACGACGGAATTCGGACATCCAGGGATCCTAATAGCTCACATTGGCACTTCGTGCCAGGTGAGCTGAAAAGTAGGAACCCTTGAAGGCCTGAATACAGTCAATAACCTTGTGTTTTTTTCTTTAAAAGGCGAAAGGACTTCTTTCCAAAGTTTTGACAAAATTCTAGCTTGCTTAAAGCGAGTGGAGATGTGTACCATTTTGTGTAATGTGTAAAGTCTCCGAATCTTCTGGGCTGTCCAAAACTACCAGAGTTGACGATACTTCTGTTTCCGCCAAACTCTTGGCTAATTAGATGCTCAAGAGATATGACAGCAGACAGACGAACCCCAGCAATGTCCAGCTTTTTCAAAGAGCCCACTGGTTCTTTAACATGATTATTGTAAAGCACTTATGTACATGGGGCCTTGATTTAAAGTCTCCTCTGACAGACTTGCTCTGGTGGGAGATTCAATTCAAGACCCTTGGCTCCGAGATTATAAAGCTTTTAACTTGAGTCTAAACTCGTTCCAAAGCATTTGATTGGTCAGATTTGAGCCTAGGCTCAAATCTGTCCAATCAAATGCTTGGGAACACACTCAGACTCAACTAAAAGGCTTTATAACCTCGGAGCCTGGATTGACAGTCTTAGGCATTGCCACTAGGTAAATGGTTTGTATACACACCTGATCCACTAGAGGCTGCATGAGGGTCTCAAACCTTTCTCTTGTTATAAATCCCTCAGTGTCATATAGACAACACTTGTACAAACAGCCCAGAACATACAGCAATAACTGACACGACTTTTTCCTTAACTTCTTATCCTCTGGGAAAAACTTCTCATCTGAAACAAATGGAATCAACTCTTATACAGTCAATTATGTGAAAGTGGTCCAATCTTTCAAGAAGCAATTGAGTTCTCCTAAGACGCATAATTCCTTAATGCAACAGGACTCCAGATAAGGAGAGTATTTCGAAAACTAAAATCTTTATTTCTGCTTTAAACCCTATGGTGTCACTACTCATTAGAATTGTCTCGAACAGAAGATTCTAATGAGTAGTGACTCCATAGGATTTAGTGCTAAAATGAGTGAGAAAATGCTGGATTTGTTCAGTTCACTCACCCTTAACTGGAGCCCTGATGCAAGACAAAATAAAGCAGACATTGTGTGACAACTCCTTCAGTTCTTTAATCCTAATTTAGCAGTTTACTGTAAATCCATTTAGCAAAAAAAATTTACTACGATAATGACCAATAATTGAAATTTTGAAATTTTTGCCACAAACAGTACAGACCCAGGCTATAACCCTTCACTGCCAGGATACCTTTAACCCATTACCCAATAAATACGCCTTTTAACGCCTTGAATTTATTTCTCAACTGAAGAAAATAGTTCCAACTTACACTGGCACAAAGAAGAATCAATAAATATATTTTCTATATTCTAGCACATAACAGCTTAAAGCAAGCTGAAAGTACAGCAGAATGTGCCTTAAGGCACATTCTGCTATACTTTCAACCTGCTTTAAATGATCAACTATCTTCAAAACTAGAACCAGGTTATGGGGTAATGAATGGGTTAAGTTGAAAATTGTCTCATACTTTTATTTCTCAAAATATGATTTTTTAAGACAGACCATTATGAGTGTCAATTTGAATTATTTTGAATCAATCAATTTCCAAATAGCACAAGCCAATTCACTTTTGGAATGGCAGTGAAGGGATTAAGAAATGTTACTGCTGAATTAGGTCAACACTAAGTGCACTAAAGCTATCATAGCTTAACACCAGGGCTGCCATAAGTTGATCATAAAAATCCTAAGATTTCCAATTTACAATTTTTTAGACGCAATTTTACTAATCGTACATTTACCCCATAGCCTTTTTCATGTTTTGAAGACACATGACTGCTTAAAACAGGTTGAAAGTAAAGCAGAATGCGCCTTGAGGTGCATTCTGCTTTATTTTCAGCCTGTTTTAAGCTACCCTCTGCTAGGATAAAAATCCGAAGACTAAGGAACAATCCGGAAAAATGGCAGCCCTGTAACACATTAAACAAACTAGTGACCAGTATATTCCTCAATAACAGTCTATCTGTGAAGAGTAAACGTGTCCTATGCAAACAGTCTAGACCCTGATCAGAGGGCTTCTGAAGGAGCACTCTGATCAGTGGTCTGCCCCGTGTCATATTGGATCTGGCTTTGTTATGATTTCACGTCGCTTTGACAGTATTTCAGTCATATCGCAACCTCCATCTAATTACAGGTGGAGTAAGACCCCAGAAGCCATTTATGCACTGATCCTGGCACAAAACCACAACTGGGTAGAACCACAATCAATGTTGATGGTAATACAGTGCTCTCTCTCTACAATGACACCCAATGGGAGACAAACAATGTGTTTGTTGTTGGGAGGGAGTCATTATAGGGAGGGAAATTAAGAATTGGCTCACATTTGTAAACAGCTTGAATCGAGACCAGACGCCGCGTCACGCGGCGTCTGGTCTCTATTCAAGCTGTTTGTCAGCTTTAAGCAGACGGTATTGCAGCCATGAAAAAGGTTGAACATAAATGTCTTGTTTGGGGAACAGCGGCAAGGGCCGTTAATAGGAGGGAGTCGTTGTTGGGAGGGCCGTTGTAGAAAGGGAGTACTGTAGTGTCTACTTTCATATTATGTACCTACCATTCTTTGCCAGGTTGTTGCTCTCCAATATCCTTGATACATGACTGATAATATGCCCAGCAAACAAGGTAAACAAACTTCGCAATCTCTCAGCAAGCCTGAAATCATAGTCAATTTTACATTTATTATTTCCTCATAGCTGTATTCAGTGATTTCAATATCTGCGAAGACTTCAGAGAACCTGGAGCAAATGTAAACTGCAATAGATGAAACTCCATAGCAGTCAGTACGGAGAGTATTAGGCGATAATACTATCTCCAAAAGTTCATGATGTGTCTAGTGTCTTTAGAATGCTTAAGTTTTACTTAGAGCTTACACCTTATAAAGTTTCACTAGTGAGTTTGTTTCTGTTTGTTTTGATTTTACATCGTTTTCAACAGTATTTCAGTCATATCGAGACGTCCAGCTAATTACAGGTGGAGGAAGACCCCAGAAGTCATTTATGCACTGTTTCAGGCACAAATCGGCAACTGGGTATAACCACCGACGGAAGCGCAAGCCAGCTGGAAGGCTTCCCCACATGAAAAATCTGAACGAACCTACTGGGATTCGAACTTACAGCGGTGAGAAGCTTAGTGATGTAAGTCAAAGTGACTATACCACTAGGCCCCCTTCACTAGTGGGAATCCAATTTGTAATGTCAGCTTCTTTCAGGTCTTCACTAGTGGGAGACCTGGAAGAAGCTGATATTACAAATTGTCCATCATTTGCAAATTGGATGACATCTCACATTGATATTGTTGAAAAACTTTGGTTTTCGGAAGAAGCCAATTTTTACTGAAATGTCTACGCTCCTACGCAAGAAAGAACAGATATAAAGATGAAAGCTGCAATTGGTCGAGAAATGAGGGAAATGTCCAGAAAGGTGTGCAGAAATATGATTGACAATGTCAAGCAAAGGCTTAACTTATTCCCCCATAAATACGCCTTTTTACGCCTTTAATTTATTACTATATTGAAGAAAATAGGCCCACGATTATACAGTTATGAATATGAATTATAAGAAATATTTTCTATATTCAAGCAGCTTAAAGCAGGCTGAAAGTAAAGCAGAATGCGCCTTAAGGCGCATTCTGCTTTACTTTTAACCTGCTTTAAGTGGTCATCTATTTTCAAAAATAGAATCAGGCTATGGGGTAATGGGTTAACTTCATAATTGGACAAAATGGACATCTGCTGTAGATAAGAAGTTGCTGTTAATTTACAGGTATACTGTTAAATGAAGATTTATTATGTCTTTGTTAAGCAAATTGTTTTCACAATAATGTCTAGAGTCGTGTTTCGAAAATATTGATGTTTAGAATAAGAACATATATCATGAAACACCCTAAGGAATAGGTAAAAACATAAAAAGAAGATACCATAATGAAAAATGTTAAGCCCATCAGGGCTCCAGATAATAGGGGTATTTGAAAAACTAAAATCTTTATTTCTGCACTAAACCCTATGGTGTCACTAGTAACTCACTACCCATTAGAATTGTCTCAAAGAGACGATTCTAATGAGTAGTAACATCATAATATTTGATGATAAAATAAGTCAGAAAATGATGAATTTGTGAAATTTACTCCCTCTTATCTGGAGCCCTGGCCAATACTTAAATGAAGATAACATGTGCAGTTTCCAAACAAGAGGCAGTATTGAACAGCACCCCCTTCAAAATCTCCATATTTTTTCATTGAACAGTTACTCTAACCAGATCTAAATGTACTAAATGTCAATGCAAAACTCTCTTCCCTGCACAGAACTTTGTTCAGTCCATGACATACAGTAAAACCTCTCTATTGCTACCACTTAATTATGATAACTATTGGGTTGTCACAACAGGTGACTGCTTAAAACAAGGTGACCGTTAAACAGAAAGCTCCTATAGGAGCTTTCTGTTTTACTGTCACCTTGCTTTAAGCTGTCACCTGTCTTTTACATAATGAATTAAGCTTGGTTTTAGTGAGGTTTTACTGTAGTTACATGCTCCTTTCTGCAATGACATTTTTAGAAAACCCTTCTGTATAGATTTCAGTCAAACCTCTTACAATTGAACCCTTCCAACTTTATACAGGCAAACAGTAATGCAGGGAGTTCCTTTAGATGCAAAGTGCGTTGTGCCAAGAACTCCAGATAAAGAGGGTATTTCAAACAAGAGCCCCATGGGGCATATTTCGCTCACCTGAGAATCACTGACAAAATGGAGATAATGACTTATGTCCAGGATGGGGTCATTTTTTATCTGAGGGGCATAATTTGAACAATCGTGATAGAGGCCCTGTAGATGATGCTATGTGCCAAATATCTAAGATCAGGGTACTAAGGTTTTAGACAAGAAGATTTTTATAAGTTTCCATTCAAAAAATTATTTTTTTTAGCTCCTGTGACCTACTTATGCAACAGACTGGAACCATTTGAACAAAATATGTAAAGGACATCTAGAAGTGTCACCATGATGAATATCAAAGCTCTGGCCATATTAGTTTCATAGAAGAAGACGTTTGAAAATTTCACTATATAACTCTATGTAAAACTGTGACCCCGGGGCGGGGCCAATTTTGACTCTAGGGACATAATTTGAACAAACTTGATAGAGGACCTGTAGATGATGCTATGTGCCAAATATCTAAGTACTGGCCCTTGTAGTTTCAGACAAGAAGATTTTTTAAGTTTTCATTGAAAAAATCTTTTTTTAGCTCCTGTGACCTACTTATGCAACCGACCGGAACCATTTGAACAAAATATGTTAAGGACATCTAGAAGTGTCACCATGCCGAGTATCAATGCTCTAGCCATATTAGTTTCAGAGAAGAAGACGTTTGAAAATTTCAGTATATAACTAGTACTACTACTACTATTGGATTTTTGATTCACGTGCAGGTTCAGGGGCAATATCCACATCAATGGGCCCCCTTCCAAGCCCTATGTACTATGTAACTCTATGTAAAACTGTGACCCCCGTGGAGGGGCAAATTTTGACCCTAGGGACATAATTTGAACAAACTTGATAGAGGACCTGTAGATGATGCTGTGTGCCAAATATCTAAGCTCTGGCCCTTGCAGTTTTTGACAAGAAGATTTTTAAAGATTTCCTTATTTTTTCACTTTGGTTGCCATGGCAACCAGAGTTCTGCATTGTTTTTAATTCTTTGAACAAATTTGAAAGAGTTTGACCCAAGCAACATTTCTGTAAAGTTTGGCTGAAATCTGTCAAGCGGTATATGAAAAGATGTCATTTGAAGCAATTGTTAACGACGACCGACGACGGCGGACGCCTAACACAGGGCCATCCCAATAGCTCACCTTGAGCCTTTGGCTCAGGTGAGCTAAAAAATAAATCTTTATTTCTGTTTTAAACCCTATGGTGTCACTACTCATTAGAATCGTCTCGAAGAGACGATTCTAACTGGTAGTAACATCATAGGATTTGATGCTGAAATAAGTGAGAAAATGTTCGATTTGTGCAGTTTACTCCCTCATATCTGGAGCCCTGTTAATCTGACTTTTTGAAAATACACTGTACCTGTAAACTGCAGCAAGAATCACTCACCTTTCTGCCAGCCTGTAGAACACCAGAACCCTGTCCCTAACATCATCATTAGATGTGGCCCAGTCAAACAACTGAAATACAAACAACAAGACTGCACGTTCAATAAACGCTGATGCCCCCGGTGGCACCCTTGACAACATATTCTTTTCTAAGTCCAAATTAGGTCATGGTCAGGGTCAAACTGAGCTTGGGTATTATTGGTGAGTTGGTAATGGTCCAAGGCAATAACTGTATGAGTATTGAAGCATTGTAGTAAACAGTGTTGATGCTAGTTAACCGAGAAAGAGCCAATTTAAAATATTCTAAGTTCAATTTAGGTCAAGGTCAATGTCAAATTCAAGGTTTGGTGATATTGGTGGATAGGGAATGGTCTAAGGCAAACAACTGTATAAGTATCAAAACAGTGTAGTCAGTTGTGTTGATGCTAGACGAAATGGTAAAATTAAGTTAACCAATAAATAGCCCATTTAAAATATTCTAAGTCCAAATTAGGTCAAGGTCAATCTCAAAATCAAAGTGTGGTGATATTGGTGGATAGGGAATGGTCTAAGGCAACAACTGTATAAGTATCAAAGCATTTGGGTAGGCAGTGTTGATGCTAGACGAAACGGTAAAATCTACTTAACCTTGTTACGGACGGACGCACACACGGACAGACAGGACGATTACTATATGCCCCCGCATTTGTTGATGCCAGGGGCATAAAAACAGCGATTTAGTTTCACTTAAATAGAAATGCTAGGGAGAACCTTTAAGAAGGGGAAAACTAGTGCATTGTCTTATAACAGGTGCTGCAGCGTATCTAACCTTCTCTTGTGCCTGAAAAATCAACATAACTACATCTACTCACATTTTATGCAGCTGAGCAAGACAATGACAAAAGTGCTGAAATAAGAACATCTTTGGAAGAAATTCTGAGTAATGACAAAGGGTCAGTTTCAATTGGGTAAAAATATATACATGTGTTTACCTTAAATAAGAAAGGCTTAAATGTAGACTCTGATAGTTTCATCACCATGTCAATAATTGTTTCTATGGTAACACCTTCCACCTCAGATAAAATGGATACAGGAAGCTGAAAAATAAAGTTGCTGAATGTATACTTAAATACAGCAATACATCTATATATAACATAGTAAACTCTTTTATGTCTGACATGACAAAACTTCAACTGAGGAACTGAAGTTGAGTATACATGCCAAATATGAAGTCTTTATTACATGTACATTATTGGCAAGGTTAAACTCGGCCTATTTGACCTCTAAATGACCCTGATTGATCTTTGTCGAACATCACATAAGTTGAAGAGCTTCTTAAGTTGAGTACACATGCCAAATAAGAAGTCTCTATTACATGAAGTTTTAAAGTTAGGACCAAGGTTAAAGTTGTAGATGGACAAACAGGCTGACAAATAGACAGACAGGGCAAAAACTATATGCCGCCGACTAAGTCAAGTGGTGGCATAAAAATGTAAAACCAGAAACTTATTATTGGAGCCAATTTGAAATCTGAGGCCACCACCAGACAATATTTAAGTTGAATTTTTGCTCCTTCCTCCAAGGCAAGACAAATACAATGTACTATAAGAGTTAGGTCCAGGGTTTAGTTTTCAACTGCTGCGGGTGTCCCGGTTGCTGGGGTAGGCAGTAGGTGACTAGAGTGTCTAACATCCCATCTCCACTCCATTCTATTCAGTGGATCAATGTCGCCAAGATTGTATGCTGCATACATCCATGTCAGCCCTACATGACACATTGCAGGGCTGCCATTTCTCCGGATTTTTCCTAAATCTTCAGCTTTTTTTTCTTGTACATGGTAGCTTTAAGCAGGCTGAAAGTAAAGCAGAGGCGCATTCTGCTTTTCTTCCAGCCTGCTTAAAGCAGCCACTTGTCAACAAATCTACAAACAGACGATCGGGTTAAGGTTCGATTCGTAAAATCGCACTTGAAAAATGCAATTTTGGAAATCTTAGGATTTTTCATGTCAACTTATGGCAGCCCTGACATTGTGACCATGTCTGTCATGGTCTCCCATGCCCTCTGGAGCTAGAAATTGGCCAGCTGATGATTCAACCTATGCATGAAGTGGCACATGCAACGTGACAATACCATCGTAGACGCCTTGTGCGTAAGGCCAGTGTCACTACATACCTAACTTTGCACAGAGTGTACTCAAGGAGACATCATTGAGGGGTTTGACAAAACAGTTCTTACTGATCATCTATCTGTGTCATGTACTATGTCATGCATTTTTTATTTCATGTCAAGTTAACCCATAACCCCATAAATACACCTTTTTACACTTTTAATTTATTCATACCCAAAAGAAAATAAATCCAATTTATACAGTCATTAATATGTATTGTAAGAAAAAAATTCTATATTATAGCAAATACCAGCTTAAAGCAGGCTGAAAGTAAAGCAGAATGCGCCTTAAGGCGCATTCTGCTTTACTTTCAGCCTGCTTTAAATGGTCATATTTCGTTAAAACTAGTAACAGGCTATGGGGAAATGGGTGTGACTGAATTAATTGAACAATTCTATATTGCCCTCTTACCTCGGGATGATCAATGCGAAGGTTGAGACATTGTAGAAACAATGTCTGTAATCTAGTCAGCTGACTGGTTAGATCTTCTCGGGTAATCTGGCTGATGTGGTCTCCAAACAGGGACATCAGGGAGGATATACACTTCTACAAACACACAAAACATGATATGTTTACATGCATTTAGCATATGCACAATGTAAAAGACTTTAATCAACTTAAATCAATCATTAACTCATTCACTCCAGAAACTTCTAATCGAAAATTCCAATAGTCAGTTACGTCCAGTGAATTTTTAACCAGTATGGGTTGACTTGAACAGTATGCTGCAAAATGATAAACGGTGCAGACCAGAGCCCTCTCATCTTGGTCTTCACTATACGCATAGTACAAGTGTACATAGTACATATGCATAGGCAGTTTGTAAATGACGAGTATACTCTTCAATAGGGTTGAATACGGTAGAACCTCTCTATTTCAACCACTAAAAAGAAGATTATTTGTCTTTATAAAAGCTTTAAGCAATATGAAAGTGAAACAGAAAGCTCCTATAGGAGCTTTCTGTTTCACTTTCACATTGCTTTAAGCAGTCACCTGTCTTAAATGACTAATATTTGACACAATTTAGTGGTCGTAATAGAGAGGTTTTACTGTAATTACACACATGTTTGACTCACCAATTCTCCACTCTTTATCAATGTCTGATAGCAATTCATCACTGTCGGCAGTAGCACTCTGGTAGGTACCACACTAGATAGGGTAGTCCTGTGGTCAAAAACAAAATATATTGTAAATGCCTGCAGCTACAGCACTGAAATTATTTTTTACAAAGTTTAAGGCACGGTGCTGCTTAAAGCAGGATAAATGTACAGCACAATGTTCCTATAGAAGCAATCTACTTTACACTTAAATCCTGAATCAAAAATCTGTTTTTTTTATCATACACAATCTTTAAGATTCACCATATAAGCTGTAGCAGTCTTCCCACTTACAGATATGATTAACCCATAGCATGTACTCCATATATACGCATATGCACACTTGTAAGTCACTCCTTCTGCTAACAAACATACATGTAGTTCCATTTCATACAGTCATGAATATGCACCGTAAGAAATATTCTATTTATCTTAGCAGATAGTAGATGAAAGCAGGCTAAAAATAAAGCAGATATATGCTTTAACCCATTACCCCATAGCCAATTTCTAGTATTGAAGGTAGGTGGCCACTTAAAGCAGGTTAAAAGTAAAGCAGAATGTGCCTTAAGGCACATTCTACTTTAGTTTCAACCTGCTTTAAGCTACGATCTTCTAGAAAATAGAGAATTTTTCTTATGATATATATTCATAACTGTATAAATTAGAGCTGTTTTCTTCAGTAGAGAAATAAATTAAAGGTGTTAAAAGGTGTATTTATGGGGTAATAGGTTAAGCACATTCTGCTTGAACGTTCAGCCTGCTTTAAGAAACAATCTGTCTTCATTATTGAAAACAAGCTATGGAGAAAAGGGTTAAAAAGCCACCTGCTTGAAAATCTGAGAATAGGACATTGTTTTGAGTAGTCATAATATCACGGATTTTGAAAAGAAGCTTATTACTGTTTTTCCATCAAAACACCAGGAGCCCATGTCATAAAACTTTGTACAACAAATGTTTTCATCAGTCAGATTATAAAAGTCTCAATTATTATTTATTCCTCCTTCTAATCCTGTCTTGTGACATCTCTTGAGATGTCACAAGACAAGATTAGATAGAGAACAGAAATTAAATGTATTTGAAAGTTTTGATTTACGACCATTTTTGTTGTACAAAGTTTTATGAAACAGGCCCTAGTTCATTTTCTGTGTGTTATTTATTACCTAATTGCTTTCAGCCTGATTTGCACCTGGGGCTTCTGGAGTACTTCTGTATCTGAGGATCTTGTAGAGAGTACACATACCTGAAAGTACAAGTCAAAACAGTTTAAATATACATTTATTAACAGTTAAAATGTTTGAAAACCAAATCCTTCTAGTCTGGAACAAACTCCGAGGCACTGAGACCTAGCAACAAGTATACTAGTCATTTACAAACTGTATACTTGTAAAGAGTACACATGCCATAAAATAACCCTAAACAGTCAAGCAAATATTAGAAATTATCCAATTATAGTTGAAGGGTTGATTGAGTTAACACGAGTTGTCAGAGAGACAAAAAAGTTTGGCAGCAGCACATTTTGAGCCTTTAACTCTTTCCTCCCTGAAACTTTAAATGGACAATTCCAGTTTCCATTTTTGTCTAGTCCATTTCTGGCTTTTAAGAGTTGTTTTTGTCAATTTTGGTATTACTGACAAACAGTGAAGACCCTGGTCAGAGGGCTCCTTCACTGTTTGCACAGGACAAGTGTATTATTCACATGTACACTGTTTGAAATGACGCCTATAGGCGTGACTAGGGTTCAAAGGGTTAAAGTAGAGTCTGAGGTCAAAGTTAGTGAATAGAAAAGGTTTTGTTCATAAACACATGCATATCAAATATCAAAGCAATACCTCAAGGCATATAGGAGTTAAAAGCATTTATGGAAATACCTCATGGAACATAAGAGTTATAAGCATTAGTGTTCTAGTTAGTGAGGTTTGACTGTATTTTACTAACACTGGTGAGTAGATCCAGGAGGTAGGGGCTGAGGAACTTGACCAGGTTTTCCACCACTTTATTCACTGTTGTCACAACACTCAGAAGGTACAGCTCATTCCTGAAATAATACGTGCACACAATATTGTGGGTATTATTGGTATAAGTATCCAAGTCCTCTAATAAGTGATGCTGATGAAAAAAGGTAAATCTTGCTAACCAATTACTCTACAGGGGCCCGTATCATAAACATTCTTACGACAAATGTTGTCGTAAGTCAAAACTTTAAAATACATTTAATCTGTGATTTCTCTATCTAATCCTGTTTTGTGACATCTTTTTGGAATCATCTTTTCAAGATGATTCCAAAAAGATGACACATGGCAAGATTAGATGGAGAAATAAATAATAATTGATACTTTTATAATCTGACTTACGACAACATTTATCGTAAGAAGTTTTATGAAACGGGCACCAGATATGCAGTTTTACACCTTTAATTTATTCCTTCACTGAAGAAAATGTATACAGTAACATATATGCACCATAAGATATATACTCCAAATCTTAGCAGATGGTAGCTTAAAGCAGGCTTAAAGTCAAGCAGAATGCATCATAAGGCATATTCTACTTTACTTTCAACCTGTTTTAAGTGATCATCTGTCTTTACAAAGTAGATACAGACTATTGGGTAACAGGAATGCCATAAGTTGACATGAAAAATCCCAAGATTTCAAAATTTGCATTTTTCAAGAGTGATTTTACGAATCGTACCTTTACCCCATCGTCTGTTTCTAGTTTTGTGGACACGTGGCTGCTTAAAGCAGGCTGGAAGTAAAGCAGAATGCGTTTTAGGGCGCATTCTGCTTTACTTTCATCCTGCTTTAAGCTACCATGTACAAGGAAAAATCTGGAGAAATGGCAGCCCTAGGGTAAATGGTATGGACTGACTGACTACATTCCTCCCTTATCAGTAGATGCCGGGGAAAAAGAAAGGTGGCTAAGCAGAAAAAGACCTCTAAATGAAAACAAGAACACAAATGTACCTAGCAGGGCTACAGATAAAAGGTAGTAAAAGTTTTTATTATATGCCTTCGAATGATATCGAGCGTTTCCGCGTGTATCTGCAGAGTAAAATACAAAAGTCTGTATCAGCCACCTTGTATCAGCCACTTTGTATTTTACTCTGACGTCGCTTTCGATTTAACTTGACGTCATTTACGTACATGTACGAGTGCCGCGTTATTCTTAGTGGCATACAAAACTTCTCGTTCTGCTTCAAATAACTAATAAATTTTGGATATAAAATTATTTAAACAACTATTTAGTTGTTTCTGGTTTGTATTCAAGGCATATAATAAACACATTACCAGTTGGCAGTGCGCAACAGAGTGTTGCATTTATCTCTCGACGTTTTTGGCGGAAACAACCAATCAGACTCGCGCCAAGGCGCTCGTCAGATCGGCTATTTCCGCCAAAAACGTCTCGAGCTAAATACATCACTCTGTATCGCTCTGTCAACTGGTAATGTGTATATATTTCCTTTATTTTTTCCTTTATGTCTGCGTAATGCCTCTTAGAGACAATTTAAATGAGTAGTCAGACTATGTGGTTTGGTGAAGACATGAAGATATTAGTTTTTGAAAAAAGTAAAACCTCTCTATAACGACCACTAAATTGTGTCAAATATTAGTCACTTAAGACAGGTGACTGCTTAAAGCAATGTGAAAGTGAAACAGAAAGCTCCTACAGGAGCTTTCTGTTTCACTTTCGCATTGCTTTAAGCTGCCATCTGTCTTTTAATACAGACAATTAGCCTTAGTTTTAGTGGTCGTAATAGAGAGGTTCTACTGTAGATCTACTACTTTATCTAGGGTCCTGACATAGGTTTCTTACTGTAGCAGTGAGTCTGGTTCCTTCATGACTTTGATGAGGGCGGGCATGAAGGTAGGCAGCTGTTGTATGACGTGCATCTTCAGTGTGTTGCACACCTCAGCCAGACACAGAAGGGCACAGGAGCACACCTGGATGTTGGTAGACCTCGTCTTATTAAACACTTCCACTGTAGTCTTCAACACCTGTAAAACAAGTAAAATTGGTGGAACAATAATTAATTGTTGTTTTTTAGTGTTTTTTTGCTACATACCACATGTATAGCACCGAAACATAGCACCTCCGTTTAAAGTCTCATCTTTAAAAGACTCAGTCTGGTGGGGGGGATCAAACTCATGACCCCTGGACTGACATTCTATGGCACAATTACTAAACCATTGTCCGCCAGTAAATTGTTCCTGTATTTCTTACTTGCTATACTGCATTTATGGTATCCTTTCCATAAGTCACAACAATTATTCAAAAAGATTGTAATTACCCTAAGTATTGGGACAGACAGGCCTCAGCAAAAAGTGTAGACCCTGATCAGACTGCTCCTGCAGGAGCAGTCTGATCAGGGTCTACACTGTGTCAACTTTGCCATCCAGTTTGAACCGTTTAGACAAATTACTGTGTGATAAAAGCCATAAGTTCAATTTTTTATGATAATAACAGCAGTACAGGGTGGCCAAATGTTTATGAGTTTTATGGAACCACTCACCTTTACAAAGTGGCCTGTGTGTGAGGCACCAATATTCCTGCAGAGTAGTTTGAGGCTTATGAAGGCTGACTGGCCATTGACAGAGCCTTCCTCACTGATCTCTCTACCAAGTAAATGGCCGTGTATCAATTTGTCCAGCTGCTTCACTAATGGCAGCAATGTCTCAGCCTGGAGGAAAGATTTAACCCATTAATCAGGGCTCCAGATAAGAGGGAGTAATCTGAACAAATCTATCATTTTCTCGCTCAATTTAGCACCACATCCTATGGTGCAACTACTCATTAAAATCGTCTCTTCGAGCCGATTCTAATAAGTAGTGACACCATAGGGTTTAAAGCAAAAATAAAGATTTCAGTTATTGAAATACTCCCCTTATCTTGAGCCCTGATTACTCCATAAATACACATTTTTACACCTTTAATATATTCCTCCACTTAAGAAAATAGTTTATATATCCATGAATATGCAGCATAATAATATTTTCTATATTTTAAAAAATAGTAGCTTATGGCAGGCACAGCATGTGTCTTAATGTGCATTCTGCTTTACTTTCAACCTGCTATAAGTAGAAACAGGCTATGGAACAAGTTATGAAAAAATCCAACAAAAAATTCAGTTTAACCCTTTCCTTTATAGAAGGGCCTTTTAGCACATTTGATTTATTCCGCCAATGACGAAAATAGCACTAATTTATACAATCTTGAAAATGAACCATAAGAAATATATTCTATATTCTAGCAGATGATAGCTTAAAGCATGCTGAAAGTAACGCAGAATGTGCCTTAAGGCACATTCTGCTTTACTTTCAACCTACTTTAAGTGGTCACATGTTTTCAACACTAGAAACAGCCTATGTGGTAAAGGGTTAAAAAGTTTAATCAATCACAACCTTCTGACAACAAAAAAAGCTAGAATATTTATTCAAACATTTAATAACTCAATGAAAAGTATTTTTTATTTGGTATACAGTGATCATATAAATCAATTCAAACCTCAGAGTCTGTAAACTGTCTCTGTTGTTGTAGCTTGATGTTGAGCAAGTCCAGAGCCTTGCGTTGGATTGTGGGAAGGTCATGTGATGCCACCAGTCCACCAATCACCTCAATAAATAGAGTGTCTGGTAGAAGGGTCACAAACTGAAGAAAACAAGTTTATGTTACTGCATAGATGTAGATAAGAATTTTTTAAAACTCATTCGACCCTGAAGCCTTGAATGGACAATTCCAGTTAACAATTAAGTTTAGTCCATTTTTTAATAATTAGGGAGGTTTTTAACAATATTTTACAAAATGACAAACAGTGTAGACCCTGATCAGAGGGCTCGTTCAGGAGCCTTCTGATGAGAGTCTATACTGTTTGTATGGGACAAGTGTTAGCCTCACAATGCACTATTTGTAAATGACAAGTATACTCGTTCTTAGGGTCGAGTGTGTTAAACATACAAAACTCCTTGTATCTACATAAGCCCATGTGGTGACAACTCGTTAAAATTGTCTCTTTGAGAATATTCCAATAAGAATCCATCACATGGGACTACGTGGAGATAAAAACAACTAAATACTGGAAAGTTGGGTCCATGTTCATTCATTTAGAGGCCTGCATGATTATTTTAATGTTAAAACTGATAACAGTATAACCAAACAAGAGGCCCATGCGGGCCTAAATATCGCTCACCTGGAAAAACCAACACAAGGGTCACATAACCCCTGGTATAGGATCACTTTTCACCCCAGAGACACAATTTTCATTGAAAAAATCTATTTTTAGCTCCTGTGACCTAGATATGCAACGGACCGGAACCATATTTACAATATTGGTTAAGGGCTTCTACAAGTGTCATCATGCCAAATATCAAAGCTCTGACCATATTAGTTTCAGAGGTAAAGATGTTTGAAGATTTCACTACATAACTCTATGTAAAATTACGACCCCCATGGCGTGGTCATTTTTTACCCCAGGGACATAATTTGAACAATCTTGATAGAGGACCTGAAGACCATGCTTTGTGCCAAATATCTAAGCTCCGGGTACTGTGGTTTCAGACAAGAAGAATTTTTAAGATTTCATTGAAAAAATCTATTTTTAGCTCCTGTGACCTAGATATGCAACTGACCAGAACCATATTTACAATATTGGCTAAGGGCTTCTAGAAGAATCATCATGCCAAATATCAAAGCTCTGGTCATATTAGTTTCAGAGAAAAAGATATTTAAAGATTTCACTATATAACTCTTTGTAAATTTACGACCCCAGGGCGTGGTCATTTTTTACCCCAGGGATATAATTTGAACAATCTTGATAGAGGACCTGAAGACAATGCTTTGTGCCAAATATCTAAGCTCAGGGTACTGTGGTTTCAGACAAGAAGATTTTTTAAGATTTCATTGAAAAAATCTATTTTTAGCTCCTGTGACCTAGATATGCAACTGACCAGAACCATATTTATAATATTGGTTAAGGGCTTCTACAAGTGTCATCATGCCAAATATCAAAGCTCTGACCATATTAGTTTCAGAGGTAAAGATGTTTGACGATTTCACTACATAACTCTATGTAAAATTACGACCCCCAGGGCGTGGTCATTTTTTACCCCAGGGACATAATTTGAACAATCTTGATAGAGGACCTGAAGACCATGCTTTGTGCCAAATATCTAAGCTCCGGGTACTGTGGTTTCAGACAAGAAGAATTTTTAAGATTTCATTGAAAAAATCTATTTTTAGCTCCTGTGACCTAGATATGCAACTGACCAGAACCATATTTACAATATTGGCTAAGGGCTTCTAGAAGAATCATCATGCCAAATATCAAAGCTCTGGTCATATTAGTTTCAGAGAAAAAGATATTTAAAGATTTCACTACATAACTCTTTGTAAATTTACGACCCCAGGGCGTGGTCATTTTTTACCCCAGGGATATAATTTGAACAATCTTGATAGAGGACCTGAAGACAATGCTTTGTGCCAAATATCTAAGCTCAGGGTACTGTGGTTTCAGACAAGAAGATTTTTTAAGATTTCATTGAAAAAATCTATTTTTAGCTCCTGTGACCTAGATATGCAACTGACCAGAACCATATTTATAATATTGGTTAAGGGCTTCTACAAGTGTCATCATGCCAAATATCAAAGCTCTGGTCATATTGGTTTCAGAGAAAAAGATATTTAAAGATTTCACTATATAACTCTGTAAATTTACAACCCCCGGGGCGGGGTCATTTTTTACCCCAGGGACATAATTTGAACAATCTTGATAGAGGACCTAAAGACGATTCTTTGTGCCAAATATCTAAGCTCAGGATACTGTGGTTTCAGACAAGAAGATTTTTTAAGTTTTCATTGAAAAAATCTATTTTTAGCTCCTGTGACCTAGATATGCAACGGACCGGAAATATTTGAACAACTTTGAGAGAGGACCATATAAGGATCATTCAGGCCAAGTTTGGTAAAAATCTATCCAGTAGTTTCAGAGGAGATGTCGTTTAAAGAAATTGTTGACGACGAACGGACGGACGGACGGAAGAACGAACGGCGACGGACAGAGGACAATCAAAATAGCTCACCTTGGCACTACGTGCCAGGTGAGCTAAAAAGCCTATCGTGAAAGACTAGATTAATAGTTTTCAGCGACAGAACATTATTTTTTTGGATTTTACAAACTCTCTAAACAACCCTTTATTGCTAGAATGACTAATATCATAGCAGCATTCTTGTACAAAATTTCTGTCATGTAAGTGCTATTTTACCAGCCTATTCTGAATTCTGTTCACTGGAATCAGTCTCACCTTATCTAATACTAGGACCAGTCTCATCTAAACTAACACGGGAACCAGTCTCACCTGATCTAACACTAGAACCAGTCTCACCTGAACTAATAATAGAACCAGTCTCACCTTAACTAATACTAGAACCAGTCCCACCTAATCTAACACTAGAACCAATCTCACCTGATCTAACACTAGAACCAGTCTCACCTGATCTAACACTAGAACCAGTCTCAACGTATCTTTTACTAGAACCGTCTCACCTGATCTAACACTAGAACCAGTCTCACCTGAACTAATACTAGAACCAGTCCCACCTGATCTAACACTAGAACCAGTCCCACCTGATCTAACACTAGAACCAGTCTCACCTGATCTAACACTAGAACTAGTCTCACCTTATCTAGCAAATCATGTGTTTTGTGGAGAAAGGCCTTCCAGAACTTTGCTGTAGGTTTGTCATTTGACCTATTGGTCACCCTGGCAACATGGGGAACCAGCTTCAGTAATGTCTCGAGCACTAGCTGGAAGCTGGGGGATAACTCTTTGTACCCTGTCTCACTGATCTGTTGGCTTATCTGTAAAATGTAATCATTAGTCATATTTGTTTTAAAGTGACCACTGGCAAAGTGTCCTTTATAGACTGGTGATTGTTTCCTGCAGAGCAATATAAGAATCCACCATGAGTGTTGATATAGGATAGGAATTTTCTCCCCCGAGGGGGAGAAAATTCCTATACTTCATCAACAAAAGGAATGGTGGATTTTTTTTCTCCCATTAAAATCATTAAAACATAAAATAAATAACAAAATAATTGCAGTTTCTGTGCACTTTTCTCCGTCAAAACATGCCCTTGTTTATAGTAAGGTCATTAGAAATGACCTATTTTAGTTACCCGCGTCATGCAGCGCTTGTGGTAAAGCTGGGCAAACAATGAAAGAGGTCATGTGGTTTGGAGGATAGAGTGATTCCACATGGGGAAAATCTCTATCCCACATGGGCGAAAATGGGAGAAAAGAGCTTTCTGCATTACTTTTGACCAACATGAAATTGCTGCCTGTCCAAAATATTGCAGACATATCTTCATAATCTATCTAACAAATAGAATCAATTTTCCGGTTTCCTTAAAATCAAGTCTGGTAATTAATAATTTTAGGTACTACTTTCTTATTTTGATGAGGTAACCAATGCAAATGAAAATGGCACTGCAAAAAATGTCATGAAGCTTTTGTGGAATGTTATATGTAGAATACCAATGTAGTATTATACAGTTGGTAAAACTGAATCCATTACTCAACAAATACACATTTTTATGCATTTACTTTATTCCTCCACTAAAGAAAATAGCTCCACAATTGCAATTGATATAGTCATGAATATGTATCTTTAGAAATACTTTCCATATTCTAGCAGATGGAAGCTTAAAGCAGGCTGAAAATAAAGCAGAATGCGCCTTAAGGCGCATTCTGCTTTAATTTCAACTTACTTTAAGTGGTAATCTGTTTTCATAACTAAAAACAGGCTATGGGGTAATGGGTTAGGCTTTCCATACATACCTGAGCTATGAGGTCAGTACTGGAGAAGAGACTGACTAACAGGTGAATGGTGGCGTATTTAAAGTGTCGCAGCTGTTTGTCAGTATGTACACCAATATCAAATAAACAAATCTCTTTCTTCTTAGACTTGCTTGGTGAACGCTGTTCTTTCTTGACCCTTGGTTGGTCTAAAATTAAATTTTAACATCTTTTGGTACAACATTCTCAATGAAACTGCTCAAGCTGTAATGACAAAATTTAATTAACTGTCTAAAAGAAATAAAAACAAGATATGTGGCCCATTCATTGAAAAACGGTGTGTATGTGAAACACTTAGCAGATATTTGACAGAATTTTCAAATGTACTTCAACTAATCGATTGATGTCTTCCGTTTAGTGTAAACCATTTTATTGCATTGCATTTAGTTTCGTTTAACCCCTTTCCTCCATAGATACACCTTTTTACCCCTTTAATTTTTCCCTTCACTGAAGAAAACAGTTCCCCCTTATACAACCATGAATATGCACCATAAGAAATACTTTCATATCCTAGCTATGGCCGACTATTGCGTCCAAAATAGCTATCACTAGCAGATGGTAGCTTAAAGCAGGCTGAAAGTAAAGCAGAATGTGCCTTAAGGCACATTCTGCTTTTCTTTCAATCTGCTTTAAATCGTTACGTGTATTCAAAACTTGAAACAGGCTATGGGTTACAAGTAAAAGAAGAACATCTTCTCCACTGTAGCAGATATATAGGATCTGTCATGAGTCGATGTTTAAGACAAGCTGATCTCAAACGAGTCTAGAATTGAAATGTTATTAAGCAAGCCTTGGCGAGCTTAATAACTTTTCTATTGTAGACGAGTTTGAGATCAACTTGTCTTAAACATCAACGAATGACAGATTCTTTTTCTCACATAACCAATGATTTCAAGCTATTTTTTAAAGCAATAGGCAATTTTGGAACCCCGGTGACATCAAAACGCTGTTATAAATAGTGACGTTATAGTTAGGTCATCAAACTGATCTTACACATGTTGGAGATAAGGATATTCGTGATCGTTTCTCGCTATAGAAAACAAGGGTAGTTATGTGAGAAATACATACTTTCATCTTTCTCATCAGGCAGCTTCATAAGGTAAGTGATCATTTCTGTGGCTGATAAAAACTGCACTGCTGGAGAGAACTCTGTACAGAGGTTCAAACAGAACTCCATGTCACTGGTGAGTAAGCTGCTGTCAGCCTAGAATTACAAACACAACAATATTATGAATAATGACTGTGGGCTTCATAAGGTAAGTGATCATTTCTGTGGCTGATAAAAACTGCACTGCTGGAGAGAACTCTGTACAGAGGTTCAAACAGAACTCCATGTCACTGGTGAGTAAGCTGCTGTCAGCCTAGAATTATAAACACTACAATATTATGACTACTGACTGTGGGCTTCATAAGGTAAGTGATCATTTCTGTGGCTGATACAAACTGCACTGCTGGAGAGAACTCTGTACAGAGGTTCAAACAGAACTCCACATCACTGGTGAGTAAGCTGCTGTCAGCCTAGAATTACATACACTACCAATATTATGACTACAGTGAATCTTCTCTATAACAACCACTAAAGTGTGATAATTTATTAGGTGTTTTTCGACAGGTGACTGCTTAAAGCATGTTGACAGTACCGTCACCTTGCTTTTAGCTGTCACCTGTCATTTATACAATCAATTAGCCCTCGTTTTAGTGGCCATTATAGAGAGGTTTTACTGTACTCATGAAAAGGCTTGAATTGGGTATTGACTCATTCTGCCCTGGCACTCCACATGAACTTTCCTGTCCATTACCTACATTAAGAAATCGGATGATTTTCAACATAAATGTAATGCAGAAAGCTCCTTAACCGATTACCCCATAGCCAGTTTCTAGTTTGAAAACCCGGTGACCACTTAAAGCAAGTTGAAAGTAAAGCAGATAAGGCGCATTCTGCTTTACTTTCAGCCTGCTTTAAGCTATTATCTGCTTGAATATAGAAAATATTTTTTCTGATTCTTATTTGCAACAGTATAAATTGGCACTATTATCTTCAGTAGAGGAATAAATTAATGGTGTAAAAAGGCGTATTTATAGGGTAATGTGTTATGGGGCTTTCTGTCATACATTCATCTTGCTTTAAGCTATAACTATATTAAATACTACAGTAAATCCTCATTTCAATGCATTTAAACTGTCAGGTGAGAGTAGTCATCCTAGCGTGCATATGCATGGAGAAGGTTAACTAGTATAATTATAACTTTACCTCTTCACTTGCTAGCTCAGCTTTCAGTGTTCCCTTGGTTACCACCATGTCCATCATGAGAAGCAGAGTTCTCCACAAGTACTTCTCTCCCCCTATCACCAGTAGTAACTTGTGGAACAGTAGGTGGCGCCGGTGGTTAGGTATGTATGGGTAAGAGTCTACAAACACACCTATCACCATGGTGATAATGTCCTCATGGTCATCAGCTGACCTTTTACGCTGCCTACAAGCCTAAAATGACAATAAATTCAGGGCTGCCATAAGTTGACATAAAAAATTCTAAGATTTACAAATTTGCATTTTTCAAGGGCGATTTTACGAATCGTACCTTTTCCCCATCACCTGTTTCTAGTTTAGTTGACACATGGCTGCTTAAAGCAGACTGAAAGTAAAGCAGAATGCACCTTAAGGCGCATTCTGCTTTACTTTCAGCCTGCTTTAAGCTACCATGAACTAGAAAAAAAAGCAGAAGATTTAGGAAAAATCCGGAGAAATTTTTAAGGCAGCCCTGTAAATTTTTTTTTTTTAGCAAAACAGTCAAAGCTTCTGATAACTCTCTCAACACCATGGACCTGTTTAAAATATGTTCATTACATTTGAATAACAGTGAAGACCAAGATCAGAGGGCTCCTATAGGAACCCTCTGATCAGGGTCTCCACTGTTTGCTAATTTTGAGCTGTATTTATTAAACTACCCAGAATTTCCAGTAGACTGGTTCATTTATTGGAAACTAAAATGATCCACAAGGGAACATAAAAAAACCCACAAATAGTTAATAATCCATTAATACGCCTTTATATATCTTCAATTTATTAATCTGCTGAGGATACTAGAGACGTAGCTGTGTCTGTACATGTATGATGGCCTCTAGTTGCATGCAGACTCAGGGCTTCCATTTCTTTGGTGTTTTTTTTCGAAATCCTCGGATTTTCATCCTGGCAGATGGTAGTTTAAAGCAGGTTGAAAGTAAAGCAGAATGCCCCATAGGCGCATTCTGCTTTACTTTCAACTTGCTTTAAACAATTGCACTTGCAAAATAGAAAATTTGGAAATCTTTTGATTTTTCAAAATCAACGTATGAAAACCCTGCAGACTGGATGAAAATACAATACTATAAAGTTCAACTGCCTGTTATTATGTGAATCATTTACGAAAATCAAAACCTGATGATATGCACATCTGTGGTATATGAGAAAACATCTTGTGAAATTATAAGGTCGTAGGTTGTTACCTGTTAAGTTTGAGAAGTTAGACGCACAAAGTATTATCATACCAAAAGCAGTACAGAATCTGAACAGACAGCTGTATGATCTTGATCTTCATCATTTTCACAAACCGTAAATATATGTTATTAGGCAGTAGAAGGATTGAAAAGTTTCATATTTATACTTAACCCATTATCATATAAATACGCCTTTTTACGTCTCTAATTTATTCCTTCACTGAAGAAAATAGTTCAATTTTATACAGTCATGAATATGTATCATAAGAATTATTTTCTATATTCTAGCAGATGGTGGCTTAACCCATTACCCCATAACCTGTTTCTAGTTTTGAAGATACGTAACCACTTAAAGCAGGTTGAACGTAAAGCAGAATGCGCCTTATGGCGCATTCTGCTTTACATTCAGCCTGCTTTAAGCTACCATCCGCTAGAGTATAGAAAATATTTCTTGTGGTGCATATCCATGACTGTATAAATTTTATCTATTTTCTTCAGTGGAGGAGTAAATTAAAGGTGTAAAAAGGTGTATTTATGGGGTAAAGGATTAACTCACTATAGTGCTTATAATAGAGAAGTGTTACTGTATATAGGGGTGACTTACTGTAATTAGTGCAGGTATGACTGTCTCCAGTATCTTGCTAATAATGTGAAAGCTGTAGGCGTCGTCCTGTCTCATTATACTCTGGCCCATGAAGGTGAACACAGACATGATGTTGTGCACCAAGTGTTCCTGTATCACATGAAAATAGCATTTTTAAAATCTCTATAATGCTAACCATCTTAACCCATTACTCCTCAAAAAAGTATTTTTACGCCTCTGATCATTCATACACAAAGAAAATAAGTCCTCAGTTAGGAAGTTCTGAACATGAAAGGTGTTTATAGTAGCTTTCCAGATGGGAACTAAAAGAAGGCTGAAAATAATGCAGAATGCTCCTGAATCCATTACCCCATAGCCTATTCCTAGTTTTGAAGATAGGTGTCTACTTAAAGCAGGTTGAAAGTAAAGCAGAATGTGCCTTAAGGCACATTCTGCTTTACTTTCAGCCTGCTTTAAAATAGCATCTGCTAGGATATAGAAACTATTTGTTACTTTATATATTTTTGAAGGTATAATTTGGAACTATTTTCTTCAGTGAGGGAATAAATAAAAGGTGTAAAAAGACCTATTTATAGGGCAATGGGTAAAGGAACTTTCTGTTTTACTTTAATCCTGCTTTAAGCCATCACCTGTCTTCAACATCAACAATGAGTTAATTGCACTAAAGTGCTTCGGTGGTGTATTTTTACCATTCTTCAATACACCTATACATACACATCTCATCTTCTTCTGACACACATTTCATATTCATTCAGTACTAAGTTTACTGCAGATCTGTCTGTTGAACATATATGACTTACTTGAGCGGAAAATCAAAAAGCAGAATAAGGGGAATATTTCAAAAACTAAAATCTTTATGTCACAGGGGGAGAAAAAGATGCAGCCTGACCGGGGCTCGAACCCGGGACCTTCGGACTACTGTTCTGACGCTCTACCGACTGAGCTAACCGGCTGACTACAAATTAATCTCCCCAACTGTGTTAGGTCCGGTACCGTGACATTTATTTTTACTTTAAACCCTATGGTGTCACTACTCATTAGAATCGTCTCTTCGGGACAATTCAAATGAATAGTAACACCAAAGGATTCGGTGTTGAAAGAGTGAGTAAATGTTTGATTTGTTCAGTTTACTCCCTCTTATCTGGAGCCCTGAAAAGAATAGTTCTTAATGGTAAATGACTCACTGGGAATATTTTGGCAGCTGATGTTAGCAGCAGGAGTGCCTGGTGGTGTGTCTGGGGGTTGTCAGATGACCGGATACAGTTCACTATCAACTCCATGTTAAACTGCTCCTCTGGTACACTCTGCCCATCTGAAACATTTCACATGCCTTCAATAAAACCCCTTATATAATGAGAGATGTGCCATTGCAAACATTGTCAGGGCTCCAGTTAAGAGGGAAGTAAACTGCACAAATCAAGCATTTTCTCGCTTATTTCAGCACAAAATCCTATGGTGTTACTACTCATTAGAATCGTCTCTAAGAGACGATTCTAATGAGTAGTGACACCATAGGGTTTAAAATAGAAATAAAGATTATAGTTTTTTTGAAATACCCCCCTTATCTGGAGCCCTGCAGTGTACAATACACCTTGAAAAGTGGCTGAATTTACAATGCAGCATTCTTTAACTCTACGTGGTTTAAACCTCTCCATCAATAGAAGTGCCTTTTGTTTTTACCATGGCCTGATAGAAACTTTACTGAAATCCAGTAAACACTGTATATCTAAATTAGCAGTTGGGTTTGATATGCAGCATCTTTTAATACCCCAATTGAAGTGCCTTTCCATTCTACCATATTCTGACCAAGAGTATTAAGAAACTTAACCTTAATCTTTGACAATGGTTTCATAAAGTGGGCTGAAACTTAAGCAGAAATCTCTGTCTGCTTTACTTGTGTGCTGCATTAAGCTGTGATCAGTTTAATTAAAAACTATTAATACAGCGCTCCCTCTCTACAACGACACCCAATGGGAGACACACATTGTGTGCGTTGTTCGGAGGGAGTCGTTATAGGGAGGGAAATTGGCTACATTTGCAAACAGCTGGAATCCAGATCAGACGCCGCGTATTGCGGCGTCTGATCTGGATTCAAGCTGTTTGTCTCTCGTAATCATGTGTTTTCTGTCAAAATGTCATTTATGTAAGAAAAACAGCAGATATCAATTTTAAGCAGACGATATTGCAGCAGTGCAAGCATTAGATATAATTTTCCTGGGAACAGCGGCAAATGTCGTTGTAAGGAGGGAGTCGTTGTTCGGAGGGCCGTTGTAGGGAGGGAGCACTGTATATTCCTCTTCTTTTGAATGATTGTAAATCCAAAGTTTGACTGTGCATGACAGAATGATAATTTTCAATGCATAAGTTTTACTCCATAGATACGGCTTTTTACATATTTAATTAATTCCTCCACTAAAGAAAAAAAAAGTTTCTTTTATACAGTAATGAATGTGCAATGTAAGAAACATTTCTTAAATCCTTTACTGGTGGTAGCTAAAAGCAGATTGAAAGTAAAGCAGAATGTGCCTTAAGGCACATTCTGCTTTACTTCCAACCTGCTTGAAATGGTCGCTGATCTTTCATAACTAGAAACCGGATATGGCGTAAAGGGTTAGGTCCCTCACTTGTAAATAAAGTGTAATTGTTTTGCTATGAAACGCCTTAACCCATTACCTGATAGCCTATTTCTAGTATTGAAGATAGGTGACCACTTAAAGCAGGTTGAAAGTAAAGCAGAATGCACATTGAGGCGCATTTTGCTTTACTTTCATCCTGCTTTAAGCTTCAAAGTGCTAGAATATAGAAACTATTCTCTATACTATTATATTCATGACTGATTAAATTGGAACAATTTTCTTAAGCGGGGGAACAAATTAAATGCGCTAAAAGACGCTTCTCTGGGGGAAAGGGTTAAAGTTACAGCCCTACCTTCCATAGTGCCCTCAGCATTTTTCTCCAGTCTAGTACAGATGTTATACAGTAGTGCCAGTACCAACTGTTTGACATACTCCGCTGAAGTATGGCTGTCCGAGTTCAAGATACTGTAATGTACAAACAAAGCAAATACAGCGCTCCCTCTCTGCAACGACATCCAATGAGAGACCAAAAGTGTGTGTTGTTCGGAGGGAGTCATTATAGGGAGGGAGATTTGCTTACATTTGCAAACAGCTTGAATCCAGATCAGACGCTGCGTAACGCGGCGTCTGATCTGGATTCAAGCTGTTTGTCACTCGTCATTAAGTTTTTTTTCTGTCAAAATGTCAAAAATATAACTTTGAGAAAAGCAGCAGACGACAATTTTAAGCAGACGATATTGTAGCAGTGAAAAGTTGGACATAAACGTCTCGTTTGGGGAACAGCGGCATGGGTCCTTATAATGAGGGAATCCTTGTTGGGAGGGCCATTGTAGAGAGGGAATACTGTATTACTAAAGATCTCAGATTTAAATCTAATGAATTAACCATTTCTTCCTTAGTCATTACTCATACCACCAATTTCTAAATTACATTGCATATTTAGTAATTCTGTGATTAAGTCATGTGGATTGCTTGACCCATTACCTCATACAAACACTTTTTTACGCCTCTATTTATATGTCCACTCAAGACAATAGTTCAATTTTATACAGACACGTATATGTATGGTAAGAAATACTTCCTATATCCTAGCAGATCACAGCTTAAAGCAGGATGAAAGTAAAGCAGAATGCGCATTCTTCTTCACTTTCAGCCTGCTTTAAGCTACCATCTACTAGAACATAGAAAATAAATTACGATACAAATTCACAATGTATAAGTTGGAAATATTTTCCTGAGTGGAAGAATTAAAACAAAGGCATACAAATGCTACTATATTGAGTAATGGGTTATTACAAATTTACAATTTACTAATAGGTGGTCACTTGGCAACATGTTTTTTAACCCTTTGAACCCTAGTCCCGCATATATGCATCTTTTTCAAACAGTGTACATAAGAATAGTACACTTGTCTTATGCAAACAGTGAAGACCCAGATCAAAGTGCTCCTAAAGGAGCCCTCTGAACAGGGTCTTCACTGTTTGTCATTATGTAAAACATTGACAAAAACAACCCTTAAAAGTCAGAAATGAACTAGACTATAATGGAAACTGGAATTGTCCATTTAAAGTTTCAGGGAGGAAAGAGTTAATGGTCATCAAATTCAGTCCCCTTACCTTGCCAGTAGTTCAAAGCAGACTGGTACGAGAACGGAGTAGTTGACAATCTTCTTCTTGTTCTGTACAGTCTCCAGCACTATAGTGGCTCTCTGCCAATCCTTGGAGTCAAACTCAGTCACATCTCCTCCATCAACATCACCAGCTTTACCTCTATAATATAACAGTTGCAACACATTTAATTAACCCTTTACCTCATAGATACACCTTTTTAGGCATTAAAGTAAATAAATTGCTGTTAACTAAAATTTAATCTCAGATTTTTTAACTCAGATAATTACTAAAGCCATTCTGTGAGTACTGGTTAGAATCGTTTCTTTGAAAAGACAAAAGAGACCCGAGGTAAGCATCTGAAAGTGTCACGAAAATCCTTCAAGAGGTAAAGGAGATACGGAGTCGGCATGAAATTCAAGGCTAAATCCCTTGACCTTCAATTCTGACCTTAACTCTGCATGGATGAGTTATTAATTCAGCCCACTGTCTCGCTGAGATGAACATTTGACCCAGGGCTGCCATTTCTCCGGATTTTTCCTAAATCTTCAGATTTTTTCCCGATACATTATAGCTTAAAGCAGGCTGAAATTAAAGCAGAATGCGCCTTAAGGCGCATTCTGCTTTACTTCCAGCCTGATTTAAGTAGTCATATGTCAACAAAACTAGAAACAGGCTATGTGCTAAAGGTACGATTCGTAAAATCGCACTTGAAAATGCAAATTTGAAAATCTTAGGATTATTTCATGCCAACTTATGGCAGCCCTGTTGACCATATTTATGAAAATCTTTCAAAGGGTTCAGGAGACATGGGGTGGACAGAAAAGTGTTACAAACAAACAGATGATCGTACAGACAGATGGATGGATAGACACATGCCATTGCTATAATACCCTCTCTGTTTTGCAGTGAGGGATTAATTATGTGGAAATATAAAGGAGAAACTGCTGAAATCATGCAACTACAATAAAACCTCTTTATTACAACCACTAAATTGTGTCAATTATTTTGTGTTTAAGACAGATGGCAGCTTAAAGCAAGGTGACAGTGGCATCTTGCTTTAAGCTGCCACCTGTCTTTCATACAACCAATTTGCTTTGTTTTAGTGGTCGTTAAAAAAAGAATAAAAAAGTAAAGTACCAAGTTATAATCTACTTTCAGTCCCAATGACCGTTCAGCCGACTGTACATTCACTCCCCTGATCATTGAGCCATCTTGCCTACAATATTGTCTATTGAGCACTGCTAACATATGGCGCAAAGGCAGCCGCAGTTCTGACTCGGACCCTTCACAGGTACCCATTTTAACCCTGGATGGATAGGAGCAATTCATGGTGCATATCTTACACAAGAACATTCCCGTACATCTAGGGAATTCAGAAAGAATCTACCAGTCAGGCTGCTTGTGTGGTGGGGGATCAAACTCATAACCCTTGGTACCCTAATCCAATACATTACCACTGGACTTCTACTGCGGGTAAGTAATAGAGAGGTTTTACTGTAGCTCCCTTTTATCTATAGTAATGGAGAAATTCTTACACTCTCTGTCTCTTTGCCTCTCTCACTGTCTTGGCTGTAGACTGCTTGAGACATTGCTTCAGTTCCTCATGGATATGGTTCCCGTCTAGTGCAATCTGAAGCACAAAATTAATGTACAGTCGAACTTCGATATCTCGAACTCGCTAAACTCGAACTATCCGACACATGTACTGCATTGTTTTATGCTCGGTTAGGTCGAACATACCCATATTTCAATGTTAAAACGTGGCTAAGCCACGTTTTAACTTTGAAATACGGGTATGTTCGATTAAACCAAGTTCGAGATAGCCAAGTTCGACTGTACATGTATTCGATTCTGGGCTCCAGGTGTATGACCTTTGTCTGATGTGACCCAACTTGTACAGAGCCAGTACACATGCCAAATATCACATGTAGTTCCAGAGTTATGGCAGGGGTTAAAGTCGGCCTATTTGACCTCTAAATGGCATTAACCATTGTCAACTTGCTTTAAGTGGTCAACTGTCTTCAAAACTAGAAACACATTCTTTCAGCCTGTTTCAAGCTATTATCTGCTATAATGTAGAAAATATTTCTAAGATTTTTATTTGTGACAGTATATTGGAACTATTTTCTTAAAGAAGAGGAATTAATTTAAGGCGTTAAGAGGTGTATTTATGGGGGAATGGGTTAACCCTTTGAACCCTAGTCCCGCATATAGATGTTATTTTCAAACAATGCACATGTGAATAGTAAAATTGTCCTGTGCAAACAGTGAAGACCCAGATCAGAGGGCTCCGAAAGGAGCCCTCTGATCAGGGTCATCACTGTTTGTCATAATGCCAAACATTGACAAAAACAACCCTTAAAAGTCAGAAATGGACTAGACTAAAATGGAAACTGGAAATGTCCATTTAAAGTTTCAGGGAGGAAAGAGTTAAGGGGACCCTATGCATTCTCACTGAAAGGTTGGTCAGCAAACAGAACACATTTTATGAAACCCAGCAAAAGTGCATAGGTTTTTAAAGGCAGGATTATAGAAATGTATCTTCAGAGTTTACACTGTAAGTTTACTTACATGTTTGAGGACTTTGTGTATTTGATTGGAGACAGCGAGATCTGATGTACCTACATACACATCAAACAGAGTAGTCAGTACCAACTGTTGAGAACCTCCCTCTAGCTCTCCATACAACTCCTTGGTGATCTGAAATAAAAATCAAACACACTAGTGAACTCATTAACCAATTACTCCATAGATATGCATTTAATTCATTCCTCCACTGAAGAAAATTTTCCAATACAAATCCTTGGTATCTGAAATAACTAAAATCAAACAAGGCTAGGAAATGCATTAACCACATCTTCAACAACTGTCTTAACCCTTTACTACATAGCCTTTACTTGAAGATAGGTAACTACTTAACCCATTACCCCATAACCTATTTCTAGTTTAGAAGATAGGTGGTCACTTAAAGAAGGTTGAAAGTAAAACAAAATGTGCCTTAAGGCACATTCTGCTTTACTTGCAGCCTGCTTTAAGCTAGCATCTGCTAGGATATAAAAAAAATATTTCTAATGGTTTATATTTATGAAGGCATAATTTGTTACTATTTTCTTTAAAAGAGGAATAAATTTAAAGCGTAAAGCGGCGTATTTATGGTGTAATGGGTTAAAGCAGGTAGAAAACAAGAATATCGTTCCCAACGATGGATGCTCCCCACAAAGAAAAAGACCAAGGTATAGCATGTTTAGTAGGTGAACACAGTAACAAGTTTCATCAACTTACGATGTAACATTCAGGAGATATGCTTCGGTCAAAAATGAATTTATTATGAAAAAGGGAGGCAATTCAATATTTGGAGATGACAGAGTTATAATTCTTGTGTACTACACTTTTATTTTGTCATCCGCTAACACAGTATCAAGGTTCAAGTTACAGTGCGGCAAAAAATTTGATTTTTTTTAAACATTTATGTAGAAAAAGGGAGATAATTCAATATTGGGAAATCATAGAATCATGGTTTTTGTGTACTGCACCTCCTTATGTCATCACCTATCACTGTATCATGTTCCGTTAACTTGTGGTGTAGCAGTCAAGAGATATACTCCGGACAATTTTTTTTTGTATTTTTTAGAAAAAGGGAGATAATTCAATATTGGGAGATGACAGAGTTACCGTTCTTGTGTACTGCACTTCCTTTAGTCATCCTCTATCACTGTTACAAGTTTCATCAACTTTCAGTGTAACGGTCCAGAGATATGCTCCGGACAAAATTGATTTTTTTTATGAGAAAAAGGGAGATAATTCAAAATTGGGAGATGACAGAGTTACGGTTCTTGTGTACTGCACCTCCTCCCGTCATTCTCTATCACTGTATCAAGATTCATCAACCTACGGTGTACTGTTCAAGAGATATGCTCCGGACAAAAAAGCGTGACGGACGGACGGACAGACGGACGGAAGTGCCACCGAAATGGGTTAGAGGGCCTTTTCTTTTGTTATTTTCTTTTGTTTGAATAACGGGCCACAGCCCCTTATTCTATTGTTACGGAATGATCTCTATTGTCTTCTTTTGTTATGTTTACCGTTATCTGGCCAGAAAAGGCCCTCTAACCCATTTCGGTTGTGCGGACAGACGGACGGAAACACGGACGGACGGACGGACAAAGCGGCGACTATATGCTCCCCCCCTAAAGGGGAGCATAATAAAGCAGGTTGCACCTTAGGCAGGGTACCATGAAGTGAAAGGTTAACTCTTCAATTCATAGTCTGTTTCTAGTATTGAAGATAGGTAACCACTTAAAAAGCAGGTTGAAAGTAAAGCATAATGTGCCTTGATGCTCACTCTGCTTTACTTCTCAGCCTGCTTTACGCTACCATCTGCTTGAAAATAGAATTTTTTTCTGATGATACATATTCATGATTATAAATTGAAACTAATAAATTTACTCTACAGAGTAAAGCGATAAAGAATTCAATTCAAACAACTCCACATACATACAACAAACAAATATTCATTGATTGTTTTAAAATCGGCTTAACTCATTCACCCGTTAAACTTTTAACATTTCGTGTCGGGATCTAAACTGTTTGACACTCTGACCCTAACAGAGGAATGCTTAAAGCAAATTGAAAGTAAAGCAGAAAGCTCATTCCGGATAATTCTGCTTCACTTTTAGCCTACTTCAATCAACCACTTAAAAAAACCCTGAAAACAAGCTTTTGGGGGAGGTTAATTCAAGTATGACTGTTCTCACCAGGGCTGCCATTTCTCCGGATTTTCCTAAGTCTTCGGATTTTTATCCTAGCAGATGGAAGCTTAAAACAGGCTGAAAGTAAAAGCAGAATGCGCCTTGAGGCGCATTCTGCTTTACTTTCAACCTGTTTTAAGCAGTCATGTATCTTCAAAACAAGAAACAGACTATGGGGTAAAGGTACGATTAGTAAAATTGCATCAATTTGGAACCTTAGGATTTTTATTTTCAATTTATGGAAGCCCTGTCTCACCTGTTCTAATGCTATCTTCTGTGGACTCGTCAGTTCCCCAGTAGTTTCATCTGACTGTTTGAGAGCTGTAATAAACAAAGTCAGGCTCTCTTTGCCGGGTGCCAGACAGCTACTGGTGTTCACAGTAAACCTATGCAGTATCAGATTAAGACACTGTGTAGCAAGTCTGGGTTGTCCCCCTTGGCCATAAGATTTTAGTAGTCGGGACATCAGGGGAAGTAACCTGTTCAGCACATCCTGAAAATAAAAGGTTACAAAAATAAAGCAAGAACAGCACAATTTAATGCTAGGACAACACTAGTCTGACATAAAGAACTTTGGTGGAAAATGATTCAACAAACTAAAAGGTATGTTACTTTAAATAACATCATAAAGCTACTGTATCAAATGTGATACTAACTTTATCTCACTGTAAACCATAATGAATAAAAAGTTCTTCTTAAAAACATGTACATGACTTATAACTTAACTCATTACCCCATAGACTGTTTCTAGTTTTGAAGACAGGTGACTATTTAAAGCAGATTGAAAGTAAAGCAGAATGCGCCTAAAGGCACATTCTGCTTTACTTTCAGCCTGGGTTAAACTAACATCTGCTAAAATATAGAAAATCATTTTTATCATACATATTTATAACTGTATAAATTGCAACTATTTTCTTCAAAGGAGGAATCAATTAAAGGCGTTAAAAGGCGTATTTATGGGTTACTGAAGTTTAAACCTTTCAACTTTGGCCACACATAAATGTGTCCTTTACAAACAGTACTCTTGTGAAGAGTACACTTGTCATAGTGCAATACACTGACAAAAACAACCATAAACAGTCAAACATGACTAACTAGACTAAATTGGAAACTGAAATTGTCCACATGCAGTTTCAGGGAGGAAATGATTAATCTTTTAAGCATACAGTACAATCCATGATAAGTGTATGCAAACTATTTTGAGACAATGAAGCATAAATGTCACGCTTCTTCATCTACGATATACAGTCGAACTTCCATATCTCAAACTCGGTTAAGTCAAACATGCCCGTATTTCAAAGTTAAAACGTGGCTTAGCCACGTTTTAACTTTGAAATACAGGTATGTTCCACATAACCAAGCATGAAATAATGAAATTCATGGGTTGACATATCCAATAGTTCCAGTTACCCGAGTTAAAGATATTGAAGTTCGACTGTAACACATATTAGGTGGAATATCATAACTCTTTTACTTGTTTACTTGTTTTAACATTTATTATTTCTTATTGAAATGCTTTTTTTTCATTCCTCATGTGGTAATGCCTTTTCATGCTTAGATCGTGTAATGATCCATGTAGAGCCAGGTCATATAGGGATAGTGTGACCACTTACCTTATTGTCCAGCAATACAAACACTTCCAGCAGACTGTGCTGTATAAAGTGAGGAGTTGATGTCTCTACTAATTGTCCAATCAGCTGTGATAGACATTGCTGCTTATCTCCCCTGCCTGGGCTGGTGCCCACAGACTTTCTGGACCGTACACTACGAGGTGACTTAGTTTCATCTAAGGTGGTAGACTTAAACACTGAAGCTATTGCCTAAAAATGATAAGCAGGAGAATGTGCATTAAAGGGAATATTAAAATGCTGTCTGACATTATACTAAATTAATTTCCTTTCATAAAACCTAATTTTTTGTTTCAAAATACTTCATTTTTAGTTCAAGTGAAATAAAAATGAAAAAAGAGATCCCCAGCCTGTTTCTAGTTCTGAAGGCATATGATCACTTAATGCAGGTGGAAAGTAAAGCAAAATGTGCATTCTGTCATATTCTGCTTTACTTTAACCTGCTTTAAGCTACCACCTACTTGAATCTATAAAATATTTCTTACAATACATTTTCATGACTATATAAAGTGGAACTATTTTCATAAGTAGAGGAATTAAAGGTGTTAAAAGGTGTATTAATGAAGCTCCAGATAAGAGGGAGTAAACTTAGGGATGGCAATAATCGGTCATTTGACTAACTGGTTAACCGTTTATTCTTCCGAACGGTTAACCGTTCGATTTCTACCCGCAGTTGCGAGAGAAGGTCAATTTACTTCGACATCGTTACAACAGTTAAAACTTGATCACATTTACGTTTACACCGGTAAAACTAAGCCGTTACTTTTAAACTATAGGGACATTTTTATTCATGCTTATGTTTAAAGAAGTGGAATAACTTACTCCCGATTATTTCTATAGGTTATCTCCTCCGTATTTAACAAACTTCGACTTTTTAATTTGAACCGTTATCAGAGTAACTCGATCCAAACATCAGTTTCCTGTTTCCTCTATTTTTTTATCGTAGATCTACGAGCGTATGTTGTATTGTTTTATTTATGCCTAACAGGGGCAGACATTGTTTTTACTACACCTTATACGGGACTCTTTGATACACAAAATGCAACCTATGCTAAAGCTTCGAATAATTGTATGCGGCATTTTTTCATTGCGTTTTGAAACGTTAACAAATCTAAAAATGACAACCAGTTTGGCTCCTGATGAGATGCTTAGTTAATCGACATCTAATCTGAGTTCTATTACTGTTATCAAGATGTTCATTATATCTAGTTCGTTGAATTTGTTTGCTGTTTTATCGAAGATTAGGGATTTAATCAAGGGCATAGATCAGCTGTCAATCAACTATCTAACTGACCAATTAAAACATTACACTTTCGCAGTAATTAAAGTCGCATGACTGAATTCCAACACCTTGTACAAACAACCTTTACTCAAAAAGAAGGCGGGGGGATTTTTTTTACGAAGCACCGAGACATTATGTAATGACAGATTATTGACACGCAATTAACTCTTCAGCCGTGAAGAGTACAAAGTTCAATTAGTACTGCTAAGGGAAAGGACCGTTGGGAGATTAGCACAACAAATACCAAACTGTAAGGTTCCAATTGTTTATGGCTACAATCACATTGTTTAATGTCACCCTCAGGCTATCTCCTTTACACCTTGACAGATTAACGCCGCCTGCCTACCAGCGAAATACCTTGTGAAATATAGAAACTTTAATGGAATTTAGCTGTTAAACTACGAATTTAAACTTTTCTATTTATTTTTTCAATTAACCGGTTACAGATTTTTCTAACCGATAACCAGACGTTCGAACGGTTAACCGGTTAACCGTTGCCATCCCTAAGTAAACTAAACAAATCCATAATTTTCTCACTTATTTCAGCACCAAATCTTGGAGATGATTCTAATGAGTAGTGACACTATAGGGTTTAATGCAGAAATGAAGATTTTAGTTTTTTAAATACTCTCCTTATCTTGAGCTCTGAATGGGTTAATATATCAATCATTATCTACATGACCTTTCTATTTTGTTTTACCATCAGCTGATTTTTATTTCCACAAATACAAAATACACTCAGCTATTGTAAGAAACTTTGAAATTACCTTTAAAACTGGTGAGACATCATTACTTTATCTTTGAAATAAAAATGAAAGAACCTTATTTGAACCCTTTATCCTAAAGCCTTATTTCTAGTTCTGAAGACAGGTGTCCACTTAAAGTAGGTTGAAAGTAAAGTAGAATGCACCTTTAAGGTACCATCTCCAAGGGTATTGAAAACATTTCTTATGCTGCATTAGTTACTGTATAAAGTGAAAATATTTGATCAGCAGAGGAATACATGTACATTACAGGCATATTTATGGAATATTTGGTTAAGGAGTCCTGTTTAAGTAGATTACAGTGTATTGCCAGTAAAAGGAAGAGCTCCAGATAAAGAATGTATTTCAAAAACTAAAATCTTTATTTCTGCATTAAACCCTATAATGTCACTTCTCATTAGAATTGTCTCTTCGAGACGATTCTAATGAGTAGTAACACTATAGGATTGGGTGCTGAAATTAGTGCGAAAATGTTGGATTTGTTCAAACTACTTCTTCTTATCTGAAGCCCTGAAAAGAATTTTCTATAACTGACCTGGTAAATGTAGCTAGCATCAGAGCGTATCTCCTCTTCACATCGGACTATTTTACGGAGCACTGGCTTGAACTCTGAGCCACACTCCTCGTCTCTGCCAAGGAGCTCAGCTGCTATCTGTACAGCTGTCATCCTCACAGCTGTATGATCACTGGTCAACACAGTCAGTAGGCTGCAGAAAACTGCAAAAAGAGACTAAATGCTAATAAAGATCTACAGTATTCCCTCCCTACAACGGCCAGGGTTCCAGATAAGGGGGAGTAAACTGAACAAATACAGCATTTTCTCACTTATTTCAGTACCAAATCCTATGGTGTTACTACTCATTAGAATCGTCTCTTCGAGACGATTCTAATGAGCAGTGACACCATAGGGTTTAAAGCAGAAATAAAGATTTCAGTTTTTGAAATACCACCCCCTCCCCTTATCTGGAGCCCTGAGAGACTACATGCTAATAAAGATCTACAGTATTCCCTCCCTACAACAGCCCTCAGAACAATGACTCTCTCCTTACAACAAGCCTTGTCAGAGTTCCCTAAACAGGACAATTATGTCTAACGCTTTTACTGCTGCAATATCGTCTGCATAAAATTGTTGTCTGCTGTTTTTCTAAAAGTTACATATTTGACATTTTGACAGAAAAAAACTTATTAACGAGTGACAAACAGCTCGAATCCAGATAATATGCGGCGTCTGGTCTGGATCAAGCTGTTTGCAAATTTATGTAAGCCAATTTCCCTCCCTTTAACAACTCCCTCCGAACAACACACACAATAATTGTTGTCTCCCATTGGGTGTCCTTGTAGAGAGGGAGCACTGTATATTATTGTCTGACAAACAAGATGTAGGTATGAAACACAAAAGCCCCTGAACAGCAGCCTATGCTTGAATTTCAAAAGCTTACAAGGTCAATTATTTTGGTATCACTGGAAAGCTTTGATGCTGGATACCTGGGTATGCTACATAAGATGTCCCTATCACATGTAGTTCCAAAGCTACTATGGCAAAGTTAATCTTACCAAGTTGACCTCTAAAACAATATTCCCCCTAATCTTTATAATGTCTGGGCATAAAAACAATTAGAAGTTTATCCACTGCAATTGCAATTGTGCACATTTTCAATCACAGTAAAACCTCACTATTGTGACCACTAAATCGAAGGATATTTCATTGTATAAAAGACAGGTAACATCTTGAAGCAAGGTGACAGTATAACAGAAAGCTCATCAGCTTTCCTTTAGCCTGCTTTAAGCAATCATCTTTTTGGATAAAGGATTTTTTTTCTAATAATACACAATCATTACTTGATAAGTTTCGGACTATTTTCTTCTAAACAGAAATGAAATAGAGGTGTAAAAAGGTGTAATTATGGGGTAATGGGTTAAACTGTTGCTGAACACAGGCTTATACATTATACACCAGTTTACTTACAACTAGAGGATTTGAGAAGGAAGTCCGCTGTTTGTTTATCTAGAGACTTTATGTAAGCCAAACCAAGATAGAGTGACCTGGCCTGTAGTGTCAAGGTCAGACCAAGGTCATGGCCATGGTCATTTACATGCTGTGTCCATAACAAACCCAGGAACTTCGCATATGTTTTACTGTCACTGAAGCACAGCTGAAATGATAGAAAATACTATGATAAATAACTGACTTGTATGTCAAATATATAGGATCTGTCATGAGTCCATGTGCGAGACATATAGGATCTGTCATGAGTCTATGTTTAAGACAAGCTGATCTCAAACTCATCTAGAATTGAAATGTTATTAAGCTCGCCAAGGCTCGCTTAATAACTTTTCTATTCTAGATGAGTTTGAGATCAACTTGTCTTACACATCGACGAGTGGCAGATTCTTTTTCTCACATAACCAACGATTTTTAGCTATTTTTTAAAGCAATAGGCAGTTTTTGGATGACGTCAAAACGGCGTCATAAAAAGTGACATTATAGCGATGTCATCATATTGATTACACACATGCTGGAGGCAAGGATATTCGTGATCCTTGTTTGCTATAGAATACAAGGGTAGTTATGTGAGACAAGCTGAAGTTCAGCAGTGAAAATGAAATGTGGGATCTGATCAGTGATTGCAGTTTAAGGGCTACCTGAACTCAGGATAGTGATTAGTATTATTTATTACAGGGCTCTAAAAATTAAAGTAAACTTCTCAAATATTTTCACATATAATTTTATTTGTCAAACAAATGAGCAGTCACACAATTTGCTTCAATGAAATCATAAGAAATTTAATATTAAGATATTAACTTTGAACTCAGAATGATTTCTACCTTTTCCAACTGTTGGAAGATGGCCCTGAATGTGTTCACACAATTTGTGTTTCGAGTAACCATGGTAATCTCCAGTAACATATCATACAGCTGGACTGTCACCTGTAGAAACAAATCATCCTCCCCACCATCTCCTCTCAGCTGCCAGAAAGTCTCTGTAAAAGATTAAAACACTGGTTTAACCCTTTGAACCCTAGTCCCGAATATAGGCATCCTTTTCAAACAGTATACATTTGAAAAGTGTGCTTGTCCTATGCAAACAGTGAATACCCTGATCAGAGGGCTCCTTATGGAGCCCTCTGATCTGGGTATTCACTGTTTGTCATAATGCATAACATTGACAAAACAACCCTTAAAAGTCAGAAAATGACTAGGCTCATATGGAAACTTGGATTGTCCATTTCAAGTTTCAGGGAGGAGAGATTTAACAAGAATTCTTAGGAATAAATTGTCTCACTGAGACAAAAAGTGGATTTGATTTGTCAAGATTTTACTACACATTTAACAGTATTCAGTATTTCAATCATATCACATTTTCCAGCCAATTACAGATGCCCTTTAGACACTGTTTCAGACACAAATTGGCAACTACGTAGAATCACTGACCTGCCGCAAGTGAGCAGCAAAGCTTCCTCACATGAAAAAATCGGAAGTGCCCAACCAGGATGTGAAGATCCACAGCAGTGACGAGCTACAGTGGAGAAAATGTTATTCTTTTCCAATAAACCCCTTTACGTTTAAACTATTATTTCTCTTGCAAATAGTTTGGAGCCAGATCAGACGCTGGGTAACCCAGCGTCTGATCAGGCTCCAAACTGTTTGCCACCAAGATAAACATAAACTATCAGAATTGACAAAATGTTGGGACTTTTCTACTTTTAGCGATTTGGGTTTGCGTTTAACGGTATAAACGGGAAAGAATAATGTATTCTCCACTATATGTGGTTGTCAGTCACAATGACTATAACCGCACCACCATGCAGGCCCCTTGAGACCAAGAGGCAACAGCAGGACTACGATATTACAATTCTAGTTTACAATTTAACAATTAAGTTTAGTCCATTTTTACATATTTAGGGCAGAATTTGATAATAAATTTCCAAATGACAAACAGTTTAGACACTGATCAGAGGGACCTCCTATGCCCTCTAATCAGTGTCTAAACTGTGTGCATATGACAAGTTAACTTTTCACTTTGTGTAAATGACAAACAGGGCTCCAGATAAGAGCGAGTAAACTGAACATATTCAACATGTTCTCACTTATTGCAACACCAAATCCTATGGTGTAACTACTCATTTGAATTGTCTTGAAGAGACGATTCTAATGAGTAGTAACACCATAGGGTTTAATGCAGAAATGAAGATTTAAGCTTTTGAAATACTCCCCTTATCTGGAGCCCTGTGACAAGTATACTTCTTGCTAAGGTTGACTTTATTTCAGTAGATAACAAGTTTGCAGTAGTCATCATTAATTCAGCTTTCGGTAATAACGGTTTTATAATTTTACCTTTTAACAAATGTGCAGGGACTTTCACAAGCTGAACAATACTGTGTAATGCCTTCAGACACATGGTACTGGACAAATTTTTGACTGTCATCTTTGTTTTGGACATCAGCCTACCCCAAGTACATTTCAGGTCTTCCATACCACAGCTGCCATCCTGCAGGCCCTACAGACAGAATTAACTCACTAAATAAAGTCAATAATGTAGTAGGCAAAAACCAAGTGAGGTAACTTAACCCATAACCCCATAAATACGCTTTTTTACGCCTTTACTTAATTCATCCACTGAAGAAAACAGTTTCAATTTATACTGTCACAAATAAAAATCATAGGAAATATTTTCTATATTATAGCTTATTTTCAACCTGCTTTAAGTGGTCATATATCTTCAAAACGTGAAAAAGGCTATGGGCTAATGGGTTAAGGACTAGGGACCAAAATATTATTAATTCAGATCAAAAATAATATAGAAAGCTTCTATAATAGATTTCTGCATAAATTTCCACCCTGCAATAAATACTAGTAGTTATCTACCAATGTGTTTGCTTTAGAGTGCTCACTTAACTCATTACCCAATAGCCTAGTACCAGTCTTGAAGATATCAGACCACTTACAGCAGGTTGAAAGTAAAGCAGAATGTGCTGTAATGTGCATTCTGCTTTCCTTCCAGCCTGCTTTGAACTACCATCTGCTAGGTTACAGAACAAATTTCTAATGGTACTTATTCTTAACTGTATAAATTGGAACTATTTTCATCTGTAGAGGAATAAATAAAGGTGTGAAAAGGCATCTTCATAGGGTAAATGGTTAATACAATATTGACTGCATTTAACATTCAGTAATACTGTTGTGATAATGTTGTCTGCAAAAAATCTGCAATAGCTGCTGTTCTTAAATTAAACTTCTTTTTAAAATATGGTCAGAGTAACAAAGACTTTTTGATCGTGATGAGACATTGAATTGTTCAGTGTCTTAGCTGGATCTAAACTGAGGACAAAATTAATCACAGGTTTACACAAATAAGAACTAGTACAGTAAAACCTCTCTATTACGACCATTAAATTAAGTTAATAAACAGGTGTTAATGACAGGTGACTGCTTAAAGCAAGGTGAGTTAAACAGAAAGCTCCTATAGGAGCTTTCTGTTTTACTGTCACATTGCTTTAAGCTGTCACCTGTATTTTATACAATAAATTAGCCTTCTTTTAGTGTCCGTAATAGAGGGGTTTTACTGTAAATAAGTCGTTGATCAATGAGTATTAGCTTTAACGATAAAAGAATTGTTGGTTTTTTTCATCATTTACTGGTAGCCTTTGTAGTGTTGAAACCAGATACAGTAAACCCCCTCTATTATGACCATTATTACTTGTTAATTATTAGGATTTAAAACATGTGACTGCTTAAAGCAAGGTGATAGTAAAACAGAAAGCTCCTGTAGGAGCTTTCTGTTTCACTGCCACCTTGCTTTTAGCTGTCACCTGTCTTTAATACAATCAATTAGCCATCGTTTTAGTGGTCGTAATAGAGGGGTTTTACTGTATTATATCCATCATACTCAGATCAGAGGACTATGTACACAACATCACAAGAGGTTCACAGTCTAAAAAGTCAATATGAGCACATCAGCAAACACCTATTCATTTACCTTTGTTTTCTTTGTTTTTGAAATCAGCTGTATCTGATGTAAACACAAGGTCAGTTTCATATCCATATTAGTTGTCATGGCAACCATTTCGTCTAATACTATGAGAACTAGATAGACAAGTGCCATGTCCTGTTGACTAACTGCAAGGCTCGCCCATGATGCAATCTAGAACAGAAAGAAACAAGTCATAAGTCAAAGTGAAACTTGATGCAGACAGACTCCAACTAAGTCATACACACCTAAACAAAGCAACTAGCATTACAATAATTTTACTGCATAATCAGGACCCCAGATAATGGATTAAATTAACGCCATTTCTCTATAGCCTATTTCTAGATTTGAAGACAGGTGACCACTTAAAGCAGGTTTAAAGTAAAGCAGAATAAGCCTTAAAGCACAAGTTTGACTGTATGATAATCTACGTCTGAAATGAATTTGGACTATAATCACCATAGATCAAGTATATCTATATAAATTGTATACCAATATTTATCACATAAATTGCGGTCTGTGAGTGACATAAAGCCATTATGTAAATATCGTAATCCACTAGTGGAATATCATTTTTTGGGCTCCGGCCCAACCTGTCTGTCCACAAGCGATGCATGTAGCGGGACGCCAAATGACGTCATTTGGGACGATGTTAGCGTAAACAACGTATCGTTTGGGAGGAAAATCTATATAGCGGAGGGTCTACAAAGTATGGTTTCAATCAATTTAATAGGTGCTTAAACTTGTCATGTGATAAATAGAATTTCACATTCGTGCTCATTATTTATCATTTTTAATAAACTCGTTGACTAAAATGAATATGACGCTCGCCAAGGCTCGCATCATATCATTTTAGTCAACCAGTTTATTAAAAATGATAAATAATGAGCACGAATGTAAGATCCTCTATGTATGCTAGCAGCGAATAATTGTGCCACAGTGACAACTTTTGCAAACAGTTTGCATCCTGATGAGATGCAATGTAACACGGTGTCTGATCAGGATCTTAACTGTTTGACACTCTGTAAAGAAATTTAAGGTGGTTCGCGGGTCAGCTTATTCTGTGTCAGAATTCTGTGAAACCTTAATTAAATTGAAATATACCATATGGAGAGTGAAAAATCGTTAATATAACAAAAAGTTACAGTGCCGTTTTTTTCTGAGAGGACCTTTTGTCGAGAAAAGCTCCTTTTTTAATAAACAGGAATCATTTCTTTATAAAATGATATAACTCAATAATTTCTGTACATTCAAGTAAACTGTACATAGGCTATAAGATAGTGGGCAAACAAAAGTATTTCATAACATATTTTCTGGAAATATCAATATTTTAAAAAGTTCAAATTCTGAAAATCTCAAATTACAAAAAATCTAGCTGTTTAACATACACTAATTTTACTCTTATTAGATAGATATAACTTAATTCTACTAGTCACAAAAATTTAATGAAAATCTACAGTGGAATTTGCATTTTATACATGATTTCCTGAAATTCTGACAAAATGTTAACACAAAACGAGTAACCTCCCTTGAGTTCAACTTTAAAATGCCGTCAGCTCTAAATAATACCTTAAGTCAAACCTGTAATAAGGGACCATTGAATACGGTAGCCTGTAGATCTTTAAAGGCAAGTGGCTGTTTAATGCATAACAAAAGTAATGCATAAAAGCTCCTTTAGGATCTATCTTTTAGCATTACCTTTGTCCTTTGTTAAGCTGCCATCTGTCATATAGGCTATAATCCTCACAAATTTAGCTGTCACATGACTATACTTGCATCAGATATTATTCATTATTACGTGACTAAACATAGCCTGTCCTTTGATCACTGCGTTATGGATTGACTAGTCACTAAAATCGGACAATTTGTTAAAAAAAAAGTTTTGAAGCGAGTGGGAATCGAACCTAGAACATTTGGATTGCAAGTCAATCACCGTATCAACTGCGCTAACAGAGAAGACACTGAAGCAGTTCAAACTTTTCTTTATCTACATTTTCTACTATAAGCATGTGCCGCAAAGATCAGGTGAAAGTCATCAGCATTTCCGGAACTCCAAATGCGGCCCGCCCGCTGTCGAACCACCTTAAAAAGTTATTTTTTTACAACAATAGCGGATGACAATAGGTGCAGACAAAAACATTACCCATTATGCTAACTCTTTCGTCCCTGAAACTTTAAATTGACAATTACAGTTTCCATTTTAGTCTAGTCCATTTCTGACTTTTATGGGTTGTTTTTGTCAATATTTGGCATTATGACAAACAGTGAGGACCCTGATCAGAGGGCTCCTTTCGGAGCCCTCTGATCTGGGTCTTCACTGTTTGCACAGGACAAGTGTACTATTCAAATGTACACTGTTTGAAAAGAACGCCTATATGCGGGACTTGGGTTCAAAGGGTTAAAGAAATTGCTTACTGTTTCAATGCTCCTCTCATCCACATTTTCTGACAAGCCCTTGGCAATGGATTTAGCCAACCTGTGGTTAATATCTCCAAGATTTTTACTGGCAAACAACTGCTTGTCATTCTGCATTTCTGTCGGTAAAAAAGGCACATTTTCTCACTCATTTCAACATTAAACCCTATGGTGTTACTACTAGAACTGATCAAAGACACTATTCTATGAGTAGTAACACCATAGTATGATGATTTTAGTTTTTGAAATACTCCCCTTACTGAAAGCATACAGAAAAGACAGTAAAATCTCTACTAAGCAACACTCAAAAGAGTTTCATTCCTCGTTTTAACTAATAACTCCATATTTATGTCTTCTTATGCCTTTAATTTATTCTTCCACTGAAGAAAATAGTTCCCAACTTATACAGTCAAGAATATTTAGCATAAGAAATAGTTCCTATATCTCAGCTGAAAGAAGCTTAAAGCAGACTGAAAGTTAAACAGAATGCACTTTAAGGCACATTGTTTTTACACACCATTTAGCAGTAACAGTAAAACCTCTGTATTACGACCACTGAAAAGAAGATTAATGAAATGTATAAAATACATCACATGTGACAGAATATACAGAAGACAGTAAAACAGAAAGTTCTTAAATGAGCTTTCTGCTTAACTGTCAACTTGCTTTAAGCAGTCACCTGTAGTAAACACCCAATAATTACCACAATTTAGTGGTCGTAAAAGCGAGGTTTTACTGTATCTGATTTTGACATCTTTTACTCTGGTGTATTATCGGGTAATAACATTTAACCATTTTATTGCTAGCTTTGTTTTAGTGCTGACTTATAGGCAGGTTGAAAGTAGACCAAGAATTTCCAGTTGGGAGCGGTCTGCCTTTTTCAAAATGCTTGAAGCAGTCAAATGTGAGGATGAAGATCAAGTTCTTATCAAGACAGGGTAGGAGTCAAAGGGCAAGCATAAACCCTTCTCCTGCTAAAAGCATATATTCAGTGTTCCCTCCCTACAATGACTCCCTCCTTACAACGACCCTTGTCACAGTTCCCCAAACAAGACATTTATATCCAATCTTTTCATGGCTGCAATGTTGTCTAATTAAATTTGTTGTCTGCTGGGTTTTTTCAAATGTACATGTAAGTGGACATTTTGATAGAATAAATGTAATGACGAGTAACAAACAGCTTGAATCCAGATCAGACACGGCGTTACGCAGCATCTGATCTGGATTCAAGTTGTTTGCAAATGCAAACCAATGTCCCTCTCTATAACAATCCCTCTGAACAACGCACACAATCTTTGTCTCCCATTGGACGTCGTTGTAGAGAGGGAGTGCTGTATTGTAGCCTTTTGAAAACAGCTTAGACCCAGATTAGATAAATCCTACACGGTCTACATTCTTTTCTCATTTGATCTGTCTGACATGAGTCCTCTCCTGAGGATTTTTGAAAACTTTCTTAGCCTTTTGTATTAGGGAAACGTATTAAATGCAAAAGACTCTACCTTTTGCTACAGCCTTTAACAGTGTATTTCCTGCTGCAAGCTTTGATTTCAACAGTGTGTTCACTATTGTCTTGCCAACTTCTATCTTTTCCTGGTTAAGAAGGAAGAAACAAGGGAGGTAACTACTGATCAACTCCAGCTGATGTTCTCCACTGTATGTTCCTGATATCTTGGTGGCCTGTTTGGCTGCAACAACCCTAGAAAAAAAATATGCATCCCATAAAACCATGTTCTAAGGCATTCTGTATTGCCTTTTGTATATCTTTAACCCTTAACCCTTTACCAAATAACCTGTTCATGACATTAAATACAAGTGACCACTTAAAGCAGGTTGAAAGTAAAGCAGAATGTGCCTTAAGGCACATTCTGCTTTACTTTCAGCTTACTTTAAACTACCATCTGTAAGGCTATATAAAATATTTATTATGGTAATTGTTCATGAGGGTATAAACTGGAACTATTTTCTTCAGCGGAGGAATAAATCAAATACGCTAAAAGTTGCTTCTATGGGGTAAAGGGTTAATTACCCCATAAATACAACTTTATACGCCTTTAATTGATTCCTACATTGAACAAAATAGTTGCACTTTATGCAATCATGAATAACATAAAAAATATTTTCTATATCTCAACAGATGAAAACTTAAAGCAGGCTGAAAGTAAAGCAGAATGTACCTTAAGGCACATTGTGCTTTACTTTCAATCTGCTTTAAGTGGTAATCTGTCATCAGAACTAGAAGCAGGCTATAGGGTAATAGGTTAACCCATTGCATGCTGGGAACCAATATGCCAGTATGTTTACTTTGTAAACAGTTAAGATTGGTGTTGTTATTGCTGTGGTTGGTCCTAAGAAGGATTTATGTCCATTCAAAGTCATGTAATGATTCATCATCCCATTTCTTGCAGGCAGGGCCAACATCGGCTTATTGTTGTTGGGACATAACAGTGAAGACATCAGAGGACTCCTAAGGGACCCCCCCCCCCACCCCTGATAAGGGTCTGCATAATTTTACTTTAATTTGTCTATTCAAAATAACAGGAGTTATCAAGCATGATGCAAAAAGCGTGATGGACAGACAGATGGACAAACAGACAACGGAAAAGTGATCCCCAAGTGTTACCTTTGCCTACAGCAGGTGGCACAAAAATGCTTCACTAGGGTTTAACCCTTTGAACCCTAATCCCGCACATAGGTGTCCTTTTCAAACAGTGTACATGCGAATAGTACATGTGTCCTATGCAAACAGTGAAGACCCAGATCAGAGGGCTCCGAAAGGAGCCCTCTGATCAGGGTCTCCACTGTTTGTCATAATGCCAAACAATGACAAAAACAACCATTAAAAGTCAGAAATGGACTAGACAAAAATGGAAACTGGATTTGTCCATTTAAAGTTTCAGGGAGGAAAGAGTTAATGGGTTAACTGCTCACCATTTTTTATTCTTGCTGTGCAGGCCTTTCATCACCGTCTTCTTTAAAAGATCAATGACTAGTAGATCATCTTCCAATACAGACCAGATCTCCTGAAAATATTCAAACAAAAGTATGCATAATTCAAGTACAGTAAAACCTCTCTATAATGGCCACTAAATTGTGTAAACTATTTCTTGTTTATAGCAGGTGACTGTTTAAAGCAAGGTGACAGTAAAACAGAAAGCTCCTTTAGGAGCTTTCTGTTTCACTGTCACCTTGCTTTAAGCTGTCACCTGTCTTTTATATATCTAATTAGCATTTATTTTAGTGGTCGTTATAAAGAGGTTTTACTGTATAACCGGTTCAACATTTCCTCCAAAAATTGCCTTAGGACCTTATCTTCTACATTCGTACCACAAATGAATATTTCAATGATGGTGTTGAAAACAGGTGACAGCCAATAGCAAGATGAAAGTAACAAAAAATTTCAGATTTACCCGCACTTTTGTCATGCTTCATCCATTCACCTCCCTTAACCCATTGCTCCATAAATACACCTTTTAACGCCTTTAATCTATTCTTACACTGAAGAAAAAGAATAGATGCACTTGTGTTACAAATGTGGCAGTTTTGACTTCCTTTAGTAAGGTGTATTGGCCGTTTTGGATAGACATGCCACTGATTACAGTGTGTTGTAGATTCAAATGCTGGCTTGCTTTTCAGGAACAGTTTATGACATTGAGAGATGTTTAGTTAATAAAGCCAGTCTATTTTTGTATTAACCCTTTAGGTGACTTCTTAAAGCAGTTTGAAAGTAAAGCAGAATGTGCCTTAATGCACATTCTGCTTTACTTTCAGCCTGCTTTAAGCCACCATCTCCTAGAATAAAGAAAATATTCCTTATGATGCATATTCATGACTGGGTCAATTGGAGCTATTTTCTTCAGCGTAGGAATAAACTGAATGGGCTAAAAGGTGCTTCTATAAGGGAAAGGGTTAAGGGGTTTCAGGTCTGTCATCATACCTCTGAACATAGCCCCCTGTTGGCAGTGCTGGGGCCCGTTTCATAAAACTTTATACGACAAAACCGTTCCAAAGTCAAAACTTTAAAATAATTCAAATTCTGATTTCTCTATCTAATCCTGTTTTGTGACATCTCTTTAGAATCGTCTTTTCAAGACTATTCCAAAGAGATGTCAAAAGACAGGATTAGATGGAGAAATAAATAGTAATTGAGACCTTTATAATCTGACTTATGACAACATTTGTCGTACAAAGTTTTATGAAACGGGCCCCTGGTACTTATACTACAGAGTACATACCTTATCAATTGCCAGTGCAGCAAGAACTACAGACGGATCATCATCTTTAAGCCTGGGCGACAGGGACTCCTTCAAGAAGACATTGTCATCCACCTGGGGCAGTAGGAAAATGTACTGAGTTTCTAATACAATATAAATACAGTAAAACCTCTCAATTACAACCACTGAATTATGTTGATCATTTGCTATTAGTTTAAGACAGGCAACTCCGTCAAGCAAGGTGACAGTAAAACAGAAAGCTCCTTTAGGAGCTTTCTGTTTTACTGTCACCTTGCTTTAAGTTGTAACCTGTTTTTTTATACAGTCATTTAGCCCATGTTTTTATGGCTATAATACAGAGGTTTTACTGTATATTAAAAGACTAAGTATTGACGCTTGTAAGTGTTTTATCATAACTATCGACTATCATAACTATCCATAAAAGTTTATCGGTAGTCATAGTAATTGAGTGATAAGATCTGATATATATGATCGAGTTTTCTGTTTTATTTCCAACTTGGTCTAAGGACCACCTGTATTCAACCCACCCATTGCCTTACCCAGAGTGCAATGGTTATTTGCAAATAGTTTGGATCCTGATCACACTCTGTGTAACACAGCACCTGATCAGGATCCAAACTATTAGATACTCATAATGATTTTAGTTCAGTCAATCTACCAGTAATTTGAATTTGAAAGAAGCAAACGACAATTGTTTAACCCAATAGCCCATAGTATGTTTCCAGTTTTGAAGATAGGTGACTACTTTAAACAGGTTGAAAGTAAAGCAGAATGTGCCTATAGGCATATTCTCTTTTACTTTCAGCCTGTTTTAAGCTATCATCTGCAAGGATATAGAATTTTTTTATTATGATACTTATTCATGACTGTATAAATTGGAGCTATTGTCTTAAGTAGAAGAATAAATTAAAGGCGTAAAAAGGCGTATTTATGGGGTAATGGGTTAAGGCAGATGACGTCATGGCAGTGAAGTGGTTAAGAACATATGAATCTAAATTTTAGAGTATTTCTCAAGACACTGCAGAAAAGATGAAAGACTAAGTTGATGCAAAGAAACCTATATGGGCATACACAGAGTCGTATGTGAAGAAATGGCTGAACCCATTACCTAATCATATTTCTAGTTTTTAAACAGGTAACCACTTAAAGAAGGTCAAAAGTAAAGCAGAATGTGCCTTACCCCATAGCCTGTTTCTAGTATTGAAGATAAGTGACTACTGAAAGCAGGTTGAAAGTAAAGCAGAATGCGCCTTAAGGCGTATTCTGCTTTACTTTCAGCCTGCTTTAAGCTATCATGTGATAGATTATATCAAATATTCCCTATAATATATAGTAAATATACTGATTAAATTGGATCTATTTTCTTCAGCGGAGGAATAAAACATATTCGCTAACAGGCGCTTCTATGGGGGAAAGGGTTAAGGGGGTAATGGGTAAAATGACAATTATAACATACCCCACGTCTGTTGGTTATAAGTGTAGCAATTGCTTTCTCTCTGACTGATGGAAGCCTGTGATTGAGAGACAGCACAAGACTAGTCTCTGCATCTGTGACAAGATGGTGGGGCACAGACAGCACATACAGGTTCAGGAACTCCTGGATAAGGTCCTGTTCATGCTTGGTCTTGCAGTTAGATATCATCTTGTTAACAGCTTTGTCAACAGCATCAGAGTGCCTGCAATAGACATAACACACATTTTATTTCTGAGGTGAGGTAAACAATAATTTATTTCAAATCCAATTATGTGTATGGGTAAAATGTACTACCAGTTTTTGTCAGTCTAACAATTCATTTTAACCCTCAACCCAATAGCCTGTTTCTAATTTTGAAGACAGGTCTCCACTAAAAGCAGGTTGAAGGTAAGCAAAATGTGCCTTAAGGCAAATTCTTTTTGACTTTCAGCATGCTTTAAGCTATCATCTTCTAGGATTTAGCAAATATTAATTTTGGTACTATTTTCTGCCGTGGAGGAATAAACTAAATACGCTAACAGGGGCTTCTATGGGGGGCAGGGTTAAGATATGACTGATCACAGGGTCCTGTCAGACCAACTATGTTGCGCTATTTCTCAAATCATTTGTCTGGGTCTAAATGGCAGAAGCTTGAGCCATACAAGTGTTAACCCTTCTCCTGCTATTAGCAACATACAGCCTAACTTCGATATCTCGAACTCGTTTAACTCAAACTATCCGAAAGTGTGACATATGATCTGCATTATTTCAAGCTTGGTTAAATCGAACATACCCATATTTCAAAGTTAAAACGTGGCTTAGCCACGTTTTAACTTTGAAATACGGGTATGTTCGATAAAACCTACCTTGAGATACCCAAGATCGACTGTACTGACATTTATTGGAAATGGCTTAGACCCAGATTCGACAGTTTCTATAGGAGCTATCTTATTAGGGGCTGCACTGTTTTCATACAGGACCTGTCTGACATGGGTCTGCACTCTTTCTTGGGCAAAAGTTTCCTTACTTGTTTAACCAATTTAATAAATCATATGATATATGTTTATAGCAGGTGGAGTCTTACATAGCAGTATTCAGTGGGAGAAGGATTCAAAACTATTATTGAGTTCAAAGCCTTAGAATGATTGTTTGACAAGAAAATGGCATGTGTAAAAAAGAATCTTTTTGTTACATATCTCCCATAGAAGCAATTTTTAAGGCCTTCCACTTCTATTATCCGGTTTTTCTGACATAGCCGAACTATTTTTAGAACAGAATAGTTTATTACATGGTAAATAGGTAACTGGGTAACATCTGATATATATTCGTACACTTTCCTACTCGAGATAAACATGATTCTCGTGCAGCACGAGACCGCTGCCCTAATTTTACAGATACATGTATGTTATTCTTTCCCAATAAACACATTTACCGTAAATTATTATTATACCAGATTTATATAGCGCTCTTTTCACACAGGGGTAGTGCGTTCAAAAGCGCTTAAAATGATTATTTCTATTGCAAACAGGTTGGAGCAAGATAAGATGCTGGGTTACTCCAAGCTGTTTGCCACTCAGATTTAAAAGATAATTGGAAATTTCTAGTTTAGTGCATTGCGTTTAAATGGGAGAGAATAATGTCTTCACTACTGTACACTACGCATATAAATATAGCCATCCGTATCTTTAGTTGGCTGTACAGAAATCATCAAGCACAATGATCATCCCACTTTCAGTATTACAGGGCTCCAGATAAGAGGTAGTTAACTGCACAAATCAAACATATTTTCACTTATTGTAACATCAAATCCTATGGGGTTACTACTCATTAGAATCGTCTCTTTGAGACGATTCTAATGAGTAGTGACACCATAGAGTTTAAAACAGAAATAAAGATTTTAGATTTTGAAATACGCCCCTTATCTAGAGCTCTGGTATTAGAATGTTCTAATCTAAAAATAGCTTGGCCGTGTCTGAAGAAAACACTAATATCATGTCTACATACAGAACAACAGGAAAGGAAAGCAAAAATCTTGCTTCTTTACTTTCAGCCTGCTGTAAGCTGGGGTGAAATAACTGACCAAAAGGGAGCAAACTCCAGAATGACTTACTTCCCTTCCAGCTGCCTGACTATTCCCTGAAGACTGTCTTTTATTCTGTCATCTACATATTCAGGCTGTACATTCTTGTTACCATGTCTCACATACTTCTCAAGAAACAGGCTGCAACAACGAGAAAAGTGTTAAGAATTTGCACACCACGCAATTTTCACCTTAAGGTCATTCTGCTTTTTTTTATGTGGTCACCTTTTATCAAAATTAGATACCGGCTATGGAGTAAAGGGTTAACCCTTCACTTCATAGTAACCTTCCATGCTTTCACCCTGTCCTGATATGTAGCCACAGGAAAATTGTTCTGCATCAATATAGATGGCTGCTTAAAGCAGACAGAAAGTAAAGAAGAAATCTCCTACAGGAACTTCCTGCTTTATATTCAGCCCGTTTAAAGCATCCCCTCAACTTAACACTGAAAGAAAGTCTATGAAGGGTTAGATATATTTATTTCAAAAAATACTTAGGTGTACATTCACATGCAAACATACATAGACACTCTGTAGGAAAGGGTTAAACTAAGGACTCCAAAACAACAGCAAAATCTGACAGTAAGAAAACTTGAATATCAAAATAAATTGAAAATATTTTTGGCAATCAATGAATCATAAGCAATATGCTGTAATAGAACAAAATAACTTCAAACATTGAGGCAACCAGTTTCCAATTGTCCAAAGGACAACATAAATAACAAGAGGGCCTGAAGGCCCTGATATCGCTCACCTGTTGTACTGAAGCCTGATAGCTTTACCTTTCTGTTTCAATGGTTTTATAAACTAAATCCATTCAAATTTGTAGTATAGCATGTAAACAATTTTGGAATACAACCTCATAATTCTAGTACAGAAGGGTACATCAAGGGAAGAAATGAAGCCTTTTCTAGCATTTCAAAGTATGTCAAGGGCAGATAACTATTGCCACAATGATTAGATTTCAACAATAATTGCACTCCTTCGAGAACTTATAGCTATATACTCTGTGTGCAAGTATAATCAAAATCCATTGAAAACTGTAGTTGCAAGAGTGTAAACACCGTTAAATAGGGCATTTTCAGCAATTCATGGGTAGATAACTCTCGACCTACTCGTCTGATTCCAACCATAATCACACTTTTTAAACTCTTATGGTCATATACAAACTGAGCAAGTTTGAGAAAGATTGAATAAAAACTGTGGCCTCTAGAGTGTAAACACCCTTAATTATGACATTTTCAGCAATTCAAAGGTAGATAACTCTCGACTTATTTGTCGGATTCCAACCGTAATTTAACTTATCTGAACTCTTATAGTCCTATACAATCTCAGCAAGTTTGAGATAGATTGGATAAAAAGTGTGGCCTCTAGAGTGTAAACACTGTTAAATATGGCATTTTCAGCAATTCAAAGGTAGATAACTCTTCATCTATTGGTCTGATTTCAACCATAATCGACTCATCCAAACTTTTATGGACATATAAATCTTGGCAAGTTTGTGAAAGATTGGATAAATATTGTGGCCTCGAGAGTGTAAACAATTAAATTGTTGACAACGAATGACGCACGACGGCCATTCAAGGATTGCAAAAGCTCACCCTGAGCTAGCTCAGGTGAGCTAAAAAGCTTACTTCACAGACTCCTACAAGTATAGCCCATGTTTATGTCCCTTTACTGAAAAGTGTGGGGCGAAAAACATTTCTTCAGCAAAATAAAACAGACAGGCATGATCTTGACTGATAGAGGATTGAGGAAGTACTTACTATGCTGCATTTTCAGCAATATCATCTGAAAGCTTGACATTGGACAAGAACCTGTGAAGCACAGATAGGTATTCCACGGGCCTAGCCTCAGAGTCTGAATCACTCCCGCTGGTAGCCAGGTCCACTGCATGGGTAAAAGATGCTGGAATAAGTTTGTCCAGGAAACACGACAGGAACAGGTCTGTATCAAACTGGCCAGATAGATCTGACACAATGGCCACCAGGTTGTGGTGTCTACACATGTGTTTAAATGTCCTGAAAGTAGAAAGTTGTCTGTATCCCTGTCCTCTATAGCACTAGGTGTATATAACCTATATCCAACAATGTTTTATTTTTCTTCCATGGTCTTTCACAAGAATAATTTTGATAGATTTCTGCTTAAAGTGGAAAGAAAGTACAGCATAAAGCTCCTGTTGGAGTCTGCTTTACTTTAAACATGCTCTAAGGTGTCATCTTTATTCAACACAATAAATAATCGAAATTCAAACTAATAAAATATAAATTCAACTCGATAAGTTCAAGTTTGACTGTAAAAGCGTAATTTACTGTAACGGTGTGGTTGTTCTGTATGTGTGGTTTTACTGAAAATGTGTTGTTTTACTGTGAATGTGTGGTTGTACTGTATATGTGTGGTTAAAAGTGCGGTTTCACAGTAAAGGTGTGGTTGTACTGTATATGTGTGGTTAATGTGGTGTATATGTGTGGTTTTACTGTAAAAGGTGTGGTTGTACTGTATATGTGTGGTTTTACTGTAAAAGGTGTGGTTGTACTATATATGTGTGGTTTTACTGTAAAGGTGTGGTTGTACTGTATTTGTGTGGCTTTACTGTAAAAGGTGTGGTTGTACTGTATATGTGTGGTTAAATATGTGGTTTTACTGAAAAGGTGTGGTTGTACTGTATATGTGTGGTTAAATGTGTGGGTTTACTGTAAAGGTGTGGTTGTACTGCTAAATTTATGTTTGCAAACCAGCATCAATTGTTTATTATATTTTTGATTGATAATCTATTATAATGTACAAGTTCATTGAAGCCTGGACTTCACCCATTACACCATAAAATCATCTTTTTATGCCCTTCATTTATTCCTTCACTCAAGAAAATAGTTCTACTCTTTACAGTGATGAATATACACCTTAATGAAAATTTTCTATTTCCTTACAAATTGTAGCTTATTATATAAAGCAGGCTGAATGTAAAGCAGAATGCACCTTAAGACACATTCTGCTTTACTTTCAGCCTGCTTTGAGTATAACCATCTGTCTTCAATACTGAAAACAAGCTATTGGTGGATAGGTTTAATACAGTCAAACTTCGATATCTCAAACTCGCTTAACTCGAACTAACCGATATTTTGACACATGAACTACATTAATGTATACTCAGTTCAATAGAACATACCCTTATTTCAAAGTTAAAACGTGGCTTAGCCAGGTTTTAACTTTGAATTACGGGTATGTTCGACTTAACCTAGTTCGAGATATCGAAGTTCGACTGTACATGAAAACACATTTTACTTTTTAGGAAGTTTTAGAGCGGTCAAGTCCTGGGTCTGGAACATCAACAAAAGACAAGCCACGCCCTCCTCCAGTAGGTCTGGTACCATACCCTGATATATAAAGTTAAATACTGTAAAATCTCTCTACTACAATCAATAAATTGTGTTAAATATTAATCGTTTAAGAGAGGTGACTGCTTAAAGCAATGTGAAAGTGAAACAGAAAGCTTTCTGTTTCACTTCCACATTGCATTAAACTGTCACCTGTCCTTTATACGGACAATTAGCTTTCTATTTAGTGATTGTAATAGAGGGGTTCTACTGTACTGTAAAACATCTCTACTACGATCAATAAATTGTGTAAATTATTAAGTGTTTACAACAGGTAGCTGCTTAAAGGCAGGTGACAGTAAGCAGAAAGCTCCTTAAGGAGCTTTCTGTTTACTGCCACCTGTCTTTTGTTCAATCAATTTACTGTACTATGAGGATACAGTAGAGAAAACATTTCCTATTTTAACAAAACAAAATGCAATGCAATTTACTGTAGAAAATGGCAAGTTTTTAATTTGGAGCCTTATCAGACACTGCGTTACCAGACATATAACGATGTATCAACCCAACTCTTGCTGAGAAGGTCAGCAATGGTCTTTTCCATTGGGACATCACGTTGCCTTCTATACAGTTTGTTATAAGGAATATGCATTTACCTAAAGGTAAAGGTAAAGGTGTGAGTTTATAAAGTCTTCAGGGATTCTAACTCACAGCGGTGAGAAGCTTAGTGATGTAAGTCACAGTGACTATACCACTAGGCCACGGAGCCCCCCCCCCCCCCCCCCCCCCCCCCCCAACTAAAACCTGTATTTCTGCTGATGCAGACTTAGAGGAGAAAATGTTATAAATGTTTAGTTTACTCACAGACTTATACATTTTGTATAAGTCTGTGGTTTACTATCACTTATTTCGAGTCTTGCCCACTTCAGGGCTCCAGATAAGGGGAGTATTTCAAAAACTAAAATCTTTATTTCTGCAATAAACCCTATGGTGTCACTACTCATTAGAATCGTCTCTTAAAGAAAATTCTAATGAGTAGTAACACCATAGGATTTGGTGCTGAAATAAGTGAGAAAATGTTGGAGTTGTTCAGATTACGCCCTCTTATCTGGAGCCCTGCCACTTACACTTGAATTGACACATATGCCTTACCTTGACTAGTACATGCAGTAAGGTCTTCAAGAGGCTGGCTTTCAGGTTGGCCTTGTACAGTAACTGAGACAAAATCATGTAGGTTGATGCTTTGTACTCCAGAGACTTGGACTTGAGACCCTGGCTCATGTGGGGCAGCAACATGGCCAACAGCTCCTCTCTCACCCCATCAGCATCTAGGACCCCAATGACAGTAGTGGCGTAGAAAGAAAACAGCACTCTACACTTTGGTGGTGAAGAGGTCTTCTCAGCTAGTACCTAGTATCAAATATGTAACCCTTTACCTAATTGCCTATTTATAGTATTAAAGATAGGTGACTACTTAAAGCAGGTTGGAAGTAAAGCAGAATGTGCCTTAAGGCGCATTCTGCTTTACTTTCAGCCTGCTTTAAGCTTTCATGTGCTAGAATATAGAAAATATTCCCTGTAATATATATTCATGACTGATTAAATTGGAACTATTTTCTTCAGCGGAGGAATAAATCATATTCGCTAAAAGGCGCTTCTATGGGGGAAAGGGTTAACCAATATCAGTCAAGTTTATAATGTACAAGGCAACCACTCAGTAAAGAAGCATGGGGATTTAAGGACATACACGACCAAATGAAATCTCCGATGGATCTCTATGAAAATTTCAGCATAGGTTCTTCGAACATATCTAAGTACATACAATGGAAAAAGAAAAACATAGGTTATAATGGTATTTTTTTGTCTATGGGTATTTGAAATGTATGATGTAGCCATTCTCGGCAAAGAGTCGGCATGCGTTATTTTGCCTTTCTAAAATGATGTAAAGTAATAATTGGCACAAACAAACATTTAAATAGTTAAAAAGTGATGCTCACTGAAAGTATGACGCAAAGAGTATGGTTTGTTGCTTGATATATATGCAATTTTCTTAATTGTTTTCGGCTCCAATTCAATGAAAACACTCACTCAATCAAAATATGCCCAAAATAAATTGATGAAACTTCTCACAATAAAAGCTATAGGTGTGAATAATAAGACAATGGTAAAAAAAAAAGCATAAGTTATAATGCTTGTTTTGAAACTATAGGCACTTTCATACACATACCAATGGCCTAAATAAGCCGACGGCTTTTCCTATGTGATCTCGGGTTCACGCTCATATTCAATTTGATTGAAGTTTTGGGTTATTAACTTAGCCTTATTAGATAAAGTATTTACCAAGATTCATGTACTTTCATGTATCATGTTCACTTTCATGCATTTAACGTCTTTATCACGCGATTAATGGAGGTTGTTTGAAACCGAAAGTATCTACGGGAGGTAACCGATATGCACAATTTCGTTGAGTAACGATGCTTGATTTATCGTACTTCGTTAAAAGCCACTAGGTGTCTCACGAATTGCTGGTGTATGCCGTTAACACATTACCCCATAGATACGCCTTTTAACTCATTCCTTCACTGAAGAAAATCATAAGAAATAATCATATTCTACCAGATAGTAGCTTAAAGCAGGTTGAAAGTAAAGCAGAATGTGCCTTACTTTCAACCTGCTTTAAAGAGGGATGTGCAATAAAACCGCTTTTCCAATGTATTGCAATACGTTCTGTAAACAATGTGTACCGGTACGGTTGATTAAAAAAAAACGGGTTTTTACCTCTATGATAAATTTATTAAATTTGCTTTGTTTCACAACTAAAAATAAACGCAAATTTGTTTTGTTCAAACTAAATAAGCAGCTTGCAGGGCAGAGGGATCCCTCTTGTTGTTTTTAGCACAGGGCATGGTACCGTATAAGTGGTTTTTTACGCGAGACGCAAATTTAGCGATTCTACCGAAAATGAATTTTTAGCGTATTCATTTTTCGCGTAAGCGTATTGCAAATCTATTTTTCGCGGATATGATATCAAAATATATTTCATTTTACCGTTTTGGGTTGTGTCTTGTCTATAAATCCTCATAAGTAAATGGTGCATTCAAAACTAAGGGAAGTAACTATTTTTTCATCATGACGGATATCTGTCCTCACTTCATTAAGTATTTGGCACACTTGTTTACAATATGATCGGATACAATTTCCGTCTTTCCTCCGTAAATGAACGATTAAAGCGGCAGAAAGTCACCATTGGATCCAGATGAGATGCCGAGTAAATCGATGTCTCTCAAGGATCCAAACGTTTTCACACTAAGTTTACCCGTATATACGCGTAAACAATGGAGAAACGCCGCAGGCAGACACGCGGTCAATTGCGAGTGAAAATCATAAGTCAAACTGTAAAAGTGATTAACCCTTTGTCTGTCGATGGCGACTTGATTGGCATTTTAAAACAGTTTGAGTATAGAAAATACGCAGAGAACAACAAGAAATCTGGATCCAAATTTTTTGACACTCGTCTTTAGATCTCTTTAATGGAAAATGCATAAATTTGAACGTGTATACATGTCTGGTCCCAATTACATGTATTGACGAGCTTTGTGGGTATTTTTTTTCACAAGTTTATCCCCAGTTCACATCTGGATCCAAACTTCGATATTTGCATAAGTTATCACACATGAAAAGGTAACATTACCCGTGGACACTCGATTAAGTACCAGAATATTCTGTTTTATATAGCCGTCTCTGTATTACGTTAACAAGCATGTCGTCCGGAATAAGAACACGGGAACGAAGAAATGGTGTTTCGTTTTATTAAGCCATGCTGTGTTTTTGTTTTGTTTTTGAATTCTAGTTGAGCACAGGCTAGACTTGTGATTAATCTAGACCTAGATTACCAGGTAATGCACTGATACCAGTATTTATACATATAATGTAAATCATGAAGAGAAGTTTAGATGACAAACTGCTTCGAGTGGACTTTGCTGTCGAAAATGAATTATAGAAAGCTAGGAATATTTGGCGGATTATATTTACGCGAGTTTGATACACACGCGAAAATAGCGAAAATTTCCTTCTCGCGAAAAAAACCACTTATACGGTATATTATCAATGAATGGCTGCACCAATATATATTCCATACCCTGTCAGTTACCATCATGGTGGACAATTTGGTTATGAAAATCCCGAAAGGAATGTCTTGGAGCATTTCAGAATTGAAAATACAACAACACACATTCATATATACAAAATCTTTACAAACAGCGCAATTTGTCTTAAATGTAACATGGTTGTTAAGATGTACAACTAATTTGTCTTATTCACCCCAGAACCATTGCTTAAGTTCACTCTAATAACATGCAATTGCAATACGTATTGCAATACAGTGATGGAGTATCGCAATATATTGCAATACCCATCCCTAGCTTTAAAGTCGCCACCAAAACTAGAAACAGGCTATGGAGTAAAGAGTTCAAAGCTTCATACATGTACATTACTTTTGATTTGCATTAATCCTCCCCAAATAGAAACAATTCTTGAAGTCTTTACTTATTCTTCATGATAAAATTGACTTTTCAGGTACCGTTATGTCATCAGCCCTATGTGGTCGCTTTTCTTTAAAACTAGAACAGGTTATGGAGTAAAGGGTTAATACGATATTGCCTATAAAACAAAATAAAGCTAAAAGAAAAAATTAAAGGAGTAACCAGAAATGGGTGTCTAAGCCACCTGATGCTCGCCTGTTTAAAGTTTAAGTCTTAAAAACATCTTGTATCACAAGAAAATCAATTTTCAGTTTAGAACTATTATTAAATTAATGTTGAGTCTTAGTCTAGTTATATTAAACTTTAAACAACCTATGCAACCTTTAACCTGGTGATTTGTAGTCAAAACAATTAAGTCCAAATCGTGTCAAAAATTGACAAATATTAAAATCATTTTTAAATTTCAACTTCATAACATCAATGTTTGACCCCTAATGAACCTCCATACGAAATTTCAGCACCTTAGCACTAGTATTAAACTATAAAACAACCCGTCCAAAAAACTTTAACCTGGTGTTTAGTAGGAAAACACCTAAGTCCACATCGTGTCAAATATTTACAAACATTAAAATTATTTTTAATTTCAACTTCATAACATCAATGTTTGACCCCTAATAAACCTCCATACAAAATTTAAGCACCCTAGCACAAGTATTAAACTTTAAAACAACCGGTCCAAAAACTTTAACCTGGTGGTTTGTAGTCGAAAAACCTAAGTCCAAAACATGTCGAAAATTGACATAAATTAAAATTATTTTTAAATTCAAACTTCATAACATCAATGTTTAACACAAAATGAACCTCCATACAAAATTTCAGCACCATAGCACAAATATTAAGCTTTAAAACAACCCGTCCAAAAAACTTTAACCTGGTGATTTGTAGTCGAAAAACCTAAGTCCAAAACATGTCGAAAATTGACATAAATTAAAATTATTTTTAAATTCCATCTTCAAGCATCAATGTTTAACCCCCTATGAATCTCCATACAAAATTTCAGCACCCTAGCAAAAATATTAAGCTTTAAAACAACCCGTCCAAAAAACTTTAACCTGGTGATTTGTAGTCGAAAAACCTAAGTCCAAAACATGTCAAAAATTTACATAAATTAAAATTATTTTTAAATTCAAACTTCATAACATCCATGTTTAACCCCTAATGAATCTCCATACAAAATTTCAGCACCCTAGCAAAAATATTAGGCTTTAAAATAACCTGTCCAAAAAACTTTAACCTGGTGATTTGTAGTCGAAAAACCTAAGTCCAAAACATGTCAAAAATTGACATAAATTAAAATAATTTTTAAATTCAAACTTCATAACATCAATGTTTAACCCCTAATGAATCTCCATACAAAATTTCAGCACCCTAGCACAAATATTAAGCTTTAAAACAACCCGTCCAAAAAACTTTAACCTGGTGATTTGTAGTCGAAAAACCTAAGTCCAAAACATGTCGAAAATTGACATAAATTAAAATTATTTTTAAATTCCATCTTCAAAACATCAATGTTTAACCCCCAATGAATCTCCATACAAAATTTCAGCACCCTAGCAAAAATATTAAGCTTTAAAACAACCCGTCCAAAAAACTTTAACCTGGTGATTTGTAGTCGAAAAACCTAAGTCCAAAACATGTCAAAAATTGACATAAATTAAAATTATTTTTAAATTCAAACTTCATAACATCAATGTTTAACCCCTAATGAATCTCCATACAAAATTTCAGCACCCTAGCAAAAATATTAGGCTTTAAAACAACCCGTCCAAAAAAACTTTAAATTGGTGATTTGTAGTCGAAAAACCAAAGTCCAAAACATGTCAAAAATTGACATAAATTAAAATTATTTTTAAATTCCATCTTCAAAACATCAATGTTTAACCCCCAATGAATCTCCATACAAAATTTCAGCACCCTAGCAAAAATATTAAGCTTTAAAACAACCCGTCCAAAAAACTTTAACCTGGTGATTTGTAGTCGAAAAACCTAAGTCCAAAACATGTCAAAAATTGACATAAATTAAAATTATTTTTAAATTCAAACTTCATAACATCAATGTTTAACCCCTAATGAATCTCCATACAAAATTTCAGCACCCTAGCAAAAATATTAGGCTTTAAAACAACCCGTCCAAAAAAACTTTAAATTGGTGATTTGTAGTCGAAAAACCAAAGTCCAAAACATGTCAAAAATTGACATAAATTAAAATTATTTTTAAATTCAAACTTCATAACATCAATGTTTAACCCCAAATGAACCTCCATACAAAATTTTGTAACCCTAGCACAAATATTAAGCTTTAAAACAACCCATCCAAAAAATTTAACCTTGGCCACGCTCATGCTCACGCCGGGGGTATGACATTAGCTCTGCTGTTCTACGAACAGGCGAGCTAAAAAGGTTTTTTTTAATGGGGTAATGGGTTAAGCCTACCTTTACAGTCTTTGGAATTGTATCGCAGACAAAGGAGAGAAAGCCAAGGTCAGTCTTGCAATGGTTGACCAGAGTAGTCCTTGCCAATGGTAAGCCATTTTTCTGTCAAACATAAATACAAATGTATCAAAATCAGGGCTCCAGGTAAGATGGAGTAAACTTAACAAATCAACAATTTTTCACTCAATTCAGCATCTAAACCTATGGGCTGACTACTCATTAGAATAATCTCGAAGAGACGATTCTAATGAGTAATGACACCATAGGGTTTAATTCAGAAATAAAGTTTTTTTTTAAATACTCCCCTTATCTGGAGCCCTGAAAATAGTTTCAATTATAAATGCTTATGAACATAAATACGTGTGTCATGTAAAAAACATGCTGAAAATTTCACTTTTTGGAAATTATATGTTTCCTGCTTAAATTAAAGTGTTCAACTATGAGAAAATTAAAATGAAATCAACTGAACAGTCAACCAAACAATGCTTTAGCCTATACACTTGTGTCACATGTAGATGCCTGATCTGGATCCAATCCGTTTCATACTCACATTAATTTGTACAAAACTGAAGTTGAAAACAATACATTTTCTAAACACCAAAATTAACATAATAACACAGTGCACCAAAATTTGAGTTCCAAGGCAACAATTTGATCTATTCACAGCCATATTCCAATTCCAAATATATGTCTATGTTTTAAAGTTAATTTATCTGTCCATTTGATAATGTTTTACTATCTTCACTAAGATACATGTTGAGTAAAGGCTGACTGTTCAAAATCTTTGACACTTCAAGCAGGGCTACCATATTAAAGTTGATCATGAAAAATCCTAAGATTTCCAAATGTTCTATTTTTCAAGCAAGATTACTTAAAGCAGGTTGAAAGTAAAGCAGAATGCGCCTTAACCCTTTCCTCCCTGAAACTTTAAATGGACAATTCCAGTTTCCAATTTAGTCCAGTCCATTTCTGACTTTTAAGGGTTGTTTTTGTCAATGTTTGGCATTATGACAAACAGTGAAGACCCTGATCAGAGGGCTCCTTTCGGAGCCCTCTGATCTGGGTCTTCACTGTTTGCATAGGACAAGTGTACTATTCACATGACACTCTTTGAAAAGGACGCCTATATGCGGGACTAGGGTTCAAAGGGATAAGGAGCATTCTGCTTTTCTTTCAGCCTGCTTTAAGCTAACAACTGCTAGGATCAATATCCAAAGATATTGGATATATTGGGAAAAATGGAAGCCCTGTTCAAGACTCACCGTAAAATCTTGTTTGTCATTGTTTATTGCTATAACAGTAGTCAACATACTATAGCCCATAATTTTATGCTAAACTGTTAGCACAATATACTTATTACTGTATCAAATAAAAAATAATCAAATCGAGGTGTCAATATCACGAGACATATCGAATTGATCATTGTATGTATCATTGCAGTCATAGTATACAGTTGAACTTTGACATCTGGAACACATTTAAGTTGAACATACCAGTATTTCAAAGTTAAAACGGGGCTATGCTGCGTTTTAACTTTGAAACACGGGTATGTTCACCTAAACCGGGCTTGAAATAAGGCAAATTTATGATTCGAAATTTTGGATAGTTCGAGATAGTGAAATTTGACTGTATATAGCAACTGAAGGAACCAGACTGGTAGCATGTTGTGTTTAGTTTGCTATGCTAACTTGTTTGTGAACGTAAGCTGTTTTAGTTTGATTCACAATCTTTCTTCTCCTCTGAAAAGCATTATCACCACTGCTTTTTTACACTTTCACAGTGACTCTACCTGTAATGGTTCAAGGAAGTCCCACTTTGATGCTATCTTGGAGTCAAATCTAATAAGCTGCAGAACACGTGCAAACACTTTGCTCTCATGATAAGGTAGGAAACACAGTATCAACTCATCTGTGTTGTACAAGTGGATGTTGAACCTATATATGAAACAATAAAGACAACATTTCGTATTTTCTTATACAACGCTCCAGTGGGTAAACGACTTATTTTTAACGTTTTCTCCTTTATGCTCCCATTAAACCCTATAATATAATGTTGCGAATACTTGTTTGAATCGTCGCAAGGGGAAAATTCTAATGAGTAGTCCCACAATTTGGTTTGGTGGAGACATAAGTTTTTAGCTTTTGAAAAACTCACTCATCTGGAGCTGTTTAGTGTTTATACTGTAATTGGGTGCTCAATGAAAGGAGTCGATGAAATAAATAATATCTGAAACATATCTGTTTATGTAATTGTTGATGCTATCTGTAATGCTTTATCTTTGCTGAAACAGGCAAAGTAAAATACATTACGCTTTAATATGTTTAACTATGCTTTAATCACAGGGCTCAAGAAAGATGTATTTTAACTAATTCTCCCCTGAAACTTTTAATGAACAATTCCAATTTCAACATATGTCTAGTCCATTTTTAACTATTTATGATTGATTTTATCAATATATTTCAAAATGAAAAACAGTGTAGACCTAATCAGAGGGCTCCTGAAGGAGCCCTCTGATCAGAGTCTACACTGTTTGCAGGGGACATTTGTAATCCTCACAGGTATTCTGTTTGTATATGACGAGTTTACTCGTTGCTAGGGTTGAATGTGTTAAACTGAATCTTTTAAAACTTTTCTCCCTTATATCTCCATCAAGCCCTATGCTGTGACTGTTGTTACAAAACATGTTTTGTAGGTGACTTAACCCTTTACTCTATAGCATTTTTTCTATTTTAAAGATAGGTGACCACTTTTTAGATAAAAATGGTTGAAAGAAAAGCAGAGTGTGCTTTAAGGCACATTCTACTTTACTTCCAGCTTGCTTTAAGCTACCATCCATTATGTATAAACAATATTTCTTATTATCCATTCATAAAGTTCTGTATAAAGTGGAACGATTTTCTTCAGTGAAAGAATCAAAGGGCATAAAATTGCATATCTATGGAGTAAAGGGTAAAAAAAAATTCTGTAGCTTACCTATGTATTAGCCATTCGAGGGCCTTATGGGCTGGTTTCAGAAGGCAATAGGGGGACAGGTGAATCAGAAAATTCTGTATGTTCAAGTTTAGCTTTTCATTGATTTCTTTTGTCTGTATGGATCTCTCAAAAGTTAGGGAAGCATCACCAAACAGGAGTGCTTCAAATTCCTCAAAGTTTGCTTCAATGTTACACAACTCTTCAATACCATTAAGACCTGAAAGAAAAGTAAAGAAACAATAGAAATCTTTGATAGACTTTATCCATTCCAGGATTTTCCTTTGCATTTTGTAATTGAGAGTCCTAAGGACCCTCAAACCTTTCACTTCGAGAGTCCCTCAACCTATTTGGGGGTCCCAAATTAATTTGATGTGTATAAAATGCCTTACAATGTTGACAAATAACTTGTTAAACCTTTGTAAACACTAAAACAGTGCAGATTCATGATCTCTGTTGACTCGCATCAGCACCCAGGATTTACATCTCTGATGATTTGCGGGTTTGGAGTAAAATGTCAAAATTTTGAGGGTCCTGGGGACTCTCGGGGTTGGACAAATAGGAGTCCCAGGTGACAGAAATGAGTCTCAGATGCAGGAAACCTGCGTCCGGGAAAACCCTGCATTCCATCACACAATCCCCTTACAGGGCTGCCATAAGTTGATTTTGCAAAATCCTAAGATTTTCAAGTTTTCTATTTTTGAAGCACGATTACTTAAAGCAGTTTGAAAGCAAAGCAAAATGCACCTCAACGCATTCCGCTTTACTTTCAATCTGCTTAAAGCAACAATCTGCTAGGATAAAATTTCGAAGATTACGGAAAAATCCCGAAAAATGGTAGCCCTGCCTTTACAAACACTCTACACTGTCCTGATAAATGAACTAAAATAAAGATTAACTAGTTGTGTTAGGAACGGGTGGCAGATTAAAGAAAGTTGAAAGTAAAGCATAAAGCTCCAGTGGCAACTTTCTGCTTTTGTTTCACCTTGCTTTGAGCAGACACGGCTGCTTTAACCCTTCCCTCTGTGTTAGTGCCATAGGACGCCTACAAGTCCCCCAAAAGTGCCAAAAATCAATATTCATAGATAGTTAATAGGTCTGGATTTGGAATCTTCTTTCAATCTTCTGACAATCAACCTCAGAATACTAAGGCACTAATAGTACCAATAGTAGTTTTCTGGTTTACTCTCACTTCACATTAAGCAAAAACAGAGATGCCAAATGCATGCAGACACTTAAAGCAAGATAAAACAAATGCAGAAAGCATGGTTTGGGGTCTTTAGACGGACCGTATCAGTTGGATTAAGTTATTTGCACTGATAGTTCTGATGAAAGGGTTAAAGCTTTTATCCATAGACTGTTTCTAGTTTGGAAGACAAATTACGACTTTAACAAGAACTGTCACTGTAAAATGGCAATGCCCAAGAGCTGATGCTTTGACCTATTAATTTATATATCATACTATAACTTATATAAGGAAGTTATCAGCAATGATAAAGTTTTCCATCAAACTTTGATTCTAAAGGTCAAGGTTATTGAGGGGTCAAGGTCAACTAAGTATGTGTCAGCTGAAAGGTTTTGTCACAAGGGGTGTTGTGTCTACGTTTGAAATATATCCATTGACTTATAAGGTTTTAAGTTATGGCCAATGTTAGAGCTTTTGGAAAATTAGATCCTCAAGGTCAAGGTTATTGATGGGTCAAGGTCAAAAGACTTTAATATGTCAGGTGAAAGATAACCCAGGTGGTGTAATGTATCCTAGTATGAAACAATTCCATTCAGTAATATGGAAGTTATGAGTAACATTAAAGTTTTTTGGATGGAATAACTGACAGACGGACGGACGTGCCACCGAAATGGGTTAGAGGGCCTTTTCTTTTGTTATTTTCTTTTGTTTGAATAACGGGCCATGGCCCCTTATTCTATTGTTACGGAATGAACTCTATTGTCTTCTTTTGTTATGTTTACCGTTATCTGGCCAGAAAAGGCCCTCTAACCCATTTCGGTTGTGCGGACAGACAGTTAAAAAACTAAAGGTATAGGAACATGTTGAAAGTAAAGCAGAATCTGCCTTAAGGTGCATTCTGCTTTATTTTCTGCCCGCTTTAAGCTATCATCTGTGAGAATATGGAAACTTTTTCTTATGGTGCATCTTTATGACTGTATAAAGGGGATCATCTGATTTCTTCAGAGGAGGAATTAATAAAATGCATAAAAAGGCATATCAAGGGAGTAAAGGGTTAAGCAATATTAAATCTGATTTAGTCCATGCTAAAGGATAAACTGCCAGTTTGTTGCAATCAAGATCCTAATTATGCCTACGTAGGGATTGCGATAGTTTACCCCAAATAAGTTGGGTGGGTTTTCTTAATACATTTTACCTAGTGCATGAAATGTCTCTTTGTCAAAGTTGGATGCCTCCCTTGGATCAAAAAGAAGAGATGCTCTTTTCTTGTCATCTCCAAGAACTATTTGGGTATGTGGAACTGCTAATCGCTGTAACTGTTTAGCTAGTGATGTCATCTTGATCCTCTCTGATATCTGAAAAATAGTATCATGACATAGAAATGGTCCAATAAACAATGAAACTGAATCTTAAAGGGCTCATAAGTAAGCACTAAACAGGGATCCTACTCTTACAGGGCAAGAGTTCTACCGACTGTGCCACTGGACCGCTTGCACAGAAGACCCTCAATACTAGGAACGAAGAACACTCATAGGAGCCATAGATAATTTTGTTATTGAATCAAAGAGATTTGATATAAAGACTGTTTAACCATGTCAATTTGCACACAAAAGGTTTAAAATTGCCTGGGAGTTACATTTACAAAGTTATACCAGAGAAGATATATACGAGAGAGATAGTCAGGCCATTTGGGGCCTTAGCTACCATTTGACCATAAAATTAGCCCAGCTACATACACCCCTAGAATTTGTCCCGAAATATTATTGCACAAACATTCTGCATGCGACATATCTATCCTGCAGGCTAATTATGTTGGGTGCCAGATGTGATTTCAGGACGTTTCACTTCCTGGATTTTCACTACCTTAGGATGTTTGCTACCTTGTGGCTTTGGTGGCTGGTCTTTTCGCTACCGCTAGACTATTTTGCTACCCAGTTTTATTTTTCACACCTCTTATTTACTAATAATTTAATATGCAGGCGCCATGCACACACATAATTTTATCTAAATCTACTGATCTGGATCCAAACTAACGTACAGAAATAGAAAATGGTTTATTTACTAATCTGGATCCACACTAACGGATAGAAGACAAGTCAAATTTTTACCAAATATTACCGACTATACATTCACTCCCCTGATCATTGAGCCATCTTGCCTACAATATTGAGCGCTGCTAATTAACATAATGCGCATAGGCAGGTGCAGTAGATTTCTTACTTATGGTAAATTAACTTAAACAACGATATTTGGTGATAAAAATTGGGGGTAGAGAAAATGTACAGGTAGTGAAATGTCCAGCATAAAAACACCCTGGGTAGCGAAATGACAAGTGCAAACGCAACAGGGTAGCGAAATGTCCAGTAACCCCAAATGTGGTGAGAAAACTATGAAGCCAGAACGTGACTTGAGCCCGGCCCAGTTAGCTCACTAATATCAGATCGATATCCAACCGATATCGACCCCATTTCTAAAATGATATCGGTTGGGTGTTGTTTAGTTTAGCACATTGTTTTCTGGTTGGATTGATATCATTGTCGGATTTATATCGGCCCACCATCGAATATATATTGGACCCATATTAAAACAGATATCAGCTTGATATCAAACCGATAAATAATAATGTCAGCTGATGATTGGATTGTCTAAGGTTTGTCATTTAAAAAGTACTGATCAAATGTCCACATCTGCCAGATGATCTGATTTACATTTGCTTGTCATAAAAAACTCTGATCAAATGCAGACATCTGTCAAATGATCGGATTGTTATCTAAAATGACCGATCAATGCCGATATCCATCCGATATTTGTGTGCTAACTCTGGAAGACCTTCGGCTTACTGACTGAGCAACAGGACTGTTTACACAAATCTCTCACCATTTATCCATAAAAACAACCCGAACATTGTATCACAAAGTCTAGCTCATTATGAAAGTGCTAACATGAAAACTTTTGCCATCACCTTTAACCTTTATTTTATTTAGATATTTTGATTTGACAGTTCACAAAAGTGCTTCCTTTAACATCACCAAAGTTTGTGATCTTGTAATACAAATGTATATACTAAAGTCGCATGTGTTATAACAGTAAAACGTGACAGTACATAGCTTACAATAAGAGCATTAATTATGATCTTGTTCTAATCCTTCAGAGACATTTCTCACACGTGCCGGAAGTTTTGGAAAGGAACACAGGGGAACCAGCCAAGATTTTCACCATCCATTTTTGGCTGGTATATGCGTATATAAACAGCATTTTAAAATGACTAAACAATTGACTAAAGAATGCATAGAATATAATCTCTTCGTGAACAATGGTTATCTGAAATCAAGGCTATTTATTTATAGTTTTGTTTTATTCGATATAGATTCGAAACTGACACTGATTTTGAAAACAAAATGGCGGACGAAGGCGAAATAGACGTTTTGGGAGATTTTGACTTCAAATTAGAGTAATTAAATAAACCATATGCATTCCATTCTAACCTTACATATATTTGCAATGAATTCTTTCGAGTTAGCCATCTGCTTTTATTGCAATTTTGATGTCATCATAAAATAACATTCATTTATTGCGTTATAAACTCGAAACGGAGAATGTTGAATGGGGAGAGAAAAAGTTTCCTATTGTAGATCAACTTTCACTTATGCGTGGGTACAGACAATACAGCAAAATAAACATTCTCAGCAAAGTTTTTTTTCCTTCCAAACTGTCACATTGTGTTGTGTACAATGACAAAAAAATGAAAAATGAATTGTTCTCAAACTCGATACAGAGCTACCATAAATTGCTCATCAATTCCTAAGATTTCCAAACTTTCTATCTATCTATCTATCTATCTATCTTGTGGTTTCTGCTTCACACCATCACTGGTAATTTCGAGCATTTGCGTGCCAAGTGCCTATTAGTGGGAATAAGAACAGATAAAAGATAAGGAAGTAAGGGGGTAAAGGTGATAGGGGTTAAAATGGGTGTTGATCCTGATCTACCAGCAGATACAATTTTTCATAATCTCATCTCCTTATAGAAGAAATGAAAAAAAAATATTGAAGAAATCAAGTTATTTTTACCCCCTTCACATGCCCTTTATTTCGTATGTTAAACAGGCCGAAAAATTGTATCTGTTGGTAGATCAGGATCAACACATACTAAAATAACCCTGCAAACTTGGCACAAACACTGTGCCACAATCTCGTTGTTACCGAGAGAGGTGCGATATACTTAATCCTATAATTACATTGTACTATAATTTACCTTTTTACCGAAACGTCCAGACTTTCACTATATAAAATCAATTTACCGAACTGGTCATTTACCGAAACGTCTGTAAATCGGTTAAAATACTACAGTAGGGTGAAAAGATAAAAATCAGGATAAAAACATAACTGCAGGACTCATGGTTTAAAATTCTGGTTACTTGTTTTATATGGTTTTTAACTTTTTGACGGCCAATGGCGATAAAAGGTGACTTTGCATTTACAGTTTGGATCCTGGCAGATCAAAAGCAACATCTGATCAGGATCCAACTGATAAAACTGTAAATAACAAATTATAATAAGAAGAAAAGGAATACAAAAGGGCCTAAGAAGCTTCAAGCTTATGCAATGTAGTGTTGCATCCGGCCTCTACTACTATGTGAAAATGTTTGACACTATCGACATTTCGAAAGTCAAAACAGCTCCAAAGTGACTTAATAAGTATTTCAGTTATATCCCTTTGTTCACATGGTTCGGACTTACGCCGTAATCATATCTTATTACGCATTACTTGGCAGGCAACTGCTCTAAATTACCTGTGAGGGTGTGAAGCAGAAATCTCGAGATAAATAGATAGATAGATTAAAATCGGCTGGGACAGAAATAAATGATGGTCGTTGCGTCCCTGGGACGCAATCAAAACACTATAATTGGAATTTGTTATGCTCAGTCTTTAATATTCAAGCAAGTTGGTCAATATTTGCCAAATTCAACAGATCTATAGATACAAATACTTTTAAAGTACTTATTTGGTGAATTAAGCTAGTAGTTTACCGGTCTCAATGTTTTAAACTGTTTGATTATGTTTCGAAACTTCTTTCATTTATCATAAATAAAATAAAAAATAATTTACTATGTGACAATTGAGCTTGAACCCTGCGTGTGGAAAGCAGTAGATTTACCACTGCAATTATATAAAGGTTGGCCATTATATAAGACTGATAAATAACTGGTTCTTGGAGAAGGACACCAAAAACATTGTTCTTCGACACACCATATTAATATATAGTTTCAGTAGAAATTTAATTTTCATACGATTATAATCAGCCTGTTATAATATATAACAAAAAATGATACATATATTTGTATAATTTTTGTGTCACCTGCTTTAGGCAGAGTTGTCACTTGGGGGTCACTTTTCCAGCGTCTGTCTGTCTGTCACGCTTGTCACGCCTCATAACTCCTATTATATTGAAGCTTTTAAGATGACACTTTATTTATGGAAAGAGCTTAACAAGTGGAAGTGTATTGCACAAGGTTCATAACTCTTGTATCAATATTGTGAGAGTTATTCCTCTTTTTAACATTTTTGTTTCACACAGATTTCTTCTGTTTATTTTGAAATGAAATTTCTTTTATGGAAAGAGAATGTTAAACTGATGCTTGCTGGCAGGTGTATACTTGTTCAGAGGAACCCATCTAATTTTATTATAGTCTAAAACTTTCTTTTTCATATATTATAAAGGGTTGACAATGATATATATGATGCCAATGAGCTACCATCAAAAAGTGCTAATCTACTGCCAGAGTATACAAACCCACCATGGATGTTGGAACAAGGGTGGCCATTGGACAACTATATGGATGAAAAGTCTAAAGCTACTATTGAAAAAATGTTGTTGGAAGAGCAGTATCCTTCAGTATTGGTCACCTGTCTTCAAAACTAGAAAGACTATTGGGTAAAGGGAAGTTCTAGTTGTAGGAGAGAAAATGGTATTGACTCAGACAGATTTCAAGTACAGTGCCCCCTCCCTACAATGGCCCTCCGAATACCTATTCCCTCCTTATAACAATGCTTGTCACTTTTACCCAAACAAGACAATTTTGTCATAGGCTTTCACGGCTGCAATATCGTCTGCTTAAGATAATTGTTTGCTGTTTTCTCAAAATACGTATTGGACATTTTGAAAGAAGAAACATAAAAGCAAGTGACAAACTGAAACAGTTGGAACCCAGATCAGACGCCATGTTATGTGGCATCGGATCTTATCTGAGTACAAACTGTTTGCAAATGTGAGTCATATTCATTACTCTAAGGTACTAATTTTCTCTCTCTATAATAACCCTCTCCGAACAACACACAAAATCGGTGTCTCCCAATAGTGACTAGGTGTAGAGAGAGAACACTGTAGTATAGATGGTAGACCAAAGCAAACTGATCTTGATGTATTCTGCAATGTCCTGTTTCTAATGACACATCCCATGTATTGTTTTATTCTATTAATACTACAGAAGGGCTAAAAAATTAGTTAATATTGTCTTATAATAATATTAAAATTTGCTAACATTTTTGTTTTAACAAATATAGTTTTGCAAATGACTAGCTAATGGATTCATATTAGTCACTTTTAAAGTAATTTAATCCCTTCATTGACATGACATCATCTGCCTTCAACAATTATTGTCTGCTTTTTTCCCCTCAAATTTGAGTGTTAGGTAAATTTATCTAAAATAAAAGCGTAATGAGTCTCAAGCAGTTTTGATCCTGATCAGATGCAGAGTTACTCAACATGTGATCAGGATCCAAAGTGTTTGCCAGTAACTATGATGGGCTAGGTAATGCAGTAAAGGAAATAATGACCATCTGGATCCAAGGTTATAAAGCATTCAAGCTGAGTCTGAGTGTGTTCTCAAGTATTTGATGGGTTAGATTTGAGCCTAGGCTCAAATCTGACCAATCAAATGCTTGAGAACGGATGAGATAAAAAATGTATGGTTTCCTTGATGAATGTAAGATTTTACATAAATGGAAAAGGAGGAGGGAGAGGGAAGGCACGACTATCTTTACCTGTCAGCTTAAGCAAACCTGGTTCTGTCAGACACACACTGTCACAGTCTGCATCATCTAAAGCAGATCAGAAACGAACAGCATGGACAGAAGAGGAAAAGAATATGTTCCACAGGGGCATGGTAAATACGTTATATATTACAGTAAAACCTCTCTATAATGGCCACTAACTTTTGTAAATTATATTTTGTTTATGAAAGGTGACTACTTAAACTTAAAGCAAGGTAACAGTTAAACAGAAAGCTCCTTTAGGAGCTTTCTGTTTTACTGTCACCTTGCTTTAAGCTGTCACCTATCTTTTATATATCTAATTAGCATTTATTCTAGTGTTCGTTATAGAGAGGTCTTGCTGTATGCTTATTTTAACCCTTTACTCCATAGATGAAAGATACACCTTTTGACCTATTTAATTCATTCATCTGAAGAAAATAGTTCCAGTTAATGCAATAATGAATATGTAACATAAAAGATATTTTCTATATTCTAGCAGATATATGCTAACTTAAGCAGGCTGAAAGAAAAGCAGTGTGACTTAAGGCACATTCTGCTTTACTTTCAACCGGCTTAGTCAGTTAGTGGTCACATGTCTTGGAAAATAGAAACAGGCTATGGGCTTAAGGGTTAACACTCATCGAGTCCTCCACAAAACTTCCATTATATGAATTAATTGACGGTGCTGATTACAAGTGAAAGCTTAAAGCAAGATGAAACTGAAGCAAAGCTTTTGCAACAACCATTCTTAAACCCAGTTGGATATAGGTGATTGAAACTTTAGGCAAATGATCAGAGAAGGGTTAAAGATCAAATTATTCTCATAAACAATGATTAAAGTTTCTAAGTTTTTCACCATACATGTATTTTTTTTCAGGAAATATATGGCAGAAGTTGGACTAAAATAGCAGAGTTAATACCAAGCAGGACAAGTATTCAAATAAAAAACTTTGCCCACCAGTACTTCAAGCATCAGGTATGGTCACTACAGTCCAGCAATAAAAATATAATTCATACATTGCAGCAGATGGTAGCTTAAAGCAGGCTGATAATAAAGCTGAATGGGCTTTAAGCTTAAGGCACAGTCTGCTTTCCTTTCAACCCACTTTAAGTGGTCACCAGTCTTCAAAAGTAGAAACAGGCTTTTGGGGAAAGGGGTTAAATAGATATTTCTTCCAGAGTTTGACAATTTATGTACAGTCAAACTTGTATTGAGCAGCCCCTAATAAAGGGTATAAATCTCGCTTATGTGATAGGTGACAGCTTGATGCAGTGCAAATGTAATGCCAATCTAGGGGTCCTGGGTTTGATCCACCTGCCAGACCGTGTCCCATATATCAGTGCTTTACACTTGGCATGCAAATAACCAGAGAGCTCTATTGAAAAGGAGAAGGGCGTCACCTGGGCATCTGTGTATCCCCTTCCTTCTCTCTAGGACATCCAATCATTAGCCAAAAGTTGGCAGAAATGAACGTAAATCTAAACAAACACACAAGTTTGACAGTGGTTCTAAATGAATGGCTTCCATAGAACTTCAGTGTAACAACATTGTAAACTGTGTAAATTGAGATCAGCTGAAGCAGTACTAATAATTATTCTAATGTTAATCCTCCTCTTCCCCCCCCCCCCACCCCACTCCCTATTGTCCCCCCCCCCCCCCCCCCTTACAATAGAAATGCCATGTGAGGCCTCTACTGTCATACCTCATAGAAATGCCTTTTCATGCCTCAAGCAGGACCTGATAAAGAGCCTTAGAAAACCTTTACTATAACCTGATAGGAGGTTGCTTAAAGCAGGATGAAAGTAAAGATATCACCTGTCTTTGATATCAAAAACCAGTTATGGGGGGAAAGGGTTAACTCAGTCAAATGATAAACAGTGAAGATCCTATTTTGTTGAACTAGATAATCACTCTTTTCAATGCCCGAAGGGCTGTATGATTGTACAACTCAAATAGTTTTTTTCTCTCTCAGCAGAAAAAGGAGAATTTACCTCAAGAAGACGATGCCACAGAATCTACTTCTACTATGGACACAGATGAGAAACCAGACCCAGTTACTGAAACTATAGCCAAAGTGTCTACTGCCACAGCCACTGTCACTGTACGGGCCCCAATCCTACCTAAAAAGGGAAGAATTCCAAAAACAGAAAAAGGACAAATGGGATTTAATATAAAAACGTCCAAGACAGCAAGTTCTTGTACTTTGAGTCAGAGACTTAAAGCGAAATTGAAAGGGAGATCTCAAAAACTTAAAAAATTACAACATTTTAAAGGAAGGCATAAAAAAGATATGTGTATTGATATTGAAAAAGACAGAAGCTCTCCAGTTCACACTCTGAATAACATGAACATGACCCAGAGTAGACCTAACAGTATTGTTCATGGGTTGTTAGATCATAAGATGACTATAACTCCTAGTTTGATAGAGAATTTAGATGGGTTTTGTGCAGTAGCTGATATAATAGCTGCTGAACATGGTGAGGAAGAGGAGGAGGAGGATGATATTGACATAGAAAATGATGATGACAATGACACAAACCCAGTATTACAAAACAGATCTACCTCTCCCAACTCAGTGTATGAAAAACTGCTATCAGAAGCAAACCTTAGAGCAAAAGAAAGTACAAGTATTGCTGAAAGTATGCAGAACATATTCCTACCAAAAGTTGCAGCTGAAATTGAAATTGGCTTGAAAGTGTTAAAACAGTCTCCTATTGATGAGATTACTAACACACCTAGTGATGACAGTGCGACAAAGAAAGAAGAATTAAGAGAATGTTCTGAAGAACTAGCGACGAAAGAAATTGACAGTGTTACTGCTTCATCTGACAGCAGTTTGAAAAGAATAGATGACAAAAGAGAAGAAATGCCAAAAATGATCAGTAAGTTTGTAAATACTGAAGTTAAAATGTTTTCATTTGTTTCTGTTTCAGAATTAGATAGTTGTAGATTAGGGGCATATTTTCTTTTATTAAAGTCCTTATGTCTCTGACAGTTTCTGTGCTGTGGCTAGTCCTTACTTAGAACAGTTTCTTTGAGTTGATTCTATAATTCCTTTCCTTCTGACACATAGAAGCTACTTTTGACACATTTATAATTCTACAGGGCTCCAGATAAGTGTGAGTGAAATGAACTCACCCTTTTCTCCCTTTGGTTGCTTCCAAACACTATATTGTGACTTCTAATTAGAAACACCATGCAGAGGCATAAGAAAGTTAGAATCTAAAAAAAAAACCAACACTTTCTTGAGCTCTGGCTGAATCTGTTGTGTTTATGGAAATGTAATCTGTTCCTTCTTGCAGTCAATGCTGTTATGACATGTGATGGGGAGATCATTCATTTCCCGGTGCCTGCTGAAGAGGTTATCTTGAAAACAGATGAAATTACAGATCAGGAAAAGATTGTCCACAAGGAGTTCTTTGAGAACAGACCATCATCAAAAACTCCAGAGCGATACCTGAAAATAAGAAATTACATTCTGGATTCTTGGTAAGGATCCTTATATTACATATATTCTAGATTTTGTAACTTACGTAGTGATCATTTGTGGAGAAGCAAGTATCTCTCCTAGACAGGTGACCCTTTGAACGTAAACCATACATATATGCATCCTCTGCAAACAAAGTATTTGTGAAAAGAATACTTATCCTATGCAAACAGTGAAGACCCACATCAGGGCTCCTAAAGGAGTCCTCTGATCAAGGTCTACACTGTTTGTCATATTGTGATACATTTATAATACACCCATAATAAGTCCAAATGGACTAGACTAAGTTGGAAACTAGAATTGTCCATTTAAAGCAGGGTTGGCAAGTTTTTGCCAAAGGTGGAAAAAACCATGGAAAAAACCGGAAAAAACCGGCAAGGAAAAAACTGGGTGGCAAAAACTGGCAAAAACTAAAAATATTAATGGCAAAATCTAGACACTGGGTGGCAAAAACTAAAGACACTTGGTAGCAAAAACTGACTTTAAATATACCCTTTTAGCAGGTTACTCTTCTTAACAGGTTTACACCTTAAGGCACATGCACTGAAGGGGGTGGGCAGTGGTTGTGTATAACCAACAAACAAGGAAAAAACTGGGTGGCAAAAACTAAAAAATCTGAGTTGCAAAAACTAAAGACACTGGGTGGTAAAAACTAAAGAAACTGGGTGGCAAAAACTAAATTTGAATAAACCCTTTTAGCAGGTAATTCTTCTTAACACGTTTACACCTTAAGGCACATTGCACTGAGGTGTGTTGGCAGTGGTTGTGTATTGTGGACCTGCCAATGCATAAGGGTCAAGTGTCAGAAGAATGCACAATACACAGACACAGTCAATGGAAATGAGTAAAACAGGCTGAAAGTAAAGCAGAATGTACACTGCTGTAAGTGTTATTTTCCTGCAAGTTCTGCTTCTTTGGAAAGGGTGTTTTCTAACTTTAGTAAATTTAAGTAATATTCAGACAAAACTGAGTCCTGCCTTGGAATAGAAAAAGCAGGAAAACTTGTGTTTTGTTGCAGAATGCTCTTACACTTCTTTCAACTTTTTTACATGTGAAGAAACTCAGATGAGAAAAAATCAAAATCTAAAATACTTATTTCTCCATTGAATCCTGGTATCCAGTAATGTTTGTGACTACAGTGCTTCTTACAGGTTGTCTCAAACAAACAATTCTAATAAGTTGTAACAAAACAGTTGTTTGCAACATTATGGAGAAAAGAATTGAAAGGGGTTTCTTTCTCATTCTCATTCTCATTTGTAGCCCAGTTTTTATTACTGTTTCACTTTTATAAATAACAGGCATAATTTTGATGACTGATATTAAAATAAAGCTAGTTGAAAACATCCCAAGACTTTTTTTTCACCCTGATATATTCATTGTTTTAGGTTTTTGCCATTTTAGCCGGTTTTTTCCAGTTTTTGCCGGTTTTTTCCAGTTTTTGCCACTGGCAAGGAAAAAACTAGTTTTTGCCGGCAAAAACCCAACCCTGATTTAAAGAATCAGGGAGGAAAGGTATAACTTTGTATGTTAGCAGGGAACATTGTAAATTGTTGACAATAGTATTGATGACTATAGTTCTTGCTGGTTAGTTTAGATCAACTTGTTTTAAACATCGACGAGTGACAGATTCTTTTTCTCACATTACCAACGATTTAAGCTATTTTTTTAAGCAATATGCATTTGTAGCTCACCTGAGCCATAGGCTCAAGGTGAGCTATTGGGATGGCCCTGTGTCCGGCGTCCGTCGTCGTGCGTCGTCCGTCTTCGTTAACAATTGCTTCAAATGACATCTCCTCATATACCGCTTGACAGATTTCAACCAAACTTTACAGAAATGTTCCTTGGGTCAAGCTCTTTCAAATTTGTTCAAAGAATTAAAAACAATGCAGAACTCTGGTTGCCATGGCAACCAAAGTGAAAAAATAAGGAAATCTTTAAAAATCTTCTTGTCAACAACTGCAAGAGCCAGAGCTTAGATATTTGGCACACAGCATCATCTATAGGTCCTCTATCAAGTTTGTTCAAATTATGTCCCTAGGGTCAAAATTGGCCCCGCCCCGGGGGTCACAGTTTTACATAGAGTTATATAGTGAACTTTTCAAACGTTTTCTTCTCTGAAACTGATATGGCTAGAGCATTGATACTCGGCATGGTGACACTTCTAGATGTCCTTTACATATTTTGTTCAAATGGTTCCGGTCTGTTGCATAAGTAGGTCACAGGAGCTAAAAATAGATTTTTTCAATGAAAACTTTAAAAATCTTCTTGTCTGAAACTACAAGGGCCAGAGCTTAGATATTTGGCACATAGCATCATCTACTGGTCCTCTATCAAGTTTGTTCAAATTATGTCCCTAGGGTCAAAATTGGCCCCGCCCCGGGGGTCACAGTTTTACATAGAGTTATATAGTGAACTTTTCAAACGTTTTCTTCTCTGAAACTGATATGGCTAGAGCATTGATACTCGGCATGGTGACACTTCTAGATGTCCTTTACATATTTTGTTCAAATGGTTCCGGTCTGTTGCATAAGTAGGTCACAGGAGCTAAAAATAGATTTTTTCAATGAAAACTTTAAAAATCTTCTTGTCTGAAACTACAAGGGCCAGAGCTTAGATATTTGGCACATAGCATCATCTACTGGTCCTCTATCAAGTTTGTTCAAATTATGTCCCTGGGGTCAAAATTGGCCCGCTCCGGGGGTCACAGTTTTACATAGAGTTATATAGTGAAATTTTCAAACGTCTTCTTCTCTGAAACTAATATGGCCAGAGCTTTGATATTCATCATGGTGACACTTCTAGATGTCCTTTACATATTTTCTTCAAATGGTTCCGGTCGGTTGCATAAGTAGGTCACAGGAGCTAAAAATAGATTTTTTCAATGGAAACTAAAAAAATCTTCTTGTCTGAAACTACAAGGGCCAGAGCTTAGATATTTGGCACATAGCATCATCTACAGATCCTCTATCAAGTTTGTTCAAATTATGCCCCTGGGGTCAAAATTGGCCCCGCCCCGGGGGTCACAGTTTTACATAGAGTTATATAGTGAAATTTTCAAACGTTTTCTTCTCTGACACTAATATGGCCAGAGCTTTGATATTCATCATGGTGACACTTCTAGATGTCCTTTACATATTTTGTTCAAATTGTTCCAGTCGGTTGCATAAGTAGGTCCCAGGAGCTAAAAATAGGTTTTTTTCAATGAAAACTTAAAAAATCTTCTTGTCTGAAACTACAAGGGCCAGAGCTTAGATATTTGGCACACAGCATCATCTACAGGTCCTCTATCAAGTTTGTTCAAATTATGTCCCTAGGGTCAAAATTGGCCCCGCCCCAGGGGTCACAGTTTTACATAGAGTTATATAGTGAAATTTTCAAACGTTTTCTTCTCTGAAACTAATACGGCCAGAGCTTTGATATTCATCATGGTGACGCTTCTAGATGTCCTTTACGTATTTTGTTCAAATGGTTCCAGTCTGTTGCATAAGTAGGTCACAGGAGCTAAAAAAAAAAAAATTCAATGGAAACTTAAAAAATCTTTTTGTCTAAAACCCTAGTACCCTGTTCTTAGATATTTGGCACATAGCATCATCTACAGGTCCTCTTTCAAGATTGTTCAAATTATGCCAATCGAGTAAAAAATGACTCTGTCCTGGACATAAATCTTTTTCTCCATTTTGTCAATTATTCTCAGGTGAGCGAAATATGCCCCATGGGGCTCTTGTTTTGGAACCCCGGTGATGTCAAAACGCCGTTATAAATAGTGACGTTAGAGTGACGTCATCAAAAGTGATCTCACACATGTTGGAGATAAGGATATTCGTGATCGTTGTTCGCTATAGAAAACAAGGGTAGTCATGTGAGAAATTCCGTTATCATATCTCAAGGCAACATGATTCTTTCAGAAACTTACATCACTATATCTCCGCTAGTTCTCATTAACCCTTTACTCCATTGATACACAAATTTTACACATTAAATTTTTCCTCCACTGTAACTATTTATACAGACAATAATACGTACCATAAGAAATATTTTCTGTATCCTAGCAGATGGCACTTAAAGCAGGCTGAATGAAAGTATAGCAGAATGTGCCTTAAGGTACATTCTGCTTTACTTTCAACCTGCTTTAGTGCTCAACTATATTCCAAACTAGAAAAAAGGCTATGGAATAAAGGGTTAAAGAGATAATTCTAATGAGCTGTCACATCCTATGGGTTGGTGGTGACACAAAGAAGAAATTAGTGAATATTTCTATTTTATCCCCTGTTACCTAAAGCCATGTTTATGATATTGATGGTATTTCAGGAAGAAAGGCCGACCCAACTACCTCAACAAGACGTCGGTGAGACCAGGCCTGAAGAACTGTGGTGATGTTAACTGTATAGGCAGGGTGCATGCCTATTTGGAGTGTATTGGTGCTATTAACTTTGGTTCAGGTACGCTTGCCAAGCTTAGTATGTTGGTATTATAGAATCATATACATGTACTGCAATTTATTAGACAAGAGTTTAACCCATTACCCCATAAATACATCTTTGATTTATTTATACCCAGAAGAAAATCGTTCCAAATTTAACAGCCATGAATATGTATCATAAGAAATATTTTTCTATAATTTTAGCTGATGGTAGCTTAAAGCAGGCGGAAAGTAAAGCAGAATGTGCCTTAAGGCACATTCTGCTTTACTTTCAACCTGCTTTTAGTGGTCTACTATCATCATAACTAGAAACAAGCTATGGGGTAATGGGTTATGTCTCTCCTCCAAAAATAAACTGGTAAGAGCACTCTGCCTTCTCTAACTATGAAGGCACCAGATATAAATGATCATTAATGGTGTTGATTTGAATGGCAGTTTAATGCAAAATGAAATTGAAGCAAAATGTTGATATACATTTGTAGGTGCTTTCTCCTGTAGTTTGATGTTGCTTTAAGCAGGCATCTGAATTACATGTAGCTAGATATGGTTGACACTTGTATCTTGCTGAATATGGCTTATTTGCAGATTAAAACTTTGATATCGATATCTCGAACTAATATTTAAAGTTAAACATGGTTAAACTTAAGGGATGTCCAAATATGAATTTCAACAATAGAAATAAGGAAACATGCGAGTTAAACGTGTTTGACTCAAAGATATCGAATTTCCACTTGTGTGTATTGAGGATAGGGTTAATATACAGGGTTTCAGATAAGGGGAGTATTTCAAAAATAAAAATCTTTATTTCTGGTTTAAACCCTATGGTGTTGCTACTCATTAGAATCGTCTCGAAGAGACAATTCTAATGAGCAGTAACACCATAGGATTTGGTGCTGAAATAAGTGAGAAAATACTGGATTTGTTTAGTTTACTCCCCTTATCTGGAACCCTGAATATAGAATATAAGGCTCAGCAGTGTATTTCTTTGTTTCAGAGCTTGCCTCCTATAACCACCCTAGACCTGTGTTCCCATTTTTCAACAAAGAAAAAACTGCCAAAGATATTTCCTCAGAAGTCAATGCTGCCAAACTCGAGGCGATGGTATTCAATCTTTCTTTTCCTTCTCAAGTTATAAGTTATAAATCTGTTGTAATAATAATAATGAAAATAATAAGTTGCTAGCAGTAAATGTTTGCCACTTGAGTTGTATAACTGATCATATTAATATATAAAAAAAGCTTTTAATTGATAATACCATAATGACGCTAAGTATTGGGACAGCCAGGCCTGAGCAAACAGTGTAGACCCTGATCAGTCTGCTCCCGAATGAGTAGTCTGGTCAGGGTATACACTGTTTGCCATTCAGTTTGCCCCTTTTGGACAAATTGTGTGATAAAAGCAATTTATAGTTGCATTTTTAGGATAAACACAGCAGTTTTACCTCATGTCCTAATTAGATATGTTATTGGATAATATTAGTCAATGACAGTTGTTGAGCAGATGGCAATCTATTCATGGCTCAAAGAATTAGTCTCTGACCTGTTGTAGTGGAGTAAACATCACACATGGACCATTTTACATGTTTTAATAAAATTGTGTAGAAGTACTTATAAAGTAAGTGCATTTGTTTTGTTCATAATTATTTCCCTATGCTATACATGTAGATAGTCTCAAATGCAATAGTTAATTGGAGGTTTCAATGTGCTAAAATATTTCTATCCTTGAATGGATAATAGATAATTAAAAGAATGAGGTTACGGTATTATGTCTCCATGCATATTTACATGGGGGGCATATTGTTTCTGTGTCTGACTGTCTGTCTGTCTGTCTGTAAAATAAATCCAGTTCTACTGATGATAGTGATATGAAGTTCATATATAGAAAGAGCTTGATGACAGGGAGGGTCATTTACAGGGCCATGAATCTCGATGAAAACAAATCTCTAGTTAAAAATTTTGCTTAATTTTTATAAGCTATTACAGCAGATGTGTCACTTAGATTTTTTCTAATATTTCAGAGACCCAGAAAGAGAAAAGTTCGAGATGAATTTGGTGTATGGATAGACGAGAAAGAATTAGAGGGGAAAACTATAGAGGTTTGAAAATATAAAGCCTTCTCAATGATTTACCCTTTTCCCCATAGAAGCGCCTTTTAGCGCATTCAGTTTATTTCTACGCTGAAGGAAATAGTTCCTTTTTATAGAGTCATGAATATGTATTATAAGGAATATTTTCTTTATTCTAGCAGGTGGTCGCTTAAAGCAGGCTGAAAGTAAAGTAGAATGCGCCTTAAGGCGCATTCTGCTTTCCTTTCAAACTGCTTTAACTCTTTCCTCCCTGAAACTTTAAATAGACAATTCCAGTTTCCATTTTTGTCTAGTCCATTTCTGACGTTTAAGGGTTGTTTTTGTCAATGTTTGGCATTATGACAAACAGTGAAGACCCTGATCAGAGGGCTCCTTTCGGAGCCCTCTGATCTGGGTCTTCACTGTTTGCATAGGACAAGTGTACTTTTCACATGTACACTGTTTGAAAAGCACGCCTATATGCAGGACTAGGGCTCAAAGGGTTAAGTAGTCACCTATTTTCAAAACTAGAAACCGGCTATGGGGTAAAGGGTTAACAGTGTTTGATCTTTGTTCAGCAAGCATTTAGCCTGAATTACAGCCATAGGTCCTCTTTAAACTCTTAGGCCTATATGACTGCTTTAGTTGGGCCTTAAAAAAGAATTTTTAGCTCGCCTGTTCGTAGAACAGCAGAGCTAATGTCATACCCCCGGTGTAACAGCCAATTCTTTCCCCCCTGCTAAAAGTTTCCCCGGGGAAAGAATTGGCTAGCCAAAACCTTCCCTGGGGAAAGAATTGGCTAGCCAATTCTTTCCCCCCCTAGTCAAAAGTTTCCCCGGGGAAAGAATTGGCTAGCCAATTCTTTCCCCCCTAAAAATTCATAATTGAGAATACTTTTAGCTAGCCAATTCTTTCCCCCCTAGTTGAAACTTTCCCCCCCGCTATATTTTCGCAATTCAGAGGGGGGGAAAGTTTTGGCTAGCCAATTCTTTCCCCCCCTCTCAGTCAATCTGCGGAATTGTATCCTTTTGACGTTATATGGAGGGGGGAAAGTTCTGGCTAGCCAATTCTTTCCCCCCTATCTTTCAGTCTGTTGAAATGTATACTTTGGCTCTCTTTGAGGGGGGAAAGTTTTGGCTAGCCAATTCTTTCCCCCCACCTCTCTTTCAGTCTGTGGAATTGTATACTTTGACCATCTAGGAGGGGGGAAAATTTTGGCTAGCCAATTCTTTCCCCCCTCTCTTTCAGTATGTGGTTTGGTATCCTTTGACTATATATGGAAGGGGGAAAGTTTTGGCTAGCCAATTCTTTCCCCCCTGTCTGTCAGTCTGTGGAATTGTATACTTTGACTATCTTGGAGGGGGGAAAGATTTGGCTAGCCAATTCTTTCCCCCCTATCTGTCAGTCTGCGGAATTGCATCCTTTCATTATCTTGGAGGGGGGAAAGTTTTGGCTAGCCAATTCTTTCCCCCCATGTCTTACAGTCTGTAGAATTGTATACTTTGACTATCTCGGAGGGGGGAAAGTTTTGGCTAGCCAATTCTTTCCCCCCTGTCTGTCAGTCTGTGGAATTGTATACTTTGACTATCTTGGAGGGGGGAAAGTTTTGGCTAGCCAATTTTTTCCCCCCTCTCAGTCAGTCTGAGGACTTGTACCCTTTTGACTTGACATGGAGGGGGGAAAGTTTTGGCTAGCCAATTCTTTCCCCCCCTCCCCTCTCTTTCAGTCTGTTGAACTGTATACTTGGACTATCTTGGAGGGGGAAAGTTTTGGCTAGCCAATTCTTTCCCCCCCTATCTGACAGTGTGCAGATAGTATGCTTTGACTATCTCGGAGGGGGGAAAGTTTTGGCTAGCCAATTCTTTCCCCCTTATCTGTCAGTCTGGGGAATTGCATCCTTTCATTATCTTGGAGGGGGGAAAGTTTTGGCTAGCCAATTCTTTCCCCCCATATCTTGCAGTCTGTAAAATTGTATACTTGGACTATCTCGGAGGGGGGAAAGTTTTGGCTAGCCAATTCTTTCCCCCCTATCTGACAGTGTGCAGATTGTATGCTTTGAATATCTCGGAGGGGGGAAAGTTTTGGCTAGCCAATTCTTTCCCCCCCTATCTGTCAGTCTGCGGAATTGCATCCTTTCATTATCTTGGAGGGGGGAAAGTTTTGGCTAGCCAATTCTTTCCCCCCATATCTTACAGTCTGTAGAATTGTATACTTGGACTATCTCGGAGGGGGGAAAGTTTTGGCTAGCCAATTCTTTCCCCCCTATCTGACAGTGTGCAGATTGTATGCTTTGAATATCTCAGAGGGGGGAAAGTTTTGGCTAGCCAATTCTTTCCCCCCTATCTGTCAGTCTGCGGAATTGCATCCTTTCATTATCTTGGAGGGGGGAAAGTTTTGGCTAGCCAATTCTTTCCCCCCATATCTTACAGTCTGTAGAATTGTATACTTGGACTATCTCGGAGGGGGGAAAGTTTTGGCTAGCCAATTCTTTCCCCCCTATCTGCATACAATTTCGCACACTGTCAGATAGGGGGGAAAGAATTGGCTAGCCAAAACTTTCCCCCCTCCAAGATAGTCAAATGATGCAATTCCGCAAGACTGACAGATAGGGGGGAAAGAATTGGCTAGCCAAAACTTTCCCCCTCCAACATAGTCAAAGTATACAATTCCACAGACTGTCAGATAGGGGGGAAAGAATTGGCTAGCCAAAACTTTCCCCCCTCCAAAATAGTCAAATGTTGCAATTCTGCAGACTGGCTGATAGGGGGGGAAAGAATTGGCTAGCCAAAACTTTCCCCTCAGAGATAGTCAAAGCATACAATTTCGCACACTGTCAGATAGGGGGGGAAAGAATTGGCTAGCCAAAACTTTCCCCCCTCCAAGATAGTCAAAGTATACAATTCCACAGGCTGAAAGAGAGGGGGGAAAGAATTGGCTAGCCAAAACTTTCCCCCCTCCAAGATAGTCAAATGATGCAATTCCGCAGACTGACAGATAGGGGGCAAAGAATTGGCTAGCCAAAACTTTCCCCCCTCCAACATAGTCAAAGTATACAATTCCACAGACTGTCAGATGGGGGGAAAGAATTGGCTAGCCAAAACTTTCCCCCCTCCAAGATAGTCAAAGTATACAATTCCACAGACTGAAAGAGAGGGGGGAAAGAATTGGCTAGCCAAAACTTTCACCCCTCCAAGATAGTCAAATGTTGCAATTCTGCAGACTGGCAGATAGGGGGGAAAGAATTGGCTAGCCAAAACTTTCCCCCCTCCGAGATAGTCAAAGCATACAATTTCGCACACTGTCAGATAGGGGGGAAAGAATTGGCTAGCCAAAACTTTCCCCCCTCCAAGATAGTCAAATGTTGCAATTCCGCAGACTGTCAGATAGGGGGGAAAGAATTGGCTAGCCAAAACTTTCCCCCCCTACAAGATAGTCAAATGATGCAATTCCGCAGACTGACAGATAGGGGGGAAAGAATTGGCTAGCCAAAACTTTCCCCCCACCAACATAGTCAAAGTATACAATTCCACAGACTGTCAGATAGGGGGGAAAGAATTGGCTAGCCAAAACTTTCCCCCCTCCAAGATAGTCAAATGTTGCAATTCTGCAGACTGGCAGATAGGGGGGAAAGAATTGGCTAGCCAAAACTTTCCCCCCTCCGAGAAAGTCATAGCATACAATTTCGCACACTGTCAGATAGGGGGGAAAGAATTGGCTAGCCAAAACTTTCCCCCTCCAAGATAGTCAAATGATGCAATTCCGCAGACTGACAGATAGGGGGGAAAGAATTGGCTAGCCAAAACTTTCCCCCCACCAACATTATACGTCAAAGTATACAATTCCACAGACTGTCAGATAGGGGGGAAAGAATTGGCTAGCCAAAACTTTCCCCCCTCCAAGATAGTCAAATGTTGCAATTCTGCAGACTGGCTGATAGGGGGGGAAAGAATTGGCTAGCCAATTCTTTCCCCGGGGAAAGTTTCAACTAAGGGGGGGAAAGAATTAGCTAGCTAAAAGTATCCCACTTGCGAAATTATAGGGGGGGAAAGAATTGGCTAGCCAATTCTTTCCCTGGGGAAGTTTTTGACTAGGGGGGGAAAGAATTGGCTAGCCAATTCTTTCCCCGGGGAAGGTTTTGGCTAGCCAATTCTTTCCCCGGGGAAACTTTTGAGGGGGGAAAGAATTGACTGCTACACCGAGCGTGGCCAAGGTTAAAGTTTTTTGGACGGGTTGTTTTAAAGCTTAATATTTGTGCTAGAGTTATGAAATTTTGTATGGAGGTTCATTCGGGGTTAAACATTGATGTTATGATGTTGGAATTTAAAAATAATTTTAATTTATGTCAATTTTGGACATGTTTTGGACTTAGGTTTTTCGACTTCAAATCACCACGTTAAAGTTTTTTGGACGGGTTGTTTTAAAGCTTAATATTTGTGCTAGGGTTATGAAATTTTGTATGGAGGTTCATTTGGGGTTAAACATTGATGTTATGATGTTGGAATTTAAAAATAATTTTAATTTATGTCAATTTTCGACATGTTTTGGACTTAGCAAATCACCACGTTAAAGTTTTTTGGACGGGATGTTTTAAAGCTTAATATTTGTGCTAGGGTTATGAAATTTTGTATGGAGGTTCATTTTGGGTTAAACATTGATGTTATGAAGTTTGAATTTAAAAATAATTTTAATTTATGTCAATTTTGACATGTTTTGGACTTAAATTTTTCTACTACAAATCACCAGGTTAAAGTTTTTAGCTCACCTGGCACGAAGTGCCAAGGTGAGCTATTGTGATCGCCCTGTGTCCGTCCGTCGTCAGTCGTCCCTCGTCCGTCGTCAAACTTTTTGTTAAAAGATCTTCTTCTTGGAAACCACTGGGCCAATTTCATCAAAACTTCATAGGATTGTTCCTTGTAGGGTACTCTCTCAGATTTCTTCAAATATAGGTAATCCAATTGAAATTGTGGTTGCCATGGCAACCAATTGAAAAAACTTTAAAAATCTTCTTGTCAAAAACTACTGGTCCGAATTGAAAATAATTTTACCCAAATGTGCCATTGGTGACCCTCTATCAGATTTCTTAAAATAATTTTCCTATCTTGAAAAACATGGCCGCCAGTGGGTGGGGCAGATTTTCCTTATATGGCTATATAGTGAAAACTTAAAAAATCTTCTTGTCAAAAACTAGTGGTCCGATTTGAAAGTAATTTTATGCAAATGATCCATGGGTGACCCTCTACCAGATTTCTTAAAATCATTTTGTTATCTAAAAAAACATGCCCGCCAGTGGGTGGGGCAAGTTTTCCTTATGTTACTGTATAGTAAAAACTTTCAAAATCTTCTTCTCTGAAACTACTGATCCAAATTAAAGATAATTTTGCAGAAATGGTCAATTGATGATCCTCTACCAGATTTCTTAAAATCATTTTGTTATCTTAAAAAACATGGCCGCCAGTGGGTGGGGCATGTTACTGTATAGTAAAAACTTTAAAAATCTTCTTCGCTGAAACTACTGATTCAAATTCAAAATAATTTTACACAAATGGTTAATTGATGACCCTCTACCAGATATCTTAAAATCATTTTGTTATCTAAAAAACATGGCCGCCAGTGGATGGGACAAGTTTTCCTTATATTTCTGTATAGAAAAACTTTCAAAAAAAATTCTCTGAAACTATTGGTCTGATTTAAGAATATTTTTACACAAATAATGATTCATGGGTTACCCTTTGCCAGTTTTCTTCAAATAATCTTCCTAGCTCAAACAACATGGCCACCAGTGGGTGGAGGTGAATAAGTGAAAACTTAATCATAACTGGTCGATTTACATGACCGTAATCATGGATACCAGGTGAGCGATTTAGGGCCGCATGCGGCTCTTGTTTGGATGGGTTGTTTTAAAGCTTAGTATTTGTGCTAGGGTTATAAAATTTTGTATGGAGGTTCATTAGGGGTTAAACATTGATGTTATGAAGTTGGAATTTAAAAATAATTATAATTTATGTCAATTTTAAACAAGTTTTGGACTTAGGTTTTACGACTACAAATCACCAGGTTAAAGGTTTTTGGACGGGTTGTTTTAAAGTTTAATACTTGTGCTAGAGTGCTGAAATTTTGTATGGATGTTCATTAGGGGTCAAACATTGATGTTATGAAGTTGAAATTTAAAAATGATTTCAATTTTTGTAAATATTTGACACGATTTGGACTTAGGTGTTTTCCTACTAAACACCAGGTTAAAGTTTTTTGGACGGGTTGTGGAATAGTTTAATACTTGTGCTAAGGTGCTGAAATTTTGTATGGAGGTTCATTAGGGGTCAAACATTGATGTTATGAAGTTGAAATTTAAAATAATTTTGATATTTGTCAATTTTTGACACGATTTGGACTTGGTTGTTTTGACTACAAATCACCAGGTTAAAGGTTGCACGGGTTGTTTAAAGTTTAATATAGCTAGACTAAGACTGAACATTAATTAAATAATAGTTCTAAACTGAAAATTGATTTCCTTTTGATACAAGATGTTTTTTAGACTTAAACTTTAAACAGGCGAGCATCAGGTGGCTTTGACACCCATTTCTGGTTTGATCTCTAGTCAGTTGAACCTTTCTTCCATAGACAAAAGCATATATCTGGTATCTTTTGATTGAAGATCCACTATTATGAACACTAAATGGAAGGCATTATTTCTACGTTTAACCCTTTCCCTGATAGAAGCGCCTTTTGGCGTATTTAGTTTATTCCTCCGCTGAAGAAAATAGTTCCAATTTATAAAGCCATGAGTACTTATCATAAGAAATGTAATCTATATTCTAGCAGATGGTAGCTTAAAGCAGGCTGACAGTGAAGCAGAATAGGCTTCAACCTGTTTTAAGTAGTCACCTTTCTTCAAAACTAGAAACATGTTATGGGGTAATGGGTTAATGCAGGCGATTAAACATGATTAAATTATGGCAGAAAGCTGGCCACTATTAGGATGAAAAGGAGTTGCTTTTGTGTTCATGTTTTCAGCGTTTCTCTTTTGAAAATCTGTTTGCAGCATGATGGGAAAAGCAGAGATACACCAGATCCTGATAAGAAGACATTCCCAAAGCAACTGAAAATTGCCTATGACCCTTTCAAACTTATTTCCTCCTTTTCATTCAATGAAGATGTGCAAGTGAGTTATTGGTATAATTGGTTCAAGAAATTTTAGCTTGTCAAATCTGTATTAAGCTACCTTTTATGGAGGAAGCATTGGGGGTAAACAATGGTAGATGCCTGATAAATGCAGGATACAAATAATTCAGAAAGCTCCTATAGGAGCTTTCTGCATTATTTTGATCCTGCATTTTGCAATAACCTGTATAAAAGACTGCTGATAGCCATACTATAAAATAGTTGCTAAATAGAGGTTTGACAATATTTTAATGCTAGTCCAACATAGCAAATATGTTTCACTTTTCTTAATCTAGTTTATAAGAAAAGCTTCTTTAATTTATTTAAACAAAAGATATCATAAAAGAAGTGTCATAGTCTAGAATAGCCTGATGTTACTATTATAAACAAGATATTCTAATAATCACTAATTTATGATTATTATAAATGTCCCTTTGGCGCTACTAGATAGTTATCTCCCTTGTTACATGTGTTACATGTACACAATGTACTGTGTGAGTGGGTTAGCCACTACATCACATTTTCCACAGGTATTAAACGCTTTCTCTTAGTTTACTACGATGATACAACATAATTATATGTAATTATATACTGATACAAACCTAGTGTATATTGATCATATTAACTGCATGTATTTATAGAATTTATTCAATCTTTTTGTATGTTTAATGTTATACTCTTGTTACTGCTATGAAAAATGTACCGCTTATGTTTACATTGTGTTTATGGCGATAAACATGCATAGCATGTTTGAGCTGAAAATAAAAACTGAAAAACTGAAACTGATAATTTTTCCAAACTCATGGTCTCAAGTGTCTGCAGTTTATAGTAGTAAAAAAACAAGCTCTTACTTAATAGAAGTTTGTAAGTACATGTGCAGTTAAATTCAAATATTTTTAAGTATTTAAGTTTTTAAATAAAAGAAAAATTCTTGTTGTAAATAGTTTGGACCCAGATTGGCTGCTTCACTATAAACACAACATCTGATCAGAGTTTTTTATTGGAAGTTGATCATAAACATTTACAAAAGACATTCAGATTAGCACCATCGCTTAAACCGTGGGTGAAGCCATGACTTGATTTAATTTTGTATATAACCTCTAGGCTCCATTCCAAGTGAGGGTTCACAACTCTGCTCTGATTGTCATGGATATCCACAGTCATATATGTAAGACTGAGGTGATAGGCATGCTTGGAGGAAAGTTCTGTTTGGACCAGGGTAGACTCACTATCACCATGGCAACACCATGTAACAGCATTAGCACGGGCATGCAGTGTGAGATGGACCCAGGTAATACTGTCAGATCTTGTTTGTTACCATCAAGCTTGTGTTAACCCTTTCTACCATAGCCAAATTGACAGATCTCTTATACCATATCTAACTGTGTTTAGGCAAATGATGACTGTTTAAAGCAAGATAAAGATAAAAGTACAGTCAAACTTTGATATATCAAAATCGGTTAAATCGAACATACCCATATTTCAAAGTTAAAACGTGGCTTAGCTATGGGTATGTTCTACCTAACCTAGCATTAAAAAATGCAGTTCATGTGTCGAAACTATCAGATAGTTCGAGTTAAGCGAGTTCGAGATATCGAAGTTCGACTGTAGAAAGCTTCTGTAGGAGTTTAAAGCTTTACCTTCTTTTTGCTTTGAACTACTTTGTGTGCTCAATACCATGAATGAATGTTTGTTTGTGGTACTTTTGCAGAGAAAGGGGTAATGCCATCCTATGGCTTTTAGGTGGAGGAAACGGTAACATGACCAGACATACCAAAAATGAATTGGCTAAAAATGAGAATTTTGATAGACAACAAACATGGCTGATTTTGCAAAAACCAGATCATACACTAGGCTACTTTCATCCTTCTATAAGCTACCACCTGACTTTAGTACCATATAAGGGTCTTCCTTTGGATGATCAAAATGTTTTTGGTTGAGAATAGAATTGAATAAACAATAATCCCGTTGCCTAAATGTGTCAAAATATCCCAAATTTGCCCAAATCAAACTTTCCCATATTTAAAAAGTTGAATTCAGACAACTCAAGCTCTCTTATCAAATGTTGAACATACCCATATTTCAAAAGTTAAAATGTAGCAAATTTTTTCTTTGAAATACTGTTTAGCTTAAGGGAGTCCAAGTTCAACGAGGTTGGACAATAATGTTCTTTTCTTCTTGCCCCACTAGTGTCACAGACTCAGGCCAGTGAGGAGATCTTGGGGTCAGGCATGGATGTTGTAGGCTGGTACCACTCCCATCCTACCTTTGCCCCAAACCCCTCAGTCAGAGACATTGAAACTCAGCTCAAATTCCAGGTAAGGTTTTAATGATACAGTAATGTTTACAACAATGTCACTATATACTGAAGTATTTTAGTAAAATCAGTTTGTATTCATAATTACTATAATAACATGTTTGTATAACTCTGGCTTTTATGACATTTATGATTGTCCAACTATGATTGTGAACACTGAAAAATATTTCTCTGGTTTTGAGTATATAAAGGTGTAGTAATGGAAGCTATGAAATATGATTGTTGAACACTGAAAAACATTTCTCTAGTTTTGAGTATATAAAGGTGTAGTAAAGGAAGCTATGAAATATGATTGTTGAACACTGAAAAACATTTCTCTAGTTTTGAGTATATAAAGGTGTAGTAATGGAAGCTATGAAATATGATTGTTGAACACTGAAAAACATTTCTCTGGTTTTGAGTATATAAAGGTGTAGTAAAGGAAGCTATGAAATACTGGTATTTTAGACTTAAGCCAGCTTTAGTTATCAAGCCTCTAGCTGGACTATTAAAAAAGCAAAGTATGTTTAATTTTACAGGAGTGGTTTTCCAAGGGTGGCAGTAATTTTGTAGGGATGATAGTCAGCCCTTACAGCCCCACTAACCCCAGTCTGTGTTCAGAGATCAACTGCCTGACAGTGAGTGAGGAGACACTCCCATTCATCAACTGCAGTAAGTTTATTAATGTTGCGTTAATATTGTTTTAAGTCTTTTGTTTTTCAATAGTTCAATTTTGAAACTAACTGATGTTAACTATAGTTAAAATTTAACTGAAGAGATTTTTAGCTCGTCTGTACCTTGAGATATTGCTTTTATATTTGATCAAGAACTTTCCATGCATGTAAAACTGTTTACCCCAGTTACCTTGAACTTAAGGCCTGTGTTTCGGATTCAAAATTTGCCTTTAGGTTTCGAAAAATGCTTATAACTCCTATGTCCCTTGAGATTTTGCTTTTATATTTTGTACGCAAAAAGTTTTATCCCAGTGACCTTGAACTTAGGTCGCACATTTAGGTTTTGAAGTCTGTGTTTGGGTTTCGAAAAGTGCTTATAAATCCTATGTCCTTTGAGGTATAACTTTTAAATTTCGAAGTGTGCTGCCGGCGAGCCATCTGAAATCTTAACTAGCTTCTTCAATTTCTCATCTACAACCTTCATTTGTGGTATGCATGTTCATATTGACAAGTCCAATCCAGACATATCAAAATGTTTTACCAATTGATTTTGACCATAACCTTTGACCTAATTTTTCTGTATTTTTTACTGATCTTCAAAAACAGACATAAGCATTGGCATCCGTATGCTGTGCTCTTGTAATTCTTAATTGTATTGTGCTTGTATAGATGCTACACTTTATGTTGTTGTACTATATATGAAGCTTATCATGGAGAAACTCTTGTTTCAGATATTCCGTACAAGTTTGAGTACAGTCGGCAACCCTGTGATATCAGTGAGATTAACAACATTATTCTGACAGCCCAGGACTTGGCCACTAGTTACACCGCCAACAAGAACAGAGTGGATCTGAACTCTACATATAGTATAGCCAGACAGATGACCTGCTTAGAAAAGGTATATTTAGTGGTACAAGGCTCCAGATGGTCAGACAATTCTGAGTTGTAACGCCATAGGATTTGGCGCTAATATGAGTGATAAAGTGTTGGATTTGTACAGTTTACACTCCTTTATCTGGAGCCCTGGTGGTCCTCTTACCTGTTTGACTGAAATGAAACACAATCACACATTGGAACACAGGTTCTTAGAAATATTTATGAAAAAAAATGCAAGTGAAAGAAATGATTTAACCCATTACCCCATAGCCTGGTTTTAGTATTGAAGATAGGTTATTTCTAAAAGCAGGTTGAAAGTAAAGCAAAATGTGCCCTAAGGCACATTTTGCTTTACTTTCAGTCTGCTTTAAGCTACAATCTACCAGGATATAGAAACTATTTCTTATAATATTGTACATGGATATTCATGACAGTTTTTTAATTGGAACTATATTCTTTAGTGGAGGAATAAATTAAAGGCGAAAAAATGTGTATTTATGGGATAATGGCTTAAAAAAAGATCTAAATAGCAATGAGTATTGAGTTTGATCAAATGTTGAATTGTTTGGTGTCTAATTGGGCCCAAAACTGTGCACTGTTTGTGAGTATCAAATATTTTGTAATAAACTCAACCCTAAATAATCAAAACATTTCCAGACTTTATTGGAAATTGGAGTTATCCATATAACGTTTCAGGGGCGAAAGAGTTAATTATGGTATAATTAATTCTATGATCATCATTGTATTTTACAGATGCTTGAATCCCTCAAGTCTCATCACCCAGTTGGGAGTGATAGTGTAGGATTGCTGAGCAGTATCAGAAAGGCATTTGAGACTACAGATTGTAACAGCCACAGTCCTGACACAGAAACTTTAGTCAACGACCCAAAGCCTGAAACATCAGGAGAGAAACAGATAGCTTCATACTCCTGAGGAACAGTAGTGTGTACTTAGTAAAACGGTTGTATGTTCTTAGTACAGTAAAACCTCTCTATTACGACCAATACTTTTTTTTAACTGTTAGGTATTTAATGCAGTTGACTGCTTAAAGCATGGTGACAGTGAAACAGAAAGCTCCTTTAGGAGCTTTCTGTTTCACTGTCACATTGCTTTAAGCTGTCACCTGTATTTTATATAACCAATTAGCCTTAGTTTTAGTGGTCGCTATAGAGAGGTTTTACTGTAGTTCAGTAAAATCATGGCTAATTCCACCCAAATGAATGTTGTTAAGGAGTTTTCTGCTTCAACCCTCTCCCAACCCCTAGTTTTTTGCATGATGAAAGCAGATAGTTTCTTAAAACAGACTGAAAGTAAAGCAGAATGTGGCTTACTCTCAGCCTGAATTAAGTTACCATCTGCTAGGATATAGAAAACATTTTGTATGTGTATTCATAACTGTATCAAATTATCTTTGGTGAAGGAATTAGTTGAAGGCTTAGACATAAAAAGGCGTTTTTAAGAGGTACATGTAATGAGTTAAGCTATCTGCATGAAAGGCTATAAAGTAGCCTCTTTTTGATTGGTTGTAATAGTAGGGGTTAATGAACAGTAGAACCTCCCTATTACGACCACTAAAATAAGGTTAATTATATGTATAAAAGACAGCTGACAGCTTAAAGCAATGTGGAAGTGAAACAGAAAGCTCCTGTAGGAGCTTTCTGTTTCATTTCCTCATTGCTTTAAGCAGTCACCTGTTTTAAACGACTAATATTTAACACATTTTAGTGGTCGTAATAGAGAGGTTCTACTATATATCATATGCTAAGAATTGCTATGACCTATCTGTTTGTAATTTGATGTCAGAACTGATATTGGACAGTCAAACACCGGTTTCAAATAGTCTTTCAGATTGTGTAAGGGGAGTTTTTGATCCTGCATTCTGCTTTACTTTCAACCTACTTTAACCAATTACCCCATAACCTGTTTATAGTATTGAATGGAGTTGACCACATAAAGCAGGTTGAAAGTAAAGCAGAATGTGCCTTAAGGCACATTCTGCTTTACTTTCAGCTTGCTTTAAGCTATTATCTGCTAAAATATAGAAAATATTTCTTATGATTTTAATTTGAGACAGTATAAATTGGAACTATTTTCTTTAGTAGAGAAATTAATTAAAGGTGTAAAAGCACATATTTATGGGGTAATGGGTTAAGTGGTCAACTAATCTTCAAAACTAGAAACAAGCTATGGGTTAAGGAAAATAATTCCCAGGAATGAGAGCAGACTCATGTCATTCAAATCCTATAAGTAAACAATGCAGACCCTGTTTAGATGGCTCCTTTAGGATCTATCTGATTTGGATCTACACTGTTTTTAAAAGCATTGATATATGCTGAGGACTAATGTACTCTTTATAGGTACACTGTTTGTAAATGATGAGTATAATGGTTGCTAGGGTTGATTGTGTAAACCGATTCTGTTGCATGTTGAACAACACTAAACCTTGGTTTTACTGTACAGTAAAATCTCTCTAATACGACCACCAATGTTTGTTAGTTATTATGTGTTTACAACAGGTGACTGCTTAAAGCAAGGTGATAGTAAAACAGAAAGCTTCTTCAGGAGCTAGCTTTCTGTTTTTCTGTCACCTTGCTTTAAGCTGTCACCTGTCTTTTCTACAGTCAATTAGCCTCATTTTATTGGTCGTAATAGAGAGGTTTTACTGTACAATGAACACTTTTCCTTTATTTGGTATGCATAGTCTACGGGAGATTTTTATTAGACAATTTACATAATGCAAGTAAGCTATTTATATGATCAAGTTTCAATATTTTTTTCAATGAAACTTGATAGAATTTTGAAGTGTATATTTCGTTATAATGTTTTGGTAATTGATTTGGTATTTTTGATGGATGGTAACATGTTTACACACAATATACACTATATGTTGAGAACTTATCCGGAATATTTGTTTTTTCATGGTTAACCCATTACCCCAAAGCCTTTTTCTAACTTTGAAAATAGGTGATCATAGAAAGCAGACTGAAAGTAAAGCAGAATGTGCCTTAAGGCACATTCTGCTTTACTTTCAGCCTGCTTTAAGCTACAATCGGCTAGAATATAGAAAAAAATTATCACGGTGCATGTTTATTACTGTATAAATTGGAACTAGTTTCTTCAGTGGAGGAATATATTGAATGCGCTAAAGGGCGCTTCTATGGGGGAATGGGTTAAAGATCTAACAAAGAAATAAGTGTCAAAGCTTTCCTATTTCTACTCGTACACAGAAACAGTGTTAACTCTTTCAACACCACAGGCCTGCTTTAAAATATACTCATTACATTGGCAAATAGCAGTGTAGACCCAGATCAAAGAGATGCTTTTGGAGCCCCCTCTGATCAGGGTCTACAATGTTTGCTAATTAAGAGCAGTATATATTTAACTACCCATAATTCCAAGTAGACACGGTTTCATGGTTTGTTAACTATAATGATCCACAAGGGAACCTAATAAAATGTAAGAATTATTTATTGTTGAAAGGGTTAATGGTGTTATGGCATTATCTACAAAACTAGTTTTTAGAGATTGTTTACCCTTTGCTCCAATAGATATGTATTTTAATGCCCTTGATTTATTCATCCACTGTAGAAAATAGTTCCAGTTTATACAGTCAAGAATGTGCACCATAAGATATATTTGGAAAATTAAACAAGACATACCTTGGGAAGGTGAAGTTTAGTTGAAATTTCATCTCCCACATAACTCCTAAGGGGGCTTACAAGAGAGTCACGCGGCTAGCAGATAGTAGCTTGAAGCAAACTGGAAGTAGAACAGAATGTGTCCTTAGGTGCATTCTGTTTTACTTTCGACCTACTGTTAAGTGGTCGCCTATCTTCAAAACTAGAAATATGTTAAATACCAGTTTATGTATTATGGAATAAAGAGTTAAACATAATATAAATGGCTGTTGATGTAAATAAAGCTGAATCTAGTTTGATAGTTGCATGTGAATGCTTGCTTTGTTCCATGATTGTGTAAACAGTGTTGCTGTGATAAGAGCCCGATTACAATACAGCATTTTGATGTTAATTTGTCAGTCTTCAGCTTGTCTAAGCATTCCTCACATGTATATCTATCATTTCAAGGGGGTATAATTCAGGGCTTTAAATAAGGAGAGTACAGTAGAACCTCTCTATTACGACCACTAAATTGTGTAAATTATTAGGGGTTAAGAACAGGTCACTGCTTAAAGCAAGGTGACAGTAAAACAGAAAGCTCCTATAGGAGCTTTCTGTTTTACTGTCACCTTGCTTTAAGCTGTCACCTGTCTTTTATACAACCAATTAGCCTTATTTTTAGTAGTCGTAATAGAGAGGTTTTACTGTAATATGAAAACTAAAATTGTTATGTCTTATCTAAACCATATTAGCATTGTCTGGAAGTATTGAACATTAAGTAGAAAATGTTGAAAATATTTAGTTTACTCCTTGTTATCTGAAGCCCAGGCTCTGAGGTTATTAAGCTTTTGACTTGAGTCTAAGCTCATTCCCAAGCATTTGATTGGTCAGATTTGAGCATAGGCTCAAATCTGACCAATCAAATGCTTGGGAACACACTGAGACTCAACTAAAACACTTTATAATCTCTGAGCCAGGACTATATGTAGCTGCTACCCCTTTCAATGCCAGAATAATGATGTCTGCTTTTATTTCACAGATTTTAGGCATTTTCATAGGAATATATTTTATAAAATTGTCAGACAGTTTTGATTCTGATCAAATACTGAAACTTTTCTCAGTTTTTGATCTGGATTCATTATTCAAACTGCATTTGCCATTGTAGTTTGCTTGAGGTTACACTGTTATGTTGAAATAGCATTAAGGTATACAGTAAAACCTCTCTATTACGGCCACTACATGAGATAGCAAATTCCAAATTTTAGGCAGTTGGCTGCTTAAAGCAAGATGACAGTAAAGCAGAAAGCTTTAAGCTGCCCCCGGTCTTAAACGCTACCAATAAGCCTACACTTCAGTGGTTGTATAAGAGAGGTTTTACTGTACATGTATCTGTATGTAGTGACATCGGACCCTTTTCACATACGATCGAACTTCAATATATCGAAGTCGGTTTTGTCGAAAATACCCATATTTCAAAGTTAAAACGTTGCTAAGCCACGTTTTGACTTTGAAATATGGGTATGTTTGACTTAACTGAGCATGAAATAATGCAGTTAATATGGCAAACTATCGGATAGTTTGAGTTAAACGAGTTTGAGATATAGAAGTTAGACTGTAGTATTGTTAATTAAACTTTAGAGAGAATGTTGATTTGTGACACCTGTATTGATTTGGAAACACATTTTGATATTGATGTTAAGATAAAAAGGTTGCAATTTTTATAAATCATGTTCTGTTATGGGTTAATAAATAATGACAGTAAAACACTGGGCTTGTATTATGCATTCACACCATTTTGTCATTCGTGTAGATGTACCAGACCATCATTGAAGATTGCAAATACTGTTTTCATTAAGACAAATGACTGCTTTAAACAGGCTGGAAGTAAAGCAGAAATCCTTGTCTAGATTTGGATATTGGAAATTTAATACATCCTGACAATTGGCTCTTTAACCCATTAAACTTTAGTGACGAGTATATTCCTCATTTGCAAACAATGTACTTATGTAGAGGATTGTTGACTGATGCAAACAGTATATAACCTAGTGCTGAAATGGTTACTAGGTATTTGTAACCGGTTCTTCGTAACTGGAATTTACCAATGGTAACTTGAAAAGACAGACTCCGCATTAGACCCGTTAATGGTAACTCCGCCTTAGTCAGCATGATTATTTCTACAAGCTATCAATTTTTAAAGCTTATATATCATGTTTTACTTATATTACTGGCAGTCAAAATATTTCCAAACACTGGAACTTGTTGGCTTGTCTATTGTTTAATGTAGGGTTTGCAGACAATGTCACAATGGCATAATTTGTGTTAAGAAAGAAACTACATGTACATGTATGTGTGATGGATTTTGTTACCAGATAAAGGGAGTAATTTACAGCGTTTACCTTTGTTATACAAAACGACATTCGGTAACCAACAATGTAACCGGTTGATAAGCAGTTTATATCTAATAACGGGTTACTTGGGTAATCGTTTCAACACTAAAAGAGTCCTCTGATTAGGGTCTACACTGTTTGTCATTTTGCAATAAAGTGTAAAAATCAACAATAGGCAATAATGGATGAGACTTAATTGGGAACTAGGCTGAAAGTAAAGCAGAACAAGAGTGCCTGGAGCACAAGATAGACCCATCATGGGCATGTCTTGAGCACAAACACACCGTCAAGAACCATAACTCAACCAAAGATAACAGTAGTAGAAATGTTCCAACTAACAAACTCATAGAAACCATTTAGGTAATAAAGCTGTTTGTGTGTTTGTGTGTGTGTGTGTGTGTGTGTGGGGGGTTGTTAATGAGTTGTCAAATAAACAAACGCAAAAGACAATGCCAGACCACCATTTGTCAAACCCTGCAGAAGCTCTCTGCTTTACTTTCAGTAAAAACACATGAGGGCGATGGATAACATAAAACTATGTAAACAGCAGTAGATATGAACATTTTATTACTTTAACACATACTGAAATCAACAAGGGTAAAAACTACAGTAAAATCTTGCACAACCAGAGAGAAAGTCGTTGTGTGTCAGAGTTAAAATCTTGCACAACCATGGAACAAAAGAAGCTTGCGATTCATATGGAACAAGGTTATTTTCTTTAACCCTTTTCTCCACTAAGTGCAATTGGGAATATCTATCACCCCTGAACATAAGTGCTTTAACTGTATATTCATTAATTGTGTTTAATACAGTTGACAGCTTACAGCAAAATGAAAGTAAAGCAGAGAGCTTTCTGCTTTACTTTACTGTTAGTAACCACTTGTTTTAAACACAGATGAATATAGGTGATTTGCACATATGGCTATGGAGAAAGGGGTTAAGGGTGAAACATAAACACATTCAACCCTAGCACCTAGTAATTAACAAGCATTGTATCTGTGAAGAGTACACATATATTATGCAAACAGTCTATGCAAACCTGAAGGGTCTGCACTGTTTGTCATTTTGTAATATATATTGTTGTTTATTTGTTGTCTAAATAGTCAAAAATGATCTAGACTTAATTGGAAATTGGAATAGTCAATTAAAAGTTTCAGGGCTGAATGAGTTAAGTATAATGGAAATAATGGGTATATTTTGTATACCTGTACACCATGAAGTCTAACTACAACAACCACTCAAAAAATTAGTGATGGTAAAAAAAGACGTTACAGTCTAACCTATTACCAATTAATACACTTTTAGTTTATTCCTCCACTCAAGAAAATAGTTCAAATTTATACAATCATGAATTTGTGTCATAAGAAATAGTTTCTATTTTTTAGCAGATGGTAGCTATTAAAAGCAGGCTGAAAGTAAAGCAGAATGTGCCTTGAGGCACATTCTGCTTTACTTTCAATCTGCTTTAAGTGGTCATCTATCTACAAAACTAGACACAAGCTATGGGGGTAATGGGTTAAAACAGGATGACAAAAAGGTGCCTATCAGGAGCTTTCTTCTTTTACTTTCATCTTGCACCTGCCTACAACACTCAATACAAACCTCCTTTTAAGTAGTTGTAATAGAGAGACTTTGCTATACAAACACTTCATCATTGGAAGACTTAAACTCTACACTTTTGATAATTGCATTTCTACCACACTCAAGACAACTAAACAAGTTTGTATTAGCATGATTTGAAAAAGAAAACAGGACCTGTGCAAAAAAGACCTGCTATTAAGAACTTCTCAAAGTACAGTTTCAGTTTCAGCTTTTAAGGCATGTGTCTGCTTCCACTGAAGAAAATAGTTCCAATTTATACAGTAATGAACATGTATTGTAAGATTTTATTTTTATATTGTTGCAGATGGTAGCTTAAAGCAGGCTGAAGGCATAGCAGAATGTGCCTTAAGGCACATTCTGCTTTACCATCAACCTGCTTTTTTTAGTCGCCTATATTCAGTACTAGAAACAGGCTATGGGGCAAAGAGTTAAGCTAAGGAAAATAATTTCACAGAGAATCCTGGAAAACCCTATTCAATCATAAAGCCTATTTTAGTTTATTCCATATACAGTCAAACTTCAATATCTCGTACTGGGTTAAGTCAAACATACCTGTATTTCAAAGTTAAAATGCAACTGAGCCGCATTTTAACTTTGAAACACGGGTATGTTCACCTAAACCAAGCTTGAAATAAGGCAAACTCATGTTTTGAAATATCAGATAATTCAAGTTAAGCGAGTTCGAGATATCGAAGTTCTACTGTACAAGTTTAACCATTTCCTTCACCATCACATCAACTCCCTATAGGACCTGATAAATACTCTCAACTGAGAATTCTCAGACATTTATATATAAAGGTAGGTGATTAAAGCCACTGTAAGAGCTTTCTGATTTACTTTAATCTTGCTTTAAGCAGACACCTCCTTTTACACAGAAATATAATCTGTATTAGTTTAATGCTTGCAATTTGCACTGATGTCCATGGAGGAAAGGATTATGTCATCATGATTCAAAAATAAGATTTAATAATTTGAATTAACAAAACAAAGTCAGACTTTAATAAATGGGCATTGATCATGGCAGGTTTTTAGTTTTCTCTATACAGAGAAAAGGAAACATGTTTTCTTGATGAATACAGAGATCATATCCAGAAAAATACTATTTTCAAGATTTTTAAAAAACAACAACATCATAAATGATCTATCAAATTGGAACAGCCTGCCACAGACCAATATATGCATGTAGTTAATACAATTAAATTTTTTGGCATACATTTTTTCAATGTTGTATTTACAATGAAACTTTATGACATAATTATCATTTATTTACAGAAAATGTAACAAAACATGGTCATATTTTTATTTTCCCCCAAGACAAAAACATGCAATATAAAAGTAACAATGATTAGTAAATAATTGGATGATCTAATTTCTTCTGCCGGAAAAAAATAATAGTGCAAGTCCTTTATCCAATGTTAAAGATAACCTATGCACAGCTGCCATGTAATTAAGAAACCTTGCCCTCTGTAAAAAAAATAAAACTAATGTTACTGCTAGGCAAAGGTTGCACAGAGAACCGCTTGGTCCAAGGTTATAAAGCATTTGAGCTGAGTCTTGAGTGTGTTCTCAAGCATTTGATTGGTCAGATTTGAGCCTAGGCACAAATCTGACCAATCAACTGCTTGAGAATGACTTTAGATTCAACTGAAAAGCTTTTATAACCTAGGACCCTATAGAAGCTTTCTGTATAACTCTTGTCTCATATAAAGATGTTACCTTTATATAATGTAGCAAATTTCTAAAGACATGTCACTGCTCAGTGATGCATAATTCACATACAGTATACTAGTGAAGAGTACATATGTCATATGCAAACAGTGTAGACCTAGCCAGAAGGCTCCAAAAGGAGTCCTCTGATAAGGGTATACACTGTTTGTCATTTTGTAATGTATTGTAAAAATATTGCAGTTGACCACTTAAAACAGATTGAAAGTAAAGCAGAAAGAGCCTGCTTTAACCCTTTCCCACATAGCCTGTTTCTAATATTGAATATAGGTGTCCTCTTAAAGCAGGTTGAAAGTAAAGCAGAATGCGCCTTAAGCGCATTCTGCTTTACTTTCAGCCTGCTTTAAGCTATCATCTGCTAGAATATAGAAAATATTTTGTATGATACATATTTATGACTGTATAAATTGGAACTATTTTCATCAGTGAAGGAATAAAATTAATGCGCTAAAAGGCGCTTCTATGGGGGGAAAGGGTTAAGCTACGTACTGCTATGATATAGAATTTTTTCATTATGGATCATATTTAAAACTATAATGTGGAACTATCCCCTTCAGTAGATGTAAAAATGCATATCTAGGGAGTAATGGGTTAAAGTCAGTCCGTGTTTCTATTGAATGGTAGCTGAACACAGGTTCGAATGTTATTCTTTCCCAATAAACGCGTTTACGCTAAATATATTTTTTCCAATTGCAAACAGTTTGAAGCCAGATCAGACGCCGGGTAACCCGGCGTCTGATCAGGCTCCAAACTGTTTGCCACTCAGGTAAAAATGAAAAGTGAGAATTGTCAAAAAGTTGTCCTTTTCTAAATTTCAGTGTTTTGCGTTTAAACGGGAAAGAATAACAAATTCTCCACTTTACATGTATACTGGTTTCCAGTATAGATCCCAAAAGGGTTTAGATAAGAAATTTACAGAATGCTGGTGAAAACAATGGCACAACCTTTGATCTACGACAAAATATTTCCTATCATGTTACCTGTACAAAAATAAATGAAAGAAGTGTACTCTGTACAAAGTGCTACAAAGATATGTGAAAGATTTATATACAAGTTCACAACCATTTGAATGAGATATGCTGGCCAATATTTTCATAAATGACCTAGAATAAAAACGTTTTGGCATCTGAGATATTCCTATATTTCCAAAACATAGAACTCTGCTTGTTGATGGGTATGGTACTAGCATATGTTTGGGTGGGTGTTCTAAATAGTGGTTTATTGGCTTATTGTCAATAAAGTTAATGACCACTGACCAGCCAGGCAAGACTACTTTGTTAAACTTTTTACTTGTTTTGATTTGCATAGCTGGCACTGAAGTATCAGTCACATTAATCCTTTCGCCTTTTTCAAACTGTGTTAACCCTTTGAACCCTGGTCCCGCATATAGGAGTCCTTTTCAAACAGTGTATATGTGAATAGTACACTTGTCCTATGCAAAAAGTGAAGACCCAGATCAGAGGGCTCCGAAAGGAGCCCTCTGATCAGGGTCTTCACTGTTTGTCATAATGCCAAACATTGACAAAAACAACCCTTAAAAGTCAGAAATTGACTAGACTAAAATGAAAACTGGAATTGTCCATTTAAAGTTTCAGGGAGGAAAGAGTTAAACCCATTACCTCATAGCCTGTTTCTAGTTTTAAAGACAGATGACCACTTAAAGCAGGTTGAAAGTAAAGCAGAATGCACCTTAAGGTGCATTCTGCTTTACTTTCAATCTGCTTTAAACTACCATATGCTAGGATATAAAAAATATTTCATAATGATGAAGGAAGGTGTATTTATGGCGTTATGGGTTAAGGCAGTTCATAGTTTTCTCAAGAAACCATTTGCCAATTAATTTGTATCATATGTCAAACACTTAGGTAAACCCCTTCTTCAACACAAGCCCCATAGGACACTTTTACCCCTTTCTACAAGTAAGCTCCACTAGACGTCACCATTATGTCCCAATAAATGCACGAGAAAGAGGATTCACCAATGTTGTTAAATACAGGTGGCAGCTTAAAGCAATGTGAAAGTTACTCTCATTTAGCTTTAAGCAGCCACATGCCTTGTACATAGAATTACCATATCAGTTTGAAATTGGTGTCTTACATAAAATGAATTGCTATGAAGAAATGGGTCAATTAACGCGCATAAGGACACTATTCCTCTATGCCTCAAGAAGCCTAATCACTGATGACAGGCATCAGTTTAACCCATTACCCCATAAATACGCCCTTTTACGCCTTTAAATTATTCCTCCACATATGTATATAGTTCTAATTCATACAGCCATGAATATGTACCACAAAAATAGTTTCTACATCTTAGCAAATTGTTGCTTAAAGCAGGCTGAAAGTAAAGCAGAATGCGCCTTAAGGCGCATTCTGCTTTACGTCGTCACCTATCTTCAATACCAGAAACAGGCTATGGGGTAAAGGGTTAAAACAGGATACACCTAAAGAAGAGGATTGTTTTGCTTCATTTCTATACTGCTTTAAGCAGCCTCTTGCCTATTTATGGTATTGTTGGATTTAGAGGAAAGGCTTTAGCAACTTCTACCATATGCCAAGTATCCATTTTTCCAGGGCAAAATAACTTAATGAGTATTTTAAGAACTGAGTTTGGAGTTGAAATCAGACACACACCCAGCAAACATTTATCAGAGCAGAGTTCTAGGTTTCATGGAAGCTCTGACTAAGCACTGCCAGTTTTTACTCAGTCTTTAAGACATTGTTTCCCTATGTTGATGGACCATCAGCAAACAATAATTAATTGCCAATTACAGAACAGCCCAGCTTATACTACAGCCTTTTAATTCTAACCCATTTAAGCTTAGTTTTACTAAAGAGGACATTTGCAAACAGTGAAGACCCATATGAGACACCGCATTGCACAGCGTCTCATCAGTCTGCACTGTTTGCTATATCATTATGAAATATATTTCTATATGGACAAACTCTGCAATGTCTTTAGATCGCCCTTGTATATCTACAATAAAATCTTCCAGCAAGTATACAAGGAGAGTTAATTACAATATACGGGCATAAATGGGTTAAGAGCCACTGTTGAAGTATATGACAGATGACAATTTAAAGCAGAATGAAAGTAAAGCAGGAACTTGCTGCTCTATTTCCATTTAACTTAGGAAATCATCTTTCCCACACAAAACATGCCTCTAGTTATTGTTCTTAACCCTTTCCCCAATAGAAGCGCCTTTTAGCGCATTAAGTTTATTCCTCCTCTGAAGAAAATAGTTCCAATTTATACTGTCATAAATATGTATTATAAGAAATATTTTCAATATTCTAGCAGATGATAGCTTAAAGCAGGCTGAAAGTAAAGCAGAATGCGCCTTTAGGCGCATTCTGCTTTACTTTCAACCTGCTTTAAGTGGACACCTATATTCAATATTAGAAACAGGCTATGTGGGAAAGGGTTAACAAGAATATATTCAATATTTATTGTAAGGTATTATTTTATCTCATGTAAGGTATGATCCAGGTTTTCTCTTGTGATTTTGCCAATGATGAATATTATCCTTGTTTATAATGATAAGGAAATTATTTTCTATTTTACTCTGAATTTAGTTTTTCTCAATGGATTATTCACTATATATATCAAAGGGATAAAAGGACTCATCTATATGTCTGCATTAAACCCTGTGGTGTCACTACTCATTAGAATCGTCTCAAATAGAAGATTCTAATGAGAAGTAATGTAACACAATAGGATTTGGTGCTGACAAGAGTGGGAAAATGATGGATTTGTTCAGTTTACTCCCTCTTATCTGGAGCCCTGACTAAGGGTTCACTATATATTACAATGATATAGTCAAAGGTGTGTTAACCTTCTGCACACTGCCCAGGGTCCGTTTTACTTACGCAAAATGTCTGCGTAAGTCAAAATTAAAAATTTTAATTTATATTTTTTATTATCACTTGCTACAAACAGCAAATAGCCGGATCAGAGGACGCGCTTTAAGCGCATCCTCTGATCTGGCTATTTGCTGTTTGAAAACGTTTATGATCGAAAAATAAGAGTTAAACGATTTTGACTGATGCAAAATTTTTGCGTAAGTTGTTTAGTAAAACGGGCCCCTGGATGCATATTTGTGATAACTGTTGCAAACAGTTTGGATCCAGATCAGACACTGAGTAACACAGAGGTTCATCTAAATAAGAACTGATTGACTCTGATATTTTCTGTCAGAAAGAAAATGCCTTTTAAATGAACTTTAAGAATTGTAGGGGACACTGATATAGAATGCAGAAGGATAAGAAGTCACTTTTTGAAGTAGCATGGGTCTCACGTTTTGCTTTACTTTTGTTCTGCATCAAGCAGTCACCTGTCGTAAACAATCCTAATGTATCTTATGTCAAGTGCCTGATAAGCTCAAGTTTTCATAGGGAGTCTGTAACAAAACCTTTCTAGTCATCACAGTGAATAGAAGATAATAGTCATACAAATGTATGCAGTCTGCAAGTTCTTTATTAATGATTATTTCAACAAAATATATAGTAAATGTTTACACTTTACATACCAAACTTGCATGCAAAATGCCCAGGCATGGATACTTGTATAATAATACATGAAGACGCCTTAAACAATAGAGATCAATGTTGTTCCAGTCCTTCTTGTAACAACTGCTGATCGTAGAAAGTGATTGTAGGTAAACAATGGTCGGTGATGTTCCCTTGCAATGATTATACAGTATACCTTCACTAAGTACACCTAGTGTAAGTGACAAGAATAATACCCATCATTTACATCCAGTATACTATTAAAGGGTACACTTGTCCTATGCAAACAGTGCAGACCCGGATAAGAGGGCTCATGTAGGAGCTCGCTGATCAGGGTTAGTACTGTTTGTCATTTTGCATATTTTGTAGAAAACAAAGGACAGGTTCCCTTGCTAGAGCATCAACCTGTCTAGCACCATCAATATTTGACTTTACTGGGCTTATCAGGTAAACATGTTGGAAACAATGTCTAGAACACACAAGTAAATCAACTGACAGATGCCGTCTTTCACCAACTCCTCTAAAAGTAAGGTCACTTAGGTTTGCTAGTCTAAAAGTTCACAAGTCAGAATAGAGTATAAAAATACATTTAGATATAATTGTAGAATATAAATCTTTGTACTAAAAGTCCACACAACCAGATCTTGTGTAAATCTACCTATAAAAGTTCTCTATACATTACTAGCACACTTTATTTAGAATCAACCTGTGTAAGGTAAACACATGGGACTGGCCACTCAAAATTTGGTGGTTAAGCAGCCAATGAATATTTATTCAATCTATCTATCTATCTATCTTCCAGTATATTCAGAGGTATACATGTATAGGGCTCTAGATTAGGGGAGCATGCATTTCAAAAACTGAAATATTTATATCTGCATTAAACTCTATGGTGTAACTACTCATTAAATCGTCTCTTTGAGACGATTCTAATGAGTAGTTACACCATAGGATTTGGTTCTGGAATAAGTGAGAATATATTGTTTTTGTTCCATTTACTTCCTCTTATCTGGAGCCCTGCAAGTATGAGAAGTAAAATCCTTCTATTACCACCACTCTATACAAGATTCAGTGATTGTGTCAAAGCCATGTGAAAGTAGAAGGTAACAATAATGATGAAAGTAAAGTAGAAAGCTCCTATAGGAGCTTTCTGATTTTCTTTCAGCATGTTTTGACTTGTCTTTTAATATTTCTATTACTGAAAATTCTAGTAAGTGGCCATAGTAGCAGGTGTTTACTATCAATGCAAAATTAACCCATTACCCCATAAATATGTTTTTTATGCCCTAAATATATTCCTCTACTATAGAAAATAGTTCCCCTTTATAGTCAAACATATGCACAATAAGATTATTTTTACTCTAGCAGATTGAAGCTTATAGCAGGCTGAAAGTCAAGCAAAATGTGCCTTAAGGCACATTCTACTTTACTTTCAACCTACCATACATGATCACCCGTCTTCAAAACTTCAAAAAGGCTATGGGGTAGTGGGTTAAACTTCATTATCAATGTTAAACTAGCCAGTTCTTTGGTTCAATGAATAGACATAAAAAAAAAGCACATTTAATCTCACAAATAGAAATAATCTGTACAAATTTGCTGGTAGCACTTTGATGCTAATGAAATAAAACCATGTACATGTACATATCTCATAACTTGATTTTCTCACAATTTATGAAAAATATCTGAAAATAGCAAATGAAAATGTTTCTTTGGACTTATAAATGCAATGTGTTTGTGTATAGATCAGATGCAATTAATTTGACATTTCGCCAAACTGTTTGACAGCTGTTATACTTTTGGTTTCTGCAGTTAAAGAATGAAACAACATTTTTTTGGATAAACCAGACACTATTTCTAAAACAGGTGATATTAAAGCAGGATGAAGGTTTATGCTCATAAATGCATTATGAAGTTATTCAATTAAATTGATTGATTCATTAATGATGTGATTGTAAAACTTGTGTTCAACACCTGAAGAAGCATCATGATTTTGTAAGAAATATAACTTCTTAATGCAAGACAAAAGTAGTAAAGAAAGCCTATGAAGAAGCATTCTGTGATAACTAAAAAGCAGGCTTATTGACATTATTAAAAACAGGTGACTGTTTAAAGTAATGTGAAAGTAAAACAGAAAGCTCCTAAAGGAGCTTTCCGATTTACTTTCATATTGCTTCAAGCAGTGACCTGTTTTAAACAACTAATAATTAACATAATTTCAATGGTCATTATAGAGAGTTTTAAGTACCGGTATTCATTTGTCTTGACGTAAGCTGCCAACTTTAAATAAGTCAATTAGTCTTCTGTTGAGAGATTGCTTAACACAGGTTTAACTTTATCTGTACTAACAGACGATTTTGAACATATAATGAACATAAATCACGAAATAATGAAAATGAAATAAAATAATAATAAAACATCTTATAAATTTATACAAATATGACACAAATAAAAATTCTGCCCTTAAAAACAATATTTACAATGGTTTAACTGGTTCATTCTTTTATCTCATTGTTCGCTGACTTGGAACAAGGGTCATTCTCAGTTTCCTCCTCACCAACAGAGGAGAAGTCAGGTAGGCTCCCAACATGGGGCTCGGACAGTTTGTCCTTCTTTGGACTGGAGGGATGGGAAGGGTGAATTTGAGATTTAAGGTCCGGAGCACTTTTGGTTTTTGTAGCGTCCCCAGAACCTACATTGTCTTTAACACTCATATCCTCTGTTGAAACACTGTTCCCATTATGTATTTTGGCATTTTCATACAGATTTAAGATGTCATTTAGCAAATTTCGATCACTCTCTGACTGAAGAATACCATTTTTCTTGGTAACTGTCTTCTTTTCATCACCTTCTAGTTCATTTAATACTGCATAATTGCTTCTGCCTTCTTCATTGTCTGATGTGAACTCCGAGTTGAGTCTTGTTGCGGAGTCTGTGGACAGATGTGAGAGCCTATTCCTGCTGACCGAGTCTCTTGATACATTGTCTTTGGTCAAATCTTCCTCCGATTCTGAAGAGTATCCTGGTTTTTCTCTGGAGACCTGCAGATTCTGCTGGCAGTATTCGGAGACATACTCACTGTCTATGATTGAACCATCAACACAAGAAAGATCACCCACCACTCCGCCCTCATAGTGAGTGGGCATGGCAGTATAGACATTGCCACCATTTAAAAGCAGTTTATCACTCTGGTTGCTATAGCGATTTACTCCTGTTCCTTGCGTGCATCCACTGCTGGTGTCTGACCTCAAGAAGCTGTCAAGATCACTGCGACGATCTAAAATAGAAATTGAATGCTATTTAGTCAATCATGTTGTTAACAGTTAACCCGTTACCCCATAAATACACCTTTTTACACCTTTCATTTATTCCTCCACTGAAGAAAATAGTTCTACTTTATACAGTAATGAATATGTATTATAAGAAATAATTTCTATATTCTAGAAGATGGTAGCTTAAAGCAGGTTGAAGGTAAAGCAGAATGCACCTTAAGGTGCATTCTGCTTTACTTTCAACCTGCTTTAAGTGGTCACCTATCTTCAATACTAGAAACAGGCTATGGAGTAATGGGTTAAGCCAATATTCAGTGAAATACTTATGGAGACCTCTTTAGACCAGTGACTGCTTAAGTGAAGATAAAAATAATGAAACAAGTTTTTATATGAGCTTTCTTCATTTCTTCTGTCAGACATACTCGTAGTTCAAAATTAAAACGTGGCTCAACTATGAACTACGGATATGTTTGACTTAACCGAACATGAACTAATGTTATTCATGTGTTGAAATATCGGTTAGTTCGAGTTAAGCGAAGTTCGACTGTAATTTCCAATATAAAACTAAAGCTCCAGCTTACTTCTGTTGGTGTTGGCGGATGTAGAAGTAGACCTCTTCCTCTTTCTACTACTCCAAAAGCGCAGGAAATACTGAAAACAGAAAATTCTAGTCTTTACAACTTAACCACTTTCGCACGTTTTGTTAGCCCTTTTTAGTCTAGTGTCCACTAAAGAGGACATTGGCAAACAGTGTAGACCCTGATGAGACGGGATGAGATGCATCTCATCAGGGTTTGCACTGATTGATAATTATGCAATGCTCTATTGTATGATCAAACACTGCAATGTCTTTAACCCTTTCCCCTATAGAAGCACCTTTTAGCACATTCAATTTATTCATCCACTGAAGAAAATAATTTCAACTTATACAGTCATGAACACACACCAGAAAAAATGTTTTCTACATCCTAGTAGATGGTAGCTTAAAGAAGGCTGAAAGAAAAGCAGAATGTGCCTTATGGCACATTCTGCTTTACTTTCAACCTGCTTTAAGTGGTCACTTATCTACAAAATTAGAAACATGCATTATTTTAGTTCTGCACCAGGCATAGATCCACAAAACAGAAAAGCGTGGAGACTGAGTGTTAGACACTCTAGCCACCTGCTGCCTACCCCAGTGTCTGGGACATCCGCAGCAGTTGAAAAATAAACTCAGGATCAAGTCAAGTCAAGTCAAGCTATGGGGTAAAGGGTTAAATCACACTTGTATAGCAATGATACAAGAAACAAGAAACTTTATTTTCCAGCTAACAAACAGGGAGAGCTCATTGTAATACACAGGCATGTAATGCTTTGAATATACTCATTGTAATACACAGGCATGTAATGTTTTGAATATATCAACTGATATACTGATTCTGTATGCCAAAACAATTGGAAAAAACATAACCCACAATGGATGAAGACAAAATGTTCTGATGTCACCCTTCTTTTGCTCAGATGACCTACAGTGGAGAAAACGTTTTCTATTCCGTTTGAACGCAAATGAAACGCAAATCGCTAAAATGTAGGAATTTATCGGGATTTTTTTTAAATTTCTAATTATTGATTTTTAATCTGAGTCCGAGTCTGAGTAATCCGGCATCTGATCAGGCTCCAAATTGTTTTCAATGGAAATAATAGTGTTAGCGCAAACACGTTTATTGGGAAAGAGTAACGTTTTCTCACCAAACAGAAGCTTCAATACTAAAGAAAAGAAATACACTTTAACACATGCTTACGTTTTGTGGTCCAGAACCAGAGGAGCTCGGTGGGGAAGACAAGGAGGCATCATAGCCTCCAATGTTGACACGGCAACAGATAGGTAGCCACTTGGCCTTGTAAACTGCTCTACGCCACTCCTTCTTTACCTGTAAAACATGTACACAGAATAAACTGTTTGCATACACTTGAAATTAACTCATTTAAGAAATAATAAATTCATACCAGTGTTTTATCGTGCAATCGAACACTGGTAGGAGTTGAGATGCGTAATTTAATCACGAGGCCTTTAGGCCGAGTGGTTTAATTACAAGCATCTCAACGACTACCCGTGTTCGATTGTTAGATAAAACACTGGTATTAATTTATTATTTCGATTCTAATACATAATTTAACCTAATTTTGCACCAAAGCAACGGCGCTACATTTCTTGGTGTACCCATTTTCGAAGCCATATGATGTCATGTTAGAACGTGTAACGCGTGAGTGTTCTATTGAAAATTCAAACACTGACACGTTCGTTCTTTGTTTATAACTTAAACACACATTTCAAAACTTAAACACCAAGTCTGAGGTCAAGGTCAAGTCTTGTCTAAAGGCATGTGGTGCTGCAAATATGAAAGATGTAGGTCAAAGGGTATAGTAGCTGTTGGCACTTTTTCCAATGCATAAGAATTATAATACTAAAGAGATACTATACAAAAGATAGACAGGATCCATACTGTTAACTTTTCCCCTAACAGCTTGTTTTAAAGCAGACTGTTTTAAAGCAGTAATACATACATCTCCCTGTAAAAGTCAAAGTCTCTGACAGTTGAGAAACAGATTTACGTGACATTGCCATGAACAGCGAAAAAGAGAGATAACTGAGCGTTCTACCTACCTTTCTATCCATAAAGCAGTGGAAGATGAAGATAAAGAGGCCTTGTAGACTGTTTAGTATGGTGAAGATATAGGCCATGGCTATGGTACTCTCACCAATGTACAGGAAGCCAAACGTCCACGTCATCCCCAGTAGTACCACTAACACTGCAGAACCCTTCAGCCAAGTCCTGTGGAGAAATATACATAGAAATAAACAATATTGTTTCAGTATCTTATAAAGTTATCACTGGGCTCCAGATAAGGGGGAGTAAACTGAACAAAACCAACATTTTCTCACTTATATTAGCACCAAATCCTATGGTGTTACTACTCATTAGAGACGATTCTGATGAGTAGTGGCACCATAGGGTTTAAAGGGACTCGCAACCGGATGGTGTACTTGTCAAAATAAAATAAAATACTCAAATAAAAGCAAATTTGTGGCATTATTTGGCTTCTGACATTAAAAAAATATGATCAGTCCAAAAAAAGTCTCAAGAATCGTCACCGAATCTTAGATTTTTAGATATTTTCCATCGTTTTTCTATAGCGTTAGCTAACGGTATAGTTGTTGTTGTTGCTTCATTACACGGGCTCGGACATAAACACGAGCCGAATTACGAAGTTGTATGCACTTTCGGTCGCTACACATTTAAATACGTTAAATCGATCCGAGATAAACGGATAGTTCCGTGGTCCATTGGTCTAAGCGGTTTCCCCTATTTTGCCTTCTGTCCGCCAATGCCGGGCCCCGGGTTCGAATCCCACCAGAGACCAATATTTTTTTTTATTGAAATACATTTTTTTAAACAGAATTTCTTATCCTTAACTAATTCTTTACCATTTATATAAGCGTTTGACACATATTTACAAATTACTATTTTTAATGCACCATCTGGTTGCGAGTCGCTTTAAAGCAGAAATAAAGATTTTTAATTTTTGAAAACTCCCCTTATGTGGAGCCTTGTAAAATAATCACGTAACTTTTCCACACTATAAGTAACTCTTTATGCTATAAGGTCCCTTGTGGATCGTTTTAGATACCAAAACATCAACCAGTCTACTTGGAAATCTGGGTAGCTTAATAAATACTGGTCTAAATTAGCAAACAGTGTAGACCCTGATCACACTGTTTGCAAATGCACCATGACCCATGACCCCAACGATATGCTTTTTATGCCTTTAATTTATTCTTCCACAGAAGAAAATAGTCAACTTCATACAGTCATGAATATGTACCACAAGAAATACATTCTATTTCATAGCAGATAGTAGCTTAAACAGGCTGAAAATAAAGCAGAATGTAACTTAAGATGAATTCTGCTTTACCTTCAACCTACTATAAGTGGTTATTGCTTTACTTTCAAACTGCTTTAAGTGGTCACTTATCTTCAAAACAAACCAGAAACAGGTTAAGAGATATAAGGTCCACTGGTTCAAAAATAATGCTAAAATGGTTTCTGTCTGTTATGTTCAGAACTTCAAAGGTGGGGACTACTTTAATTACTTAGGTGTAGAAATAGTTAGAAGCATAAAAAGTTGTATTTATAGAGTAATGGGTTAAGTGGATTTAAAATTTGTTTTATGTGTTTAAAGGAATACAAGGTTACATGGAAGTTTTACAAGGACCACATTTGTCATCTACAGTAGCAGTTAATTTAACCCTTTGAACCCTAGTCACGCATATAGGCGTCCTTTTCTAACAGTGTACATGTGAAAAGTGCACTTGTCCTGTGCAAACAGTGAAGACCCAGATCAGAGGGCTCCAAAAGGAGCCCTCTGATCAGGGTCTTCACTGTTTGTCACAATGCTAAACATTGACAAAAACAACCCTTAAAAGTCAGAAATGGACTAGACTAAAATGGAAACTGGAATTGTCCATTTAAAGTTTCAGGGAGGAAAGAGTTAATTGGTAGCAAAGTTAGACAAAAATAATTTCCCACAGATAACACTACTAGTCGAAATTACTGTTATTAGATATGTGTTGCCCTTCAATATAGTTCACACAAAACATGTAATATAACAAAGTTTTACACAATAACAAAGATTATTATATGCCTTGGTATGATATCCAGCGTTTCCTCGTGTATCTGCACAGTAAAATACAAGAGTCTGTATCAGCCACCTTGTATCATGCAGCCACTTTGTATTTTACTCTGATGTTGCTTTAGATTTAGCGTGTCATCATTTACATAGATCTACATGTACAAGTGCTGTGTTATTCTTTGTAGCATACAAAAAATCTTGTTCTGCTTCATATAACTAACAAATTTTGGATATAAAATGATTTAAACAACTATTTAGTTGTTTTTTATTTGTATTCAAGGCATATAATAACACATCACCAGTCGACAGTGCGCTACAGTGTGTTGCATGTAGCTCTCAACGTTTTTTGTTTAACACAAGTTTTGACTGTAACACAAACCATCCCTATACACCCAAACCTATTACCACAGAATCAAACTCAAACAAGACAAAGATGGTTAACACTTTTGGTCATTTTATAGTCAACCGGCCCTTAAAAAAATCGGGACTGATCAGGATCAAAACTGTCACACAGACCCTGAAACTGTCACACGGTCATTCCATCTTGTTTTATAACTATCCATGCACCTTCTATTGGAGTTGCATAGCATTGTATTCAAGGCTCCAGATAAGTGGATTTTTAGGAGTTTTCCAAAACTAAAACCTCTATGTCTGCACTATACCTTATGGTGTCACTACTCATTAGAATCGTCTCAAAGAGATGATTCTAATGGCTAGAACACCATAGGAGTTGGTGTTGACATGAATGAGAATGTTGGATTTGTTCAATTACTCCCTCTTATCTGGAGCCCTGATACTGACTTATCCAGGTGGACATGCAACAAAATTTTAACTAGCACTGCTGCCACACATCTTGTATAGCCAGGAAAGGATCAAGTTTGCTTCCAAATTAAGACCGTTTTATCAAGTTTCATACTTTATCCCATTGTATGCTGGGTAATATTTGGCGGCCATTTTAAAATGTCATCTGCAGCGGATATAACTTAAATATTTGCAAAAGATTATTGCAGTTTCTGATAAAATATTGCCTTAGCTGCAAACAGTTTTGATCTCAGATCAGGCCCCACAATGTGGGGCCTGATCTGAGATCATAACTGTTTGCCTAGAGGTACACCTAAAAGTGTATCCCCCATAAAATGGGTTATCAAGTCATGCAAATCACTCTATACTACATCTATTCCCTAAGTCATAAATGTCATTCAGCTAGCTACAGGATCTCTAGTATAGATTCAAGACAGAAAAGGTATAACAAGATATTAAACATAAATTCATGTAGAAATTGCTTAATTATATATAAAGTAAAATGGAAAGTCAGAACAGACAAAGACAGAAAGAAATTAGTTAATTTAGGTTTGTTTACAAGATATAAAGCTAAAGGACTTAGAATATTCATTTTGATAAAATTATGTAATTGAGTGAATAGTTAAGGTATCATATAAAACTAAGTTTATTAAAACTATGAATGGATGGTAACTTTTGGTATGCAAAAATTGTAATTAATGCTACTGTTCTAAAAATAGAATTTTCAAAACAAGTAGAATCAGAGTGTCAAACAGTTTGGATCCTGATGATGCTGCATCTCATCTGGATCCAACCTGTTTGCAGAGGTTATCATGCAAAAAGTGCAAAAAAGTTCATGTATAATATCATATCATAAAGAACTGGCATACAGTCTTTTAAAGTTTGACTGCTACAATACTATAAGACTCATTTTAGATGATTACTACAGTAGAACCTCTCTATTACGACCACTAAATTTTGTCAATTATTAGTCGTTTAAGACAGGTGAATGCTTAAAGCAATTGTGAAAGTGAAACAGAAAGCTTTCTGTTTCACTTTCACATTGCTTTAAGCTGTCACCTGTCTTTTATACAGAGAATTAGCCTTATTTTGAGTAATAGAGAGGTTCTACTGTATAACCTTCCGCCAATACCTTGTCTTCACTGGTTAAGACAGGTAGTTGCTTAAAGCAGGCTTAAGGAGCTTTCTGCTTTATTTTCAGTCTGCTCTAAGCTGCTACCTGTCAGGATGTATGAAACTGTTCCCTATTATCAGGAATGGTTGGAAGCATGAAAATGGGTTTATATAAAGAGTAGGTAAAGGTGTGAAAGCTCTCTACTAATACAGCAATTGAGATGACACTTTTACACCAAAATTAAGTTTTCTTTCCAGTCAAAATAATTGCTGTGTTGAAAACAGATGGAGAAAATGGGACTGCTGTATGGGAAAAACACACAAAGCCTTAGACAGGGCTCCAGATAATGGGAGTATTTCCAGATCTTAAATCCCTTTCTCTGTAACAAACCCTATGATGCAACTACTCATTCCAATCATCTTTGAGGCGATTCTAATGAGAAGTAATATCATATGGTTTGATGCAGATATAAAGGGGAAAGGGGGAGGTATGTTAGAAATTTTTGGTTTGCTCCCTTTTATCTGGAGTCCTGCAGACTGAGCTTAAAGAAAAGAGACTATACAGAAAACAAGGAAATACAACCAACAAGACAGTCATACACAACACAACCAACATGACAGTCCAACACAACACAAAGTTAGCAAACACATGAGACCCTGTTACACTACTAAAGCTCTGTTTAGGAACAGCGGCAAGACTGTTACATGGAACTGAACTTACGGCATTTCGAGATGAGATTTCTCAGAGGACGTGTCACTGGCAATACTGTACTTGCCATTGTTTATGCGCTCCTGTCTGTGTTAGTATACATACGGATTAGCAAAATAAATCATCAGTATGAGTTAGTCACAAAATACAAATCACAGAGAAACATCTTGAGGATTTCATTTCAACAAAAGTTATGGTTATGTTTGTCGACAGTATGTTTAACCCTTGTGGTACTGAAATCTGCAAACAGTGTAGACTCCAATCAGAAGACTCCTGAAGTAGCCCTCTGACCAAGGTCTGCACTACTTAACACACTTGTAATATTTTTGATTTTCAATGTTAATCGGTAATTAACTTGACCAAAGCACCGCAAGCGTTTGAAATACAGGTATGTTTGACATAAGCAAGCTCAAGATATTGAAGTTCGACTGTATATGCAACTTCAAGATGTTTCTCTATTTGTTTCTCAATAACTCTTGTCCACCAGAATTTCACATTCTTAAGGCTTCAGTTTTATGTTGCTGCTTGTTTTAATTTAAAATCAACTAAATGACATGCATAATACACACAAAAACAAAGACATATTAGCATACTTATTGAAATTTCGTTTTATTGCTTCATTATTTCACATAAAATGCTTTTTTTCCCAATTTAAGTTTGATTACAATGCCAAAATCTGCAGCAAAAACAAAATTCACATTTACTTCAACCAGACAATCAAACCATTGTACAGTGCCATATGATGATGAAACTATGAAATCTAGGTGAAAGGTTGCTTAACCCTTTCCCCCAAATTAAATTCACCTTTTTACGCCTTTAATGTATTCCTCCACTGAAGAAAAGTTCCACTTTATACAGACATGAATATGATTTTTTAATCCTAGCAGATGGTAGCTTAGATCAGGCTGAAAGTAAAGCAGAATGCGCCCTAAGGCACATTCTGCTTTACGTTCAACCTGCATTAACCTATCTTCAATATGAGGTAATGGATTAATTTAGAACAGAAATAATGCAATAATCTTCAAAGGGATTTAAGTTCTGCACTAAGCTGCCATCTGACATAAAGACTGCCAGTGCATCATCTTCTCAGAGTCATATTACATAGGTTTGACTGTATATTGAAACTGTGTTACTGATGGACAAGAAGTTATGCATATGAAGCCATCATGATCTACACTGAATTAAAGGTAGACAACTGTAGGGTTAATCTCAAATGTAATTGTCTCCCCTGTTTCAGTAAAAGTCTGTACTTTGGAAATTTTGATACATGTACACAGAAACACAGATGGTATTTTAATGAAGGACAAATGTAAAGCAGAATAGGAGCTTTCTGTTCCACAGTTTGTCCTGAATTCAGACTGCTAATTCTTTTATCTATTTTAAACAAGTTGGCCATCATGGCCTTGAATATGCTCACCTGAATATATTAAACTTGACAGTTTTTTATTTGGCTCACAATATCAAGGATTTGACCTAGTGACCTACTTTTTGATCAGATAAGATCCATTTTTTAAATTTAACCTAGTTTTGTCAAGAACAACATGTGGATGAAGTTTGATGAAGATCGACTCCAAACTAGCCTCTAGAGTGTTTACAAGTTTTTTCTAGGATTTGACTTAGAGAGACCTACTTTTTGATCCAACATGGCCCATGTTTGAAATTGGCCTAGAAATTTTCAAGATTAATATGGAGATTGACCTCAAAGTGTGACCGCTAATGTGTTCAAAGAAATTGTAGTTCTAAGTATGTATGGACAGTGGGATGGTGGACAAAATGCAATCACAATAGCTCACCCTAAGCTTTGCTCAGGTGAGCTAAAAAGAAATAGAAGAAAGAGATTCATGATAACTTCAATATTTCATTTATTACAATATCATGCACAACATAAAATAATCTCAAGGGCAGTCAAAAATCATTGTTTTAATTCTGTTCTAAAAAACTTTTATAAAAATGTTTTGGATTAATACACTGTACTATCAATAAAAGCTGTGGTACAAGCTTTGCCAACTACCAAAACAGGATTTTTTTCTCCTTACTAGATGCACTTTTATGATTTACTAGAAACTGATACTAATATTACAGGCTTGGGTTTTCAGGGGATGACATTCAGTGTGTTTTTAATATTTTCATATACTGGGGCTTTAACGTAATGAAAATGGATAAGCTTTACAACAAACCAAAAATGTACTAATTGCAAGTGCTTGTAGGACAAGCAAAGTTAATTCACATTACAACATCAAAATGTAAGTCTGTCCAAACGGAATTACAAAATTCCTTTTCTTACTTAACCCATTACCCCATAGTTGTTTCTAGTTAGTTTTGAAGACAAGTGACAACTTAAATCAGGTTAAAAGTAAAACAGAATGTGCCATAAGGCATGTTTTGTTTAATTTTTAGCCAGCTTTTAGTTAGAATCTGTTAGGATAAAGAAAGCATCTATTATGGTACATATTCATTACTGAATAAGGTGAAACTTCTTTCTTCCTTGAAGGAATATATTCAAGGTATAATAAGGTGTATTTATGGAGAAAAGGGTTATATATGACTCAAGCCATGGAAGCTACAGAATATTGCAAAAAAGGCTAACACTGATAAACTGCAGTAATGGTAAATACAATAAGTGATCAGTGTCTGTAGACTCTTTTTGTCAATTCTCAAAGATGATAATATTTTGTGCACTACTATTGCAAACTGTGCAAACCCTGATCATATAGATGATCTGGGTCTACACTGTTTGCAGTGCTTGAAAGTCTTTTTCATGCTGCAACTCATACAGTACAACCTCTCTTAAGTTGTCAAAACATTCAGCATGAACTAGGAATCTTGAAAGGCAGGTGGTTGCTTAATGCAGGACAAAAGTAATGCAAAAAGCTCCTTTGACTCAATCCTTTCTGAAACTTAAAATCGACAATTCCAGTTTTCAATTCAGTCTAGTCCATGTTTTGTCAATGTTTTTGCAATATGAAAAACTGTGCACACCCTGATAAGAAGGCTGCATAGGACAAGACTTCATGTACTCTTCACATTACTTTTGTTCATCATTAAGCTGTAATCAGATAAAGCCCGAAATTACTGAAGAGAGGTGACTGTTTGATGCAGAACAAAAATCCAGCATGATTCATATTTTAATTGCAAAGGTATAGTACTGTATATATAACCAGGGCTGCCATTTCTCCGGATTTTTCCGAAATCTTCGGATTTTTATTCCAACAGATGGAAGCTTAAAACAGGCTGAAATTAAAGCAGAATGCGCCTTAAGGCGCATTCTGCTTTATTTTCAATCTGCTTTAAGCATCATGTGTCTTAAAAACTAGAAAAAGACTATGGGTTAAAGATATATTCAGGAAAATCAGGCTTGAAAAATTGAAAAAATTGAATTTATCAACTTATGGCAGGCCTGTATAACATAGATTATACTAGGTGCTATTTTCAAGACTATGTCAGACTATGACTACCTACCCCATTTTTTCCAGTTTGCCCTTCTTTCTTGATTGTATGGAGGAAGCAGTGACTCCAGCATGTCGACACATCATGTACACCGCAATACTCAACATGGCAATGTTAATCTGCAAATACGCACATTTATTATATGCCTTCGTTTTGTATCGAGCGTTTCCGCGTGTATCTGCACAGTAAAATACAAGAGTCTGTATCAGCCACTTTGTATTTTACTCTGACTCAACTTTCGATTTAGCGTGACATCATTTACGTACATGTACAAGTGCTGCGTTATTCTCTGCGGCATACAAAAATTCTTGTTCTGCTTCAAATCACTAATAATGTATGGATATAAAATGATTTAAACAACTATTTAGTTGTTTCTGGTTTGTATTCAAGGCATATAATAAACACATCACCGGTTGGCAGTGTGCTACAGAGTGATTTATTTAGCTCTCGACGTTTTTGGCGGAAACAACCGATCAGACTCGCGCAAAGGCGCTCGTCAGATCGGCTATTTCCACCAAAAACGTCTCGAGCTAAATACATCACTCCGCATCGCACTGTCAACTGGTAATGTGTATGTATATGACTTACAGTTTATCTGGTTATGTATAAAACAATGCTTGTATTATTATCATCTCAATGACAGACTCAATAGATATGCCCTTTTACATATCTTATATATTTTTCCACTAAAGAAAATAGTTCCATTTTATTCAATAATGAATGTGCAATAAAAGAAGAAATATTTCCTAAATCTTAGTAGATGAGAGCATAAAGAAGGCTGAAAGTAAGGCGCATTCTACTTTATTTCAACCTGCTTTAAGCAGACTCCTGTCTTCACATTGAGAAACAGGCTATGGAGTAATGGGTTAAATCAATCATGATAAAGGTGAACAAAATGCATTTGTTCACCATATTATCTTGTATGTGTTGACTTACCAGTATGACAATGGCTGCTGGTATAACGAAACTCAGGATGAAATAGTTGTCAGTGGCTAGCCAGCAGCTGCAAAGATAATGACAGAAATATGTCACCTTATAAGAAATGTTTATGAATTATATTATGTTGTAGCTTTATAAACTGCAAGTATAGGTCAGGAACTAGGAAATCTCCATATAACAGCAAAAATAGATAACAAGTTCCAAGGTTATAAAACATTTGAGTTGAGTCTGAGACCGTTTTCAAGCATTAGATTGGTGAGATTTGAGCTTTTGCTCAAATCTGACCAATCAATTGCTTGAGATCCATCTCAGACTCAACTCAAATGTTTGATAAGCTTGGGCCCTGTAAACGATTCAGCTTGTATAAACACTCAAAAGTATGACTTATTGATCATGTTAAAGACAGGGGAAAGCTTACAGCAGGATGAAAGTAATCCAGAACGATCCAAAGGGAACTTTCTGCTTTACTATCATCCTATACTATTAGCATATGCCTGCCATAAACACCTATTGATCATCACAGTAGTACTTATAGTGGCCGGTGCATGCCTTTGGAAACGTATATATATATATGATGGTACACACCCTTTAATATGACAGGTGTTTAAGGGAACATGTGTCACCTGCAGAAGATGAATTGATTCATCAAAATTGTAACGAGATTCAGACACTGTGTAACTGAAACAAAGTGCGACTCCTGACAGGCAGACAGATAAATTTAACGCTACGTCACACAACAATGTAAGAACAATATTTGTTACACACTTTACATAGGAAGACCTGGTGAATTCACTTGCTCAAAAAGATTGCTTGCTTTTCTTAAACATGACAAGTGGCTACTTTCTGCTTTACTTTCTTCCATACAAGTTTTAAGATGCCACCTGTCTTTTATACATTACAAGTCATAGTGTTCATGTACTGTACGAACAAGACAGGGCTGCCATTAGTTGATAAAGAAAATCCTAAGATTTCAAAATATTTCAATTTTTCAAGCGTGATTTTCCGAATTATACCTTTCACCCATAGTCTGTTTCTAGTTTTTAAGACACGTGATGCTAAAAGCAGGTTGAAAGTAAATCAGAATGGGCCTTAAGGCGCATTCTGCTTTACTTTCAGCATGATTTAAGCTTCCATCTGTTGGAATAAAAATCCGAAAGATTTAGGAAAAATCCGGAGAAATGGCAGCCCTGACAAGAAATCAGCCATAATGAAGAAGGGAAATGAAGACCACAGTAATGATTCATTGAGAAGTGACTAAAACCAGACATTGCATCCAGTTTTGGCAGAAGCCATTACAGTGCTCCCTCCCTACAACGGCCCTCCCAACAACAACTCCCTCCTTACAACGACCCTTGTCGCAGTTCCATAAACAAAACAAGTATGTCCAACCTTTTATCCGCTACAATGTCGTCTGCTTGAAATTGTTGTCTGCTGTTTTTCTCAAAGTTACATAATTGACATTTTGACATAAAACCCTTAATAACGAGTGACAAACAGCTTGAATCCTGATCAGACGCCGCGTTATGCGGCGTCTGATCAGGATTCAAAGTGTTTGCAAATGTAAGTTAATTTCCCTCTCTACAACGACTCCATCCGAACAACGCACACAATTTCTGTCTCCCAATGGAAGTCATTGAAGAGAGGGAACGCTGTATTACCAACTGTATAGCAAGTTGTAGTACTTACTGTTTGTCTGTTCCATAACTGGTGTGAGAGACTCCTGCAGATATTGCCACTATGAGCATAGGAGCACCTGGAATCATACAATACAACATATGCAATAACAACAATGAGATAAAAACAACAGGCTTCCTGACATTGTCCATGCCTTGTATAACCAATTACTCCACAGCCTGTTTATAGATTTGACAAAAGGGGACCACTGAACTCAGGTTGAAAGTAAAGCAGAATGCACCTTGAGGTGCATTCTGCTTTACTTTCAACCTGCTTTAAACTACCATACCATCTGTTAGGATAAAGAAAATATTTCTTACGGTGCATTGACAAAAGAGACCCCTCTCAGTTTAAAACAGTATTTTTTATTTCAAAATAGATACTGAGTCAGAGATGACAATACATACAGTTTCACATATAAATACTAGGATTAGAAAACACGTTTGGGTTCAAAACTTATATCAATTCTTCTTATAAATCTGAAAAAGTGCATAATTAGTACTTGAGTGTCAGTTGAGAAGTTTAAAAAATTCAAGGAAAAAACTAGTACTTCCAACTTACCATATCCAAATGAATAGAACCATCTGACCCTTGACCTCTCAGCTTCGAATACTTCAATGAGCATGAAGTACAGTTGGATACCCTCTAGACACATCCACGAAAATGAAGCCAGGAAGAAGAAATGGAGGAAAGCTGCAATGATTGTGCAGGCCACCTGAAAGTACAAGGGATTATTGTAAATATCCCAAAAATTTGGATACCCTATATAGCTGTTTAAATGATCCTAAAAATTTAACTAATTGGTTTCATCACACAGTGATTTGTCTGAAAGGTTCATACTGGTGGCAAATAGTGTAGACCCTGATCAGACTGCTCCCTCAGGAGCAGTCTGATCAGGGTCTACACTGTTTGCTCAGACTTGTATGTCCAATACTTAGAATCATTATAGTATATTAAGATCCTTTAGGAATCCTATAATCTGTGTCTACATTATTTGCATGTGTACTCTTCTCAGGTACACTGTTTGCAATTGCTGAGTACTCGTCACTAGGTTTTAACATGTCAATCAAAATCTAGAAAGTGTTGCCACACCTACCTTGCTTTCTGTCTGTCCAATACCAAACAGGAACAATAACTCTGCTATCATTAGACACAGAACCAAGTTTTTGTGGATTGTGTTTCTGTCTGACTGCAAATTTCTGAAAAATTAAAAGAAAGAAAACTTTGAGCTTTGCAACCATCAACTCTTCTCTCTGATTTAGATTTGAATAAGTTAACATTTTTCATCTTCATGCCTCAATTTATCTAAGTGACCTCTGAAACTTCCAATGAACATTTACAGTTTCCCAAGTAAGCCTAGTCTTTTTTTATTATTATTATTTAGGGCTGTTACAAAATGACAAATAGTGCAAGCCCTGATAAGAGGGCCCGTGTAAGTAAAGAGTCTATACATTTTTGCATTGGATACGTATACATGCTTTTCAGATATACACTTTTGTAAATGACATATACATGTATACATATGCCAATAGAGGTCAATGGGCGAACCATTTACTCCAAAGATAAGCCTTTTAATTAGTTTCTCAATTTATAATCATGAATGTGCACCATGGACAATATATTGTCTGTGTGCTTGCAGATGGTACCATAAATCAGGCTGAGAGTAAAGCAGAATGTGCCTTAACCAATATTCCCATAAATACGCCTTTTTACGCCTCTAATTTATTTCTCCACTGAAGAAAATAGTTCTAATTCATACAGTTTTGAATATATATATAATAAAAATTAATTTCTATTTTCTAGAAGATAGCTTAAAGCAGGTTGAAAGTAAAGCAGAATGGGCCTTAAGGTCCATTCTGCTTTCCTTTTAACCTGCTTTAAGTGGCCACCTATCTTCCATACTAGAAACAGGCTATGGGTTAAGGCTTTGTCACATGTCTTCAAAACTATAGAAATGGGAAAAATATACATGAGCATTCTTTCATATGGATGGCAACTAAGTTTAATGCAAGGGAGACTTGTGCATTACCTTTGTTCTACATTTAGCTGCAACCTGCCTCACAATATCATAGAGCTTCATCACTGAATGACTGCTGAACAAAGGTTGAACTAGATAATAGTTATCACAGTTCTGACTGGTGCCTACCTGAATGTGGTGAAGGATATGAACAGAACAGAACAGTTTGGACTGGTGCCTACCTGAATATGGTGAAGGATATGAAGCACATGAGCAGACAGATGATGGACACGGTACATCCCACATAGGTGATGGCCTGTAGAGACATCTCATGGGCACGAGAAATCTGGAACAATACAACAGTAAATAATTATATCTCACAATTCAATACCAACAGGGTATTTATAAAGTTTATAAAGGAAAGTTCTATTTGACATTTTTTTCTTTATGATAATTTAATATTTTGATAATGTAAGGATGAAAATATTTTAATTAACCCTTTACCCCATAGCCTGTTTCTAGTTTTGAAAATATGTGACCACATAAAGCAGGTTGAAAGTAAAGCAGAATGCGCCTTAAGGCGCATTCTGCTTTACTTTCAGCCTGCTTTAAGCTATTATATGCTAGAATATAGAAAATATTTCTTATGATTTTTATTTGTGACAGTATAATTGGACATATTTTCTTCAGAATAAGAATTAATTCAAGGCGTAAAAAGGCGTATTTATGGGGTAATAGGTTAAAGAGAAACAATGTCAGTTTATACCTGTGGTTCAGCTGTACTGAGCAGGATGGCAAAGTTTGTAAGGTGGTCACATTGACAGGTAGTGTAATCCTCAGTTGTCTCCACAACACGGCAACCATCCTGGGACCACTCACCAACAAGAGAGCTGAAATACATACATACTCCAATATACATACAATACAGTTTAAACCATGTTACTATTAGCTTAGTGGCTGCTTACATAAAGCCAAAAGAAAAGCTGAAATATTCCTGTCTATTTTGTTTCAAGTAAGACGGCAATACTCGTCAGGCTTTAAGAAACATTTATTACCTCCATTATCAGGACAAGGTAAAATCATCGGGAATAGCCCATTACCACAAAGCCTGTTTCTTGTTTTGAAGACAGGTGACCACTAAAAGCAGGTTCACAGTAAAGCAGAATGTGCCTTTAAGGAACATTCTGCTTTATTTTCAGCCTGCCTTAAGCTTTATATCATCTACGAGAGTAGAGGTATTATTTTAGCCAACTTTACCATACCCTCAATGCACAAATGATGTAAATTAGAAATAACTTACCAGTAGTCAGCAACACAACAGCAAATGGTTGGTATAGTTGGGTTACTGCACCATTATAATACTTGTATTTGTTTTTATTATGTACATTCTTTATTATGTACATTCTTGTAAATAATGTAATTTTCTTTTGAGGGCCACAAGGGAGATTAGTTTGCTTGTCTGTTTGTAACTAAATGTGTTTACCCTCTTGAAATAAAGTCTTTATTATTATTATTATTTCTTACTGTGCATTTTCTTTTATAGAATATTTGAGTACACCAAGAGAAGATAACTCTGTAACAAAATATCAAATAAATCTCAAACTTAACTCAGCTTCAGATCTTGATGCATATAACCTTTCTGTGAAGTTTCATTAATATCCTTTAAATAGTTTTCAAAGAAAACTCTGGACAAGCTTTTTATAGCATATTTGAGTACATCAAGGGCAGATAACTCTGTAAAAACAAAATTGAATGAACCTCAAACTCGACTCAGCTTTAGATCTTGATGCATATAACATTTGTGTGAAGTTTCATCAATATCTCTCCAATAGTTTTCCCAGAAAACTCCGGACAAGCTTTTAATAGCATATTTGAAAACATCAAGGGCCGATAACTCTGTAACTAAAATTCGAATGAACCTCAAACTCGACTCAGCTTTAGACCTTGATGCATATAACATTTGTGTGAAGTTTCATCGATATCTCTATAATAATTTCCCAGAAAAACTCCGTTGATGTTGATGGACGAACGAACAAATGAACAAATGGACGGACAGGGCCACGCCAATGACCACCTTTAGAGGTGGGCGTATAAAAATGCATATTTATTGGGAAATGGGATAGAGAACGGCACTTCTGAAGCCATCTCTAAACAGCTCAGCAGTCATGCTAGGACCATTCACCAGTAAAAAATGCTTAAGTACATTAACATCAAACCAAGTAAGCAAGCATTAAAAAGACGGAGCATGGGTAATCTTTTTGCAATTCAATCAAGATTTAAATCAATGCAGAAAGTTCTTAACAGGAGTTTCCTGCACTGCATTCATTTAGCTATAAGCTGCCAGTTGTCTTAACCCTTAGCCCGCCAAATAAATTGTCGTCTGCTATATTTCTCGTCTGCTTCAAGTTTCAAAGTGCTTCAAAGTTGCTTAAAATTGCTGAAAATGTTGTCCGAGTGTCAAACAGCTTGGATCCGGATGAGACGCCGAGTTACTCGGCGTCTCATCCGGATCCAAGCTGTTTGCATATGGAGCTATAGTCGTGAGTGGCAGGCTAAGGGTTAAGAGATTCCTATGCTTCTCTAGTCAAATGGTGATTTGACTCATGCACCCCTGATACTTCAAATGGAAAACCCGAGTTTCTAATCAAGTCTAGTCCATTTTTGCCAATTAAGGGTCGATTTTAACACTATACAGTCGAGCACCAGTATCTCGAACGTCAGAATCTCGATTGCAATGCCTATCTCGACGATTGTCTCAAGTCCCGGAAATATTTGTTCTTATTCTTATGTAATCTTACCTGCCCTATTTCGACTATGGCTAATCTCGATTACCCCCGGTATTTCGACTATAGATTTTGGCCATATTCATTTAACTGTTCTCAATTAACACCCAGTATCTCGACGACTGTAGGTTTTCATGCATTAATTGATACGCTCGCCGACTTTGATCACAAGTATCGGACTGTGAAAATCAAAGGTAAAATCATTAACCGGAACTATCGGTAGTTTGACACGTTGGCTGAATGGGTGTTAGGTGATAATTGTCAATCAACAGTAAATTATCGCTTAAAGTTTGATCGCCGCATCCTTAAAATCAGTCTCCTTATAACCGTCATTATCGGTGTTGATTCAATTCATCAAGAGTAGCGCCCCTTGATAAAACGGATGTTGACGCAAATAGTACCGCGGAGCAGGAAGGAAAATACGAATAATACACGAAATTCCGCAATAAACAAACAGAGTGGTAATAAAAAGCTATACATAGCGTATTTTATATTGTTATGAACAGTCCGACAAATGAATAATGAGCCGAATCGACCGAGATGTCTTGCGGAATCCAGGTCAATGTCTCATGAATATTCAATGAGGTCAAATGCATGAAATGTACACAATTGACCCACGTGTCTTAAATACTAAATATAAGGATTTTTACGAATTATGCTTATCGCAATTACTTTTTCTTAACCTAGGGTGGTTTTTCACCAGCTCCAATGAATTTCACTGTGATTTCCTAAGTAAAACGAGGTTTTCGTGAGTATTTGACAGCCGGAAGTAAACCGGTTTGTTGATGCGCAGCTTTACCGGACGCGCAGACTTACCGGACTCAACTGTAATACCCAAAACAACCCATGTATATTTCCATGTTCGGTGTTTGCAAAATAAATATATTGCTTTCGCAGCTATTCAATATAATCTCCCTGGTCAAGTACTAAATAAAATGTGAGTTATTGATTGTCTTTACAGTAAACGCGTGTAACATCGAAATCGGCATATAACGTGTTAAAAATGTTACAGCATTTCACAAACACGCGAGAGTACATACGTACAGCGGTTTTATTGTTCACAGGCTTACTTTCTGTAAGTTTTGAATTTTTTACCAGTTTGGTTATCTCGAGCCCATGCTTATCTCGATGCTATTTCGATCGTCCCGAGACCGTCGAGATACTGAAGTTCGACTGTATTGCAAAATGACAAAAAGTGTAGACTCTGATCAGAGGGCTCCTGATGGAGCCCTCTGATCTGGGTCTATACTGTTTGCATATGACAAGTGTACTCTCCATAAGTACACTGTAGGTGATCGAATAACATGTAAACTCATCACTAGGGTTGAATGTGTAAATAACAAAACCATTGTCAACAAAGTGTTGAAACATGCAAATGTCAATCTGTGTGGGATATGACAAGCTTATGATTGATATAGGAAGTGTAAAGACAAACACAAAATGTCAGCAATTCATAACCGACATTCTGAATGAGTAAACCTTGCTGGTAAAATAATGTGACGTCTATTGTATGAGTCAAAAAAATTAAATATACTTTTATGTTGATCCTTAAATAAGCTGAACTATTGACTGGTTTGGAACTGCTTCATCATTCAAAAAACCTAAATTTTGTTTTTCCTGAACAATTTGAAACTGGCTTTGCTCAACAATGTTGACCCTGATCAGTTGCCTAAAAGAAAATATGTTGCTTGTACGAGTCTACACTGTTTGTAATTCCAATATGCTCCTTTGACCAGGACCAGGCCCTTTAGGGGAGAGTTAAGAATACATGTATAAAGATTCAGAACAGGCAAAGGCTGCACATCATCAGATTTGAAAGGTATCTGAGTTTTAAATTATACTAAATTGTTGCAATTACTAACACTCAAATGAAGACCCAATTTGATATTATTAATTAAAGGCAGGTGGCAGCCTGACGATAGTAAAGCAAAACATTATTACCAATATGGCTGCTTGTGTTACTTTCATCATACTTTAACCAGTTACCCCATAGTCTGTTTCTAGTTTGGAAAACAGGTTGCCATTTTGAAAGTAAAGCAGAGTGCCACAATAGCTCCAATTGAGCACTCTGTGCTCTGGTGAGCTAAATATTTGAGTTTAAAATCAATTGTAAATCAATCAACTTTTTGTATGAGGTCTTTGACACAAGCAGCAGCTCTTCCTATGCTATGCCATTAGATGCATGCCAGACATTTTATTTGTACAACAGTCAATAAAACTTAAGCGTCTAGTAAACATTTTAATATTTATATCACACAAACTGTCATTTCTTTAAAATGAAACATAAACACAAGGGGAGTACATCAATACCAGGATAGGATTAACTGCTTTGTTATTAACTCATTATCCCCTGAAACTTCCAGTGAACAATAAATTATTCCAGTTTGCAATAAAGGCATGTCCATTTTAGACTATTTAGGGTTGTTTTTTTGTAATAAATTGCAAAATGACAAACAGTGAAGTCCCTGATCAGAGGGCTCCTGCAGGAGCCCTCTGATCAGGGTCTTCACTGTTTGCAAAGGACAAGTGTACTCTTCACAGGTACACATCTGGTAAAGGATGCATTTATGCGTCACTAGAGCTCAATGAGTTAAATATGTGGCATTTCAATTTCAATCCATCTATGCCTAGATATTGCAATGAGCTCTCCATGTATACTTGCTGCGGAACATTTCATTGTAGATAAAACAAGGGTGATCTTAAAGACACTGCAGTATTTGTACATTCAGGAAAATATTTATTATGATATAGCAAACAATGTAGACCCTGATGAGAGACACTGCGTAACATGATATCTCATCAGTGTCTACACTGTTTGCAAATGTCCACAATAGTAGACACTAGGCTTAAATGGTTGGTTAACATAGATAGAACTACAGTAGAACCTCTCTATTACGATCACTTAATTGTGTCAAATATTAGTCGTTTAATACAGGTGACTGCTTAAAGCAATGTGAAAGTGAAACAGAAAGCTCCTACAGGAGCTTTCTGTTTCACTTTTACATTGCTTTAAGCTGTCACCTGTCTTTGATACAGACAATTAGCCTTCTTTTTAGTGGTTGTAATAGAGAGGTTCTACTGTACATGTAAGCTTGTGTTGAGTGATCACTCAAAAGTAAGGTGAATGAAATGCTTTGAAATAAAGTAAGCAACTTAATGCAGAAGCTTTCTGCTCTACTTCTGTCCTGTATTAACTCTTTCCTCCCTGAAACATTAAATGGACAATTCAAGTTTCCATTTAAGACTAGTCCATTTCTGACTTAAATAAGGGTTGTTTTTGTCAATGTTTTCCATTATGACAAACAATGAAGACCCCGAGCAGAGGGCTCCTAGAAGCCCTCTGATCTGGGTTTCACTGTTTGCATACAACAAGTGTACTATTTACATGTACACTGTTTGCAAAGGACACCAATTTGCAGGACTAGGGTTCAAAGGGTTAAGCAGTTATACATATTTAGAGAAATCCAAGCCACTGTAAAAAATAATAATCAATTAACACAAGTTTTACTGTATTTTATGTGTTTGCTGGGTTTTGTACAACAAATTGAGAGTATATTTCAGCCATGTAATTAACACCCCCCCCCCCCCATGTATCATTAGAAATATTTTCTATATCCTAGCATATAGCAGCTTAAAGCTGATTGAAAGTAAAGGAAAACGTGCATTCTGCTTTACTTTCAACCTGCTTTAAGTGGCCATATTTTTTTAAAACTAGAAACAGGCTATATGGGGTAATGGGTCAAAACCACTTATACTACTTATGATCTGTATGATCACATACAGAAAAGAAATGTCACATAACAAAATGCCTACCTTCTGTCATATTTCCAATATGAACATAGTGGTCTGCCTCCATCAAGTTTCTGGAAATGAAAAATGTCAAAATATTATATTTACAACTAGTGAAAGACAACAGATATAACAAATAGACAATTTACTACACATTGTAAAGTTAAACTTGTTTTAACAGCCACCTTCTAGTTCATATATTTGCCAATTTAACCCATTTGCAACCAGTGTATTCTTCAATGCTTATATATTGGATGAGTCCATTTTTATATATAAGGGGTGTATGGTCTAAATTTTCATTTTTGTTTTGTTTTATATTGAAATTGCTATCTGCTAACAGTGTAGACTCTGATCAGATGCCACATAATATGGCATCTGATGAGAGTCTTCACTGTTTGCCTTATGTCCCTTTTATAAGATGCTAGACACAAATGGGTTAAATAATGTAGAAAACGTAAAGTAGAAATCCCCTTTAAAGCATTCTTCTTTACTTTCAACCTGCTTAAAGTGGTCACCTGTCTTTAAATCTAGAAACAGGCTGGGGAGTAAAAGACTAAGGTTGTTTCTTGTTTATGGGTATACACAAAATCTAGACTTAGAAAAATAATCAGATCTATGGCAAATTATGTCGTTATGGCAGTATATGGGTTTACATGACAAGTAACATCCTTGTAATGTATTTCTGTAATCATTTTCAAACTTTCTGTATGATTCACCAGCGTGGTAAAACTACCATCAGACATCTACTTCACTTTCCCATCCATTCAAATCACATTAAAGTCGCTAAAGTAGGTACACCCATTTACATTGAATATGTTTCATGTATAACTGTCTGACATACAGATGCATGAGCTTACTATCAATATTATTGAAACATTATACACAGTAACACATGTGCTGAGCAACCCTTGAATGAAGAAGCATGTCAATTTTTTAAGACATGTGACAAGTTAATGCAGGAAAAAGGTAATACAGAAAGCTCCTATAGAACCTTTCTGCATTACTTTTGTCCTGCATTTCAGTGGGTTTATAATTTATAGTACAAGTCTAACTGTATCGAATAGACATGTTTTTATTTATTTTCTAATTCAAAACTGTTTTTATGTTAAGGTCAACAGAGTAAACACTGTCAATAAAATTGTCACTGCTGGCGATGTTACAGGATTAAACATATCCTACACCAAAAATGACATACAATAAAATACAGTTAAACCTGTGTACATCAGTCAACACTTGTGGGTTATTAGGTTCCCTTGTGGATCTTTTTAGTTACCAAAACATGAACAAGTCTGGAATTCTGGATAGTTAAATAAATTATGCTCTTAAGTAGCAAACAGTGTAGATCCTGATCAGAGGGCTCCTATAGGAGCCCTCTGATCAGGATCTACATGGTTTGTAAATGTAATGAGTATATTCTAAACAGGTCCATGGTGTTGGAAAAGTAAACCGGTTACCCCATCCCCTCTCTCTAGCTTTGAAAACAGGTGAACACTTAAAGCAGATCCTTACAGAGCATTCTGTTTTTCTTTAAACTTGCTCTAAGCTACCATCTGGAAAATTTGGTGTATTTATGGAGTGAAGGGGTTATAAAAAGTATGGATTTTATATAAGTGGCAGGTTTTTGCAGGAAATAAGTAATCATATAGGAGCTTTCTGCCTTACATTTATCTTGAACTTAACTAATAAAAGTAATATATCTTTGGAGATAGCCATGTTTTGTTTTTAATTTAACCCATTACCCCATAGACTATTTCTAGTTTTGAAGACAAGTGACCACTTAAAGCAGGTGCCTGCTTTAAGCTATTATCTGCTAGAATATAGAAAATATTTCTTATAATTCTTATTTATGACAGTATAAATTAAAACAATTTTCTTAAGTAGAGATATAAATGTAAGGCATAAAAAGGCGTATTTAATGGGCGACTTCTGTACACAGCTTATACAGTAATTTACTAAGTGCCAATAAATGTCTACACATTCATTCCCCCACTCATAGCTCCATATGAAAATCTAAAAAATTGTCTTCAAAAAACCCAATCTTGCAAATATTCATTACCAGTTGAAACTACTTAATCACCTCGAAGAGAGGAGATTTGAGAGTAATCGCAACATTAAATTGAGTGGTGACATTTAGACATACAGTTAGAGAGTTTAAAGACCTCTCTGTTATTTGGAGCTCTTAAGTCTCTTGTAAGAGAACCCTCAGGTTACAATGTGAAACTGTCACCCCTCTATTATGACCGCTGTCCAAGAGAATTAATTGACAGCAATAAAGATGATAGCTTAAGGCAAGATAAAAGTAAAGCATACAGCTCCTATAGCTTGCTATTCATCTTGCTATAAACCATAGCCTGTTTCCGATATTGAAAATAGGTGACCATTTAAAGCAGGTTGAGAGTTAAAAGCAGAATGACTTTCAGCCTGCTTTATGTTACAATCTTCTAGGGTATAGAAAATATTTCTTTTGGCACATTTTCATAATTGCATAAAGTTGAACTATTTTCTGCAGATGAGGAATAAATTAAATGCCTTAAAATGTATATTCATGTGATTGGTTAAGCAGCCACCTGTCTTAACCCATTACCCCATAAATACGCCATTTTACGCCTTTAAACTATTCTTCCACTGAAAGAATTAGTTTCATTTTATACAGTTATGAATATGTATCATAAGAAATATTTTTTATCTCCTAGCAGGTGCAAGCTTAAAGCAGGCTGAAAGTAAAGCAGAATGCGCCATAAGGAGCATTCTGCTTTACTTTCAACCCGTTTTAAGTGGTCACCTATTTTCAAAACTAGAAATAGGCTATGGTGTAATGGGTTAAACACGGAAAACTAAACCTAATTGAGTGGTCGTAGTATAGGTATAGATTCCTACCATCATGTTAGTCATCGTATAGTTCATGGGCTTGCTCAGTTTCATGCTGTTCTGTGTGCCTGCTGTGACTGCCGAGTGTTTGAGGACAGAGGCTGATATAACATTAGAGTTGATTGTATGGTAGGAGTCAGTGGGCGTATCCTCGGTGTTCAGATCAGCTGGGTCCATCAGGTTCTCAAGGTTGTTGTAATATAGGTAGGTAACTGTCACATCATCTGTAGTCAAATAAAAGAACAGTCAAATATAAGTTAACCCATTATATATTGGATTAGTCTATTTCTTATCTAAGGGGTGCCTGGTCTAAAAATTTATTTTCCTTTTGTTTTATATTGAAATTCCTATCAACAAATAGTGTAAACTCTGATCAGATACCATTATGCTGCGTCTGATCAGAGTCTACACTGTTTGCCTATATGCCTTTTATAGACGCAAGGCACAAATGGGTTAAGCTTTGGTATAAGACAGTTATTACCTTTGATTACCATTATACCTTTATATCAGATGGTCACTCAATGCCTATGAGTATGGTTTGTCAGATTTTAAATAATATGGGTTAGAAACCCTCAAGAGTAAATGTAAAATGTACTACTCAAGTATCAACACTATGGACCAATCTAACTCAAATTTCAGCATTGTTAGGGTTAAATGAAAGTTTAGTTTTTAAAGTTAATCACCTCCACTAGAAATCCCTGTAAATCCATCCATTGGCAAAGAAAACTGGTTACTGTGTCCATCCTTTGCCATGTCATATTGCATCCTTGGTAACTTTAATGATGTCTGCTTTGATGTAGCCATCTTGAGAACACTTACTTCCATCACTGAAATATAACACAATAAATATGCATTAGAATTTCGTCTCTTGATAAATATTTCAATTGGTCAGAGTATAAACAGATAACAAGTTTTGTAAAATAAGAGGACTTCTCCAATTCATTCTTTAAATCAAACTTGTTTTAAACAAGGTATATAAACATAGTTCACATTATACAAGCTGCTCTTTTTTAAAATGCTGTCTCCTATATATCTAATATTGACTCCATAGATTGTCATTAAGAATTATCTTCCATGAAGATGGTGGCTTGAAACACACTTAAAGTTAAGCAATCTGCTTTCAACCTGCTTTAACCCTATACCCCATAGCCTGTTTCTAGTTATGAAAACAGGTGACCACTTAAAGCAGGTTGAAAGTAAAGCAGAATGCACTTTAAGGTGCATTCTGCTTACTTTCAGCCTGCTTTAAGCTACCATCTTATGGTACATCAGTGTTTTCTCTAGAGCCAAAATTTAGGGGGTCAAGTTTGACCCCCTGTTTAAAAAAGTGGGGGTCATTTAGAAAAATCAGGGGTCATATATATTTCTGACTTGAATTATCTTAATTAATGCATATAAGGTGTTACAACTGATTATGCACGGTTGGTTTGAAGTGTTAGCAGAACAGGTTCTAAGTTATTATGATCTATGAGAAAGTAGTGTAGCTTTAACATCTGTTTGGTAATGGTCTGCTCTGTTAGCAAGGTGCAGAAGACCTTCAAAGGTGTATAGGAGAGGGTTAATTAACTTGAAAATTTCAGTTTTTTGAATGCAGGTAATAATCAAAATTCAACAGAAATTCAACCTTCGGCCTGTCTCTCACTTTAAACTTACAGAAAGTTTCAATGAGAGTGAAACTCCAAGTCAGAAACAGCTAGTAATACTTGTGTTTTTCTTGACTGAAACAAATAGTTAAGCTCACATCTTATGATCTACTGAAAGAATATCTGTCTTTTTCTGGAGTTTCCCGTTTTTGCCACTTTCATACCGTAGCCGAAAGTTTTTCTCAAGCCATGCATGCTGTTCGTTACCGGGTTCGCTGCCGACGCTGTTTTGGATGCAGTTTCTTCACTCGTTTGATTCTTTTCTGCTTCAATGCATTGATTTATTACGATCAGCACCGTAATCAGAGTTTTCTTTTTTTATTAAAATGCAATTTGTCTCCGTTGCTTCGGAGCTTTCGTAAAGTTTTATTCAACTTGACATATTGCGGGAAGACGTTTTAATATTGTCCGGGTACTGGAACGTATGTCGGATTATATTCTGTATCCGTAATAATTCCACACAATTTGATAATTGAAGATTATTATTTGAGTTGCACGTCTTTATTTATAAGAAACAATCGTATTGGATCGAAGGTAATAAAATATTCAACGTTTACTGATAACTATTCATTGGTTTGAAATCGTCGAAGCCGTACCGAGATACGTAACTTGAACGGGAAATTGCACCGTAATTTTAGTCAGGTTCCCGAATGTGATGAAGACAGGGAACCAGGCTACCGGAATTGAGGCCAGCAAGGTGCTCACGCATGCGCAAAATAACAGCAACATGTAAACAGAATCACTGCTTCTCGACGCCGACTTTCGGTTTATAAGATGGCAATTTCTTCGGAGTTAAAGATACAATTTAGGGCTGAAATATTGTTGCGTCAAGAAAAACGCAGGTTACAAATTTGGTTGCGCCAAACGTGAATTTTCTGCGCCAAAAACGCAAAAACTCGCTCTCGAGAAAACACTGGTACATGTTCATGACTGTGTAAATTGGAACTATTTTCTTCAATGGAGGAATATTAAATGCACTTCTATAGGGGAAAGAGTTACTTCAAAACTAGAGACACAACAGGTTATGGGTTTGGTAAAGGGTATCTGCAGGGCTGCCATTTCTCCGGATTTTTCCTAAGAATTCGGATTTTTATCCTAGCAGATCGTAGCTTAAAACAGGCTGAAAGTAAAGCAGAATGCCCCATAAAGCGCATTCTGCTTTACTTTCAACCTGTTTTAAGCAGTCATGTGTCTTCAAAACAAGAAACGGACTATGGGGTAAAGGTACGATTAGTAAAATTGCGTTTAAAAAAATTGAAAATTTGAAATCTTAGGATTTTTATGATCAATTTATGGCAGCCCTGTACTCACCAATGTTCTGTTCTGATGAGGACAGTGTGTCCGAGGTCCCCATGACTGAGGAGACTTCCTGGGCCATCTCTTCCATACAGACAATGAGCGAGGTTGCCGACTTCTGTCTCTCTGCTGGGCCCAGGTCCTGCCACGAGTCTTGTTGCTCCTTTTTCAACAAGGTACTCCCTGTCCGAACAATCTCCTGAAAGGTGAATGTACAAAAAAGATAAACTATTATAACTTATAACAAGCAGGCTTGTTAGCAATATCTCTAAGGCAGGTGGAAAAGGAGCTTTCTGTTGTATAATGTATTTCATATGTATACAGTGTAGCTCCATTATATCGCGGAAGTTGGGGTCCACGAAATGAAATCCGCGATGTGGTCGGATCGCGATATAGCCCAATTCTGAGCTGAACTAACTTCTGTTGTATTTTCCATTGTCAAACTCTATTATATCAATGTCATGCAATAAACACGATTTCTTGGTTGTTTACCTTGTTACTTCTTGTGAAAACAAGTCTTTATATGCACTGTCATATTTAGCATCAGCATTTTCATGTGCATTAAGCAAATGCGTACTTTCGTTTTTGACAACGGCCGCCATTTTGCTTGAAATGTGCGTGTGTCAGTAAGATTCAGTTACTCGTGAAAATCACACTTAAGGCCTATATTGCGATAATAACGCAGATAAAATGGGAATTTCTAGGTTGTATTGTCAAGAAACAAGTTAATGTAAATGAGAGTGAAAGAACAATTAAAGTTAATTTACAGTTTGCAAGTTTAAATTCATTAATTGTTTGGCCGACATTGTTCGCGTACGTTATTATCTGGTACAAATCGCAGTTATAATTGTAAGCGTCTGTTGATGTATCAAAATGCGAAGGACTGTGATTTTAACGTCTGTGGTTATCTCTCCATTGCTATTAATATGGATTAGTCGACTTTGATAGTTAAAAGTCAAAGTCAATCAGGTTAGTTTGCTAATTATTGCTAAATAATGAGCGAAACTGCACATGCGCGAGTTCACTCATTGTTTGTTGTTAGTGCATCACCTGTCAATCAACGCAGCGGGATGACACGCTGCGCGATGACAAGTCCACAGATGGTGATAATTGACACTGATTACTCAATTATAACGACCTGTTAAAGGAAGATATAATTATTATAGAAACAGAAATCATTGAAAATCAGCTTTCATTGACTTTAGTATACACATAGGAAAACAAGACTGCGTTCAATAAACGCTTATGCCCCCGGTGGCATCCTTGACAATATATTCTGAATCTTTTCTAAGTCCAAATTAGGTCAAGGTCAAATTGAGCTTGGGTATTACTGGTGGGTTGGTAATTGTCCAAGGCAATAACTGTATAAGTATAGAAGCATTGTAGTAAGTAGTGTTGATGCTAGACGAAACGGTAAAATCTAGTTAACCAAGAAATAGCCCATTCAAAATATTCTAAGTCCAAAATAGGTCAAGGTCAAGGTCAAAATCAAGGTTGGGTGATATTGGTGGATAGGGAATGGTCCACGGCAACAACTGTATAAGTATCAAAGCATTTGAGTAAGCAGTGTTGATGCTAGACGAAACGGTAAAATCTACTTAACCTGTTACGGACGGACGGAAGGACGGACGGATGCACGGACGGACAGACGGACAGGACGATTACTATATGCTCCCGCATCTGTCGATGCCGGGGGCATAAAAATGGGGTCCAAGCCGGGACCGCGATATATTGGCTTTCGCGAAATAGCGGACCGCGAAGTAACGGAGCTACACTGTACAAGGAGGTACACTGTATAAGTTGTGAATAAAATTTCTATTCTGTTCTGTTCTGTTGTACTTTAATATTGTTTTAATCTGCAATCTACAGGCAAAGGAACTGAACCATTGAAAACAGAGTAGAAACTGATCAGCCATAACTACTTAACCGCTACCCCATAAATACAGCTTTTTACACCTTTAACACCTCAAACTAGCACAAGTCAAACTTACCTGTAATTCTTCAATTCAAGTTCAAAATGCTGCTAAGCCTATCTTTAATAGCGAAATAAAGGTATATTCTACTTAAGCGAGCTGAGCTCAACCTTTCAGCACTGGTTTATACTTCACAAGAAACTCAGAAAACATATCAGTTAATAAAACCTCAATATCTTCCAATCTATATAGTCATAAATATAGTCCATGAGATATATTTCAAATATCCTAGTGGATGGTAGTTTAAGGCAGGCTTAAAGTAAAGCAGAATGATCATTTAGGAGCATTCTGCTTTACTTTCAACCTGCTTTCAGCAACCACATGTCTTAAATAGGGGTAACAATGTATGGAGTAAAGTTATAACATTGACAACTGACCTTGTTAAAGCTATGTATTTTCTCCTTCTTCTTAGCCAGAGGCAGGCCTTGGTCCATCTGTCCTTTCATCTTAGATACGAGGCCAGGTAGAACAGTAGAGGCAGCGTTCTTCAAATCACCAACGGCGAGAACTCTACCCCTCAAACGGAGGTTCAATTTCTGTACTGTATTCTCCGCTGGCTCATTCTTATCAAGCTGTGACATGAAAATAGAGTAAAACCTTGCTTTTAACCCAATACATGTACTCCATAAATATGCCCTTTACCCCCTTTAATTTACTCCTCCCCTAGACTCGCATATAGACATCTTTTTCAAGCAGTACACATGTGAATAGTACACTTGTCCTGTGCAAACAGTGAAGAGCCCTCTGATCAGGGTCTTCACTGTTTGTCATAATGCCAAAAATGGACAAAAACAACCCTTAAAAGCCAGAAATGGACTAGACTAAAATCGAAACTGGAATTGTCCATTGAAAGTTTCAGGGAAAAAAGAGTTAAAGTACATTGTATTATAATGATTGAAGGACTCACAAGGTCCTGTATCTCTGCGAGCCATGGTGAGACACAGTTTGTTAGGTCAGGCTTGCCCACCCACTCCTCATCATCTCCACACATCCACATGGCATACCCTGGAAAAAGACACCAACACTACAACTAATTGTCTGGTAATTAACCCTTTCAACCCTAAATTTCTCTTGAGGGTATTTATAATCCTTTTGGACTCTTCTAGTAGGAGTATTTTGAACCAGTCTACTTTTAAATTTTTGGCATGACAATAAAAACAAATGAAACTATCAGGGTCTACACTGTTTGCATTTGTAATCAGTAATTTCTACAGAGGGCTGTCTAAGGGTTGAAAGGGTAAAGAGATAATGTACTTTTAAGTTAATTTCTGAAAAAGCAGCTACTAAAAAAAATGACAATTTGGCAGAGTTAATGCAGAACAAAAGTAATGAAGAAAGCAGCATTACTTTTGTCATACATCAAACAGTAACATGTCTTTATTAATCGCAATTATATTAAATGGCTACTAACAAGACGGATAATTAACTACTTTAATAATGAAAGTATCCCTTGTTTGTAAGTCTTAAAAGAAGTTTCTGAAAGTACCTGAAATTAGTTTTCTTGCAGTCATATCATTTTAATACAAAAATGTATCCCCCATAAACCTTCCTAGTTTGTCATGGTTCTGGGGCTTAATTGTCATAGGGAAAGTTTCTGTTTATTTGACCGAAATTATCCTATCTTGCAAGGCATAAAAGAAAGGCAGGTTGGTGATTTTGATCCCATTCGCTGTTTGGCAAGGAAAATTATTAGCTGAAATCATCTTCCTGAAATCATCATCTCATCCTCCCTTATCATTTATCCGTGCTATATGACCTATTTTGTGTTGCAGTGCCGTAAAACCCAATGCATCTATCCATCCTAAACAAATTTATTTAACCCTTTCCCCTCAAAAGAAACGCATTTACAAATTCCTCACTAAATTATCTTTTCATGCTTCTACCTTGTCCTGATAAAGAACAAAACTTTCCTATATTCCAGGGCTCCAGATAAGGGGAAGTATACTGAACAAATGCACCATTGTCTCACTTATTACAGCACCAAATCCTATGGTGTTACTTCTCATTAGAATCGTCTCTTCGAGACGATTCTAATGAGTAGTGACACCATAGGGCTTAAAGCAGAAATAAAGATTTTAATTTTTGAAATACTCCCGTTATCTGGAGCCCTGATATTCTATGAATGAAAGGTTAACAATCTTGCTCAATAGTGACATTTTGCCGTCAGGCATTGAACACAATGTCTGTATGAAATAGATTGTCATCTTGGCATTATAACTATCGCCCTTCAAGTCTAGGATACATCAGTTTCCTCTCAGGCTTGAAATACGAGTCTTTGCCAAATCACAACTTTAGCTATGAGTCTCAAATTTAACCAAACTATATAATTTTAGCATTCACAAGTGATTTCTGAAGATGACTATATTGAGTTTCATACCTAAGGGTTAAACAGTTTTGGTTTTGATACCATAATATTTTTAACTAGTAATATAAGTGCAATAATACCTGGCCCCGAGGTTATAAAACTTAAAACGAACTCTGTGCTCAAAACTCAGAAATTTTCTCAGCTCAGAACGCTTCGGCAAACATTTTATTTTGTAACAAGTATTTCTAAACATAACTATTCTGTAATAATGTATCCAAATTAGGTTACAAAAATCAAATAAAACGTGTGTTGTAAAAATTAGAGCCTGTTATTGAATGTGAGTTTTGAGCACAGAGTTCGTTTTAAGTTTTATAACCTCGGGGCCAGGGCTCCAGATATGAGGAAGTAAACTGAACAAATCCAACATTTTCTCACTCATTTCAGCACAAAACCCCATGGTGTCACTACTCATTAGAATTGTCTCAAAGAGAGGATCCTAATGAGTATTGACACCATAGGGTTATTGCAGGAATAAATATCTTTTTTTTTTTTAATACTCTCCTTATCTGGAGCTCTGTTATACTTTAACTAGTCAATATTATGTTAAGTGACCAATCAGTAAATAACCACAGTGACCTCTTAGTGGCTGCTTGATGCAGAGAAAAAGTGATGTAGAACACTCCTACATGAGCTTTTCGCATTACTTTTATCCTGATTTTAGCTTACATCTTTTTTTAAAAATTTCTTAAAGGCTGTCAAATTTGTTTCATGAACATGAAGAACTCACAAAAAGTGACTGCCAAATGCAGGATAAAAGTATTGCAGAAAGCTTCTTTAGGAGCTAAGATTCTGCAATACTTTTATCCTTAATTCAGCTCTCACATCTCTTCACAACTCACAACCCATATTCTTTCAACTGGTCACATAAAGCAAGTTTCCTTCTTTTAGTTACAGTTACCCACAGGGCTCCAGATAAGTAGAGTTTTTCAAAAACTAAAATCATTATTTTTGCATTAAACCCTATGGTGTCACTATTCATTAGAATCGTCTCTTTGAGACGATTCTAATGAGTAGTATCACCATAGGATTTGATGCTGAAATGAGTGAGAAAATGTTAGATTTGTTCGGAAAACTCCTTCTTATCTGGAGCCCTGTGTAACCCACCTATTTTTTCGTGTGGACATGGTCTCTTTTGGAAGTGTCCTATCTGTGTTTTTGGCCAGAAGACGCTGGCTAGTTCCGTGCTGTGGCATGTCTTCATACCGTCCCATTTCTCTGTGATGCCTGGTCTGTGTGTCTGAACTGTCGTTGTGGCTTCCACTTCCTCTGTAGTCTGTGGTGTGGGTGTGCCTGATGATTTGGTGTTTGTGGTCGGAATAACAGTTTTGTTGATGTCTATGTCTAGAAATAAAAGAAACAGTTGAAATAATGATCAGAGATTTAAAGATAATTATAATATGTTTTAAGAACAAAACTTCAAATGGACAATTTCAACTTCCAATTCAGTCAAGTCAATTTTTTTACAACTCAGGTTTTTTTGTTTTTTCATCGTGTTTTACATTTTTACAATATATTGCAAAACAAATACCAATGCAGACACTGATAAAAAGATGCCTGTATTCTTTGCTCATAACAAGTGTACTCTTCACAAGTACAGTTAAACGTGTGTTAAGTAACTGATTTTTCCATTGTTCTGCAATAATCGACATTCAGTGATCAAGACTTAGTATTTCTCTCAAATATGAAAAATAAAAGTTCTTATATTTTTTAAAACTGAAATACTCTACAATACAAAGTACTCATTTTGTTTATTGTATATTCAACCAGCTGAAACATAATTTACTTCACATTTTTATTGCTAAATCTGGTAGCCAAGTAGAAAACCAACCAAATTATGCAGTGTATAATGATGACAGATTTTATCTCATGCTGGGGGAATTTATGCAATCACATGCCCCTCTTGCTGGTATATTACCATTATATAAATATGCACATGCAGATAGCTTAGTGTCTGCTGAAAATAAGAAAAAATTCACATCAACAAAATATGAGCCCCTATTTTAACCCTTTACCCCATAGCCTGTTTCTAGTTTTGAAGATAAGTGGCTACTTAAAGCAGGTTGAAAGTAAAGCAGAATGTGCCTTAAGGCACATTCTGTTTTACTCGCATCCTGCTTGAAGCTTAAATCTGTAAGGAAACTGAAATTATATTCATGACTGTATAAATTGGAACTATTTTCTTCAGTGGAGGAATAAATTAAATGCACTAAAAGTCACTTCTATTTGGGAAAGGGTTATATTGTCCTCTGATACAGGTTTTTTTATAATGGCTGCAGGTTATTTTTTTAAAATTGATATCCAGCCGTCATTGAATTAGTATGAAAACTACAGAAAGTTAGTTATTTAATGCAAGACAGAAGTAATGCAGAAAGCTCCTGGAGGAGCTTTCTGCATTATTTCTACCTGGCATTAAATATCCACCTGTCTAATGAGGACTGTCAATACCACTTCTTAATATTATGTACTCATAAATTTGACGGTACATCTTTAAGACTTTTAACTTTTGATTCAGACTTTCCAAATGACATATGGTCATTATTCATTTGAAATTTCAACCACATTTTTTTTTAAATACAAACACTTATTTCAAAAGATTCTGTTTCACAGATTTTTAACAGGCTGAGCATGCCATGGGTTGAGTTATTTGATTGATGAACAAACACTATCAAGTTATTCCAGTATTAAACAGACTATTGAATCTGTGCAGTAATATATCTTCCATCAGACATGCCCCAGGAGTTAGGTATCAACCCTAGCACCAGCCATTACTCCTTCACTAGCTCTTTGCATGCTGGGTAATTTTGTCGTCTGCAACAATTTATCGGCTGCTACCGAGCTAAAAATAGAATTTTCTAAAAAAATTCAAAACATGGTCAGGGTGTCAAACAGTTTGGATCCAAACTGTTTGCAAAGATAAACAATGTGGCAGATATATCCGCCGCTAGCATGCAAAGAGCTAGAGGCAGCCATCCTAATTTTCACACAAAACACATCATATCTGTCAGTCATGAATCAGTCAGATAGCAAGTCACTATTCAGATCATGCCTTGTCTGAGTAATAAAAGATTCCTCAAAACACTAATCCCCTTTTGTCTGTAATCTTGATTTATATAGAACCCCACATGCAAAATAACTTCCCTGGTACAGTTAGACTTGTGAGAAGTGATTGCGAAAAAGAAGATGAGTTGCGTGTCTTAAAGAGGTGTTGGCTTAATGCATCACAAAAAGTAACTCTGCATCTCATCAGAATCCAAACTGTTAGATATACTATAACCCAGATTTAAAAGAAAGTTTTGAAAATATCGTAGTTTCAGAATACTAGCAGACAATAGTTGTTGCAGATGAACAAATTACTTAGTATTCAGAGAGTAGAAAAATAGTTGCTGTTTTACATTAAAACATTTTCGTCATTTTTCGCTATGAACTATGAGGGTGACACAACCCAATTGAACCCTAGTGCCTTTTACAAACAGAATACACTTGTTCTATCAAAACAGAGCCCTCTGATCAGGGTCTGCATTGTTCATCATTTTGTAATACATTGTAACCCTAATAGTCAAACTGGACTAGACTTAATTGGAAACTAGTATATATTGCTGGGGTGAATGCATTGAAGGTCTTATAAAACAAACGCTGAAACGCAATATTAAATATTTTATTCATACTTCCACTATAAAGAGGCCTAGCATGCAAAAATAAGTTTTCAACAAGCACATATGCACATGCTAAACTTTACATGCATTCATTCATCATAATTTCTTTCCCTCGGAAGATTAAAGCTATTATTTATTTCAGCCTTTAATGAGAATATATGAACTATATCTTAGAGTTGAATACAATACGGTGTCAAATAATATAATGTAAAGGTGGTTTTGGAAGAAAGAGATATTTATTTTTATCTTTATCAAAAGACTTATCAAAACTGAGAATATAAATTTCTCAAATCAATATCATGTTTTATGAATAGCAAAAACAAAAGTATCACATGGTTTGGATCCTTAAAAGAGGTCAAGTTACTTAGAGTTGCATCTGGTTCTGGTCAATATTGTAATTATATGCCATTCACTTTAAACTTTAATTTAACTCTTACAATTTTAAACTTTATAATGGACCCATCCATTTTCTGATAAATGGTTAGTTTATGTTGACTATCAAGGGGTGTTCCTAAAATAAGTAGAAGTTATGTCATGACAAACAGGGGGCTTCTGCTGAAGTCCTAGATGTAATGGGTCTACACTGTTTGTGAATTATGCATATATTCCATTTCAGCACTGTAAGGGTTAAATCATTACTCCATATACATGCCTTTTTACTCCCTTTCATTTATTCATCCACTAAAGAAAATAGTTGCACTTTATACAGTCATGAGTAAGTACCATAAGAAATATATTCTATATCCTAGCAGATGGCAGCTTAAAGCAGGATGAAAGTAAAGCAGAATGTACATAAAGGCACATTCTGCTTTACTTTCAACCTGCTTTAAGAGGTTACCAGTCTTCTTAACTAGAAGCACACTATGGGGTAATGGGTTGAAGTCTCCACTTAGCTTCTGCGCATGGCAATTCAAAACACAAGCATGTTAACCTATTTTATGCGGGATACACTTTTAGGTGTACCTCTAGGCAAACAGTTTTGATCTCAGATCAGGCCCCACATCATGGGGCCTGATCTGAGATCAAAGCTGTTTGCAGCTAGTTCAGTATTCTATCAGAAACTGCTAAAATCTTTTGCAAATATTTGTGTTATATCCGCTGCAGACGACATTTTAAAATGGCCGCCAAATATTACCCAGCATCCAATGGGTTAAACACGTGAAATGCACCTTCTTGACTACCTGGTGGAATGCAATGAGGATAGTTGCACATTTCATACAGCCTACTGGCTCTCTGGCAAAAACCAGTGAAATTAATAGTCCATTTTACATGCCTAATTTCTTTAGAATCACATAATTTCATTATTACTGCTAGTTCATGCCAACAGACAACCTGTTTTAACCCTTGCATTGTGGGAACTTAGTATGTACATCCTTTGCACACAGTGTAAACCCAGATCAAAGGGCTCCTTAAGGGGGAGTCCTATGACCCAGGTGTGCACTGTTTGTTACAATAACTTTAAATATATCTGAAGACAACCCCCTCAACAGTCAATATAAACTTAAGTCATTTTATCAGAAAATGAAATAGTCCATTTGAACACTCAGGAATTAATGGGTTAACTCTTTTATAAAGAGATCAACTGTTTACCTGGTAGTGGAAACTGCATGTTTTTATTTTTTTAATAGTTCAACATTCTCAGGTAGTAACAGCCTACAGATATTGGCATCATGGTATTTACTTAAAGAACAGCCCCTATAAATATATTATATAACATTGAAAACTGAAAACAGTTGCTGAAGTGAATTCAATAGAACAAAGTTTGAATAAACTCCAACTTGCCGAAGGCAAATAGCTGCTTAACTCTTTACCCCATAGCCTGTTTATATTATTCAAGCTAGGTGACAACTTAAAGCAGGTTGAAAGTAAAGCAGAATTTCTTTCCACCTGCTTTAGGCTACCATCTGTTAGGATATAGAAAATATATCTTAATGTACATATTCATGACTGTATACCCCATCTGATCTCCCCCTAAACATCTTTGTCAAAATATTCAAATCTTAGTGACTAGTATAATTATGACACCTTACAAAGCCTAACTGTACAGTACATACAAACTTGTTTTTTGCAATGAAGGAATGACAAAGAAGATGGTCGGTCAAGACAGGTGACTGCTTAACCCATTTTATGGGGGATACACTTTTAGGTGTACCTCCAGGCAAACATTTTTTATCTCAGATCAGGCCCCACATTGTAGGGCCTGATCTGAGATCGAAACTGTTTGCAGCTAGTTCAGTATTCTATCAGAAACTGCTTAAATCTTTTGCAAATATTTGAGTTATACCCGCTGCAGACAACATTTTAAAATGGCCGCCAAATATTTCCCAGCATACAATGGGTTAATGTAGAACAAAAATAATAATGAATGCTCATAGAAAAGCTTTATTGTTGCTCTTGCATTGAATTAAGTTGCTACCTAGCCTAACCCTTAGGAAGATTACATTTGTACAGGTCACTTAATAAATAAATATTAGGCATGACACGTTTTAAATTATCTGGAGCTACCAGACTCCCAAAACAGGGGAAAAAGTGTGACTAAACTGGAAAAAGTGTGAGAGAAGAAAGTGTGAAGTCAAACATGTGGCTCAAAAAGTAGAGAGACTCTTTAAACAGTAGAAATTATGACTCTTAAACAGTAGAAAATGTAACTTAAACAGTAGAAAGTGTAATTCATTAATAATAGAAAGTGTAACTCATTAACAGTAGAAAGTGTAACTCTCAAACAGTAGAAAGTGTTACTCTTTAACAGTAGAAAGTGTAACCATTAAACAGTTTAAAGTGTAACTCTTAAACAGTAGAAAGTGTAATTCATTAATAATAGAAAGTGTAACTCATTAACAGTAGAAAGTGTAACTCTCAAACAGTAGAAAGTGTTACTCTTTAACAGTAGAAATTAAGTGTAACTATTAAACAGTATAAAGTGTAACTCTTAACCCATTACCCCATAGCAGTAATCTATTTTTAAAGACAAGCAACCACTTAAAGCATGTTGAAAGCAAAGCAGAATGTGCCTTAAGGCACATTCTGCTTTACTTTCAGCCTGCTTTAAGCTACTATCTATTAGGATATAGAAACTTTTTCTTATGGTACATATTTATAAGTGTATATAGTGGAATTGTTTTCATCAGTGGAGGAATGAAATAGAGGCGTCAAAAGGCGTATTTATGGGGTAATGGGTTAAACAGTAGAAACAGTATAAAGTGTAACTCTTAAACAGTAGAAAGTGTAACTCTTAAACAGTAGAAAGTGTAACTCCTTTACAGTAGAAAGTGTAATTAACTCCACAACAGAAGAAAGGGTGCATCCAAACAGCCATGTGTTCAGAGGCCACTGTTTGCGGCTTAGGTTAGCAGTTTGTGCCCCGTGTGCAGCGTGCAGAGTATTTCAGACCAGGTAGCCAACTCACAATTGATGGTCTTCAACGGCCATCGATGACTTGACCGAACTCATGGCAGAATAAAAGCGAGTCCTGAAGTTATCCTTATGGCTTAAGACTAAACCCTATGTTAATACTACTCATTAGAATCATTCCATAAATATGACTCAAATAAGTAGTCGGAACAAAATGGTTTGGTAGAAAAATAGTATAAAACAGCTATTTTAAGAACATTTCTGAAACGTTATAATTATTTTTGCATGCGTTACTGTGCGCTGCACTGTAAGTAGCACCAAACTTGTCTGGAAGTCTCATGCATCGTCATACCTAAACTTCAAACATTTAACACTTTTTTTAGATTGTTGCTAGATTTCAAGACAGGTGACCACTTAAAGCAGGTTGAAAGTAAAGCAGAATGCACCTTATGGCGCATTTTGCTTTACTTTCAACCTGCTGTAAGCTACTAGCTGCTACTTTATAATAATATAGGTAATATTTCTTATTGTTCTTGTTCCTGACTTTAAATTTGAGCTATTTTCTTTGGCGGAAGAAAAAATTAAATGCGCTCAAAGATGCTTGTATCAGGTAAAGGGTCAAAGATTGTCGGGATTGCGTAACGCTGAGCGACGTCGTGGCATGACCGCAAGACATCACATGTCGTTACGTCATGTACGTGACGTGAGATACACAATAAACATGTTTTGAGAGTCAGAGTAGAAGATAGGGTGAATGAAGAAGACAGTGATTAAAATAGTTAGATTTGGAGAAGTTTACGAGTTATTATTCATCCGACAAAGATTATACTGTGCATTACCTTGCTCACAAAAGTACTCAATCTGGATATATTTTTTAGTTCCAGGGCAGGGGTCTCCACCAAACTGATGATCATTGGCGTTCAACGAGCATGTCTCCTTTCCGTTACATCTGGGGAATCACAAAGAAAAAAGGCTGCATGCAATAACAATCATGATGCAGGAATCAAACTTATACTCCACCCACACATGCATTCATGAATTGTAGAAGTTTTATTGTGACAAAAAATTATAGCTTTCTGACATTGCAAAACAGTGCAAACCAAGATTTAACTACTGTTTTAATCATTTACCCCATAATCTGTTTATGGTTTTGGAGGGGTGACCATCTAAAGCAGGTTGAAAATAAAGCAGAATGTGCCTTAAAGCGACTCGCAACCAGATGGTGCATTAAAAATAGTAATTTGTAAATATGTGTCAAACGCTTATATAAATGGTAAAGAATTAGTTTAGGACAAGAAATTCTGTTAAAAAAAATGAATTTCAATAAAAAAAAATATTGGTCTCTGGTGGGATTCGAACCCATGGCCCGGCATTGGCGGACAGAAGGCAAAATAGGGGAAACCGCTTAGACCAATGGACCACGGAACTATCCGTTTATTTCGGATCGATTTAACGTATTTCAATGTGTTGCGGTCGAAAGTGCATACAACTTCGTAATTCGGCTCGTGTTTATGTCTGAGCCCGTGTAGAGAAGCAACAGCAACAACTATACCGTCTACTAGTTGGTATAGAAAAACGATGGAAAATATCTAAAAATCTAAGATTCGGTGACGATTCTTGAGACTTTTTTTGGACTGATCATATTTTTTTTATGTCATAAGCCAAATAATGCCACAAATTTGCTTTTATTTGAGTATTTTATTTTATTTTGACAAGTACACCATCCGGTTGCGAGTCGCTTTAAGGCACATTCTGCTTTACTTTCAGCCAGCTTTAGGCGATCATCTAATTCTTAAAAGTGATAACAAGAGTAAATCAAGATCAGATACTGTTTCCATTTAGGCATACATGTAATTCATCTAGGTCTACACTTTTTACAATATCTAGGTATACCTATCACTCAACACAGCTCATAACTATGACACTAACTTAGCTCTATAGCCAATGCAGATTTAGTTCAAATATCCAGGATGGAAATATGATCTGGGTCTACACATATTGCAATTTAATGGTTTGAGTCACTTGGCATGTGTGGGTTGAAATAATTCTTAACTAGGATAACACACTACAGATAACTCCTTCTCTACTGAAATATCACCATGCTGAGACAAGTCCATTTAACTCATTCCTCCCTGAAATATCAAATGGACATTTCCAATTTCTAATCAAATCGAGTCAAGTTTTTTTAAAAATATTGATGGATTTTTTTACAATTTATTTCAAATTAAAAAATGTGCCAACCTTGATCAGAGGGCCCCGTTACACAGTTGACCCTGACAGATGTACCCTGAACAGGGTGTACACTGTTATAGATATATGAATGTTAACACTGTTTTTTTGTCTTCAAAATCTGTTTAAAATATGGTGTCGGGCATCTAGAAAGGATTTATTTCCACTTCAATAAGTTTGGATAACTAAAACCAGTAGCTAACAGTTTAGATATTGCTATAACACCAAATTATCAAGACTGTTTGCCAGGATGGTTTCAGTGTGTTTCTTCCTTGCAATTTAATTTCCTAATCAACTTTTTATGTTAACTGAATTTGAACAACTTGCAATTTGCATTTATGAATTTTTCAGTAGAGAAGAAGTTATTCAACAATTTTGGATTCATGACTGAATTGATGGGGAAAAAATTACATGCAATTTGTTAACTCAAAAGAAATGTATTTTATTTCTTGCATAATATTGTGATAATATTGTATCAACAAAAGAGACCACAGTCAATTTAATCACACTATCTCAAGAATGATTTCAATTTTTTTTTTAATTTTTTTTTCAACAATGAATCCAAAATTAAACATGCATAAAAAACAGTTGTAAGTTATAACAATATCTGAAAAATTCTATTCAACTTACTTAACTCTAATGTAGTTATAATTGATATTTGCAAATATTTATAAAAGAGGCAAAAAACCATGCTTGTAAATATGTATTACAGTAAATTTAATGTATTAAGCCTACGCTAGTTTATATAGCGGTGATCTCTTTAGACAAGTGACTACTTAATGCAAGATGAAAATAATACAGAAAGCTCCTCAAGGAGCTTTCTGTATTATTTTCATCCTGCATTAAGCAACTACCAGTCTTCAAGGTAACCAATTAATTATGTTTTGCGACATGGGTTGCTTAATACAAGATCGACGTACAGTCAAATATTTATTAAGCAACCACCTAAAGAAGGTGAATGATCAGTTTTTAACAAAGCAGAAAGGTCCTATGGGAGTTTCTGCTTTACTGTTGTCCTTCATTTAGGAGTCACCTGTCTGTTAAGATGATCCTGGGTTTTCTTTAACCCTTTACCCCATAGAAGCACCTTTTAGGGCATTTAATTCATTCCTCCACTGAAGAAAATAGTTCCAATTTATACAGTCATGAATATGTGTTATAAGAAATATTTTCTATATTCTTGCAGATGATAGCTTAAAGCAGGCTGAAAGTAAAGCAGAATGCACCTTAAGGCGCATTCTGCTTTACTTTCAACCTGCTTTAAGTGGTCACATATATTTAATACTAGAAACAGGCTATGGGGTAAAGGATTAAGAGTGACTGCTAAATTCAGATTTGACTATACCACAACATAATGATGCACCAACCATCTAGACTAGAAAGTTGCACAATCTTGGACCCTCATTATCGCTTAAAATCTCAATTCAATGTAAATTTCATGCTGTAAAAAAGACTAAACTAATCATTAAATAACAAATTTATGCAGTAAAATCTTGCTACTTTTCCCCTCATTAGGTTTAAATTGCATGTTATAAATATGATGGCATATGTCTGCTCATCGTATTCCTTCAAAGATTTTCCCAATAAATATTTAAGACAGTTAGTTGCTTAATGCAGGTTAAAAAGAAAGCAGAAAGCTGATTCATGAGCTTTCTGCTTGTTTTTCAGCCAGCTTTAAACCGTCATCTAGCTGTCAGGAGATAATAAATTTGTCCTACATTGTATACCTCTTTGCAAAGTGAAGGTATAATCAAACAGGAAATATTTAATCTCTTTTCAAGTTTTCTGTTCTCTTTTTAGTCTGTTTTAAGCAGTCAGATGTTTTTAAATTAATGAATCTTATTTAATAGCAAGATTTTACAAGAACAAACGAGCACACAAAACTAACATTCTTATTCATTCTCATAAGACACTAAGTCAGCCACACAACAACAACGACATCAACACTAGTTCAACTAGGACACGGGACAAAACACACATACACAGGTACAAACAATTAACTGACATTCACATAACATTAACAGTCATAACGATCTATCATGTAGACTGTATACATGAAGAATAACTTTAAAGTATGGTTTAATTGGTAATGTTTCAATCAACCCTTCTCCTGCTACTAGCATTTATTATATGCCTTATGACATCAAGCGTTTCAGTGTGTATATGTAGAGTAAAATACAAGAGTCTGTATCAGCCACCTTGTATTTGTCACCTTGTATTTTATTCCGACCTCTTTTCAATTTAGAATGTTGTCAATTATGTACAAGTTCGCGTTATTCTTTGTGGCATACACTTGTATGAACTCTCGTTTTGCTTCAAATAACTAATGTTTCTGGATATAATATGATTTAAACAACTATTTAGTTGTTTTTTATTTGTATTCAAGGAATATAATAAACACATCACAATTTGACAGTGCGCTACAGTGTGTTGCATCAGCACTCAACGCTTTGCCAGGAACAACCAATCAGACTCTTGCCAAGGTGCTTGTCAGATCGGCTATTTCAAATAAACTCCTTTAACAAACTGAAATACAGTCAGTGGTAGCTTTACATAAGTTTGACTGTAAACAAATTCCATCAAATTAATTTTGATATAAAATTTAAGCCTATCTCTCTAGTAGTCTCTACCTCACATTATGATTAACCAATCCAATACAATTTCAAAAACAAGAGGGCCATGGCCCTAAATTCGCTCACCTGAGGACATTGAAGTTTGTACCTAAGTTGACTGGGCAAGACAACATTTTAATATAGCTATAAATGGAGTTATCTTCCGGACAAGAAAACATGACAAAAGTGAATTTTGTTGCCAAGCTTATGACCCTTATCCATGACACATCCTCTTATCAAGCTATTTCCATTTCCGGTAAATGATAATTATTTCACTAGCGTCAGCAGAACTGGAGTTATTTTCCTGACAATAAAATATGACAAAGGGGAAAACAAAATATTGCTGCCCTTATGCACTAGGCATTTTCTCTCATCAGTTTCTTTCCATACATAAAATTTCATTACAATAGCATCAGTAGACCTGGAGTTGTCTTCTTGACAAGAAAATATGACAAAGGGAAATAACTAAAAAAAACAATGATGTCAGAGTTATGGCCTTTGCAAATGGCACTTCCTCTCATTAGGCTCTTTCCAAATAGGCAATTTCATTTTACCCATTACCCCATAGCCTGCTTCTAGTTTTGAAAATAGGTGGCCACCTAAAGCAGGTTGAAAGTAAAGCAGAATGGGTCTTAATGCACACTTTGCTTTACTTTCAAACTGCTTTAAGCTACCATCTACTAGGATATAGAAACTTATTTCACATCTTACATTTTCATGACTGTTTAACCCTTTCCCCCATAGAAGCGCCTTTTAGCACATTCAGTTTATTCTTGCTCTAAAGAAAATAGTTCCAATTTATACATTCATAAATATGTATAATACAAAATATTTTCTATATTCTAGCAGATGATAGCTTAAAGCAGGCTGAAAGTAAAGCAGAATGCGCTTAAAGCGCATTCTGCTTTACTTTCAACCTGTTTTAAGTGGACACCTACATTCAATACTAGAGATATGCTATGGGGGAAAGGGTTAAAGGGGAATTATTTTCTTAAGTGGAGGAATAAATCAAAGGCCTAAAAATGCACATTTATGGGGTAATGGGTTAACAAATGTCTGAACAAACGACTGAACCATTTCTAAACTTTAGCAGACAACATGTTCAGTTCTGTTGGCCTGATCACTGAGGTCAAATATTATGTAAGAGAACTGTAGCAGCAGCAGTCTGGGAGCTTACCCTTACCAGACTGAAATGATGTCTGCTAAATACCTTCTGTGTGTAAAAAATGTACATTTTTATTTTTTAGAAAATGTTAAGTTGGTAAATGAGTGGCAAATAGTTTGGATCCAGATTAGATGCAGCATTATGTTGCATCTGATCTGGATCCAAACTGTTTGCAAATATTGGTTATTTGCCCATAGTATATTAAGGGTAACTCAGGTAAATACAGTTCTGCCTAAATCAAAAATACTGTAAAACCTGCCTAGAGCAGCACTTAAACTGTGCAGGGTGGTGTCAAATGTGACCCTAGGGATTTCATTTTAACAAACTATAGAGAGATCCACCAGGAGATTCTACTGTACAAATATCAAAGCTTAGGGCCTAGTAGTTTTGGGCAAGAAGATTTTTTAAAGATTTTTGCTTTTTTGCTTTTTCAAGCAGAGTTTGTGCTTTTTTTCATTTTTTTTGAACAACTTCTGTAGAGAAGCATCCAAGGAACATCATGAGCAGTTTGAACTCTCCCTACAATCGGCGGGTTTCAGAGGAGATGTCGTTTGAAGTAAAAGTGAACGGACAGACGGACAGACGGACAGACGGACTACGGACGGTGAGCGGTCACAATAGCTCACCTTGAGCCTTTGGCTCAGGTGAGCTAACAATACAAATACCAGGCATTCTTGACTGATTGAAGTTGAATTTAGCTATTGCGCAACTCTGTCTTTCCCCCACATGTTTTTGCCCACTTACAATGAGTACCTGCCAAACTCCTCATATGTTATTTCATGGCACTTATTACCCATCAAACAAACATAATATTATATATTCCATATCTTCCACAGAAGCTCCTTAGAGGACCTCTAGCTAGAAGTCACAATTGAATATTATATTAACCCTTTACCCAATAACCTATTAATAATATGAAAGACAGGTGATCACTTAAAGCAGGTTGAAAGTAAAGAAGAATGTGCCTTAAGGCACATTCTGCTTTACTTTCAGCCTGCTTTAAACTACAATCTGTTAGGCTATATAACACTATATTTGTTATGGTAATTGTTCATGAGGGTATAAACTGGAACTATTTTCTTCAGCGGAGGAATAAATTAAATATGCTAAAAGTCGCTGCTATGGGGGAAAGGGTAAAAAGTAGCTTTCTGCCTTTATATTCTTCATGCTTTAACCCATATTACACCATAGACTATTGTTATAGTCCTGAAGACATAGAAGTAATTAAAACAGGTTGAAAGTATAAAGCAGAATGGGCCTTAACTCATTACCCCATAGCCTATTTCTAGTTTTGAAGACAGATAAACATTTAAAGCAAGTTGAAAGTAAAGCGGAATGTGTCATAAGGCACATTCTGCTTTACCTTCAGCCTGCTTTAAGCTACTATATGATAGTATATAGGAAGTACATGTTCATGTATTTCTGATAGTCTATATTCATGACAGTATAAAGATGAACTCTTTCCTTTTGTGTGAGAATAATTCAGATGCGTGATCGAAAATGTGTATCTATGGAATAATTGATTAAAGGCACATTCTGTTTTACTTCAGCCTGCTTTAAGCTACAATTAAGAATACAGGAAGTATTTCATATGACAAATTATAACATGTTGTGTCAAGTGGAACTATTTTCTTCAGTGGAGGAATAAATGAAAGGCGAACCCAAAACATATATTTCAAGAAATTCAATGAAGTTTGGTTTATAAAGCACTTGACAGGTTTGTTTTAGTGTTTAAGGCAGGCGGCTGTTGTATTTTAATCCCACTTCAAACTGCCAGCTTTCTTTCAAACAACAGGGTTTATTTGTGTCAGTAAAAGCATTGGTTTTGTACAAATATTTTATATCCAGTATTTCATTTAGTATCAGTGATTGAAAGAAGGTATCAGAAGAAAATTAAATGATTCAAACCATATGCTTATATAAAACAGGTATTTGCTTAAAGCAGAAAGCTCTAAACGGAACTTTATGCTAAACATTTTGTCTGCTTAAGCAATCATCTGTCAGGTTGCAATGTCTCTTCATCAGAATAATGTAGATGAATGAAAAGGCATTTCAAATATGAGAAATAGGTTGAACAATTATTCTGTTGGGGAAAGAGTTAGTATAGGTTTGACTGTACACCTCTAGGTCTAGGTAGATGCGCTTGTTATAAACAGTAAATTCCCTCTATTACAACAACTAAAAATAAGGCCAATTGATTGTATAAAATACAGATGACAGCTTAAATCAAGATGAAAGTAAAACAGAAAGCTCCTAAAGGAGCTGTCTGTTTTACTATCACCTTGCTTTGAGCAGTTACTTGCCTTAAACGCAAAATGACTAAAATAAAATTTTGGTCGTAATAGAGAGGTTTTACTGTAGGTAAGTACTTAACCATTTACATCACTAACAGTATTTTGTGGGGGGTACTGAATGATGTCATAAACCTAATGTAAAGAATGAAACTGTTGTTTTTAATGCTCAATGATGTCATAAATTTAATGAGAAGAATATACCTGTTGTTTTTATCACATCTGGTTTTGTTTATTAGCCTAACAAGTTTCATTGAAGAATACTGACTGCTAATGAACAGTTCTTAACTATGAATGTTAAGTAATATTGTTGTTGCCTGTTACTATTGTCATCTGCTACAGTTTTAGTATTAGAATTTTCTAAAATGTCTTTAAACAAAGGCGGAGCTATTTGCAAAATACCTGAATTGTTTATTTGGTTCAAGGTATCAAAATATTGGAGCTATATCAGTATCATATTTTGTTCTTTATTAAATTGCCTACTGTCCTTAACCCATTACCCCATAAATACACCTTTTAACGCCGCTAATTTATTTCTATATTGAATAAAATAGTTTCAATTTATACATTATGAATATTTCAGCAAAAGAAATTATTTCCATATCCTAGCAGATGGAAGCTTAAAGCACGCTCAAAGTAAAGCAGAATGTGCCTTAACCCTTAGCCCGCCAAATAAATTGTTGTCTGCTATATTTCTCGTCTGCTTCAAGTTTCAAAGTGCTTCAAAGTTGCTCAAAATTGCTGAAAATGTTGTCCGAGTGTCAAACAGCTTGGATCCGGATGAGACGCCGAGTTACTCGGCGTCTCATCCGGATCCAAGCTGTTTGCATATGGAGCTATAGTCGTGAGTGGCAGGCTAAGGGTTAAGGCACATTCTGCTATACTTTCAACCTGCTTTAATTGGTCACCTCTTTTCAAAACTAGAAACAGGCTATGGGTTAATGGGTTAAGACTCCTTACATGTGTATATCTAACTCTTCATCATACTACATTCCTACATGAAGCTGTCAAAAGCTGTAAAGACTATATACCTATGTATCAAGCTTCAGAAGTTGTTTAAACTAGTTGAAAGCACTCTGTCATTTCAACCATTAATGTAGATAATGCAATCATTTTTAAACAAATATGAGTTTAGTTCAAATGAGAGTGTCAGGGAAGATTGCCATAGGGTCCACATCACTTTTACTTTTAGGATCTTTGTCGCAGGCCTGCCATAAGTTGATAACAAAAATCCTAAGATTTCAAATTTTTCAATTTTTCAAGCCCGATTTTCCAGATTATACCTTTAACCCATAGTCTGTTTCTAGTTTTTAAGACATGTGATGCTAAACGCAGGTTGAAAGTAAAGCAGAATGCGCCTTGAGGCACATTCTGCTTTACTTTCAGCCTGTTTTAAGCTGCCATCTTTTGGAATAAAAATCCGAAGATTTCGGAAAAATCCGGAGAAATGGCAGCCCTGTTGTCGGACAGTCTGCACTCATTCATGGGAAAAGTTGTCATTCTATTAGCCAATGTTATAGTTCAGATTATAGATGTTTATAGTGGGCAGAGATTTATATTATGAATATTCAATGGGAGAACGGTCAAGTGGGGAAAACACTCGAGCCATGAGTGGATTAACTGAAGTCATTTAACAGATGGCATCCACTGGAGATAATACACATATCATCCATGAAATACTGCCAAACAATGCCCCAAACCACAGCGAGATAAAACTGGTATTTTACAGAGCCATCCATAAAGATAGTGGCTAGTTTCAAATGTCCGAATGCCACATAAATCTGCTACAGAATCATGACTGTGTCAAAAGGCAACCAGGAGAAATATTTCATATCTAGTCACCTGATCAACATGGGCGGTATTGCTAGTGTCTTGTTTTCCAGCGTAAATCAATTACTAATTGTAACTAGCACATGGCTGTGTATTTTTTCTCTCGTCTAAACGAGACACTGACAAGGTAAGTAGATGTAACAAATACCTGGTTGATTGCGTAACATCAGTCCTGGCATTTCATTCATTTGTGCATTTTTAAGGTGTTTTTATGATAAAGTAGAAGAAGGATGAATGGGAGAATTGAACAATAACAACATGGTGACATGGGCTGGTGATTTAAGTAAGACATAAGTTTCAGGTATATTATATTCTTAAACCATTTCTCCCACAGAAACAATAATTCTACATTACATGCCTTAAGAATACTCAATGGAAGTGAACATCATTGACTAAGCCACATTTTAACTTTGAAATATGGATAATTTTGACTTATGTAAGTTCTATATACTGAAGTTTGATGGTACAATTATTGTGGACTTAACCTAGCACAAGTTTTCGAAATTCAACTGTAAAAAAACCCAACCTGTATGGATAAGTTATTCAGTTATCAAAGTTTAACTGTAATTTTCTGATAGTTATTATCCTGTTTCATGACAACATAGGGGTTGGCTACCTATTGTTATTCAGGGTTGGAAGCAGGTCTATGGAATAGAAATAGTATCCTGGTCCGTATTCAAAGGGTTGTGCAGCTGTGACAAAAAAAGTTCAAATGACTGAAACTTCAGATGACCAAAGGCTAATGACTTTATTTGTTCTCCTTAATTAGGTTCTAGTGTGACAATATGGCATTAAAATATTTTAACTCTAAGCATGCTTACAGCAAGACTGTGAATACCTTGCCAACAGTTTTAACCCTTTACCCAATAACCTGTTTCTAGTTTTGAAAATATGCGACTACTTAAAGCAGGTTGAAAGTAAAGCAGAATGCGCCCTAAGGCGCATTCTGCTTTACTTTTAGCCTGCTTTAAGTTACCACCTGCTAAAATTAAGAAAATATTCCTTCTGATTCATGACTGTATAGATTGGAATTATTTTCTTCCGCGGAGGATTAAACGGAATGCGCTAAAAGGCGCTTCTATAAGGTAAACGGTTATGAAGATCTGACGACAGGCAACTCAGCCTCTCATTACTATCCAAACTGTTTCACCTTCTGACCCTAATTTGATTTTAATTTTTTGAAAATGTTAAATTTTAGAACAGTAGCAGACTACCAATGATGCAGACCAAAAATTGACTAAGCATTTTACAAAGGTGATCCGAAGTGTTCCATAACAGGGTAATCCTCAGCATTATTGTTAGAAAACAATTTCAAACTTATAATAAACCATGTTCAACTAATAAAACAATGATCACTATGAGTGTCAAACAGTTTGGATCCTGAGCAAATGTCAAGTTACTTGACATTTGCTCTGGATCCATACTGTTTGCAAATGCCAGTAAAGTCATGTCGCACTGGATGAGGGCTAACAATTGAGCGGTATTGTCCCCTCATGAAATGAGAGCTTTTCTCAATGTATTGAATTGATTTATATTATGTATCTCAATGATTTATGATTATTTGTAAATAAGTAACCAGAAGCATGTTACAGTAAAACAGTGTTACTGCTTTGTGCAGGACAAAAGAAAGGTTAACCCATTTATACCCAGTGGATTCTTCCATGTTTATATATTGGATTAGTCCATTTTTTATCAAAGGGATGCCTGGTCAAAATTTTCATTTTCATTTATAATGAAATTCCTATCAGCAAACAATGTAGACTGATCAGACGCCACATAATGCGGCGTCTGATCAGAGTCTACACTGTTTGCCTATGTCCCATATATGGGATCATGGGCACAAATGGGTTAACTATTTGCATGCTGGGTAATTTTTTGTCTGCAACAATATTATTGTCGTCTGCTACTGTTCTAAGAATAGAATTTTAAATTTTCTTTTGAAAACATGGTCAGAGTATCAAACAGTTTGGATCTTGATGAGACGCGGCATAACACGGCGTCTCATCAGGATCCCAACTGCTTGCAAAGGAAATCACTGTGCACATATCCATTGCTAAGCATGGTAAGAGTTAACTTTTTGCATGCTATCGGCAGATATATCTGCCACAGTGATTGCCTTTGCAAACAGTTTGGATCCAGATGAGACGCCGCGTAACGCGGCGTCTCATCAGGATCCAAACTGTTTGACACTCTGACCATGTTTTGAAAAGAAATTTAGAAAATTCTATTTTTAGAAGAATAGCAGACGACAAATGTTGCAGACAAAAACATTACCCAGCATGCAAAGAGTTAATACAAGTATGATTGTATGTTTTTAAAACCACATTGTGGACATGACAGGATATGATCTCTGTCTAAAACAGTTTGCACAAGGATGTAGCTACATTGGCTTCAGGGACTACACTGAGACACAGGAAAAACAAAGTCACGTAAATGTGACTGATTGGTTTTATGTCATCGGGACAAGGAACATTTTTAAGCTGAATCACAAATGTGACTCAGTTTGAATTCAGAGTAATGAGTTTATATTATGCATAATTGAAGATGCAAATGAAAGAAAATATTTCGACTTAGCTCCAGGGGGAGTCTAAATTACTTGACTCGTTGTCTCTTATTGCAAAAAAGGATCCCTTTGTTCTGACAATGACACCAGATTTTAGCCCAAATCCCCTTTAACACTGTTCACTGAATCGTGAGACCTTAGAAAATGTTTAGATTCTGATTCAAACAGTAAAAAAATTATGTTGGTTTAAATTACAAAATCTGGTAGACTGGTGAAATATATAGTTCTAACAGTTCAAGACAAGATAGAAATATTCATCTAAAAATTAATTTCAATAACATTTTGAGTAAAACCATCCTATTTAACAAAGCCAGTAAATGAAAACTCATGATTATGTTAGAGAAAGATGACTGTTTAAAAGTAGATGAAAAGTAAAGCAGAAAGGAGCTTTCTGCTTTAGTGCCACCCTGCTTTCAGCAGCCACCAGTCTTATAGCACATCTAAAACAAGCCCACTTTAGTGTGGCTGTTTTAAACAGTATTTCAGCGAGTTGCATATCACCACAGGCTAAGCGTTTCGTGTAACCTAATCTCTTTGTTCCAGACAACACTCTTCCCCTACTGCCTGCCGCATTAATAAACAATGACAATTTTAGAGAATGTCACCAAATCTCAACTAATTCCTCCAGCTTCAATAAATCCCTTTGTTAAGCTGGTACACCGGGACACGAAAAAACAATACCACATTCGTAAAAAAAATCTGCAATTTATCAGTCTGCCAACATTTTTAGGACAATCTCCAAAATCAATAATAAGAAAGATTTCTTAATTAAATCCTCCATGAAAATCAGCAGCCAAACGATAATCAAATCTCTCAGAAATTTCACGGTTTAATAGAAACAAGTAGTGGGATGTCAATATAATTGTCTCCCTCTATATTTTGGCAGGGTAATTTTACGCTTTTAAGCCAGTTGGGAATATTTGACACACTCATTAATTGAACAAAGACAATATAGAAAGTCAATGAAAATAACAGATGTGCAGTTATGTCCAATGATCTCATTCCTATTAATCTCGCAGAAATTCTAATGCAAAATTAGCTATTTTGTCAGAAAAATGAATTTCAGACATTATTAACCCTTTACCTGATAGCATTGTTTCTACTATTGAAGATATGTGACTACTTAAAGCAGGTTGAAAGTAAAGCAGAATGCGCCCTAAGGCGCATTCTGCTTTACTTTCAGCCTGCTTTTAGCTATTACCTGCTAGAATGAGGAAAGTATTAAATATGACACATATTCATTACGGTATATATTGGAACTATTTTCTTCAGCGGATGAATATAATGCATGTGCTAAAAGTTGCTTCTATAAGGGAAAGGGTTAAACAGTGTAGACCAAACAAACTATAAATTTAAAATCCTGATGTACAGTTATAAAATCTCTCTATTACAACAAACACTTTTTGAAAATTAACTTTTCAGTGTTAACTCGTTATCCGTAAATATCCGTTTTTATGCTTTAATTTATTCCTTCACTGAAGAAACGAGTCCCACTTTTTACAGTCGGGAATTTGTATAATACGTAGTCATTGTTAAACCCCTTAAGAAATTTGGGCTTATACTGTTATTAATTATATTGTTGGAAGAGATCATTTTGATGTAACTGTAGAATAATACAGACAATGTCTTAATTGTCCATCAAGCTTAAAACAATAACACATCTTATTGTAATATAATCGCAGCAAACCCTGCAGACCACTGCCAGTTTTCAGTCTCTGATCTTTGTTTGCTTTTTAGCCGATGCATTTCAGTAAGTCACCAGCCACTGACTTATCTGATTCTAATATCACTGTAAATGGGATATACAATCACACAAAATGGATGACACTAAAACCAACAAACCTATATCTTATTTTTGACAAAATTCATGAATTTAACTTCACATACATGTAACACATGAAAAACATGGTTTCAACATTTAGTATATCTAAACATCACTATTTAATACTACATAATAAATCAAGCTAACATGATTAAAGTAATGAAAGACAATATTAATTCATATGTATCAAAAATACATAAAAAGAAATATGTATGAAAATTTGAAAAATAAACCCTTCACAATGGCATTCTATGTAACATTACTGTTTAAAATTTATGCAAGGCAAACCTGTGCTGAGCTACCATTTCAGGAGGCTGTATCGAGATCTCTTAACCCATTACCTCATAAATACGCCATTTTACGCCTTTAATTTATTCCTCTTCTGAGGAAAATAGTTCCAATTTGTGCTGTTACAAATAAGAATCAGCCTGCAATAAGTTACCATTTGTTAGAATACAGAAAATATTTCTTATGCTACGTATTGATGACTGCAAAAATTTGAAATATTTTCTCCAGTGTAGGAATAACTGAAAGGCGTAAAAAGGCGTATTTATGGGATAATGGATTAATGCATTTTTTAAAGGTATCTAAACGCAGGTTTGATTGTGCATCATATTCTAAAAGACCCTCCGTCTATCTCTCCTTCAACAAACAGGGATTTGCAGGGATATGATCAAAATGCAACGTCTAAATCTGGAAAATGAAAAATTCTGGTAGTAAACAAACAGACAACAGAGGAGACTATGGACCATGCTGGTTGCTATGGTAGCCATGCAGTAACCATAGCAACAGAGCTTACCCTTCATACAAAAATAGGAAATCTTCAGGTACTTAGGGGTGTTTGGACAAGGGTCACCAAAATTCGCATTGCTCGCCTGGAGGTTACACCTCGACAGCTTTTCACACCTACAGTGTTGAGTTAATTAGTTTGTTTAGTCCATTAAAAAACAATTTTATTCAAAACATCAATACCTGTGAATAAAGATAATATCTTAACGTTATAGGTTAATTATAATAAATATTCCCCTATAAATACCATTTGAAAACTTGCTAGACTTTCTTGTTATTTGTAGGTGATTGCTTTAAGCAGGTTGAATGTTATGTAAAATGCTCCTACAGCATCATTGGTCAACCAATTTTACGTGGGATACACTTTTAGGTGTACCTCTAGGCAAACAGTTTTGATCTCAGATCAGGCCCCACATTGTGGGGCCTGATATGAGATCAAAACTGTTTGCAGCTAGTTCAGTATCAGAAACTGCTAAAATCTTTTGAAAATATTTGAGTTATACCCGCTGCAGACGACATTTTAAAATGGCCGCCAAATATTACCCAGCATGCAATGGGTTAAAGTTGTCATTTTATGTTTTCACATCGTTAATGCTCATCTTTCAAATGGTTGTTATAGGGAAGTATTTCTGTACTATATTTAGTTTCTTATAAAGCCTTAACCCTTTCTTAGCTAACCTATGTATTGATGATATTACAATTCAGATCTGGATCAGATGCCAAGCAACTTTACATGTCATCCAGAACTAAACTGTTTGGTACTCAGATCACAAGTCCATGGCAAAAGAGAGGCAAAAATTAATTTTAGTTGTACATGACTATTTTTTTCAAAAGAGACACCTTGTTTTAAGTGAAGTACCAGTATATTTCAAACAACAAATAAACATTTTTGTGCAAATGTGGAGGAAGGGGTAGAGGTGTCCCATCCAGCTAGTTTCTAAGAAAGGGTTAAGAGATATTTAATCCACTTCAAATGACTATAGTGTTTAAAACAAATTTGATTGTACGAGATCTACAGAATTATAAGAGAATGACATGATATATTGCACATTTGAAACAATGTAATTAACTTGGAGAACACTTAAAACAATTCAAAGCAATACATGTACAGTACCGTGCAAAAAGTATTCGTTAAAATGGCGTCGTGACGTCGCGATAATTAAGCTTGCGCGATTTTCCTCCCCTTTCATATTGAGTTAAAAATAGCAAAACATGTAAAATTTTAGATTTATAAATAGTTTGATTCCTTGAAAATGGTATGACGTAAGAGTGGTTGTAATATACACGTAATTTATGTTTGTTTTGTTGTTGAATCAAAATAGGGTGGAAAGGCTCAGAATTGAAAAGTGACATGGAAAAACGTAGTCGTAAATATGTTTTTAAATGGATTTCTAATCGCAGAAACCTAACGATGATTATAGAGACCTTAAAGTACAGTATTCTCTTTTTTGAATGAATTCAAGACAACTGTATTGATTGAAAATCTTCCTATATCACGGAGACCTCGCGTGGTGGGTGAAAATGAGTGTCTGACAGTTGAGCGGACCATGAAGACCAACCGCAGATATTCGATGACAGCTATAACCTGTAAGTTTAAACGGTATTAAAATAGCAGTAAAGTATAGAAAAATCTTCGAAGATTATCTTTGGCCTGTTGTAGCAAGACATTTCCCGACCATTTTAAATTTATTTCAGGATTATAACGTCCCGGTGCATCGTGCGGGTATGATCTCCGTTTACAAGGTTCAAAATAATACAAAAATTTCTTGGCCAGCACAATCACCTGATCTGAACATTATTGAAATTATCTAGCTGTATATTAAGAGAAATCTGTCATGCAGAGTGAATTTCATAAATAGCAAGCAGGATTTGTACGATGAAAATGTTCGTATCGGGACTGAAATCCCACCGACCTATGTTCAAAACCTCTAGATGTCTATTTCCCGTAGGATAATGCAGGTTATAACATTCAAAGGACATCTGACTTAGTATTTAGGTAAGAGAAATCAAGTTTATGTGTTCGTTTCTGTTAGAGTTTCTGTTATAAAAGCTTTGAAACACCCGCTAATTATCCCGACCAAATCCAATATGGCCGCCATTTAACGAATACTTTTTGCACGTTACTGTATCTTAACAAAAACTTAAAATTCTAATACATTATTGTAATAGCTTCATAAGCAAGAGATCCAGGAGGGCTAGATTACACTCTACAGTCATGTACTTGCAAATTGTAATTAACACATTCAACCCTATAGACAAGTATACTCGTCATTAATAAACAGTGTACCAGTACTTGTGGACAGTACATTTTTTCTGTGCAAACAATGTAGACTCTAATCAGAGGGTTCCTGTAGGAACCCTATGATCAGAGTCTGCACTGTTTGTCATTTTGCAATATATTGTTAAATCAACCATAAATAGTCAGAAATGGACTATAATAAATTGAACATTGGAATGGTCCATTAAAAGTTTGGGGTTGCATGAGTTATGAGGTATGAACAACCAATACCTTTGATACTTACTTCTGAGTGACAACTTGCATGGAGATTGGGGAGCTACATGTCAGATCAATGTCCTCGTACTTCCCGTCCTGGTTACACACCATCATACTGAACCGACCATAGTTAGCCACCACAATTCTAAGCTTCTCACCGGGCTCCCGACACCGTAGGGTAATATAGCTGCTCTCACAGGCATAGGCGGTCCGCTGCTTGTCCGCCAACGGGTACCCTGGGGGATCTGGAAGACAAAATACAACATTGTCATATTTTTGTTGGTCACTTGGTAAAAGCATCTACATGTGCTCCTTTACAGAACTGTATAAACCCATTACGCCATGGCCTATTTTTAATTTTGATGATATATGACCACTTAAAGCAGGTTGAAAGTAAAGCAGAATGTACCTTAAGGCACATTCTGCTTTACTTTCAGCCTGTTTTAAGCTACCATCTGCAAGGTTATATCCTTTCCACGCCCATAACGTATTAAAACGTTTTGACGTTTATGGCACATTTTGGCTTCCGTAGAATGAAAAGTTATGATTCGCACATCACGTTGGAAGACTTTTCTGAAAGGCCAGGTTCGGCACTGCCTATTTCTAGAATATCAATGGTCTCCTGCAAAATGTGACACTTTCAGGCAGCATCCAAAATGGATCCAGACACAAATTTGCAATATTGGAAAAAGGCGAATGCCAGAGGGGCCGAAACGGTCCATCTTTCTACTTTCGGTTTAAAATGTACTCGACCTTTTTGTCAAAACCCGTTATAATAGCACTCATGCTGGAATTCAGTAACACTGACATGTCAACACAAAGCTCACAAAGCTCAAACTGAGCTCAAACTGAGCTCAGGATCCACTTTTTTTTTTTTTTTTTTTTTTTTAACTAATTCGCGCATTGCGTGAACGCGACTTAAATATAGCGCCTCTAAAAATAGATTGTCACTTTCAGTTTCGTTTTGACACATCAGAGTAGTTTTGAGATGTCAGAGTGTAGTGTTTATTCAGAAAATGAGCTCCAAACTAGTCCAGTAGTGTCTGTGTTATGTGTACAAAATCGGCCGGGCTTGCTAAGGATATGAAGTATATCTTATGATACATATTCATGAATGTATAAATTGGAACTATGTTCTTCTATGGAGGAATAAATCTAAGGCGAAAAAAGGCATATTTATTGGGTAATGGGTTTATTCTCAAATAGTATGGTCACTAAAAGTAAGAATAATTTATTATGGTCAAGAAAGCAGGCACAAAAGCAATAACAAAGTAAGCAGAAAACCTAAACACTTTCTTACCACAGTGAGAGCAAGACTAAAGAACAGTGAAAGCAGCCTTGTTAACAATACTAGTCTTAGTCTCAACCAGCTGGTTACACTGTGACAGCTGAATGCAGGATAAATGTTAGACAGAAAGTTCCCAAAGGCAGCTTTCTGCCTTACATTTACCCTGCCTTTACCCATTACCCCATAAATATCCCTTTTTACGACTATGATTTATTCCTCCACTGAAGAAAAGAGTTCCAATATATACCATCATGAATATGCAAGCATGAGGAATATTTTCTGTATCCTAGCAGATGGTAGCTTAAAGCAGGCTGAAAGTAAAGCAGAATGTGCCTGACGGCACATTCTGCTGTACTTTCAACCTGCTTTAAGTGGTCACCTATTTTCAATACTAGAAACAGGCTATGGGGTAATGGGTCAAGTAGTCACCTGTCTTTTGTGGTCTACCATCTATTCTAAAGAGTGTCCGCTATAGAGAGGTATTACTGTATTACAATGAGGTAAATGCACACAAAAACATACAGTTGAAACTAAACCCAAAATGTTTGATACTGCCAATGTCACTGGTGAAAAAAACAATACATCGGTCTAGATTCCAATCTTTCCAAGTAACATCTATATATCTCAAAATAGCAAGATTTACCTTAACCCTTTCCCCAATAGAAACGCCTTTTAGCTTATACGATTTATTCCTCCGCTGACGAAAATAGTTCCAATTAATCAGTCATGAATTTATAGTATACAGAATATTTTCTATATTCTAGCACACGTAAGCTTGAAGCAGGCTGAAAGTAAAGCAGAATGTGCCTGAAGGCGCATTCAGCTTTACTTTCAACCTGCTTTAAGTGGTGACCCATCTTCAATACTAGAAATATATAGGCTATCAGGTAAAGGGTTAAAGTTGAAGGTTTAATTTAGCAGCCTTGGTTTCAATATTTGCAGATATAATACATGAGTTGCAAAGTGTTTGCACCCTGATCAGACTGTGGACTTACTAAGCATTTAGTGACATAAATCCAAACTGTACACAGGTAAAGAAATATTTTTCTCTCATTCACAGGGTTAATTAACACTGCCCTATCTGTCTCAGGCAATGTTTTCTTTGACATTAACTTCTAACTAAAGCAGGTTAGTTTGACCATAAAATCAAAGGAAGTGTACTCTGTTTCCATGGAAACAAGACCAACAATGACGGAATATCATGACAGTATGATGTTTTAATGTTTCCTGCTTCATTCCTCTCCAATAAGCCAACAGTGAACAGGCTGACATTGTTTAGTTTTACTGCTTCATTTACATGGCCAGTTGGTTATCCCTTTACCTCATAGCTTGTTTCTAGTTTTAAAGACAGGAGACCACTTAAAGCAGGTTGAAAGTAAAGCAGAATGTGCCTTAAGGCACATTCTGCTTTACTTTCAGCCTACTTTTAGCTAAAATCTGCTATACTAAATAAAATATATGTAATGGTAATTGTTCATGAGGGTATAAACTGGACTTATTTTCTTCAGCGGAGGAATAAATTAAATACATTAAAGTCGCTTCTATGGGGGAAAGGGTTATACAATGCTCCCTCCTTGTAACAATGGCCCTTCAAACAACAATTACCTCCTTACAACAATGCTTGCCGCTGTTCAACTAACAAGATGTTTATGTCTTTCACTTTCACTGCTGCAATATCGTCTGTTTAAAATTGTTGTTGGCTATTTTTTCTCAAAGTTACATATTGGACATTTTGACAGAAGAAACATAAAGACGAATGACCTAAAACAATTTGAACCAAGATTAGACACTGCATTACGCGGCCTCTGATCTGGGTTCAAACTGTTTGCAAATGTAAGTCAAGTCGTGCTCAGCACTCTTTGGGTATTAATTTTCCCTCCCTATAGCAACTCCCATCAAACAACACACACAATCATTGTCTTCCATTGGGAGTTGTTGTAGAGAGGGAGCACTGTACATGGTTTACAGTCAATCTTGTACTTAGCAACCAGTTCTTGAAGATAGGCAACTGCTTAATACAGGATAGAAATGAAGCTTTCTGCATTTTTATTACCGTCTTTAGCTATGTATTGTGCGCACTTTTATCATAAAATCTTTTTTCTGCAATTTGGGGGTGCGTACAATACAGTGGAACAAGACTCTAAAGCCTACCTTGACCAACGGTTAGTGCCCGTAGACCGATGTGTTAAGATTGCGCAATACGCTGCAGGGCTTTAATTGACACCTCCCATTATAGCCCGGGATTAGGGCTGTTTATTGGAGATGACACGCTAGTGACCCCAATTATAATCAGTTATGATTGTCCGAGTGTAAACTGTTGATGTTATGACACTTGATTGCTTATAAGTTATTAAAATTAGTCTCCGATCTGAGAATGCAAGCCCTCGATTATTTGAAGCTTCTTTCGAGGGAGCATGTTAGTCGCTACGTACAGTATCTAATACAATCAAAATCGGTAAGGCATTTTGAACTGAGAGAGAAATAAAGTAAATAAACAAGTTGTAATTCATAATTATTGCGTAAAATAGCTCAAAAGAAAGTAAACTTAGCTCTGGTTGCATCGTAGAAACAAAGCGTCACTGTATAAACACCCGCCATTTCCGGACCCGAACTGCGCATAATCGAATTTACTATTTCCGGATTATTCTTTTGATTGGCGGCACTCGATTTTCAGATCGAAACTTTTTGTAACTTTTTCGCAACATTCGTATTCTACCGTATTTTTTCATAATTCAATAAATGCTAGTGATGAAATAATTCGATACAATAAATGTTTAGTATTTTATATATTTGAATCCTAATAAACGCATCTACAAACGTACACAGAACAATGCTGGGTGATTCTAATCAGGAACATATTCCGTTCCTGTTCTAATGTGACGCTAGAAATGAAAATTAAGTATGCCCATAAAAATATGTCTGGTTTCGTTTCCAGCATTTGAAACACAGTCGCAGCTCATTTTTTGGACTTCGAAGGGCGGATTTCACGCCCTGACTATCAGAATACTTGTAATTATCACATATTTAACGGATTTTCTTGGTCCTAAAATATGCCTACGGAACTCTCTTCATTTAAAACAACTGGGTTCAGCAGAAGAAATCGTGCGTACGACGGCTGACCAAAACCTTGGGAAAAGTTTTTTTCCAGACATTTAACCCTGAAAATAAGGGTGCGTGTTATACACGGATGCGCACAATACTCGGGAAATGACGGTATGCATTAAATGTGGGTATTATCAATCTATCGAAATTAAACTGAAGAAATTCAGGTAAGTTCGACTTAAGCGAGTTCGAGATATTGAGTTTTGACTGTAGCTTGTTTTAAGTAATTATTGCATAACTGTTAAAGGTAGGCTGAAAGTAAAGTATGAATTTCCATTTTGATAATTTCTCCCTAAAATACTTTCAGTCTGCTTTAAGCATCAATCTGTCACAGTTTATTATGCAAAATAGTATAGATTACTAAGAATTAAGTCCATAAGAAAATACAATTTTCTATGACGAATAGGGGAAAGCATCATCAATTAGGTGTTTCTATAAGGAATGGTTAACCCATTCTCCTTTGAAACTTTTAATGGTCAATAACAATATATTGCAAAATGACAAACAGTGCAGTCCCTGATCAGAGGGCTCTTACAGGCTCTACACTGTTTGCATAGTACAAGTGTACTCTTCACAGGTAAACAATGCTCTTCACAGGTACACTATCTGTTATAGTGCGCTCACATTTGCTCTACGGCGGCCGCAGATACGTGAAATCGAGAGAATCTTACGGCTGCCGCACTGCGTATCCCAATATCTTACAGGCCGTAGAGGTCGCCGTAGAATTATAACGCGGAGTTATAACATTTTTTCATTTCTACGGCGGCCGTAGAAACACACGCCGCAGAGTGGTTCTACGGCTGCTGTACGGTCGCCGTACGGCCACCGTGCGGCCGCCGTAACTCCATGGTCAATTTCCCTATTGAGCATTTGTACTTTTGATCGTATATGTAAAACATGAATATTATCAAAAATGGATTTAGATGTCCTTAAATGCTGTCCAAATGTGTCCTTTGAGTTCATGGTGTTGCTGGACTGATATAAGTTGTGTGAACATGTAGCAAAACCAAGTTGTGTAGCAGGAACAGCATTTTGGTTGCAAGGTATCTGGTGGGACTTCCACGGCTGCCGTACGTTGGCCAAGTTTTTTTAACCCCACCAAAATAAAATCTCGCCGCGCGGCAGCCGCAGCAAATGTGAGCGCAACATACGGCGGCTGGGGAATTGCTACTCGCCCTAGAAATGATTAGTCGTGCGGCCGCCGTACGGCAGCCGCAGCAAATGTGAGCGAGGCATTAGTGATGAGTAAACTCGCTGATGTAGCCAAAGCGCATCAGCCCTACAGAGACCAACGGTAACACTGCGCCTGATTCCATGTGTTCTCCGATCGGTCTTGCATATTTATATCCCAATGTTGGCTTAATTCAGGTTGTACTGTATGTCACTGACCCTACTTAATTTTGGACATATCTTTTATCATACCCATTCATCAAGTCTCTGTTTTCTCCTTCAACAGGTACTTGATAGAAGTATATTTGATACCTGCTCTGCTGGGCATATTTGTTTTAACCCTTTAGACATTGGGAAACAAGAACCCAAGACCTTGCAAACAGTCTGGATCCAGATCAGGCCCCACAATTGTGGGGCCTGATCTTGGTCCAGACTGTTTTCAATTCAGACTGTATGTCCGCAAATATGTAAGGATATAGACAATTATTTAATATTTTGAGCTGGTGTCTTGTGGAGCTGACATTTGTTCAGTAATCAAAGGGGAGAATTAAGGTGAAGAGAGCTGCCATTCTTGCTAATGGGGTTAGTTACCCAGAGTGATGACATTATTGCAGTAATAACTGTAAATTATGGTAATCTAAAAGTTTCCACTGGCAGAAAGTGAACAGGTACAGTCAAAGCTGTACGTACGTACCATTCTAAAACACAGAAAACATTAACCCATATCACATAAATATAAACCTTTAATTCATTACTCCACTGAAGCAAATAGTTCCACATTATACAGTCATGAATATGTAGCATAAGAAATATTTTCAATATTCTAGCCTTAACACATTCTGCTTTACTTTCAACCTGCTTTAGTGGTCACTTTTCTTCAAAACAAGAAACAGGATATGGGGTAAATGGTTAAACCCTTTCCTTCATAGCTGTCAAGGCACATCACTGATACAACATATATTGCACTTCTGTTTTAATAATAATAATAACAAGCACCTTAGAGCTGATATCCCCTGCCGCAGCGATTGTCCAGAAGAAAGTGGCAAACTTTATTGTGGGAGGAAGGGGCAAATGGTGATCACCTGTCTTTAAAGATCAACATTCAAAAGCTTTTTACAAAGTTTTATAAAATCCAATCAATTTTGTACATTTTAAAGCCTAAACAATACAAAAAATAAAGCCGTTTGTAGCATTATAAATCTAAGTATGACAGGGGCAGGTAACTCTTGATTCAAATTCAACAGTAATTAAACACTTTCAAGAACTTATAATTGTGTGAAAGTATTATTAAAAAAAAATCAGAACTGTAGAATTTACTAGAGTGTAAACACATTTTCAACTCATCAAGGGCAGAGTATTCTTGACTAATTTGCACATTTTCGATAATAATTGAACTCATTCTATAAATAATAGCCATATATGATTTTTTATTTTTCAAAATCCATTCACATTTGTACACAATAGCATGTAAACAATAAAGCCATGTTGAGCATTACTAAGTACATAAAGGGCAGATAACTCTTGCCACAAAGTATCCTATTTTGACAATAATTGCTACCCTTATATTTATATACATCATGTGTAAGTTAAATCAAAATCCATTAAAGACTGTAGTTTCTAGATGGTAAAAACTGTTAAATATGGTTTTTTGACTCATCAAGGGCAGATAACTGTTGAGTAGTTCCTCCGTTTTCAAAAATGATAACAATTATTTGAAAACTAATAGCCATACATAGTTTAAGAATTTGTTTTATCAAAATTCATGCATATTTATAGATACTAGGATGTAAACAATTTTAAAATAAAGCATTTTCTATCATTTCAAAGTACATCAAGGGCAGATAACTATTGCCACAAGTATCCTTTTTTGACAATAATTGCACACCTTCAAGAACTTTTACTGATAGACATCGTGTGCAAGTATCATTTAAATCCATTCATAATTGTAGTTGCCAGAGAGTAAAAACAGTTAAATATGGCTTTTTTACTTATCAAGGGCAGATAACTCACGACTTATTTCTCCGTTTTCAACAATAATCAAATTCATTTGAAAACTAATAGCCATACATAATTCAAGAAAGTTTTTTCAAAGATCCATGCATATTTATAGGCTCTAGTATGTAAACAATACCAAAATAAAGCATTTTCTAGCATTTCTAAGTACATCAAGGGCAGATAACTCTTGTCAGAAGTATCCTTTTTTTACAATAATTGCACACCTGCAAGAACTTGTACTTATAGACAATGTGTGCAAGTATAAACAAAATATGTTGAATACTGTAGTTGCTAGAGTGTAAAAACTGTTAAATATGGCATTTTTAACACAAAAAGGGCAGATAACTCATAAATTCCTAAAATTTTCTGAAAAAAATTTGATTTCGCACGGTGCTCCTATGATGACAAATAAGTATACCAAGTTTAATCCAAATCTGTTTATAGGTTTCGGAGATACAGTTGTGGACGGAAAATGTGACGGACGCACGGACGGCATTTTTAACACAAAAAGGGCAGATAACTCATAAATTCCTAAAATTTTCTGAAAAAAATTTGATTTCCCATGGTGCTCCTATGATGACAAATAAGTATACCAAGTTTAATCCAAATCTGTTCATAGGTTTTGGAGATACAGTTGCGGACGGAAAACGCACGCACGCACGCACGCACGGACAGCCGGACGGACAGACCTAAAACAGTATCCCTCTGCCTTTCGGCAGGGGATAATAATAATAATAATAAAGACTTTATTTCAAGAGGGTAACACAATTAGTATAGACAGCAAACTAATCTCCCTTGTGGCCCTAAAAACAATGTACAATACATGTTTATGTATTAACAAAAATGCATAAAGAACAAAATATTTACAAAGAATTTCAATAATAACAATTATGGCTAGTATTATTAACTCTTTTAAAACCATGGAACTGTTCAAAATATAATCATAGCATTTGCAAACAGAGTAGACCCAGATCAGAGGGATCCTATAGGAGCCCACTGACCAGGGTCTACACTGCTTGCTTATTTAGAACAGTATTCTTAAACTACCCAGAATTTCAAATAGACTAATTCATGATCTGGTTATTAAAATATCCATAAGGGGTAACCCACAAGAGTTACTTGGTGTTGAAAGAATTATATTTACACAATTAACTATATACACATTTTTTTAACCAATTACTCCATAAATGCATCTTTTTACGCCTTAAGTAATTTCTAAATACATTAATTTTATGAAAGAAGTGCCCTAATAAAAAGTACTGAACATGAAAGTGGCTTTTTAGGTATATATCCAGATGATGGCTTACAACAAGCAGAAAATAAAGCAGAATGCTGTTTTAGGAACAGTTTGCTTCACTTTACCTGCTTTAAGTGGTCATCTGTGTTCAAAACTAGAAACAGACTGTGGTTTAGGATTATGGCAGATGGCCAGGGTTAATCAAATACTGACAGTACTCTTACGAATGGTGAATGAATAAAGTAGGAACATAAATACTATTATCCAATTAGACTCTTTATTACACAATTAAGGTTAATTATCCTACTGAGTGGTAACTTCCTCCAGAAGTCAGTTACACCTATGGTACCAGATTATTTGTCATACATTATTATTCGGTCAGAAAGGTTAGCTTATTTTCACCACACTCCAAGCTTTTCTTCCTTAATGTCTTGTACCTTATTTTAAATACTGTTACTCTTTAGATTTACCACATCAAACAAGCAACTACCAAAGTCATTTTATAAGGGCAATATAAACTCTCAAGATTTAACAATAGATGTCTTAGTTGCATAAAATTTTGCAATCTGGTTGGATTAGGACCAAACCATGCAGTGTAACCTTGGCATCTGATCAGGACCCAAACTGTTTATTGCTTATAACCCCGGCTTAACACCAAAACATGTTTCTGAAGCAGGTCGGAAGAAAGCACCTTAAGGTGCATTCTGCTTAACTTTTAGCCTTTTTCAAGCTACCATCTGTTAGAATATAGAAAATATTTCTTATAGTACATTAATGTGGAACTGTTTTCCTCAGCGGAGGAATAAATTGTATGCACTAAAAGGTGTTTATATGATTATGGGTGAAAGAGAAAACATTATATCTTTTACAATAAGGTAGACAATTCAATTTTGAAGCATATGACATTTATTTGATGTTCAAAGAATTAACTCAGTGTTACTGCAGCACTGAAATTTTAGAGGGTCATTCTTGACCCCCTTGGTGAAAAAGTGAGGGTCATTTGGAAATTTTGGGGGTCACAGGATTGTTTGAACTTTTTTTACATTTATATAGATAGATATTGAATAAAATACTTAATTGTGTTGTTCAGTGTCTTTATTTCACAATTAATATAATTGAGAGACAAACGATCTAACTATATAGAAGAATTTCTATTTCTATAACACCTCATCAGTCATTCAGTGAAGTATGTTCAGTGCATTTCACTATTACTTCAGACAAGCAAACAGTTTTCATTTTTTCAGGTCAAGGTATTTATGCAACTTGTTAGTGAAAAACAGTTTTCAACTTTGTTAAATATAGAAGACTTCGATACCCTAAGTGTCACTTACAGTTACTAATATCACGAATGAAGAACTTTTTTTTATCGTTAATTGATTGGTTGAAATGAAACTGACAGACTGCGAGACATGTAGATCTGGTCAGACAGACGAAGATAAATCATAAATGGATCCCTTAAAGTAGATGACATAACCCATGTGCATTTTATTCTCTTGTTTGGGCGCTGAAGAGATAAAGAATGAAGTAAAATAGTCTGCATTTTAGCAGATGATGCGAGCCTGTACGTTCATTAGTGATTACCCCAATCAAAACACTTTTGGCAAAGCGAGTTCATTTAACAAACAACAATGGCGACCGGTTCTGGCGATTAGCGGAACTACGGAAGTTTAAATCATTTTCAAAGGAAACAATTTAAAAGCATATGCAAACCAATAAGTCTAAATATGAGGATTTAAATAAATACTAAACACGGAATCTGTGTAGTTTTAATATATTTCGCCCTTTTCAACTGTCGATTTTTAATTACTCGAGTGACTTTATATGCCAATCGAACTGAACTCTTATACCCACAATGCACCTGTCAAAACAACCAAAATGGCCGTTAGCGGACTCTGTCAATTTCGTAACCGACATGCATACAACACGGAATTCATAATTATGTATTTACTTCGGCGTCGGCGGTGTGCTTTCAATGAATATGCTGATTTTAACATTTTTAGTTTCAGTTAGTCGGCAGAATTGACTTGCGTCACATAAAACGCACTTGCTGAATTTAGTTGCGCCAAAAGTGATTTTGTTGCGTCAAAAACGCAAGAAACGCGCTCTCGCGGTAACACTGTTAACTACAGATTTCTTTAAAACAATAGCTGCGCTTAATATAGGACAAAAGTGATTAAGAAAGCCAGGATAGAAGCTTTAATTCTGCATTACTTTTGTTCTACATTCTGTCCTCTGAGACCATCATGTAGCTTCACATGGATTTGACAGCTAGTACTCTTGACTAAAGGAACTATTTTACTTATGTACTAATGGTTATCAGCAGCATAGCAATGGGTTGCCAGCTTGCCAGCATCTGAAATTAACCCCTTCAAGTACAATACATATTACAATGCACATTAAAAGAATGTTCCCCCAGACATTAACCATTCTGTTTACTACTACTGTAACCATTCCACTCTTAATTAATGCTAATGAAAGGCACGAGAACAAGTGGATCTTAACCATAACTGTGTTGGAACAGAATATATACATCCTTTCCAAACAGTGTAGACCAAGAGCAGAGGGCTCCTGAAGGAACTCTCTGCTCTTGGTCTTCACAGTTTGCCATTTTTTGAAAATATTTTGAGGACATTTTTTTTTTTTTTAAAAGAGTAAAATATTCAAAGTCTGTGTAAATATTCAACATTGCAAGGATAAATAAAACAATTAATAAATGCGGAAACGTTAAGAATCACTTCACAGACTATGTAACAATTAATCTTTGGAGTACCAAACTCCTTCACTGCCAATTACAACTTCACTGGAATTAAAATAAAATGCCAACAGTTTTGTTCTACCAGGTCAAACAATGAGTATGTTTGCATCTTATCAGGATCTAAACTGTGTCAGTGTGTGACAGTCTTATTCTCAGAGCACCAGATAAGGGTAGTTTTTCAAAAACAAAAATCTTTATTTCAGAATTAAACCCTATGGTGTCACTACTCATTAGAATCGTCTCGAAGAGACGATTCTAATGAGTATAGTAACACCATAGGACGTGAGAAAATGTTTGATTTGTTGAAATAACTACCTCTTATCTGGAGCCCTGTAATATTCTTGCATATAAAATCTTTCAGAAAACAATTGTGAAGCATATGAGACTATAGTCTTAAAGGATTAACTTTTTGATAGCAGTTTTAAAATTTCATGACTAGGGGTTATTATAAGGATCCTATTTATTAAGGCACAATTTTATAGAACCAGTCGGGCATACTGTAAATAATGTTATACGAAAACGAGCATAAGCTTGAGTGTTTCGTAAAACGAATTCAATTGCCTGGGTATTCATGCAGGCACTAAATTTTACAATAGCAAAAGAATGATAACATAAACTTGAAACCTAAATAATAAAATTCCCGACTTCAATATACATATATGGCAAGTTTAGGCAATCCTTTTTCTCTCCACAATGTTTGTATTAAATAATGACAAAATGCAATATGTAAATTTAGATTATTAGTTTTTTTTGTGTGAACTTGCAAATACAATCCCCTATGTATTTGAAGTGCAAAAATAACCTAATTGATATGCTAGGTGGCTTTTGATGTGAGCTATAATAGTGCCGCTATGATCTAATGTTTGCTGGGTCATGTTGCTAGACGCATACATAATTGACACCCCAGACATGAAAAGAGGTAGTATTCTATCACCACAATTTCCTTTAATTCATATTACATGTGAAGTTTTGTCATTCCAGGGTATGTGTAAATATAAGTCAAGTTGTGCAATGAGAAAACCAACATGAATAATGAGCCAATGTTGACCAGAGCTGCAAGGAATGGGATTATGCAGTCCTAAAAAACAACAGAAACTAATCTGTGACATTCTTGAAAATAGAAATAATCCTAATGAAATTGTTGGTATAACAAGAGGGCCAGAATGGCCCTTGATCGCTCACCTGACCATAGTGACACTAGGATGGGTCGCATGATTTCAGAAAAGAAGATTTGTAAAAGGTGACCCCCAGGGCGGGGCCAATTTTGACCCCAGGGGCAAAATTTGAACAACTAAGATAGAGGACCTGTAGACGATGATATGTGCACAATATCTAAACTCAGTGTACTATGGTTTCAGACAAGAAGATTTTTGAAGTTTTCATTGGAAAAAATCTATTTTAAGCTTCGGTGACCCAGATATGCAACAGACCAAAACCAATTCATCCATATATGTGAAGGACCTCTAAAAGTTACATCATGCCAAATATCAAAGCTCTGGCCATATTGGTTTCTGAGTAAAAGATGTTTGACCATTTCCCTATGTAACTCTATGTAAAACGGTGACCTCCGGGGCGGGGCCAATTTTGACCCCAGGGACAAAATTTGAACAACTTTGATAGAGGGCCTGTAGACTATGCTATGTGCAAAATATCTAAACTCAGTGTACTATGGTTTCAGACAAGAAGATTTTTGAAGTTTTCATTGAAAAAATCTATTTTTAGCTCCGTTGACCCAGATATGCAACAGACCATAACCAATTCAACAATATATGTGAAGGACTTCTAGAAGTTATACCATGCCAAATATCAAAGCTCTGGTCATATTGGTTCCAGAGAAAAAGATGTTTGAACATTTCACTAAATAACTCTATGTAAAACTGTGATCCCCGGGGCGGGGCCAATTTTGACCCCAGGGACAAAATTTGAACAAATTTGATAGAGGATCTGTAGATGATGCTATGTGCAAAATATCTAAGCTTAGTGTACTATGGTTTCAGACAAGAAGATTTTTTAAGTTCTCATGGTAAAAAATCTATTTTTAGCTCCGGTAACCCAGATATGCAACGGACCGGAACCAATTCAACAATATATGTCAAATAACTCTAGAAATTATACCATGCCAAATATCAAAGCTCTGGTCATATTGGTTTCAGAGAAAAAGATGTTTGAACATTTCACTATATAACTCTATGTAAAATGGTGACCCCCGGGGCGGGGCCAATTTTGACCCCAGGGACAATATTTGAACAACTTTGATAGAGGACCTAAAGATGATGATATGTGCCAAATATCTAAGCTCTGGCCCTTGTGGTTTCAGACAAGAAGATTTTTTAAGATTTCCTTATATTTTCACTTTGGTTGCCATGGCAACCAGAGTTCTGCATTGTTTCAAATTCTTTGAACAACTTTGAAAGAGCTTGACCCAAGGAACATTCCTGTGAAGTTTGGTTGCAATCAGACCAGTAGTTTTGAAGAAGAAGATGTTTGAAGAAATTGTTGACACACGACGAACGACGCCGGACAAAGACCGACCACAAAAGCTCACCTTGAGCACTTTGTGCTCAGGTGAGCTAAAAAGTACTAACCCCCCTCCCCCCATATAGAAAAGCATTTTGACACATTTTATTCCTCCACGTTTCTGCTTTACTTTCAACCTGCTTTAAATGGTTGCCTGTTTTCCAAACCAGAAACAGGCTATGGAGTTATAGCGACATGCAAGCTTTTCATGCTTTGACCACACCCACCCTAGTTAACCCTTTACCTTATAAGAAAATTATACTAAGTTCCAATATATACAGTCATGAATATGTATCAGAAGGAATATTTTCTTAATTCTAGCAGGTGGTACCTTAAAGTAGGCTGAAAGTAAAGCAGAATGTGCCCTAACTTAGGGCGCATTCTGCTTTACTTTCAACCTGCTTTAAGTAGTCGCCTATTTTCAAAATTAGAAACAGGTTATGGGGTAATGGGTTAAAGAGCCATAGAAATATTTCCAATGAATCCTTTCCCCGACAAGTGGATGCTTATAAAGCTGGCTGAAAGTAAAGTAGAAAGCTCCTAAAGAAGCTCTCTATTTTACTTTCTGTATGTTTTAAGCAACGTGTTAAAACACTGGGAAAAGGTTAACCCATGTACATCACTCCAGATAATTGCATTTTAATGCATTAAAATTATTCTGCCACTGAAGAAAATAAATAATAAATAAACAAAATACCAAGTTATAGTCTACTTTCAGTCCGAATGACCGCTCAGCCAACTGTACATTTACTCCCCTGATCATTGAGCCATCTTGTCTACAATATTGAGCACTGCTAACATATGGCGCAGTCAAATGCAGCCGCAGTACCGACTCAGACCCTTCACAGGTACCCATTTTAACCCCTGGGTGGAGAGGAGCAATCCGCGGTACATGTCTTGCTCAATGACATTCCTGTACATCATCGGGGATTCAGAAAAATCCCCTAGTCAGACCGCTGGTCCGGCGGGGAATTGAACTCACGACCCCTGGTACCGTAGTCCAATGGTGTTACCATTGGGCCACTACCTTCGTTCCAATAATTATAATATATTTGTTTCATAAGAAATGTTTTCTATATTCTTGCAGGTTGTAGCTTAAAGCAGCTTCTGCTTTACTTTCAACCTGCTTCAAGTTGTCACCTATAATCTTCTATAGTAGAAAAACTTACATATGGAGTAAAGGGTTAACTCATGAGTAAATACAACAGGTCAACCAGTAGTGACATATTTTCATGCTCTATACTTGGATATAAATGGAATATAATGAGTCACTAATCTTTTGAGGAAAAAATGTCATGGTGTGCCTAACAAGTCATTAAGCTGATCTGTCAACATTCTAACAATTTTTGACCAATTTGCAACTGTAGAAATCTGTTTCATAAATTATCTCTGACTTAAATTATACCATCAATTTAATATTTTAGAATATATTGTGCATAAACATGCCAAACTTTGTTTTTTTGAAAACTTTAGGTGTCTGATTGTCTTTTTAACACAGGTCAAAGGTTATGTAATATTATATGTATCATTTAATGGGAATGGTTATAAGATAAGGAACAGAAAAGGACAATGGACACCTAATAAAATGACTGAACAATGAACATATCTGTGGTTGTGGTCCAGTATGTCTATATACCTCATATATTAAACACCCTAAATATTAAACCTTTTTTACTCTTCTCCTGATATAAGCATATATTGCCACTTCTGAAAACAATGTTTTTTCATATCAGACAGCCCGTGACTTGACTGGCATCATCTGATCAAGATCTAGCCTGTTTAACAAATTTGTAGTGATATAAATTTTGCTGCAGTCAAAAAACATAAGGGTATTTTTAGGATTTCTGTTAACAGCACTAACTGTCTTGATCTGATGACAGGCTAAGGGTTAAAGCCACTAAAAACCTTTATGTATTATATTTCACAAAATTTGATATTCCCAAATAGTGTGTTACTTTGCCTCTGTTCTGGATCCAACTCATTTTCAAAAATTATCACAAAAAGTCCTCTACAAGATTAAAGGATTTGAATCTGAGCTATTTATCATATTCCATCACAATCCATAACATTTATATAGAGTCAAACCTGTCATAAGCAAACATGGGAGACCCTCACCGCAGGTGCATGCTTTATGTAGGACAAAATTGAGGTTACCTAAGACTAGCAGTGCTTTACTTTTGTCTTCAGCTGCAACCTTTATTGAAACTCATGGCTACATCATTAAACTTTTTCAGTGACTGCTTAACACAAGTTTGTATATTAGGTTCAATGCTGTTATCATCTAAGTGTAACTTTAACCCATTGCTCCATAAATACATTTCTTTACATATTTAATTTATTCCTGATCCACTAAAGACAATAGTACTAGTCGACGTGACTATTTAGACATTCTGCATTACTTTCAACCTGCTTTAAGTGGTCAACTGTATTCAAAACTAGAGACAGGCTATGTTGTAAAGTTATAACACAAGCTTATATTGGAAGGTTTAACGTTGTTAATTGTTCAATGCTGTTTAACCCAATACCCCATAGCCTCATTCTAGTTTTGAAAATAGGTGACCACTTAAAGCAGGTTGAAAAGAAAGCAGAATGCGCCTTAGGGCGCATTCTGCTTTACTTTCAGCCTTCTTTAAGCTATCTGATAGAATATAGAAAATATTTATTTTGCTACATATTCCTGACTGTATATTTAATTGGAACTATTTCTTTCAGTGGAGGAATAAATTAAAGGCGTAAAAATGCGTATTTATGGGGTAATGGGTTAAACATTGTTAAGAGTTTTTCCATTTCTTTTTATGACATCCCCTGTGGTAATTTATTGAATTATTCTGCCTTCGAAGATCTTTCTTCATAGCATTTGGCCACGAAACATAGGTGTTACTGTATACTGTACGCTCATGATCTAACAGGTTGTTTTAACATGACCTTAACCGTTTCTTGACACAGACAAACTGTTTAGTGACTGTCAGTGACAATACCTAAAGGTCAATGTGACTTTTTCAAACCATATTAAGTCCTACAGGGCATTTAACTTTTAAAATACTAGATCATTAACTTAACTTTATTTTGCAAATATTTAATTTTATACAAGATATTGATTGAGTGTTTTAGTAAACGATTAGGATCCCTAATGTATGCCACCTGAATTGTATTAATGAAATATACCGAGGATTGCCTCAATTTCAGAATTTTCAAAGCATTACGCCTTCCAATGCTTAAATTATTTTCATCTGTTGAAACTGTCATCTTCTGATATACTAAAATTAACTTCATTTTCATATCTGACAGAAAATAGAATGCGAGAGACAAATAGTTTGGATCCTGATTAGGGCCCACGTTCAGTGGGGCCTGATCTGGATCCAGACTGTTTGCAAAGGTCACCGCCACTGTTTTTCAGTTTTGAAAGGTTTAAAGGTTATGTGCATCTGGTATGCAGTGAGATTTTTGGATATGTGCCATATCAGAGATCAGATCTCCTGTCAGACTTTTACAATGTCCTACAGCTTTAGTCATCCTGTGACATCAAAACTATTCTTCAATGTCGGCGAAACTTTCCATTATCCCTTCAAATTCCGCAAACAAATTATTTCTACACCCTTTGCAAACATTTTAAATTCAGATCAGATGCCAAGTAACTTGGTGTCTAATCAAGATCCAAACTGTTTGTCACTCAGATCATTTTTGTCTGCAGATATTTGAAAGGTAAAAATCATTTCAGAATAAAAGCTGATGGCATTTTAAGCAGACAATATTTTTTACGTGTTAAAAGGGTTAACTGGGTGATGTGATACGTCTATAATTACGGTGTCTTCGTTACAATTTTACCGTCAAGCCTCCTCACTCTAGGTCCATGCAGACAGTGATGTGTGTCAATACAGACACCATGTACTAAAACTACCACAATACTCTGACCTCTCTTAATTTTCTGTCATTAACCCATTACCCCATAAATACGCCTTTCTACGCCTTTAATGTATTCCTCCACATAAGAAAATAGTTTTAATTTATACAGTTATGAAGATGTATTGAAAGAAATCCATTCTACATTCTAGAAGATAGTAGCTTAAAGCAGGCTGAACGTTAAGCAGAATGTGCCTTGAGGCACATTCTGCTTTACTTTCAACCTGCTTTAAGTGGTCAACTATTGTCAATTTCAGATACAGGCTATGGGGTAATGGGTTAAGGAAAACTGAGTATTTATAGTAGCAGGGGATTGCTTAATGCAGGATAAAAGCAATGCAGAAAGATCCCAAAGGAGCTTTCTGCATTGCTTTTGTCTGCATTATGCTGCCACCTGTCTTGCAATTAAGAATGACATTAAGACATTGTTAAATGCAGGATGAGAGTAAGGCAGAAAGCTTCTTATGAGCTTTCTTCATTCCATTTGTCCTGCATTTAAGCTGGCATCTACCTGTCGTATAATTAAGACTGACTAGAAGACATTTTAAGTTTCGCTCAAAAGAGGTAATATTGTTCATGCGGTTTTGGTTCCCATACCATAGATCTCATGTTTCAGTTATAAAATAACTCTAATATAGCATGACAAATTTATATTGTTACGAATTTATTACACTTTTCAAAACTGCAGCAAAAACTAATACTACAAAGAACATAAAATTTATTGCCTTGTCTAAAACTGGGTCAAGACCTCCCTAATGGACGATTGTTATAAAAACGTCTTGATGCTTTTTAGCTCTTTTCTATGAAAAAATTCTCCTTTTTGATAGTTTTAAAGTTTTTCTTTTAACCCACTCATGGTTCACAGTCTGTATATTTCTGATGAATGAATCCATTGTGCGTTTTACTCAATAGACTGTTTCTAGCATTGAAAATAAGTGACTTTAACTGGCACATTCTGCTTTACTGTCAGCCTGCTTTAAGTTTCCATAATCTGCTAGAATGTATATTTAAAAAAAATCTTATTGTACATATTTATGACCGTATAAATTGGAACTGTTTTTTCGATGGAGGAAGATAAAGTTCAATGTCCGCTAGTCACAGTGGTAATAATTATGTATGAAGTTAACTTAACCATCCAAACAACCAAAACTGGTAATGACTCTTACTTCATTAGATGTTCTAATCTGCCATTCTTTTAACCCATTACCCCATAGCATGTTTCTAGTTTTGAAAACAGGTGGCTACTTAAAGCAGATTGAAAGTAAAGCAGAATGTGCCTTAGGGTGCATTCTGTTTTACTTTCAGCCTGCTTTAAGAGCTCTACCATCTACTAGAATAAAGAAAATATTTCTTATGATGCATATTAAATAAAGAAAATATTTCTTATGATGCATATTCCTAACTATATAAATTGGAACTATTTCTTTCAGCGGAGGAATACATTAAACAGGGCTCCAGATAAGGGGAGTATTTCAATAACTAAAATCTTTATTGCTGCATTAAACCCTATGGTGTCACTACTCATTAGAATTGTCTCGAAGAGACGATTCTAATGAGTAGTAACACCATAGGATTTGGCTCAGTATGAGTGAGAAAATGTTGGATTTGTTCAGATTACTCCCTCTTATCTGGAACCCTGTACAACAGTCAAACTTGTGTTAACCCATTACCCCATAAATATGCCTTTTTACGCCTGTAATTAATTCCTCCACTGTAGGAAGTAGTTCCATTTTATACAGTTATGAGTATGTATGATAAGAAATATTTTCTATATTCTAGCAAAGCAGGCTGAAAGTAAAGCAGAATGCGCCTAAAGGCGCATTCTGCTAAACTTTCAACCTGCTTTAAGTGGTCACCTATTTTCAAAACTAGAATCAAGCTATGGGGTAATGGGTTAAGCAAGCAACCTTTGAGAAAGCATGTATATCTCTGCAAAGAGGTGACTGCTTAATGCAGACCAAAAGTGATACAGAAAGCTCCTATCAGATTTTTTCTTTCACATTTGGTCTGCATAAAAAATTCAGTGTACTTAATATAGCCGCTTAACATAACTGTACCCAAATTAGGACTGTATGTGTTAATTAAGGAACCCATCATGATTGTATGGTCTGTACCAGCCAGGGTTATTAATGGTTCTCTAAGTGCTCTTGGGAGTGCTGTAAGCTCTGCTAATTTTCAATGATCATAAAACTGTTTTTTACTAATGCCAAACAATTAACTCAATTTATGAGATTGTTTAAGCATTAATCATAATCATCTATTTACTTTATAAACTATGCATGGAATATATCATAATATTAAATATTATTAGCCTATTAATGCCTTCGCGACCAAGAAGATATACTACTTCATCAGGAAAGTTTCAACAGAAGCATCCAACATGATAAGAGAGAGAGAGGTAACCCTTTACCAGATAGCCTGTTTCTGGTTTTGACAAAAAAGGATCACATAAAGCAGGTTGAAATAAAAGCAGAATGTGCCTTAACTCTTTCCTCCCTGAAACTTTAAATGAACAAGTCCAGTTTCGATTTTAGTCTAGTCCATTTCTGGCTTTTAATGGTTGTTTTTGTCCATTTTTGGCATTATGACAAACAGTGAAGACCCTGATCAGAGAGCTCCTTTCGGAGCCCTCTGACCTGGGTCTTCACTGTTTGTTCCAGACAAGTGTTCTTTTCACATGTACACTGTTTGAAAAGCACGCCTATATGCGGGACTAGGGTTCAAAGGGTTAATCCTTTACTCCATAGCCTGTTTCTAGTTTTGAAGATAGGTGACTACTTAAAGCAGATTGGCAGTAGTAATGGGTTAACTAAACAATTTCCAACAATGTCTCTAGATTGAGACTGGAGAATACGTGTATAATCACTATTCATTTACACAGCAGAATAGGTATATCAGTTTGAAATATCAGGATAAATTGGATTATAAATATGTAAGAAGGCTATTAAACATTTCAATCAATTTCAATCTATTTCATTTACTGTGAATCTGACATAAAACACTCAAACAAAACCATCTTTATTACTAGATTATAAGATAGGTCGTGAATCAACCATTTCTAGGCGGAGATTCAACAATAATCTGTTAGTTTAGCCTGGCTTCCAGTTTCTGTCATTCTGGTAGGAGCTGGAAGCCAAACAAAGTATTAAAGATAATTCTTGCTTCTCAAGCTTTGAAACGTGTGGGTGAATTTCATTGATTCCTATAGGCTTAGTTCTAATCTACAGTTCTCTGCCTCTGTTTCCATATAAATCCTGTCTTTCAATAAATTGAGATAATCTATTCCTCCAATGGAGAAAATAGTTCCAATTTGTAGCCATAAATATGTTTTGTAGTAAGAAATATTTTCTATATCCTAGCAGATGATGGCTTATAGCAGGCTGAAAGTAATGCAGATTGTGCCTAATGGCACATTCTGCTTTACTTTCAACCTGCTTTAAATGGGCATCTGTCTGAAAAAACTTGAAACAGGCTATGTCATACTGGTAAAGGGTTAAAGTAAAATATAACCACTCCTTAATTTGAATTAAAGGCTAAAGAACAATCCACTCAGAGTTAAGCAATTTAACCGTTCAAAAGATAAAAGATAGGCAGTCTTATAGATAGATGTCGGCTTAATGCAGAACAAAAGTAATCCAGAAAGCTCCTTTGTGGGCTTTCTGCATTACTTTTGTCCTGCATTGAGCAGCTAACAGAATCCTATGCTTCATCATTGCATTGCTGCTGAACACAGTTATGTCTGCAATTCAATTACACTTTATTACAATGAGAATTCAGATTTTTGTTTAAAAAAATTCAATTGTTCTACAAGTTGGGTTTTTTTGTTTTTGAGAATTGATGTAAAATGTCAATTGGCTCATTTTCTATGGAAAAAAGCTGGCTTTTGCAGTGGAATGAGATCTGCACAGATAAAGGGTTTTTTAATGATTCAGTTACACCTGTTTCACCGTGTTACGGCATGCATCATTTGTGAAATTAAAGTCATGTGACATACAATAATTGAGTACTAGATCTGTTATCGCAAACCTAAAAGCGTAAAAATCATTTTGAAGTCAAGCTAAGCTTTTTAAGTGCACAACATCAGATCAGAGACCAAACTTATTGATATTCAAAAGTTTTATTAGATCTCTATCAAAGAAATGGAGATAATATTTCTTTTGAGCTATCTATAGAGTACTAATAGAGACTTAATGCTTGGCCTGCTCAATATTTATAATTATGAAACTCTCCCTACTTTTAAAATCTATCATCTTAACTGTTATATTGGCTACTAGCTGAGAATTTTTTCCCTGAAATGAGTGTAGATTCGTGCCTGAAAAAACAGCCCCTTCAGAGGAAGGGTAAACATGCCTTTATAGTTTTGATCTAGATCAGACACCATTTAACCCATTACCCCATAAATAAACCTTTTTACATCTTTAATCTATTCCTCCAATAGTTCCACATTATTAAGTCCTGAATATGCATCATAAGAATTATTTTCTATATCCTAGCAGATGGTAGCTAAAGTATACTTAAGTATATAGCAGAATGACACCTGTCTTCAAAACTAGAAACAGGCTATGGGGGTAGTGGGTTAAATTAGTTTCTGACCAGGATACAAGCTGTTTATAACTTGGATTGCATTTGTGGAAATATTATATTATAGTTATGATTTAATACTTACTATACACCACAATTTTGAAGTGCCAAAGAGGTATTTATCCAGTGATCAAAAGATTTGTACAAAAATAATGGTTCTAAGCAGATGAACCCTTCTCCTGAACCTCTTCACCGTCATGGCGTCATCAATTTTAAACAATTGTCCAGGGCTCCAGATACGGAGAGTATTTCAAAATCCAAAATCTTCATTTCTGTATTAAACCCTATGGTGTCACTACTAGTTACACTGGTTTCTTTGATACAATTCTAATGAGTAGTAACACCATAGCTTTTTGTGCCAGTATGAGGGAGAAAATTCAGGATTTCTTCAGTTTACTTCTCTTTTCTGGGCCATGATTTTCGTCTGCTTTTATTTCTTAAATTTAATTTTTATGTATTTTGACACGCGAAATATTGAAATGAGTGTCAAACAGTTTGGATCCTCATCAGACGTCGTGTTATGCAGTGTCTGATCAGGATCCAAACTGTTTGCAAATTACCATTGTACTAGGGGTAAGGCAGTGAAGGGGTTAACCTATATTGATGCTTAATTAAAACAGTGTAAATCCAGATCTCAATAGCTGCACCAGAAGCTGTTTGAAACAAGCTCTGCACTGTTTTCTAGCATGATCTGTCTGACATGGGTCTGCACTCTTTCCTGAAGGAAGTGTTCCTTATTTTATCAGCCAGTTGTTTGGATGATTAGATATTCATAGTGGGCAGAGTTTCATATATACAGTAAAACCTCTCTATAACGGCCACTAAAACGAGGGCTTATTGATTCAGATTGTATAAATGACAGGTGGAGCTTTCTGTTTTACTGTCACCTTGATTTAAGCAGTCAACTGTCGAAAACACCTAGTAAATTACCACATTTTAGTGGTTGTTATAGAGAGGTTTTACTGTATGAATATCCAGCCGGAGATTACGGTTATATGACTTCATTAATAAGATATGTTTCTATATGTATTCATGGGATAAAGAAAAGATGATTTTCAATATGTGGAAGGGACTATACATGTATTATAAGAGCTAGTAAAATAGATTCAAGCAATGTGATATTCCAGCCTTTGTTTGAACACTATCAAAGTACAAACCTGGGAGGGGCACAAATTCTTTTTAAGAAAAGATAAAGAGAGATTTTGTAGCAGATTAAATGACTTAACATTAGTAGGGTATTTCGGGGATAAAGAGAGAATTCCTATATTTAGTATTTGTAAGGTATAATTATAGGACCTACTAATTGTATAATGACTGGAATTTTAACCCTTAAAACTACTCCATAGCCAGTTTATAGGTTTTAAAAACATGTGTCCACCTAAAGCAGGCTGAAAGTAAAGCAAATTGGAACTATTTTCTTCAGTGGAAAAATTAATCAAATGTGTAAAAAGGTGTATCTATAGAGTAAAGGGGATGTTTCATAAATCAGTAATACTAATCGCCTATATTGAATATCTTTGAAAACAGTTTGGATTTTGGCCATACTCCAATAAACGTAGGGTCTGATCAGGATTCAAACTGTTCAAAACGTCAATTGGATCCTGTTTCTAATAAAAGTGGAACTTATTTCTTCAGTGGAGAAATAAATTCAAAGGCATAAAAAGGTGTATCTATGGGGAAATGGGTTAAAATAATATAGCTGCTTAACCCATTACCACATTACCTGTTTCTAGTATTGAAGATGGGTGATCAATTAAAGCAGGTTGAAAGTAAAGCAGAATGCGCCTTATGGCGCAGGCTCATTCTGCTTTACTTTCAGCCTGCTTTAAGCTACCATCTTCTAGAATGAAGAAAATATTTCTTACGATACATATCCATGACTGTAAGTTTGAACTATATTCTTCAGTTGAGGAATAAATGAAAGGCGTAAACAAGCGTATTTATGGGGTAATGGGTTAACACGTACAGTACTTGACTGAAACTTAATAGAACACAACAACTATATATATATATAGACCCAAATTAAATTAGATAGGGTGTCCAGTCTCTTGCAATAATAGTTCCCTAATCATTGATTCGTTGTACCTAAGGCAGTAATTTAACTAGCAAACCAGTCAGTAAGACTATAATAAACCCTCTCTTCCCTGTAATGACTCCAGTGTAATAATAAGTCTGTCAATTGATTAACAATAAAAGAAATTAGAAATTGAAGATAAACACGATGGAATGTTAGTAAAACATACAAACACTCCAGTGCACCTAATTTGAATGGCAATCCTTAAAAAACTTGCAAAAAACTTTCACGGTCTAGTTTTAAAGATATGTGACCACTTGAAGCAGGTTGAAAGTAAAGCAGAATGCGCCTTGAGGCGCATTCTGCTTTACTTTCAGCCAGCTTTAAGCTATTATCTGCTAGAATATAGAAAACATTTCTTATGATTTTTATTTTCGAAGGTATAAATTGGAACTATTTTCTTCAGCGTAGGAATAAATTAAATGCGCTAAAAGTCGCTTCTATGTGGTAAAGGGTTAACAGTTAACAGCTAATTTGTACATTTCGTTTTTATTCCATACATAGACATTCAGCACATTTGGTGAGAACCCCTGATGACAATAGTTTCTGTTGGGAGAAGTTGACAAAAAAAAATATGTGACAGACTGACTGATGGACAGACAGACTGACGGACAGGGCGATTATTATAGGGTACCCACCTACATCTACATCCTACGTCATGTTGGGACCCTTATTATAGATTTAAAACTATACTATATTTATTAATCTTACTGTAAGTCAATTGCTATCTAGGCATTATATAAATGAAGCTGCATGAAGTCTAACCTATACTAATGTAAAGTTAATTATTTGATATTTATGACAGGTGACTGCTTAAAGCAAGGTGACAGTAAAACAGAAAGCTCCTGAAGGAGCTTTCTGTTTTACTGTAACATTGCTTTAAGCTCTCACCTGTCTTTTCTACAATAAATTTGTCTTCGTTTTAGTGGTCATAGTAGAGAGGTTCTACTGTATGTTTTAAATTCACTCCAAAATTTATCATACTAAACAAGAAATCAGTAAATATATTCAATACACAAACAGTGCAGACCTTGATCAGACAGCTCCTCCATATCAGGGTCTACATTGTTATATATTAGATCTATATATATATATATTAAATATATTACTATATATTATATATTATTATTTAAATTATGTATTATCATTATTATTATTTAAATTATCAACTTTCACCTATATAAGGACAAATAATACATTTACAAGTAAAAGAATATAAGAATTTAATTATAAGTTTTTAATTTGCACTTTGTTCGTCGCCTCACAATACCTTGTGCAGTCACAGTGTGTTGATGCTCCAGAGCTAGCTAGGGGCCCTGCACTTAATGGGAAGAAGAGGAAGAAGAAGAAGAAATATACTTACATGCTTCACAAAATACGCCTCCTGCTAAAAGTCCTATTCCAACCAACACAGGCAGTAATACTTCCATGTTTATTCTGGTCTCTGCTAATGAATATATCCAGTTTCACTTCCACTTATAATCCCTGCTGGTTTAAAGTCCACTTTCCACTTTTAGTTTCCTTTCACATTTTAATCTTCGCACCCCTCCCCTCCCTGAAACAGAACAAAACTCAGTTAAACATCCAGTAGTGAAGATCCTAACCAAACAGTTTAGATCTTGATCAGGCCCCACAAATGTTGGGCCTGATCAGGATCCAAACTGTTTGTTACTCTAGTCATATATTCTATAAATATAAAGATCACACTAATTTCAAAATTTGTGGATTTGTAGACCACATTTTCAACTGAAGACCTTTGCAAACGAATTAGATCCAAATCTGGCCCCACAAGATTTTGGGCTTGATCAGGTTTGTCACTCAGATCCTGTTTCAGTTGATAAAGATCACACAAATTTCAGAATTTTAGAAAGCGACATTCCGTTATACTTACTTAGTATTGAAAGACTATATTTAAATCTATACACACACTATAGTAAAGGCACAGTAAAACAACACTGCTCACTAACGTTCAATGAACCAACTTGACAGTCAAGCACCTTCTAACGTTATAATACACCTAACAGTCCAAACTGTACGAAAGGTATGAGGCAACTTTCTTTGTTGACACTATTTTGTGTAGTGTGCCCAGCAAGGCATAAATCAAACCGGGCAAGGTAGATCTTCATAAAACCCTTTACCTGTTGCCTATAACCCTTTACCTTGCTGGTAATCGCAGTCTGATGATGTATCTCAAATTTTCTTCCTGTTCACTTGAAATAATGAAAACCACAGAAAATGCCACAGGATCCTAACCATGAACAAAGTCTGAATCTATATTGTCTGGATCTAATACGTTAATGAAAGTTAGTTATTTGAAGTATGTGGCAGATTGAAGTACAAAACAGCCGCCCAATCGATAACGTCTCCGTTCTAATCCACAGTTATAAATACCTCTGACAGCTTTTTGAAAGGGGACAATTCAAATACAATCATAACCCCTGTCAGAGTGCCGCTCCAATGAATGAAGGGGACCTACCAATGAATGACATCATACAGGTTGTCTGAGGTCGTATAGACAAATATGGAAATATTGTACACAGGTACAGTCAGTCCTATATTCAACACCTTCAATGATTTTAGAAGTATAGATACATATGAACACAGATACATGCTTAATACAGGAGAAAGGTAATGCAGGAAGCTCCTAAAGGAGCTTTCTGCATTACCTGTCTCCTGTATTAAGCTGCCACTTGTTTTAAGAAACAGTAACACATTCTTCTCTAAAAGCAACTTATTACAGGTTTAACTTGTTTTAAAGCACCCACTCAAATAAAAGTAAAGGTGTCTTTAATACAGGTGTCAGATAAATGCAGGAGAAAAGGAGAGCAGAAAGCTCTTACAGGAGCTTTCTGCCTTACTTTTAGCCTGCATTAAACAGTAATCTGTCTTTACAGAACACCATGTTTGTCTATATATAAAATTGGTCGTTTAAGACCAGCTTGACTGTATATTTGATACCGTGGAAGTCAACAGTGGACTATGTGGTGTGACGCCATGCCCCTAATCTGAATGTTTACTTTCAAGATAAGAGGTATGATTCATAATATAGCCCGCATTTGTACAATCATTTGAAAGATAAATGTATCCATTAATGGAGTGGCTCTCATGAATTTTATTGTCAGATTAAAAGACTACAGGTTATCGTTTTACTCGCTGCATCCCGCTGAGAGACAACTAAACTTTACATATCAAATTATACATAAAAATTTTGTGACAGCCAGTGACCTATCTTCAGCTAGGTCAGAGCGTACACTAAAACTAATTACCCTCTCAGTTTGGACAAACATGTAGCTTACGCTAGCGGTGGAACGGTGATTACCTGAGCAAAAAGTTTGGATCTAGATGAGACACAGCATAATGCAGTGTCTCATCAGGATCCAAATTATTTGACATTCTGACCTTTGTTGGAAAACAATTTGAAACTACTAAAGCCCAGTGAGCTCTTAAAGTAAAACAGAAGATCTAATCTGCTAGGATATAGGAAATATTTCTTATGGTACAGAGAAAACATACTATTTTCTTCAGTAAAGGAATAAGTTAAAGGCGTAAAAATGTGTACATATGGGTAAATGGTTTAATAGTGAAAACAAGCTTTGAGGAAGAGGTTAATTGAATAATTTTTAACTATTATTGTAGACAAAACTAAAGGAGTGAAAACATGTTTTAATCAGAAAAGGTCCAATTTCCAGTTAGACCTGATCTGGATCAAAACTATTTGAAATAAGAACATAAACAAGCTTTCTACTTAAATTTCGTCTTCCAACCATCTGACTTAACCCTTTGAACCCTAGTCCCGCATATAGGCGTCCTTTTCAAACCGTATACATGTGAAAAGTGCATTGTCCTATGCAAACAGTGAATACCCAGATCAGAGGGCTCCTTACGGATCCCTCTGATCTGGGTCTTCACTGTTTGTCATGATGCAAAACATTGACAAAAACAACCCTTAAAAATCAGAAATGGACTAGACTAAAATGGAAACTGGAATTGTCCATTTCAAGTTTCAGGGAGGAAAGAGTTAAATGAACGGGTATATGCTATAGCAGTCCATGTGATTTTCACTAATGGCTATTGAGGAAACAATCAATTAACATTAACTCTTTGAACGCTGACAGTGGAATCGTGATTATCTGTGCAAACAGTTTGGATTCTGATGAGACGCCGCATTATACGGTGTCGCATCAGGATCCAAACTATTTGACCCTGTTTTGAAAAGAATTTTAGAAAATTCTATAAATAGAGCAGTAGCAGATGACAGTTGTTGCAGATGAAAAATTTACCCAGCATGCAAAGAGTTAAAAGAAGTCTATATATGAAATTGATTAACCCTTAGCCCGCCAAATAAATTGTCTGCTATATTTCTCGTCTGCTTCAAGTTTCAAAGTGCTTCAAAGTTGCTCAAAATTGCTGAAAATGTTGTCCGAGTGTCAAACAGCTTGGATCCGGATGAGACGCCGAGTTACTCGGCGTCTCATCTGGATCCAAGCTGTTTGCATATGGAGCTATAGTCGTGAGTGGCAGGCTAAGGGTTAATTGTATGCAGTGTTAAGCTGCCAGTTTATACCTGTATATGGCCTAATTAGTATAAATGATCCTTTAACCAGTTATCTGTTTTCTAGTTTTAAAGACAGGAGACATTCTGCTTTACTGTCAACCTGCTTTAAACTACTGTTTGCTAGGATATAGAATGGTGCAAAATCATCTTATAGTTTGTACTGATAAATATTGTAGCAACATATACATCCAGAGTCAATATGAACTGATCAACTTTGATAAGTAGAGTCCATTATAAATGAGAGAATAAGTGAAGGGCTTAATCCATTTTTCCATAAATATGCATTTTTACGTCTTTAATGTATTCCTCCACTGATTAAAATAGTTACACTTTATATAGTCATAAATATGTGAAATAAGAAATGGTTCCATATCCAAGCAGATGGTAGCATAAAGCAGGCTGAAAGTAAAGCAGAATGCGCCTTAAGGCGCATTCTGCTTTACTTTCAACCTGTTTTAAGTGATTACCAGTCTTCAAAACTAGAAACAGGCTATGGAGGAATGGGTTAATGATGGAGTCTGTATCTCTATCAATATTTGATTGCCTGTCAAGAAATCAATCACAAAGTTTTAAGATGAAGGCTGTTAGCTCCGGTGCATCTGCTCATAAACTGTAAAATTCCAGTTTCCTCATGGGGTTTTTATCCCCAAAGATGACAGGGAATGATGTCTGCTTTATAGAAACTGACTGAGGAGCCAGCATTAAAATTGCATTAAACAGTAATTCTTAAATTCTTAGTAGTCAACAATTTTGAAGTAGAGGATATTAACTCTTTGTACATGCTAGCCACATATATCTGCCACAGTGATTGACTTTGCAAATAGTTTGGATCAAGATTATTACTTTCAGCCAGCTTTAAGCTATCGTCACTCTGCTAGGATGAAAATACGAAAAACTCGCAAAATTCAGGAGAAATGGCAGCCCTGAAAGTATAATTTTCAAAAAGTTCTATTTATCACACTGTGGTCAGATCACTGTCATATAGCTTGGATCCTGATGAGATGCTGTAACACTTTGTCCAATCCTTGATTGTAGTTCCAAACAAATCTCCATCACTTTTCCAAAAGCTAATGAAACACACATTCATCCAGCTTGCAAAGCATTTATGGAGGTAATGTATTCAACTGAGTGCATTCTTAAAGTAGGAAATTTCATACACAATAGCACACTGTCTATTAACACTCCAATTATGTCTAATTTATTCAGATTGGAACAAATCAACTCCAGTGTGAATTTTACGAGCTGACAACGCTGGACAGGCATATACAGACAAATACCTCATACATACAAATGTTGTGCCTCATGATACCCCCACCTACTCCTCTACATATGCATCTTATTATAATTCAGCGTTTTTTTTTCCTTCTTTGGACAGTACCCGGGTTAGGACCCGTTCCCAATTGGAACAAGACCCGTTCAAAGAAGGGACCTGGCAATATGGTAAAAATAGTATTTTCAGTGAAAAAAAAGAGAATTTCTGTTACTCGTGTTAGCATTGCCTGTTGATATGAACTGCATAATTGCTACTTGATAAGTTAGATCAATATAGGCCTACTATATTATAAAATAAACTTCCTAATTTCTTTTTTGTCATCATTTCTCAACTTGTTTTTTTTTCCAATTTGAAGTTTACGCGACAATAAAAATTCCCAATCTGAGGGGTACCGGACACGTTCCCAATTGGGTGAGAAAAAAACGCTGTTAATTGATGGTCTAGAATACACAGGTGAAAGCTTAAAGCCAGATAAAAGTAAAGCGAAACATTCCTTAAGAAGCTCTCTGCTTTATTTTCATCTTGCTTTAACCTTTTCCTTCATAGAAACACCTTTAGACGCTTTTGTCCTCACAATTTTTATGACATGTATGCCCTTTCATTATCATGTTATATTTACTAAAGAGACACTGAAAAACTTACTTTGCATTCTGACAGGTGGATGCTTAAAGCAGGTTGAAAGTAAAGTAAAGGCTGTTTTACCTTCAGCCTGCTTTAAGCAACCACATATCTTAACAATTGCAAACATGCTATAGGGAAATGGATTAAGCAGTCACTTGCCTCAATTACTGTTGGATATATAACTAATAGATTAACACTTTTAGTGAGGCCACTCAAGTAATTAATTAACTGGCAGTCTTTAAAAACAGGTGGTTGTTAAATGAGGACAAAAGCAACCCAACGGGCTCCTCAAGGAGATATCTGCATGACCACAACTTTTGTCTTGCATTAAGCAGCCGCTTGTATCCATGCTTCTTTATTGAATGGTGCACAGGTTTGACTGTACTGTAACTTGAAATATCAATAGTCGACATAACATATTAATTAACCGTACATTTACATGTTTAGTATTATAATATTAATACTTCTCCTGCTGAACATTCATACATCATGTTACATGTATACGAAACTAATGTGAACATAATATTCTCTGAATAATTACATTGGCTTATCATATACGGAAACTTTTCACAAATAAAAGGTGTAGACTCTTGTCTGTAAGAAAACAGTAGAAACCCAAATCAGACAGTGGACTTTCAGGAGCTGCCTGATCTGAGTCTACGCTGTCTCAAAAAGTGTCAATTAATATGAATAAACAGGCTCCAATAGTAAACACTTGTACTGCAAGCAAGGTTTAAGAAACTCTTGTGTGCAATTGAGAAAACAATGTTCTTTAGTAAAATTTTAATCTTTTCTCCTGCTAAAGTGTCTTGACTTTACTTGAGTTAGCAAACAGTTTAGATCCAGATCTGATGCTGAGTATGATCTGTATCTGATCAGGATCTCTATTGTTTGAAATGAATGTTTAGGTTTCTGAAATAGAAAAGTCACAAACTTAAAGAAAGGTTGTATTAGGTATCTAACTTAGCTAAACTGACTTCATCAAACACCCTCTCCTCCACAGAAGCACCATAATGCATCTCAGCTATTCCTTCGATCATTCAAGTCATCAAGTGCCACATATTAAATTGATGATGCCGACTAGTTCACCTGCAAAGAGTACATCAATTTTGTTCTATGCAAACAGCATAGTCATATCAGAGGGCTCTAGGGGATCCTTCTGATTAGGGTCCGCAATGATTGTCATTTTACAATACTGCAGAAAACATCCATAAATAGTCACAAATGGACTAAACTTTAAGTTGGGAAACAGAATTTTCCATTTAAAGTGTCATGGGTGATTGAGTTGCAGAGTTGGCTACTTAACCCAAGTCTGACAATACACAACATACCTGAGCATAATAGCTTGTCATCAACTATCATTACCTCCACAAATATCCATGCACGAGATATCACATATCCGATACTTCAATGCATCTTCCCACTCTATTATCTGACTTAAATTTACAATTTTTTCACATCCTTTGATCAAACCATGATTTCCGAGAAAAACAGTTCCCTTGATCCAAAATGTCACACGAAATGCATCTTACAGGGAATGTGCGCTAGGAATTACCGAGCTGAAATGACAATGACAAAGCGAGCAAATGACAGGCAGTGCTTCGGATTTTCTATTGATTTTCCTGCTTTTGGGGGAAAAGCACTGTTATAGGAGGGACAATGCATCAGCCCTTCCACTGCATGAAATAAATTGGATTGATTTACAAACAATTTAATCAAGGTGATTGAAATGTTTTTGGGGGGGTTTCAAAACTATGTCTGCCTGAGTTGGTCTTCGAGTGCAGCGTTTTCAAAGGTGTTTCTTAAAACTGATAAGGAACTTGATCAAACAAAGTAAAGGTGAAAAGGGCCATGACATATTTTGAGTTTTCAAGGGCTAAATTGTTTGGTGAAAGTTCCAACTGAGATCGTCATTGTTTTCTCCGCAGTATGAGTGGCCTCACAAAGAGTTGTTCAGTTAAACCCAAATATTCCAACCACCAAAAGAAGGCTTGTTTTCATTATATTTTGACAGGTGGAAGCTTAAAGCAGGATGAAAGTAAAGCAGAAAGCTCCTTTAGGAGCTTTCTGCTTTACTTTCATCTTGCTTTAAGCTGACACCTGTGATAAATACCATCAATAAGTGTTATTTTTGATTGGTCATAATAGAGGGCCAATACTGTATTGATTTCAACTGGACAGAGTGCAGAGACTCCTCACTAAGTGGCCTACCTCATCTAAAAGCCATGTAATCTTGTTCTTCATTGTTTAGGACATGAAAGGAGGAGAGGTTAATACAACCTGACATATTACTCTCTGCACTCTGACTTCTTCCTCTATTATAGCCATCTTCAAATCAATGGTGAAAGATTGTATAAGACCATTGAAATACTGTATGAGGAGTTAGGACACACAAGATTTATGGGACAGGTGAACAGACAGCAACACATCCACATTTAAAACTCCAAATATTGGAAGGCAAACGAAACCTGTTTCTAGTCCAGATGTTTTTTTGTTTGTTTTTTGTTAAAGTCCAAATTGTAGATTTTCTTTTATACAAGAGTACAGGTACCAAATAGAAGTGCATTTCTAAATAACAAATATCTTTCAATGTTTACAGTGTAACAGACAACATGAATGATTCTGATAGCATTTCAACCAAATTAAATGAAATGTTGCACCCACACAATTTACAAAAGGAAATTGGAATAAGGAAGCATTTTAACTGCCTGTTGAAAAGCCCATGGTGCAGGTATACAAACTGATCAAACATGCACATAAAAACACCAGTTTTTAAAGTACTAATTTAATTAAAACTAAATCTTGATAAACATTTCTGTAGGCTTACAGTGTTTCTACAAATAAATCAATGGTGTACTAAAATATACAAGCAAGCAGAATGCATTTAAACTTGCAAGTGATGCAGCCATTTCAAAGAAGATAATTCTATGAATAGTAGCTTTTTTAACAAGGTGATAGCTTAACCCATTCCCCCATAAATATGCCTTTTTACGCCTATAATTTATTCTTCTGAAGAAGAAAATAGTTCCAATGTATACAGTCATACATAATTTATGTATCATACTGAATACTTTCTTTATTCAAGTAGATGGTAGCTTAAAGCAGGCTGAAAGAAAAGCAGAATGTGCCTTAGGGCACATTCTGCTTTTCTTTCAACTGCTTTAAGTGGTCCCCTATTTTTAATACTTGAAAAAGGCTATGGGGTTTGGGTTAATGTAGAACAAAACTAATGCAGAACTTTAGCTCCTTTAGAACATTCTGCATTAGTTTTGTTCTGTACAAAGTCATCATCATCATCATCATCGGTGTTTAGATTCACATGCAGATGCAGGAGCGTCATCCACATCAGTTGGCCCCCTGTAGCCTTTTTTTTTTAGAACTATCAATTTCTTCTTGAATAGTTATTTAATAAATGTTTAACTGTGTAAATAGATTCAGCAACTGTTTATTATAATACTTAAAATTTAATTTCCCACCAAAATAAAATTGTTTTCCACATACTGGTAAATGTGTTTTTAAAGTATTTAGAGTATTTTTTGTGATGCGTCATTTCCTGATTTGATTATTTTTCTCTATTACCATTGAGCGTGGGATGATTAAAGTTCAATGACCTGGAGTTTCATCTTCACTTTTTACATACAAGATCAATCTTCAACCTCTAGTGCACAAGGGTTTGATTTGTTATGATTTTACATCACATCAATTAAGAGTATTTCAATCATGTCACGATGTCCTGATAATTACAGGTGGAGAAAGTTTTTCAGTTTCAGAATTTGTCCTATACATTTTTGATTTACAGTCAAGCCTGTATTATTTAGTCACCATTCAAAATACATATTTAGTATTTATAACAGGTCGTGGCTAAATGCAGGACAAAAGTAATAATGCAGAAAGTTCTTAACCCTTTCCCCAATAGAAGCACCTTTTAGCGCATTTGATTTATTCCTCCGCTGAAGAAAATAGTTCCAATGTATACAACATAAACGTGTAACAAACGAAATCTTTTCTAAATCCTAGCAAATGGTAGCTTAAAGCAGGCTGAAAATAAAGCAGAATGTGCCTTAGGGCACATTCTGCTTTATTTTCAACCTGCTTTAAGTGGTCACCTGTATTCAAAACTAGAAACCGGCTATTGGGTAATGGGTTATAGTCCCTTGTGTAAACTTCAATTGAGAAAAGTTTGCAAATGGAGTCAACACTGCATTCAAATGTTTTTTCTAACAGAAATAAGCATTTAAAAGATAAACTGCATTCAGAGATAATTTCAAATATTAACACCTAAGTCACGCAAGTCTGTCGTGATAGTATTTTGAACAACATAATTTTCGATTTGTGTGAATCATAATTTTGGTATATAAAAGAATGTGGTTACGTATTTCATCCTTGACTTGTTCCCTTAATCTGGTATTTATATCTCTTAGCCAAACAGATTTATGGTCTACTTTAGTCCTTTCATGCTGAAATTTTCATCAGAAAAACAACCAGTTTGTGGCGATATTTAAGGATGTTTTAAGAAAATATTTCACAAAGTAAAGATAAAACAAACAGTGTAGACCCTGATCAGAGGGCTCCTGTAGGAGCCCTCTGATCAGGGTCTACACTGTTTGCAAAAATATACATACAGTATATACATACATAAAGAAAGGATTAGCGACAGATTAAAAGTATTGGGAAAAGTAGTTTTAACTCTTAAATCTTTGAGTGATATTTTTTCTGTGACAAATATATCTGCTAATGTTCTCAAATAGAGATTTCTACTCTCTTTTTTTTAAAAATAGGATTAGAGTGTCAACCAGTTTTGATCTTGATAAGATGCTTATGTACTGCACGTCTCATCTGGATTGGAGCTGTTTGCAAGGGTGATCACAGTTTTTGTCAATAGCATGCAAAGAGCTATGATGTTTTTAATACAGGTAATATAAAAATCTTTTGGGGAATTTCAGTGAAGTAATATTCGTACATAAAAGTGTCACTGTTTACGCTTTAGAAATGAAATTAACACTTGACTGTGTACGCTGATAAGATATACAGAAAACCCCTTCTATTACACACACTCAAACAAATACCTACTAAGAGTATCAAAAACAGATGAAATATTAAAGTAGGATGAAAGTAAAGCAGAAAGCCTACAGAAACTCTGCTTTACTATAATCCAGCTTCAAGCAACCACCAGTCTTAAAACACCAAAAAGGCTCTTTTTTTTTGGTCATAAAAAAAAGTTTTATTGTATTTGTGATCGGCTATTTTTTTGCATGCAAGCAATACACAGGTTAATGATAAGCATCTAATATAGCTTAATGAGGGCTATATATTAATCATATTGATCTTTGCTTTTCAACGCTGCTGTGTCAATGTTGTTTATGTATTTTAATATGCCATGTCAGTATTTAATTCTGCTTTTCCAATATGATGTATAGCTATAGAGAGTGCATGAAAATAAAAACGTCTCTTTGTAGGTGGCATGTACAGGTCCATTAGCTTAATGCTTGTTTTATAGTCAAACTTTTTATGCTGAGCGGCTATATTTAACAGAAGCATGGAGAGTAAAACAGAAAGCTCCTGTGGGAGTGTTGTGCTTTAGTTTAGATTTGCACTCGGCTGTTACATGTATTACACCATTACTCCATAGATACATTTTATGTCTTAAATTTATTCCTCCCCTGAAGAAAACAGTTTCATTTAAACTACATTTGTATCATGAATATGCACCAAAGACATACTTTCTATTATACTTTAAAATTGGTATCCTAAAGTATGATAAAAGTATAGCACATTCTGCTTTACTTTCAACATGCTTTATGTAGTAACGATGAGGCGGTCTTCAAAACAAGACACAGTGCTAGGCTATGCAGTAAAGGGTTAATGACTGCATAATGGTCATTCAATTGATTTGCAAACATTTTTATCCTGACCAGAAACCAGTAATTGTGAAATCTCAAGCTATTGAGTTCTAGTATTGAAGAAAAGTGATCACTTAAAGCAGCTTAAAAGTAAAGCAGAATGTGCCTCACTGCTTTATACTTTCCACCTGCTTTAAGCTACCATCTGCTAGAATAATATTATAGAAAATGTTTATTTTGATGAATGTACAAATTGAACAACTCTTCAGTGGAAGAATAAATTAAAGGTGTAAAATGTGTATCTATGGAGCACTGGGGGTTAAGAGAAAATAAGTGGCATGAAAGGATCAACATTTTTTAACCCTTCACCCCATAACATGTTTCTAGTTTTGAAAATATGTGACCTCTTAAAGCAGGTTGAATGTAAAGCAGAATGTGCCTTAAGGCACATTCTGCTTTACGTTCAGCCTGCTTTAAGCTTCCATGTGCTAGAATATGGAAAACATTTTTTACAAAACATATTAATGGCAGATTAAATAAGAACTATTTTCTTCAGTGAAAGAATAAATTATCGTAAATGTGCTAAAAGGCGATTCTATTAGGGAAAGGGTTAAAGCCATGGTGATAATCTACTGATTTCAAAGTACATTTTCTAAAACATTCCTTTATAAGGTAACATACAGAATCCGAATAGCCAAAATCATGTAAGTCATATGACTAACACCTTTGATACGATTCAACGTGGTAGACTGCAGACACAATATATTTGCACTGTAACCCTTTTTTCTGCTATGTTCAACTTGATTGGAATTCTTAAAAATATCAGATCAAGATCAGATACAGTGTAACTCTGCACCTAATACCAGGATCTAACTGTTTGATGACTATAGTCTTCAATTTCTAAAAACTATTTTAAATACAAAATACATGATTTTTAATTTGAGTGATTTGGAAGACAACACAATGTCATTTAAAGCCTCTGCTACTATATATAGGAGAACAAGAGTTAATTTAGTCTGGTGTTATCTACTGATTAACATTGTTTCCTGCAACCATCATCATTCTAAATTGGGCCAGACCACCCTGTACCTACAGGACAGCAGTCATCTGTTTTAACCCATTCCCTTATACAACAAACAGGCTTTACATGCCTCTATATATTCTTCATGTTTCTCAAAGGAGCCAAGGCTCACGTTATATTAATTTAGTCAACTCTTTTATTAAAATTGATAAATAATGAGCACTCATGTAAGATCCTCTATTTTTAAAATATGCTAAATTTCATGTCAGCCATAAAAAGGACATTCTGTAGTCACCGGGCTGCGACACAAACATGCATCAATGGATAAGGTAATTAGCAGTATTGGTAGGTCCTGACCTACCGATAAACACTACGATAACACCCTACCACAAAACTGCCATCCCCACACACACATGGAGACCGTTACAGACACGCTATCTGCAGGGTACTCCTGTTTTATGTATAAAAAGCTAGAGTAATTAGTCACCACACTTTAGAATTGGACATCACAACGGTCCTGCAGGTCGGACTTGTTTAACTAATTTTATCCTAGTATCCATTAAGCCATTACCCCATAAACATGCCTTTTTATTTTCTATTTACTAACAGATGGTAGTTTAAAGGGGGCTGAAAGTAAAGCAGAAGGCACAATCTGCTTTACTTTCAACCTGTTTTAAATGAAACTAGTAACATGCTATGTAAAGAGGGTTAAAGAATGAGGACAACCAAAATAATGTTTCTTCTGTATCAGATTTCTCCATTTTTGTTTGACTTGGCCAGGGATCAATTCCCAGTCGCTTGCATGCATAAAATCATCCCAATTTTCCTGCCTCCTTTATTACTTATTTAGTTAACTGTAAATACCCAGAAAGTTCTTTTGCACTTAACTTCAAATAAAAATAAATTCACCTGAGTTAGAAAATTAAGTGTGTTGAAAAAGCAGAGCCTGTTTCTGATTTTTAAACATTTTTGTTCCGAATTGTTTGTTTGATATGTAATCAAATCTATACCCACAAGTACATTTGTACTTTTACTGTGCATAGGAAAGTCACTGATAACAAACTTATCTGGATTCACAGTCACACTTGTGTTATCTATAATCTACAATATGAACTCTCTATTACCACCACTAAATTGTATAAGGTGCTCAATACAGCAACTACTTAAACCAAGGTGACAGTAAAACAGAAAGCTTAAGGAGAGAAACACAATAAGCTATTTTGCTTTTGTTTCAATCCTAAACTTTGTTGTATGTTTGTAAAATTCATGTAAATTATTGAAATAAAATATGTTTAAACCGACCAAAACCAAAAACTCCCTCTGAGCCATCTTTAATTTATAGCATGAGTTTCTGTAGATTTATTCAAGTATAACGAATACAGTTATATATAAAGTCTATTCTCTAAACTCACTTTCTAATTTTCAATATCAAATAATTACAGACCAGAGTCGCACAGCATATTATCCTGACTATAATTTCCACTTGCATAAACTGCATGGTGTCCTTAACCCTTTCCCCAATAGAAGCGACTTTTAGCGCATTTAATTTTATTCTTCCGCTGAAGAAAATAGTCCCAATTTATACATCCATAAATATGTATAATACAAAATATTTTCTATATTCTAGCAGATGATAGCTTAAAGCAGGCTGAAAGTAAAGCAGAATGCGCTTAAAGCGCATTCTGCTTTACTTTCAACCTGTTTTAAGTGGACACCTACATTCAATACTAGAGATATGCTATGTGGGAAAGGGTTAAAACCTTCTCTTAACCGTCACCTTGCCAAGTGCAGACTACTTGGTATTAATTTTGCAAACAATTTGGATACTAATCTGTCAGTCAACAAGTAACTCATTGTCTGGCTCTGATTCAAAATTGTTCACGCCTTTATCAATGAACATTTTGTTTAACCCTTTACCCCATTAATATGCCTTTTTAAGCCTCTTTTTTAGCCCTCCACTGAATAAAATTAATAGTAGAAAGTATAAGCTTAAAGCAGATTTTAAGTAAAGCAGAAGGCACATTCTGCTTTATTTTCAACCTGCTTTTAGTTGTTTAAGCTATGGGGTAAAAGGGATAAAAGACATAAAATTATTTAAATCTGAAAAATTCAGCAGACAATTTTTAAGCAGGAATTTAATAGTGGTAAAAGTGTTATTTCAAGGTTTCTAGCAGAACTGAAAACTTGGTTAAAAGGCAGTCACAATGTCTCTGCATCAGTTTTAAAATGCAAACTTTAAACACATCAAATTAAACTTTGAACACCAAATAAATGTTGTCAGCTTCAAACTTTGTACACCAATGTTCTATTAATTGTTTGTCTAGTGTCTATAACTGCAATTCTAATTCTCATCTTTTCTATATTAAGGGACAAATTATTTGATTCTTATCTGATGCAAAGGTATTCAGAGTCTGATTTGGATCCAAACTGTTTGCTAAAACCATTAAAGTGGCTATTAGCAATGTAAAAGTTAAATTTTAACCTGTTTAAAAGCATGTACATATACAAAATATTAAGTCTATGCACACTATTCTATTATATGGCATTTTAAACCAATGTATTCGGACATTTACGCTGACCATTTGAAATGGTCTAATATAAATCACACAAGAGAGTCAAAATTTTATTGATATAAAGTTGAATATGCAATGGTAGTGTGTGGAATAATGCAGGCTAAACGTTCCTTCTTCACACAAATGTGGTAACTTGCAGTAATGTAATTGTAAGGTTGTCTTCCCCTGAGAGCTGTAAACCATAAATCTTTCCTCCCTGAAACTTTAAATGGACAATTCCAGTTTCCATTTTAGTCTAGTCAATTTCTGACTTTAAGGACGGTTTTTGTCAATGTTTGGTATCATGACAAACAGTGAAGACCCTGATCAGAGGGCTCCTTTCGGAGCCCTCTGATCTGAGTCTTCACTGTTTGCACAGGACAAGTGTACTATTCACATGTTCACAGTTTGAAAAGGACGCCTATATGCGTGACTAGGGTTGAAAGGGTTAAAGTAATCAATACAGCTTGTCTAAATTCTTATAGTGCAAAATGGTGAACTGATTTTTCCTAGATGAATTAGACACTGAGAATCACAACATGTGATCAGGATAAATCCATTTGTAAATTAAAATTGGATATTTTAATAAACGTAAAAGATTGACTTAACCCATTACCCCATATCCTGTAAGAAGACAGCTGACCCCTTAATGCAGGTTGATAGTAAAACAGAAAATGCCATACGGTGCATTCTGCATTACATTCAGTCCGCTTAAAGTTACCACTAAACAAGGATATAGAAAATATTTCTCACGAAACATTAATGACTGTATAAATTGGAATAGATCTATTTCATAAAAGAACGAATTAAAGATGTAATAAGGTATATTAATGGAGTAATGTGTTAAAGAAGAATTTCAGCAATTTTGAAGCAGGTGACAATTATTCAAGTCAATGCAGATAACGATATTTTCAAAACTTCAACTTTTGTAGGAAAAATTTGAGGCATTAAATGGATTATGCCGACTCAAGCAACGGATGTCTCTTTCGTAAGTGTGAAAACCCACAGGTGCGATTGCCCGGGACAGGCGGTGTTTTTGGTAGTAGACCGTCATTTCGTAAAAACGAGAATCGTAGTATCGCGAATAAACTGTATTGAATTGTATATTGGAGTTTTAAATAAATCTAATTTAAAAGTTAAACCTTTCAAAATCTGTAACAGTAGATTATACTGCCTTCCAAACGACAAAAATCCCATGCAGGCAATATGATTTATTGATAACATTAATGTGTGAACAAAATCTTCCCAGCTCTTCCGGCTGAGATTTGCACAAGAAACCACAGAAAACCATCATCACTTTCAGGGAAAAACATCATAATTATGATTTTACAGTAATGGGTATAGTATCCTCTCAATATTATGACCAATAAATGCATTAACTCTTTGCATGCTGGGTATTATTTTCGTCTGCAACAATTGTCATCTGCTGCTGATCTAAAGTTAGAAATTTTAAAACTTTCTTTCTAATATAGGGTCAGAATGTAATACAGTTTGGATGCTGATGAGACACCACGTAAAGGGGCGTCTGTTCGCACAGATAATCAGGATTCCATCACTGGTATGTAACTAATTGATTGTGTTAAAGACAGATAGCAGCTAATAGCAGGACAAAAAGTAAAGCAGAAAGCTCCTGAAGGAGCTTTCTGCTTTACTTTTATCCTGCTTTGAGCAGTTCTATGACTTTCATCTAAAATATGTTTCTTTTGAGTGGTTGTAGTAGAGAAAGTGTTAATACTGTACAGAACTGTCATTATTTCTTACAGCAAGAAATTATAGAACTAAAAAGATGAGGAGACTAGCTATCACATAAATACACTTTACCAACTTCTGAACCATGTCCCTGCGTCCACACCTGCATTAATTTTGTAAGTAGTTTGGATCAGTAACTTGGTGTCTGATCAGGAGGCATATTATACTGTCTGGTGAACAAATTGAAAAAATATCTGTCAGAATGCCAATTAATGCATGTAAATTTGAGTAAAGGAGCAGATAACATTTTTACAATATAATGGAAGTAGGCTATGGTAATATTGTGGCAATAAATTAATTGGCTTTGGAAATATTATGGCAGTGAAAACAACTGTTTATTGGCCAATCCACTAGAAACAACCGTAATGTTTGGGTCTTTTTTTCAATAAATGATCATTATTGACCAAGGACAATTTACCTAGACATCACACATTCAATTATTTTCTCTACTGGAGAAAAATTTCATTTTTGTACCGTAATGAATGTGCAATAATTTGTTTATTCCTTTATCCTAGCAAAGCAGATAGCTGCTTTATGCATGACAAATATAATGTTGAAACTTACTTCATTATTGCTGTCTTGCATTAAGCAGTCATCTTGGTTAAGACATTGCCTTATAGCCTCTCTGATGAAAGTAAAGCAGAAAGGCCCTAAAGAAGCTTTCTGCTTTACTTTCATCTTGTTTAAAAGTGTGACTGTCCCGCTTCAAACACATATGGGTACAGATCATTTTTGCACTTTTGACTATTATAAGAAGACAGGGTTATCAGATGTTTGAGGCTGTACCGTATATTAAAACCCCATTATAGTGCTGACACTTGGTGATGGCTATCATTGGATGACGGGCAATAGGACTATTATATGGACAAACTAGTTAAGAATGGACATGACAAACTGGACAGATTGGTGACATGAGACTGGCCATCTATCTATAACATTAATCTCCAATCATCTTTCCCTATCTTGATATACAAGACTTCTTAATCTGTTTTTAAAACATTTGGATGCATTGTTATAGGGTTTGGGGTTGAAATAAAAAATGTTTACAAGGTTTACACAGATAAGAGGGAGTTTTCAAACATTTTCTCCTTCATGTCTGCATCAAACTCTATGATTTGACTTCTCATTAATTGGAACTGTTTCTTTGAGAAGATTCTAACGAGTTACAGTCACATCATGGGTTTGATTGATGCAAATTAAGATATCAAAAGTTTAGTGTTTGAAACACTAACCTTTATTATTTAGAGCCCTTGCATACTAGAAATGTGTTAGTTAACATGGATGTCCCACGGCATACGCAAACACTTTGTTAGTATGTAGCTTATCTTAATGGAAACATTTAACCATGCATGCAAGATCAAGAAAGTCAAGGTCACCAAACTCCCATAAGCCGTTGCAGAGGAATAGTCCTGACATGAAAACTTAAGTTTGATGCGGTCACCATCATCACTGTTGTTGGCAACAGAGAAGCCATTCTTTAGTCTTCCTTCTTGGGGGCAAAGCAACAGTTTAATTAACAATGACTATAACTACAGCATTGCATGAATTCCACCTATATATTTTGTACAGTTAAATTAAACCTGTATTTAGCGGCTACTAAAATACAATATATTTGTAGTCCTTAAGACAGGTGGTAGCTTAATTAATGCAGGACAATAGTAATGCAGAAGGCTCCTATTGGAGCCTTAATTCTGCATTACATGTGTCCTGCATTAAGCTGTGACCTGTATTTAAAGATTATGTCATGCTTCTTCATTCAGTGGTCTCTTTACCCATTACCACAAAGCTAGATTCTAGTTCTGAAGTAGAGAAATAGATTAAAGGCATAAAAGGCATATTTATGGGGAAATGGGTTAGTACAGGTTTGAGTGTAACTATAATTATGCAAATGTAAGTAAATCTGTCCAGCATAATGTGACAACCATTCTGTAGATATTTTCATTGAATAGTCTGGTCCCTTACTGTATACATAGGTTTGGATTTATTTGTACAGTGAAACCTCGCTATTACGACCACAAAAAAGAAGGCTTATTTATTGTACAATAGAGAGGTGACAGCTTAAAGCAAGGTAACAGTGAAACAGAAAGCTCCTAAAGGTGCTTTCTGTTTCACTGTCACCTTGCTTTAAGCGGTCACCTACCGTAAACACCCTAATAATAAACATAATTTAGTGGTCGTAATAGAGAGGTTTTACTGTACCATTAATATTTAATAAGAGTTCCTTACATGTCCAATAGTAGGAGATTCAGAGATTGATTAAGCTGCAATAGAGCATTTGGATGCTTAGAGTACTAGGATACATGTATTACTCTGGAATCTCACCAAAGAACAGTCGAATATATGACGACAACTCTTTAAACAAAGAGTAGCAAAAGTTAAAATTAAATTTCTGAAATTGATCTGTATCTAAACAGGCAGTAAAGATTGTCTTCAGAGCTTTCTCTGCTTAATGCAGGAAAAAAAGTAATGAAGAAAACTTTTGTCCTGCATTGCATGAATAAAATAAGCTATCCCATTCTATAATACACTTTTAGTTTTTCATCATAGTTTTAAGTGGTCAATTAAATACATTTATAACATTTAAATCCAGGGGTAAAAAATTCCACTTGTCCGCCCATCTTGCATGCTTTTTTCCCTTCTTTGTCTTATGTTCAGGACAAGTGCATTTTTTGGATCGTCTTCATAGTCTTTTATGCAGGATGAGTGACAAATTTCAGAAATTTTGACCCCTGGAATCATTTGCAGACTTAAAACAAATGCAAAGAAAGTTGTTATCTGTATATCAAACTTTGTTACATGTGTATGATTTAATCAGACCTACAGTATTAGGATGCCAACCTTGAGTAGAATAGCCAATTATAAACTGTTAAGATCCTGCTCAAATGCTGAATTTTGATAGGGTACAAACAATTTATTAAATGAATTGCATTTTTTGGAATATAGACAGTGAGGAATAAGCATTTCAGCAAACAGACTCTTTGAATCAGACAACATTTTTCCAGACTTCAAAGACAAAATATCTATCTCAAGACTTAATTTCAATATATTTTCATTTTTACGGCAACTGTATCTAATACAGATGAATAATCACGGATGAAAGCGCTCATAACAAACTAATAATGAATGCTTTCATTCTAACATTAAACTTCACATCTGCATAATTCAGACCCACGACTGCTTGTAGCTTAAAAACAACTTTGTTTATTTGATTGAACCAATTAAAGTCAAATACACCCATCCTACAAGCATTTCCCTCCCCCACAAGAAATACAGGTAAACTTCAATATCTCAAACTCACAGAAGTCTAAGCTACTTGTATTTCTACAGATCATTTTCAATATCTAGAACTTGTGTAAATCAAACATATCCCATATTTCAAAGTTAAAATGTGGCTAAGCCATGTTTAAACTTTGAAATATATATTTTTTCAACTTAAGCTAGTTTGAGATATGGCAGTTCAACTGTATGCAGTTGTAGCAGAACTAATAATGCTAGCTAGCTAGGGCTCTATCATCAGAGCTCCAGATAAGGGGGGTATTGCAAAATTTAAAATCTTTATTTCTGCTTTAAACCCTATGGCGTCACTACTCATTAGAATTGTCTCAAAGAGACGATTCTAATGAGTAGTAACACCATAGGATTTGATGCTAAAATTAGTGAGAAAATGTTGGATTTGTTCAGTTTACTCCCTCTTATCTGGAGCCCTGTATCACTCCACAAAGCACCTGTTCTGGCAACAACATGATATATCAAAATAATTATCTGTAGCGATTAAATTTCTTTTGACATTTTTTTCTCTTCCATGATCTTATCTCCACTGTTGAAACAATGGAGAACTTTTCCTACGCATCTTCTTCAACTGTCAAACCTGTGTTAACCTATTTCTCCATAGATATACCATTGTACACCTCTAATTTATTCCTACTCAAGAAAATAGTTCCACAATATAAAATCATGAATAATGCATTAGAAGAAATATTTTCTATATCCTATCCGAATGATGATAGCTTAAAGCAGGATGAAAGTAAAGCAGCTCCTTTGAGGGCATTCTGCTTCCCTTTCAGCCTGCTTCAAGCATTAGCACCTGTCTTCAACACTGAAAACAATTAAGCTAAATTAAGCAGAAAGGGGTGAGTATCTTCTATAGATTGTCAATACTGATGCCAGACATAGGTAATGCTATAGGAGCTTTTTGCATCAAGCAGTCATCCGTCTTCAAACTTCTCCTTTTTTTACTAAATAAACTAGGTCTTTGAACACCAGACTAAATGTATTTTCAGTCAATATTTAAAAGCTTAATAAGATCTAGGCTTATCAGCATCTCATAACTGCATGAGCCTCCTGATTTAAAGAGTCAAATCCTTTAAGAATACAGTACAGTAATGCTATTACCACCATTGAAAAGGCTTGTTTTATATGTTTTAAAGATAGGCTGATGCTCCAGTAAGGATGAATGTTGAGCAAAAATCTTATTTAGAAGCTTTCCTTTCCTTTACATTCATCCTGCTTTAAGCTGCCACCTCTGTGTAATACTGGAAACAAGCATTGTTTTTTAAAAGCATTATTGTATTTCTAACAAATTGTTTCAGGGCTGCCATTTCTCCGGATTTTTTTCTAGAACATGGTAGCTTAAAGCAGGCTGAAAGTAAAGCAGAATGCGCCATAAGGCGCATTCTGCTTTACATCCAGCCTGCTTTAAGTAGTCACGTGTCAACAACACTAGAAACAGGCTATTGGGTAAAGGTACGATTCGTAAATTCGCAATTGAAAAATGCAAATTTCGAAATCTTAGGATTTTTCATGTCAACTTATAGCAGCCCTGTTGTTTTTCCATTAAATCTTGCATGGTGTCCATAAATGAATTTAAGTACCCAAGGATCAACACTGAATCAAACCAGCGTGTAGGGGTTAAATCTCTTTCATTTTCTTGAACCTTTTGAATGCAGAATAAATTTCAACTGCTCAACAATAACCAAAATTATGAAGAATTATGACTCTTTTGTTTACAAACCCTTAATTTACCCCATAGCCTGTTTCAAGTTTTGAAAACAGCTGACTATTTAAAGCAGGTTGGAAGTAAAGCAGAATGCTCCTTAAGACACATTCTACTTTACTTTCAGCCTGCTTTTAGCTACCATATCTGCTTGAATGTAGAAAATATTTCTTTGATACATATTCATGACTGTATAAATTGGAACTATTTTCTTTAGTAGAGGAATAAATTAAAGGCGTAAAATGTGTATGTTTATGGAGTAATGGGTTAATTTAAAGAAATATGACAAAACTGACTCAGTTTGGATGATTTGCATCTCAATGACTGTTATTTTGCACAGGTCTATAAAGGTTAACAATAAATAATTGCAAAAATGATTGTTTTTTTTTCACTTATACTGTTTAAACAGGGTAAATTGCTAAAAAATCAACCCCTTTCTCTTTATCTGTCAATTAAACAGACAAAATATGGTGTATAAGATTGCAATTTCAAACACACTTTGAAAATAACTGACCAGTACTGTGTATTCGCAAACTCAAACAATTTCATTGACACTTTTAGAAGATAACTGACAGAGTCAGCGACTGAAAGGATATTCAAGTGCCTTGGTTAAGACAATAATAATGAGGAATTATCGCAGACATCACACCCTTACGCTACCCAGATAGGGTCTCTATCAGAATAGTTCTGTCTGCTCAAGAATTTAAGAATATTTTATTTCATATAGCAGTAGAATTTTTCCTCAGTTAATACTACATATTTGTTAGGAAGGTGGTTAGCAGACATATAATTAGTTAGCTAGTCTGAATATTGACGACCACAGAGTCTCCACCCACTTGTATTGCCTGGTACAGGGTTGGAACAATTACTGGAGAAATTTCCCTGTTACATCTGTCAAGCTGGTTGATAAGATAGCAGCCAGTTTTTTCCACACCCAAAGACATTGGGTACACTTTTTCAACATTGAATAGTGTTAAGTTATTTTTTGTCTGCAATAATTGTCTGCTACCGTTCTTAAAAAAATATATTTTTCAAAATAGAGTTTCTAGTATTGAAGGTAGGAAACAGTATACATTTTTGCATCATATGTTCACGCAATACTTGCATGTATGTTTATTATCATGCAATTCCTATCAGCCATTTGTATTCTGGACCAGAGGCGTTATATTACAACAAATGTATGTCATGTTATGTTATGTTGACTGGCGCCAGACCGTGGAATCTTTAAATGCTATTTTACTTTTATTTGCATAGACTTTATTGTTTCATAGTCAGGATGATAAATCATTGAAAAACATCATGTAGAAAATGATATTTCTTGTACCTAGTGTTCACCTTGTTTTTCTTGGCAGCAATTTTACACTCTTTCGTAAAACCTTGCTTGTCTCCATACTGATTTGGCTACATTATGTTATGGTTATCATGTGACTGGTTTCGTAATTTCTGGTTTAAAAACAATAAAGTTCATGTCAATAAAAAATTCTAACCATGTGGGGAAAATAGTGGGCAGGGCAGATGTATTCTTTTAGAAAGGTTAAAAAAAAATGTGGTAATTGTTCTAAGGGCCTAACCCCTCTCCCACTTTATAAAACTGTGTGAATGTGTATGTTTATACATTGTACAATCATTCATGGGTGTCAGTTGTGAAAGAAACAGAAGACGTAAAAACAATCAAACTTGTATTAAGCAACCACGAAAAATATCATTATATTTGTAGTCTTTACGACATGTGGAAGGTTAATGCTGGACAAAAGTAATGCAGAAGGCACCGATAGAAGCCATTCTGCATTAATTTTGTTCTATATAAAGCAGTCAACTTGTTATATTTAAAGATCATATTGCTACTTTATGCAGTGGTCACTTAATACAATTTTGACTGTAGTTCACATTTTGTACTAGTAATCATAAGAGCTTGATATTAACTGCCCCGTCAGGGTACCAATGGCTTACTGTCACACAATTGCCAGTACTATATGGGGACATCATTGGTCACTGGTGTCAGAACTAACACTTTCACCCCGATATGGCCGTAATGGGTGGTAAATAGGCAAATCATGTCAAAATACCAACCATAATTATGATTTATTACTGTTATTTTCACACAACAAAATTTAACATACTTAACCCCATGACCACTTGAAACAAATTGAACCAGCCAACAGTGTCAACCAGGGTTAGTGAAGTGGAATAATATTATGTTGATGCAGTGTTCATTTTTCCACAAGACTGCAATTGAAATGGGGCCTGTTTTGTCTTACTCTTTCCCCAATAGAAGCAGCTTTTACCTCATTTAATTTATTCCTCCACTGAAGAAAACTACTCATAATTTTCACAATTCTAGCTGCAATCTACCTAAAGTAGCATCAGTATATAAAATCATCCTAAGGCGTTTATATGGCCAAATGTAAAGGTTTCACAATGCAATTGTGTCCAAAACAACATAAATTATTATATGGCAAAAGGTTAAGTGATCCTAATATGCACTTCTGTGGAGGAAATGGTTTCTGGTAAATAACCCATTACCCCATAGCCTGTTTCAAGTACTAAATATAGGTAACCACTTAAAGCAGGTTGAAAGTAAAGCAGAATGTGCCTTCAGGCACATTCTGCTTTACTTTCAGCCTGCTTTAAGCTACCACCAACTAGAATATAGAAAATTTCTTATTCTACATATTCATGCATATATAAATTGAAACTATTTTCTTCAGTGGAGGAATACATTAAAGACATAAAAAGTCGTATTTATGGGGTAATGGGTTAAACATGGTGAACCGTTTTATACAAGTCGATCCACATCCTGACTATGACACCTATGCCTATGGTATACTAATTCATTGAGCCATGTAACTTTATGAGAACAACTCAGTTAACCTATCCCATAAAACATCTATCCCCATTGAATGCAGAGAAAAAAGGTTACTGAAATGTTTGCAAACAGTTTAGCTCTAGATCAGAAGATTACCAATCTGACATCTGAAAAAGAACCTCATAACAATGTCACCCTGGTAGTAAATCTGCCAATATGGATGAAAGAGCTACTTCCAATATTGAAGTTGACAGCATTTTAAGCAGATGATTTTCAAATGTTCAAATTAAGGATCTAAAACACACACAATACGTAAAACTAAATTTATCTTCGTACTAAAATGACATAACAGATTCTTTGTACAACATATTTCTCTCTCTCTACTCTCTAGCAACACTTACAGTTGAGCCTTTAAAACTGTTGACAGCTTAATTCAGGATGAAAGTAATGCAGGAAGCTGCCCAAGGCCATTTAAACAATATATTTTGAAAAATTCTGTTTGAACAATATGTTTTTGAAAAGACAAACAGTACGGAGCCAGATTAGAGGACCCTGTTTGCATATGACAATGTACTCTACACTGTGCAGTACACTGATTGTAAAGGACATAATTATACACGTCATAGGGATCAACAGGTTACAAAGCACAAATTACTGAAATTTTCAAATGAGTCTTGATCCTGATTGTCTCCTGATCAGATGGCAATTTGTTTGATATCCAGACTATTTGTCACTCATATTTAAAGGCATCTTCTGTTTAAAATACATTAATCCATATCCTGTTTGTAGTTTTGAAGATATATGACCCCTTAAAGCAGATTGAAAGTAAAGCAGAATGCGCTTTAAGGCACATTCTGCTTTTCTTTCAGCCTGCTTTAAGCTATTATCTGCTATAATATAGAAAATATTTCTTATGATTTTAATTTGTGTCAGTATAAATTGGAACAATTTTCTTTAGTGGAAGAATAAATTATAGGCGTAAAAAGGTGTATTTATGGGGAAATGGCTAAATTTGAACAACAATGGCAGCCAATACTGTATTGTGAGGAAGCTTGACATTATTTTTTGTGATCAAAGCCTTGTATTTCTCTGGCAGACTGAACTGCTGAATATTTTATAACCCACCACATTTTTCTCTGTACAGTCTATATTGTATTAAGCAGCCACTCAAAAAGATTATCAATCCACATGCAGACTTCCATACCGATTATAGCTTAATGCAGGATTAAAGTAAAGCAGAAAGCTCTTTTAAAAGCTTTCTGCTTTACTTTTATCCTGTATTAAGCAAGCACCTGTCTTTTGAGAGACCTATTAGTTCTTCACAGGTTGAAAGTGTAACACCAGTTTGTCTGTGCTGTTCATTCTCACTAGGTACAAATGTGAAAACGAATTACAGTACATTCTGAAAATCCTCTTCACTCTTTGAATGATTAGAAAATTTGTCTCCTGCAAAAACTGTAGTCAGTTTTTGTTCTGAAGTAATAATAAAAAATTATTTAAAAACCAGGTCAGACTGAGAATCAGTTTGGATCTCGTTGAGGAGCCGCATGATGCGGCGTCTCATCTAGATCCAAACTGTTTTCAAAAGTAATCTCACTAATCGGAAGACTTCGCTACTGACGTGCAAAAATTTAATGTAATATTATCTTGTCTGCAAAATAGAGAAAACGATGCTTTATATCCATTGGAAGATGCAAAGATTGAAAATGTTATTTAGTACTTGACATACTCTACTGAAATATGAAATTGATCATGTAAACCGGAATTTAAATCTAAAAGGAAATTGTGTTTTTAATGTTCCACTATCATATAGGGGGAACAACATGAGAACATGCCATCCATAATGTCAAACTTGTCTTAATCCATTACCCATACGCCTGTTCTTAGTTTTGAAGACTGGTGATCTGGTGACCAAAGTGGAAACAAGTGGCAGCTTCTTCGACAACAGACTCCCCCCTACGACAGAGTTCTCGGTCAAGGGACGAGTAAGTAAGTAAGATCTCTTAAAGCAGGTTGAAAGTAAAGATGCACTTAAAAGCATATTCTGCTTTACTTCAACCTGCTTCAAGGTACCATTTGTTAGAATATAATATAAAATATTTATTATGGTATACATATATTCATGATTGTATGAAGTAGAACTATTCTCTTCAGTGGAGGAGTAAATTAAAGGTGTACAAAGGTACTTTATTGGGCAATGGGTTAAACAACCATTCAGAAGGCATATAGTTGCTCAATATAAAACACATTAAATGTAGAAATCTCTTGCTCCTTTACCCCAGAGTCAGTTTCTCGTTTTAAAGACAAGTGAACACTTCAAACTAGTTAAAAGTAAATTAAAATGCGCCTTCAGGAGCATTCTGCTTTACTTTCAACCTGCTTTAAGCTATCACCTGGAAAGATACTGGAAATGTCTTCTGTGTTTAATGTTCAGCACATCCTAGGTGAGGACTACATGTACTTTCCTTAGAGGCAACTTCAAAATAATCATCTGCAAAACCTCTACAATTAAATAACTCTTTTACGTATTTCTATAAACACTCTCAAAGTAACAAATATTTTGGATCCTGAAAAGACAGTGTGTTACTTGGCATCTAACTTAACTATTCCATCACTAAGTAACTAATTTGGGTTATTGGGTCCCCTTGCCGATATTTTTTCAATATCAAAACATCAACCAGACAACATGGAATTATGGGCAGTTTAATAAACACTGCTCTAAATTATCAAACGGTGTAGACCCAGATCAGAGGGCTCCTATAGGAGCCCTCTCATCTGGGTCTACGCTGTTTGCAAATATATTGATTATATTTTAAACAGGTCCATGGTGTTTAAAGAGTTAAGATCCAAGTTGTTTACAAAGGCACCTCAATTGACTGCATAAGCACTCTAAAAAGTTAATTAAACAAATCTATAATTGAAAGGAACATGTCTATTGAATTGCACTTTCTACTTGCCTCAGAACAATTATAATCCTCTTGGATGAGAATTTGTCAGCACACCAATCCTAACTTCCTTTCGAAAATTGAACTTTTGTTTAAACAGACACACTTCTCAGTCCCGAAAAGAAAAGAAAAAGCTCTGAAAACCACCATAAGTCATGAATGGATGAGTAATGTGACACTGATCTGTTTAAAGTACAGTCACACCTTATTGAGCAACCACTTGATAAATATAAATATTGAAATATCAAAAACATGATTGTGTTCACTTATTGCATGATAAAAGTAATGCAGAAAGCTCCTTAAGGAGTTTTCTGCATTACTTTCATCATGCAATAAGCAGCAATGTGTCTTTAAAAGATTTTCAAAAATCAATTTTTGAAATGATTGCGCAATACAGGTATGACTGTGGTCTCATATGATACCTGCAGTGATCAGGAGAAAAAAGTTCATTAATATGTAAGTATGTGGTCGTAAAGACCCCACGAGCCAGGTATCACAGTCAGCCGAGACTTGTTCGCTCGTATTCCCAGTCACGCCCCATAAACACGCTATAACCTTTTAACGCCCAGAAAGGTCAATTGCTTCAAAATTGTGGTCTTCTGAAAGCTTGGTATCCATGTCATTTGGTTTGAGTTTTCTAATAATTGTTATCAGAGTGGGACACAAATTGGATTAGAGCTTGATTAGGAGTTACTTGCAAGTAGGATCTGAATGCAAACTACATGTACTTGTAAATGCATGCTTATGCAAAGTCACAGAAAGGTGGACAACTTTAGATGCATCTGTTAGGGCGACCTTTAGTAACTAAACATATACAGTCAAACTTGTGTTTAACAGACATTCAATGGAGAACAACATCTTAAAATAGGTTAATGCTTAATGCAGGAGCTTTCTGCATTATTTTTATCATGCATAAAGCTTTATATACTTAGAGGGCTAGTGCACTTTCTCTTCATTTAAGAGATTGTTTTACACAGGTTTAACCCAGTTTTGTTTTCAGTTTTGAAGACAGGTGACCTCTTAAAGTAGGTTGAAAGTAAAGCTGTATGTGCATTCTGCTTTTCTTTCAGTCTGCTTCATTCTACCATCTGCCAGAATAAAGAAACTGTTTCCTATGATACATATTAATGACTGTATGGTTTAAAACTATTTTCATCAGAGTAGGAATAAATTAAAGGCATAAAAATGTATATTTATGGGGTAACATGTTAATTGGGCTGCACATGACTGCATGCATGAGTATTGCACACTTTAAATGCAAACAATCTGCATCTAAAGATGATGCAGAGCAACTTGGCAACTGACCAAGTCATTCAGATATTTGTAAATAGAGAATAGAACTAGTCCATTCAAAATTTTATGCAGAGAATGATGTCGTTTATGCAGCATTCAAATTCTAATCATTAAGTAAATCCATATATAGGTACACTATATCTTTTACAAACCTTAACAACTGCAAAAAGAAGCATGTCCAACTTACAAGAATGCTATTTATAATTGCTTAACCCTTTACTCCATAGTCTATTTTTTAATTTTGAAGACAAGTGACCATGTAAAGCAGGTTGAAAGTAAAGCAGAATGTACTTTAAGTTGCATTCTGCTTTACTTTCAGCCTGATTTAAGCTGCATTCTGCTAGGATATAAAACATATAAAACTATTTCTTATGCTGCATATTCAAGACTGTACAAGCTGGAACTATACTGAACTATTAATAAATTGAATGTGTAACACCGAATCTGTGGAGTAAAGGGTAAATGCAGGATAAATCAGCTTTATATAAAGTACACTACAATTTCATTATCTTTTAAGAGATGCCTGTACACAAGTTCAACAGTTAAATGGCAAACTAAGTACTTTGCAATCCTTGTAGCAAAGTATCTGCAACAGGGTTATTTTTTACCCCAGGGACATAATTTGAGTAACTTTGATAGAGGACCTGTGTAGATGCCAAAGTACTGTGGTTTGAGACAAGAAGATTTTCAAAGTTTTCATCGAAACAATCTATTTTAAGCTCCTGTGAATAATAAAGCTGTTAGTCTTGAGTGGCCACTGTACACAGATTGTCTACTGTAAAGTGGCAGACAGTCAATGGGGGCAGTAATTTTCACATTTAATACCGAGAAACAACCACCTGGTATGCACACCAATATCTTCTCTTTTATTACATCGCTTTTCATAGTCGTTATAGCCGTTTCTCAATTGCAGTGTATAGCTAAATGCAGGAAAAAAGTAATGCAGAAAGCTCCTACAGGAGCTTTCTGCATTACTTTTACCCTGCATTAAGCTGTCTCTATACTGCTAGTTTTACTATCCCACGAATGGCCACTGTATACTTGTCTAAGATGTGAAATGAGTGACTCAGGGCTGCCATAAGTTGATCACAAGCATTCTGCTTTACTTTCAACCTGTTTTAAGCTACGATCTGCTATGATAAAACTCTGAATACTTAGGAAAAATCCGGAGAAATGGCAGCCCTGGTGACTGGTTGCTGTATTCAGGTGATATGGTAGAGTGGCAGACAAGTTGGACAGTTATTTTCACATCTAATAATGAGATGCAGCCTCCTGGAATGCACTTCAATATGTCCTCTTTTGTTGTTGGTCTTTTCATCTGCACTTCAAGCTGGGAATACACTATAGACTGTCTATCTGCTTATCCTATTGTAACTAAGCCTTCCAAAAAATGACACCTTCCAATTATAAATCTAGACTAAGTCCAATCAAACAATCTACAAGACACTATGTGCATGGTTTAAAATAAAATTTATTTTTAGAATTTTGAAGGGAAGGTGGGGGAGATTGTTGGGTGCCGCATATAGATTTGCAAGTGATGCATATTTTAAAATCTATTTAACCCTTTATCTCATAGCCTGTTTCTAGTTTGGAAGAAATGTGACCAGGTTGAAAGTAAAGCACATTCTGCTTTAAGCTATCATCTGCTAGGATTGAGAAAATATTACTATGGTTAATTTTCACCACTGTATAAATTGTAACTATTTTCTTCAGTTGATGAATAAATCAAATGCGCTAAAAGGCGCTTCATGCTGGTTCTCTAATACAGACATTGTCAAAATCAGTTGCTATATTCCCAGACACAAATTCCATTAGCAAAGTTCCTCCATCATATATTATTGAAACAGTTGATTTGTTTAACTGAAAAGAGTACAAAATTAACTAGCAGGTGTTCAAATATGGAGTGGGGGTTAATGTAAGATTAAATTGGGATACCAATTGATTTTATACATCTGGTAATGCTCTCCAATCTGCAGCCTATGTAAATACCTTTGATGTAGATGAATTTGTGTTTGTACATTGAGACCATTACACCAGTCTGTTTCCAGTTTGTTTTGAAAACAAGGGATCACTAAAAGCAAATTGAAAGTAAAGCAAATGCACCTGATAGCCTCTTTCTAGTGCTTAAGATAGGTGACTACTTAAAGCAGGTTGAAAGTAAAGCAGAATGTGCCTTAGTGTGCATTCTGCTTTACTTTCAGCCTGCTTTAAGCTATCATGTGCTATAACATAGATAATATTCCCTATAATACATATTCATTACTGATTAAATTGGAACTATTTTCTTCAGCGGATGAATGAATCATATCCATTAAAAGGCGCTTCTATTCCATCTGCTGTTACTATGTAGAAAATACTTCTTATGATGCATATTCTTGGAACTATTTCCTTCAGTGGAGAGATAATTCAAATGCCTAAAATGGGTATCTATGGAGTAATGGGCTAATACAAGCTTGATTGTGAGTGGCTTTATGCACTGGTCAAAATCTCCTCATGGGTTTCAATCATGTTGTAATGTAAGAAGTGAAACTGATACATCTGCCTTCTTTTGTCACCAAGTTAATCATGCAACGTAAGTATGTATCAAATTCCAGATAGCCTGTATGTAATCCAGGCTTCATTGTTCAAATGGAAATAAATCTGCATCCATGAAACAAACACTCCCCATAAGAATGATTCATTTAGCTAAAGTGTATGCTACAAAAACTCACTCTAAAGAAATAAATTTCAACAAATCAGGTTAGTTTTTTTAAACACTTAGCACTGTAGTGGCGGAATCATGATTATCTTTGCAAACAGTTTTGTTCCTGATGAGACGCTGCATTACATGGGACTGTTGATACTGTTTGCTGTGTTAATAAAGTATAGAATGATAGAGATAAACAACAATGTCTTTCATTGCCTATAAGACATAAATTGCAATGTTTATTTCACCCATTTTACCATTGGAAACGCCTTTGGACCCCTTTATTTATTCACTAGAGAAATTCCATAATGTCCTCTTAAAAACAATAGCAAAGTTTTATGCAGCCCCTAGGGAACAGACAATGGGGAAAAGGGTTAAACCAACGCCTTGCATCAGACATTATCTAGACAGCTAATTGAGGGCAACTTACACTTTCTGTCATCAAGTACTAATCTTATAAACTGCCGTCACTACATTTGATATACTATAGGACAGGTGGCAGCTAAGGCAGGATAACAGTTATGCAGAAAGCTTCTTAAGGAGCTTTCTGCATTACTATTGTTCTGCATTAAGCATCTATCTGCTTCTTAACATGGCTACATCTCTTCAGTAAGTGATTGCGCAATACAGGTTTGGACTGTAGAACTGGTGCAGGCTCCTAGTGGAAGCATTAATCAAGGCGCAGTATAACACATGCACAGGAACTGTTGAATCACAAACTAATTTATTTCAATTACTTGTAAAAATTCCGGACAGGCCTACAATTAAAACAACAAATTTCTGCAGGTGTACATTTATAACAGCCAGACAATAACTCAACTAACATTTGACCCCTCCCTGAAATATTGGAATATAATACAGTGCTCCCTTTCTACAAAGACACCTGCATGATGGGAGACACCTATTGTGTGTGTTGTTCGGAGGGAGTCGTTATAGAGAGGGAAAATTAAGACTTTGCTTACCATTGCAAACAGCTTAAATCCAGATCAGACGCTGCGTCACGCAGCATCTGATCTGGATTCAAGCTGTTTGTCGCTCGTCATTATATGTATTCTATCAACATCTTCACTTATAGATAACTGTGAGATTAAACAGCATATGACAATTTTAAGCAGACGATATTGCAGCAGTAAAAGGGTTAGACAGAAATGTTCGGTAAAGAGAACTGTGGCAAGTGTCGTTGTTGTAAGGAGGGAGTCGTTGTTGGGAGGGCCATTGTATGGAGGGAGTACTGTAGTTGGAAAATCATGCAGAATATGAACTTGAAACTAGAATGGAGCAATCAAATCCCATATTGTTTGCTTGTATACACTACATGGAAATTGTATGGCTTCTAAATGCAGGATAAACATAAAGCAGAAAGTTCCTTAAAGAGTGCTTTGCATGATTTTTACTCTGCATTAAGCTAGCACATGTTTTAAAGACTTCCAATGAAGGTCTCAACTCATTACCCAATAGGGATGCCTTTTTATGCCTTTAATATATACCTCCACTGAAGAACAATTTATTTAGCTCCACTTTATACAGTTATGAATATGCACAAAAAAAATTATTTCCTTTATGCTAGCAGATGAAGCTTAAAGCTTAAAGAAGACTGTCAGTAAAGCAGAATGTTCCTTATTGAGCATTCTGCTTTACTTTCAGCCTGATTTAAGCAGCTACATGTATCTGTCTTTCTTTAGTACTGCAAACAAGGTACGAGTGAAAGGGTTAAGATATAAGAACTGTAGCACTATTATTGTTGCAGCATCAATGCCATACTTTTCTACCAACAAATACATGGCCTGCTTGAAAACATTTGCAAACAGATAAGACTTCAATATAGATTGGGGGGGGGGGGGGGGGCCAAAAAGGATGCATTGACAATCTTTAAAATAGGTGGCACTAAATTTTTCAGAAAGTTCCAACTTTAAGCTACCACCTGATTTTAATACCTTAGATTTTTAGCATGTTCATTAACCCTTTACCCAATAGCCTGTTTCTTAAGTATTGAAGATAGGTAACCACTTAAAGCAGGTTGAAAGTAAAGCAGAATGCGCCTTAAGGCGCATTCTGCTTTACTTTCAGCCTGCTTTAAGCTACCGTCTGCTAGAATATATAAAAAAACAATTCTTATTCATATTCATGACTGTATAAATTGGAACTATTTTCTTTAGTGGAGGAAAAAAATTGAATGAGCTAAAAGGCGCTTTTATCTGGGAAAGGGTTAAAGCAGGATTTCACTATAATCAGCTGTTTGCAATGAATTTTCCCGGCTAGTTTCCTGCCTTCATATAGGGAAGATCTGTATGGGAACGTTGGTTACTCACCTTCTGTGGCCAATGTGACCAATCAAGCAGAAAGGAATGCTTTTAAAGACGTTACAATATCTTTTCCTATATCTTTCATATCGATCTATTTGCATATTGTATGAAAAAGTGGAAAGTACATGTGACTTTGCATTAATGTCTCAATTTGTGGCATTAAGCCTTTTCAATAAACCACATTGAACACATCTGTAAACAGTTTGTGATTATACTTTTTCCCAAATAAATGTGGTATTTTTATGTTCCCCATGTGATACACTTTATTAACTTTGATTTGGCAGTTTATTGGAGAATGATAGAGATATATAGTAGTGTCATTAACCTTTTACACCAACCATAGCCTGTTTGTAGTTTTGAAGATGGGTGATCGCTTAAAGCAGGCTGAAAGTAAAGCAGAATGTGCCTTAACGCACATTCTGCTTTACTTTCAACCTGCTTTAAACTACCATCTGCGAGAATATACTAAGAAACTACTTTCTTATGATACATATTCATGACTGTATAAATTGAAATTGTTTTCTTCAGTAGAGGAATAAATTAAAGGCGAAAAAAATGCATATTTATGGGATAATGGGTTTACCTTTTGCATACAGAAAATGAACTTTTACACTTCTGTAAACAGTTTTAACCCAGATCAGAGGTGAAGTATCTCCACATCTGAACAGGATCCAAACAGTTGTTTAGAATTTATATCTAATACTATAGACTCAATTTCATAAATGAAGCAGGACATTTTGAAAAGACATTATGTATTTAAGGTTCAAGTAGGGTTAACCCTTACAATGATGGGTTTTTAAATGGATCATTTTCTGATAAATGGCCAGTTTACAATAACTCTCGAGAAGTTAATGTCCCTATTGCATTTAAAATCATTGCAAACAGTGAAGACCCAGATCAGAGGGCTGCTATGGGAGCCCTCTGATCTAGGTATTCACTGTTTGCAATATAGGATGATAATAGGCAATTCTCACACTAAGGGTTGAAGATAGGACCCGTGCAATGTGGCCATATTAATCCTGTCAAATCATAATGGCTGTATACTTCACCAGAGATTCTTAACAATATGGAAAAAAAATTTTGTTCCATATGAGTTACTTCTAAAGCTGCAATGTTAATTGAACACTTAGCAAGGAATGTAGATGGCATGCATTATAAGTAATAAATCAACAGAAGTGTCAATCTGTCACCGAACATGTTCTTTACATTAGATTTAGTGTTGTCAAGCCTGGTGTAGAGGTGCCACTGCTGATCCCTTGACTCCATAAATACATAATTTTTATGCCTTTATTTAATTCCTCCACTGAAGAAAATAGTATGATTTTAAAAAGTAATGAATGTGTAACATATAAAGTATTTCCTACATCCTAGCAGATGCTAGCTTAACCCATTACCCAAAAGCCTGTTTCTTGTTTTGAAAAAGGTGCATGACCACTTAAAGCAGGTTGAAAATCAAGCAGAATGTGCCTTAATTAAGGCACATTCTGCTTTACTTCAGCCTGCTTTAAGCTACCATATACTAGAAAATAGAAAATATTTCTTCTGATAAATATTCAAAACTGTATAATTTGGAGCTATTTTTGTCAGTAAAGGAATACATTAGAGGCGTTAAAAGGCGTATTTATGGGGGAATAAGTTAAAATAAGTTGAAAGTAAAACAGAATTAAGGCACATTCTGCTTAACTTTCAACCTGCTTTAAGTGGTCATGCACCTTAGTGACCTTCAACTTTTGAACCAGGCTATGCAGTAATGGATTGATGAAGTATTTAATAGGCTAATGACAGCTTTCTGATTAATGCAGGAATAAGGTAAAGCAGAAAGCTCCTAAAGATTTACTTTTGTGCTGCATTAATCTGCCACTTGCATCAGAGATAGAAATTTTACATTCTATTATAACCCTTACCCTGCCACTCACGACTATAGCTCCATATGCAAACAGCTTGGATCCGGATGAGACGCCGAGTAACTCGGCGTCTCATCCGGATCCAAGCTGTTTGACACTCGGACAACATTTTCAGCAATTTTGCGCAACTTTGAAGCACTTTGAAACTTGAAGCAGACGAGAAATATAGCAGAAGACAATTTATTTGGCGGGCTAAGGGTTAAGTGACCACTTCACACTTGTTTTAACTGTAATTTGTAACTTTTGGAAATATTACTACACCTTCAGCAATGCACACAGCTTGGAAACAGAAGTTTTGCTAGTTAACCAATTACCCCATAAATACACCTTTAACGCCTCTGATTTATTCTTCAATTGAAGAATAGTTCAAATTTATACAATAATGAATATGCATCATCAGAAATATTTTCTATATTATGACAGATGGTAGCTTAAAGCAGGCTGAAAGTAAAGCAGAATGCGCCTTAAGGCGCATTCTGCTTTACTTTCAACCTGCTTTAAGCTAGGGATCATCTATTTTCAAAACTAGAATCAGGCTATGGAGTAATGGGTTAAATTGGAAATGGAAAGTACAACTTTGCTGGGAGCGGGGTGTTAACAAACTTGCTCATATCAAGTAAACACTTCTTTTGCAGAATAATCATTTTCAAAACGTATCAAGTTGTCCTTGAAAATGACTATTTTCTTCAGCCTGAGAATACCGTATCTCTGAAAACTTCTTGTCCTTCCTAGTATTAGATCTACTGCTAAAGTACATGTTGAGTGTCAAACAATTGGATTTCCAATGAGATGCCAATTTACCTGACAAATCGTTAGTGAAAAGTCAACAAAATAATTACGATAAATAAAAGAGGGGGAAAAAACCAGATTACTAAAGCATAACTTCAAAAATGAATTTGAACAATTTACAAATAAAATCAATTTCCTTAGAACTCTGCTCCATGTACCATAAAACTGATCAGATCAGAGAACATGTGAACAATATACCAGTGCACTTAAGTTACCTGTTGAGAAAACATCATAGTTGAATTCTTCAATACCAATCCCAAACATCCTAAACACATGGCTCTACTTTTCATGGCACCATAAATTATATAATTATAAACCATAGCAGTAAAAATGGGTTTGAACTAAATGCAAATAAATAAGCTATAAACATAGCATTAACCCTTAGCCCGTCTGCTTCAAGTTTCAAAGTGCTTCAAAGTTGCTCAAAATTGCTGAAAATGTTGTCCGAGTGTCAAACAGCTTAGATCCGGATGAGACGCCGAGTTACTCGGCGTCTCATCCGGATCCAAGCTGTTTGCATATGGAGCTATAGTCGTGAGTGGCAGGCTAAGGGTTAACTCTTTGCAAGCTGGGTAGTTTTTTTGCCTAAAACATTATTGTAGTCTACTACTGTTTAAAAGTTATAATTTTAAAAATTTGTTTCCCAAACAGGGTCAGAGTGTAAAACAGTTTGGATCCTGATAAGACTTTCCATTACATGGCATCTCATCTGGATCCAAACTGTTTACGCAGATAATCAGGATTCTGCCGCTAAGCGAACAAAGTCTCAGTTAATATGCTGTGTGGGGAAAAGATGATCATCATTCTTCCAGCTCAGAACAATTATTATACTTTATTAAACACTTAAACTTGTATTAGAAAGCACCACTGAAAACAGGATATATTTTCAGGCTTAACCCTTTCCCTCCATAGAAGCACCTATTAGCACATTTAATTTATCTTCAATAAAGAAAATAGATCAAATTTATACAGTCATAAACATTTATCAAAAGAAATCTTTATTTCTAGCAGAGCACCAGATAAGGGTAGTTTTTCAAAAACTAAAATTTTTATTTCTGAATTAAACCCTATGGTGTCACTACTCATTAGAATCGTCTCTTCGAGACGATTCTAATGAGTAGTAACACCATAGGATTTGGTGCTAAAAAGAGTGAGAAAATGTTGGATTTGTTGAAATAACTACCTCTTTTCTGGAGCCCTGTTCTAGAACAGTAGCAGACAACAACTGTTGCAGACTAAAACTATGTACTCAATGAGTTAAATGATCATTACATCCTGCACAACACAGTTTTGCTTTGAATTCTGTGAAAGTTATAACAATTTGTACAGTAAAAACTCTCTATAATGACTACCTAAATTAAGTCAATTAAAGGGTCCTTTATGAGCTTTCTGTTTTCTCTTTTGACCTTGCTTTAAGCTGCCACTTGTCTTTCATACAACCAATTCACATTGTTTTTAGTTAACATATAATAGAGAGGTTTTATTGGTTCTGAAATAAACGCTTTCTTTGTTTTCAGAGACACTGTCAAAACATGTGGTTGTGTCTGATCTAGACAAAACTCGATTCTTTTACTCATAAAGGTTAAAATAATGTAATGCATGATTGGCATCTTTCAAAACAATTAATGCCAGTCACTGAAATTTTTATTTTTTATTTACTTTTGTACTAAAACACAGCTGGGCACAAATATACCGAACATGCCAGTTTTTGATGGTTCCAGAATGATTATACAGTAGAACCTCTCTATTACGACCACTAAGTTGTGTTAAATACTAGTCTTTTAAGACAGGTGACTGCTTAAAGCAATGTGAAAGTGAAACAGAAAGCTCCTACAGGAGCTTTCTGTTTCACTTTCCCATTGCTTTAAGCTGTCACCTGCACTTTATACAGACAATTAGCCTTCTTTTTAGTGGTCATAATAGAGAGGTTCTACTGTATTATTATTAAGAACTAATCCTTACAATGCTGAATCAGTTTTCAACTGGATTTTTCAATTTTGGAAAAGAAATTGACAATGTTAGGTATTGTTTTATGGTAGACCATTGCCAAGGAATATTTCAAATGAAAACAAAGAGTGCAAATAGCCTGATCAAAGGACTTTCTTAGGGAGCACTTTGAACAGGGACTTAAGTTTTTGCATACTTTATATAATTATACTGGTTTCCCTCTCACAATAATGGTGAACCCTTAGCATGGTATTATTTCAACTTCAAAACAGTTTTAACAACTTATGTACATTTAGTTTAAATGTGTTTCAAAACAATATTATCAAGCAATTTTTATCCTTGTTCACTTATGTTTCTTCACATCTGATCTAAATCCAAATTGTTAGCAAATTCCAGTCAAAAATTTAATTAGGGGCAGAAGTATAAAGACTAATTAAACAGGTGTTTTGATCTTTCAATCTTTCAGTCCATTATCATGTTTATAATATCCTCCCAAACAGGAGACCTTCTTCTACTCCTCAAAATATTTGTTTACAAACATTCTGAAAGCACAGGTGTCTTCACTTTTCAAAACTGCCTGGCTCAGTCAAACAGTCACCATTAAAACCACTACAAACCTAATAACCCTTACATTGCGGTAAACGAGTACAATTATACATCATTAATATTATAAATTTTCAAACAGTGGAGACCCAGATCAGAGGGCTCCTGAAGGAGCCCTCTGATTTAGGTCTACACTGGTTTGTCAAACTTTTAAATATTTTTGCAACAAACCCCTCCTGTGACAATGTAAACTTCTCATTTATCAGAAAATAGAAGAGTCCATTTCAAAATTCAATGATGGAGAGTTAATGAGGTCAGCTCAATGGAAACTGCTGTTACATTGGCACCCCCTCTTTCAATTTAGATAGCATCACAATCAGAGCTCCAGATAAACATCTCAAACAGCATCAGGAGCTTTTTGTTGTACATGTACCTTAATTCTGCCATAAGCAACCACCTGGTTTTTTTTTATTAAAAACAAGATGGATTTGTGAAACACTATGACCCTGATGTGACCATGACCTTGACCTTTGTCTGACATAACCAGACTAACTTGTGCTGAGCTCAAGAACATATGCCAAATACATGTATGATTCTGAGTCTCTGTCACATGTAGTTCCAAAGTTATGGCCAATGTTATATTCAGCCTATTTGACCTATAAATTACCTCTGAATGACCTTGACCTTTATTGGACATGACTCAAGTTGTACTGGGCTCAAGAACTTCTTGATTTGAGTGCACATGCCAAATAGAATGTCTCTATCACTTGCGATTTTAAAGTTATGGCCAAGGTTAAAGTTATAGACAGACAGACAGACAGGGGCATAACAATTCTAACAAGTTGTATCAAGCTTACTGCCTGTAAAAAGCTTTAAATATTTTAACTTCAACAGTCAAAAATCAAAATAGAATTAAGATTTGCCTGTTAAAGAATTATGGATTGTCTTTAATGTAACAGGCAAGTGACAGCTGAAAGCAGGATAAAAAGGAAAACAGAAAGCTCCCACATAGACTAACAGGGAGCTTTCTGTTTTACATTTAACCCTTTCCCCCATAGAAGCGACTTTTAGCGTATTTAATTTATTCCTCCGCTGAAGAAAATAGTCCCAATTTAATCAGTCATGATCATATAGTATAGGGAAAATTTTCAATATTCTAGCACATGGAAGCTTAAAGCAGCCTGAAAGTAAAGCAGAATGCGCCTTAAGGCGCATTCTGCTTTACTTTCAACCTGCTTTAAGTAGTCACCTATTTTCAATACTAGAAATAGGCTATCAGGTAAAGGGTTAATCCTACTTCAAGCAGTCATCAGCTCCCTGAATAGTATCAATAAACCCTTTTTTGACTGGACATAAAGTATGGTTTTATTGTTCTTAAGCTCTTTTTTATCAGTTCAGCATACAAACCCATGTCTTACTATCAATCATCATGAGGTGTACTCAGAGAACTATGTACAAAGTGCCACTAAGTAATTTTGTTTACCACTTCTTTGAAATGCAACTGACAAACACACTTTAGATGCGTTTATATTATGTATTTTTAGTCAAACAAAAATGATCTAAACAAATTCCTGAATCTGTGAATGATATAAACATCTTTGTGTTTTAAAGTGCACAATGAGTGTCGATGACAATGCAAGTTCATTTCAGAAATAATCTATGTTCTACTGTTGTTAAACGGTATTTTACAACCTTTGGGAGTTGTGATGCACAGGAATTTACCACATCAGCCTTTGCCTCAATCAGCATATATCCTGCCTGAGCAGTATCTATACTTTCAACCCCTTAGATCGATTTTGATTGGTTCATTGTAAAACTGGCGAAATCTATAAATGAATGCTGTCTGGGTATAGAGGCTGCTCACGGCAGCATCTAGATACTGCCCGGGAAGCATCTACAGTAAAACTCGGTTATAACGAATTCCAAGGGACTTGAGGATTTACTTCGCTCTAAACATTATTCGCTATATTGATAGTACGAAATTCGTTATAAGTTATCATCCTGGTTTGCGACTGAACTTTATATTCAGTGCCATATTGAAATACGTCGCCACAATACATGTACGCGGTCACATTCTATATTCATACACTGGTTATTATTTACCTTGACTACCATTTAATCTTGGAATGCAATTCACGATCTATGTCACATCTTCAAGCGAAAAAATGAAAAAGAAAAATATGCAGCGATAACGCTATTTGTTAGCGCATATGCCGTGTATTCTCTTAAACTTCCATGATACCAAACACGTAAATACACTAGTGTGCACAGTTTGATTAACACGCAAGCCGTCCTATGCTCATTTTACTTGAGTTGTTATAAATATCAAGGATTTAATATTCCGTGATAATATTACCGACCTCTAATTTTTAAATCATTGAGATTCCGTTTAGTTAAATCTTCTGCTTCACCGGCTGAGAGTTATCATGATTTTTATTTATTCTTTTAAACATCCAATCAAACAAGTCGAAATAATCAGACCCGGTTATGTAAATGACACGACAATAGGATTACTTCATCTTTTTCGTCTACACGTAGGAAATGGACAAGATATGGGGCCAGTTACTTACGCATATCTATAATTCGACACGGACAAAAATAAACGTTTACACGAGAACTGCATAGTGACGACACGTACAGTGAAACGCACATTATGCTTCCAGGACTAATGGAGTTAACAAAGCATTTAGATTATACGGTAATTATACCGTATCGTAATTACGGATCAATTCACAAGTCATCCAGATCTTATTGTGTGTTTTAACACCTATGCGTCACGGTGTTTATCGCGAAAATTACATAGGTGACTGAAGACTGAAGCAAGATGAGACTTCGCTTTAACGAAGGTATTTTACACTGTTTTGTGAATAAAGGTACTTGAAAATCAGTTCGCCATAAACGAGAATTCGCTATAACCGAATTCGTACTAAACATGTTAGTCAACATAGAATTAATGCAGAGCTCGGCCGGGGAACGAAAATAAATTCGCTATAAGCCGAAATTCGCTGTATCAGAGTTCGTTATAAAAAAGTTTTACTGTATACTTTCGACCCCTTTGGTATACACCATCAATTCCTGCCTAGCACAAGGTTGTAAAATACTGTTTTACTGATCAGATTCAAAGAAATTCATTAGAAAGTGAATGAAATGTTTCATACGGATTTCCTCAGAAGATGCAGTTTTCCAACAAAATAATTCCCCCCACAGCTTTTACAAGAATCTTACCCTTAACAACAAATGTACGTACAGCAGAGAATTTTGCACGCACAATAAATATTAACTAACCCATCTTCTGGCATAGAACAAACATTACATGACACAAGACAGAACAATGAGGAAATGACAGTAACATGACTGGTTAAAAGTGTATGGTTTTTACAGGCTACAGGAATGACTTAAGAAATTTCAAAAACGTAACGTATGAATGCATGACGTTATGTCACATCATTTAACCGCGAGAGGAGTGGGTAGCCTCAAAAGGCGTTGTAAAACATCTCACCACGATGAGCTTCCTCTATTATTATCGTAAAAAAAAATGCGTGTCATGTTAGAATTACTCTTTTACTATCATCCTGCTGCAATATCATTATCTACTTTGAAATAATCCCCCCACCCCCAAAGTATAACAATACAGGATTATTTTTTATGCCTTAACAATTTTTTGAGTAACAAGATAGACCTTAGAAGACAATCCAGATTATTGGCACAAAATGCTATCTTCACCTCACTTGATCTGGAACCGAACGGTTAGCAAAAGCTTGTCAAGTCAATTAGCTTAAAGGGACTCGCAACCGGATGGTGTACTTGTCAAAATAAAATAAAATACTCAAATAAAAGCAAATTTGTGGCATTATTTGGCTTCTGACATTAAAAAAATATGATAAGTCCAAAAAAAGTCTCAAGAATCGGCACCGAATCTTAGTTTTTTAAGATATTTTCCATCGTTTTTCTATAGCGTTAGCTAACGGTATAGTTGTTGTTGTTGATTCTTTACACGGGCTCAGACATAAACCCGAGACGAATAAAGTAGTAAAAGTACTATCGATCGCTACTAGTGAAGTACTTTAATTCGCTACTATAGATACAGAGAGCGCTGGTAGCCGAGGTAGTATAGGAGCTTCCTCATTTTTTCACGTTTCTCTCCGCATGGAGGGTCACGGGTTCGAATCCCACCAGGACTTCTTCTTTTTCTTTGAAATGGATTTTTTGTCAGAATTTATTATCCTAAACTAAATCTTACCCATTTATATAAGCATTTGACATATATTTACAAATTACTATTTTTAATGCTAAATCCGGTTGCGAGCCTCTTTAAAACAAGATCAGCATTTGAGTCGTTACTCCATAAATATGTATTTTTATGCCTTTAATTCATTCCTCCTGTCCACTGAAGACAATAGTTCCATTTTTAAAGTCATAAATATGCTCAATTAGAAATAGTTTATATTATCTAGCAGACTGTACATTAAAGCAGACTGAAAGTAAAGCAGGATGCACCTTAAGATGCATTCTTCTTTACTTTCAATCTGCTTTAAGGGGTCACCTATCTTTAATACTAGAAACAGGCTATGGAGTCAAGGGTTAAAACAACAGCAATCACCTCTTTCTCTTTTTTGAGTTTCATTTTGGATAGGGTATGGGACTTTGGTAATACAGTGCTCCCTCCCTACAACTGCCCTCCAAATAACGACTCCCTCCTTACAACGACCCTTGTCGCAGTTCCCTAAACAAGACAACTATGTTTAACGCTTTTATCATTGCAATATCCTCTGCTTAAAATTGTCCTCTGCTGTATTTCTCAAAGTGACATAATGGACATTTTGACAGAAAAAACCTTAAAATGAGTGACAAACAGATTGAATCCAGATCAGACGCCGCGTTTGGAAATGTAGTCAATTTTCCTCTCTATAACGACTCCCTCTGAACAACACACACAATTTGTGTTTCCCATTGGATGCCGTTGTAGAGAGAAAGCGCTGTAAGTCAATTTAGTTCATCACAAGTTGATTTGTTCAATGATAGAACAAAAATCATGGAAATCAGTTTTGAACAAGGCTACTGAAATTTTGCAAAATCACTCTGTTTGAACATATAGGTTATTGAACGTGTATAGATTGGAATAGTTAGTTTAAACATATTTTATTCAGGAAAAACATTGCATGAATATTAACATATTTGACAGCATAATAACGATTAGAACAGAAGCATAAATGCTTATTAGGTTCTTCTCCTTATAAATAGTTAGAAGATGAAAAGTGGAAGTGGAAGCAGCTAGTTTACATCGAGTGACAGAAACAAGCTACACACGCAATAAACTAATAAAGAAAGTGTACCAGAGACATTGTACCAGTTCACTGCCTGCTGTCATTTCTAACAATTTCAATTTCAAGCAGTTTAGTTTAAACAGTATTTTATTTCAAAATAGATAGTCATAAATGACAATACATATAATTTCACATATAAATATAAGGATTAGAAAACAAGTTTTGGTAAACTTATATAAAGCAGTTTGACTTAAAAACACTAAAACGCTGATATTGACAGTATTGATCCTGATCGAACACCTATTTACTCGTTTTTTTATCCAAACTGTTTGCAGATACCATTGCATTCAGGGACTTTATTTAACCCATTACCCCATTAAAACACCTTTTTATGCCTCTAGTTTATTTACCCACTGAGCAAAATAGTTCCAATTTACACAATTATGACTATGTACCTGAAGAATTTTTTTCTATATTCTAGCAGATAATAGCTTCAAACAGGCTAAAAGTAAAGTAGAATGTACATTCTGCTTTGCTTTCAATCTGCTTTAAGTGGTCATCCTGGCTTCAAAATTAGAAACAGACTATGGGGTAAAGGGTTAACTTTGTTGAATGCCAAACATTTTTTTTTTTGCTTCATAATAGTCATGAGCTAAAATGCTTTTACTGATTCTTAGCAAGTTTCCAAACAGAACAGAACAGAACTTTATTCACTCAAATTCTACATAAACATAGAATATTAAAGTCACCAGACTAACAGATTCAATACTATAATTACATGTTATTGTGTTATCTAGATTGAACCAGGCATTACAAAATAGATTATACCTTTGTGATGCCTTAATTTAATTTATTCTTTCACTAAAGAAAAGCTCCAAAATATATTCATGAATATGCACCATAAGAAATACAGTATAACCTCCGTTATCCGACACCCCATGGTTCCATGTTTGTAAGTCGGTTAAGAGAGGTTGTCGGTTAACGGAATTAGGCCTAAGTACACAAGTTTACACCCCAAAAGATTATCGCTGCGAGGCGAATTTCTCGATGCCGACTTACTTATTAAATATGCTTGCATGACTGCAGCATAATCCTTGTCAGGTTATTCCAGTTTAAAATAGGAGTACCCTGCTCTGGATCTACACGGTTTTCCATTGTTCTTTCTACAGTAGGCATAAACGTGTATTGTCAGTGTACAATCAGAAGTAAACACGCATACATGTAGACATTAAGGGATCGACTAAAACACCGGCATTTTATACACAAGTACATTCTTCTCTCGTTATGCCGAAATAGCGGGGAAATAACAAAAACTTCAAATTGCTAGAAAGTTTTTATTTTCTCTCAATATAACTTGAGCATACAATTATTACTATAGACTCGACCTATGCGGAGGGCCCATTATATATTTCTTACTTCTAATGTTGACAACTTGACGGTGATGACGATTGGCAGATACCTGTCCAATTTGAACACGAAATAATGGTTGGCTATTGTTGGATAGGATTGATGAGTTGGTCTTTTCGGCACTTCGACCCTGAATGGGTTGCTTACACGTGTTGGCTGAAGTTATCTTATCAACCCTCACATTATTCACTCATTGTTTAAACAATACATGTTGTCTTACACGGCCAACCGAGCAATATGTGTCATTATCACCTGCGCGTGATAATCGCGTATAGTCAGTCAATGATCAAAGGTCAGCATACCGTCGGATAACGGGGTGTGAAAAACCTCTAATTTGCCTTTTTTGGTCCGTCAAGGTATGTCAGATAACGGTTAACAAAGGATCCGATCAAGAGAGAGTTAGGTTACAAAAGGTATATAGGGAAACTGCCGGGACCAAACAGCAGGGTCGGATAACAGAGGTTTCCGGTCAAGAGAGGTGTCGATCGACAGAGGTTATACTGTATATAAACTCCTACCACCAGAACTATTATTACAATGGCCATAAATCCGTTACCCCATGCCTTTCTATGCCATTAATTTATTCATCCACTGAAGAAAATAGATCTAGTTCAAATTTATACTGTTACAAATAAGAATCATATAAAATATTTTCTATATTCTTGCAGATCATAGCTTAAAGCAGGCTGAAAGTAAAGCAGAATGTGCCTTAAGGCACATTCTGCTTTACTTTCAACCTGCTTTAAAAGATCATCTTTCTTAAATATGAGAAACAGGCTATGGGTTAATGGGTTACAATAAAGAACAAAGATTTTCTCAGGGAACGAGTAAAGATTCAGGTCAGATAGATCCTGTAATATCACAGTGCAGACTTGTTTCAAACAGCTTCTGGTTCAGCTATCTGATCTGGGTCTACACCATTTTCAAACAATATACAGTATAAGCAAAGATGAGTTAAATCATATATTACACAAGACACCTAAAACACTGGACAATGGCTTGGCTTAGGAGAAAAGTCAAAATGTATTACGGGTAACCAACAAAAAATCCAAACAAATATATATTACCATGGCAACTGACAGCTAATTTCTCATCCCTTAACCTTATCCTTTTAAAGAAAATGTCCCAAAAAGTTACAAACTATTGAGTAGGACTTTGAAAGCCATAAACAAAACTAAGGAGAAAATGGGGTTGTATGTTTTAACACAAAATGAAATTTGTTGAAATAAGTTTTGCAACTATATTGCATCTTTATAAAATAAAAAGAAAGAGAGAACATAAATAAAGTGCTAAAAAAGCGACAGTTTTATAAATTTCTGAGGTCAATTTGTGAACTCCGTCCTAGTTAATGGGCTTAGAGATGTCACAGTATTGGTCAGTAACAATTAACTCTTCTGACACTGAATAATGGCATCTTGTACAGAGCTCCCTCCCTACAACAGCCCTCCCAACAACGACTCCCGCCTTACAGGACAGTTATGTCTAACACTTTTATTGCTACAATATCGTTTGCTAAAAATTATCGTCTGCTGTTTTTTCTCAAAGTTACATAAAAGTGGAGATTTTGATAGAATAAATATAATGACGAGTAACAAACAGCTTGAATCCAGATCAGACGCCGCGTTACGCGGCGTCTGATCTAGATTAAAGCTGTTTGCAAATGTAATCCAAGTTTTTCTTTTCCCTCTCTATAACGACTCCCTCCTAACAACGCTCACAATCGGCGACTCCCACTGAGTGTCGTTATAGAGAGGGAGCACTGTACTTCCAAATGGTCCTTTACTCAAGTTATAAACCCAATTTGTACTTTTATTTACATTTCAAGTGGCAAGGAATTTTGGTCCAGATCAGTAACTGACATGCACATGTAACTTTAATCTGTTTAATTTGCCATTATTAGGGTCAAGTAGCTAACAGCCTCAACGACTTCATTCCTGACAATTCAAGTTTCTAATGAAGTAAGCTCTATTCTTTTATTACTGTTTATCCATTGTAGGTTGTTTGTTTCAATATACAACAAAACTGCTGTATTATGACTACAAAATTGTGTTAATTAGTAGGTGTTCACGACAGCTGTCTGCTTAAAGCAAGGTGACAGTAAATCTGAAAGCTTCTGTACGAGTTTTATGTTTTATGTTTTACTGTCATCTTGCTTGAAGCTATCACCTGTCTTTTATACAATAAATTAGCCTTCGTTTTAGCAGTAGTTACTGAATTGCAAATTGATATACTGTGGAAGTTCTAGCTCTGACCAGGGTCTGCACTTTTTGCATAGAACAAGACTTTAGTGTACTCTTCATTTGTAAAGTACAAGAGCACTGGTTGCGATAGTTCAGTGGATTCTTGTGCTTTAGTCCTTTTTCTGTTGATCCTTGTTTACTGATCAAATAGCCATAAGGTGTTCGTATTGAAGGCACTAAATTACAAATGATAACCCTGAAGCATAAATTAACCCAAGCTGTATTTCATACATGTGATAACTACCGGCGGCAGGGTGTTCATACCGTTTTAAGAGGCTTTGAGCAGTCTACCTGAACGGCAGACGATTCCTACCGTTATGAATTTTCCACAGCATACCTTTTTTTTTCTAAACACATTCTTATCTTTAACTCGTAAAATCAGCCTCGGCAAGCCCCGCCATGTAAACAATACACAGGTTCAGAGGTCAAATCAGGTCACGCTGTTTGACGGTGCACTATACTACAGTAGCCAATCAGAATAAAGATAGCTTCTACCTATAACCAATGACATTTAAGCCAACAAGTAAGGTGCTTTGTACCGGTATGTAAACACACAAAATCACACATGGCTCGATAAATCCAGTGCTGGGAGATAAGCAATTACGTAATCCAACATCCATGCCAAACTGTATTTTCCCCCATTAGAAGCCAACCTTGAATACACATGTGTCATAATTTCTGTTTTGACACCCAACTGGTAAAATCGCCGACTGGCTACACAAGTGTCACTGTGTTCTGAGAATTTCTTTGGTGATATACCACAGGGGGGCATGGACAAATTTAAAATGTATCCTGTTACTATGATAAAGTCTATTATTGTAGTAGGCTGTCGTTTCCCTATTTTTGTGTTCCAGGCCCTTGTGGCCCACATTCTGAACAGGTCGAGAAGCCGCGACAACATCAAAGACGGTGACCGTCTTCAACCCTAGTGACGAGTATAGATCAAAGGGTTAAGATTATGATCACCGTCTTCAAGTTTATGTCAATTACAGTGTCAAAACTGCAGCTGCAGATTTTGTCGTGTAAGATATATATCTAGATAAATATTATAAGTGAACCCATAGCTAGGTCATTGAATCAAAATGGGCGGGGCTCCTCATTTGAACACATTGTGTGTAAATCGTGTCTGAGTAACTCAGTATGAAAAGTATCATATATAGAGATGATAAATGAGGATGCTATTAGAGGCAAACATTCAAGGTGATTATCTGATATGATCTATTTTAGACTTTTTACTGTCATCTTAATCAAACTTTTTAGGGGTACGGGAAAGCATCAGTAGTTTAGATATGCCGAAGTTCCGCCATATTGGCATAAGTTTTACTTGTAGTGGTACGTTTCAACATTGATCTCAATGTAGGACCAAACATTTTCTTTTTTTTTAAAAATCTAATTCTTGGGCCTTTGAAAAAAAAAAATTTTTTTGCTGGCCAAAGACTTGGAAGAAATACGGTTCTCATTACATTTGCAAACATATATATGCAAACAGTGCAGACCCTGATCAGAGGCCTCTGATCTGTGTCTTCACTGTTTCCTAATTAAGACCAGGATTTATTAAACTACCAAGAATTGCAAGTAGACTGGTTTATGTTTTGGTAACTAAACTGATTCACAAGGGAACCTAATAAACAACAATATTTTCTTAGTGTGAAAAGGTGTATTTATTAAGCTACATTTATTTTATTTAACCCTTTTTATGCTTACAAAGCTGTTATTAAAGATGTTAATATATTATACTTAGAATTAAATTAAATATTTAACCCTTTCTTTTATAGATCCTTTACAGTATTTCCTACATGTGGATGTTTAAAGGAAATTAAAGCAGGCAGAAAGTACACCAGAATATATGGTATAGGTTTGCTTTACTTTCAGCCTTCTTCAAACAGCTAGGATGTAGGAGAATTTTCCTATTGATCTTTATAAGGTTAGAGTAGAATCATGGACAAGCAATGCTATAAAGGAAATGGTTAAATGCCTACAAATATAACATTTGTTAGTATATCTTCTGATGTATTCCACAAACCTTTCATATAGCTCTAATTACCATTTTCATCCTGTTTCTCAGTGTTATTTAACAATTTAATGGAATAGACAACTGACACACCCGAGAAAGTCATAGTTTTCCTATTTTATGGATAAAATACCTATATATGGCTAATATGCCCGTTTTTGCAAATCTACCTGACAAATGTCAAATCTACCTGAGAAAAAGTTCAAATCTACCTGACAGACCAGTGAGGGTTATCACATGTATGGTATTTGCCTTAAAAAAATGCACGTAATATCAATATCCACCTTTAAGTTGAGCTCTAACAAATTTGCTCAGTCCTTGTAATGGTAGCACCTTATATGACCATTTACAAGCTACTGACCATGCTATTTCTAATGCACTTTCCAAAATCTGGGACTTAAAACTGTCTTAAAATATTTCTGTTTTTCCCCTGTGCATCTGAACCATGGTAAACCCTTCATGTGCTTGACTCGGATATATCAATTCTTTTTACAAACAATGCAGACCTAGATCAGGAGGACTCCTAAAGGAGCCCTCTGATCAGGATCTGCATTGTTTATAATATTTTATAATATTTGGAGGGGAAAACCCTCAAGTGTCAATGTAAACTAGTCCTTTGTCAGAAAAACAGACGAGTCCATTTGAAAACTCAGCATCAATAAAGGTTAACTTTTCCAGTAACTGGGGGCAATTTTCTTGTAAGCCGTTCATTATCAGGTTATTTTTTATTAGCTGGAAGGCCTGTGACAACTAAATCACAGAGAGCCTGTCACTTACAGGGCTACGGCCGCTGATTAAACTGCCCACTTGACAGTCTACAACAGGATAGGTAAACACAACCCTAAGAGCTACTGCAGCTGGGCAACAACAACACTGATATCTGACCAGTCACTGGTGAAAAACTATCCAAGGCACAATAGATATATCCTATACACTGTTGAACACAAATTGTTTCCTGCATTCCAACCTTTCTTTCTTAGCTCTTTCCTCCACAGCTTGTTTTATTATAGATGGTAATCTTCTTTAGGAGCTCCCTGTGTTACTTTCAGCCCATTTGAAGCATTCACCTTGAAACAAGAGGGTCAACATAGAATGCTCATTTATGGAGAAGAACTTAATAAGCTTTAGCTTTCGTTCTAATCCTATAATAGATATGTTGTATATTGTATGTATTTGTACATTTTCTGAAATAAATATGTTTAAACTAATGCTCATCTGGGTACACCATGTAAAGCTGGACCTAGCAATCTAGTTTTTGACTAACATCAACACTGACATAGATTAAATGAGGCAAACATTTTGACCAAGTTTCATTAAGATCAAATGAGATTCGAAACCTCTAGACTGTTAACAAGGTTTTTCTATGATTTGACCTAGTGACCTAGTTTTGGGCAGATCTACATTCAACATTGACCTAGAATCATTGAGGTAATAATGCTGACCAAGTTTCATTAAGATCTAATGAGATTTGGAGCCTCTAGAGTGTTAACAACATTTTTCTTTGATTTGACCTGGTGATCTTATAGTTTTTGACCTGACATGACCCACATTCTAACTTGACCTATATTTCCTCAAGACAAACACTGTCATCAAGTTTCATGAAGATCTAATGAAATTTGCAGCCGCTATATAGTGTTAACGAACCAATAGTGGACGGACGGATGGATGACAGACTACAGAAATCTAGCAAACCTAATTAATGGCACTTTGTGCCAATTGAGCTCAAAACTATGAAGGAAGAAGCAATTTGTTAAAAACAAGTAGAAGACATGCATTTGAAGCAGAACACTGCATATGAAAGCAAAAGGTCATGGCAGAAAGAAATGGCCCCACTTCAGCCACTTCTCATGGAAACAGGATATTAATTCTTGCCTGGTAACAGCTTAGCCTGGCAAATTGATCTCCGGCTAGACAGTTGCTGTTGTTATTCTAAATTTATCTCATTGTTAAACCAATTTTCTAGGGATGCTACTGAAGCCTTCACAGATCTACCTACAGTAAACCCTAACTTACAAATCAAAGCAATTATCTAATAAAGAATTAATATCTCAACAATGCCTCTTAATGAAGAACACAAGTAATGCAGAAAGCTTCTAAAGGAGCTTTCTGCATTATTTTTGTTCTACATTAAGTGGTCATTCTCATTAACGTTTTCTTTTATTTAAATAGTTGCTTAGTAAAGGTTACATCGTTGCATTATTATGTCAATAGTGACATTTGCAAAGTAGCAAAATTCACACATGTCATTTTTATGTTGTAAAATGTACCTCATTCACAAAACAACATAATGATACCGTCACACTTACGTTACGTGACAATTCAAAAGAAGACACATGTATACAGTAGTCTTTGAAATAAGTGACAGCTCAAAGCAGGACAAGAGTAATACCGAAAGCTTCCATAGGAGCTTTCTGCATTATTCTTATTCTGCATTAGGCATTCACCTGTCTTTACAGAATTTCATTTTTCTCCAAATAGCAGGCTCTGTTACACTCAAGTTTGGCTGTACTGTTTTTCCACCAGTAACTTTACATTTTGATGGCAGGAAATGGTCCGACAGAAACACAGCTGAAAATTATGCCAATGCAGCTAAAATCATTCTGACAATGATTACAATCAAATCTGTATTAAACACCCATGTCTGAAAAAAAGAGTATGAAGTCCTCTTAAAGACATGTGACCCCTTAACCCATTACCCCATAGTCTATTTCCAGTATTGAAGATAGGTGACCATTTAAAGCAGGTTGAAAGAAAAGCAGAATACGCTTTAAGGCACATTCTGCTTTACTTTCAGCCTGCTTTAAGCTACCATCTGCTAGAATATAGAAAATATTTTCTATGAGCTATACTCATTTCAGTGTAAATTGGAACTATTTTCTTCAGTGGAAGAACAAATTAGGTGTGTAAAAGGCGTATTTATGGGGTAACGGGTTAATGCAAGACAAACAATATTATAGCAGAAAGGTCCTTTAGCAGCTTTAATGCAAGAAAAAAGTAAACCAGAAAGATCCTATAGGAGCTTTCTGCTTTACATGTATTTGCCTTCTAGATGTCTGCAGAATAACATGAAATTCAGCAGACCCCACCAAGGAGTAAAAGTGAGATCAAGGTAATGCAATGAGAAAGGGTGAAAAACAGAAACTTTGTTTGAGCCTATTCAAAATTCAAGAACTTTTCTGCCACTATTGAAACTTGAAAATAATCACATAAGCTACCAGTAAAGCATTGTCTTGAATACTATAAAAGCATTATCTTAGCCATAGGAAAAAAAAACGTTTAGAAAGCATAACCTTAGTCATTGAAAAAGCATAACCTTAACTATTGGAAAAGCATGACCTTAGCCATTGGAAAAGCATTACCATTAAGCAAATGAAAAAGAATAATCTTAGCCATTGGTATAGCAACCATGAAATGCATAGCTTGAACAATTGAAATAATATAACCTTAGTCATTTGAAAATCATATAACTGTTGCCACTGGAAAAGCATGACCAAAGCTATTTGAAAAATATAAGCTAAGCCATGGGAAAAAACATGATCTTAATAATAGCTATTGGAAAAGTATAACTTCCACCATTCGAAAAGCACAACCGTAGCTGTTGGAACAAGAGCGTGTCCCAGTTACACGAATGCCCCCGATGATACAGGGAGGGGATTCCAGACTATCAAATGTAAAATGTACGAGTTAGAGAGCAGAAACTGTCATGGAGCACCATAAAAGCGCCATTTTGAGGAATTCAAGGGCCATTACTCCAAAGAGCCTAGCATAAATTGGCGCTGCTGGTTATCCAACTTGGTCTCCGTTTTATGTCAACAAACATTTTCAGAAAGTTTGGTGAAGATCAGATGAAAAGCAATGTGTTTGTGAAACACAAATGCCCCCAGCCAGCGTCATGTTCTGTAATGTAATGCTTATTTGCAAAAGTAGGTCAAAAGTAATGGTCGCATGGTAAATGAAACATTGGCATGGTTGAACACGTCTTAACACAAGAAACATACAATATACATGTACATACAAAGTATGGAAGCTCTAGGCCTACTGGTTCAAATGTTATAGGCATATAAAGATTTATACAAAAGCCGGTCAAAGGTCAAGGTCACAAGGGCAAAAGCGTAGGTATGGTTGGAAAGGTCTTGACACAAGAAATATATAAACAAAATATGAAAGCCTTAGGCCTACTGGGGCAAATGTTATAGCAATTTAAAGATTTTAACAAAAGTAGGTCAAATGTCAAGGTCACAATGTCAAAAAGTTTTGTATGGTTGGAAAGGTCTCGCCACAGGGAAGACACCTGCCAAGTATAAAAGGCCCAGGTGCAAAAATGCAAAAGTTATAGCCAAGGATAAGGTTTTTGGTTAAAGTTTGATTAAATAGGTCAAAGGTCGAGGTCAAGGTCACATGGTCATAGACTTTGGTATAGTTGGAAAGGTCTTAACACAAGAAATATGCATACAAAATATGAAAGCCCTGGGCCAACTGGTGCAAATTATATAGCCATTTAAAGATTTTTACAAAAGTAGGTCAAATATCAAGGTCAAGATCACAAGGTCAAAAAGTTTTATATGGTTGGAAAGGTCTTGCCATGAGAAATACACATGCCAAGTATAAAAGGCCCAGATTTAAAAATGCAAAAGTTATAGCCAAGGCTAAGGTTTTTGGTTAAAGTTTGATTAAATAGGTCAAAGGTCAAGGTCAAGGTCACATGGTCAAAGATGTTGGTATGGTTGGAAAGGTCTTGACAAAAGAAATATGCATACAAAATATGAAAGCCCTGGGCCTACTGGTGCAAATGTTAAAGCCATTTAAAGATTTTTACAAAAGTAGGTCAAATGTCAATGTCAAGGTCACAAGGTCAAAAAGTTTTATATGGTTGGAAAGGTCTTGCCATAAGGAATACACATGCCAAGTATAAAAGGCCCAGGTTTAAAAATGCAAAAGTTATAGCCAAGGTTAAGGTTTTTGGTTAAAGTTTGATTAAATAGGTCAAAGGTCAAGGTCAAGGTCACATGGTCAAAGATGTTGGTATGGTTGGAAAGGTCTTGACAAAAGAAATATACATACAAAATATGAAAGCCCTGGGCCAACTGGTGCAAATTATATAGCCATTTAAAGATTTTTACAAAAGTAGGTCAAATGTCAAAGTCAAGGTCACAAGGTCAAAAAGTTTTATATGGTTGGAAAGGTCTTGCCATAAGGAATACACATGCCAAGTATAAAAGGCCCAGGTTTAAAAATGCAAAAGTTATAGCCAAGGTTAAGGTTTTCGGTTAAAGTTTGATTAAATAGGTCAAAGGTCAAGGTCAAGGTCACATGGTCAAAGATGTTGGTATGGTTGAAAAGGTCTTGACAAAAGAAATATACATACAAAATATGAAAGCCCTGGGCCTACTGGTGCAAATGTTATAGCCATTTAAAGATTTTTACAAAAGTAGGTCAAATGTCAAGGTCAAGGTCACAAGGTCAAAAAGTTTTATATGGTTGGAAAGGTCTTGCCATGAGGAATACACATGCCAAGTATAAAAGGCCCAGGTTTAAAAATGCAAAAGTTATAGCCAAGGTTAAGGTTTTTGGTTAAAGTTTGATTAAATAGGTCAAAGGTCAAGGTCATGGTCACATGGTCAAAGATGTTGGTATGGTTGGAAAGGTCTTGACAAAAGAAATATGCATACAAAATATGAAAGCCCTGGGCCTACTGGTGCAAATGTTATAGCCATTTAAAGATTTTTACAAAAGTAGGTCAAATGTCAAGGTCAAGCTCACAAGGTCAAAAAGGTTTGTATGGATGGAAAGGTCTTGATACAGGGAAGACACATGCCAAGTATAAAAGGTCCAGGTACAAAAATGCAAGAGTTATAACCAAGGTTAAGGTTTTTGGCACAGACAGACGGACGGACAGACGGACAAACCAACAGACATGACAAAAACTATATGCCCCCAAATCGTAGATTCTGGGGGCATAAAAACATAAGTATCAGAAAAGTATAACCTTAGTCATTTGAGGAGCACAAAGCATAACCTTAGCCATTGGAAAGCATACCCCCAACCATTGGAAAGCCATGACCTTTGCCATTGGAAAAGCATTACCATAAATATTGGAAAATCATAGCCTTGACCATTGGAAACCTTAACCTTAGTCATTGGAAACACATGACCACATATCCATTGGGAAAGCATTATCTTAGCCAATGGGAAAGCATTATCTTAACTACTGGGAAAGCATTATCTTACCCATCAGAAAAGCATTACCTTAGACTCACTTTCCCTCCTTCATCAGGGTGAGACAAAAACATTAAAGCAGATAATCAAGGTGATTACAGAAGCAACAGAAAAATCATACCTGGAAACCCACTATAATCTATAAAACCAATACATTTTAACAGTTTCAACAGCTTCATGTAATTTAGCTTAAACCTCAATGCTCTAGTACCCAGCGAATAAAGACACCAAAATTCTGCATCCTTTGTTAGACCACAATTTCATGACAGGTCTCATTTCTAGCCAAAGAGCACGGAAGTGAGCGAAGGCTTTGGTAAATCTGAATGAAATTTGACATTGAAACTACAGTAAACATAACCTCACTTCAGAAAAGCTTTTATGTTGTTTTTCAAAAACAGGTGATAACTGAATGCAGGACTAAAGTAAAGCAGAAAGCTCCAAAAGGAACTTTCTGCATTACTTTTGTCCTGCATTAAGAAGTCACCTGCCTCCAAATATATGTTCTTTAATGTTCTGGTGTGTAACATCAGAGAGGTTTTACTGTAACACTGCTTGGTCAATTTACCTGGGCGATGAAGAGACTGTATATCGTTTTTCATTAAATGTGGTTTAAACAAGCTTCAACTCTTACAGTGCTAATGTCGAATTAACATACATTTGCAAACAAAATTGATCCAGATCAGATGCAAGTAACTCAGCATCTAATCATGATTTAAACAGATTGTCACCTAGATCATTCTACTGTCAACATAAAGCAAAATTTATCAGTTACAGAAAATTATACTGATGCCAATTTGCAAAGCAGTTAACATTTATTTAACAATGAAAGGGTTTAATTAGACTATATGTCATGCAGAACATTTTATTGTGGTTCAACAGTCATAAATTCAGAAAACATTGAAATCGTGACCAGTCACTTGCACATAAAAACAACTCATGGGGGTATAATTATAGAGTAAATCATTGTGTAGGTACAAGGATCAAAGTATTGACAAAGCCCGCAAGCCCAAACGCCCATAAAAACATACCCAATGGCCTGGTTTTTGAAAGCCAAGGACAAATGAAGAGAAGTGATTTGTGACCTAGCTGTGCTTAATCAGCTGGACATGGCCACTTAGTAGATGATGTTTTCTGTCTGATTTATCATTTTCTTTTGCAGAAACCAAAACTAAACGCATGAAAATATGCCCAATGGCCAAGTGAATAAAAACCAACCAATGAAGATACAGAAAAACCTCTCTATTATGATCACTAAAACAAAATCTAATTGATTGTATAAAAGACAGGTGACATGTGCAGCTTTAAGCAAGATGACAGTTAACAGGACAACAGTATGCAGAATGCTACTATACATAAGCTGTCTTAATCACTGTTGCCCTTTGATTTTGCCCAATTATCTGTCTTCCCTTTCCTTTTTAGTGCAAAATACTCTTTTCTCCTTTATATCATTACTGTGTTAAAGTCCCTATAATGACTCCCTCAAAACTACACACACAATTTTTGTATCCAATTGGGTGTCATTGTAGAGAGGGAGCACTGTACAAAAAGTTTAGGCTGTATAGATGAACATTGATTTGACAAATACACCAACTTACTTTTCTATTACTTGGAGGTTTATGATAATAAATGATTCATAATTTTGCAATATCAAGACTTGGTTGTTGGCATACAACTACATTTTGGTTAACCAGTTAATCTTGGTTGTAGGGGCCAATTCATAAACCAGTTACATAGTTCAACACTAATAAATTTCCAGAGGACTCAACTCTGAAACTCGACATGACCATTATTGATAAGAGAGAGTAAACTGGACAAAATCGAATGTTTTCCCATCCTTTGCAACACCAAATCCTATGGTGTTACTACTCATTAGAATAATTTCAAAGAGACAATTCTAATGAGTAGTGATGCCATAGGGTTTAATGCAGAAATAAAGGAGAAATACTCCCTTAATTCATCTTGAGCCATGAGTATTTTATGAACAACTTTAAAATAAGATAGGGTTACTCTCCATTTGCTAGTCATTGTACAAAATACCACAATACTAATACAGTGGAACTTCGATATCTCGAACTCACTTAACTCGAACTATCCGATGGATTGACACATGAACTGCATTATTGCATGCTAGGTTAAGTCGAACATACCCATATTTCAGAGTTAAAACATGGCTAAGCCACGTTTTAACTTTGAAATAGGGGTATGTTCGATTTAACCGAGTTCAAGATATCGAAGTTCAACTGTACTTGCAAAATATGAAATAATAAATGATGTGGTAGGATCATCCTGTTTACCAGGCCTCCCCTTTTAATTTTTGTTTTGTTCCCAAGGTGTAGTGTCTAGACTGTTAACCTTTTAAAACAATGTTAAAGTTCCCCAGGTTATGTTTCTGACACATCAACCAGACCCCTGCCTAAAACTGTTACTACTTTTCTAGTTGACAGTCGAGCTCTTTCAACAAGGCCTTACAACAACATTATTTACACTCAGATTTGTGTCTCCTGATTTGTGTTTATCTGCCATTGAAAACAAGATACATGAACAATCATAAGGCAAATGTCAACTTAACCCATTACACCATAGCCACTTTAGTTTTGTATACAGGTGACCACTTAAAGCAGGTTGAAAGTAAAGCAAAATGTTCCTTAAGCCTTCTTTAAGCTACCATCTGCTAGAATATAGAAAATATTTCTTATGATACATATTCATGACTGTATAAATTGGAACTATTTTCTTTAGTGGATGAATAAATTGAAAGCGTAAAAAGGTGTACTTATGGGTTAATGCAGGACAAAAGTAATGCTCAGAAAACTCATACAGTCTACACGCGATACTACGAATCGGCACTGGGTCTCGCCATTTGTTCGTAGTATTGCATTTTCGTAGCAATGCATCTTCCGAATACGATGGGATTTTCCTATTGACATATGTGTAATAGCATTGTCGTAATTATTGTTGTAAAATAAATATATTTTATCTACTTATTCTGTTTGTGTTCAATGTGTCTTCCTTGTTAGTACACTGATATAAATCCACTGACGTTTAAATCTACATCCACATGTGTAAGTGGAATGTCGCTAAATACGGGACATGTACATGTACATTGCATCTAGAACCATGATCCGATTTTACGGAATTATATTGGGTAATGTAAAAAACAAGAAGCGATATGACCCGCTAATACACCTCTAGATAGGAGGGAGTAAACGAAATGTTTCCATTATTTTCTCCGTTATGTTTTCATCAAGTACTGCGCATAACAAACCCATTTGAAATCGCTTCTTATGAATAGTCACAACACAGAGAAAACTCCCTTTTATCTAGAGCCTGGCTGCAGATTATACACATGCAGCAGAGAAAACATTATTCTTCCCAATAAACGTGTTTACGCTAAAACTATAATTTCCATTGCATACAGTTTGAAGCCAGATCAAAGGGCGGGTAACCCGGCGTCTGATGAGGCTCCAAAATGTTTGCTTAAATAAATCGTGAGAAAGTATTTTTTTTTAAAGCTGTAATTTTCTACACTTTACTGCTACGCGAATGCGTAAACGGGAAAGAAAAAGGTTTTCTCCACAGGTAAGAAGAGGCAATTTAAAACACAAGCAACGAACCAATATGTTTACATTTTTATTCAGACAAACACAATTTATGCATACAAATTAAACGCAATAAATAAACACAATGCATAGCAAACATAACACAATGGATAGCAACACTAGCACGCGCCTTATTATTAACCCTTACGATGCTGTCATATGCTTCAAATATGTCGTCTTTTTTAACAAACGAAAAGTTGATAATGAGTGACAAACAATTTTGATCCAGATCAGACGCCGAGTTGACTCCCCTCTTCCCCGTCGCCGACATTTTTTCTATCCAGTTATCCCCCGGCTGACCGGGTCCTTCACTAGATTGCTAGGAAATTGTAAATTGATAAAATTCTGAATCTCAGAATGCTGATATCAATTTACAGCGTCGTAAAATTGTCTTGCAGAATCGTCTTCGTAGTTTCAGATGTAATATTGTTAATAAACGTATGATAGCCGTAGTAAGCAGATATGATTATCAGTGTAACGGTTGCTTATTTTTATATTCTTTGCGACATTGACTTTATTCACTCTATTTACAATTGCAACAAACAAACACGCTCGTCTGCTAATCACGATATGGTGTGATTGAAAACATCTCAGATAATTACATGCATAATTATATCAAATTATGTTTTTATCATTTGCGACATATAGTTAAGCAGTGTAACTTGCTACAAACAAACACTGCCGTGTGCTGATCATAACAGGTTGGGCGGTAAAGCGTATCGGGCAGCCGAGTGTGTAAACAATGGATAATTATGCCGACGCGAGCAACGGATGTCTCTTTCGTAAGTGTGAAAAACCCCACAGGTGCGATTCGTACAAATGCATCTTTTTACTACTGTTTTTGTTTTGAAGGGACTACGAAACCTTATCGTAATAACGTGTTTTTCGTTATTTCGCATTTTCGTTATAATGCATCTTTTAACCGTTAGATAAAGAACAAAATCGGCCGGGACCTGCGTTGTTATTCGTAGTAGACCGGTATTTCGTAGTATCGTGTGTAGACTGTATATGCACTAGTTTTGTCCTATAATTGTAATGTGTGTTAAAAGAGCTCCATGCTTCTTCATAACAGAAATTTGGCCGCAATTTTATAAACAAATGCCCACAGTTAAAAAGAATTTCCAAAAGGATAGGAAAATCAAAACGCTTTTTAAAAATTCATAAAGGAGTAAAGAAATTAAAGGAGTATCTATGGAGGCACATAGCTAAACAGCCATCTGTTTTAAATACAGCAAAAAGACCCTTTTCTGAGTAATTGTAGTTGCAATGTTTCACTGTACTATAGTTTGTAATAAGCTGTGCTAAATATATAATAATCATTAATTTTAGATAATGTGATTTTGGGCTTGAGAACCATTTTTCATAATCACACATTATGTTTTCATTGCTGATTAGAAGTTGTCTATGTAGTATTCCAAGCAACTAATTGGCTTATCACGATTCAGACAGTCCAAATTTTCATGCTAATTATTAGCTTAACCCATTACTCCAGAAATACGCCTTTAATTTATTCTGCCCCTGAAGTAAATAGTTCCACTTTATACAGTCATGCACCATAAGAAACATTTTCCATATCCTAGCAAATGGTAGTTCAAAGCAGAGTGAAAGTACAGCAGAATGTGCCTTAAGGCACATTCTGCTTTACTTTCAACCTGCTTTAAGTGGTCATCTAACTTCAATTCTAGAAATAGGCTATGGGGTAAAGGGTTAATTATGAAATAAAAGAGCACCACGTCACATCATTTTCTTCATACCACACTACATAAGTAGCTAAGGACACCTTTGATCATCAAAAGAATAAACCACTTTACATCTACCAGAAGAATAGATTGAAGGCTGTTACCATACTGACATAGCTATGCTTAACTCCTCACACGCAAAAAAATATTGTCATCTTCTACAGTTGTCATCTTCAACTACTTTAAAGTTTGGAATGTTCTAAAGTTTCATTTCAAAGTTGGGTCGGAGTGTCAAACAGTTTTGATCCTGATGAGACGCCGAGTTACTCGGCGTCTCATCAGGATCAAAACTGTTTGCAAAAGTAATCATCATTTAGCCATTAGTGTACGAAGTGTTAAGAAATACTTGGGAATTAGTTGAAATGAACTAAGGTTTTATTGTATAAGTATTTCTGACACTTCTAGATGATACATCACAGGAATGGTAAAGCACCACTCTCGAGAAGATTCCAGCTTCGCATCACTAGCTTGCGTCAATAAGACAGGTTTTTATTTTGATAACGACTTCCTGTTTATCTTTTCTGTTTCACTCAGTTAAGTAGAAACAATCTACAATCACACCTGTGTTGATCAAGCAAACAATGCATGACAAGAATTTAGAATGATAATAATAATAACTAACATAGTTATTATTACAGGTAAATGTACATTACAATGCGAGACCAAGTAAAACTGAATGCTGGGTCCAAGGTTATAAAGCTTTTCAGTTGAGGCTAAAGTCGTTCTCAAGCATTTGATTGGTCAGATTTGAGCCTAGGCTAAAATCTGACCAATCAAATGCTTGAGAACACACTCAGACTCAGCTCAAATGCTTTATAACCTTGGACCCTGGTACTCATGCAGAACTTTCCCAATTACTTTCATTCAATTTTTAGGTTCAAACCCATTCTATAAACATAATGCATCTTCCTTTAGTGATACATAAGAATCGAAGTCGGCTATTTTAATACAACCAGCTAAACTTGTATGTTGTTTTGTAAAAGAAAAGTAGATGTCCTTTATTTACCCATTTATAGCTGGTTGCCTCTATACTGTCTATATTGAAATTTCATTTACACATTCTATTTGTTTACAACACACAGTCAAGACCCAAATGAGATGCTGCATATTGTTGCATCTCATCCCCTTCTACATTGTTATCAAAAGTTCTTTCCAAACACAAGGCATTATGACACTGTATCAATGCATGAATGTACCAAACTGCATGTATAGACATATTTCCAAGTCTCAAGATAAAAGTTGATTAACTTCACAGTTTTAACTAATGGACAATTCTATCCAGGCTAGACAAGTATATTGCTTGAACCCTTAGAAGCAGGAACAGAGTATGAGCACCCTTTGCAAACAGTGTAGACCCAGATCAGAGGGCTCCTGAAGGAGTCCTCTGATCTGGGTCTACACTGTTTGTCATCCTTTTGAATATTGTGGATAGTTTCTCTTCAAAAGGTTAAGTCAATTGTCTAAAGTGCCTGATTCCATTTGTGAATTTAGCATTGCAAGGTCTAATGTATAATTTATTGCTGCTGCTCAACCAGAAATAAGATGATAAAGTATAGCTTTCCCTGTGTGTCAAGGAACTGCATGGGAGTCTGGGGAAATACATGCAGGTGTCATATATGGCTCAATGGGGAGAATGGGAGAAATAGTGCCAGATGCATTATGGGTAACAATCTAAGAATTAAAGTGCAATAAAAGTAAAGTAGTTATTCTGAGCTTAGGGACTCACAATTTAAACATTAGTTGTAGGCAAACAGAAACTGTGTGTGTTTTATTTTTTTGTCTTCCTGTTAAGTGGTTTGGCTATATGGAAAGGCTTTTTGTCTGTCCACTTTGGGACAATTGCAATTTCCGAATTGGAAATTTTTTGCGCATAAATTCGAATGATTTTGGAAGACTTTTCCTGTAATGGGTTAAAGTAAGTTCAGATTTTGTAACCTTGTCTTAACACAGTATACCAGCTGCTTGCTCTATAAACTGTTTTGTTTTTATAGACATCAATATTACCTATAGCTAGTCCAAAGGTCCTAACCTGTATATGCCTGGATATTTCCGTGGATCTTACAAAACCACTTGACTTGTCAGAAGGATTTATTTCATATTACACAAATTGTTTATCTATTATCTCAGAGCTCCAGATAAAGGGAGTATTTCAATATTAATATAATATCTTTATTTCTACATTAAACCCTATGGTGTTACTATTCATTAGAATTGTCTCGAATCTTAATGATTAGTGACACCATAGGATTTGGTGCTGAAATGAGTAAGTAAATGTTGAATTTGTTGAGTTTACTCCCTCTTATCTGGAGCCCTGATTATCTGTATATTGCTACTTCTCTATTATAGTTGCAGTCAATGTAGATCCTGCTAAGATTTACACTGTTTGCAATGACTAGTTTAAAGTGTGATACTAAAAGGACATTTTTACACAGTGCAAATCCAGATGAGTTGCTTAAAAATAATAGCCAATTAACACAGAGTGTCTCTCTGTATAGATAAAGAAAGACTAGACAATAAGTGGTTAATTATAAAGCAGACATCATCGTCCTATGATGAAATGACGTCTGTATTGTTTTTTGACAGCTGGAGATCTGATAAATTCCGTTCATAAGTCGGGCCATTTTTTCCCTGACAGCTCTATCAAAACTATCACCTAGCTGATTCGTACAATTGATTATCAGAACGTGTCGGCTAGACATTGTTCGGTAGCAGCAAAGTTCATATTGTTTCAGCGGTAATTAACGCAAGTAAACACTGCTGGGTTCATACAAGAGGCAATCATTTTGGAATCCCAAATACACATGGTGGCAGATTGGTTTGTTTGTTTACATTTTTTTTTCTGGTCCTATTTTTGTATGTGTGAAGTGTTTTTATGGATGGACAGATGGTGTTAGCTTATAATAATGTGACAGTTTAACCCTTCCCCCATTGATGTCACCTTTTGGACTTTGTACCTTATAAAATAGTCCTCATAGAAATGATATTCCTGTTTCTATCATGTCTTCTGATAAGGACTCATAGGAATGGTTTCAGACATTCTGATGGCTGGCTACTTAAAGCAGGCTGAAAGAAAAGTAGAATCACTGAGAAGAAGCTATGAAGGGAAGGTTTAAATTGCTTCACCGGTGTTTATAACAGGTTGTATAGAGGTTTATTATAGGTTGTTAAAGGCAAGGGTCTTGCCATGGGTGAAAGGTGGAATATTCCAGACACTCCTCATTCAACCTATTTGCACCCCATGGATTCTTCCATGCCTATATATTGGATAAGTGCCTGGTCTAAATTTTCATTTTTTCGTTTTGTTTTATATTGAAATTCCTATCAGCAAACAGTGTAGACTCTGATCAGATGCTATTATGCAGTGTCTGATCAGAGTTATACAATATTTGCCTATGTCACTTTTATGGAACGCTAGGCACCTAAATGGGTGAACTCTCCCCCCTATAGCTTGCTTGTAGTGCTAAAGGAACTTTCTGCTTTCAGCCTGCTTTAACCTATTCCCAAATAGCTTATCTTCAGCATCAACGACAGATGGTTGCTTAAAAAAGGCTAAAAGTAAAGCAAAATGCTCCTCAAATCATGAAATACTATTTCTTTTCACCTTAAAAAATAACTATATCTTTCTAACACTTTCATAGGCAAAAATGTTTACCATGCTTTCATATGTCAAAAGGAAAGAAATCTGCACTCTTTTTAACTAAACGTGAAATAACACCGAACACCGAACACGCAAAACACTTCAGTGGAATGTGACACCATTATTTTGTGTGTTATCTCTCCATCTTTAGGGCCAGAAATCTAACACTAGTCATTAATTGTAACTTGGCTGCAGGTGGGTCTGTATTCATTGTTAACCCACAAATAACATCCACGGCAAAAACCCTGGCCTTGACAGAAAGGCTTATTAACTCTTGCTTAATTAAGTCTGCATAATTTTGCACATGTGGTTTATAAACCCTTATGTTACTGCATCAATGATTACTTCAAAAGTGTCTGTGTTACAGCTAGGATCAAGATCAGTCAAGTTACTCTTGCCATTACCATGGAGAAGGTATTGTTTGTTATAAACCCAATACTCCAAAGCCTGTTTCTAGTATCGGAAACAGGTGACCACTTAAAGCAGGTTGAAAGTAAAGTATACTGTTCCTTAAGCCTGCTTTAAGCTATCATCTGCTAGAATATAGAAAATATTTCTTATGATACATATTCATTGACTGTAAAAATTTGAACTTTTTTTCTTGAGTGGAGGAATGAATTAAATGTTTTAAAATGCATGTCTATGGAGTAATGAGTTAAAAGTACCTGTCACATTCAAACATGTTTTAAAGTCCTCTTTCTATGAAGATGCAAAAAAATAGAGATCTTGTAGCATTACATGTATTCAGGATGTTATTAATCCACAACTGAAAATGGAACAGCATGACAGTGTAAGCTAAATGCAGTATAAAAGTAATGCACAAAGCTTCTTTTGAGCTTTCTACATTACTTCCATGAATATGCTGACACCTGCCTAAATGTCTACCCATGCATTTTGACTGCCTAAAAGTTTGCCAGCAATAGCACTTGGTCGTGATTTCTGAGATAACCAGAAATATGACACAGAAACATTAAAGACCTTCTAGATCACCCTGACATCAAATCAACATAAATGACACTAACACAGTCTCTGTATTTTTTGTCAAAGTAAAGAAGATTTATCACAAGGAATTAAATATTCATTGGTTAACACAGGGCATACAAAGTTTCTGTCACAAAGCCTAGGCAGGGTTTATTTATGGCTTGGTTATTCAATCTGCAGGCATAATACCTGTAACTATTAAAATACAAATTGGATGTGAGCGTCAATTCTGGCAGGTCTTAATTAAATGTACTTTTAGTGATATTTGACCTAGATCTGAATTGCTATATTGCTAAACACGTGCAAGTGACAAATCTTGTAATGTGTTGAGCAACCACGAAAACAAATGCAAGAGCTTTCTTATAACCCAGTACCACATAAATATGCCATTTTACACCTTTAATTATTCCGACACTAAGGAAAGTAGTCTTGTGCTAGGAAGTTCTGACATGAAATATGGATGGTATTTCACAAGAATTTTTCAAATTAAATCAAAGCAGGTTAAAACTTGAAAGTAACACAGATTGTGTTTAACTGCACATTCTTCTTTACTTCCAGCCTGCTTTATGTGATCACCTGTCTAAAGAAAAACATCATAGGGCCATAACTTTTGTCAAAAAGGATGCAGCCCAAAATTCCACATCACATGAACAGCTTCCCATATAAATATCTAAGTTTGGAATAACTCCCTCTATTACTGTGTAGGAGGATTTCGCTGCACAAAACTTTTAACAGACAGACACATGTAAGGACAGACCGACAGACGTTCTAATGTTTGGATACTTGTGTAGCTATTTCTTTTGTTTTTTTCTTGTGGGCCTAGCAACATAAGACAAACTTTCTGTTTGCTCTATCTTTGGAATATCATCTAAAACCTAACCCAAACCCTATAATGGCCAGGTTGATGAAACAAAAAAACTAGAGCACGGCAAGCGGTACATTATACGCCCACTGGCAAAGAAATATATAGTTTTATCAATTTTTTTTCTAATTTGTAGACTTTTAGAGCTCTGAGAGCATAAACAATACAGAAATAAAGCCTTTTCTTGCATATCTGAGTACGACAAGGGCAGATAACTTGACACAATGATCCGATTTCAATAATAATCAACCCTTTCATGAACTTATACTTCTAAAATTATACTGTGGGCAAACATAATCAAAATCCATTCAGAACTGTAGTTGCTAAGTGTGTTAACACTGTCAAATAAGCCTTTTATAGAATATTTGAGTACACCAAGGGCAGATAACTCTGTAACAAAATATCAAATAAATCTCAAACTTCACTCAGCTTCAGATCATGATGCATATAACCTTTCTGTGAAGTTTCATTAATATCCTTTAAATGGTTTTCCCAGAAAACTCCGGACAAGCTTTTTATAGCATATTTGAGTACATCAAGGGCAGATAACTCTGTAACGTAAATTTGAATGAACCTCAAACTGGACTCAGCTTTAGATCTTGCTGCATATAACATTGGGTGAAGTTTCATTATTATCCCTTCAATTGTTTTCCCAGAAAACTCCAGACAAGCTTTTTATAGCATATTTGAGTACATCAAGGGCAGATAACTCTGTAACGAAAATTCAAATGTACCTCAAACACGACTCAGCTTTAGATCTTGCTGCATATAACATTTGTGTTAAGTTTCATTAATATCCCTATAATAGTTTTCCAGAAAAACTCCAGACAATGAAAATGTTGACGGATGAACGGACGAACGAACGAATGGATGGATGGACAGGGCCACGCCAATATACGACCACCTTTAGAGGTGGGCGTATGATGACCAAGTTAACGTCACAAAATGGCCAGGTTAATGTTTTTCACTTATGTGGCTACACTTTTAGCCACATATGTATCTGTATGTGAGTGAGGACAGACAGACAGATGGACAGACTGACTGAAAGCACAACATCAATATGTCTCCCCTATATATCCCTTTACCCCATAGGCTGTTTCTAGATTTGAAGACAGGTGTTCACTTAAAGCAGGTTGAAAATAAAGCAGAATGTGCCTTAAGGCACATTCTGCTTTACTTTCAGCCTGCTTTAAGCTATTGTCTGCTAGGATATAGAAACTATTTCTTTTGATGCATGTTCACAACTGTATAAATCAGAACTATTTTCTTCAGTGGAGGAATAAATTAAATGTGCTAAAAGGCACTTCTATTGGGGAAAGGGATAGGGGAAGACATAATAAAGTGGCACCTTCCTGCAGGACCAGAGCAATGCAGAAAGTATAGGAACAGGGGTCAAACATTCTAAAATTTGTCACTAGTCCTGCATAAATGACAATGAATGAAATCCAAAAAATGCACTTGCCCTGCACATTAGACAAAGAAGGGGAAAAGCATGCAGGACGAGCGGACAAGTGGAATTTTTTAGCCATGAGGAGCTTTCTTTATTATTTTTGTCCTGCAATAAGCAATAATCTGTCTTTAGAGATCTTCAAAACCTTTCTTGAACTCTTCCAACACCATGAACCTGTTTAAAATATACTCAATACATTTGAAAACAGTATAGACCCAGATCAGAGGGCTCCTATAGGAGCCCTCTGATCAGGGTCTGCACTGTTTTCAAATTTAGACCAGTATTTATTAAGCTACCCAGAATTTCAACTAGACTGGTTCATGTTTTGGTAACTAAAAAGATCCAAAATAGAACATAATAAACCAAAAGAGTTACTTAGTGTTGAAAAAGATAAATGGCCACTGTATACATGTTTTACAAATTGTCTAATACCAGAAGTTCAGCTTTTTATCCAAAACAAGTTTTCTGATTTATGTTGATGGCCATATTTTATGCAAAATCTCCATTTTCTAAATCTGTGCAAGTCCTGAATTATTTCCTGGCTTCCTGTCATGAGACTTGATTGTAAATGATGACAGAATAAGCAGCGTAAAAAGGCAATCAATTTTCCCCCAAAACCCTCTCACAATTCTGGGGAAATTGGAAAAGCTGTCAACGCAAATGTCTTCAGAGATGCAAAATTGTCCCCAAGTTTGGTGTTTCTAGTGGAAATTGTATCCAATATAGCCTTCCCCAAAGCTGCAGGCCATATATGAGCAGTTTGTTTCCTGATCAATAATGAAATTACACCCAGTATACAGTGATTGTATTTATGAGGCTTTCTGTCTGTGATAATAAACCACATACAGCTGTAAAAGAATCTGATAAAACCTGTCAGGGAGATTATTTTTCAGAAATGTATAGCAAACCCTGCATTTAGATGAATACAAACTTTAACCCATTACCCCTTAAAAACGCCTTTTTACGCCTCTTACTTATTCCTCCACTGAAGAAAAAAGTTCCAGTTTATACAGCAAAGAATATGTACCAAAAGAAATATTTTCCATATCCTAGAAGATGGTAGCTTAAAGCAGGCTGAAAGTAAAGCAGAATGTGCCTTAAGGCACATTCTGCTTTACTTTCAACCTGATTTAAGTGGTCACCTGTTTTCGAAGCAAGAAATAGGCTAAGAGGTAATGGGTTAACACTTTCTCTGATAAAGTACACCCTCTCTTGAGCAATATACTAATACAGTGCTCCCTCTCTACAATGGGAGACAGATTTTGAGTGTTGTTACTGGGAGGGAAAATTAAGACTTGGCTTACATTAAAATTTTGCAAACAACTTGAATCCAGAATGCTGCATCTGATCTGGATTCAAGCTGCTTGTCCCTTGTCATTATATTTGTTCTATCAAAAATGCTCACTTATATGTAACAAGTGGGCATGCGCAGAACCAGAACGTCACCGCCAAAATCGGGAAGGAAAAATAATTATTATTTTGTGAAAATCTCCAACTATCAATCTACCTACGCAATTATCGTTTGTCTAAAAGTCAAATCTTCAATATAATCAAAGAATACGGACGATTAAGAACGTTCCTGAGGTGTTTTCATACATCTATCTGATGAAAATATCCACTTCCGGTTTCATCCGAAATCTACTACTATCCGAAATTCTGCTACTTTGATGTAAACAAACCAGAAATGAAGCGATTTGAGCTATGTTTGACCTTGCTGTTTGTGTGTATGCACCTCTATCATGTTGTAAATGCCAGTATTGTTGATGATGTTGCTCCTTGTGAATGTTCATCTCACAGTGGCCCCTTAAACACTGCCACTGAAAGTGTCATTGTTGCATGTAGAAATACTAGCTTCAGAAAACCTTTGCTCCACAGATACTCTCACAGAAAACCTAGAAGAACAATGTCATATCTAGCCCTGCTACTGATTACTCAGTCCCATGATGTAGAGGTCAACCCTGGCCCTCGTTCACCCAAATACCCCTGCTATATTTGCTCAAAGGCTGTTACATGGAAACAGAATGGAGTTGCCTGTGACGATTGTGAACAGTGGTACCACTGTAAGTGCATGCACATGTCTACTGCCATCTACTCAACGCTGCACAATGTGTCTTGGCATTGTACTAATTGTGGGATGCCGAACTTTAACTCATCCTTGTTTGACCCTGTTAGTGTTGAAGACAGTAACTTTTTCGACTCTCTTTCTGGACACTCTCTTTCTGACAACACTACCCCCTCAACTCCATCAGAGAAGAGCCTACACATGGGAACCCCACAACATACATCCTCTCCCATCTCAAATGCAACTACTAAGAAACAGGCCAAATTAAGAAATGTTAAAGTGCTTGTGATTAACTTTCAGTCTGCAAAGAACAAAGCTGCTGAAATTGAAAACTTGATTGACTCTGCAGACCCAGACATTATTGTAGGTAGCGAGACATGGCTTAACAGGAACATTAACTCTTCAGAAATTTTTCCACCAGACTACGAGGTTTTACGCCAGGACAGAGAAGATGGGTATGGAGGCGTTCTTCTGGCTATTAAAAGACATTTCACCATAGAGAAAATTGAAGTTAAGTCAAAATTGGAAGCTATTTTTGCCAAAATTACACTGAAAAAGAATCAACACTTAATTGTAGGAAGCTTATACAGACCACCAAGAAGCGACTCTCAGTACATTGAAGAACTAAGCTCCAGCATCAAAAACATTTGTGATATGAATAGAAAGGCAGTGATATGGCTCGGTGGGGATCTAAATCTCCCCGATATAAACTGGACAACATGCAGCATCAATGGAAATCAATACAACCATGACATCAACTCTAAATTTCTAGAAACAGTCTCCGAATGTAACCTTGAACAGACAGTCACCTTCCCAACAAGACAAGAAAATACTCTAGACCTATTTCTCACCAATCGACCAACTCTAATTAATAGATGTACCTCTCTTCCAGGACTTGGTGACCATGACATTGTCCACATTAACTCACATATACAACCTTGCAGAAGCAAACCAGTCAAACGCAAAATTTATTTATGGAAGAAGGCAAATATTGACTGCATGAAGGCCAAGACCCTAGAATTTCAGTCAAGATTCTTGAACATGTTTGAGGCACAGTCCGAAAGGGTTCACCAAATGTGGGTAGAGATCAAATCCTCACTGACAGATATCTTAAACGAAAACGTGCCATCAAAAATGACATCCTCACGCTTCAACCAACCATGGATTAATTCAAAAGTGAAACATATAACAAGACGGAAGAAGAAAAGCTACAGAAAAGCAAAGAAAACAAAGAATCCCTCAGACATTGCCAGATACCAAAAATTGAAGAAAGCCACCAGATCAGAATGTAAAACAGCACACAAAGAATATGTTAACAACCTAATAGATCCATCAACTAGCAACAATCCTCAGAAGTTCTGGAGCTACATAAACAGTAAAAAGTGTGACAACTCAGGTGTAGCCCCTTTGAAAGCAACAGATGGCATAACATATCCAGACAACAACACAAAGGCCAACATCTTAAACAGCCAGTTTAGTTCTGTATTCAACAAGAACGAGGATACAACGACAATACCAGAAAAAGGACCAAGTCCACATCCATCAATGCCAAGGATCCAAGTGACACAACCGGGTGTGGAAAAGCTCTTAAAAGACTTGAACCCATATAAAGCAACGGGACCAGATGAGATTCCAACCCGGTTGCTGAAGGAACTCGCACATGAAATATCTCCTGTCTTCACAAGGTTCTTTCAGGCTTCCATTAGATGTGGCACCATCCCAGATGATTGGAAAACGGCAAATGTGGTACCAATTTTCAAGAAAGGCGAAAGAAATCAACCTGCCAACTATAGACCTGTCTCTCTAACATCAGTAACTAGTAAACTTTTAGAACATATAATATCCAGCTCCATCATGAAACATCTTGATCAACATAATATTCTCAATGACGCCCAACATGGTTTTCGAAAGTACAGATCCTGCGAAACACAACTGATATTAACCATCCAAGACCTTGCCAAAAACACAGACACTAAAGAACAGAGTGACGTCATTCTTTTAGACTTCTCAAAAGCATTTGATAAAGTACCACATCTTCGCCTCCTGCACAAACTGAAATTTTATGGCATCAAAGACACTACTCTGTCATGGATAAAGGACTTCCTGGGCTCTAGGACCCAACAAGTGATCTTGGAAGGAACCACATCCAACACAGCTCCAGTACTATCAGGCGTCCCCCAAGGCAGTGTATTAGGTCCATTACTGTTCCTAGTATTCATTAATGACCTGCCTGAGTCAATCTCGAAGGAATCAACTGTACGCCTGTTTGCCGACGATTGTGTCCTATACCGGAAGATCAAGTGCTCAGATGATGCCAAGGGACTCCAAGATGATCTTGACAGGCTCCAGAAATGGGAAACAGATTGGTTGATGGAGTTTCATCCACAGAAATGCCAAGTGATCCATATCTCAAACCGAAGAAACATTATTGACATACCATATACAATCCATGGACATACTCTTGAATCAGTCGACTCAGCGAAATATTTAGGCCTAAACATTCATAAATCTCTAAGCTGGAACAAACATATTGACATCACCACCAAGAAAGCAAACAACACCAGAGCCTTTATTTCTCGTAACACTTACCAATGCCCTCAATCAACCAAGGAAATGTGTTATAGGACCCTTGTACGTCCAATCATGGAATATGGCAGCATCATATGGGACCCGTTCACCAATGAGAACAGGAACAAGCTGGAAATGGTACAGAGGAGGTCAGCAAGGTACATCACTGGAGATCATCACAGGACTAGCAGTGTCACACAGATGCTCCAAGATCTGCACCTGCCCACATTACAAGAGAGGCGAGCACAGGCTAGGGCTGTGATGATGTACAGGGTAACCCACCAACTTGTACATGTCCCACAGACCTATCTCATACCATCCACCACCCTTCGTGGCCACAACCAGAAATTTCTTCTCCCATTTGCCAGAACCCTGGTTTACCAACACTCCTTCTTCATAGACGGGATCCGCCTCTGGAACGCTCTACCTCAGACAGTCATTGACAGCCCATCCATCGACATCTTCAGGTCAAGGGTGCAGGCTGTCCAGCTCCGTTAATCGTCCGTACCAGCTTTTATCTTTTATTTGCACTGTACAAAGGAAATTTTATTTAGCACCGACTTTTTGGTTCTGCGCACGCACATTTTAATCACGGTACGATTATACACCAGAGTGTGGTCCTGTACCTTAAAGGAAGAAGAAGAAGAAGAACAAAAAAACAGCAGACGGCAATTTTAAGCAGACGATATTGCAGCAGTAAAATCCTTAGATATAATTTCTTGTTTAGGAAACTGAAACAAGTGTCATTGTAAGGAGGGAGTCCTTGTTAGGAGGACTATTGTAGGGAAGGAACACTGTAGAATAATGAGGATCTTTAGAGCAGGCAACTTCTTAATACAGATCAATGACGTGAATGTAATGCAGAAAGCACCTGAAAGAGCCCATACAAAAATTAAAACAGCATAGAATTTATATTGTTATTTAGAAACAGATATTAATTTTGTCAAGTTAAAAAGTATTTTTCAAGCGTTAGAATTGCTATACTTCGCACGATTCCTTTATTTATTCGTGCTTTCCACAGTTGGTATTGGCTATTTTATGGCAGCACAGCATACAAACCATATGACAATATTTTTAGTGCATTAATTACCTTATTTTAACGTTGCACATTTTTATACTTTAACTTTTTCAATCATTCTAAGAAGCTGTAAAGTGTACTTCTTTGTGGTACATTACTTTTTGAACCCCTTCCCTCAAACTGGCAAAATTTTAAGGCATTAAAAAAGCTGTAACTAAATATTTCCTAGCAGAGAGAACAAATAAATCCTGAATAGACATTCCAAAATTTGCTATAACTGGAATGATTTAATAAGTTCCAGGAGTAATAGACACACAACATGGGCTTTTCTGACAATTAGGTCCTAATTGTATGTATAGCAACTTCAAAAGAAGTACTAGCTTGCAAAGCTCCGTCTTAACCCTTTGCCTCATAGCCTGTTAATAGTTTTGAAGACAGGTGACCACTTAAAGCAGGTTGAAAGTAAAGCAGAATGTGCCTTAAGGCACATTCTGCTTTACTTTCAGCCTGCTTGAAGCTAAAATCTGCTAGGCTATATAAAATATTTGTTATTGTAATTGTTCATGAGGGTATAAACTGGAACGATTTTCTTCAGCGGAGGAATAAATTAAATACGCTTAAAGTCGCTTCTATGGGGGGAAAGGGTTAATAGTGTATGCACTGTTTGCTGTTGTGAAAAATAAAACTATTAGACAAAAAGGCAGTTTTTGTACACTGCTACACCCCAATAAATTTATAATAAACATCCTGATTTATGGCACCAGGAGCCTTAATTAAATGAAAATTATTAGGTATTAATGATTTACTCCACCCACTATACCATGCAGTTCATCATTCTGTAATTTGCATTGAATCTGCGATGCATTCAATAAGAACAGGGCTTGTGATCATGTAGGAAAATAAGCAGAAAGCTAGTATAGAATAAAAACCTTCAATTACTAATACAAAGAGCATTAATTTACAACAAGTACACATTATTTAAGAAATAATAAATTCATACAAGTGTTTTATCGTGCAATAAAACATGGGTAGGAGTTGAGATGCGTAGTAATTAAATCACGAGGCCCAATGCCGAGTTATTTAATTACCAGCATCTCAAAGACTACCCATGTTTTATTGTACGATAAAACACTGGTATTAATTTATTATTTTGATTCTAACACTTCAATTTAAACACAATTTGCATGGAGGCAACAGCGCAACATTTCTTGGCCTACACATCTTCCAAGATATATGACGTCACATTAATATGTTACAACACATGCATGTTTTATTGAGAATTCAAACACAGATACGTTCCTTCTTTGTTCATATAGGGAAGTGCGCTAGGTGTGTTAGAATATTCTATCAACCATAGTACTGTCACTATACTTAACCCAATCATGCCTAGAACTCTTCCAGAGTGCTTGCTGGAAGATTATACGATATAGATATACAAGGGTGATCGAAGGACACTGCAATTTATTTTTCGGTACAGCAGAACATTTCATATGCAAAAGCAAACAGTGCAGACCCTGATGAGATGAAATGTAATGTGGCGTCTAATCTGGGTCTACAGTGTTTGCCAATGTCCCTTTAATAGACACTAAGGCTTGAATGAGTAAGGTAAAGCAGCTATACTTGGAAAAATCATATGCCTCTCTCAAGACGGGTAATTGCATGCTTAAAGCAGGATAAAAGTAAAGTAGAGAGCTCCTTTAGGAGCTTTTTGCTCTATTTTTGTCCTGCATTAAGCTACCATCTATATTTTAATACTGTCAATCTGTCACTCTTTCATTGGCTGCTTAACACAAGTTTTTCCTGCATTAAAATGCCACTTGCATTAAACACTGCCCTGTCACCATCCGTTAATGACTGCTGATATCACTAAAGTAAAACCTACCATTCCGACCACAAAGTTGTGTGAATTATTAAATGTTCATGATCGGTGATTGCTTAAAGCAAAGTGATAGTAATACAAAAAGCTCCTTTAGGAGCTTTCTGTTTTACTGTCACAATGCTTTAAGCAGTCACCTGTCATTTATGCATTCAATTAGCCTTCGTTTTACAGGTTGTAATAGAGAGGTTTTACTTTAGTTAGTATGTACATGTATATTTACCTCCCCCAGGTCACCATCCTAGCTTCTCTCCTGTTATGGAAGTCTTTCCACTCCAATCTCCGGCACTTTTCTGCGAATTTGGAGATAGGAGAAAATGTAATTATCTGACAGTGTTGAGAGCGAGCAGGTTTCAAAATCCAATCATTTCCCCCACCAAAGAACAGGAGACCAGTCTGAAGTCAATTCTCTCGGGGACCCAGTCTGACAATAATTGTGACAGAGTTGTGACCTGCATGTATACAAGAAGATACAGTCTAAGCCAGTGAATACCAATCAATTGATGGTTTGTTTTAGTATGTAAGGCAGGTGGTTGTTAAACGCAGGCTGAAAGTAAATCTTTCAAAGCTTTCTGCTTTACTCTTCAAGTCAACATTTGCATTGAAGCTTATAATTAATTAATTTTCATATAAGTGATATGATTTTTTGTTCGAATTGATTATTTTACAAATTGTTTGAAACCAGATGCAACAGGGAGTAACTCTGCATCTAATTAGGCCAAGCTCCATGCTTCCTTTATTTGAAAATTCTAATTTTAGAGCAGATGACAATATTACTGATGCAGACGGTGCTATTACTTAGCACTCAAAGAGTTACATAGCAGAATTAAATTGTACAGTCAAACCTGTCATAGCGACCGTCCCTATACAGCGACTATTTGTCTTAGGCGACCTTAAAAATTCCTCCCAACACATTTTCCTTTATGTTAAGACTGTGTATACCGACAAACCTGTGTTACATGACTAACGACCGTAATATGCCACTCCCAAAGTCCCCTGTCCCTATTAAATGCACCTGTTTGCAGCGACTCGATAATTGCCGGTCATTATCGATTTTTCAGTTTTCATTTCCGGGAGGCGAATATTCCTTTGTTTGTATGTTAGATCAAAATTTCTGCTTTTAAGTGTTTATTTAGTTATCAAAAAAAGTGATATAAAACATCTTTGTTTAGTATATATTCATTTAAATTATATTTAATAATATTCCCTTCTGAAAAAAGATTTCCGAAATTCACGTTTCAAAACTGCATGTTATCATTTGTGAATAGACAATTGTGATAAATGTTTCAACGGCGATCGGGATTTGGGAATGAATTTGGAGAATTGAGCTACCGAAAAGCGATTAAATATAAAAATAATGATTAGAACTCGACAAAAATGCTTTTCTTACCCCGAAAATAACTATTCCGGTGATGATTTAGGATTAATAGGATTAAAAAGTCGTTCCCAATCCAACACTCCGTTACGAAAGAACGGATGGGTGAAATTATTTTGTATAAACGCCGGCGTATCATAGTCTTAAATTTCAGCGAAAATACCCGTGCAATGAACATTTTATATGCATGTAAACCGACAGTTAGCTTCTTGAATTGATTTTCCAATGATACATTATGAAAAATCACATTAGAAAACATAGCGATATTCCGAAATTGCATAGCAGAATTTCTATGCACATTCCTATATGCCGTTGCGAACACTTGAGTTTTGGCATATGTGTATTACGTGTGTTACAAGTAAAAAAGATGGTTCTTAAGCGTCATTTCTTTCGTCGGTTTTAGTATTTAGTATTTTTTCTTTTTCTACGTGGTAAGACTGTGTTTTTAATAGGAGATATTGACAAATAAAACGATGTTAAAAATAGGGCTGTCATATTTTGAAATTGACTTGAACAAAATGGTGGTGCGATAACATTATAGACGCGACACTAAACGTGGACATTTCGGGACAGATTTACATGTGAGAGAGACAACAAAGACAAAAATCAGCTAACACACTCCGGATTCAAATTCTTACTCCATAAGACGCGATTCTGAAAATGAATTATACAGTTAATAGACTGAGAAAGCGATCCTAAAATGGACACATGTTTATCAGATACAACGGAATTGAAGGACAAATTTGAACTTTTTCGTCGAACCTGTTACGGAATAAATCTCTAAAAAGATCAGACCGACGAATATTTCAGGTGATTGATTGGATCTTTTATAGTATTTGATCATCTGGGGATGAATAGTCAACAAGTTATTTAAGTATTTGTCATTATAGCAATGCAACTTTGTTTGAAAATATAGAAAATGATCTTAATCATTGCTATTGGAAGAAAGGGTTAATATATAATTTTATTCAGAGAAACATCCATATGGTGTTCATTTGTATACTAATTTACCCCTGAAAACTGATAACCTGACTTATGTGACTACCTGTCTTATGTCACCTTATTGTGTCTCTCCTCTTGAAGGTCACATAAGACAGGTTTGACTGTATACATCATTTGCACATTCTAACATCAACCCTCTTTCCCCCATTGATGCACTTTTGTGAGCATCCATTGAAGAAATCAGTTCCAGTTTATACAGTCATGAAAATGTACCATAAGAAATATTTTCTATTTTCTAGCAGATGGTAGCTAAAAGCAGGGAGAAAGTATAGCAGAATGCGCTGTCTTCAAAACTATACTATTGGGTAAAGGGTTAACTAACAGGCATTTGTAAACAGTTTGTTCCAAATCTCGATCTATTTTATAGCCACCTAGCCTCTAGATACACAATATCATATTTTATTTATGCTTTTCGGTGGATTTCCACAAAATAGCAGTGGATTATCACTTGGTAATCCACTGCAGTGGATTATCACCAATCGCTTTTATTATGAATTTTCCCCTTAGGGCTCCCCAAGAATCGTAGTCAATCGTGTCTTATCGTTAAATTCCGGCAGTCCGATTTGTCGCGAACTACTCACCAGAAGAGCACAAATCCAAACTCGGGAGCAACGAAGTAATTCGGATGACGTCAAATCAATAAATAAGTGACGTCACCGTACGGGAAACTGTTTCGAAAATATGTTCGATATAAAGTTGGGGCTCAACACGGGGTAAATCATTTACTTTCGCTTTCTCAATTGTCGAACAATTTCGTTTAAAAAGTGGCTTAAAAGCATAAATAAATAGAATAATTGCATTTTTTCAGTAAAAGATCGAATTTAATCCATTTCGTGAACATCAGACTGTTATATTTTCACGAGTGGCTTTGCCACTCGTGAAAATATAACGTCTGATGTTCACTCAATGGATTAAATTTCTATCTTATACTGAAAAAAACAATTATCCTCTATGTCAATTATTCTGTGATGCTTTCACTATTTAAGCCTTGACTGAGCTTATTCCTTCTGCCAAGAACTAAAAGGGAGCCAGGTTGGTGGTTTTAATCTCATGCCCGCTTAAATGCAACAAATTAGATTAGCTGAAATCATCTTCTTGCAGTAATCATCGACTCATCTAATCATCTATTCTCTCATCATTCACTGGTGCTATATGACCTATTTTGTGTTGCAATGCCGTAAAACCCAACTCATCCATCCATCACTATTTAACTCTTTCCTCCCTGAAACTTTAAATGGACAATTCCAGTTTCCATTTAAGTCTAGTCCATTTCTGACTTTTAAGGGTTGTTTTTGTCAATGTTTGGCATTATGACACACAGTAAAGACCCTGATCAGAGGGCTCCTTTTGGAGCCCTCTGATCTGGGTCTTCACTGTTTGCACATGACAAGTGTACTATTCACATATAAACTGTTTGAAAAAGGTCGCCTATATGCGGGACTAGGGTTCAAAGAGTTAAGCCAAGAACATTTTGAAAGCTGACATAAAATGCATTTTCTTCCACAGCATGTTTCTAGTTTTGAAGATACAGTACCCCTCTCTTCAACAACATTCAATGGGAGACAAAAATTGTGTGCGTTAATTGTTCAGAGGAGTCGTTATAAAGAGGGAAATTGGCTTACATTTGCAAACAGCTTGAATCCAGATCAGATGCCGCATATCGCAGCGTCTAATTTGGATTTATGCTGTTTGTCACTCGTCGTTATATTTCTTCTATCAAAGTAAAGCAGGTCTTCACTTTTTGCTTAGGACAAGTGTAGTCTTCACAAGTATATAAGGTTAAGGTGCATTCTGCTTTACTTCCAACCTACTTTAAGTGATCACCTGTTTACATGCTTTGGGGTAAAGGGTATATAAGTCTTCTTCAACTTTGCTCAGTTGAACTTCAGAAACAGAAATAAGAATTATTAGCAAAGCCAAACATTAACTTAGTTCCTGCAAATTTAATAACATGGCTGTGAATCCAAAGTAAGGCCCAACCCATGTCTGTAACTTTAACAAGCGACGTAAAATCAAAACAAAATAAACAAAACTTTAACATTTCAAAGGAAAATTGCATGTTGTGGAAACAGCAATTTGACAATAGAGCAGACAGAGGTCTCCAGGGATAACTTTTATTACCCGCCCTCTTGATAGAATGGCGACAGTCTTGTACACCTTATTGTCTGCTTGTTTGAAATTTCGTTTGGTTAATTGTTTGGAAGTTAATATTTAGTGAAGAAACAGATGCATTAATTAAATAACATGAAATATGTTCGGTAAACAGACAAGATGGTGTTAGTATGCAATTCTTTGAAGAAACATAAATCTTTCAAAAAACAGGTGACCATTTAACCCATTACCCCATAGCCAGTTTCTAGTTTTGAAAATAGGTGACCACTTAAATCAGGTTGAAAGTAAAGCAGAATGTGCCTCAAGGCACATTCTGCTTTACTTTCAGCCTGCTTTAAGCTAACATCTGCTGAAATATAGAAAATAATTTTATCATACCTATTGATCTTAATCTTAATCACTGTACAAATTGGAACTATTTCCTTCAGTGGAGGCGCGCAGGAATAAATTTAAGGCGTAAAAGTGTATTGATGGGTTAATGGATGATAAAGGTTGTTAATAAATCTGTCTACCTTACTTTTCACCTGCATTCAGTATCCACCTGTATTTAATGAAGATATTACATATTTTACTGAATGATCCCAGGACCCTTTACAAAAGTTTGTCACTAGTCAATGTACTGTAGAGTTAAGAAATAATCTATGTTCTACCGTTGTGAAACGGTATTTTACAACGGTCGAGAGTTGTGGTGCGCAGGAATTGACCACGAAGGCCGAAGGCCTGAGTGGTCAATTCCTGCGCACCACAACGACCGACCGTTGTAAAATACAGTTTCACAACGGTAGAACATAGATTATTTCGATTCTAACATGACCAGATGTAAGGAAATTCATTAGAAAGGAAATCAAATGTTCCATACTTATTTCCTCAGCGGATGAAGTTTTTCGACCGAATAACTTTTTCCGCGGCATTACAAGAATCTAACACCCATAAGCAAATTTACAATTACCTATCCATAATCTGGCATAGAACAAACATTACATCAAACAAGACAGAAGAATGAGAAAATTACTGTAACGTTACTGGTTAAAAGTATATGGTCTTTACGGGCTATATGAATAACGAAAGAAATTTAAAAAACATAACGTATGAACGCACGTGGTCACGTCATGTCATATAACCGCGGGAGGAGCGGGGTAGGGAAGAGCGTGGTATACCGTCTCAGGTATACCACGATAGACCTGTTCTTTGTTTATAGAGACGAATTCACGTGTCATGTTAGAATTAGTAATTAACTTTTTTTTGTAAATTATTAGATTAAGGAGACCACAAAAATATTTTTTTGTTTCTACTCTATTTTAAAAAAGATGTGTTTGTGAAACACTATAGACACCTCCTGATGTGACCATGAATTCTAAATGACCTTGACCTTTGTCTGACAAAACCCAACTTCTACTGAACACAAGAGATTCTTGAGTTAAGTATACAGGCCAAATATGAAGTTTCTATCACTGTAGTTCCAAAGTTATGGCAAATGTTACATTCTTTTTAAATTAAGCCTATTTGAACCCTAAATGACCTTGACCTTTGTCAGACATGATTCAACACCTGTTTCAGTTGAGTAAACATGTGCACATGCCAAATTTGAAGTCTCTATCACGTGTAGTTCCAAAGTTATGACCTATGTAAAGCTCTGTCTATTTGACCTTTAAATAACCTCTAAATGACCTTGACCTTTCTTATAAATGATCCATTTTGAATTCAGCTCAAACATTTCTTGAGTTGAGTACACAGGCCAAATGTGATGTGTCTATCACATGTTGTTCCAAAGTTAAAGGTTATAATGTAAAGTTCAGTCTATTTGATCTTTAAATGACCTTGACCTCTGTCTGATATGACTCAACTCGTACTGAGCTCAAGAGCTTCTTGAGTTGAGTACACATACCAAATATGAAGTCTCTATCACATGTAGTTCCAAAGTTGTGACAAAACTTAAATGTGTGGACAGACACAAACAGACAAAACAATATGCCTCTAACAAGACAACTAGCAGGTTGAAAGTAGATCAAAATGTGCCTTAACTTTAAGGCTGCTTTAAGTAAATATCATCTGCTAGGATATAGAATATATATCTTATATATGACTATAAATTGGAACCATTTTTTTCAGTGTTTACATTTAAATATCTACCAGTGAAAAATCCCAAACTCTTACAAGTACTCTTTATGCAGACTCTGGTAGGTTGGAGGTTAATCCTGGCATTTTTCTCACTTCATGACCTCAGTATCTGGGTGGGGTAACCTTTCTCTGACAGGCACTACAGTTACATGACAAATCTCCTGACACATACAACAGTGTCTGTAACAAGAGCCTCCTGTACTGTAGATAATTTCAAGCAGGTTACCTGGCTAGCCAGTAAAATGGGTTCCTTTTAACCCATTTCATCTTTTTGTGCCTTAGCGTCCCCTTAAAAGGGAATTAGGCAAACAGTGAAGACTGATCAGAGGCTGTATTATGCGGCGTCTGATCAGAGTCTACACTTATAGGAATTTCAGTATAAAACAAAAAAAAGGAAAATTTAGACCAAGCACCCCTTAGATCCAAAAATGGAATAACCCAATATATCAGCATGGAAGAATTCATTTGGCATAAATGGGGTTCATTTTTTTAAAAGACAAATGGCTGTTAACTTTACAGATCTCATTTTTAGGCATTTAATTTATTCCTCTACTGGAGAAAATAGTTCCTAAAATATATTCTAGAAGATTGTAGCTTAAAGAAGGCTGAAAGAAAAGGAAAGTGTGTCTTGACTTAGGGCGCATACTGCCTGACTTTCAACCTGCTATAAGTAGTCATCTGTCATCAAAATTAGAAAAAAGTTATAGAGTAAAGGGTTAAAAACAATGAGAGCGGCAAGCTGGTGCCAACGCTCGTCTGTTTTTGTTATCAAAATAGATTAAGAAGGAACAGTGAGCTATTCTTATTGCCTTGGTCTGTCTTTACTACAGTCCACTCTCGTTAATCCGAATTTCATGGGACCAAGAAAAATAATTCGGATTAACGGGAGTACGAATTAAGCGACTGGATCGATTAAGATCATCTTGTATCAACTTTGTCATCTCCGGTCACCGTAATATTTCTTTTCAGATAATGCATAATTTATAACTCTACGTAAAAAAAAAATTTTTTGTTTTGGTTTAATACTTATATGCAATAATTATAATGTGCTTTAAATTTGATAACTTTGTTTAATCCAGTTAATGAAACCAATTGAACACAAACCTCTGTTTACTCTCTGCTACTTACGGACATATGCGTCGGTACCCATATGTTTATTCATAAAGACATTATACACACATGCATACATAAACAAAACGGCACGTTTTACGACAATGGTTTTGATAACACAAATCATGAAATACTTTATAATTTATCTAATACATTTATGTCATAAATATTAAATTGTAAAAAAAGCTTGAAACTTCAAAAAACGGGGATAATACTTTTTTCGCATCTGTAAAGAATTTTCATACGTACATGTACTAACAACGTTCAACGTGAAGTAGCGATCTCAATATCGCGAAGAGGAATATGGTTACAAACATTTGAGAAACGTATGTCAACACCTTACGCTTGTGTTTCTAAAGATCGCTACAGTTACTTTTAGATACAAATGTGTTTAATTGGCCAATACTGCAAACATTGTGTACATGTGCAGTCTTTAGGCGGTGTAATAAGTTTTCGCGAGTGTTTGGCGAGAGTATGTTCTCAAGTTATTATGACCAGTCTGACACCCGATCGAGGTGTAAAAATCGCACTTCGGATTAAGCGTGTCAATTTGAGGGTAAGTCTTATCAAAGGGACCAGATTAATACTTCGGATTAACGGAAAATTCGAATAAACGAAATTTGGATTAAGCGGAGTTGAATTATATCACTCTAGAATAAGAAGGGGAAAAATCGTGACCGGGAGAATAATTTGGTTTAACGAGAATTTCGGTTTAAGCGAGTTTGGATTAACGAGTTTGGACTGTATTTGTCTGTCTGCCTACTGTTGGGCTCTGTCTGACATTACCAAACTTGTACTGAGCTCAAGAGCTACTATACGTGCGTTGAGTACACATGCTAAATGTAGTTCCAAAGTTATGGCCAATGTTAAATTCAACCTATTTGACCTCTGAATGACCTCTAAATAAGTAACATTTGTCTGCCATGACCAAACTTATACTGAACCCAAGAGCTTCTTGCGTTGAGTAGACATGCCAATTGCCAAATATGAACTCTGTGTCACATGTTCTTTCAGAGTTATGGCAAATGTTAAATTAATCCTCTTCGACCTCTAAATGACCTTGAACTTTGACATGCCCAACATAAACTCTCTTACCACATGAAGCTCAAAAGTTTAACCCATCCCTATTTTATCTCTGAATGATCTCTAAATGACCTTGACCTTTGTTGGACATGACCCTAATTTTACTCAGCTAAATATCTGTTTGAGGTGAGTACACATACCAAGTATAAAGTCTGTTTCACATGTAGTTGTAAACTTATGGCCAACATTAAGATTTCAGACAACCACTACAACCCAGAGGCCCGAGTGATGAGCTATGGTGTGATGACAATAGCTCGTAGTTTCTTCGAAACAGACAAGCTAAAAATGAATGTAAAACAGAAAGCATATTCAGGTCTTTCTTTTTTTTCAACCATGGTAAAACTCTGTCCCTGTTATTTCTTTAACACCATCAATGGTCATTCAAACATCTTACGTTAGCATGTACTGTGATATCTACGGCTTTTGAGGCTGATTAAAAACATGGAGAAAGGACATATGGAGAAGTAACTTATACTCAAATCTGCATTTTCCCGAAAATGGTGTCGTCCGTTACCTGTATGTGCGATAACGCTTATTCGATCGATAATTCAACTGCACCGGTACGCCGATAGCGGGCTATCGCGTTTTTTATCGTGTTGAATGGTTACCTACTGTTAGTTTAAGTTACATAAAATCCTTAATTTTCACCCGATTTTCATTATAATGGTCTTAAAAGAAGGCTAAGATATTTATCTTTCACTTGTAAAAATAACAGATTTTATTTTTTAAAATTGATCCGTTTTATGGCGAGTTAAAGAGTGGTTTCCAAATGAATTTGCCGATAAAAGGGAGCAAGCACTCGGGCATAAATATATCACGCCCCGTTACAAAACCTTTCATAAAACCCTCAATTTTCCACCGATTTTCAAAGAAATGGTCTTAAAGGAAAGCTTAGATATTTTTCTTTCAGTTGTAAAAATGCAAGTGTTTATTTTCGAAATCGACAAATTTTATGGCGAGTTAAAGAGCGATGGCCAAATGAAATAGTCGATAAACGAGAGCAGGCGATCGCGAAATATATACTACGTCCCGTTTCAAAAACTTGAATTTAATCCATAATTTTCGTCCGATATATATTATATATTTTTAAAAAAAAGGTCTTGATATAAAGCCGTGACACTTATCTTTCGGTTGTTAAAATACCAGGGTTTTTCTTGAAGCGAAAAAAGTAATGATGACCTACAAAGGTTGCTGGCTAATGATATGACTAGACCAACTCGCGTAAGAAAAGAATTCCTTCCGTATAAAAACTTAAGCAAACTTCTAAACTTCTAAAAATGTGTTCATGCATTGTTACAATGTTCTACATGGAGGAAATATTTCCTTGGAAGCAAAAATAAAAATTCATTTTGTATGTAATGAGACATTTGAAAGGAGTGCGCGTCAAACGGCCAAAATCCAAAACGGCCAAAGTTGTAACTGTATTATTATGTCGTATGTGATCATTATTATTATTGAAAGGAAAATTAGAATTATTAACATATTACTTCAAAAAAATGAATTTAGGGTTAGTTTTACAGCCAGACTAAAATATACATATTATCCGTCCCATTTCTATGAAAGAGGTAACAGTTTGCATTATCTTCAGAAATTAATTGCAAACATGATAACATGAGATCTCCGTTTCTTTCTGCTTTACTTATGTCTTATATAACGGAGTAAATTATAAAGCAGCCAATGCATTAAGCAATCTATTTTACTGACTGCTTAACTCTTTGCCTGCTGATCGCAACTTTACTTTTTTTTTTTGCAAACAACTTGGATCAAGATCAGATGCCGCGTAACACGGCGTCTGATCTGGATCCAGAATGTTTGACACTCGTCCTTAGCTTTATTTACTTACAAAATGTGTACCATATTACACATCACAAAGGAATGTGACACATTACGTAACCGTATACAGAACCCGCACCAAATTAGCAGGACAATTATCAGCGTCATAAAACTGTCCCAGCATGAAGTCCATGCTTCTTGAACATGCCGATTATCTATGAAGATGGACAGTCACACCAGCGGGTTGCTACTTTAATGAAAAAGGTCAATGCTACCCGTGCGTGTAACTTGAACATGTGTTCTTGACTTCTGTAACCGCATGATGTTTATATATTATACAAATCACAAAAAATAAAGATAATAGAATTGAATTAAAAAAAAAAAAAAAAAAAAAAAAAACCAAAAAAAAACATCAATGCACCTGGTTTGGTTGATGACTGGATTAACCCTCTCATTACTGAATACCAGTAACATGATGACTATTGCAATTGCAAACAGTTGTAATCCAGACCAGGCTGCAAAAATGTCGGATTCATAGAGTATGTCTCTTGAAATATAGTTTACCCCTTTTTCAAATTAAGCTCTTTATGACACACTTTACCTTTTCTCCGCATGAGGATCATCAGAGAGAGAGACAGACAGACAGACATTCATACAGAAAGATGGAGACAGAAAAGAAGAAGCGAGAGACTGACAGACAGAGATAAGAGAAAAACAGACAGACAGAGAGACAGTCACAAAGAGAAACAGAGACATAAATACAGACAGTGGCAGAGAAATATAGACACACACAAACTTCGTAGGTAAACGAAAAAATACGTTTTTCTCTCGTTTTCAAAACCTCACTAAACTATCAATTTATAAGCTATCGCCTCAAATTTTGTACTACGCGTAAGATAATGGTCTAATAAAACATCTGTATTAAAATTTATAACGATAAGATGACATTAAAAGCATTTATATTAACACCAAACTTCGTAGGTAAACGAAAAAATACGTTTTTCTCTCATTTTCAAAACCTCACTAAACTAACAATTTATAAGCTATCGCCTCAAATTTTGTACTAGTCGTGAGATCATGGTTAAATAAAACATCTGTATTAAAATTTATAACGAAAAGATAGCATTAAAAGCATTTCTATTAACACCAAACTTTCGTAGGAAAAACGGAAAATACAGTACTGTACGTTTTCTCTCTCATTTTCACAAACTCACTAAACAAACAAATTATAAGCTATCGCCTCAAATTCTGTACTAGTCGTGAGATCATGGTCTAATAAAACATCTGTATTAAAATTTATAACGAAAAGATAACATTAAAAGCATTTCTATTAACACCAAACTTTCGGAAAAACGTTGTTTTCTAGCCGCCAGCGAGCGCCGCTGATTGAACGACACGATAAATCGCGAGCAGGCCGGATACTTCTCCATTTGTCCTTTCTCCATGTTAAAAACTAGGAACTGCAGACTTTTACTTCTTGGCAAAGGTGATAATTTCCGCTAAGCACACAGTTCCCTAGACAATTAAGTCTCAGAAGGTAGGATCCGAATGTAACTGTAAGTCTACCATTCCTCAATGAGATACACAATTTTACCTAGATCTAGATCTCAATGAAAACTAAGATGTTAATGACAAGTTAAAACATTAAATTTTAATAGACTGTTTAAACCTATTTCACAGCAGAACATTCAAGCCTTACTTTTTGTTTCCGGTATCAGAGCTGTCAGCATCACGAGGGCGTGGTGAAATTGGATTTATCAAAAAGAGCGCGAAATCTTGTTTTAAGGGAGACCACTTTTATGAAATCTGTTTAGGTAGGAACTAGGTTATTTCCCATGCACTACTAAATATATTATTACTGTATAGGCAGTTACCAAATAGCCTGTTTCTAGTTTTGAAGATATGTGCCCACTTAAAGCAGGTTGAAAGTAAAGCAGAATGTGCCTTAAGGCACATTCTGCTTTACTTTTAACATGCTTTAAGCTATAGTCTGCTAGGATTTAGAACAAATTCCTGATGGTTCATTTTCAAGACTGTATAAATTGGAGCTATTTTCTTCTGTGGGGGAAAAAAATCAAATGTGCTAAAAGGCGCTTCTATGAGGGAAAGGGTTAAAGTAATTGGCGACTGTTAACACTTGTCGTCTGCAATAAGTTTAAGGGTTTATTTTTACTGCAATCTCAAACGAGTGTCCTACAGTTTTGACTCTGAGTTACTGGGTGTTCCAGCTGGATCCCAACCATTTCTATGTTATCACAAATTCTCTCTTATTGTGTACAAGGTTAACCCATTACCCCATAAATACGCCTTTTTACGCTTTTAATTTATTCCGCAACCAAAGATAAAACTTCCAATTTATACAGTCGTGAATATTTATCATAAGCAGGGGCGTAGCTAGACCAATTAGGAAGTGTACGCAGTCCTATACTAGGGGGTCCGGGGGCATGCTCCCCCGAGAAAATTTTATTTCTAGATGGTCTCTGATGCGTTCTGAGGGCATTTCCCGCCTTCAAAACAGGTGAAAAGGTACATAAATCTATGCAAAAAAATGAATAAAAAAAATAAACGACATTGACGTCACGACAAAATCATGGATGTTAATTTCAGATCTGCAAAAGAACCATTTACATTTACGTTCCGTTTTGAAAACATGATAAAGCAGACCCGTAGGAAGCAAACTGTGATTGAGGGAGCACACGTCGACGTCAGGGGCATTTAATTCATTTGGTGAACGCACTTTTACTTGGAATGCGGTATGCTCCTCCGGGGAAAAATATTCCTAGATGGCTTTGGTGGGTTTGAGGGCATTTGGAGCAATCAAAACGGGTTGATCGGAAAAATCCCAGTCTGGCAACAGCATTCTTTAATCTATATGTAAAATTCGAATCCCCCAAAACATAAATTGTATATATATTTTATTTTTTTGCGCGTGTCCCGGTCATTCATCTCTTATTCTTACCCCGTCTGGATGGTTTTAAACCCTTACTCTAGAGGAGTCCGGGGGCATGCTCGCCTGGGAAATTTTTAATCCTAGATGCGACTTGTCATTAGGATCCAATCTCTTTGGGACGCACAATGTGAATGTATCAACTGATCCCTACTGTGTTAAATATTTCTTAATAAAAACACGCTTTAATGCTGATATTATGACGACTTTACTCGTTATTTAAAACAGTGGAGGCCTACATGTGAACAGTACAATAGACTAGTCCTACATATATGCATAATATGTAGATCCTGATCAGATCGATCCGAATAGAGATTGACTCACTTTATGATTGGAAACGTGAACTGTTTATTTGAATGTAAATAACTTACAATAACAAATATACAAACTTTTTGAACAGTATAGACTTTTATTAGTGTATTTGCTAATGCTTTCAATAGAATATCATCATGTTTATCCTATCGTGGATCTCATTATCAGTTTTATGTTAATTAAATGGTACACTCCAGGCCCGCATGGACATGGGGAGGGGGTGGGGGCGGAAAGTGTGGGGCTCACCCCTGATGATTTTGCCAACATTAGTGAAAAAACATACACCTAGATCTTTACATAGATTAATGTAAGTAGTCTACCTTTTTGCATTGCGAAACGCCCATCAGAACGCACCAGAGACAATCTATGGGGGGAAAATTCACCGGGGGGATGCGCCTTGAACCCCTTGTAAGAGTGCATACACTATACGGATTTGGTACTCTTCACAGATACACTTTTGGTAAAGGACGCATACATGCGTCACTAGGGAGCAATGGGATAATCTATACTAGTTGCTTATTTACAAATGCCGTACATGATTTACATCAACACAATAATATGTACTTGTATAATTATGCATTGTAATAACAATCTCTGCAACGCAGCGATGTGTTTGGTATCCGATGAGATGTTGAGCTTCTTAACATCTTGTCTGGTTCCAAACGTTTCAGAAAACATTAATCCCCCCCTTTTTTCCCAAAATCACACCATCTCGAGGCTTAATATCCGTTCAGTTCTTCGTTGCTTTTTGTTATTGCTGTTGTTGTTTTTCGTACCATACCGGAACCACGTTAATTTGTATACATGTTATTGTTAAATACCCCATGTTGTACTACAAATACCTGGGTGAATAAAGGATATGTTCTGTTCTGTTCTGTTCTGGTAGGGATAGGGATTAGAGAATAGGTTTAACATTAATTTCTGTTTGTATTATACCTGTTTGGAATGCGCGAAACGCCATCAGAACGTACCAAAGACCATCCAGAAAAAAATCCGAAGGGAGCATTATGATGTTTTAAATTTGAACTCTAAATCAGGATGCAGTCAAAAGCAAACGGCGTTATTGTGGTAGAATATCAATGTAGGCCTAAATGTAAACAAAATATTGGCGATAAAAGAGTTTATAATACACGCTTAATTTATATTATATTGTAATTAAAATATATTAATGTAGCCTTTCCATTTTATGTCTCATATGTTGTACAACATAAAATGAAACCCTTAAGTCGGAACGTCAGCCAGTAACAATTGAACAGAAAGTGTTCGTTCAGTTTTGTCGGAGATATTTTTATTAAGGTACTTTTACAAACTTATATACTTTAAATTAATTCAACTTTCACTTCAGTTATTTGTTAGTCCAGTTTAGTGAGTAGCATTTAAATAATCACATAAATCACACAAGTAATAATTAACGGTCACTCTGTAATACACATGCGTGCATTTTAACATTGCTGAGATTAACTCATTGAACCCTAGCGACGAATATATCTGTCATTTACAAACAGTATTGCCCTTTATGCAACAACTGTAAACCCAGATCGGAGGCCCCCAAAAGATTAAAGATTCCCCTGATCAGGCTCTGTACTGTTTGTTATTTTACAATAAATTGTGCCATACTGCTAATAATAACAAGAGGGCCATGGCCCACAAGTCGCTCACCTGAGAACATTGCACCTAAGCTGACTGGGCAAAACAATATCGTGATATATATAGCTATAAAAAGAGTTTTAAAGGTTTTTCCTATATAAGTCTATATAAAACTGATAAGCCTTGGGGCAGGACCAAATTTGATCAAAGGGTCATAATTTTAACAATCTTGGTAGAGGACCATAATGCAAAGTTACAGGTCAAATATAAATGATCTGGACCTTACAGTTTCAGAGAAGAAGTTTTTTTTTAAAGGTTTTCCTATGAAAAACTAATAAGTCGAGGGTGGAGCCATTTTTGGCACGGGGTTCATTATTTGAACACTCTTGGTAGAGGATCACAAGGCAAAGCTATGTGACAAATATTAAAGAACTGGGCCTTACAGTTTCAGAGAAGAAGAAATTTAAAGGTTTTCCTATATAAGTCTATGTAAAACTGATAAGCACCGGGGCGAGGCCAATTTTGACCCGGGGTCATAATTTGAACAAACTTGGTAGAGGACTATAAGGCAAAGCTACATTTCAAATATAAATGATCTGGGCCTTACAGTTTCAGAGAAGAAGATTTTTTAAAGATTTTCCTATGAAAAACTGATAAGCCCAAGGGCGGGGCCATTTTTGGCCCAGGGGTCATAAGCTGAACAGTCTTGGTAGAAGACCATAAGGCAAAGCTACATGTCAAATTTGAAAGATCTGGGCCTTACAGTTTCAGATAAGAAGATTTTTAAAGATTTCCTATATAACTCTATGTAAAACTGATAAGCCCCTGGGCGGGGCCAATTTTGACCCGGGGTCATAATTTGAACAATCATGGAAGAGGACTATAAGGCAAAGCTATATTTCAAATATAAATGATCTGGGCCATACAGTTTCAGAGAAGAAGAATTTTAAAGGTTTTCTGAAGAAAAACTGATAAGCCCAAGGGCGGGGCCATTTTTGGCCAAGGGGTCATAATTGAACAATCTTGGTAGAGGGCCATTAGGCAAAGCTATATGTCAAATTTTAAAGATCTAGGCCTCACAGTTTCAGAGAAGAAGATTTTTAAAGGTTTTCCTATATAACTCTATGTAAAACTGATAAGCCCGGGGGCGGGGCCAATTTTGACCCGGGGGTCATAATTTGAACAATCTAGGTAGAGGATCATAAGGCAAAGCTACATGTCAAATATTAATGATCTAGGCCATACAGTTTCAGAGAAGAAGATTTTCAAAGGTTTTCCTAAGAAAAACTGATAAGCCCTGGGGCGGGGCCATTTTTGGCCCCAGGGTCAAAATTTGAACAATCTTGGTAGAATATCATTAGTTCATGATACAAACCAAATATCAAAGGTCTGTGCCTTTTGGTTTCTGAGAAGAAGATTTTTAAAGATTTTCTTATGCATTAAAAGTTGTCTATACGGTCATGTTAGAAAATCTGGTCCCAAAGCAAGGGGAATAACTCTAGCCAAAATCTAATCATATCTAATTGGTGCTGAAATAATTTTCGTACCCACATTTTTGGTCATTTCGTACCCTTTCAAATTCACTAGTCATTTCGTACCCATATTTTTGGTTATTTCGTACCCTCGAAAAAAAATCTTTTTATTACATATATTTCATAATTTTTACGCAAAATTTAATAAGATATAATTATGTTAGATCGGGTAATCTGTCTGCTCAGAAATGAAAAAAAATATCTTATTCTGCTGGTTTCATAATTATTTGAACAGTTATCAAATCCAGTAGTAACTTCGAATCCATATGTACATTTAATACAAGCTATAGTGAAGACACGTACGTTAACTTAAGTGATGTAGTTAGCAACAACAATCCTGTTTAAAATACAGTGCTCCATCTCTAAAACAGCCAAACGAAGCTCCTGTTCTTTGGTATCAAGACTTATACACATTTGAAAGATTATTAGGATTATTGAACAATGGTAACATCTTAGACGAGTCGTTTGTTAACCAGCTCTGTTATAGTAGTGTCATAAGGTTTGAGGTACCAGCACGGAATGTTGCAGAGTGTGCCAGTTTGTGCACAATGACTGAGGACTGCAATAGCTTGATTGCAGTACGGAACATAACCAATGCATGATTTGGTCTTACGATCTACAGTGCATGTCTAGGACATGCTTATTCCCTTCAAGGTGCACAATTATACGGACAAGAGGAACTAGGGGATACACCCAACAGGAGACACAAATTGTGGGCGTTGTTTGGAGTGAGTCGTTATCGGAGGGAACTTTGCAAACAGATTGATTCCAGATCAGACGCCGCGTAACGCGGCGTCTAATCTTGAATCAAGCTGTTTGTCACTCATTGATAAGTTTTTTTATGTCAAAATGTCCATTACGTAACTTTGAGAAAAACAGCAGATGACAATTTTAAGCAGACGACAATTTTAAGCAGACGACATATATAAGCTATATAGCGAACAATGATTCTAACCAACAAAGACTAAACATGTCCTTTATCTGCGTTATTTACCCACAAGTCAATACAATTGGACTTCTTTAAAAAAAAAAAAAAAAAAAGAGGAAAAAAAACTTTTGATTCGAATGAGACTCGAACCTATGACCTTTTGATTGTTAGTCAACCACACTACCGACTGAGCTATCAGCACTTAGGTAGAATAGTGGTACATGTATGAGCTGGGTGCTGGGATCCTAACACCTTTTATTCATATGCTAATCTAGGACCAGTGGCGATACGGAGTACAAAACGACTGATGTACGTTTTATAATTTTCATTAAAATTAATTCAGATAGCACAGCTAGTATAAGATTGAATGAAGAATTAATTATTATGATATATTTCCACGTAACCATGTGAATTTAAAAGCTTTTTGTATTACTTTCAGAATTTATTTTAACTTGCTGAATGTTAGAAATGTTTTATTTAAGATGTCATAAATTTCCCTTCTGCCAATTTCATTGAAAAGTGCAATACTTGCGTTCTTTGAATAGATTCCCGTAAGGGTAATCACTGACGCCTTTGGTGTCATTTGTATTTGTATGGTCTTGCACCGACGGGGTGAATTAGACTGTGCGTTTGCTGCTCTTTTACAAGAGCAGCAATCGAGTGCCTGACTATGTCTGTAAGTCACTCGGCTTCTTTGAGTGCTTGGCTATGTCTGTAAGTCACTCTTTGAGTGCTTGGTTATACCTGTAAGTCACTCAGTTTTTTTGCTTTGCACCATTCCTTTAAGGGGATAGTGCATCAATGGATAGAAGTCCGACATATGGTCGTCGGATTCTTCCACTTCCAACTAGTACATTCCCAAAATGGTCTGCTTTATTTCTGCCTTCGATTCTCAAAGCTTGCTTAAATCAAACAGACATACATTGTACTTCTTTTAAAGCTTTAGTTTTGAAATACATGTATGTTTGTTCTGAGTAATAATAAAACGTCTCTAATACGACCACTTAATTATGTTAATTATTAGTGTTTTACAATAGTTTGATTGCTTAAAGCAAGGTGACAGTAAAACGAGGAGCTTTCTTAAACTGTCACCTGTCTTTTAAACACTCAATTAGCCTTCTTTTAGTGGTCGTAATAGAGAGGTTTTACTATTTATAGCAATAGAGTTGTGTTCGAGACTGATTCCAGTGGAACCTTTGAATCCCGAACTGGCGAGATGCTTTCCGTTGGCGAATTATAAGAACTGTTATCCGCACGACCGTCGTGCCGATAGACACTATCCGTGCGGATAACAGTTCTTATTCGCACGACTGTCGTGCCGATAAGAACTCTTATCCGCACGACCGTCGTGCCGATACTATTCCTTATCCGCACGACAATACGGTAATATAATGGCTTATCTACATAACATTTGTAGATCTAGATCCCCTTCTTTCTCCTTTTCGCGAGATTGAGAAAAAATATTGATATTCAACCCTAGCGACGAGTATACTCGTCATTTACAAACAGTGTACCTGTGAGTATTACACTTGTCATATGCAAACAGTGTAGACCCTGATCAGCCCTCTGATCGGGTCTGCATTGTTTGTCATTTTGAAATATATTGTTAAAATGAACCCTAAATAGTCAAAAATGGGCTACACTTATTTTGAAATTGGAATAGTCCATTAAAAGTTTCAAGGGATATGAATGGGTTAATAGGAAATCAAGTATTTATTAGATAATCTACTTGAATGATATATATACAGTGCTTCCTCCCTACAACGGCACTCTGAACAACGATTCCTTACTTACAACGACGATTGCAGCTGTTCCCGAAACAAGATGTTTTCATGTCTAACTCTTTCACAGCTGCACTATCGTCTGCTTGAGATTGTCGTCTGCTGTTTTTCTCAAAGTTACGTAGTAGTGGACATTTTAACAGAAGAAATATAATGACGAGGAACAAAAAGCCTGCATCCTGATCGGGCCCGCATAACATAGCGTCTGATCCGGATTTAAGCTGTTGGTAAATGTAATCCAAATCTTAATTTTCCCTCCCTTTAACAACCCCCCCCCCGAACAACGCACATAATATTTGTCTCTCATTGGGTGTTGTTGTAGAGAGGGAGAACTGTAATATATATAGATTCTCATTTCCATGCATCCAACTCATATTATAACTTATTCGAGGGACTACCGGTTTTTGCTCTGTCTGTGTGTCTGTTTGTCTCTGTCTACAACGTTAACCTTGGTCACAACTTTTGAACTACATTATTTAGCATGTGTACTGAACGCAGAAGGGTCTGGAGCTTAGTACAACATGGATTATGTCCGGCAAAGGTCAATGTCATTTAAAAGTCAAATAAATGGAAGCTATTGAGCTCCGTTGAAGTTAAGTCACTTGACATGACTTAACTTCAGTTCAGCTCTTGAGAGCTTCCTGTCAGACAAGGTCAGGGTTATTTGAAGGCCATGGTGGTCACATAAGGGACCATAGTGTTTCACAAACACAACTTTTCTGATGTTGTTAAAAGGAAAATGTAAGCCTTGTTTGTTTTAGGAAATAGATCTAGATCTATAATACGGTTTTCATCGAGAGATCCAATTTTGGCTTCTCTCGTAAACTAACAGCAACCCTCAGACTGTCATTGTAAATGGACCCTACTTAAAATCAAATATAAAATCTAAATTAAATATGCAGGAAAGTATCTATCATTATCTAAGTATTTATAAAAATGTAAAAAAGTACAAAACTATACAGTGACATCTATTGACGTCCTTCCGAGGTAGATCTACTGGATGAAAAAAGTGTGATGCATAGAATAAGGGTGACACAGTTTATAAAGTAGAGAAAGAAACTTATTGGTACAGTGCGAAATGAGGTTTTGCTTATTGATACAACCCCCACCCCGAGTACTTTCAACAGTTACGTCTGCATTATTGCATCCCCCATGTTGATTGGGGTTCGAGTACAACAACATTTTCCTGAATTCATGCTAAGTGCACTCTCATTGATGTATTTATTATTACTGTGATGTTATTCCTAATTGGCACTGTATTTACGTTTTTATTATTTGCAGTATGGCATAATTTATTGTACTAGTAACAAACAGTACAGACCCTGATCAGGGGAATCTTTAATCTTTTGGGGCCCTCCAATCTGTATTTACAGTCAGTTGTTGCATATAGGGCAATACTATTTGTAAATGACGAATATATTCGTCGCTAGGGTTCGATGAGTTAATCTCAGCAATGTTCAAATGTACGCATGTGTATTACCGAGTGACCGCTAATTATTACTTGTGTGGTTTATGTGATTATTTAAATGCTACTCACTAAACTGGACTTTAAAACAAAACAATTTTTTTTTTATAAAAGTACCTTAATAAAAATGTCTCCGACAATCCTTACATACCCTATCGAAACTGAACAATAACTTTCTGTTCAATTGTTACTGGCTGATATTCCGACTTAAGGGTTTCATTTTATGTTGTACAACATATGAGACAAAAACTGGAAAGGGTACATCAATACATTTTAATTACAATATAAATATAAATTAAGCTTGTATTAATTATAAACCCTTTCAGTGCCAATAGTTTTGTTTACATTGATATCCCTTTACCACCATTATTCGAACACAACCAAAAATCGAACACCTAAATCATTTTACGTGATATCTATGGTTACTAACAGTTTTGCATAACCGCGCGTGACATTTTGACAGCAACACCGGTACTGGAACGTCAAGAATACAAGATCGGTAAGAATTATCAGTAAACAGGTAAAATGGCATTTGTTGAACTTCACTGACTATAAATATTGCATTTACACCTAATCCCAAATTTCCCAATGCATAAATATGCCTTAGACTACATTTTCTGCGAACAAAAATGACTAGTGGTGTGTCGGCTGCATAACTTTTACATTTACCCCATTCCTAGTGGTCCGGACAAATTATATTTAGGGTTCAGACCACTAAATCTGATCAAATCTCAAACTAGGGTCCTTATCAATATTTTTCACTTTTTTACATTCTAAACAGTGTTTCATATAAGAAGTAACAAGAAATAAATAATACAAAAAATATTTTGACAGGTTCGAGTTTACTTAAATATTTAGAAAAATCTATTTAACAACTTTTAGAAATTTCTTCTGGATGGCTGTGTGCACTTTCAAGTGTGCAGCTCTGCCAGGGTACTTACAAGGGGAGGTCCCTTCTGCTGCCCTGCCTGTAGCCATTAACGATTGATAGTTTATGTCTAAACTACTGTAAATTATATGAAAAAAGTTGACTTTTACTTTTTATGAGGCTTTAGATTCTTGTTTTATGTTTTTCTGACATTATATGAACAAACACCTACCCTGGACTATAAATAGTAAATATTTCGTGGTGTCAAACCTACTGTTCGAATTTAGGTTGGGGTCCCAGTCCCACTGAGAATGAAGTAAGTGGGCCACCATGCTTTGTTTACATTGTTAGAGAACCGATTTGAGTTGCAACAACTTACCCATCTTATTTTAAGTTGAAAACGCCCAGTATATCCAGTATTCATGTAAAAAATAACTTTTATTCACATAACAATTTGACATTGACTAGAAGATGCTTAGGTGTTCGAATAATGCTTAAAGCAAGGTGACAGTAAAACGAGGAGCTTTCTTAAACTGTCACCTGTCTTTAAACACTCAATTAGCCTTCTTTTAGTGGTCGTAATAGAGAGGTTTTACTATTTATAGCAATAGAGTTGTGTTCGACTGATTACAGTGGAACCGTTGAATCCCGAACACCTATATTATACTTCAAATAAACATTAACTGGCGAGATGCTTTCCGTTGGCGCAGAAATTGAGTGTAACCTCTCACGAATTCGCCTATAACATCCAGATGCCCGTTGCGTGTTATTCCTCCTCCCCACCCCACCACCTTTCACGAAAACGTAACACAAACGCATACCGTAGTATTAGAATTTTCTTCTGACCTGTCGGAGTTATTTTTAGATTGGAACATTCTAAAACTTTAAAAGGGATGAGTTTTCTCTACATCCAGTTAGAGATACGGATAGCTGGAATTTTTGTGCGTAATGTCACGGAGTAATTAGAGCTCTAATTACTCCGTGGCAATATACAGTAGAGGATACATTATTCTTTTCCGTTTAAACGCAATGCACTAAACTGGGGAAAATTACTTTTACAAAGGTTAACTATGGTTTTAATCTGAGTAGCAAACAGGGGTGCCTGGTTTAAATTTTCATTTTCGTTTTGCTTGATATTGAAATTCCTATAATGCGGCGTCTGATCAGAGTCTACACTGTTTGCCTATTTCCCTTTTGTAGGATGGAGTAAATACAAGAATGAGGAGAAGGCGTTATTCTTTCCAAATAAACGCGTTAAAGCTATTATTTCCATCGGAAACAATTCATATCTTGCAGTCAACAATGAGTGGTCGTTAAGTACTTTGTTGTTGATTAAAACAAAATTAAGGCTAAAAGATCATTCAAATATCTTTATTACATGAGATAGAAACACATAGTATCCCTTTCCCACATAGAAGCGACTTTTAGCGTATTTAATTTATTCCTCCGCTGAACAAAATAGTTCCTATGTAAACAGTTTTAAACATGCGCCATAAGATATAATGTCTACATATTAGCAGATGGTAGCTTAAACCAGGCTGAAAGTAAAGCAGAAATCGCCTTAAGGCGCCTTCTGAATTACTTTCAACCTGCTTTAAGTGGTCCTTTATTTTCATTACTAGAAATAGGCAATTGGGTAAAGGGGTATAGATGCTTAAAGTTGAACCTATACATACCTACACATTTTTATGAACACTTTGTTGTATTTGCATATTAAAGGGATACATTGCCAGTAGGTAGTTCTGTAATAGCGGAAACACTTTTTGGGACAACTGTATGCATGTATCATAGCCAATAATGCAGACGCAGGTGAAACACACAACATTCTATAAGTGAAATTGGCAGATGCAAAAAGACATTTGCCCTAATCTCTTTTAGACTTTTTCTTCCACTTGAATTACAGAAGCAAACAATGTATATCCAGACCAAACAGCAAGTAACTGATCTGATCAGAATTTAGCTGGCACTCAGCAATCAGAAAACAATAACAAAATATTAACCCATTGTCACTAACAAACAGCGTACTTATGTTTGAATTTGAATTTCTAAATGTACACTTGTCGTATGCTAGCATTAGTCATTTGAACAGGGCATACACTGTTTGCCATTTTGCAATATTTTTAACACAACCCTAAAAAGTAAATAATGGACTAGACCTAATTGGAAATTAACATGTCAGTTAACAATTTTATGGTTGAATGAGTTAATGAAACAAAGTGTCATAACTTAACCCTTATCCTGCTGATTTGTCGTTTGCTTCAAATATAATGTCTGCGAAATATAATAACTAATTTTGATCTTTTTAAATCTAAAGAAAAAGTACTTTTCGAGTGACAAACAGCTTAGATCCAGATCAGACGCTATGTAACGCGGCATCTTATCTGATCTGAATCCAGATTGTTTGCAAATATAAGCCAAGTCCCGCTTAGCACGATAATTAAGGGTTAAGGAGCAGTGACTCGCGCCTTTAGTTTTGCCGGGGCCTTTTTACTATCCCGGAGCAGAAACTTGAACTTTGACACGAGTTACCCAGATCAATCCGTGTCAAATAGTTTGGATCACGATCCGACATAGATAGTCTAAATGAATACGACATTGTTTCCTATAGAATTGCATTCAGTTTCAAAGTTTTTCACACAAAACACTCAAATCAAAATTGTTTTCAGAGTAATTTCCGACACATAATTGTTGGGGGTCTGATCTTGATCCAAACTGTTTGCAATAGAATAGAAAATACATGTATCATTTTTCTGTGTTTTTCATACAAATATATCTTATTCGAAACATATTTACGCATTTCCATCATATTAATCTTATATGTGAAAATCACTCCTTAAAAAGAAATTCGAAAAATGTATGTTTTAATTTAATTTTAATTTTGTTTTTTACCATTTTAGCTATCAATTAGTTTTGATCCGATTGGTTAACAGTTTGCAAATTGACGTTTAGACAAATTACTTAGTCTGAACATAATTCATACTATCGTTTGTTAAGTGTGGATGTACGAGTAATATACTAGTGAAAGATTCGATCGATAATGCTGGTCAGGGTATAATTGATGTAGAACGCGAATATTTAGTAGCAATTTAATCAGCAGATAAACACAAATGGCTTTTCAGAGGTCCCGCTGAGAATAAGAACGAGTCCGGAACCAGTGTTCCGGAGGCAGCCGAATGATAACGAAGCATTCGTGATTTCTTATCAAGGCTAAGATGATCAAGCGATTCCCGATAGTCTGCCTAACAAATCGATAATTGATCTCGTGGACCAAGGGAGATAATGGTTTACGTCTGATATACTAAAGTGAGCAAGAACGTCAATCCTGTAAATATGGCCTGCATTCTTGGACATGACTGTCAAACAGCTATAAATTGTTACCTGTCTTTAATAAAACCAATTAGCCGTCGTATTTTTGTGGTCGTAAAAGAGAGTTTTTTTCTGTATTGTTCATGTCTTTATAGCTCTCAAAAGTCTATTAAATATCATGTATTTATAGATTCTTGTTTTGTTAATTCTTTTTTTCATTCATTAAATACGTTTCACATTTGGTAGAAGTTGTTCTTCAATCGTGCTTTTATGGGGTGGGTACGAAATGACCAAACATATGGATTCGAAGTTACTACTGGATTTGATAACTGTTCAAATAATTATAAAACCACCAGAATAATTTTTTTTTTTCATTTCTGAGCAAACATATTACCCGATCTAACATATATCTTATTAAATTTTGCGTAAAAATAATGAAATATATGTAATAAAATTTTTTTTTTAGAGGGTACGAAATGACCAAAAATATGGGTACGAAATGACTAGTGGATTTGAAAGGGTACGAAATGACAAAAAATATGGGTACGAAATGACCAAAAAAATAGGGTACGAAAAGGCGTGGGTACGAAATGACCATAACTCTTCTTGCCTATGCCACTATATTCTTAGACACACACATTTAGTACATGGCATCACATTGTCAATGCCATTTAAGAACAAACATAACATTTACAGTCTCTTAAAATGCCCAGAGAGTCCCAAAATAACATTCAGAAGATCTTTGGGTATTTATTATCATAACATTGCAATGTCACGGTAGCTTATTTATTACCCATTAGCCCCTATGCCAGGACATCTGCAGTGCCCCTACGGTCAATGGGGCTACGGGATGGGTGAGATATTATAAGGTGAGTGAGGTGAGCCTGTCGGGGCCAGAGCGATCAGTGCTGACTAGACAGTTAAAATGCCATTCCAAAACTCCATTCCACTCCAAGACTCCATTCCACTAATTCAACCATGCCGGAAGAAAATAGTAGATCTATGCATTAGTTGAAAGATGGCAACAAATGGTATTCACTACTCCAGTGTAAATGTGGCAAAGAGAATGGTATTCATCATTTTAGAGATTGTGAGAATGACATACACAAGTATAAAGATGGCAACAGCATGGTATTCACATTTCATGTGGCAAAATGGTATCCACAAGTTTAAAGATGGCAACATAATGGTATTCACAAGTTTGAATATGGCAAGAGACTGGTATTCACCAGTTTAAAGAGGGCAATTGAGTGGTATTCGCCAGTTTAAAGATTGCGAGGAAATAGTTTAGAGCAACTGAATGGTATTCATAAGTGTAAATTGTTAAAAAAGTTGTATTCACCCGTTTAAAGATTAAAACAGGATGGTATTCACCATTTAAAAAGTTACAATAGAATGGTTTTTATATGTTAAAGATGGAAACAAAATGACATTCCCCCTGTGGGAAGGTATTGAATTATTTTAGAATTATTCCAGAATAACTTATTGAGTTTTCATGAACAAAAATAGAAGTGGCCATTTAATTACATAAAGGTTTGCAAATATTCTAAAAATGTGATGGTTTTAGAGCCATTGTTCGAGAATTAAAAAAAGTTCTTAAACTCATATTTTAGAATTTATAAAGTAATTCTTGAAGTGGCTATTTAATGTTCATGAATATTCTAAAATTCTTGAACACTTTTCACAAGGATCATAAGTTAAGGATGGCAAGAAAACGGTATTCATCAAATTAAAGATTACAAGGGAATTGTAATCATCTGTTTAAAGGAGGCAACAGGATGGTATTCACATAAAAACTGCAAGAGAATAATATACAAAGTTTAAATATGACAACATATTGGTATTCACCAGTTTAAAGATGGCTAAAGAATGGTATTCATCAAGTTGAATATGGAAACATAGTGGTATTCACAAGTTTATTCATCAGTTTGCAATTGTAAAAGTATTGAAAAAGTATGGTATTCATTGGTTTAATATCTTGCAAGCAAGTGGTATTCATGGTTTAGTTTCAAGATGGCATAGAATTGTATACATCAATTTGAAGATGGTGAAAGAACGGTATTCGTTGCACGAGAATGGTATTCATCAGTTTAAGATAGCTAGATAATAGTATTCATCATTTTAAAGATCGCAAGAGAATGGTATTCACAAGTTTAAAGATGGCTATATAATGGTATTCACCAATTTAAAAGGGACAACTGAATAGTATTCATCAGTTTAAAGATGACAAGGAAATGGAATTCACAATATTAAATATGACTGACAACAGAATTCATCAGTTTAAATAGGGCAGCTGAAAAGTATTCATCAGTTTGAAGATGGCAATAGAATGGTATTCATCAGTTTAAAGAAGATTGCACAAGAATGGTTTTCATTAGTTTACATATTGCAAAAAGAATGGTAGTCATTGGCTTAAAATATTGCAAGAAGGTAGTATTTGTCAGTTTCAACATGGCACGAGTGGTATTCATTAGTGTAAAGATTGCGCAATAATTGTATTCATTAATTTACATATTGCATAAGAATGGAAGTCATTGGTTTAAAATATTGAAAGACAATGGTATTCATGCATTTTAAGATAGGTATAGAATGGTATTCATCAGTTTGAAGATGGCAAAAGAATAGTATTCATCAGTTAAAGATTGCATGAGAATGGTATTCACAAGTTTGAAGACGACAACAGAATGGTATTCATGAGTTTAAATATAGTAATAGTATCGTATTCACAAGTTTAAAGCTTGCAGTTTGAAGATGGTAAAATAATTGTATTAATCAGTTTGAAGATTTAAAGAGAGTATAGTATAGACGATTCTATTTAAAAGTTTTGCATGATTTATCTCCCCTGATAACTACTCTTCAATATCTTCGTCCGCCATTAAGACGCTGCGTAACGAACGAAATCGATAAAGGGTCAATCATTACCGCTTTACCCTGAATAGATCTATACAAAGGTTATTTGCAAACAGTTTGAATCCTGATCAGACGCACAACTTGGCTTCTGATCAGGAACCGAACAGTTTGACACTCATAACGATATAAGCTCTATTTAAGTAACCTTACCTAGAACTTTCAAAGTGAGAAATATAGAAGCAAACGACAGTTGTTATATAACCCTTTACTCATAGCCTGTTTCTAGTTTTGAAGACAGATGGCCACTTAACGCAGATTCTGTGTAATGCAGACTGCGCCTAAAGGCGCAGTCTGCTTTAAGCAACCATCTGCAGTGATATAGAAAGTATTTCGTAAATGCGTAAAAATTGGTAGATTCTATCGATGGAGAAAAGGGTTAAAGCAGATGACGGCATGGTAGTGAAGGTGTTGATCTTGTCGAAACTCGTTCTGCCTATTGCTCTAAGGTATGGTACGCTTGACAATTTGTTAGATATCTTGTGATGGTCTTGATTACACATTGGTTTTTTTTAAAGCAAAATGAAAGTACAGCTTTAAGCTCTTATATAAGCATTCTGCTTTGCTTTCATGTTGTTAACAACAATCAAGCTGAATATAGGAACCAGTGCAAGGTCTGCACTGATAACAATATTTGCGAATAAAAATATAACACAAAATAAAAACCCCAAAACATCAACAACAAAAAAACAAACCAGAAATTGTCAAACAGGGGCTGAAAATGCTCATTTGAAAATTCAGGGGTGACCTATTTTATAAGTTTAATGATCTATTGAATATTGTTTTAATTTTATATACATGTATTAACGCATACGAAAATGTTTAAGCAAACACCATTATGAGTTGTCGTTTGCTTAAAATATATAGTCTGCAAAAAATCAAAAATAAGTTTATATTTTTTTGAACGGAGTAAAATCTGGATATAAGTGTCAAACAGTTTGGATCCAGATCAGACGCCGCGTTACGTGGTGTCGAATTTTGTTCCAAGCTATTTGCAAATATAAGTGGCAGGCAAAGTATTAAAATAGCTCCACAATTTTGCTGTTGAATGTAAACATGAATGAAAGTTAGAGGTGACAATAGAAATCATCAACCTAATCACTGATTAGAATTAGATCTATATGATTTGCTAAAATACATCTCTGATGGCTTTCAAACTTGATAGGGGTCGTGTGAAATATTTTATTACTTAATTAGACACAGATGTGCACAAAATAGTCTAGATGTGGCAGGGGGCAACCTTTCTGAGACACAAAATTGAATGGGAGATTCAGATCATATGCTAAATAAGGTGGTTAGGTTTTTGATCTAGATCCACAATGCTGTCGAATGATATACAAGTGGTGAACAGCACTCTTTTGGTTAATAGGTAGCTTATCATAATTATCATGAACATTTAAAAGTTATTTGAAGTCTGTATCCAGACAAGACTCCAATTACTTTGCATTCGATTGATCTGGAGTCACACTGCACGTGTTACTCACGTGGCGATTAACACTCTAACGGTGAGTAGGAAAGCAACACTTATACAAGTGTCAAGTGCAGTATTTAACCAGATCAGACGCCCATGTTATCGGAGTCTGATCTAGATCCAAACTGTGTGCAGATTAAATTGAAATACTATGGTGATATTTTCTATAAAAGTATTTCAGTGTTTTACTTTTAACCAACAAAGCTATATGGGTCTTATCTATGCTCCATGGGATATGATTATGTCGGTGTTTTACTAGTGGGTAATAAAACTGCGGGTGTCTTACGCAATCTACCCCCTGCTCGAAGGGTAAACCAATCAGCCGGAAATATTGCATATCTGTTGGTAATTAAATGACCTACATGCACAGTGATGTAACGTTTGTTACCGAGCCAACATTGACCTGAATTTATGAAATTTATGGCTACCGCTTTATTGATGAGAAATGATTTTGAAACGAATGTGTACTTTACAAACAACATCTTTGGAGCTCAGTCAGAAATACCAAACTAAAAGACATTATTTTAACTCTACATTCCGGAGATGTTGAATAAAGAACTAGATCTACGGCAATATCGGGAAAAGGGCTATGTAATTGATAATTTTTTACAATTTCGGTCAGTCGTTTTCATTTCATCGTTTAGGAAAAATGATGGAGGCGGCGGGGGTCATTGTTTTGTAAATGATTAATTTAATCAAAACTCTTATTATATCAGTCGACATAAAAATTACTGAAATTCTTAGCATAATTGTCTCTAACCGAAATGTCTGTGTCTAGAGCGAACTTAATTTCGAAAGAAATGATATATTACTAGTGATTGTGTCACTTTATATGTATTAACTGATTCACTCTCCGATTGCTTAAACCGCAGCGTATTAATGGCGGCTGGGTCACGTGACTCATAATGGCGGCCGTCTAATTATCTAAAATAGAATCGTCTATTGACCAGTTTAAATATGGCAAGAGAATGGTATGTTAAAAGATTGCAAGAAAATGGTTTTCATCAGTTTAAAATTGCAAGAGAATGGTATTTATCAGTTTAAAATTGCAAGAGAATGGTATTCATCAGTTTAAAATTGCAAGAGAATGGTATTTATCAGTTTAAAATTGCAAGAGAATGGTATTCATCAGTTTAAAATTGCAAGAGAATGGTATTCATCAGTTTAAAATTGCAAGAGAGTGGTATTCATCAGTTTAAAATTGCAAGAGAATGGTATTCATCAGTTTAAAATTGCAAGAGAATGGTATTCATCAGTTTAAAATTGCAAGAGAATGGTATTTATCAGTTTAAAATTGCAAGAGAATGGTATTCATCAGTTTAAAATTGCAAGAGAATGGTATTTATCAGTTTAAAATTGCAAGAGAATGGTATATATCAGTTTAAAATTGCAAGAGAATGGTATTCATCAGTTTAAAATTGCAAGAGAATGGTATTTATCAGTTTAAAATTGCAAGAGAATGGTATTCATCAGTTTAAAATTGCAAGAGAATGGTATTCATCAGTTTAAAATTGCAAGAGAATGGTTTTTATCAGTTTAAAATTGCAAGAGAATGGTATTCATCAGTTTAAAATTGCAAGAGAATGGTATTTATCAGTTTAAAATTGCAAGAGAATGGTATTTATCAGTTTAAAATTGCAAGAGAATGGTATTCATCAGTTTAAAATTGCAAGAGAATGGTATTCATCAGTTTAAAATTGCAAGAGAATGGTATTCATCAGTTTAAAGATTGCAAGAAAGTTTTATTTATTAGAATAAAGATGGCAAGAGAATGGTATTCATCAGTTAAAAGATATTGCAAGTTAATGGTATTGACCAGGTTAAAGAAAGCAAGAGAATAGTATTCATGTTTACATATTGCAACAGAAAAGCATTATAATTTTTAATATTTTCATTAAATTAAAGCCAACAGCATTATGATTTTGATTTATTTGAAGACAACAGCATAATGGGTTTAAATCTTTTTATCAATTTAAAGACAATAGCATTATGGCTTTCATCAATTTAAAGACAACAGCATTATGTTTTAAATCTTTTTATCAATTTGAGGACAATTATCATTATGATTTTTATCCTTTTAAGGACAACAGCACTTTGATTTTTATCAATTTGAGTACTGCAGCAGAATTGTATTCATCAGAGTAAAGCAATAGCTTAGTGGTAATTATCAGTTTACCCTGTACTCCATAGATGCACCTTTGACACATTAAATGAATTCCTCTACTGAAGAAAATAGTTCAGCTTGAAATTTTTCAATTTTCAGTTCAGAAAATTGTGACCACTTAAAGCAGGTTGAAAGTAAAGCGAATGTCTCTGCTAAAGCTACTGAATTTAGGATATAGCAATATTTCTTATGATGTTCCTGATTGTATAAATTGGTACTATTTTCATCAGTGGGGGGATAAATTAAAGGGGTAAAAAGTTGTATTTATGGAGTAATGAGTTAAGCATCCAGGTGTATGTAACTCTTACAATGTTGACTTTCCAAAGGAACTATAGATACCCTTTCCTACATTATGCCGAATTTGCATTGATTTGTTCAAAACTTTTAAAAGTTCTGGCGAACAGTGCAGATCCTGAGCGGAGCATTTCTTCAGGATATATACTGTAAACTCTATATTATGACCATTTTAGATATAGTGAATCTAACACCACCGTGGGTGTCAGATAAGAATATCCCACCCGAGTTTTGAAGATATTTTTGGAACACGAGGCTCTGCTGAGTGTTCCAAAAATATCTTCAAACGAGGGTGGGATATTCATCTGACACTCAACTGTGGTGTTAGATTTATTTTCTCACCTCTTCAACCCTAAAAACGCGTTTAACTTGCTAAACAGTTGCGAGTTGTATTTTAATGCGCCAATGCGTGCATGACGACGTCATAACAACGGCAATAACAACCAATCATAAGATAGTTCGGCTTGTCTGTCCGGACAGATAAGGTTATCTCACACCCCCTAGATTTCGGGATACCTCTGTCCGAGAGGTGAGAAAAGGCATGAAAGGCAAGTAATGGCTTAAAGCGAGGTGAAAATAAAACAGAAAGCTCCTTAAGGAGCTGTCTTTTTTACTTTCACTTGCTTTAACCCATTCCCTCATAAATATGCCTTTTTAGACCTTTCATTTATTATTTCTCTGAAGAAAAGAGATCAGATTTATACAGCTATGAATTTGTATTCTAAGAAATATGTTCTATATTCTAGCAGACAATAACTTAAAACAGGTTGAAAGTAAAGCAGAATGAGCTTTAAGGTGCATTCTGCTTTACTTTCAATCTGCTTTTAGTGGTCACATATCTTCAATACTAGAAACAGGCTATGTGGTAATGGGTTAAGCAGCAAAATGTCTTAAACACACAATAATTAATTTAGTTAAATGGTAGTTAATGTTATAGAGGAGTTCTACAGTATACGGTACATACAGTCAAATTTCTATATCTGGAACTCGCTTAACTCGAACTATCAGATAGTTTGACACATGAACTGCATTATTTCATGCTCGTTTAGGTCGAACATACCCATTTTTTCAAAGTTAAAACGTGGCTTAGCCACGTTTTAACTTTAAAATATGGGTATGTTCGACTAAATCGACTTTGAGATATCGAAATTCGACTGTATACTTGTTTCCCACATCGTAAGACTCATGCCATGATGAAGATAATAAACCTCTAAGCATACTCAGGAAAAAAATATGACAAAAAGCGATGAAAATACAATTCTTTTTATTTTCAAATACATACAAAATATATTCCTATCGGACTTGCACAATATAATTTTTTGATTGCAGTCGATAGGTATTGCAAAGCAGTATGACAATGCAATTGGTTTAACATGAACAAATCCATAAAATGTCTATCTTCATTCACATTTGTGTGAAACAACAACTCTGAAAAATTAAATTTTAATACAAAGGTGCCAGCTTAATGCAGGACATAAGTAATGCAGAAAGCTCCTATAGGAGCTTTCTGCATTACTTTTGACCTGCATTAAGCAGTCATGTATGTTTAGAGACAACTATGCTTTATTACAGAGTGGCTCGACTAAAGTAATGCAGAATGCTCCTAAAGGAACTTTCTGCATGAATTTTTACCTACAGTAATTATAAGCAGCCGCTTATATTGAGAGATTACTTTAATTCTTTACAAAGTGGTAACATTGTTCAACACAAGTTTAATGTAAAAAGAAAATAGACTTAAAATAGATTTTATGCTCATGTTGGTGCAAAAATAAGTAAAGTTATTGAATACATAATTGTTTTTATCTTGACAAAAGTTCCAAGACAAAAATTAGCACTGTTTTATAAATATCAACATCTTCTCTTAACAACAAGCATATAAGTAAAATAGATGACAACAAAACAAACACAAAAGTAAACATCAAAACTTAACATATGTTATTTTATCACATAAGTTTTTACAAAAATCAACAACAATCTGTATGAGATTCACAAAGTAACCATTTCTAAAAAATATTTGATAAAGTCAAACCTGTGATAAGCATCAATTAAATGAAGAAGCATGGAAATCTCTTTAACGCTTTACTATATAACTTTGCCTTTTCAAGCATCTAGTTCATTCCTCCACTGAAGAAAATAGTTTTAGATTACATCATACAGTAATGAATATATACCATAAGAAATATTCCCTATATCCTAGCAGATGATATCTTAAAGCTGGCTAAAAGTAAAGCAGAATGCACCTTAAGGCACATTCTACTTTACTTTCAAACTGCTTAAAGTAATCACCTGTCTTGAAAACGAAGAAATAGGCTATCGAGTAAAGGGTTAAAAAGTTACAGTTAAATGCAGAATAAAAATAATTAAGAAAACTCCTGAATGAACTTTCTGAAATACTTTTATCATAAATTAATAGAAAACTCTAACAGGTTACTGTTGACTGCAAGACAAAGGTATTGCAGAAAGCTCCTCTATGAGCTTTCTGTATTACTCTTTCTCTGAATTTAACTGCCACCTTAATGTTCAACTGTGTTCTTCTTCTTTAGAGTAGATGCTTAACACAGGTTTGCAGAATAGATATGATGTGAAATTAAATGCTTGAACATTGCCATGTGCCCTGGTTAATTTGTGTCTGAAAGGAAAAGTTGAAAATCTAGGCCAATTACTTTGTGACATATTGTTTCTGTACTTTTGTAACACAACAGCAATACACGATCTGTTACAGGAAAAGAAGCTCTTGGGGCATTATGAACAGTGTAGACTAAGACCAGAATCAGAATCAGCATTAGCGTTAACTCATTCAACCCTGAAATTTTAAATGAAAAACCAGTTTAAAATTAAATCTACCCATAGTCTTTTTTTTACTATTCAACGTTTTTTATACCACATACAATGTATTGCAAATTGACAAACAGTGTAGATTCTGATCAGAGGGCTCCTATAGGAGCCCTCTGATCAAAGTCTACACTGTTTGCATCAGACAAGTTCACTATTCACAGGTTCAATATTTGTAGATGATAAGTATACCCATCACTAAGGTTCAAGGGGTTAAAACATGATGGCTAATCAGGTGCTACACTGTTTGTACCTCCTCAGAATTTATCTGCTACATCGGCAAGCAATGCAACTGATAAATTCATCACCTAAGAAGAGCAGATCTTAGTCTATATTCTATTCAAGTGTCCCTTTTTCCTATACCAAATCTGGTATTTTTAAAACACAACACACAGAGACATCTGTTGTACATTTGTTTCAGCCACACATCGTGTTTATGATCTGATTGTCTTAGGTATGTTTCCACACGGTGACCAGTCCATTCTGCTCTCCATTCGGCCCGTCATAGGCTATCTCCTGAACTGCAGCACATGTTAAACTGTAAGGAAAATTTACTCCATGGTTAGTGCGGTTGACAGTGTTTCTCTGCTGTCCTTTGACAGAAGTTTATTAAATATTTTAGTATTGTTGAAGACATAAGCAGTCACGAGCACCGCAGATGGCAGATAAATCTATAACAACAAATCAAGTGAACCTCAAAATTTAGTCAGCTTTAGATATTGAAGCATAAGTTATCTGTCAAGTTGCTTTGATATCCTTCAAATTGTTTTGAAGAAAAACTCTGGACATACCAAATATAGATGGACAGAAGGACAGGTCCATGCCATTATAAGACCATCTTTAGAAGTGGGTGTATACTAAAATGTTAGTGTGTGAATGAAAAATCAATTTACCCTTTATAACTGAGGATGGGTTCCAGCTCGGGTCTGGCCCAGGAACCAGTTGGTGAAGCAATCACAACCAGTCCATTCTTGTTGGTTATCTCCCCTAGTCTCATCAGCCAAGCTGCAAAACAAAGGTAAGGATTTACCAACAAAGTATAAGAAACTCATTAACCCTTTCCCTCATAGAAGTACCTTTTAGCGCATTCAATTTATGCTTCCACAAAAGAAAATAGTTCCAATTTATACAGTTATGTATAAACACCATAAGAAATATTTTCTATATCCTAGCAGATGGTAGCTTAAAGCAGGCTGAAAAAATGCAGAATGTGCCTTACGGCGTATTCTGCTTTACTTTCAACTAATTAAAGAGATCACCTGTCTTCAAATCTTCGAAGAAACAGGTTATTGGGTAAAGGTTTAACCCGTTTTTATTTGGATGTTTTGAATCAAAACTTCTGTTGCTCTTTCAGGAATCGCTCATCATCCATTACAATGTCATGTAGTAGGTGATTTATTCATAAAAAGTGTTGATTTCTATAAATAAAGCAAAGTAAATTAATTTTAGGCAGAGAGTGTAGGCCCTAATGACATCTACTTTCTTACAACCAAACTGAACTAATTTTTTGTATCAAACATCAGGGCTGCCATAAGTTGATAAAAAAAAATCCTAAGATTTCAAAAGTTTCAATTTTTCAAATTATACCTTTTACCCATAGTCTGTTTCTAGTTTTTAAGACACGTAATGCTTTACTTTCAGCCTTCTTTAAGCTTCCATCTGTTGGAACTAGTACGGCTATCACTAAAGGTGATAAATACCCCCACTATACAGCACTCTGTCACACTCTGCAGACGTTTTCAATGAGGTTTTACAATGGCAGGGTGCTGGGACAATCATAAAAACTTGGAAAATGTATGCCAAGTATTAAGTAAATCAGGTTGAAAGTGAAGGAGGAGTTCGCCGTACAAGATTTTGCCTGCCAATTTTAAGACCAATTTCAAGGACAAAGGTCAAGGTCACAGAGATTTGAAATTTGTGTCTTGCACATCTACTACTCCTGAGTAACATTTATGCCAAGTATCAAGTGAATCAGGTAGAAAGTGAAGGAGGAGTTCAAAGTACAAGATTTTGCCTGCCAATTTCAAGACCAATTTCAAGGCCAAAGGTCAAGGTCACAGAGACCTGAAATTTGTGTGTTACACATCTGCTACTCCTGAGTAACATTTATGCCAAGTATCAAGTGAATCAGGTTGAAATTGAAGGAGGAGTTCAAAGTACAAGATTTTGCCTGCAAATTTCAAGACCAATTTCAAGGCCAAAGGTCAAGGTCAAAGAGACCTGAAATTTGTGAGTTACACATCTACTACTCCTAAGTAACATTTATGCCAAGTATCAAATGAATCGGGTTGAAATTGAAGGAGGAGTTGAAAGTACAAGATTTTGCCTACCAATTTCAATACCAATTTCAAGGCCAAAGGTCAAGGTCACAGAGACCTGAAAATTTGTGTCTTGCACATCTACTACACCTGAGTAACATTTACGCCAAGTATCAAATTAATCGGGTTGAAACTGAAGGAGGAGTTGAAAGTACAAGATTTTGCAGACAGACCGACCGACGACCGCCCGACCGACCGACTGACCAACCGATAGGCTGATTCCAGTATACCCCCTCAAACTCTGTTTGTGTGGGTATAATAAAAATCCGAAGACTTAGGAAAAATCCAGAGAAATGGCAGCCCTGAAACATTCAATATTTCTAGTGTACCTTTAGGTTGAGACACTCGTTCCAGGAATGTCAGAATTGTCATGTCATACTCCTCCAGACCAACCTCATTGGGAATCCAGGTAAACTGGAACAAAATAATTAAGTCTGAAACTGTCACAAAAATAAACATGTTATAGCATGAAGTTCAACTCTAACAAAAGTTCAAAAATCAAACAGCCATAATCCCTGAGTGTCTGTGTTTATCTGGCCAATTAGTTATAATCACAGTCGAACTTTGATATCTCGAACTCGCTGAACACGAACTATAAGATAGTTCGACACATGAAATGCATTATTTCACACTCGGTTAAGTCAAACATACCCATATTTCAAAGTTAAAACGTGGCTAAGCCACGTTTTAACTTTGAAATACGGGTATGTTCGATTTGACCGAGTTCGAGGTATAGAAATTCGACTAATTATAAAACACATAATGCATTGTGTTCTCAAATTAAGACAAAGGCTGTTTAAGAATGTTTTCTGAAATTAAGACAAAGGCTTAATAAAAAAAAAAGAGAACTTAAAGTGCAATAATATTTCATTTTATTTTATAAAAAAAAGTATTCTGATCAGGCCCCATGACCAGATCTGATCTGATCTGCATCAGATCAGGTATTCCATACACTTTTTTGGTAAGAAAAAGTTCAATTAGCTTGAAATAGGCTAGGGAGCAAAGGGCTTTTATTTTTTTGAGTGTTAGCAGTACTTGTTTTACTGTACCTGTTTGAAAGTGATTCTTTCAGGTTTAGCACCATCATCGAGAGCGGCCACAACAGTCTGTCCACTGGCTGTTTCTGTATCCACCTCCTGACCTTTCTGTATCTGTATAGCTGTATCAACAAACCTGGCTACAACATCCGTGGCCAGAATCTACAAACACACAGAAAATAAAACATGTTAATACAAACCACCTAGTTTGCTTAACCTAGCCTTATTTTAGTTTTGAAAATAGGTGACCACTTAAAGCAGGTTGAAAGTAAAGCAGAATGTGCCTTAAGGCACATTCTGCTTTATTTTCAGCCTGCTTTAAGCTAACATCTGGTAGGACACAGACAATATTTCTTATAGTACATATTTATGAAGGTATATTTTTTAACTAATTTCTTTAATGGAGGAATAAATTAAAGGTGTAAAAATGTGTATTTATTGGAGAATGGGTTAAAGCATTAATACTCCACTTCCCAAAGCTTTATCAAAATATTAGATAGCAAGTTGCTTAAAGCTGCTTTATTTTCAGCATGCTTAAGCACCCACCTATCAGTATGTGGGAAAATCAGAACATACTGTACAGTATAAGGATGAAATGGCAATTCTTTGGGGATTATGCAAACACATCAAACTGCACTTCTGTAATCAATTAACCCTTAGCCTGCCACTCACGACTATAGCTCCATATGCAAACAGCTTGGATCTGGATGAGACGCCGAGTAACTCGGCGTCTTGTCCAGATCCAAGCTGTTTGACACTCGGACAACATTTTCAGCAATTTTGAGCAACTTTGAAGCACTTTGAAACTTGAAGCAGACGAGAAATATAGCAGACGACAATTTATTTGGCGGGCTAAGGGTTAATATCATCTACTACACAAATTGCTTTCTTGTATTAATTCTAAAATTGACTGTTTATACCTTATAAATGCTTAATTTATTGACACCTAAAACTTCAAATTGACAGTTTCGGTTTCCATGTAGGTGAGTAAGTCTATTCAATTTTTGACTATTTAGGATAATATATTGCTAAATGACAAACATTGTAGACCCATATCATATGACTCCTGGACCTAAACTGCTTGCATTAAGGACAATGGTACGCTTTTAATGGGTAAATTGTTTGTACAGGACACATATACACTTCACTAAAGCTCAATGTGTAAAAAGTTTTAAGAAAGAATTAAGGAATTGATAATAATACTAGAACTTAATATACTGTTCGCTATATACTTCTGGTATTGCTATATAAGAAATATGAGACAATACAATGAACAACGTACCATATGAAAGTTGTCACTGAGAATAAATGGTCCCCTCCCTGTGCCTGCACCTAGCCACATGGCAGACTTGGTGGTCACACCATTGTTAGCAGCCAGGTCATTGCACAACTCAGCAATCACCACAGGGAAAGATTTTCGGAACCCAAACTCCAGCTCAAGAATCCCTGATAAAATGTCCTCTTTCTCAAAATGATATTGGATGTTGGTCGATGGAACAAATTGGGGTTTCAGCTTGGCTTGGTCCAAGTACACTTTATTTTCTGTGAAGTAGAAATTAATTTCTGATTAGAGAAAAGCATCATATATCTTATCAAGCAGAATACAGTCATATGCATAGAGCATTCAAAAATATGAATTAGCAGTCTGTAGTACAGGTCCCGAGGTTATAAAACTTTTAACGAACTTTATGCTCAAAACTCAGAATTTTTCTCAGCTCATAACACTTCGGCAAACATTTAATTTTATAACTAGTATTTTCATACATAATTATAATGTAATTATGTATCCAAATGAGGTTACAAAAATCAAATAAAACGTGTTTTGTAAAAACTAGAGCCTGTTTTCGAAACTGAGTTTTGAGCACAGAATTCATTTAAAGTTTTATAACCTCGGGCCCAGGAGGCATTTTAATGCAAGGCAAAATTTAACATAAAGCTCCTATAGGAGCTGTTTTGGTTTATTGCATTAACCCTTTTTATACCTAGTGACGCATATATGCCTCCATTGCAAACAGAGTATTTGTGAAGAGTACACTTGTCAGGGCTGCCATTTCTCCGGATTTTTCCTAAATCTTCGGATTTTTTTTCTAATACATGGTAGCTTAAAGCAGATTTAAAGTAAAGCAGAATGCGCCTTAAGGCGCATTCTGCTTTACTTTCAACCTGCTTTAAGCATCACGTGTCTTAAAAACTAGAAACAGACTATGGGTTAAAGGTATAATCAGGAAAATCGGGCTTGAAAAATTTAAAAATTTGAAATCTTAGGATTTTTTTTTTTCAACTTATGGCAGGCCTGACTTGTCCTATACAAACAGTGAAGACCCAGATAAGAAAGCTCCCTTAGAGTATAGTCTGCACTGTTTGTCATATTGCAATACATTGAGAAAAACAACCCTTAACCCTTAGCCCGCCAAATAAATTGTCGTCTGCTATATTTCTCGTCTGCTTCAAGTTTCAAAGTGCTTCAAAGTTGCTCAAAATTGCTGAAAATGTTGTCCGAGTGTCAAACAGCTTGGATCCGGATGAGACAACATGGACTAGACAAAATAGGAAACAAGTCAATTTGAAAATTCAAGGAGGAAAGGAAATAAGCAATAGCTGCTATCATATGACAAATCCATGCTATTTCAAAGAAACACTTTTTAATGGCTTAACCTATTCTGAAAAGACAGTATCTTTATTCCATAGCCTGTTTCTATAGTTTTGAAGAAATGCGACCACTTAAAGCAGGCTGAAAGTAAAGCAGAATGTGCCTTAAGGCACATTCTGCTTTACTTTCAGTCTGCTTAAAGCTAGCATCTACTAGGATATAGAAACTATTTCTAATGGTAAATGTTCATGACTGTATAAATTGGAATTAATTTCTTCAGTGGAGGAATAAACAGAATGAGCTAAAAGGTGCTTCTATGGAGGAAAGGGTTAAATGATTCTACCATGTCCAGATACATGTGCCTTTGGAAACTTAATTGACAGATGTCTGCTATTTAACCCTTTCATCCCCGAGAATTCAAATGGATAATACCAGTTTCCAAATAAGTCTAGTCCATTTTTGACTATTTAGGTATTTTTCATAACATCTTGCAAAATGACAAACAGTGCAGACCATAACCAGAGTATCTAGGTCTACACTGTATGAAAAGAACAAGTATACTCTTCACAGGTACAGTTTTCAAAGGACTCATATATGCATAACTAGAATTCAAAGGGTTAAATCTTAAAACAAATCCATGATCAAAATACAGTCGAAATTCGATATCTCGAAGTCGATTTTGTCGAACATACCCGTATTTCAAAGTTAAAACGTGGCTAAGCCACGTTTTAACTTTGAAATATGGGTATGTTTGACTTAACCGACCATGAAATAATGCAGTCAATGTTGAACTATTGGATAGTTTGAATTAAGCGAGTTCGAGATATCGAAGTTTGACTGTACTACACTACTGGTACCCACCTTCCACCCCACTGCCAAGCACATACACCTCAGTGCTGACCAGCCTGGCTGGAATGGTAACCTCTGTCTTATGGACGTCCACAGTCCTGGCAACTCTAAAGCCTGCATGTTGTAAGAAATGTCGCCTGAAGGCAAAGCGTGCAAATCTGGATGCTTCATCACCGGTACTGATCCAAGATCCTCCCTTTGGAAAAAGAGTGCAATTGTTGAGTTATAACAGTAATTCATCCAGGCAGTGACCGCATTCACAATTAAGGGTGGAGATCTTAACAGATCAGAGCTTTCTGTTGTATATTTGTCCTACATTAAGCTTTCTTTACTTAAGAGTAAACTTTAGATTGACTACTAAACAAAGGATTTTACTCTATCTAGCTAAGATGCAAAAACTTTAATTTATTCTTGATTTTACTCAGCAAAGGAAGAGTTTCAAACATTGTACATGTATAATGTATTATCATAGTCTACCATCAACTTGCTTGCATGTGAATGAATAGAGGAATGGTTAAGAAAAAAATAAATCAGAAAGTCATCAAAGAATACCTATTCAATTTTCAAAGTATTTAACCCATTATCCCATAGCCTGTTATTAGTTTCAAAGATAGGTGACCACTTAAAGCAGATTGAAACTAAAGCAGAATGCATCTTAAGGTGCTTTCTGCTTTATTTTAAGCCTGCTTTAAGCTACCATCTATCAGATTATAACAAAAACATTACTTATTATACATATTTATGACTATATAAAGTGGAACTACAATCATGTATTTTCTTCAGTGGATGAATAAGGTTGTAAAAAGGCATATTTTTGGGGTACAGGGTTAAGACATAATATATAACCTACCAGGATAATGTTGTGTTTTCCGTCAAAGCATGGTGAGGAGAAGTCGTCATACAGCCAGTGTGTCTCTGGGCACAGGCCATTGAAATGATCCTCCACCCACTGCCACACATTACCAAACACATCAGAGAAGCCAAGCTCATTGGCTGGGTATAGGTTCACCGGCTAATAAATAAACAACAAACAAACTTCAGTACTTCATTATACAATCGAAAGGCCATACTTAGGATTTGCTTAAGTTGAAACTATCTGCATTTCTTAAATTGAATTTCAATATATCAATCTCACTCAAGTAGAACGTTCTGGTCAGTATTTCAAAGTTAAAATGTAGCTCTTCAAACTCCCTTAACACAAATGTTTGTTGATCTTGCTGAAGTCAAACGTATCTGTACTTGAAAGCTAAAACATCGCTTAGTCACGTTTTAACATTGAAATACAGTCGAAACTCAATACTTGGAAGTTGCTTTTGTTCGAACATACCCATATTTCAAAGTTAAAACGTGGCATATGCCACGTTTTAACTTTGAAATATGGGTATATTCGACTCAAGCCAGACCGAATTATCGAAATTTAACTTATGAAATACTGGTAAGATTGAATTAAGCAAGTTCAAAGTATCGAGTTTTGACTGTAATGATATGTTTGACTTAACGGAGTATAAGATATGGAAGTTAGACTGTGTATTACTGTCCAGACTAACACATGGTAGCTGGGATACTTACTGTTGAGGAGCCATAAGCCAGGTTGTGATTGTGTAGAGATTTTCCACTGTAGATGATATCTGAGGATGTACCAACAGAAGGCGGCGCCTGAAATAACAAGGGCTATACTCAGGCTTGACATCGAAACATACTGTTACTGCATGAACTGTTTGTAAAACTAACTTACATAAGTCTCGTGGGTCGAATATATTTTACTAAGACTACAAAGTGACAATAATTATTTTTTTAATCAGAATCATTCATATCTGTCATAGAAATTTATTTTGCAACTTAAGCCATTACTCTAAAGATAAACAAGTTTACGCATTTCATTTATTTATCCACTTAAGTAAATATTTCCAATTGATACATTCATGAATATGTATCATAAGAAATATCTACTATATTCTAGCACATGATAAAGCAGACTGAAAGTAAAGTAGAATATGCCTTAAGGCGCATTATGATATGCATTCAACCTGCTTTAACCCTTTCCCACATAGCATATCTCTAGTATTGAATGTAGGTGTCCACTTAAAGCAGGTTGAAAGTAAAGCAGAATGCACTTTAAGCGCATTCTGCTTTACTTTCAGCCTGCTTTAAGCTATCATCTTCTAGAATATAGAAACTATTTTGTATGATACATATTAAATTTTATGAATGTATAAATTGGAACTATTTTCTTCAAGGCAAGAATAAACTGAATGCGCTAAAAGGCGCTTCTATGGGGGAAAGGGTTAAGTGGTAACCTATCTTCAAATACTAGAAACAGGCTATGGGGTAAAGTTAAACCTAATCCTAATAGAAATATGTCATTTCATGCTTCTAGAAAACACAAAAAATAGCAATATTTTTAACATCACAGTGTTAATCTTTCAATGCTGGAAGACAGTTCATGTATATTTTGCAAACAGTGAAGACCCTTACTAGAAGGTTTCTTAACTCTTTCCTCCCTGAAACTTTAAATGTACAATTCCAATTTCCATTTTTGTCTAGTCCATTTCTGACTTTTAAGGGTTGTTTTTGTCAATGTTTGGCATTATAACAAACAGTGAAGAACCTGATCAGAGGGCTCCTTTCGGAGCTCTCTGATCTGGGTCTTCACTGTTTGCATAAAACAAGTGTTCTATTCACATATACACTGTTTGAAAATGACGGCTATATGCGGGACTAGGGTTCAAAGGGTTAAGAAGTCCTCTGATCCCGTCTTGCACCATTTGCTTTACTTGCATCTGTCCGAAACATTTTCTAAAACCAGTCCCGAAAGTCAGCTTAGCTTATAGTTTATTTCTAGTTGTGAAGACAGGTTTCCACTTAATGCAGGTTGAAAGTATAGCAGAATGCTCCTTAAGGTGCATTCTGCTTTACTTTCAGCCTATTTTAAGCTATTATCTGCTAGAATACAGACAAAACTCTATCATTCTTATTTGTAAAAGTGTAAATTGGAATTATTTTCTTCAGTAGAGGAATAAATCAAAGGCGTAAAAAGGTGTATTTATGGGGTAATGGGTTAAACAGGTCATTTATCAAAAGCTGAATAGTCTGTATTAGACTAAGTCACTTACTTGTGTTCCCCTGATGGCATTGTGTTCAGCCTCAAACATCAATCTATAGTCATTTCCCTTCCATGCACAGTAAGCCTTGGCCTCATGGTAGTTACAATCAACTGGCCATGACCATGGCATGTCCAGTATGTCAAATATAGCACGGTACCTATACAGACAGAGAACACTAAATTTCAGGGCTCCAGATAAGTGGGGTATTTAAAAAACTAAAATCTTTATTTCTCAATTAAACCCTATGGTGTCACTACTCATTAGAATCGTCTCTTTGAGACGATTCTAATGAGTAGTAACATCATAGGATTTGGTGGTAAAATGAGTAAGAAAGTGTTGGATTTGTTCAATTTACCCCCTCTTATCTGGAGCCCTATACTTATAATACAAGCAAACCTGTATTAAGCAACCATTCAAAAACAATGTACTATTAATATGTAGTATCAATGACAGGTATCAGCTTAATGCATGACAAGAGTAATGCAGAAGGCTCCTATTGGATCCTTCTGCATTACTATTGCTCTGTTTTAACTGGTCACCTCTCTTAAATGGTCACTAAACATCATCATTCATTGGGCGTCTAACACAGATTTGTACTGTCCAGGTATGTTCTTGATTTCATTTTTGCATAATTATACAGTATTCCCTCCCTTGAGCAACACTCAAAAAATATGTTTTATTGTCTGTCTAGGCCAGGTGACAGCTTAATGCAGGACAAAAGCAATTAAGAAAGCTCCAAAATAGCTGTATGATCTCAGTCTACTCTTTCTGCAAATTGTTGATATATCTGGTTTCGGAATTATAAGAATTACAAAACATACAGTACACACACAAGATCAAATATTAAGTATTACTTGTAAAATTAGATGTAACTCAAAAGGAGGCGACTCAGACTTAACTCTTTTGCATGATAGCGGTTGAACTGTGATTATCTGTGCAAACAGTTTGCAGGGCTGCCATTTCTCCGGATTTTTCCTAAATCTTCGGATTTTTTGCTGGTACCTGGTAGCTTAAAGCAGGCTGAAAGTAAAGCAGAATGCGCCTTAAGGCGCATTCTGCTTTACTTCCAGCCTGCTTTAAGTAGTCACATGTCAACAAAACTTGAAACAGGCTATGTGGTAAAGGTATGATTCGTAAAATCGCACTTGAAAAATGCGAATTTTGAAATCTTAGGATTTTTCATTTCAACTTATGGCAGCCCTGAGTTTGAATCCTGATGAGACCCTGCGTTATTAGGCTGTGTAACGCCACATCTAATCAGTATCCAAAGTGTTTGACACTCTGACCATATTTTGAAAAGAAATTTAGAAAATGTTATTTTTAGGGCAGTTACAGACAACTATTATTGTTGCAGACCAAAAGATTACTCAGTGTGCAAAGAGTTATTGCTAAATCTTCTTCTTTAACCCATTACACAATAGCCTGTTTCTAGTTTGGAAGACATTTGACCACTTAAAGCAGGTCGAAAGTCAAGCAGAATGCGCCTTAAGGCGCATTCTGCTTGACTTTCAGCCTGCTTTAACCCTTTCCCTTATAGAAGCGACTTTTAGCGTATTTAGTTTATTACTCCGCTGAAGAAAAGTAGTTCCAGTTTATACCCTCATGAACAATTTCCATTACAAATATTTTATATAGCCTAGCAGATTTTAGCTTAAAGCAGGCTGAAAGTAAAGCAAAATGTGCCTTAGGGCACATTCTGCTTTACTTTCAACCTGTTTTAAGTGATCACATGTCTTCAAAACAAGAAACAGGCTATGAGGTAAAGGGTTAAGCTACCATATGCTTAAATATAGAAAATATTTCTTATGATACATATCCATGACTGTAGAAATTGGAACTATTTTCTGCAGTGGAGATATAAATTAAAAATGTAAAAAGGCGTATTTATGAGGTAATGGGTTAATAGAAATGCTTAAATTTTCCAAAATAATGCAGACACTTATATTTATGTAGATAACAAGTATCGTCAATGAGTTAAATGAGGACATACTTAAACTGTGGTTTGTTTTGTTGATCAGTTGCATTGTTTGCATCAGGCTGGTCGGAGAATCTGCAATGACTGTAGGACGCCAGGTCAGCTCCACAGCCACTCTTACAACCTACAAGGGAGATAACTCTTTATATATTACCAATGTCACTATAGAATGGGTTGTCTATCTTTACAAAAAATAAGTTGTTTCTTTTATTTTGAACAGTTTGAAAACTGGAGAGTTTTGCAAATAGTCTGGATCAAGATCAGACCACATAAATTTTCCTTTTCAGGATCGAACTGTTTGTAAGTATTATAATATTTCTACATTCATGTATAAATTATGCAAAAGAAAGAGTCCAATGTGTGTTGAGCAAATGACACTTTTTCAATAATTAAATACATCAAATACATGTATGTGGTTTCAAGGCTTTCATGTCACTCTCCAGTTAAAACCATTCAATGCCACAATACACATGTAGCAGTTATATACAGCACAGCATTTAATGTCTCTTATTTATGCCTCCACTGAAGAAAACAGTTCCAATTTATACAGTAATTCTTTACTTTCAACCTGATTTAAACCCTTTCCCCCATAGAAGCGCCTTTTAGCGCATTCAGTTTATTCTTGCCTTGAAGAAAATAGTTCCAATTTACACATTCATAAATATGTATAATACAAAATATTTTCTATATTCTAGCAGATGATAGCTTAAAGCAGGTTGAAGTAAAGCAGAATGCGCTTAAAGCGCATTCTGCTTTACTTTCAACCTGCTTTAAGTGGACACCTATATTCAATACTAGAGATAATGCTATGTGGGAAAGGGTTAAGTGGTTACCCCTACAGGCTGAAGGGTAATACAATATTTTGATTAGTAGAAACATTGATATAACCATCGAATGGCCTGGAATCTGATCAGATGCCAAGTTATTTTGAACCTCATTTAGATTCAAATTGCTTGCAAGTACATGTACTACTCATGCTGCAATCAATAGAATATGGATAAACACCATTGATTCAAATAGAATAGCTAGTGTGTGAAAGTAGATGTTGCTGCCTGTGAAAATGTTAACCCATTACCCCATACCCTATTTCTGGTATTGAAGATAAGTGACAACTTAAAGCAGGTTGAAAGTAATGCAGAATGTGCCTTAAGTCTTTCCTCCCTGAAACCTCAAATGGACAATTCTAGTTTTCTATTGAGTCTAGTCCATTATTGACATTTTAGGGTTGATTTTCACAGTATATGTCAAAATGACAAACAGTGTAGAACCTGATCAGAGGGCTCCTTAAGGAGCCCTCTGATCAGGGTCTACACTGTTTGCATAGGACAAGTGTACTCCTCACAGGTACAATGTTTGCAATTGATGCATATAAGCGTGACTAGGGTTCAAAGAGTTAAGGCACATTCTGCTTTACTTTCAGCCTGCTTTAAGCTACTATCTTGTAGGATATAACAATTATTTCTTATGTTGCATATTCATGACTATGAAGTGGAACAACTCTCTTCAGTGGAGGAATACATTGAAAGGCATAAAAAGGCATATTTATGGAGTAATTAGGTTAAGTCTTATCAGACGCGACTGAGCATGGCTGTAAGATAGACAGGGTAAATATTGATTTTCTATTAAAATCAAGACCGTACAAACATTAGGGAGAATTGTTAACTGAATAATCATTATATATTGATGCAGACTGAATTCAATACCACACATGTTATTCTGTTGTCAAGTTTCAATGAAAACTACTGTTCTATTTAACAGTAGTAAGTATTTAACCCTTTTCCTCCATAAATACGCCTTTTTACACCTCTAATTTATTCCTGCTGACCTATGAAAAAAATAGTTCCAATTTATACAGTAATAAATATATATCATAAGAAATATTTTCCGTATTCTAGCAGATGGTAGCTTAACTCTTTCCTCCCTGAAACTTTAAATGGACAATTTCAGCTTCCATTTTAGTCTAGTCAATTTCTGACTTTTAAGGGTGTTTTTGTCAATGTTTGGCATTATGACAAACAGTGAAGACCCTGATCAGAGGGCTCCTTTCGGAGCCCTCTAATCTGGGTCTTCACTGTTTGCACAGGACAAGTGTACTATTCACATGTACACTGTTTGAAAAGGACGCCAATATGCGGGACTAGGGTTCAAAGGGTTAAAGCAGGCTGAGAGTCAAGCAGAATGCACCCTCTGCTTTACTTTCAACTTGCTTCAAGTGGTACCTGTCTTAAAAACTAGAAACAGGCTATGGGGTAATGGGTTTAAGCGACTTGCAACCAGATGGTGTATTTGAAAAAATCAAAGAAAAACTCAAATGAAACCAAATGTGTAGCATTTTCATGCATCTGGCATTAGAAAAATATGATCAGTCTAAAAACACCCTCAAGAAAAGTCTTCAAATCTAAAATCGTACATGTTCGTAACTATTTTTCCCATTGGATGCGTAAATTCAAGGCGAAAAAAAAAAGTTTATTTATGGAATAATGATTAAATGACCCCCCCCCCCCCCCCCAAAAAATCAGCATCTGTATATTCACAATCATTGTTATCAGCATCATTAACCTGTTACCCCATAGCCTGTTTATAGTTTTGATGATAGGTGACCATTAAAGCATGTTGAAAGTAAAGCAGAATGTGCCTTACTTTTTGCCGGCTTTAAGCTATCACCTGCTAGGATATAGAAAGTATTTCTTAAATTGTTTACTCAAGACTGTATTAATATTGAACTATTTTCTTCAGTGGAGGAATAAATTAGAGAGCGCAAAAAAGCGTATTTATAGGGGAAAGGGTTAACCCAATACCCCATAGCCTGTTTCTAGTTTTAAAGACAGATGACAACTTAAAACAGGTTGAAAGTAAAGCTGAATGCGCATTAAGGCGCATTCTGCTTTACTTTCAGCCTGCTTTAAGCTACCATCTGTCTGAATATAGAATATGATTCTTATAATGCATAATTATTCATTACTGTTAAGACCATCATCACATGACCACAGTACATGATCGTCATCTTGATAATAATCCTCGTGCTACTATTTACCATTATCACAGATCCAGAACATTGGGTGTTGAGCCTGTCTGTAAGTCCTCCATCGCCATCCCTCCTCTGTCCACAGCTCCTCCTTGTTATAACCTCCCGCCTCAATAAACTCCACAAACTCTGCGTTAGATATCAGGAACTGGGATGCTTCAAAGGCTGGTACCCTGTTACAGACAAACAAATACATATACATGAACTCTGCATTAGATATCAGGAACTGAGATGCTTCAAAGGCTGGTACCCTGTTACAGAAAAACAAATACATATACATGAACTCTGCATTAGATACCAGGAACTGGGATGCTTCAAATGCTGGTACCCTGTTACAGACAAACAAATACATTTATACATGAACTCTGCATTAGATACCAGGAACTGGGATGCTTCAAATGCTGGTACCCTGTTACAGACAAACAAATACATCAGATCAAAAACTAAAATGTTTGACTGTATCAAGCCCTTTCGTGTAACAACTCATTAGAATTGTCTCTTTGAGACATTTCTAATGAGTAGTCACTCCAATTGGGTTTAGTGCAGAAATGAAGGAGAAAATAGTGGAGAGTTAAAGTTTGCTCCCTTTCATCTAGAGCGCTGGCCTTGTTAAAAAAAATTACCACTTGCTAGTCCAAAAACTTTCATAATAAGCAAATGTTTTGTAAAATAAATATTTTTTTATTCTAAGGATAATTCATTAATGTTAACCATACCGCTTATCTCAAACTTTACCAAAATAATACTTTAATACTTTATCTTTTTTAAAATTGACATACATGGACATACTGTACATGTCCCTTGAGGGCCACAAGGGAGATTAGTTGCTTGTGTGTTCTAATTGTGTAACCCTCTTGAAATAAAGTCTTGATTATTATTATTATTATTATTCTAATTGTGTAACCCTCTTGAAATAAAGTCTTGATTATTATTATTATTATTATTATTATCATTACATGTATTTGAGTTTAATTATGACATTACCCCATGGGCCCCACACTTTGCACATTTAATTGTGACATTACCTCTGCCCTAACCACAATTAAGACATATCGTCAATTCTCGTATGTTCGTGGTTTCTCATAATCTCGTGTCTTACGAAAACGGATTAAATGGACACTCCTGACATCTAGAAATAAGTCAAATCTTTTCCTCGGGTAAATTTATGTTGGAAAATGTTGTAAATACCAATAAAACATCTTTTATGTTTGAATTATCTTTTTCCGAAATTTCAAATGTAAAACGTGTTGGATATTGTAATTCATTTAATACTAGTGTATAGTTAAAAATAAATAAACAAACAAAAATTGATGCTACAGACCAGAAATTTGTCAATATGATAGATTTAAAGTGACTCTAAAAACACTTCTCTAAACTGAAGAGTTAACCCCCTCCATAGCAACAAACGTTGACAACCAATCAGAAGGCACGAGAATACGAGAAACATTTGACTGATTCAGATCCTGTAGGGAGGTGTATTCAAACGTAGTAATTACCAAGATATTATTTTATTATTATAATTTTTATGGATGATATACTTTAGTCGGAGTTTCAACTGTTTTTTAAGCCACAAAGAAAAATTCTTAAAAGCAATGTATGTGCTTAATATATATTTTAAGGCTTAGCCACACGAGAATAGGAGACAACAGCATAATAACATTTTTAAAATAAAGATTACTGCTTAACCCATTACCCCATAGTCTGTTTCTAGTATTGAAGAAAGGTGGCCACTTAAAGCAGGTTAAAAGTAAAGCAGAATGTGCCTTAAGGCATATTCTGCTTTAATTTCAACCTGCTTTAATAAAAAGGCGTATTTATGAGGTAATGGGTTAATGCAGGATGAAATAACAAGCCTATATTAGTTTAATTGTGATATTAACCCCATTACTTGTGTAAAATCCTTTACTCATGTAAAAGCCTTTAAAGAATTCTACTCGGTATTAAATCTTTACCCCATAGTCTGTTTCTAATTTTGAATACAAATGACCAAATAAAGCAGGTTGAAAGTATAGCAGAACGTGCCTTAAGGTGCATTCTGCTTTACTTTCAGCCTGCTTTAAGCTATACCATCTGCTAGAATATAGAAATTAGTCAATTTGGTACATGTTGATGACTATAAATTGGAACTATTTTCTTCAGAGGAGGAGTAAATTGTAGGCGTAAAAAGGCGTATTTATGGGGGAATGGGTTGACTGTATTCAGACTGAAGGCTGGGACTTACACACTGTGTGCTAAAAGTTGTTTCTATGGGGGAAGGGTTAAGTACAGATACAGATACAAGGTTTAACCCATTACCCCATAGCCTGTTTCTAGTTTTAAAGAAAGATGATCACTTAAAGCAGGTTTAAAGTACAGCAGAATGCGTCTAAAGGCGCATTCTGCTTTACTTGCAGCCTACTTTAAGCTTTTATCTGCTAGGATATAGAAAATATTTCTTATGATACATATTCATGACTGTATAAATCAGAACTATTTTCTTCAGTGGAAGAATAAATTATAGGCGTAAAAAGGCGTATTTATGGCGGAATGGGTTGACTGTATTTCAGACTGAAGGCTGGGACTTACACACTGTGAACCTCCCCGTACTCGTTGTCCCAGCCATACGATGGAAAGTCTTTAGGTTTGCCCAAAGTTACCTCCCTTTCATTCACCTGAATCATTTTGTTCTCCCCTGGGCTCGAACCTGTAACAACAAAAAACAGTTGTTTACTGTTAAAACTTTTGTTTGCTGCTATCAAAAATAAATTCTCAGATGTCATTATCTTAAGATAGATCTACTGTTTTATAACCATCATTACACATGTATTACCAAATTCCAAACAGTAAAGATGGTAATCTTGAGTTAAATGCATATTAAGAGGTATTATCTTAGATCTATACGTAAAATATTTTATCGCTCGGCTTTATTCTTTTTGAGTGCATTGCATTGAAAACAGAATCTTACAAGTAACTAACATAATTCAAAACCCCTCTATTACAATCACTGAAACATAGGCGGTGTCTCTCAGGATCCAAACTGTAAAAGGTGCTTTACACTCATTTCGAAATTTTGTCAGTCATGCTGCCTTAAATATAACTTTGAAACGATATTGCAGACAACGATATTGAAGCAGACGAGGATATGGCGATATAGAGAGGTAAAACCTCATGATTAATTTGACAGTGAAAGGGCCAAGCAGCCACTGGACTTAAATTGTACTTCATTTAGTGGTCAGAAAAGAGGGGTTATACTGTACCTGCAGATGTTGGGGCGTAGTTGAAGCCTTCTGGTTTAGTTAACATATTGACAGGCAGTTGACGTATCAGGACTGAGGATGTCTCCAAGTGAATACGCTCATGTTCCATACCCATCAGCAAGGCCCACTGAAAAACACACAAGTAAACATGATTGTGTCTTTGTAAACAGTCTGGATCTAGATCACATACTTAGCCACACAGTGTTGTTAACCCATTATTCCATAGTCTGTTTCTAGTTTTGACAATAAATGACCACTTAAAGCAGGTTGAAAGTAAAGCAGATTGCACTTTAAGGCCTATTCTGTTTTACTTTCAATCTGCTTTAACCTTTGGTCCTTGTATTGATGGTTATCAGAAAACAACCTTGTACTGTATTAGAAAATATCTGAAAACTTCAATTTTGAAGCAGATGATGCTATAGGGTTAACCCTTTACCCCATAACCTGTTTTTAACTTTGAAAATAGGTGATCACTTAAAGCAGGTTGAAAGTAAAGCAGAATGTGCCTTAAGGCACATTCTGCTTTACTTACAGCCTGCTTTAAGCTACAATCTGCTAGGATAGAGAAAATATTTATCATGGTGCCTGTTTATTACTGTATAAATTGGAACTATTTTCTTCAGTGGAGGAATAAATTGAATGCGCTAAAAGGCGCTTCTATGGGGGGAATGGGTTAAACAACAAAAGGCGGCCAAATTTGTTCATCACATAGTAACATTGTGTACATGTACATGTGCATGTGTATGTCAAAGCAATGGAGATGTTTAGAGATATTACCAATAGTAGCTTAACCCATTATCCCATAAGTAAGCTTTTTTACACCTTTAATTTATTCCTCTACTGAAAAAAATAGTTCTTAATTAGACAGGCATAAATATGTACAATAAGAAATAGTTTCTATTTTCTAGCAGATAATAGCTTAAAGCAGTCTGAAAGCCAAGCAGAATGTGCCTTAAGGCACATTCTGCTTTACTTTCAACTTGCTTTAAGTGATCACTTGTCTTCAGGGTTGGGTTTTTGCCGGCAAAAACTAGTTTTTTCCTTGCCAGTGGCAAAAACTGGAAAAAACCGGCAAAAACTGGAAAAAACCGGCTAAAATGGCAAAAACCTAAAACAATGAATATTTCAGGGTGAAAATGTGAAAAAAAAGTCTTGGGGTGTTTTCAACTAGCTTTATTTTAATATCAGTCATCAAAATTATGCCTGATATTTATAAAAGTGAAACAGTAATAAAAACTGAGCTACAAATGAGGATTCACAAATGAGAATGAGAAAAAAAAACCATTTCAATTGTTTTCTCCATAATGTTGCAAACAACTGTTTTGTTACTACATGTACTTATTGGAATTGATTGTTTGAGACAACCTGTAAGAAGTACTGTAGTCACAAACAATACAGGATTCAATGGAGAAATAATAGCATTCTGTAACAAAACACAAGCTTTCCTGCTTTTTCTATTCTAAGACAGGACTCAGTTTTGTCTCAATATTACTTCAATTTACATGTACTTAAGTTAGAAAACACCCTTTCCACAGAAGCAGAACTTGAAGGAAATTGACACTTACAGCAGGGTATATTCTGCTTTACTTTCAGCCTCTTTTACTCATTTCCATTGACTGTGGCTGTGTATTGTGCATTCTTCTGACACTTGACACTAATGCATTGGCAGGTCCACAATACACAACCACTGCCCACACACTTCAGTACATGTGCCTAATAGTAAGGTGTAAACCTGTTAAGAAGAGTAACCTGCTAAAAGGGTTTATTCAAATTTAGTTTTTGCCACCCAGTTTCTTTAGTTTTTGCCACCCAGTGTCTTTAGTTTTTGCCACTCAGATTTTTTTGTGTTTGCCATCCAGTTTTTCCTTGTTTGTTATACACAAACACTGCCCACCCACTTTAGTGCATGTGCCTTAAGGTGTAAACCTGTTAAGAAGATTAACCTGCTAAAAGGGTTTATTTAAATTCAGTTTTTGCTACCCATTGCCTTTAGTTTTTGCCACTCAGATTTTTTAGTTTTTGCCAGTTTTTGCCACCCAGTTTTTTCCTTGCCGGTTTTTTCCGGTTTTTTCCATGGTTTTTTCCACCCTTGGCAAAAACTTGCCAACCCTGCTTGTCTTTAAAGCTAGAAATAGGCTATGGGGTAAGGGGTTAAACAATAAAAGGTGCAGGCCAAAGTTGGTTATCATAATACATGTCAATGTCCATGTCAAAGCAATTGAGATGTCTAGTAATATTACAAATAGTAGCTTAAAACAAGATTAAGGAGTTTCCGCTCGACTTTCATCTTCCTTTAGCAGTATCCTGTCTTTAACACAATGGACATAGATCTTTTGCACTGTTGGCCATATAGGAAAGGGTATATCTTGTCTCTGTAGTATTGGCTTTAACCCTTTACTTGATAGCTTATTTCTAGTATTGAACATAGATGACTGCTTAAAGCAGGTTAAAAGTAAAGCAGAATGCGCCTTGATGCACATTCTGGTTTACTTTCAGCCTTCTTTAAGCTTTTATGTGCTTGAATATAGAAACTATTCCTAATAATATTAATTCATGATTGATTAAATTGGAACTATTTTCTTCTGCGGAGGAATATATCATATTCGCTAAAAGGCGCTTCTATGGGGCAAAGGGTTAAAGGAAATAATTAATTGACTCACCCATGGACTCTCCATTGTGATTGGCAGTTCAAGTGGCGTATCTTGAATCAACTTGATGATGATTTGTTTCACTTGTAGTCGGTATGCCATCACTTCATCTAGAGAAGGCCACTGGTAGGATCCTCCCATACGGAAGTTTTCCTGAAAGATAAAGTTTATATACAGTCAAATCTGTGGTATCACCTAACCCCATTAAGTCTGGTTTTAATTTTGCAGACAAGTGATCACTTAACCCATTACCCCATAGCCTGTTTCTAGTTTTCAAGAAAGATGACCACTAAAAGCAAGTTGAAAGTAAAGCAGAATGAACCTTAGGATGCATTCTGCTTTACTTTCAATTTGCTTTAAGTGGTCACATGTCTTCAAAACTAGATAGAATGTAGAAAATAATTCTTATGATACATATTCATGACTGCATAAAAGGGAACTATTTTCTCCAGTGGAGGAATGAATTACAGGTGTAAAAAGGTGTATTTATGTGGGAATATGTTAAAGCATGTTGAAAGTCAAGCAGAATGTGCCTTAGGATGCATTCTACTTTACTTTCAACCTGCTTTAAGTGGACACCTGTCTTCAAAAATAAATAGGCTATGGGGAAATTGGTAAAGACAAGTTTACTCTACACAATTACACCCTTTGTAAAGATATACTTTACTGGTCATACGGGTTCAATGGAATAACACAATGTTTGCATCACAGTTATAATAAATGAAATGAAGTAAACAACAATAAATATCTAAACATCTATTCCATTTCATTCACCGTACCGTATCATCCCAGGACATCTCATCTACGCCTGTCTCCAACATCTTCTCTAACTCAAAGTTGATCCTCTCCTGGAAATATACACAGAAAATCTCTGAGATTTCAAAAGATGTTCTTTCCTTTCAACTGATATTGTAATGACACCTTTTTAGCTCACCTGAGCACAAAGTGCTCAAGGTGAGCTATTGTGATCGGTTGCCATCCGTCGTACGTCAGTGTCAGTGTCAGTGTCCGTGTCGTCTGTTCACAATTTGTTTCAAATAACTTTTTCTCTGAAACCAATAGCCCAATTTTAACCAAACTTGGTCAGATACATACTGTAGTTGTGAGCTTCAAAAATTGTTAAAAAAAAGTGGGTGGGGCAATCGGTCTTGTTGCAATGGCAACCATGCACAATATCTAAAAAAAAATCTTCTTCTCAAAAACTACTGGTCCGATTTCAATTTGGTTTTCACCTAAATGTTTCTCAATTAATATACTTTCAAAATTGTTCAAAGAATTTTGATCTGTCAAAAAACATGGCCGCCAGAGGGCGTGGTCATTTTCCGTATAAAATTTACGTAATATTGACAACTAAAGTCAAAACTTTAAACATCTTCTTGTCAATAACTATAAGTCCTAGGACAACCAAATTTCACATGTAGCATCGTGTTGTGAACCTTTAGCAAGATTGTTCAAATAATGACCCCCGGGTCAAAAATGGCCCCGCCCCGGGGCATATCAGTTTTTCGCAGGAAAACCTTTAAAACTCTTCTTCTCTAAAACTGTATGGCCTAGACCTTTTATATTTGCATGTAGCTTTGCCTTATGGACCTCTACTAAGATTGTTCAAATCATGACCCCAGGGTCAAAAATGGCCCCGCCCAGGGGCTTATCAGTTTTACATAGACTTATATAGGAAAACCTTTAAAAATCTTCCTCTCTGAAACCGTAAGGCCCATACCTTTTATATTTGGCATCTAGCTTTGCCTTACGGTCCTCTACCAAGATTGTTCAAATCATGACCCCAGGGTCAAAAATGGACCCGCCCCGGGGCTTATCAGTTTTACAAAGACTTCTACAGGAAAACCTAATTCCGAGTTGTTTCAGTTTCATGCAACAGTCCACATACATGCAATTACAAACTTCATTATGCATCGAGTATAACACAATAGTTCCTCAGGTGAGCGATTTAGGGCCGCATGCAGCTCTTGTTGAAGCCATTATGTGGCATGTTTGATTCAGGGCTCCAGAAAAGGGTACAACTGTGTTTCAAAAACTAAAATATTTTTGTCAGCACCAACCCCTACAGTGTAATTATCATTAAACAATCTCAAAAAGACAATTATAATGAGTAGTCACACTGTAGACTTTAACACATTACCCCATAAATATTCTTTTTTACGCTTTTATATTATTCCTCCACTGAAGAAAATAGTTTCACTTTATACAGTCATGAGTAGACACAATAAGAAATAATTTCTATATCCTATCAGATTGAAGCTTAAAGCAGGTTGAAAGTAAAACAGAATATGCCATAAGGCCCATTTTTTTCTTTCAACCTGCCTTAAGTGGTAACCTGTTTTCAAAACTGGAAACACACAATGGGGTAATGGATTAAGCACTGTAAATGACTATTCTTTGTTCCTGTCTCAGAGCTGCCATAAGTTGACATGAAAAATCCTAAGATTTCCAAATTTGCATTTTTCAAGTGCGATTTTACGAATCGTACCCCCATCACCTGTTTCTATTTTTGTTGACATGTGGCTATTTAAAGCACTGCCCGCCTGAATGGAAGTAAAGCAGAATGCGCCTTAAGGCGCATTCTGCTTAAGGCGCATTCTGCTTAACTTTCAACCTTCTTTAAGCTACCATGTACTAGAAACAAATCCGAAGATTTAGGAAAAATCCGGAGAAATGGCAGCCCTGCTGTCTGAAATACAGTTGGATATAGGCACGGAGCAGCCGTGTAATTTCTCCATGATATAGGTGATTTTCACTATTGGTTATGGAGGAAAGGGGTCACTATGATAGTTACCTTGATCAGTCCTGCCAAGATCAGCTTGTTGACATAAACAACAGCCGTGTGACCAAAGTAGAAGATGAGTGGAAGCCTAAGGCGGTCAGGACAGTTGTAAAACACAGACTCATCTGAAACAAAGAAAAGCATCATTATACTTATGCAACACATTGATGCATAATTTTATGATCCTTAACCCTTAACCTGATAGCCTGTTTCTACTTTCTAGTATTGAAGATAGGTGACTACTTAAAGCAGGTTGAAAGTAAAGCAGAATGCGCCTTAAGGCGCATTATGCTTTACTTACAGCCTGCTTTTAGCTATAATGTACTAGAATATAGAAAATATTCCCTATAATATATATTCATGACTGATTAAATTGGAACTATTTTCTTCAGTGGAGGAATAAATCATATTCGCTAAAATATGTGGGGGAAAGGGTATACTGATTCATCTATAACCTGTTCCAATTAGGAGTCAGGTGACCACTTAAAAACAGATTGAAAGTAAAGCAGAATGTGCCTTATGGTGCATTCTGCTTTACTTTAAGACTGTCACGGTTTTAAGGTGTCATCTGTTAGGATACAGAAACTATTTCATATGTTGCATATTCATGGTTATGTAAAGTGGAACTACTTTCTTCAGTGGAGAAAGCATAATTGTAAAGTAATGGGTTAAACTAATCTTATGTTAACAATTATATTTTAATGCCCTTTGCACAATATCCCTTTTTTCTGCTAAAAAATCATCAATTTACCATCTGGTTTTCAGTCTCTTTAACCCATTACCCTATAGCCTGTTTCTAGTTTTAAAGAAAGATGATCACTTAAAGCAGGTTGAAATTAAAGCAGAATGTGCCTTAAGGCACATTCTGCTTTACTTTCAGTCTGCTTTAAGCTATTATCTGCTAGAAATGAGAAAATATTCCTTATGATACATATCAAGGACTGTATAAAAGGGAACTATTTTCTTCAGTGGAAGAATAAATTAAAGGCATAAAAAGGGTTATTTATGGGGTAATGTGCTAAAGTGGGTGAGTGATAAGTGTAAGACAAACTAATGCAGATATTAATCTTGTATTAAGCAAAAACTCAATAAAAGACTCTTATGTAGTCTTTAGTAGAGGTAGTTGCTCAAGGTAGTATGTGTAATAGTTATGCTGAAAGCTAAGCATAACTACTATGCTGTATTAAGCAACCACCTGAGAAATCTGTCTTTATCAGAAAATTCTTGTTTTGGGGAGTCTAGTTTACAGAGATTGCACTGTATATCCTTTTCTGTGGCATGAAACAGCAATATCTCTAGACATCTCAATTGCTTTAAGGTAGCTGTTGACGATTGATACTGCAAGCGGATTTTTCTAATTAATTGTCGTGATTGATGATTTTTCCCCCAATTTTATAGCTGACGGATGAAAATGGTACACATCCCATCAGAATATGCCAATTTACAAAAAATATTTTATTTTTTTACGATTTTATAAGAACATTTAAAAAAAAATTCAAACAACGATATCAAAGCCATCTTTATTTGTAACATGATTAAAATTGCCCAAAATACCCTTTATAAACACATCTATGTCTCAGATTTTTAAAATACCGCTTCAAACCTTTGTTATGTAACATCAAATATTTTTTACGGTTTAAAGTCGACCACTATTACGTAACGCTTTATAACGGACTACTGGAGCTACTTATACAATTTCTGAGACACTGTTCCCTCGGGGAGATAATACCCTTTCATCTGCTTCAAACCGCACGAAAATTGAACCCCAACTGCGAAAGTTAGGGGTGTTCAAAAATACCGCTTGCTTCAAATTATGTAATGCCGGTGAAACTCCAATTAACTGACTGATGTGTCAATTAGGCTCTCGTGACCACCCGGTATTCAACTAAGACCTTCTTTTTCAACAAATAACATGACCCAGCTTATGATCAACCATTTCGTTAACCCCCCCCCCCCCCCCCCCCCCCCCCTCCATTTTATACAGTTATGAATATGACTTGCATCATAAGAAATAATTTCTATATTCCAGCAGATGGTCGCTTAAAGCAGGCTGAAAGTAAAGCAGAATGCACCTTAACCCTTTACCCGATATCCTTTTTCTAGTACTTAAGAAAGGTGACTACTTAAAGCAGGTTGAAAGTAAAGCAGAATGCGCATTAGGGCGCATTCTGCTTTACTTTCAGCCTGCTTTAAGCTATCATGTGCTATAATATAGAAAATATTCCCTATAATACATATTCATTACTGATTAAATTGGAACTATTTGCTTCAGCGGATGAATAATTCATATCCGCTAAAAGGCGCTTCTATTGGGGGAAAGGGTTAAGGTGCATTCTGCTTTATTTTCAACCTGCTTTTAAGTGGTAACTTATTTTCAATGCTAGAAGCAGACTATGGAGTAATGGGTTAATGCTATAAATGCTGGGTAATTATTTTGTCTGCAACAAAAACTATTCTGCTACTGTTTTAAAAATAGAATTTTCATTAAAAAAATTCAAAACAAGGTCTGAATGTCTAACATTTTCGGATCCTGATGTTATACAGTGTCACGGGAGATTAAAGCAAGATGGAAGTAAAGCAGAAAGCTGCTACTCAAAATTTGTACCACAAGTTATATATTGATGATGTTAAACTGATGTGGAAGCCTACAGGAGCTTTCTGCTTTACTTCATCTTGCTTTAAGCAGCCTCATGTCTTACACACATTCTGATCTGGATCCAAATTGTGCAAACACTTTCTGCTTCATCTTGCTTTTACCCTTTACCCTATAACCCGTTTATAACATTAAATACAGGTGATCACTTAAAGCAGGTTGAAAGTAAAGCAGAATGTGCCTTAAGGCACATTCTGCTTTACTTTCAGCCTGCTTTAAACTACCATCTACTAGACTATATAAAACTATTTGTTATGGTAATTGTTCATGAGGGTATAAACTGGAACTATTTCTTTAGCGGAGGAATACATTAAATACGATTAAAGTAGCTTCTATGGGGGAAAGGGTTAAGCAGCAGTCCACCTTGAAGATAGGAGTACTCAATATGCTTTATCAGTTAGATAGAGGGGATTTGTACTGATCATGGGGAATGAGGACAAGGTTATAGATCAATAACCATTTCTCCCTTATTAGGTAGTCGGTCAAGAGGGGTTGTACTGTAGACATTTGACAATATCATTAACTCTATCCTTTCAAAACAATGTTTCTAAATTGCCTATATTCATCTGTGTTTTATGGAAGAGACCACTAAAGAAAGATAAAAGTAAAGAGGAAAGCTTCTTTAGAAGCTTTCTGTTTTAATTTCATCTTGCTATAGGCTGTCATCTGCTTTCAATAAGATTGTCACAATTTTCCCCAAGATACAAGAAAATACAGTGAAACTTTTCTATTACGACCCCTAAAACGAAGGCTAATTGATTGTAAATAAGACAGGTGACAGCTTAAAGCAAGGTGACAGTAAAACAGAAAGCTCCTAAAGGAGCTTTCTGTTTTAATGTCACCTTGCTTTAAGTAGTCACACATCATTAATTTCTAAAAATTAACGCAATTTAGTTGTCGTGATAGAGAGGTTTTACTGTATTGATTATGTATTCTTTTAATGTTTATTAGCTAGCAGCCTGGAACAAGTCTGGAATACAAACTGACAACACCTGTTTCCCACACTATATTCACAGCTATTGCACAAACAGGTGAATTAAACTAATGAAATATCTATGTAACCATCATAAAAATACCTGAACAAATGAAATATCTGATGCACTTTATATTGAGGGATTGCTACTAATTTGCTAGATATGTTCTAAGTCTTTCCTGTAGAAGAAAATGTTAAGAAGCCATACACCTCAACTTACAGTATAACTAACTATGCCTGATCCAATTGATAAGGTGATTTGTACTGATGGTGATTGAGGTAAGCAGGGCTCCAGATAAGAGGAAGTAAATTGAACAAATCCAACCTTTTTTCACTCATTTCAGCACCTAATCCTATGGTGTTACTACTCATTAGAATCGTCTCTTCGAGACGATTCTAATAAGTAGTGACACCATAGGGTTTAATTCAGAAATTAAGATTTTAGTTTTTGAAATACTCCCCTTATCTGGAGCCCTGGGTAAGGATTAAATATCACAACTTCCCTCTAATTAGGTAGTTGATGAAGAGAGGTTGGACTGTTATTAATCTTCTCTAGGCAGTCTCACCTCATATTCCTACTACTATGCCTTAATTATAATTGTTTGTGCTGACTCCAAGCAATCAATATACAGGTAGGCTACAGTATATAGTTAGTAATTTAGTATTCAGTGTTTTATAGATCTGTGTCTTTATGATATGGTACAGAAAGAAGAGGATGACTTTACTCCATAACCTGTTTCTAGTTTTGAAGACAGGTGACAAATTAGAGTAACTCTCTACCCCATAGCCTGTTTCTAGTTTTTGAAGACAGGTGACAAATTAAAGTAACTCTCTACCCCATAGCCTGTTTCTAGTTTTTGAAGACAGGTGACAAATTAGAGTAACTCTCTGCCCCATAGCCTGTTTCTAGTTTTTGAAGACAGGTGACAAATTAGAGTAACTCTCTACCCCACAGCCTGTTTCTAGTTTTAGAAGACAGGTGACAAATTAAAGTAACTCTCTACCCCACAGCCTGTTTCTAGTTTTGAAGACAGGTGACAAATTAGAGTAACTCTCTACCCCATAGCCTGTTTCTAGTTTTGAAGACAGGTGAAAAATTAGAGTAACTATCTACCCCATAGCCTGTTTCTAGTTTTGAAGACAGGTGAAAAATTAGAGTAACTCTCTACCCCATAGCCTGTTTCTAGTTTTGAAGACAGGGGACAAATTAGAGTAACTCTCTACCCCATAGCCTGTTTCTAGTTTTGAAGACAGGTGACAAATTAGAGTAACTCTCAACCACATAGCCTGTTTCTATGGAACAGACAGATGACCACTGTAAGCCGGTTGAGAGGTAAACAGAATGCAACTAAAGGCACATTCTGCTTTACTTTCAGCCTGTTTAAAGCTTACATGTGCTAGGATATAGAACATTCTTATTGTCTATATTCATGACTTTATAAATTGGAACTATTTTCTTCACTGGAGGAATAAATTAAAGGCATAAAAATATATATCTTTGGAGTAATGGGTTAAGTAGTTTCCATTTGAACTAATCAAGAGAATATCGTCCTTAAAATGAAACCTTAACCCATTACCCCATAGCTTGTTTCTATTTTTGAAAATAGTTGACCACTTAACTCTTTCCTCCCTGAAACTTTAAATGGACAATTCCAGTTTCCATTTAAGTCTAGTCCATTTCTGACTTTTAAGGGTTGTTTTTGTCAATGTTTGGCATTATGACAAACAGTGAAGACCCTGATCAGAGGGCTCCTTTCGGAGCCCTCTGATCTGGGTCTTCACTGTTTGCACAGGACAAGTGTACTATTCACATGTACACTGTTTGAAAAGCACGCCTATATGCGGGACTAGGGTTCAAAGAGTTAAAGCAGGTTGAAAGTAAAGCAGAATGCGCCTTAAGGTGCATTCTGCTTTACTTTCAGCCTGCTTTAAGCTCTTTTCTGCTAGAATATAGATAATAATGTTTCTTATGATTATTTTTTGTAACAGTATAATTTGGAACTATTTTTTTCAGTGTATGAATAAATTAAAGGCGTAAAAAGGCGTATTTGTAGGGTAATGAGTTAAATTAATTTCCCATGTATTACTTGTATTATTGCTATACACAGGGCATGTAAAGGATCAGTGGTTTCTCCAGCAGTGGATCTGTATCAGTACAGTAATTGCACCTCCCGAGAAAACATCTGATTGGGGGAGAGGAGAGGGGGGGGGGGGGGGGGGGGGGGGCGTCTCCTACCTTAGCAGGTCAATATGGACTTAGAGGGAAGATAATCCTTATCATAAACAAACAATTCAAAGAATTCAAGTATCTGGGCATTGTGTGTTTATCCTGACACATCATTTATTTCTTACTGATTGGTTGTTACAATACCACAGTGCAGGTATATTGGAAGGACAAGGAAGTAGTCTTTCCCTTAACCCATTACCCCATAAATATGCCTTTTTACGCCTTTGATTAATTTCTCTACTGAAGAAAACAGTTCCAATTTATACTAACACAAATTAAAATCATGAGAAATATTTTCTTCATTTTAGCAGATAATAGCTTAAAGCAGGCTGCTTTAAGTGGTTACCTAATTTCAAAAATAGAAACAGGCTATGAGGTAATGGGTTAAAAAATACATGTAGAGGTGTTTCAAGGCAATATTGTGCAAAAACACTACTTTAATATTTAGATTTCAGACCATTTATTTCTTACTGAATGGCTGTTACAACACGACAGTGCACGTATATTGGAAGGACACGGAAGTAGCCTTTCCCTTAAATATACATGTAGAGGTGTTTCAAGGCACTATTGTGTTAAAACACTACTTTTAGATTTACATTCGGATCTGTTTTGATTTTATGGCGCTTTACAGTATTTCAGTCATATCCCGACATCTAGCTAATTACAAGTGGAGGAAGACCCTAGAAGTCCTTTATGCAATGTTTCAGGCAAAAATCAGCAACTGGATAGAACCATGGTCCTTCCGCAAGTCAGCTGGAAGGTTTCTCCACATGAAAAAGCTAAAGTGCCCAGAACGAGAGTCGAACACTAAGCGGTGAGGAGCTTAGTGATTGTCAGTCATAGTGACTACTAACAACTATGTCACTATTAACCCATTACCCCATAAATACGACTTTTTACGTCTTTCATTAATTCCTTCACTAAAGAAAATAGTTCCAATTTATACAAACATTAATATGTATAATAAGAAATATTTTCTATATTCTTGTTGACTGTAGCTTAAAGCTGGCTGAAAGTAAAGCAGAATGTGCCTTAAGGCACATTCTGCTTTACTTTCAACCTGCTTTAAGTGGTAACCTATATTTAATATTTGAAACAGGCTATGGGGAAATGGGTTAAGGCTCACTCTTATTTCTACTTCTACTTTTAGAACAATTGTACATGTATAATAAACAGTTTTTCGGTTGATGATCATTATAACAATTCAACATATAATTGTCATAACTTATCTTCCATTTTACCTTTGAAAGATGTGAACAGACTTTCATTTAAGTCATAGCTGTTCTCAAAGTACTCCAACAGATACCTGAAAATTAGAAGAAAAACTCATTTCAAACTAAACCCCATCTCTATTATTAGCCAATGTCATAATTCATAAGATAGATGTTTATAATGAGCAGAGTTTTATTTAAGAATACTCATCAGGAAAAATTACCTGATCAAAGGATTCCTTTAGAAGTCCTCTGATCTGGGACTACATGTTTAGGAAGGATGTGCAATGTATATAGCAGGTCCAAACACTATGAGGTTAAAGAAACTTAAGTTTTGAATAATATGTACAGTAAATAAGCAAAGTGCGTGTGTGAAAACACAAATGCTACCAGCCAGCAGCATGTTTAGTCATGTACATGCTTGTTTGTAAAAGTAGGTCAAAGGTTGATGTCACATGGTAAAAAATATTGTATAGCTGGAAAAGTCTTACCCAGACAAGATAGATACAAACCAAGCATGGAAGTCCTAAGCCTACTTTTCAGTGTGATAGGCTTTTAAACATTTTTTGCAAAAGTAGGTCAAAGGTCAAGGTCATTGTCAAAAGGACAAAATTGTTGACATTGTCGGAAATATCTCGATAAAAGGAAGGCACATAACAATTACCAAAGGCCCATGTGTAATAGTTCAAGAATTATCACAAAGATTTAAATTTGTGGTTTAAGTTTGATTAAATAGGTCAAAGGTCAATGCCAGATGGGGCGAACATGTTGACATGGTCATACCAATAATGGACACTCTATGCATATTTGTTTTAATGTTATAAGTATTCAAAGATTTTTGCAAAAGTAGGTCAAAGGTTTGTGTTCAGGTTCATATGGTAAAAAAACATTAGTATGGATGGACAAGTTTTAACACAAGAAAGATACAAACCATTTATGAAAACCCAAGGCCTAATGGTTCAAATGTTATACACATTTAAAGAATTACAAAAGTAGGTCAAATGTCAAGGTCAGAAGGGCAATATTGTTTGCATGGTCAGAAAGGTCTCAACAAAAGGAAGGCATATGCTAAGTATAAAAGGTTCATCTGTAATTGTGCAAGATTTATGGCAAAGTTAAAGTTTTTTTGTTAAAGTTTGATTAAATAGGCCAAAGGTCAATGTCATATGGTAAAACAGTGGTATCGTTGGTAAGGTCCTAACAGAAGAAGGATACATACCAAGTATGGAAGTCCTATGCCTATAGTTCAATTGTTATAAGCATTTAAATAATTTTACAAAAGTAGGTCAAAGGTCAAGGTCAGAAGGGAAAAACTGTTTGTATGGTCTGAAAGATCTTCAAAAAAGGAAGGCACATGCCTAGTATAAAAATTCCCTGTGCAATAGTGCAAGAGTTATAGCAATGTTTAAGATTTTTGGTTAAAATTCAAATAATGCCTATATGGCGAGGTAATTGAAAACAGCTATGCACGTAATCCTCCAGCTTGACAGACAATAATGTCTGTACCAAGCTGTCCTGTGAGTGTTAAGCACAGGTACGCCAACAACAACAACAACAACAATTTAATTAAATAGGCCAAAGGTCAAGATCACATTGTAGAAAACATTGGTGTGTTTGGAAAGGTCTTAACATAAGAAAGCTACAAATCAAATATGGGAGCCTTCTGTATATTTATTCAAATGTTATAGGCGTTTATATAAATATTTCTACAAAGGTAGGTCAAAGGTCAAGGTCACACGGTAAAAAAGTTGGCATGGTGGGAAATATATTAACACAAGCAAGCAAAGCACAGACCAACTATGAAAGTCATACGTCCAGTAGTGCAAAAGTTATAGACAGCATTAAAGTTTTGTGACACAGACAGACAGACAGACAGCCAAAAGGACAAACACACAGGGCAAAAACTATATGAGGCGATGCATAGATTCTATGGGCATAAAAAACCATTATAACCACAACTATAAATGAAAGTTATTGATTGTTTAAAAGACAGGTGATGCAGCTTAAGGCAATGTGACAATAAAGCAATAAGCTCCTGTTTGGCATTCACCTTGCTTTAAGCAGCAACATGCCTTAAACTCCTAGTACTTAACATAATTTAGTGCCATTATAGATAGGGGTTACTGTACATGTACATAACCTATTGAGTTCAGGGGCCCGTTTCATAAAACTTCGTAATCCTGTCTTGTAACGTCTTTTTAGAATCTTCTTTTCAAGACGATTCCAAAGAGATGTCACAAGACTAGATTAGATGAGAAATGAATAATAATTGAGACTTTTATAATCTAACTTGGGACAACATTTTTCGTACGAAGTTTTATGAAACCGGTTTTGTGTGACTTACTGTTTTGTGCAGTTGCTGAGATCTGGTGGGGTCATAGACTTGAAGGTTAGCTTTCCCGTCAAGCATTTCAGTAACATGGTTGATTACTGATTCACAATGGGTACGCTGGATTCTTACTGTAAACGTGTAAAAAAAGAACATAAAGCTTTAAGTTATAAGTCCATTGCCTTATTAGTTATTACAGTTTTAAAGACAGATGTATACTTAATGCAAACTGAAAGTAAATCAGGAAACTCCCTTAGGAGCTTTCTAATTCAGGTTCAGCCTGTTTTAATCTACCAGGAAAGATGCTGGACATTTATGAAGTAATGGGTTTAACATTTCCTCCAGGGAATCAGCTTGGTTCATCTCGGGACACCCCTTCCATATTCAGATAAATGAATAAAAAAGAAACAAGCTACTAAAACCTGGCGACAATTACTTACAAAGTAGCATTAGTAAAGAGCCCCATATTAACAGTGTAGACCCAGACCAGATCACGCTCATCAGGGTCTACAATTGTTTGTCATTTTGCAATATACTGTAAAAACAACAAAACAAGTCCTAGATGTTTGTTCATTTAAAACAGATGTCCTCCATTACTTTCAGCCTGCTTTAAACTACATTTTAAACGAACAATCTGCTAGGATAAAAAAATATATTATGCATTATGCATGAAACGGCATTACACTGCCTTTGATCAAGACTCCAAAACAATCGTGTCAGTGTTTCTTTAGTAAAAAGAACGACAAAAAACCTCTCTATTACGACCACTAAATGATACTAATTAATAGGTGTTTAAGACAACTGACTGCTTAAAGCAAGGTGAACGTTAATCAGAAAGCTCCTACGGAAGCCTTCTGCTTTACGTTCACTTTGCTTCTATAAGCTGTAACCTGTATTTTAAGTAATCAATTAGAGAGGTTATACTGTACATAAAAACGATTTCAAGAACTACAAGTAAGCAGACGACAGTTTAGCAGGCTATATTCTGGCAGTGCAGGGGTTAAAATAAATGGTTTTGTTTGTATTCCAGAAATACGTAACCTTCGTTTGAGCAATGTAAATAAGCATGGGAATGTCCCGATCATATTTTGTTTGGTTGTCTGCAAACTTCGTTGACAACTTCACCAATGGAAATTTCCAAATGCTTAGGAAACTTTGTGGTATAGGTTTTAGTCATTAACCGAATTCAACCCTTAACCTGCCCAAACCTTATCTCCATCTTATTGTCGCCTGCAAAGGGCATTATCACTGTTTGATATCTAAATGAAGAAACTTTTCAAACAGTGTCAAATGGTTATTTCACTGATCAGATATCGAGTTACTCGGTTTCTAATCTGGATCAATACTGTTCGCAAATAACGTTGAGGTCGTATGTAGCAGTAGAGTGTTTATTTATTTTTTATATATAATATTATTTATTATTATTTTAGAGAGAGAGAGGGGGGTCCCAAGTTGTCAGTGAAAACCATGACAGTGAAGGTGAACACAGAAAGAACGAGGACAAAAACAAAAAGTATATAAGCAAAATCGAAAAACAAATACAGTAAAACCTCGCTATTACGACCACTTAAACGAAGGCTAATTGAGTGTATAATAGACAGGTGACAGCTTAAAGCAAGGTTACAGTGAAACAGAAAGCTCCTATAGGAGCTTTCTGTTACACTGTCACCTTGATTTAAGCGGTCACCTATCGTAAACACCATAATAATTAACAAACATTAGTGGTCGTAATAGAGAGGTTTTACTGTACACGGAATTTAACGTGCCCACCTGTTCATACCTGGCGTAGTTGTACTATTGCTGTGTGCAACAATTGTCTGCTGCTGTTCTCAACGCATGTTTTCTTTTTGAAAAAATATTTTTAAAACAGGTTAAGAGTGTCACAAAGTTTGAATCCTGATGAGATGCTGCGTTTCTGTTTGCATATCACTGTTTCGCCGCTGTTCTGTTCTGTTCTTCTACTAGCGTGCATATAGCTGTAGCTGACGGCGTTTATAAGCAGATAGCAATTTACTACATAAATATAAATTAACATTTTAAAATCACCAGACTTGAAAGTATAAAATATATTATCTTAAAATGATGTATTATTAATAGCACTCGCAACACTAACTCTGCGCGCTAGTGGCGAAACGCTGATTATCTTTGCAAACGTATCGCGGCCTGCCGTAGACTCATGTAAGTTTCAAACTGTTTGACACTCTACTCCTGATTTCAGAAGAAATTTAAGACAAATAAATCTATTTTAAGAACAGTAATATTGCAGGCGACAAATGTTGCAGACGATAATATAATGATGAAAGCTGACTGGTATTAGCAAATAATGACTAATGTTGTGTGATGTCCATTTGCCCGAGCAAGATCTCAGGGCTGCCATAAGTTGATCATAAAAATCATAAGATTTCAATTTTTCAGACGAAATTTTACTAATTGTTCCTTTACCCCCTAGTCTTTTTCTTGTTTTTATGACACATGTTTGCTTAAAACAGGTTGAAAGTAAAGCAGAATGCGCCCTAAGGCGAATTCTGCTTTACTTTCAACCTGTTTTAATCTACGATCTACTAGGATAAAAATCCGAATACATGTACTTAGGAAAAATCCGGAGAAATGGCAGCCCTGATCTTGCACTTTCACATTTGTTCACATTTGAGTATGTGCAATGAAGTCTTGTCGACTTTTGGTGTGATGGTATCTCTTTCCTGTCGTAATCTTTGAAGACACATGTCTTTTAGTCCCTATTTCTTTAGCATATGTGATACGTTTGAAACTCTCAAGCTTAACATGTTTTAGGGCATGGAACATTCGTGCAACTTCGTAACACTAGTCAAGTTCTTATCTTTAACCCTTTCATCGTCAATTTCTGTACAATACTAACATATGCAAAACAATTGGATCAGATTACTCAGACGCCGCGTAACGCGGCGTCTGGACAAGATCCAAACTGTTTGAAACTCATATGAATGTTTTCGAAATTTTTAAGTCAAACTGCCTAAAAATCTAGATCTAACACTTAGAAATAAAAGCAGACGATAAGTTTATTAGCAGACGATGTCATAGCAGTGAATGTGTCAGAAAGGACTACGTCTTATTAGGAGCGAAAGGACAGTACTTGGTTTTTTCAAAGATTCTTAATTGTCGTTACTGATCCAGTCGTTAAGGAAATGATGACATTTACAGTACAATTCAGCGATTACGACAAGTCTATTTTCATCCAGCATACTCTTTCAACACTGTAGACATGTATTAAAGATCTTTTTCGATTAATTTAGATCCAGATCAGTCTCCACATCAAGTGGATCCTGATCCTGATCTAAACGTGTTGTCAATCAGGTCCTGTTTCCGTTGATGTAAAGATGGAGAACCAACTTCCTTTTCAGTAGACGAGAGTTACTCGGTTTTGAAAGAGATAGGTGAAGATCATCATTTGAATATGGATAAAAGTAACGCAAGGAGATAGATATAAGATCGAAACTGTTTGCAAATTTCATTAAACTTACCAATAAATGTCAACACCAATACAGTCATGATATCGTTATCTAAGACTATACATAAAATTTATCGTCTTTCAAAACTTTATTTGTTCGTCTGCTTTAAATGTTATCGTCTGCTTGAAATCGGATCGGACTAGAGTCAAAATTATTGCAAATATCAGTACAAATGGGTCAAGGAAAAGCAGAGTCCAAGGTTATAACATTTTTTGCGTTGGGTCTAAAGTCGTTCTCAAACATTGGATTAGTCAGATTTGAGCCTAGGTTCAAATCTGACCAATCAAGTGCTTGAGAACTCACTCAGACTCAATTCAAACGCTTTATAACCTTGGAGCCTGTGGTGAGTAATGTTTGCAAACATGGAAGAATATCAGACCTTTTTTTAAAATTCGTATGTTGTCAAAATGAAATCTGCTTAAAATGTCTTCTTGAGAATTTGATCAGCTTTTCTGCACATTATATAGATTTAATTGTCGTCTGAAAAACATCGTCGTCTGCAACAAATCTATATTTTGCTTCCAGAAAATATCATCAGACTGTGAACAGTCTGGATCCAGATGAGACGCCGAGTTACTCGGCATCTCATATGAATCCAAACTGTTTGCTAACAAGTTCGCCTGAAGCGAGCAACATATTACAATATGCCATAGGCAGTCTCTTTTACATGTGGTTGCTAAAGTAAAATAATACAGAAGGCTCAAGAAAAAGCTTTCTGCATTAATTTTATTATCTCACCTATCTGATGAGATCGTCATTCTATACTCTTCTAGCTCAATCATATATCTACTGGCAGCTTAACCCTTTCAGTATTATTGGCGATTAAAAAACGACCGTGAAAACAGATGCGGATCCAAAATAGAGGTAGGAACGTGAGTTTTAAGCTTGAATTTTGAAAATAAAAAAAATCAGACGACCAATTTAAGCGGACGAAATTGTGTCTGAATTTTGTCGTGAAAGTGTTGGTACAGTGAAACCTCTCCTTTTTTGACCACTGAATGAATTATATTCAGATGTTTAAGACACGTGACTGCTCAAAACAAGGTGAAAAATACTGAGACCTTCTGAAGGAGTTTTCTATTTTACTTCAAATTGCTTTAAGTTGCCACATTCCTTCATACATTCAATTAGCCATCTTTAACGTTGTTCTTTCCCGTTTAAACGGAACGTACAACTTTTGAACAGTTCTGACAATTCACGTTTTCTTGGTGGCACAACAGTCTGATCTGGCTCCAAACTGTTTGTAATGGAAATTACAGTTTTAGCGTAAACGCGTTTATTGGAAAAGAATAACGTTTTCTCCACTGTAACAGAGCAGCTAAATAGTATATTAACACCTTCACTGCCTTATCCCAAGTACAATGGTTATTTGCAAACTGTTTGATACTCAAATGTAATTTTATTCTTTATCTTGAGTTAAAAAAAACCTTAAAATACCTCAAATTTTAATGTTGGAACTAAAAGCAGACGACAGTTCTTTAAAGCTGATGACGTCATGGCAATTAATGGGTTAAATATAGATACTAATAATCATTCAGTAAAAACTATCTATATATCGACTCTCAAAAGAAGATTCATTGATGCTTTGAACTGTATGGCATACAAACGGAAAATGAAAATAAAGCAGAAGACTCTTTGCAGAACCCTTTGTTTTAGCGCCAGTAAACAGCCGCTATATAGCGTACATTAAATTTCGAAAACAAATACCACATGCATGATTGAAATAGTTTTGCTATACTCTAAGACTTCGATATACATTAAAACCTCTCTATTACGACCGCTTAAACGAATGCTTATCTATTTAATCAGGAACGTATATTTATCTACGTTCCTGATTTAATCAAAAACATGTGACAGCTTAAAGCAAGGTGGCAGTAAAACAGAAAGCTCATCGATGAGCTTTCTGTTTTACTGTCATCTTGCTTGAAACAGTCATCTGCCTCAAACACCTGATAATTAAGATAACTTAGTGGTCGTAATAGAGAGGTTTTACTGTAGACTCAAGCTTTATAAAGACGGGCGCTCTTGTTCCGTTTTCTAACCCTTGCTAGGTCAAGGAAAGTTCAAGCTATTTAGTTAATAGCTAATAGAGTGTGTGCGCTGATCGATCGGCACAGCAATACGGTTGAGCACACAATACACATGGCTTTACTGAAAATGTTAGTACGTTTCAGACAGACATTCTTCTTTTCCGATTCAATTTCGCTTCATTTGCACTACTTCAAAGTATAAATAGCATGCATCGCTCGCTAGTTATGTAACCAGCCATATTATGTCAGAGTAACATGGGTCAAATTTGCATGCAATATCGCCATTCATACAAACATATATGATAGAGGCTATGCAAACTTATATTTATGAATCATCTGTCTTAAATAAAGGTGCCAGCTTGGTGCAGGACACAAGTGAAGCAGATAGTTCCTTTACGGATGTTCTGCTTTACGTTTTGTCATCATGAGCGTGTTATGCAAATTAAACAAGAACTTTGCTACTGTGCAGAATGACCGCTTGACACCGTGAACATGCGCAATGGGAAACAAACACGTGCGTTAAATCAAAACAAACTCATTTCCTTCGGAGCATATAATTATGGCATTATACAAACATTGATATTCAAAATGTAACGGAGAAACCCACTTACCAGTCTTTGTAGATACTTCGCCAGCCAGGATGCATGTGATCGATTGAAAGATTGTATTAATATATGTATATATAATCGGGTCAGACAGTACTGAGCCACACACCACTAATATCGGCGATTTCATTGGCTACAGCAGCGGGGGCGTGTTCTGAATGTCCAATCACTGTGACCATACAATGCCACTCCTCTCTTTTAACCTTTCATAGCGCGCTTTTGACGATTTTGTGATAACATTTGCAAACAGTTGGGCTCCAGATAAGACACAGAGTAAGTTCATACTATTTTGACACTGATTATGCTTCTACCAAGAAATAATTGAACGTCTGAGAGGCTTGCTGCAATCAGGGACGTAGATAATATATCTTTAATATACGTTCCTGCTGCAATTTATAAATTAGACTGACTAGCGCTTAGCTTTTAAGTTTAAATTTATACAGGTTAATTTTACTATCAAAATTTTGAGATTACCATGCATAGGACATGGTCGCTTGTCATCAGTGATATTTTTCGTAAAAAATGTACCTTTCATCATGATCCACACTTAGAGTGGGAAAGACAGTCACACCTATATCTAAACGAGTTTATGCTACAAACTCGATACTTCGAACTCGCTTAAATCGATTACTTTATAAGTTGAATTTCGATAAGTCCAAAATACCCGTATTTCACAGTTAAATGTGACTAGGCCACGTTTTAACTTTGAAATATTGGTATGTTCGAACTAATGAGAGTTCGAAGTATCGAGTTTCTCTTTAAAAATAACCATGTAAAAGCATGATAAGCTGGTCATTTATCAATAGTTCATTTAAAATATTCAGCAAAGAAGGAAAACCCAGTAATTCAGTATATGCGTCTCACCTTGATCCAAATGATATAATCTCTCAATGTTTTCGATACTGTTATCTGCAGTGCATTTCAGGCACTTTGACTACAGAAGTATAAAAACAAGTGTCAAACACTTTGTATCCTGATCAGGTGCTGCGTTTTGCCGCATCTGATCAGTATTTATAAACTGTTTGAAAAGTCGCATGTAGCATGAAGTGAACGTGCTAAGAACATGTAAAAACTCAATAATTCGAACTCGCTTTAGCTCGAACATACTCATATTTCACAGTAAAAACGTGGATATGTTCGACTTTAGCGAGATCATCTGGTCGAAATTCAACTTAAAACGTTATTGTACGGTCGGTTTAAGCGAGTTCGAAGTATCGAGTTTCGTCTGTACTCTGGAGTCACTGGCTATAACTAATATTGCAGACAAAAACTGTACAGCTAAGCGTGATAAAGCTTAAAAGGATCGGTAAATTTCACTACCAAAGTCGTTGTTCATAACATTTCTATATTATATGCACATGACGAGATCGCTTGTCTGTTGTTGTTTTGTTTTCTTTAAAAGAAAGAAGAAATTTGAAGCCTTGTCACACACACATATTATATATATATACGTTCTTTGCAAATAGTGTATCTGTGAAGAGTACACTTGTCATATGCAATCAGTGAAACCTCAGATCAGATGGTCATACTGCACATTGACAAAAACAACCCTAAAAAGTAAAAAAAAAACCCGGACCACCATGTCCTATTAAAACCATAAAAAACTGTTAAAAAAGAAAACAATTTGAAAGCGTAAACTTTTCTCATTATTAAATATGGTTACGCACTATAGCAAACTGAATTGATGTTTGGTCAAGTTTTTTCAGTCTACGAAAGCTGTCATGAATCAACCAATCCAGATAGTGTCTGTCAAAGAATTAATTTTAAAAGACAGTCGATTTTCGATTATTCGATTCGCGTCGAGCATGTCCGTATTGTAAAGTTTAAAGGTAACTGAGTCATATTTTAACTTTGAAATATGGGTATGTTCGACTAACGATAGTTCAAGTTATCCAATTTACACTGTTGAAAGGGGTATTTTCAACATAACTGTACCTAGTTAGACTAAGTGGTATAGGTCACTGCGACTTACTATCACTAATGGGCCCGTCACACCATAACGTTCTGGCCAGCGTTCTCTGACGATTGAGGAAACGTTGGTAGTCGTCCATGGTTGCTGGGATAGCGCCAGAAGAGCGTTGTGTGAACGCTAGTAAACGTTAGTAAACGTCGGTGATCGTCGGCAATCGTCGGAGAACGCTCGTCCGAAAAAAAAGTTTTGAACATGCACAAAAGTTTTCTCTGAGACCAGCGTTCTTCGAACGTTTAGTGTTAAACGCTGGAGATCGTTTAAGAACGTTCGTTGAAAGTTTTACTAACGTTCACTTCAGCGTTGCACGCGTTCGGCTATCGTTAGTCAGTCGTTACTTTAGCGTTACTTGGTTGCTTTGCAGTGAACGACTCACTGGCGACCTGTCAACGACAGCTGAACGGTCCCCTAGCGTTCGCAGCGTGTGACTAAAGTCAAACGAACGTCTGTTGGCGTCCATTGAGCGTTATTCGAACGTTTCCCGAACGTCCATGTATATTGGTATATAAACTAATGTTTTGTAAGCAAGGTTCATTTGATTTTGGACTACCGTAGAGAACACCTACTATGGAGGATCCAGAAAGACTAAGGAGGTTATATGTAGTTGCAATATACCAGCATTAAGTAGATGTACTGAACTTGAACATAGCTGAACACATTGAGGGACCTCGCCCGCAGAGAAAAAGACCCCGGCAGTGATGGATATTAAGGCGTCAAGCATTTAGTCTGTACGACCAACTCTTGGTTGAAGATTCGCCAAGAAGATCTCAGTACCTTCACCATCTTCATGCGCATGCCACCGGAAATGTTTGATGAACTCTTTGGACGTGTCAGGGGCAGATTGACAAAGCAGCACACTTTTACCGATAGCCCCTCGAACATGGCCTGAAACTGGCGGTGACACTGCGACATTTGGCCTCTGTATCAAAGTATGCTGACAAACTCGACCAGACTATCCTCCATCGCCCGGTCCACGATCTTACAATCCTTTCTCTGCTTCTTCCCTCTCTTTGCAAAGGTCGGACCGTCATCATTGGGGGTTTCAGGGTGTTTAGGGTCTTCAGGGGGTGTCACATGGTCCATTACTTCTCGGAAGTGCTCTTCCTCATGGTGTTCTTCTTCGTCAGAAGACATTGCTAGTGAAGGAGGCTTCTTCTTACATGCACGCTATTAGCAGAAGTCACATTCCCACCCTTTTTGCGTCTTGGCGGCAGGCTTCTGACTGATCAAACTCACAAGAACAACTGAATTCACTTCGAAATTCCCAGCGTTTTGTAACCCGTTCGATCGTAAAAATCACACGCCAGCAAAACGTTATGCTGTCGTTGGTCACACGTTAGTCAACCGTTAGTCGAACGCTCAACACGCTCGTCTAACGTTGGCGAATCGTTCGTCGCTCGCCAGTGGCACGTTAACACACTCTAATGGTTTTCGGGGGTATCTTACTTGGTTGCTAGTACACGCTTCTCGTGCGTTATAATAGAAACACGTTAGTCATACGTTAGGTACACGTTAATCAAACGCCAGAAGTGTCATCTTCATTCTAGAACGCTCGAAAATTGAACGATTGAAACGCTCAGAGAACGTTGGCCAGAACGTTATGGTGTGACGGGCCCATCAGCTGACCGCTGTGGCTTTCGGAAGGTCGGTGGTTCTACCCAGTTGCCGATTTGTGTCTGAAACAGTGCATAAATTGCTTCTGGGGTCTTTCTCAACCTGTAGTTAGCCGGACGTCGCGATATGAATGAATTACTGTTAAAAACGACGTAAACTCATAAAAAATAAAATCGAATTATCGACTTTCGACCGTATAGGCCCACTGGACATGTAGATCCAACTCAGACGTAGCAGTTTCGGTATGCATTGACTTAAATTGGCATCGCTATAAATAGAATAGATGTTCTGAATAAGTTTATTTTCTAGAAACTGCACGATATTTTTCAGCTTTATAATATTTATTTAGGCCCAGCATATCCCCATTTTCAACTAATGATAAATTGTCAGAAATCAAGGTTATTGGACACCTGCTTAAAATTAAATGGTCTGATCGGATAGGGAGCTAGCTGGGGCTATGTACCTAAATACTATTTTTTTTACTGCAGATGAATTGTGAGTGCAAAATTAGGAGATACAGTCTGCAATGGCTATAGTAGCATGTTTCTATTTTCAGATATGACAACTGTTCAAGGATATTTTGTTTCATGAAACTCCATGAATAAAGTGTGACATATAGAACAGTAGATTAATGCAAGAATCTACGGTCAACAGAAGTTTTAAATTATAGTTTGGAAATTCTGTAGATGATAGTTGTTCAGTAGTTTTGCTATATTCTACATACAAGTTACTGTAATTGATTTTTTTGCTTTTCAATTTTCAATCCAAGGTATTACAATTGTTTGGAACTCTAAATTGCATACATTTTGCACTTAAAGACTTTTCCTCAGTCCAGTGAGGGAGTCCCCCCATTGTTCTTGAGGTGTCAATATAACTGTCAAAGCATGTGCAGCACAAGCTGCAGGCGGGTATACCAATCTCAGTTTACCTGCTGAGGCTCAGATTATACTCACGCTCTAGTGCTTTTCAATGGTTAATTCTAACCAAACTATCAAATATAAAGGTCGGGTCGCACATGAGACGATTCAATGGTTCTTCGCTATCGACATGTCCACAAGACCCATGCTTTTTGCAAGGAGATTGTCTGGCAAGGCGTTATGATCAAAATGTCGCCAGGAGATGTCTTTAAAGACATTACCCCCAGTCCATTCATTGGTTCCCCCTCATTGTTCTCACTAGGCGAGGTAATAACTGTAAAGCATGGGAAACGTTAGCTCAGCCAATGTTAGCAATCTCAAGTTTTCTATAGAGTCCTTTACATAATCACACTCAAGGGTTTTTTCAATGGGTTTACTAACCAAACTATCAAATATAAGGTATAGATGAATTTTGTGCGCTGAACACTATTGCAAGAACCCTAGCCCACTACCAAGTACTCTAGCTCGATAATTGATTTATTTACAATACAAAAATAATAGCCTTAGTATACCATGAAAGGTAACTCCACATCAAATGCATGGTTTGTGACGCGTTTTACCTCTTCGGGTGGATTCGTCCTAAAGGTCAAAGCTCACGGGTCAAAATTCGACTATACAGGCTTCACATGAAACGCCTGACTGATTCTTTGCCTAGACATATGTACTGTCAAAAAGCATGCTGCATTTGCTTTGACTGAAGCTTTCTACGGGGATAGGTGTTGCCACCCAAGCTTGGTCAACTAATGTCTTTAACTTTTTAAAATTTTAGTATTATGCCTTTTTTACTTAGGAAACATTGATATGAGTGTCAAATAGTTTGGATTATATTCAAACACCGTATTACGCGGCGTCTGTTCAGGATCCGACATGCTTGCGAATGTCGAGGTTGGCGGCCTTGGCAATGATAGGGTTATTCTTTTCATTGTATTCATGAATCAAAGAAACAAATGTATACAATAATGCAAGATTTATTAAACATTTATTATATTTACGCAAAAAATACATTATTTACAATATTTGCAAAGGGTTACATTCATTTACTCATAGTTACTTTATTGGTTGAAGATTAAGCGTACATAGGTCGCACCATAATCCTTCTATCTCGATCCAAGCATGCCAATAGAAATACTATGGAGCAAGGGAAGGACAGGTCGCGTGGAGCGAGGCTTGATCGCAAAAGAGCGAAGCTAGATCACACGGATCGAGCGATGATCGAGCACATGGAGCAGGGGTCGAGCAGCACGACTATGCGCGCGATCAGTTCTCGCTCGATTACTGTGTGCTGTAGCATACGTGTATTATTGATATGTACGATATATTACTGATATTGACTTAGGTAATATGTACTCTATGCTCGCCTAGACAAACTTTCTATTTCTTTTACTGTTTAGGCCTTCAAAAAGGAGTATGTACCTTACATGTAATTTTGTAATTTTGTATTTTTGTGCATCCAACCTTAATCCTCTGCAGCCTAAATGCCACCAACAAATTGTATAGTCTGAAAACATTTTCAGAGCCAGTGTGTTCACATCTGGTTGCCAAACGGTTTTAATCTATATCAGACTTCGAATTACTCGGAGTCTCAACTGGATTGGAACTGTTTGCAACAGGTATCATCATCGTGCTAGCAGCGTGCAGAGGTTTACGGAAGTATGTCACTGCAATTATAACTTGTTACATACGATAAAATTACTCACAGAGAGTGATAGATATATAGAGAGATAGGTAGAGAGAGAGAGAGAGTGACAGAGAAGAGAGAGATAGTGACAGAGAGCAGTTCACTTACCCTTAATTTAATGACCGATTGATTAACCAATTGATTGAATGACAGCTCATTCCTCAACTCAATCGACTATTTATTTAATCCACTTTCTATGTAGCCGTTTTCCGTTTTGTCTCATGTCATTTGTGTGTATATGTCTTGCTTATATGAAATGTTGATGTAATTAATTGCTAATGTATCCCGTTATACGGGACATTGCGTTTGTTATCAATAAAACTTGGAAACTTGGAAAGCCTCGCTCACCCCGCTCTAGTCTTGATCGTCCCTCGACCAACACGTTCTTTCCTCGGCCATGCTCGCCCTTTCGACGCTCTCCGTGCGACTTTTAGGTCGAGGCTCGGTGTTTTGACATGTCCAAAAACCGAGCTACGATCTATTTTCCCAAGGTTTGACTAACCCTCGGTCAACCGTCGACTACGTGCGACCTAGGGCGACCAAGCCACGCTCTTAGATCGCAGCTCAGTCTTCCGGGAAGATTTCTTGGTCAATTGACCCCTTTACGTATAGTTTAACGGCTATTCAACGTCGCTCGATCAAGATTTTCGTCCAACAACATGTTTTCCGAATGTGCAGCGTGATTGTGAATGCACGAGAAAAGTTTCGAAACAATTTCCAACAAGGTCACGATTTTCTCGTGCAAATTGAGTATTTTGTCGTTTTGTGGTTCACTGGTTCTATCAACACAATTTTATAAATTTGATAACGATTTGACAGACAAATGTCCGTCAATAGCAAATATAGCAAAAATAAAAGTGCACAGTTAGAAGATTCGTTAAGTGCACAGCATTAGTTCCACAACGCGCTCCGCTGAATTATTGTTTGAAAGATATAACTTGTTATATATCGATTTTGTTGACCTGGCAGGGCGGAGTTTCAAATCGGACCTTTGCATTTCAACATTTGGGGCGGCAGTACGCTTTTTTATTATCGGAATTTACCGCTGACGTCTGCCGGTATTTTCTCAACAATACATATCAATGGACATTTTGGCAGAAGGAAGATAATGAAGAATGACAAACAGCTTGAATCCAGATCAGACGCCGCTGTTACGCGGCGTCAGATCTGGATTTAAGCTGTTTGCAAATGTTAACCAAGTCTTAAGTCTCTTCCTATAACTATTTCCTACGAACAGCCCAAAAAATGTTTGTCTTCTTTTGCGTGTTGTAGCGAGGCAGCACTGTATATCCCTATTACAAGTGGATATTAGTGCACGCATAAATTGTGTTTCTTCAAGTTGAATGTATCGGACAATAATCGGTTAGCTCCGCCCTGCCAGTTGAATAAAATCGGCCTATACCAATGTGGAATTTAATTAGAGCAGGAGATACGTGGATTCCGTTTCGATCAAGTATGTCTGCATGAAAAGCGGACAGGGTTGTCACTTCTATCTGTGCGATTTTTACGACGCTTCATATCTAATTACATGTACATTTACTTACAAAGCAGACAGTTCCTCTATATACAGAGGAGAAGACCTTTGTACAGCTCTAGGAAAACAAAAGTTTTTGTTTATATTGCAAACAGTTTGGAGCCATCTCAGAGGCCGGATACCCGGGTAGAGTCTGATAAGGTTCCAAACAGTTTGCCACTCAGATAGAATTACATCGCGAGGGGTAACCCATTACCCCATAAATACGCCTTTTAACGCATTTTAATTTATTCCTTCACTGAAGAAAATAGTTCAAATTTATATAGTCATAAATATGTATCAAAAGAAATATTTAATATATGCTTGCAGATGATCGCTTAAAGCAGGCTGAAAGTAAAGCAGAATGCTTTACTTTCAACCTGCTTTAACTAGTCATCTGTCTTCAAAATTTGAAACAGGCTATAGGGTAATGTGCTAATTAAAGCCGCCATTTTCTCAATTTAATTTCACTGCGTTTGCACACTGAATCAAGCACATGGTGGTTAAATTAATGTATATTAATTAAAGAGACCCGCAACCAGATTTAGCATTAAAAATAGTAATTTGAAAATAAATGTCAAACGCTTATATAAACGGGTAATCATTAGTTTAGGGTCTGAAATTCTGTTTAAAAATGCATTTCAATCCAATAGAAATGAGCTCTGGTGGGAGTCGAACCCGGGACCCGCCATGCAGAGACAGATACGCAAAATAAGGAAACCATTTAGCCCACTGAGCCACCGGATTATTCATACATCTGTGATCGATTTTAACGTAGTTTAGTGTGTAGCGATGGAAAGTATATAATTCGACTCGTGTTTATGTCTGAGCCTGATATCAATTTCTATTGCGTCTTTCGATGCCCGCGTATAAAACGATGGTAAATATCTAAAAAACTAAGATTTGAAGACTTGTCTAGAATGTGTTTTTAGACTGACAATATTTTTCTAATGCCAGGTGCACGATAATGCTACACAATTAGTTTTATTTGAGTATTTTCTTTTATTTTTGCAAATACACCATCTGGTTGCGAGTCGCTTTAAGATGAAATATGTTTACATCAAACTTAATGTGACTGGTTGGTTTGAATACATGTATTCAAAATGACGGCAATGTTTATTGACTGTACTGAGCAGGGGTTTAAATAAGCAGTAAATTTTAATGTATAAATATGACACCGAGAAACTATATGAAAGTATTATGCACTACTGCACATATACATGATTGCACTTGTACAGTAGCATCTATATATGACAACCATTCAAAGGGAATGGGTCTTGTTTACGGGACAGGGCTGCCATTTCTCCGGATTTTCCGAAATCTTCTATTTCTTCTAAGATGATGGTAACTTAAAGCAGGCTAACAGTAAAGCAGAGTGCGCCTTAAGGCACTTTCTGCTTTACGTTCAAACTTCTTTAAGTAATCGCGCTTGAAAAAAATTGATTTTTTTTAAAAATCTTAGGATTTTTCAATATCAACTTATGGCAACCCTGACGGGAGTAAAATACATGCTGTTTTAGCTTTAATATGTCTTTAACATATTCAATGGTGGTTTGAAAAGCGACGCTTTACAATACCCTGACAGGGCTGCCATAAGTTGACATGAAAATCCTAAGATTTCCAAATTTGCATTTTTCGAGTGCGATTTAAAGAATAGTACCTTTACCCCATAGCCTGTTTCTTGGGTTATTGACATGCGACTACTTAAAGTAGGCTGTAAGTAAAGCAGAATGCGCCTTAGGGCGAATTCTGCTTTACTTTCAGCCTTCTTTAAGCTACCATGTACTGGGAAAAAATCCGAAGATTTAGGAAAAATCCGGAGAAATGGCAGCCATGCCCTGGTGCACAGCTCTCAATTTGGTATACCACTATAAAGGCCATGAGGGAAAATGCCTTTTTTTTAAAGAAAAAAAGAGAGTGTGTGAAATTACAGCTGCAAATTGCACACGCACCATTTAAATATACATCCAGTAGAATCGCGATAATTCAAACTCTTAAGATGAACATACCTATATTTCAAATGTTAATGTGGTTTATCTATACATCTGTAGAAAAACTTTTTTCTGCTCAACCCTTTACGCCAAAACCTTTTTCTAGTTTTAAAGCCCTGTGGTCATTTAAAGCAGGCTGAATGAATTGGAACTTATTTTTCAGTGGAGCATAATGGTTAAAAGTGTTCGAGTTATGGAGGTTGTATTTGATTTACCGATCCTATAACCCTTTCCTCCACAGAAGCGCCTGAGTATGCCTCTTCATTCTCTTTCATATTCGCAGAACGAATAAGTACAGTAAAAACTCGATTCTACGAACTTGCGTTAGATCGAACATACCCATATTTCAAAGTTAAAACGTGTCTTAGCCACGTTTTAACTTTGAAATACGGGTTTGTTCGACTTAAACGAGCTCGACTTATCAAATTTCAACTTACGAACTACCGGTAAGGTCGATTTAAGCGAGTTCGTAATATCGGATTTCGACTGTAATTATCGATTGTTTTGAATTCAAGTAATAGTTTTACCCATTAAAACGCATTTAATATGCCACCTAAAATAGTTTCAATATCCTAGCAGATGGTAGCTTAAAGCAGGCTGAAAGTAAAGCAGAGTGTGTCCATTCTACCATACTTTCCATCTGATTTAATTGGCTCCCTGTCTTCAAAACATAGATTTACTTGCCTAGTGTAAAATATTAAGGAAAGCAGTTATAGTTACTCTAACAGTAAGGTACAGTGGAGAAAACGTTATTCTTTCCCGTTTAAACGCAAACGAAACGCCAACGCAAAGCACTAAAACGTAGAAAAGTACAAATTTTGAACAATTCCGATAATTCATGTTTATCTTGGTGGCAAACAGTTTGGAGACTGATCAGACGCCGGGTTACCCGGCGTCTGATCTGGCTCCAAACTGGTTGTATGGTAAATGATAGTTGAAGCGTAAAGTTTAAAACGCGTTTATTGGGAAAGAATAACGTTTTCTCCACTGTATGTATAGCTACTACTCCTTGATAATGAAATGCATTTTGATAGTTTTAGGCAAACTATAAATATACTTATATTTTTATTCAGCCAAATATAAGTAATTTATTGTCTAATATTTTACTCTAAGTAAAAGGACAAAAATAAAGACAACTACTGAATTGGATCTGAGTGCATAGGAGTGTCCAAAACGGTCAATAGATTCATATGCACCATTTGAAAATTGCATCTAAACTCTGGCATCGTAATATATGCGCACACAAACTTTGGTACGTATACCTGGTGTAATATAGGAAATATGCTCCAGACAAGCGTTATTTATATTCGGTTGGGTTAAAGTCAAAGCTCTAGGTCAAGGTCACAGTAACTGGAAATGATACGCAACACTTCGCCATCAAAAATATACTAAGATACCAATTTAGCATCCCTAACTGATGTGGTATTGGAAATATATTCCGGGCAAACTTTGAGGTCAAGGTCACATTGATCTAAAAATAACATGTTACTGGAAGTCAAGGGTCAAGGTAGAAGTGACCAGAAAATGGTACCTTCCATACGTGACATTATGCCAAACCAAGATGTACCAAGTCTGTGGATACTGTACAATCCAGTGACTCAGTCATAACAGGAAGACGGAATGACAATGGCACTTCAACCTGATACAGCGCTCCCTCTCTACAACGACACTCATTGGGAGACAGAACAAGTGTGTGTTGTTCGGAGGGAGTCGTTATAGGGAGGGGAATTGACTTACATTTGCAAACAGCTTGAATCCAGATCAGACGCCGCGTAACGCGGCGTCTGATCTGGATTCAAGCTGTTTGTCACTCGTCATTTAGGCGTTTATGTCAAAATGTAACTGAGATAAACAACAGACGACAATTTTAAGCAGATGGTATTGCAGCCATGTTTAGGGAACAGCGGCAAAGTTCGTTGTAAGGAGGGAGTCGTTATTGGGGGGGGGGGGGGGGGCGTTGTAGAGAGGGGGTACTGTAGAAACGTTTTCATACCCGGATTTTTTCCATCAAGACGTAAATTGAATATGCCCATTCTGTTCGCTGTAGAGACCTTTTTGGAAAAAGACGTCAGTTTCGATGGTTCCATAATGCAATTGGTAGACTGCAAGAACTCCATACCATGATTGGCTGATAATGTATAGCAGCGACTCTTCTGTAACGTGGGCTGCCATTCTTGTGCCAGTTGTTTGTGTTCTTGAGAAAACTGCAATAAGGAACAACCAAATTCTAATAGAATGAATATACTGAATGGTAAAATATAGCCATTAGGTCTACACGGTCACCGTTTGCATGTCCGATTTATGATGCTGATAACGACAGCATTGTCTCAGGTTTTAACTCTTTGCATGCTGGGTAATTATTTTTCGTCTGCAACATTTTGTCGTCTGCTATTGTTCTAAAATAATTTTTTCTAAATTTCTTTTCAAAACATGGTTAGTCAGAGTGTCAAACAGATTGGATCCTCATCTGGGTCCAAACTGTTTGCAAAGGCAATCACTGTGGCGGATATATCCACCGCTAGCATGCAAAGAGTTAATAATCAATGTAAACCCAGAGTAGACCATTGTTTAAGCCGGTACTCCATAAATATACATTTACATGTACGCCTTCAACGTATTCCTAATTTGAAGGAAACGGTTCCAATTTTAAAAGCCATGAATATAAACATCATAAGAAATATGTTCTATATCCTAGCAGACGGTAGCTTACCGCAAACTGGAAGTAATGCATCTATTCTAATGCGACTTTTAATTGATAGCGGTCATCTTTCGTCAATTCAAGCAACAGGTTATAGAGTAAACGGTTAACGAGCAATGTAAGCCCGGATGGGACGTCCGCTTAATTCAAACTTTTCTAGAGTTGAGTTAAAAGATTGTTGAACTCACGTAAATCGAAAAAATCCGTTTTTCAAAATTAATTTACGTTTAAACATTGAGCTATATGGTATGCTTGGCTTAAGGACATATGCGACCAAATGAAATCTCCTAAGGTTCTGTATGAAAATTTCAGCAAAGGGTTTTCAAGCATATCTTCGTACCATGGCAAAAAGAAAATTTTAAGTTATAATGGTCTTTTTTTTTGCCTATGGGCATTTGTAGCCATTCTCGGCAAAGGGTCGGCGTGCGTTATTTTGGCTTTCTAAACTGGTGTAAAATAATAATTGGTACAAACAAACAATAGGAAATTGGTAAAAAGGCATAAGTTATCATGTTCTTTCGGAACTATAGGCACTTTCATACATATACCAATGGCCTAAATAAGTAGATGGATTTTTCTATGTGTTCTCGGGTTCACACTAATATTCAATTTGATTGAAGTTCTGGGTTATTAACTTAACATTATTATTAGATAGAGTATTTGCCAAGTTGCACGTACTTTCATTTACAAAGTACAAGTTCATGTATTTAACGTTTATATTATCATATGCGATTAATGGAGATTGTTTGAGAACGAAAGTACCTACGGGAGGTAACCGATACGCACGATTTCGTTGAGTAACAAAGCTTGATTTATCGTACTTCGCTAAAATCCACTAGGTGTCGCACGAATTGGTAGGATATGTCATTAAAGAGGCTCGCAACCGGATCAAGCATTAAAAATAGTAATTTGTTAATATATGTCAAATGCTTATATAAATGGGTAAAATTTAGTTTAGGATAATAAATTCTGTTAAAAAATGCATTTCGAAAAAAAAAGAAAGAAGAGGCTCTGGTGGGATTCGAACCCGTGACCATCCATGCGGAGACAAAAATGAAAAATGAGGCATCGCCTTTACGCCCTCGGCTACGGACGCTCTCTATCTTTAGCGAATTAACGTACTTCAATGATAGCTATTAATAGAACATTATTCGGCTCGGGTTTATGTCTGACCCCGTGTAGAGAAGCAACAACAACAACTATACCGTTAGCTAACGCTATGGAAAAACGATGGAAAATATCTAAAAAACTAAGATTCGGTGACGATTCTTGAGACGTTTTTTGGACTGATCATATTTTTTTAATGTCAAAAGTCAAATAATGCCACAAATATGCTTTTATTTGAGTATTTTATTTTATTTTGACAAGAACACCATCCGGTTGCGAGTCCCTTAAGCGTAGGTTATCGGTATGCTTGACTAAATCGCGGTTTGTTTGATCGGATTGTAGCTCGAATTATAGAGATACGCCTGTAGTATATGCCAACTTGATTTCGGTGTCAGATCAAATTGGGACCACCGTAAAAATTGGACCCCCTGGTCCAATTTTGATAGCGAAATATGGACCCCCTCAAAGTTTAGCAATACTTCTCCCTAATGCAAAAAATTGATTACTTGTGTTCTTTTATGATTATTTTGATATATTTTTGTATTTATGTATCATAAATACTTTGATTTAAGGGGTTTCAGTTTGGTGGGAGGGGATGAAAATTTGATAGCGTTAAAATTTCACCCCCTCCTTCGTCAACACTCAACCAATAACCCCAGTAATTTGATCTACACATCAGCTTTTTTCAGTTATATGTTTAGTTTTGATGATGAGCTTATTCCTATCCCTGGGATACTATGATTTGCAAAATAACCACCCTCCCTAGTCAACACCTCGCGATCAAACCTTAAATCATTTGATCTACACATCAACTGTAACTATTTTCAATTACACGTGTAGTTGATTAGTTTAAGTGATGTTTTACTCCTATCCTTAGGTTGCTATGTCCTGCAAATAATATCAGTTGGAGAGGGGGTCAAAATTTAATGGCGTTAAAATTTGACCCCTCCTCCCTCGTCAAGACCCAACCATCGAACCTAAGTCATTTGATCTACACATCAATTTTAATTCTTTTCAATTAGTTGTTTAGGTTTAGTGATGTTTTTACTCCTATTCTTAGGTTTTAATGCCCTGTAAATAATTTCAGTTGGAGAGGGGGTGAACATTTGATGGCCTTAAAATTTCACCCTCCCTCGTCAACAACCAACCACCAAACCTTAAGTCGTTAGGCAGAATAGTGGACATCACTAGATTATCGATAAATTGCCCTACGCTAGCTGGCGAGCCCGTCAATCTTCGGCTCTCACCGCTCGGTATTTACGGAAACTCCCGACGACACTTTGAACATATTAATTTTATTTTCAATTTGAAAAAGGACCAAATTAACATTAACTTACAATTCTTAAATTTATATCAAAAGAAAGAACAAATATTCAATTATACGAGCCCGTTTGCACAGAATTGATATCGATTTGTATAAATGCACAAGGTCGTGTTATATTAACCGTGTCGAGGCTTATTTTCAGCATTTTACTCTTTGTTTAATGTGATTAAGAGGTGTCTTTTTCAACTTAAAAAAGGACCAAAATCTTATTAAATATTTTTTCAAAACAATTTCATCATAAAGGAAAATGATTAAGCTAATACGGACCGTTTGCACAGGAACGATATCTGTCCAGAAAAAAAAGTTATTACAAGTTATGTAAAATTGCCCTTCTTATTTTAATGCGCGAAAATGAGAGCAAGTGAGCCACCTGAGTGTCCACTATTCTGCGTAACGCTTCTGATCTAACCCATCAACTATAATTATTTCTAATGAGTTGATTTGTTCTGAAAATGAGTTCATTCCCATCCCTAGATTACTATGCCCTGCACATCATTTCAGTTGGAGAGGGGGGGTCAAACTTTGATGGCGTTAAAGTTTGACCCCCCTCCCTCGTCAACACCCAACCATCAATCCTTAAGTCATTTGATCTACACATCAACTTTAATTCTTTTTAATTAGTTGTTTAGTTTAAGTGATGTTTTACTCCTATCCTTAGGTTACTATGCCCTGCAAATCATTTCAGTTGGAGAGGGGGGGGTCAAACTTTGATGGCGTTCAAATTTGACCCCCCCCCCCCCCCCTCCCTCGTCAACACCCAAACACCAATCCTTAAGTCATTTGATCTACACATCAACTTTAATTCTTTTTAATTAGTTGTTTAGTTTAAGATGTTTTACTCCTATCCTGAGGTCAAAATTTAATAGCGAAAAATTGACCCGGGTCCATAGTTGATATCAAAATTGGACCAGGTGTCCAATTTTAACGGGGTCTATTTTTGACATGACACCGGTATCCCTGCCCCCCAAACAGATTTTTTATTTAAATCCGATTGATCTCTGGCGGTCGTGTCATGATCATTTTTAGAACAAAGTTTGTTCCAAATATTGCTCATTTCTTCTGGTTTTTGAACCTCAGAAAAAAGGATAATAGGGTGAAAACAATTGGGTCAGAAAGATGAACCTCTCACCTACATTGGCGACTGAAATCGACTTTGGAAACAGTTTAGATCTACATCAGATGCCAGTTATGTCGGCAGATGCCAGTTATGTCGGCGTCTGGACATGAAACGTTCCTATTTTGTACTCGGATCAAAATAGTTAAATATTAAAAGGGAGATCTATTGAAACTGAGCGACCATAAGTTCGTCGTGTTCCTTATTAGACCTTATTTCTTGCCTAAAGCAGATAAACTTACAGGGGAGAAAACGTTATTCTTTCCCAATAAATGCGTTTACGCTAAATCTATTATTTCCAATGCAAACAGTTTGGAGCCAGATCAGACGCCTGGTAACCCGGCGTCTGATCAGGCTCCAAGCTGTTTGCCTTCTAGGTTAAAATCAGAATTGTCAAAGAGTTGTCATTTTCTGCGTTTGAGTACGATGCGTTTGCGTTTCGTTTGCGTTTAAACTGGAAAGAATAACGTTTTCTCCGCTGTATATACCTATCATACAGACATACATTTTGACCCAAACTGTTTGGCATACAGATTGAATTTCTTCAAATGTGAGATTGAAAACAATACATGTTTAAGCCATCGAAGGTGAAACATATAACCTAGACTGCTAAAAATAAAATTAATGTTAAAACTATATACATGTATAAGAACTTATTTTCTTCTACACGTGAGAGCATTTTTCGTTCAAGTTCTGAATTATGTCCGAGTATTTGCCATGGTATATTTCAGAACACCAGAAAGTTCAGTCTCGTTAATCTTTCCTCTTATAACCTGCTTACAGTGTTCAAGTCAGGTGGCTGTTTAAAACAGTCTGAAAATCAAATGCAAAGCTCTTTCAGCAGCGTTTTGCTCTACTTACGGTCTATTTTAGTAACCGCATATCAGGACAAAGATTTTTAGATCTGGACAGGGTAAAGCATTCTAAGGAAACTCTGTGAGGGATGGATAAAAACTTTTGAAAAGGTATTTCTATGACGAAAAGGGTTAATCCTGTATTCAGACAAAGCTTATGTATGAATCATTACACGTATAGCTTTTTAAGCCCAAATCACACAGTAACTGAACTGTGCACGAATTTGTCTTTAGGTCCGTTCGTCCGCGTACCTTTCTTTCCGGAGTATATTTTCTTAACCATGCCTGCTAGAGTAACCAAATTTGGTATGTGAGTTCATCTTGCGACAACAAAGTGTCCCGTAACACTTTCAAGTCACTATGGCCTTGACATTGATATTTGACCTCAACTATAGAAGTACAGAAAAGGCTTGTTCATGGGGATATTTACTATACAACACCAGATAGGCTAACATTTGTGAGTACATTTTGGGATTGCGGAGTGACTCGTTACATTTTCCAGTCACGGTGACCTCCTTGATTTTAACATATGAACTTATTCATACATGAAGCAAAAACCCTTGCCCAAAGTTTTTCAAAACCACATCAGGTACAAATACAAATTTGGTGCGCGAGAACATCTGAGGATAGGGGAGTGTGGTATTAGATCACAGTGACCTTGACATTGACACTTCAACGTCTTGACGTCAATTATTGAAGAATATGAAAATCTTGTTTTGGGTATATATTTCTTGTATCACATCAGTTTAGTATACAAAATTTAGTGTATGCATACATCTTGGAATGGCGGAGGGTCACGGTGTCCTGGACCTTTGAACTAAATTATACACAAAACTTGTCCTTTAAAAACTGTTGCCCACCAGTTATAGGCTTACCAAATATTGTATTAAGCTTAAACTGAAATTCTACTGAATCTGTTTTGTTAAAAAGAAGAAGAAAGAACGTAGAAATGATCGGTGCATTGGCCTGGCCAAATTTTGTAACTTTCATGTTGATCTGAAATCCAACTTGGCCATCACGACTGCCACCCTTAACATCTATTTCAATCTAAACCTTAATTTTAACTGGACCGATTTTGTTGAAACTTCGTTGAATTAATTAATGCATGTTCATGGTGACCAAACATTGTTTCTTTTATATTGTTAAAACATCCAATATGACCGTAGCCGTGGCGGCCATCATTGGAATCTAATTAAAAACTTTAGCTTAAACTCAAAATCTACTGGTCCGACATTGTTGAAATATTTGGAGCCAGATCAGACGTCGGGCAACTCGGCGTTTGAAAAAGATCTAAACCAGTGACATTCAGTTAAAAACAAATCGGAAACTTGTATTTATTTATTTTGTTAATTTCTTCATGTAACTGATTTATGATTACGTTTAATTTCATTCAAACGAGAAAGAAATAATGTCTGAACCACAGTATCGAAATAGTTTACCCTCCTCTCGTTGAATATTCATATATATAACTCCGCCCACTATGCTCATATATCACATTGGCTACTTTGAAATGAGGAAAGTTTCCCCTAAGGAAAGACTCATAGAGTACGGATTCGTGTAAGATATTTATCCTACACGAAAACTGTACAGACCCCGATCATGCAGCCTATTTTGGAGCTGTCTGATCTGGATCTAGGCTGTTTTCAAAGTGTACAAAATTAAGTGATAGCAGGGGAAGTGTTTGAGTACAGTAAAACCTCTCTATTACGACCACTACATGATATCAAGTTCTATGCTGGTGGCATCTTAAAGCAAGATGACAGTAAAGCAAAAAGCTCCTATAGGAGCTTTTTGCTTTACTATCGTCTTGCTTTAAGCTGCCACCTGTCTTAAAAACTACAAGTAAGCCTACATTCCAGCGGTCGTATTAGAGAGGTTTTACAGTATAGTATATTATAAGATAAAATCGATACGCCATGGCAGACTGTTTATTCATTAATCATTTACCTGCAATGCGGAATTTCACTGCTATATGTACATAAATAAACGAACATGATGAATTTCAGACCAAGATTAGTTCAGTGTCTGATCAGAATCTAATCTGTATAAGTTTTTGACATAACAATATTTTATAAGTGAACAACATTGAAAACGGCGACAAAATGGGAGTTTAAGGGTTTGTTTGTTCTCAAATATGACCACATATATTGTGGTGTCTTATTACGGAACAATCGTTCAAACACATGACCTTTAAGGTTAAGACATGAGTCAAAATTAGAGAACAAACTTCTAAGTTTAATCCCAAGATATAGCCTTGTCATTTTCGTCACGTTCACCAGGTTCAACCCTTCCCGAAAAAGTGTGTTAAATGTGCATTTAACGTTTAATGCGCATTAAATGCAGCGGTATTGGCGCCGTATTTAAGTGATATTTTTTCACACCAAGTGCATTAAAATGAATTAAATTTATTAAAAAAGTGATTTTTTTTGTGCATTAATTCACTTTCCCACTGCAAAAAAAAATATGCTTTATTATAATAAGTACATTAAAAGTGCATTTTTTTCTGCGTTAAAAGTGCATTAAAGTTAGAGAAAAAATTTAGGAAGTGTATTTTTTCTGCACTAAAAGCGTTTTTTTTTTTTTAATAAATGTACTTTCAAAAAAATTAATACATTTTTGCACCAAATTGATGCAGAAAAAATGCACTTTCATTTTGAAAAGATGCAGAAAAAATACACTTTCGCAAAAACATGCAGGAATAATGCACTTCTCATTTTAACCCATCATGTACCCCATAGTCCATTTCTTGTATTGATAATAGGTGACCACTTAAAGCAGATTGAAAGTAAAGCAGAATGCACATTAGGATGCATTCTGCTTTACTTTCAGCCTGCTTTAAGCTACCATCTACTAGAAAATATAAAATATTTATCATGATAAATATTCATAATTGTATAAATTTGAAACATTTTCTTCAGTACAGGAATAAATTAGAGGTGTAAAAAGGCGTATTTATGGGGGAATGGGTTAAAAGATGCAGAAAACATACACTTATTTGTAAAAGTGCAGAAAAATACACTTTCTGTAAAAAATGCAGGAAAAATGCGCATTTTAAGTGTACTTTGGTAAAAGTGAACTTTATTTTGAGAAGGGAAGCACAAATAGTAAATTAGATCAGAATACTTTACTATTTGACACTTTTATCAATATCTCTTCAATATAAGAACTTCATGAAATTGAAATTTCATGAAATTACAGACGAAAAATGCTAACAGACGATATTTTGTCTGAGAACAGATTAAAAGAAACGATTTCATTTCGCCGCTGGAAGGGTAAGTGTAAAAAAGTATCGCAGAAAGTTCCTACATGTATAAAGAGTGTTCCCTCCCTACAACGGCCCTCCAAACAACGACTCCCTCCTTACAACGACACTCGTCGCAGTTCCCTGAACATGCCAATATATGTCTATCTCATATACTGCTGCAATATCGTACTATAAGTGGATATTTTGATAGAATAAATATAATGACGAGTGACAAACAGCTTAAATCCAGATCAGACGCCGCGTATCGCGGCGTCTGATCTGGATTCAAACTGTTTGCTAATGTAAAATAAGTCCTAATGCTCCCTCCCTATAACGACTCCCTGTGAGCAACTCACACAATCAGTGTCTCCCATTGGGTGTCGTTGTAGAGAAGAGACCTGTATCAGCTTTCTGCTTTGCTTTTAAACTCCATTAAGTGATGACCCGTAAACTAAAATCAAATATCAAACAGTTTTGATTCTGTTTAGCGTCTGATCCGGATCTAAACTGGTCACAAAATGTCGTTTGGAAACGGTTGTTTCCCAAATGAGCGTTTTGTTTTAGTTTCATATTGCTAAAATAACCATTTACACCATAGCCTGTTTTTATTAGTGCAAATATGTGAAAAACACAGGTGATTGAGAGTTTACTTCCCAATCAGAGTTCGTATCAACTCGTACGACAAAATATATTGTTTAACCTTTTGTTCCCAATTCTTACCGCCTGCTTAACGCATTAAATTCTTACTATGAGTATAATCTCCATTAACAAACAGTGTACTTGTGAAGAGTACACGTGTCCTATGCAAACAGTGTTTACCATGATCAGAGGAACCCTCTGATCTGGGTCTGCACTGTTTGTCATTTTGCAAGATATTGTTAAAATCAACCATCAAATGCCAAAGATGGACCAGACTTAATTGCGCCAAAATCTTTAAAAAAAAAATACATGTACTTGTAATAAAACTCCATAATGATGACGTTAAGCAAAACAAGCAGTATGTGGCAGGTTGAAAGTAAACCAACAATTTCTGATTTTCCTTCAGCTTGCTACAGTGGAGAATCTGTTATTCTTTCCCGTTTAAACGCAGACGTACGCAAACGCAAAGCACTAAAACGTAGAAAAGAACAACTTTTGGACAATTCTGATAATTATTGTTTATCTTGGCTCCAAACTGTTTGCACGGCAAATAATAGTTTTAGCGTAAACGCGTTTATTGGGAAAGAATAACAGATTCTCCACTGTATAAGAGACCACCTTTCTTACCCTTTCGCTGCCAGGCTCTATAACACTAACATAATTATACAAACAGTTTTTATCGAGATCGCAGCGTCTGATCAAGGTCCAAAATGTTTAACACTCAATGTTTCCTAAATCAACAACGCAAAATATCAAAAGTAAAAGCAGGCGAAAGCAGGGCTGCCATTTCTCCGGATTTTTCCGAAATCTCAAGATTTTTCTTAATTTCTCCGGACCTACGGATTTTTCACGAAATCTTCTGATTTTTTTATCTTATTTTTAAAATTTTGAATTCTATGCGTTTTCACTCAAGGAAACATGGGTGTCAAACAGTTTAGATCCAGATCGGACGCCACGTTACGCGGCGTCTGATCTGGATCCAAACTGTTCGCGTAATTATGTTAAATAACGCATGCAAAATTAGAAATATTAGCATTTTATTAGCATTTTATGGTAGCCCTGCGAAAGATATAAGCAGACGATACTATGGCAGCTGCTGTGTAAGACGGGTATTTCCATCACAAAAAAAAAAAGCGCACGCCTTATTAAAGTTATTTTGAGTGGCCGATTTTATTGAATGCTCGTTTGGATTAAATTTGTATGTAGGTGGATCAAATCTAGTTAAGCACTATGAAGAATAATCCACTGTATAGTTGTTGTTTTAAACGTTTTATTTCAAGGCCAGATGATTCAGGTACTTTTGTACAGTGATATTGGACTATTACAGACACTAAAAAAATATAGTATATCTTTAATGCATTTAAGACTATAATTATATATAAAAAGATGAGTGTAAAACAGAATGTTCCTTTTAGGAGCTTTCTTTTCTCAAATATGCAATGTCTGAAACATTGCAATAAGTTTTCGTTAAAGAGGTCATGAAACTGGGATTGTATATTACAAAGGTAAGAAATCCTAATCCGTCCCCTCCCCCTAACAGTTTTGTAATGGAATTTTACTTACTCTACTTCACGTTCCCTCGGCACGAGGCTTATCATATCACATGTTAACCCTTTGTATGCTAGTCCCGACTTTACTGCAGTTTGCAAACAGTTTGAATCCAGATCAGACGCCGCAACATGCGGCGTCTGATCAGGGTCAAAACTGTTTAACCATCGTGTTACGATGTCAGATGCTAAAATGGATTTTAATTGTTTTTTAAAACAACTGTGAAGCAGACGAAATTGTATAAGACGAAGAGTTAATACTAATAAACACAGAGCTATAAACGTCTTTGAAGAGTGTTATATAACCTTATAGTTAAAAATAGGGCATGTTGACCAGGTCACCTGGTAGTAAGAATGACATAGCCCATTGTAAGTCTTGGTGTATGTACAGTGGAGAATCTGTTATTCTTTCCCGTTTAAACGCAAACGTACGCAAACGCAAAGCACTAAAACGTAGAAAAGAACAACTTTTGGACAATTCTGATAATTCTTGTTTATCTTGGTGGCAAACAGTTTGGAGCCTGATCAGACGCCGGGTTACCCGGCGTATGATCTGGCTTCAAACTGTTTGCACCGCAAATAATAGTTTTAGCGTAAACGCGTTTATTGGGAAAGAATAACAGATTCTCCACTGTAAGAGTGACATAGCCCATTGTAAGTCTTAGTGTATGTATACAGTAAAACCTCTCTATCACCACCACACAATTGTATTATCTATAAGGTGTGCACGACAGGTGACTGCTTAAAGCAATGTGACAGTAAAACAGCAAGCTTCTTTAAGATGTCACTTGTCTTTTATACAATTAATTATCCTTCTTTTTTGTGGTTGTAATAGCGAGGTTTTACTACATATATACATGTAAATGACCTAGTTTCAAATGGAAATTTTCCTTTCTTGTGATGTTTTCGATTTACCATTTTTACTTATCATTGAAAGAACAGTACAGTGAAACTTTGTATTAGGCGGATATTTAAACAAGAAGTACATATATTTTTAAACGCAGGTGTTTGCTTAATACAGGACGAAAGCAACACAGAAAGCTCCGAGAGGAGTTTCTGAACTATGCTGGCCTTTAATGATTTCATTTGTCTTATTATATATGCATAGGAACGATCTTTTGATCTCAAGTTAAGCCGATATAAAGAAAGATTATCATTCTGTATAATATGGCCTGGGTCAACAATTGCGAGTTTTATGTTTGGATGTACCTCTGCTGTTATTTGTTTAATATATTAACCTAAATGTTCTCTGTATATTAGTCTATTCAGAAGTATATATCATATGAGTGCATCAATAAACAAAAATACTCCTTTTTACGCCTTTGAGTTCGGCATTTTAACAGTCTTGAATATGCATCATAAGAAATATTTTCCATATCCTAGTAGATGTTGTAGCTTAAAAGGACTGAAACTATAGCAGAATGTGCCTAAAGGCACATTCTGCTTTACTTTCAACCGATGTTAATGTATAAAGTCACCTGTCAGTGACTACATGTCAGTTTTCAAAACTAGAAACATGTAAGCTATGGGATATCAGGTTAAAGATGTTTAAATCGTCCAATTTCAGCTATGGTCACTGGTGATTATAAATAGACGATACCCTATGTGGCTATATTACAGTGGAGAATCTGTTATTCTTTCCCAATAAACGCGTTTACGTTAAACCTATTATTTCCATTGCAAACAGTTTGGAGCCAGATCAGATCAAAAGGTTACCCGGCTTCTGACCAGGCTCCTAACTGTTTGCCACTCAGATAAAAATGAAAAGTCAAAATTGTCAAAAGGTTGTCCTTTTCTACATTTTAATGTTTTGCGTTTGCGTTTCGTTTGCGTTTAAACGGGAAAGAATAACAGATTCTCCACTGTACTTAAGATATACGGTCGTATGATAGGAAACCAGAATATACCCTGATAAGACACATGCATGGGGAAATTTGGGTTTACTGGTAACGGCCATCGAAAACCAAAAGTTCTTAAAAACAACACTATGCTTAAACAGGCTGAAAATAAGATAGTAATTGACACGATAAAATATATAATATTATTGTGCAAAGGCCATTATTAAAACTTCGATTATTGCAACTACGAACGAACGTTTGAATTAAGATACAGGCAAATACGTACTAAATTCCTGCCGTTAACTATCCTCCGCTGAAAGTTCATTTATCATCTAAAATATTGTATTGGTTAATAAAATAAGGAAACTCCTACACAGAAAAGAGCCGAGACTAATGCCAATCAGATCCAATATAAAAACAGTGCAGGCTCTCATTATTAAGGAGCTGTCTGATCTGAGTCTATCGGCTTTTTTTTTGTTTTAATAGGCCTATAGATACGCTTAAAGCAGGAGAACACCATAGCTCCAGCTCATGGTGTGGTCATTCGTATACATGTACACGTATATGAAATTCCACCAACCTATTGACCTAAAGCAATGACTACTAATTATATGTGTGTAGTCGTAACGTTTAATATGAAGATACAATATAGGGGCTGTCCCTACTGACTGTCGTACGAGACAATATATCGAGTTCTCTTTGTAAGTTACTTCGTAAACCCAACACATCAATAAATCCATTCATTTATAAATAATCATATGATTATACCCTTCATCAAAGTATTCTTGGATTCTTTTCCTAGGACAAAATTACGAACGATGAAAAGATACCTTATACAACATCAACTATTGCACAACAGTGGAGATTACCTCATGTGGAACATTTAAAGAATTGTTCAATATAAGTCTAGCTCATGTGTGACTATCTTTTAGGGGTTTTCTTTCTGCCATATATTTCAAAATGGAAAACAGTGTAAAACCTGATCGGCTCAAACAAGAGGCTTCTGATCAGGATCTACAATGTTTGCATAAAACAGACAAATGTACTGTTCGCATGTGTTCAAGGTCCAAGGTTATAAAGCTTTTTAGTTAAGTCTAAAGTCGATCTCAAGCATTGGTTTGGTCAGATTTGAGCCTAAGTTCCAATCTGACCGAACAAATGCTTGAGAACAAACTCAGACTCAGCTCAAACGCTTTATAACCTCGGACCCAGTTTGTGAATGGCGAGTAACGTCGCTATGGTTGAATGTGTTAATGTTTAGCATGTATATAGTTGTAAATTTAGGAAAATAGCGAAAATGAAAAACTTACCTATTTAGTTTTCTTGCTATAATAAGATCCATGGTATTGAATTTAATTGGCAGTCACATCTAACCATCTTTAAACTAACTTAATTTACCACAGTTTTATTGAAGACTCCGTCCATACAATTATAGTGTATTCTTTAACAACTGGCTTTGCACGGTTTTTTTAAATTTTGATTGTATAATCTTTTATTGAATAAACATTCGTACAAGTGTCAAACAGTTTGTGTCCCGATCAGACACAGAGTTACTCTGCGAGTGATCAGGATCCACACTGTTTGCAAACGTCAGTGTATACATGGGCATGTCAGTGAATGAGGTGAACAGAATTTGCAAAGCAACTCTCGTAACTCAAATGTCATCCTGTCCGTTTCTCTGTGGGTTTTTTGCAAGTGAATCAAAAGTAGGACTGACTAGTGACTATACCCACAAATTGTAACGACTAACCACTACCATCCCGAATGATCAAAGCATGTTCTTTGATTGCATCAGATTTTGATCGCTTGTATTATTCCATCAATTAGACCGTAGAAACATACCATAGAAAATTTGTCAAACATATGCTAGTTTAAAAATGCTCTTTAAAATAAATTTACACTATTAAGACAGGTAGAATTGTAATACAAGACAAAAGCAATACAGAAAGCTCCTACGAGATAATTGCATTACTTGTATTATGTGTTAATCAGTGATTTGTCTCTAGAGATACCCTTAATTCTGCAGTTAATGGCCACTTAACTCAAGCTTGACAGTAAGTTGGTGATTTTGTCATAAAGAGTTTCATAATAAATTGTGTAATAAAGGTATAATTTTAAATTAAATATTGTTTCAACGAAATTGTCAAACGTGGCTGGAAAATGAAGAAGGCCATAAAGTAGAACGGTTTCTCTAAGCCCTCAATTCGCTCACAATTGATAATACTCCAAGATAGGGTCATTCCGTACTTGTCCTAAATATGAAAACTAGCTCATTCAGTCCTATATCGTGTCAATCTTGACTTAATCAAACCTTTAATGCAAAATGTTTTTGCCTGTTTCAAACTTTCATCGACATATTGTATCGTCTTTTTTAAAACTGTTGTTTGAACTACATGTATAATGTCAAAGTATGATCTGTTTTGGCAAAAGAAATGTTAAATATACAAGGCTCCCTCTCTGCAACAACAGTCAAAGGAAGACCCAGATTGTTATAGGGAGGGATAATAGATACCCTTAGAGTGGTGAACATACAGTGGAAAATCTGTTATTCTTTCCCAATAAACTCTTTTACGCTAAAACTATTATTTGCAGTGCAAACAGTTTGAGCCAGATCAGACGCCGGGTAACCCGGCGTCTGGTCAGGCTCCAAACTGTTTGCCACCAAGATAAGCATGAAATATCAGAATTGTCCAAAAGTTGTTCTTTTCTACTTTTTAGTGCTTTGCGTTTGCGTACGTTTGCGTTTAAACGGGAAAGAATAACAGATTCTCCACTGTAACTTGGCTTACACTTGCAAACAGGTTGAACCAAGATCAGACGCCGCGTTTCATCTTTGTTTCTTCTGTTAAAATGTCCAATATATAACTTTGTGAAAAAAACAACAAACGACAATATTAAGCAGACGGTATTGCAGCAGTGAAAATTAATGGTAATGCATAATTGTCTTGTTTGGGGAGCAGTGACTAGCATGGTTGTAAGGAGGGACTTGTTCATCGGATGGTCGTTGTAGTGGTACGAGAGCCAAATAGTTTGGTGAAACAGTAATGCGACATCTGACGTGGATCCTAACTACCTTATATGCCTTTAACAAGGAAAGGGTTAATAAAATTTCGCAAACAAGTTTTGATACAGAATTACAGATCAGGTTCCAAGTAACGGGTCCGTATTTAAACTGTTTGAATACTAGTACAATGTATTTAGCTTAGAAATACCGGTACATCAAATCTAAAACATTTTTGCTTATGACATTTTGAAACAGATGAGAATTCAGCAAGTTAAGGAATCAAAAATCGGTATGAATAAAGTATTTCTGATGAAGACGTTATTCTTCCCCAATAACAGTGTTTATGCTGAAATAATTATGTCCATTGTATACTGCATTGGAGCCAGAGCAGACAGCGGGTAACCCGGCGCCTGATCAGGTTCCAAACTGATTACAACTCAAACTAAAATAAGTCATTTAAAATTAATATAAAAAATTGATTTTATTTGATTTGTTATAAGGACTGCCATTTCTCCGGATTTTCACACTGGGCATCCAAAAGAACCAGAGACATCTGTTGATAAGAGTAGGGCACCAAGTCCGGGTTTTCTGTATCCGCTCCCCTCTCTGCATGGGGCGTCCAATAAGCCCAAAAATTGCAGAAATGGACGTTAACAAATAAAACCAAAACCAAACACTGTCGTAAAGGACGAATATACTCGCCTCTAGGGATGAATCGGTTAAACGGGGAAGAAAAATGTCTTCTCCGCTATAATTTACTATACACTCTGTTAGTTCACTTGGAACTGTAGCAGAACTTTTGAAAAATGGACTGAAAGTGCCATAGTTTTAGTGATATATATCACGTATACGAGAGGACAGTCGCTGCCATGAGGACGTCTGAACAATCAGTTCACTATCAACACAGACAACACTAACATTTGCTTAACGCAGCGTCTGGTCCGGGTTCAAACTGGTTGCACATGTACAGAGTCAAGTAAACAATGCTCGGCATTATAAAGGTATCAATCTTCCCTCCCTATAACATCTCCCTCCGAACAACACACACAACCTGTGTCTCCCACTAAGTGTTGCTGTAGAGAGGGGCACTGTGTAATGTACGTGTTACCTTTTAGATATGACCCAGTTGTCAATGCTCTACATTTATTTAACAGACATTGTGTCGATTCTTGCGTTAAAAAAAAGACCAATGGGTCGAAAATCAACGTTTGAAAACACCCCGAGTCGGTTCTCGACGCAAAAAAGCCATGTAGAATCGATTCTTAACTCTTTCAATTCCATGGTCCTGTTTAAAAAAAATGTATACTCATTACATTTGCAAACCGTGTAGACCCAGATCAGAGGGTCCCTTAAGACCAGTATTTATTAAAATACCCAGAATATTCCAAGTAGACTGGTCCGTGTTTTGGTTACTAAATTGAATCACAAGATTAAATAGTAACCCCCAAGAGCTCATACCCCACAAGAGTCGCTTAGTTTTGGAAGAGTTCTGCGCAGTGAAAGTGTGCAGGGTGGATAGGGATGTTATAGCGTGGTTGTAATAATCTTTCAGTTGATTTAAATAAATTCTGCTGAGAGTTTCTGGTGTTCGATTCTTTAAAATGTATTTCAATCAACGTCCCTTTAACCGAAGAACCTCGTTACAAGCTGTATACCATTCACCAGTTTATGTAAGTTACTACTGGAAAGAGATGTAGGTGGTATTTATGTTTAAACATGTGACCTGTAATGTCAAATGTTAGCTAATAGTGTCAGTACATATTGAACCGTTACTTGTGACTAGATGTTGTCAGTATAGAGAACCAGATGGCAGACTCGTGCACATCCCCATGAACTTCATATGCAACACATATATTAACCCATTTATACCCAGAGGATTCTACCATGTTTATATATTGGATTAGTCTATTTTTTATCAAAGGGATGCCTGATCAAAATTTTCATTTTCATTTTGTTTAATATTGAAATTTCTATCAGCAAACAGTGTGGACTCTGATCAGACGCCGCATAATGCGGCGTCTGATCAGAGTATACACTGTTTACCTATGTCCTATATATGGGATCGTGGGCACAAATGGGTTAACCAGCGTATTCTATGTCGTTAACTGTCTTCCTTTATTCGAAGAGATTCTGTCTAAGGTTTGCCTTCTGCAATAATTGCTAACTCTGGTCAGTGTACTCCTTTAGGAAGCCTCTGAACTGTGTCTTCACTGTCAGCACATGAAAAATGTACTCTTTACAGGTACGCTGTTTGTAAATGACGAGTGTACTCGTCGCTAGGGTTGAATGTGTTATTTAAATTCAAACAATAATCTGTATTATTTGATTCGCAACATTTCACAAGAGATATGTCTCTGCTTACTTCTGCAAGTTTAATTGCATCAATAAATAGACAATTATATAAATGATATAAAAGTAATCACTGTGTCCCCACATTACTATTGGATGCTGCACGTGACTAGTCGCGTGTTTAATAACGTGTCATTTCGCTGTAAACATTTATTGTCTGTTTCAATTAGCCGCCTGCTCGTAAATGTACGTTAATAAAATCGTTATTAATATTGCATATACAGTAAAACCTCTCTTATTACGACCACTAAAACTAATGCTAATTGATTGTTTGAAAGACATCTAACAGCTTAAAGCAAGATGACAGTAAAACAGAAAGCTCCTAAAGGAGTCTTCTGTTTTACTGTCACCTTTCTTTAAGCAGTCACCTGTCTTAAACACCTAGTAATAAACATACATTAGTGGTCGTACTAGAGGTTTACTGTGCATTTTCGTGAAAAATATAAGTTTACAATTGCCAGAAACGAATGAAAACAGATTAAACGTATTACACAATATCTTATTAAGAAAGGAAAAAACCCAAACTCAAACCAACTTTTTTCTCTATTTTGAGGTATTTTGTGTCTATAGCCAATCATTTTGTTTTACTTTAACTATGTCCTCTTTACTATATACGATCTGATTAAGCTATCGGTATGTCATTCGAAATACATGTACCACAATATTTAATGTTTTGCTGCATACACATGTATACTAAAATGAAAGATTTTTTAAAAGCACATCCGGAGGGATTGCATGATGATCTTCAAACGCTGAACTCTGCTTCTGCTAACAGCCTATACGGATGGCTTGTTCGACACTCAGATAGCATTTCAACAGCAATAGGAAAGTGTTTTCAGACTAATTGCAGGAAGACAATTAATTAAAAAGAGATCTCCACGTATATATACTACTCAAAGTTTGCTAAGCACCTTGGGTGAAATCTCCATAGGTACCAATGCATTGACCATAACACATCTCATCACATAACTTCCAAATTTGTTGTCCGATTTCTTCCAAATTTTGAGATATTTTACAGATTCTTTTTGTTTTACCCTTACTCAGGTCCTTTAGGCGAAACCCGAGGAAATTATCAAAATGTGAATTTATGAGATGTTACAATGGGTACGATTGAACCGTTGATTAAAAGGTAAAACATTGTTTTACCAACGAATAACATCTCTAAGAACATTAAAATGTAGAATTCAATGAATTTGGAAAAAATTGTGAATTCTGAGAAATTTCACATTATGATAATTTCCTCGGGTTTCGCCTATTTGACCTGAAAAAGTGTAAATAATAATAATAATAATAATAGAATCTGTAAATTAAACCTTTGGCCAAAACATCTCAAAATTTGGAAGAAATCGAAAAAAAATGTTGGAAGTTATGTTATGGGAAGTGATAGGGTCAATGCATTGATACCTATGGAGATTTTACCCTTGGTGCTTAGCAAACTTTGAGTAGTATATAAAGTGACAATGGTGTTTGCCTTTTTTAATACATGTGTACACACAAAATTGAAATAACCCATCAATGTATGTATGCACGGCGAAAACGTTGCCATAAAACGCAATTATACGTGTATTAACGTGTGATGCTTCAGACTTAATGTAGCCGGTTGATTATATGGTTAGAGATTTGTGTAAGCGATGTAGTAGTTCAGTCGGGAGAGTACTCGTCCTGTAAGCGAGGGGAACCGGGTTCAAATCCCGGTCTTGCTGCATATTGTCTCACCATGTTACATAATCATCGAATGCGTCTAAATACAACTTACTGTCCTATTGTTTAGGATTAAAGCCTTAGCACCTGACCTTAGCGTTCAGACCAATGCTGTTAGTTATATTCAATGATAAAAAACATATATTGAATTAAGTAATTACACACTGCAATGTAGCACCTTTCTCATGGAACCTTAATAAAATAATAAAAATAACATTGGCATGCATGTCAATGCTTAGTTATATTAGAAATGGTATTCTTCGGATACTTATGGGGTACCACTTTAACCCATTCACTCTCATGGCGTTTATTTCTCAAATTTAATTTTAGGTAAATTGGCTATGTATATTGTTAAAAAATACAAATTGTAAAGAGTGTCAAACAATTTGAATCTGATTCCAAATGCGTCGTCTGATCAGGACCAAGACTGTTTGCAAATAACAAATGGGTAAGAATGTGAAGGGGCTAATTGATTTAAATTTGAAATTTGACCCTTATGTTAAGATTTGTATGACATTGAAATATTCTGAAATGTTTTACGTTTTAGATATGGAATAGACTGGAACTGAGTGCAGTGGTCATCGTTGCTACAGCTGCAGTCGCACTCGGGGTTATTGTCCCCATTGGTCAACAACTAACATAAAACGTTGATCCGTTCCTAAACAAGTACTTCTTTCTAAATAGAACTACTTGTAGGTATTACTATAAATAGAACTAACTTAACCCCTTCACTGCCTTACCCCGAGTACAATAGTTATTTGAAAACAGTTTGGGTCCTGATCAGACGCCGCGTAACGCGGCGTCTGATCAGGATACAAACTGTTTTACACCCATTTCATAAGTCAAAATAACTAAATATTTAATTTTAGAAATAAATGCAGACGACAATTGTTTAAAAATGATGACGTCATGGCAGTGAAGGAGTTAAATGTCTTTATAAAAAACAAAAACACTGTGTTTTAACAACGCGGCTGTAGTTATTGACATTTAATTAACAGCGAACGTGGAAGGTCACTGCATTTTGAAACAGGAGTCAATTACTAGAACACAGTTGACCTTTGACATAGCAACTATACAGAACATACTGAATCACTGATAGTTCAGTGGGTCAATAAAGTAGGCTAATGCATCAGCAATAGAACAAACGAGGGATCAATCTTTGATGTGTTTTTTAGAAATTGTTAAAAACCTAAGTTGAAAGATTTGCAATGTTGCTATAGAAACAAACTTCGTGATAAATATATCAATGGGTTTTACACTAAGCACGTGTTACTCTGTGTCTGATCTTGGTTCAAACTGTTTGCAAATAAAAACAAAGTCGCGTTATGCAATATAAAGGTGAAACTTATCAAACGTTTGATAAAATGTAATAGATGTAATGAATTATGAACTGTAGTTTGTAAACAACCCCTTGCCGATTTACAAGTTTATAATAAAAGTCACTCTATTACGTACACTGAAAATACATTACATAGGCGTTCTTAGCATTATTTTTGGGTTGACTTTATTTAATGATAAAGTATACTCAAGATTGTTTCATGCGGCTGTATGGTGTTTTAGAAATACCGCAAAGACCCTAAGTATTGGGACATACAGACCCTGAGCAAACAGTATAATATTATATACTGTAAAACAGGTATTTTTCGCGTCATGAATATTTCGCGTAATGCGATTTTGTATTAATTCGCGACATCATGCCATATTTCTAGCAGGTGGTAGCTTAAAGCGACTCGCAACCAGATGGTGCATTAAAAATAGTAATTTGTAAATATGTGTCAAACGCTTATATAAATGGTAAAGAACTAGTTTAGGATAAGAAATTCTGTTTAAAAAAATGTATTTCAATAAAAAAAAATATTGGTCTCTGGTGGGATTCGAACCCGGGGCCCGGCATTTGGCGGACAGAAGGCAAAATAGGGGAAACCGCTTAGACCAATGGACCACGGAACTATCCGTTTATCTCGGATCGATTTAACGTATTTCAATGTGTAGGTATCGAAAGTGCATACAACTTCGTAATTCGGCTCGTGTTTATGTCTGAGCCCGTGTAGAGAAGCAACAACAAAAACTATACCGTCTACTAGTCGGTATAGAAAAACGATGGAAAATATCTAAAAATCTAAGATTCGGTGACGATTCTTGAGACTTTTTTTGGACTGATCATATTTTTTTAATGTCAGAAGCCAAATAATGCCACAAATTTGCTTTTATTTGAGTATTTTATTTTATTTTGACAAGTACACCATCCGGTAGCAGGCTGGAAGTAAAGCAGAATGTGCCTCAAGGCACATTCTGCTTTACTTTCAACCTGTTTTAAGCAGTCACCTATTTTCAAAACTAGAGGCATTCGCGAATTAACGCGTAAATTATATTCTCGCGAATAAAACCGGTTTTACAGTACCCTGATCAAACTGCTCCTGAATGAGCAGTCTGATCAGCTATATGCTGTTTGTTATTCCGTGTGTACATTTTGAACAAACTGCTGTGTAATAATAGTAGTTTGTTAAATGTTAATGATGATTACGGCAATTACACATGGTGTCCAAATTTTCAGGAATTTACAATAACCACTGTCAGTACTCATTTTCAGGTCATAATTCTTGTTCGTCCTCGACGGAGACCATGCGACTGGCAAGAGAGATGCTAGTTAACCCCAGTTGCGCTAACGAGATGTTTGTAAGAGGGAAATGAAGGTTCTCAAAGATCAACACCGAGAGGACCTTGCTGTTGGTCAAACCGGATAGAGAAGCCCCGTGACTGAACAACTGGTATCATGGGAGGGGAAACTGATTGGCTTAGCAAAACAAGCGGGTCCACATGTCAAAATCCTCATTCATGAGTGGTCGACATTAATGGAAGAAAGAAAGAAAGAAAGAACGCTGCAACACAGACAGCACAAATAAATACAGGTGCAATTTGTTAGGCAGATACTGCAACTGGCGCATTGGCCTGTTCAGCCACAGGCAGAGATGTTCCAACAAGGCAGAAAAGTGGGAACAATTTCAAGGTCATCACTGACTGACCAAGACCAACGAGCGATCAAACTTTTACAATAATAATTAAACTTTCGGTGAAGAATGTTTAACAAATTCTGACCCTTGTGTAGACATACCGGTATATCATCATACAGAAAGCAAATTTTGAATTTCTGGTGAAACAGCCTTTTGAACATATTAGTTACAGCACGAATGAAAAACCACTTCCTTTATTCATTCGTGGTTACAGTGATCCCTCTCAACAACGACATCCAATGGGAGACAACAATTGTGTGTGGGATATCGGCAAACATCTTGAACACAGATCAGACGCCGCGTAACGCGGCGTCTGATCTGGATTCAAGCTGTTTGTCACTCGTCATTAAGTTTGGGTTTTTTTTTTGTCAAAATGTCCAATATGTAATTTTAAGCAAAACAGCATTTGCGACAATAGTCGTTGTAAGGAGGGAGTCGTTTTTGGGAGGGCCGTTGTAGGGAGGGAGTGTTGTACAACTATAGATACTTGGCCAACATTTTAAGACCATACTTATTAATGTTCATAAAGTTTTGTAGTGAGTATTCCTAACTCAAGAGATAAAAATAAACATAACCTCATCTGATCGTACGAAAAGAGAGTAAAATACCAACTTGTGACCTCTGATATTATAAAATATATACAATGTATGTGCATACATATGCCATTGCAGTAAAAAATAATACACCCTACTATGACCGGTCCTACAAGGCAGTACGCCCTTAAATAAACTAATGCTATGATCCTGCATCATTTCAGCATTTTGGAATAGAAAAACAAAACAAATATATAAAAAATATCTTTAATTATCGAGACCAGCTCACATGAGAAATAGTATTCTATAAAAGGCAAGTTAGTACAAGTTCATATGAAAAGTAAAAAATAATAAAAATAAAGTGACAAAAGTTAATATGTGCTGTACAAAATGCAATAAACTGTTAATACAGTCAATCTTATTAAGCAATCCCTAAGTGAAGTTGCAAGGTGACTTCTTAAGACAATGACTACTACGTGCAGGATAGAAATACATGTAATGCAGAAAGCTTGTAAAGGAGTCTTTTTGCTTTGCATTACATTTAACCTGCATTAAGTTATAACATGTTTTTACTGCATAGTGGGTCTTATTTTGAGCTCACTTAATGCAGAATGACTGTAGTCAAAGTTATGTTAACTATTTCAGCACTAAATAACTCTTGTTGGTTATAAGTTTTCATTGTGGGTATTTTTAGCTACCAAAACACAAACAAGTCTACTTGGAATTCTGGGTAGTTAAATAAATATTGGTCTAAATTTGCAAGTAGTGTAGATCCTGATCAGGGGGCTCCTATAGGAGCCCTCTGATCTGAGTCTACACTGTTTGCAAATGTCATAAGTATATTTCAAACAGGTCCATGGTGTTGAAAGAGTTAATGGATTGGATTATTGCAGAAAAGATGTATGGACAGTGATCTTGGCAACTGAATGCAGAGCCCATGTTAACATGTAATGTAATACAGGAAAGACATTTGCAGGACCTTTTTGCATAAGCCTACATTTCTCAAATATTTCCAGTCATCAGTCTAAGGAGCTTCTTCATTGAAACGTAAATAAATTAGAATGTACATATAAATACAGTGAAACTCCTCTATTACGACCACTAAAACCAATGCTAATTGATTGTGTTAAAAACAGGTGACACCTTACAGCAAGGTGACAGTAAAACAGAAAGCTCCCGAAGGAGCTTTCTGGTTAACTGTCACCTTGCTTTAAGCAATCACCTGTCGTTAACACTAAATAATTAACATAGATTAGTGGTCGTAATAGAGAGGTTCTATTGTACTATAAAATGGGTTATGTTTTACAAGTCAACAAATGTTCACCGTGATTGGGAAACAGGACACCAGATATTCATATACAGTACCTCTATTGAATGAACAACTAGTTGGGAAGACTACAGAGCTTTAAAGACAGGTGTTCACTTACAACAGGAAAAAGGTAATGCAGAAAGCTCTTAACCCATTACCCTATGGCCTGTTGCTAGTTTTGAAGGCATGTGACCTCTTAAGGTGTCTTTATAGCTTTAAAACTGCAAAAATTGTGTTTTTAACCTTTTTTCCGATTTTGATAGCCGACATTCTGTTCTACATTTTACCAAAATCTCAAAAACCAAACCAAACGCATTACACGGCTATCTGATCAATAAATCACACCTCATTAAGCACTCCGTAGTCCAGCCACGTGACAACCTAGAGGAGTTCTCCAGCTGCTGTTGCGTGATTTATGGGTCTCGCATGTTAAAATCATTATTGAATTATGATTGGTATATTTTATTAAGGGTGGAGCTAAGGAAAATCGCTTATGAAATATGTGTCACTCTTATTGGTTGAAACAAAAAGGACATAGTTGAACCCCGGGGGTATTCGCACTGTGTCAGACAGTCAAAATGACACGCTTATCAGTTAATTGACGTTTTCGGCACCTCCTTATTTTCAAACACGCCGCATCTTTGGACAACGATTGTGTTCGCGGTAGGGGTCCGATTTTCATGCGGTTTAAAGCAGATGAAAGGGTATTATCTTCTCTAGTGAACCGTGTCTCAGAATGTTGATGAGGTTCTCCAGCTGTTTACAGCAAAGCATTACGTAATAGAAATCGACTTTAAACGGTAAAATAACTTTGATGTTACTTAATAATAGTTGGAAGGGGAATTTTAAAAATCTGAGACACGGATCCCTAGATATGTTACTGAAGTGTATTATGGGCAATTTTAAAGGCGTTACAAATTAAGACGGCTTTGAAATCGCTGTTTGAATTTTTTTTAAATTTGTCTTATAAAATCGTAAAAAAATAAAATATTTTTTTAAAAAAGACATTTTGTGGTGACATGTGTACCACTTAAACCATTCAGCTATAAAATGGGGGAATAAATTATAAATCATGATGATAAATAAGAAAAATCCGCTTGCAGTATCGAAACTATAAAGCTACCTTAAAGCAGGTTGAAAGTAAACCAGAATGTGCCTTAAGGCGCATTCTGCTTTACTTTCAGCCTGCTTTAATCTATTTTCTGCTAGCATAGAGAAACTATATCTTATGATTCTTATTTGTAACAGTATAAACTGGAACAATTTTCTTCAGTAGAGGAATAAATTAAAGGCGTATTTATGGGGTAGTGAGTTAAAGAGGCTTGATAAAGTACCCTTATCATCTACTAAGCTGGCCTCTATCTGAACATCCAACTTTTTGAAACCTTATTTGTGAGTGTCACTTAGCCATTTCAATACTTAGTAACAGTTGTCTGCTAAAGTTTTTATATTTACAGAAACAAGGGTTGGATCGTCATCATGTGTCACATTTAGTTGGGCCTGATCTGGATCCCATAGTTCGCAAAGGTTGAGAAAATTCATTTCCAACTAAACTCAAATAAAACATAGTGAACAACTGCTGTGCTAATATGTGAGGATGTAACATTAATCTAGGATTACTTGGAGATTGATCTGGATCCAAACTGATTGTAATTAATTAAGAAACTAATTAATCATCTTTACTCAAAGGACAAATGTTAATATATTTATTTAAAAACATACTTCCAATTGTTCACAGAAATATATAATAAAGCATCTCAAACTAATCTTGGGTCCATTCATTTCTATTTGGAAAATCATATCATTAAGCTGCGTAGATTGACAGAAAATAACCTACAAACATTGCAAACAGTGTAGACATAAACCAGCTGTCATGTTTGATAAAGAGCACTGTATCTACTACTTGTTGCAAGCTATACAGAACAAAGATCATATGTTGTATTGAAATGCAGAAACTGACCAGTTTCTATATGTCTAACTCTAATTTCAATGACCAGTCTTGAACTATTATGACAAGTCTCAAAATACATACGATTAAGGAAACATGATATACAGAGAATCTGCTATAAAAGGGCTTGTTTTGTTTTGCTGGTGGCTGCTTAAAGCAAGTTGATTTTATTCATTACCCCATAAATATGCCTTTTTATGCCTTTAATTTAACCCCTGCAGAAGAAAATAGTTCCAAGTTTATACAGTCATAAGAAATATTTTCTTTATTCTAGTAGATGGTAGCTTAAAGCAGGCTGAAAGTAAAGCAGAAATTGCCTGAAGGCACATTCTGCTTTACTTTCAACCTGTTTTAAGTGATCACCTATCTTCAAAACTAGAAACAGGCTATGGGGTAATGGGTTAAAGCCATCAATGAGTGGCCCTTATACATGTATCAGGGTTTTATTGCATACAATTCACATAAATCTATAATAAAGTCATGCACAATAAAATTAACAGGTACATGTTTACATGAATATTGTGCCTGTAAGTATGTCTATAAATGCAATGTCCTCCTAAAATATTTACACCACATAAATTTTGTATACTAAACACAGTCTGGAAAATGCAAAACAAAATATCACCTTTATAAACCAAATAATGTACGTTCTAAATGCTAGAGTGCACTAATGTACAATAAGATTGTGTTCAACTGCCATTTAAAGAAGGCAAATATGTAGTCTTCAAATAAGGGTGACAGCTTAATGCAGGACAAAAATAATGTCAAAAGCTCCTATTGGAACTTTCTGCATTATGTTTGTCCTGTATTAAGCAGAAACCTGTATTAATTAATGTCTGTGATTCTTTACTGAGTGGTTGCTGAACATAGGTTTTACTATATAAATCAACAACAAAATAAACAAAAACAATAACAGATATTGCTATAACCTACATTCTAAGCATACTTTAATGTACATTCAAAAACATATGTTTTTTATATATATGTTTTTAAGATATTTTTCATGACTTGTTTATTTTATCATATTTGATAATACTGTTCCTGAGTTTTTCTTATCACAGATATAATAAATGAAATCAAAAGTGTGACAATGTCACGCTGCTTAAAAAAATTAATATTTTCCCTTACAGTCTGTAAATGCTAGATGACATTTGCAAACAGTTAGGATTAAGATCAGATGCAACGTAGCTCTGCATCGTATCAGAATCCACAGTTTTATAATCATATCAATACTCATGTAAAACTACCTTAAATCTAAACTTGAGAAAAAAGCTGACATTTTCTTAAGAAGGTTGTATCCTGAAAGTGAATGAGTTAACACAGTCATATTATACAAGAAGATAGTTATTACTTTTCTCTCTGGGAAATACTAACATTAACCCTTAGCCCGCCAAATAAATTGTCGTCTGCTATATTTCTCATCTGCTTCAAGTTACAAAGTGCTTCAGAATTGCACAAAGTTGTCCGAGTATCAAACAGCTTGGATCCGGATGAGACGCCGAGTAACTCGGCGTCTCATCTGGATCCAAGCTGTTTGCATATGGAGCTATAGTCGTGAGTGGCAGGCTAAGGGTTAATATCTTTTTTGTGCTATACATAGAAGTAAGCCTTAATTAACCCTTTACCCCATAGCCTGTTTCTAGTTTTGAAGACAGGTGACCACTTAAAGCAGGTTGAAAGTAAAGCAGAATGCGCCTGAGGCGCATTCTGCTTTACTTTCAGCCTGCTTTAAGCTAAAATCTGCTAGGCTATATAAAATATTTGTAATGGTAATTGTTCATGAGGGTATAAATTGGAACTATTTTCTTCAGCGGATAAATAAATAAAATACGCTAACAGTCGCTTCTATGGGGGAAAGGGTTAAATGCAATTTGTTTTACAACCAATCATCTCTCAATATTTCATTTTATAACTGTTACGGTAAGGTAAAGAAAGTGAGATGAGAAAATACCACTAGCCCAGGAAAAATACTTTAGCTATATCACAGAAATGCACAATGTCTGATTGTCTCAAATGGGTTATATGTACATATCAACCTGAAGAATAATTTGAATTAGTCAATCTGTCCGGCATAAGGCATCAAGGTGACCTGCACCCCAAACATCATCTGTCGGTTTTCCTCACTCCTTAACTCTACAATAATATCCTCGCCACTGTGGAAAGAAAATAAAACCCATTGGATTCAGCACTGACTAGCACAGTTCTGCAGAGAGACAAACTTACAGCAAATTATTTGATATTGTATTTTAAGGTGCCCACTCATTTTAGTGGTTGTTATATAGAAGTTTTACTGTACGGTACCAAGATATTACAATGATGAGGTTGAAGACAAACTCTACTCACTTGAGCTCGTTTTCTGTGTAACAGACATGTACATTGTTGGAGGACTTGATGATTGTGTTTGCAATCTTCCTTCTCAGGTCATTGACAGTGTCAGAGCTGGTCATAGCAAACCTGTAGAGACAGTGACATGAAAAACAGAGCTCCAGCTAAAAACTAAAATTGTAAAATGTTCAAATAGCATTTGTGAAGCTGCTACATGAAAAGAGGGAGCTTAATGCAACTACTCTAAAATATATTTGTACGGAGTTATCTCCCTTGAACAATTGTATACAAAAAATGAGATGACAACACCAATAAACGGTGTGGATCTTGATGTTAAGTACATGTTAACACATTATGACATACCATATATTAAATTCAGGGGATTAAATGATAAAGCCATCAAACTATAATGTATCACTCAGAAAATTCTGATAATTAAAACTTACAACTAGCTAAAACTTATTTTTAAATACTGTTCTGAAATTCAAATTACCACTGTTTTTGTGTGGCTTGATAGGTTTAAAATATAGCTAAAACAAACATGGTGAAATGGGATTTTTTTACCGTACAATTAATTATACTTGGATATATAATATAGCGTGTGACAATTTAACCCTTTCCTCCATAAGCATAAGTAAATATCACCATATGCTTACAGTGATAACAGATATGAGTACATAACACAATAAATCCTAGCAAAAAGTTTACTTATCATTTACAATCAGTAAACTTGTAAAGAGTGCACTGGTCCTATGCAAACAGTGAAGACTCTGGTCTGAGGGTTCCTAAAGGAGCACTCTGATCAGGTTCTGCACTGTTTGAAAGTTTGCACTGTATTTTTAAATCCAACCCATAGTAGTCAAAAATGGACTTTACTTAATTAGAAATAGGCATTTTTCATTTTAAGTTTCAGGGGTAATTGGGTTAAAGTAAGACAAATGTGAAGTAAACAGTTTCGACAGAATCGAGCTTTCTGCTTCACATTCATCTTTATGTTGTTCCCTGCATTTTAAACAATCAGTGATTGGTACATTTATGGAGCAGTAGATAGAAACCTCTTCTAGCATTGCTGTGGAAGAAAGGGTTATCAGAAGTATTCATTTTTTATTACTTATGTGTGTGCACTACAATTATTGCACTATTGTTTGAGGTACATGTAGTGATAGGTTTTGTGCACAAAGAAACTAATGACCTTTTCCACTTGATAAGAATAAAAAACTGTAAGCTGAAATTGAAACATGCATTACTATAAAAACATTTAGCAAACATTTTTTAAAACTAAGATGGTAACTTAAATAAATGCTTACTATGCATTTTCTTCTGAATAATAAGGTTAAACACTTACACAAAGAAAGGGAGGGTATGGTTGGGAGCTCATTTAGCATTCTGTTTCATAGGCCAATTGATTTGTTATTTAACTCTAAATAAAATGTTGGCTGATCCAAAACAGACACAAAGTAGCTACATGTCTTATTAAGACCCAAACTAATATTAAATTTAAGATAAGTCCATTAAGTGATATAAAAACAATGAATTGTTGATGTTGACCATTTTGAAGTGACTGTTTAACAGCAAAATAACATTTAACTTTTTGTACTTATGTTTTTCAAAACTTCTTTAAATTTTATGTGCTTAGCATAGTACAGTTGACTTAACCCTTTACTCCATACATACACATTTACTTTATTCTTCCACTGAAGAAAATAGTTTCATGTTATACAGTTATGAATATGTAGCATAAGAAATATTTTCTATGTTCTAGCAGATGGTATGCACTGAAAGGTGCATTCTGCTTTACTTTCAAACTGCTTTAAGCAGTCACTTGTCTTCAAAACTTTAAACAGCCAAAGGAGTAAAGGGTTAACATTCTTCAGTTGATTTAAAAGACATGAAACATTTCTGTATGAAGTGACTACCTGAGAAGATAATGAGGACACATGTACTTACTCCATTTTGTATCTGTTTGGAATGCCTGGAATAGGGTCATCTATTGGAACTGAAGTACAAAAAGATACTTAACCCATTACCCCATAAATATACCTTTTTATGCATTTGAATTATTCCTCCACTGAAGAAAATATGTCCCAATTTATACAGTCATGAATATGTTCCATAAGAAATACTTTCTGTATTCTTGTAGATGAAAGCTTAAAGCAGGTTGAAAGTAAAGCAGAATGCACCCTAAGGTACATTCTGCTTTACTTTCAACCTGCTTTAAGTGATGATGTTTCTTTAAAACGAGAAACAGGTTAGTGGGTAATGGGATAAATATTGATGTCAAGGTTAACTCTCTCACTGAGTCTTGATAAAATGACAAGTAACTCAGTTACTGATCAAGATTCAAATTGTGTGACATCCATGCCAATGTTAAGCATAAATCAAAATGAAAAAAATCTATATTCCTGGTCATATTAATTTACATGCAATCAGCACCTCACATGGAATGGAAAGTGGCTTAGAAAATCAAGTAAGATTTGATTTGTTTGATTTGTTTTGATTTTACGTCGCTTTCAACAGTATTTCAGTCATATCGCGACGTCCAGCTAATTACATGTGGAGGAAGACCCCAGAACCCCTTAATGCACTGTTTCAGGCACAAATCGGCAACTGGGTAGAACCACCGACCTTCCGCAAGCCAGCTGGAAGGCTTCCCCACATGAAAAATCCGAACGACCCTACTGGGATTCGAACTCACAGCGGTGAGGAGCTTAGTGGTGTAAGTCACAGTGAAATCAAGTAAGAAGCATTAGCTAATGTAAATGGCAGTCAATGCTCTGTTCATGTTCAGCAACAATTCAAAAACAGCATGGAAGGCTTCAACACAGATAGCAGAAAGAAAACTAGAGACATGACTGCATGCACCGTAATCTTAAGAAATTTAAGCAGATCAGAATCCTTACCAATTCCACATCTTTGGTATTTGTGCCAAAACACTGCCAAATTATAAAGTTGTAGCTTAAAAACTGTAGGAGAGGTTCGACGAAAACAGAATGTACTATTGCATGAACCGTATATGCTAACAATGACTACATTCAAGTGGAAGTAATTGTGTGAAAAAAATATCAAAATCCTGACCACATGCATATCTGTGGTTGGTATATGTGCAAACATTCTGTCAAATTATAAGGTTATAGCTTGTACACTGAAGGAGAAGTTAGGCAAACAAAGTATATACAGTATATGTGGATGGACAGACAGACAGGGGTGAAACAGTATGTCCTTGACCAATCATCGCGGAAGGACATACTAAAGCAGGGAGTTTCTTTTGTGAGTTTTCTGCAGCACTTCTATTCTGCATTAAGCAGCCATATGTCTTCAGGCATACACTCAGGCGTCTTCACTTATTGGCTGCTTAACATAGGTTTGATTGTAAACAAATACAGTGGTGGAAACATAAATAATTATGATCATATGTAAGTTTTTATTTTCTTCTTCAAACCCTTAGATCCAAACCTAAAAATGAAACCAATATGTTATATATTAAAACAACTACATGTAGCTGTTGTAAATGTATTTTATATCATTAAAATCATTCACATGCATTAGAGGTTTCCAACGTATCTTCTTTTAATTTTAATTTATATAAACTGACAAGTATGTGAAGTGAAATGTTTTTTTATGTACATTTAAAATAAAATTAATATGTAACTATAAATCTATAGAGCACTTCTTTAGATCTGATCTAATGCAATTTTAAGTGTTCCATAGATTTATTGCTTCTGTTCTACAAATGTCCACCTTAGCTTCTTAACACATTCAACCCTAGCCAAAAGTATACTCCTCATTAACAAACAGTGTACCTGTTAAGAGTACACTTGTCCTATACAAACAGTGTAGACCCTGATCAAAGGACTCCTGCACTGTTTGTCATTTTGCAATATATACTTTAAATCAACCCTAAATTCCTATCAGCAATGCTGGAAGAGGCTTTCCAACGCTTGGAGGATGGTGTCTATATTCAGTCTAGACAAGATGCTGACCTCTTCAACGTGGCACACTTCAAAGCAAAATCCAAGTGTTCCCAGGTGCTGATTAGGGAACTGCTCTTCGCAGATGACAGCGCACTACTTGCCTTCTCGCCAGAAGAGATTCAGCGAATCATGAATGCTTTCTCAGATGCATCAAAGAAGTTTGGTCTGAAGATTAACATTAAGAAAACTGAAGTGATGTACCAACCAGACTCCTCAAGTGCCCAAGAAGTAGACATTATGGTAGATGGAACTAAACTTAATTCTGTCCCAGAATTCACCTACCTTGGAAGCACAGTTGCAAAAGATGGACGTATTGATGTCGAGATCCAGAAAAGAATGGCAAAGGCCAGTGCATCTTTTGGCAGGCTGCGTCAGAGACTCTGGAACAATCACCATGTGTCAATGAAGGTGAAAGGCAAGATCTACAGAGCAGTTGTTACAAGTACTCTCTTGTATGGAGCGGAATCCTGGACAATGTACAGACGCCATGTGGCATCTTCGATCCATGCGGCATCTTCGATCCATTCTTGGGGTATCATGGAAGGACAAAGTGACAAACGTGGAAATACTGGCTAGAACAGGACTGCCACCCATGGAAGACCTCCTGATCAGAAAGAATCTTCGATGGACTGGACACCTTATGAGGATGTCACAAGACAGACTTCCAAAACAGATCCTGTTCTCAGTGCTGCCAGTTGGTCAAAGGAAGAGGGGTAGACCTCGTCTACGATATAAGGATACCATCAAGAGAAACTTGACTCAGAGAAGCATCAAACTGCATTCCTGGGCTAAACTGTCACGCCAGAGAAATGAATGGAGAACAGCGGTGAAATAAAAGATGAAAACAGACATTGTCGCTTCGCGACCGTCAGCATAGTAGTAGTAAATGGCCAGAAAAAGACTACACTTAACAGGAAATTGGAATTGTCTTTCATAAGTGCCAGGGGTGTATGAGTTAAATTTATGTACTGTTAAACATGTATTAAGTGACACCTCAAAAATAAGGCATAATGATCTCCAAAGGCAACTTTTTGTTTAACACATGGCTAAAGATACTTTCTGCATTACATTAGTTGTACATTTAAGTTGTTAGTCTTATAGAAACTTGTCAACTTATCAGTTTTAAATTGCTGCTTAACACATGGTTTACTGTAACTCATTTAATCCTTGATTGCAATTTAGAATCTCATAGGACTACATCTTAGAACACACCGCGTTGAAAAATAACCAGCTTTATTTTACTTTGTGAGAGCTGTTTCTAGACAAAACAAATCCATGTCTGTGTATTTCAAAGTAAAACATTGTACTACATAGCACCTCCTTCTAAAGCCCTCTGATCAGGTATCTACACTGTTTTAAAATACATATACTGGTTTCCTGCACTGCAACATTCATCTATTTGAAACCAACCTTGATTTATGAAAATCATGTTATAGTAGACATCATATGGGTTTTGTCTTTGTGGCCAGTTGGGATCAGGGCCCATGGCTTTGGTTGCAGTTGGTTTGGTAACCTGTCCATCCTTGGCACCAAATCCTTTCCCAAACACATAGAATACTTTCTTTTCCTTGGCACTCGTTGGTCCTTTCACTACATACATAAACTTATGTGGTTCCTCTCTGTCCACGGATGACTCTGTCAGAATAAAACAATCACTATAACCCTTTATTTCATAGCCTGTTTCTAGTTTTGAAGACAGGTGACCACTTAGAGCATGTTGAAAGTAAAGCAGAATGTGCCTACAGGCACATTCTGCTTTCCTTTCAGCCTGCTTTAAGCTACCATCTACTAGTATGTAGGAACTATTTCTAAAATGCTGCATATTCATTACTGTATCAAATGGAATTTATTGTTTCAGAGGAGGAATGGATTAAAGGCATAACAAGAGCCGTATACGGCCCTAAATCGCTCACCTGGGAACGTTGATGTAAATGTAACATATCTTGGAAAGCTGAGAAATTATGACAATATGATTGTGCCAATTGCTGATTGGATGATGCTGAGTGCAAAATAGCTAAGCTTAGGGTACTGTAGTTTAAGAGAAGATTTTTTAAGATTTTTTTTTTAAAATCTATTTTTAGCTCCTGTGACCTAAATATGCAACAGACCGGAACCATTTGAACAATATTGGTAAAGTATACCTCTAGAAGTTACACCATGCCAAATATCAAAGCTTTAGCTATATTAGTTTCAGAGAAGTAGAGGTTTGAAGATTTCACTATATAACTCTATGTAAATTTGTGACCCCCGGGCCACAGTCATATTTGACCCCAGGGACATTATTTGAACAATCTTGAGAGAGGAACTGAAGATGATGCTTTGTGCAAAAATATCTAAGCTCAGGGTACTGTGGTTTCAGAGAAGAAGATTTTTTAAGTTTTTATTGAAAAAAATCTATTTTTAGCTCATGTGACCTAGATATGCAACGGACCGGAACCATTTTAGCAATATTCGTAAAGTACCTATAGAAGTTACACTATGCTAATTATTAAAACTCTAGCCATATTAGTTTCAGAGAAGAAAAGGTTTGAAGATGTCACTATATAACTCTTTGTCAATTTGTGACCCCTGGGGCGGGGCCAATTTTGACCCCAGGGGCATAATTTGAACAATATTGATAGAGGACTTGAAGATGATGCTTTGTGCAAAATATCTAAGGTCAGGGTACTATGGTTTCAGAGAAGAAGATTTTTAAAAGTTTTTTTTAAAATAATCTATTTTTAGCTCCTGTGACCTAGATATGCAAATGGACCGGAACTATTTGAACAATATTGGTAAAGTACCTCTAGAAGTTACACTATGCCATATATCAAAGCTCTAGCTATATTAATTCCAGAGAAGAAGAGGTTTGAAGATTTCACTATATAACTTAATGTAATTTTGTGACCCCTGGGGCAGGGCCATTTTTGACCCCAGGGACATTATTTGAACAATCTTGATAGAGGACCTGTAGATGATGCTATGTGCCAAATATCTAAGCTCAGGGTACTGTGGTTCCAGAAAAGAAGATTTTTTAAGTTTTTATTGAAACGATCTATTTTTAGCTCCTGTGACCTGGATATGCAACGGATCGGCAATATTTGAACAACTTTCAAAGAGGTCTATATAAGGATCAACCCTGCCAAGTTTGGTTAAAATCCATCCAGTAGTTTAGGAGGTGATGTCGTTTAAAGAAATTGTTGACGACGGACGACCGACAGACGGACGACGACGGACACAGCACAATCAAAATAGCTCACCTTGGCACTTTGTGCCAGGTGAGCTAAAAAGGCATGTTATGCAGTAATGGGTTAAGTCCATTTAATTAACTGGGAACTAAAGCTGTTTTTGAAAGACAAAATAGGAATTCCCAAGAAATACATGTCTCTATAAATCTATTAATCTTGTTGAGACAAAGACGGGAAAGTGAAACTAAGGTAATGCAATAGCAAATAATCTAAAAATGAAAAGTATGTTTGAGCTAAAACCAATAGTCTAATTCGTGCGCCCCCATTGCTGTTGTATCTGTTGCTGTTTGTGGAAAAGGCATTAGCTCCTTTGCCTCAGTGAAACTAAATTCAAAACTGACTATATTCAATTTCTGATTATGCAATTGACAAATTATTTCTGTTAATCTAATGAGACACTTTATCGACTGTATGGTTAAAAAATTAAAGGATAACATGAAATCTCCCCACCCCTTCTCCTTGAAAAAGAGTAGGTAGAGCTAATTAAAAATTACATAAATTATTATACATGTGACATTAGCAGATTGATAATCATTTTGATTTGATTGAAAATAATGAACTTATTTTACTTCTGAAAATTACCCAAATTTGATATGTACCCCTATAAAGGTAAGAAAAATGAACAGATGCATAAAATGAGTTAGGTCATACTTTCACTAAAGTCATTTAGTCTTGTATGGTAGAAGTAGTGTCCTTTGTTTGTTTTGTCATCTCCTTCAAAAGGTTTCTCCTTTTTCTTTGTTACCAGTTTGGAATTATTTCCTTCTGTTGAACATCTGTATCGAATTGATCCATGCTTTACGTCTATCAAAACTGGTGTGTCAAGAACATAGTCCTGTAAAAAGATGATGACAATATTGAAAAATCTTTTGAGTTCATTCAAACAACACAATTATATGAGTTCTCAGCGGGCACACAATGTTGATTCAATGTTGCGAAACAACCCTGCCCCAAAACAGACCGAAATGAGCCAGCCCGAAATGATTCACATTAACACATTCTCTTCTTTCTTTTATCCTTATTATTTTACTCTTTCAACAGTCTTGGCGGTTGACACGCAACAGTTTAAGTCCCTGCAAAGGGTTCAACTGAAACGGAAGATAGATAGATAGAAGGCCTAAATGACCCTAAGGCTGAAAGGACTCGGGGCCCGAACGACTCGGAATCTTCACATTGAGCTAATGAGCAGTTGGTCGACCGCCATCTCCCCTTACACACACCTGCCCTGTTTTTAACACATTCTTGTCCTTCTTTTATTCTTATTATTTTACTCTTTTAACAATCTCGGCAGTTGACGCGCAACAATTTAAGTCCCTGCAAAGGGTTCAACTGAAATGGAAGATAGATAGATACAGTAGAGAGTTAATTCATTTGTTCATGAATCTTGCTCAAGCCATAGGCATTCGGCCCGTTGGCTATGACACTACCCTAGCTGCTATAACCCCCTCCACCACCACCAAACGTGGATAAAATACCCTTAAATCTATCCATACATTCAATAATCATCATAAAAGAACATTTCCTGAAGTTTCGTGAAATTTAAAAAAAAAAATTGATTTTGCTAATTTATAAGTAAAATAGTAAAGGCTGCCATGAAAAAGCGCCTTGCAGAAGCAACCCTCAAGTTCCCAACCCTGTCATTTTGTCAAATCTTGGACGATCTGGACAGATGATGGCTCATTGTTTACAGCAAACAGTTTTCTTTGACGATATTTGGTAAAAAATTCAAAGCAATCGGCGAACACGCGCATGGGGACTCGAAGGGTGGGGAGACCCCTTATTCGGAAACCATCTGTCACGCAAAATTTTCCCAAACAAACGACTGGTTGCCCAGTCAAACTATTATCATTCTAGCGAACCCGAGAACCAGCTTCAAAGCAGGAAATGACGCAAAAGTCAACCGCCTCAATTGGTCGTATTCGAATCAGGACAACTATAGCGTTAGTTGGACGTGTTGTCAACAGGTTCTATTCGAATCACCACTTGATGTTTTCCGCTGACAAAATGTTGTCAAACCATCAAATCGTTGACCACAATTTCGATTCGAGTCGGGTCAAAAACGTGGTCATCAGTAAATCTTCGATCATTTGCTCCGCCTAGTTTTCGTTGACAAAAAATTGAATGATTCGAATACGACCAATGATATCATATCCGTTTGTCAACCGAAACTAAACGAAAGTTATCTAGAAATTTATTTCGTAACAGAAATGCTCATTTACCGATAATTCAAAAGGTATTTATGATATATATTTCATTTTCTATTAATTACCCGTACCATGGTGTAATGCATGGTCGCCAATGCACTTGTTAATCGCTGAATCAGTGAATGACTGACGAGCAAGTCCAAAAATTAAGGTGACAGAAGGATTCCGATATAAGGTGCCTATCGAACTTTTTATTTCTTCACTTGTGCTCGTGTCTTGCTTGGGCTGTGAGCTAACTTTCTTTAAACAGAACTGTTAAATGTAAATAAAAAGCCATCATTTGTCAAAATCGGCCCAAAAATGACAAAATGACAAGGTTGGGAAGTTGATGGCCCTGAATACACATCCACCTTTTCATTGTATACATACATGATACGAAAAAAAATAATTTTTTTTTGAAACTTATTGAAACTTCTTGAAGCATTTGTTAAGGATGTTTGTTGAACATATGGATGTATTTTGACTCATTTTGAAAGATTTATGGGGGGGGGGGGGGGGGGGGGGGGGGGGGGGGGGGGTAGCAGCGAGGGGGGTGGGGGTCATAGCTTACGCGCCGAAAACCTGTGGCTCAAGCTACACTCTTAAAGACTTTTCCTCAGTCCATTGAGGGACCACCAGCACATTGTTCTGGAGGTGTCAATGTAACTGTCAAATCACGTGCAACACAATCTCAGTTTACCTGGTGAGGTCCAGATTATACTCATGCTCTAGTGATTTTCAATGGTTATTTCTAACCAAACTATCAAATATAAAGGTCGTGTCTCACCATGGAGAAAGGACAAATGGAGAAGTAACTTATACTCAAATCTGCATTTTCCCGAAAATGGTGTCGTCCGTTACCTGTATGTGCGATAACGCTTAATCGATCGATAATTCAACTGCACCGGTACGCCGATAGCGGGCTATCGCGTTTTTTATCGTGTTGAATGGTTACCTACTGTTAGTTTAAGTTACATAAAATCCTTAATTTTCACCCGATTTTCATTATAATGGTCTTAAAAGAAGGCTAAGATATTTATCTTTCACTTGTAAAAATAACAGATTTTATTTTTAAAATTGATCCGTTTTATGGCGAGTTAAAGAGTGGTTTCCAAATGAATTTGCCGATAAAAGGGAGCAAGCACTCGGGCATAAATATATCACGCCCCGTTACAAAACCTTTCATAAAACCCTCAATTTTCCACCGATTTTCAAAGAAATGGTCTTAAAGGAAAGCTTAGATATATTTCTTTCAGTTGTAAAAATGCAAGTGTTTATTTTCGAAATCGACAAATTTTATGGCGAGTTAAAGAGCGATGGCCAAATGAAATAGTCGATAAACGAGAGCAGGCGATCGCGAAATATACACTACGTCCCGTTTCAAAAACTTGAATTTAATCCATAATTTTCGTCCTATATATATATATATTTAAAAAAAAAGGTCTTGATATAAAGCCGTGACACTTATCTTTCGGTTGTAAAAATACCAGGGTTTTTCTTGAAGCGAAAAAAGTAATGATGACCTACAAAGGTTGCTGGCTAATGAAATGACTAGACCAACTCGCGTAAGAAAAGAATTCCTTCCGTATAAAAACTTAAGCAAACTTCTAAACTTCTAAAAATGTGTTCATGCATTGTTACAATGTCCTATATGGAGGAAATATTTCCTTGGAAGCAAAAAAAAAATCCATTTTGTATGTAAAGAGACATTTGAAAGGAGTGCGCGTCAAACGGCCAAAATCCAAAACGGCCAAAGTTGTAACTGTATTATTATGTCGTATGTGATCATTATTATTTTTGAAAGGAAAATTAGAATTATTAACATATTACTTCAAAAAAATGAATTTATGGTTAGTTTTACATCCAGACTAAAATATACATATTATCCGTCCCATTTCTATGAAAGAGGTAACAGTTTGCATTATCTTCAGAAATTAATTGCAAACATGATAACATGAGATCTCCGTTTCTTTCTGCTTTACTTATGTCTTATATAACGGAGTAAATTATAAAGCAGCCAATGCCTTAAGCAATCTATTTTACTGACTGCTTAACTCTTTGCCTGCTGATCGCGACTTTACTTTTTTTTTTGCAAACAACTTGGATCAAGATCAGATGCCGCGTAACACGGCGTCTGATCTGGATCCAGAATGTTTGACACTCGTCCTTAGCTTTATTTACTTACAAAATGTCTACCATATTACACATCACAAAGGAATGTGACACATTACGTAACCGTATACAGAACCCGCACCAAATTAGCAGGACAATTATCAGCGTCATAAAACTGTCCCAGCATGAAGTCCATGCTTCTTGAACATGCCGATTATCTATGAAGATGGACACCAGCGGGTTGCCACTTTAATAAAAAAGATCAATGCTACCCGTGCGTGTAACTTTAACATGTGTTTTTGACTTCTGTAACCGCATGATGTTTATATATTATACAAATCACAAAAAATAAAGATAATAGAATTGAATTAAAAAAAAACACAAAAAAACCCAAAAAAACCCAACATCAATGCACCTGGTTTGGTTGATGACTGGATTAACCCTCTCATTACTGAATACCAGTCACATGATGACTATTGCAATTGCAAACAGTTGTAATCCAGACCAGGCTCGAAAATGTCGGATTCATAGAGTATGTCTCTTGAAATATAGTTTACCCCTTTTTCAAATTAAGCTCTTTATGACACACTTTACCTTTTCTCCGCATGAGGATCATCAGAGAGAGAGAGACAGACAGACAGACATTCATACAGAAAGATGGAGACAGAAAAGAAGAAGCGAGAGACTGACAGACAGAGATAAGAGAAAAACAGACAGACAGAGAGACAGTCACAAAGAGAAACAGAGACATAAATACAGACAGTGGCAGAGAAATATAGACACACACAAACTTCGTAGGTAAACGAAAAAATACGTTTTTCTCTCGTTTTCAAAACCTCACTAAACTATCAATTTATAAGCTATCGCCTCAAATTTTGTACTACGCGTAAGATAATGGTCTAATAAAACATCTGTATTAAAATTTATAACGATAAGATGACATTAAAAGCATTTATATTAACACCAAACTTCGTAGGTAAACGAAAAAAATACGTTTTTCTCTCATTTTCAAAACCTCACTAAACTAACAATTTTTAAGCTATCGCCTCAAATTTTGTACTAGTCGTGAGATCATGGTTTAATGAAACATCTGTATTAAAATTTATAACGAAAAGATAGCATTAAAAGCATTTCTATTAACACCAAACTTTCGTAGGAAAAACGGAAAATACAGTACTGTACGTTTTCTCTCTCATTTTCACAAACTCACTAAACAAACAAATTATAAGCTATCGCCTCAAATTTTGTACTAGTCGTGAGATCATGGTCTAATGAAACATCTGTATTAAAATTTATAACGAAAAGATAGCATTAAAAGCATTTCTATTAACACCAAACTTTCGTAGGAAAAACGGAAAATACAGTACTGTACGTTTTCTCTCTCATTTTCACAAACTCACTAAACAAACAAATTATAAGCTATCGCCTCAAATTTTGTACTAGTCGTGAGATCATGGTCTAATGAAACATCTGTATTAAAATTTATAACGAAAAGATAACATTAAAAGCATTTCTATTAACACCAAACTTTCTGAAAAACGTTGTTTTCTAGCCGCCAGCGAGCGCCGCTGATTGAACGACACGATAAATCGCGAGCAGGCCGGATACTTCTCCATTTGTCCTTTCTCCATGGTCTCACATGGGAAGCTCCAATGGTTCTTTGCTACCTACATGTCCACAAGATCCATGCTTTTTGCAAGGAAATTGTCTAGCAAGGTGTTATGATCAAAAGGTCGTCAGGAGATGTCTTTAAAGACCATAGCCTGTGGGTGACTTTTTGTATCTAACAATAAATCATGAAATTATTACACACCTTTTTGTCCTTCTTTGCCAGTTTTTCAGAATATAAAGCTCGGGGGTTGGGCAGTACCCCTTGTTTGGGCTGAATACTAGATGCTGTACCCATCGTTAAACTTATGATATTTCTCGCCCTGACAACTGTACCAAAGCAAATTTACATAATCCTTATGAAAATTTGTTTGATAAAAAATCTTTGATTGGAGTCTGTCTGGTGATTTCACTTCTCATGCCATTATGACGGCTGTCAACAAAATTATTTTCAAGAAAACTCATAAATTGGCAAAAGCGTCGTAATTGCGAAGGAAGTGACGTCATGGATATTACATTCGATATTTTCGGATTTATTCGGTGTAATGTAACAGACTGTATCCCAATTTGGGTGGGGTATAAAACCCCATACCACCGTGCCCGTGCCCGTGCCGACGGCAAATTACGGAAATTACCGAGTGTTTTCCTAAGTTCATTTTTCGATTTTTTTCGGATTTTTTTTCTTCACATGATACATTTTGATCATCTCTAATTGGTGCAGAAGTAATTTTGGGCTGTATTAAATATTTTCCGAGAAAATCCAATTTTTTATGTTTAGGGGGTATAAAACCCCATACCAACATATTTTCACAAATTTCCGTTTTATAAAGCATCAAAAGTTTCTAGAAACTTTTTTTTGGTCAGCGGCTGTGTGTTTTATATTTGTTAACAACATGTTGGTCTTTTTTGGGTTTTATAGTTTATATTTTTGTTTTTTTACAGGATATAATTGAATCCGTGCCAACCCCGTGCCGTCCCGTGCCACTGACAAACGATCGAATTCCTAAGCATAACAAGTTAACTGAAACTTTTTTTTGGTCAGCGGATGTGTGTTTTATATAAGTTAACAACATGTTGGTCTTTTTTGGGTTTTATAGTTTATATTTTTGTTTTTTACAGGATATAATTGAATCCGTGCCAACCCCGTGCCGTCCCGTGCCACTGACAAACGATCGAATTTCTTAGCATAACAAGTTTACTGAAGCTATTTTTTGGCCCGTGGCAGTTTGAATTGTGTTTATTTACACTCATGTTAGTCCATTCAGTGGTTTATTGTTAATATTTTGTATTCTACAAGATATAATTGATTCCGAGCCAGGATATAATAAGCCCCGTGCCGTCCCGTGCCACTAATACGGCTGATATATGGGAATTATTTCATGTTTTTGCTTTTTTGTCATCAAATGGTTTTTTAGCATGAGTTTGTTAGAAATATACTAAAATATATTATTTTAAACCATTTTAGTGAATTTGATGAATAATAAATACATGAAAGATATTTAAAACCATGAACATCCTTACCTAGATAACAGGGTAACTATGCAGAGTACACTTATCATTTGTAAACAGTTTTCCAGTTAAAAAAGAAGGTAAGTGGAAAACCGGACTGAAAATGAAACCATTTACAGCGCCGTCTGTTCAAATACATCATACGGGCGAAGACCACTGGGTGTTGTCATTCCAGTTAGAAGATTCTGACATTATCTATATAGTTGATAGTAGTTTAGGCAATAAAACACATCTAAGTTCTTCTCTCGAAATTCAGTTACTTCAGATTTATGGCAGCACTAAACTCAACGTTTCAATGCTCAAAGTCCAGCAACAGGATAATGGTATTGATTGTGGCGTTTTTGCTATAGCGTTTTGTACAGAATTTTGTTTCAATGGTAAAGTAGGTATTCAAAACTAAAATTTCGATAAACTTAAAATGAGACAACATCTTCTCAACTGTTTTGACACGTTGGAGCTTTCCCCTTTTCCAAAAGTTAACAGAAAAAATTTGAGGAAAAATAAAAATAAACCCGATCCTTCAATTGATTTAACAATTTCTCTGGATTCTTTAAAATCTTTTAAGTGATTGTATAATAATGTATATCTTCATATACATATATATTTATATATGTTGATTGTATAATAATGTATATCTTCATATACATATATATTTATATATGTTACAGTCAAATTATAAGAGCGATCTAGAGAAGGGGTGGGTGAGATGAGAGCAATTTTGTATAATGTATAAGTTGAAGTCTCTCCAATTATATATTATCTCTCTTCATCAACATGCAAAATGAACATGGTATACATTTTTTATAATGTATAAACTTCTAAATGTACATACATATTATGTATTTTTAAAAATATATGATTTTATTATATATTCATTATTCCCCTTTTAATAACGAAATACGTTGGGAATAATCTTTGAAGTTTCTTACATGACGTATATGTACCTATATATACTGTACTATTGATATTATAAGTGTGCTAAACATTGTAAATAAAATATATATGATATATATATATATACACTTGTTATTTATTGACTTTTCATTACCTGAATTGTTAGCAAATATGTTGATCCATGTCATTGACGAAGTGGCACGGGACGGCACGGGGCTTATTATATCCTGGCTCGGAATCAATTATATCTTGTAGAATACAAAATATTAACAATAAACCACTGAATAGACCAACATGGGTGTAAATAAACACAATTCAAACAGCCACGGGCCACAAAAGATCTTCTGTAAACTTGTTATGCTTAGAAATTCGCTCGTCTGTCAGTGGCACGGGACGGCACGGGGTTGGCACGGATTCAATTATATCCTGTAAAAAACAAAAATATAAACTATAAAACACTAAAAAGACCAACATGTTGTTAACATATATAAAACACACAGCCGCTGACCAAAAAAAAGTTTCAGTTAACTTGTTATGCTTAGAAATTCGATCGTTTGTCAGTGGCACGGGACGGTACGGGGTTGGCACGGATTCAATTAAATCCTGTAAAAAATCAAAAAAACTATCAAACCCAAAAAAGACCAACATGTTGTTAACAAATATAAAACACACAGCCGCTGACCAAAAAAAAAGTTTCTAGAAACTTTTGTTGCTTTATAAAACGGAAATTGTGAAAATATATTGGTATGGGGTTTTATACCCCCTAAAAATAAAAAATTGGATTTTCTCGGAAAATATTTATTACAGCCCAAAATTATTTCTGCACCAATTAGAGATGATCAAAATGTATCATGTGAAGAAAAAAAATCCGAAAAAAATCGAAAAATGAACTTAGGAAAACACTCGGTAATTTCCGTAATTTGCCGTCGGCACGGGCACGGGCACGGTGGTATGGGGTTTTATACCCCACCCCCAATTTGTACCGAAGTATACAATGTCTTTATGACACGATAATAAACCCGACTACGATAGATTTTGATGAGATGAGGAAACCATGGCCTCTCCTCCAAAACCCTGGGAAAAACCTGGTGTCAACAGACAGTTTGATGAAGGAACCCAGTCAAACTTCATGTCTAGGTGAACTTTTTAATGTTCATTTCCTACAAAGTTTCAATGTTTTTAATTGGCGATTACCGCGTGTATCCATAATAAACTGTACCAAAGGATAAACAACACAACCTGTCACAGGTTAAAAACTAGCATGTTTGCAAGTGATACTGATAGATTATATCACAAACCTTTTGTTAATTGTAACGAATGCAAAGTGCATTTTTTCTGAGTAAAGTCATTGGAATCTGATGTTTTGGATAAAGTATCATACTAACACTGTCATACAGTTCCTCCATGTTTGGTGCCAGCACCAAAAAACTGCATTGAAATCCTTTGAAACTGTTTGGGTAGTAGATTATTGAACATGATGTCTTCTCATGGTTCAAACTTTGTCAGGTCAGTCATGTCGCTTTGCTTATAAATACAAGGGACGAAACCAATATCAGGATTTTGGCAGACATTTAATTTTCAGCAGACAACTAATATCATGACTTGTACGTGTTGCAAGAGTTAAGGCACAGTGGAAAACGGTAACGGGTCAAATGGTAAGCGGACATGAGCTTGACAATATAAATGATTAGATCTATCATCATTATAATTTTTCCTACGAGGTCTCATGATTAAACTGAAACAATTAATAATTGGCGAATAGTTATTACTAACAAGCAAGGCAATATTTATAGCCGAAGAAAAACTTCATTCCGCCCGCGCAAAATCGGCCGGGGACTCGTGTCCGGGGGGGGCTCATGTCCGTCAATCTGGTCAAATCGACCCTAAACCAAATCGGACCCGAGTCAAATCGGACCGGGTCAAATCAGACCGGGTCAAATCGGCCCATTTTTTGAATTAGTCATTTAGTGTCTAAACAGGAAAACTGATTATGCTTTGTTACAGTATATCGCGTTTTCACCTTTACATGTGTTATTTGTGTTACCAAAGTTACATTAATACATATCAGTGACGAGTGAAAATGAAGAATTGAATTTAACCAAAGCAATTAATGTTGTACTTGAATTGAGTACTTCAGGGACAAGATTTTTGTATAAATTGTGTTTCAATTTTTGTACCACCCTGATGAAGGCCTTTGTAAGGCCGAAACGTTGGTGAATAAAAAACAGTCAACACAATACTGCTTGATCGTGTCTTCTACTCCTTTGGTGTTTTTTATTATTGAATTGATTTAGTATAGCAATATTGCAATGCTATTCAGAAATTGTGTAAATTGCAATTTAACGAAATAAGTCAACGAGGAATTTAGTAAAACAAAAAACACACGACGGCAAAAACACATGAAACGTGTACACAATACCATTTTGGATACAGATCGGAAACGGATCTATAAATTAAGTTAACCTCCTGATCTCTAAAGATGTCATCTGCAAGTATTGTCTGCTTTTATTTCTCAAAGTTTATTTTGTTGTTTTCACATCATAAAAAAAGTTTTGATCCTAGTCAGAAACCGTTTTACGTGCAAAACTGTTTGCAAATAACGACATACCTAGAGTAAGTCAGTGAAGAGGTTTCTGATAACTGTCACAACAACATGTCAAACATCAATTAACACCTTTACTGCAAACAAGCAATTTGGCGACACACTGGGCATTTTCGCACATAGTTGATTGTAGGGTATGTATTATTACATAATTTTACATGATATTAGTGCCTACATATATCTAATTTTTTCTTATTCAAGTTATTGATATGCAGTATTAAAAGACTTTAAAGCAACTGACAACATTTAAAACAAAGCCTAGCGTCTAATCAGGATCAAAAATGTGTTTGTAACTTTTTGATATGCGACGATAATATCAAATATATCTGGACTCTGCCATCTGCATTCCATATCTGATCAAAATTAAAACAATTTGACACTCTTTGCAATATTTTCTCTGTCCAAACTTAAAAAAAAACTGAACCAATAAATCAAAATCAGTCAATAAAGACATGTCCGCTATATCTACAATATTGGGCAGATTTGACCCGGCATTATTTTTGGGCCGATTTGACCCGGTCCGAATTGACCCGAGCCGATTTGGTTTTGGGCCGATTTGACCCGGATTCGTTGAAAACCATGAATAGACTACGGCAGGTTATCCTAGTGGAAAGTGTAACCACCACCCGCTATATGAGTCAAGGATGACAGCAGCGTGTAACCTGTTGATGTAGAGATGTAGATGGTGGCTTGACTGGGACTCTTACCTGGAATACCATCATGTGCCAGCACTCTATCCACTGAGCTACCAAGCCTCACTATCAGGGACTTATTGATTTTCTACCAAATAATGCATCAACCTTCCTCACTCCAACTACACTACTCCCCTTTTTGCGTTGAGATCATCCTCCCTGTATGTCACAAGGAACCAGAGCATGTACATGGTTCAATTTATGATGGGATATTGGCGATCCCTTTCCTTCTTAACAAAGCGTAGGTCTTGGCCCCAAATGTAAGTAGCCACCAATGATTCCCGAGGCTGTGCCATGACCACTTCAAGCGGGGAGGCTCACAGTTTGGGACATTGATTTTCCACCGTGGACCTCAAATCAAATCGAATCAAATAAATTTTATTTTGAATCTGCAAGACATCAAACAGTGAACATAAGCTGCAAAGCTGTTTAACCGACTAACAAACAATTGTAAGTAATAAAACAAAGGTAAAACAGCTGCTAGGAGAAAGGACATATTAAAAGGATTACAGTGAATTTCTATTTTGGCTTTTAGAATAAAAGCTTGAGACTGATTGAAGCTAAAGCAGAATGCTCCTTAAGGCTCATTCTGCTTTATCCCCAACTCATCCCAGACCTCATCCTGTACATGACCACACTAAATCCAGCTGCTCCATCCTGCCAATAATGATCTCAATGTAACTAACATAGACTCTAAGTAGCCTAAAACTTAAGTCAAATTACCGACTTGTTTAACTTTAAGGTAGGATACTACTCAAAGCAATAGAGAAGTAAACTGTAAAGCAGAAATATCCTATTGGAGCTTTCTGCATTACTTTCATATAAATTCTTGCTTAAAGCTGCATGCCACCTGTGTTCAATAGCATCAATGAATGAGGAGAAAGGGTTCTGCTTTACTTTCAACCTGCTTTAAGAACCCCATGTCTTTAAGAATGAAAACAAGCTATGGGAGAAAAATGGTTAAAGATATAGGTGACAGTTGCTTATTGCAGAACCAAATTATTAATAATTCTGAATTTTATCTACATTAGGCTGTCATTTTTCCTTAAAAAAACCCCAACAAAAACAATTATTTAAGCTTACCTAAATATTGTTGAAGAGAGGTTTTAATGTGAAACAAAGTTTCAGGCTTCGAAATCATTATTTTCTAGAAAAGTTAATATTGTTGGATCAATATATCTAGGGGTTAAACATTGATCATTCCAAACAAAGGCAAGACTCAAACCTGTTTGAAACTCTGTCTTGAAAATGCTGCATATTCTTTAGATATGGCATAAAAAAATAAGTATCAGTTTCTTCATTTAATTGGATTGAATTTTATATAGTTAAATTTAACCTTTTTATAGAAGAATAAGCTTTTTTACACTTTTCCTTATTTTTACACTTAGTAAAATAGTTCGGTCACAAAGGCATTTCCAGTATCTTTCTAGATGGATGCATGAAGATTGTTGAATCATTCAACCTGCTTTAAGTGGTCATTTGTTTTCAAAACAAGAAACAGGCTATGGGCCACACTAGGTTAAGTTTTATCTATTTGAGATTACAAATGAGACCCAAGTTAGTAGTTATAGTAGTATAACTGATGTTCAAGAACAACACCCTGAGAAAATAACACATTCAATCCTAGTGACGAGTGTACTGGTCATTTACAAACAGCACACCTGTGAATAGTATACTTGTCCAAAGCAAACACTGAAGACCCTTATCAGAGTGCTCCAGAAGAAGGAGTCTATGATCAGGGTCTGCACTGTTTGTCATTTTAAAACATATTGCAGAAAAAAATAATGACCATAAATAGTCATAAATGGATACTGGAGTTGGCCAAAAAATATTTCAGGGTTAATGAGTCATTCACGTTTTGCTTGTAAGATTTTGTTTATGTTTTCAATCCTGTTTGAATGAAAATAAAATGTTAATGTTTGAACAAATTTCAAAGTAAAAGTTAACAATGTCTCTTTTTCTGTCAGTGCATTGCAAAAATGATAGTCAAATGTAATATAGAATTTGGTTTAAACCCTTTGAACCCTAGTCCTGCGTATAGGCATCATTTTCAAACAGTGTATGTGTGAATAGTACACTTGTCCTGTGCAAACAGTGAAGACCCAGATCAGAGGGCTCCGAAAGGAGCCCTCTGATCAGGGTCTTCACTGTTTGTCATCATGCCAAACATTGACAAAAACAACCCTTAAAAGTCAGAAATGGACTAGACTGAAATGGAAACTGGAATTGTCCATTTAAAGTTTCAGGGAGGAAAGAGTTAATACATTTTACTATACTTTCAGTGGGCCATCTTCAGGATTAGATACCTCATCGCTGTCACCAACAATAGGTGGAGGAGATGTGCCACCACCAATTCCTAGCAGGAGTACACAATCCTCCTACTCCGGTTACAGTGGTTATAGTAGTCCATATGGCGGCGGGTACGGTGGAGGCTATGGGGGATACAGCAGCCCGTACAGTAGCATGTACAGCAGTCCCTACAGCTCTATGTATGGAGGGGGAATGTATGGTGGGGGATATGGAATGGGGTACAATAGATTAGGCTATGGACAACAAAACAATGACTTCAACTCATTTTCCAGAATGGCAGAGGAAAGCTCTCGTCCAGCCTTTCAGTCTATTGAGAGTATAGTTGGTGCTTTTTCATCTGTGAGCATGATGCTGGACTCAACATTTCAGGCCGTGTATAATTCTTTTAGAGCTGTGATAGGCGTTGCAGACAATTTCAGTCGAATGAAAATGCAGTTTGCTCAAATTTTCTCTGCCTTTGCTGTTTTTCGCACCTTGAGATACATTTACCGTAAGATACTTGTGTTACTGCGTCTACGACGCCCAGGGTTTGAGGATGATGTCTGGACAGAGGCAAGTGACCAAGTGTTACAGCAAGCTGCAGCGGCTGGTCCAGATGGGAAGAAGAGCTCTTGGCCTGTTATTATGTTTTTTGCCATCATTATGGGAGGTCCATGGCTGATCTGGAAGTTCCTTCAAACAACATTTTCAAATCCAGGTTAGTGAAATTTTACCCTTAAAATTTGTTTTCAGTGAATACCCCTTTCTAATAGTTTCTATGAGGAATTGATTATTTAACTTTTCAAAGTTTTGAAAACCTGACCAGTTACTGTTGATTGTGAGGGTGATTTTAGAAAATATTTCAGAATGATAAAATCCTCATGGAGCCCTCTGATCAGGGTCTACATTGTTTGCAATTTATACATATTTCTTGTTTCCAGCATAGAAAGAGTTAAAGCAGTTTGAAATTCATGCATTTCAGAAATCTCCAATAGGATCTTTCAGCAGCTTCCTGTCAGAAAATAGGAATAATTTCTTATGATTCATGAATGTGTCTGACCATCAGCACTATTTGACCTAGATTCAGTGTTGCAGTGCCGTAAAACCAAATTCACTTTATAAATGTGTCTGGTCAGAATAGATACTAATAAGGAATAGATTAACAGAGCTCCATTAAAGGGGTATTTCAAAAAGGAAAATCTTTATTTCTGCTAGAATCGTCTTGAAGAGACGTAATGACGTAATGAGTAGTAATTCCATAGGATTTGATGCTAAAATAAGTGAGAAAATGTTGGATTTGTGCAGTTTCTCCCTCTTATCTGGAGCCTTGGATTAAATTGTGGAAAAGCATTACTACATGGCGAAGGGGTTTTATCTTTTTAGCAACATGTCACTTTGTGTATTTTGTTTGGAAGACAAATAATTGCCAATTTTGCCCAAGGAAAAATGTCCTTTACAAAGGTTGATGGAGATATAAAGGAAAACAATGTCTGAAATATTTAGTTGACTCCCTACGAGCCCATCTAAGAGTACAAAGTTCAATTATCAGTTGACTATATTTTTGTCTCAAGGGCTCCAAATAAGGAGTAAACTGAACAAATCCAACATTTTCTCCCTCTACCAGTACCAAATCCTATGGTGTAACTACTCATTAGAATAGTCACACCATAGGGTAATTTTCATGTTTCCATGCATTTCAATATTGTATCATTTTTATTGTGAATGTAGTTATTTGTCTTTCTCGCTTTGTAGGTACATTTATATAATTTCATGTGAAGCGCTTTTGAACGCACAACTCCTGTGTGAAAAGAGCGCTATATAAATCGGGTATAATAATAATAATAGGGTTTAATGCAAACATAATAAAGATTTTAGTTTTTGAAATACTCTCCTTATCTGGAGCCCTGGTCTCTTTAATTCTTTTGTAAAATAGTTAGAAGAGTGCTAACTGCTGTAATAATAATGATAGAACTTGTGGCCAGTCCCTGTTCTCATGCTTTTTTAAATAAAATATAGTTAAACTCTCTTGTACTATTTCAGCTTCCATGCATGGATGGGCGAGTGGTGTTGAGGACCACTTTGTAGCCAGGGCTTTGTATAACTATGAAGGACAAGGAACTGATGAGCTTAGCTTCAAAACTGGTGCCAACATACATGTTGCTCCTAAAGGTATGTTAAACTTAAATGGTCCTAATCATTTTTTGGATAAAATAGTCAACATTGAGTTTATGACTATTTGTTAACTGTAGGTAATTTGAAACTAATGCAACAGGAACTTTCTGCACTGCTTATTACTAAACTTCCTGTAGACAGGTCGGTATTAGACTACTAACTGGCTAGAAAGAAATTTACTCATTAACCCCTGAAAGTTTTAATGGACATTCCTAGTTTCAAGTTAAGTCTATTCTATTAATATATTTTAGGGTTATATTTTACATTAATTACAAATTGGCAAACAGTGCATACCCTGATCAGAGGGCTCCTGCAGGAGCCCTCTGATCAGGGTCTACACTGTTTGCATAGGACAAATGTCTTCTACATATGAACACTGCTTGTAAATAAGGAGTATACTTGTCGCTAGGGTTCAATGTGTTAAGAAGTTGCAACCCCTTGCATTTAGTTTTGCTCTCTCTTCAATAGGGCTATATTTTATGACAATTTGATGTGTTTCAGAATTACAACCAAGAATCAAGGGATGGTTACTGGCAAGTGTTGATGGAAAGACTGCAGGGCTGATTCCAGCAAACTATGTCAAAGTGTTGGGGAAAAGAAGAGGCGCAAATACCCAATTGTCTCAGCTACCAACAATAAATGAACAAACTCAAAGTAATTTACTTAGCCAGACTGGTCCTCAAGAACCAGTTTGTAGTGGGAATGAAGTGAGGCAAAGTGCTGAAACCAGTCAAAACATGACCCAGTCTCCAAGTGCACTCAATCTGGAAAGTGAAGTGTTTAATGGATTCAATAGTGAAAGTGCAAATCGGGATATGAACACAGCATTTTCTGGTGCCACAGATCCATTAAATTTGAACACAGATAAAAATGAGGGAGATGTCTTGGATCAGTGATTAATCCTCTCTTCCAAAGAATGGCCATAAGATGTTTATTTACTCTTCTATATAACTCATAAACACCAAAAATGATGGTGTTGAATATGAGTGGCAAATTAGAGAATGGAAGAAAAGTGATAAGGACCTTTAGGAGCTTTCAACTTTACTCTCATCTTTCTTTTAACTCTTTCCTCCCTGAAACTTTAAATGGAAAATTCCAGTTTCCATTTTTAGTCAAGTCCATTTCTGACTTTTAAGGGTTGTTTTTGTCAATGTTTGGCATTGTGACAAACAGTGAAGAACCTGATCAGAGGGCTCCTTTCGGAGCCCTCTGATCAGGGTCTTCACTGTTTGCATAGGACAAGTGTACTATTCACATGTACACTGTTTGAAAAGCACGCCTATATGCGGGACTTGGGTTCAAAGAGTTAAGCCATTGCCTGCCTAAAATACTGTTGGGTGCAGGGACTTTGCATGTTTTCTTTGGAGGAGCTAGTAAATAATTGATTGTTTTGTTACTCTATTATTTTATAAGAGTTGTCAGTTGCAAAAGGGCTTTCTGCAAACCCTGAAGACCAAAGTCAGAGGCCAACATAGGCCATGCTTCTACTGTAGTCATAGTCTGGTTGTGGTTTGTCTTCATTCAAGCCATTCGCTAGTTTACAATTACCCCAGCAAACAATGTAGACACTGATCAGGTCATGTATTGTAAAGTTTGTAGATTACCTGAAATCCTCTTTTCTCTGGGCTGCTTATTTAATCTTACACAATCATGTCAAAATTGAGAGCTGTACAATTGTGATTGAACTAGTGGTATTTAGTTTTTGTTTGATACTGCAAGATGTAATGTTCCAATCAATGTCCTTGATCGAAAATCAATCAATACTTTCATGACAATAATGATACAATTACAATGTTCACGGTAAAGTGGGGTTAAAGTAATACAGACAACTCTTTAACTCTTTCCTCCCTGAAACTTTAAATGGACAGTTCCAGTTTCCATTTTAGTCAATCCATTTCTGACTTTTAAGGGTTGTTTTTGTCAATGTTTGGCATTGTGACAAACAGTGAAGACCCAGATCAGAGGGCTCCTTGGGAGCCCTCTGATCTGGATCTTCACTGTTTGCATAGGACAAGAGTACTATTTACATGTTCACTGTTTGCAAAGGACGCCAATATGCGGGACTAGGGTTCAAAGGGTTAAGCAGCATTTTGTTATAGTATTACAGTACATGTACTTAAATCCTGTTTCAAGTAACACATACACTACTTGATCTTTACGTCCTTATAGTGACCCAAATTGTCTTTGTTGAGATAACAATTTAGTAATTGGTTAGCCAGTTAACTCAATGTAAGTACATGACATATAAATATACATGTATGTAAAATTGACTATCAATTCTTAACTCTTTGCATGCTAGCGGCGGATATATTCTACAGTGATTTGGTACAGTTGCAAACAGTTTTGAACTTTTGATCAAGATGAGACCCCACATAAAGTGGCGTCTCATCGGGATCCAAACTGTTTGACACCGAGTGATTAGGCTGTTTTGAAAAGAAATTTTGAAAATAGAACAATTGTTGCAGACGAAACAATTACCCAGCATGCAAAGAGTTAATAGATTATCAGGTGGCGGAGATCTTTGATAATCAATCGTTTTATCTGGTTTGATTACTAACACAAGTAAGATGATACTGGGACTGGCAATAACCCTTTTTCTAGTGCAAAAAGTTCACAAAATGTTCACAAGGCTTGTTTTAGGGAAATGGGACAGGTGGCTGCTAAAAGTAAGCAGAAGCCCTCTTTCTGCTTCAAGTTTATCCTGATTTTAATTTTTCAGCTATTCCTCAACACCAAGAAGTCCTGATATAGGAGGAATAAAAACTACCATTTCAGAAAACATTATTTCAGTATAACAGAAGCAACATAATAATTCAGTGTTACAAGAGATCTTGCATATCATTATTTATTAAAAAATTAAACAAGTTTAAATGGCAAAGGGCATTACTAGGTACATAATGCCAAGGAAAGTGTGCATGACATTTTCGTTTAAAAAAACCGCATTGGAACCGCAGAAAACAACTTATTGTTGAATGTGTTTAAAGTTATTTAAACATGAAGTGCAAACAGTTTGGGGTCTCAGACACTCTGCATCTGATCTGGCTCCAAACTGTTGGCAATGACATGATACACGTTTATTTGGAAAAGTAATGACATCCCCACTGTAGGCAGAAGGCATAATTATGTCAAAATTTTCTAATTATTTGGTTAACATGAACCAGAGATATACCGTTATTATTTATTTTTGAAACATTTACCCCATTACCAAAACAAGGGCCACCATGGCCCTAAATCGCTCACCTGGAACACCATGTAAAACTTGACCTATAGTGACCTAGATTATGACCTGACATGACCCACAATCAACCTCTAGAGTGTAAACAAGATTTTTCTATGAATTGACCTAGTGACCTAATTTTTGACCAGACACAATACACATTTGATTTTGACCTAGATTTGATGTAGGCAAACATTCTGACAATATTTCATTCAGATCTAATGAGATTTGTAGCCTCTAGAGTGGTAACATGATTTTCCAATGATTTGACCTAGTGACCTAGTTTTTGACCTGACATGACTCATATTCGAATTTGACCTAGATATTAATTAGGAAAACATTCTGACCAAATTGCATTACAATCAAATGAGATTTGTTGCCTCTAGAGTGTTCACAAGGTTTTTCTATGATTTGACCTAGTTTTTGATCGGACATGACCCACATTCGAACTTGACCTAGATTTCATCATGACAAACATTGTCATGAAGTTTCATGAAGATCAGATGCAATTTGTAGCCGCTAGAGTGCTCACAAGGTTTTTCTTTAATTTGACCTAGTGACCTAGTTTTTGACCGGACATGACCCACATTCAAACTTGACCTAGATTTCATCAAGACAAACATTGTCATGAAGTTTCATGAAGATCAGATGAAATTTGTAGCCACTAGAGTATTCACAAGGTTTTTCTATAATTTGACATAGTGACCTAGTTTTTGACCGGACATGACCCACATTCGAACTTGACCTAGATTTAACCAAGACAAACATTGTTATGAAGTTTCATAAAGATCGGATGAAATTTGTAGCCGCTAGAGTGTTCACAAGGTTTTTCTATAATTTGACCTAGTGACCTAGTTTTTGACCGGACATGACCCACATTCGAACTTGGCCTAGATTTTATCAAGACAAACATTGTTATGAAGTTTCATAAAGATCAGATGAAATTTGTAGCCGCTAGAGTGTTCACAAGGTTTTTCTTTTATTTGACCTAGTGACCTAGTTTTTGACCGGACATGACCCACATTCGAACTTCGCCTAGATTTTATCAAGACAAACATTGTTAGTAAGTTTCATGAAGATCAGATGAAATTTGTAGCCGCAAGAGTGTTCACAACCAATTGTGAACGGACGGACGGACAGACAGACAGACGACGGACATCCAGCGATCCTAAAAGCTCACCTTGGCACTTCGTGCCAGGTGAGCTAAAAATATTCGTTTTTAGGCCTCTAATTTATTGCTCCACTGAAGAAAATATTTTCTCTTCATACAGCCATGAATATGTGTCATAAGATTGTGTGTTATACCCTAGTAGACAGTAGCTTACAGCAGGGTTAAAGTAAAGTAGAAAGTGCCTTTTATGGCATACTCTGCTTTACTAAACCTGCTTTAAGTTGTCATCTGTCTTCAAAACTGGAAACAGGCTATAGGGTAATGGGTTAAATGTATTCAGTTTCAGCTTGTGTTAAGTGCTCATTCTAAAGATGATTGAAATGTGTTTATAAAATGCAGGACAAATGTTGAACTTCTTTCTGCTGTACTTCGGTTCTGCATTGTTAGACATCTCATTAGTTTTCAATAATTCTTTGAAGAATGACCATTTAATACACCTTTTAGCGTACAATATATGATATGAATCTATATTGTTTTCTGTTCAAAAGCTTTGTAAAAGTATGATAAGAATGTATAATATTGTTTTAAGTATAGTAGTAAATTCTTTGATATTGAATTCCATGTACATAAATGGATAACTGCAAGTTTTAATTTGAAATAAAAATTTACTGCTCACAAGACACTTATTCTTCAATACATGTACATGTAACCATTTCCCCTGCTATTTGTGTCGTATGTTGATGCTTTTCTAAAATTGTAGGCCCCTATCCTACAGCACTTTTAATTGCCCTTCCATGAAATTATACTAGACTGACACACACTGTTTTTATCGTATTTTTACACCAACAAGGGTCACTATGGCCCTATATTGATCACCTGGTACACCATGTATCACTTGACCCTATAGTGACCTAGATTGACCCACATTCAATTGTGGTCTAGATTCCAATGAGGCTAACATTTTTAGTAAGTTTCCTCAAGATCAAATGAGATAAGTTGCTTTTAGGGTGTAAACAAATGCATTTTGATGATATGATCTAGACTAGTGACCTAGTTTTTGACCCAAATGCAAACCTGACCAAGATATCAATAAGCAAACATTTTGACTAGAAGTCAAATAGATCTGAAGAGATTTTTAGCCTCTAGAGCGTTTAAAAGGTTTTTAAGCTCACCTGAGCTAGCTCAGTGTGAGCTTTTGCAATACTTGAATGTCCGGCGTCTGTCGTGCGTCCTCAACAATTTTAGTGTTTACACTCTAGAGGCCACAATATTTATCCAATCTTTCTCAAACTTGCTTAGATTGTATATTACAATTATAATTCGAATGAGTTTGATTATGGTTGAAATCGGACCAATAGGTCAAGAGTTACCTACCTTTGAATTGCTGAAAATGCCATATTTAACAGTGTTTATACTCTAGAGGCCACATTATATAATTATCCAATCTTTTTCAAACTTGCCCAAATTGTATATCACCATAAGAGTTTGGATGAGTTCAATTATGGTTGAAATTCGGCCAATTGATCAAGAATTATCTACCTTTGATTTGCTGAAAATGCCATATTAAACAGTGTACACTCTAGAGGCCACAATTTTTCTCCAATCTTTCTCAAACATGCTCAGACTGTATATGAATATAAGTTTTCATATGAGGCCGATGCTGGTTTAAATCAGACAAATAGGTCAAGAGTTATCTACCTTTGAATTGCTGAAAATGCCATATTTATGGCCGTTTACACTCTAGAGGCCAACGTTTTTATTCAATCTATCTCAAACTTCCTCAGATTGTATATGACTATAAAAGTTCAAATGAGTTTGATTATTATTGAAATCAGACCCATAGGTTGAGAGTTATCTACCTTTGAATTGCTCAAAATGCCATATTTAAGGGCGTTTACACTCTAGAGGCCACAATTTTTATCCAATCTATCTCAAACTAGCTCAGATTGTATAATATTATGACCATAAGAGTTCAGATGAGTTCGATTATGGTTGAAATCGGACAAATAGATTGAGAGTTATCTACCTTTGAATTGCTGAATATGTCATATTTAAGTGTTTACACTCTTAGAGGCCACAATTTTTATCCAGTCTTTTACAAACTTGCTCAGATTGTATATGATCATAAGAGTTTGAATAAGTGTGATTATAGTTGAATCGAACCAATAGGTCAAGTGTTGTCTGCCCTTGAATTGCTGAAAATGCCATATCTAACTGCTTTTACACTCTTGCAACTACACTTTTAAATGGATTTTGATTATACTTGCACACAAAGTATATAGCTACAAGTTCTTGAAGGAGTTCAATTATTGTTGAAATCTAATCATTGTGACAATAGTTATCTGCCCTTGATATACTTTTAAATGCTAGCAAAGGTTTTATTTCAGTGTTGTTTAGGCTCTAGTTATCTGCCCTTGATGTACTCTACTATCCTAGAATTATGAGGTTGTATTCCAAAATTGTTCACATGCTATACTCCAAATTTGAATGGATTTAGATTACAAGAGGGCCTGAAGGCCCTGATATCGCTCACCTTTTATAACAAAGCCTGATAGCTTTACCTTTGAATTTCACCTGTTTTATTCTAAATCCATTCAAATTTGTAGTATAGCATGTACACAACATTGCAATATGACCCATTCTAGTATGTATAGTAGAGTACATCAAAGACAGATAACTAGAACCTAAATAATACTGAAATGAAGCCTTTTCTAGCATTTCAAAGTAAATCAAGGGCAGATAACTCTCGCCACAATGATCAGATTTCAACAATAATTGCACTCCCTCGAGAACTCATAGCTATATACATTGTGTGCAATTATAATTAAAATCAATTGAAAATTGTGGCCTCTAGAGTGCAAACACTGTTAAATATGGCATTTTCAGCAATTCAAAGGTAGATAATTCTTGACCTATAAATCCAATTCCAACCATAACCTAACTCATCCGAATTCTTATGGTTATATAAAATCTGATCAAGTTTAAGAAAGATTAGATTAAAATTGTGGCCTCTAGAGTGTAAACACCCTTAAATATGGCATTTTCAGCAATTCAAAGGTAATTAACTCTTGACCTACAGATTCGATTGCAACCCTAATCAAACTCATCTGAACTCTTATAGTCATATACCATCTGATGAAGAATGGGAAAGATTGGTTTAAAAGTTTGGCCTCTAGAGTGTAAACAACCGTAAATATGGCATTTTCAGCAATTTAAAGGTAGATAACTCTTGACCTATCAATCCAATTCTAACCATAATTGAACTTATCCGAACTCTTGCGGTTATACACAATCTGAGCAATATTGGGAAAGGTTGAATTAAAATTGTGGCCTCTAGAGTGTAAACACTGTTAAATATTGCATTTTCAGCAATTCAAAGGTGGATAACTCTTGACCTATATGTCCAATATCAACCATAATCGAACTCATCCGAACTCTTATGGTAATATACAATCTGAGTAAGTTACAGAAAGATTGGATAAAAATTGTGGCCTCTAGAGTGTAAACACCAAAATTGTTGACGACGGACGACGAACATTCAAGGATTGCAAAAGCTCACCCTGAGCTAAAAACAGGTGAAACAGAAAGGTAAAGCTTCAGTACAACAGGTGAGCGATATCAGGGCCTGGAGGCCCTCTTGTCTATGATTTGACCTAGTTTTTGACTGCACATTACCCTCACTTGATCTAGATATCAATGAGGCAAACATTTTGACCAAGATACATAAAGATCTAATGAGATTTTGAGTGTAAAAGATATAACTTGATCTAGCTTGGGTGGTAACACCTACCCCTGTAGATAGTTTAGTCAAAGCATGGAGAGCATGCGCTAACAGTGGTAGCATCTAGGCAAAGAATCAGTCAAGCGTCTCATATGAGGCCAGCACCATATATTTGAGTTTGGTTAGTAAAACCCATTGAAAAAGCCCTCGAGATCTAGTATGCAAGAGCCTCTTTACAAACCTTCAGATGGCTGAGCTTTTGTCTGCATAATGATCTCATGCTTTGCCTGTATTTTCACACCTAGTGAGAACGATGGGGGGGATCAATGAATGGACTGGGAAAATGTCTTTAACAAGATTTTTCTATGATTTGACCAGACACGACCCACATTTAAACTTGACCTAGATACCAATAAGGGAAACATTTTGTCAGTTTCATTAAAATCCAATGAGAGTAGTAGCCTCTAGAGTGTTAACAAGGTTTATGTATGATTTGACCTAGTTTTTTTACCAGACATTACCCATATTCAAACTTGACCTAGATTTCAATAAGGCAAATATTTTGACCAAGTTTCTTGAAGATCTTATGAGATCTGTAACCCTCTACAGTGTTAAGAAGGTTTTTCTATGATTTGACCTAGTTTTTGACCAATGTTACAATTTTCATGAAGAGATAATGAAATTTGTAGCCGCTAGAGTGTTAAAGAACAATTGTGGATGGACATCAAGCGATCCTAAAAGCTTACCTTGGCACTTAGTACCAGGTGGGATAAAAAAAATTCGACGAATACTAGGTCCAGGCCACAAGTCGGGTTGGTTTTTAGCTGACCTGAGCTAGCTCAGGATGAGCTTTTGCAATCTTTGAATGTCCGGCATCCGTAGTGCTGTGTGTGTGTCTACAACAATTTAAGTGTTTACACTCTAAAGGCCACAATACTTATCCAATATTTCTCAAACTTGCTCACATTGTATATTACAATATCAGTTCGATTATGGTTGAAATCAGACTAATAGGTCAAGAGGTATCTAACTTTGAATTGCTGAAAATGCCACATTTAACATTGTTTACACTCTTAGAGGCCACAATATTTATCCAATATTTTTCAAACATGTTCACATTGTATATTACTAAAAGAGTAAGAATGAGTTCGATTACAACTGTAATGGGACCAATAGGTCAAGAGTTATTGACCTTTGAATTGCTGAAAATGCCATATTTAACAGTGTTTAAAAAACAAGGCCACAATTTTTATCCAATTGTATATGACTATAAGAATTCATACGAGTATACAATCTGAGCAAGTTTGAGAAAGATTGGATTAAAATTGTGGCTTCTAGAGTGTTAACATTGTTAAATATGGCATTTTCAGCAATTAAAAGGTAGACCACTCTCGACTTATTGGTCCGATTTCAACCATAATCGAACTCAAGTGAACTCTTATGGTCATATGCAATCTGAGCAAGTTTGAGAAAGATTGGATGAAAATTGTGGCCTCTAGAATGTTAACACTAAAATTGTTGACGACGCACATTCTAGGATTGCAAAAACTCACCCTGAGCTAAGACAGGTGAGCTAAAAATATTTCACAATATAGGAGTTTTACTGTATTTGTGTGACCCTAGCTGCAGTTCTTAGTCCATAAATGACCTAAACAGAAAGACTAAACAGGTCACAGTCATCAGACTGCTACATACACATTACCAGTTGACAGTGCGATACAGAGTGATGTATTTAGCTTGATACGTTTTTGGCGGAAAAAGCCGATCTGACGAGCGCCTTGGCGCGAGTCTGATTGGTTGTTTACGCAAAAAACGTTGAGAGCTAAATGCAACACTCTGTAGCGCACTGCCAACTGGTGATGTGTTTATTATATCCAAAACTTATTACTTATTTGAAGCAGAAAAAGATTTTTTGCATGCCACAAAGAATTACGCTGCACTTATACATGTACCTAAATGACTTCACGTTAAATCGTCAGAGTAAAATACAAAGTGGCTGATACAGACTCTTGTATTTTACTCTGCAGATATACGCTCGATATCATACGAAGGCATATAATAAATACAGGTATCATGCTGTACTCATGTAGGCACATAAGCATGTGAAGTTGTATGATCTTAGCTCTGTACTAAACTGAAACTGACCTAACCTTTAGCTTGTACGGACAATGGTAACACTATAAGGCTGATGCACAGCATCAAAATTTCAATTTAGGACATATAAAATTCAAAAAGCAGCTTATTTTCTTTCTTTATTTTTTATACAGACAGAGCATTTATTCTGGGAATTCAAAAACCACATCCTTCCCAGTAAGTTTCTTGTAGACAGCGGTAAAGGTGTCCAACTGAAAAGAGAGAAAGGAATATTATTAATACACAACAAGAGCACCGCAAGCGTTACATTATAATACGCCCACTGGCAAATATATAGTTTTATCAAAATTTATTCCAACTTGTAGACACTTAGAGCATAAACAATACTGAAATAAATCCTTTTCTAGCATATCTGAGTACACCAAGGGCAGATAACTCGACACAATGATCAGATTTTAATAATAATCAACCCTTTCATGAACTTATACTTCTATAATTATACTGTGAGCAAACATAATCAAAATCCATTCAAAACTGTAGTTGCTAAGTGTGTTAACACTGTCAAATAAGCCTTTTATAGCATATTTGAGTACACCAAGGGCAGATAACTCTGTGACGAAATATCAAATAAATCTCAAACTTAAATCAGCTTCAGATCTTGATGCATATAACCTTTCTGGGAAGTTTCATTAATATCCTACAAATAGTTTTCCCAGAAAACTCTGGACAAGCTTTTTATAGCATATTTGAGTACATCAAGGGCAGACAACTCTGTAACAAACATTCGAATGAACCTCAAACTCAACTCAGCTTTAGATCTTGATAAATATAACATTTGTGTGAAGTTTCATTAATATCCCTTCAATAGTTTTCCCAGAAAACTCCGGACAAGCTTTTTATAGCATATTTGAGTACATCAAGGGCAGACAACTCTGTAACAATCATTCAAATGAACCTCAAACTCAACTCAGCTTTAGATCTTGATGCATATAACATTTGTGTGAAGTTTCATTAATATCCCTTTAACAGTTTTCCCAGAAAACTCCGGACAAGCTTTTTATAGCACATTTGAGCACATCAAGGGCAGGTAACTCTGTAACGAAAATTTGAATGAACCTCAATCTCAACTCAGCTTTAGATCTTGATGCATATAACATTTGTGTGAAGTTTCATTAATATCCCTGTCATAGTTTTCCAGAAAAACTCTGGACAAACAAAATGTTGACGGACGAACGAACGGACTGACAGGGCCACGCCAATATACGACCACCTCTAGAGGTGGGCCTATAAAAAGACTAAGTGGATATTTTTATATAAATACAGGGTTTATAGTAAGTTCAGGCCTGTGGATAGAAAAGCAACTTTATCTTACATAAATGCAAGAAAGATGATTATGCCCTCTATTAGGCCTACTAATAGGTATACAATGTTATTAAAAGAAAAGTAAAAACATGCCAATTTGACAAGTTATTGCCTTTGAAGTGAATATTGAAAGTGATGACCGTTGAAGATGATCAGATATAATTGTCCTCAAAAGGAGTCAGTTATATGCTTGTCAATGAAATTCATCATTTCATCTTCATTTAAAACCTTTTGCTTATCCCATTTATATCCTATAGTCTCGTTAGTCTGTTTCTAGTTTTGTAGACAAGTGTCCACTTTAAGCATATTGAAAGCAGAATGCATTCTGTTTTACTTTCAGTCTGCTTTAAGCTACTATTTAATTGATCAGCTAGAGATAGTTGAATCCAGTGGGGGGAATTTAGTATATCAAAGTTGAAACTTCAGAGCATTCAGCGAGATATCTGTGGAGTTAATGCAGCTGGTAGGCTATGGGAGTGTCTAAACTGTGTTGCTTTAAAGCTAGCTTTTAAGTTTTTAACCCATTCCTCCATAAATACGCCTTTTCATGCCGTTAATAAAGAAAATAGTTCTACATAATACAGTCAGGAATATGTGGCATAAGAAACATTTGCTATATTCAAGCAGATTGTACCTGAAAGCAGATTGGAAGTAAGCCTTGAGGCACATTCTGCTTTACTTTCAACCTGGCTTTAAGTGGTCAATTCTCTTCAAAACAATGGGATAATGGGTTAAAGAGATGTAGAGCACTACATGAGCATTCACCTATCATGCAAAAAACTTGGGCTCAAATCCCAGTCAGAGCTATTTTCTGTGTTACAAAAGGATAATACTCTAATAGATCATGAGTAGGTATGGCACCTTAAAAGTCTCTACAGGTTCCATTAGAGATAGAATTCTAAAATGAAGTTGGTGCATGTAGTTTGAAGAATGGAACGTTTATATCGCCTTGCTGGCTTTTATAGTGATGTGGTAGAGCACTGGCCTATGAACAATACTGGCGTTAAATAGCTATAGTCAGGGGTGTAAAATTCCACTCGCCCATGCGAGTAGGTTCTGAAGTCGGGCGAATGCTTTCAAATATATGCTCGACCTTCAGGGCGAGTTGATCTTTTGGTCTGGTATTTTCCTAACTAATAGCTTTGCGCAGTGTAATTAGAGTGCAAATTAAAACGGCTGAAAATTCTCCGCGTGTGTCAACATCAAGGATGTCGTACATTTCACTATTATCAACGAAGAAGTTAGAGGCATTCCAATTCACCGGCACCTACTTGTTTCATTTTTATTCGGCCTTCGAAGTACGAAAGTTTCGGCCAAAAAAGGTTTATTTGTGTTAAAAGTGTCGCGCGATGGTTCAAATATTTATCCGAATTATGAAATTAAAGTATGCATAACAGTGTTATTACGTGTTTTATTGTTCAATCATCCGTCAAATTGCGAACATTTCTTAATATAAAGCTTCGACGATTTCGTACCTAATTTGAACGAGTCGAAATTTCACATGCCGAAAAAAACGGAAGCACCGTTAGCTTTCCCGCTGCATGTCAAAATGTAAACAAACTAACAATACTATCTTACAGTCGTTCTTCGGAGTAAAATAGCGGCGTTAGCAGGGATGTCAAAACGATGACAAGACCCACAAGAGTTACTTAAGTGATGAAAGAGTTAAACAGTAGTTTAGATAAATAAATAAGAAAATTGTGAAAGTTTTAGTTCATATGAATTATATAAGAAAATTCACGGACGAGCAAAAGTTGCAGAAGGGCGAGTGGATTTCAGTAGTTACTAGTCCTACAGGGCGAGTAGCTTTTAAATTTTTTTACACCCCTGATAGTAAATCCTCTGTATTAAGACCACTAAAAGGCTGGCCGACTGTAAGAGAGACATGGCAGCTTAAAGCAATGTAGAAGTGTCAACACCTTGAATGTATCTATTGGTAACATATTTTGATACTTTCCTACTTTATACAGTTGGTGTTTTTCCTATCCAACGCAGGCAACAGAATGTAAATACTTCAGTCATTATCAGACAAATTAACTTCATATTCACAAATTGAACATATTACACCATAAATCCAACTTTATGTTATTCCTCCTATGAAGAAAATAGTTCAAAATTTATACAGTTTATACGAAGATGATCAGATATAATTGTCCTCAAAAGAAGTCAGTTATATGCTTGTCAATAAAATTCATCATTTCATCTTCTTATATTTATAGCTCAATTTAGCTGGCCAGTTCATTCAACAAATTTTCAGATACCTAAATCTTTTACAATGGGAATATAACACAAAGGCATGGCAACAGCTTAAATCTATTCCTAAAGTCAAATGTGTAGATTTGACTTATTAAGAATTCTGAAAGGTGAAGAAGGTTGTTTGTTTTCCATCAAAACCTTAAACATACTAAATCGTAAATAGAATGTAATATAAATCCGGAAATGGCAAACATCATTAAACTCCACTAGATAAACATTCTGCCCATGTGAATTTTATACTCATTTCAATAACTTCTTTATTATTTAAGAGTCTCAACCTAAAGTAAATGAATGAAACTTAAATTTTCAAACATGATTTCCATCTTTATTACTTATATAACAAACAACGAAGATGATCAGATATAATTGTCCTCACAAGAAGTCAGTTATATGCTTGTCAATAAAATTCATCATTTCATCTTCTTATATTTATAGCTCAATTTAGCTGGCCAGTTCATTCAACAAATTTTCAGATACCTAAATCTTTTACAATGGGAATGTAACTCAAAGGCATGGCAACAGCTTAAATCTATTCCTAAAGTTAAATGTGTAGATTTGACTTATTTAGAACTCTGAAAGGTGAAGAAGGTTGTTTGTTTTCCACCCAAATCTAAACATACTAAATAGAATGTAATATAAATCCGGAAATGGCAAACATCATTGAACTCCACTAGATAAACATTCTGCCCATGTAATTTTATACCCTGTAACCCATTTCAATAACTTCTTTATTAATTAAGAGCCTCAACCCAAAGTAAACAAATGAAACTTAACCCATTGTATGCTGGGTAATATTTGGCGGCCATTTTAAAATGTCTTCTGCAGCGAGTATAACTAAAAATATTTGCAAAATACTACTGAACTAGCTGCAAACAGTTTTGATCTCAGATCAGGCCCCACAATGTGGGGCCTGATCTGAGATCAAAACTGTTTGCCTAGAGGTACACCTAAAAGTATATCCCGCATAAAATGGGTTAAATTTTCAAACATGATTTCCATCTTTATTACTTATATAACAAACAATGAAGATGATCAGATATAATTGTCCTCATAAAGAGTCAGTTATATGCTTGTCAATGAAATTCATCATTTCATCTTCAATTATCCCTATTAAATGTTAGTGGTTGCTTAATCAAATAGATAGCCAATGAATATTTTCCAGGACTGAATTATTAATATATTTTGCATCATAAGCAGTTTGATTCATAATATATAATACATCTTGAAATTTGGTGTGAGTAGCTAAGGACATATTGCACATGTTGTTTAACCTATTACTCCATAGTTACTCCTTTAATTTATTCCACCTCTGAAGAAAATAGTTCCGCTTAATAGTTATGAATATGTATCATAAGAAGAATGTTCTAATTCTAGGACGTTGCAGCTTAAAGTAGAACGAAAGTAAAACAGAATGTGTTTTTTTTAATGTTCAGTTTATACTGAATACTATGGTTGTTTGAAAGGCTACAACAAACATCCCTCAGCTGTCAGCAATTTACATACAAATATACTTCTTAATGAAAGGTACTGTATTAATTTTGGGATTTAAATGCTATTGTGACTGTTCTCAATCTCTGTATCTTGATCAAGTGCAAAACAGATGGCAGCTTCATGCTGGACAAATATATAAAGCAGAAAGCTCCTATTTGCAGCAAAATTTAAACCTTTGTATCAATATTTACTGAAGCTCAAATTTATATATAAATATTTATTATCTAATTTCCCTAATCTTCAACAAAGATGATCAGAAAAAGATGTCCTCATAATGAGTCAGTTATATGCTTGTCATGAAGATTCATCATTTCATCTTTATTGGAAGAACCCATCATGACTTTTAGGATACCGTAAAACATCACTTTTATGACCACTTAATTGTGTTAATTATTAGGAGTCTACAACAGGTGACCGCCTAAAGCAAGGTGACAGTAAAACAGAAAGCTCTTTCAGGAGTTTTCTGTTTTACTGTCACTCTGCTTTAAGCAGCCACCTGTCTTTCATATAATTAATTGACCTTTGTTTAAAGTGGTCATAATAGAGGTTTTACTGTACTTTTATTTATGCAAAACCTGAAAACAATCATCTTAATTCCAACTTCATTTAGAGAGTTTTACAAGCTGATATTGAGAGCAAATTTATCAATTGTGCACTACAAATGTTCACAAACTGTAGACAATTACTCTGCTAATTTTCAGACACTTTGTCCATAGATTTTCAAAGCTCTCCTACCCTGAAGAATAGCATTCAGCAACTTTATCATAATTTTCAATTATAACAACATCAATTCTCATGTACTAAGCCTTGTACCCCATACGTTTTCTGATTGTTTGAAGCCAGGTGACCACTAAAGGCAAGTCCAAAGTAAAACAGAATGCATCTTGTTAAGAGGAGGTATAAATTAAAAGCATATCTGTGGAGTAATGATGGTTTAACACACATAATGACCCTGATCTCACTCGCACAAGCTTTATGAACAAAGGTAAGAGCCTAAATTGAGAGGAATTTTTTTGTGAGGAGGTATTTATGTAGAACATGTTAATTGTTATTATCATCATGAGCTTTACGCATACCTTGTGCTCTATGTTTGTCTGTTGGGTTTTCTCAAGGTGTACTTTGAACAGCCTTGATCCATCCAACTTGATCCTGATGCGTTTACCCACAATCTCAGAGGGGAAGCAAAGATCCTCCAGAATGTTCTCATGTACTGATGTCAAGGTACGACTGAAAGAAAATATTACGCATACAAGTAAAGAAACGAAATAAAACACAGTTTTTACCATTTTCTAAGAAAGGGCTCGTTTGTAGGCGTTTTTAAGGTAGGCCTTTCCAGAATCATTTCCTCTGCATAAGGGCCATAGGATGCCATAACACATTCCTATGCATTAGCATCACTAATGAGTATTCATGGATGTGATTAAAAACATGTGGCTGACAAGATTAAAACCTTTTTCTTTTAAAAAGCTTTAACTATTTTCATTTACAGTTGATCTACAGTCTTCAAAGTTTGCTTCTTGACCTCTCTAACAACTATAAATATTTCTGTTTTATTTGTTCAAGGCAGTAATTGCATCAACTTCATAAAACATTAGTAGCAAACAAGTTCAGTCCAACAGAGTCCTAGCAAACTCTAAAGCACCTTTCTAAATCATTACCATCTTTCTTTAGATTACAGATATGTTAGTTTTTTCTGAATGTTTACCAATCACAAGACATGTATGAATCGAGCAAGTTTGATTTAAGTTATAATTATATGTCACTTTTAACATTATTTCACTCATATTAAGAAGTCCAGCTAGTTACAGATGGAGCAAGACCCCAGGTGCTCTTTTCCAAGGCCCCCGATAAGAGGGAGTGAATTGAACAAGTCCCAATAACTTCTCACTCATGTCAGCACTAAATACTAAGATGTGACTACTTATTAGAATTGTCTAAAAGAGACAATTCTAATGAGTAGTGTCACTGAAGAGTTTAATGCAGAAATACAGATTTATTTTTTGAAATACGTCCTATATCTGGAGCCCTGCTTTACACAGTTTCCACTTTTCAGCACAAATCATCAACTGGGTAGAACCACATGGAAAATCTGAACTGCCTAGACAGGGATTTGAACTCAATGGTGAGGAGCCTGATCTTGGGCTGCATTTTTTTTTCAAAAAAAAATTAAATAAAAGGAAAGAGAGGCCAGTATGCTTTAATAGTAGGAGAAAGACTGGTAATACCAGTTTGTGTCTTCAGCATTATTTACTGGATAGTTGGAGATCATTATTTACCTTCTGGGTCTCTTTTGTTTATTCTTCCTGCGGCTCTTTCTGGTTGGCTTTGGCAGGATACGCCTCTATAAAACAAATATACATACAAACTGTTTATTCAACATTAACCATATATAGTGGTCTAGTCTAAAAGTGGCTTGGCTTGGCGAACAAAGATCTAAGTAGGTACATTTGCAGGTCTGGGAGGGCATGTCCTGAGTGCTAACCGGATTCTTCTAAAAGTAACATATAGGTGAAGTAATACAATTCACATCTTATAATTTGGCGATGTCATGATCACTTTAACCGTATTTCAGTCATATCACAACATCCAGCAAATTACAGGTGGAGGAAGACCTCAGAAGCCCTTTATGTACAGTTTCAACACAAATAAGCAACTGGGTAGAACCACCAAACTTCTGCAAGCTAGCTGGAAGACTTCTACATGAACACATCTTATAATTCTTAATAGTTAGCTTTACAGCAATGAGTACACCAAAGATTTGAAAGTTGTGCCAAACTGCTTTTTTTTTTTTTTTTAAATCAGGTAGCCACTTAAAAGAGATTTGAAAGTAAAGCAGTTTGTGCCTTAAGGCACACTCTGCATTACTTTCAGTCGGCTTTATGCTACAATCTTGAAATATAGAGAATATTTCTTATGGTGCATATTCATGACTGTTTAAACTGGAACTTTTTTTTTCCATGGAGTACACATATCTTTGGAGTAATGGGTTTACTTAGTCTTTCTTTCATGGTCTTAACCCATTACCCCATAAATATGCCTTTGTAAGTCTAATTTATTCTTCCACTCAAGGAAAATAGTTCTAATTAATACAGTAATGAATATGTATCATGAGAAATATTTTCTATATTCTATCAGATGGTAGCTTAAAGCCTGAAGGCCCATTCTGCTTTACTTTCAATCTGCTTTAAGTAGTCATCTTTTTCAATAATAATATAAACAGATTATCTGGTAAAGGGTATGTTGTAGTTACCTGTGCAATGAATACAACATGTTTGCCACTGAACTTCTTCTCCAGCTCTCGTACCAGACGGGTCTGTATCTTCTGGTAGCTTCTGAGCTGGGGAACTGGCACAAAAATGATGATTGCCTTCTTACCAGCAACATCAATTTCCTGAAATGTTCACAGTAACTTCATTAACTCTTAGCATCAATTCAAATTATTTTGTCAGCTTCTTTAGTCCCACTCAGTAAATGAATTATTTTCAACCTCACTTATGTAGAAACTGAATTAGAATCAGAATGTCAATGTGTCAAACTGTTTCGATCCAGATCAAGGCATAATCTCAATCTGAACAGTTTGCAAGTTATCAACAATTTACAAGTTCATCCCAATGTGCAAAGCATTGCCAACATAAACATCAAGATGCAAACACTATATGCCAGCACCACTTTGCGGCAGGGCATAATACATAGCGGAAGAGTAGCCTTCCAGATACTACACTAAAGTTATATCATATCATATGACATTAATTACTCATTAGAATCCTCTCACACAAATTACTCATTTGAATCCTCTCACAGAGAGGTTTCTAATCCAAAAGTTGTCATATCCTTTGGTTTGTACCAGAAGTTCCATTCAGGCATTCACTCACTCTTGATTTTGAGCACTGGCTAGAGGAATATTTGAAAATAAACTTATCAGAACATCATTGTCAGCATTATTATCGTCAGGTATATGCTTGTCATGATAATTCATCATTTAACTGTTTCAAATGACAAATGAGATTTAGATTTTGCTATTTGAAAATAAGACTGCGTTCAACAAACGCTCATGGCCGCAGTGGCACCCTTGACAATTTATTCTGAAGCTTTTCAAAGTCCAACTTAGGACAGGTCAAATTGAGGTTGGGTAGTATGAGTGGATTGGTAATGATCCAAGACAACAACTGTTAAAGTATCCAAGCATTGAAGCGACTTAACCTGTAGAGTTGATGCTAGACAAAATGGTAAAATCTAGTCCTAATTTGGTCATGGTCAAAATCAAGGTTGGGTTCAATCTGGGTTGATTGGTAATGGTCAAAAGGCAACAACCGTATAAATACCAAAGCATTGTCATCAGTATTGTTGAAGCTATATAGACAGTAAAATCAATTTAACCAAGAAGTAGCCCATTTAATTTTCCAAATAAGGTCAAGGTCAAATGTGGTTGGGTGATATTGGTGGATTTGAAATGGTCCAAGGCTTTAACTGTATAAGTATACTATCAAAGTTTTCGAGTCAGCAGTGTTGATGCTTGACAGTGTTTTTTTTCACCACTTTGGGAATGAGTTGGTACCCCTTTAATTGGGAAAAATATGCCCTGAAACGGGGTAAAATACTTGATTTTGGGGGAAAATTGAGTCGTAAAAGGCTCATTTTGGGAAAATATTGTGCCGTGAAATGCTCATTTTGGGAAAAAATCCCGTTTTCAATTGGGAACGGGTCCCCAAAAAAAAACGCTGCTTGATGAAACAGTAAAATGAAGTTAAAACTTGTTATGGACGCATGGACGGACAGGATAATCACTGTAGTATATATATGGCTCGAATTATTGTCTCACCATGTATAGGTGTCATTGTCAAGGGCAGAAAAACCTTTATAAAAATGGTTAAAAAAGAGATTGAAATGTGAAATGTTACTTCAATTGTCTTGTTAAGAATGCTAATTCTTCTTCTTCTTTTTTTTATCTTTCATACCATCACGACATCTACCTTATAATTATTTACACGGTCTCCAGATTGATACAATTAACGTGTTTCTCTTATATTGTCAAAATGTACACTTGCATGCCTGCCGACTTCGCAAACTTAGTGAAAAACTAAATACCCTTCTTTCAACATACCTTAGCAGCTGTAATGTAGAGTTCTCTCAAGGAAGCCTTCAGATCGCTGTTCATCTCAAGCTCAAGGAGAGCCTGAAAACAGATCGTGAAAAGAGCACTTAAAATGCATTCAATTTCAAGGTCCTCTTAATGAATCCTGGGTATAAATTATAAAATAGATCGACATAAATTAAAATGACCTACATGTATATTCAAAAGCCAGAAAAGTTCTAGTCAGAAGTCACAGATAAGACTGAAACTAGGGTTTAATGAGGACTAGGTTTGCAATTGATTTGACTCTTCAGAGAATATATACTGAACCTTTGCCCTAATTTCACAGCTTTTTATAGTTTGGATGTCATGTGATGATTTTACTCCAAGAGAAACAGTTGCCAGAACAGGTTTTAATGATAATTCCAGATCACCAGATAAGGGCAGTTTTTCCAAATCTAAAATCTTTATTTCTGAATTAAATCCTATGGTGTCACTACTCTTTAGAATCGCCTCTTCGAGACGTTTCTAATGAGTAGTAACACCATAGGATTTGGTGCAGAAATGAGTGAGAAAATGTTTGATTTGTTGAAATAACTACCTCTTATCTGGAGCCCTGCAATTCACTTCAGAGTAGTATTGACATAATTCAATAGAATAGAACATTTAAATAAACTTCAAAAGTTTTGACTTTTTAAAAATACAGGTCGATATTTTCTTCAATCTCTACCATCATTTGATGTGATACCAGTAAGAAATGAAAAAATTATATTCAACTCACTTGAGAAATAGAAGACTCAAACTCATCAGGTTTTTCATTGGGGGGTTTCACGATCTTGGCTCTCGCCGTATACATCTGGAAAGACAAAAATACCAGAATACAAAAAACGAATTTACACCTGATACAAAACGGACACTTTCAAATAAAATGCAATATCAATCATTTCAAAACATGCTTCATGTATATACTTTCTCTTTTACTTTTCATCTGTATGTTGCAAATTTTATGATTAATTATAAGACGGGCGGTCAATCAAATTCTAAAACACCAATCTCCATATATTTGAATAAAAAGGTCCTAAGAACTGGCTCTATAAAGAACTTTGTAGTAAAGTTGTACCATAAATTGCAAATTGTTTGTTTTGATACTGCTTTACCCCTTTTAGGTATTACTAGCAGGAGCACTTATGAATATGAGGTGCACCAGGGTCTGAACCCAGTCGATCACTTTACCCTGGTACCAACGTGACACATAATCTCGCAAAATTCAACCGTCGCGAGAGCTCAGATGCTCGCCTATTCAACTTCGCTTAATAAAGTTAGTTGCTATTCTGTTTTGTATAGTTCCATGGGTAATTAAATAGGACGCTTCTAATGTAGTTTCTTCCTCAGAATATGTACTTTTTGCGTGAGAATCATAAAATGCATTGTATTTTGGGGAAATTCTTTCACCAAAATCGGGGGGAAAAAGTATTTTTGCAATTGGGAAGATCCTACCTGTTATAGGCCCCTGTTTTTGTATAGAACACGGAATTATACAAAACGGAATAGGAACTAAGCGAAATTGAATAGGCGAGTACTTGAGCTCTCGCGGCGGTTGAATTTTGCGAGATTATGTGTCACGTGACAACATCTTCACTTCTTTGCCTCGCGATTTCTGGCGTGAAATTTACCGGCTCGAATGTTTTTATTGACATTTTATAGGATTTTAACGACTATGTGGACATTCCTATCAATTCACGGGAATAAAAACCCGTGAACAATACTTCGAAAACACACATTTATCATATTGACTACCGATAGACTGTCTCTTATCAAGTCTCGCGAGTCTCGTATCCGCCGCACGAGATTTACGATATAGCGCGAGGTTTCGATTCCGTCAGTGTATAATTCTGTGTATAGAAGGTAAAAAAAAGCCCTGAGAAGACTCTTATTTCTGGCTATTTCTAAACTCATGCTTTTTTCCTTCAACTTTTGGCACAGCATACTGAGCATAAACATAGTATCTTCTGCCAGATATGTGCTCCTGCCCATATAAACACACGGGTTTTTTTTTGTGCGTTCTCAGCTCAAGTTGCAGATTTTACAGCATGACGTATTCAATATTGTTAACACCTTAAAAACTCTGGACCTTTCTCCAGTTTCTTGAGATGTTCTAGTGACTTGGACAATCCGCGTTCAATCTCTATTTCTATTTAGCATCGGATTGTAAACACAAAAAATATGAATAGTACATAAATAAATGAAACTAAACAATGTATCTTATTTGGAAACTAGGTTGTCTACGAAGGAGTTTCTTGATTTCAATTGTGAGAGAAGCATTATTACTACCTTGAGTGTATAGCGATAACGGAAAAGGAAGTGGCCGGTGTCTTGACTGGTTATTTCGGATTAGGTTGAAGTCGCACGATTTGTAGCGAATACAGCGAACCCAGTCTACTAGGACACCGGCTAATTTCCCAGAATCTTGCACGTTACTTTCGGTCGATGTTATTGCGAATTGTTCACATATTTGAATCGATTTCTAAGCAGTTTTCGAAAATGCCATTTTATGCCGTTAGAACAGGACACCACCCTGGAGTTTACAAGACATGGTAAACATGTTTGACTTGTAAACACGACGTGTACAATCGAAAATTAGTTGCATAAGTTGCCGGTATAGCACTGCAGCCAAATGAAGCTGCAAGTACAACAAAACACATTTTGTCACACGTGTTACCTTATCTTCTGTAATAGTTATTGATTATGACACGTTCTAGTTATGACATGGGTTCTTGTTCACCTATCTTTCCAGCAAAGTAAAAAATTGTTTTCGTTTTCGGCCTACTTTCGGTTTTGGCGATTTCATTCTAGCAAACCATAATCACTTAATATTTCGTGCAGGATATGAAACACAACTGATAACCACTATGAATGACTTCCTTATAGAATATGACCTAGTCACCAACTGGCCATTGCGAATGCGATCCTTGTTTTTTTCTCAAAGCTTTCGACACAGGTATGCTTCTGTTTCCTAGCTATTACCGGTGGTCTTAATGTAATCGAAAACTTAAATAATTACAAGGAACTTACAAGGACTATTTTCGGTTGCTGGACGTTTTATTTATGAAATGCAAATGTCAAAACTACAATATAGAGAATTTCCAGCATAAAAACAAAATGGTCATTTGAAAATGTTAGAAATGTGTTGGAATTTCTTTGCTAATATAAACTTTTATCGAGAAAATTGTACATTTACATGAAAAAGCTCATAATAGACACTTTTGATGGATTTGGCAGTTGACGCGGGAGTTTAACTGTCCTCTATGTAAATTCCGTTATGTAAATGAAGTGACGCAGGGGTGTAAAAATTTCAGAATTGTTACTCGCCCTGCTGGGTGATAATGACATTTTGCTCATTAGTTTCTGTTGTAATTTATCAGAAAATCTGCTCGCCCTGACAAAATGTTACTCGCCATGGCGAGCGGGCGAGTAGAATTTTACACCCCTGTGACGTCATTGCTATTTGGATTTTTTCGGATTACACCGGTATAACATATACACCGGTATTAGGTTGCTTTATCATACCCCATGACAAATTACTATTCAAGTAAAGCCAATATTGAATGAGGGGCAATTTACATTAATGGCTAACAAATTTTCCTGACTTCAAGAACAAAAAAAACAGTAGTCGATGGCAACTTTTCCAGCAAAACCAGTGTGGCACAGGTGCCAGATGCATGCTTTGCCCCAATATAACCCTCCAAACACAAATAAAGAGAATAAAAACACACTTTTCTATGACCAAACACCATATTCTTATCTAAAGCTCATTGTTTACATAATATGTAGAGTAGAAAGGTGTCCAACTCCCACTGCAAATGTGCTTCGCGAAACGCACCGACAATTAACTTCATTCGGAGACTTGTTACGCTGTCAATTCTTGAATGATTGTGAATACAAAGAGATCATCGTACGCAGAAAACCCTTTGGTGCACCATTGAATTCCAAATATGATAAATTTCCATCGATAACAAGCCCATCCAAACTTCGGAAGTCGAAACACATTGAGGTCAAACAAGTCTCTACCTACACATACACAGTACTTTTTGCCGCTGGGGTCTTATCTTTACACCTTAAATCTAGGACATGCACTCCCATGTCCACCATATTTCGATAAAGTCATTTAAAAGAAGTAACTTACCATACATGTCAAAGTCAAACTACTCTGTATTATCGCGCAATGGCACCAGTCCATGTTGACTTTTGTTCTGCGTCCTGGTCACGGAAAGCAGATGGCCAGTGCGATTTGAATTTGCAGAATCGCTTCGAAACCCCGACCGTTGCGCCATAATGCAGAGTAGTTTGGCTTTGACATGTATGGTAAGTTACTTTGAAGCTTCATAGGAAGGTTTATTGCCACAAGAGCTTGGACAAATAAGGTTATCAAAATTATGCATCCATTATTATACGCCCGTCATCGACGGACATATTATGGTATACCCAGCGCTGTCCGTCCGTCCGTCCGAGCGCACGAAAGGTCCTTTGTTGGGTAGGGAGAACAATAGATTCCATTCATTCCGTGATTACCCTATTGTTATTGTTGGGTATTTTGTGTACTGTTGGGTACTTTTAAACAAAGAAAATACCCAACAAATGTCCATCTGTGAGGACGTCCGTCCGTTAACTTTTCTTGTTAGCGCTCTCTCACCTTCATTTATTTACCGATTTTGATTAAACTTCCTACAAATATTCCATACCACAGTATTTCGGACGAGTTCGCGTTTCAGACGTTGGCGGCTATTTTTAGCAGAGTTATGCCCCTTTATTGTCAAAAATGGGCATTTAAAAAAAAAACCAGAACTTTTTTATTTTTTATTCAATTGATTTCAAATGAATAAAGTTACTTAACATATATTACGGGTTTTTGGTTTGACACCGTATTTTCAGAGTTATGCCCCTTCCTACAATTTTTTTAACAATATATTGTTTCCTGATAATAATTTTACTTACATTTTGTCTATTGTAAACAAATTTCATATTTATCTTTCTCATCATGCAGGGAAGGCATCTGTGAATTTTGGTTCCTGTTAAATTATTTTTCTATGAGTTATGCCCCTTTACATACTTAAAATTTAAAATAAGCCACACTTCGTCCGTTAACTTTTCTTGTTAGTGCTCTCTTACCTTCATTTATTTACCGATTTTGATTAAACTTCCTACAAATATTCCATACCACAATAGTTCGGACGAGTTCCCGTTTCAGACGTTGGCGACTATTTTAAGCAGAGTTATGCCCCTTTATTGTCAAAAATGGGCATTTTTTAAAAAAAAACCAGAACTTTAATTTTTATTCAATCGATTTCAAATTTGATATGGTGATACAATGAATGAAGTGACTTAACATATATTACTGGTTTTTGGTTTGACTCCGTATTTTCAGAGTTATGCCCCTTCACACAATTTTTTAAACAATATATTGTTTCCTGATAATAATTTTACTTACATTTTGTCTATTGTAACCAAATTTCATATTTATCTTTCTCATCATGCAGGGAAGGCACCTGTGAATTTTGGTTCCTGTTAAATTATTTTTCTATGAGTTATGCCCCTTTACATACTAAAAATTTAAAATAAGTCACACTTCGTCCGTTAACTTTTCTTGTTAGCGCTCTCTCACCTTCATTTATTAACGATTTTGATTAAACTTCCTACAAATATTCCATACCACAATAGTTCGGACGAGTTCGCGTTTCAGATGTTGGCGACTATTTTTAGCAATGTTATGCCCCTTTATTGTCAAAAATGGACATTTAAAAAAAAAAAAAACAGAACTTTTTTATTTTTTATATCGCAATACTACAGCATAGTCTTTTTTAGATCGATAGTCGGGCCTACACTTCGGGCGACTTTTTCCAGTCGGCCTGAGTCCAGACGACTTTGACACCCGCCGGCCATGACAGGCATATTTTGCCGCACTGCGGTGCTCTTGTTTACGGAGTTATGGCCCTTTGTAGAACTTCCAAATCAGTTCTTCTCAATAACCCTTTACCCCATAGCCTGTTTCTAGTTTTGAAGACATGTGACCACTTAAAGCAGGTTGAAAGTATAGCAGAATGTGCATTAAGGCACATTCTGCTTTACTTTCAACCTGCTTTAAGCCAAAATATGCTATGCTTTATAAAATATGTTTAATGGTAATTGTTCATGAGGGTATAAACTGGAACTATTTTCTTCGGCGATGGAATAAATTATATACCCTAAAAGTCGCTTCTATGGGGGAAAGGGTTAATCTGTTCACAATTTCTACAGCTATTGAGCGGAGTCGGACACCACTGTACAAACAGCCAGGACTTAGAAGATTCCCATCGTATTATCTTTGTTATCGAATTCTTACGAGCCTTAGAAACAATATTTATATGGTCCACCCAGACTTTATTCAGTGCAGGCCCTTTGTGGCAAACTGCTCATTTGACCTATGACAATTGTATTATGTTGGGCCTTGCAGAACTCTATATACAGGTTGCTAAAGATAGTAAACAATACTTTGGTATTGAGACACTTTTAACTGTATTTGGTTTATATTTCAGGGATGAGTGCAAAGCTGAGGTGGCTTCCTTTCCAAGAGCACGCTATAAAAAGTTTGACACGGAGCTGGCAGCTTTACAATTTGTTACCGGTTTTGACAATCCTAGTAAGAACATTCTAATGGACAAGTAAATTTTAGCTAGTACAGTGTCTTTCGAATACTTCTGTTTGGGTAAATTGAAATTAAATAAATACATGTACAATCAATCTTAATATCTCAAATTCCTCTTAAGTCGAACATATCCGTATTTCAAAACTAAAATGTGGCTATGCCATGTTTAGCTTTGGAATAGGATATGTTCGACTTAAGCGAATTTGAAATAATGAAAAGAAACTGTAGAAAGCGATTATGAAATAATTAAAAGAAACTTCAGAAAACTGGGTCAGTTTGACTTGAGCAAGTATCAATTTTGGTCCAATCTCATTGTGGGTTTTCAACCTTAAAGCGACTCGCAACCAGATGGTGCATTAAAAATAGTAATTTGTAAATATGTGTCAAACGCTTATATAAATGGTAAAAAATTAGTTTAGGATAAGAAATTCTGTTTAAAAAAAATGTATTTCAATAAAAAAAAATATTGGTCTCTGGTGGGATTCGAACCCGGGGCCCGGCATTGGCGGACAGAAGGCAAAATAGGGGAAGCCGCTTAGACCAATGGACCACGGAACTATCCGTTTATCTTGGATCGATTTAACGTATTTCAATGTGTAGCGATCGAAAGTGCATACAACTTCGTAATTCGGCTCGTGTTTATGTCTGAGCCCGTGTAGAGAAGCAACAACAACAACTATACCGTCTACTAGTCGGTATAGAAAAACGATGGAAAATATCTAAAAATCTAAGATTCGGTGACGATTCTTGAGACTTTTTTTGGACTGATCATATTTTTTAATGTCAGAAGCCAAATAATGCCACAAATTTGCTTTTATTTGAGTATTTTATTTTATTTTGACAAGTACACCATCCGGTTGCGAGTCCCTTTAAGATAAGTGCACATATAGTCTTTCATGCGGTATATTCATGGGGCTTTGAGTTTGAGTTGTTGGAAATATGTTGCTAAAAACCATCAATTATGATATGGGGCTTATTATGTACACATTAAGTAATAGCCAATGTATAGAGACATAGAGCATTTTTAAGTGTTTGTTATAAACAGTCATTTTATTAGCTCGACTTTTTCAAAAAGTCGAGCTATTGTCGTCACCCTGTCGTCTGCGTCTGCGTCTGCGTCAGCGTCTGCGTCTGCGTCTGCGTCAGCGTCTGCGTCGGTTAAGTTTTTTGCTTAAGGTTTTTGTAAGAGTCCATTTCTCAATAACTATCAAAGGTATCCATTTGAAACTTGGAATAGTTGTTCAGTATTAAAAGGGCAACTCATTACAACAAGACAGGTAACCCTGGGATTTGTCATTTCAGAGTTATTGCCCTTGTTTTATTTACTTAAAAATTATAAATTAACATATCTCAATAACTATCAAAGGTATCCATTTGAAACTTTGAATAGTTGTTCAGTATCAAAAGGGCAACTCATTACAACAAGGCAGGTAACCATGGGATTTGTCATTTCAGAGTTATTGCCCCTATTTTATTTACTTAAAAATTATAAATTAACATATCTCAATAACTATTAAAGGTATCCATTTGAAACTTGGAATTCTTGTTTAGTATCAAAAGGGCAACTCATTACAACAAGGCAGGTAACCCCGTGATTTGTCATTTCAGAGTTATTGCCCTTGTTTTATTTACTTAAAAATTATAAATTAACATATCTCAATAACTATTAAAGGTATCCATTTGAAACTTGGAATACTTGTTTAGTATCAAAAGGGCAACTCATTACAACAAGGCAGGTAACCCCGTGATTTGTCATTTCAGAGTTATTGCCCTTGTTTTATTTACTTAAATATTATAAATTAACATATCTCAATAACTATCAGGGGTATCCATTTGAAACTTTGAATAGTTATTAAGTATCAAAAGAGCAACTCATTACAACAAGGCAGGTAACCCTAGGATTTGCCATTCCAGAGTTATTGCCCCTGTTTTATTTACTTAAAAATTATAAATTAACATATCTCAATAACTGTCAAAGGTATCCATTTGAAACTTTGAATATTTGTTTAGTATCAAAAGGGCAACTCATTACAACAAGGCAGGTAATCCAGGGATTTGTCATTTCAGAGTTATTGCCCATGTTTTATTTACTTAAAAATTGTAAATTAACATATCTCAATAACTATGAAAGATATTAACTTGAAACTTTAAATACCTGTTAAGTATCAAAAGGACAACTCATTACAACAAGGTAGGTTACTCTGTGATTTGCCATTCCAGAGTTATTGCCCTTGATTTATTTACATAAAACTGGTAAATTTAAATTTTTCAATAATTACAATAGGTATTAACTTGATACTTTTAATGCTTGTTCAGTTTCAAAAGGGCATCACCTTTCAACACAGCAGATAACCACGAGATTTGTCATTGCAGAGTTATTGCCCTTGTTTGACTAAGAATTTGTATATGAAATTATTCAGTAACCGTAGAAAGTTTTTAATTTCAAACTTCCAATATATTTGAATACTTGTTTAGTTTCAAAAGGGCAACGCATTACAACAAGGCAGGTAAAGCAGGCAAAGATATTGTCCTTCTTTTGACTTATAGTTTACTTTAAGTGGAATGTAGACTGTCCAAGTATGTTTAAGTTGTTGTTGCTTACAAACTTCTATGATCAATAGGGCATTAAACATCCATACACATTCTTTAAGTTTGAAAAATATAGCTGTCTCAAGTATATGAAAGTCGAGCGTCCAGCACCCGTTTGCGGTGCTCTCGTTGAAGCAGATTGTACTATTCCTGTATTATTATTAGCTATCTGGCAAAATAGTTTTATAATTTTGCTTCCTTACTGAAAATTGCATCATCATTTCACAGGTTTCTCTAATAGTTTATCAATCTTTTATTGAGGAACTCTTTTAATGGAGTAAGTGTGGTCTTTTGCATTATTAGCTCACCTGAGCTAGCTCAGGGTGAGCTTTTGCAATCCTTGAATGTCCGGCGTTCGTTGTTCGTCGTCAACAATTTTAGTGTTTATTCTCTAGAGGCCACAATTTTAATCCAAACTTTCTGTAACTTGCTCAGATTGTATATTACCATAAGAGTTCGGATGAGTTCGATTATGGTTGAAATCTGACCAAAAGGTCAAGAGTTATCTACCTTTGAATTGCTGAAAATGCTGTATTTAACAATGTTTACACTCTAGAGGCCACAATTTTTATCCAATCTTTCTAAAACTTGCTCAGATTGTATATTACCATAAGAGTTCAAAAGAGTTCGATTATGATTGAAATCCGACCAATAGGTCAAGAGTTATCTACCTTTGAATTGCTGAAAATGCCAAATTTAACAGTGTTTACCCTCTAGAGGCCACACTTTGTATCCAATCTATCTCAAATTTGCTTAGATTCCCTATGACTATAGGAGTTCAGATGAGATTGATTATGGTTGAAATCAGACTAATAGGTCAAGAGTTATCTAGATCTACCTTTGAATTGCTGAAAATGCCTTATTTAACAGTGTTTACACTCTAGAGGCAAAAATTTTTATACAATCTTTTTCAAACTTGCTCAGATTGTATATGACTACAAGAGTTCAAAAAAGTTCGATTATAGTTGTAATCAGACGCATAGGTCAAGAGTTATCTACCTTTGAATTGCTGAAAATGCCATATTTAACGGTGTTTATACTCTAGCTGCCAGAATTTTTATCCAGTCTTTTTCAAACTTGCTCAGAATGTATATTACCATAAGGGTTGCAATAAATGCAATTATGGTTGAAATCGAACTAATAGGTCAAGAGTTATCTGCCCTTGAATAGCTGAAAATGCCATATCTAACAGGTTTTACACTCTTGCAACTACAGTTTTCAATGGATTTTGATTATTATTGCACACAAAGTATACAGCTTTAAGTTCTCAAAGAAGTGCAATTATTGTTGAAATCTAATCATTGTGGCAATAGTTATCTGCCCTTGGTGTACTTTGAAATGCTAGAAAAGGCTTCATTTCAGTATTGTTTAGGTTCTAGTTATCTGCCCTTGATGTACTCTACTATACTAGAATTATGAGGTTGTATTCCAAAATTGTTTACATGCTGTACTACAAATTTGAATGGATTTAGATTAAAACGAGTGAAACAGAAAGGTAAAGCTATCAGGCTTCAGTACAAGAGGTGAGCGATATCAGGGCCATCAGGCCCTCTTGTTTTAAACCTTGCAATAAGCAACATCCTTTATTTAACCCTTTACATCATAGACACTTTTCTATGCATTTAATTCCATCACTGAGCAAAATTGTTCCAATATATACATATAGTTCTAAAAAAATTTTTTAATGTGCTATATTTATATGTTTCATATATTCTAGCAGATGTTAGCTCAAAGCAGGCTGAAAGTAGAGCAGAATATGCCTCAAGCCTGCTTTAAATGGTCACGGGTCTTCAAAACATGAAACAGGCTAAAGGGTAATGGCTTAAGGTAACCCATGTATTTTGTATTCAGTGGTCACTCTATAATACAAGATTGAATGAGTATCGTTTTACTCCAACAGAGAAAGATGCAGATCCTGATTTGGACAATGCAGATAAAAAGATTGAGATTCTGCAAGAGAAGCTTGCCCTTGCCAAAAAAGAGAAGAGCCTTATTCAGAAAGAAAAGGAGCTTGATCAAAAAGGTATGAGCCATGCCATGACAAATGGGATAAACGCTCATCATAAATCAAGATGGACAACAGGAGTATAAATAAATTCTAAAATCTTAATGTCTCTTCAAATCCCTTTGTTTCCACTTGGTAGACATAACATTAACCAAGTGTTGGAAAATAATGTTTCTCTTAAAGACATAACTTTATATAGCTTGGATTGTTACACCTAATCCGGTAAAAAGTTGGTGAATTAGCATCCGAAGCCTACTATACCTGTAAAAATGTTTCTGCAAAGAAGCAGTTAAGCGTCTCATGTGGCGCCTGTCTCTTAATTTTTGATGGTTTGGTTTGAAAAATCACTTGAATTTGAGTACAAAATGTATGTTAGGGCCTCTCTAGATAGACAAAATGAGATGGCTATCCCACGGGTTTTATGCTTTTATAGTTACGTCAAGCCTAGTGAGAAGGTTTGGGGGGGGGGGGGGGGGGGAGGGGGGGGGGGGGTGTATTGAATGAACTGGGGTCTTTAACCCATTACTACATAGATACATTTTTATGCCTTTAATTTATTCCTATGCTGAGGAAAAAAGTTTCAATTGATACAAATTTCAGTATAGTCTATATCCTAGCAGATGGTAGCAAGCTTAAAGCAGACTGGATGTAAAGCAGAATGTCCCTTAAGGCACATTCTTGTTTACTTTCAACCTGCTTTAAATGGTTATCTGTTTTCAAAATTAGAAAACAGGCTATGGAATAAAGTGTTAATATTTCTACTATAATGCCAATATTTAGTGTGATGGTTTTCTAGGGATTTGGGGCCAGTCTTATGAAATGTACGAGGAATATTGTCGTAATTTAGGTCAGATTCTTAAATTCTCAATTATTATTATTTTATTTTATCCATGTTATCCTGTCATGTGATATCTCTTTGGAAACATCTTGAAAAGACAATTCTACAGAGATGTCACAGACACAGCCACATTTCTAGTTTACAGGGCTAACAGCAGACAGGGCTGCCATTTCTCCGGATTTTTCCTAAATCTTCGGATTTTTTCCCAGAACATGGTGGCTTAAAGCAGGCAGAAAGTAAAGCAGAATGCGCCTTAAGGCGCATTCTGCTTTACTTACAGCCTGCTTTAGTAGTCGCATGTCAACAGAACAAGAAACAGGGTATAGGGTAAAGGTACGATTCGTAAAATCTCACTTGAAAAATGCAAAATTGGAAATCTTAGGATTTTTCATGTCAACTTATGGCAGCCCTGAGCAGGACTTTATTATTATAATATTTATTTGGTTTGTGTAAACATCAGGTGGTGGCAAGCAGACTGACAAGAAATTCACAGGAGCACGTAGTTCACCATATGGGAAACCATCCACAGCCTCCAGTTCTACCTGGAAACAAAACCGTACAACAAAATCTATTGATGTTGACACTGTGAAACAGATACATACAGATGCAAGATGTGATAAAGGTTAGTATTTACCCTTTCCCCCAGTAAATGTGCCTTAGTAGGCCTTTGATTTATGTCTCTCCTGTAGAAAATAGTTGCACTTTATACTTATAGTCATGAATATGCACCATAAGAAATGTTTTTATCCTGGCAGATGGTAGCTTAAAGCAGGTTGAAAGTAAAGCAGAATGCTCCCTACTTACTTTTCAACTTTCTTTAGGTAGTTACCTGCCTTCAAAATTGGAAACAGGCTTTAGGGTTATGGGTTTAATGCTGATTTTTCAAAAGAGTCCATTACAATTGTTCAAATTGAATCTCCATGTTAAGTTAGTCCATTGAACTCTTGTTCTTTACATTCTGTGCTAATGGTTTTCTAATGAAGAGAATACTTGTCATATGCAAACAGTGAAGACCCAGATCAGAGGGCTCCTATAAGAGCCATCTGATCAGGGTCTGCACTGTTTAACATTTTGCAATATATATTTTTAAAAAAAAACCTGAATGATAAAAAATGGCCTAGAATTAACAGGACAATGGAATTTTTATTAAGTAAAATTTCAGGTTTCAAATACTTAAAATCAGTTTGCAGTTTATAGCAGTATGAAAGTAAAGCAGAAAGCTGCTTTTCGAGATTACCATGTACTTTATTCTTGATATTAAGTATTCACCTTCCAGAAAAAAATTAAAACTATAAAAAGTGATCATAATAATTGGAATTTACAAAATAATAACTTTAATAGTAGTTAATCAATAAATAAAAGCAGGAAATGGATAGATTAATCATTGAATTTGTATTAATTTTTGCAATAAAATAGTTTTGTACAGGTACTAAACTGATATATGTATTTGCCTTTATTTGTGAATTCGGGAATCTGTAATGAATAAACACTTCTATTCCATGCCATGGTATTGTATATCAACGGTTTTGTCTGATTTATTTAAGTGGTCACCTATCCTCAAAACAAGAATCAGGCAATAGCATTATGGGTTGATTATTATTTATATTTGAACAGATTCAGGAGTTGTGTATGTTGATGGTTCCTGCTTCAACAATGGTGCACATGGGGCATCGGCTGGCATTGGTGTGTACTGGGGACCAGATCATCCACTGTAAGTCAGTACAATAAAACCTCTCTATAACAACCACTAAATTGTGATAATTTGTTATGTGTTTTCGACAGGTGACTGCTTAAAGCGTGGTGACAGTAAAACAGAAAGCTCCTTTAGGAGCTTTCTGTTTTACTGTCACCATGCTTTTAAGCTGTCACCTGTAATTTTTACAATCAATTAGCCCTCCTTTTAGTGGCCGTTATAGAGAGGTTTTATTGTACAACTCAAATTGCTGCTGAAATTGTCATGCTTTCATAGAAGCTTTTCTTCCAAAATTCTTTAACCTTTTGAGCCTTGAATAAATGTTGTCTGTTTCAAAATTGTCATCTGCTCAAATTCTTCAATTAAATATAATTATATATTTCTTAATGTTTTGTTAAGAGGCTATCTTTATGGCCCCACACGACTTTCTGTCTTTCTGTCTTTCTGTCTGTCTTGTACAAAACTTTAATGTTGGTCATAACTTTGGTACTACATTTGATAGATACTTCATAGTTTATTTAGGCATGTGTACTCAACTCAAGAAGCTCTTGAGCTCAGTAAAGTTTGGCAATGTCTGATAGTGGAAAGTTCATTTATACCCATTTATTTATGCTTTTCGGTAGATTACTAGGAAATAGCAGTGGATTATCACTTGATAATTTCACTGTTTCAAGCAGTTGGATTATCCTCCCACTTGCTTCTTTTATGATTTTTCCCGTAGGGCTACCCAAGAATCGTACGCAGTCAATTGTGTCTTATTTAATTCTTGCAGCCAAGATCGGAAGTAATTCCGATGAATAAATCAGTGACGTCATTGTTTGGCAAACTGTCACGGAAATGTGTTGGATATAACTTAAAAGCATAAATAAATAGAATAACTGTATTTTTTCAGTGTAAGATTGAATTTAATCCATTTTCGATCTTTCACTGAAACAAACAGTTATCCCTATATAATTCTTTTTAAAAGCTAAAGGCTTTTTGTCGTAAAAGAAACTATATTTAAAACACTAGCTCTAATATATGGTCATTCTTCATTACTTTACTTTTGTCTTAATAAAAAATAGATTAATAACTCTTTTTTCGCATCAGTGAAAATAAAAGTTAACAAGAAACAGAAAACTGTGCCAATTTGTGACAACAGACAAGGCCATGTATGTAATTTTAAGATAAACATTATTATAAACTATATTAGCACCTGAAGTCCATTGAAAAATACAAATGCTAAATCAGTCTCTTTAAAAATAAATTTGAACGAATTGAGAAAAAAAAAACAATAAAAAAGGTTTACTGTATACTTGAATGTTTTGTTATCTTTCAGGAATACAAGTGAAAGGTTACCTGGACGACAGACAAATAATAGAGCAGAAATTCATGTAAGATGGTGCTGTTATTAGGCAAAAGGATAATATTTCATATTCACTATTTAAAGGTGCAATGAGAGTAAAGCAGAAAATCCTACTTCTGCTTAATTTAAATTTTGCTGTAAATTAGCCACCTGGCTCCGAGGTTATAAAGCTTTTGACTTGAGTCTAAGTGTGTTCCCAAGCATTTGATTGGTCAGATTTGAGCCTAGACTCAAATCTGACCAATCAAATGCTTTGGAACACACTCAGACTCAACAAAACGCTTTATAACCTTGGAGCCTGGATTCAATAACTTCACACATATTCATGTATGGTGACTATGTGGAGGAGTAGAAAGAGGTGTCCAACTGTCCATAGGCTCTCCCTTGGAGCTTAGGCTTAACCCATTGAGCCCCTAGCAAACAGTATACTTGTCCTTTACAAACAGTATTCCTGTGAAGAGTATACTTGAGCTATGCAAACAGTGAAGACTTAGATAAGAGGGCTCCTGATCAGGGTCTACACTGTTTGTCATTTTGCAATAAATTGTAAAATCCTAAACGTTTGAAAATTGACTAGAGTTTGCTGGAAACTGAAATTGTCCAGGTGTGTGAAATTACAGTGATTAGTTTGTTGGTTACAAGCCTGTTGTTTACCTGTTTGGCATTTATACCTTGATATCAGATGAAATGTGTACCCTAAAACACCTACAAACTGTTAATTCTCTCAGAACACATTGGTCTTTCAAAATCATGAGCAAGAATCAATTTATTTAAACTCTTTGCATTTTTCAAGTGCTATTTTGTCTGCAGCTGCAAACATTTATCAACAATAATAATTAAAAAAAAAAAAATCCAACACTACTAGGATGCAAAGAGGTAAAAGTAATATCAATTTCTTGACAAAAATCACTGCTGTATTTGTATATTCAATGTTGAACAGGGTTCATGCTTATTAAGTATTTGAGTTGAGTCTTAAATCATTCTCAAGTATTTGATTGGTCAGATTTGAGCCTATAGGCCCAAATCTGACCAATCAAATGCTTGAGAACGAACTCAGACTCAACTCAAACGCTTTATAAGCACTGGGCCTGAAGACCTTAACTCTTTGAATACAGGTGCCAAGTCATCTTGATCCAAACTTTATGTCACTTGGCTTATATTTTGGTAATTGAAAGGGTCATGACTCCTGATTGAAAATGAGGTGTTCTTTTATCTATACTTAGGCTGCCAAGAAAGCTATACAGCAAGCCAAGAAGAAGGGGATGAAGGATCTCACTATAAAAACAGACAGCATTTTCCTCATTAAATGTAAGCTTAAATAATTTTAATCCTTTCTTTAACCTATTACCCACTAAATATGCCTTTTAACACCTTTCATTTATTCCTCTACTGTTGAAAGCAGTTCCAATTTATACTGTTACAAATAAGAATCATAAGAAATAGTTTCTATATTCTTACAAATAATAGCTTAAAGCAGACTGAAAGTAAAGCAGAATGTGTCTGAATGGGTATTCTGCTTTACTTTCAACCTGCTTTAAGTGATCACCTGTCTTCAAAAGTAGAAACAGGCTATGGGGTAATGAGTTAAAGCATTTTCACACATTATTTATTCCTAAGAGAGATGCCTTAAGGCTTTCATGCCTCTACCCCTTTCTGATAAAGAATCTAAATCAATTTCCTATATCCTGACAGATGACTGCTTAAAACAGGCAGAAAGTAAAGCAGAAACATTCTTAAGAAGCTTTATACTTTACTTCCAGTTTTCTTCATACTACCTCCTGTCTGAAACACTGAAAATAAGCTCTTATGGAGGAATAATGACTTGCATTTATACATGTACTTGTATAGACACAAAAAGGTCCAGTGCCCTAGAGTAGGTGTCATTTAGATTAATGTTTTGACTTATCAAATTATATGATCTTATCGTGCATTATACCATAGTGTTTGGCAAACAATTGCTCTTTAAAACAAATCCAACATATTCTCACTCATACCAGCATCAAATCCAATAGTGTTACTATTCATTAGAATCATCTCGAAAGGAGGATTTTATTGAGTAATGATACCATAGGATTTAATTTAAACATTAAGATTTTACTTTTTGATAAACACGTACTCCCCTTATCTGTAGCCCTTATAACATGGCTCCAAATAGGAGTGATAGGTAAACTGAAAATTTGCAACAGTTTATGGGGGGCCTCCGTGGCCTAGTGGTATAGTCACTGTGACTTACATCAGTAAGCTCCTCACCGTTGTGAGTTCGAATCCCAGTAGGGTCTTTCGGATTTTTCATGTGGGGAAGCCTTCCAGCTAGCTTGCAGAAGGTCGGTGGTTCTACCATGTTGCGGATTTGTGCCTGAAACAGTGTTTAAAGGACATCTGGGGTCTTCCTCCACCTTTAATTAGCTGGACGCCCGATATGACTGAAATACTGTTGAAAGCGACGTAAAATCAAAACAAATCAAAGCAACAGTTTCTTCTTAACTCATTGCCCCATAAATATGCCTATTGACACCTTTAATTTATTACTCCAGGGAAGAAAATGATTCCAATTTATACAGTCATGAATGTTAAGCAAAAATTAATATTTTCTATATTCTAATAGAATTTTATAGTAGCTAAGGTAGCCTGAAAGTAAAGTAGACTGTGCCTTAAGGCCCATTCTGCTTTACTTTCAACCTGCTTTAAGTGGTCCTCTGTTTTCAACACTAGAAGCAGGTTATGGGGTAATGGGTTAATGTCTCCAGCGCACCGAATATTGTGACTACTCGTAAGAATCATCTGTCTATTTGGGGCTGTAAATCTTGTTTATGATTATTGAAGCTATGACAGAGTGGATAGAGGGTTGGAAGAAGAAGGGATGGATGACAGCAGCCAAAGCACCAGTAAAGAACAAGGAAGACTTTGAGGAGCTAGATGAAGTGTGCCAAGGAATCAAGATTGCTTGGGTCAGTATTAACCCTTTGAATCCTAGTCCCGCATATTGGCGTCCTTTGCAAACAATATACATCTGAATAGTACACTTGTCCTATGCAAACAGTGAATACCCAGATCAGAGGGCTCTTCACTGTTTGTCATAGAGCCAAACATTGACAAAAACAACCCTTAAAAGTCAGAAATGGACTAGACTTAAATAGAGACTGGAATTGTCCATTTAAAGTTTCATGGAGGAAAGAGTTAATCTTTTCCTTCATAGAAATGACTGATTATATTTTACTCACACCTATTCATCTTTGAAATGACTTTTCATGCTTAGAATTATTTTTACCTGATATACCAGCGGACCGTGGTCTAGTTGTAGTGGTAACATGTAAGACTGCCAATACTGGGTTATGAGTTTGATCCCCCACCAGACTGTGTCCTTTAGATGAGACTTTAAACTGAGGTCCCATGTATCGGTGCTATACACTGGGCATGCATAAGAACCAGACTTTAAAAGTATATATTATATATGGGGTAAAGGGTTAAGAAATGAACTACTTAACAGTTACCCGTTGATGATGTTGAATTAAATGGCACCTTAAAGCTGGATGACAGTTATATAAAAGCTTTCTGTTTAATCAATGTTTTGTTTTAGTATCGACCTGCAATACACAAGTGGTGTTAAAATGAGGTTTTACTGTTTTGTTCCATTAGAATGTACTCAAGTAACTCTCAAAATACATGTAAGGCTGTTGTGTAACTCTCTCCTCCATAGCTTGTTCACAGTATTAAAACATATGGTTTATTAAAAGCAGGTTAGAAGTACACCCGAAGGAGCATTCTGTATTACTTTCAACCTTCTTTAAACTACCATTTGCTAAGATACAGGTAATATTTCTGTTGCAGCATATTCATGACTGTATAAAGTGGACCTATTGTCTGTAGTGGAGAAATAAACAAATTGTTTTTGTTTGAATATTTGGTATTAACTCAATTCTCATACAGTAAAACCTCTCTATAATGGCCAATAGATTATTTTAATTAGCAGGTTTTAAGGCAAGTGACTTAAGTTTTACGTTAACATTTCTGTTTCTGTTATTATATGAAATCCGTAAGCCTTGTTTTAGTGTTCATAATAGAGAGATTTCACTGTATTATTTGACTTTTTCCAGGAGCATGTACCAGGTCATAAAGGTATAGAAGGGAATGAGCGTGCTGACAAACTGGCAAATGTTGGAGCCAAGATGCCACAGAAGTAACCTGCCTTGTGAAGATATTTCCCACTTCAGATCATAGACATTTGCCATAATTCTGCCTGCCAAACAAAATTTAACCCATTACTCCATAATTATACAACCTGTTTCTAGTTTTAAAGACATGGGACCACTGAAAGCTGTTTGAAAGTAAAGCAGAATGCACCTTACATTTAATGCACATTTTGCTTTACTTTCAGCCAGATTTAAGCTACATTCTGCTAGGATATAAGAAATATCTCTTATAGCACAAACTCATGACTGTATGAAGTACAATTATTTTCTTCAACAGAGAAATAAACTATAGGCTTAAAAAGGAGTATATATGGGGTAACGGGTTAAAAGTGAAAGTTTGTTGTAATCTTTGTGTTCTATGTATCACAGCATTTATTTTGATGTTCCTTGTTTCTTGTCCAGAACTAAAGCCATGGCAATAATGGTTTAACTATGTAAGACATATTAGAGTCTTCCTATTAGGCATGCAAATTCCCCTGTAAATTCCTAGTTCACAGTGCTACCTTCAGTAAAGTCAGTTAAATGTTGAGACCTTGATTTGAAAAGAATCATATTGAAATTCTGTATTAATGAATGTGTCATTAGAATGAATGAATGAATGGTGTTTTACGGCCCATCGACACAAAAAGGTCATTTAGAGCCGAAAATGTGTCATTGGAAAAAGTTGCATCCAGTACTGTTTGATTTAAATACTAGTCTATATAGTTCAATACAACCAGCGGAAACTATTGTATCAAAGTATAAATGATTTACTTTGTATAACTGACAAAGGTAGGAGACACAAGTTATGAGAATCTATATTAGTGGATTTATGTTCAGCATTTCTTGAATCATTATCATTTAAGAAACAAAACAAGTCGCCTTTCAATTTTTGTTTTTCTGCAATGAAATCTAGATTAAGATATTGCTTTTTTGGTTGTGGCTTCATCAACATTTTGGCTTTAGCTATGATGTAAATTTTATTGTTTCCTGTTTGTCTTGGAATAATAATTCCTTAGATTGGCTTAGAATCTTGTTTTTGTTCTTTATGGGGTAGGAATTTTAAGGGAAAATGGTATAAATCTTTCAAGGTCTTGTGTTGTCAGAGTTGTGTCTAAGGCAATGGCACTTGTTGAGGACACACTCTTGTTGTTTTGTTTTTAAAATTTATACAAGTAGACGTAGAAAATCTGTTTTATACTATAGAAATTATATTAACGCATTTATTAAGATATTTTTATGTACATTTTGTACACTTTTCATGACCATATTATATATAATATGTTCTCTATATCAAATAAGGATTATAATCTCTTAGAACTGATACAGTGAATGAATGCTGTCAACCATTTGCTTGTTTTAAGTCACCACTCAATTGTTAAAACCCATGTGCAGTATTTGGTAGATATGGTTGTGTAATGTAGGATTAAGAAATGCAGTAAGCAGCAACTTGTCTAAAGCGGTCAACACTCTACTGCTCTCAGTGGCTGTTTAACATAAAATTGACTGCTTTAACCCATTACCCCATAAATAGACCTTTTTAACGCCTCTTATTTATCCGTCCACTGAAGAAAATAATTCCAATTTATCAGTTGTGAATATTTGACATTAATTCTAGCAGCTGGTAACTTAAAGCAGGCTGAAAGTAAAGCAGAATGCACCATAAGGGGCATTCTGCTTTTCTTTCAACCTGCTTTAAGTGATCACTTGTCATAAAAATTAGAAACATGCTATGGGGTAATGGGTTAAATAAAAGTTCACTAAAAGGTTAATGGACAGTCCATAGGACATTTATCAGTAGAATGCTTTAATAGAAAATAGTGCAGACATTTAAATTGACAGCTTTTTGCATTACTTTTGTAAAGCATTAAACAAGCACCTATCTTTAGATGAATTTTGTATCTATGTTTTTATAGCCCTAGCATCCATTAATGTAGGACGAATATGTTGTGTTTGACATGGCCGTTCCTCTGTGGATGGATGCGTGCATACCCCTGTAGGAGGTAAACCAGATTTAACCTTTTGGTTTAGTAGTAGTATCAATGCCACTTACAAGAACACTTGCATAACTGATTTAAGTGTCCATGGACTTTTCCAGTCTACCCCTATCATCTAACCTGGTTTTGACCTTGATCTAAATTGACTAAGAGTCAAGCATGTCACTGGGGGCATATGTCTGTATTAACCCATTACCCCATAGCCTATTTCTAGATTTGAATACAGGTGGCCACTTAAAGCAGGTTGAAAGTAAAGCAGAATGTGCCTAAGGCACCTTCTGCTTTACATTCAACCTGCTTTAAGCTATGATCTACTAGGGTATGCAAACTATTTCTTACGGTGAATATTCATGACTTTATGAAGTGTGACTATTTTCTTCAGTGGAGGAATGAATTATGGGTGTATAAAGGCTTAATAATGGGGTAATGGGTTAACAAAGTGTTTTGTTAACTTGAAGTTTTTGTTAAACACATGTTTGATTGTGTATGTCCAGCAATGGAACCACTGCGTACCACTAACATGATCCTAAGAGGCAAATAATATGGTTTCAATGTACTAATTAGATTTCAGAATCACAACCTTGTCAAGTAACAACTTTCAGAAATATCAGTTGGCTAATAGCACAGTGGTTAGTGAACCTACTTTTCAGCTCTGGCTTGATCCCAGATTGGGGATAGTACATTTGACGTTATAGTTGACTTGTCTTCCATTTGGGCATATAGAGTTCCTTTAGTTTGCCACCGCTATGATCTGTACACAGCATTTCATACAAGTTGATAATGTATCATGATGCGTGATTATCAAAGTTTAATTCTTTATTGCATTTTAAATATCTGCATTATTGTTAGTGACTTACAGTAAAACCTCTCTGTAACAACCACTAAATGAAAGCTAATTGAATGTAGAAAAGACAGGTGAAAGCTTAAAGCAAGGTGATAGTAAAACAGAAAGCTCCTTCAGGAGCTTTCTGTTTTACTATCACCTTGCTTTAAGCAGTCACTTGCTGTACATTCCTAATGATTAACACAATTTACTGGTTGTAACAGAGAGGTTTTACTGTATGTATCTGTAGCAGGGTGATGGGTCATATGGTATACATGTGTGTTCTGGTGCAATATCTGATAGCACTTGCCTGTAGTGACAAGTAGTATGTAAGGAAATCATTTGACATTGTTGTTGCTTAACTCTTTGTACAATGAGTTTTTAAAGTCATCTTAAATTTTCTATGCTTTATCCCTTTCCTCCATATAAGCGCCTTGAAGAACATTCAATTTATTCTTCCTCTGAAGAAAATACTTTCAATTTATAGTCAGGAGCATGTACAATTAAAAATATGTTCTATATCCTGGCAGAAAGTACATGTAGTTTAAAGCAGGCAGAAAATAAAGCAGGCTGTGCCTTAAGGTGCATTTTGCTTTACTTTCAACCTGCATTAAGTTGTCACCTGTCTTCAAAACTAGAGATAGGCTATGGAGTAAAGGATTAAATCACAAATTGCCCCTTCTGAGGGGCTATCTGTATAATTGAAGATATCTAAGATGTATCAAAAATAGTTTGGAACCCATCTAGACCAAAAAGTTTTCACCTTTTATAGAAAGTTCCAAATAAGCCATGTTACCAGAAAATGGGTCCATCTGTCATTACAAATGGTGTCAACCTGATTCTATCAAGGGTATTGTTAAATAAGGATCAACACTGTTTGTATTGAGGTCTTATGGCTTGTGTTGTGGCCTATGCTGGGCTCCAGATAAGAGAGTAATTTAATGTTTTCAAACATTTTCTTCTTCATTTCACTGATCCCTATCATATAACTACTGGGTAGATCTAATGAGTAGTCACACCATAGAGTTTGGTGCAGACATAAAGAGTTTTCCCCTTATGTGGAGCCCTGGACCTATGTTTCAAATTAGTACATGTACAATGTATTTTGAAATTTGAACCTGATGGTGACTTTATAGTGAAATTCAAGTTTTATTTTCAGCATAAGATAGGTGATGCCATTATCTTGTCTGTGTGTTTTTGTACTTCTAAGAAGAGATTTGTCAAAACATTATTCTAGTCAAAATAGTGGTCTCTAGATGTAAAATACAGTAAAACATTTCCATTACGACCACTGAAACGGAGACTGATTGTATGAAAGACAGATGACAGCTTTATGAAGCAAGGTGACAGTAGCTTTCTGTTTTCTTTCACCTTGCTTAAACCCTTTCCCCCCATAGAAGCGCCTTTCAGCACATTCAATTTATTCCTTCATTGAAGAAAATAGTTCCAATTTATACATGAATATGTATCATACGATTTTTTTTCTATTTCTATTTTCTAACAGATGGTAGCTTCAAGCAGGCTGAAAGTGAAGCAGAATGTGCTTTAACCCTTAGCCCGCCAAATAAATTGTCGTTTGCTATATTTCTTGTCTGCTTCAAGTTTCAAAGTGCTTCTAAGTTGCTCAAAATTGCTGAAAATGTTGTTCGAGTGTCAAACAGCTTGGATCCGGATGAGACGCCGAGTTACTTGGCGTCTCATCCGGATCCAAGCTGTTTGCATATGGAGCTATAGTCGTGAGTGGCAGGCTAAGGGTTAAGTGGTAACCTATATTTAATACTTGAAACAGGCTATGGGATATTGGGTTAAATGAGCTCTCTGGTCAAGGTCTGCCCTGCTTTACTTTCAACCTGCTTTAAGTAGCCACTTGTTTTCAAAACTAGAAACTGGCTATGGAGTAAAGGGTTAAGCAATCACCTGTCATAAACACCTTATATTTAACACAATTTTAACATGATTTAGTGGTCTTAATAGGGAGGTTTTACTGTGCAGTCAAATCTGTGTTAAGCAGCCACTCAAAAGGAGATGAATTGGAATTTTTTAACCTTTCACACCATAGCCTGTTAATGCAGGTGGAAAGTAAAACAGAATGTGCCATTCTTCTTCACTTTCAGCCTGCTTTAATTTACCATCCACTAGAATATAAAATATATTTCTAATGATGCATATTCAGGACTGTAAGAAATTGGAACTAGTTTCCTTAGTGGAGCAATAAACTGAATGGATAAAGAGGGTGAAGGCTATGGGGTAATGGGTTAATAATAGTGTGACTTGGAGCACTTAGTTGAGACCACCACATCACTTCTCCACCAGCTATTGAATTTTAGCCCCTTTATGCTTTTGTTGTGTGCTTGAGATTTTTGAATAAAAGATTTAAAACTTGAACTTTGGTGGTATTTTTAAATACGTGTAACACCCATGTTTCTATATTTTCTGTTTAATGGATAATAGAGTAAACTAAATTCCTCTTTTTAGCTCACCTGAGCTTGCTCAGATAGAGCTTTTGTTATCCTTGAATGTCTGTTGTGCATCATCAACAATTTTAGTGTTTACAACCCAGAGGCCACAATTTATATCCAATCTTTCTCAAACTTGCTTAGATTGTATATGACCATAAAAGTTCCAATGAGTTCCATTAGGGTTGAAATTGGAGAATAGGTCAAGAGTTATCTGCCCTTGAAGTGTAGAAAATGCTATACGGTATCTAAACGTGTTTACACTCTTAACAACTAAAGTTTTGAATGGATTTTGATTATTTATGCTTGCACACAATGTGTATAAGGTAGGAGTGCAATTATTGTAGAAATCTGAACATTGTGACAAGAGTTATCTGCCCTTGGTGTACTTAAAAATCTTAGGAAATGCTTTGTTTCAGTAACTACAAGTTTTGAATGAATTTGGATGAAACTGTATTAAACTATATATGAGTACAAGTTCTCAAATGAGTTCAATTATGATTGAAATCAGGTGATTTTGTCAAGAGTTATCTGCCCTTGATGTGTTGAAAATGCCATATTTAACAGCATTAATACTTTAGCATTTATAGTTTTCGATGGATTTTGAACATACTTGCACACAATTGTATTGAATTATTGTAGGAGTGCAACGAAATTTGAAATCGGGTCATTGTGTCGAGAATTATCTGCCCTTGATTCACTCAGATATGCTAGAAAAGACTATTTAAGCATTGTTTATACTCTTTGTGTCTGCAAGTTTGAATAGATTTGATAAAACTTTGTGAAACTATATATGGCTGCAAGATCTTGAACCAGTTTGATATGATTTAGTCAAGTGTTAACTGCCCTTGATGGCTGTTTTCAATGGATTTTAATTATACCTCATCCAATGTATACATGTATGTATAATATCTTGAAGAAGTGAATCTTATCTTGAATTGTCATTGAAATCAGATTAGATTGCCCTTGATGTACCGGTACTTTATTCATGCACTAGAATATGCTATATTCCAATATTGTTTACACTCTTTGTGTCTACAAATTTGAATTGATGGATGAGTTGGGCACTGCGACACAAAATAGGTCATATAGTGCCGAGGAATGATGAGAGAGGATGACGATTTCGGGAAGGTGATTTCAGTTAATCTCATTCGTTGTGAAGCAGCGCATGGGATCGAAACCAAGGACCTGCCTTCCTTGTAGTTCTTGGCAGAGAGGATAACCTCAGTCTAATGAACAGAAACATTCCCTATGACAATAAATCCCACTTCAACAAGGCAGGAAGGTCTCTGCAGACAAAATTGAATGGATTTAGATTAAGCTAGCTTTGATTATGGATGAAACTCCAAGGTTAAACTATCAGGCTCCATTAAAACAGGCGAGCGATATAAGGGCCTTCAAGACCCTCTTGTTAGCCCACCTATTGTGATTGCCCTTTGTTTGCATAATTTTGTCTTTAAAGAACTTCTTGGAAACCACTTGGCAAGTTTCATCCAAACTTAATAGGTTTGTTCCTTGTACTGTAGATCTTATGAAAAAAGACTTTTAAATCAGTGTGTGCAAGCTTGCAATTGGTACCCTGTGGCAGGCTTGTTGTAAGCTTGCAATGGGAACCTTGCAACAAGCTTTTGCAAGCTAGTTATAAGCATTCGGAAGCTTGCAATTGAAACCTAGGTGAAAGCTTATGCAAGCTTGTGTTTAATTTGTTGTAAGCTTTCAATTGGAGTCTAGGGGCAAGCTTATTGTAAACTTGCAATTGGTACCTTATGGCAAGCTTGTAGGCTGGTTCAAGCTTGCAATTGGAGCCAAGGGGCAAGCTTGTGCAAGCATGTAGTAAGCTTGTTTGTAAGTAAGAAAGCTTGCAATTTGAACCTTGCTGCAAGCTTGTTCAGGCTTGTTGTAAACTGGAGAAAGTTTGCAATTTTAACCTTTTTGTTGCAAGCTTGAAATTGGAACCTTGCAGTAAGCTTTGCAAGCTTGCAATTGAAACCTTGTGACAAACTTGTGCAAGAATGGTGTAAGCTTGCAAATTGAACCTTATGACAAGCTTCTGTATGCTTGTTGTACACTTGCAATTGGAACATTGAGGCAAGCTTGTGCTTGCTTGCAATTGGAACCTTGCAACAAGCTCATGTAAGCTTGTTGAAAGCTTGAAAATTAGAACCTTGTGGCAAGCTTTTAAGCTTGCAATTTGAACCGTGTGTCAAGCTTGCTGTAAGCTGGCACAGACTTTATTGTAAGTATGCACAAGCTTGCATTTTGAACTTGTGGAAAGCTTGTATAAACTTGTAAGCTTGCAATCAAAACCTTGTTGTAAGGTTGTGCAAACTTGTTGTAAAGTTGCATTTGGAACCTTGCAGACAGCTTTTTAGCTCACCTGGCAGGAAGTGCCAAGTGGAGCTTTTAGGATCGCTGGATGTCCGTCGTCCGTCGTACGTCCGTCCGTCCACAATTGGTTCGTTAACACTCTAGAGGCTACAAATATCATCCAAGTTTCATGAAACTTGATCACAATGTTTGTCTAGTAGAACTCTAGGCCAAGTTCGAATGTAGGTCATGTTGGGTCAAAAACTAGGTCACTAGGTCAAATCATTGAAAAACCTTGTTAACACTCTAGAGGCTACAAATCTCATTGGACCTTGATGAAACTTGATCAGAATGTTTATCTCAATGATATCTAGGTCAAGTTCGAATGTGGGTCATGTCCGGTCAAAAACTAGGTCACTAGGTCAAATCATAGAAAAACCTTGTTAACACTCTAGAGGCTACAAATCTCATTGGATCTTGATGAAACTTGGTCAGAATGTTTGTCTCGTTGATATCTAGGTCAAGTTCGAATATGGGTCATGTCTGGTCAAAAACTAGGTCACAAGGTCAAATCATAGAAAAACCTTGTTAACACTCTAGAGGTTACAAATCTCATTGGATCTTGATGAAACTTGGTCAGAATGTTTGTCTCATTGATATCTAGGTCAAGTTCGATGTCCGGTCAAAAACTAGGTCACTAGGTCAAATCATAGAAAAACCTTGTTAACACTCTAGATGCTTCAACCCTCATTGGATCTTGATGAAACTTATTCAGAATGTTTGCTTAATTGATACCAGGGTCAAGTTCGAATATGGGTTATGTCTGGTCAAAAACTAGGTCACTAGGTCAAATCATAGAAAAACCTTGTTAACACTCTAGAGGCTACAAATCTCATTGGATCTTGATGACACTTGGTCAGCATGTTTGTCTTATTGATATCTAGGTCAAGTTTGAATATGGGTCATGTCCTGCCAAAAAGTAGGTCACTAGGTCAAATCATAGAAAAACCTTGTTAACACTCTTGAGGCTATAAATTTCATCTGTTCTTTATTCACTTTGGTCAGAATGTTTGCTTAATTGATACCAAGGTCAAGTTCGAATATGGGTCATTTAGAGTAAAAAACTAGGTCACTAGGTCAAATCATAGGGGAAACTTGTTAACACTCTAGATGCTTCAACTCTCATTGGATTTTAATGAATTTTGCTCAACATGATTGCCTCATTGATATCTAGCTCAGATAATTTTGAATGATGTCTGGTTGAAAACTAGGTCACTAGGTCAAATCAAAGAAAAACAGTGTTAACCTTTTGGAAGCTACAAATCTCACTAGATCTGCATGAAATATTGTCAGAATTTTTGCCTACATCAGATCTAGGTCAAAATCAAATATGGATTGTGTCCGTTCAAAAACTAGGTCAAATCATAGGAAAATCTTGTTTACACTCTAGAGGTTGATTGTGGGGCATGGCCAGTCATAATCTAGGTCACTATAGGTCAAGTTTGCCATGGTGTACCAGGTGAGCGATTTAGGGCCATAGTGGCCCTTGTCTATGTTTGTTATAAGCTTGCAATTTGAACCTAGCAGAAAGCTTTGTAAGTTTGTTGTAAGCTTTCTCAAGCTTGCAATTGGAACTTAGCGGAAAGCTTGTGCAAACTTGTAAGCTTGTGTACGCTTTCAATTTGAATCTTGTGAATACATTTTGCCAGCTTGTTGTAAACATGCACAGGCTTGCATCTGGGACTTTGCGGCAAGCTTGTAAGCATGCAATTGGAATCTTGTGGTCCCCTTGTGAAGCTTGCAATTTTTTAACCTTGCGATAATCTTGTTGTAAGCCAGCACAGACTTGTGATTGGATTTTAGTAATCGAGCAGCAATCTTGTTGTAAGCTTGTGCAAGCTAGCTATTGAACCCTTGCAGTATTTTATCTTTTGCAAGTTTGCATTTGGAACCTGGTGGCAAGATAATGTAAGATTGGGCAATCTTGAAAGTAGGATTTTGCTGCAAGCTTGCAAGGCTGTAAGATTGCATTTGGACCCTTGTGGCAAGCTTGTTTTGTAAGCATGCAATTGGAACCTTGCAGCAAGCATCTAACTATAGACATGTTTAAAATGTACTAATTACATTTGATAACAGTGTAGACCCGGATCAGAGGGCTCCTACAGGAGCCCTCTGATCAGGAATAGAAATTATATAGAGCTCTATATAAGTTCCTGATCAGGGTATGTACTTTTTTCTAATTAAGACCCGTATTTAATAAAGTTGAGTTGGTTTGGTAATTTAAAAGATCCACAAGGGAACCTAATAACTCACAAGTGTTACTTAGTGTTGAAAGAGTTAAACTGACAGCAACAGTGTCTTCTCCACTCAGCCCACAGTAACATTCGAAAGATTTACCTGGAACGGGTCGAGATTGCCCCCAGCATTTCTGTAGAAGAGTCATTTTTACGATGTAGTTAGTATCACGAGCCGGTTGGAAAAATAACTTGTTTTCGAGGCCGGTCTGAAATAACACGAACTCAAAATGCAGACAAATAATGCCAACGATCCTCGAAGACCAACTAAAGTTACCAGGTTTGTTCATTATTTTCATAAGTATTTAAATATCTCTGTTTTCATACACTCTCAATCATGTAAACAAGTAGATTTAGATAGAAAATGCGTTACGCCATTGACAATGACATGTCATCAAAAGTGGGTGGGGCATCCACTATCTTAGAATGATAATAAGGGCTGCCCAGTTATGTGTAAATCTGAAAAGAGGTTTATAATATTAGCCCGTAAGTTTAATTTAATTAATTTATGGAGCTTCTTTCAGTCTTTTGTCAATGAACTAGATAGATGGCTTCACTTCGGCAGTGCCAGATGAACAACTCTCTTGTTGATTTTTATTATTCATAAAACCTTGTTGCTATCTATCAGATCTATCTATCACGAGATTTCTGTTGCTGGCTTATTTTTTTCCAGTTTCGCTTGTTCCTACACATTAAACTAAAGAAAATTGACTTTTTTCACAAATGTGTTTCAGACTGCGATTTTTTTGGTGGTTGAAAACTGATTTTATCCACTCATGGGACCCCTATTATGAAACATTGCACGACAAAAATGGTTGTAAGTCAAAACTTAATATATACATCTGATTTCTGAATCTCCATCTAATCCTGTCTTGTGTCTTAATCTTATTGGAATCGTCGTTTCAAGACAATTCCAAAGAGATGTCACAGGATAAGATGTGGAAACAAGTAATAATTGATAATTTTAGAATATGACTTACGACCATTTTTGTTGTACATAGAGTTTCATAAACAGGCCCCAGCATAGGGCAGCTTAATCGATTAAACTGAACTATTCTCCTTATGCCAGTGTTTCCACCATGCTGGATAAAGGCATGTAATAAAATAACCAACATTTGATTATGAGTCTTGTTTTCAGATATAAAGCACCGGTTACAAATGGCCCTGCAGATGATCCAACTCCAGACTATATGAATCTCCTTGGAATGATATTTAGCATGTGTGGACTTATGATGAAGGTTAGTTACAAAAAATGTATTAGTGTATCAGGGCTGCCATTTCTCCGGATTTTCCTAAATCTTCGGATTTTTTTCTTGTACATGGTAGCATCAAGCAGGCTGAAAGTAAAGCAGAATGCGCCTTAAGTTAAGGCGCATTCTGCTTTACTTCAAGCCTGCTTTAAGCAGCCACATGACAAAAAAAAAATAGAAACAGACAATGGGGTAAAGGTACGATTCGTAAAATCGCACTTGAAAAATGCAAATTTGGAAATCTTAGGATTTTTTATGTCAATTTATGGCAGCCCTGGCGTATTCTTTTATACATGTATAGATTTTTATGCCCCCAGCATCTATTGATGCAGGAGACTTGTAAGTGTAATGATTGACTTGACATATAATGATCTATATATCCATGCGTACAAGGTAACAGATTTGACTCTTTACTCTAGCAACAACGACCCTTTCTAGAGTACATGGATATTTATACAGTATCAACTCAGTTGTTGCCTTGGATCATTCGCATTTTTCTCATGTCACCCAAACTTGAGTTGACTAATTTGGACTCAGAAAGGATACCACCAGGGCAATATGTTTATTTAAGGGTGTATCAATGTCATGAATTTGGGAACTTTTCAAAGTATATGAAAACACTCTATGATGGTTTTGTATTGAAGAGCTATTTAAGGGGGTAGGTGCACCTTTGGAAAGTAATTACCAAATTCTTCAAACTTTGCATACAGACAGTAAAATTAGTTTCTATGACAAAACTGGTGAAAAAAGTGGGGGTACCGGACCTTTCTTTTTCACAATTTGAGATTGTTCAAGGCTACCCCCCTAAAATTGAAGCTTCACAAAAACTCCTACTTTTTTGTACTACGGTTTTTCAATCTTTATTTAAACAATATATTTGTACAAAAAGTCTCCTAATTTATATTACCATAGTAAGAATAAATCCTGAAATTAATGTTTTTTCAAGATCCAAAATAAAAATGTTTGATTTCACCGGAAAGGAGTAAAATTTACCCCACCCACTTTTTATAATGGGAGAATAAGGCACAGTGAAAATTGCCCTACAAATTGTAGCAAACTAATTACCAAATTTTTTATGTGTTGTTTTTAGCCTTGCAAACATAAAGTTTTAGTGAAATAGCAAATAAAAACACAGGGTCCCGGATCTTTTAAAAAAGATATAGATCATTTTATTTAAAAAATCCATTTTTTCACTTTTTTTCACTTTTTGGTGTATTTTTACAAAAAAAATTTTTTTTCAAAAAATTATCATTTGATCTATTGAATTATCTATAATTTATACTAAAACTGTACTACATGTACCATGAAAATTTCACGCTTATATTCTGAGAAATTAAAATGAAATTGGATGTAACAAAATGCAACATACCGGTACCTATGAAAACAGTGTATGCTGTAAACTACGAATAGGACATAAAACTTAAAAAGTCCCTTCCGGAACGAAAATCCAACTATTTCCCGGGAAAATAGTATTTTATGACTGTATGCATTCACCAAAAATGAGTTCTTAACATTTTTGGGAAAATGAGTTCGTAAAATTTTTCGGAAATTTCATAATGCTCAAAAAGACAGGCCGACATCCTTAAGATGAATGAAAAAATAGAAAAAGTGTACATTTTGGTGAATAACAGTTGGCTCTACGGCCATGTAAAATTTACCCCACCCACTTCCTCTTATTTTGTCCTTTTCAAACAGCCCGCTTCAATAAAACCCATTTTAAATGAAAACAAATATGATAATTTGGGTTTGTGTTATTTATTTCCTATCTATGGTAGTATTTCTTCATACAAAAACTAATTTAAGAAAAATAAGGCACCAAATGTGAAATTCATAAAGCTCTAAATATCATCGATATGGTACTTTTTTGTAAATTTTGTAAGGGGTGATAACTCTTTTTACTTTAATAACTCAAAATTTTCAACACTGACCTTTCAATTTCTTTTCATATTTTGAACTGCCTTAGTATGGGCTTTCATCTGGTTGAATATAAGAAAAAGTTAAATACTAGAACTATTTCATTTTCAAACTTTTTTACTTTTTTTCATAAAATAAAAAAATCTAATAAAATCATGCCCTATATCAAGCATATTTTTGATATTCAAGGATCCATATTGTTCAAATCTGGTGCCTGCTTTGTCTAAATTTGGTTTATATTTGTGAACATACCACCATAGACATGAAATAAATAAAGAAAACCCAAATTAACATTTTTGTTTTGTTTTGAAATAGATTTTACTGAAACTTGTACTCTGAATGGGTAAAATTTGAAGAAAACAAATCCAAATTTGACATACCTTTTTCAAATCGCTGTAGCTCAAAAAAAAGGACGCCACCATATGTATTTTTTTTCATTATTTCATTCATCATAAATAGCTCTTCCAAAAAAACAATGATAGAAAAAAAGTTTAATACTTTGAAAAAAATGGCTCATGACATTGATACACCCTTAACTCAGCAGCTTCTTTGAATAAGGAATCTCGTTTGAATAAAAGTAGACCATCCAGCTTTCAGAAATACAGTGGAACTTTGATATCTCAAACTTGGTTAAATCCAACAAACCCATATTTCAAAGTGGCTTAGCCACGTTTTAACTTTGAAATATGGGTATGTTGGACTTAACAGAGCATGAAATAATGCAGTTCATGTGTTGAACTATCAGATAGTTTGAGTTAAGCAAATTCGACTGTATTATTATTATGGCTATTAAAGAGCACTCTAAATAATAAGATATATTACTTTTGTCTTAAACTTTATAAAGTAAAGTACACGTAGATTAGGAAAATATTACTCAACATGACAAGTATCACGTATTTTACCCGGGTGTATTTATACACCCTAGTGACAAAACTACTATACATGTAACCTTTATACATTTTAAAGTTGAACCATTGCCTCAAGCAAACTGCTGTTTGTGTAGACAGAAGTGATCCCTATTCTTCATTTAACCGATTAACCCATAAATAAGCTTTTTTGCACCTTTAATTTATTCCTCCACTGAAGAAAATAGTTCCAACTTATGTAGTCATGAATACAAGCCATAATAAAAAAAATCTATATATCCCAGTAGATGGTAGCTTAAAGCAGGTTGAAAGTAAAGCAGAATGTGCCTTAAGGCACATTCTGCTTTTCTTTCAGTCTGCTTTAAGTGGTCACATATTTTCATGACTAGAAATAGGCTATGGGTTAATGGATTAAGTGTTTGGTTTTTAAGAATTTTCTTACAAGTAAAGTACTGCTTGAAACATTTCAGCTGAAATGGTGTGCGTGGTGTGCAGTCTACTGTTCTTTCATAAGTTTTGCCAACTCCAGAGCCTCAGAGGATACAAAGCAGACATTGAGTAGCTTCATGTGAGTATACTGTTGCTCTGAATATTGTCTTATATTATTGTGGTCACATTTCACTAACTCATTAATCCAATAAACTTCAAATTGGACGTTTCCAATTTCCAATTAATCCCGTAAATTCAAATTGGACTTTTCAAATTTCCAAATAAATCCAGTCAATTTCTAAATTTTAAGTTTTTTTTAAACACAACAGCCACTTTTTATGCCCCCAGCATCTATAGATGTGGAAGCATATAGTAATCATCCTGTCCTGTCTGTTCATCCGTCTGTGCATCCGTAACAAGGTTAACTAGATTTTACCGTTTCATCTAGCACCAATAACGCCTACTCAAATGCTTAGATACTTATACAGTTGTTGCCTTGGACCATTACTAATCCACCAATATCACCAAATTTTGATTTGGACTTTGACCTTAACATAATTTGGACTAAGAATATTGTAAATGGGCCATTTCTTGGTTAACTAGATTTTACTGTTTTGTCTAGCGCCAATACCGCTTACTAAAATGCGTGCATACTTATACAGTTGTTGCCTTCAGGCTTGAACCTTTCCCAATATACCAATATCACCCAACCATGATTTTTATGCCCCCGGCATCGACAGATGCGGGAGTATATAGTAATCGTTCTGTCCGTCCGTTCGTAACCAGGTTAAGTAGATTTTACCGTTTCGTCTAGCATCAATACCGCTTATTCAAATGCTTAGATACTTATACAGTTGTTGCCTTGGACCATTCCCTAGCCACCAATAATACCCAACCTTGATTTTGACCTTGACCTTGACCTAATTTGGACTTAGAATACTTTGAATGGGCTATTTCTTGGTTAACTAGATTTTACCGTTTTCGTCTGGCATCAACACCGCTTACTCCAATGCTTGGATACTTATACAGTTGTTGCCTTGGACCATTCACTATCCACTATGGACTATCCACCAATATCACCCAACCTTGATCTTGACCTTGACCTTATTTGGACTTAGAATACTTTGAATGGGCTATTTCTTGGTTAACTAGATTTTACCGTTTCGTCAAGCATCAACACTACTTACTACAATGCTTCTATACTTATACAGTTATTGCCTTGGACCATTACCAACCCACCAGTAATACCCAAGCTCAGTTTGACCTTGACCTTAACCTAATTTGGACAAATATTCAGAATATATTGTCAAGGATGCCACCGGGGGCATAAGCGTTTATTGAATGCGCAGTCTTGTTAACTTAGAATATTGTAAATTGGTTCCTGGTTAACTAGATTTTACAGTTTCTTCTAGGGTCAACTCAACTGACTACAATGCTTAAATACTTATACAGTTGTTGCTTTGGACCACTTCCAATCCACCCAAACTACCTAACTTTGATTTTGACCTCGACCATGACCTAATTTATACTTAGAATATTTTAAATTGGCTTTTTCTTGCTTAACTAGATTTTACCAGTTCATCTAGCATCAACATTTTTGACAACAAAGCTTTGATACTTATACTGTTGCTGCCTTGGACCATTTCAAATTCACCCATATTACTCAACCTCAATTTGACCGTGACCTAATTTTGACTTAAAGAATATAATGGCAAGGTTGTCACCGGGAGCATAAGCGTTTATTGAATGTGCAGTCTTGTTAACATTGAAAACAAGGTATATATGTTTGACCTATGCCAACTTGGGTTATCGAAATTAGAAGAAAGAAATATGGCTGTTTGACTTTGAAGTACAGTAAAACACCTATTACAAATTTCAATCACTAAATTATTTCAATTCAGTGTTTTATCCAGGTGGCTGTTTAAAGCAAGCCTTGAAGATAAAAGAAAAAGGTTTTGCTTTAAGCTGACACCTCTCTTTCATACAATCAATTAGCCTTATTTTAGTGGTCATAATAGAGGAGTTGTTCAAAAAGTCGAGCTATTGTCGTCACCCTGTCGTCTGCGTCTGCGTCAGCGTCTGCGCCGGTTAAGTTTTTTGCTTAAGGTTTTTGTAAGAGTCCATTTCTCAATAACTATCAAAGGTATCCATTTGAAACCTGGAATAGTTGTTCAGTATTAAAAGGGCAACTCATTACAACAAGGCAGGTAACCCTGGGATTTGTCATTTCAGAGTTATTGCCCTTGTTTTATTTACTTAAAAATTATAAATTAACATATCTCAATAACTATCAAAGGTATCTATTTGAACTTGGAAAACTTGTTTAGTATCAAAAGGGCAACTCATTACAACAAGGCAGGTAACCCTGTGATTTGTGATTTCAGAGTTATTACCCTTGTTTTATTTACTTAAATATTATAAATTAACATATCTCAATAACCATCAGGGGTATCCATTTGAAACTTTGAATAGTTGTTAAGTATCTAAAGAGCAACTCATTACAACAAGACAGGTTAACCTGGGATTTGTCATTTCACAGTTATTGCCCCTGTTTTATTTACTTAAATTTTTTAAATTAACATATCTCAATAACTATCACAGGTATCCATTTGAAACGTTGAATACTTGTTTAATATCAAAAGGGCAACTCATTACAAAAAGGCAGGTAACCCTGGGATTTGTCATTTCCGAGTTATTGCCCATGTTTTATTTACTTAAAAATTATAAATTAACATATCTCAATAACTATCAAAGGTATCTATTTGAAACTTGGAATACTTGTTTAGTATCAAAAGGGCAACTCATTACAACAAGGCAGGTAACCCTGTGATTTATGATTTCAGAGTTATTACCCTTGTTTTATTTACTTAAATATTATAAATAAACATATCTGAATAACTATCAGGGGTATCCATTTGAAACTTTGAATAGTTGTTAAGTATCTAAAGAGCAACTCATTACAACAAGACAGGTTAACCTGGGATTTGTCATTTCACAGTTATTGCCCCTGTTTTATTTACTTAAAATTTTTAAATTAACATATCTCAATAACTATCAAAGGTATCCATTTGAAACTTTGAATACTTGTTTAATATCAAAAGGGCAACTCATTACAAAAAGGCAGGTAACCCTGGGATTTGTCATTTCCGAGTTATTGCCCATGTTTTTTTAACTTAAAAATTGTAAATTAACACATCTAAATAATTATGAAAGATATTAACTTGAAACTTTAAATACCTGTTAAGTATCAAAAGGACAACTCATTACACCAAGTTACTCTGTAATTTGTGATTCCAGAGTAATTGCCCTTGATTTATTTACTTAAAACTTGTAAATTGAAATATCTTAATAACTGTCAAAGGTTTTAACTTGAAACTTTAAATACTTGTGTTATAACAAAAGGGCAACTCATTCAAACAAGAAAGGTGACCGGGGATGTGCCATTCCAGAGTTATTGCCCTTGTTTTTATTTACATAAAACTTATAAATTGAAATTTCTCAATAATTATTAATAGGTATTAACTTGAAACTTAGAATACTTGTTCAGTTTCAAAAGGGCATCATCTTTCAACACAGCAGATAACCATGGGATTTGTCATTGCAGAGTTATTGCCCTTGTTTGACTAAGAATTTGCATATGAAATTATTCAGTAACCGTAGAAAGTTATTAATTTCAAACTTCAAATATATTTGAATACTTGTTTAGTTTCAAAAGGGCAACAACGCATTGCAACAAGGCAGGTAAAGCAGGCAAAGATATTGTCCTTCTTTTGACTTATAGTTTACTTTAAGTGGAATGTAGACTTTCCAAGTATGTTTAAGTTGTTGTTGCTTATACAAACTTCTATGATCAATAGGGCATTAAACACCCATACACATTCTTTAAGTTTGAAAAAAATAACCATCTCAAGTATATGAAAGTCGAGCGTCCAGCACCCGTTTGCGGTGCTCTCGTTGGTATGCATGTTCATCTTGACAAGTCCTATCCAGACATACCAAAATAGTTTACCAATTGACCTTAACCTTTGACCTAATTATACTTTATTATACCCCCACCTCTAAAGGTGGTCGTACATTTGCTAGGCTCTGTCCTTCCATCCGTGAATATGTCCGTCTGTCAACATTTTGTTTGTCCGGAGTTTTTCCGGAAAACTACAAAGGGACCGATATTGATAAAACTTCACACAAATGTTATAATATGCATAAAGATCTGAAGCTGAGTCGAGTTTGAGGTTCATTCTATTTATCCTTACTGAGTTATACGAGGGGTGTTTCATAATTAATGCAACTCCATCAATAACTTCGAAATAAAAATTGTAATATGCATGTGTGATATATCGTTGGAAAGCGCAATTTCTCACCTACACGATGGTATAATGCACTATTAGATCACATTACGGGATAAATCACAATACTTATCTAAATGACCCCTCCTCAAGGGCACTAGAAAATAGCACTTTTCAGACTTTACTTATTGACCTAATAACTTTTTTAAAAGTAAAAGTTTTATACTTTGTTTTTGAAATATATCAGTTTATGTCTGAATTTTAATATAATTAAGATTTCATTACAATTTAAAGGCTCAGCTGTTTAAAATCTCATTTTTTTAAAAATTGAAATTTCTCATTTTGCTAATGAAAAAAGTTGACATGATTTTTCGAACGCTTTGAAATTTTTCTAGATTCGTATGTCTATAATTTGATTTTAAAACATGAACATCTGCTTCAATTACTTCAATTATAGCATGGTTTGATATAACAAAATGTGTTCTAGATTTCAACAAAACCACTTGAACATAACACTAGTGTCATTTTTTATGATTTTTTCAGTAAGAGTTAAATATTACCTATATTTTTGTCATTTTGTAAAATAATATAATTTTAAATCGTGTGATTTGTGTATAATTGTCTACATTAATCTGACCGAAAGTTTCATAAAATTATTTCAAATAATAAAACCGTCATGGTAATTACAGTATCAAAATTTGTTCGAAACATTACCTCAAAAATACACAAAATCGGTCCAGTGCCCTTGACTTGGGGTCATTTAGGCTCATGGTGGGACTTGTTTAGTCATATGATCTTACTGTGCAGTATACCATTCTGTAGGCGAAGAATGACTCTTTTGAATGATGTATCACACATGCATTTCGCACTTATATTTTTAAAGTTATTGATCTAGTTGCATTAATTATGAAACACCCCTCGTATGCCCTTGATTTACTCAAATATGCTATTAAAAGCTTGTCCGGAGATTTATTGGAAAACTATTGGAAGGATATTAATGAAACTTCACTCAAATGTTTCCTTACAGAGTTATCTGTCCTTGATGTACCCAACTATGCTAAAAAAAACTTGTCCTTGTTTGTATTAGCCCACAGTATAGTTACAGAAATATAAGTTCATGAAAGGGTTTGATTATTATTTAAATCAGATATTGTGTCAAGAGTGACGTTTCATTGGTGTACTCAGATATGCTAGAAAAGTCTTTATTTCAGTATTGTAAATGCTTTTAGAGCTCTAAGTGTCTACAAATTGGAATAGATTTGATAAAACTATAAATTTCTTTGCCAGTGGGCATATCATGTACCGTTTGTGGTGCTCTCGTTTTTCTATGATCTTCAAAAATAGGTGAGTATTAATGCAGCACCTGCATGCGGTGCTCTTGTTATTATTTTTATGGTTTATATTTCCAGGCTTTCCATATCAGCTGTTGTGATGTCTTACCTACAAAATCCCCAGCCTATGACTCCTCCATGGCAGTGACAGTCCCCCATCTTACATCACTGTATTCAGCATGATATCACCAACACCAATCATCTTTGTAGAACCACAGAATTAGAATCCAAAGCCGAAAGGTTCAACATTAGAACACATTTTATAACCAATAAATAACAATGTTACACATTGTATTTAACCCATTACCCCATAGCCAGTTTCTAGTTTTGAAAACATGTGACTACTTAAAGCAGGTTGAAAGTAAAACAGAATGCGCCTTAAGGCACATTCTGGCTTCCTTTCATCCTGCTTTAAGGTTCTATCTACTAGGAAATAGAAAACATTTCTTATGGTATATATTTATGACTGTATAAAATACACTAAATTCTTCAGTGGAAGAATAAATTAGAGGCATAAAAATCATATTTATGGGGTTGTGGGTTAAGGGAGAAAGACAAATGAAAACTAGTATTGTTTTTAATATAGATTTTCTTCAGTCAACCCTGCATTAGGTAACTATTTAGTGAAGTAGACTGGAAATGTCTTTTCTCCACAGTCATTAGTGAAAAAGCTCCGATAGCCATCTGTGTTTAAGGCAAGGACAGATGAAAGCATGATGAAGGTAAAGCAGAAAGCTTCTTTATAAACTTTCTGCCTTGCTTTCGAATTGTCTGTTAGTTTCCACCTGTAATCAGTACAATACAATTTCAATTGTGGTACTTTTGTAGAGCAAAAGGTGGGGGTGCTCTAAGAGGCTTCTATAGAGAAAAGGGTTAAAAACATAGGGTGTCTTTACTCTTGTTGACCAAAAAAAATTTTTTTTTTATAAATACTAATTTTTGTTTTAATTAAAGTGAAATAAAACATAATTATGATATTTCCAAATTAAAGGAAATTGGTAAACCATTTGTAAATCCTTTCTTTTTGTTATAGACAAATGTATTTCATATCTGTTTTTACCACCTTGTAAATAAAAATTCTTCTACTTACATACTTTTTTGCAATTCAAAGAAATCTATGCATATCTAACCAAAAAATATACGAAAGTCTGAAATAAACAAGAGAGAAACTGTTGTAACAAGTACTCCAAAAGATCTTTGTTGCCAGTGTTTCAAGCAGGATGAAAGTAAACCAGAATGCTTCTAAAGGAGCTTTCTGTTTTACTTCCATCCTGCTCTAAACAGATGCCTGCCAAAAGCGCCATCAAAGCATATATTTTTGAGTGGTCAGTATAGCGTGGTTTTTCTGTTATCTGATAGAGGTTTATGATTTTATATCAGTTAATGTCAATCTGTAAACTGAACATGATGTATCTTAGTGATGTGTGCCACTTGTCAGCTGGGAGACTCGGGGCTGCCATTTCTTCAGATTTTTCCTAAATCTCCAGATTTTTTCCCAGTACATGTTAGCTTAAAGCAGGCTGAAAGTAAAGCAGAATGGGCCCTAAGGCGCATTCTGCTTTACTTACAGCCTGCTTTAAGTGGCCGCATGTCAACAAAACAAGAAAAAGGCTATGGGGTAAAGGTATGATTCCTAAAATCGCACTTGAAAAATGAAAATTTTGAAATCTTAGGATTTTTTATGTCAACTTATGGCAGCCCTGGAGACTGATGAAAGATACCGTGATATCAGCAGGGTGAATGGACTGAAGACATTGTGCATACTGACTAGTGTGTTTACTAGGGCTCAAGATTAGGAGGGCAGTTCACTAAAGGGGAAGGAGGCATGTTTATTTCTTGAAATTTCAAACAAATCATATTTGTGACTTCTCATTAAAATTATTTCAAAGAGAAAATTAGCAACATCGTAAAACACTTAGGTTTGGCAAAGATGGACAGATTTTAGGTTTTTAATTATTCCTGAGTCTAGAGTTCAGTTTGGAAATGTATAATTGCTTTTATCCTAGAATTCAATTATTTGAGGTACTGTGCAATATGTGTTGTGTTTTTTTCATTGATTTTAAAAATTGCTTCAAAGTTTGCAAATCTGTAACTTAACTATTTTAAAATATAACCCCATAAATGAGACATAGGCAAACTGTGAAGATCCATGCCAGATGGCTGGCAGAGGAGCTATCTGATGTCAGTATCGTCATCTGTACCAATTAGTACCCAAGCTGTATTAACATTCAACAAACAGTGTACACATGAGAAGTATACTTGTCCTGTGCAATACAAACAATGTAAGTGTAAACCTTGATCAGAATGAGCCCTCTTATCAGTGTCTGCACTGTTTGTCAATTTGAAATTTATTGCAAAAAGGCATCAAAATAGTCGAAAACGATTAGACCTAATTGGAATTGGAGATTTGAATTTTATGGGGTGCATGAGTTAACAGGTTATTGCAACAACCCAATAAAAAGAAATGCCAGTTTGCTTCAAATATCATTGCTATATTTTTTTAAACAATAATGGGGGCAAATGGGTTAAAGAACACCACGAATTAATAAGCACGCGTGCTTATTAATTCGTGAGAACACCAACATTTTTCAGAGAATAACATCGATTTCTGTATAACAAAACTATAGGAAACATGTATTTGGATATTCAGATTGTTTTATTCAGTGCAGATATTTTGTATTACTTGTATGCATGTATCAGTAAGTGTGTAAAAGAGAGTTATATGAAAAGGGTCATGATGAATAAATGTATTTGGAATGTATTGAAATTTATGAAAATAAATTTAAGGTGAACTTTGTTATTTCAAAGTTGTTTATGAAGTTTTCTTTTGATTCCAATAAAGACAAAAATGACAGGTATTTATCAATATAAAAGCCAATAAGTGTTTCCTATTTCGTTAAAAGTGTGATAGATAAAATCTAGGTTATAAGACCATATTGTCATCAGCTGATGCTGGCAACATGAAACCGGATGAAAGACGTCTCGCGTTAAGCAGTCACCTGCAAAGCCATTCTTTATTCGGAGTTTCCATAGTCGTGGGGTCTTACTGTCGCAGAAAAATGAAAAGAAATAAGTATAAACCAGAAATTACACAGCTAAATTTTAAAAAGCAAAGTATTCCAACACCCTCTGTGGTTTATCCCAATATGTAAACATTGTCACACTTTCCACTTTGAAGTCGCTGGGCGTAATTTTCATGCGATTAACCAGACTTTAGGCAGGTTCTCGGATATCTTCTTGTGAAATTGGAGTACACAAATGGGTTTCTAAAGCCCCTTTCACATCAGCCATACGATTTTTTTTTGTCGTACGCAGGTCCAGTGTACCGCAAGGCAAATCACAAATGTCTCGCGGCAGCCGTACGGCTGTCTTGCGACCTCTAAAAATTACATGGTGATCGCAAGGAAAACATGTTGAAAAATCTGCTTGCGACGTTGTGGCTGCCGTGCGACGTTTAAAATTCGTACGGCTTTCGTGCGAAACCTTGCGATTTAACCTATAAAAACCGGTCGCAAGGCTGATGTGAAAAGTACGGAAGCCGGATAGTGCCACTTTTACATTTTTTTATTTTTTTTTTATCTTGAAAATTCAAGTTATTATCTTGAAAATTCAAGATAGTATCTTGAAAATTCAAGATAGTATCTTGAATTTTCAACATACTATCTTGAATATTCAAGATAATAACTTGAAAATTCAAGATAGTATCTTGAATTTTCAACATACTAACTTGAAAATTCAAGATACTATCTTGAAAATTCAAGATAGTATCTTGAATTTTCAACATACTATCTTGAATATTCAAGATACTATCTTGAAAATTCAAGATAGTATCTTGAATTTTCAACATACTTACTTGAAAATTCAAGATAGTATCTTGAATATTCAACATACTAACTTGAAAATTCAAGATATTATTTACAATTTTTTAATTTTTTTTTATCTTGAAAATTCAAGTTATTATCTTGAAAATTCAAGATAGTATCTTGAAAATTCAAGATAGTATCTTGAATTTTCAACATACTATCTTGAATATTCAAGATAATAACTTGAAAATTCAAGATAGTATCTTGAATTTTCAACATACTAACTTGAAAATTCAAGATAGTATCTTGAATTTTCAACATACTATCTTGAATATTCAAGATACTATCTTGAAAATTCAAGATAGTATCTTGAATTTTCAAGTTATTATCTTGAATATTCAAGATAGTATGTTGAAAATTCAAGATACTATCTTGAATTTTCAAGATAATTTTTTTTTTTAAAATTGTAAAAGTGGCACTATCCGGCTTCCGTAGGTAAAGAGCTTGAGTCTTGCAATTCAAGATACACATGTTTAGGTCAAACAATATATAGCGAGCGAGAACTTGAGATTTAATGTTTTGACATATGATCTGATTTCAAAACTGCCTTCATCCCGAACGTCAGCTCTTCTAAAACTTTCAGAAATATAAGGAAAAAATGCAGACCCATTGGCATTGCGCTGCGTGATGTAGACTGCGTTTGCAGCGGCAAAATCAAGCGCCTTGCAGCATTTCAAAGGTTAAGTGACATTTAATGAGGAAAAACTCAGAATGTTGATTTGCTGTAGAAATCCGATCATGTACTCATGTTTCTGGCAAACCGTATGTTTTAATTCTTTTCGTGCCACAAATAGTCTGCTTCAAACCTGTAGGCAAACTGTTTCAAGTTAAGTGCGATGCATGCCTAATAGTCAGGTAATCTAGATACAAGAAGCAAACAGTGTGGATCCTGATGAGACGCCGAGTAACTCGGCGTCTCATCAGGATCCAGACTGTTTGCAAATGCAATCTAAGTTGTGTTGAGCAATGTTATGGTTAGGCTTACAGTCAAATCAACCATATTATGATCTATGCAGCAAGATACATTGTAGTTGCCAATACATCTTGGACAGCTTTTAATTTGGTGGCGATTTGTAAGCCGTGACTTTGTACTAAATTTGTTTTTAATAGCCCATATACTTGGAATGCTGGAGGTATCGTATTTTGTCAACACACGCACTGCAGGAACTTTCCTATCTTATTGAACATTCTTGGTTTCAAAGATTGGTCGCATATGCTAGCAAATACTTTTGGCATTTTTTTATTTGCTGTTGAAATGCAACCTTTTGAAATGTTTGTACATGTTCTTGTCCACAATTCCGTAGTTCAATTTCTCAAAATGCCTGGTTTCACTTTCAGTATTGAAAACAGATGGTTGTTTAAGCAGGCTGAAAGTAAAGCAGAATGCTCATTTGGGGCATTCTGCTTTACTTTCAGTCTACTTTAAGCTAGGATATAGAAAATATTTCTTTTGATGTATATTAATCATTAGTTCATAACCGTATAAAATGGAAATATTTCCTTCAGTGGAGGAAATAATTAAAGGTGTATCTATGAGGTATTAGGTTAAAAATAAGTCGGTATAGTCAACACATGCTATGACCAGACACTGTCACGCATAAAAAGCGTCCATATACGCGAATAGCTTGAGAAGGGTTAAAAGTAAAATGAAAGTGAAACAGCAAGCTCATACACTGTTAAGTTTCACGCTCTTTTAATAATCCATTACTCTTTAAATACGCCTTTTCATTAAGTCGGTGTATTTACTAGAAAATGTCCCCCTTATACAATCATGGATAAGTATGTACTACAAGAATATTTTCTCAATTTTAGTAGATGGTAGCTTAAACAGGCTGAAAGTAGAGCGGAATGCTTTACTTAAATCTGCATTAAGTGATCAGATGGCTACAAATCTAAAAACAAGCTATGAGTTATTGGTAAAAACCGTTTCCCACATGCATGCCTTTACAGCATCAGCAATTCTTCATTGAGTGGTCTTAATTAGGGGACTTAACTGCACTTGTACATTGAACATAATGCAGATTCTTAAATTGCTTTTAGATTAGCAGTTGGCTTACTGGAGATAGACATGGCCAATAACAACGCATTCCAATTTCACGTGCAGCACGTGCATACATTTACACTTGACATATAGAGATAGTAAACAATATAAACCACTTCACCGCTCTTCAAAACGCATTAATACGCCCTGCACTTCTTACTACTGTGCCAAATAAATCTTGACCATCTGTTCTTGAAATCGTTCCTGAAACTCGAATATCAAGGGCGGATCTACTCTATCAAGAACAAAACGACTTTTGCATTTCTGTCCTAGTATTAAAACACCACTAAGTCAATCCGGTGTTAAGCGACCACTGGATAGAAACACATGATCAGTTTTGTAAAATGATTGCTTAAAGCCTGGTCAAATATTGTAGACGGGGCATTCTGCATTACTTATAGCCTGCACTAAACAGTTAACTGTCTTATAAGATAAAGATGCATGCACCCAACGTGAAACTATTGATCCGCTCCTGGATACATTTAGGCAGAACTTTCAATGCCGTCTTTGTATCTGCTCGGTCATTCTAATATGGTATCGACTCTGTGACTTATGCTATTTGGGGTATCACTATATAATAAATTTGTAAGGAACGGCCAATAATTTACTTTGTTTTGACATGACAGTAAAGCATTAAAAAGACTGAATAAATACAATGTTCGTGTATTAGGCTTTAAAGTTTAAACAAATATGATTTATATAAAAATATTCTCAAGAAAAAACACCGAATCTTAGTTTCTACGATTTTTGCCATCGATATTTCTACTCCGACCCAGGGTGTGTGTGTGTGTTGGGGGGGGGGGGGGGGGGGGGGGGGTTCAAATACACGTAGGATAAAAACAGACCGTTAGATAAGAACAATTCTGTGGTCGAAATGACTAAAGCAACATTTGGCAAGACTACCATACGTTGCTCAAAAATACCTTCTCCATCCCGACCGAGTTCATAATTTTTTTCTTTGAAATGTATGTTTTAACATAAACCCCTTTCCTAAACATTTTTACGCCAACTTTGGGTTTCAATCATTTTAAAAGACAGATTATTGCTTAATTAAAAACAAAAGTATGGCTGTATATTCCAAATTACAGACTGTAACTTCATATGCTTAGGAGAGGTCGTTTTGTTGTCATGCCTTCAGTTGTAACCCTTTCACTACCATTACGACACCATAACCCACCTAACACATTGACCGACATAATATCATAATTATAGTTTTAATTTTTAAAAAATTAAACTTTTGGTAGATTTAGTTTAACCTAAAGTTTTGGTAGATCTATAGTTTTATTGGAAAACAGTTTGAATCCTGATCAGACGCATATGTTGGTGCAGTAAACCCCCTCTTTTACGACCACTAAAACGAAGGCTAATTAATTGCTTATATAAAAGACATGTGACCGTTTAAAACAAGGTGGAAGTTTTGTTTTACTGTCGCCTTGCTTTATGCAGTCACTTTTCGTATTTAGACCTAAAAATACACTATTAAGTGGTCGTAATGAAGAGATTTTACTGTATACACTGTTAACCTTCGGACATTGAACGCATTCAAAAGCTGCATAGCTGAACACATAAGTTTAAAGTAGGCACTTGAAATCTGAACACATGATGTTCTGTGTATATTCTGTCTTTGAACACTTTTTCGATGAACATGTTAAAAGGTGTACAGTATCTGTTGCATCCATTTTGAACGTGCCCTGCGTTAAAAATGGAACACCAGGTGTGTTCATTAGTTGTTCAGTTTAGGATCACTTAAGTGTTCAAAATCGAACACCACCATTAAATCTTAAACACTTGCTGAACACACGGACGCGTAATGACGCGTGCAATATCTGTTGCAAATATGCGTTCAATACATGTTCTATGTTGGAACACTTGGGTTTACAGTGTAGGCAGCATTGTATACGTCTGTAGGTAATTGATTGATGTATAGAGTGAGTACATAAAACTTGCAGGAATAAGAATTCAGGATCTGCCAAGATGTGATGCTTAAAGTAGCCATTGTTTTACTTGGACATACCTTTTCAAACAATTTAAAGCGACTCGCAACCAGATGGTGCATTAAAAATAGTAATTTGTAAATATGTGTCAAACGCTTATATAAATGGTAAAGAATTAGTTTAGGATAAGAAATTCTGTTTAAAAAAATGTATTTCAATAAAAAAAATATTGGTCTCTGGTGGGATTCGAACCCGGGGCCCGGCATTGGCGGACAGAAGGCAAAATTGGGGAAACCGCTTAGACCAATGGACCACGGAACTATCCGTTTATCTCGGATCGATTTAACGTATTTCAATGTGTAGCGATCGAAAGTGCATACAACTTCGTAATTCGGCTCGTGTTTATGTCTGAGCCCGTGTAGAGAAGCAACAACAACAACTATACCGTCTACTAGTCGGTATAGAAAAACGATGGAAAATATCTAAAAATCTAAGATTCCTAGACGATTCTTGAGACTTATTTTGGACTGATCATATTTTTTTAATGTCAGAAGCCAAATAATGCCACAAATTTGCTTTTATTTGAGTATTTTATTTTATTTTGACAAGTACACCATCCGGTTGCGAGTCCCTTTAAAGTTTTTGAGCTTAAATCCGGACGTAATTTTCAAAAGCCTATGTTTGTCAGAGTAATATCATCTAAAACATACACTATTCAAATCATACAAGTAGCATCGATAACAGTAGATAAATCATCTGACAGGGTGTCCGGATTCAAACAGCGAATTTTACAGGGAATACTGACCAGATTGCCCGATTATCTGTCAAGTTAACAGCTCTCAGATGATCTGGATAATTTTACAGTTCTCAGATGAGTTGTTTAGCTTAATCCGTATTATGCAAAGAGCAACCGGACCGACATATTCAAACAGTAAGGATCCAGATCAGACGCCGCATAACGCGGCGTCTGATCAGGGTCCAAACTGTTTGACACATGTCGATGATTCGTCGGTTAAAAAGCTCAAAATCAAGTGCGTTTTTTCAGGGATTTTTTGCTGTCATGTTATAGAATCTACTTTACAGCAAGTTAATGATATTAAACACTGGCAACATGTATTTGATATTCAGGTGATGGTTTGAAAGCAATCATATGTTCGCATCAATGTCTTTTAGTTTCTTGCAGGTCATCGGCCGAATCAAATGATAACCTTTGGCCAATTCCTGTTTCTTTGTTTTAGAAACACTCTCAGCAACTTTGTTGCAAGTCAGATTTGTGTGAAATAATAATGATGATGATGATTATGGTATTAAGCATAGTATAATGATTATTATAAATAGTGTTAATAATAATAATAATAATAATAATAACATCAAATATTACCAGAATTGTATTGGGCGACCGTCGGAGAGAATCTGATTTGACTATTTGAGAGAGACGTCTGCGTATTGCATTTTCAAAAAAGATTGTAATTTTTTCTCCATTTTATAGCATTGTATGTGTGTTGAGTTTCGCTGCCTTCTACATTGTACATGTTACTGTCATTTCTGAACACCATAAATGAGTCTTATTATTAAAGGCTGTCAAAACACATTTTTACAGTATCTGTCGACAATATTTGTCATAAAAAGTGTATAAATCGGTTATGAAACAGGTCTCTGGAATGTAATTCTGACATTCGTCAGGAAGCAAATGGGCAATTAAACATTTCGAAAAGGTTTGTGTGCAATCGTGTCATGTGTGTTTGCTTGATTGATCTTATTACCATTCCATAGAATCACCTGCATCAAAATTGTCTTTTTCACTCAAACCCTTTAATCCCAACCCCTATAGCTGCTTTCAGTAGTGAGGCCAGTTGAAAGTTAAAGCAGGCTTATAGTATTTATAGCAGAATGCTCCTTCAAGAGCATTCTGCTTTACTTTTCAGCATGCTTTAGCAACCGTCGGCTAAGACATAGTAAATATTTCTAATGATGCATATTCATGACTACTTAAAGTGAAACCATTTATTGAGTGGAGGAATAAATCAAAAATCTCAATGCGTAACTATCGGGTATGTTCTTATCTTTAAATTATCAAGTTGAAAAGACCTAAAGAGGAATATCAAACAGCTTGGATCTTGATTGGTCGTCGACTTACTCGGCGTCAGAATTGGATCCAATCTGTTTTCAAATACCAAATGACAGTAAAGTCATGCTTGGCAGAAACTACGTTTAAATTATGTCTAAATCGTTAACAAAGCAGAAAAAGAGCAAGCAATTAGACGGAGCCCGCAGACGTGAACGACACCCCGCCAAAACCTTCCTTTATACGACGGACGTTGTCGTCTGCTTAGAAGTGTGGTCTGTTGGGAAATTCGAAAATAAAAAGTTCATATTCTAAATACTGAAAGAAATGGAGATAATAATACAACAGTTTTGATGCCATTCTGAAGCCAATTGTTTAGGCGTCTGATCTGGGTAAACATTCGTCCGGAATGCATGCAGGAAGTGTTCGTTTCTTTGGCGCGAAGAGGAACGCCGTTGGTAAGTGTGTGCGATACATTAGCGCGCTGCATTTTGCACGACTCACTTGCTCTGATGAGTCTGCCATCCGTCGTTATTTCACGGGTCATGGTTTTGAAGACATAACTACCCCTGCCAGACCAGAATTCTTTCATGGGGTTGTGTTCCTAACTCAATTTTTATAGCAAAACCATTTGTTTTAACCCTTAGCGTGATATACACGTCTATACTGACATTTGCAAACAGTTTGGATCCTGATCAGACGCCGAGTAACTCGGCGTCTGATCAGGATCCAAACTGTTTGTAAATAGTAACAGTTTTATGGATACGTGATTCGTTGTGTATTGATTGTATAGTGTTAGACGATAATAGTTTTAGTAGACGATGTTTTGTTTGTCTTCAAAGTGTTTAACAATACTGAATGTGAAGTGATTAAGAGAAGTATTACACATGGCACGGCTCAAGCGTAAGAAATGCATATTAACACATTGTTGTACATGTATTAAAAACAAATTAAGTGCAAAACTTGGTATCAAGCTGGGCGTGAGTAGGGGAGTGAGTAATATGTAGGGGAACGAGAGTGACAGAGAGAGAGGGGGAGAGACAGACAGGCATACAGAGACAGGCAGAGAGGCAGACAGAGAGAGAGAGACAGACAGACAGACACAGAGAGACAGAAAGACAGACAGACAGAGAAAGACAGACAGAGACAGAATCAGACAGACAAAAACGTGATGAAGAAGAGCTAACATAATACCGATGATTCATTAGACAACATTTCTCTGTTTGTGAACATGTTGACGGAGAAAGTGTTTTATCGGACAAATAATCCTCAGAGCGCAAAGAGAATTTGAATAATGTTTCTATCAGTCCCAATCGTATATAACTTGGAGTACAAGGGAGTTAATCGATGTGTTACTTTCTCTGTTTATTATTCTATATTAAGTTCCATTAATCTTTTGTTCAGCGGTCTAGATTTATAGTCAAACGACTGCTTCTTTTAATGCAAAAAAAGCAGAAAGCTTCTGTTCTACCTGTATCCTGCATCATGTTGCAAGTGTGTCCACTTTAAGGGACTGCTAGACGCAGGTATAACTGTTCTTGTTGTAGCAGTCTTTCCGTTTCAATCGTCACGAACAGGGATAAATTATCAAACCTTGAGCTTGAGTGAGTCAATTACAACATAAATACGCATTTTACGCCTTTGATTCATTCAATAGTTCAATTTTTATACAGAAATGAACATGAACAATAAGAAATATTTATATAGCCTAGCAGATGGTGTTTTAGAGCAGGATGGAAGTAAAGCAAAATGTGCTTCAAGTAGTCACCTGTCTCAGAAGCTGGTTATGGCGCAAAGGGTTAGTATACATATTGAAGAAGTTGGTGAGCATCAAATGAAAATCTGTACTTGATGTCCATTTGGAAAATAAACGTATTGAAACATTAACTGAATCACCCCTGAAACTTCTAATGGACAATTCCACTTTCCATGGCAATAAGTCTAGTCCACCTTTTTACCATTTAGTGTTATTCTAACAATTTATTGCAAAATGACAAACAGAGCAAACTACACTGTTTGCATAGGTTAATGACGAGTATATCTGTACTATATAGTCGCTAGGAATGAATGTGTAAAAGGGATTAAAAATGTTACTCCCTCCATATCGACGTTTCTTCAGTCACAATTCCTAAAATGAAATTTGGGAAAAAGAAAGATGTAATTTTGAATATTACTGATATATTCAAGCAAATTGTATTATGGCAGCGAAGAGGGTTAACCCCTTTACTACTGCCATGACGTCATCATAAATCTCTGCAGGTCTAGTCTGCTTTTGTTTTTCAAATTTAAAGTTTATGTATAGTTTGACTGCATGATAAACATTCACATGAGTGTCAAACAGATTGGATCCTGATCAGACGCCGCGTTACGCGGCGTCTGATCAGGATCCAAACTGTTTGCAAATAACCAGTGTAAAGATATACGCAGGGTAAGGCAGTGAATGGGTTAGTAATAAGCTGATTAATACAAGTGTCAGACAGACCTTTAACGTATGATCAGCAAACATTGTATACAATTTCTATCATGTGATACTGTATTATCTGCACCAGACATACAGGTTTATTTTTCCTGCATTCTTCTCATATTCAGTAACCCCCTTACATTACGACCAATAAAAGGCAGGGTTCATTTGGTGTTTAAAACATGTCACTGCTTAAAGTAAGATAAAGGTAAAGCTGAAAGCCCCTGCATGTCGGAGATTTCTGCTTTATTAATTTCATCTTGTTATATAGCTGTATGTTGTTCATCTTTTACGCAATTATTAGTCTTTTTATGGTCGTGGTGTTCTGGATTTACTGTATATTTATTCTTAATATCAATTATCAATGTGCCAAAATTCCCGTGTTTATGGGCAGTAATCTGCAATATTTCCCTTTATTATTCGCGCTCGCAGGGATACATTTTACTCTGGCGGCGAACACGTGACTATTATTGCATACAGTTTGGATCCAGATATAGATCCACAAATCAAGTTAAACAAGTATATGTACAAGTCTCGTTGCGTTTGACCAAAATATTAAATAGATATTTTGACTCTGGTATTCTTTGTCAAAAAGCAGAACTCATAGCTACCCATTATATTCTGCTCAGAAAAGATCGTCAATTTAGATTGCATTGCCTTTTTAACCAAACAAAAATAAGGATAAGAATATCAAACAGTTAAGATGCTGACCAGACGCCGAGTAACTCGACGTCTGATCAGAGTCCAAAATGCTTGCATATGTCCGTCAAATCTACAGTGCTTATCAGGATAAGGGTCAACGCAGTTTTATATTGCAAACTTAACAGACGACAATTAAGAAGCTGGCGAAAATTGCAGTAGTCCATTAGATAGCATGCAATGCTTATTAAATATTTATAGATGCTGTGATACGGCCGTGTGATTGTGACCGTGCATTACAAGAGCCATATTCTGCGTAATGTTATGCAAGCATCCAATTAGTCGGAACAATAACTTTCCAATGCAATTACGTTCAATCCGACAGAACTGCCACGTGCGAAGATTTTCGGCCTATGATCAAGCATGAATTCTTTAACAGACGTCAAGAAACTCAATTTGAGAAGAAGAAAAATCAATCTCAGACGGCAATTTTGAACCTGATAAAGTTGCTTTTGTCTCCTTCGAAAAGCGGCCAATTTTGGAAATGTCTTTAAGGAATACATTTTGTAAATCGCTTTACTCAAGTTTCTCATTAAGGGTTTACACTGTAAAAAAAAGTCTTTGAGTATCCAGTTTGCTATTTATTTTCTTTTACATGTCGCTGTTTATACTAATTAACTATAACTCGTCCTCTTGACGAATATATTCATGCGTACCTGAAAGAAACTTCGGATAAAAATGCGCTGCATAGATAATGGATCAATTAATGTCAGATACCCTATCCAAGATGCATTTCCGCAAGTCGATCGATTTAGCTGATAAGCCCATGAACGGCTTCCACGTGCGGAGTCTGCGGGGTACAGGATCTTGCGTATTCCGTTTCCCTAAGCGAAATGCCTTAACACGCACTTAATGGAATTAGGGGTACTTAATTAAGGATTGATCTGTATCGGGTGTCGACGGAGTCGATTGGATCGGCATGTCAGTGTCAAAATTAATCAAACCGTTTGCTGCTGAGTTGCTATTGATTTACCTATTTATTTTTACGATTTTGTCTGATCTACACACGTGCGTGTGTTTAACTGCACTCATTTACCGCCACAGTAGGTGATTGGTTGGTTCGATACACACCGTAGTTGTCATTCGAGATCTGTCGGGACATGTGCTTTTATTATGCGCACACAGGACAAATTTGTTGACACTTGGCGCATAATCTACGATACTCGAAGTGAAACGAGTGAGTAAAACACTTATTCGGGTGGAGAGTTGTGAAAAAAGTTTTAAAGTTGTTTCAAATAGTTCAAAGTGGAATTTGAAGTTATAGCAGGTGGTGTTCGAATACTATAAATGAATGTCAGCTGTCCTTTGAGGTATTTTAGGCTCAGATATCAAGCAAATTCTGTGTTACAAGCGTGAAAGAATGTGTCATTCGGAGTGAAATATTTTTCTACCCTATGTTGAGGATTTAACCAAGTTGTGTATTGATATATGAAAGGTGACATCATGCCGATTTCGAGGTATAAATGTCAGCAAAACTAACTGGAATAGTTAGAATGAGAAATCTGGTGGAGATCTGTATACTCCTGGGAGTTTTTATCGCACTTAGTTCAGCAGGTAAGTGAAATTTGTTATCGTGTCGCCACTGAATACACACTTTACCTACTGCGGCATTCCTTTGATGTCCCAGGTCTAATTACAGGTGATTAAAAATATGTTGAACAAACTGCCCGAGTGCTATTTTCGCCCTGCCTAGACGAAAATGCGTAGATTGTATGAGAAAAGTTTTCATTTCTTTAATTGCGCCGATACAGACGACTTTATGAACCATTATAATTGCCACCTTTTACAGTCAAGAACTGTCGTCTGCTTTAAGAATTTCATTTCCGGAAAAAAGAAATCGGTTCACTTTTATAATATTTCGAATTAAATATTTTAAATTATAGATATAAGATGAAGTCCAGCTATATAACAGCCTCTGGTGTTGATTTTAGTGTTAACTCTGTACCTAGTCCTTCTAGAAAGACCCTGCGTTCGAAATTTTATCATTTCACGTTCATTATGTCGATTTTTAACTTTTTTTTTCCTCAGCTCGAACCAGGGTCTTTCACAAAATGGCTGTTTTGCGATAGCAAGTTACGCCGAGGTTTGAGCCGGAATTCAAAATCACCTTTTTCTCTTAATTTGAACACGTTGGGGCTAAGTTTTTTAATGCATGTCATCAAATATTGTCTAATATTGCTTCTGTTATAAGAAAAAGTAAAGTAGTACTTACAATTGCGTGTTATTCCATCATTTAAATCCAACACATGCCTAAATATCCAGCAAACGACAAATCATGCTACTCTTCAAAATAGAGAGGTTAAAGGTAAGGCTAAAACAATTTCACGAGTTTTTATTAAACGAACCAGTCAATAAAATCAAAGGCCTGAAGGGCATGGATGACACATCGCATAACATAAAATTTACTTTGGGTCGGCAAGACATACGAGTAACATAATATCTGAAGAGCTTTTATAACCGACTATATAAACAAATGTATGTAAACAAAAGCAAAACGACTATAAATAAGGAATGATAAAAAAGTAAATACATTATAGCATATGATTATGAATAAGAAGCTAATCCAGTAATTATGAATTAAATTTTGTCAATTAATATGAAACTCAAATTACATATAATATGGACTTGATGTCTAGATTGTAATTTTCCTTACATGAGCATTTGATAAGTTACAACCACAGGTACTTGAAACATAGATCTAGATCTATTACCAAAAAAAAAAAAAAAAAAAAAATTTTTTTTTAGCAGACTTTTTTTTTACCGTATATATAACGACAAGATACACAACGGGGATCCAACAGGTAGTCTCAACTATCAACTTAAACTGCTGCTAAGATAGACTAGATCACCGGTATTCTCTTGTGGTGTCCTCAGGAAATTATTAATTTCACAATATCTATTTTTTATCAATTATTTCACCAAATTCAGTCAAATAACGGCACAGTACGATAATTTATAACGAAAAGGTGCATGTAAAAGTTTTAGGTCGTTTCTGACGTCCACTTTTTTATTGGCCAAAAAAAGAGATTGAACTAATTGCATTGAAGCAAATAGTTTCATGTCAAAATCTAACCATCTTTGCAATCCCCTAAATTAAATATATATAAATTAAGGGTGTATCAATGTCATGAGCCATTTTTTTCAAAGTATTAAACTTTTTTTCTATCATTGTTTTTTTGGAAGAGCTATTTATGATGAATGAAAAAATGAAAAAATATATATATGGTGGTGTCCTTTTGTTTTAGCTACAGCGATTTGAAAAAGGTATGTCAAATTTGGATTTTTTTTCTTCAAATTTTACCCATTCAGAGTACAAGCTTCAGTAAAATCTATTTCAAAACAAAACAAAAATGTTAATTTTGGTTTTCTTTATTTATTTCATGTCTATGGTGGTATGTTCACATATATAAACCAAATTTAGACAAAGCAGGCACCAGGTTTGAACAATATGGATCCTTGAATATCAAAAATATGCTTTATATAGGGCATGATTTTATTAGATTTTTTATTTTATGAAAAAAAGTAAAAAAGTTTGAAAATGAAATAGTTCTAGTATTAAACTTTTTCTTATATTCTACCAGATGAAAGCCCATACTAAGGCAGTTCAAAATATGAAAAGAAATTGAAAGGTCAGTGTTGAAAATTTTGAGTTATTAAAGTAAAAAGAGTTATCGCCCCTTACAAAATTTACAAAAAAGTACCATATCGATGATATTTAGAGCTTTATAAATTTCACATTTGGTGCCTTTTTTTTCTTAAATTAGTTTTTGTATGAAGAAATACTACCATAGATAGGAAATAAATAACACAAAACCAAATTATCATATTTGTTTTCATTTAAAATGGGTTTTATTGAAGCGGGCTGTTTGAAAAGGACAAAATAAGAGGAAGTGGGTGGGGTAAATTTTACATGGCCGTAGAGCCAACTGTTGTTCACCAAAATGTATACTTTTTCTATTTTTTCATTCATCTTAAATAGCTCTTCAATACAAAACCATCATTGGGTGTTTTCATATACTTTGAAAAGTTCCCAAATTCATGACATTGATACACCCTTAACCAAGATTTCTGACAATTTATCATTGTTTGAGAATGTTTAAATGCTCTGTCTAAACAGACAGATAGATCTACATCTATTATCCCCCCCTCCCCCCCTCAAAAAAAAAAAAAAAAAAAAAAAAATTTTTTTCGGAAATGGATTAAATTCGATCGGACACTGTAAAAATACAGTTATTTTATTTATTTATGCTTTAGATCCACTATAAATAAAGATCTATTAGTTTTTTCTTTTTTATTGGTAATAGAGCTCGATCTATGTGTCAAGTACCTGTGGGTCTAAATAGATACTTTACAGCTCCGCTGAGATTAATCCATAAAATGAACTGAAGAAACAACGTAATTTTCGTAATGGTACGGGGTTCTGTTTCGGGTCTTGAGTTTCGTACCGCACTGTTAAAAATATATAAAATGTATTTCGTTTAATTTTTTACATGCCGATTCTATACTACATGCACCCACCAGTCACGTGATCTAAAAAACAACAACAACAATAACAAGATGGTGGCTGATAGTGGCAGATTCTCGATTGACGTTTTAAGATTGGAATTTACGTGAGACAGGGGTAATTAAGAATATTCTATTCCGACAAATGTTATTATAGTTAAGTTTTGTTCAAGTTATAGTCCGTTTTCAGTGTGGAAAAGCAATATTTGACTGTATCACTTTTGCTATGGGCTTTTGAGCAATTAAATTTGGACGCTAGATTCATCAACGCGTCTATTGGTTTGGACTACTCTGTACCCAATAGGCTGTTTCTAATTGTGCAGACAGGTGAGCACTTAAAGCAGGTTGAAAGTAAAGCAGAATGCGCCTTAAGGTGCATTCTGCTTTATTTTCAACCTACTTTAAGGTACCATCTGCTAGAATGTAAAAAAGAAGAGAAGAAGAAAAATATTGTTGATGTTGCTGCATGAAGTTTTTACTGGTTTGTAGACAAAAACAACCAAATATATTAATTTTGCATTGACAAGACATTTTTTTGTGACAGCATTGTTTAAAGGTGCAACATGATGCACATTATAGTTATAGTATAATACCCTGATATAACAACCACGTACACTCTGATTAACTTGTAATTTGCAATTCCATGGATACCTGTAAAGAGAATCAATTTATCCTTTGCCAGGGCTCCAGATATAAAGGAGTAAACTGAACAAATCCAACATATTCTCACTCATTTCAGCACCAAATCCTATGGAGACAATTCTAATGAGTAGTGACATCATAATATTTTAATGCTAAATAAAGATTTTAGATTGAGAAATACTCCGAACCCCTTATCTGGAGCCCTGCTTGCAAACGGTGTAGACCCAAATCAGAGGTCTCCTAAAGGGGCCCTTTCATCACTGATGTCTGTACTGTTTTTGCAATATACAGTAAAAGCAATCATATTCCTAAAATAACTTAATTTTAAATGGTCTGAAATGGACTAGACTTTATTAGAAATCAGAATTGTCCATTTGAAATTTCAGGGGTGAATCAGTAAGTTAAATTAAATCCTAGCAGTGAAAGAGAAAAGCAGACAATTATATACCTATAAAAGACGCTTTTGTTTCACTTCTAGCCTTTATAACCTGTCTGACACCTAGCTGTTTGTACCACAATTGGAATAACAAGCCCTAATTTGAGTTGTTGTAATATCAGTGTTGAACTGTTGATGTATTAACACAAAATAGTCGCATTCAACCCAAGCAATGAGAACTAACAGTGTACCTATGAAGAGAACACTTGTCTATACAAACTGTGTAGATCCTGATCAGAGAGCTCCTAAAGGAGCCCTCTGATCAGGGTCTACAAGTTTGTTTTCTTACAATGTAAATGTTATTATGTTTAGCAAAAATATCCTTGAATACATGTACTTAAAATGGACTAGAGACTGAGTTAACCCATTTGTGCCCATGGTCCTATTGCAACGTGCAAAGCGAGAGACCCAGCAACAACAAACCCCGTAGGTGCAAAGCTTAAGCTCACATCAAGAGATCTGATGTTTATTGCGCAATTTAATTGACTCACTTCCCAATATACAATGATTTGGGAAGCCTCATTCATGCATTTGCATATTCCAACGTACAAAGTATGTTACACTATAAAGGACAGCTTGTTAACTTTCAGATCAGACACCACATAAATCATTGAATGAACAGGGGTAATGTCTTTAAGGTTTGAGTTGGGGTTAGATATTGTGTTGTGTTGTATTTTTTTTTTTCAAATGTCAAATTTTGTTAAAACAATGACCTACTGATATTTACTTGCTTTGTTCAACATTGGAAGTCTGTTGCCAATCTGTCAGTGCCTGCTTTTCCTTTCTATTTATATGCTTGTGCATATGTAGCATTTTAAACAGTCATAAGTGTAGTAAAACATGAATATAGTAAAACAATAAAACATGCCCTCACTCCTCAACACTGAGTGAAGATCGAGGCATTGTCATTAAATTTTACAAAAGCAGTCTTAAATCAAGGTCTACACTGTTTGCGGTTCAGTTCACACATTCAGATCAAGTGATAAAAGCAGCTAGTTAAAATTTCAGGATAATTACAACAGTTATAGAGGGTTGCAGATGACTTTAATTGAAATTAATTCTGTGTTTATATAAAGAATGAATCCTTTTCTTGTTGTATAAGCATCATATTTTTTCACTCCTTTCAACACCAAATCCTATGGTGTTACTACTAATTAGGATCGTCTCCTCGAGACAATTCTAATGAGTAGTGACACCATAGGGTTTAAACAGAAATAAAGATTTTAGTTTTTTAAATACTCCCCTTATCTGGAGCCCTGAGCATACTATATTGACTAATTGAAAACAATTTAGACTCAGATCAGACAGCTCCTTCAGGAGCTGTCTGATCAGGGTCTGCACTGTTTTCTTTTAGAATCTGTCAGTCTTCACCCTAACCCACTTGCCCAGAGCCTGGGACAAGTCGTTTCTGATCTGGGCAACTGATATATTTTTACACCAGAACTTGGCATATTACAGTGAAAAAAAAGCTTTCTGTCAGCTTTGGCATTTAGTGGTCTGAAAAGATCCAGGCAGAGACTGAATCCTCTCTGACAGGGGTCTGCAACCTGCACTCTTTCCTAGTGTTTTCTTTTATCTTTATCAGCAAAAGTTGATAGATATTCATAGTTGGCAAAGTTAATAATACATTATTATTCAGCAGGAGATGACATAATTTGTGTATGAAGAACTCTCATTGCATCATTAACCCTTAACCTCATGGCCTATTTCTAGTTTTGAAGACAGGTGACCACTTAAAGCAGGTTGATTATAGTAAAGTGGAATGCACCTCAAGGCGCATTCTTCTTTACTTTCAACCTGCTAAAAGCTACCATCTGCTAAGATATAGAAAACATTTTTGATGCTGCATGTTCATGACAGTATGATTTTGAACTATTTTCTTCAGTGGAGTAATAAATTAAAAATGTTAAAAGGCGTATTTATCAGGGCTCCTGATAAGGGGAGTATTTCAAAATCTAAAAGCTTCATTTCTGCATTAAACCCTATGGTGTTACTACTCATTTGAATCGTCTTGAAGAGACGATTCTAATGAGTAGTAACACCATAGGATTTGGTGCTAAAATGAGTAAAAAAATGTTGATATTGTTCAGTTCACTCCTTCTTATCTGGAGCCCTTATTTAAGGGGTAATACCGGTAGTTTAAAATGCTCATCAGAAAGAGAAAATGACACCAGTACTCCGGGCATGCTAAAGGTTTTTTTTCAGTGTGGACATTGGCCGGATTGTAACTACCTTCTACAAATTCCAGGCCATAAATACCACACTGACCATCTATGAATAATGTCGACAAATATTTGCTTAAATCTTTGGAGGTGTTTTTATTGTTGTTTGAATAGATACTATGTAAACCGTGCTAACATTATTTTATGCACTATCACTTAAACTTGACAGAGACGGGACTGATACACAAAGTGGTACCAGGTTCCGAAGGTGATGGAGTGTGCCAGAATAAAACAAGCTCATGATATCAAGTTGACAAAAATTCTTTCCTGTCGTGGTCAGTGATAAGAGGGCTTATACAGTCAATCTTCGTTATGTTAAATCTTTGCATGCTGGGTAATTTTTTCATCTTTAAAAATTGTTGTCTGCATCATTCTGTTCTTGAAAATATAGTTTTCTAAATTTCTTTTCAAAACAGAGTAAGAGTGTCAAACAGTTTCGATCCTGATGAGATGCTGCACTTTGCTGCATGTCTGATCTGGATCCAAACTGTTTGCAAAGGTAATGACTTAGGCACACATCTGCTGCTAGCATAGTAAAGAGTTAAATGGTTGCTCAAATGAGTAGGAATAATTAAAGTTGTCATTAACCCTTTCCCTTATAGAAGTGCCTTTTAGCGCATTCAGTTTATTCCCTCGCTGTAGAAAATAGTTCCAATCTACCGGTATACAGCCATGCATATGTATCATAAGAAATATTTTCTTTATTCTAACAGGTGGTAGCTTAAAGCGGGCTGAAAGTAAAGTAGAATGCGCCTTAGGGCGCATTCTACTTTACTTTCAACCTGCTTTAAGTAGTCACCTATTTTCAAAATTAAAAAAACAGGCTAAGGGGTAAAGGGTAAAATTATCCCTCTGAAAAGAATTCAAGAAATTTAGAATATTCATGCCAATTTCATGAACATTAAATGGGCGCATCTAGAATTGTTCCAGAGTTTCAAGATAGACCTATCAAACGTTAATATAGAATGATCAGAAAACTGAAAAGTCAATTCGAAAATATTATCCTTGTAATGGTTAACCCTTTACCCCATTGCCTGTTTCTAGTTTGGAAGATGTGCATTACTTTTTGCAGCAGATTGAAAGTAAAGCAGAATGTGCCTTAAGCGCATTGCTTTACTTTCAGACTGGTTTAAGTAACTATCGGATAGGATATATTCCAGAGCTTCAAGATAAACATATCAAACGTTTGTGTTCATTGATCAGAAAACTGAAAAATCTATATGAAAATATTATCCTTGTAATGGTTTTAAAACCCTTTACCCCATTGCCTGTTTCTAGTTTGGAAGATGTGCATTACTTTTTGCAGCAGATTGAAAGTAAAGCAGAATGCGCCTTAAGCGCATTGCTTTACTTTCAGACTGGTTTAAGTGACTATCGGATAGGATATATAAATATTTCTTATTGTAATGTTCATAAGTGTATGTTAAATTGGAACTATTTTCTTCAGTGGAGGAATAAATTGAATGCGCTAAAAGGCACTTCTGTGTGGTAAAGGTTTAAGTAAATCTGAACACCAGTGTTGCCCTGTACTTGTGATAAGTATCTAGAATAGCCTGTCAGATCAAACAGAACTTCAGCAATAAGCCCCTAATCCATTATAAAATGTTTCCAACAGTTTTTTCTCCAAAAAGATATAAAATCGGTGGACAATTGACTGTTTGTTTCTTTGTAGTTGGTAATCTATTTAACCTTTGTATTTAGCATGGTTCTTAAGTACTCAAGCGAGAACATAATCCTTTCGATTGGCATTCCTACTGTTCACAGTAGAAAAAGACAATAAGTGAAACAAAGCAGGCAGGGCTCCAGATAAGGGGAGTATTTAAAAAACTAAAACCTTTATTTTTGCTTTAAACCCTATGTTGTCATTACTCATTAGAATCGTCTCAAAGAGACACTTCTAATGAGAAGTAACACCATAGGATTTGGTACTGTATGAGTGAGAAAATGTTGGATTTGTTCAGATTACCATCTCTTATCTGGAGCCCTGAAGACGGGCTGTATTTACTAAATGTAAAATTCAAATGAAAATAGAAATGTTGAAGCTACCAGACTACATGACTCTGTACTTTTATTTCTTTGTTAATTGTTAATACTTTTGTTGTTGTTTATAACTATAATTCTTTCAATAAAACAACCTGTAATTGATCACCTATCTTTCGAAATTCAATTTTCCTTACTAACAGATATTACAGTTTGGCATTTGAATTTTCATTTTTGCACTATCTGAACCCTAACCCTTACTTTGTTGACTTTCCAATCATTCCAAGTTCTAAATATTATATATATCAACTTTAGTTGACTCTTAAGGGATTTTGTTTTCCAAAATAATCAAGCAGAGCTTCAGATAAGGGGAGTATTTCAAAAACTAAAATATTTATTTTTGGATTAATGAAACCCAATGGTGTCACTACTCATTAGAATATTCTGCAACTGCATGAATATATTGGTTTCCCACACAGTAAGGGTAAAGTTTTGTATGGATAAACTGGTGATAATCTCTGCATTACCAAACAGTTTTGATTCAGATGAAATGCAGAGTGTGGATCTCATCAGAAGCCAATCTGTTTTAAACTAAATCTACCAATTTCAAACATATGTTGCATGGCCATTTAGTGAAGCGACCTGAAAATTTTCATTTCTTTTATAGTACATACAAGAAAGTCTCACAATCAAAGCAATTTTCAGTGTTCAAGACAAGTGCCTGCTTACAGACCTTAAAAGAATGATAATAAAGTGTTGAAGGTATATGTTACTGCTTAAAAAGTGTCTACTGAAAGCTGGATAAAAGTAAAGCAGAAACACCTTCAGGAGCTTTCTGCTTTATTATTTTCCTGCTTTATGCTGTCACCTGTCATTAATACCTCAATAGAGTCAATACTTGCAGTGAGTCTTCTTAGTATAATCAATGTCACTGCACCCTTGCTCGACCTGACTTAAATTATTATTATTTATGGTACATGTAGTACAGCTTTACTGTATATCAGCGTGAACTGATAAATCCTTAAGTCTTCAAGTTTTGCTATTAATTATTGGTAGTAGATATATTAAACTGTTCCAAGGAATAACAAACACTGTATTGTTTAGATAGATAGGTGAGTCTACTCTTACCCTTAGTGAGTTTTGACCTTACATCGTCTTATTAAAATTGTCATCCATACCGGTTTTTATGCACAATAAGCAATACTGTCATTTTAATAGGTAAAGCAATAGAATGAGTTTCAAACAGTTTGGAGCCAAGTTCCTTGGCATCTGATCATGATCCAAACTGTTTGTAAATGCCAGTCATGTCTTGATTAATGTGATACTAAGGGATAAAGTCAGCTTTGAAAGAGGTTTTATACACAGAGAGAAAATTATGACCATGTTTTATGATAGATTCCCTGTTAATGGTAATTCATTAGAAATAATTGGGGAAATGCCAACACTTTTGAGCTTTAATGTGCTGGTAAATAGGATAAAAAATAATTGCAAACAGATATGACTTTGACCATTACAAGTTTACTGCATAATTATGAACTTTTCAACAGGACTAGATCTATTCCACTTTTGAAAAATGACTGGTTTATTTTGATAATTATACGGGTGTGTTTCCAAAAACTATTTGAGAAAAGTAAACAGACTGCAGGGCAGACCTTGACCAGAGAGCTCAATTAAGGAGCCCTCTGATCAGGGTCTACACTGTTTGTAAAATATGCAAATAGTTTTATATATATTCTTGTTTCCAGCATAGAGAGTGTTGGATTGTGAATCTGAACCCGAATATAGTATGTCATAGAATCCTATAAAGGCTTTCAACACGACAATAATTTTGAAATACATGTATGTTATGTTACAGTGAAGAAAATGATGTGTTTAATTCATTACTGGTATATATACCTTTTAAACATTAAAGCTTTGAAAACTATTTTTTATGATTGTTTAAGACTGTCTGTTTATTTTAGATACACCACAGTATATTGCTGGTTTTAGATCTATTCATGCTTGGATCATTGAACTGTGATCTAGACTAACACTATTCAAATCAACCCATTACCCTCATAAATACCCATTTTTACGCCTTTTATTTATTCCTGCTCTGGAGAAAATAGTGCCTCTTTATACAGTCATGAATATGTACCATAAGGCATATTTTCAGTACCCTAGCTAATGGTAGCTTAAAGCAGGCTGAAAGTAAAGCAAAATGTGCCCTTTAGAAAGCATATTCTGCTTTACTGTCTACCTTCTTTAAGTGGTCACTTGTCTTCAAAACTAGAAACACACATTATACAATTGTTAATAATATCATTTTCATATGCTTCAAAATGTAAATATTCATTTCTTTTGAAGTGAACTTTTACTGTTTGGGTATTGCTAAGCTTATAAATTCAAGTTTACTCATCTGTTACAAACAGTGTACCTGTGAAGAGTACACTTATCTTATGCAAATGAGGCCCTCTGGTCTGGCAAATGGGACCCTCATATCAGGGTTTTCACAGTGTTACTGTTTGTAATTTTTAAATAAGTTATCCAGTAAAAATGATAAAAAATGACTAAACAAAATTATTTGAAACTGGAATTGTCCATTGACAAGTTTCAGGTATTGATGTGCTAGCTATTTTATTTGCATAATAGAAGGCGGAATGGTGACTATATATATCTGTCCAAATTGTTAGAAACTCTGAATGTTTTAAAAAGAAATTGAAAATTCTAATGCTTATTTTAGAACTATAGCATATGATGAATTGTTCAAACTAAAAATGATTATCCAGCATGCAGAGAGTTAACTCTTTCAACACTATGGACCTGTTTTAAATATGCTCATTACATTTTGCAAACATAGTAGACCCAGATCAGAGGGCTCCTATAGGATCCCTCTGATCAGGGTCTGTACTGTTTGCTAATTTTGACCAGTATTTATTAAACTACCCAGAAGTCCAAGTAGACTGGTTCATATTTTGGTAACTAAAAAGATCCATAAGGAAACATAATAATCCACAAGAGTTACTTAGTGTTGAAAGTGTTAATTGGCAGAATAAGGGTTAATCCACTACATCATAGTGAAAGCCTTCCAATACAAAAATGTAGATAGTGGGTTTAGAGAAAATATCAATAGACTATTGACGGAGAATTGCGTTATCTGCAGTACAGAATGATTTTATACTTTTCCGCTTATAATAAAGATAAATTTATTGATCCTGGGATATCAGTTGTACAACATAAAAAGGCAAAAATGATTTGTCGGGTTTGAGTAATCCCCCTAAGATAGATAAGAATTTGAGATATTTTTGTGGCTTGGGAAATTATGATTTGTCCCACGTTTTTAATTTTGTTTATACCGTACCTGAAAAATGTGTTTGACCATAATACCAGGGCTCCAGATAAGGGGAGTATTTCAAAAACTAAAATCTTTATTTCAGCATTAAACCCTATGTTGTCACTACTCATTAGAATTGTTTCGAAGAGACGATTCTATTGGGTAGTAACAACATAGAGTTTGGTTCTGAAATGAGCGAGAAAATGTTAAATTTGGTCAGTTTACTCCCTCTAATCTGGAGCCCTGTAGCGACGCTTGTAGTTTGACAGCCTTTCAGGTTTGTTATACCCTTATTGACTGGTACTCAAGAAACTAGTATACGTAGTCCGTACACGGCTTGTGCAAACAGTGTAGCCCAAGATCAGAGCACTCCTGAAGGGTCTGTCTGATATGGGTCTGCCCAATGTTTATTGCCATTTTTAATTCTCCAAAAGACAACATAAACTTGTCAATTTTCAGAAGTGAAATTATCATTATTATAGTCATTTGAAAATTCAGCGCTATTGGAAATAGGGACTCGAGTATTGTAACAGTAATTTGAAAGTAAAGCAGATTAGCAGATTGTGCCTTAATTAAGGCACATTCTGCTTTACTATGATTCTGTTTTAACGAAGTTACCGCTTGTAAGATTAGAGAAAATATTTATTAAAGTGCTTATTCATGACTTTTTAAAGTGAACCTATTTTCTTCAGTAAGAAATAAATTAAAAGACGTAAAAAAATAGGGCAGATTTATTGAGTAATGGGCTAATAAGTTTTATATCTTAGGACTGCAGGGACGATAAGAAGTTGTGAAGATCCAAGAAATATTTCATTATCATAATTATGTTCTAGCAGATAGTAGCTTAAAGCAGGCTGAAAGAAAAACAGAATGTGCTTATTCTGTTTTACATTAAACCTGCTGTAAATGGTCACGTATTCAAAACTAGAAACAGGCTATGGGGTAAATTTTAAGGGTTAACAAACTATCATAAATCTTATGAAAGCAAATTAAAATTGGAAAATAAATGATGCACCAATTACAAATAGGTAAAGTTTATTCTGAAAACCACACAGAAACAATTTGATTAGAGATCAGTATTTTAATGCCGAGGTTCATAAACTTGATCTAAGCCCTTTGTGATTCGATGAGATAAGCTTTGCCAGTAGGTACAGTTAAATCTACCTATTACCACTTCTAAAATCAAGACTTTAATTATTGCTCCAGGTGTCAAATATACATGTATAATGTAAAGGTGGCAGTTTAAAGCAGGATGAAAGTAAAGCAGAAAGCTCCTTCAGGAGCTTTCTGCTTTACTCTCATCCTGCTTTATCATCTGCTGTATATGTAGAAAAGTCGAGCCATGTATTGAGTGTTGGAAGTAATGGCCAGGACCTTACTGTATATATGTATGGGAATACCAGTAGTGTTAATGGTTGGAAATAAGTGGTGAAATATAAAAGAGGATTTGTTACACTAGCTGGTTCTCAGCTGGTGAACAAGTTCTTAAATGTAATTGATAGAGATGTAGTGTGATGTATGGCATATAAATAATTTTGATAAAAATAACTACTTAATCCAACTCTCTTACTGGGCTGGATAGAGGGACATATACAGTAAGACCTGTGTTAAACCCTTTCCTTCATAGCCATAAACATGTATAAAAATTATAGATGATAAGGGGGTATTTTGAAAACTAAAATCTTTATTTTTGCATTAAACCCTATGGTGTCACTACTCATTAGAATCATCTCTTCGAGACGATTCTAATGAGTAGTAACACCATAGGTGTTGAAATCAGTGAAAATACTTTGGATTTGTTCAGTTTACTCGATCTTATTTGTGTGTGTAAATCATCACTTTCACAAGTATTAAACTTAAAGGCAGGTTTCTGCTTAAAGTAAAGCAGAAAGCATCCTTAGGAGGTTTCTGGTTTACCTTTTATCTTCAACTTCAAATGGTTTTCTCAGCAAAATCCTCTCGGACATCCACGCTGAGGGGTCTTGCTTTAAGCTGCCTCCTGTATGCAACAACATGAGTGGATATAAATTGTTTGCACTTTGGGAGTACAAAATGTAATAATTAAGGTAGAGGTCTCCTGTTTTAGGAGGAATAGGTACAGCCATAATATGGCTAAGGGTTATTCCACACTTTGGGAAAAGAGGTGCATGGTCAATTAAAGATCAGTGGCCGCTTAACCCATAGCCTGTTTCTAGTTTTGAAAATAGGTGACCACTTAAAGCAGGTTGAAGCAGGTTGAAAGTAAAGCAGAAAGCTCCTAAATGAACTTTTTTCATTACTTTTATCCTGCATGAAGCTCACAGTCACTAGCCTTTAATTTAGGTCATTGATTTGAAATTAAAGTTTCTTCTTGTAAAAACAACATTCAGCTGTTATAACAGACATGAATTTGATCACAACTCTTCTCGTTCAGCCGAAAAAATATGCGAAATCCATGGCTTCAGACTACAGGCTTCAATAACGCTGAACATATATCCCTCGATTTACTCAGGACTGTATTTAGACTGATTCAGTCAAAAATACATTCAGGCCCTTTCACTGAAATTATATTGCCTACTGAATTTACACATTTGATTTTATTTCTCAATTTTGTTTCTCAATTTGAGACTTTATGCATCTTGACTGATTGAATCATAGGTGATTGTCTAGCAGTTGTGATGTGCTGATGTAGTATTGAATGCTCTATATAATACTCTGCTTTCGATCTGAAACAAAACTGGCATATGCCAGTTTACTAATTGACCAAGGGAATAAAGGGTTTCAAACTAAATCTTTAAAAAAAGGCTGTCAAGAGTTTTAACTGCAGTGCTCGATCCCCCTTCTGCTATAAGGTCAAATTGATGCTTTTTGAAAACAGTGTAGACCCAGATCAGAAAGCTCCTGAAGGAGCTGTCTGATCTGTAATAATAATATGCACCGTTTTCTTTATAGGATCTGTCTGACATAAGTCTGAACTGCTTTACAAGGAATTGTTTCCTTATTTTATCATCTAATAATTATCATAGTTCAGATGATGGATGTTCACAGACACTGTTGGTAGTCTGGACTCTCTGTTTCTATTTATGAATATTTAGCAGAAGAAGAGGTTAAAACAGATGGCACTATACTAAAAGACAGTTAACCCTTTTGTGCCCACGATACCATATATGGGACATAAGCAAACAGTGTAGACTCTGATCAGACGCCGCATTATGTGGCGTCTGATCAGTCTACGCTGTTTGCTGATAGGAATTTCAATATAAAACAAAATGAAAATGAAAATTTTGACCAGGCATCCCTTTGATAAAAATGGACTAATTCAATATAAAACATTGAAGAATCCACTGGACGCAAATGGTTTAAACACTATCCAAATGCAATGTAACTGAGGTTTGTTGCACAAAAATAAACTGAAAGACTTGAGTGTCAACTGGGGCAGACATTTTCTACACATGTAGACAGCACAGTTTCATGGGAAAGGGCTGACATTGAAATCAAGAAAGAAAACCACCTGAAAGGCAAACACCCAAACAATTACCGGTGCACGAAAAAAAAAAAAGCCACCTTGAAAGACATTTTGAAAGATTCCTGTGTTTCTAGTCTGGTAAGTCAGGTGGTGAAACCTTGGCATAGGTGTGCTGAATGAGTGCTTACAGACCAATTTTCACAGGTAATTTCACTTCACATCATGTAGTCAACACATTGAAGGCTCTTTCAAGTTTTAAAACACACATTGTTGTTTTTTTCGTAACCCATTTATAGCAAGTGATTTACAGTGAATGACTTTTGTTGATAATTCAGGGCTGTAGATAAGGGGACAGGGCTCCAGATAAGGGGAGTATTTCAAAAACTAAAATCTTTATTTCTGCATTAAACCCTATGGTGTTACTACTCATTAGAATCGTCTCTTTGAGACGATTCTAATGAGTAGTAACACCATAGGATTTGGTGCAGAAATGAGTGAGAAAATGTTGGATTTGTTTAGTTTACTCCCTCTTATCTGGAGCCCTGAGGGGAGTATTTCAAAATTTAGAATGAAAATCTCTATGTCTGCATTAAACCCTATGGTGTTACTACTCAATAGAAACGTCTCTTCCAGACAATTCTAATGAGTAGTTACACCTTCAGGTTTGGTGCTGAAATGAAGGAGAAAATGATGGATTTGTTCAGTTTACTCACTCTTTATCTTGAGTCCTGCATGGGCCTGTTTGAAAAGTCAGTATAACATTGATAGGTATGTAATGTAAACATATTGCCTTATATTATGTGCCTGGGTGTAAAATATTAGAATAATTTGTTTGAAAGCTAACAGTGTAGACCCTGATAAGACACTATCCTATCACTGGGTCTTCACTCTATGCCTATTCTTGATTAGATAAATATAGCTAATAGAGGTTACAATTTACTTTACATTTTAAATCCATTTACATCATATATTGACACTTAGATTGCTATTTTTGCAAGCAAAAATGACAAAACATGTACAATGTTAACAATTTTATCCTGCTATTGTTGCAGAATCGATGTAAGCATAATTGTTTGAATCAATTAAGATTTTATGCCTTAGAAAGTGAATAAACCTAAATGCATGTGTCACAGGTTTTGATCCTGGTCTGATGTCAAGTTGCTTTATTTAAGGTTTGTATCCGAATTGCTTGCAATGAAGATGTATGCAATTTTACAGGCTAAAAAGTATACATCAATTGGAGATGAATCAGATGAGCTTTATTTTCAAAGTAAATGCATGGAGGAATGTTAAGGATCTTCTTAAAAAATTGTCAATTAAGCAATCTGTTATCCCATGTTTTGTCAGCATTGTTTTCAATGTTTCGTTTTTGTTGTTTCTATAAAGAAAACAGTGTTTACCGGTGTTACAAGTTGTCATGGATGCGTGTTAACCATTCTTCTGGTGCTAATCAGCTGTTCGAATTTCAAATTGTGCTTACTTAGGCTCAATTGCAATTATTCTCAAAGTTTTTGTTTGTTTGCTCCTAATGCCTTCATCAGGCTTGATACTCTGATATAACTGTACAATACTTTAGTTTGACTCCCAGCTAGCTTCTACCAGAATGGCAGAAGCTGGGAGTCAAACTAAAGTGTTAGAGATTATAGTCATGAATGTTCAGCCTACACTAAAATGTGTTAATTCTTTAACATTTTGGTTTGGCGCCTAGCTTATACTATTTAGACATAAGCAGGGAGCCAAACCAAAGCATTGGAGTCTTATACCTGCTCAGAGATTGTGTTGGTGAATTCCAGTTGTCCGGAACTGAGTTATTTGGTGCTGAAAAAATATGGGGTGCTGACATTGTCTGGTCTAGCATTGTGATCTCAAAATATCCTTTTAACGACAATGTGTCATCTGATTGAGAAAAAAATGGCCGCCTACGACCTTTTGAAATGTTAATGTATTGCCAGGGTCAAACACTGTCTTAAATACAAACAAATGTGTTTATAAACATGAAGTTTGCAAACATTTCATGTGTAAAATGGATCCAAACTGTTTGCAGATTTTATGTACGTATGTTCAGGTGTGTTAAGGATATACTTTATCTGTCTTAATATCAATTAGTGTTAATAATTAATTGTCCTATTAGTTTTGTTGATGTTTTATGAAGTATGGTAATTTGTAACATGAATACTGCAGATTAAATCTGAGGAATTCTATGTAATACATAAACCATTGACCTGCTAGTCTGTAGTTACCTTTATTTATAGGATAATCAAAGAATTACCAACTATCAGTGTCTGATCAAGATCTATACAAAAATTGAAAAGTTACTGAGGGAAGGAAACATTGTTTTCGTTTGTGTACTTGAGACAGTTATATTTTGAATAAGTTTCATAGCAATAGAAACTCTTAACCCTACCAGTGCAGGAAATGGGTATGGTATATAATAATTTGCAAACAGTGAAGATCCAGATCAGAGGGCTCCTTCAGGAGCCCTCTGATCAGGATCTTCACTATTTGCCATAGTTTTAACTTTTTGAGTGGACAAACTGTTGAGAGTCATTGCAAAACTTAGTTGAAGTAAGTGGTCCTTATTTAGAAAATAGGAGATGAAGTTTGTTTAGAAAATCTGAGCAGTATAAGGGTTAAGATATACAATGTCATTAGCGTGATGTGTTTTTGTGATGGTATTAGGGGTAAACTGTTGTCATTGGATAGGGCATATAGCATAGCTCCACATAGGAGCAGTAAGTCAAATATTCAAAATACAATGTTCAAATATTGGCTGCACTATAAACCCTATGTCCTGAACACTCAGTGTAGAATCATCTCAAACATATCATTCTGATGAGTACTCATCATGTAGTCACAAACTAGGATTTGATGGAGGCATAGTAGGAGAAAATGTTGGGGGATGTTGAGTTTATTCTGTTTCTCTCATATAAGATATGTACCCACTTAAAGCAGGTTGAAAGTAAAGCACAATGCACCTACATTTGTAAAGTGCATTCTACTTTACTTTCAACCTGCTTTAAGCTACCATCTGCTAGGATATAGAAACTTGTTCTTATTTGTATATTCATGATTATAAAAAGGACGCTATTAAATTTCTTCTGTGTAGGAATAAGGTAAAATTGAAAAAGGCGTATTTATGGGGTAAAGGGTTAAAAGATAAAGAGTGGCTAACTTACATATGAAAACAGTATGGATCCAGATCAGATGCTATAGCTAACAGGACATGATTAGGTTTAAAACTCTTTTGTACGGATGTTTTAGTTTTGAAGTTAGAAAGGTATATAATCTAAATTTGAACATTATTCAGAGCACCAGATAAGGGTAGTTTTTCAAAAACTAAAATCTTTATTTCTGAATAAAACCCTATGGTGTCACTACTCATTAGAATCGTCTCTTCGAGACGATTCTAATGAGTAGTAACACCATAGGATTTGGTGCTGAAATGAGTGAGAAAATGTTTGATTTGTTGAAAAAATTACCACTTATCTGGAGCCCTGTTATTTGTTGTTGACTATATTGAAGTAGAAGATAATAATGACAGGATAGACGGGCTACAGTGCTACAGTGCTCCCATCCTACAGTGATTCCCTCCTAACAACAACTCTTGCCGCTGTTCCCAAAACAAGGCCATTATATGTCTACAGGGCTCCAGATAAGAAGTAGTTATTTCAACAAATCAAACATTTTCTCTCGCTCATTTGAGCACCAAATCCTATGGTGTTACTACTCATTAGAATCGTCTCAAAGAGACGATTCTAATGAGTAGTGACACCATAGGGTTTAATTCAGAAATAAAGATTTTAAGTTTTGAAAAACTACCCTTATCTGTTGCTCTGTGTCTACACTTTCACTGCTGCAATAGCGTCTGCTTAAAATTGTTTGATGTCTGCCGTTTTTTCTCAAAGTTACTTGTCAGTGGACATTTTGACAGAAGAAATATAATGACGAGTGACAAACAGCTTAAATCCAGATCAGACGCCACATTACGCAGCTTCTGATCTGGAATTACGTTGTTTGCAATATTAATGGAAGCCAAGTTTTACTTTTCCCTCCCTATAACAACCTTTCTCCTAACAGCACACATAGTCTCTGTCTCCCATGGAGTGTTGTTGTAGAGAGGGATCACTGTAGTGGGTTAAATTCATGATTTCGTTCAGGTTCAGCTCATTAGTAATGATAGACATTTTATCCTTTGATTGTGGGCATAATGGATGGTAGATGAGTTGTTTGTCATGTGTAAACTGTGGGGAGATTTTAGTGATTGCCTACTGACTGTCTAGATATTTGACATACATATAGCAATCGAAGATCTTAGGTGTACTTATACTCAATTACGGTTAACCTGTCAGCTTATTGACCTCTGAAACGTCAAATGGACAATTCCAATTTCCAATTAAGTCAGGTCCATTTTTGACTACCTTGTGTTTAGGTGTGTTTTCATAATATATTGGCTGACAGAGCACCAGATAAGGATAGTTTTTCAAAAACTAAAATCTTTATTTCTGAATTAAACCCTATGGTGTCACTACTCATTAGAATCGTCTCTTCGAGACGATTCTAATGAGTAGTAACACCATAGGATTTGGTGCTAAAAATAGTGAGAAAATGTGGGATTTGTTGACAGAACTACCTCTTATCTTGAGCCCTGGGCTGAGACCTCTGATGTGGTCTATACTGTTTGCATAGATGACAAGTTTACTCTTCACAGGTACACCCTTTGTAAAGGATATGTGTATAATTATATTCATCACTAGGTTTTAACCCATTTATACCCATGAAATTAGCCTGTTTAAAATTTTGAAAATAGGTTACCACTTGAAGCAGGACTGGTGCATTCTTCTTTACTTTCAGCCTGCTTTATAAGCTACTATATTCTAGAATATAGAAAATATTTCTCATTATACACATTCATAACTGTATGAATTTGCAAAATTTTATTCAGTGGAGAAATATATTTAAAGCGTAAAAAGGTGTATTTATGGGGTAATGGGTTATTATATCTGGATATTGTTTCTGCATAAGATCTACACTTAATTCTTTACGCCATACATACACCTTTTTGCACATAACATTTAATTCATTGCTCCACTAGAGAAAACAGTTCACTAATATATAGTAATGAATATGCAACATAAGAAATATTTCCTTTTTGCTAGCAGATGATAGTTTAAAGCAGCCTGAAAGTGCAGCAGAATATGCCCTAAAGACTAAAATTGCCAAAAAGGAGAAAATTAATACTCAAATAAAAGCATTAGGTACCTGCTGGTATAGGTACCTGACATCCATTTATTTACCACAAGGTTTTTAGGCTAAATTTGATTTTCAGTCTCTTTAACTCATTGAGCCCTAGTGATGCATATATGCGTCCTTTACCAAATGTGTACCTGTGGAGAGTACACTTGTCCTATGCAAACAGTGAAGTCCCTGATCAGAGGGCTCCTGCAGGAGCCCTCTGATCAGGGACTTCACTGTTTGTCATTTTGCAATTTATTACAAAAAACAACCCTTATTTGTCTAAAATTGAGAAGCCTTTATTTGCAAACTGGAGTGGCCCATTTGAAGTTTCAGGGGATAATGAGTTAAGGTGCATTCTGCTTAAAAATTATACTTTCAATCTGCTTCAATAGTGGTAACTTGAGTTCAAAACTAGAATAAAGGACTATAAATGAACACTTATAATATATCTTTGAAGACAGTCTTTTAAATGCAGAACCAAATTGCAATAAGGGGAAAAAACATAGGTTAACAGGTGTAGACTCTGATCAGATGCCGCATAATGCTGCATCTGATTAGTCTACACTGTTTGCTGATATGAATTTCAACATAAAAAAAGAAAATGAAAATTTAGACCAGGCACCCCTTAGTTAAAAAGTGGACTTATCCCATATATTAGCATGGAAGAATCCACTGGGTGCAAATGGGTTAGGTTGTCATCTGTCATAACGACTGTCATTGCTCAATGGCTGCATAACACTAGTTTGACTCACAATAACTGTTTTATGGCATTGTTTGGTGATGACCATATGTCATGGCTGACATTTGTTTTTGTGTTGCACATTCTGACATATCATGCAACAACACGAAGGGCCTCCGATCATACAAGTGTAATCCATAGCAATTGCAGGGATTTTGTTTTCAGATTCATAGACTAATTGTAATCTGCTTTAACCTATTACTCCATAGATATGCATTTTAACGCCTTTAATTTATTGCTTCGAAAAAGATTGTTCCAATTTATACAATCACGAATGTACACCATAAGAATATTTTTATCCTAGCAGATGATAGCTTCAAGTAGTCTGAAAGTATAGCAGAATGCACCCTATGGTGCTTTACTTTCAACCTGCTTTAAATGATAACCTGTGAGTCTTCAAAACTAGAAACGAGCTAGGGGGGAAGGGTTAAAATGTTCATCTTTTGAAACTCTAAACATTATCTATCTACATTGTATGTTAAATATGACCCAAGTGACATAAATAATGAAATACAGATCAGGTGCCTGTTACTTGGTATCTGATCTGTATTTTATTCATATACTAAATGCAATGTTAGGTAAAATTCATCGTTTAGAAATTAGTACTTCAAGCTTCAGACTGACTCCTAATTGTGTGGGAAATAAGTATTTAATATGTAACATTTGTAAACAGTGTAGACCCAGATGGGGGTATGACAGTAAATGTACAAGCATGCAACACATGTCAATGATGTCATAGCCATCTCATTCTCCCTAGAGAGGTCTTGACATACTCATACTCAAAGGTTTTTTCAATGGGTATTTCTAACCAAACTATCAAAATTAAGGGACGGACCTCACATGGGATGCTTCACTGGTTCTTTGTTATATGTATGTGCACAAGATTCATGAGTTTTGCATGGGAACTATCTGACTATGACTGTGTTGTCACGGAAAGTAGGTCAGCAAATGTCTTTAAGTGTAAGGACTTAAAGACATCTCCTGACGACCTTTCGGTCATAACGCCTTGCCAGACAATTTCCTTGCAAAAAGCATGGGTCTTGTGGACATGCCAGTAGCAAAGAACCATTGAAGCGTCTCATGTGAGACGTACCGACCTTTATATTTGATAGTTTGGTTAGAAATAACCATTGAAAAGCCTCTAGAGCATGAGTTTATCTTGACCTCACCAGGTAAACTGAGATTGGTATACCCGCTTGCAGCTTATGCTGCATGCTTTTTCTTGCTTATCAAGAACAATGGGGGGGGGGGGGGGACTCCATCATTCAAAGTGGTCACTTGCGGGTTAAAGTAATTCATGTTTTGTCATGGAATGTCAGCTTATACAAGTTTAACTGTATTGTCCCTATAAGACAATGTATCACACCTGGGTCCAATCCATCTCAGGCTGCAATCACCAGGTGACTGGGACATTTCTAACAGTGATTAGCAATTAATTACGCTAATTTCATTGCACAGGGAAGTCAGGGACATTTGTTTTTACACAGACAGGTCAAGAGCTTTTATCCTTTTATTGATTTCGACGACTAAAGCCGACTTTGCTGCTTGCAAACAGTTTGGTTTCAAATCTGACATCGACCAGATCTTGTTACTCATCAGAATCCATTTAAGCTGTTTCAGTGTTTTGATGCATACACATAAACATCAATATTTCTTCAGCCTTACTGCCTTAAAGCTAACTTTAAAACAAAGAGAGGAATATAATGGGTACAAGGGTTAAATTATGTTTTATGATAAATTTAGCTGTGAAAGTCTCCAATAGATAAAGCATAATGCACCTTCAGGTGCATTCTGCTTTACGTTCAGCCTGGTTAAGCTACATACAAGGTCATGTATGTACCATCTGCTAGGATATACAAAATGTCCAAGATTGGAGATGAACTTTTTTTCATGCTGTGCAAGGACCTCTCTAAACAGAGTCTGGATTATTTGTTTTACTTTTATTTTTCTAAAATTTATTATAGGGCTGAATCAACATAAACTTGTCACTTTTCGAAAGTGGAAAACACATAAAGTCAATAACTATGAAAAACTAAGCATAGAAAGTGTTAAGCCTTATGTCCAACAAGCAGGTATTGCAGTGGATATTCTAGTTCAGATCACACACAAATACAGTCGGGGATGGTAACAATTTCATTACAGGACTACTGTATACATTTATGTGATTATACTGACCTTGGTGACAGGGCATTAGCATTTTCATTATATGACAAGGTCTTTTGTGGCAATGACTTTACCTACTATGTACACTTTGGCATTTTTTTGACAAGTTGAAATAACATCCAGGGCAGATGTCCCAGTTTTAGACCTACTATTGTACCTAGGCCTAATAGTACAAGGTATTTTGGGTTGTAATCTTATTATCTTGAAGTGAATTTTTTTTTTTAACACTTCAAATTCATGAAGCAAGTGTTTAATACCTTTACAAACAGGCTAGATCTAACTCTGCATCTGACCAGTGTCTAACCAATTACTTTCTTTTCAATTTTATTTACAGCATTTATAATTATGAGCTGAGACATACTTATTCCGAAATTCAAGAGATCCAGTAAAACTCCTCTGTTATTACCACTCAATTCAGCTTAGAATTTGGTACCACTCAATTCAGCTTAGAATTTGGTGATTAAAACAGGGGGTCACTTTAAGCAAGATGAAAGTAAAGCAGTATTTACTTTCATCTTGTTTTAAGTATTCATTTGTCCTTAATTAGCATCAATTAATTTTACTTCAGTTATCATAATAAAACTATAAATCTTAAGGTATTACTCATTACCCATAAATACACCTTTTTACACACTCTAATTTATTCCCTCACTGAAGAATTTTTTTTATCCACTTTAGAAAGTCATGAATAAGAAATATTTTCTAGATCCATAAAGGCACATTCTGCTTCATTTTCAACCAGCTTTAAGTGGTCACCTGTCTTTAAAACTATATATTGGCTATGAGGTAAGGGCTAAGGCGTCTTGTAGTTTGAACTTTGTTTTTTGAAAACTTCTGATATGTTATGCCAAAGCATCATCTGTTACTATACAGGGGCACTGTTGGCAATTAATGCTTTGAATCCTTAACTCTTTGAACCCTAGGCATGCATATATGCGTCATTTGCAAACAGTGTACATGTGAGGAGTACACCTGTCCTGGGCCAACAGTGTAGACCCTGATCAGAGGGCTCCTTAAGGAGCCCTCTGATCAGGGTCTACACTGTTTGTTATTAGCTCACCTGAGCCAAAGGCTCAAGGTGAGCTATTGTGACCGCTCACCGTCCGTAGTACGTCTGTCCGTCTGTCCGTCTGTCCGTCTGTCCGTCTGTCCGTTCACTTTTACTTCAAACGACATCTCCTCTGAAACCCGCCGATTGTAGGGAGAGTTCAAACTGCTCATGATGTTCCTTGGATGCTTCTCTACAGAAGTTGTTCAAAAAAAATGAAAAAAAGCACAAACTCTTGCTTGAAAAAACAAAAAAGCAAAAATCTTTAAAAAATCTTCTTGCCCAAAACTACTAGGCCCTAAGCTTTGATATTTGTACAGTAGAATCTCCTGGTGGATCACTCTATAGTTTGTTAAAATGAAATCCCTAGGGTCACATTTGACACCACCCTGCACAGTTTAAGTGCTGCTCTAGGCAGGTTTTACAGTATTTTTGATTTAGGCAGAACTGTATTTACCTGAGTTACCCTTAATATACTATGGGCAAATAACCAATATTTGCAAACAGTTTGGATCCAGATCAGATGCAACATAATGCTGCATCTAATCTGGATCCAAACTATTTGCCACTCATTTACCAACTTAACATTTTCTAAAAAAAAAAAATGTACATTTTTTACACACAGAAGGTATTTAGCAGACATCATTTCAGTCTGGTAAGGGTAAGCTCCCAGACTGCTGCTGCTACAGTACTCTTACATAATAGTTGACCTCAGTGATCAGGCCAACAGAACTGAACATGTTGTCTGCTAAAGTTTAGAAATGGTTCAGTCGTTTGTTCAGACATTTGTTAACCCATTACCCCATAAATGTGCATTTTTAGGCCTTTGATTTATTCCTCCACTTAAGAAAATAATTCCCCTTTAACCCTTTCCCCCATAGCATATCTCTAGTATTGAATGTAGGTGTCCACTTAAAACAGGTTGAAAGTAAAGCAGAATGCGCTTTAAGCGCATTCTGCTTTACTTTCAGCCTGCTTTAAGCTATCATCTACTAGAATATAGAAAATACTTTGTATTATACATATTTATGAATGTATAAATTGGAACTATTTTCTTTAGAGCAAGAATAAACTGAATGTGCTAAAAGGCGCTTCTATGGGGGAAAGGGTTAAACAGTCATGAAAATGTAAGATTTGAAATAAGTTTCTATATCCTAGTAGATGGTAGCTTAAAGCAGTTTGAAAGTAAAGCAAAGTGTGCATTAAGACCCATTCTGCTTTACTTTCAACCTGCTTTAGGTGGCCACCTATTTTCAAAACTAGAAACAGGCTATGGGGTAATGGGTAAAATGAAATTGCCTATTTGGAAAGAGCCTAATGAGAGGAAGTGCCATTTGCAAAGGCCATTACTCTGACATCATTGTTTTTTTTAGTTATTTCCCTTTGTCATATTTTCTTGTCAAGAAGACAACTCCAGGTCTACTGATGCTATTGTAATGAAATTTTATGTATGGAAAGAAACTGATGAGAGAAAATGCCTAGTGCATAAGGGCAGCAATATTTTGTTTTCCCCTTTGTCATATTTTATTGTCAGGAAAATAACTCCAGTTCTGCTGACGCTAGTGAAATAATTATCATTTACCGGAAATGGAAATAGCTTGATAAGAGGATGTGTCATGGATAAGGGTCATAAGCTTGGCAACAAAATTCACTTTTGTCATGTTTTCTTGTCCGGAAGATAACTCCATTTATAGCTATATTAAAATGTTGTCTTGCCCAGTCAACTTAGGTACAAACTTCAATGTCCTCAGGTGAGCGAATTTAGGGCCATGGCCCTCTTGTTTTGACATATATGGTAAATATCAACTGGAAAAGTCAAAAATGGACTGGACTAAATTGAAAACTAGATTTGTCCATTTGAGGTTTCAGGGAGGAAAGGGTTAATATATTTTTGTCTGCAACAATAATTTGTCAGTCTGGTACTGTTATAAAATTAGGATTATCTAACATTTCTTTTCCTAAGAGGGTCAGAGTGTCAATCAGTTTGGATCCAGATTAGATGCCCAGTTACTGTTTGCCAACGGTTTGGAAAGGTAACCAAGGTTTCGCCAGTTATAGTGAGCAAAGAGTTAAGGGTAATTTAAGCAAGCACTTTTGTTTCATTCAATGGAATAAAAATTACAAACAGGAGATAAGAGTTTCTTAAAAATAAAAAAAAAGAGAGAGAGAGAAAAATGTCTCATTTAGTTTGCTGCAATAAAATTATTAACTCTTAGCACTTTAATGGCAGAACCATAATTATTTTTCTTTGCAAACAGTTTGAATCAAGATGAGATGCCACATAATGCGTCGTCTCATCAGGATCAAAACTGTTTGATACTCTAACCTTGTGTTTGAAAAGAAATCTAGAAAATTCTATTTCTTTAAAACAATAATTGCAGACGACAATTTTTACAGATGAGAAAATTACCCAGCATGCAACAAGTAAATGAGATTCTGATGTCCCACTGTAAGTTTCATATTGCTTAGATAGAACATATGTTTATATACGCCTCAAGAATGAGAGACACTCTACTAGTGTGTATAATTACAGCTATTTGATAGTGCTAATTTGTTTCTAACAGCATTTGATGAGTGAAAAGACTCATTACGTTTTGCTCAGCATCTCAAAAAAATACAAAACAATAGTCATGAGCAAACTCTGTAATGATATCCGTGATGAGTGCTTATATACATACAGTCAAACCTGTGTTAACCCATTCCCCCATAAATACGCCTTTTTACGCCTTTAAATTATTCCTCTACTGAAGAAAATAGTTCTAATTTAATTTATACTGTTACAAATAAAAATCAGAAGAAATATTTTCTATATTCTAGCACATGGTAGCTTAAAGCAGGCTAAAAGTAAAGCAGAATGTGCCTTAAGGCACATTCTGCTTTACTTTCAACCTGCTTAAAGTGGTCATCTATCTTCAAAACTAGAAACAAGCTATGGGGTAATGGGTTAACTTTTACCCATTACTCCATAGGTAAGCCCTTTTACGCCTTCAACTTATTGTTCCTTAACAGAAAATAGTTCTTCTTTATACAGTAATGGATATGCACCATAGGAAATAGTTCAAGCAGGCTGAAAGTATAGCATATAATGCACCTTAAGGAGCATTCTGCTTTACAGTCATGAATATGTACCATAAGAAATATTTTCTTATCTTTATTGATGGTAGCTTAAAGCAGACTGAAAATAAAGCAGAATACGCCTTAAGGCGTAATCTGCCTTACTTTCAACCTGCTTTAAGCCGTAAACTATATTTAAAACTAGGAACGGGTCGTGGGCATAGGGTTCATGCATGTTTGACTGTATTTATGTCTAGAGAGCATTTCATTATGTCAGTGCCAGCTTGTTTGTTTTCATTTAAAACATTCCTCTTATGCCAAGTTTGGTTAATTGACCTTCCAGAGGAGAATTACAATACAGTGATGTTCATCTGCTGGTTCCAAGATTATATAGCGTTTGAGTTGAGTCTGAGTTTGTTTTCAAGCATTTGATTGGTCAGATTTGAGCCTAATCTCAAATCTGACCAATCAAATGCTTGAGAAGACCTTTAGACTCAACTCACAAGCTTTATTACCTTGAACCCTGGCCTCTGCTGTGCTACACACTCTCCTTGTGATGAAAACCACAAAATCACGACACAGAATGGAAACAGTAGTGATACTGATAGCATATGCAGGGCTCTAGATGTAATGAAATAAACTAGAAACTAAAGCATCACACTCCTGAAGGGCTCCTCAAATCCATATTATATAATTCATATTAATTAGAATTGCTGAAAGATACGATTCTAAGAAATTAATCATCTATAAGATTCTGTCCACTATGAACAATTATCATCTCAACTATTACATTGGCTTATAAAGTAAAGAATAGTTTCCCCAAGACAGGGTTCAGGCTCATATTTTCAGACCGATCCTATACTGAAAAAAATAGTCCCCTTTTATAGTCATGAAATTGAATATGTATCATAAGAAATATTTTATATATCCTAGCAGATAATAGCCTTAAGCAGGCTGAAAGTAAAGCAGAATGTGCCTTAAGGCGCATTCTGCTTTACTTTCAACCTGCTTTGAGCGATCATCTTTCTTTAAAACTAGAAACAGGCTATTGAGCAATGGGTTAAATGAAGCCCTCTGATACGGGTCTACGCCTTGAAACATTGCAGTCAGCATCATCACAGTTACCTGAGGTGACAGGGCTACTATTGGTTGGTTCAGTGGTTTTGTTTGTTACACTTGCAAATGAAAATCTATTTTCTTTTTGTTATACAAGAATGATTTCGAGTTATTTGTGGATATCTATCGGTGTGAGTGAAATACAGCCAATCTTGTCATAAACGACCACTCTTCAGAAGACCCTTGATTAATCCTCCTAACAGACAGACAATTGCTTAATGCAGGATGAATAAATGTAGAAAGCTCCTATAGGGAGGATTCTGTATTATTTTTATCCTGCATTAACTCTTTGCATCATGATTATCTGTGCAAACAGTTTGGATTTGATGAGACGCCGCGTCACGCGGCGTCTGAATCCAAACTGTTTGACACTTTGAACCTGTTTTGAAAAGAAGAGAACAATATTAGCCAGCATGCAAAGAGTTAAGCAATCACCCGTCTTGAGATGTCAGTGCTACTTCAATTAGTGGTTGTTTAATACAAGCTTGACTGTACCAATATTGCTAGCACTAATCAAGTGTGATGTTTGCTATGGACTGCGTCAATATTTTGACTTGGATATTTTACATACCAGCTAGATGGATTTGATGGGCGATAAAATACCACAGCCGACCAAAAAACCTACTTCTCCATGATGTAATCTTTGTAATAAAATTCGGCCAGTTCATTTAAATTCAAACGACAGAAAGTTTGAATTTCTATGTATATTATTGCAGTGGTCTTCATTAGGTTTGCTCTTCCTGGACATCTAGAAATATTTTATTGTTTGAAAATTCAAAATGAACCATAAGGTGAAGAATAAAGAAAAGCGATTTATTTCATTTTGAAAGAGTTAAGTGTTTGATGATAGGTAAGCTGCGTCACACCATGTGACCTTCAAATTCCTCTTTTCCAATCTTGCTGAGGGACAAACAGTCAAACCTTCAATGAACGATTATATCAGGGCTGCCATAAGTTGACATGAAAAATCCTAAGATTTCCAAATTTGCATTTTTCAAGTGCGATTTAACAAATCGTACCTTTACCTCATCGTCTGTTTCTAGTTTTGTTGACACGTGGCTGCTTAGAGCAGGCTGTAGGTCAAGCAGAATGCGCCTTAACTCTTTCCTCCCTGAAACTTTAAATGGTCAATTCCAGTTTCCATTTTAGTCTAGTCCATTTCTGACTTTTAAGGGTTGTTTTTGTCAATGTTTCGGAGCCCTCTGATCTGGGCCTTCACTGTTTGCACAGGACAAGTGTACTTTTCATATGTACACTGTTTGAAAAGGATGCCTAGATGCGGGACTAGGGTTCAAAGGGTTAAGGCGCATTCTGCTTTACTTTCAGCCTGCTTTAAGCTACCATGTACAAGAAAAAATTCCGAAGATTTAGGAAAAATCCGGAGAAATGGCAGCCCTGTTATATATTCACAAGCATGGGTTTGCTTAACCCATTAGCCCATAAATACACCCTTTTACACCTCTAGTTTATTCATCCATTGAGGAAAATAGATCCAATTTACACAATTATGAATATGTACAATAAGAAATATTTGCTATATTCTGGCAGATTTTTTATGAAAGTAAAGCAGAATGCGTGCTAAGGTGCATTCTGCTTTACTTTCAACCTGCTTTAAGTAGTAACTTGTTTTCAAAACTAGAAACTGGCTAAAGGGCAATGGGTTAACCCATTATTCCATAAATATGCCCTTTTACACCTATAGTAATATTATATCTTCCACTAAAAAAATGTCCTTTATTTTATTAGCCTGTGTAATAGTTGAGATAGAAATTCAGCAGGAGAAGTTTTAATAGTAACAGTGATATAACCTGCACATACAAACACTTTAATCCATTACCCCATATCCTTTTTCAAGCTTTGAAGACAGGTGGCCACCTTAAGGCACATTTATATTCTGCTTTACTTTCAGCCAGCTTGAAGCTACAGTCTGATAAGATAAAGGAAATATTTTTTATGCTACACATTCATATTCTTTTGCCTTCAGTATATAAATAAATTAAAAGCATAAAAAGTCATATTTATGGAGTAATGGGTTAAATCCAGATCTGTTAGTAGGTTAATTAATCTGGTTTGGACTTTTGCAAATAAAGAGAAGTAACAACGGTCATTTGCAGAATTTCAAACAAGATCTTCTAAGGCAGACAACATTTATTCAGCAACTGACAGATTAGATATAATTTTGTCACTAATCAGTCGAAAACAAGACATGCATTGTTCTACAAGCTTTTGACCAGTTCTTTAATATTCAATCAGCGCGGAATACAATTAATTTAGGTCGTTGTATACCTATTGGATTGTATGGTCATTCAGAAATCACAAAGAAACAGATTCAATTTAGGTCTTTCTGCTCTAGTTGAAACTTTTTAATCAATTTATGGCTTGTCAAAACGGCTATGTAATTTACGAGTTTTTGTTTGATTATCTACAGGGTATTGGTTATTGAATACCTTTTGAACACTCTCAATGCCAGTTAAAACCTTATTATGCTGAATTTTAAAATAGACTCGTCCGGTTTCCAATAAATGACCAGCTTATATAATTTTTTTAGGGGTATTTTTTTTGCTTAAAAATACTTTTAAAAGTATGACAAAAAGTGCAGACCCTGATTAGAGGGCTCCTTTAGGAGCCCTCTGATCTGGGTCTACACTGTTGGCAAAGGATTGAGATATCTGGTATATAGCACTATAAGGGTTAATGTCATCAAAATGAAATACAATAGTTGCATTTCACAGTATGTGCTGTCTATTTGACATCGATTGTCACTTGGAGTGATCTCCCTTGCCAGCATTTATCACTGTTGGTGGCATTATAAATATTTGAACTAGAACTTCTCCGAGTAAAACATAAATTATACACTCGAGTCGTATTTGAAAATCATCACTGTTGTCAATTATGCTTTGCGTAATTCAAATATTATGAAGTAAAACTGTGGAGTGATTGATCAACTCATAGCGCCATGATCTCTGTACAGTTCAAACTGCACTCCGCAGTCGTTTAATATTTATTACAATGTGCATGGACTGTCTTTAGATACATGGATGTTTAATGCAGAACAAAAGCAATGCAGAAAGCTCCTAAATGAGCTTTCTGCATTGCTTTTATTCTGCATTAAGCAGGTGAATGTGGAGATATATGTCTATGGTCTTTTAATGCAAGTTTGCTGAACTATAGTTTTGCTGCATTTATTGTTGGACAAAGAATGGCTCCTCTGTTTAAAAGTCTTAGAATGCTTGGATGTATGCATTTTGACCAACAGTGTAGAGACAGATCAGAGTGTTCCTGAAGGAGCCCTCTGATCTGTCTGCACTTTTTGTAATAATACTGTTAGTTGTTTATGGTAAAAACTTGAGAGTCAATATGAGCTCTTCATTAATTAGATAAGGAACAAATCCATTCAACAATACAACATTGTAAAGGTTGAAAGGCGCTGTGTCTGTCTGTGATTTAGTTGTGGTCTAGCCTGATATTGTGTGGTCTAGCCTGATATTGACTTTTCCTAAAGAGGGCTTGTTATTATAACCTGTTTTCAAACTCTAGAGTACATGCAAAAGTGCAAAATTAATTTGGTCTTAGTCTGCGAATTGAGATTGACTTAGTTTGCAGAATTAATAGTATTACACTATTGATTTAGTTTGTGGAATTAGTATTGACTTAGTAAGAATAACTCCCCTTGAATTTATTTGCAAAATTCAGGGCTCCAGATACGAGGGAGTAAACTGAACAATTCCAACATTTTCTCACTCATTTTAGCACCAATTCCTATGGTGTTACTACTCATAAGCACTACTCTACAAGACGATTCAAATGAGTAGTGACACCATAGGGTTTAATGCAGAAATAAAGATTTTAGTTTTTGAAATACTCCCCTTATCTGGAGCCCTGAAAAATGTTCTTGAATTTAAGTTCTCTACAAGGCTCCAGCAATTTTGTTTTCATGTTTGTACAAAACCCTATATGTTGTGACAACTCATGACATTCTCAGGGCTCCAGATACCGGGTATGAGGGAGTAAACTGAACAAACGCTCATTTAAGCACACAATCCTATGGTGTTACTATACACATTAGAATCGTCTCTTTGAGACGATTCTAATTAGTAGTGACACCATAGGATTTAAAGAGGCTCGCAACCGGATTCAGCATTAAAAATGGTAATTTGTAAATATATGTCAAATGATTATATAAATGGGTAAGATTTAGTTTAGGATAATAAATTCTGTTAAAAAATGCATTTTCAAAAAAAAAAAAAGAAGAAGCTCTGGTGGGATTCGAACCCGTGACCCTCCATTGCGGAGACAAACAAGAAAAATGAGGACACACCTTTACCGCCTCGACCACGGACGCTCTCTATATATGTGGTAGCGAATTAACGTACTTCACTGGTAGCGCTTAATACTACATTATTCGGCTCCGGTTTATGTCAGACCCCGTGTAGAGAAGCAACAACAACAGCAAAACCGTCAGCTGACGCTATTGAAAAACGATGGAATATATCTAAAAAAACTAAGATTCTGTGACGATTCTTGAGACTTTTTTTGGACTGATCATATTTTTTTATTGTCAGAAGCCAAATAATGCCACAAATTTGCTTTTATTTGAGTATTTTATTTTATTTTGACAAGTACACCATCCGGTTGCGAGTCGCTTTAAAGCAGAAATAAAGATTTTAGTTTTCGAAATACTCCCCTTATCTGGAGCCCTGCATTCTTGAGGTTTCTTGTTAGAAATCACAAAAAATGTGTTTTTGTTCATCTATGTGACAATCTGTAAATTTACTTAATTTCCCTGGATTTATGCTTGTGAAAATAAGTACATGTACTGTGCTTTCTTTGAATATATAAAATAAAAGCACTCAATCTGTCATACTGATTTTTATCTAGATCTGCTTTAAAATTGTCATTAGCTATAAGCAAAATCACGCTTTTTCACCCCTATCGTGTGCAAAGAGTAAACAAACAGGAGGGATATTTTTTTTAAACAGGTGTCAGTTTTGCGCACATCGAACCTAATACAATTTGTCATTGGATAGATATTCGTGTGCACCCTGTCACCCGTGCCTACTTGCAGATACCTTACATGGTGGGATTGACCCCATTTTCTGTTCTGTGTAAATATGACAAAAGTGTAAAGAACATAAATCTATTAATTTACTCTAGCCCTGCATTTGAGATAGAACAGTATTATCTGGAGTATTAAACTTCTTTAATCATTTAAGTTGCTAAAGAAAATGAATACTGCTGTTTAAGATATAATTTTTCCAATTCAATTACATGTATTTGATTTACAAATCTTAAGTTTGAAACTCTTTAGACTTGAAGTACTTTAAACTAGTGGGGGCTTGGAATCTGGATCCAGACTCAATTGAACCCTTTACCCAATAACCTGTTTTTAGTCTTGAAGACAGGTGACCACATAAAGCAAGTTGAAAGTAAAGCAGAATGCACCTTAATGCACAGACAACTTTACTTTCAGCCTGCTTTAGCTACTATCTGCTAGGATATAAAAAGATACTTTTTATCCATATCCATGACTGTATAAATTGGAATTATTTTCTTAAGTGAAAGAATGAATTAAAAGTGTAAACAGGTCTCCAGATAAGGGGAGTATTTCAAAAACTGAAATCTTTTTTTCTGCATCAAACCCTATGGTGTCACTACTCATTAGAATCGTCTCAAAGAGACGATTCTAATGAGTAGTAACACCATAGGATTTGGTGCTGAAATGAGTGAGAAAATGTTGGATTTGTTCGCTTTACTCCCTCTTATCTGGAGCCCTGTGTAAAGGGTGTATCTATGGAGTAACGGGTTAAAGCCAATAATCAGTCAGCTGGGTAAGGGATAAAAAGATTTCTTTTTATGTCTTTGTGGGCTACTATATGGGTTTAGAAGACAAGCTAGCGAGGCACTCAATTGGGTGTATATATCAGCGGTACAGCAAGACCACCATTATATTGAACACTCTAAACATGAGTCATTGATGGTACTAATAAGACTCACTCAGTGAGTGGTGACATATGAAAGTATTATCCCATTGCCCTATCAATACGCCTTTTTAAATCTGATTTTTCGGTCATAATGCCTTGCCAGACAATTTCCTTGCAAAAAGCATGTGTCTAATGGACATGTCGGTAGCTTGCTTTTTCACACCTATCGAGAACGATGGGGGGGGATTCCATCAATGGACTTAGGAAATATCTTTAAGGCCTTTCGCATACGGAAGTCGGTCTTGAGGCCGAGCGGAAATGCGTCTTGACGACATAGACTTTTTCCGCACATGCTTATACTAGAACATTTATATAAAGGAAATGTTGATATGATTCAGTATAGTCCTTCATAGCGCAGTCGGTAGAGTGATTGGCCAGCATTCCTAAGCTCATAGGTTTGAGTCCCATTCGATCCAATTTTTTTTTTCAATGAAGTGTCCGATTTTATTGACTTGTCAAGCAATAATGCAGTGATCAAAGGACATGCTATGTTTAGTCTTGGTTGATAAGAATTAATGATGCTATATACGGCCCAATTATACATGTCCACTTACATGCACGTTTTAGTTTAATGACTTACAAGTCAATAAAATCGGTATACATGTATAAGATTTGATCAGACTATAAAGCCACACATTGAAGCTTATCAAAACTTCAACCTCTTAAAGATCGATATTGCCCATTATAAAGTTAAAACAATATATTTAACCTTGTATGCAAGTCCATGAATAAATTTTAATGACAGAATTTCAATTTCAAGTTTGGTAACTGTTTCTCAACTTCAAAATTCCCACATTTTAATAAGAAAATCTGTTATTGCAACAAATCCTGACTGTAATATTTTCTAATTTGTTCTGACCAACTATTTCACCAACAATATATTTGAATGAAATGAAGAAAAAAATACATTGAATGAGTTAGTTTTTTGTTTTAATCATTTTTTTAGCACTTTGCACGTTTGAAATAGCTGACAACATCTTTCTGAACACCTTTATTCAAAATGTTTTTAGCTTTTCTGCTTTAAGCTACCATCTGTTAGAATAAAGAAAATATTTCTTATCATACATATTTATAACAGTATGAATTGGAACTATTTTCTTCAGTGTAGAAATAAATTAAATTGTCATACTTTTGAATGCCTATCTCTTAGTATGTCAGTTTTCAAAATGAAAAGTAAAATTGACAATTTAACATTGAAAGGGTTAACAGTTTAAAATGTCAAGTATTATGTTTTGTCTACAAGAATAATGTCTGCTATTGTTCTAAAAAACCTTTTCTCTAAACACCGTGTCATAACAGGGTCAGACAGTCAAACAGTTTCGATTCTGATGAGACACTAAGCTATTCAGCATCTCGGCATAATCCAAACCTTTTGCAAAGTGTAATAACAATTTCTGTAAGTATGCAGTTTAGGGTTAAGCATATGGCACGATAATTATGCATGGTACTCAAGTGCAGTTTTACTGCTTAATTAAAATTTGCTACCCACAATGGTGCATTTATTTTACCTCAGATTTTAATAACAAACTTTACCATTTTCAGACCACCCTCCTTTCTTTCTTTAGAATTTGCTACATTTTCAAGTGTGTGGAAAGGTACCAATTAAAGTGTTACCCATTCAAATCACCAAGGAGTTTTTCATGGGTGTATTGCTGTATTATATCGAACATTTACAGGGCTGCCATAAGTTGACATGAAAAATCCTAAGATTTCCAAATTTGCATTTTTCAAGTGCGATTTTACGAATCGTACCTTTGTCCCATATCCTTTTTCTTGTTTTGTTGACATGGGACTACTTAAAGCAGGCTGTAAGTAAAGCAGAATGCGCCTTAGGGCGCATTCTGCTTTACTTTCAGCCTGCTTTAAGCTACCATGAACTGGGGAAAAATCCGGAGATTTAGGAAAAATCCGGAGAAATTGCAGCCCTGCATTTATGGAGAATGGTTGGCTATGATGTGTAAAATATGTGTTTTTGCCCTTGCTACCGGCAAGACAAAGACTGCGTAACATAAAAATACTTAGTTCCTGCCTCGCTTTTAGCAAACTTCTAAAATCCAGTCTAATGATGGTCTGGACAGATGGGCATAACCTCATAGTGAATACTCTGATCTGGATACAAACTGTGAGCCAGCATGAGTTGTTGTGTATACAGTATGAGGCTAAGGGATTAGATAAACATCTGTGTAAGGCAGTACCAGGGCTCACAATACTGTTCCTCAATTAACCCTAAAATACAGGTAGTTTGTAAATCTTGCTAATGGCAGATAACATCGCTTTATTGCAATGTTTAACCCTTTCCCCATTACCTTGTTTACAGTATAAAGATAATTGGTTGCTACATAAAGCAGACTTTAGTAAAACAGTAAGCTCCTAAATGAGCGTTTTGCTTTACTTTCATCATGCTTTAAGCAGTCACCTTTGAGAATGCAAAAATGGCAGATAACATCGCTTTATAGCAATGTTTATCCCTCCCCCCTCCCCCATTACCTTGTTTACTGTGAGTTTTAAGATAGCTACCTAGGTGGTTGCTAATATTTAAGAAAGCAGACGGAAAGTAAAACAGAAAGCTCCTAAATGAACTTTCTGTTTTACTTTCATCTTGCTTTTAGCAGTTACATTGAAAGTGAACAAAAGTTTCCTATGGCTCTTTTATTGAATCATGAGGTGGTATTCGGAGAAGCATAGAATGATCATTTCTATGAGGTATAGTTGGGGGGAGAGGGTTAAACACACTTTACTTAAAAATGAGAATAGATTTAGAGGAAGTGTAGAAACAGTTAAAAATTAGGAAGTTAACCCATTTTCCCATAAATTCGCTTTTACCCTTTGAAAATATTCATCCACTAGAGAAAGTCTCTTCTTATACTGCAGTTATGAATTTATTATACTGCAAAGTAAATTCCTTACTTTTCATTGGTCAACGAGCCCTAGATGTAATTCCATGTACCCTGTGAGCTGACAGGGTACATGGAAATGCAGCTGTTTTCATTGGCTGACAGGTTCCTGAGTCTTGCTTTGCAGAATATAAGATGGCCGATTGCTCGACAGGATTGAGTGCATTTAATCGTGCATCCTCTGTTTTAAGTCCATTTCGGCTAAGAACCAATCGGTGTTTGGATCTTTCAACAGTCGCATTCTTTCTGGGAAAGTTTGACGTCGAAAATACGAGTATGCACATTTTTCTAATGAATAACAACTTCAGAAACATGACGTCATTACGCTCAACGTTATCTGCTTTGGCGCGATTTTGTTATAATTTACTACGAGCGCTGTACACAACAAATTCCTAAATATTTCGTTTGAACAGTGAAAACTTTGCAGTATAATAAATTCGTTATACAGTTTCTTCACAGTGTACATGAGGATTTCTTCCCGGCTGGTAAAATCATGTAACCCTCGCCTAACGGCTCGGGCAACATGATTTACCTCAGCCGGGAAGAAATCCTCATGTACCCTGTGAAGAAACTGTATAACTAATAATGTACAATAAGAAATATTTTCTATATCATATCAGATAGTAGCTTAAAGCAGGCTGAAAGTAAAGCAGAATGAACCTTAAGGTGCAGTCTGCTTTATTTTCAACCATGCAGCTTTGAGTGGTCAATAGGGCATTTTGTGCTTTACTTTTTACCTGCTTTGATTGGTCACCTCTTTTACATACTAGAAACAGGCTATATGGTGTAAAGGGTGAAATGATCACAGGTGGATCACCAAAAGTTGACTGTGTAAGTTACCTACTCATTATAGTTTACAACATGTGGACACTTTAGCAAACTGTTATCAAGGTATGCATTATTTTTCAAACAGTATAACTGTGCAGACCTTGATACAGAGTTTCATCTGGGTATACAGCACTACACACTGCTTGCATGCAAATGTTTGAGGGAATGCTATATATGTATAGGTGCGAAAAGGTTACCCAGTCAGTCTTGACCAAGGTGACTTGACAAATGACTTTTTGTCTAACATTGACATCTCTTTACAAGTAACCTTCTTGAACTGCTAGAACTAGAATAAACACTTCCTTTGCAAACAGCGAAGACCCAGATCAAAGGGCTATTTTAGGAGCCCTTTGATCTGGGTCTACACTGTTTGTTGTTCTCCTAAATTATTTATTGACATACTCCTTTGCGAGTTAATGTAAACTAGGGATTCATCAGACAACTGACGAGTCTATTTGAATACTGAGCACTATATTCAGGGTTAACAATAACGTTGACAGTCACCACTGCATTGAAGTCGCCTACAGTAAATAACTTCTCTAATACAACCACTAAATTGTGTTGATTATTAGGTATTCGAGATAAGTGACAGCTTAAAATAAGGTGAGTGTATTACTTTCACCTTGCTTTAAGCTGTGTGCACCTGTCATTTAAACCATCAATTAGCCTTATTTTAAGTGGTCCTAATAGAGAGGTTTTGCTGAATATACTCCAACCTATACAGTGAAGTCATGCCATTATTATAATATAATATCACCAAAGCAAAGTCTTAGAATTGTTTTTAGTGTTAATTATTAACATGTGGTTGCAGATCTTATGAAGCGTACTACAAAAATGGCCATAAGTCAAAATTTAGAATACATCTTATTTCTCATTTCTCCATCTAATTCTGTCATGTGACATCTCTTTGGAATTGTCCTTTCAAGATGATTCTAAAGAGATGTCACAGGACAGGATAAGATGGAGACATAAATAATAATTAAGAATTTAAGAATCTCACTTATAACAATATTTGTTGTATGATGTTTCATAAGACGGGTCCCTGATTCTCGGTTACATGACAGCTTTTGATTAGGATACAAATCGGTTACCAGGTACATTATTATGTTGAAGTTTCTTAAGTTATAGTGAAAAAGATCAAAAATTTCAAAAATCATTGCAGATGAAAATATTGAAGCATGATAAAATCTGTTTTCACTGAAAAAAAGTTATATTAGACTATATGTTTCCGTCTCTTCTGATATTCTCTAGGCTTGGTTGATATTTGTCAGCATAATTATCACCCGGTATGTTAAAACATGGGTCATGACTGTAGCCTTCATATAAATTGTATATAAATATGTCTGTTTTTGTATAAACCAAAGGAAACGTAGACAAAATAACACTTTACAGAACTCAATATGATGGACTGTTTATAACATGAGTTACAAAAATCTCTTTAACCATTTCCCCCTTAGATGCACCTTTCAGCATCTACTTATTCCTCATAGGGATACCTAGCTCTTTGTGTGTTTATCATGTCCTGTTCACCCATTACCCCATAAATACGCCTTTTTACGCCTCTTAATTTATTCCTTCACTGAAGAAAATAGTTATTGATATTTATATAGTCATGAATATGTATCACAAGAAATAAATATATTCTAGTAGATGGTAACTTAAAGCAGGTTGAAAGTAAAGCAGAATGCGCCTTAAAGAGGCTCGCAACCGGATTAAGCATTAAAAATAGTAATTTGTAAATATATGTCAAATGCTTATATAAATGGGTAAGATTTAGTTTAGGATAATAAATTCTGTTAAAAAATGCATTTCAAAAAAGGAAAAGAAGAAGCTCTGGTGGGATTCGAACCCTTGACTCTCCATGCAGAGACAAACATGAAAAATGAGGAAACGCCTTTAGCCCCTCGGCTACAGGCGCTCTCTATATATATGGTAGCGAATTAACATACTTCACTGGTAGCGATTGATAGAACATTATTCGGCTCAGGTTTATGTCTGAGCCCGTGTAGAGAAGCAACAACAACAACTATACCGTCAGCTGACGCTATAGAAAAACGATGGAAAATATCTAAAAAAAAACTAAGATTCGGTGACGATTCTTGAGACTTTTTTTGAACTGATCATATTTGTTTAATCTCAGAAGCCAAATAATGCCACACATTTGCTTTTATTTGAGTATTTTATTTTATTTTATTTTGACAAGTACACCATCCGGTTGCGAGTCCCTTTAAGGCACATTCTGCTTTACTTTCAACCTTCTTTAAGTGGTCACATATCTTCAAAACTAGAAACGGCTATGGGGGAATGGGTTAAAGAGCCATATAAATATATGCCTGCATTCTGACAACTGGGTGCTTATAAAGCAGGCTGAAAATAAAGCAGAAAATAGGTGACCTCCTAGAGCAGGTTTCAACCTGCTTTGTTTAAGCTACCATCTGTGTGTATATAGCAAACATTTCTTAGGATAAATATATTTATGATCTAATTTCTTCAGTCGAGGAGTAAATTAAAGGTGTTAAAATGCGTATATATGCGGCAAAGGGTTTAAGTGGGAGTAAGGGTTAAGCGAAAGTATAACATATTTGTATCAGGGGGTGAGGAAAGAGGAAGTAAGGCTAAAAATATCTTTTTCTCATTTAGGTTTCCAATAGAGCTTATGTTGTGACTACTCATAGCAATCGTCTCTTTGAGATGATTCAATTGAGTAGTCACCTCATAGGGTCAATTTAGTTAAAACCATTACCCCATAGCCTGTTTCTAGTTTTGAAGACAGGTTACCACTTAAAGCAGGTTGAAAGTAAAGCATAATGCGCCTTAGGGCGCATTTTGCTTTACTTTTAGCCTGCTTTAAGCTAACATCTGCTAAGATATAGACATTTCTTATGGTGCATGTCCAAGACTGTATTAATTGGAACTGTTTTCTTTATTTGAGGGATAAATTGAATGCGCTAAAAGGCCCTAAAGGCCTTATATGGGGGAAAGGGTTAAACTATTCAGATTGTTGTATATGAAAGATTGCCCTGATTTGTAGCTATGATGTCAGGCCTGCCATAAGTTGATAAAAAAAATCCTAAGATTTCAAAATTTTCAAATTTTCAAGCCCGGTTTTCCTGGTTATATATAGTATACCTTTAACCCATAGTCTGTTTCTAGTTTTTAAGCCACATGATGCTTAAATCAGGTTGAAAGTAAAGCAGAATGCACCTTAAGGCGCATTCTGCTTTACTTTCAGCCTGTTTTAAGTTTCCATCTGTTGGAGTAAAAATCCGAATATTTCGGAAAAATCAGGAGAAATGGCAGCCCTGTGATGTAGTTTCATTGATTCTTGTCTGTGCAGTTTATAATGCTTTAAAAATTACATCAAGTTTCATTGGTTTGAGACATGGCTGCTTGCGACAACTACAGTAAATGGATAAATTGTGAATGAATGTCATATAAATTAACGTGACAATAAAATCAGGTTGTCTTGTGGTAATTAGGGTGTGAAAGGTGACTGCAACATATTACTCACTTGAGAAAGTGTTGCATCGTAACTTCAAAAACCCAGCTTCTCTTTGATGTCATTAAACTTTAATTTGATCTTTATGTGTCAGAATTTTACTTTCTATTGATCAAACAAGCGGGAACCTCGGCTGTCAAAAATTATGTTCAGAGCTCCAGATAAGAGGGAGTAAACGGAACAAAACCAATATTTTCTCACCAATTTAAGCATCAAATCCTATATTGTTACTACTCATTAGAATCGTCTCTTTGAGACGATTCTAATGACTACTCCTAATGACACCATAGGGTTTAAAGTAGAAATAAAGATTTTAGTTTTTGAAATACTCCCCTTATCTGGAGCCCTGTATTGTGTTGTCTTGATGGATTGTGAAAGTTTGAAATAGTATTTGTTGACTCCGGGGCTCTGGGGCCCGTTTCATAAAACTTTGTACGACAAAAATGGTCGTAAGTCAAAACTTTAAAATACATTTAATTTCTGATTTCTCTATCTTACCCTGTCTTGTGACATCTCTTTGGAATCGTCTTTTCAAGGCGATTCCAAAGAGATGTTACAAGACAGGATTAGATTGATAAATAGATTCTAAAATTATTACTACAATATTTGTTGTAGGACTTTTAATAAGACTATTACAGAGAGTAAACTTTAAATTTCCATTTTTTTTATTTCAAATTAACCAAGCTCCAGACATACATGTGATATCTCCCGATATGGTCGGGAGCTCCCGAAATTAGACCTCTACTCACGATCTCCCGGTCGGGAGACGAAATCTCCCGATATTTCATGAAACCAGGTTCATTTTTTTCAATATGAACTTTTATATAATTTACCTCGTTCGCCGACTCTTAAAATCTTAAAATTGGCCTCAGAGTTCTCTGGCTAATCCATACACACGCTTATCACCAAACGCTACTGATGCATGTAAACACGTTACGCAATCGTCCATAGTTTGAGTGTGTAGCACTATATTGTTGTGTTTTATTAACCTGTCAAAATTTAAATAATTATACGCTGGCTGAACACGCTATATTTAGCTTCGGTCGATATCGATTGATTCCGCTATGTTTTACGGGTACAATGTAGGTCAGGGTTGGAACATAAAGTTCATATCAAGAATAAGATGTCGATAATCTATGTGTGATTGTGGTCGAGACAGTACAGTAGTCTACTAAGTACATGCATGGGTCATGAGTTCGATACCCAGCGTAGGCTTTCATATTATTTTTTTTATTTTTTATTATTTTCATTATTTGGTGTATACACTGTTTGCCATTATTTAGTTGTCATACATTGACTAGAATTAATTAGAAACTGTATGAGTCTATCAAAAGTCTGAGTGATAAATGAGTTAAGGCATTTTATCTAGCAGTAAGAGACCACATCGGGTAACATTTTACATACATTAACTTTCAATAGTTAACAAAGTGTAACGGTTAGGTTATTTATGGCACATTTTGCATTATAGATCCCTATGTTGAACAATTCAAGTAAACTAACTGTTTGAAAAAAAAGAAAAAAAGAGAAATAAAACCTAACGGGGATCGAACCCACAACCTTCTATCCTTTTACAACTACTCTTACACGCTACCAATTACACTAATTCAATTATTGATTTACATTCGACACAGAATGCACAATGTCCTTACATTATTTCCGTAAATCAATACGGAAAGTATCGACTTTATACCGAAGCTAAATATATCCTTTCAGTGACGTATGCATATTCAAATTTTGACAGGTCAATAAAACCAAACAATACATGGCATGTATATGGCAGGCTGCCAAACAATGTTTGACCACACGCGCCTAGTGGGGTTTGACATACATGCTTTTGATGTATTGTAGATCTAATTGGTTATCAAAAAAAGTGATTGACAGGTTCGCCCCGAATCGGAGACCTAGCAACGACAAATTTTAGAAGCGATGATGCGAAGGATAAAGATCTATGTCGCCGATACGGGTCGGATTAAAATCAGATAATTCTCCGTAAGTTCTGGACAAGCACACATTTTATATGAAAGCTGATCAGAATTTAACATTTATGAATTGATATCCACCACATAATACTTTGAATATTCATGTAACAGAAAATCACGCATATTTTGTTAGTCTAAAAAGTTTTCCCCAGCATCGTTTTCTAACAATCAATTAAAATTAAACATTGGACCTAAATTCTTCTGTTTGTTACATACGATTTGTGCAAATGTATAATTATTAAGTTAGATTTTACAACCAATTACGCTCGTAAAATTGATTTGCAATCAGTTTTCGCGGTAGAAAATCTAGACGCGTTATTTCGTTGTTAAAACCACGCCCACTTTACGGGGCTAGTAAATGTCATCTGCAGACTTTGTCTGCAACAATTCTCTGAGTTAATCTTTGTGTATTTTCTTTCAGAAAATGTCAAACTTTTTGTATCTAGACTAGATGATGCGGCGTCTCATCTGGATCCATTCTGTCTGCAAACTTTAATTATAATAACAGATTGTTAAGTTGCTAACTCTTTCTAGATCTACTCCATAGATAGAAATCTAGACCATTTGAACAGAGACAGCACTTAGTATACACTGTCTCTGATTTGAACTACTTCATTCATTCTCTCAAGAAAATAGATATAGTTCCAGTTTATCTTTACTAGTCATGAACAATATAAGAACCATAAGAAATAGTTCTTATATCCTAGCATATGGTAGATCTAGCTTAAAGCAGGCTTAAGCTTTTACTGAAGCAGAATGCTCCTGAAGAGTATTCTGCTTTACTTTCAGCCTAGATGCTAGAATAATAGGCCCATGTCAGTATTAGAAAAACTATATCTCTGGGTGAAAATTGTCTCTGTCTTTGTGGTCTATAGACTTATCTATTCACTGATTTAAAAAAAAAATAAGCAATTAGTGATTAACTTATGAAAATAGATAAATGTGTTGGATTTTCATCGCCTGCGCCTAGTTTTGTCGCGAAAAAAGTGTCGCGAAAAAAGCTCCCTATTTGGAACCCCAATCTCCCTATTAAAATTTCCAGATCTCCCTATTTGGGTCCAAGAAAATATCACATGTATGGCTCCAGATAAGGGAAATAAAATCTTTGTTTGCATTAAACCCTATAGTGTTACTACATACTCATTAGAATCACGTCTTGGAGACAATTCTAACAAGTGATCACGTACACCATAGGGTTTGGGGCTGCAGTGTCAGTGAGAAAATGTTGGATTTGTTCAGTTAACTCCCTCTTATCTGGAGCCTTGATTAACCCTATATTGTGACTGGTGGAAATCTTGAACCAATTTTGAAAATAAATGTTAGAAAAGAATAGTAGATAACAGTTGTAGCAAATTATAAAATAACTCTGTGTTGAAATAGTTAATCTGGGCTCCATATAAGGGGAGTATTTCAAAAACTAAAATCTTTATTTCTGCATTAAACCCTATGGTGTTACTACTCATTAGAATCGTCTCTTCGAGACAATTCTAATGAGTAGTAACACCATAGGATTTGGTTCTGAAATGAGTGAGAATATGTAGGATTTGTTCAGTTTACTCCCTCTTACCGGTATATGGAGCCCTGGTTAATTATGAAAATGTGGAACATGTGGTTTGAAAATTTCATTCCTTTCTTTCAGATCTTTTAATAACACGTCATCCAAAGAATGCAATAGTCTTGGAGCACACAGGGTTTGTTCTCTATTGTGTGGCAACTGGCAAACCAAAACCCCGTGTGAGATGGTACCACAACGGTGAGCTAATGCCCAGGATAGGCCAGAATTATAGAATATCCAACACACGTCTACGGTTTTCCAAAATATATGTCACAGATCGAGGATCCTATTACTGCAAAGTGGAAAGTGGAAAAGAGACCCTTACATCAGAAATTGCAGAACTTGAGGTCCAAGGTGAGTTACATACTCATGCATCCATATTTTTAGCCCACCTAAACCATTGGCTCAAGATCTGGTGTCCATCAACATTCTTTAACCCATTACCCCATAAATACACCTTTTGATGCCTCTAATCTATTCCTTCACTGAAGGAAATAGTTCCAATTTATATAGTCATGAACATGAATCATAAGAAATATTTACTACATTCAAGTAGATGGCATCTTAAAGCAGGCTGAAAGTAAAGCAGAATGTGCCTTAAGGCACATTCTGCTTGACTTTCAACCTGCTTTAAGCGGTCACATATATTCAAAACTAGAAACAGACTATGGGGTAATGGGTTAAACGACATATCCTCTGAAACCATTGGCATGAATTCAACCAAACTTTATTAGAAGCATCAGAAGGGTGGGGGAACGAAAATCATATGATGGTTTTTGAAAGTTATTTGATTCCGTAAAAAACAAACCATATGGCCTTCAGGGAGCATGATCATTTTCCATATATATCTGGTAATATTGAGGTCATATTTCAAAATGACATCTTCTCTTAAAACTAATGGATGAAAGTTTATGATAATTAACATGAATGTTCCATGAATATTTCAATACAAAAGTTGATCAAATCTAGTGGAACTATGCGGAACTCTGGGTGCTATGGCAACCAAAGTGAAAAGCTTTAAAAATCTTCCTGTCAATAATAACCAGATTTAGGTCTCGGGCATTGCATGCGCTTGGATTCTCTGTATCCGCTCCCCTCTCTCTGGGGCGTCCAATTAGATGGCAGAAATGGACGCTAACAAATTAAACAAAACAAACAAACAAACAATAAGAAACATTTTCTAAATTCTTGTAGATGGTACCTTAAAGTAGATTGAAAGTAAAGCAGAATGTGCCATAACTTTCAACCTGCCTTAAGTAGTCACTTGTCATTAAACCTAGAAACAGGTTATGGAGTAACAGGTTAACCCTTTATCCCATAGTCTATTTCTAGATTTGATGACAGGTGTCCACATAAAGCGGGTTGAAAGTAAAGCAGAATGCGCCTTAAGGCGCATTCTGCTTTACTTTCAACCTGCTTAAGCCACTATCTGCTAGTTCATAGGTAATATTTTTCATTGTACATGTTCATGCCTTTATAAATTTGAACTATTTTCTTTGGCGGAGGAATACATTAACCCTTTACCTTATAGAAGCGACTTTTAGCGCATTCATTTTATTCATCCGCCAAAGAAAACAGTTCCATTTTATACTGTCATGAATATGTACCTTAAGAAATATTTTCTATATCCTAACAGATAGTAACTTAAAGCAGGCTGAAAGTAAAGCAGAATGCGCCCTAGGGCGCATTCTGCTTTACTTTCAACCTGCTTTAATAGGTCACATATCTTAACTACTAGAAACAGGCTATGAGGAAAAGGGTTAAATGCGCTAATAGGCGCTTCTATCAGGTAAAGGGTTAAGCATGCGAGGGTCAACCATCTGTCTCAAACACTGAAAAATAAACATAGGAAGAAAGGGTTTAATAAACATAGGAAATGGTTCAAAGAATAATTAATGTTGTTAAATCTACATATCTCATGCCTTTAACAGCAACAGTTACTGACAACACAAGATTTTAGAACACTGATATTAAACTGAGTATTGCATACCAAAACATAATAGTAACAAGCCAGAAATAGTTACATAAACATTTTAACCCTTTATACACTCCAGGTCTGTATTTAAGACTTTTGCAAACAGTTTAGATCCTGATCAGGCCCCACTAAATGTGGGGCCTGCTCAGGATCCAAACCGTTTGTCACTTAGATCATATTTCTGTAAATATGAAAAAAGGCTAAAACAATTCAGACTTTCAGCAGACGATATTTGTAGCAGATGGCAGTCACTCAATGTTGAAAGAGTTTAATCTATTTACATACTAATATATACCTATCTCTTTGTCTTAACCCTGACGACACTGAATCTTCACAGCTGATACTATATAACTCATTGCATGCTGGGTAATATTTTCGTCTGCAACAATAATTGTTGTCTGCCACTGTTTTAAAAATAGAATTTTCGAAATTTCATTTTTAAAAGAGGGTTAAATTGTCAAAGTGTTTGAATCCTGATGAGACCCCGATGATACGTGGCGGTGTACAATCAGGATGCAAACTGTTAGGAGAGAAACACAATAAGCTGTTTTGCTTTTGTTTCAATCCTAAACTTTGTTGTATGTTTATAAAATACATGACATTGTAAATTATTGAAATGAAATACAGTCGAACTTCGACATCTCGAACTCGGTTATGTCGAATTTTAACTTTGAAACACAGGTATGTTCGACTTAACCGAGCGTGAAGTAATGAAATTCATGTATCGAAATATCGGATAGTTCGAAGTAATTGAGTTCAGGATATGATCATATCCAAGTTCGACTGTATGTTTAACTCTTTCCTCCCTGAAACTTTAAATGGACACTTCCGGAGCCCTCTGATCTGGGTCTTCACTGTTTGCACAGGACAAGTGTACTATTTACATGTACACTGTTTGAAAAGGACGCCTATATGCGGGACTAGGGTTCAAAGGGTTAAACCAAACTGTTTGCAAAGATAATCAGATATCTGTTTGCTATCTGCACATATCTTGCATTAACATAGTAAGAGTTAACAGTATATTACTCAATAATATTCAGAGCTCCAGATAAGGGGGAGAATTTCAAAAACTAAAATCTTTATTTCTGTATTAAGCCCTATGGTGTCACTACTCATTAGAATCGTCTCGAAGAGACGATTCTAATGAGTAGTAACACCATAGGATTTGGTGTTGATATTAGTGAGAAAACGGTGAATTTGTTCAGTTTACTCCCTCTTATCTGGAGCCCTGAATATTGTCGTCTTCAATTGTTTTGAGATGTTTCTATAATGACTACATCAAATCATAGGGTTTTATTGCTGGTGTTAGCATAAAAAACACCCTAGAGTGCCTGTAGTATCCTTATCTGGATATATCTGTATCTGTATATTACGTTGAAGATACCAATACTGGCTTTAATTCAACGGATATATTTTTATCATTAAATTTATAAGCTAGACAAACATTGATTTATTTTGGGAAAATGTAGAATATCAACACCTTGGGAGGTGATCTTAATTTGCCAATCATGCATGAATGTGTTAATGTTCATTGTTCCTTAGCCTGTCGCATTCTTTACAGTGGACCTGGGGAGATTTTCCTCCAAAACAAACTACAATAAAAACCTCTCTATTACAACCGCTAAAACGAAGGCTAATTAACTGATTGAATAAAGACAGGTGACAGCTTAAAGCAAGATGACAGTGAAACAGAAAGCTCCTGAAGGAGCTTTCTGTTTCACTGTTACCATGCTTTAAGCAGTCACCCGTCGTAAATAATAACCTAATAACCTAATAATTAACATAATTTACAGGCCATTATAGAGAGGTTTTACTGTATTGTATTATAAAAGTGTTTTCTACATTGTCAAATTAAGTTGTTGTTTTATATTATGCATTTCAAAAAGAAAATGATACATGTTCAGTCAAAATGTTTTTATGACAACTAGAGGTATATTATACACGGTGTATAAACCTGTATGCGTACTTTGAGCTTTGTACGGATACTTTGAGCTCTGTACTCGTTGTTTTTGAGCCTCGAAGCGACGCAACGGCGGAAAACAACAGGTATGTGACATGAGTTCCTATTTATTTTCCTCTCTTTAAATGAAAAGTCTTGTCGCTAAGCATGATTTTCAAATACCGGAGAGAATGATAAACCAATCGCGACCGTCTTTGGTACAATCTATACATCTACATATCTATTTCGAGGCATAAATCAACTGGTGGCTCACTCGGAATTCTTTTGGATGTCGTCAAAACATTGCATTTTATACAGCATCTATCCTTGTTTATACTGTTTTATCAAAACAAATATGTTTTCCAGAGTAAATCCAATTGATGCGATGTGATAGCTTTATTCGTTTTTTGAAAGTATGGTCGCAATTTGCATTTTTCATCAGAAGAATTGATGGTGTTTTGTACGGTCAGCTATTTCAAACACGGCTGACACTGTATCATCAGCTGCGAGCATATGTGTACCGTCAGCTCAAAATCAGAATTGTCTGTTTATGTGTTCTTCTGTTAAAAAATGCCTTAAAGTTCAAATCATGAAGTCATTATAAAGAAAATGTATCAAACTATTATATACATTTATTAAAACACAGATATTGCGTATAAATAATCTTTTCCCACTTCATTCTATTTCGAACAGATATAAATTGATCTACTGTCAAAAACCATCCATTATTCCGTAGACGACATTAAAGTGTTTTTCAAGAATATTTCTAATTCTGTGGTAATTTAAGTCGTTTGCAATTAAAAATATTAAAAATACCTCCTGGGGTGCACAATTTGTAAACTATGAGTCCCTTGGGCAAAACGTTTAGTTTTTCAGATTTAAATATTATATAATGGCCAAACTATTATGAGTCTTGACAAGTGAGTCTTTGGCAATTTTAATGAGTATAGGTCTCGGAACTCGCAGCTGAATTAATCACTTTAAATCTAAGATAATTTAAAAATCATTGGACACATCCATTCTTGTCAGAGTTTGAATAGCCATATATGAAATATACCTATATTAATGGAAAGCGACTGGTGAATGAAAGTGCCTTGCACAATGTTAATAACTTTGAGTTAATATTTTGAGAGTTATCCCCCTTTAAAACATTTTCTATTGTTCTGCATAAAACCCATGTTTGACTGACATTGTTCAGGATTAATTTTCATTTATGAAAAGTTTTATCATTAAAAGTGTCTTGCACATAATTTACTGAAATGCATCAATACCATTCAGTCATTCCCCAGTGCATCACTTTCTTTTCCGGTGGATAACTTCTGCTATACAGAAGCTCTCAATTTTGAAATTGAGATATGTTATGTATACTGTAATTATCTCGGTTTAATGCCCAATAAACGAACTTTTAGAAGGGTAGAGGAGCCAGTTTGTTGGTTAATTCGTTCATCGGCCTGCCCTTGACACATATTTTTGATGCAACTTCTTTTACTTTTCTTTACCGATTGACGTCAAACTTTACATAATAGTGGGGGTGAGACAGGGTTGGTTACTCTCCCAAACACTCTTTAGCATATTCCTAGAGAGAATTATGTCGGATACTTTGACATACCACGACGGAACGGTTAGCATCGGTGGGAGGACAATCACGAACTTGCGCTTTGCAGATGACATAGATGGTATAGCAGGGAAGGAAGAGGAGCTATCCAATCTAGTTGGAAGCCTTTACAAGACATCTACCGGATTTGGCAACATATCAGCGCAAAAAAGACAAAACTGCTGACCAACAACATCATTGGTATCAGCACTGAACTCATGGTCAATGGGGAGAAGCTTGATTGCGTAGATAGTTTTAAGTACCTGCATGGGTGCGACAGTTTCTGACAAGGGGTCGAAATCCGAGATACTTGCAAGAGCCGCTCAGACCACAGCAGCACTCGCAAAGTAATATTAATATGGAATGATCGAAATATAAGCCTCAGCTCGAAAATAAGGTTGATGCGTTCACTTGTCATGTCCATATTCCTATATGCCAGCGAGACTTGGACCTTGAATGCAGACTTGGAGCGAATAATTAGTTCGTTAGGGAGGTGTTTCAGAAAAACACTTTGTAATCATACAAAGAACACATCTCAAATGAAGTAGTTCGAAACAGGATCAAAGAAGCCATTGGACCTCTCGAAGATTTATTAAAAATTGTCAAGCAACGTAAAATGAGACAGTACGGGCATATGACGAGATCAACAGGGCTTTCAAAGACAATATTACCAGGCACAATTCAGGGAGGAAGAAGGAGAGGCAGACAGAGCAAGCGATGGAAAGATAACATAACAGAGTGGACAGATTTAAGTCTAAAGGAAAGGGTGCGGATGGCAGAAAACAGAGGGGAATGGAGAGAGCTGGTTGTCAAGAAATATATGGTGCCCCAACGGTCCGACATGACTACGGGATAGGTGAAGGTGATTAATTATTAAATAGATATGTGGGTGTCATATTTTTCATACGAGTGGTTCCAAAAAGTACAAAGTTATTGTCCTTTATTGGACTTCTGTACTAAAAAGCGCAGTTAGGCGTTTGTTAGTATTATCATAATTCTTAAATTTTGTTTTAGTTTTTAGTTTTCAAAAAAAGACGGATGACTATTTTCTAGATGCCTGCACTCGTAAATGTTCTCTACAACCATTTGCAACAAGTCAAGTAATGTTTTAGTCGTACTACTATCCTTTCTTACTTCTCCATGACTCTCCTCTTCCGAGTAATTTGCCTGTGAGTGTTTGCAAACTAAGTTTCGAAAGTTCTTCTTCTTTATCACCATCTCCGTAATAGTCTGCAGCCAAGAAATCAAGTGCTATTTGGGTGACGTGGAGCTTTATTCTTTTTTTGTATTTTACTGGACTTGGTGTTATTTATGGTTTTCTTGAAACGTTTACTGTTACTGTTTGGTTGTTTGGAATCACTTTTGGTTTTCTTTTTCGAACTCAGATGGATTAATTTAGCAGTTTTTTGTGTATTGTTTGCCCTGGTAATGTTCCAAATTAAGTATTTTTACCTAAAGAGTTTTTGCTTTATGGTTCTTGGCACGGTGACTGACGGCTGCAGAGAAAACGTCGAAAACTTGGTCGCAGTAATAACAGCTAAATATAGCTTCGCATAAAAGAAAGAAAACGCTCTTGAGCTGACCGTACAAACGTTTTCATTCATCTTCACAGCTGATGATACAGTTCCTCTAGAGCTGACCGTACAATTTGCTTCGCATTGTTTACATGATTTCTGGCGTTTAAACTGCACATTCAAATATATCATTTCCATAGAATCGTATCAGTAGATATAAATTATATTTTGATAATAAAATGTGTTGTTTAAGATGTAGAAACTGTCGTTTAAATGGCAAAAACTACTGGGTCTTTATGACAACGCTATCGAAAACACGGTGAGCCTTCGCCAGTATCCGAGAAAATTCAACAAGATAAATTCAAGACACCAACTCAATACGTTGAAACTTTCACACCTGCAACATATCTAAACAGGTATGCCATAGGTTCAGCATTGAAATCAATGTTTGAATGTCTGCAGAATGGGATTTACTCACCCCTTAGCGGTCTCGCAAGTCCGCCATTGTGACATTTCTCGATTCAGTGCTCAGCAGCTACCAGTACGGAGCTCAAACAACACGTACAGGTTTATACACCGTGTTATATAGACTAACACAATATATGACCTGAATCCAAACCTTTTGCCAGTGAGTGTTATGTGGTTTGGAGCCAAAAGTGAGTTATTATTTAAGACAGTATTTAAAGGGTTTATTTTACCACTAATAGAATATTGAACAATACTATAAGGAAGAAAGTGCTCTTCTTGAAGGATAGGGTGGTTTTAATTAGTTAGTACTGAGTGACATCAAAAATTCTTCCCATTTGTTAAATACAGTTAAACCTCTCTATTACGACCACTAAATTGTGTTAATTATTAGGTGTTTCTGACAGGTGACTGCCTAAAGCAAGGTGACAGTAAAACAGAAAGCTCCTGTAGGAGCTTTCTGTTTCACTGTCACCTTGCTTTAAGCTGTCATCTGTCATTTAAACACTCAACTAATCTTCTTTTTACTGTCCGTAATAGAGAGGTTCTACTGTATTATCCTATAACTGCTCAGTGTGACAATATGATATGCAATGCTGCAAACAGTTTGGATTGTGCCTGGTCAGATGTCAAGTAACTGAAGCCTCTGATCAGGAGCCAATATGTTTGACTCTTGTTTATGTATTTTGATTTGTTTGATTGATATACGACACGTAAAAAGTTAAATTACACGTATTTATTAATTGCACATTCCACCATTTTAGCTGTGTTTCGATAGTAGGTTAAGGGTCAAACTATTTTAGGCAAATCACATTATCGAGACCCCCAAATCCAGGTCTTATGTACTGTAGACGTTACATTGTCAATCTGATCATACAAATACAGTTAAACTTTGCTATCTCGAACTCGCTTAACTCGAACTAAGTCGATATTTTGACACATGAATTGCATTATGTCATGCTCTGTTAAGTCAACACACACATATTTCAAAGTTAAAACATGGCTGAGCCACAGTTTAACTTTGAAATACGGATATTTTCGACTCCAGTTTCAGATGTCAAAGTTCGACATTAAAATGTTTAAACCTGTATACTTTTGCCAATCAATATAGAAACATTTGTTATCTGAAAATAAATAAATCCTTATAATGCATGATAAAAGTAATGCAGAAAGCTCCTATAGGAGCTTTCTGCATTACCTTTGTCCTGCATTAAGCTGCTACTCTTGTAAAAGATTGTAGGTAAATGAGATGTTGAGTGTCAACTTTATATACAGGTTTTAATGTAGTCCCCCCAACAAGGATTTAATTAAAATGTTAGTTTGATCATTGGTGTGGACTAACCTACAAAATTAAGATAACATCGTAACATTTGTACTACAAAAATATCTACGAAGACTTGCTTACGTTAAGGTGAATAGGGAGGGATAGAAAACTGGGTACAGTAAAGGCCTTGGAAGGTGACAATTTTAAATGATGCATGGGTACTTTTTTAACCTTATACTAAATAGATACACATTTTTATGCATTTAATTTATAATTCCACTGAAGAAAATACAGGATTTTAGATAAGAGGGAGTAAAGTGAACAAACACAAAATTGTCTCTCTCATTTCAGACCAAATCCTATGGTGTTACTATGCATTAGAATTGTCTCGAAGAGACAATTCTAATGAGTAGTGACACCATCGGGTTTAATGCAGAAATAAAGATTTTAGTTTTTGAAATTTTCCCCTTATCTGGAGCTCTGCAGTAAATCCAATTTATACAGACATGAACATGTTTCATACAAAATATTTTCTATATCCTAGCACATGGTAGCTTTACAAAGCTGAAAGTAAAGCAGAATGTGCCATAAGGCGCACTCTGCTTGCAATGACTTTAAAGAGACAAAAAGCCAAATATCTAGAATCTGGAGACAATTAAACTTGTGGAAATTTCATTCATTAATATGCAATTATGACCATAATGAAAAACATATTATACTGCATAATTCATGTCAGAAGTTTTTTTGCCTTCACATTTTGATTTGTTTTTAAGTGTCTGTGTATATATGATTCTCTGACAAAAAGTTCGTTTTTTTGCATGGTAAGTAATTTTCAAGTGCTATTTTGAGTCAGCTTCAGGGTCTCAGTTATACATGTGCTTAATATTATTAACCCATTCCCCCATAAATATGCCTTTTTACGCCTGAAATGTATTCCTCCACTGAATAAAATAGTTCCGTTTTATACAGTCTTAAATATGTATAATAAGAAATATTTTCTATATTCTAGCAGATAATAGCTTAAAGCAGGCTGAGAGTAAAGCAGAATGCGCCTTATGGCGCATTCTGCTTTACTTTCAACCTGCTTTAAGTGATCCTCTTTCTTTAAACCTAGAAACAGGCTATGGGGTAATGGGTTAAGAAATTAATTGTTAACCTCAGTTTTGCAGAAATTGAATCTTGAGTGTCAGTTTGGATCTAGACCATGCCTCAATTTGTGGTACTTTATCTGGTCCCAATCTGTTTGCAAAAGTTACCCCAAAAACAAAATTCACTCTGTCAGCATGTAAAGAGTTGTATTTCATCTGATGTGAATGTCATTTTGATGTCTTTCAGCGGATGTTGAGATCATAGACTGGAGTCCGTCATCGGGGATTAAGTCCGTAAAGAAAAACGATCGTGCACGGCTCTCATGCAAGGCCGCAGGCATTCCTGATCCTGTGATTGAATGGAGAAAAAATGGTATCACGGTAAGGAAACAATGTCACATCTTAAAGTCTAACCCTTACATTGCTGGAACTGTATTTATGGTCACATCCTTTGCAAACAGTGAAGATCCAGATCAGAGGGCTCCTGGAGGAGCCCTCTGATCAGGGTCTGCACTGTTTGTCATACTTTTAAATATTTTTTAGACAAAACCTTTGAGCGTATTTATAGTAAGCTAGTTAGTTCTAAGAAAATGGATGAGTCCATTTGAAAATTCAGCATTGCAAGGGTAGAGATTTATAATTTCACTATTTCTCCTCTAAGCTTGTTTTCAATGGTTATAACCCTTTTCTCCACACCCTGTTTCTAATATTGAAGATAGGTGACCACTTAATGCAGGTTGAAAGTAAAACAGAACGTGCTGTACTTTCGTCCAGCTTTAAGTTACCATCTGCTAGAGTATAGAAAATATTTCTTATGATACATATCCATGACTGTTAAAAGTGGTAATATTTTCTTTATTGGAGGAAAAAATGTGCTACAAGACACTTCCAGTTAGTAAAGGGTTAAAACAGGTGACTCCAGAAAGCAAGATAAAGTACATAATTATAAAGCTGAAAACTTACTATATCCCTGTTCTTGGGTAATTATATATAAATCTCTTTCCTCCATAGGGTTTAACCTGTTTCTAGTTTTGGAGACAGGTGACCACATAAAGCAGGTTAAAAGTAAAGTAGAATGTGCCTTAACCCTTTGAACCCTAGTCCCGCATATAGGCGTCCTTTTCAAACAGTGTACATGTGAACAATACACTTGTCCTGTGCAAACAGTGAAGACCCAGATCAGAGGGCTCCGAAAGGAGCCCTCTGATCAGGGTCTTCACTGTTTGTCATAATGCCAAAAATGAACAAAAACAACCCTTAAAATCCAGAAATGGACTAGACTAATATCAAAACTGGAATTGTCCATTTAAAGTTTCAGGGAGGAAAGAGTTAAGGTGCATTCTGCTTTCCTTTCAGCCTGCTTAAATCTATCACCTACAAGAATTTAGAAAATATTTCTTATAGTACGAATTTATGACTGTAAAAATTGGAACGGTTTTCAAATAGTCCAAACTTAAACCTTGTTAACCTATTTCAGAGGTTTTAAGCAACTGTTTTAGGAGCTCTCTGCGTAACGTTTTATTATGCTGCAATACACAGAGTTCTTTGGTAAGGGATACCTATAAGCACTGAAGACAAACCATATTCACTCAATCACTCACATTGTACATATTTCTCATATAACAACCCCTATTTTAAAATTTCGAACAACAATCGGGAATATCCTTATCTCCCAACATGTTGGGAAACTTGGAGAACCCTTGGATGATGTCACTCTAAGCTTTGATCACTTTGATGATGTCACATACTCCTTGGTGGCGTCACTCTAACGTCACTCTACGTATTGCTTAAAATACCTTAAAATCATTGGTTATGTGAGATAAAGCACCTATCCCTCGTCGACCTTTGAGAGAAGCTTGTCTTAACCCTGTCTAGAAAAGAAAAGTTAATACGCTTGCCAAGGCTCGCTTAATAACATTTCAATTCTAGACTCTGTTGAGATCAGCTTGTCCCAAAGATCAACTCGTGACAGATCCTATATTTTTCATAGTTTGTGTTCTATTACAGATCACTGATGAGGTAGAAGCAGGAGTTATGATTGAAAGCACACCTTATTACGAGGGTCGCATCCTAAAGTCTGTGTTGATAACACAGAATCTCACAGAGTCTATAAAGTTTGAGTGTCACGCGGTCAATAACAACATCGGAGGTCCTAAAGTTAGCACCAAGTTCTTCAATGTGATAGTCCAGCCAGAAGAAGGTCAGTAGTATTATAATTTAATTCTTTCCTTCCTGAAACTTTAAATCTAGTTTCCATTTAAGTCTAGTCCATTTCTGACTTTTAAGGGTTGTTTTTGTCAATGTTTGGCATTATGGAAAACAGTGAAGACCCTGATCAGAGGGCTCCTTTCGGAGCCCTCTGATCTGGGTCCTCACTGTTTGCATAGGACAAGTGTACTATTCACATGTACACTGTTTTAAAAGGATGCCTATATGCGGGACTAGGGTTCAAAGGGTTAAAGAGGAATTGGTATTGTCATAGTCATTGTTTGGCTCACAGTGTAAGCTCCAGATGTGAGCTTCTATAGTTCACCCCTGTGTACGGTTACAGAACAGTGAGCTATTTTTGGAACTATAGCTGTCCCATCCTGAGGACGGTACCTGTCACAAAATTAGCATGCTGTCACAAAGGGTTCATTGACGAGACTAGTGAGCTTAAAGCAGGCTGAAAGTAAAGGAGAATGCAGAAAGTATTTAGACTAGTACATGTATTTCCAATTCTGAAATCTTAATGTATTCTCCAAACATTATGATGCGACTATTCATTAGAATTATCGCTTTGCGAAGATTCTAATGAGTAGTCACAACATGGGGCTTGTAAAGACATTGAAGAATAAAATACAGTTTAACTTCCATATCTTGCTTAAGTGGAGCATACTGGTATTTGATTTCAAAGTTAAAATGTGACTTAGTGAGTTAAAATATTGAAATTTTACTATAGAAATAAGGGGAAAGATTTACTAAAGTTTGACTGCACATGTACAGCTATTACAACCACTAAAATGAAGGCTAATTGATTGTTTAATAGACATGTGACAGCTTAAAGCAAGGTGACAGTGAAACAGAAAGCTCCTAAAGGAGCTTTCTGTTTCGCTGTCACCTTGCTTTAAGCGGTCACCTATTGTAAACACCCTAATTATTAACATAATTTAGTGGTCGTAATAGAGAGGTTTTACTGTACATCAATTGTTTATGTCACTTGCTCTTTTCTGAAGCTCTTGTGGTGTGTGCTTGGTATTCAGTGTATCTGACCTAAGGTAATTTCTTTACTTTGTCAATCAAGACCTATGACACTGGTGAAATCATGTTTTCATCTAACTTGTAGTAATTTTTGTGTAAACCCCTAAATGGTTTTAATAAACACTATAAAGCTATTTGGTGCGGAAATTCTGAAACTTTCTGATCTCTATTTGTAAAATATACAAGTTGAGTGACAAACATTTTGAATTCTGATCAGGTACCACATTTGTGGGGCCTGATCTGGATCCATACTGTTTGCAAAGATATGTTGTATGTATTTTGTGGAATATTAAGGGTGAAAAGATAATGGATCTAGCAAGACATAACAAACATATCCTTTCACTGACTGAAATTTACTTCAGCAAGTAATTATGTTTCAAAATTGGCATGCATATGAATGTCGTACATTCCCGTAAAAATCCTTCAGTATTTTGTGAAAGTCACAACTCAAAAGTGAAATGTGGTTTGGAATCTAGGTCAAACACTTTTAAGTTGGGTATAATTTGATAAGAGTACAATATATTGTAAAGTTGGTGACAACTGACAAAAACAAATAGTTCAGTGTTCTGATGTGGGAAAACAATTATGGTATACACTGAACCATAGCAAACCATGTAGATCACTACCCCATTGCTTGTTTCTAGTTTTGAAGACGGTGGCCAATTAAAGGCATAAAAAGGCGTAATTATGGTTGAATGTGTGTTAAGGAAAATTCTCATGTATTTGTAGATTTGTGCAAACTGAGAAAATAAAGAGTATTTGAATTGAATTGAATTGAATAAAAAGGCGTAATTATGGGGTAATGGGTTAAGAGGCCAACTTTTTTTAAGCTGGCTTCCAGATTTAGGTCGGTGTTTCTACCCAATTGTTGATTTGTGGAAAGATTATTTAATTTTGTAATTTCAATGAACCATTGTTTTGAAAACCTTTTTTAGGGACCAAAATGACCTGGTATTATGGTGAGTTTTGCATGTGATAAAAAAAAATATTTAAAAGATGAAACTTTTCCCCAAGATTTTCAGCCGTACCTGTCAGACCTGTGTTAGCAATCTTTCAATAATGAAGCATGGCCATAGCATCCAGAGCTCAACATAAGGGGAGTCTTTCCAAAACTAAAAACTTTATTCCTGCTTTAAACCCTATGGTGTTACCACTCATTAGAATCACCTTCGAGACGATTTTAATGAGTTGTATCACCAAAGGGTTTGGTCCTAAAAGGAGTGAGAAAATATTGGGTTTATTCGGTTTACTCCCTCTTATCTGGAGCCCTGCATGAAAACATCATTGTTTCATATTTCAAATACTAAAATTCTTGCATGTCCACCAAACCCTATGTTTTAACGTGGCTCATTAGCGATGAGTAAACCCGTAAAAATGTACCTATTGAAAGTGCTTTTACGCTATGCAAACAATGTCAACCTAGATCAGAGCCTAAAGGAGCCCTCTGATCAGGGTATGCACAGTTTGTCAGTTTTATAATAAATTGTAAAAAATCAACCCTTATCACAATAGACTAGACTTTATGAGAAACTGGAATTGTCCATTTGAAGTTTGTAGGGGTTAAGTGGAGGCAAGGGAGAATAGTGTCAGGGCTGCCATAAGTTGACATGAAAAATCCTAAGATTTCCAAATTTGCATTTTTCAAGTTCGATTTTACGAATCGTAACCTTTACCCCATAGCATTTTTCTTGTTTTGTTGACATGCGACTCCTTAAAGCAGGCTGTAAGTAAAGCAGAATGCGCCTTAGGGCGCATTCTGCTTTACTTTCAGCCTGCTTTAAGCTACCATGTACTGGGAAAAAATCCGGAGATTTAGGAAAAATCCGGAGAAATGGCAGCCCTGTAGTGTTTGCAATGTTGTTTAGTCTACTCCGTCTTATCTGGATCTCAGTAATTAATAATGTAAACACTGATTGCTGCTTCCAGAGCTCCAGATAAGGGGGTATTTCAAAAACTAAAATCTGTATTTCTGCTTTAAACCCTATGGTGTCACTACTCATTTGAATCGTCTCGAAGAGACGATTCTAATTAGTAGTAACACCATAGGATTTGATGCTTAAATAAGTGAGAAAATGTTGGATTTGTGCAGTTAACTCCCTCTTATCTGGAGCCCTGAGGCTTAATGCTGGACATATAAACAGAACAGAACAGAATCTTTATTCTATATATGTAATGCAGAGATAACAGAGTGGAACTTTCTGCATTACTTTGGTTCTGCATTAAGCTGAAGTCTGCCTTCTGAACGATTGCTCACCTCAGGTTTGACTTGTAACACTAACTGTGACTCTACAGCATGCAGAATAACTGGTAACTCTTTGGACCCTAGTCATGCATATAATGAGTTATTTGTAAACAGCATACTTGTGAGGAGTACACTTGTCCTATGCAAACAGTGAAGACCCTGATCAGAGGGCCCTCTGATCAGGGTATATACACTGTTTGTCATTTTGACATATATTGGTAAAATAAACCTTAAAAAGTAAAAAATGGACTACACTAAATTGAAAAGTAGAATGGTCCATTTGCCATTTCAGGGAGGAAAGGGTTATTTAACCAACCAATGTGACTTAACTCTTGGAATGCTAAGTAGCATTACCATCAGCAATAATTATTCTAGGCTGCTTTCAGTATAGGATCAGAGTGTCAAACAGTTTGGATCCTGATGAGATGCTGCTTTATGCGGCACCTCATCATGATGTAAACTGTTTGCAAAGGTATTGCAGGTTTCGCTATTTACATGCAAAGGGTTAACCCTTAGCCTGCCAAATAAATTGTCGTCTGCTATATTTCTCGTCTGCTTCAAGTTTCAAAGTGCTTCAAAGTTGCTCAAAATTGCTGAAAATGTTGTCCGAGTGTCAAACAGCTTGGATCCGGATGAGACGCCGAGTTACTCGGCGTCTCATCCGGATCCAAGCTGTTTGCATATGGAGCTATAGTCGTGAATGGCAGGCTAAGGGTTAATCAATTTAAAACATTTAACACAGTGTCTACTAAAGTGGACATTGGCAAATAGTGTAGACCCTGATGAGATGCCATCTTACTCGATTTATTATCAGGGTCTGCTACACTGTTTGCTATATCATGTGAAATTATCTGTTGTATGGACAAACAATGCAGTGTCTCTAGATCACCATTCTACAATGGAATCTTCCAGGAAGCATACAGGGAGAGTTCATTGCAATATCCAGGTAAAATGGGTAAACATCTCTTAAACAAAATATTCCTGCATCATCTGCAGCAAGGAGCTAAGTGCTATCCAACTGTCATTTGAAACACAGAGTCCCATGTCCCTTTTTCAAGGATTGTCAAAAACAAACATGCATGGACAGAGTTTAAATCATTCCTCTATAGACACATCTTAATTAGGACCCTTTTAGCTATTCCTCGGCATAAGCACCTTAGCATGTGTGTAACCTGTCCTGATAAATGCATTCATAAAACAATTCAAAGATGACAGTGAATCAGCTTCTTTTATAGGTCTACAGTATTTACCAGTGCTCCTGTTTTGGGTTTTTTGATATAAAAGCATTCATGCATGTCTCTTAAGAGAGAGTAAATTGAAAATATCCAATACCTGTATATATCCTCCACAAAGTGAGCATGGTGATTCAATTGAATAATTTCGCATCATCCATTGGGTTTCTTTAAATAGCAGAAGAAAAGTAATCTGGTACTAATTTTACCTAAACCATTATCCCATAGCCTGTTTCAACTGTTAAAGACAGATGGCTACTTAAAGCAGGTTGAAAGTAAAGCAAAATGTGCCTTAAGGCACATTCTGCTTTACTTTCAGTCTGCTTTACACTTTCAGCTGAAAAGATATAGAATATTTTTGCTATAATGCACATTTATGACTGTATACAAAGGAACTATTTTCTTCAGTGGATAAATAAATTAGAGGCATAAAAAGGCATTTATGGTGTAATGGATGAAACAGCTACTTTCTTCTTAATTGAATAGTAACTGAACACATAGGTTTCACTGTTCATGAAGGTAAAGATGTTTTACCTTTTGTCTATGATGGATGTCACAGCCTTTGTTGAAAGGGAGCTGGGTATGAAATATAGCTCATATTTACTCATCGCATTTTGCTTTGGTCTGAGAATGTGTGGGTTCTGTTTTTATGTTTGTTTAACACATGCAGTGCATCTGGTTTTGCTGGCTGTACATTTTACAGGTGACATAATTAATTACAAATAAATGGCCCAGTCATTCCCTTTAACCCTTTGCTCCCCATCAGCACCTCAGGACCCCTCTTTCTACTCCGGGCAACATAAGCACAGCAAATGAATATTCATTAACAGTGTTGAATACAGGTAACAGCCTAAAGCAAGATGAAAGTAAAGCAGAAAGCTCCTATTGGAGCTTTCTGCTTTACTTTCATTTTGCTTTAAGCAGTCATCTGCTGTAAATTTGGCTTTGAAGGAAAGGGTAAACTGGTAGCCATTGTCATTTGCTACAAACAATGTTCTCCTGTAAAGGATACAAATTTGCAAATTCCCGTCCACAAAATGTTCCAGTACCTTATACGGAATTTCTACATTATGGCTGGTCTTTGGCTTACAGGTTAAAGTCTGATCCGGATCAAAAACCGTTTTTCCTCTGCAGCTCAGATCATTCAAAGATTGGCAGGTGAAAGATTAACGAGGGCTAGTGATTTTTTCGGTGTGTTGTTGTTTGAGGGGTGATTTATCATACAAGTCAAGCGGTAAGCTCATTGCAAGACAATGACTCAGGCTAAAACTGGAGCAAAAAACTTGGGCCCTTGTTTTTGTCCCTGTCTGATCTACTCCACTGTAAAAGGTTATGAAGAAAGTTATGTTGGTACATTTTGTAGTGCATCTTTTTTTCTCTCTCCATGCATTAGACATGCATGAGGTAGAGGCTGCATACAGTTTGAATTCTTGATATTGTGTGAAATTTAAACTTTAAACATGCCATTGGCGTTTGTGATAAGTGTTGCGAGGCAAAGAGTTTGGATCCAGATGAGATGCCTAGTCACTAGCAGTGGATCCAAACTGATTTACCTTTGAAGGGTATTTTCCAAAACAAAATTAATCCAGAATGAAAATTGTTGTAAATATGAAAATTATGCCCAGATGATTCTGGTCAGACTCAGTCTTGTTGTGCAAGATTTGGATACAAACTTTGCTAATGCAAATTACTTTGTCTTTAACAGGATAAAAGTTAGATGATAAACTCACTGTATTTACTTTTCTTGTTATTTTAAGCTTGCTTGATTGGATTTGTTATTTTAGCTCCACAAGCTTATTGATGACATAGCAAAACTAAAAGAGTCTAAGAAGTTGAAACTTATTTTATGTTACTTTTAACCTTTTTTAGCCCTAGTCATGCATATATGCACCATTTTCAAAATACCTGTGAGGGTACACTTGTCCTATTCAAACAGTGTAGACCCTGATCAGAGGGCTCCTTTAAGCCCTCTGATCAGGGTGTACACTGTTTGTCATTTTAATATATATTGTAAAAATCAACCCTAAAAAGTAAAAAATAGACTGGACTAAATTGAAAATTAGAATTTGTCCATTTGAGGTTTCAGGGAGGAAAGGGTTGATTAATATGAAACAAGCTATGACAACCCTGGAAAATTGGGCCCCTCTACCAAACTAGCCCAATCTGGAATCGAACTTGGGTCAACACTGGGGAGGATAAGATGCACTATAACCAGATTATACCTATATTCCCGATAGTGTCCTGTAATTACATTGATTACAGAGACCGTAAAAATCTTTTTACCTGAAATGGTATGTGGATTGGATGTTGCTGTTGCAGAAGTTATAAGCATTTGTTCACTATGAGAGCATGTGTTTCATGTAATTGAGCTGTGTTGGGTTATCGTGACTGTTAGGTTGTTTGGGTTAGTCTGGGTGGTAAGTATCGTTTACTGTACTGACTTGTAACACCTGTTTCATACTGAAGTACGACTTGGATCACTGCAGAATTAACCCTTATAATGCTGAAAGTTTAATGAAATTCATCTTTCAACACCATGGACCTGTTTAAATATACTCATTAAATTTGCAAACAGTGTAGATCCAGATCAGAGGGCTCCTGTAGGAGCCCTTTGATCTGGGTCTACACTGTTTGCTAATTTAGGCCAGTATTTATTAAACTACCCAGAATTCCAATTAGACTGGTTCATGTTTTGATAACTAAAATGATACACAAGGGAACATAATAACCCACAAGAGTTGCTCAGTGTTGAGAGAGTTAAGGTATTAATTACCTCATAGCCTGTTTCTGTATTGAAGATAGGTAACCACTTAAAGCAGGTTGAAAGTAAAGCAGAATGCACTATGAGGTTCATTCTGCTTTACTTTGAGCCCGTTTTTAGCTGTTGCCTGCTAGGATATATAGAAACAATTTCTTATGGTGCATAATCGTAAATATATATATAATAATTGGAACTATTTTCTTCAGTGGATGAAAAAATAACAGGCCTGAAAAGGTGTATTTATGGGGTAAGTGGTTATAAATCCATTTAATGACCAGTCTGCCTTGATTCTCTAAGGATTTAGCCACAAAAGTTTTCAATAGTATGACAAAGAGGGCAGACCCTTTTCCCAGATCACTGTTTGCAAAGGGTGTACATGTATATATCTGGTTCCAGCACTATGAGAAATAACTCTTTGCATGCGGGGTAATTTTTCCATCTGCAATAATGTTGTCTGCTGTTGTATTAACCCTTTACCCCATAGCTTGTTTCTAGTATTGAAAATAAGTTATCACTTAAAGCAGGTTGAAAGTAAAGCAGAATGTGCCTTTAGGCACATTCTGCTTTCCTTTCCGCCTACTTTAAGCTATAATCTGCTGGAATCTAGGAAAGTTATCTTATAATACTTATTTATGGCTGTTTAAATTGAAACTATTTTCTTCAGTGGAGGAATAAATTAAAGGCGTAAAAAAGTGTATGTATGGGGTAATTAATGGGTTAAAAATAGAATTTCGCCTTTTTTTTTCTCCAAAACAGGGTCAGAGTTTCAAACAATTTAGACCCCGATGAGACATCAGATTACGCGGCATCTCATCAGGATACAAACTGTTTTCAAAGGTTATCACTGTGGCACATGTATCTGCCACAAGCATGCAAAGAGCTAAGGTCATTAAGGTCATTTTATTTGTCTCTTTGACTTCCTAGTTGACAACTTCTGTGTTGCAAACAATTTGGATCCAGATGAGAACTACACTGTTTGCTAATATCTCTTGTAAAACCATGGAATTGAGAATGCAAATGGGTTAACTCAGTAATGATTCAGTTTATTGTTGGAATTCTCCACAAGGACTCCCTAAATGTTTGTTTATTTATTGGAGTGGGCAGGCTTTCGAGATCTGAATGCAGATCAAATTCTATATTACCAGCTGTTGGAATATAAGCATTGGGCTTCTCTGGTAGCTTTGTAGACCTTTGTAAAGTTTTGCTCACTTGAAGGGGAGTTCAGCCTTTTTCCCATTGGATGCAAACAATTGTATAGTTGGAAGAAAGAACCAGTTTAATTTATAACTATAGACACCTCATCAGTGTCTTCTCTGACTTATGAATTTGTTAACCCTTTACCCCATAAATACTCCTTTTAATGCCTTTAATTTATTTCTCCTCTGAAGAAAATAGTTCTAATTTATACAGTTATGAATATATATCATAAGAAATAATTTCTATTTTCTAGAAGATGGTAGCTTAAAGCAGGTTGAAAGTAAAGCAGAATGTGCCATAAGGCACATTCTGCTTTACTTTCAACCTGCTTTAAGTGGGCACCTATCTTCAATACTAGAAACAGGCTAATGGGTAAAAGGTATACTTTATAGCTTAACCCTTTACTCAATATAGGCCTATTTTAACGCATTCTATTTATTTCTTCATTGAAGAAAATAGTTCAACCATATACAGCTATGAATGTTTATCATAAGAAATATTTTCATTTGCAGATTGTAGCTTAAAGCAGATTTAAAGTAAAGCAGAATGTGCCTGAAGGGGCATTCTGCTTTACTTTCACCCTGCTTTAAGTCATGTCTTCTATATTCAATACTAGAGACAGGCTATGGATAAAACAATTCATGCTTTCAACATTGGAAACCTGTTCTGAAAACAGTATCGTCTTATTTCCTCATACCTGGAACCCTGGAATAGGAGATGAATTCAAGATAATTTGCAGTTAATTAGTGTTATTAAGATGGATATTAATTAACAGATCATATATATATAGTGATCTAAGGAATGGTTTGATTGGCCATGATAGGAACATTCTGCCATGCTGTTACTTTTGCTAATGAACTACTGAATACCCTACTATAACAAGTAACACACACAGACGGAAATATGTTGTTTTCAGCAATTTTGGCAGGTGGCTGCATAAAGCAGCATGGAAGTAAAGCAGAAAACTCCCAGCTTTACTTCCATGCTGCTTAAGGCGACCACCCGTCTATTAACACCATCATTGAATGACTTCTGATTGGTTGTAATAGCAGGGTTAAGTTGTATGGTAACAAGATCTGGGAGAATGATAATGATATGTTATATGATATTTATCTCGTTTGTACCTGCACTACATGCAATGAGAATACGTTCAGTTGTTTTGGCCCTTTGATCATGTGTTGGGTTAGATAAGCTTGCATTGCATGACATTACTTTGTGTTGCATCAAATTACGCTGCATCTTATTGCATAATACTGCCCTTCGAGTTAGTGCATAGCCTCAATTTTATGTACAGTCAAACCTGTCTTAGTGGCACACTGTTTTTAAAGACACCCTGTCAGATGTGGCAGTGGTTCTCTCCTCCCGATGCATTTCTCTATATATTTAACCTGTATTTAAAGGCACACTGTGAGATGTGAAATGCAACACTAACTTTCTACTCCCAACGCAGTATTTAACCTGTTTTCAGAGACACATGTTTTATCTCATTTTCTTTTTTGCTTAAATTATGCATATTTTTCAGTTTCTCAAATTAAAAAGTCTCAAATTCTGATAAAGTTATAATGCATGTAATATATAAAAGCTGTCTGAAAACAGTCTGATCTAAGTCCAGACAGTTTTATACTCAATATCAAGTCAATATGCAGCTTAATACATTATGATTATGGAAACAATGTGATTTATGAAACTTAACTGAATGAGTGTAACTACATTAAGAGTTTAAGCATTAAGTTAATACCCTAGACCCAAGTCTTTCCTTTGAGACAAGAGGCAATGTTTAATTTATATTTTGGCAGACACTGCTTTATTTATAACACCTTAAACAAACAAGTATGAATTAGAAGTAGGGTTCTCTGCTCAATTAAGGAATTAATTGAGTGATAACAAACCAGTTGTGAAATTAACAAAGGCATTACACAATTTTTTGGTTGCCACATTTTATCTTTGTTTTACACTTTCCTTTTGTAAATTATGTAATATATTTTCAATATTGTTTAGGAAAACAAATCATATTGTTGCAGAAATGTTAAGTAAAACACACATTTTAATACATAATAAAAAATTTAACTTAGAAATATACTTTGATCTACCCTGTTCTTATAAATACCCCCAAAAGTGTAAACCTGTTTTTAAAGGCACCCTGTGAGATGTGGCACTTTTTGCTTTCTCCGAAACTATGTCTTTAAAAACAGGTTTGACTGTACATTTGTCACAGTTTGATCAAAAATTTAAATGTTAACCTACAGTTCTAGATAAGTAGAGTATTTCAAACACTAAAATCTGTATGTCTCCTCTTAACCCTATAGTGTGAGACTTGTCATTAGAATCGTAACAAAGTGACAGTTCTAATGAGTAGTAACAAGAGAGGCTTTTGTTGAGGCACAAAGGATGCAAAAGGGCATTTGGTTTACTCACTTTTATATGGTGCCCTACCTGTTAATTATATTGTTATTATAACCCATAAAAGGAATGAATTGTTTTGGATCTCAGCAGAAATGTTTAACATTCAAGCAGTTTCAAGAGAGAAAAAAGACAGCCAAACATTGCAAACAGTGTATATCCTGATTAATAGCTACATATAAATCCAGAATTTGATCAAGATCTTAGCTTCTTTGCAATGATAGTATCATAGTAATATTATTATCCTAACTTGTAAATGAAAAAAAAACACCCAAAAAACCCCCAAACAAACAAAGTAAATTAGATTTATTCCCTCACTGAAGAAAATAGTTCCAATTTACACAGTCATGAATATGCAGCTTAAGAAATATTTTTTTTATCCTAGCAGATTTATTATTGGTAGTTTAAAGCAGGCTGCTGTAAGCAGTCACCTGTCTTCAAAACTAGAAACAGACTATGGAGTTAATGCATTAAACATAATATTATTAAAAACAAGTTTTTTACATGTATTTCATCAAATTTATCTAATGTACGTATTTCATCAAATTTATCTAATGTACGTATGATTATCTAATCATAAAATAAGCTGGCTAAACCCTTTTCCCCATAGTTTGTTTTCACTAATGAATACATGTGTTGGTTAAAATAGGCTGAAAGTAAAGCTGTTTTCACTAATGAACACAGGTATGTGCTGCTTAAAGCGTGCTGGAAGTAAAGCAGAATGCTCCTTGCATGATAAGTTTGCTTTACTTTGCATCTGCTTCAAAATATCAGTTTCTATCATGCAGAACAGTAGTGGAGTGCAGGGCTGCCATTTCTCCGGATTTTTCCTAAATCTCCGGATTTTTCCCAGTTCATGGTAGCTTAAAGCAGGCTGAAAGTAAAGCAGAATGCGCCCTAAGGCGCATTCTGCTTTACTTACAGCCTGCTTTAAGTAGTCGTATGTCAACAAAACAAGAAAAAGGCTGTGGGGTAAAGGTACTATTCGTAAAATCGCACTTGAAAAATGCAAATTTGGAAATCTTAGGATTTTTCATGTCAACTTATGGCAGCCCTGGGAGTGGATTAAAGGCATAAAACATGTATCTATGCAGTAATGAGGGGGTTATTCAAAGCATCTTTAGGTACTTAGGTACAATGCATAAATTAAACTGTAACCAAGTAACAGAACTCTGTCAAGATATCTTTGAAACTTGTATTTGAGTTGTCCCCCTTGGCTGCTGCTGCTGAAAGAGGCTGACAGAAAGTAAGATAATTCTTGATGGTTTCCATAGAGCTCATGTAGGATTGGTCTCTCTTTTGGATTATTGGCGCCTTGGCATTAATGATTTCTGTGGTGTTAAAAATGTTTGATATTCAGTATTTCATTTGATACCATACAGTAAGTAAATGTATAAAGAGCTGTCTGCATTGTTCTTGTCTTGCATTAAGCACTGCTATATGCTTGCATGAGGTAATTTCAATGCTACTTTATTAAATAACAGAATGAAGAGCTCTATACTTAAATTAATGGTAGTTTTACTGTTTGCTTAAATCTATTTATGTGATTAATTTATTGATGATAATGGTGGTGACTATAACTAAATAAGATGATGATAATGATGATAATGATGATACTTTGATGGTGATAATTATGACGATGATCTGCAGATGATGATCATGATATATGAACTAATTATTATGTGACCGGTTGCTTTTTCTCTTTAATTGACAGTACAGTGGGTGTAACCAAAACACGTTGAGTTTACTAACCCTTATCATGATATTAATCCATCGGCTTCAAAATCGCTGCATGTGAAAATGCTTAAATTCAGTTTTCATGTCTAATATACAAGAAACCCCAAATTGACTGTCAAAAACACAATTAAACCTAATCTGATGTCAGGTTACTTGGATTGTTTATGAATCACTATTCAAATTACATGTAGCAGAAATAAGGGTTAATTATGAGCCAGGTGAAAGGGTTTAAACCACGCCTAGGAAATATATATGTATATACAATGTACAAAACATATACTCAACGTACAAAAACTGGGGACTAAAACACCTTAATTAACCCTTAGTGTGCTGAATATGTTGATTCACAAACAGTGAAGACCCAACTCAGATGAATAGTATACAAGCACTGCTTGTTATTCTTTAAGATATGATTGAAATCTTCATAACTACATAAAATTAGAAACAATATAAGCTGTGCATCCTCTGCAAACAGTGCATCTGATCTTGGTCTGCACTGTTTGTCCTACTTTAAGATTTTGTTTCAATACCCCTCATGGTAAGCAAGGTATACACTAAACAGGACATAATATAACCATTTACTCCATAGCCTATTTCTAGTATTGAAGATAGGTGACCACTTAAAGAAGGTTGAAAGTAAAGATTTACTTTCAACCTGCTTTAAACTACCATCTGCTAGAAAATAGAAAATATTTCTTGTGATACATATTTCTGACTGTATAAATTGTAACCATTTCTCTTATTTTGAGGAATTAATTAAATGTGTAAAAATGCACATCAATGGAGTAAAGGGTTATAACAGATCTGGAATGGTCCATTTGAAAGTGGTAAAATTGTAAGGTTAGTTGTGTGGCCTATTTTTTGTCATAAATTGAAGCAGAGCAAATCAATGAAAGGTATGTTTTTGGTATGTAACCCTTTAAAAAGAGGAAACAAGCTTTCTAGTCTTTGAAAATAGTTTGGATCCAGATCAGATGTGGCATGTACTTTGTATCTTATCTGGATCAAAGTTGTCTTCTTATTGAACATCTCTAAATACATAAAAGATTAAATTTTGTAATTGAAAAGTTGATGTTTTGAGCAGTTGATATTTAGTGTCATTGAAAGGGTTAGAGGCACAGCGAGGTCTAAGAGGCATCCAGCTATGAATGATCAATATAATGTTCAAATTTGACACTTGCATTTTAGTTTAATGAGGTATTGGTTATGATGGACATTCTTGTACTAAGACTTACATAACGATATCAAGATATAACTGTAATTGAATGCAATACATACAGTCAAACCTACATGTCCTAATTGACCAGCTAGTGCACAAGCATTTAGATAAGTTAACCCATTAACCCATAAATATGCCTTTTTAGCATCTTTGATTTCTTTTTCCATAAAAAAAAATACCTCCAATGTATAACGGTCATGGATATGTATCATAAGAAATATTTTCTCTGTTCTATCAGGTGGTAGCTTAAAGCAGGCTGAAAGAAAAGCAGAATGTGCCTTAAGGCACATTCTGCTTTACTTTTCAGCCAGCTTTTAGTACTCATGTGTCTTCAAAATTATGTATGGTATATTTTGAAAACAGTGTAGATCCTGATCAGAGTGACCTTAAGGAGCCCTGTGATTGGGGTCTGCACTGTTTGTTTTACTACCACTTTGCTGAAATATTTTCTTAACCCATTACCCAATAGCCTGTTTCTAGTTTTGAAAACAGGTGACTTCTTAAAGCAGGTTGAGAGTAAAGCAGAATGTGCCTTTAGGCACATTCTACTTTACTCTCAGTCGGCTTTAAGCTACCATATCTGCTAGAATATAGAAAATATTTCATAAGGTAGGTATTGATCATTGTATAAAATGGAACTATTTTCTTCAATGGAGGAATATATCAAATGCACAAAAATGTATATTTATTGGTTAATGGGTTAAAACAGCTTCATTAAATCAACATTATAAATTGTACATCTTTTTTCAAAAGTGGATTGGTCATATATGAAAATTTCAACTTAATAAAAGAGTTATATTTCATAGGGTGAATAAGACTGGGTGAGACTGTATGAATCTGTAACACATCCATTAAAAATTACTGGCACAATAATAATGGCAAACTAAACACATAATTGCTCTTGTCTAACGGGACAAATTGCACCATGTTTTATAGGATAAAGAAAATTACTTGGCCCAAAATGTCTCGCTTAATAAACGTATAGTTATACAACTTCAAGTACTCAAAAACCCAGTAAATTTATTTGAGTATTGAAAGGTGTGGAATTTAAAGCTTTCAATACGTATATGCAATGATATGTAGGCCTTTATTGTACAAGTACTGATAGTTGGCCCACACAAAAGGCATTTAACCCATTTCCCCATATCTTGTTTTCAGTATTGAAAACAGATGGTTGCTCGGAACAGACTGAAATTAAAGTAGAATTCTTCTTACAAAGCATTATGGTTTGCTTTCAGCCTGTTTTAAGCTGCCATCTGCTAGGATAAAGAAAACATTACTTAATGCTGCACAATTATTCACAAATGTATAAAGTAGAATTGTTTCCTAAAATTAGTTGAAAAATAAATTAAAGGCGTAAAAATGTTTATGTTTAGAATAATGGCTTTAAACAAAAGCCAGTGATTTTGACTATTTTGACAGTATGCATATCATATAAGTGAATTTGTAGCTATTAATAGTTATATATATAGGTCTAATACCACTATAGGTAACCAAGAATGATAATAATTCTGGGCTTCAATGCAGAGGGAGTAAACAGAATATTTCCTCTTTGGTGTCTCCACCACACTTTGTTAGGGTCATCTATATCAATTCTTCGAGGGGTTGCATTTAGAGACATAATTAAGGATTTGAGTATTTCAAATACTTTACATATCTGGTTATTTTGATTAATCCTTTCCACTGACTCCTTTCACCCTTATAATGTAGGGCTCCAGATAAGGAGTAAACATTTTCAACATTTTCTTCATGATACTGTCCTAAATCGTATGATGTGACTATATATTCATTAGAATTGTCACTTTGAGACAATTCTAATGAATATAGTCACATCATAGGGTTTGATGGTGACATAAAGATTTGAGAAATACTCCCCATAAATGTATCTGGAACTTTGCTTATAATAGTGCATCGACATTGCAGCCCTGACAATAGGAAATATTCAAGGAATTTTACTTTGCCTACCATGCACCATGAATAACCCTTACTGTCCAGCAAATGAATTAACATGTCCTTTGTAAACAGTGTAGGCGCATATCAGAGGGTACATATAGGAGCCCTCTGACAGGGTATCCCTCATTTCTTTTAATTATTTGCGGACAAACCCGTCAAAAGTCTGTACACTGCACCATTGTAATTTATCAGAAAATGGATGTGGCACTGAATATTCAGCATTGTAAGATTTAGTCCTCCACAATGCTAATTCTAGTTTCTGATAAATTACTGCTTTACATTGCCTCCTGAGCGGTTTGTCTGCGCAATGTTTAACAGTTTGACTAACAGTGCAGACTATAAAATCAAAGGGTTTCTTCAAGAGCCATGGGCTTTAAAGTGTCTACACTGTTTGCAAAGGATGTTTATACTCTTTCCTTAAGCTGCATAAGTGTAAAGGTGCATATTTATTGCAATTAAGGCACCCTGCAAGATAGCTAGACTTAAGCAGGCATTTTAATCTGAATATTTGAAATATCTGTTTTAAGTGGTTAATTTATTTGGTCTTTATTTGGTTCGGAATGTTAACAATGAAATCAGGACATCACACCTAATGCACTAAATATTGGGAAAATTCAATTTAAATGATTGATTTTTGGCTTTTGGTGCAGAATCTTTGACACTAGATTTGTTACAAAATTGAATGTTCAATTAGTTTTTGTTGTGTCCTGGGAGTCTTTAATACCATACATTTGATTCAATAATTTCCCCCAAGCCCAGGTGTTAAATTACAATTATTTGATGGTCACTGTCATTAACAACTACCAGTATAAAACAGGGCTCCAGATAAGCGGGGTATTTCAAAAACTAAAATCTTTATTTCTGCATTAAACCCTATGGTGTCACTACTCATTAGAATCGTCTCTTCGAGACGATTCTAATGAGTAGTAACACCATAGGGTTTAGTTCTTATATGAGTGAGGAACTGGTCTATTTGTTCAGTTCACTTTATCTTATCTGGAGCCCTGATAATAGAAAAGCCTATGTGAATATTGCCACTTCCAGTCATTGACAGGTCAAGGTCATCGGTCTTACAAGGTCATACAAGGTGATAGGTCTTATCATGGACATTTCATTTTAAGAAAAAAGTTGTTGTTTTGTTTTATCATGATTTGTCAGTTATCTTCTGTATGAAACTGCACAACCTGAAAAATACAGTCAGCTCTCTTAACATTCACCTTATGCCTCTAATTTATCCCTCCACTGAAGAAAATAGTTGCACTTTATAGTTTATACAGTCATGGTTATTTACCATAAGAAATATTTTCTATATCCTAGCATTGTAGCTTTGTGAGCCTGCTTTAAGTGTTCCCCTGTCTTTAAAACTTCAGAAACAGACTATGGGGTAAAGAATTAACCCATTACTCCATAGCCTGTTTCTAGTATTGAAGATATAGGGTAACCACTTAAAGCAGGTTGAAAGTAATTAAAGCATAATGTGCCTTAAGGCACATTCTACTTTACTTTCAGACTGCTTTAAGCTACCATCTGCTAGAATATAAGATATATTTCGTTCTATACATATTCATATCTGTTTAAAATAAAACTATTTTCTTAAGCGGAGAAATAAATTTAATGTGCTAAAAGGCGTTTCTATGGGGAAAGGGTTAAGCTGCCCACTGACTGTTGATATTGGAAATGATTTAGGCTTCACTGTCAACCCTAAGTTAAGCAGTCATTCTTTGAAAAAGTATTAAAATCTATAAACCTTTATTCCATAGATGTGCATTTTTTATGTCTTTAATTTATTCTTCAAGTGAAGAAAATAGTTCCAGTTTCAACCTGCTTTAAGTGTTCATCTGTCTTCAAAACTTGAAACAGGCTATATGGAGTAAAGGGTTAAAGAAATATGACTGCTTAAACAAAAGTAAAGCAGAGGTTTCTTTAGTATTGCTCTGCTTTAAGCTGTCACCTGTATTTAAAGACCACATCATCTTTTGAGTGACCATTTAACCCATTACTCCATTGCTTGTTTCTAGTTTTGAAGACTGTGGTGACCACTTAAAGCAGGTTGAAATTAACGCAGAATGTGCCTTAACGCATTCATGATTGTACAAAGTTGAACTATTTCCTTCAGTGGAGGAACAAACAAAAGATGTAAAAAGGCGTATTTATAGAGTAACGTTTAACACAAGTCAGACTGTACTAAAATGTGTATGATCGACACATCAGTCTTATGTCATAATTTGACTGCTTGAGTCATTTGCTGCATTTGTCATGTAACTTGCTGGGTTTATCGGTATTACATGTGTGGCTTTCTGAATGGCATTTCACTATGTTTTTACAAGCAAGGAGGCATTTACTTCTTAACGAAAAAACAATGTTTTTGTGGTTGTTTTGATATGAGGCTCATGCACTCCTAGATTTTCCATTACAGTAAATCCTTTGTTTGGGGGCCACTAAATTATAGCTTAACCCTTTCCTCCCTGAAACTTTAAATGGACAATTCCAGTTTCCATTTTAGTCTAGTCCATTTCTGACTTTTAAAGGTTTTTTTGTCAATGTTTGGCATTGTGACAAACAGTGAAGACCCTGATCAAAGGGCTCCTTTCAGAGCCCTCTGATCTGGGTCTTCACTGTTTGCATAGGACAAGTGTACTATTCACATGTACACTGTTTGAAAAGAACGCCTATATGCGGGACTAGGGTTCAAAGGGTTAACCCCTGTTGGAAGGTATTGAATTATTCTAGAATTATTCCAGAATAATTTCTTGAATATTCATGAACAATTCTAGAAGCAGCCATTTCATGTTCATGAATATTCTACAAAATTTCTAGAAAGTTGGTATTTTTAGAACCATTAATTGTTCTAGAACTACAAAAGTTCTTGGAACTCCTTTTGTAGAATGTGTAAAAAAATTCTTGATGCTCTAGAACAATTCTAGAAGCCGTCATTTAACATTCTACTTTTAACTTATTATACCTAAGTAGTCAGTCTGCTTTGATGGAGACATAAACGAAAAAAAAGTGGTTGGAACCTTTTAAAGTTCTTATCTGAAGCCTTAAGTGTAATATCTCTAAAGCTGTGGTGGAATTATATAGTTTAGAATTTGAACAAGTATCTTTATACCCTGCTTCTGAATACTGATAACTATCAGTTAATGTGTAATGAACGAAATAGCTGCAGTTGATAATTACATGCAGCATTAAACTCTTTGCACGCTAGCGGCGGATATAGCTGCCACAGTCATAACCTTTGCAAACAGTTTGGATCCAGATGAGACGCCGCGTAACGCGGCGTCTCATCAGGATCCAAACTGTTTGCCATTCTGCCACTGAATTTAAAAGAAAGTTTGAAAATGCCAATTTTAGAACAGTAGCAGAGGACAAATGTTGCAGATGACAAAAATTACCCAGCATGCAAAGAGTTAAACATGGGGGTCTGAGTGCATGGCACAAAAGAAATGTAAACAGGAAAGAAAGCAGTAAATTTTAATTAGCTGGGCCCTTATCATTCCATTTTATACCTAGGTTTAAATACTGACTTTCTGGGGCCCGTTTCATAAAACTTTGTACGACTCGTAAGTCAAAACTTTAAAATACATTTAATTTCTTATTTCTCTATCAAATCCTGTCTTGTGACATCTTTTTGGAATCGTCTTTTCAAGACAATCCCAAAAAGATGTCACAAGACTGGATTAGATGGAGAAATTAATAATAATTGAGACTCTTATAATCTGAGTTACGAAGTTACGAAGTTTTATGAAACGGGCCCCAGATGTCTCCACCAAACCCAATGTTGTGACCACAGATTATTATACCTTTATGGTTCAATTAAATTAACCCATTACTCCATAGAAATGTTCTTATGCCTTTAATTTATTCCTCCACTAAAGAAAATAGTTGCACTTTATACAGTCATGAATCTGCACAATAAGAAATAATTTCCTACATCCCAGCAGATGATAGCTTTAAAGCAAGCTGAAAGTAAAACAGATCTCCGAATGCGCCTCATAGCAAATTCTGCTTTAGTATAATTATTCAACCTGTTTTAAGTGGTAACCTGTTTTCAAAGCTAGAAACAGGCTATGGGTAATTAGTAATGGGTTCAGGCTCAACATTATAGGTAGGGTGAAGACATTAAAGGATGTACTATTTGAAATGTTATTTTGACTTTTAGCCCTGGTAGCACCCTTGATTCCACCAAACAATACACAGAAGTCATGTTGACCTATGTATCTGTGTGCCAACTTGTATTTTATATCTGTGAAGACATCAGGTTTTCTATAGAATATCATTGTTACAGCTGTTACAGGAGACACAGGTTTTCCTTTCAGTCTCTTTCCTCTTCCCGTTAGTGCAGATGTTGCAACTCTTGGGTGTCCCTTTCATATCTAGGATACAGACAAAAAACAAATACTCTGTGACCTGTGTGAAGGGCAGTGGACTGTAAGATGAAAGTATTGCAGAAAGTACCAGGTTTTAATTGCAGTGAAGCAAACTTGAAATCTTATTGCAGCTTGTCTAAAGCAACTTGGATCATCCAATTATTGGTGTCCAAGAAACATGTTTTAGTAGATCCCTTTTCCACCAATAAACGAACATTTTTTTGTTCACATGGCCAAATCCCTAATCACTGCGATGTGGGGGATGAAAACCGCTTTTAGATACTTATCTTTACCTATAGGGAAGAATTTATCAGAAAGTTAATCAATTAACTCTCCCATGGTGTCTCGCAGCTCAAGGGGTCTCCGAGGCCCCTGGTCTATGAAGATTCCACTGATAGCCTGTTTTTGCAGCTGCATTGGTTAACTAAAGGCAGAGAGCTAAACTGGTTTTGACAAGAATTTCTGTAATTGGACCATTAAGCCTTTAACCCTTCCCCCATAGCCTGATTCTAGTTTTGAAGACAGGTTGAAAGTTAAGCAGAATGCACCTTAAAGCACATTGAGACTGCTTTACTTTCAGCTTGCTTTATAGAAGGGTAACATCTCATTCTAGTGTGCAAGGGTTTGCAATTATCCAATTAATGACTCGGATGGTTTCAAATCAGTACCGTTTGCCACATTTCCAGGACAGTGGTTGAATTGAGCCTTTAGTAACTCTGTCTACCTATCTGCCTTTGTCCTTTTAAAATTTGATAGTCAAGTTAAGAATGATAGCTTAGACTGGTTCATTTCCAAAGGTCATATTGTTACAAACTTTCAATTAAACAATGGTGCAAAACTGTTTGGCACATGATTACAACACACTGTTTATCATTGATGTTGTCGTCTCGGGAAAACACTTTTTATATGAAATGGATTTAGTAAAAGTACTCACAAAAACGACTTTTTACTACCGGTATGTGAGAGACAGATTTGTATTTTAAAGCAAAATGACAGTAAAGCAGAAAGCTCCTGCAGGAGCTTTCTGCTTTACTGTCATTTTGCTTAAGTACTCACTTGTCTTACACACGGAAAACAAGTATATCTTTTGAATGGTTGTAATAGGGTTTTCTTGTACAAGAGAATAAGAGATTAAATTACTTTAGTGATGATAACATGGGAGTTCTTATAGAATGAAACAATTTGCACCTTGCATGGATTTTATCTGGTCAATTAGTAGTACTTTTGTCAGTATGATCTTTGTCTTGTACAGGTTTGAGGTCTGCATGCAGCCTAATGACCCTTCCTTGCAATTCCATACCTGCAAAACACATAAACAATTGTTCTGTGTGTGAGGTGTTGATAGATGAGAAAGATGCACTACAAACTGTTCTAAAATCATACCTGTAATTAGCAATCATGTTAAGAAAATGTGAAAGTGATATTTCAAAAAGCCAGGTGTTGTTTTCATGCAGAACAAAAGTAAAACAGAGAGCTCCTTCAGGAACTTTTTGTTTTACTTTTGTCCTGCATGAAAATTCGAATATTCTTAAAGAATGTTTATATTTTATTGGTTGCTTGATTCAGGTGTTACTGTAATGCATTCTGTAATTAATATGAACCGGAAAATGAAAACTCTGTAAGAAAATACCTGCCTTCTGTCATGTGGCTTTGATCAGAGAATTAAGGAGATGCAACAGAATTTAAACAAACCTTTAAAATGCTGTTTCAGCTTATGCTTGAAAACAATTTGAGACTGGGTCAGAGGCAGGTTAAAACATCAGACTGATCAGGAAACTGAAAAAACCATTAGAGTAAAGTATTTATTAGAGTAAAAACTTTAAATGTAAAAAGTGTATTATTTTCATTTAGAGAAGATAATTTGGAGAAAAGTAAAAAAAATGTATTTTTATAAGTTTAAATTGGAAACTGGATGGTTTTTTTCATTTGAAGATTAGGGGGTCAATGAGTGAACATGTCAAAGGTATCATCACAGATGCAGGATTAATTTGCAAGAACTCAGATGGTAGTTGTTGATAAATGCTTAATGAAAAGTTTCTGTTAATGAACCATCTTGTTGCTTGATTTGCATGGAGTCTGGCAGAGTTGCAGAGTGACCTTGTAGCAACCTAGGCCTGTGGTTGCGATAATGCCAAAGAGTTTCCTCGATATAATATAATGATTTATAGAGCATTTCAAGTAATTAAAATCTTTATGTCTCCAATATAAACACAACGTTGAGACTATATACATACGGCATCTCATCAGGATCCAAACTGTTTGCCATTCTGAATATGAATTTAAAAGAAATTTTGAAAATTTCAAATTTTAAAACAGAAGCAGACGACAAATGTTGCAGACAAAAATATTACCCAGCATGCAGAGATATATGATCTTGCAGGGTCAGCCATTATTACTGGTCTTCAAAAATCTAAATAGAATTGCATGTTACCTATATCTTTTTATGCTGGGTTATTTATAATTATGTTGACTGCGCCACTTTTGATAAATTGCGTTATATATAATGTTGAAATTAAAATTTAATGCTGTTAAAATGAAAGGAAAGCAAACAGTGTAGACTCTGATCAAAGGGCTCCTGAAGGAGTTGTCTGATCAAGGTATTTTACTGTTTACAAAATATACATTCTTACCATGCTTACCGGTGATTATCCTTGCAAACAGTTGTGATCCAGATTAGACGCCGTGTAGCGTGGCATCTCTGACCAGGCTGTTTTGAAAAAAAAGAAAAGAAAATTCAATTTTTCAAACAGTAGCAGACGACAACTGCACATGTTGCAGACGAAAAAATTACCCAGCTTGCAATGAGATAATACTTTTTTAAGCAAAACAAAGGGTTAACCTAGGTTTTGGTTAGAATTTGTTTAATTTGGTAATTTGACTCTGGGTAGCTCCTATCTGTCACTCAGATACATGCGGTGGCTAGAGCTTCAACCTCCATGTGTGCTGTTTGCCTTGGCTCTCTAGCCTACTGCTGCCTGTGAGAATATCCATAGGTTCATTGATGCTCTTAGAGTGTAATGTGTCACATGCACACAAAAAATCTGTCTACAGTGGGCTGGGAATTATCATTTACTATTGCAATTTACGACATTGTGTAGTACGGATCAAGGAAGATATTTTGATGATGCAGAAATAGACATCTTGTGATATGAAAAAGCCCTTTGAATGAAAAATGGCACCTTTAATAAGCTTACGTGATTTAAGAAAGCATACTGTAACCTGGTTGGAACTATAGAATATTTGTGACATTAACAATTTTTTGGAAATTTTGAACATTTTGAGAGTTATTTCTTCTTGTTTTAGCTTGGCAGAGATGATATCTGACATTTTGGTTATATAAATTAAATGTGACAGATGGTGGGAAAAAATGTAGAAAGAAAAAACCCCAAGAATACTTTTCATGGAATAATTGGATCAGAGACAACCTGTAAAAGTTTTTAAACAAGGAAATGTTGTTAAGATACTGAGGAAAAAGTTTTGATATCTTTATTCTGGATGCCATAGTGACAGTTTGAATGAAGATAGAGTTGTGATAGTTCATGAAACTGTTCAAGATGACTTCTCTTTGTGACATGATGGATCTAACAAAGTGTTTTCTTTTATTTTTCATGGCTACCTTTGGATACACAGATACAAGCAAAAGGTAAATATTATGTTTGTTATCTATTTATAGAGCTCCAGATAAGGGTAGTGTATTTGGTAGTATTTCCTTATAACCCCTTACCCCATAGCCTATTTGAAGATAGAAGACCACTTAAAGCAGGTTGAAAGTAAAACATAATGCGCCTTAAGGCGCATTCTGCTTTACTTTCAGCCTGCTTTAAGCTACCATGGCATCTAATAGAAAATAGAAAATATTTTTTATGATAAATATTCATAACTGTATAATTTGGAACTATTTTCTTCAGTGGAGGAATAAATTAAAGGCGTAAAAATATTTATGGGGTAATGGGAATAATGTCTCAGACCTTTTAATGTGATTATTGGTTAGCATAAAAATTATTGTCTCAAAGAAGCAATTCTATTGAGTAGTATATACTCTGTAACAGTGTTACAACATATTATTCATGGTTTATAATATATAGTGAAGACTAAAAGAGAACCTGCACTTGCAATCATAGTTAACCCTTTCACCCTTGAAAGATTTCATGGTCAACTTCAATTTCAAATTAAGTTTAGTCCATTTTTGTCCATTTAGAACTGATTTTTACAATTAATATATATTGCACGACAAACAGTGCACAGCAGACCCTAATCAGAGGGCTCCTGCAGGAGCCCTCTGATTAGGGTCTACAATATTTGCATTGGATAAGTTTACTTTTTACAGGTACACTGTATGTTAATGACAAGTATGTTCATCACTAGGGTTGAATGTGTTAACTGCTATTCTTAGGAATAATGAAATGAAGTGGTGACATGGAATGATGTTAAGTTTCTAAAATAAAATTTTATAATATTTAGTAGAATTTTCCATTTTAATTTGCGGATTACTGTGTCTAAATTAACTGATTAGCATTTAATGCTCTTTAATTTTTGACATCAATTAATGAATGTATTTTGATTTCAGAAGTTAAGCTTTTGGCATTTGAGTTTAGTGCAAGTAATGAAATAAGTAATTTTATATATTAAACTATTATTTTTGTCTGTTAGTTTCAAACACATGGACCCAGATCAGATGATGACTAACTTCTTGATGAGGATGTAGATGTTTCTTTGTTTCAGAAAATATAAAGGTTGAAATAGTCTTTAAACCATTACCCCATAAATACGCCTTTTTATGCCTTTTATTCATTCTTCTAATAAAGAAAATAGTTGCATTATGACCATATTATACCATCATGAATATGTATTATAAGAAATTTCCTATATGCCAGCAGATGGTAGCTTAAAGCAGGCTGAAAGTAAAGCAGACTGCACCTTAAGGCACATTTTGCTTTACTTTCAGCCTGCTTTAAGTGATCAGCTGTTTTCAAAACTAGAAACAGGATATGAGGTAAAAGGTTAATTCTTTGAATGCTAATTTAAGTCAACAGATTATATAACTGTTGTCTGCAACAATTATCTTCTACTTTCTTTTCTAAAATGAGAGATTTATGAAAAAGATTTATATACAGGATCAAAGTGTTCAACAGTTTAGATCCTGATAATATGACATCTTGATCAAACTAGGATATCGGAAATATTTCTTATGGTGTATATTTATGACTTTATATAGTGGAACTTTTTTCTTCAGATGAGGAATGAATTAGAGGCATAAAAAGGGAATATTTATGGGGTAATGGGTTGATAAAATGATAGAAATCGATCCCTGTTACTGCTTAAAAAGAAATTCAACTCCTTAGTTTTTGTCATAAACAATTATTTTACTTTCAATTTTCTGACAAATGGTAAGTTTAACTTGTCAGATAATGTGGGAAAAGTCAGAATGCAGGACACCAGATAAAAGACTTACTTAAACTAAACATGTCCTGATGATCATTTCTATTCTGTATGTCTACGTCAAACCCTATGATGTAACCATTCATTAGAACTGTCTTGATGAGAAATTTCTAATAAGTGCTTTATTCACGACATATGATGTGATGAAGACATAAGAACTTAGTAGATTGTATATTTGAAGTACTTGTTTTATCTGGGGTAAGGGAATGTTTTTTAAAACATTTCAGCGTTTAACTTCTCAAATTCCCCATCAAAACTGTGCACACTTGCACTTCTTGTTATGCCTGTAGTATAAACATTGTGTCATAATGTTTACTGTTGCAATTCCCACTGCATATCACACACACATTTGTGATAAGTTACTGTTCTTTGGTAAAGGAAGATCTCTGACACAACTGACTGCTTAATGCAGAACAAAAGTAAAGCAGAAAGCTCCTTCAGGAGCTTTCTGCTTTACTTTTGTCCTGCATTATGCTGTCAACTGTATTCCAGACTTCTGATTCATTTTGCTTTGAGCAGCTGCTGTATAAACATATTAGCATAATGACTTGAGTATTTTCTCTTGAGATATGTCAGAATTGCACTTTACTGCTAAGAAGGTAGAAAATCATTAAAATGAAATCCACAATTAAATTATACTGAAATTATCATATAAAATTAAATTGTCTCCTATAAGCTTTGACAATTTTTTACCACTTAACTTGTGCTCAGCTGTCTTTCAAGGAAGAAAAAATGAAAAACTTAAAATCCCACAAATGTCTGAAGTTTCTTTTTGTTATGATCTTGATACTCATATAATCTTGCTACTCATGTAAGTCTTTGATAAAAACAAAAATAGGAATTAATATGTAAAATTGCTGTTTAAACCTCTTTGATGTAAATTTAAGTGAATCCCTTTTTATGCCCCTTCCTCAGTCATGCAGGGGCATATTGTTTTTATCCTATCTGTCTCTGTCTGACTGTTTGTGTTTCTGGTCCCAACTTTAACCTTGGTTATAACTTTAGAGCTACATGTGATAGAGACATCATATTTGGCATGTGTACTTAACTCAAACAGCTCTTGAGCTCAATTCAACTTATGTCATATCCGACAAAGGTCAAGGTAGTTTAGTAGTCATTTAGAGGTCAAATAAGCTAAATTTTACATTCTCTTCAGTGGCCATTTTTGAACCACTGATACCTCTGATGACAACGGATTGGTTTATGCATACTGACAATTGCTTAATGCATATATAAACAATAGTAAAGAAGAAAGTTTAATTATGAAGGGATGTTTGGATTTACGCTTGTCTTGCATTGTGCTGCTATCAGTCTTTAAGATTGTTATTTCATCTGCTGAGTTGCTAATTTAAAAAAAAGTTGTTTTCCCCTTCAAAGTAAATATAAAGAATATATCAAGTAGGAAGGACTATGTCTGTTTATTCCATTATGTTACAAAATTGTCCCAGGTGGAATCAAAGATCCTTAAAGAAATAGCACCACCCAAGTCCATAGATTATTTTACCACATTGCAATATATTTATATGCCATCATATTCTAGCATTGAGTAGAAGTTTCTGTTTCTGAGGTCATGATAATGTGACATGGTCTGAATAGGTTGCAGCCAATGCTTTGTCGCTTATTAAAAGATGGCAGGAACATTCTTGATACAAGATGCCCAGTTATAGTTTCATTTAAGAAATGGATATGAAGACATTGCAAGACCATGCATTAACTCTTTCCTCCCTAAAACTTTAAAAGGACAATTCCAGTTTCAATTTTAGTCTAGTCCATTTCTGACTTTTAAGGGTTGTTTTTGTCAATGTTTGGCATAATGACAAACAGTGAAGACCCTGATCAGAGGGCTCCTTTTGGAGCCCTCTGATCTGGGTCTTCACTGTTTGCATAGGACAAGTTTTCTATTCACATGTACACTGTTTGAAAAGGACGCCTATATGCGGGACTAGGGTTCAAAGGGTTAAGCAGGCACCAGTATTTAAATTATAGAAATTTAAAAATTCCATGCTTCTTTATAGAATAGTTTCTTTACTCAAAATTGACAGTAGATATATGTCCCAGCTCTCATCACTGGGAAAGGTGCCAAACAATTTAAAAGGATGATCTTCAGCTCTTTGATAATTCAAGAGTGCAGCCGCCAATATTTACATTTTGTCTGTCTGCTTCAACCATTTCCGATAACATTTGTCTGCTTCAACCATTTCCAATAATATTTGTTTAAATGAACAATATTGAAATTATGTTGGCAAATAGTCTGAATCTTGATCAGACTCCTTAACCCATTACCCCATGGCCTATTTCTAGCTTTGAAGATAGGTATACTGCTTAAAGCAGGCTGAAAGTAAAGCAGAATGCGCCTTAAGGCACATTCTGCTTTACTTTCAGCCTGCTTTAAGTTACCATATTTTAGAATATTGAAAATATTTCTAATAATACATATTCATGACTGTATAAATTGGAACTATTGTTTTCGATGGAGGAGTGATTTAGAGCTGTAAAAAGGTGTATGTATGGGGTAATGGGTATAATAAGCTTGATGGAGAGTGTCTGATAAAAATCAAAACTATTTAATTGGCATCCAGACAGAATTTTCAGTGAAAACATAGAGATTGAAGATATATGTAGTATTAGAATTTAATCTCAGAACAAACTCTCAATTTTCCTGAAGGATATCATGGGTTTGAACCTTTAACATGCATTTGGGCGATCTTTTCAGAAAACAGATGCAATCAATTTGGATCCAGATGAGATGCCAACTTGGCATCTCATCAGGATCCAAACTGTTTGCACTCTGAATTTACTATCTGGAAGAAATGGTAGACACATCAGCTTTGAGCATTTCTGTGAATTATGAAGTTTGCATGCAGATGAAAACTTGGCAACCATGCTAAAGGTCAGCATCCTCTAGTTCATGATTTGGTGCACCTGAGTTTATGTATCTTGGTTATGTTTATGTGGTACATCTGCACAAATGGTGATTGAGTAAGATTAATTAAATTAAATAGGGCTCCAGATAAGAACATTTTCTTCTTTATGTCTAGACCATTATCCCTCCCTATGTTGTGACTACTCATTATAATAAGAAGTTTGGTGTCTTGAATAGATGCATGGTGTCACAACTTTGGTGGGACTGGTAAAGGATTTTAGGGTCTGTAAAACTCCCTTTATTTAAAGTAATGATTAAAGGTTTAAATTAAAATCCTGCAAGTATGCTTGAGTGGTTGAATAATTTGCAGCTTTGAGACTGGTGCTGTTAGAATCGCTGTCAAGTGGCTTATCAGAGATTCTGTGTAATCATGGTAGAAAGTGTTTAGATTAACATACATTTCTGTTGGAACCATTTCATTTAAATACTTCTTCAAGTACGTGTTAATTCAATTCAACAGTGTATTTTTGTCAATTAAAGTGTAAAGGGGTTGCAAGAAAAAGTGCATCTATCAATCTGAAATGCTTTTATCTTACAAAAACATGGAATATTTGAGAGAAATGGGTAATCACGAAATGTACTTTATATATTCTTTTCTACTCATGTGTCTGGTTTTGAAGGAGACTTTGTGATGTAGTTATCAGATGACAGGCATATAGCATCTGAGGGCTTTAAATGACATGAGTTGACCTTTTCTTACTCATAATTAGGTGTGTTAGGAAAATATAACAATACAACTTTTACTGCATCTTTTTTATACCATCAGTTTGTCAAATTCCTATAGTGGAGCTGCCTTGAAGTTTTTTATTCATTTTTGCTAATGACTATGGGACTCCTGTCAAAACTGAGACCGCAGTTTCCTTATTTCAGTGCTTGTAAATATATATACAGTGAAACCCCTCTAAACCAGAACCTCTAAATACCGGAATTTTCTCTAAACCGGACAAAAACTTTGGTCCCGTTTCCAACCTTCTATATTATTTAACACATTATACCGCCTTTTAGGCCTTTGATTTATTCCTACGCTGAAGAAAATGCATTCATGAATATATATATATCATCAGAAATATATTCTATATTATAGCAGATGATAGCTTAAAATAGGTTGAAAGTATAAAGCAGAATGCGCCTTAAGGCGCATTCTGCTTTACTTTCAACCTGTTTTAACTTATCAGCTGTCTTCCATACTAAAACAAGATATGGATCAAAACCTCTCTAAACCGGAAACCCTCTTAACCGGACATTTATGTTGTCCCCACACATGTCCGGTTTAGAGGGGTTTCACTGTACTGTTCTGTTGAGATGTCTTGAATTATGACATTATTTTGTCATTAGATGATTGAATGGATGTGGAGGGAAGAATCTTTTCCAGGTGCTTGTCAAATTATTGTATGCGGTAGATGGTTTAGTCTCACCATCATTAAAGGGCATTAATTTAACTGCTAAGAACATGTCATTTACAGTTAATTATCTTCTGTTAAGCAGCCATTCAGAGAATATTTATGGGAGATCTTGAAGACTTAGGTGACAGCTTTATTCAAGACAAAAGTAATGCAAACAGCTCAAATAGCAGCTTTCTGTATTACTTTTGTTCTACATAATTATTATTTTAGCTAACCTGTTTTAAGAATTATTCATGCTTAAAATTTAAACTTTTTGACTTCACAAGAGCTTTAGAAGACGAATTGTCTAATTTGGGTCGCATCTAATCACATGTCATCAATCCATATATTTACAGAGTTCTGGCAGGTACTTTGTGACATCTTTACACATTCCAAAAACATTAGTCTTAATATCAGATAGTATGGATAATGATTTATACAGAGACATACAGAATGTTTACTTTCTATCACATGTCACAAAGCATAGCAAAGGGTAATAGTTAAGCTAGAAAAAAACTGCTTATGAAGCGTTTCCTTTTTTATGAAGGAAACAGATCATTTATCATTTCTACAGGGGCAGAGTACGTAGGAATCCTGCTAATAGACGTGGTAGAACGGTTGACAATGTCGAGCATTTTAATGAACCCTTCGTCTTTGTTCAAGTCATCCGATGGAAGATTAAGTTATTTACAATGCTGAATTTTCTAAAGGACTCATCTGTTTTCTGGTAAATGACAAGTTAAAATTAACCCTTCAGGGTTGTCCCCAAAATTTTAAAACGTAAGACAAGCAGTGCAGACCCTGATCAGAGGGCTCCATTAGGAGCCCTCTGATCAGGGTCTGCACTGTTTGTAAAGAATGTATATATCCAGTTTGTAGAACACCATGAAGGATAAGTGATTTGCCTCTGCACCAGTTATGCACCAGTTATGTGTAAAGGGAATGTATTTTCAAGTCGTAGAAGAAAGATGAATGATATAGGAACACAAGCGTGACATATTTCCTGCAACATTGGTGGTAATGGCTTACAGCCCCTCCTGATAACTCATTGAGCATTCAGTAACATTTATAGCAAAAACATACAGCAATATGTCTTTAACCCTTTCACTTTTCATACCCCATAGAGTAGTTTTAGTATTGAAAACAGGTAACCATTTAAAGTAGGTGAAAAGTAAAGCAGAATGTGCTTAAAGAAGCTGAATGTTTTTTTCTTTGTTTTGTTTGTTTCACATTGTCTGCTTTAAGCTACCATCTATTAGAATATATAATATATTTCCTTTGATACCATTACATATTTATCACTTTATGAAATAGAACTATTTTCAGTGAATTTATTGAAGGAGTTTGGAGTAATATTTTAACCCTTTACAACCTGAATTCTGTATGCTTTGAAAATTTCTTCACTGCACCTAATTGCAAACATTTAATCCAGCTGAAAAACAACAACTGAATCTCTGACAGGCATTTAAAGTTATAACTGCCTCAAAGTTAGTCTCAGTTTGAAAATCTCAAATTAAATTGTTTTGTTGGCAATTTTTATAACTATTAAATTGACAAATAGACCCTGATCAGATATAAGTTATTCTTCTGCATTTGATTTGGATCAGAAGCATTTACTGAAGTCACTGTTGGTGCTCAAAAGAGATAACATTTATTTTTCAACTCTTAAAGTAATTGTTAAACAGATTTTGAAGAAAACTGATGTTTGAAACATATATTAGCAATCAATCTTAGTCCTAACTGTTCACAATTTATTGGTGCCCTTTTTCTTTTGATTTGACTCAATTAATATCATGTTTTGGAAAGGTTGTAATATGTAATTACAAGAAGCAATTCCAAACTGTAGAAAAGCAAGGTGGGCCCAAATAGTGTCTACTGTCAAACATGTGTTAATTGTACATTCCAAGGAAGAAGTATGGAAATATCTTATACCAATTAACAGAATGCTTAATGCAGGACTAAAGTAATGCAGAAAGCTCCTACAGGAGCTTTCTGCATTACTTTTGTCCTGCATTCAGCTGTGGCCTGTCTTAGAATACTGTTCATACATATTTTGAGCAGCCACTTTTATACAGGTATGTCTGTAGATTGTTGGTGCTGATACGCCTTCATTGTTAAACAATGCAATGATTACATAATTTAGATGATGGGCCAATGATTGACAATGTTTATAGGGATGAAAGGCAGCCTTCCAAGATAATTTTCTGCTATGAAGATTTCCAGTAAGAGTGTCTATACAAACCACTTGGTGATTTATCATTATATATTGGAGCATTTTTTCTCCCTATCAGATGGGACTGTTGTTTCAACAGTTTACAGTGGAAATGAAACTCCTGCCTGCCTGTCAGCGTGATCAGAGCCGTGTCAGCTCTCTTGTTTACTGTCAGTAAATTAGCTTACTCAAAGCAAGGAAACGGTTGCCAAGATGGAGAAAAAATACCCTTTTGTCTTATCTAACCACATGCATGAAGTCTTGTAGTTATGTACTTTCGGAATGACATGTTGTTAATTATAACATCAGTCGCTGAAACTTGGCACATGGTTGGAATGGTAATTTAAAGGTGATTTACTATTTCTTTAATCTTACAGCTGAGGCTAACTATTTTTGTGAGTTATTTAGAAACAGATAATAAAAGTGCAGTACAGTTCCACTAAAATGACCACGTAAATAAATAATAGTTGATTTTAGTGTTAAATAGTTTAACTCTTTCCTCCCTGAAACTTTAAATGGACAATTCCAGTTTCCATCTTAGTCTAGTCCATTTCTGACTTTAAAGGGTTGTTTTTGTCAATATTTGGCATTGTGACAAACAGTAAAGACCCTGATCAGAGGGCTCCTTTCGGAGCCCTCTGATCTGGGTCTTCACTGTTTGCATAGGACATGTGTACTATTCAAATGTACACTGTTTGAAAAGCACGCCTATATGCGGGACTAGGGTTCAAAGAGTTAAATAGGATTTATAATTTAGCTAAATCATTAACTCAATACTATTCATTGACCAAAGTAAATCACTGAATGTTGGCAAGAATGAAATAGGCATATTGAGAGACTGTGCAATGTTAATTCCTATATGCATCCGTCGAGGCCCACATTGGATGATTGGGCTTGCCTAAATGTGTAGCCTCAGTAAATAAAATTGTTATGATTATAATTATTATTATTATTGTAAACAATGAAGACACAGTTCAGAGGACTACTAAAGGAGCTCTCTGATCAGGGTCTGCATTGTTTGTAACTGCAGAAAAAAAACCTCAAGAGTGAGAAGTCCATATGAGAATTCTGCATTGTAAGGACTAAGTGCACTTAGTGCACTGTCTTCTTTTGATGTCCAGTTCTGGCAAATGATAGGAGTTAGATGCATTCAAAATTGGCAGGGGACTGAGTCTTGGATTGCACTTGCATAGTTAACAAGATTGTTTCAAAAGAAAAAAAAATATGTGAAGTTTTGCGACTACAGTTAAACTTGTGTTAAAATTGTATAGAAAGTTGCCAGCGTATTGTGCAGGCCAAAAGGAATGCAAGAACTTTTCAAAAGTATTAACCTTTTACCTGATAGCCTATTTCTAGCATTAAAGAAAGAGGTGACTACTTAAAGCAGGTTGAAAGTAAAGCAGAATGCGCCTTAAGGCGCATTCTGCTTAATTTTCAGCCTGCTTTAAGCTATTCTGTGCTAGAAAATAGAAAATATTGCCTATAATAGACATTCATGACTGATTAAATTGAAACTATTTTCTTCAGCGGAGGAATAAAAATCTATTCGCTAAAAGCGCTTCTATTGGGGAAAGGGTTAAACAACCTATTGATTTTCATAAGGTAAACTTATAATGATGTCTTTGGGCTGTCTGATTTCTTTTGTTATATCCAAATTACACTATATATTTGCATATATTCTTTTTCTGAATTTAACATCAAATACTTAATAAACTGGTAAATAACTCATGAAAAAAAGCAACTTGACTTGTACACTATTTATCAATGTCAAATGAGCCTTTCAGGTACTCTTGTCATACCATTGAACAACATTGTCTTCAATCATATGATACAGGGCTCCAGATATGAGGGTGAAAACTAAACAAATCTAACATTTTCTCACTCATTTCACCATCAAATCCTATATGGTGTTACTTTCTCATTAGAATCATCTCTTTGAGACGATTCTAACAAGTAGTAACACCATAGGGTTTAATGCAGAAATAAAGATTTTAGTTTTTGAAATATTCCCATTATCTGGAGCAAGCCTTTAAGTTGAGTCTTAGATTGTTCTTAAGCATTTGATTGGTCAGATTTGAGCTTTTGCTGAGCAAACTAATCAAATGCTTTAGAGCGATCTTAGACTCTACGGCCCTCAGCAAAAAACTCAATATATTACTGTTCATTTTTGTCACAAGTATCAACTAAGTTTAGTGTTTACAGCATGTCTGTATTTGGTAATACACTCTTCCAACCAATAGTATAGTTGCATCCATTGAAAATGTGCAGACAAATAATGGGTTAATCCATAATGACAAATGACTACATCAACCCATCCCTGTGCCAGCTGTTAAACCCTGAACATGCTAAGTAAACATCTACTTCAATCTTGTCACTTGCAAAAACTTTCACATCAAGTCTTGCATCATTTTGAAATAAAGAGCATCAGCCAAAATGTCAAAAAGTTTGGATCCTGATCAGATGCCAAGTAACTTGGCATCTGATCTGGATCCAAACTGTTTGCAAATGCTATTCAAATTTAGGCTTAAGTAGTGCAATAAGAGTTCCAGAATGGAAGCTATGACAGGGAATTACATGCTTATTATCTGTGTTGCATTGTCTACAGCTGCTACTTACAGTATGCTTAATGTTGTCTATATCCCTCTGAGAAATAAAACCATCTTGAGATGCTTGATCTGGGTCCAAACTGTGTACAAAGATCTTTGAAACTGATCACCTGAATGTAGTGGGTTGAAATGAAGAGAAAGTTTTACTTTCTAGATTATATTTATCTTTATAATTTTAAATTATGACTTGACTTAACTTTTTTCAAATAGTTTTTTGGCATTTGATCAGTATCAAAGCTATAGTTGCTTGAGGTAAGTTGAAGATCAATTCAATTTAAGAGTTTAAGAAGATGACAACTTGAAGAAGACAACTTTTTTCCATATATAAAGGGTTATTCAGTAAGTCCAGGCATCTTTAACCATTATATTATAAAGCATAAAAGCTTTCCAGTGGCATGAGCGGTTTGTATACAAAACCTTGGATTTAAAGTCAGGACTAAACGGTTTGAAGACGTTCACAGACTAATGTTCCAAAAGTGGTAACAGCTATTACGAGGGCAGCTTTTAATGCTAATGTCTCACGTTTTCATTAGCCTTTGTATTTTGAACTTATTGCTCAAGTTGGCTTGCTGACATTTCATTGAAAGAAAAGAGTATTGCATAAGACAGGACAACCATTTATATTGCAGTACAAAAGTAATGCTGAAAGCCCTTTTAGAAGCATTATGCAAATTTTATGGTATGCATTTAGCATCTGTTCAGCTGTCTTAATTGCATATAATAAATTGTTGAATGATGTTTTTAAGGCATATTCTGCTTTACTTTCAACATACTTTCAAACACATGTAAGCTTTACTTACAGCCTACTTTCAGCTAATCTGCTAGGTTATAGAAAGTATATTTCTTATAGTGCATATTCGTGACTGTATAAGTTGACCTATTTTCTTGCGTATGAAAGGAGGTGTATTTATGGAGTAATGGGTTAAGAACAGTAATTCACAAACTTTTTGGTCACAAAAACATTTGAGGAGAGTAGGTAAAAGGTATTTACTTTCGATTGTGCAGACTACAAACTTGTGTATATTTGCAGTTAGTTTTGATCCAAATCAAATGTGTTAGCTAGGAATAAATGGCTTATAATGGTAATACTTGAAACATTGATTATATTACAAGTTTACCTTCAGTGTTGAAGTTTTCAAAGATCACATTTATTGGATCCCTTTTGCAACCAGAACAGTGTCAGTAGACTGCCTTACAATAATCATCCAGTATTTATGTAATCCACTATTCAGAATTAAGACAGTTGATTGAAGAAACATAATATGATAATGAGTTTCAAACAGTTTGGATCCTGATCAGATGTCGAGGTACTCGGCATCTGATCTGGATTCAAACTGTTTTGAAATGTCAGTGTACTCAGGGATATGGCAGGGAAGGATTTAAATCATACAACGTTTTTTCCCTTTCTGATAACGGTTTTGGGGTCAAGGGACAAATAAGGGCAGAGTGTTGTGGGTCTCTCAGACGATAAAGTAGGTATTGTTTTGGAGAAAAGAGCATTGTGGGACTTATCGGGGCTCTTGTATTTATTTAGCAACAAAAATAACATTTATAGGTAAGATAAAGCATGAACTCCCGGTGCAGTTGCAAATGTTAGTGCTAGTGGGGTATGTGTATTAGGGTCACTACCCTTTTAACCCATTACTCCATAAATATGTCTTTAACACCTCTTAATTTATTCCTTCAATGAAGAAATTTATAGTTAACTTTATAAAGTCATGAATAATGCACCATAAGAAAAATATTGTATATCCTTGAAGATGGTAGCTAAAGCAGGCTGATTAAATGATACAGAATGCACATTATGGAATTATAAGGCTTAGATATTATGAGGTTCACAAGTGCAACTTTCAGCCTTATCAATATAACCCATTTGTGCCTAGCACCCCATAAAAGGGACATAGGCAAACAGTGTAGAATCTGATTAGATGCCACATAATTTGGCATCTGATCAGAGTCTACACTGTTTGCTGATAGGAATGTCAATACAAAACGAAAAAACGAAAATGAAAATTTAGACCAGGCACCCCTTACACCAAAATGGGCTTTTCCAATATATTAACCCTTTCCCTTATAGAAGCGACTTTTAGCACATTCATTTTATTCATCCGCTGAAGAAAATAGTTCCAAATTATACCGTAATGAATATGTGTCATATTTAATACTTTCCTTATTCTAGCAGTTAATAGCTTAAAGCAGGCTGAAAGTAAAGCGCATTCCGCTTTACTTTCAACCTGCTTTAAGTAGTCGCATATCTTCAATACTAGAAACAATGCTATCAGGTAAAGGGTTAACATGGAAGAATCCACTTGGCATTAAATGGGATAAACACTTGACTAAAAATTGAAAGTCTATGGACATACATATATGTACCATCAGAAATATTTTCATCAGAATATATGCCTTACAAGATGCATTCTGCTTTACTTTCAACCTGCTTTAATTAGCAATCTATCTTAGTTCAATTCTTAAAGTTCAAAACTAGAAAATGGCTATGGAGTAATGGGTAAAAAGTTGTTGATCTGCAGGTTTAAGTCCTAATCTCTCTATATTCTGCTTGTGCTTTTTGGCAAACATTAATCACACCAAGAGTTAAAACAGATAGCTGTCTCTTTTATGTTGATTCTATATGTTGCTGATTCGCACCCTGTATTCACAAGCATATCAAGATTAATACATATCAGTGAGGAGCCCTAACATTTATCATCATTATTTATGGGAGCTCTACTTTCATTGAAGGTTCTCAGAGACCTTAGTGGTCAGTTAATCAGAGACATTGTACGGTTTATGACCTTTTAAACAGGTGTTTCTAGTTGGAAACTCGTTTGTCTTACATGAGAGTTATCAAGTGACAGGCCGATTTCATATGTGTATTATTGATATTTATTGCCTCTTAAGAATCCGGAATGGTCAGCAAATGGTCAGATATAGTCAGGTTTGGTCAACTTGACCACCCTTTAAATCATTGAAGCTGGAAATCTTGTGACTGATCTTTGATTTAGGTACAAGTACCCCACATGATTGGTGCTTTGAATTAGATTATGTTTCTTGTTTTATAGACTGTAATATGGTTGTAGTAAGTGGTGCCATGTGATGCTGGTCATTCTCAAGCATTTGATTGGTCAGATTTGACCAATCAAATGCTTGAGAACAAACTCAGACTCAACTCAAATAATATATAACCTTGGATCCTGGGGTGATATTTAGCAATGGTGACTGTCTTAGAGAACAAGCATTGCTAGATAAATAACCAAGCACAAGCCAGAAGTAAGAAGTCTGTATTGATTAGCAGTGCTATAGTTTCCAGTTTTGTAAAACTAATAAATTTATATATTGACATATTATCACAAAACAGTAGATGTTTTTCCATTTACATGTATTTGACAGAGGGTCCGAGTCTGGCTAGCATTTCTAGTTCTGCTTGTTTTGTGCAGTGCTCTGGTCAAATGCTATAGTCCTATATGTAGGTCATATGCATGGTAGCCTGTCTGGACATGAGAAAGTTTTCTTTGGGTCTTTTCAACATAGATATAATATAGCCACACATTTGAATCATAATGGATATAAATAAATCAATAGAATGATTTAATACTTTATCAATATTTCTAGTTTTGGAGACAAATTAGTCTGGTGATCACTTAAAGCAGGTTGAAAATAAAGCAGAATTCTGCTTAAATTTAAACCTGCTTTAAGCTACCACCTGCTAGAATAAAGATATTATTACTTATGGTACCTATTCATGACCATATAAATTTCTTCAGTGGAGGAATAAATTAAAGGCATAAAAAAGGTTGAAGTGTTATCTTTTACCAATATTTCATGTAGATTTTGGGCACATTCTGTTCCATTTAATTGCATAGGATAAGCTTACTCAAGCTCTGTGCATATTAAGTTTAGTAGCCATTTGCAAACAGATTGTATCCAGATAAGATGTCATGTTACATTGTATCTGATCAGTATCTAAACTCTGTGTTCATCAGTTCATAATAATATACAAATATGAAGAAGAGATTGAAGCATATTACGTTTTGAGTATAGTTAGTCAGCATTCAAAGGGAAGGGATAAAGAATAATGATTGACTCAGAGTCTGTATACATACATGGGATGGGCAATTATGGTCAAGCTGGAGTCATACAGGGTCCCTAAATCCCTTGAATGCTAAGCATTTTTAGACTGGATCAATCATTGTCTGCAACTGTGCCAAATAGAATCAAAAGAAAATCTTTTCAAAATAGGATTGGAATGTATAATAGTTGGATAGTGATGAGATGCTGAGTTACTTGGCAATAGATCTTATTGGGCTCGAAACAGTTTTCAAAGGTGATCACAATTTTGCTGTTAGCATGCAAAGAGTTAATCTAAGCACCTTTCACTCTCAATAAGGCGATATTTACCTAAATATACTTGAGAAGGTCAGGGGGTGCATTGTGGGCAGATTTATCTTTTTCTGTGGCTAGCTATGTACATACCATGTCTCAAAGTGAAACTGCATAAACCATTTATCATAGTCATAGGAAGAGGGGGAAATTTCACTGAATCTTGTTGAATATGGGTGTTCCCCAATAGGAAAAGCTAAACATTCATGCATACCAGACTATTCTGTGTTTAATAAACAGTTTCATTTCCTGATTCAATAATATATAATATAATACATGTATATCCATGTTTTGATGTTATAAGGCCCACATAGAAGATTGGACTTGCCTAAAAATGTGTAGCCTCAGTAAATAACGTTATTAATTATTATTATTAGTCGTAAAAAGAGAGTCATAGGGCCTGTAATGCAGAAAGCTCTAATGAAGGATTGACAGGGTATAGAAGCATAATTTTATAGAAGCATTTCTACAAGGAGGCAGCTGCTAGCAGTGACACATATTTAGAAACAAACAAGAGGGATGTCTAATCATTCAGCAGTACATGTTTGTTTGTTTTTGTGGTATCCATTGATGAAGAAAGAAAGCTATCAGTCAGTGGGGAGATAGTAAGATCTATAGACAGTTGTTGTAATGGCTACTGCATTCTTACTGATGCATTGTAAAATAGGGCGGTGTAAATCTTGCTCATTAGCGCTGGGCTCCCATGCTCTCTTGGACATGTGCCTGCAGACTGGGAGGGCTTGAGTGATGGGTTTGTAGGTGTGAGTATGTCTGTATCATGGATTAACCCTTACCATGCCAGGGCTCCAGATAAGAGGGAGTAAACTGAACAAATTCAACATTTTCTCACTTATTTCAGTACCAAATCCTATGGAGTTACTACTCATTAGAATTGTCTCGAAGAGACAATTCTAATGAGTAGTAACTCCATAGGGTTTAATGCAGAAATAAAGATTATAGTTTTTGAAATACTCTTCTTATCTGGAGCTCGGCCATGCTGAAATTGTCAAATGGACTATACCTCTATTTCACAATGACCAGTTTATGTTGATATTTAGGGAATATATCTAGTCAATATTTAAAAGAAAAACAAACAGACTTATAGTCTGATCAGACTATAAGTCTTATCGAAAAAGGGCACTGGTTCACTGTATATAGTGAGTGTTAACATGCAGAATGCAATAACAACATCATCTACTCAATTTATTGTCTGTTGAATACCTAGCAATTGAATACTGCTCCTCCATAATTAATCAAGTCTGACCCTTAGAGACAAACAAATTGGCTCTGTTTTCAAAGATTTAAACTATAAGAAAATTTTGGAAGAATTTGGTGTGTTTGTGAAGGGCAAGGTTATTGGAGGTAAATAACATCAGTGACATGTTGGCATGACGAGAATGAGGAGTCCCTATAATTGATTGCCTCTGCTTCCCCTTTACCTTGGACCAATTAAACATTGGCTATTCTTGAACAAATGCAATGAATGTCATGAAACATTCAATTATTGGAAAAACTAAACCATGAGTTATCATGTTGTCCAAATGCAAAAACCATGCTGTATGTTGCCTGAATGAACTATTACTAAAGGTTGAAATTAATTGGACAAGCCTATAATGGGTCTGGAATAAAACACGAGCTTCATGGTGGATGTGAAGGAGATGAGTATTTTCACAGACTGCAAGGAATGACAGTGTAACAGCTGAGTGCCTGCTGTCTATACAGCTGATGATTTATAGGACACATAGTCCAGACATGTCCACTATGGTATTCTATTGATGCCCAAGCTTCCTCTTAAACAAACATTGGTCAAAAGGTCAGTAAATCAAAATTTGAAGATTTATGATCACTTTTTGATAGCAGGTTGAAAGTAAAGCAGAATGTGCCTTAAAGCACATTCTGCTTTACTTTCAGTCTGCTTTAATCAATTTAACTACATATCTGCTAGGATATAGAAGCTATTTCTTATGGTGCATATTCATGACTTTACAGAGTGGAAACATTTTCTTCATTGGAGGAATAAATTAAAGGCGTAAAAAAGTGTATCCATAGAATAATACTTTAATAGATGGTACAAATAAAACAATAGCTATATAGTAATACATGCATGCATCCCTATAGGCTTTATTGAAACATTTACTGAAATGTTATTTACTGAAAAAAGGAGTTAATGGAGTTTTAAGTCATCTTACATCATCTTAGAATATATGCAATTTGGAGCCATTTCAGACAACATGTATCTTGTTATCAGATATGTATCAAGACAGTTTGGAAATCATAATACCAGTATGTGAAAATTCAGTTAAAAATCCATAAAAGTTGAATTTAGACACTTTTGCAAACACAAAGATAAACTGATGCAATATTATATCAGGCTAAGGGCTACGTTTTTTCATTCATTCTTTAATAAAGCTTTAAGCTTCTGCAAGCTATTTTTCTTTTAGATAGTAATCTCTCAATCCTTCTCTTTTTGTAGGAAAAAAAGAGGTAATTAAACCGATGGAGTCTATATATCTATCTGCATCTTTTTCATGGTTTTATTAGAAGTATCTACTATAAACAACTTCAGTTGTAGAGTCAAGTGGCTTTATCAACAATGTGCACTTGTCTTAAGGGGTGCATCACAGTCTTCTAAAGATTATATCAGAACCACCACTTCAGGGGCTCGTGTTTTTTTCCTGCTGGTCACAGTAGCACATTTCCACTGTAGGTAATAAAGATTTATAATAAAAGATACATTAAAATTCCGCTATTGCAAGAGCTAGGAAGAAGATAATCCTTAAGGCTTTTAAGACAGATTGTAGTTTAAAGTAAGAGGACAGTAAAGCAGGAAGCCCCCAAAGGGACAAAGGTTCCTGTCACCTTGATTTATTCAGTCATCTATATATTTAACAAAGTTATGAAGACTTACTTTAAGCAGTTACTTGTAATCATTGGCCGTAAAACACCATTCATTCATTTGTTTTAAACACCAAAACCCCAAAACCAAGCCTTCTTTTGAGTAGTTTTAATTGTGGGATTTTATTGTACAAGGAACCTTTCCATTAAACTGTTATACTATTGCTGTAAATATCTCTGTTGAAATTGCTATAAAAGAATAAGAGTGGACAGTGCTTTGCCTTTAGATAGGTGTCTATGCTTAAAAAACCCCAAATGTGTAGTAAAATATTGATGCACTATACAATGCTTCCTTGTATTAAGAAGCTACCTATCTTTAGAGATCTCCTGAAGGGTTTGATAAAACAGGGTTGGTTGTATGTCCGTGCTTAGTTTTTATGATAATGCATGCTTAACTATAATAATTATAGTTTCTATATCAATGTCAGATTGTATCAAATTTAGAGTATCCAATTTTAATACTTCAAGAGTAATGTGGATTGTTATAAACACTTATTTTGCCATAAATTTGTCTGCAACAAAGTTGTCTACAGAAAGTAAAGTCTTTTTAACTGAAGAAACATCATGCAGTTAGTGACAGATAGGAAAGACAAATTGTGAGACTTGGGTATTACAATTTTCAGAAGCCTGTAAAGTTACCCAAGGGACCTTCCTACTTTGCGCAGGTCTGGGGAATAGTTTCTGTTTATTTGACTGAGATAATCCCCTCTGCCAAGAACTAAAAGGAAGGCTGGTTGGTGGTTTTGATCCCAGGCGGTGCTTAGCAACGAATAAGATTAGTCGAAACCATCATCGTGAAATCATAATCATCTCATCACCCCTTATCATTCATCGGCCCTATATGACCTGTTTTGTGTCACAGTGCCGTAAAACCCAACTCACCGATCATCCTGTAAAGTTACGGCATTCTCAAACTTTGGATTCAGCTCCAATATCAAGTTTTGAATTCTACACCATTTGTCAATGCGCTAGTTACTAAAATGTCTTTGTTAAATTTGCTCCTTCATAAAAGACATTAAGTTCTTTGGAGTTCTTGTTATTTAAGGAACTGTAGCTATATTTGGCTATTTGAAACATATTCTTAAGCCTAATGGTAGTGCAATATCTGGTAGATTTCCTGCAGTACATTTTGTTTGCATCAAACTGCATCTGTTTCATGAAACATTTGGATGGCATAATTTTATTCAATTTTTGCGAAAGAAAAGATGGCACTAAACTTCACAAATCCAACATTTTCTCACTTATTTCAGCATCAAATCCTATGGTGTTACTACTCATTAGAATCGTCTCTTCTAGACGATTCTAATGAGTAGTAACACCATAGGGTTTAAAGCAGAAATAAAGATTTTAGTTTTTGAAATACCCCCCTTATCTGGAGCCCTGACTAAATACTAAATATTTAGTTTAAGGTCAAATTATTCCATTCAGAGAACACAGACATACTATGTTATAGAGGTATTGATGCTTACATATGCTCTTTTCCATCTTTCAAGCCTGCTGGTATTATCTATCTGTCTAGGAATTTAAGACATTTTTGATAGGTGCTATAATGGTGAGTCCCTTTGATACCTCAGTTGTTAACCCTTAGCCTGCCACGCACGACTTAGCTCCATATGCAAACAGCTTGGATCAGGATGAGACGCCGAGTAACTCGGCGTCTCATCCGGATCCAAGCTGTTTGACACTCGGACAACATTTTCAGCAATTTTGAGCAACTTTGAAGCACTTTGAAACTTGAAGCAGACGAGAAATATAGCAGACGACAATTTATTTGGCGGGCTAAGGGTTAATCTTATCCATCCATGATTCCTACTTCTTAGGATCCTGAAAAAAATACAGCACACTAAAACAGATGGTATTCATGCAGCCCTCGCCAGCCATCAGTCAATTACTTTCATTGACTTGTGTAATACTTTCAGTCATGAAATAATTTGTTGATGTATCTCATCCATTCCATCTTCCCATGACACACACCCATGGGGTCATTGAAATTTTACCCAGAATCCCATGGGTCACTTCATGATAAGAAACCAAATAACAGGTTTAGTTTTATGAAAGAACCAATTTACAGGTGTGTTTGATTCTCGTTGAAAGATAAGAGGAGCATGGTTCTTGGTTCTGTTAAGTGAAATCTTGGTTTGAACATGTTAGCAGTGGATTCTTCTTTAAATTTATGGTCTAGCTTGAATTATAGGTGAGATATAATACTTAATGGTCTTTTGATTTTCAATAGACTGTTAAAATTTCCATTAGATTGATCATAAAATGTGGTTCTTAGCATTTTAAAAAACTGTGGCAAGTAACCTGTACATTGGTTCTTATATAAATTACATGAACTAGTTTTACCTCTTATTTGTTTATTTGCTTAAGTAAATGTAATTGGAAGATCTTCAAAAAAGAAATTCAATAAGGTATATGTCACTTGCTGGCTACAGCAAACTCTAGGTTGAGCAATTATTCACTGTAAAGCTGCATGGAATCTGTTAAAATATGTTTTTGCTTAATGTAGGACAAAAGTAATGCAGAAAGCTATTTCAATAGCTTTTGCAATTCTTCATTAAGCTTGCACCTGTCTGTAAGACTGCCAGTTCAGATTCCTCTTAACTACTGGTGCTCATTGCTAGTTTGACTGTAATTTAATTTCCTTCAGGGACTTTCATTGGCCACCTACAAACTAAAGAATGGCAGTTTACTTGTGAGCAAATGGTCTGACTCTTGCTGTGTTAATGAACTCTTGCAGACATTTAACGAGGCAATCAATTTACTTTGATTAATTACCTTTCCATAGCCCAATGAAAACTCTTGGCATTTGACAACAATTTGTTTCCAAGCTGTACTTTCAATTAACTTAGAATATGACAAGTTTTTGAACTCAGTGACAGTTTAATTTTATTTACTTAAAAATTGGAGAAAACGAACAAATTCTTAGAATTTCAGCAGCACAATTGTTGGAAATGGTTTCAGTGTTAAAGGATTGGAAAGTAGTGCCATTGGCCAATTACTCCAGACTGGGATAGTGCAGAAGTTCAGAGTTATTATCACATGTCTGTGTCATAGTCAATCAGTGTCAATCTGTGCTTATCTCCCCTGATCGCATAACCCTGACTACAATGTATGTGGTCACCATAAATTGACTGGTGGTCATTAGAATTAGCATACAGACAAACCTTTTTGTTTAGCGGCCCTTTCCCAGTGAAGATTGATTTGCAGTCATAATGGTGTCAGTTTAATGCAGGATAAAATTAATGCAGAAAGCTGCTATAGCAGCTTCTGCACTTTTATCCTGCATTAAATAGTTATATTTTTTTTATAGAATCAGTAGTTCTCAATCGTCTTAATCAAGTTTTCTCTGAGCTCCGGTTTTATTGCAGAAATTTGTAGAATGCAAAATATCTGACCACATGCAAAGGTATGATTGTGGATTGTCTAGTGACTGTTTTATGGTGTCAGCTGTATAGAAGATAGAAAGAATGTGGTAAGGACACATGATTGAATAGCAAATTGGCCAGCGATCTGTCAACTGTGATTTACTTTGGAGCTGATTTTGTTTTGTGCATTAATTTGCAGCTTTATATAAGTCCATAGCCTCATGTCCTTGATGATTATCATCGTGATTTCTTTTTTGAGCTTTTAATGTTATTTTTGTTGTTCATTACAATATGATAAAGCAGCTGTGGACTTTTAACTCTTACCATGCTAGCAGCGGATATGTGCCACTGTCCAGTGGTTACCTTTTCAAATAATTTGGATCCAGATCAGAGCACCAGATAAGGGTAGTTTTTCAAAAACTAAAATCTTTATTTCTCAATTAAACCCTATGGTGTCACTACTCATTAGAATCGTCTCGAAGAGACGATTCTAATGAGTAGTAACACCATATGATTTGGTGCTAAAATGAGTGAGAAAATATTTGATTTGTTGAAATAACTACCTCTTATCTGGAGCCCTGCAGATGAGATGTCGAGTAATGCAGTGTCTCATCAGTATCCAAACTGATACTCTGACCCTGTTTGAAAAATAAATTTTGAAAAATTCTTATTTTAAGAACAGTAACTTGCAGACAACTATTATTGCAGATGAAAATATTACCCTCATGCATGTTTATTGTATCTCAAGTCTGATCAGATAATAGTGAGTAAATTTACCAAATCCAACATTTTCTCACTCACTCTACTTCTTTCTGCATGCACCAATCCTATGATGTAGCTACATACTTATTAAAATTGTCTCAAAAAGATGATTCTAATGAGTAGTAACACCATAGGGTTTAATGCAGAAAGAATAATTTTCTTTTCTTTAATTAAATACTCTCCTGGTATATACTGTGTTCTGGTAATACCTGAACCACCATGCGCTCATCCTTTCTTTCTCATATATTTTGTTGCTACATCAAGATCATGTGGACTTTTGGAGCAAAACTATCAGGGAACTATCAAAGAAGCCTCTCTGATAGCATCACATGTCGAAAGACTCACCCCGATACAATATACAGCTTTACATATCACAGGGAGAGCCAGGCTATCTGAGAGATCGGAGAGTAAACCTGTCTTGTACCTAACTATAACAAAGACCATGCAAAACACAACACTCATACTGTACAGTAGTCAAGGCTCCAGATAAGAGGGAGATGACTGAACAAATACAACATTTTCTCACTTATTTCAACACAAAATCCTATGGTATTACTACTCATTAGAATCGTCTCTTCGAGACGATTCTAATGAGTAGTGACACCATAGGGTTTAAAGCAGAAACAAAGATTTTAGATTTTGAAATACTCCCCTTATCTGGAGCCCTGTAAGACTGTCTTATACCTAACTAAAACAAAGACAAAACCCTACACTCATACTGTACAGTAGTACCTCAAGTACAATGTGAATAAAAAAAATGCATGAATGCATGGTGCCTTGCAAAAAATATAAATTGTTATGATTTCTGAATGACAAGAAATTCTTTATTGTATAAACCGATCATATACAACATAAATTTAATTATTGTGAAACAATTATAAATATTGAGGAGCCATCAGCATAAGCAATAACCTTGCTGTCTTATCCAACTGCTCCATAGATACACCTTTTAACGCCTTTGGTTTAACTCTCCAGTGAAGAAAGTAGTTTCATTAGTTACTGACATGGATTATGCACCATAAGAAATATATTCCATAATGTCCTAGCAGATTGTAGCTTATATATAAAGCATGCAGGGTCACCTATCATCAATACTAGAAATAGGCTATAGAGTAAAGTGTTAAACATTGAAAACAACTACCGTATGAAGGAAATGGCTAAATGAGATTTATTTAAGCTCTATAAACATGTTTACATATTCTAGGAAGTTTACTATACAAACTTTGTTTACTGATAAGTCACATATTAATTAACTCTTTCCTCCCTGAAACTTTAATGGACAATTCCAGTTTCCATTTTAGTCTAGTCCATTTCTGACTTTTAAGGGTTGTTTTTGTCAATGTTTGGCATTGTGACAAACAGTGAAGACCCTGATCAGAGGGCTCCTTTCGGAGCCCTCTGATCAGGGTATTCACTGTTTGCATAGGACAAGTGTACTGTTCACATGTACACTGTTTGAAAAGCACGCCTATATGCGGGACTAGGGTTCAAAGAGTTAATATACCTGTACAGTCAAACCTGTATGAAAAAACCTCAAGAAGACTCATGGACATGCCTTCAAAACTGACAGCTGCCATCATACACAACACAAGTACATGTAATGCAGAATCTACGAAAAAACAAGAGAAATATTTAAGTTTGATCAATACCATGTAAGAAAACTTTAAATTGATTTAGAGTATAAGACCACTAAATTGTGTCAGAGCTCCAGATAAGGGGGGTATTTCAAAATCTAAAATCTTTATTTATGCTTTAAACCCTATGGTGTCACTACTCATTAGAATCGTCTCAAAGAGACGATTCTAATGAGTAGTAACACCATAGGATTTGATGCTAAAATAAGTGAGAAAATACTGGATCTGTGCAGTTTACTCCCTCTTATCTGGAGCCCTGTTGTGTTATTAGAAATGTAAGGCAAGTAACTGATTAAAGCAAGGTGATAGTAAAACAGAAAGTTCACAGATTGCTTTAAGATGTGACCTGTCTTTTATACAATCTATTAGCCTTCTTGTAAGTGGCCGTAACTGAGAGGCTTTACTGTACAAATATTTAATTTTGATCAATACCATACTGGAAGACTTTAAGTTGATAAAGGGTATTTTATTTTTTACATGATACATGTATAGATATACATGTATATATATTGAGCCATTTCATGGCTGTCTGGAGACTAATCTAAGTGTGATATTTATGTTTCCTGGGAGCTGGCTGTAGATATTTCACATATTGCCATGCCTCGTGTCAAAAGGTCCTGACCCCTTTTAGAAACTTTCCATCTTGCATCTCTATTTAGTGTATCAAAGATCTCTGACAGTTTCCACCTGGTTGTTTTGGTGGGAAGTGAACTAGATTGATTGTTGTAGAGAGTAAATTAATATACTGTCAGACTTGTGTTTACCTGCCAGGAATGAGAAGATCCATGGGTGGTCTTTGATAAAGGTGTTAGCTTAATGCAGCACAAAAATAATGCAGCTTTCTGCATTATTTTTGTTCTGCATTCAGCAGTCTCCTGTTTTGATAAGTAAAACATACTACATGTAGTTGAAATTGCATAAAATGGTTATACATAAATAAATTCATGGGTTGCAGGTTGAATGCAAGACAATATATTACTTATAAGCTTTTGTTCTACATTGGGCAGTCACCTAGCTTAACCCATTACCCCATAAACACGCTTTTTTATGCCTTAATTTATTCTTCTACTGCAGAAATGACTGATACTTTATACAGTTATGAATATGTATCATAAGGAATATTTTCTATATCCTAGCAGATTGCAGTTTAAAGCAGGCTGAAAGAAAAGCAGAATGCACCTTCAGGTGCATTCTGCTTTTCTTTCAACCTGCTTTAAGTGGTCATCTATCTTTAATACTAGAAACAAGCTATGGATTAAGAAAGTTACATGATAACTCAATGAATGGCTGTGTAGCACATTATGTTTGGCTGTATTAAATAAATGTACAATGCTTTCAATAAATAATTGTAAGTTTTAAGTAAAATAGACATAAGGGATAAGATGAATGAAAATCATACAGTGTAGAAATTCACTATACCTGCATTCAGCCAAATTCAAATCTTTTGTACTACAGAAAGTACTCACTATTTCTATGAACGTCAAAAGCAATTGATGTAAACCAGTGTATTTAGAAACGATTAAAACTTTTTCTGTGACTGTGTCTAAACCAATTACTGGTATTATGATATATGGCAATAAGGTTAAACTCTACTATGTATTGATTGATATGTTATTTATTAGTTATAACCTATTTATGCTCAACCTTTACTTCATAGGTACACATTTTTTCGAATTTCATTTATTTCTTAACTGAAGAAAATAGTTCCAGTTTATACAACTGTTTTGAATATGTATCACGAGATATATTTTCTATATTCTAGTAGATGGTATCTTAAAGCAGGCTGAAAGAAAAGCAGAATGCACCTTCAGGCATTTTCTGCTTTACTTTAAACCTGCTTTATGTGGTCAAAGTGGTCACCTGTCTTCAAAACGGTGGGTCCCTACAAACTTTCATTATGTGCTGCAATAAGATTTCTTAGATATGCTCATTTACCAACCAAGAAATTGTAAAGGTTCTGTCATTTTAAATATTAAAGTACAAACAGTGTAGGTTTTGATTCAGATAAAGACTATATATTAAACCGCAAAGCATTTATCATACACAAATCATACTTTGACTTTGTTTTGGCTTGCCGATATTTGTTCCTAATTTTGTTTGTGTTTGTGCACCTGTTCTTGATGAGGTGGCCACGGTGGACCACAGAGAAAACCCCTCCTATCATACACACATACTTGTTTTATATAAATTAAACACAGTGAACCCACTATATAACAACCATCAAGATACCGCTCAAAGGAAGAACTGTATGCTCTCTTTTAAGATTGCAGCTTAATGTAGGACAAAAAATATACAGAAAGCTCCTTTCGGAGCTTTCTGTATATTTTATGTCCTGCATTAAGTCACAGGTTGTCTTTATAGATGTCCATGCATTTTTGTTGAATAGTTGTTGAACACAATTTGGACTGTATTATTGTTTATGTAGAAGTTACTGATGTTTATCAGAGGTTATATAAATTCATAAACCAGTCCCTATGAGCTGTAGATTGATCGCAGCTGATAAGCCTTGCAGAGACTCCAAGTTTGTTTTCATTGACATGTAAAACGTGGACGCCACAGGCCCCCAGTTTGTTAATTTGCTTTACAAAACATAAGTCCCAGTTAAACTTGATATGTTGTGAAATAACTAAACAATTTTCCATCACAGTGTCGATCTGGACCAGAGGGCTTCTACAGGAGCCATTTGATTAGGCTCTGCAAAGTTTCTCATACTTCCAAATATTTTAGGGACAAACCCTCTAGTGTCAATGCTAACTAGTCATGTATCAATGGATTTGTCCATTTGAAGAAATCTGGGGCCCGTTTCATAAAACTTCATATGACAAATTTGTTGTAAGTCAGATAATAAAAGTCTCAATTATGATTTATTTCTCCATCTAATTCTCTCTTGTGAAATCTCTTTGGAATTGTCTTGAAAAGACGATTCCAAAGAGATGTCACAAGACCGGATTAGATAGAGAAAGTTTTTTAAAGTTTTGACTTATGAACAGTTTTGTCATACAAAGTTTTATGAAAAGGGGCCCCAGCATGGTAAAGGTTAAACCTGTACGCTTACCCGGAGTTTTTTTGTGGGATTATCCTTGTCATGAGGTTTTTTGTTACCCAGATTACTTCCATATTTTTGTGTTTGAGATCATGAGAGAATACAGACTTGAAACATGTAATACTGGTAAATGTCTATTTGATGAGTATTACAGTCCATGTTTCATGCTTGGTTATAGGCAGATAGGATCAGACTGTGTCACCTGGTATTGCCATGTCAAAGTGATAAAATCTAGGACTCTCTCTGTACCAGTCTTATCTGCTTTTTTAACAGGAAATGCTCATGATTTTTCCCTAATTAGCAACATTTGTATGTTGGGGGTGGGAGACGCTGGCCTTAGATTGATTTTGCAGTATATGTGGTCTGCCTTTGAAGTTTTATGTTGAATGAATTGTTAGTATTTTGAATGAAAAAACTGTTTTGGTCATATACAGTTTTGTCCATTTGTTGATATCGGATAAATGATTTTTAACCCATTACCTCATTATTACGCTTTTTTACGCTGCTAATTTATTCCTCCACTGAAGATAATAGTTAACTGGATACTGTCATAAATATGTAACAGAAGAAATTTTTTCTATTTACTAGTAGAAAATAGCTTTAAAGCAGGCTGAAATAAAGCAAAATGTGCCTTAAGGCACATTCTGCTTTACTTTCAACCTGCTTTAAGTAGTTGCTTGTTTTCAAAATTAGAAACAGGCTATGGGTTAATGGGTTAACATACTTTCAGGTCATGATAAAGTGCTACTTGCAGTTAGTTACTTTAAATAGATATTTTTTGTTGTACCTATTTGATGACAAAGGTGTAATAAGACTACTGGTTAGAATTGTTTCTTAGAGAATTGTCAGACCATAGTTTTTGGTGCTGAAACGAGCGAGAAAATGTTTGATTTGTTCAGTTTACTGCAGGGCAACAGAAGCTAGATACTGTGACACCAATGTAGTGTTAAGGTTGCCATATAATGTATTCCCTGTGCAGGGCTCCAGATAAGAGGGGGTAATCTGAACAAATCCAACATTTTCTCACTCATACAGCACCAAATCCTATGGTGTTACTACCCATTAGAATCGTCTCTTCGAGACGAATTTAATGAGTAGTGACAACATAGGGTTTAAAGCAGAAATAAAGGTCTTAGTTTTTGAAATACTCCCCTTGTCTAGAGCCCTGTTCCTGTGTTCTTCTTTACTTACAGGGTACCAGTAGATTTTAGAATTTAATGTATGAGTTTGCCACATTATAAGGACATTGTTGAGTTTGTCATATTTTGCTCATTGTCATTTTGTATTTTACTTGCAGGGCGTCCGGTTTCTGTACACCTTACAAGGGCTCTGTATGCAAGTCTGTGTTGGGCGAGAGCACTGTATACTTCAACCAGACTGGCTCCAACACAGTGGAGCATCATGAGAGGATGGCCGCACAGCTACTCAACAAGTTGACCAATGTTGACACCTTGGACGATCTGAAGCAGCGGTGTGAAGGTCATGCACAGAAACTGATCTGTAACTACATATTTCCACCATGTGAGGAGTTTAATAGTCCTAAGCCAGTGCCATTGTGCAGGTAAGAAGTGACAATATGGTTCATGTTCAAATTAATAAAATACAAATGATAACGTTTAAGCATTATTACTGCTTGGAGCTCAGTCTTTTAACCCATTTCCTTCAACAAAGACACTCTTTGCAAACTGCATCAACCAAAATGATTCCATTTAGGCCACAGCTAGATTAAGGTTTTATTATACACACCAGTGAAGGTAGGATGTGTTAAAGGGCAAGGAAAGAGCCTTCATGACAATGATTTGAAAATTATTACCGAAAAAAAATGAGCCATGTATTGTGTCATGTGTAGCACATGTCTACAATTATGTAGTACAGTATTCATCTTCTATAGTGTCTGACTGTCTGTGTCCCTATCAGAATGTCCAACTGTCAGGAGTCAGGCTTTCTATAAATCTTCAGCTGCTGTTGGTCAAATACATGATTGTACAGAAACGCCATAGTATCCTTGGAACTGTTAGATTTCCAAGTTGGCATATAAGTAGTCTCTCAACAATGTGGTCAGTTTTGCTGACCAAAGGAATCTAGGATCAAACTTGCAACCCTTGTGTTACAAATCAAACAGTTTATCCCTTTCCTCCATAGAAGTTCCATTTAGTACATTTCGTTCCTCCAATGAAGAAAATAGCTCTATTTTTTACAGTCATGAACATGAACCATGAGAAATATTTTTAAATCCCAGTAGATGGTAGCAAAAGCAGGCCAAAAAGTAAAATAAAATTACCTTAATCTTGTTTAAGTGGTCACCTGCTTTCACAACTAGAAACTGGCTGTGGTGTAAAGGGAATATGTAATGAAAACTTCTCCTAAAATAAATTACACCCGGGATTGTAAATCATCTATTAAGACAGGTGATTTTTTTTATTTAAAGTTTCAGTCCAAATCCACATGGCTAGTGGAACAGGACTCAGCACACATGGAAAGATAAGCAGGCTGATAAATGTTTTATTTGCCTTCAGTTCCCAACTACTAACATTTAGCACACCACGGAATTGTTGGCTGCAAAATTTTGATCTGCAACAATGCTCACAATTGATTCATTCTCATTTCTTTTCTCAAGAAAATATCAGAATATCAAAAAGTTTATAGAACTAGGTGAGACATAGAGTTTCTTGGCTTCTCATCTGAATCCAACCTGTTTTCAACATTTATCACGCATTTACAAGTAGCTCTCAGAAGGTTAAGTTTCTCTCAGGATAAACATGTGTTCATGCACAATACAAACATTTATATTCCATGTTTACAGTCAAACCTGAGCTAAGCAACTGTTTAACCCTTTCCCCCATAGATGCGACTTTTAGCGCATATGATTTATTCCTCCGCTGGAGAAAATAGTTCCAACTGTTTAACCCATTTCCCCATAGTCTGTTTCTAGTTTTGAAGACAAGTGACAATTTAAGATGGTTGAAAGTAAAGTAGAAAGCACTTTAGGGTCCGTTCTGCTTTACTTTCATCTATCTTTAAACTACAATCTGCTAGGATATTGAAAATATTTCTAAAGGTAAATATTCACAACTGTATAAAGTGGAACTATTTCCCAGCCTTTCTGCTTTACTTTTCAGCCTGCTTTACTTTCAACCTGCTTTAAGTGGTCACTTGTCTGCAAAACAAGGCACAGGCTATGGGGTAGTGGGTCTAGAGATTGCTCATCCATAGAATCATATCAGTAAATAAGTACTGAACGCATGTTTGACTGTGTGCCGAATTAGTATTAGGTTTTTGTTTTGTACTTTAAAAGTTTAAATGCTAGAATTTTGTTTCCTGGCATTGTCAAGTTTGAATCATGACGAGATTGCTTCCACTGTTTCTTAATTTAACACAGTATTGTTTTTATAAAATTTTACCCTCTTATCATATAAATAGACTGGACTGTATGAAATATGGGAAGATTCCGATTTGAAATATAGTAATGAATAGTTTAGTAACTTTGACCTGGGAGGGTCTTGAATTTTGGCTGACACATATTCGGAAATAATCTAGCGTGAGAAGAAATCAGAAGAGACAATAGGTGCTGTCATTACTGTATTATACAATAGCCAGCGGACTGTCATAGAACTACATTGGATCCCTATTTAATGATAATTAACGTTGTAATTAATATTGGTATATAGACTATAAAAACAATTTACTCAGGCGGCTCTCTTTTGACTATCAGCTAACATTATCTTTGTTGCTCTTTTTATAGTTTTATTACAGTATTTTTTGCCCTACTATTTGTTGACACAATGAAACTTTGTTTTTACAATTATTCAAAGACTGCTTAAATTTGATTATTAAAATAGGTGGCTGCTTAAAGCAAAATGAAAGTAAAGCAGAAAGCTCCTAAAGGAGCTTTCTGCTTTACTTTCATCTTGCTGTAAGCTGCCACCTATTTCTAGCAGAATAAATGAGTCATCTCGTGAGTGGTCGAAGAAGTGAGGTTTCTCTGTATCTATACCAACAAGTACTAGACCTTGAAAACTAGTACAAACGTTAAGAATGTTATCTTGCAAGTGTGAAAAATAGCGTAAAAATTGTCATGATATGCTTGGTGCCTTTGTATTATGTTTCTTGAACATAAGCCCATTTCAAGCTTTATCCTTGAAGTGCTGGAACTAGATGTATCCTTTGCAAATAGTGTAGACTGACGGATCAGAGGGCTCCTGGAGAGGTCTGGTGAGCAGGGTCTGCACTGTTAGTTAAAAGTTAAATTATTACAGGGATTTACCCCTCTATAATTAATGGCAACTACATGTAGTTACTTTTGAAAAATGGTAGAATCTATCTGAAAATATAGCGTTGTGAAGGTTAATAGGCTTTGAAGGGTTTGGGATTATTGTCTGTTTATTTGTTTACATTGTAGTAACTTTAACCCATTACTCCAATGCATGTTTTTATACTGAACAAAAAAGGTTTAGTCATACATAAAGGATGCAAACCACATCTGCATAGTACATTTTATCACTCATAATGCATAATGCAATAAACAATTAAATGTCACCGAACAGAAAGAGATATTTACTGTGCTTTGAACATTTTGTGTAAAGGGAGGTAATGTGCCTTTTATTTTGTATAGCTGCTTTACAAGTCATATACTACATGCCAGTCTTTATATTCTCATAAAAGTAATCAATAATGTTGAAAAGGTAGCCAGCAACAAACAAACACAATTTTTGAGAATCTTTCTTAAAAAGTTTGTATACAATTGTCTGTTGAAAAGGGAGATTTTTAAAATACTTCCTTTTACATTGAAAAAAACAGAGAGTAAACTTTGAGCACATAAAACTTGAGAAAAAAACAACACTATTGCAATAATTGCTATTGCTCAATGCCATCTCCTTAGGGACAACGGACTAAAATGGTTTTTTTTCAGAATGATCAATAACAGCAGGTTGAAAGCAGAATGTGCCTTAGTGGGCATTCTGTTTTAATTTTAGCTTTCTTTAAGCTACTATCTGCTAGAATAAAGTTAAAAAAATATTTCTTATGGTGCATATTCATGACTGTATAAAATTTAGAATTATTTTCTTCAGTGGATGAACAAATTAAGAGTGTAAAAAGGTATATTTATGGAGTACAGGTAATGAGTTAAAAGGATGGGTATACCAAGTACATTTTAACTGAGTTCAAATATTGTGTGTAGTATACCATAGTATCCTTTGAGGCAGATGACAGCAGTATATAGGCCACTACAGATCAGTGCATTGTCATTTAGATGGTAATCTATAACCTGTTGTACTAAGATAGGGTTACATGAGAACTTGAGCCATTTCTCACCATAACAGGCCTAGTCCATGACTCTTTATTTGAAGAGATATTGTCTTACATGATAGTAGCAAATAGCCATTTAACCGTTTACTCCATAATCTGTTTGTAGTTTTGAAAACAGGTGAACACTAATTCTTAAACCTGGTTTAAAGTAAAGCGGAAGCTTTTAGCTACCATCTGCTAGAATATAGAAATTACTTCTTTTGTTGCATATTCTTGACTTTATAAGATGGAACTATTTTCTTCAGTGAAAGATTTATTTAAATGCATAAAAGGCATAATACCTATTGAATAAAGTTTAGGTTCAACCTTGGTTCAAGCCTGTGTTTGATCCTGCGTTCCTGCAGCTCATGTTCTTATAGGCCCTGTCCTGATATGGTCTTGTTAAACATGCAGATATTAACATGAGGAAACTGTCTGCTTTAATTTTATCTTGCTGCAAGTTTCTACAAAAAAGCATTTTTGAATGGTCACATGTATATTGTTGTCCCATGTCAATTTTTTATATCTTCTTATTCTTGTCAGTTAAATATTGACAATGGCTCTGAAGTCTGTCTTTGACCTGTAACAGATAAGGGAGATCTTTTAATAATATAATCTTTATTTTGAGACGATTCTAATGAGTAGTGACACCATAGGATTTGGTGTTGAAATAAGTGAGAAAATGTTGGATTTGTTCAGTTTACTCCTTCTTGTCTGAAGCCCCACCTTTAGTATGCTAATTTAGCTGTCATCTGTAAAATTTATTATCTGCAAGAATTCAGTGTGCAAAATTCTACAGCGCGTTAAACAGTTTTGGTCCTGATGATGCTGAGTTAAGGGCATTTCATCTGGATCCATACTGTTTGCAAAATGTTAATATCACAAATACCCCTATTCCGCAGAAGGTTAACCTTTATAAGTTTCTAGATAAAGTAAGAGAAAAAAGTCATTTAATGATGTTAATAGGCAATTATCTGCATACTGGTAAATTTTTTAGATTGCGTGATAATTGAAACAGATATTTGCAATATTTAATATTAATCATTTTGCATAATGCAACATTTGCAGCAGCTGTTAATGGCATTTATTCATTAGAAGAATAAAAAAAGTCCTCCATGAAAAAACAGCCTGAACTCTTTTTGTAACAGAAGATTTGGAGCACCCATTCTTCCATCGTTCTTGATAAAACATGTTGCTATGGGACTTGCCTGAAAATGTTCCTCAGTCCTCTGCAGTCATGTGTTAACAATTACTCAAATCTAGAAAATTGTTGTATGCTGAAATGTCATCTGCATTGTTTATATTTTAAAATTTGACTATAACAAAATAGTTTTGACATACTTGAATCAGAATGGCAAACAGTTTGGATCAAGATCAGGCACCACATCAGTGGTGCCTGATCTGGATCCAAACTGTTTGCAAAATATTTTGGAACTGGTTTCCAGCATACAATTTGATGTAGAGTAGGAAGTTTTGAGTGCAATATGGAACCAGCCAACAAGTGTTCTTCATGTGGATTGACTGGGGGATAAAATAATCCCAACCCTCATCATATTTGAATGCATTAATTACACTGTTTAACTGCACAAAGCCGTTTTCTAATCACTGATGGATATTGTTCTCATGTATGGAGCTAGTTAATTTGAGTGGGGTTTAACATTGCATCCAGATTATTCAACATTAAACAGGCATGTTTGAAATTTCATGTGCATGTGGCATTATGTGGCATGCACAGTTAAAATTACATGAATGAAATACTTGTAGAGAACTCAGGAACCCGTCGAGAAAATGTGGGGAAATCCACAACTGAAATGCAAAATATGATATGTAATGATATTGAGCTATGCCAATTTTAAATCTCATTAGATAGATATGCACTCTAAATTGTCCATTGAATTACTATATTTTCCTCAACTTCGAAGTATTATAACCTGACTGATATTTGTAAACTGTTTAGACATTGATAAATTGGCAAGTAAATCAGGATATAAACTGTGCTTTATACCCTTGTCTTTAACCCTTTCAAATAACTGGATGTAATTTTGGGTTTTACAATAATTATGGTAGGATAAAGGTTAAAAGAATTAAAAGGAATGGAATGAATTGAAAAGTATGCAAGGCAATAGATTAGAAATGAACATTGGCTGCATTGAATTCTAGGTTTTGTTCAACCGTCATTATAAAGTACATGTAGATTCATTGTTCAATGATGAATATGTATCATAAGAAGTGTTTTATATACTCTAGCAGATGGTAGCTTAACCCTTAGCCCGCCAAATAAATTGTCGTCTGCTATATTTCTCGTCTGCTTCAAGTTTCAAAGTGCTTCAAAGTTGCTCAAAATTGCTGAAAATGTTGTCTGAGTGTCAAACAGCTTGGATCCGGATGAGACGCCGAGTTACTCGGCGTCTCATCCGGATCCAAGCTGTTTGCATATGGAGCTATAGTCGTGAGTGGCAGGCTAAGGGTTAAAGCAGGCTGGAAGTAAAGCAGAATGTGCTGAAGGGGCATTCTGCCATACTTTCAAATTGCTTAAAGTGGTCATCTGTCTTCAAAACTTGAAATAGCTCATGGGGTAAAAGGGTTAAAGTTGCCAAGTCCAAACAAGTGCATCAGCGTAAAGTCATGACCTTTTTCAGTATCAAAGGCCAGACAGGTTATTTTCTCTTTATAAGGTCGGAAAAACTAAACTCCTGGTTATCAAATAGCACTCAAAAGAAGAGCTCTTTTTTGGCATTCAAGGCAAATGACAGCTTAAAGCAGGAAGAAAGTAAAGCAGAAAGCTCCTACAGGAGCTTTCTGCTTTACTTTCATCCTGCTTTAAGCCAGCAACTGTCTTTAAAAGCATCAACAAGTCGTATATTGAGTGGTCATTGGTTATTATTCAGCCGGACTTCAAAGTATGTTATTCATCTAGCTGGGTGTTTCTAATGAGAAGACAGTCAACATCAAAAGATGTTTGTATAATAACATCAATTATCATGTTAATTTTTCATGAAGGTCAATGCTTTTAGCTTGGGTGAACGACCTTTGATTGGCCTTTAATTGGCCTGAGAAGATTCTCTGATGATATTGATCCAGATCAGTGGTTGAATTAATCTGGTCAGTGCTAAACACTTAAATTAACTTTTAACTCCATAGCCTGCTTCAGGTTACCACTTAATTCAGGTTAAAAGTGAAACAGAATGTGCAACCTGCTACAAGTCTTCATATGTTTTTAAAAGCATTCTGCTTTACTTTTAGCTTGCTTTAAGCTGCTATCTGCTATTATATAGAAAATATTTCTTAATTAGGTACATGAACAATGACTATAGTAATTCTTCATTGGAGAAATAATTTAAAAGGCATAAAAAGGCATGTTTATGGGTTAAAGGTTTATACTTCATGTGCCATTGTTCTGAAATAGATACTTTCATTGCTATACATTTTAATAACTTGTGATATGGTTCAGTATCCAAAGTAGTTAAAATGATAATGTATATGTCGAGTTTAACTTGGCATGATTTAGATATAAGATGCAAGCAATGTATTGCCTGATTAACCCCTTCACTGCCATGACATCATCCGCTTTAAACAATAGTCGTCTGCTTTTATTTCTAAAATTTAGAAATTTGGTATTTCGACTCTTATTGAAATGAGTGTGAAACAGCTTGGATCCTAATCGGACGCTGCATTAATCGGCCTTTTGATCAGGATCCATACTGATTGTAAATTGAACCATTTTACTCTGATTTGGCAGTGAAGGTGTTAACTCTTTTTCTCATTGAAACACCTTTACACACCATGGAGTATTCCTCATAGAGTTTCATTTTCATGCACCTACCCTGCCCTGATAAATCAGCCAAAATTGACTTTTTTTTCTACCCCCCAATAAATAGTTGCTTAAAGCAGATTGAAAACAAAGCAGAAATCTCCCTTTGGGAGATTTCTGCTTTATTTTCAGCCTGCTTTAAGCACCCAGTTGTTGTATAAACTGAGAAATATTATGAAGGTAAGGGTGAAATAACTTCTCATGTTATTGTTGACAAATACCAATTGACTTGCAAACTTTGAAATGGATGATTATGTGTGGTTATTGATGCTTATGTGTGATCTGTGAGCCGTGAGTATTTCCTCAATAGCTAGGTATGAACTTAATTTACTCATTTGAATATTAAGCTTAAAGGTTGGAATCCCAAGTATGCAAAATCCTTTCTTGCCTCCCATCCCAATAAAAATGTCAAGCTTACATCTAATAGTGTAGACCTAGATTAGACATCATGAAATTCATAATACAAAATAAAAGAAACTCAGAGAGCCTCCAAGGAAGCTTTCTGCATCACTTTAAATTTGCATTAACCAAACAACTTTCTAAATATCCCCTTAACCCTTAGCCTGCCACGCACCGACTATAGCTCCATATGCAAACAGCTTGGATCCGGATGAGACGCCGAGTAACTCGGCGTCTCATCCGGATCCAAGCTGTTTGACACTCGGACAACATTTTCAGCAATTTTGAGCAACTTTGAAGCACTTTGAAACTTAAAGCAGACGAGAAATATAGCAGACGACAATTTATTTGGCGGGCTAAGGGTTAAGCCATTACTCCATAAATACACCTTTTTACACTGCTAATTTATTTCTACACTTAAGAAAATAGTTCCAGTTTTACAGTCATGAATATATATAGGCATCATATGAAATATATATTCTTTATCCTTGCAGATAGTAGCTTATGGAAGGCTGAAAGTAAAACAGAATGTGCCTTAGGTGCATTCTGCTTTATTTTCAACCTGCACTAAGTGCTCACATGCTTCCAAAACGAGAAAAAGGTTATGGGGTAATGGGTTCATCTTTTCACTTCATGAAATCATGAAATGTGTGCATTATAGGGCCTGCATATGGCTGCACTTTGATAAGATAGGCTGCTACATATTTATCTCATTCATGCTAAATGTCAAAACAGTATTATATGCTCTCCATGTAATTCATCATAGTTAGAAAATTAAATTATTTTGTAGAAATATTTGGGTGTGCAAGTGATAAACAACAAGATTGGACAAGATCAAATAAAATGGAGAAAAGGTTATGAATGTATTCCCTGCTGTAGAATTGATAACATGGGCAAGATATACAGTTAAACCTCGCTATTACGACCACTAAAATGACGGCTAATTGATTATATAATAGAGAGGTGGCAGCTTAAAGCAAGGTGAAAGTGAAACAGAAAGCTCCTAAAGGAGCTTTCTGTTTCACTGTCACCTTGCTTTAAGCGGTCACCTATCGTAAACACCCTAATAATTAACATACTTTAGTGGTCATAATAGCGAGGTTTTACTGTACTCTGATATCCTTCCGCCAACAATAAAAGCTGTTTGCTTTATTAAAATGTTAGTGTTATAATGTATCAAATCTGATGGCTGATGAAGCTAAATAGATCTGATGGCTGATGGAGCTAAATAGATGAACGATTTCTTAGTTTTGTCATACAAATTCATGTGAAGTTGATTCATAGTAACTGTTTTTATCTTGATCATAACTGTTTGTTTAAGGTTGATGTGTATGCAGTGAAACATTTAATCCAAACAATGTAGTACCGGAGTAAATCAATCTTTTGCAAACAGTGTAGACCCAGATCAGAGGGCTCCTTATGGAGCCCTCTGATCTGGGTCTACACTGTTTCACAACTTAAATATTTTTTGACATTTTTAACTTCTTGGCAGTCAATATAAATCGGTCATTATTAAAAAATTGAAGAGTACATTTGCAACACGGGCGGTGTAAAGGATAAACGTCCATTTGAATTACACTAATGGTAGGATTGGCTCTAAGCTACTGATAGACTGGAACAGACCTACTGAATTAATTTTTATTTGGACTGCTTATCAGGCAGCTTTTAATTGTGGGTTATGTAAAAGGAAAGACGTAAATACAGCTGGAAAAGTAAATACCACTGTCAGGGCTGCCATTTCTCCGGATGTTTCCTAAATCTCCGGATTTTTTCCCAGTACATGGTAGCTTAAAGCAGGCTGAAAGTAAAGCGCATTCTGCTTTACTTACAGCCTGATTTAAGTAGTCGCATGTCAACAAAACAAGAAAAAGGCTATGGGGTAAAGGTACGATTCGTAAAATCGCACTTGAAAAAGGCAAATTTGGAAATCTTAGGATTTTTCATTTCAACTTATGGCAGCCCTGCACTGTTGTAAGCTCACTACTTGTTCACAATCGGAAATATCTCATTTTTATCAGCATTGTGAACTGTATTTTACAATATAGTTAGCCATGTGTTAAACAACATGCATTTAGAATGCCAATGTACTAGGGGAGTTTGGAAGACTGCTTGTTGTTTAATGCAGAACTATATAATGTAATGAAGAGATCTCCTAAAGGAATCGATCATCAGTGTGTAAACACTTAATCTCCAAGTCCTATTGTAACTAAATGACCAATAATTAACACAGGTTTTACTAAAGGAGAATAATAAATAAGAATTGATTTTTTTTTTTAAAGGTCATGAAGGGCTCATTTAGTTTTCCCAATGTATAATATTTGTGAATTTTGCTTCTATTAACTACCGGTAATCATAATAGAGCAGACATAACGAGAAAGCATTGAGAATGAGATTTTCTATATGCAGTGTCTTAAAGCATGATGTCTAATTTGTAGGCTTTACTCTGCTTGCAATATATCAAGGAATCCTCTTTCTCACAAAATCCTTTTCTTTCAGACATTTATATATTTTACAGAGTGAACGTGATGTTGCTTTTAGAGTGAATTTTTTAAAAAAACAAAAAATGGAGTTTTGGTGATAAATGTTTTACTTTCATAAAAAGTAGAATGATTTTACTGTGGTTTTTCAAACCAATTATTATGCACAAAGCCACGAAATCTCGATATTATAAAAATGTCAACAGAATTGTCACAACTGAGCTAATCAGAAGTGACACTTTATGGTAGATTTACAGTATTAGCTGAATATCCTGTCACACTGAATATAAACTTAGTGTTAAAATGCCTACTAATCCTGTATCTAATAAAAAATGGCTGCTACTATAATTCATTTAATATGAAATCCTTGTATGCCTCACATAACATTAAAGTAATTGCTTTTGAATGTACAGTAAAGTTCAGTTATTACAAACCACTCAAATGAATACCTCTAGTGGTGGTTAAGACAGATGGCAGCTTAAAGCAGGATAAGCGTAAAGCAGAAAGCTCTTATAGGAACTTTCTACTTTACTTTTAGCAGTCACCCAGCTGCTTTGATTATCAAAATGAAGTTGTTAATTGTTATATTTCAAGTGAAGATTTAACTGTACAAGCAAAGACCACCAGTGTTTATTATAAAGGGTTAATATTTTTAAACGTTATCCTTCAGTTTCTTCCACAGAGGTTACGTATAATGCAGTAAATTTCCTTAACTCTATAATGGAAATTCTAAAGCAATTATATCTTTCAACAATAGTAATGATGCAGACCTTGATTATAATTATAGTAGATGTAGAATTATTAGTCTGACATTGGTCAGGTTTTAAACATTGATTTAACTCAATACCCCCATGCAGCTGTTGACTATGAGCCCGTTAAAAGGTTGTTCAACATGCCTCCCTTCAGCCTCTTTATTGTGGCAGAGCAATTAGCTAAGCAATTAGTGCTTAGCATTTCCAGCTATTAGCTAACTGGCACCTTGTATGCTGGAAAGTTTTATTAGAGATTTACTCATTTGACTTGTATTAACTGGGATTTGAGGGATGGGGGTGGATTATGTTTTAACCCCATTTATATGTAGGGACTCAAATGAAGGACATTAAATGTCCTTCATTTGAGTCCCTACATATAAATGGTTTTGCAGACAGTACAGACCCTGATGCTATTCTGCAATATGTGCCCATCTCGTCTTTGTCTGCACTGTTTGTTGTTGACTTTAGTTGAAGGGGGAAATAAGAATTTGTGTTGCTGAGTGTCTAGTAATTGCTAATAAACCAATCCAACAAGTAGAATTAATGAATGTATTTTATTTGACTAATCAGAGATAAATGGGTTAGGTCTGGTTTTCTGAACAGACACAGGAACCAGCGTGATTGACTATAAACTAGAGGTGTCAAGCTGGTATGACACTGTTAGAATATTCTAGGTCTTGATGCCCTGATTAAAAATCTCTGGTAGACACTTCCGTCTTCAACACTTTTAGAAGGTCATAATTAAACAAAACTTTTGAACAGATCCAATTCCTTCTGCAAATCAAATAGCCTAGCTATCATTAAGAATAAAATGATAAAACACTACACATTGATAAGAAAACCTAAACACTTCTACCAAAATGAGATTATTGACATTTAATATAAAGCATGAGAATGACTGGTAATTGCAGAATGTAATCTCAATCCGTACCCTTATTATGCTGTTGTAAATATATGCTTTGAAATTGCTTTCTACCCCCACCACCTATTACTCTACACCTATCAAATATAAAGTTTTAAGATAGCTTCATTTGATCATTAGGTTAGATGTTAAATTCCAGAGAATCTGATTTGGATCCAAACAGTTTGAACTTGCTCTTGAATTCAGGGCTCCAGATAAGGGGAGTATTTCAAACACTAAAATCTCTATTTCTGCATTAAACCCTATGGTGTCACTACTCATTAGAATCGTCTCAAAGAGACGATTCTAATGAGTAGTAACACCATAGGATTTGATTCTGAAATAAGTGAGAACAGTTTACTCCCTCTTATCTGGAGCCCTGATTCAAGTTTACTTATAGCAAGATAAGTGTATATTTGCTTTGGTTGTGTGGTACAGGTTCCAGTGGAATAAATCATGAAATATTACATGATTTAAGTCTTTTGTTCAAATGTCTCTAAACAAATGGCATCTGGAAAGTGTCCCTTCATCTTAAATATTTACATTCAGCTTTTACAAAACAGCATTGTTCCGGGTGTTTTCTCTGAGAGTGCTAGTTGAAACAAAGAACTACCTCATTAATTGGTTGCTACACAAAACAGTAAAACCATAATTTTTAACCAATCAAATGTAGGTTTTTATTTTGGTGTTGCAAACAGATAGCAGCTTAAAACAAGATTAAAGTAAAGCAAAAAGCTCCTTTAGGAGCTTTTTGCTTTACTTTTATCTTATTTTAAGTAGTCACTTAAATTGCCAAAAGACCAAACTTCTTTTCAGGGGTCCAAAAAATGGGACTCAAATTATAGAGGTCAAATTATAGGGGTTTCTTTGTACCCATTTTCATGAAACATGGGGGCAATGATTCCTGTACATTCTCAGTTCCAGATTATAGCTATAGAATGGTATCTAATCATAATTGCTGGTTATTCCCTGTAATATCTCACAGTGATATTGAACTTCCTGTTGTAAGGAATGGCTTATCAGTCTCACCTAATGTTCTTGCATCCCCTGGGGAAGCAACAGAATGTGGATGTTTTGCAAACATCCCAGAAGAAGTGAGCTGTTTTGTAACCTGGATGATGGAGGTGTCATTTTTTGAAAAACAAGAAAAGCCAACTGTCATTAGTATGTTTAGGGAAAATCAGTCACTTAACCCTTTCCCCATAGAAGCGACTTTTAGTGTATTTAGTTTATTCCTCCTCTGAAGAAAATAGTTCCAGTTTATACCCTCATGAACATTGTTACCAGAACAAATATTTTTATATAGCCTAACAGATGATAGTTTAAAGCAGGCTGAAAGTAGAGCAGAATGTGCCTTAATACACATTCTGCTTTACTTTCAAGCTGCTTTAAGTGATCACCTGTATTTGATGTTAAAAACAGGTTATTGGGTAAAGGGTTATGGTGAATGGAGAAATATACATGTATATATAGACTCAGTTGATTACTAAATAAAATGCAGGACACATGACAAAGAATAATGTAGAATGATTGTCAATGAGCTGTTTGTTTTGCACTTGATCTGTAAAAAGCTGTAACTGTATGAAAAGGCTATTCAATGGATATTCTTTGAATATTCGTCAATATGAGATACATGGCAGTGAGAAAATGGGAGTTGAGCAGTTGCAAAGTGTAGACACTGATCTAGGTCCACACTGTTTTTAAAAAGCTTCAATATACATATACACTAAGAGCAGTAATGATGGGCTAAAATATTATACTCGTTAGAATTTGACAACCATAAGGTTTTGTTACCGATCTCGCCATATGTGTTTATGCTTAAGTCAAATTATTTGTACACCATCTTGATACTGTTCTTTTCTCAAACAAGTAGACCATGCATTTCTAATCTGCCGTGGATTGTTTATTTTGTGAATCCCCATTAGAAGATAGCTAATTGTTTAGCCTCAGCGAATGGGGCTTTTTGTGTTTGTCAATGGGAAATGCATCTGTGCATTACTTTTTGTTAGTGCAGGTTGCACATGCAGGCAAGGATTTGCTCATGGCCATTAGATTAAACGGAAAATGAGACAACAAGGAAATGAATTGGGTAACACCTTTGTCAAGTCTGGTTTTGCTGTGATTATTTCTACATATGAGAATTACTCCCTACAGATGAATTAGCAGAGTCGAGTTGGCTAATTGCATTTACCCATAAATATGCCTTTTTACTCATTTATATACTTAAAGAATTATAATAAATGTTTTCTATATTCTAGCGGATAATAGCTTTACTTTTAACCTGCTTTAAGTGGTCACATGTCTTCAAAACTAGAAACAGGCTATATGGGGAAATGGGTTAACCATTCTGCAAAGCATATTTTGAAAATGGTGTATACCCAGATCAGATGTACAGCTCCTGGACACATTTTCTGCTTCACTTGCAGCCTGCTTTATTCAGTAAATCTGAGTAATATTGGTTTAAACATATTTTATTTCAATATTTTACATGTATTTACAAACATACAACAAAGTTTAGGATTGAAACGAAAGCAAAACAGATTATTGTGTTTCTCTCCTGAGTAATATTTCGCTTGACCAAGATCCAAATTGTTTCCAGATATCAGTTACTTAAAGTTGTTTAAGGGATTATCTTAAATCTTCCTTAAGCAAAGGATGTAAATTATATATGAGCAATATTTAACCCAGATCAGAGCTAATAATGCTTGACAAAAGTAATGTAGAAAATGCCTGCATTAAGCAGCAACTATTCCATAACAAAGATTTCTTAGCAGCAACCAGTCTCTAACAAAGATTTCTAAACAGCAACCAGTCTATTATAATTAGAATATTCCGATATTTTGTTATAGAGGGTTTGTTGCACCAAGGTCTGACTGTAAGTTATCAGCTGGCAGGCTCATTTTCCTGAAGATCTGATAAGCCATGGTAAATCATACCTGTCATAATTAAATGAAGGGATTTAACCCTTTACATTGTGGGGAAAACTAGTATAATAAGAATCCTTTGCAAACAGTGTAGACCCTGATCAGAGGGCTCCTTCAGGAGCCCTCTGATCAGGGTCTGCACTGTTTGCTTTCATTTTAATAATTGTTGAAATCAGCCCGCAAAATTGAATATTATCTAATAATTTTTTCAAAAGTGGATTACTGTTTGAAATGTTTAGCATTGTAAGGATTAAGAACAGAATCTTTGTAGAGTATCTTCTTTATGGTGATACTGTGTCACTCAGCTGGCCTGGTATATGTTCAAGTCCTGCTGTATTACAAAGATCAGGTTCTTTCCAGGCGATAAGACACACGATTTACTACTTGACTCCCGCTGGAGACAGATAGTTGAGAAATGTTTTTTTCATGTTTTTATAAAAGCCTGGTCAGATAAGCAAACTCCTGCTTAATGGAATGGAATGGAACATACTTTACTAATATTATAGGTGAAACGGTAATTAAAAGCTGAACCAATGCTCTTTGGATTTGTGGTTGGCGATAACTTTAACTACATGTGATAGAGACTTCATATTTGGCATGTGTACTCTTGAGCTCAGTACAAGTTGGGCCATGTCCGACAAAGGTCAAGGTCATTTAAAGGTCAAATAGACTGAATTTTACATTGGCCATAACATTGGACTTAAATATGATAGATACTTCATATTTTGCATGTTTACTCAATGTACACAGTACAAGTTAGATTATGTAAGACAAAGGTCAAGGTCATTTAGCATGTCATGGTCACATCTGGGGGTATCATAAGTGTACCCATAAACATGTCAATGTTCCTTTAGAAATAGAAAGATGATTGTGCTAAGTGGAAATGTTTAATTGACCCTTTAAACTGAAAATGAATCATTTTTGCAAGCACAATAGAATTATCTTTTAAGTCTACAAGAGAAGCAATGTCCATATATACATAAGTTGAACTGTGTCAGTCTAATTTGTTTGTGATAACAGTATGTTTTTTGCTTAAAATTCAAACTGAGTCATTGTTGGTCTTTCACGACAGATGTCAGCTTGGTGCAGACCAAAAGCAATGCAGAAAGTTCCATCAGGAGCTTTCTGCATTGCCTTTAATGTTCTGCATTAAGCAGCCACTTTCAGTTCAAGATCTCCATTCTTCCTACAGCGAGATTAATAAAAAAAAAAACACAGCTGTTTGCATTGAGGAAAAATTGTTTCACCAGGAGCAGAACAAAACTTGTTTCCTTTTTAGGAATCAACTTGAAGTTATACAACTCCTAAAGTGATCGTATTCCAAATTACTGTTTTGAATGATAGGGGCCATAGAAATTAATCTATTTCCAGTATAAAAACTATAATTCAAGATTTTGTCATACTCAAAACTGCTTGCAAAATTGGTTAACAGTTAATTTGGTGCAAGAAGGGTTAAATTTAGATGGATTAATCTGTGTTTTATGTCAAGACATACTAGTTGGTCTTAGTTTAGTCCTTACAGGGCTGGAAATAGATATACACATTCCTTGCCAACACTGTAGACCCAGATCAGAGGGCTTCTGTAGGAGCCCTCTGATCTGGGTCTACAGTGTTTGTCATACTTTATAATATTTTGGCAACAAATTCCTCAACAGTCAATGTAAACCAGTCATTTATAAGAATCTGAGTATCTATGTTAGAAAATTCAGACTGAAGTGTTTAAGCTTGTTGTACAACTGTTTTGATAGAGTGTCAGGGTCCTACCGTAAATCTTAGCCTGGCTTTATGTACGCCCTGTGAGCCACTTATTGCTGTATGTGTCATCTTATTGAACCTGCTTTTGGAAGTCAAAATATATATTTCTGAAGACAGATGGCAGCTTAATATAGAAGAAAATTAATACACAAAGCTTCTATGCATGTAACAAATGCAAAACGATTCAAAAGGGGCCTTCTGCATTACTTTTGTCCTACATTAATTTGTCTACTGACTATTATAAAAGACTTCAGATAGCTATTTTATTGAAATGACTGCAGTAGCTTAGCATTACTTTGGTCGTGTTTTATGTAGTGTGAAGTTGTTGAGGCCCTATTCTGTTTTCTTGAAAATTGTCATTAAAGAGACTGAAAACGAAATTTGGCCTCAATATTTTTTGGGAGGAGGAGGGGAAATGGCCGGATGCCAGGCGCCTATATAAACATGTATAATTATAATGGGTTCCGAAAAGGACTTATGATAAAAAATACATTTCAAAGAATTTCTTTTAGCTCTGTCAGGATTGAACTTGTGCAGAGAAGTCATAACAATATATACTCTAATCATGCAAACACTTCAGCCGTCTTGACCACTGAAAGATGCTAGAACAGAAAGAGTTAACCCATTCCCCCATAAATACGCCTTTTTACGCCTTTAATTTATTCGTCCACTGATGAAAATAGTTGCAATTTGTACAGTCATAAATATATATGATAAAAAAAAAAATCTATATTTTGACTGATGTAAGGCACATTCTGCTTTACTTTCAACCTGCTTTAAGTTGTCACCTATTTTCAAAACTAGAAACTGTTAATGGGTTAAGACAATTGCAGAAAAGTATTGTCTGGTTTGCTTATAATGTTACATTAATATAATTTCAGGGAGAGCTGCACGGCTGTCCAACAAAACATGTGCTACGTCCAATGGCAAGTGGTGCAGCAGTCACACACAGACCTGCGCCTTCCAGACTGTGATTCCAAGATGCTCATATCTAAATGGGAAGAGGACAAGGTGTGCACAGAGGCTGACATATTTGCAAGGGAAGACGAAGAAGTGACAGGTATGTAACTTTCTGAAAGTCATTATACAGTTAAACCTCTTCATTACTACCACTAAAAATAAGACTAATTGATGGAATGAATGACAGACGACAACTTAAAGCAAGATGGAAGTAAAGCAGGAAGCTCCTATGGGATCTTCCTGCTTTACTTCCATCTTGCTTTAAGTTGTCATCTGCTTTTAACATTGAAATTTGAGTAGCATTAAGTGGTTGTAATAGAGGGTCTTCACTGTAATTGATAATGAACTTTAAAAGAATTGAAATTCAGATCATGTCAAATGTCTCTTTGTTCAACTAACAAGTAGCTGCATGGCATAAATGGTAACAAAGGCAAACAGTGTAGATCCATAGCAGATGGCCTCTGAAGGAGCCATCTGATCAAAGTCTGCACTGTTTGCAATCTGAATTAGTTTTTAATCTGTATTAACAGTTGATTACAACAAAAAACAAAATAAAAACAATTTGAATATATGTTATAAAATTTACCACTTATTGATAATGGATGTTAATAGTCTGACAATGAAACATATATCTATAGGCATCCAGATGCACTTAAGTCTCCAAAGGGACAAGGGTTAAGCATATGCCTGTCTTTAAAGATCTTCCTTTTTCAGAAAAAATGGCTACCTTGCACACAATCAACATTAATTTCCGAAAATAAACTCTTTAAAAATTAAAGCATGTGCTCACTTTATTAAAACAGCAAGTGTCTCATGTCTGTCATACACCTTATTGTATCAATTACAAATTTATTACATCATATAAGATCTGAGGAGTGCCTATCTTTATGTCTTTGACCCTTCCACTGAGAAGCTTGTCTTGGTCTGGTAGTAGGCGCCAATTTAATCTGTTCACATCTCGGCAGAGGCATCATGTGTCCCACTTGTTGCAGGTCTCACACTGTAATATAATAACTATTTGCATGCTGGGTAATTAAACTTTTCGTCTGCAACAATAGATTCTGCTCTAAATTTCAAAACAAGTTCAGTGTGTCAAACAGTTAACATCCTGATGACGCCTCGTTACGCGGCGTCACATCTGGTTTCAAACTGTTTGCAAAGGTAATTACTGTGGACATATCCATTGAGATTCACTGCTACCATGGTAAGAGTTAAACCCTTCAACCCCATGCTAAAGTACACCAGCCTTTGCAAACAGGTTGGATCCAGATCAGATGCCGAGTATCTCTGCATCATTCGGATTAGGATCTAAATTGTTTGACATTCATTTATTTTTTTCTGTAACCAAAAATGTCTAAAATTTGCATTTAAGAAATAAACAAAGCAGCTACCGGTAGACACAATTTAAACAGCTGTTATTATGTTATAATTATGGTTAAAGGGTTACCCTCAGATTCATGTCATGATAAAACTGGAACTTTCAGAACTAATTTTCTGAAATAAAATCATTTGCATGTTGAAACTGCCACTAGGAATCTTTCCACACTGGCACTTAAATTTGTGAATGAAATGCATTATATTGCTCAACCACCATATGACATCAGCGGTGGCAATCACTCACTCACTTCACAGTAGACGGGAAGCTGCTTAACCCTAAATTACCTCATAGCCTGTTTATAGTTTTGAAGACAAGGGATCACTTAAAGCAGGTTGAAAGTAAAGCAGAATGTACCTTAAGGTGCATTCTGCTTTACTCTCAACCTACTTTACACTACAATCTTCTAGGAAATAGAAAATATTTATTATGGAACATATTCATTACTGTTTAAAGTGGAAGTATTTTGTTCAGTGGAGGAATAGATTAGAGGCGTAAAAAGGCGTATTTATGGAATAATTGGTTAATTAATACATGTATTGCGGTCTGCAACATTTGTCATTTGCTACTGTTCTAAAATCAATAATTTCTAAAATTTAATTTTAAAACAGAGTGACAAACATTTTAGATGCAGCATAATAATACTGCGTCTAATCTGGATCCAAGATGTTTATAAAGGTATTCATGATTTGGCAGCTAGCGTGCAAAGAGTTATTGCAGAGCCAAACTGTTTGACATAATTTTCTATGCAGTAACTTCCATAAGGTGTCCTTGCATCTTGTAACCAGTGTCTGACTGTTTCACCTTTGTGTCATGAATTGGAATTTAAAATTTAATTTTAATAACATTAGGGGAGCTAATTTCTTCTGTTTTGAATTTCATTACTCTTTTCAAATGCCATAGGCTACATGCAAAATGGTCTTAAAATTTTAACCCTTATCCTGACTTAAGTTCATAATTTAAGAAAAATAGCAGGGAGGAAAGACAAAGTTAAAAGGCATGAAAATAGTAAAGTGGGTTTCTTAATAAATGTGGTTAGATATTGGATTATGTTTTAACCCTTAGCCTGCCACTCACGACTATAGCTCCATATCCAAACAGCTTGGATCCAGATGAGACGCCGAGTAACTCGGCGTCTCATCCGGATCCAAGCTGTTTGACACTCGGACAACATTTTAGCAATTTTGAGCAATTTTGAAGCACTTTGAAACTTGAAGCAGACGAGAAATATAGCAGACGACAATTTATTTGGCGGGCTAAGGGTTAATGTTTTCCCTTGAAACAGAGATTGAAGATTAAAACTAGGAAATAATGTTTGTCGTAAAAGCAAAATGCTGTAATGCAATATTGATAGGAAGAGTACTTGGAGTACATTTTCTAAGTTAGCCCAATTTATGCCTTTATATATTAAATGTATACATGTACTTCCTTTGTACTTTTTCGATAGTTTCATAAAGATTTTAAAGGCTCTAGCTAGATAACAAGGATTTTTGTTACAAAAAGTGTTAAACTTTGTTCCATTAACCCATTTCTCCATATAAACATGCCTTTTTATGCCTCATCTAGCTATTCCTCCACTGAAAGAAAATAGTTCCAATTTATACAGTCAAGAATATGCACCATGAGAAGTACAGTCTGTATGCTAGAAGATTGTATCTTAGAGTCATTTGTAGGGAATGCAAAGTTTAGGTTGGAAACATGGAACAGCCAGACTGATCTTTAACTCACTACCCCATAGCCTGTTTCTAGTATTGAAGATATGTGACCACTTAAAGCAGGTTGAAAATAAAGCAGAATGTGCCTCAAGGCACATTCTGCTTTACTTTCAGCCTGCTTTAAGCTATAATCTGCTAGGATATAGAAACTATTTCTGGTGGTACATATTCATGACCATATAAAGTGGAACCTATTTTCTTCAGTTGAGGACTAAATAAAAGGCGTATTTAAGCGGTAATTGGTTAAACGCAAGCAGGAGTCTATGCACTTTCAGTATTTGGCATGGAAAAGAATTAACACTTTACTTTGACAGAGACAAATTACTCTGATGTTGGCAAACTCAGACTGAAACACCAAAGCCCTAATCTTAGACTGTATTTGTATAAATTGTGGGTCTAAAGGTCCTGGGTTATCACCGGCAATATTTATGGCCTGAAAACTTCACATGGTTCTGCTAACTGAGCAAATCTGTGTTAGTTGAGCACTTCAGTGACATGCACTCAAGTTTTCCTTAATGCCACAGGTAGTTTAACTCATGCATCTGAGCAAATGTTTTTTATAGACTCATAAATGTAAATATTTGTGAAGGAGACAATGGACTTTTTAGTATGTGTATATGACAAAATTAATGTAATTCAGAAAGTCTTAAAGCTATATCCATATATTAATAAGTAAAACCTGTATTAACCCTTTAACTCATAAGGCGATAAACACTTATCAATGCTTATCTCAATACAAGCTTGTGGATTAAAGTGTGTCAAAATGAGTCAGTATAAGGCTATTTAAGTGACATTTAATGCAGTATACGTAGCTGGGTGATATTGAAATACAAATGACTGCTTAATGGAGACATAATTAATGCAGAAAGCTCCTGTAGGAGCTTTCTGCATTACTTTAGTCCTGTATTTAGCTACCACATGTACATCCATGATACTGTATATAAAAGCAATTGTGTGAGGAATTGATAACGGCATAAAAGGCATTCGTGTAAAGGAGATGACTAAAACAAAGTTGGCTGACATGACTTACAATTGTTATGACCACCCATTAGAATAATCTCATAGAGGAGACATATAGGAGAAGAATTAAGAAATGTTTGAAGTTTATTTACTTTTATCTGGAGCCCTGATGCTTGAAGAAAATTGAATCTATTCCAGAAATGTTCATTATGTTCACTTTTTACTTCTCAAAAGGTTTCCTATGGCAAAAACTCAATCCTCAAATTAATAATGATTGTTTTATTAGATAACAGTTTGTAAAGACATGAGCGTAGAGCTTAAGCGTTTAGAGTAAATCACAAGTAGAGTAATACTACTTTGTACGTTTTTTTACTACCATTTTAATCTCCGAAGATTTGAATTATCGCATGTGCCCTTTTTTTTCGTTAGAATATCAGAACTTGCAAGTAGGCATTCGTGCATTCCAGGCCATAAAAATCATTGAGGTGGATTTGTGATAAATGGCAGATGATCAGGCTGGAAATTTAGATTGACATGTGAGATTGACTTTATCTTTATTTACCTGTTTTCACATGCCTTGCACTTATTGCAAGATTACCTTCTATCAAGGCAACTTGGGCAACATATCTTACAGCAATTAACCCTGTGTACCTGGATGTATTCTTGGAATATTTCAAGTACAGTTCAGATGACTTTTTTCAATCTCATTTAAACGTATAAGAACATATTGTAATAAAAAGTTGACAATTTTGACTATTTTGCTTAATCTGAGTGGCAAACAGTTAGGAGCCTGATCAGACGCCGGGTTACCCGGCGTCTGATCTTGCTCCAATCTGTTTGCAATGTTAATCATTGTTTTAAGTATAAATGCATTTCATCGGATAAAATGACGTCTGAGCTCCAATCTGTTTGCAATGGAAATCATTGTTTTAGCATAAATGTGTTTAATTGGAAAGGATAACGTTGCCTGAGCTGTATGTATGTAACACAGGTCCATTTTCACATAGGTGTTATACAGACAGCTTACTTCTTGTCCATGTAGCTGACATGCATTAACATTGCATACCCTGATGAGACACCATATGTATGAACATATGAACTGGGTCTTTGTCTCCATTATGATTGAAAATTCAATCATAACCCATTTCTCCTTTCTATATTCCTCAGCTGAGTGCTATGTGGACCGAGGGAGATGGTACAATGGCACAGTCAATGTGACCCGCTCCGGCAAACCCTGTCAGCACTGGCACCTCAATGAACCTCAAACACACAAACGACCACCAGAGGTCTTCAGTGAGCTAGAAAATGCCGAGAACTACTGTCGGAACCCAGGGGCAGAGGAGGAAACACCCTGGTGCTATATTGCCATTGATAAACTTGGGCTACGCTGGGAGCCCTGTGATATACCCCAGTGTAGTAGTAAGCAATGTTTTATATCAATCAAAGGGCAATTACTCTGCAACTTTGCCATTATCATTACTCAGAAAAAGATTGTTATGGGACTTTATCCTTTTCTTCAGTAGTTTATTTTTCAATTTAAAAAGACAGGTGGTTGCTTAAAGCAAGTTGAAAGTAAAGCATAAAGCTCCAGAAGGGGTTTCCTGCTTTACTTAATTTAAGCCTGTTTTAAGTATCTACCTGACAGGAAAGAGTGCAGATTCAGGTCAGCCAGATCTTATAAGAAAACAGTGCAGACCTTGATCAGACAGCTCCTTCAGGAGCTGTCTGATCTGGGTCTTCACTGATTTCTAAAAGTGTCTGTTTATTAACCCTTTCCCCCATAGAAGCGCCTTTTAGCACATTTATTTCATTCCTACACTGAAGAAAACAGTTCCAATTTATACAGTTATAAACATTACAGAAAGAAATATTTTCTATATCCTAGTGCTCAGATGGTGGCTTAAAGCAGGCTGAAAGTAAAGCAGAATGCTTACTTTCAACCTGCTTTAAGTACCCACCTGTCTTCAAAGCTATAAACAGACTATGGGTGAATGGGTTAAGGCTATTAGCAGGAAAAATGTTAATTGGCATCATCACCTTCCTATGATAAACTATATTGTTTTATTTTGCTTTCAACTGAACTAAGTATAGAAGTCATGAAAAGCTCAAAACATAAAACCCGTCAATTTCAGACACGAAGCGGCAAAGTTAACATATAAAGAGCTATTAATTTTCTCATTAGTGTTAGGATATAGTTGTTTTACAGTCATTATGGATAGTTGAAAAGAGATACCTTAATCTATTTCAACAGCAGGGCAAGAACATTTTCATTACATAATTGTGTAATCTTAGAGTAAAATAGTAAGTACAGTCAAAGCTACTTATTCATCAATAAATCAGTGAAGTAGTATCATGGACATTGTTTTCAATACAGGTGACTGCTTAATGCAGGAAAAAAGTAATGCAGAAAGCTCCTTTTGGAGCTCTCTTCTTTACCATTTTCCTCATGCTTTAAGCTACTATATTACATACGGTTATCCTTATCAGTATAGGTTTGGCTGTATTTGATTCAATGTACCCACTGAAAAAAATAGTTCCGCTTTAAACAGTCATGAATATGCACCATACTTTCGTTTATCACATAATTTGCGGTCTGGGAGTTGCATAAAGCGATTGTATAAATATCGTAATCCACTAGTGAAATATCGTTTTTTGGGCTCCGGTCTAACTTGTTCGTCCATAAGCGCTGCATGCAGCGGGGTGCCAAATGACGTCATTTACTATGACGTTAACGTAAACAACGTAACGTTTGGCGGAAAATCTATATAGCGGAGGGTCTACAAACTACGACTTCAAATCAATTTAATAGGTGCTTGAACTTGTAATGTGATAAATAGAATATCACATTCGTGTTCATTATTTATCATTTTTAATAAACTCGTTGACTAAAATGAATATGACGCTCGCCAAGGCTCGCGGCATATCATTTTAGTCAACTCGTTTATTAAAAATGATAAATAATGAACACTCATACAATATCCTCTATTTATCCTGGCAGAGATTTTAGCTAAAATCAGACTGAAAGTAATGCACATTCTGCTTTACTTTCAACCTGCTTTAAGTGGTCACATGTCTTCAAGACTTACAATAGGCTGTGTGGTAGATGATTAAATTCATTGAATTGAGTATTGCTTTCTCCACCAATCATTGGGGCGATGATATCCAGGGAATGCACATACCAATAGACATCTGAGTCCTTATCTTATCTTCTACATTCCTGTCCATGGTAGGAAACGAATAGTTGAAGCATTCATGGTTAAAAGTTATCAATAAAAATATTCTAGGAAAGAAAATATAAGAGCCAATGGATTGAAAGCATGTTGGCAGATATTAGTATGATCTGGTTTGGCAGGTATAAGTCTAGGTAGATAAAACATTGAAGCCAGCTTCACCTATGAATGCCTAGACTGCCCCCAAAATGTTACTGGACTTGTGTTGATGAACTTTAACCAACTACTCAATAAATACACCTTTAATGCCTTTAATTCATTCTTCCATTTAAGAAAATAGTTATACTTTTTAGTCATGAATACATGTATGTACAATAAGAAACTTCCTCTTTCCTATTTGGCTGTGGCTTAAAGCGGATTGAAAGAAAACAATATGACACATTCTGCTTCACTTTCAGCCTGCTTAAAGCTATCATCTGCTAGGATAGTTATAAAAACTACTTCTTATGGTGTTTTTTCATGACAATAAAATAAGAATTATTTTCTTCAGTGAAGGAATAAATTTAGGTGCATAAGAAGGCATATCTATGGATTAATGGGTTAACTCTTTGCATGCTGGGTAATTTTTGTCGTCTGCTACTGTTCTAAAATTAGCAGTTTCAAAATTTTTTTTAAATTCAGGGTCAGAATGGCAAACAGTTTGGATCCGGATGAGACGCCGCGTTCCGCGGCATCTCATCTGGATCCAAACTGTTTGCAAAGGCAATCACTTTGGTGAATATATACGTCGCTAGCATACAAAGAGTTAATCTTATCAATGTTGCTGTAGTGAGTTGTTGCTATACACAAGTTAACTGTCATTTCTCTATTTCAGTTGAAGAGAAAGTTGAAGAGAGGACATCCATGTCATGGCCAACAGTTCTCATTGTAACCATTGTCAGCTCGTGTGGAGTGTTAATAATCGCTGTGGCTGCCGTATTCATTTTCATCATAATATCTCGTCGTCGTAGAGCCATCCAGTACAAGAACACACCACAGGATGACCTTGAAATAGACATACAGAAACTGCCAGCAAACATGTCATACCATTGTGTGGAAGAGCCAGTGCGATTGAATCCAAAATTAGAAGCGTATGAATATCCAAGAAACGATGTGATTTATATCAAAGACATTGGTCAGGGGGCATTTGGTCGTGTGTTTAAAGCCCGAGCACCAAATTTGACTAAGGATTCTGAGGCAACAATGATTGCTGTAAAAATGTTAAAAGACGACGCTTCAGATGATCTACAGGCAGATTTTGAACGTGAAGCATCGTTGATGGCTGAATTTGACCATCCAAATATAGTGAAATTTTATGGGGTTTGTGCAATAGGAAAGCCTATGTGTTTATTATTTGAATATATGACTAAAGGTGATTTAAATGATTATTTACGGATGAGTAGTCCGGATCAGTTTATAGTGCGGAAAAAGAATATTGACATTTATTGTAATGAAGTTTCATCCTTAGATACAATTGACCAGTTAAATATAGCACATCAAGTTGCAGCAGGAATGGTGTATTTATCTGAAAAGTGTTATGTTCACAGAGATTTAGCGACACGAAACTGTCTGATCACCAATAATCTCACCGTAAAAATCTCAGACTTTGGTTTAGCAAGAAGTGTACATAGGCTTGAGTATTACAAAGGAAGCGACAATGACGCTATACCCATTCGTTGGATGCCTCTAGAATCCATATTGTATAATAAGTTTTCTGTGGAATCTGATGTCTGGTCATATGGGGTTATTCTGTGGGAGATATTCTCATTTGCTCTACAGCCGTACTATGGTATGACCCATGAGGAGGTGGTGGAGTATTTGAAGGAAGGGAAGAACTTGGTGTGTCCAGAGAGCACGCCGCAGCAAGTGTATGACCTCATGTTGAAGTGCTGGAATAGGAAGCCAAATAACCGACCAAAGTTCCATGCCCTCCACTCAACACTCTCAGCACTACATGATGAGCTGGCAAAGAAACGATTAAAAGAAACAAGTGTTGTTTAACAAATCAGTCTTTACTCACCCTTACAATGCTAGCTCTCCTGTGACAGTCAAAGCTTTTAGATCACAAGAACAAGGCTTTAGTGACCTCTTCCTATCACATTCTATAAATCATCTTTCTTACTTTAACTCATTCACCCTTGATAATTTCAGTTCAAATTGTGTGGTGTTAATTTTCGACTATGTTTTACTTCATAGTTTGTTTCTAATATTGCATATAGGTGCCCACTTACAACAGGTTGAAAGTAAAGCAGAATGTGCCTCAATGCACATTCTGCTTTACTTTCAGCCTGCTTTAAACTACCATCTGCTAGGATTTAGAAACTTTTTCTTATGGTACATATTTCTGACTATAAATTGTTACTATTTTCTTCAGTGGAGTAATGAATTAAATGGCACTTCTATTGAGTAAAGGGTTAATGCAGAACAAAAGTAACACAGAAAGCTCCTTTAGAACTTTCTGCATTACTTTTGTTCTGCAGTTAAGTCACTACCTATGCTTAATTATTTAATTGGCAATTAACACAATTTTGAATGCATTTCCGTCAGCTTTGAGTTCTAGCATTGTAAGGGTAATCTGCCAGTTTCGTTGTTCTATCATTATGAAAATGTCATTGTTAATGTTGTTGATTATACAATGTTCAGTCTGGAACAAAATATAATATAGTCTTTACTGCTGTCAGAAATTATGCAATTGTCCCAAATACGGCATTTGAATACTATGCTCTTTATGCCACCAGAAAAAAAACACCCTCCTGAAATGTTTGTGACTAAGCATGCCAAGCCTATTATGTGGTTATTATATCTGTCTGGTGTATGGAAGAGAATTTAAGCGTTGCATGCTTATTGGATGACCAGAAAACAACTAAACAGCATGATAAAGTTATATCATTAAAGCTTTCTGTTTTCTCGTAGTCTATTTCTAGTTTTGAAGATAGGTGACCACTTAAAGCAGGCTGAAAGTAAAGCAGAATATACGTTAAGGTGCATTCTGTTTTACTCTCAGCCTGCTTTAAGCTATTATCTGCTAGGATTTACAAAATATTTCTTATTATTCATATTCATGGCTGTACAAATTTAAACTTATTTTTTTCAGTGAATGAATAAATTAAATGCGCTAAAAGGCTTTCCTATGGCCATCTTAACTATTAAATAGCATTACTGCAGGTGACACATGTGTTCTTTTAAACAGAAACATAGGCAGCAACTTCATACAAATACAAAACGTTCATGAGGATATTGTTCAAAACTAATTATTAAACATAAATTCTTTTAAGTACAGAAGTTTTGAAATTGTATATAAGTTCCACATGCTCTTGACAACGCCTCCATCAAATTGTGATTGGTTATTGTGTAATCAACAGCATTAAGTAGCTCAACATATGTGATGCATTTGAAGTTTTATGTCTCAGTTGTTTGTATTTATTATAATGACCCTCATTACCTATTAGCTCATTTATGCCTGGATATAATAAATGAATACTTCTATTGTGCTTTTTAGAAGAGTTGATTATGAAGTAAAGTGGTGTTCTAGAAATGATACCTTTTCTTATTTAACAGCTAAACTTACAAGTACAAAAGCAGACAGTGCTGACCAAGATGACATCTCATCAACGTCTTTATTGTCTGCTGTGTCCCTTTCAGGGCTTACATAATATGATTTATCCCTTTTAGTGGGCTCATAATTGGTTAACCCTTTACCCCAAAGTCTGTTCTGAGTTTTGAAGAAAAGTGACCACTCAAAGCAGTTTGAAGGTAAAGCAGAATGCACCTTAATGCCCATTTTGCTTTATTTTCAGCCTACTTTAAGCTACTGTTTGCAGCGTACTTTAAGCATCTATTTGCTAGAATGTAGAAAATATTTCTTATGGTACATGCTTATGACTGTATAACTTGGAATTATTTTATTCAGTGGAGGAATATATAAAATGTGCTAAAAGGCGCTTCTATTGGGGAAAGGGTTAGTCAGTAGTGTCAAACCCAGTGTTTCAATGTCAATGGTTTCTTGGTTGTATGTATGTGAATCATAATAGTATTTGGAACTTTTCAAGCCTCGTATTCAAAATTTCACTCATATATGAGTTGCAAGGGGGAAACACTACATGGATTGAATGCAATTGTTCAGGTGTCAGCGTGCATACATCTGAATTCATTGGTTATACAATTTACACTTAGATATTATAGAAACTTGATGTTTTAAGGTATAGATCCAGATCAGACAACCAACAGAACAAGTAAAGACATCAAATTTGAAGCAGAAGACGTTTATTCAGGGTTAAAAAAAATATAGCCCTTTCCCTCATATCTTGTGATCAGTGTTTTAGAATGTAAAGCAGAATGTGCCTAAAGGTGCATGATGCTTTACTGTCAACATGCTTTAAAAAACTGAAAACAATCTATGGTGAAAAAGGTCAAGACTAATATATGAGATAGGTTACCAATGTACATTGCAATGTTATTTATATAAGTTTTATTGGTTTGTATATAGTATAGTTTGTACTAGAATAGACCTACACTTCAGGCAAACTGTTTTATCATTTTTGTGCATGCTTTGAACTGTTTGGAACAAATATTTCTGTGAGAAAGTTTTGTCTGTATTTGAAGATTTTTACGTCATTTATTTTTGTTTCAAAAGACTGAGTAAGTGAGAAAAATATGGATGTGACTGTGTTTATATTCTTAACTCAGTGAGCTCTAGTGACGCATATATGCGTCCTTTACCAAATGTGTACATTTGAAGAGTATTCTTGTCCTATGCAATCAGTGAAGTCCCTGATCAGAGGGCTCCTGCAGGAGCCCTCTTATCAAGGACTTCAATGTTTGGCATTTTGCAATTTATTACAAAAAACAACCCTAAATAGTCTTATATGGAACAGCCTTTAATGCAAACTGGAATTGTCCATTTGAAGTTTCAGGGGATAATGAGTTAATGTAAGCAGTAAGCTGATTCTGCTAAAGAGTTCAAATAGCAGTGGTCTATGAGAATTTACTCCATAGCCTGTTTCTAGTATTGAAGAGAAGTGACAACTTAAAGCAGGTTGAAAGGAAAGCGGAACTTGCCTCAAGGTACATTCTGCTTTACTTTCACCCTGCTCTAAGCTTTCGTCAGCTAGAATTTAGAAAATATTTTATATGGTAAATATTCATGAATGTATAAATTGGATCTGTTTTCTTCAGTTGAGGAATACATTTAAATTTGCATCTTAATCCTTTGAACCCTAATCCCGCATATTGGCGTCATTTGCAAACAATGTACATGTGAATAGTACACTTGTCCTAAGCAAACTGTGAAGACCCAGATCAGAGGGCTCCTAGGAGCCCTCTGATCAGGGTCTTCACTGTTTGTCATAATGCCAAACATTGACAAAAACAACCATTAAAAGTCAGAAATGGACTAGACTAGAATGGAAACTGGAATTGCCCATTTAAAGTTTCAGGGAGGAAAGAGTTAATGCATTTATTCCTCCACTGAAGAAAAAATGTTCCATTTTATACAGCAATGAATGTTTCCTATATCCTAGCACATGGTAATTTAAAACAGGCTGAAAATAAAGCAGAATGTGCCATACAGTACATTCTGCTTTACTTTCAGCCTGCTTTAAGTGGCCACCTATCTTGAATGCTAAAAACAGGCTATGGAGTAAAGGGTTAACATCCAGACAACAGGGTTCACCCTGGCTTAAAATTTTCTTGCGCCAGCACTTGCGCCAAATGAAAAAAGTTTGCGCCAAAATAATATTTTTGGAGCCAAATTTTTCGCCATTTTTTTCTGTATGTTATACATACATGTGATATTTTCTTGGACCCAATTAGGGAGATTTGGTAATTTTAATAGGGAGATTGGGGTGCCAAATAGTAATCAGTGAAATTGAATAGATAAGTCTATAGACCACTAAGACAGAGACACTTTTCACCCAGATATACTATATACTTTTTATAATACTGACATGGGCCTATTATTCTAGCATCTAGGCTGAAAGTTAAGCAGAATACTCTTCAGGAGCATTATGTTTTAGTAAAAGTTTAAGCCTGCTTTAAGCTAGATCTAACATCTGCTAGGATATAAGAACTATTTCTTATGGTTCTTATAGATCTATATATATTATTCATTCATGACTAGTAAAGGTAAACTGGAACTATATCTATTTTCTTGAGAGAATGAATGAAGTAGTTCAAATGGTCTAGATTTCTATCTATGGAGTAGATCTAGACAGAGTAAGCAACTTAACAATCTGTTATTCATTAAATTATGCAAACAGTATGGATCAAGATGAGACGTGCATCATCTTATATAGATACAAACTGTTTGACACTGATATTTTCTGAAAAAATGCACAAAAATTAACTCAGAGAATTGTTGCAGATGACAAAGGTTGCAGACGACAAATTCTGCAGACGATATTTACTAGCGCCATAAAGTTGGTGTGGTTTTAACAACGAAATAACGCGTCTTAATTTTCTACCGCGAAAACTGATTGCAACTCAATTTTACGAGCGTAATTGGTTGTAAAACCTAACTTAATAATTATACATTTGCACAAATCGTATGTAACAAACAGAAGAATTTAGGTCCACTGTTTAATTTTAATTGATTGTTAGAAAACGGCGCTGGGGAATACTTTTTAGACTAACAAAATATACGTAGTTCTCGTAGCAAATGTTACGGCGCCCCGTCATTTTGTAAAGGTATCATTTTCGAAGTATTTTTCTGTTACGTTAATAAACAAAGTTTTTTGTGGTGGAAATCAATTCATGAATGATAAATTCTGATCAGCTTTCATATAAAATGTGTGCTTGTCCAGAACTTACGGATAATTATCTGATTTTAATCCGACCCGTATCGGCGACATAAATCTTTGGCCTTCGCATCACCGCTTCTAAAAATTGTCGTTGAAAAGGTCTCCGATTCGGGGCGAACCTGTCAATCACTTTTTTTGATAACCAATTAGATCTACAACACATTAAAAGCAATCTCGGCGCGTGTGGTCAAACATTGTTTGACAGCTAGCCATTACACATGCCGTTATCGACGATTGCGTAACGTGTTTACACGCATCAGTAGCGTTTGGTGATAGGCTAAGCTTGTGTATGGATTAGCCGAATTCTGAAGCCAATTTTAAGATTTTTAGAGTTGGCGAGAAAATAAACTGTACAATTATGCGGCGACAATTCCGAAATTTCTCGGCGCCAGACACTTTCGCCGATTCGAAATTTCTGTCGCCAGAATTATTTTTTTTGCGCAAATGGCGCCGTTGGCGATGCCCAGCGGGAACCCTGCAGACAATATGGTCCAAATATTTTGATGTAAACTTTTATTGTACTAGATCCAATTAATTGATATGTTTCTAAGAAATAAAATGCATTACAAACTGTATTTAAGTGTGTGGCATTTTGGTATATAATTATGTGTTGCTTAGTTACATGACGATTGTGTAAGTGTGTACTAGTCGAGTAAATGGTTTTCTATTCTGTGTTAATAAGATATGAAAGTATATCAGCCAATAAGAAAAAAATACTAAGTAGCCTTAAATGCAGATGACAGCTATATGCAAGACAAAAGTAAAAGCAAAAAGCTCCTAATTTACTTTCCCAATATACCCCATAAATACACATTTTATGCATTTAACTTATTATTCCACAGAGTTTATACAGTTATGAATATTATCAATTAGAAATATTTTCTATACCCTACTAGATGCTATCTTAAAACAGGCACGTTCTGCTCTACTTTTAACCTGTTTTAAGTGATCACCTGTCTTCTTAACTAGAAATAGGCTATAGGGTGACAGGGTTAAAAGTAGGTGATTTGCACTTTTAGTTATGGAGGAAAGGGTTGAGTAAGCATATGGTAGATTTCTCATGGAATATCTATGAATATTTCTAGCCAGTATGCCTACAGGCAGAGGAAGAGATTCTTAGATATTACTGTTTACTGAATTTCTTACTGTTTATTAGCTTCAAGGTCCTAGTGTGCCCCTTCACATTGGAAATGTCAGTCAACTTAAACCTGCAATAGACTCACAAACTATCTACTGGTGATAATTTTACAATCTGATTTAGTTCAAACTGTGTCCAATTTGAAGACCTCGATTGTTAAATGAAAAAAACACTTTCAGTAGGAATAAAAGATAAAATTATTTAATGGAGAAAACCTGTTATAATAGAGAGAGGGTTTAGCTTTTAGGGAATAACCGTTACACTCAGATAAGCATCACTAGGAAGTACTGAGAAATATTTACCAAAATATTAAATCTTATCATTTTTCAACAGTTCACAGCATGGGCCTGGGTAATGAAAGATTTACACAAACTGATAAACTGGTAGGGATTTAGATTTGCCTGATTTCTTGGGCTGCTCATGGATGGGCTTTTGGTTAGAATTGGGCTAATTTGCAATCTCTCTTCAGATAGTCAAGATAGGCAGTTATCATCATAACTCATGCTTGACTGGACCATTAGTAATACTGGCACCAGTGTTTTCATTAGATTAAGTTTCAAACAGAAGTTTTCTGATTACAGTTGGACCTGTGCTGAGAGGTCACTTGAAAAATAAAGATTGATGAGTAGTAATTAATACACCTGTCTTAACTCTTTCCTCCCTGAAACTTTAAATGGACAATTCCAGTTTCCATTTTAGTCTAGTCCATTTCAGACTTTTAAGGATTGTTTTTGTCAATGTTTGGCTTTATGACAAACAGTGAAGACCCTGATCAGAGGGCTCCTTTCGGAGCCCAGATCAGAGTTTGCACTGGACAATTTTACTATTCACATGCATTGTTTGAAAATGACGCCTATATGCGGGACTAGGGTTCAAAGGGTTAACTCATTCAACCCTGAAACTTCAAATGGATCATTCCAGTTACAAATTAAGAGTTTAGTCCATTTTAGACAATATAGGTTAATTAAAAATCTATTGTAAAAGATACAAATAGTGTAGACTCTGATAAGAGGAGCCCTCTTATCAGGGTCTACACTGTTTGTATAGGAAAGGTTACTTTTGACAGGTACATCACTTTTAAATGATGTTTATACATACTCGCCATTTAGGGTTCAATGTCTTAACCCATTACCCCATAAATACACCTTTTTACGCCTTCAAATCATTCCTCCATTGAAGAATATAGTTCCATTTTATACAGTAATGAATATGTATCATAAGAAATATTTTCTATATTCTAGAAGATGGTAGATTAAAGCAGGCTGAAAGTAAAGCAGAATGCGCCCTAAGGCGCATTCTGCTTTACTTTCAACCTGCTTTAAGTAGTCACCTATCTTAAGTACTAGAAAAAGGCTATCAGGTAGAGGGTTAAAGGCTTTCCACTCTTCTATTGAATAATTGCTAAACATAGGTATGGCTGCACTGTCAAACTTGTGTAAAGCAATCACCATTTGAAGAAACTTTTAATCTTTAAAGACAGGTGATTGATTACTACAGAACAAAGATAATGCAGAAAATCCTTATAGAAGCTTTTCGCATTACTTCAGTCCTGCAAGGCGCAAACACCTGTCCCAAAATAAATATTACCAATGTATATTTTCTGCAAACTCAGTTTCCAAAGGCATTCAGTATCAATTATTCCAGCATTTGTAGTGTAAATCATGACAGAATGGTTTTCTATAAGAGTCAAAATGCTTGCAGGTAGACTGATAACTGAAGCCTATCTTAACTATACTGCAAGCTTCAATGAGGTTTTTAATATCCACTGAAAATCCAGATAAGCTTCTAAGTCTTTTTCAGTAAGCTATTTAAGCAGACTTTTAAAAAAATTACATCTATGGAAACTTCTTTTCTATTCTGTTAAATAAAAAAATGTCTCAGTCAATTTATGCCAGGATAATTGTCATTAATGAAGTCATTTATTGTGTCTCCCTTGACACAATTAGGAATATCAAACAAGTATTTGAATGTCTAGATATCTCGCTATTACATTTCTAGCTGAAAAGTGCATACCCTGATAAGAGACAGCAATTGTCAGCACTTCATCAGGGTATACCCTTATTGCAAGTGCCTATATGGCAGAGTTTAAACAATTACCCCTTAAATATGCCATATTACACCTATGATTTATGCCTCCACTAAACAGAATAGCTCCATTTTATACAGTCATGAATAAGCTGCATAAATTATTTTCTATATGCTAACAGATAGTAGCTTAAAGCAGGCTGAAAGTAAAGCAGAATGTGCCTTTAGGCACATTCTGCTTTACTTTCAACCTGATTTAAGTGGCCACCTACTTTCAAATCATAGAAATGGGGTCATGGGTTAAGCAATTGATGAATAAAAGCATCAAGTGCAATAGTCATAATCTATGTAACAGTATAGCATTCACAGTAAGTATAAACAATAGCAAAATGTGCAGATCCTTTGAGAGGCAGCAATTTATAACACTACAGACAATAGGAATTAATGGGATAAAGGTGTGAGTAATACATGTAGTCATTTGAGTTGATGGGAGCAGCACATGTACTTTTGAAGGGAACAGCATTTAAATGGGGACAATAAATATTCTGTTAGTATGTATCCAGGTACCTACCAAGAAGATAGATGGGTACTTTGGAGAAGCTGAGCTTGATTCACCATTAATAAACCATCTGGCCTCATTTAGAAAACATCTGTTGTTAGATTATGACAGATACTGCGATAAGGTGTATTTTATATCAGTCCATGGACTGGGCTAATGGGAAATCACTGGACACCTCCTGGAGACAATGCCTGCCAAAGATGACTTAGTGCAGCTTAATGGGAAATAAATACAGGAAAATGAATCACTTGGAATAAAAGAGATTTATATTCTGTTTATATTAATTGCATATAGTCTTGTTGTCAGCGTGTTGTCAGTCATTGAATAAGCATGAAAATCTTTGATAGACAGGTGAATACTCAACTTATTGACCCCTATATAGTGACGCATTTATGCGTCCTCTACCAAGAGTTTACCTGTGAAGAGTACATTTGTCTAATGCAAACAGTGAAGTCCCTGATTAAAGGGCTCCTGCAGGAGCCCTCTAATTAGGGACTTCACTGCTTGTCATTTGGCTAAATAACACTAAATAATCTAATATGGACCAGCCTTTATTGTTAACTGGAATTGTCCATTGGAAGTCTCAGGGGATAATGAGTTAATGTAGAAACAGTGAAAGTCAAGCAGAAAGCTCCTACAGGAACAATTCTTCATTTTAACCCGTTGCTCTATCGTTACACATTTTAACACATTTGTTTTTTTTCGACCTTCACCAACGGAAATAGTTCCATTTTGTACAGAAAAAGAATATGCAACAGAAGAAATATTGTCTATATTCTTAGTTATTCTAGCAGATGATAGCTGAAAGCAGGCTTAAGGTGCATTCTGCTTCACTTTCAACCTGTTAAGTGGCCAGCTGTCTTCTCAACTAGGCTATGGAGTAAAGGGTTAAACAACAGCACAGCTAGAAATGTAATAGCATACTGTTATACAGGAGATGTCTCATACATCCTGCTTAAAACAATTTAACATCTTCATTATTAGAAATATATGTATTACTCTGACATCTCTTCACATGCTTTCATATAATGTAAAAAACAAAAGTGTTCTGAACAATTAAAATCATGCATCCCCAAATGACATTTCTAAACGATGTTTAGATGAAAAGCAACAATATAAATTGATGAAAATTTTAAAAACAAAGTTCTCATTGTGTATGTTTATTAAATATTATGTTTGAAGAAAGGGGCCAGAGTTTTCAGGGACCACTTTTATAAGATCATTCTTGATCGTTATCTGAACATGTCAGTTCATCAGTTCTGGTCTATATGAGCATAGTTTGGGAAATGTTTGAGCAATGAATGGTTTCTTTGTTAACTGAAATGTTGATGCAACTGCCTAGCTACAGTCAATCTTGTCTTAAATGACTTTTTGATAATTAGATATTAAATAGTAAAGTGTTGGCTTAATGCTCGATAAATGTAATGCAGAAAGCTCCCACAGGGAGCTTTCTGCATTACTTTTATCCTGCATTAAGTATTTCCTTTCAAACAGATCTCCATAATTCTTAATTAAATGTTTATTTATCATATGATTGTCTGTAGATCTATGTGAATCCTATACCATCTTATCAGGGGGAAACTTTTAACTAATATCCAGCAATGTACACACTTGGGGTATCAGTAATGATCTTTGTATATAAGAATTTTATCTTTTTTCTTCAAATGTTTTAACTGCAGGCAGAATAGTGTATACAAAAAAGTCATGAAGCTCACCCCCTGCCGTTGCTTCAGGGCTGCCTTCCGATAAAACTGATACACGTGCTCCTATGAAGTCGATACTTCATTTGAAAGATAAGGAAAATACATTTAATACGGCACATGTTTTTCCGAGATTAGCTAAAAAGACTTGCTGATAAGGACAGACATATTTTGAAGGGTAAAAAAATGTACATGAAAGAGCTGTATTGTTTTAGTGATAATGTTGTGTATACTTCAGGCATTAATGTTTTCTGACAGTATTTCATGTGAGGTATTTCTTTAGACATGGCGCAAAGATATCAGTCAAACCCTTGATGAGAGACCATTATATTATTATACCAGATTTATATGACATTGTATAAGTAGTGTTTAAGACAGGTGCCAGCTAAATGCAGAACAAAAGTGATGCAGAAAGCTCTTAAAAGAGCTTTCTGCATTACTTTAGTTCTGCATTATAATTATAACCATCTATCCATTGCACTATAATTATATACTTTTTCATTCAATAGTTGCACAATATCCACACTTTTACCAAGGAATTTGGATGTTCCACTGATGCTTAGCATTCCTAAAAGGATATTTATTATCAAACAGTGAAGACCAAGAGATAAGAAATATTACAAAAATGTAATGGCTTGAGTTTTGGGTCAAGGTCATTGAATTCTCTGGATCAAAAGTTTTCAAACATGCAATGTTTCAGAGGCAGGCCAGTTTTCCGCCTGCATGAGCTATTTATGTGGTCTTATATATCTCCACTTTTACTTTTTTGTTTGAAAAAAAAAATTTGAGTTTGGTTCAGCAATGAAAACCAATACATGCTTATCAGAAAACTGCACGAGTTTTGTAAGGAAACTTGATAATTTTCTCTGATATTTGATCAAGTTTATTTGGAGCATGCCGTGCTTGCAGGTTGTTTTATTAAGTCATGCCTGCTATATACAGTCTTACCTTTCTTAAATAACCATTTTAAAGAATACCCATGAGAAGTCTTAATGACAGTAGATAGCTTAATGCCGGACAAAAGTAATGCAAAAAGCTCCCAAAGGAAGCTTTCTGCATCACATTTGTCCTGCATTAAGCAGTTATATATTGTTAGCGATTGTTGTTGTTCTTTGACTGGTTATTAAACACAGGTCTGACTGCACTGTCTGTAATAGAATGTAATCTAGAACCAGTCTCTTCTTAGATCATACAAGTGCATGGCCTACATCTTTTTTCAGCAATATTAAGGGATGCTTGACCAATTTATCTCTTTTTGTGAACATGCCTTTGTTCTTTGAAAAATGTTATGAACTTAGTTCTATAGCTTATACAGAAATGAACTGCATAACTTTTAAAATTTTGGGGAAATTGCTATAAGTAGATTTACATCAATGTTTTGAACAATGAAAATAGATTTTGGACATATGGTAAACAGCTCTATAAAAGTGTGAGAAAATCAGATGCATTTTTGAAAAGCTTACTTATTTTTCATTGAAGAAATATTATTTCTTTTTCATTGAAGAAAGTTGAGTCATCATATTTGATGAATATTTAAGGGTTGTAATTAAAACAGTGTTTTGTCATTTCCTATTTCATAACAGCAATTTAACCCTAAGAGGGCTCGGGACTTGCAAATCGCAAATTGTTTGGATCCTGATCAAGTGCTTAGTAACGCAGTTGCTGGTTAGAACCCAAACTGTTCACATCTTTGGGTAGTATTTCAGGAAATATACTAGGGGGTTTCGTATGTTTTAGAGTTGTTGATTAGAAGATATTTATTAAAGCAAACAACGTTTATTCAGCATCCAAAGAGTTAAAAGTAAAACACATTTAGTGTAGACCTGGTGATGATGTGTAGATGTGAAATTAAATGGTGCAGATTGTTTGCGTCTTCAGAATTCTGATTTTCTCAGACATAACTCACTAGAAATGATTTATTTTGATATTAACTAAATCTGTCTTGCGCAGTCAACTTCAGGAAGTTGATAACAGTCAACCGTGTATTACCCACCCACTAAATAGAAGGCTCATGTTCAGTCTTTAATACAAGTGATTGCTTAATGCCAAATAAAGTAATGCAGAAAGCGAGCTTTCTGCATTATTTTTATCTTGCATTAAGCAGTCAGCTGTTTTAATAGAGATCTCTAAGCTATGTAATTGTGTAGTTGCCTAATACAAGATTGACACGTCTCAGTGTTTTCCCCCCTGACAGGGTGCTTAACAGAGGTTTGACTAGTATTGTTTACAGATGGTTAAACTGTTTGCAGAACATTTCTACTTCACTATCATTAACAGTATATCATCTGAACCTATTATGGTAATGTTTGCACCTTTTACCTTTGAATCCATTAAAATTGTATGGGGTCTTAATTTAGTGAAATGAGACTGGGACCACATAAACATTGTTAATGCAATGTTCATGGTAAACTTGTTATTGAAGCTTACAAGTTACTGCCTTTGTATGAGTGAATTTTAATTGTTTAAGATATGTTTTGTATATTGTGTCCAGGCTGTCTGATGGTCTGTACTGTCCCCGTGTCTGTCAAAATACTACTCTTTAAGTATCTACAATGAAATTGAAAGTTTCATTTTAAGATAACGTTATACAATCTAGATTGTGTTATACGTGTTTCAAAAGAAACTAATTCTTTATCACTGCTAAATGAATTATAAAAGTAAAGCAAAACGCTTGTAAAGGAGTATGCTGTTTTACTATTGTTCAACATTTAGCAATTACTATAGATGCATTAAGCTTCTTAAAAGATGGGCCAATTAACATGAAGAATACTATTTATAAACGGGTTTAACTTTTATAGGAGAGGATTGGAGACACAGTAAAACCTCTCTATTATGACCATTTAAAACGAAAGCTAATTGATTATATAAAATACAGGTGAAAGCCTAAGGAGCTCTATTATGTTTAACTGTCATCTTGCTTAAAGCTGTCAACTATTGTAAACAACTGATGATTTACCCATTACCCCATAAATACGTCTTTTTACTACTTTTATTTATTCCTCCACTGAAGGAAATAGTTCCAATTTATACAGTCAGGAATATGTAGCAAAAGAAATATTTTCTATATTCTATCCCTAAAGCAGGCTGAAAGTAAAGCAGAATGTGCCTTAAGGCACATTCTGCTTTACTTTTAACCTGCTTTAAGTAGTCACCTATTTTCAAAACTAAAAACCGGCTATTGGGTAACGGGTTAAACATTTTAGTGGTAATATAAGAGAGGGTTTATTGTATGTTTGATGTCTGGCTGGTTCTGTGCTGATCTGGGATGTTAGCTGTTATGTATGGGTGCTGCATGGCAAGAGTATTTATTGGAATAGATGGTACTTTTGCATGTTTTTATTATATACATACATCCTACAATTGTACAGTCTCTCAAGTCTGAGTAAAATATTTATGAATTTTATTACTGTATGTTTGTTTTTATTTACCTGCCTTAGCACATTGAACCCATTGAACTGGTCATTTACAAATAGTGTGTGTCAGGGCTGCCATAAGTTGACATGAAAATTCCTAAGATTTCCAAATTTGCATTTTTCAAGTGCGATTTTACGAATCTACCTTTACCCCATAGCCTGTTTCTAGTTTTGTTGACACGTGGCTGCTTAAAGAAGGCTGGACGTAAAGCAGAATGCGCCTTAAGTCGCATTCTGCTTTACTTTCAGCCTGCTTTAAGCTACCATCTACTAGAAATAATCCGAAGATTTAGGAAAAATCCGGAGAAATGGCAGCCCTGGTGTGTACATGTAAAGTGTATATTTGTCCTTTGCAAACAGTGTAAATGTAAAAAATATGTTTATTTTGCAACTTCAATGATTGCCAAAATAACCCTAAATAGTATTGAATGGACTAGTCTGAATAGAAAACAAGACGTGTCCCTTTAAAGCTTTCAGGGATGAATGAGGGGTAATGTGTGTCTCTTGGTTGGATGGTTATCCATTTCCTCCATAGAAACGTATGATAAAAATATATTAGATCTACAGTAGAACCAGGAACGTATATAGATCTACGTCCCTGGTAGTCTGGTAGAACCTCTCTATTACGAGTCGACCACTAAGTTGTGTTAAAGTTTAGCCGTTTAAGATAGGTGACTGCTTAAAACAATGTGAAAGTGAAACAGAAAGCTCCTACAGGAGCTTTCTGTTTCACTGTCACATTGCTTTAAGCTGTTACCTATCATTTATACTGACAATTAGCCATAATTTTAGTGGTCGTAATAGAGAGGTTCTACTCTAGTTCTATTGAAGTATGAGTATAATAGAAAATTCCTAAAGACGTTTGATGTTTTTCGTTTGAAATGTAAAACACCAAACTCCTTTAGGAACTTATTATTTCGCGGTCATCTATATTTCATGACATACACTGTATGTCATGACCAAATATGAATATAGCAGAAAGCTCCCAATTAACGGTTCTGCTTTGCCGTTATCCCGCATTTAGCACTCAACCGTCTCGAGTGAGATATGTCATAAATTTCATTCAGCACATTTTAATATTCGGTAAAGTTTATATGGATAAAATTAATACCGAGATATCTTCTTTTTTGTTCAGCAGAACATAAGGAACAAAAAACAATCGTTACCAAAATCAAATTTTAAAATGCCACGTCATACCACAAATAAGTCTGACAGCCGTTAATTGGGGACACTCCTTTGTTCAAGTTATTGCAATCAAAGCCAACTTGGTAGAGAAACATTGACAATTGTTGGGTTTGATTTCTCTAGGGGTCCTAGAATCATTTGTAATTTCCAAAGTACTATAGGACATAACAATTTCTGCCAGAACCACAGCTGTGCCCCAATAGAGACTTACAGTTGATTGCTACTCTTTGTCATTGTGTCATTGTTTCTAAGAGGGTTTACACCCACTCAAAGCGATATACTGATACAACCTCCCGTGCCTTGCGGTCCTGTGGTCCGTTTAAAAAAACTTCGTACGACAAAAACGGCCGTAAGTCAAAACGTTGAAATACATTTAATTTCTAATTTCTCTATATAATCATGTTTCGTGATACTCCCTTTTTTGGAATCGTCTTTTCAAGACGATTCCAAAGAGATGTCACAAGACCGGATTAAATGGAGAAAAAAATGATAGTTTAGACTTTTAAAAGGGCCCTGGTTAATATAGACTCTATTTCGTTGGGACGTCCATTGTGTAAAAGCTCAAATCTGACCAATCAAATGTTGGAGAATGATATCCGACTCAACTCAAAAGCTTTATAACCTCTGGGCTTGAAGAACAGTCAGCATTGGTCCCACAATTCATTGACCCCTGTTCAAAACCAATAAACAATACCCTTTTCCAATTTCTTCTTGCCTATTTTCCACCCAAATATTGCAAATGATAAACAGCACAGGACCAGACTAGAGAGTTGATATAAGAATTATCTGAGGTGGGTCTACACTGTTTGCATAGGGAAAGTGTAATTGTAATATGTTTGGTAATCCTTTTGCTACACAAAAACGTTCGTGAACTTTTTCCCCATAGCACAATTAAAGCATTGCCGTGTAACATGAATTAATAAAGGCGAATTTGTAACACTAACCGAGTAAATTGCCTGTAACTACTGGGTATAAATCAGTCAGCATATCCAAGAGAAAAACAAGAGAAAAAACTTATGCGTATGTAAATGCTGATGCTTGAAAGGTTTCAATAGAAATGTCCTTTAACGGTTTATACAATTTTCTGGGTTTCAATAATGATGGAGCTTCCAGTTTGAAAATTGAGCATGAAATATTAAGGATGAATACAGAAGTCAAACTGAACCAGAGTCATATATTCACCCTTTTTTTTTAATTCACCGAGTTTTAAATCTTCCAGAGAGCGTCAAAATACCTGTTTACGGGTAAATGGGTTCAAACCACAACGACTGTTCTGGGTATACACTGTGTGCAATGTATGTGTCCTGGGTATGTATGTAACTAAGTATGTACTATGTAAGCAATGCAGCATCTCATAGGTCCAGGGTATCTGGTGAAAATTTGCTTTCACCATCTTCATTTGAGCCAATGACATGTAATCCTGCACCAATTCCTTGCTGGCTTTTGCAATAATTTCGATTGGTTCCCCGCATCTTTCGAGACAGTACAAAGGTCAAGGTCAGCCTGCAGAGACAACATCTGTCACCGGAAACGTTTTTAATGACATGCAGTTTAGTTTATTCATTTAATTGAAAATGATACAATTCAAGTTTCAACAATAAGTTAAGGTAGCACGATTACACGAACAGTCGCAGATATTGGATAGAGATCCTTTATTTCAATGAGAAGTGTGTCGCCCGAAGCAACCCTTTCGGCCTCTGTGTAAAATTTGCATATGCTAAAATACATCGGTCTGCAAACATTCCAGCCAGAAATTAATATAACCATTTATAACCGTCCCCTGAAATTAATAAAACTGTAAGTCCGTCATGTAAATGAGCCGTGCCATGAGAAAACCTGACTTATTGCAATTGCAAACAGTGTAGATTAAGGCCAGCTTTGACGCGGCGGTTAGCCTTGATCTACACTTCATCTAAAGCATTTAATGTAGCTGTATTATATACTGCTTTTGGCAGTGTAGACCAAATTAAGATACATATCCTGGGGTGACAAGGTTGCATGGTCTGTATAAAGTTGCTATGCATGGTCATGGCACGGCTCAAATATAAAAGGTATACTAAATGCACTGTGATGCCTGTTTATATTGGCTATTAGCAAGAATGTGTGGATTTGGGGGAATGTTGTCCACAATTCAATGTCACAATTTCAGGGCTGTTTGAACACGTTAAAACTTAATATTTAAGTACAATACTAATGGGCATACTTGTACATTAACCACCAAAGATGGAAGCACGGTGGTAAGTGGCTACTGGTGTACAATTATCTATTGCAAACACGTTCCTAAAAACGTCCCCACATGGTAGATATTTTATTAATGTATCTTATTAGTGTTAATAGGACTACGTTAGACATTTGTCCCAACGTTCTCAACTCTCTTTAAACTTTTCGTCGACACAGTTGATAATTGCCATAATTTAATCGAACAGAAAAAATAACGTATATATATACATGCAGTAAAATGTACCTGACATATAAAATGGAATTTGGATATAACGAAAGAAATCAGACGGACTTTGTTAAAAGTTGGCTTAAAGGTATTCTATACAATGAAGGCTGTATAATTTTATAATGATAGTGGAATGCAAATAAATTAACCTCTGCTTCACAGCCATTATTTTAAACAATTACCGTCTGATTTTTTCTCTCAAATCTATTGTTTTGTTAAATTGTACTTAGAAACATTGATGAATGTCAAAGTGTTTGCAAAAAACTCTTATAATTGGGGTAAGGCAGTGAAGGGGTTAAGCAAATGATTAAGTTACGTCTGTCTGCTGTATACGTATATTACAGTAAATCTGTGTAATCAGTAATTTACGATTTGACTAGTAGTCAATCTGAGAAATGACTTTTTCACATACCCGTAGTCTTTAAAAGATACAATTTTATGAATGTGCATGAACTCTTTGACCTTTTGAAAATATCATTGTATAGGATCATAAATTGCATCATTAAAGGACTGTGTTAAAAAAAGTAATTTCACAAATTGACTGAATGTTCTTTAAACAATCTACAACTATAAACAACATGTACAATGTATCATAGATTTGAGGTGGAAAAAGGAGGTTTGGTTTAGGCAATTAAAAGCGCATACACTCGTGATTTTGTATAATTATTTGAAAAGAACTATATTCATGAGTGCTTTAGATACAGCCAAACATATGTTGGGCTACCATTAGAAATATCATAGTATCTGAACATTCTTTAAGACATGTGAAATATTAATGTAGAGGGTCAGTAATGCATAAGGCTCCTATATGGTCTTTCTGCAATACTTTCGTTCTATATTTGGCAGTTACGTGCATTATGCCTTTTTATTGACTTGTTGCTTAAATCAGGGGATTCTGTACTCTTAACTCTTTTCACGCTAGCGGCGGATATATCTGCCACAGTGATTACCTTTGCAAACAGATTGGATCTCATCAGGATCCAAACTGTTTGCTATTCTGACCATGTTTTTAAAAGAAATTTAGAAAATATTAGTTTTATAACAATAGCAGACGACAAATATTGCAAACTTACAAAAATTACCCAGCATGCAAAGAGTTAAGTAAATGTGAAAAGTCCTTTCCCCGTGATGCCGCTAAGGTGTTGTATACACTTCTGTGAAGCCATTTCTCTACTATCTTTATGTGTCTGGAATTGTAGAAAACTTGAGCACATCTGTTAGATCGTAGGCTCTTTACACTCTTGACAAGCACCAATGCTAAAACTATGAAAATGTCTGCAGAATCATGTCCCTGGAGAAACATGCGATATTGCAAACGGCTTGAGCATATCAAATTCATGAGACATTTTAATTTGCTAGTCGGGATATTATCAGAGTGCACAGAATATCCGCACAAAACATGTTAAACATGTTACATGAGAGCCTTAAATGTGTTTTTAATGCAGCCAGTCATTAGTTAATTCACAGATTAATTGGGGGTTCCGGTGATTTTGAACCATTCACAGAGCGTGTTTGTTAATGTTGCAATTCATAACTCTGCAGAACAGAAAAGAATGGTGGACTCAAATATAAGCACAAATACGCCAATTTAACCCATTTCTGCCCACGATCCCATATATGGGACATAGGCAAACAGTGTAGACTCTGATCAGACGCCGCATTAGGCGGCGTCTGATCAGAGTCTACACTGTTTGCTGATAGGAATTTCAAAATAAAACAAACTGAAAATGAAAATTTTGACCAGGCACCCTTTCATAAAAATGGACTAATCCAATATATTTAAGCATTGCGTTTGAGTATATAAACATGGAAGAATCCACTGGGCGTAAATGGGATAACCCCTTCACTGCCATAACGTCACCAATTTTAAACAGTTGTCGTCTGCTTTTCATTTCAGGTATTTCGACCAAAGAAATATTGAAATGAGTGTCAAAATGTTTGGATCCTGACCAGACGCCGCGGTACGCAAATAACTATTACACTCGGTGTAAAGCAGTGAATAGGTTAAGTCTGGTTCGACCATACTCCAATTAAACTGACATTCTCAAACAGCTTGGAAACTGACCAGACGCCGAGTAACTCGGCAAGTGAGTAGAATCCAAACTATGTGATACTGTATCGACGTTTTTTAATTCTAAATTTACATCGTATTGCACCTGAAATTGAACATTTTTAAAGATGCATGTTTTAACGTTTAATCAATGGATACAATGTGATACAACTTCAGTTTATTTGGTTAACACTGAATTACTCTAAGGTTACTTACATTCAAACAATACATGTATCTCAATTAAATCTTTCTTTTTCAGCTATTGAATAATCATGTATTTTGTTATTCATCTCTACAACATGTAATTACCTTGTACATGTACTACTGGAGAGGACTTACATAGGCAATGCCTGTTGTCCAACCTATCTCACTATGTGAATAAAATATTGTTTAAACCATATATTGTCTTATCGCCTATTGGGATGCATCTTTTAGTAATCCATTACTCAAAGATTGTTTCTTTGTTTCTAGTTTTGAAGACATGTGACAGGAAAGATAATAATTTATATTGCTATTGGTGCTTATTCATGAATATAATTGGAACTATTTTCTTCAGAGAGGAGAAAATTAAATGTGTACAAAAAGGCATATATATGGAGTAATAGATTAAGACAAGTGACTGCTTAGTGTAGACATAATACAGAAAGTTAAATATATCGAGTTTTTTGTCATAAAGAAATACAGATAGCCGCTGTTTAGACTGAGGTATGTCATTTTTCTTGCAATTCATCTCATTAACCCTTTCCCCCATAGCATATCTCTAGTATTGAATGTAGGTGTCCACTTAAAACAGGTTGAAAGTAAAGCAGAATGCGCTTTAAGCGCATTCTGCTTTACTTTCAGCCTGCTTTAAGCTATCATCTGCTAGAATATAGAAAATATTTTGTATTATACATATTTATGAATGTATAAATTGGAACTATTTTCTTCAGAGCAAGAATAAACTGAATGCGCTACAAGGCGCTTCTATGGGGGAAAGGGTTAATAAAGAAGAAAATTTAGTCGGGTATCATTGTTTTCACTTATAGGAAGGCAGAGATCGGTTAAAACAATGTTGAAAACATCCGCCAAATGTTTGCTGTTCCAAGTTCCAAAGATTAATTTGCGAATGAAAACTACATATGCCCCGCCTCCCCTTCGAAACTTATCAACAAGTCCCGCCCTCTCGAAAAGTGGTGTTTATACGAAATGAACACCCTTTTTGTCAATGGAATTGAATGGGGAATTTGTAAATATTACAATGTGTTTGCGTTTCTCCACTGTATACTTCTTACACTTCATTTAGCAACACATAACTGAAATACATGCACTATGCATCATTTTTCTTCCATTGAGTGGTCGTTTAATACATGATTGATTGTGTGACGTAAATTATCACATTAGATATCAGAAAATAGGACCATTAAGACCGTGTCTATATAAAATCCCTTTTAAATCTATAATGCACCCACTCTAACAAGCACTGTGGACAAATCCATTTAAACAAAACAGGTATGGGTGGGATGATGCTTTAAGAACAAAAAGAAACATGTACATGTAATTGATAAGAAATCCTTTTCTTGCCGTCAGTGATTTCAAATTAGGAGTGACTGATAACACTATGGACGTTTTTCAAATTCTCTTTTGCACCTTCTGATTTTATGCCAGGCTTCACTGACACGTATCTCTTCGATATTTGAAGCAATGCTCTACTGTACAGTAACAAACAGTTTGGATCCTGATCAGACGCAAAATAAATCGGCGTCTGATGAAGAGCCAGACTGTTTGACATTCGTTTTTGTTCGTGTTAATGTTGTTTACAATTAAATAATCATTTTGACTAATTAGTTTAAAGGATTGCAGATGGCATTTAAAACAGAAGGCATTACGACAAGATATTTATATCTAAGATCCATATTCCTTACAAAGTACGTTATATACGTTCAACCCTATTGAGACATTGTGTACAAAACGAAACGATATTGTTTTTTCAACAATACTCAGAAAAAGAACAACAACCCCATAGCAATATATTTGTAATTTCCCTTAAAATGGTAATAAGCTCTTCCAACAATTACAATACAACCATCCATTCAACATTTCCAAATGTGATTCCTCAAAACAAAAACAAATTATTAACAAAAATCAACCACAAATTCAAGAAAATAAACGTATGAATTGATTAGGTTTTGATTTCTTTGCCGCCAAAGATTACAAAAGAGGTAAGACTGATAACATTTTGAACAGATTGCACAATCACTTTTGATTTCATGCCAGGCATTCTGTTACACGTAGACCTTTAATATATTAATTAACCCTTATCCTGGCGTAATAATTATAGTCTGCTTTGAATTTTCGTATGCAAAAACTATTCATTTAAGATTTATATATTTTGAATCTTTTGAATTGAAGAAACTTAAAGGCGAGTGTCACACAGTTTAGCTCCAGATCAGACACTGCGTCTGGATTCAGAATGTTTGAAAATATCAATCAAGTCGCGATCGGAAGTTAGCTATGATTATGATTGGAAATTGAAAACAATTAAGATCAGGTTACGAAAAGGACTTTCTCTTAAAAATATAAATATTATAGAAATGTGCGATAAATGCAATACAGTGATGTCTACCAAGGTATGTTTTAAGTCAACAATAACATTTTAATAACTTTGCACATTGATATCGTAATTTTCTTTTATTGTGAATTTTTTCTAAACAATCGTGAATTTGCCATCTGGTGTTCCGTCTCTTTAAGTGGAACAATCCTCAAGAACAAAGAGAAAACATATCAATTGATAAGAATATGTGTTCTCACCGCCAAAGATAACAAATGTCATTATTAAGTAGTGAAAAGATAACAGTTTTAAACATTACAATTTCACTTAAATTTAAGCGGCATTTGATAAGTGTCAGAGCTTCTGTTACACTTTAATATTTCTGCAATCTATTAATCAATGTGGGTTCACACACTGGAACATTTTGATGGACAAGTTCTTGGCTTCCATCTCATTCAAAATGAATTTATCTAATAACACAAGTACTGTAAAGCATCTCTATTACGACCTTTTAAACGAAGGCTAATTGAATGTATAAAAGACAGACGACAGCTTAACCCTTCCCCCCATAGAAGCGCCTTTTAGCGCATTCAGTTTATTCTTGCCCTGAAGAAAATAGTTCCAATTTATACAATCATAAATATGTATAATACAAAACAGTTTTTATACTCTAGCAGATGATAGCTTAAAGCAGGCTGAAAGTAAAGCAGAATGCGCTTAAAACGCATTCTGCTTTACTTTCAACCTGCTTTAAGTGGACACCTATATTCAATATTAGAGATATGCTATGTGGGAAAGGGTTAAAGCAAGGCGGCAGTAACACAGAAAGTTTCTATAGGAGCTTCCTGTTTTACTGTCACCTTGATATAAGAAGTTACCAATCGTAAATACATTGCAATGACCACACTTTTGTGGTTGTAATAGAAAGATTTTACTGTAAAGTAAAATCTAGATAAATTAGGACCATTTGTTAGATTAATCGATGGTGGAACGAGATGGATTAAAAGTAAAACAGTTGTTTTTATTATACTTTCAATCTTAACACACTGAGCCATAGCGACGAGTATACTCGTCCTCTACGAACAATAAACAGTGTAGACCGAATTCAGAACTCTGACAAGCGTCTTCACTGTTTGCCATTTGCAATAAATCTTAAAAAAAAAGACAACCCTAAAGAGTCAAGAAAAGGATGATTTAGACTTTATTGCATTTTAGTGTATCTGTCTTTGGAAGTTTCAGGTGAGTGGTAACTACTGAAGTTAAGGTAGTACATGTAGTCTATTTTAAAATATTTTGACAATAACCTACCCTTTTTGCGGTCTCTATGGTAAAAATCTCATAAATAACAAGAAATATCTTTAAAAAAGATATTCGGCGGAATGAGTGGTTGAACTAAGGCTATATAGATGGGTGTGCAAAATTGAATGAAATTGAGGTTTTCAAAAGAATTGTAATATCTTGGATTGAAAAGCAAAAAATAAAAGTATACAATTGAAACAGTAACTTGTATTTAAAATGCAAAACTATCATGTAAAGAAATGCAAAACAAAACAATAATTTAACTCATATCCTAGCTACTGGTAGGAGATCCTCACATTAATCTATTGTTCTATATATCAAACTTTTCATTCATAGAGTTTCTTGAAACAAACTATAGCATACACAAATGTACAGATTCAACAGTCTGCTCTACTTCACTCTTGTAAATAATGATGAAACCACACAATTGTGTTTAACTCACTTGAGGCCATTTATATTTAATATTGCTTTTAATGTATGGTAAATGTGTACAAATAGTTAACAATTAAAACAAATTGGTAGTAAACAATTACAAAACACCTAGCTTCCTCTGTATTTCAGATGTCATCTTAAATTGCATCAGCCCCAAGTGTAGTAAACAGTCTGGTCTGTGTCTCTAAATTTTACACTCACAGCCATATCTGGGAAAACTGTAATTGGACATAGACCAGCCTACAGGGCTCCAGATAAGAGGGAGTAAACTAAACAAATTACATTTATTCACTCATTTCAGCACCAAACCCTATGGTGTTACCACTCATTTTGATTGTCTCGAAGAGACAATTCAAATGTTTAGTGACACCACAGGGTTTAATGCACAAATAAAGATTTTAAGTTTTGAAATAATTCCCTTATCTGGAGCCCTGGCTACTATCCAATCAGACTATTCAGTTTCAACAGGTGCTCTCAAGTCTAAATTTCTGATCAAATATAATTGGTTGAAATGTGTGGCCAAACAGAAAGTGTGGCTAAATAGAAACCAGACAGCTCCGCCGAAAAACACCACCTCACGGCTGATTTGGATCCGATTTTTTCCAGATCTAAAAATTCATTGTGAGTGACCAAACCTTATCATGACATTATAGTCCGTCTCATTTAAAAGCTACAGGAATAGATATAACCCTGGGTCTGATCAGGATCCAATTTGTTTCATTGATCGACGGTATAAGGGGCAGAAATAAGAAATTAATATTTAGGCAGAAATAGTAATGCCACTATTCCACACCGACTACGAATCCCACGAATCCCACGAATTGATAAATGCTGTGATTCGTGGGGATTCGTGGAGTTCGGCATTTCTTTCTATCCAATTCGTGGCCCTCTACGAATCGGCTACGAACGAGTTGAGACTATTCGTGGGATTCGGCTCGAATCTTACGAATACTGTCAAGAATTCAGTACGAATTGCAAGAATCCACTACGACTACTGCACGAACGCTAAGAATTAGTTACGAATGTGCCGAATGCATCTACGAATCAGCTACGAATGAAATTTGATTCTTGACGGTTCGTTGGATTCTTGAAGGTATGTAGTGTAGTGTTCCCTCCCTGCAACGGCCGTCCTAACCACGGCTCCCTCCTTACAACAACACTTGTCGTTGTTTTCCAACTAAAAACAAATATGTCCAATCTTTCACGCCTGCTATATTGTTTGTTTAAAAGTGTTGGCTGCTGTTTTTCTCAAAGTTAAATAATAGACATTTGACAGAAAAAAATAATGGCGTGTGACAAACAGCTTGAATCCAGATCAGACGCAGCGTAATTCGGCGTCGGATCTGGATTCAAATTGTTTGCAAATGTAAGCCAATTTCCCTCCCTATAACTACTCCTTCCAACAACGCACACAATTGGTCCCCAATTGTGAGAAGGAGCGCTGTAGTTCCCGTTTCAACTCGGGCATCAGTCCAAAAATGGACTTTTAAGATAGAGCAGCAGTGGCACTGGATTTGGAACTGGCGTATCAACGCTAGCTGCATGCTAATAACAAGAAGATATCCCGCAGAAGAAGGGAGAGATCCACAAGGTGCTGGGTTAGACAGTGGCTGACTCCGACTAGAAGGCTATAGAACATTAGCTTATAGTGTGGAAGATGAGAATACCTTTACCAACTTCAGTGTTCACACTCTACAACGGCCCTCCAAACAACGACCCCCTCCGTACAACGACCCTTACGACAGTTCCACAAACATGACAATTACGTTTAACATTGTTGCTGCTGCAATATCGACTGCTTAAAATTATCGTCTGTTGGTTTTCTCAAATTTACATATTGGACATTTTGATGACGAGTGACAAACAGCTTGAATCCAGACCAGACGCCGTGTTACTCGGCGTCTGATCTTAATTCAAGCTGTTTGCAAATGTAAATCAAGTCTTAAGTTTCCCTCTCTATAACGACTCCCTCCGAACATATTGTGTGTGTCCCATTGGGTGTCGTTGTATAGAGAGGGAGCGCTGTATGTAAGAATGCCAGGATTATAGGTCAGTCATCCATGCAGAGGAGGGTCACTCACGTGAGACCAAATACATATACGGGAGTGAAGCTGGCATTGATTCTCAGACTCCTGGCTTCAGGAGAAATGTATCAAACTAGTACTCACGAATCCCACGAATGAGTTAAGAATACCACGAACGTCAAAAAAGCCGTTTACGAATCCTACGAATCAGCTACGAATCCTACGAATGCACTACGAATGTGTTACGAATTAACTACCCATTGTTCCATTCGTGAAGGTCTTGGCCAAAACTTTGAACAGCTCAAAACCTTTGCCACGAATCCCCGACCGCTCACGAATTGCAAGAATCGACTACGAATCAGGTAAGAACTCCACGAATCTGTTAAGAATCAACTACGAATCCTAGCTATTTCCAATTCGTAGCGATTCGTGGGATTCGTAGTCGGTGTGGAATAGGGGCATAAAATCGGTATGATCGAGTTTCAAACAGTTTGGATTCTGATAAGACGCCGAGTTCTTACTCGGCGTCTTATCAGGATCCAAACTGTTTGCAAATATCAGTGAGCTTGGTGGTAAGGCAGTGAAGGGGTTAGGTGCTTTCTCTGTGGAAAGAGAAAGACAATAGTTGAAATTCATGAGTAGAAAAACAATAAATCGTGTTTATGGTAAATGAACGAACAACGCAGTAGCCAGGGAGTCTCTGGTTGCACTTGACATGCGGTATGCATGTCCGTGCACATTGTGACCTTTGACCGCAGAAGGTGTCCATTGATTGTGCCTTATCTCCGTTCATGTGTGCAGACAATAGGCACCCGGCGATGAGCGTTTGTTTACCCAGGGTGAGCGTTAATGAACTCCAAATTAGTTTTCCACTCCGTCAACAGACGGGGGCACGTCAAGCTGACGTTGAAAAATGGACGAGGTACTTAACCTTGTCAGGTCATTGACTTGACTGTTATGATATTTGCAAACAGTTAGGATCCTGATCAGACGCCGAGTAACTCGGCGTCTGATCAGAATCCTAATTGTTTGAAACTCATGTTGATATTGCTGATGTCCAAATACCTAGACTCTAAATTAAGGAAAATGAAAGCAGATTGCAATTTTTAACAGACACGTTTTTGGCATTGAAGGTGATAACATGTAAGCTTGAGCATACCATAATATCGTCTGCCCCAAATAGTCGTTTTCAAAAATACTAGATGGGTTCAATCAAATAAGAGGGAATTAATGTATCTAAGAGGTTTGGATCCTAACCAGATTCAGAGTGTGCCCTGAATCAAAACTGTTTGCATATACTGTACAACACGTGTCTCGCAAAGTAGGATAGGAACTCATCCTTTAATGTTGCAATATCGCCTGTTATATAGTCTGTTATATTTCGAATCTAGTTTCATGAGAAAAACTGTAAAAAAAAGTTTGAACTCTGACCAGATTCCAAGATAAAAGGTGTCGACGTTAATCTGATTTAGTTTGGAAACGAGTCTAAAATCAGTATGTTGTTATTGAGCAATATAATATATATCATATATTTATGTCGAGGATTAATATCCCGGGTACAATGGATATATACAAACAGCCTGGTATCTGATCGGGACGCTGCATGACGCGATGCCTTATCAAGATCCAAATTGACACTCATTACGACATTACTTCTATTTAATCAATTTACCTAAACATTATAATTTGAGAAATAAAAGCAGAGGTAACTTTTTTAAGCGGATGGCGCCACGACAGTGAAGTTGATTAACACTAGGGATGTTGAACATTTTTAATGTGGATTTGAAGCTGACTTTCAGTATATGCGCATATCTTGTGCATGATGAAATTCAGTTTCTACAAGCACGCTAAAGATTGACGCGAAATCAGATTTGTGAAATTGAGAAATTGTAATGTGTTGAAATGATTTGATTAACTTTCCCCCATTTTCGTCTTTCGGCAAACATTTCCTTTTATCTAATCTGACTTGACACTATCAAACGTCTCTATCTTTAATTGTGTCTCTATCACCGACCTCTTGATGCAATATTCTTGCACACACGTATACAAACTGCAAGATTCGGTTTCAGTTACCCCGTCATTATATGTTATCGTCTGCTTTCGATTTGTCGTGCTTGTCTGTCTTAAATTTAGATATGGGTTAAAAAGAAAACTCCCAGACAGAAATTTCTTATTTATAATCTACCTTAGTCCCGCATTAACCCAATTCTTTCACTGCCATTGGCGCCAAAACAAACAGTTTGGATCCTGATCAGACGCCGCTTAAAGCGGCGTCTGATCGGAATCCATACTGTTTGAGACTCATATAAATTTTTCTTCAGTCTAAAAAGCCTTAAATCTGCCTAGAAAAAAAATTGCAGATGGCAGTATTAATGCAGACGTTATTTTGGCGGTAAAAGGGTTAAAGCAGACGATAAAACTTGACTGTGAAACTCTTCTTTAAAACGGGTATTAACCCTTCCACTGCCAAGGTCGACACCACTGACATTTGTAAACAGTTTGTTTATGCGCAAACATTTTGTCACACGAATCAATGTTTTTTAGTAAAACGCATAGATCTAATTCCAAACTTTAAAACCAAAAAGTGTTAACATCTTTAGCATCAATATTCAAAACATTTTAATCCGTAACATAAGCACATAGAGTTACGAATTACGTTAACCCACTCACCACTGAAACTTGCAATTAATGGACAATTCCAATTAGCAATAAAACATAATCAATTTTGGACTATTTAGGTTTCATTTTTAAACTACACGTATGTTGCAAAATAACAATGAAGACGTAGGACATGTGTACTCTTTACTGGTACACTCTTTGTTAATGACGATTGCATTCTAAGCTAGGGTTGAATGTGTTAATAGTATCATTCTCGTGAAAATATTCAAAGTCATGTGTCAAGAATAGGTTACATAATTCACCAAAGAGAGAAACTTAATTTTGTATGGAAACTGAAGGAATACATGCAGCTTCTTTGCAATATGGTCAATGTTTCTGGCCAAACTACACTTTCGTAAATGTCTTGCAATAGCTTGGAAATTGTTCTACGGCGTAATATAATATTAATAAACGAGCAAATTTAACATGCTCAATTTTCAAGACAAGCAATCTGAAATGGCAAGTATTTTCCAATCCAGAAACTGACAGGAACTATTTTACCATAGTGAAAGAATGTCTAATTAGTTCTTAAAATTGGAATGAAAAAAAGATAGGAAGTTCCACTTCAGTTCATAATCATTATACTAAAACGAAAATGTGTTAATAAAAATCCTATTTAGCTTTAGAGATAGTAGAATGTTTCTTATACAGCTTGCCCTTAGTTAGGCAACATAATTTAGTGCGTTGTGTACAGTGGCGAAATACGTTATTCTCAAGCGCAATGCAGTAAAATGAAGAAAAAGAGAAGATTTGTTTTTGAAAATATTGAATACATACTTATTACAAATACTCTTGATGACAAACAGGTTGGAATTGATCTGGCTCCAATTTGTTTGCAATGACCATTGGGTTTTTAGCATTCACGCTTTTATTGGGAAAGAATGATGTCGTTTCCACTTTGCAGTTAAACCTTTGTGCATGTCGTCTGCTTAAATGATTGCCGTTTACCATTTTTAAATAACGACTAGTTTTAATGAAGAAACGTCGATCCGGGCGTCAAGCAATTTGCAAACTGGTCAGTATGTAGCTACGTTACTCAGCGTATGATCTGGATTCAAAATGTTTCAAATTGAAGTGTTTTTGACCAGAGCAGAACAGTGGAATAGATGGATTAACCCATTCGTGCGTCAATCCAGTATAATGTATACATATTTTGAAAACAGTGTTGACCCTACAAATGTTTACTCTAATTTAAGATACTTGGAAAAAATTATCTTCAAAACTCGACATAATTGCATAAACTGGTTCTTTTCATAACGTTTTATTAGTCCTTTTAACTCTTTCACTGCAAAGGGCACGCTCGTTTTTATTTGCAAACGAATTGATCCAGATTAGATGCGTTACGCGACATCTGATCTTGATCAATATTGTTTGCAAATAAAAACGATCTAATCTGACACTTACATCAATATTTCTTCATCAGTCAATTTACAAAAAAAGCATTTTGCCAAAAAAAAAAAATGCAATTGACAAGTTAACCCCATTCACTGCCGTGACGTCATCAATTTTAAAACAATTATCGTCTGCTTTTATTTTTCAAATTTAATTTTTAGGTATTTTGATTTAAGAAATATTGAAATGAGTGTCAAACAGTATGGATCCTGATCAGGATCCAAACTGTTTGCAAATAACCATCGTGTTCGGCAGTAAAGGAGGTGCAGGGAGTACAGTGAAACCCCTCTAAACCGGACATGTGTGGGGACAACAAAAAATTCCGGTTAAGAGGGGTTTCCAGTTTAGAGGGGTTTTAACCCATTAAAAATAGCTTGTTCTAATATGGAAAAAAGCTGACGACTTAAAGCAGTTTAAAATGCTTTACTTTCAACCTGCATTAAGCTATCATTTGCTTGAATGTATAAACTATTTTCTTCAGTGTAAGAATAAACCAAAGACGTAAAAAGGCGTATTTATGGTTTAATGGGTAAAATTAAAGAAGGTTTGGAAACGGGGCCAAAGTTTTTGTCCGGTTTAAAGAGAATTCCGGTATTTAAAGGTTCCGGTTTGGAGGGGTTCCACTGTATTAGCATTTTAAGAGTTAAAAGCACCATGAACCACTTAAAACACGAGGGCAAGTGGAAGACAAATTTATCGTAAGTGTGATTAATAACTTCTGACACGAAATTAGTAATTTTCTGTCGAGAGTAATTATAGTTTTTTTTTACCTACTTACTGAGATATCAATTTTTATAGGTAAGAATGAGTCATTGGTTTGATGTACTTGTGCATAATTATAAGGAATATTGGTTCGAAATTGCTGTACGTGCATTAATGTGCCATTGGCGGTGGAACCCCTTTAATCCTTTCAACATTAAGGTCTGAATGAACTGTCATCTGCTGGAGTTCTAAATTTGGTCGCCTGCTTTTGCTAATGGAAATATAACGGGGCTCTAAGTTTATTAAGCGTTTGAGTTGAGTCTGATATCGTTCTCAAGCATTCGATTGGTCAATAAACCAATAAAATACTTGAGAACGATCTTAGACTCGACTCAAAAGCTTTATAACATTGGACTCTGGGACACAACCAGGTAAGAGGCGCCTTGTCTGGATCAAGATTGTATGCAACGGTCTTCATTACAGACTTTCATTATTGAAATCGTTATTAAATTTTCCATTTATATTTAAGATGGTTTGAAGGAAGTGTTTCCCAAATGCAATTTCATACCTATGTACTCTAAAGTCTAGTACATTATACATAATATGCATAAACTGAAAACACTTTCTAATTGGTCTTTCTTTAAAGTCCTATTTTGAAGGATTAAATTAGATAATTTGTCCAAGCCAACTTTATAATTGGAAAGCGGAATGGTCCATTTGAAACTAAGGGGAGAAGGTATTACAAGAAGGACACGCATTAAAGTTTATTCTTACTTAAAAAGACGTCATAAATATTTAGCTATGTGGCAGACATTTTGACATTTATAATTATTGTTACTAAATACTGATTCAACACGCACAGCAATTAGAGGTTGAATAAGCATTCTCTCCAATAAAATGTAATTTATTAAATCCAAGAAATGTTGTCATTTACAAAGAGGTTACAGCCAGATCAAACAAGAAACTCGACCTCTGGTCTGGCTAACCCTAACCCTAGCCGTTTGAAACTCAGACTGATATATAAAGTCAATATTTTCGAGACACTGTCGCTTTCTACATTTTAATTTGATTGCAATTACATGTACGTGAAAGGTCGTTTAAACTCGAAACGGAAAAAGATAAATATAAGTCTGATAAATATGCCATTCCAAAAAACCCCAGAACATACATGTATTATCAGATTTACTTATTTCGTCAATGCTCAAAAACAACATAATACATACAAATATCATGTAAACGATGGCGGAATCAGTTTGTCTTCATAGCTGGTACCAAACAGATAAGTATTCGCGTCGATATGAATACATTGATTGAAGATCAAACTTTCTTAATTGTTTTGAATCAATATGTAACGTCGTTGGTGTCAGTGTTAAAAGATGGAACTTACACTCAATGTTTCAATTAAATAGTGATGTTAAGCCAATAATAATGCAAAGTCAAAATATGTCTTTCTGTTGTTTTGTTTTCAACTGTAAGTATATCGACGAATTCAACAAAAGAGAAAATAAAACCCATATAAATAACAGAATATGCTCAATTAGTGTATTTGATTTTATGAAAGTTGAAGGACGGATTTTTAATCATGGTATGGAGCATTGGTCTGGATTTGCAGTGGAGAAACCTTTATTCTTTCCCAATAAACACGTTTATGCTAAATCAATTATTTCAATTGCAAACAGGTTAGAGACAGGTCAGATGACGGGTTACCTAGAGTCTGACAAGGCTCCAAACTGTTTGCGACTCATATTAAAATGTATAAAAAAAGTCAGAATTGACAAAAAAATGTGTTTTCTACATTTTATTCCAATGCGATTACTTTTAAATGGGTAAGACTAACATTTTGTCCACCGTATGGTTGCAATATCTACGGACACGTCTGCCGAACAAATACATCAGGGGCCCGTTTCATAAAAAACTTCGTTCGACAAAGATTGTCGTACGTCAGATTATAAAAGTCTCAATTTTTATTTATTTCTGTATCTAATACTGTCTTGTGAAATCTCTTTGGAACCGTCATTCCAAAGAGATGTCACAAGACAGAATTAGCTCGAGAAATCAGAAATTTAAAATAATTTAAAGTTTTAACTTAGGACCGTTTTTGTCGTTCGAAGCTAAAATATGAAACGGACCCCAGGTATCACATGGTAGGCATATGTGACTGAAGTGCCTCGATATTAAACAGAGTGCTTCACCAGATGTGCATTAACATGTAGGGTATAACAGCGACATGGTGTTTTTAATATCTGCTAATTTATTGCCGTCCATCTGCTCATGAATTTGCTGCACGTGTTGCAGCATGTAGCTCATTGACCCCTGAAACATCAAATGAACAATTTTAGTTTCCAACAAAGTCTAGTCCATTATTAATCGAATGGAACATTGATCAACTGGGGCCCGTTTCATAAAACTTTGTACGAAAAAAACGATCGTAAGTCAAAACTTAAAAAACACATTTAATTTCTGATTACTCTATGTAATCATGTCTTGTGACCTCTCGTTGGAATCGTCTTTTCAAGACGATTCCAAAGAGAGGTCACAAAACAAAATTAGATGGAGAAATAAATAAAATTGAGACTTTTATAATTTGACTGACAATAACTTGTCGTACGAAGATTTATGAAGCGAGTCCCTGGAGTGTTCATGTAGGACAGACGTGCTCTTCATGTGCTCATTCAGTCTCATTGTAAAGGTCGCATGTAAACCTTTAATCGGGTCCAATGGTAAATTAACCCATTTCCCAGTTGATTCGTCCATGTTTATATATTGGATTCGTCCATTTTATATCAAAGGGATGTAAGGTCATAAATTTCATTTTCATTTTGTTTTATATTGAAATACCTATCAGCAAACAGTGTAGATATTAATACCGACAACTCCATACATGTGTTGTACATTTTATTATGCTGTTGTTTCACGACAAGTGGTTGTTTACAAGGCAAAAAGGTAAAGTAAAATGCTCGTTTTTGTGTTTAGTTCGACTAATGTTACACTTGTTTTGGTAACTCATTATCCCCTGCAACTTACAAAAAATATACAAATACAAAGCATTTATATAGCGCAAAAGTGTATAAAATATTCGGTTGCGCTGTACAATATCAGAAAAGAAAAAAAAATCACATAAAACATTCACAAACTTCTAAATAATCTAGCAATAATGTTAAAGACATGTACTACTACAAATACATTCATATTATACAAATGATTTTAAAGACATTGGTATAGTCATTCTTGAGTGTAGTCTATTTGGCACAGCTATTTACACAACAATCTAAGCGTTAAACTGTTGAAATGGATACTTCCAGTTTACAATCATAGACTATTTATGGTTGTTTTCTATATTATATTACAAAACAACAAACAGTAAAGTCCCTGATTAGAGGGCTCCTGCAGGAGCCCTCTAATCAGGGACTTCACTGTTTGCATTAGACAAGAGTACTCTCACTAGTACACTTTCGGTAGAGGACGCATATATGCGTCACTAGGGCTCAATGAGTTAAACAATATAGAAACTAAGAATTACCTGTACAAGTATATAGAGCCTGTTAGTGAGGTATGCTAGGCGTGGAAAAGACATTGTGCTTTCTCGTTTAAACGCAAAAGAAACTCAAACGCATTGTTATTAAATTGAGAAAATGTCAATTTTTAGAAATGTCTGATTGATTTTAATCTGAGCGGAAAAACAGTTTGGCCTGGTCAGAATTCAAGTTACCTGGCGTCTGATCTGGCTCTATACTGCTTGCAATTAACATATTTTTTTTATCATATACGCGGTTTCTTTGAAAGCATAGTGTCTTCTCCCGTGTAAATATGTTCAAATTGAAGGCAGCCGTTTCTTTTCAGTCATAGAAACACAAAAAGATTTAAAATGAAAGAGGGGGAAAGTTAGCTATAGACCGTTAAATTTTGACATGATTTTTGCGGGGAAATTCGTGATTTTTTTCTTCCATTAAAACAGTTTCTGCAATTATCTCGACAACTTCCTCCTCAGAGTTTAGCAAATCATATGACCCTTTTCAGAGGCCAAAACATATCTTATCAGGATCTAACCTATTAGCTAGGCAGATTAAACGTCACTTTCTGCGAATTCACTGGTGTGAAATATTACTGCTGTTTATCCCTCATCGTGTTTCACTCTTTCGCCGTCATATTATCGCCTGCTAAAATTGTCGTCTGCAATTATATGTCTAAATATTTTGAAAGTTAGACCGAGGAACTGTTAGGATCCTGACAAAACCCCGATTTACCCCGACTAGTTCCAAATGGTCTGCTGACAAGTTCTGACATAGAATTCAGTTCGCATTGACTTACATTGGCAAACTCAGAGTTAAATAAAAATCCAAAATCTTTGATTCACGGTTTAATGTTTGAGCCACCCTTTAAAAATTGCCGTCTTCGTTGTTTTAGAATTCAAATGTTACGCATTTAAATGAAGAAATGTTGGTGCGAATCGGAATGTCACACAGTTGCGGGTCTGGTCATACGCCGAGGTACTCGATGTCTGGTTTGGTCTAAACTGCTCGCTACTGTAGAAATGATTCGCAGTGAAAAGGTTAAAATGCATTGTGGATTAAATTTGAGAAAAAAAATGGAGACGACAAATTTGTTGCAGTCGATATAATCAAGATAAGGGTTCATAGAAAACAAGACCTAGACTCTTTCCAGACATTAGTTAAGCCCTTATCACTCTTACTCAATTTAGCTTGTATTTGCAAATAGTTTGGATCGAGCTCAGACGCCAAGAAACTCTGCTGCGTCTAACCAGGTTCCAAACTATTCGCCTCTTGTATTGATGTTTCCTGACTGAAACATACATGAAAACTGGATTTTGTTTTGTTATCAAACGACATTTTTAAAGCAGACGATAAATAAGCTTGATAAGGATTGTCCCTTAGCATGCTAAATTGTCGTCTGCTTCAATTATAATCGTCTGCGAAAATAAATCAAAATTAGATTTTAAACATTTTAAACTGACGAAATGTTAAAGAAGAATAGCAAACAGTTTGGATCTAGATCAGACGCCGCGTAACGCGGCGTCTGATCTGGATCCAAACTGTTTGCAAATGTGGGCCAAGTCGCTACGCATGATAAGGGTTAAGGTGCACATTTGATGGCATTTTGATGCAACTCCGGTGCGACCCTATAATGACTGAGGCATACAAATTAATGGCATTCGTCTGGGGAGTTAGAAATGTGGGCTTCCAGACATTTAGCCATAATCTTGTTAAAAATCTCGTATGCTTCAAATTGTCGTCTGCATCTGTTTTCAGAGTCAGTTTAGATCTATATGAGTTTATCAGAAAAAGCGTTGGTCTGAGTGTACGTGTTACACAGTTTGGATTGAGACCTGACATCGCGTTACTCTGCGTCTCATTTGGATCCATTCTGTTTGTAAATTTCATTCAAGTATCTCGCAGGAAGATTTGGGGTTAATAGGGGCTTAATTGGTTTTCTTTATTGCCTTTTAACCAAATGAAATTACACCGAGTGTGATACAACCATTTGTGATTGGTAAAAGAGTTTCGAGAACTAGCTGCTGGAACCAGGGACGTATATGTGCCCAGTGGAGACAGTATTTGTACAGTGTATATATGTTCCTGCGAATATTTAAAACTTAAAACTTTTAATGAAATCCCTAAATCCAATCTAAAACACATTCCTTGTGATAAGTGGCAAAGTGGGTCTTTAATAGATTTTCTGCCCTATTTCTGCATTTAAATTGTAGCGACAGTTATGATTATATGATGAAGAGCTCTCAGGGATAGTTAACACGTCTTGTTGCAAATATACAGTAAAACACCGCAACTCCGACAACGAAACAAGATCATCGCATACGGGTGTAAACGTTCATATATTTTGTTATCCTAATCAATTAAGAAGGAACAGTGAGATATTCTTATTGCTGTCGTCTGTCTTGACTATTTGTCCGTCTGTCTACTGTGGGACTCTTAATGACATTGACCTTGTCTGCCATGACCCAACTCGACTGAGCTCAAAAGCTACTTGTATTGAGTAAACATATTAATTAAATATAAAGTATCTTTCACATATTATTTCAGAGATATGGCCAATATTAAATTTACCCTATTTGGCCTCTAATTAACCATGACCATTGTCGGACATGACCTGATTTAGTTGCGTTGAGCTCAAGAGCTTCTATAGTCGAATACACGTGTCAAATATAAAATTTCTACATGCAGTTCAAAAGTCTTGGCCAATGTTAAATTCACCATAGTTTATCTCTAAACGACCTTGACCTTTGTCGGAAATGACCCAAGTTATACTGAGCTCATTGCAATAGACAGGCATGGATGAGTAAAACTAAAGAACCCTCTTTTGACACCAACAACGAGGTTTTAATATACATGTAGATAGGGAAAAGAATCTAAATGTACAGTATATTTTACAATATCTAAACTACTTTTAAAAGTACATATTGTTTACAAAAAAACATCAGATGGACATATCCTTGTTGGCTGACAGATGCAGAACAATTTCAACATGAAAATCTGGGTCCCGTTTGAAAGCACAGGGGGCTATACCGCTTTCTATTTTCTACATATATATGAATATTGTGTAGAAAGTAGAGAGTGATATAGACCCCGTTTTTGAAAGTACGTGTATATAGCGACATCATTATTAATTTGTAGCTGGTCGCACTACAATGGTCGTCTCCTATCAATGATGGGGGAAACATGGAGATCTATGAATACCGTTAGTTTTTTTTAACCATTTTGCCCAAACCTGTTTCTAGCTTTGAAGACGGAAACAACTCAAAGGTATAAAATGGAATTAACTTCTTCTGTGGAGGAATTAGCATTGATATGTATGTGTGCCAAACAGTCTGATTGGGATCCAATCTGTTTGCTTGGCGCAGAAGAGGTTAGAGCAGTTTGTTCCTCCCTGAAACTTCAAATAGACAATTCTAGTTCCAATTTAGTCTAGTTTATTTTTGAATATTTAGGGTTGTTATTATCAATGTATTACAATATAAAAAAGGGAGCCCTCTGATAATGGTCTACATTTTATGCATTAAACAAGTATACCCTTCACAGGAACACTGCTTGCAAAGTATACCCTTCACAGGAACACTGCTTGCAAAGAACGTATATATGCGTGACTAGGGTTCAAAGAGTTAAGCAATCACGAATCTGAATATTCTCAATGCTATTTAATGTATACTCACGGAATTTAAAAACTGTGCATGGTTGAAATTTGTTTTAAATGTACATGTTATTAATTAGCTAACAGAAAGACGGTTCATACAGTTAGATAAAGTGTGTATAATTTGTTGGCTATCCTTTTCGTGAAATTTACGTTACTTTTGCGTGTTAAAAGACGTTTGTCTATTTTGACATAAGATGTTTAAAATAACACATTAACAAAGTCAATTTATATCTGGTTTGTTATTCCTACTATTTAGAAAGCTTTTTCCAATGCACAGTTTTTAAATTCCGTGAGTATATTAGCCGGTTCATACAAGTTTGACTGTACAAATCAGTTATTTGACTCCACATTTATTCATTAATGAAGCATGTATATAGATATACATACATGTACATTCATCAGTCATCCTGTAGCTTATCATGCACCTGCATCTTGCATTACTCTATTATGTAATGGTTTATACCCCTATGATATATCTATAGATGTAAGTACTCCTTGTTCATCTGTAAACGTTGCCTACATCGACAATGAGAAATACTAGGCAAAGAAATACATTTACAGTCGAAACCGATACGTCGGACTCGCTTTTAAATATATATATATTCTTTATTTCAGTTTCATCATGGTTACATATAATAAAACATACATTTAAAAGGCTTATTCTAACAAACCATGCCATTCAGAATTGAATTATAGGAAACTATTAAGGGTTTTAAGGTATTATGAATTTTGTTTCGTTTATATCCGTATGTCAATGTTAGAACGCTAACAGCAGAATTGTGATAACACTTGTGCAACCAATTTCTAGAGTAACTCGGCCTCTCATCAGGATCCAACTTATTTGACGCTCTGGCCATATTTTGAAATTTAAATTTTAGAATAGCTAATTTTATAAAAGTAGCAGAGAATAATCGATGCATACATAAAACTTACCCAATATTCAATGAATTAAATTTGTCCTGCAATACAAAGTTACATGTAACAAGAAGGCCTGAAGGCCCTGATATCGCTCACCATTTGTAATGAAGCATGATAGCTTTACCTTTGCATTTCACCCGTTTTATTCTAAATCCATTCAATTTGTAGTATAGCATGTAAACAACATTGGAATACGACCTACTCAAGTATAGTAGAGTATAACAAGGGCAGATAAGTAGAGCTTAAGTAATTCTGAAATGAAGCCTTTTCTAGCATTTCAAAGTATATCAAGGGCAGATAACTCTTGCCATAATGATCAGATTTCAACAATAATTGCACTCCTTTGAGAACTTATAGCTATATACATTGTGTGCAGATATAACACTGTTCGATATGACATTTTCAGCGATTCAAGGGCGGATAACTCTTGACCTATGTGTCGGATTTCAACCATAATCAAACTCATATGAACTCTTATAGTCATATACAATCTGAGCAAGTTTGAGAAAGATTGGATAAAAAGTGTGGCCTCTAGAGAGGAAACAATGTTAAATATGGCATTTTCAGCAATTCAAAGGTAGATAACTCTTGGCCTATCAGTCTGATGTCAACCATATTCAAAGTTATCCAAACTCTTATGGTAATATACAATCTGAGCAAGTGTAAGAAAGGTTTGATAAAACTTGTGGTCTCTAAGAGTGTAACATCGTTAAATATGGCCTTTTCAGCAATTCAAGGGTAGATAACTCTTGACCTATTTGTTCGATTTCAATCATAATCGAAATCATTCGAACTCTTATGGTAATATACAATCTGAGCAAGTTTGAGAAAGATTGAATAAAATATGTGGCCTCTAGGGTGTAAATACTGTTAAATATGGCATTTTCAGCTATTCAAAGGTAGATAACTCATGACCTATACGTTTGATTTCAACCATAATCGAACTCATTCGAACTCTTATGGTAATATACAATCTAAGCAAGTTTAAAAAAGAATGGATTAAAGTCGTGGCCTCTAGAGTGTAAACACTAAAATTGTTGACGACGGACGACGAGCGACGGACGCCGGACATTCAAGGATTGCAAAATATCACCCTGAGCAGGTGAGCTAAAAATTAGAAAACTCCTATTAGGGGACGATCTTGTATTCATATTCTACATGTATACCACTTGTACTATGTCATGGTAGGGGTTAAGTAAACTTCAAAGTAAAAATCGAAAAGTAATTCGATAAATATTTTGATAAAAACGCAAATAAAAGGACATGACCTAGAAAAAGGAAAACAATCTCCTGTGGCAGACGACAGTCTGAACACAAATTGATTGCGTTTGTCTTTGATTGCTGTGTTTAACTGTCGGCTGATCCGAATGGTTTTAGCTGCAATTCTCTAATTTGATGGCATTTCAGTGCAGCTTTTAAATATAACCCGATATTTGCCGCTTGCAAATAAGCATTCTGCACACTGTGTGTGATTAGTGATTACTGTTGCAAACAGCTTGGATCAAGATGAGACGCCGAGTAACTCGGCGTCTCATCTGGATCCAAACTGTTTGGCACTCTGGTGATATTTAAAGGTAGAATAATTCAGATTATTTCTGAGAATTGTTGCAGGCTACATATTTTTCAGACGACAATTACATAGCATGAAGAAGTCAGACAATCGCCTAGGGAGCTTGGCATGTGGGCTACCAGACAATTAGCCCGTGCAGTGCTTCACATCTTTGAATTAGTTTTTTAATTTATTCTATTTGAAGAAATCTCACTTGGTGAATCAAATCGTTCCGGTCCTGATCAGACGACAAGTAAATCTGGATCTGAAATGTTTGCATTTGACAGTTAATGTTCAGCTTGCAAAAACAATTGCAACGACATCGCGGGTGTTCTTTCAGCCTGCTTAAAATATAAATCTGACTTAACAAGAAATATCTTTAAAAAAGATATTCGGCGGAATGAGTGGTTGAACTAAGGCTATATAGATGGGTGTGCAAAATTGAATGAAATTGAGGTTTTCAAAGAATTGTAATATCTTGGATTGAAAAGCAAAAAATAAAAGTATACAATTGAAACAGTAACTTTTATTTAAAATGCAAAACTATCATGTACAGAAATGCAAAACAAAACAATAATTTAACTCATATCCTAGCTACTGGTAGGAGATCCTCACATTAATCTATTGTTCTATATATCAAACTTCATTCATAGAGTTTCTTGAAACAAACTATAGCATACACAAATGTACAGATTCAACAGTCTGCTCTACTTCACTCCTGTAAATAATGATGAAACCACACAATTGTGTTTAACTCACTTGAGGCCATTTATATTTAATATTGCTTTTAATGTATGGTAAATGTGTACAAATAGTTAACAATTAAAACAAATTGGTAGTACACCTAGCTTCCTCTGTATTTCAGATGTCATCTTAAATTGCATCAGCCCCCAGTGTAGTAAACAGTCTGGTCTGTGTCTCTAAATTTTACACTCACAGCCATATCTGGGAAAACTGTAATTGGACATAGACCAGCCTACAGGGCTCCAGATAAGAGGGAGTAAACTAAACAAATCACATTTATTCACTCATTTCAGCACCAAACCCTATGGTGTTACCACTCATTTTGATTGTCTCGAAGAGACAATTCAAATATTTAGTGACACCACAGGGTTTAATGCACAAATAAAGATTCTAAGTTTTGAAATAATTCCCTTATCTGGAGCCCTGGCTACTATCCAATCAGACTATTCAGTTTCAACAGGTGCTCTCAAGTCTAAATTTCTGATCAAATATAATTGGTTGAAATGTGTGGCCAAACAGAAAGTGTGGCTAAATAGAAACCAGACAGCTCCGCCGAAAAACAGTGTAGACGACACTACCAATGTTGACAATATTTAAAGCAGACGATAAAACCTGACAGGAAAAGAGTTAAACACTGTTTTATCCTGATGAGACTACGAGCTACTCGGTGTCTATCAAGAATGTAAACTGTCATGTCGATATGGGTGTCAAACAGTGCGAATACTGACCAGACGCTGCGTTACGTTACGTTACAATACATTGCAAAATGGCAAACAGTTCAGACCCTGATCAGAAGGCTCATGTGGGTGTTCACTGTTTGCATCTGTAGAACAATTGTACACTTCACATATATACTCGTCGCTGCAAGTGTGCGATGTCCCGGTTCATTCACCCATTGCATTAAATCTCTTTGTCTTTTAATCAAATTAGAAATCACTAAGAAAGCTAATGTAATATAGAATGTAATATTTACTTTGGTCTTTGATTGCTTCAATCTTTTAAAAAGAAATTACCTTCTTTTCTACAATATTTTTAACGTGTTTCATGGTAGTAATATCAGTAGTTGCAGCAGTTTTAACCCTTATAATTCTGAGGTGTCGTCTGCTTCAACTTTGATATATCGTCTGCGGCAATAAATCAAAATTAGTTTTTCAGCTTTTCATTCTGACGAAAGGTTGCAGATGAGAGTCAAACAGTTTGGATCCAGATCAGACGCCGCGTTACGCGGCGTCTGATCTGGATTTAAAATGTTTGCAAATGTAATCAAAGTTGCGCTGAGCATGAGGGTTACTATTAACTAATGGATTAACAGCTTCTGGTAATATTTCAACTAATCCTTACGGATAATCCTCAATAAGGAGAGCATTTTCAAAGAACAATTACTTCTTGATGAGCACAAAACCCTATGCTGACATCAAAGAGAAAATTCCGAAATATTTTATCAACGGTCCTTCCTAACGTTTACAAATCTAACAAATGTTTCGTTTTAATTGCTTCAGAAATTGGCGTAAAACTAATCCTACAAAGTTCCCAGCACTTCCGGTAACGTCATGATTTCTCCGCCCTCGTTTAAACAAAAGTTGTTTGTTTTATGTAATGAGCGTGTTTGTTCTTCATTACTCATGCTTACAATAAATATCCGTTTACATTTTAATCAGACATTAGACAGCATTCGGGCAAAAAAGAAAGAGATTATTTTTCCTACAACCTGCTTCGAATTGCCGGAAATTGTCGGGAAATACCGAAGAGTTCCGAATGGTATTGAAGCCTGACCATGGTGAAAGATTTATGATTACAGCTCAACTTCGATTTCTCGAATTCGCTTATCTCTAATGTTTCGTATCTCAACAGTTAAATCTGATTATTTCGACACCTCACATAAGTCGAACATTTCCCTATTTCAAAGTTAAAACATGGCTTAGCCACGTGTTAACTTTGAAATACGGACATGTTCGAATTCAAGATATCGAAGTTTGACTGTTTTACAACCCTTTTTATTTCGTTTGTGTGAATGGATGGACAGATTACATGCGTGATAAAATATCATACCAATGTAAAAATATCGTTACTCCTTTCGAAGAATTACTTCTTTACTCGAAAGTGTCCTTATCTGACAGCCAAAAACAAACAGCGCTCTTCGTAGTCGCTCTTTCACGAAAATGCTCCGCAAAACTCGACACATTTTGTATTACTAGTTACATCATGATATGGTTCTGAAATGGTTTTTGATTAAACGGAAATAATTTTTCATCCATTAGGATAAGGGCAAACTTCCATAAAGTAGTCTAACTTTATGTGATAAGCTAGTGATTTAATACTAATTCCAGAAAATCTGGCGACTACCATGAACGAGTTATCATAAATCCATGTTGAGAGGAACATTAAAGACATGGGGTGAGCAATTTTATTACAAATTGAGTCCACCAAACCCCAGGCTTTAAAATCTTATTGCTTATTTACTCCCGAAATTGTAACGTTCCATTCAGTGAACATAACTCAATTTCATTTACTCAACTGGTTTAAGATTAAATGCAAAAAAATGGAAATTAAGTTACAATTTTGTTGCTTTTTTGCAATGGATTTTGCAATTTTTTTTTAATAATAACGACTTAATTTCATGTGGATTACATATTTGGTATCAAACAAACCAATTTTCAACAAGTTTTGTTTCATCAATTATTATATACGATATACCTTTTGTCACAAATATTTTGTAAAATGCAGTATAAACTTGTGAAGTGTATACAGTGTTTCCTCCCGGTCCTCCGAATAACGACTCCCTCCTTACACCGACCATTCCAGCAGTTCTCTAAACAATACACTTATGTCTAACGCTTTCACTGCTGCAATAGCGTCTGCTAAAAATCGTCGTCTGCTGTTTTTCTCAACTTTACATATTATTGGACATTTTGACAGAAGAAATATAATGACAAGTGGCAAACAACTTGAATCCAGGTCAGACGCCGCGTTACGCTGTTTGCAACGGTAAATCAGTTTCCATCCCTATAACGTCTCCCTACGAACAACGCACACACTCTTTGTCTCCCAATGGCTGTTGTTGTAGAGAGGAATCACTGTACTTTCCCTATGCAAACAGTGTAGTTCCTGGTCAAATTAAGGAGATATCTGATCAGGATCTGTACGGTTTGTCATTCTACAACATACTGCAATCAGTATCCCCAAATAGTCAAAAGTTCCCTTTCTACTTTCTGGGTTGAACCAATTAATGACACAATGCGGGGAACCAATGCCGTCGCTGTAGAGAGATTAGTAGCCTGCAGCACTGTTATGTAACCGTATGTCATTGCCAGTGATCTATGAAAAATACTTCTCTGAAGTACTGCTCTGCAAATTCCATCACTCAATTCCAAAAATGTCTCGATTTCTAACATTTGGCGAAAAGGGCTAAGTTTTTATCATTTTTGCATGTTTTGCGCGTGTAGCATTTCAGTCAAGGTGCATGCGTTCATTAAACACTTAACCCATCCATTGCCTTATACCCGATTGTAATTACATTAATTTTGCAAACAGTTGGATCCTGATTAGACACCGAGTAACTCGGCATGTGATCAGGTTCCAAACTGTTTGACCCCCATAATTGTCTTTAGCCGAAATTGCCTGTATAATCAAAAAATTATTATTTATAAAAATAGAAGCAGACGATAGTCACTAGGCAGCATGTACTGTGAAGAGTGAAAAGGTTGATGTCGTTTTCATTCTTTGTCGACAAAAATTGTCTGTTTTATTAATCATCCGTATGCGCGCTACTAGGAAATTGTGATCACAAATGCAAACAGTTTGAATCCAGATGAGACGCCGAGTTACTCGGCGTCTCATCTGCATCCAAACTGTTTGACACTATATATGATGTCATTTCATGATATAAAATACAGATAAACTTTCTCTGAGAATTGCTGCAGACGTCAAGGTGTCGCAGCCAATAAATTCATAGCTAGCTGAAGGTTAAAGAATATACCCAGATGTGTGACCGGAGTATGACTGTCTGTTGTCAAAACTGAACCCCCCCCCCATTTTTTTGGAATTTTCAGACGCTAAACTAGCAATATACGGGTTAAAGAAGTGCAACTATACCATGAAATATCGATTATTCTCTGTAATAACTACAAATTGGGCGTAAGGAATAAGATCATATATCATAAAATTTATAATAGAATCTGCTCAAAATAGAAACTGCTGGTATTCTTTTTTCACAATGTAACTCGTGGACCATATTGAGAATTGGTTTGTTTATTTGATACAAAATATGTAATCCACATGAAATAAAGTCGTTATTATTATTATAACTCTTTCGCTTCAAAAGCATTTTGATATCGATGCCTATTCATGTGCCGCTACCGTGGTCGAGGGATACATGATACTTTGTCCAAAAGGTGCAAACTGAAACAGGAGCAGTCTGATCAGGTCTACACTGTTTGCTCCAAGCCTGTCTGCCCCAATACTTTTAAGTTCGTTTGGACCATTTAGATTTGTACGTTGACCATATTGATAGTTGGTTCTTGATACCAATACGTACGTAATATAATTCGCATGGAATAAAGTCGATATTAGGATTCAAGTATTACTTTTTATTTATTACAGTAGTAATCACCCTATCGAGAAAAAAAACCCAAGCAAATAATTGAAAATACTCAGAGAAGAGCAACTAATCCAGGGGCCCGTTTCATAAAACTTCGTACGACAAATGTTGGCGTAAGTCAAAGCTTTAAAATACATTTAATCTGTTATTTCTCTATATAATCCTGTCTTTTCAAGACGGTTCCCAAGACAGAATTAGAATGAGAAATATTTTTGTGTGAAACGGGCCCCTGTACTAGAACTAGCTGGAAAATCATATGGCGGAAGGTAAAAGGGGCTCAATCCTCCTGTACTGTCACAGGAGAAACGACCTCACTCAAACATAGTACATTGTAAAAGAAAATGATGATGAATCGTGATAGGCATTCTTTTAAATGTCGGATACCGATTTCCGTGGACAATCACTGAAACAGACAAAACACATAGAGTTCTATGTGTTTTGTCTGTTTCAGTGATTGTCCACGGAAATCGGTATCCGACATTTAAAAGAGAGAAAAGGAGAGACATAGACAGAGTGAGATACATTGGTAGGCAGACAGAGAGAGTGCGGGTGGACTGTCAGACAGAGAAACTCACAGATACAAAGAGACAGAATGAATAAAAATGGATAGAAAGAATCAGAGGGACGAATACTTAGAAAGAATCGGGCTTGACAATGATTTAGTTTAAACATATTTATTCAGCAAATATACACATTACATAGAAATATACAACAGAAAGAAGGGATTGACACGAAGTCTTATAGGATTTCTCTCCCTGATCGTGCAATGTACAAGTAATGGCGAATATTTATGGTCATTTATTTCATTATACAAGATGTTTCTAAAAGTTTAAAGAAGAAATGACAATGAGTTAGTGAACCAAGGGAAATAATTAAAGTACTTTTCATCATTTTGCTATTCTGAGTTGTCTATTTACTCATTCACCACTGAAAATTCCAATTTGCGATTAAAAGTATAACCCATTTTTGCAGTTTTGGGGTTGAGTTTAACAGTACAGGGAAAAAGGGCAAACATTGAAGACCCTAATTGGAGGGAGTCCTCTGATTAGGGCTTACACTGTTTGCATAGGCCAAGTGTAACTCACCCCAGGTATCCTACTTGTTAATGACACGTATACTCGTCGGCTAGGATTGAACGCGTTAACCCATTAAACTATACTCTTTTTACCCATTCCCCTAAAATACGCCTTTTTACGACTGTAATTCATTCAGCCACTGAATAGTTTCGAATTATACAGTGATGAATCTCTATCATAAGAAATATTTTCTTTATTGTAGCTGATGGTAGCTTAAAGCAGGCTGAAAGTAAAGCTGAATGTACCTAAAGGCACATTCTGCTTTACTTTCAACCTACTTTAAGTGGTCACCTATTTTCAAAAGTAGAAACAGGCTATGGGGGTAATGGGTTAAATATATTAAACATACTACAAACAGGTAACAGTAAAATTTATTTAAACCACGAAAGCCTGGATAATTTGAAAAGAGATATGGAACGGTTCATCATACGGTTGTGTTTTATCCCTTTACCCCATAGCCTGTTTATAGTTTTGAAAACATGTGATTACTTAAAACAGGTTGAACGTAAAGCAGAATGCGCCTGAGGGCGCATTCTGCTTTACCTTCAGCCTGCTTTAAGCTACAAACTGCTCCCATATCGTAAATATTTTTAAGGTACCTATTAATGAATGTATAAATTGGAACTATTTTCTTAAGCGGAAGAATAAAATGAGTGCTCTAAAAGACGCTTCTATGGGGTAAAAGGTTTACTCTCAATGACGTCATAAAGCACATTCGTCTGCAACTGTTTCAGGTTCCATTAACCCAAGTGGATTCTTCCATGCTAAAGATACATATTGGAGTAGTCCAGTGTCGTTATTACTTTGTGGTTAAACTGTATTTAAATTTTAATATTACATTACTTTTCGCAGACATCACACTTGTATCTACATTCGCTCCATCTCTTTCCATTGTAGAAATTGATGTTTAATTCTTAAAAACTGCATTTGCACTGGCGGTGGAGTTTGTGGATATCTTTCGCAGATAAGACAGAGCTTATGGATCTTTGAATCATGATTATCGTCTAAAATTGTTCATTATAAATGAGATGGATTTCAAGAAAATTGAAATACTTTATAAACAGCATCCATGTCTGCATCTATTTATCATCAATGTACTAACTATAGTATGGTGGCATGGTTCTGACACCAGTTACCACTAAGCTTTTCTGAAACAAAATCAAGTTAACCCTTAGCCCGCCAAATAAATTGTCGTCTGCTATATTTCTCGTCTGCTTCAAGTTTCAAAGTGCTTCAAAGTTGCTCAAAATTGCTGAAAATGTTGTCCGAGTGTCAAACAGCTTGGATCCGGATGAGACGCCGAGTTACTCGGCGTCTCATCCGGATCCAAGCTGTTTGCATATGGAGCTATAGTCGTGACTGGCAGGCTAAGGGTTAATATCTGACATAATTAAAGTGGATTTTTTTCGTGAAAACCTGATAATTTTCTTAACGCGACAAAATGACCTGTTAGTAACCATAGACTGTCACCACAAATTAATATATCCCGGATTTGGTGATGTTCGGCGATATTCATTGCACTGATCACCCTCCTTCACAGAAGAGTCATATGAGTCCTAATAAAGGTTCTACACTACTAAAATGCACTTATGATATTCATTAAGTATATACAGTGGATAATTGTTTTTATTATTTCCCAATTAAGGCTTTTACGCTAAATCTATTATTTCCCTTACAAACAATTTGTAGCCAGATCAGACGCCGGGTAATCCGGAGTCTGACCGGGCTCCAAACTGTGTGTCTTCCCAGTTTAAATCAAAATTCAGAATTGGCATTAAGTAGTCATTTTAATGCAATGCATTTGCATTTCGTTTGCGTTTAAACGGGAAATAATAGTGTTTTCACAGCTGTATCTGATCTATGCAGACATTGTAGATCCAGACCGAAAGGCTCTTAGACTTTGTTAATAGTTTGTTTTGTTAATCAGGTGGCTGCTTGGGCGGGTGAAGGTATTTACAGAAGCCTATGAGCTTTCTGATTTACTTTCATCTTGCTTTAAGCGGTCACCTGTGTGAACATGTAGGTCCCGCGGGTGTGGGGTGGAGAGGGTAGATGACTGCTACCCCAGGGCTGTGTTCATTCTGTATATGTTATGGGTCTAATTTTTAGTTCTGGGGTTGTACCGTCGACCAATGTCTGTCTGGTGGATCTTTGATGGTAGGGATATGGCTCTGATCTCTTTTGAAACCAGCTGGCGGGGTCTGTGGTATAATTCTTGGACAGCTTTCACCATTTTTAATCATGTCATTGATCTTCTATAGAGTTTTTAGTTATGATCGCATGCTATTTTTCCTAGTTATGTTACATTAGACGGCTTGCATTGGGCGCTCTGCTATTATTTCTATTGGTCAGCAATCTTTAGCCGGTCGGTTCATTGCTGATTGATGGGAGTAATGTGGTTGCCATTTTGGGGCTGTCTTCTGTATGTTTATTCATGTTTTATTTCAGATCTAATTATAGTTATTTTGTCTTTTCTCGATTTGTAGGTACATTTATGTTATTTCATGTAAAGCGCTTTTGAACGCACAACCCCTGTGTGAAAAGAGCGCTATATAAATCTGGTATAACAATAATAATAATAATAATAATAACTCATTCGACCCTTGCGACGAGTAGACTCGTCCTTCACAAACAGTGAACCCTATTGGACCAAGGTCTACGCTGTTTGTTATTTTGTAAATAAGCCTACATGTGTATTTTTAAAAGAATCCGAAATAGTCAAAGTATGAATGCAATGTTTCTTTTTTTAGATAACTGGTAACACGAAACTTTTCTAGTTAATTATCTAGTTAAGTAACTAGATAAATTCGTTAAGTGGTGGCGGTTTAAAGCAGTACCATGACAACGTTCGTGATCATATAATTTATCTGGTTATCGCGAAAAGTTTCCACATTCCACTTACCCGATAATTATCTGAAAACTAAAGCGAAAGTTTTCTAGATAAGTAACTAGTTAAATATTTATGTGAGATATTAACAGGAATCTATCATGATAATTACTTGGTTAACAGGTGTCAGAAATATGACACCATACTATAGTTTAAAAATGGTGTCATTTCCAAAAGACGTCAAATCCGCACTATCGCGCCAAACTGTCAAAGTGATGACGTTTAATTTTTATCAATACATAAATTGCTCTTTTTCTAATATTTCGAAAGAGCAATTTATATTGATATAAATTTAATTCCCTATCTGGTATATTGAAAAAATATTGTTTAATTTTTACGCTGAAACTTATTTTGGTGCATTCGAATGTATACGTTATGCAGTTATATGGCTGATCCTTTCAGGGTACACATTATTCGTGTTAACAACCACTAAAACGGAACTATCTTAATTAGAGGACTTGTAGATGATGCTTTGTGCCACACACCTAAGCTCAGGGTATCGTGGTTTCTGACAATAAGTTTTTTAATTTTTTCATTAAGAAAAATATGTTAAGCTCTCGTGACCTAGATATGCAACGGACTGGAACCATTTGTACTATATTGGTAAAGGGCCTACATGTATAGAAGTGCAACCATGCCAAATATCAAAGGACTGGCCATATTAGTTTAAAAGAAGAAGATGTAAAACAGCGCTATTTATCAAAGCTCTGTCCCTTGTGGTTTCTGACAAGAAGATTTTGTAAATTTTCTTTGAAACAATCTATTTTTAGCTCATGTGCCCTAGATATGCAACAGACCGGAAACGTTTGAACAACTTTGAAAGAGGACCATAAAATGATAATTCTTTTCACGTTTCGTTTGGTAAAATTCTATCTAGTGGTTTCGGAGGAGTTGCAGTTTAAAGAAATTGTTGATAACGAACGAACGGAGACTGACACAGGACAAACAAAATAGCTCACATCAGAAGTACATGCCAGGTGAGCTTATAAAATATATACGAAAATCAAATATTGTGGTTAGGAATACAAGAGTTGTCAGAGAGACAACAAAGCTCGCCACCGGCACCTTTAGAAACTTAAAAGCACACCCAAGGTCACAGAGGTAAACCTTTTTGCCTGCATTGAAAGGTCTTGTCCATATACACTGGCAAATCAAATATGAAAATAACACCTCAAGGGACATAGGAATTATAAGCATTTTTGAAACTTAAACGCAGATTTCGAAACCTAAAACCTTTCGCGACCTTAGTTCAAGGTCAAGGACACTGGGCTATTTTTTTTGCATGCATGGAAAGGTCGTGTCCATATACACATGCATGCCAAATATGAAAGAAATATCTCAGTGGATATATGAGTTAAAGAAATTTTGAGAAACCTAAACGCAGACTTTGAAACCTAAACGCGGGTCCTAAGTTCAAGGTCAAGGTCAGAGGGCTCAAACATTTTGCATGCAAGGAAAGATCTTGTCCATATACACATGCAAACTGAATATGAAAGGAATATTTCAATGGACATAGGAGTAATAAAAATTTTGAGAAACCAAAACACAGATTTCGAAACTAAACATGGGCCCTAAGTTCAAAGTCAATGTCACAGGGGTCTAAATTTTGCTGTGCCTGGAAAGGTCTTGTCCATATACACACATAAACCAACTATGAAAGCAATACCTCAAGGGACATAGAAGTAAAAGGCATTTTTCAAAACCTAAACACAGGCCCTAAGTTCAAGGTCAAGGTCACAAGGGTCCAAATTTATCTGTGCATGGAAAGGTCTTGTCCATATACACACACATACCAACTATGAAATCAATACCTCAAAGGATATAGAAGTTAAATGCATTTTTCGAAACCTAAACGCAGATTTCGAAACCTAAACACAGGCTCTTAGTTCAAGGTCAAGGTCACACAGGTCTAAATGTTTCTGTACATCGAAAGGTCATGTCCATATACACATACATACCAACTATGAAAGCAATAACTCAAAGGACAGAGAAGTTAAAGGCATTTTTCTACACCTCAACACACATTTCGAAACCTAAACACAGGCCCTAAGTTCAAGGTCACACGGGTCTAAATTTTTCTTTGCATGTAAAAGTCTTGCCCATATACACATACATACCAACTATGAAAGCAATAACTCAAAGGACAGAGAAGTTAAAGGCATTTTTCTACACCTAAACACACATTTCGAAACCTAAACACAGGCCCTTAGTTCAAGGTCACACGGGTCTAAATTTTTCTTTGCATGTAAAAGGCTTGCCCATATACACATACGTACCAACTATGAAAGCAATACCTCAAGGGACATAGAAGTTAAAGGCATTTTTCGAAACCTAAACGCAGATTTGGAAACCTAAACGCAGGCCCTAAGTTCAAGGTCAAGGTCACAGGAGTCTAAATTTTTCTGAGCATGGAAAGGTCTTGTCCATATACACACACATACCAACTATGGAAGCAATACCTCAAGGGACATAGAAGTTAAAGGCATTTTTCGAAACCTAAATGCAGATTTCGAAACCTAAACGCAGGCCCTAAGTTCAAGGTCAATGTCACAGGGGTCAACATTTTTCTGTGCATGTAAAGGTCTTGTCCATATACACATACATGCCAACTATGAAAGCAATACCTCAAAGGACATAGAAGTAAAAGGCATTTTTCGAAACCTAAACGCAGATTTCGAAACCTAAACGCAGGCCCTAAGTTCAAGGTCAAGGTCACAGGGGTAAAAAAATGTCTGTGCATGGAAAGGTCTTGTCCATATACACACACATACCAACTATGGAAGCAATACCTCAAGGGACATAGAAGTTAAAGGCATTTTTCGAAACCTAAATGCAGATTTCGAAACCTAAACGCAGGCCCTAAGTTCAAGGTCAATGTCACAGGGGTCAACATTTTTCTGTGCATGTAAAGGTCTTGTCCATATACACATACATGCCAACTATGAAAGCAATACCTCAAAGGACATAGAAGTAAAAGGCATTTTTCGAAACCTAAACGCAGATTTCGAAACCTAAACGCAGGCCCTAAGTTCAAGGTCAAGGTCACAGGGGTAAAAAAATGTCTGTGCATGGAAAGGTCTTGTCCATATACACACACATACCAACTATGGAAGCAATACCTTAAGGGACATAGAAGTTTAAAGGCATTTCTCGAAACCTAAACGCAGATTGCGAAACCTAAACGCAGGCCCTAAGTTCAAGGTCAAGGTCACAGGGGTCAAACATTTTCTGTGCATGGAAAGGTCTTGTCCATATACACACACATACCAACTATGAAAGCAATACCTAAAGGGACATATAAGTTATAGACATTTTCTTAAAATTGTTTACGCCGTTCACGACGACGCTGACGACGACGACGACTACACCGGGGGTATTGCAATAGCTCGTCATGTACTACGTACAGGCGAGCTAAAAACCAGTACCGGAACTTATCACCTCGATAAGGAATAAAACTCATACCTTCACTACATAAGATGTAGTCTGGTTACTTCCCCTGACACTACGTGATTGGGTCAGGCGTACACGAAAAATGGCGGCGCCCATGGAGAAGACAGGGTGAGTTAAAACAAGAAGGAACAACTTCAAGTTTTGATGACAGGCGCTTAATATCTTAACATTTAATTCATAGCATTAAGATTGGATTAAATATGTCAATGATTAGTAGTGACGTTGTGTATTTCGTGTTTTAAAGCTTATAGTCACATATTTTCGCGACCGTGCTTTCAGACAGTATACGTTTCCTGAAAGATTTCAATGAAAAGTAACGATGTGTCGGTATTTTTATGCGCTACTGTACTTAGTCGGGAGCATATTGTTTTTGTCTGTCTGTTTGTCTGTCTGTTGGTCTGTCTATCTGTTTGTTTGTCCGTCTGTAATAGTGGTAGTACACATTACTATTCTTATCATAAACAAATCTGTACCACTGTGTACTCCTACTCCTAAAGCCTATTATGGAATATAACTATACATGTGGAGGTGAAAGTGTATTATATTGATGTGTATGTATATACAGGGAAAATCGTCATTATTCTCCAATAAACGCGTTAACGTTATTTAAAACTCTTATTTCTATTACAAACGGTTAGGAACCAGACCAGACGCCGGGTAACCCGGCGTATGATCAGGCTCCAATTTAATTGCCACTAAGATGAACACAATTCGTCACGTTACCCTTAGGTCATCTTTAGTTTATAGGTATAACTTTATTTATTTGTAATAGTATTATATAATACTATTCTTATCATGAATAAATCTGTTTTCCTAATCCTAGTATGGAATAGAATTATACATGTGGATATGAAAGTGTATTATATTGATGTATATGTATATACAGAGGGAAAAACGTTATTATTTTCCAATAAACGCGTTAACGCTAAAACTGTTATTTCTATTACAAACGGTTAGGAACCAGACAAGACGCCGGGTAACCCGGCGTATGATCAGGCTCCAATTTAATTGCCACTAAGATGAACACAATTCGTCACGTTACCCTTAGGTCATCTTTAGTTTATAGGTATAACTTTATTAACTTGTAATAGTAGTACTTATACTATTCTTATCATGAACAAGTCTATTCCTAAGCCTATAAGGAATATAAATATACACGTGGAGGTGAAAATGTATTAGATGGAGTTGTATGTTTATACAGAGGGGAAAACTTTTTTATTTCTTTTCCAATAAACGCATTTTACGTTAAAACTATATTTTCTATTACAAACGGGTTGGAACCAGATCAGACGCCGGGTACCAGGCGCCCGATCTGGCTCCAACTTGATTGCTACTGAGATGAACAAAATTCGTCATAATTGCCAAAAAGTTGTTCTTTTCCATGTTTTAGTGCTCTGCGTTTGCGTCTTATTTGCGTTTTAAACGGGAAAGAAAAACGTTTTTCTCCACTGGATGTGATGTGTGGTTGTATGTGAATGTATGAAAATGTCTACGCGTGTATGAATGTATACAAAATATAACGGTGTTTACACAGGGTTGTATAATTGTATTTTCGTGCGTACACATGTATGTATGTATGTGGGTGTACAAGCACGCTCATTTACGTATTTTTGTTTTCATGTATGCAGGTGTATAACTGGATGCTTTCAAGAGTATGTGTGTATATATTTGATACTAAATGTAATCAAACAAAAAGCTGGCTTCCGGCGGGGTTTAATCCCTTCACTATAATGACAAATGGTGCAATAGCAATGAGAATGGCTTGGAATCTGACCGTACACCGAGATACTCGGTGTCAGATCAGGATCCAAATCGTTCCGACACTCACGTCTACATTACTGCAGTCGTTGTACCTATTATCTTAAGGTGAGATACATGTATCATACCAGGCGAAACTGTTTAATATAGAGAACGTCATATCAGTGAAGAGATTAAAATTTCCTTGCTTAGGAAACGATATGCCTTAAATAGCTGAGCACCTGTACAAAACCCTTCGAATTCTTTTACCATGTTATCGAGAAACTCTCTGTTCTCTCCAATCTTTATACTCCTTTACAATATTTCTATTCATTTCAATGTTTTTCTTTCACTTTTACTCTTGGTTTGCAAAAAGCACACATAGTGGTCATACTAAAACCTCCCCAAACGCCCTATAAATGAGCATCAAAATCTGCACATTTAATGTAAAAGGCTTGCATGACCCATTCAAACGAAAACAGCTATTTCAATGGTTAAAACTGAATAAATATTCTATATGCCTACTACAAGAAATACACTGTGAGGAAATTTCATATGATAAATGGAAAAAAGACTGGGGGGATGAATTGTTTTTAAGCGGAAATAGTTCAAATAGCACAGGGGTGGGCATCCTTATAAACTCTAACTTTTCATATACAATTAAGGAATATAGCAACATTCTAGATGGAAGAATGCAGTCATTAACAAGAGGGCCTGAAGGCCCTGATATCGCTCACCATTTGTAATGAAGCCTGATAGCTTTACCTTTGAATTTCACCCGTTTTATTCTAAATCCATTCAAGTTTGTCGACCTACTGTAGTATAGAAGAGTACATCAAAGGCAGATAACTAGAGCCTAAACAATACTGAAATGAAGCTTTTTTCTAGCATTTCAAAGTATATCAAGGGCAGGTAACTATTGCCACAATGATTACATTTCAACAATAATTGCACTCCTTCCAGAACATATAGCGACATCCTTTGTGTACAAGTATAATCAAAATCCATTGAAAACTAGTTGCAAGAGAGTAAACGCTGTAAAATATGGCATTTTCAGCAATTCAAAGGTCGATATCTCTTGATCTATTTGTCCGATTCCAGCCATAATCAATCTCATATGAACCTCTATGGCCATATACAATATGGGCAAGTTTGAGAGAGCTTGGATAAATATTGTGGCCTCTAGAGCGTAAACACTGTTAAATATATCATTTTCAGCAATTCAAAGGTAGATAACTTTTGACCTATTGATCCGATTACAACCATAATTGAACTCATCCGAAGTCTTATGGTAATATACAATCTGAGTAAGTTTGAGAAAGATTGGATAAAATGTGTGACATCTAGAGTGTAAACATCGTTAAATATGGCATTTTCAGCAATTCAAAGGTAGATAACTCTACGACTATTAGTCTGATTTCAACCATAATCAAACTCATCTGAACTCTTATAGTCATTTACAATCTGAGCAGGTTTGAGATAGATTGGATTAAAATTGTGGCCTCTTAGTGCAGGACTAGGCCTCTAGACCCGTTTGCAAAATGGTGTTGAGAGAGTTTCTCACTTGATGTGAGTTAACGAGACCCTAGACATCACAAATCACCGAGGTGCTTGTCTGCCACACTGTAACGTTTCCCATAATATCCAAATCCAATATGGCCGCCGCCAGCCATTTTGGAAAAGCTAACTTTTTGTTTTTTGGAGAATAAATAAGTGTAATACCTCTAAATTGATTGTTTTTTGGTGTGGAACTCATTTCTGATGCCCTTTGTGCAATCTGGGGTGTCTTTGATTTGGAAAGGTCAAATTTCACATTAGTCAAATCCAATATGGCCGCCGCCAACCATGTTGGAAAAGCTTTTTTCGTTGTTTTTTTAATAAAAATCAAATATAATACTTCTAAATTGATTATGTTTAGAGTATAACTCATTTCTGATGCCCTTTGTGCAATATGGGATGTCTTTGATTTGGAATGATCAAGTTCCACGATAGCAAAATCCAATATGGCCGCCGCAAGCCGTGGTAAAAAACTAACTTTTTTCCGTTTTTGGAGAATAAACCAATGTAATACCTCTCAATTGATAATTTTTGGGTGTTGAACTCGTTTCTGATGCCTTTTTTGCAATCTGGGATGTATTTGATTCGGAAAGGTCAAGTTTCACAATCGCCAAATCCAATATGGCCGCCACAAGCCATGTAAAAAAAGCTAATTTTGTTTCTTTTTTGAAGAATCAACCAATGTAATACCTCTCAATTGATAAATTTTGGGTGTTGAACTCATTTCTGAGGCCTTTTGTGCAATCTGGGATGTCTTTGATTTGGAAAGATCAAGTTCAACAATAGCCAAATCCAATATGGCCGACGAAAGCCATGTTAAAAAAGCTAATTTTGTTTCTTTTTTGGAGAATAAACCAATATAATACTTCTCAATTGCTAATATTTGGGTGTTGAACTCATTTTTGAAGCATTTTCTACTATCTGGGATGTTTTGATTCGGAAAGGTCAAGTTTCACAATAGCCAAATCCAATATGGCCGGCGCAAACCATGTTGAAAAAGCTAATTTTGTTGTTTTTTGGACAAAAATCAAATGCTATACTTCTAAATTGATTATTGTTTAGAGTAGAACTCATTTCTGATGCCCTTTGTGCAATCTAGGGTGTCTTTGCTTTGGAAAGATCAAGTTGCAAAGGAAGCAAAATCCAATATGGCCGCCGCAACCATGTTGAAAAAGCTATTTGTTTTCTTTTTTGGAGAACTATCAAATGTAATACCTCTAAATTAATAATATTTTGGTGTGGAACTTATTTCTGAGGCCCTTTGTGCAATCTTGGCGGTTTTTGATTCAGAAAGGTCAAATTCCACAATAGCAAAATCCAATATGGCAGCCGCAAACCACGATGGAAAAGCTAATTTAAAAAAAAAAAAAATTAAGAAAGATCAAATATACATGTAATACATGTATATCTTAATTTAGGTCGTTAATTAATGTATCAAAAAGACATTGAACTTGACCTTTTCAAACCAATGACTCTCCATATTGAACAAATGACCTCAGAGAGGAAATGAGTTAAACACAAGCAATAACCAATTGAGATATACATGTATTACATGTATATTTGATCTTTCTTAATTATTTTTTTTAAATTAGCTTTTCCATCGTGGTTTGCGGCTGCCATATTGGATTTTGCTAGTGTGGAACTTGACCTTTCTGAATCAAAAACACCCAAGATTGCACAAAGGGCCTCAGAAATAAGTTCCACACCAAAATATTATTAATTTAGAGGTATTACATTTGATAGTTCTCCAAAAAAGAAAACAAATAGCTTTTTCAACATGGTTGCGGCGGCCATATTGGATTTTGCTTCTTTTGGAACTTGATCTTTCCAAAGCAAAGACACCCTAGATTTCACAAAGGGCATCAGAAATGAGTTCTACTCTAAAAATAATCAATTTAGAAGTATAGCATTTGATTTTTGTCCAAAAAACAACTAAATTAGCTTTTTCAATATGGTTTGCGCCGGCCATATTGGATTTGGCTATTGTGAAACTTGACCTTTCCGAATCAAATACATCCCAGATTGCACAAAAGGTCTCAGAAATGAGTTCAACACCCAAACATTATCAATTGAGAGGTATTACATTGGTTTATTCTCCAAAAAAGAAACAAAATTAGCTTTTTTAACAAGGCTTGCGGCGGCCATATTGGATTTGGCTATTGTGGAACTTGATCTTTCCAAATCAAAGACATCCCAGATTGCACAAAGGGCATCAGAAATGAGTCCAACACCCAAAAATTATCAATTGAGAGGTATTACAGTGATTTATTCTCCAAAAAAGGAAAAAAGTTAGCTTTTTTAACAAGGCTTGCGGCGGCCATATTGGATTTTGCTATCGTGGAACTTAATCTTTCCAAATCAAAGACATTCCAGATTGCAAAAAGGGCATCAGAAGTGAATTATACTCTAAAAAATAATCAATTTAGAAGTATTATATTTGATTTTTCTTAAAAAAAACACAACGAAAAAAGCTTTTCCAACATGGTTGGCGGCGGCCATATTGGATTTTGCTAATGTGAAATTTGACCTTTCCAAATCAAAGACACCCCAGATTGCACAAAGGGCATCAGAAATGAGTTCCACACCAAAAAACAATCAATTTAGAGGTATTACACTTATTTATTCTCCAAAAAACAAAACAGTTAGCTTTTCCAAAATGGCTGGCGGCGGCCATATTGGATTTGGATATTGTGGGAAACGTGACAGTGTGGCAGACAAGCACCTCGGTGATTTGTGATGTCTATGGTCTCGTTAACTCACATCAAATGAGAAACTCTCTCAACACCATTTTGCAAACGGGTGTTCAGGTCAGGTACAGGACTATCTACAGTGTAAACACTGTTAAATATGGCATTTTCAGCAATTCAAATGTAAATAACTCTCGATCTATTTGTCCGATTTCAACCAAAAGCGAACACATCCGAACTCTTATGGTCATATACCATCTGGGCAAGTTTTAGAAAGATTGGATAAATACTGTGGCCTCTAGAGTGTAAACACCGTTAAATATGGCATTTTCAGCAATTCAAAGGTAGATAACTCATGACCTATTTGTCCGATTTCAACCATAATCAAACTCATCCGAACTCTTATGGCAATATACCATCTGAGCAAGTTTGAGATGAGAAAGATTGGATAAATATTGTGATCTTTAGAATGTAAACACTAAAATTGTTGACGCCGGACGACGCACGACGGACGACGGACGCCGGACATTCAACATTTTTATGACATTACAGAACGAGGATATAGTTTCAAATAAAAAGTGTCAAGCAGTTTTAAACGAAATTGAGAAAACATCATGTGAAGGTTTAATTTCTGAAACAGAATGTTCAAATGCTTTAAAAGGAATGAATAATGGCAAAAGTCCAGGGTCGGATGGAATAACTGTTGAATTTTATAAAATATTTTGGAATACAATAAAAACTTATTATATAAATTCTATCAACTACTCTTATCAAAACAATAATCTAACAACAATGCAAAAAACAAGGTAGTTTTACCCTTCTACCAAAAAAGGACAAAGATTTAACATCACTGGGTAATTGGAGACCAATTACTTTACTCAACAATGATTACAAAGTTGCAACAAAAACACTAGCGAATAGAATGAAAAAGGTTTTACATAATGTTATCAACAATAATCAAACAGGGTTTTTAAAAGGAAGGTATATTGGTGAAAACATACGAACAATTTTTGAAGTAATAGAGTATTTAAATGATGAAGATAAACCAGGGCTTATATTCTTTGCAGATTTCGAAAAGGCATTTGATAGTATAGATCATAACTTTATCTTTAAAACTCTTGCACATTTTAACTTTGGTGTTTCTTTTATTAACTGGATAAGACTGTTCTACCATGATGCACAAAGCTGTGTGGTTAATAATGGATATATGTCCGAGTTCTTTGATATACAAAGAGGAGTACGACAAGGATGCCCACTATCACCGTATTTGTTTATATTAGCAATAGAAATTTTATATATGTCTGTTAAAGCAGATACTGATATACAAGGCATAAATATGTATAATAGAGAAATAAAATATACAGCTTTTGCGGATGATGCAACCTTTATGATGGATGGGTCTTTTAAAACTTTTGCAGCCTTAATAAAGCAACTAAATACTTTTAGCAAAATATCTGGGCTTAAATTGAATAATAAAAAATCTGTCATTTTAAGATGTGGCTCATTAAAAAACTCAGCTGAAATGTATAACACAAAAGATGAATTTACATGGACATCAGAAAGATCTAATACATTAGGAATTGTTTTTTCAAACAACAGAAACCAATATCAGGAATTTAAAACCAAAAATACAAGAATTCTCAAATTGCTTAAAAAATTGGAAGATACATAATTTGTCAATTATAGGCAAAATAACAGTAATAAAAACATTTGCTCTCCCAAAACTTATATAGAAAGTCCAACATCAGAACTAATAAATGTAATAAATTTAATTATCTACGATTATCTATGGGATGGAAAACCAGACAAAATAAGTCGAAAAACAATCATACAAGATTACGAAAATGGAGGACTGAAATTGATTGATTTAAATATATTCATAAAAGCAATTAAAGCAGAATGGGTGAAGAGATTGACAAATAATGAAAATGATGGCGATTGGAAACACATATATATTAATAAATTAGCCAAAATAGGAGGGAAATTAATTTTTGAATGCAATATAAACGACAAAGACTCTACAAAAAATCAATACAACTCTCTGCCAATATTTCTAAAAGACATAATACAGGCATGGTCAAACATAAATTTCGAAAGCAAACCTGAAGAAATAAATAAACAAATATTATGGAACAACTCATTTATAAAAAACAAAAATAAAACGCTATTTTATAATGAATGGTATTCAAAAGGTATCAAATACATTGAACACGTTTTCGACAACAGACTCAAAACGTTCTATACATTTCAATTTGTAAAAACCAAGTACCTCCTTCAAAACTCAGACTTCCTTAAATACTATATTTTACTGGAAAGCATACCAAAACTATGGAAACAAAAAATGAAAACAGGCAACATAGCTGATAAGAATATACAAGAAGACTTATTGCAACAAGTCCAACAAACTAATAGTACCAATAAATTACTGTACAATAAACAACTGAAAGAATTACATAACAATACCATAATAAAACCTCATATTAAATGGGAAAAGGAAAACACAGATATCAACTGGAAGGATGTACACATAGTACCCTACAAATCCTTAATCGATACCAAAATGCGAGCTTTCCAATACAAATACATAATGCGAATTATACCAAACAACCAATTTTTGTATAAATGCAAAATAGAAAATTCGAGCTTGTGTGACTTTTGTGCCATGCACATAGAATCAAACAAACACCTATTCTGGGAATGTCAATATTCCAGAGCACTGTGGACAAGTTTAGAAATATATTTAAACGAAAAACAAGTTAATTTAAATCTAAATTATATTTTAATATCACTTGGATATACGGAGTGGAGTAGTTTTTCATCTTTGATAAATACCATACTGATTTATGCGAAATATTTCATTTACAAAAATAAATATGAAAATACAATTCCCTTATTTGTTAATTTTATAAAATATCTGAAACAGGTTGAAAGCATAGAGCGAACGATAGCAACGGCAAAAAGTAAAGTTGAACAGCATAACGGCAAGTGGGACAAATTACAGTTGAACCTATAACATGTAATAAAAGTTTGCAAACACATGGAGTAAAACACTCTTCTTCTTCAATTTTTTTCCTACTCTCTTCCGCAACTTTTTCTTTTCTCACTTAACATAAATTATTCCTTGCTATACATAAATAGACAGAAAATATACTTGTTAAGAAACTAATATATGCTGTATCATGGTAATATTTCATTGTGTGTCTTATATTTGTCTGTATATGTATATTGAGAAATAAAACATTACATAATAAAAAAATAAATTGTTATTAAGAATTCTTCTTTGTGGCTTAAAAGTCAGTAGAAACTCTGAATAAAGTATAACATCAATAATAATAATAATAATAAAATCTTATCTAGGTCATTTTTACGTTTGAATACACCACCCTGCATAATCTAAATCAGTCAAATGTTTCCCCATATGCTCGGGCCTTCTGATTGGTTGTCAAGGGTTTTTGCTATGGAGGGGGTAAACTCTTTCAGTTCAGAAAAGTATTTTTAGAGTCACTTTCAATCTATCATAAGGAAAATTTTGCATCTGTGGCATCATTTTATGTTTGTTTATTGAGATTTGAACTATGCACAAGTATTAAATAAATGACAATGTGCAGCAGGTTTTACATGTGAAATTTCGAAAATAGAGAATTCAAATCCAATTGATGATTTATGGGTCCATGCAACATTTCCAACAGAAATTTATCGGAGGAAAAAAATAAATATTTCTGGATGTCAGGAATGCCCATTTCATCTGATTTTGTTAGGCACGAGATTATGAGAAACCCTGAGAATACGAGAATTGACGTTAACGCAATTTACTGGTCGCTTAATATATATATAGAGGTTCATTTTACATAAATATCTTCTCAAATATCTCAAGTATACCTTTCACCTATATTATTCTTTTCCGAAACCCTACATAGTTTGTTTCCTACCATATATACATGTCACTTCATTAATCCCCGACTTCTTTTTTAAAGAAGCCAACTTGTTTATTCGGCATTTTATAAGTGAAGTAAACAACTGGAAATGAAAGGCAAATTAACAAAGAATTGATGTTATTTGCTGCTAAGTTTCTGTTGTTTATTTCGCTTAAGGCCTTTCGCATACGGAAGTCGGTCTTGCGGGCGAGCGGTTATATGCGTCTCGACTTTTTCCGTATGTGCTTATACTAGAAAATTTATATAAAGGAAATGTTGATACGATTTAGTATAATCCTTCATAGCGCAGTCAATAGAGCGATTGACTAGCAATTCGAGGGTCATAGGTTCGAGACCCAACCGATCCATATTTTTTTTTTTTAAGTGTCCGATTTATTGACTTGTCAATCCATAACGCAGTGATCAAGGGACATGTTATGTTTAGTCTTAGTTGATTATTATCGATAAGGTTTGACCTGTCGGTTGTTGAATATTCTGTCTTTTTCCGTAAGCTATCTTTATCTTCCGGAAACATCAAAACAGTGTATTGTAAATACACCATTCAAGGATGACGCGAATTTGATTATATTATCCGATAAAGATATCTATAGTCGGTAATGGCTCAGTGGTTATGTGTCTGCGCTACCAACGTAAGGGTTATAGGTTCGATACCCGATAGAGTTAATCTTGTAATATTTCTTAATGTGTCTTTTTTATAACTTTTTTATGGTAGACACATACAAACCATGATACTCATGCAATTGTATAAAATAAAGTGCAGTGAACTTGCCTTAGGAAACTTGGATAGAGAAGTGCGTATACAGTGGAGAAAATGTTATTCTATCCCGTTTAAACGCAAACGAAACGCAAACGCAAAACAATAAATCATAGAGTATGACAATTTTCGACAATTTTTGCTATTCATGTTAATCTGAGTGGCAAACAGTTCGGAGCCTGATCAGACGCCGGGTTACCAGGCGTCTAATCTGGCTCCAAACAGTTTGCTATGGAAATAATAGTTTAGCGTAAACGCGTTTATTTGGGATAGAAAAACGTTTTTCCACTGTAGCAACATTACGTTATGCAAAGCACTCTCTGGCAAAAAGCACTCTTTGTTACTTCTGTATTTCATTAAGCAGCAAGTTTTCCTATACCCAAACGTTAACTGTTTTATTTAAGTAAAAAATATAATTATCGAAAAAAAAACCTGAAGCTGACCTTTACAAAACAGTGCCTTGAATCGAACCAACGACCCTAGCAATACGAGTCAATGACACTATCCACTAAGCTATTGCGACAGTGGCGTTAGATCATCGACTGAAGTATACTACCTGAAGTTTTCATTGATCTATAAATAAAGTATACGGAAACTTCCGATGGTGCCAACGAAAGTTGACGGAAAGTGATGGACCGACAGGTCAAACCTTATGGATAATAGTATTATTGATGTTATATACGGTCCAATTTTATGTCCACTTACATGTACGTTTTAGTTTAATGACTTACAAATCAATAAAATCGGTATACATATACATGTATACGAGTTGATCGAACTATAAAGCCACACATACATGTACGTCAACCTTTTCAAGATCGGGATTGCCCATTATGATTATGTTTAAACAATATAATTAACCTTGTATGCAAGTCAATGAATAAATAATAATGCATTTTAATGAGTTTTAATTTTAAGGTAGTTAACTGTATCTCAACTTCAAATATCCCACATTTTAATAAGAAAATCAGTTAAATCCTGACTGTAATATTTTCTAATTTTTTCTGACCAACTACTTCATCAACCATATATTTGAATAAAATGAAAACAAGTATACATTGAATGATTCAGTTTTTTGTAATTCAATTTTTTAGCATTTTGCAAAATTTAGATAGCTGATAACATCTTTCTGAACACCTTTATTCAAAATGTTTTTAGCTTTTCTTGTAATGAATGTTGTGGACTACTTATTGGGCGAGATTTATATTCATTAGCTTTATTTATTTTTGAGAAAAATAAAATAATCAAAATTCCAGGCTTTTGTCAGAAAAAGAGACCTTAAAGACAAACCACACCATGAATTTTGCCTATATTTTCACACATTGTTTCTTAGGCTATTATCATTCTTCTTGAAAAATTTCATAACACCTTGTATGGAAACTAAGCGCACCTGCGAAGTACCTTAAAAGACCGAAAGTTGTGTTAATTTCTAAACTAAGCCCCCCCCCCCCCCCACACACACACACACACCCCTCCTGTGCGTATCTAATGTGTCTTGCTAAATGTGTACAAATATTAATTGGCCTTTTAAAGATAACACACTTTCAAGGTATCTCCAATGTATTCAAAGACGTCACACTTGCAAGGTATCTCCCCTGTATGTATCCTCATGTGTCTTGTTAAACTGTCATACGTATTAATTAACTTTTCAGACATCACTTGTGTAAGGTTTCTTCCCATGTATGCATACTCATGAGGTTTTTTTAATCGTCATTCACATTTAATGACTTTTCACAAACATCATCACTGTCAAGGAATCTTCCCTGTTTATTTTCTCATGTATTTTTTAAAGTTCTATTGATACTAAATAACTTTTATGACATCACACTTGTAATGTCCAATCATCATATGTGTTACTAAATACCCTTTTAAATTAAATAATACCCATTCCCATTAAATGACTTTCCACAGTAATCACATTTGTAAGGTCTCTCCCCTGTATGTATCCTCATGTGTGTTTTTTAAATAGTCATTCCCATTAAAAGACTTTTCAGACATCACACGTGTAAGATCTCTCTCCTGTATGTATCCTCATGTGTTTTTTTAAATTGCCATTCTCAGTAAATGACTTTTCACAGATATCACACTTGTAAGGTCTCTCACCTGTATGTATCCTCATGTGTTTTTTAAAATTGCCACTCTCATTAAATAACTTTTCACAGATATCACACGTGTAAGACCTCTCCCCTGTATGTATCATCTTGTGTCTTGTTAAATGACTATTAATATTAAATGACTTTTCACAGACATCACACTTGTAAGGTTTCTCCCCTGAGTGTATCCTCATGTGCTGTTTAAAATTGCCATTGCCAGAAAATGACTTGTCACAGATATCACACCAGTGAGATCTATCTCCTGTATGTATCCTCATGTGTACTGTTAATTTGCGTTTCTCACTAAATGCATTTTCACAGACCTCACGTTTGTAAGGTCTCTCTCCTGTATGTATCCTCATGTGTCCTATCAAATGAGCATTCACATTAAATGACTTTTCACATACATCACACTTGTAAGGTCTCACACCTGTATGTATCCTCATGTGTCTTGTTAAATGGCCATTCTCACTAAATGACTTTTCACAGACATCACATTTGTAAGGTCTCTCTCCTGTATGTATCCTCATGTGTCTTATTAATTGACCTTGCTGACTAAATGACTTTTCACAGACATCACATTTGTAAGGTCTCTCTCCTGTATGTATTCTCATGTGTCTTATTAATTGAGCTTTCTGACTAAATGACTTTTCACAGACATCACATTTGTAAGGTATCTCCCCTGTATGTATCCTCATGTGTCTTATTAATTGAGCATTCTCACTAAATGACTTTTCACAGACATCACATTTGTAAGGTCTCTCCCCTGTATGTATCCTCATGTGTCTTATTAATTGAGCATTGTCACTAAATGCATTTTCACAGACATCACATTTGTAAGGTCTCTCTCCTGTATGTATCCTCATGTGTCTTAATACTTGAGCATTCCGAGTAAACGACTTTTCACAGACATCACACTTGTAAGGTCTCTCCCCTGTATGTATCCTCATGTGTCTTATTAATGGAGCATTGTCACTAAATGCATTTTTACAGACATCACATTTGTAAGGTCTCTCTCCTGTATGTATCCTCATGTGTCCTATCAAATGAGCATTCACATTAAATGCCTTTTCACATACATCACACTTGTAAGGTCTCGCACCTGTATGTATCCTCATGTGTCTTGTTAAATGGCCATTCTCACTAAATCACTTTTCACAGACATCACATTTGTAAGGTCTCTCTCCTGTATGTATCCTCATGTGTCTTATTAATTGACCTTTCTGACTAAATGACTTTTCACAGACATCACACTTGTAAGGTCTCTCCCCTGTATGTATCCTCATGTGTCTTATTAATTGAGCTTTCTCACTAAATGCATTTTCACAGACATCACACTTGTAAGGTCTCTCCCCTGTATGTATCCTCATGTGTCTTATTAATTGAGCATTGTCACTAAATGCATTTTCACAGACATCACATTTGTAAGGTGTCTCTCCAGTATGTATCAGCATGTGTCTGTCAAAAGTGCCTTTCCTATTAAATGACTTTTCACAGACATCACACTTGTAAGGTCTCTCTCCTGTATGTATCCTCATATGTCTTGTTAATTGAGCATTGTCACTAAATGACTTTTCACAGACATCACACTTGTTATGTCTCTCCCCTGTATGTATCCTAATGTGTCTTAATACTTGAGCATTCTGACTAAATGACTTTTCACAGATATCACACTTGTAAGGTCTCTCCCCTGTATGTATCCTCATGTGTCTTATTAATTGAGCATTCGAATTAAATGACATTTCACAGACACCACACTTGTAAGGTTTCTCCCCTAAGTGTACCCTCATGTGGGTTATTAATTGGTCATTCATATTAAATGACTGTTCACTCAGCTTACATTTCTAAGGGTTCTCTCGTGTACGTGTATACATCCTTATGTCCAATCTATATTAAATTATTTTTCAAAGACATCACACTGGAAAGGCCTTCCCTGTATTTATTCTCATAACTTATGTGTGTTATTAAACGTCCATTCTCATTAATTGTCTTGTCACATACATCACACTTGTAAGGTTTCTTTCATGTATGTATCCTCATGTGTCTTATAAAATGAGAATTCCTATTAAATGAATATTCACAAGGACCACACTTGTGATGTCTCTCTCCTTTATTTATCCTTATATGGGCCTTGTTATTTTGCTATTCATATTAAATGATTTTTTTCTGACATCACACCTGAAGGTCTCTCTCCTGTATGTATTATATCATTTCATAATTAAACAGTCCTTCAGATTGTTCACGCAGGTAACCCTGGTAGGGTCTCTCTCCTGTGCGCATCATGTTTCTGTTGAAGATACAGTTGGGAGTAACCCGCAAACCTGAAAGAGAAATGCAGCATAAACAAGACTGCGCGTTCAATAAACGCTTATGCCCCCGGTGGCATCCTTGACAATATATTCTGAATCTTTTCTAAGTCCAAATTAGGTCAAGGTCAATGTCAAACTGAGCTTGGGTATTACTGGTGGGTTGGTAATGGTCCAAGGCAATAACTGTACAATGTATAAGTATAGAAGCCTTGTAGTAAGTAGTGTTGATGCTAGACGAAACGGTAAAATCTAATTAACCAAGAAATAGCCCATTCAAAATATTCAAAGTCCAAATTAGGTCAAGGTCAAAATCAAGGTTGGGTGATATTGGTGGATAGGGAATGGTCCAAGGCAACAACTGTATAAGTATCCAAGCATTGGAGTAAGCGGTGTTGATGCCAGACGAAACGGTAAAATCTAGTTAACCAAGAAATAGCCCATTAAAAGTATTCTAAGTCCAAATTAGGTCAAGGTCAAAATCAAGGTTGGGTGATATTGGTGGATAGGGAATGGTCCAAGGCAACAACTGTATAAGTATCCAAGCATTGGAGTAAGCGGTGTTGATGCCAGACGAAACGGTAAAATCTAGTTAACCAAGAAATAGCCCATTCAAAGTATTCTAAGTCCAAATTAGGTCAGGGTCAAGGTCAAAATCAAGGTTGGGTATTATTGGTGGCTAGGGAATGGTCCAAGGCAACAACTGTATAAGTATCTAAGCATTTGAATAAGCGGTGTTGATGCTAGACGAAACGGTAAAATCTACTTAACCTGGTTACGGACGGACGGACGGACAGGACGATTACTATATGCTCCCGCATCTGTCGATGCCGGGGGCATAAAAAGTGCTACGATTTTAGAAGAATAAGAACATTTATTTGCGCATCTCCTGCTATTCACATTTGAAACTTGTTGAAAACAGAGTAGACCCAAAGCCAGTGTTCCGAAACATTCTAAGAATATTCTAAAACAAAAATATTTCTTTGTTTTCGGCAATTTCAATTGCAAATTCGAGGATTCCTTCTTAAAAACTCTTAAAATAAGAGAAACATACTGGCCATCATTGCGCTCACATGAGAATATTGTACCAAAGCTGACTGGGCAAGACAAAGTTTTGATATAGCTATAAAAAGAAACCTGGAAATGTTGCAAAAAGACATGCTTATAGGTGGTCAATTTTGGCTACAACTTGGAAGTCTTTATCAAATATTTTGAGGTATAATCATGCTCCAAAATTTATCTAACCCATTCATTTGACTGACATCAATACCTGTAATATAATACAACTACGTCGGTAATAGCACATATGATATTTTTTATGAACAAGAGTTTTCAGAAGCCTTTTCTATAAGTTTCCCAATTGGTTACTGGACGTTTCGCTACCCTGTTGTGTTCGCGCCTGTCAGTTCGCTACCTAGCGGGTTTTTACCCTGGACGTTTCGCCACCCGTACATTTTCGCTACCCCCAATATACATTGATCGGTTTATTTACCCTATATGAAAGATATTTAATTCCTATATATGTATACTATATATGAAGTAAATTATGAATTTAAAGAAGTGTACTATTCAAATGCAAACTGTTTATATAAATATTAATATCATATATATATTAAACGATAGATTGCAGCCGATGACTTCTTTGTTACATTCCTTATCCTAATTTATTGTATTCATGCCATTACCCTTTTTTGTGTAATGCAGATCAGGCAGAAAATCCATTCAGTAAAGCATTCAGTTGGAACAAAATATTTAATTATTTCTCTAACGGTTATGTTGGATCCAGATTATTATATAATTAACTCTTCTACTTATGTCTGTTAGTTGAGATCCTGGTCAATAAATAAACCTCGTATGTTCCGTGAATTGGGATCGAGATTTTAAACTATGACATCTGTGCAAATATGTCTTCAAATTTGAAATAACATCTGTCCATTAGGTTGGATCCAGATTATATATATTGAAAATTACTTATATGGCGATCCATTGCTTTGGATCCAGATAAATATATGAAAAAAATATGATGTGGATATGGACGAATCATCAGCATTATTAATGTTTCGTCCAAAAAAAATTCTTCCTGTTCGTTAGTCTGGACCAAGATGATTAAATTTCCCTTATGAATAGGCGTTTGGTTTGGACCCAGATCAATAAATTAAATAACTCTTATGATAACACATGTGCTAATAATTCGTCATAATTTGATTTTATTCCTATCACTCAGTGTGGAACTAGCTAAGTAAATAAAACCTCTTCAATTTCCGTATACATGTACTAGTTTTGATCTGATCAGTAAATAAAAGTATATTCCATTGGCTTGGGTTAATAAATAAAGGATATATTATGTGGACGCGTGTCGTCTGTGCAAATAATTATTAATTAGGAAAGAAACACAATAAGCTAGTTTTGCTTTCGTTTCAATCCTAAACTTTATTGTATGTTTGTAAAATGCATGTAAATATCTGAAATAAAATATGTTTAAACTAAGTAATTCGTCAAATCATGATTTTTATATCTGTCCTTTAATGTGGATCCAGATTAGTAAAAAAAACTCTTCTACTTTCCGTAATAAGTTTGGACCCAGATCAGTAAATAAAAGTCTATTCAATTGGTTCGGATCCAGATTAATAAATCAAGGATCTCTTATGCGGCCAACGCATCTCGTCTCTGCAAATAATTAGTCAATTCTTGATTTTTATATGTGTCCTTTACTGTGGATCCAGATTAGTAAAATAAAACACTTCTTCCTCTTCCGTACATTAGTTTGGATCCAGATCAGTAAATTAAAGTCCATTATATGGAAAATTAGTAAGTAAGGGGTGTGAAAAGTAAATCAGGGTAGCGAAAACAACTGGGTAGCGAAAAGACCAGGTGCGAACGCCACAAGGTGGCGAACACGCTAGGGTGGCGAAAATCCAGGTAGCGAAATGTCCCAATTGACTCTCTTTTTGACTAAACATATAAAATATTCACACATGACCTAGATATTGTCATGGAGATCATTCTGAGCAAGATTCATGAAGATTGGGTTTCAATATGACCTCAATTGTGTTCAAAGCTTTTCCTATGATTTGACCTAACAGCCTCTTTGATTGTACTGAGCAGGTTTTGTGAATCTGGATCTAAAAATAAAGCCCGTAAAGTGTTAAGGACCTACTGACCTAATTTTTATTAATTCATATTAAACAAGAGCCGCATGCGGCCTTAAATCGCTCACCTGGTACCCATGATTTCGGTCATGTAAATGGGTAATGATTACGATTTCACTTATTCACCCCAAGCACTGGTGGCCATGTTAAGATTATTTGAAGGAAACTGGCAAAGGTTCACCCATGAATCATTATTTGTGTAAAATTATTCTTATAAATCAGACCAATAGGTTCAGAGAATTTGTTTTTGAAAGTTTTTCTATACAGAAATATAGGGGGGGACTGTGCTCCACCCACTGGTGGCCATGTTTTTTGAGATAACAAAATGATTTTAATAAATCTTGTAGAGGGTCAACAATTGACCATTTGTGTAAAATTATTTTGAATTTGGACCAGTAGTTTCAGAGGAGAAGATTTTAAATTTTTTTACTATACAGTAACATAAGGAAAACGTGCCCCGATCACTGGCGGCCATGTTTTTTTTTAGATATCAAAATAATTTTAAGAAATCTGGTAGAGGGTCACCCATGGATCATTTGAATAAAATTACTTTCAAATCGGACAAGTAGTTTTTGACAAGAATTTTTTTTTAAAGTTTTCACGAATAGCAATAAAAGAAAAATCTGCCCAACCCACTAGCGGCCATGTTTTTTAAGATAGGAAAATTGTTGTAAGAAATCTAATAGAGGGTCACCAATGGCACATTTGGGTAAAATTATTTTCAATTCGGACCTGTAGTTTTTGACAAGAAGATTTTTAAAGTTTTTTTCAATTGGTTGCCATGGCAACCACAATTTCAATTGGATTACCTATATTTGAAGAAATCTGAGAGAGTACCCTACAAGGAACAATCCTATGAAGTTTTGAAGAAATTGGCCCAGCGGTTTCCAAGAGATCTTTAAAGAAAAAGTTTGACGACGGACGGACGGACGGACACAGGGCGACCACTTCGTGCCAGGTGAGCTAAAAATCGACAAAGATTTTGTCAAGGAGATTATTCCTAGCTAGTTTCGTGAATTGTCTAGATGTTGTCTAAGTTTACAGCTGTCAAGAGCCACACCAGGGCTGCCATTTCTCGGGATTTTTCCTAAATCTTCGGATTTTTTTTCTTGAATATGGTAGCTTAAAGCAGGCTGAAAATAAAGCAGAATGCGCCATAAGGCGCATTCTGCTTTACTTCAAGCATGCTTTAAGTAGTCACGTGTCAACAAAAGTAGAAAAAGGTACGATGCGTAAATTCGCATTTGAAAAATGCAAATTTGGAAATCTCAGAATTTTTTATTTCAACTTATGGTAGCCCTGCCACACGCGGCCCGAAATTGCTCACAAGGAACCATTGATGTAAATGTTAAATATCTTGGAAAAGTTAAGAAATGATAACAATATGATTATGCCAATAGATTGCTTAGTATATCCCCACGTCAATAATTTGAAAAATATTGACAGAGAACAATAATTAAGGTAAAATTTGTGTCTGCAAGTTTTCAACGAAATAATTCATTTGAGCACCTGTGAGCTAGATATGCAACGGATCGTAACCATTTCAATAATAAAAGTATGGAACCTCTACATGTGTCACCATGCCAAATATCAAAACTCTAACCAAATTAGATTCAGAGAAAAAGATGTTTGAAGAGTTCACTATATAACTCTGTGTAAAACTGTGACCCGCATGGCGGGGTCATCTTTGACCTCAGTGGCATATGTTGGACAATCGTGCTAGAAGATCAGTAGATGATGCTTTATGCTACATATCTAAGGCTTAACACAGGATACTGCGGTTTCAGACAAGAAGACGTTTTAAATTTTCATTGAAATAATCTATTTAAGCTCCTGTGAACTAAATATGCAATGGACCACCACTCATGCATTTTAACAACTTTGACAGAGGCCATAATTATGAGGATCTTGCTTGCTTAGTTTGGTAAAATCCATCCAGTACTTTAGTAGATGTCGTTCCAAAGAAATTATTGACGACGGAAGGGGGACAACAGAAGAATGATGATCAAAAAGCTGACCTTGTGCCGGGTGAGCTAAAAATAAGGCTTCTACAGTTTTTTAAGGTCAGTTTCAAGAAGATATATAGCCTGAAGAACAAGAGTTCCGTGAGACAGAAATAATATTCAGTCATAGGTAGAATTGACAGTTTGACACAAAGGGCAGTTACTGGATACGTTTCAGGCATAATAATCTTGGTTTGAAAGCTTGTAAAAAAAGTCACAGTTACTCCGTAGCCAAATGGTGGACAATTCTGATTGTCCTACTTGTCTGACATGCTATGGCAATAAACATTCCAATAGAGTGATCTAGCCCTTACGGAATTGACAAATAGGGCTTAAAGGGACTCGCAACCGGATGGTGTACTTGTCAAAATAAAATAAAATACTCAAATAAAAGCAAATTTGTGGCATTATTTGACTTCTGACATTAAAAAAATATGATCAGTCCAAAAAAAGTCTCAAGAATCGTCACCGAATCTTAGATTTTTAGATATTTTCCATCGTTTTTCTATACCGACTAGTAGACGGTATAGTTGTTGTTGTTGCTTCTCTACACGGGCTCAGACATAAACACGAGCCGAATTACGAAGTTGTATGCACTTTCGATTGCTACACATTTAAATACATTAAATCGATCCGAGATAAACGGATAGTTCCGTGGTCTATTGGTCTAAGCGGTTTCCCCTATTTTGCCTTCTGTCCGCCAATGCCGGGCCCCGGGTTCGAATCCCACCAGAGACCAATATTTTTTTTTATTGAAATACATTTTTTTTAAACAGAATTTCTTATCCTAAACTAATTCTTTACCATTTATATAAGCGTTTGACACATATTTACAAATTACTATTTTTAATGCACCATCTGGTTGCGAGTCGCTTTAAGTACAGGGAACCTATAAGTCCCTGGTACTTATATTTATCTGTATTTTAGATGCATATGAATTAGAAAATCTTCAGGATTTTGACCTCAGTGACTGTCACCGACTCTAGATAGTGATTTTCTGCTGACATTCCCATAAAGAATGCCTAAAACATTGATGGTGGCATATCATATATAAACTCTGAACTAAACACTGAACAAATAGCTGATTAGAGGGTTTAACTTCTTAACTTTTAATTTAATAAATAATCCACATGATGTTATTTTCCCCATGTGTTACTGACTGCGCTAAGCCGATGTACACTGATGAGGTGCATGTGTGGCGTGTACGATCCCATTTATGACCGGAGTAATTATGACGACACGTAATTGAATTCAATATTACAGAACAAAAACAAGAGGGCCTGAAGGCCCTGATATCGCTCACCTGTTATAATGCAGCCTGATAGCTTAACCTTTGAATTTCACACACTTTAATCTAAATCCATTCAAATGTGTAGTATAGCATGCAAACAACAATGGAATATGAAGTACTCTAGTATATATAGTAGAGTACATCAAGGGCAGATAACTAGAGCCTAAATAATACTGAAATTAAGCCTTTTCTAGCATTTCAAAGTATATCAAGGGCAGATAACTATTGCTACAATAGTCAAATTTCAACAATAATTGCACTCCCTCGAGAACTTATAACTATATACATCGTGTGCAAGTATAATTAAAATCCATTGAAAACTGTAGTTGCAAGAGAGTAAACAGTGTTAGATATGACATTTTCAGCAATTCAAGGGCGGTTAACTCTTGATTAATTTGTCTGATTTCAACCATAATTGAACTTGTCTGAACTCTTATAGTCATATACAATCTGAGCAAGTTTAAGAAAGATTGGATAAACATTGTGCCCTCTAGAGTGTAAACACTGTTAAATATGACTTTTTCAGCAATTCAAAGGTAGATAACTCTTGACCTATTGTCCCGATTTCAACCATATTCGAACTCATCCTAACTCTTATGGTAATATACAATCTGAGCAAGTTAAAGAAAGATTGGATAAAAATTGTGGCCTCTAGAGTGTGAACATTGTTGAATATGGCATTTACAGCAATTCAAAGGTAGATAACTCTTGATCTATTTGTCCAATTTCAACCATAATTGAACTCGTCTGAACTCTTATAGTCTTATACAATCCGAGCAAGCTTGAGAAAGATTGGATTAAAATTGTGGCCTCTAGAGTGTAAACACTGTTAAATATGACATTTTCAGCAATTCAAAGATAGATAACTCTTGACCTATCGATCTGATTTCAACCATAATCAAACTCTTCCCAACTCTACTAGTATTATACAATCTGAGCAAGTTTGAGTAAGATTAAATTGAAATTGTGGCCTCTAGAGTGTAAACACTGTTAAATATGGAATTTTCAGCAATTCAAAGGTAGATAACTATTGACCTATTGGTCCGATTTCAACCATAATCAAACTCATTCGAACTCTTATAGTCATATACAATCTGAGCAGGTTACAGAAAGATTGGATTAACATTGTGTCCTCTAGAGTGCAAACACTAAAATTGTTGACAATGGACGACAAACGACGGATGACGACATTCAAGGATTGCAAAAGCTCACCCTGAACTAGCTCAGGTGAGCTAAAAACCAAAAGGGCATGAAGGCCCTGATATCGCTCACCTGTTATAATGAAGCCTGATAGCTTTATTCAAATTTGTAGTATATCATGTAAACAACATTGGAATACAAACTTCTCTAGTATAGTGGAGTACATCCAGGACAGATAACTAGAGCCTAGATAATACTGAAATTAAGCCTTTTCTAGCAGTTCAATGTATATCAAGGGCAGATAACTCTTGCCACAATAATCTGATTTCAACAATAATTGCACTCCTTTAAGGACTTATAGCTATATACTTTGTGTGCAAGTATAGTTAAAATCCATTGAAAACTGTAGTTGCAAGAGTGTAAACACTGTTAGATACGACATTTTCAGCAATTCAAGGGCAGAAAACTCTTGACCTATTTGTCTGATTCAACCATAATAAAACTCATCTGAGCTTATATAGTCATACACGATCTGAGCAATGAGAAAGATTGGATAAAAATTGTGGCCTCTAGAGTGTAAACACCGGTACATATGGCATATTCAGCAATTCAAAGGTAGATAACTCTTGCCCTATTCGTCCAATTTTAACCATAATCAAACTCATCTGAACTCTTATGGTCATATACAATCTGGGCAAGTTTAAGAAAGATTGGATAAAAATTAGCGTGTAAAAACGGTTAAATATGGCATTTTCAGCAATTCAAAGGTAGATAACTCTTGGTCTATTGATCTGATTTCAACCATAATCAAACTCATCCAAACTTTTATGGTAATCTACAATCTGAGCAAGTTTAGGAACAAGGGCCACCATGGCCCTAAATCGCTCACCTGGTACTTACCGTACACCATGTAAAACATGACCTATAGTGACCTAGATTACGACTGGAAATGACCCACAATCAACCTTTAGAGTTAACAATATTTTTCTATGATTTGACCTAGTTTCTGACCAGACACAATCCATATTTGATTTTGACCTAAATTTGATGGCAAACATTCTGGCAATATTTCATTCAGATCTAATGTGATTTGTAGCCTCTAGAGGGTTAACAATGTTTTTCTTCGATTTGACCTAGTGACCTAAATTTTGATCCGACATGACCCATATTCGACCTTGAACTAGATATCAATCAAACAAACATTCTGACCAAGTTTCATTAAAATCAAATGAGATTTGAAGCCTCTAGACTGTTAACAAGGTTTTTCTATGATTTAACAGTGACCTAGTTTTTGACCGGACATGACCCATATTCGAACTTGACCTAGATATGAATGAGGCAAACATTTTGACCAGGTTTCATGAAGATAAGGTGAGATTTGTAGCCTATAGAGTGTAAACAAGGTTGTCCTATGATTTGACCTAGTGACCTAGTTTCTGACCCGACATGACTCATAATCGAACTTGACCTAGATATCAATTAGGCAAACATTCTGACTAAGATGCATTAAATTCCAATGAGATTTGTAGCCTCTATGGTGTTAACAAGGTTTTTCTATGATTTGACCTAGTGACCTAGATTTTGACCTAGCATGACCTATATTCGAACTTGATCTAGATATCAATGAGGCAAACATTATGACTTAGTTTCATTAAGATCCAATAAAATTTGTAGCCTCTAGAGTGTTAACAAGATTTTTCTATGATTTGACCTAGTGACCTAGTTTTTGACCCGACATGACCCACATTCGAACTTGACCTAGATATCATCAAGACAAACATTGTCCTCAAGTTTCATGAAGATCGGATGAAATTTGTAGCCGCTAGAGTGTTAACGAACCAATTGTGAACAGACAGACAGACAGACAGACGGACATCCAGCGATCCTAAAAGCTCACCTAGGCACTTCGTGCCAGGTGAGCTAAAAATTAGATGAAAATTGTGGGCTCTAGAGTGTAAACAACATTAAATATGGCATTTTCAGCAATTGAAAGGTAGATAACTCTTGCCCTATTGGTCAGATTACAATCATAACCGATCTCATCTGAACTCTTATGGTCACATTTTATCTGAGCAAGTTTGAGAAATATAGAATAAAAATTGTGGCCTCTAGAGTGTAAACACTAAAATTGTTGACGACTCACGACGCACAACGGACGCCAGACATTCAAGGATTGCAAAAGCTCACCCTGAGCTAATTATCTAGACCTCTGGCGGCCATGTTTTTTGACAGATCAAAATTCTTTGAACAACTTTGAAAGTCTATCAATTGAGAAACATCTTGGTGAAACAAAATTTAAATCAGACAAGTCGTTATTGAGAAGGTTTCTCTAAAGTTGGTGCTCAGCTGAACAAATATGAAAGGGATTGACCAGAGGAACACTTCTGTAAAGTTTGGTTGAAATCGGTCAAGTGGTATAGAAGATGTCTTTGCCTCAGATGAGCTAAAAACTGATACACTCCAAGGTGGGGCCATTTTGGACCTTGAAGTCAAGGTTTGTACAATCTCAGTAAAGAACTAGAATACTGACCAGTCAGAAAGGATCCCACAAAAGGAGTCGGGAGGAGAAAGGCACAAGAGGAAACTGCAAAGTTCAGCATATGGTATTACTGAGAAATAAAAATTTGAATGCTGTTGAATGAAAATTAATAAGAGGTAAAGGAGATATATAGGATCTGTCATGAGTCGATGTTTAAGACAAGCTGATCTCAAACGAGTCTAGAATTGAAATGCTATTAAGCGAGCCTTGGCGAGCTTAATAACATTTCTATTCTAGACGAGTTTGAGATCAACTTATCTTAAACATCGACGAGTGACAGATTCTTTTTCTCTCATTACCAACGATTTAAGCTATTTTTTAAGCAATATGCTTTTTTTTGGAACCCCGTTGACGTCAAAACGCCGTTATAAATAGTGACGTTATTGTGACGTCATCAAAGTGATCTTACACATGTTGGAGATAAGGATATTCATCATCGTTGTTCGCTATAGAAAACAGGGGTAGTTATGTGAGAAATTGAGTTGTGCTTAACTTATTTCCAAAATGGCAAAGATGAAGCACATGCAAACATTGGCTGGAATAGGATAAAAACTGATCCTGTAACAGAGTGGACAGGGCTAAAATAAGGGTGAAGCAGCACATATTTAATAATTGAAGGACCATAACTCAATAACTCAAACATTCCTTCAGTGAATTGGGAATTAATCAAACTGGACCCAGATTTTACACAAATATTTTCAACAAATTTGGTGAAGATTCAATTAAACTGTTTGAGTTTGATATCAGACAAGGCTGAAACAGGCAATTTTATATAATTCAAGGGAAATAACTCCAACATTTTTTGTGTGATTTGGGAAGTCATCAAATTTGACCTAGATTATAAAAAATAAACATTTTCAGTAAGTTAGGTGAAGATCGGATAAAAAGTGTTTGTGTTCGAGAGCAGACCAGGCTGAATAGCGCAGTGGTAGAGCGTCCGCTTGCAGTGCGGGAGGTTGCGGGTTCAATCCCCGGCCGGGTCAAACCAAAGACTTGAAAATTGGTAGTAATGGCTACCCTCCTTGGCGCTCAGGATTTCGGGTTAGCATTACGACTGGTTCGTCGGTGTCAGCATAAAGTGACCGGCCGGGTACAGTCCCAATGGTGCACCTAAAAAGTGCCCCTTCTCATAATCATCAGAATTGATGGCGTAGAAGTAATAAATAGAATAGAATAAGTCATTTTTTAATAATTCAAGGGCATAACTCTGAAATGCCTCGTGGGATTTGGGTAGTTATCAAACCTGACTTAGATTTAATAATATATAAATATTTGATGGCAGTTTGCGTGACATTCAAATTGTCAACCCGAGAAACAGCATGTCACCCCAAGGCGTAGCCGAGGGTGACATTCTTGTTTTCGAGGGTTGACAATTTGAATGTCACGCAAACTGACATCTAATATTTATTTTATTACACCGAGCTTATCAATCCTGACTTTGGAATCGTTTTATTCGTCTTTTATAAAATGTGTTGTGAACATAGATATCTTAAGAGACTAGATCGGCCACCTAGCGCTGAGCTCCCGACCCATTGGTCGACGGTCAGAGAGACGCCATCTTGATACGTGTATCATACACTTTCCCTCCGAGGACAAAATATGATTTACTTTCATTTAAGAATGAATTCATACTACATACATCTTGTAACATAAATATGCACCGTAAAACGACAATCAAACGATAATAAGTACAAAATGATGGTAATTCTTATTTAACTGAATAAAATCATCGATTAATCATAGCAACTATGGAATGGTTCTTAGCAACTTCTGTAGTCAATGACGCACCGTCAACGTAGACCGGATTACTGCGCACAGCATGTAACTTCATTAATCTACCGCAATACGACTTGCACCAGACCATTGGAACATGAGTAGCATACACGAACCAAGATGGCTTCTCGATGACCGTCGCTGATTGGCCTATAGCCGATCTAGGTTTTTTTAAGATATCTATGGTTGTGAATACCAATTTAGCGCAGACATGTACATAGCTCGGGAAATGACGTCGCCGTCTTACGACGTCACATTGTTTATAATTATTTAACAAGAAACAAAGAAGAACGTTATGATAAGTAAATTGAAGAAACAGCGTCTTTAAATTGTCTAGGTGGCAAATATCCTCTTCCGAAATGGTGGCAAATCGTTAAGGAATGGACAAAAGGAAGCAACTTGTACAGAAAATGCCAAAAGTTGATTAGAAGTTACCACTCTTTAAAACGTTCCAATGTATCCAATAGCGAACGTCATGTCAAGGCTGACAGAATGTTTTCGGACGGAGTAAAAAAGTCATGTCCTTTAGAGTGACGTCACAAAAAGAATATCATAAAGAGTGACAGTATATTTTGAATAGATGTAAAAGACATGCAAAATGTTAACTGTAGGTCTATGGGATTTTAACATTGTAACTCAAAGCGAGGTGTAGATCTAATAACAATAAATATTTTTAGTAAGTTTGGTGAAGATCAGATAAAAAGTGAATGTCTAAGAAAGCAGACAAGGCTTAAACAGTCATTTTAATAATTTAAGGGCAATAACTGCAACATGCCTAACACGATTTGGGTAGTTATAGAACTTGGTCTAGATTTTATACAAATACACATTTTCAGCAAGTTTAGTGAAAATTTGATAAAAAGTACTAGAGTTAGAGAGCGGACAAGGCTGAAGCGGCCATATCTTAATAATTCAAGGGCAATAACTCAAACGTGCCTTATGCGATTTGGTCAGTTATCGAACTTGGCCTAGATTTTATACCAATACACATTTTCAGCAAGTTTGGTGAAGATTGGATAAAAATTACTAAAGTAAGAGAGTGGACAAGAAAAAGTGTGACAGACCGACTGACGGACAAGGCAATTACTATAGGGCATCCACCTCTTGGTGGGGCCCTAACTATAATAATGTAAAGATACATGTCCAATATTAAAGGCTTTGGCCTTACAGTTTCGGAGAAGATTTTTAAAACTTTTCCTGTACGTATAAGTTGATGTACTACTGATAAGCCCTAGAGCTGAGCCATTTTTGACCCATGGTTCATAATTTGAACAATGTTTTCAAAAAGGGCATAAGGTAAAGCTACATGGCAATTATTATTACAAGGGCCACCATGACCCATTTTCGAACTTGACCTAGATATCAATTAGGCAAACATTCTGACCAAGTTTCATTAAAATCCAATAAGATTTAAAGCCTCTAGAGTGTTAACAAAGGTTTTTCTATGATTTGACCTATTGACCTAGTTTGTGACGGTATAATAAATGACCGGACATGACCCATATTCGAACTTGACCTAGATATGAATGAGGCAAACATTTTGACCAGGTTTCATGAAGATAAGGTGGTATTTGTAGCATATAGTGTAAACAAGGTTGTCCTATGATTTGACCTGGTGACCTAGTTTTTGACCAGACATGACCCATATTCGAACTTGACCTAGATATCAATTAGGCAAACATTCTGACTAGGATGCATTAAATTCCAATGAGATTTGTAGCCTCTAGAGTGTTAACAAGGTTTTTCTATGATTTGACCTAGTGACCTAGATTTTGACCTAGCATGACCTATATTCGAACTTGATCTAGATTTCATCAAGACAAACATTGCCATCAAGTTTTGACTTAGTTTCATTAAGATCCAATAAGATTTGTAGCCTCTAGAGTGTTAACAAGATTTTTCTATGATTTGACCTAGTGACCTAGTTTTTGACCCGACATGACCCACATTCGAACTTGATCTAGATTTCATCAAGACAAACATTGCCATCAAGTTTCATGAAGACCCGATGAAAGTTGTAGCCGCTAGAGTGTTAACGAACCAATTGTGAACGGACAGACAGACAAACGGACGGACAGATGACGGACGAGACATCCAGCGATCCTAAAAGCTCACCTTGGCACTTCGTGCCAGGTGAGCTAAAAAGTTAAGCCGTTGGGTGGAGAGATTTTGACCCGTGGATAATAGTTTGAAGCATCTTGGTAAAGATCCACAACATGATGTTACATGCCCAATTTGGCTGCCCTAGGACTGATGGTTTTTTACAAGAAGATTTTTCAAGTTTTTGACTTTGGTTATCAATATTAAGTAAATAAGGAAAAAACCAATCTTACGTATTGATGGAATAAAATTCTATGAACAACTTTGAAAGTCTATCAATTGAGAAACATTTTGTTGACAACCAAATTGAAATCAGACCAGTCATTCTTGAGAAAATTTTGAGAAGCATTATGACTGGTTCATCAGTGTCAGGATAAAGTGACCAGCTGGGTACAGTCCTTGGTGCACCTCATAAATGCCCTTTTATCATAATCTTGACCGAGAGAAGTAATACATTCATGTAATAAGAAAGAAGAAAGTAAAGCAGAATGTGCCCTCAGGTGAAAATGATCAATAAAGTGGAAATATTTCTTATGGTGCCCATTCATGGCTGTATACATTGGAAGTATTTTCTTAACCCTTTACCTCTAAGCCTGTTTATAGTTTTGAAGACAAGTGACCACTTAAAGCAGGTTGAAAGTAAAGCAGAATGTGCCTTAAGTTGAAAGTAAAGCAGAATGTGCCTTAAGGCACATTCTGCTTTACTTTCAGCCTGCTTTAAGCTAAAATCTGCGATGCTATATAAAATATTTGTATTGTAATTGTTCATGAGGGTATAAACTAGAACTATTTTCTTCAGCGGAGGAATAAATTAAATAGGCTAAAAGTCACTTCTATGGAGGAAAGGGTTAAGTGGAGAAAAAATTGAAAATGTCAAAAGGTGCATATATTGGGAAATGGTTGAAGTATTATGTATAATATGATAAATAGCGAAGAATTCAAAACTATTTTATTCAAGCAATATACATAATTATTCTTTTAATTTGAATTTAGCTAAATGGAACATGTAGTGAAACCTCTGTACTGCAATTACTCAGCATGGTGATATTTAACCCATTACCCCATAAATATGCATTTTTATGCTTTTGAATTATTCCACCACTACAGAAAATAGTTCCTTTCTATATAGTCATGATTATTTACCATAAGAAATGCTTTCTATAACCTATAAGATAGAAGCTTAAAGCAGACTGAAAGTATGGCACATTCTGCTTTACTTTTAATCTGCATGCCATAAAATGTTGTGTACTATATTTAATACTTGAAACAGGTTATGCGGCAATGGGTTAAGTACATATAAATTCTTTACAGGATAAAAGTAATGGAGAAATCTCCTGTAGGATATTTCTATGAAATTTTTCTTTCTTTAAGTTGTCACATTATTCAGAATGAAGAGTCATTTTCTTTTGGATTGCACCAGAGCAACCATGTTGAAATCTGAAAACTCATTTGACACAAAATTTGCTTTTATAGCTAACTGATAAGGTATAGGAGAAAATAGGGGTGTCATAAAACAGCAATATATTGTTATATTGCAATACGCCTCTTGGCAATACGTATTTCTGTATTGCAATATTCTATATATTATTTGAGCACATATGAGAGGGGTTACCCTGTTAATTTGAATGTCATACTGTGACAATTACAACATTCACAGCAAATGTTTTTGTAAATTTAGAGTCTTTTTGGACCCTCCCTTGTATATAAAGCACTCTTTTTATTCTTTCAATGCTATAATCAAGTTTGCAATGCTAATTTCTATCTAATTTTTGTACTTATAAGTTGCCACAAAATACTGCAATATATTACAATACAGAAGAACTGTATTGCAAAATATTGCAATACGGTTTTAACCATATTGTTAAACCACTAGGATATTAGCTGCGGAGAGCTTTTTCTACAATTGAGGCCAAAGAATTTCCAGTAGTTGTTTATGACATACTTTCATTCAATCCCTGTATAAGTCCTGATCATCTCTTGGAGAAGTAAGTTCTCTGACATTCAATAGCTTGGCGATACAGTGTCAAGTCCATACCATCTACACATCTCACTACCCTAGCTTTCAACCTCAAACTAATAGCCTGGCCGGGTACCGTTTCCAGCTCTCCTATCATCTGAAACAGGGAACCAAACTTGGCCTGAAATGGCTCTATCAAGGCTGTGTTGACCTCAATGGTTTGTTTGCTCTGAGGGTCCAACAACTTGGCTATACACTTGTCCACGAAATGTTCACACAATTTGCCTGTGATACAGACAGACTTGCCATCCAAGTCAGCATTACAAGAAACTATCTCCTCAATAAACGTTGGGGCTCCACTCTGTACTACAATCTGGTCCATTCTAGGATTGGTTCCCAATTAAAGCAAGTACTTGTTGTATGGTGACAAGGATGTTTGTTCATAATAGAGATGGTAGTAGCCCAGCCAGGGCTTTCACTGTTCCTGGTTTGGAGTCTTTCAGTGCCACCGAGAGAAGTATGGGTTTGTGTACAGTCAGTTTAGTGATGAGATTCTTTGCTATTACATGTGTCATCGGCTGAAATATACGACAGAATGCTAAGCCTATGTACATGTAAAGCTGTCATTGATTCAGCAAAAGGCATATCGAAGATATTGATATATCGGGAGACAAATATCGACGATATATCAATTTGAAAACTCAAATGACTCTAGAGACAGGTTATTAGAACTTATTTCATATTTGAATTGACTGTTTAATTAGATATTTACCATACCTATTACCATATACCTGTAAACAAACATTCAGCAAAGCTCTCAACTTCTTTGCACTAGACAAATTAAGTTTTTATATGAATACACAGTAAACAATGAGTGTAATTTGCAAAAGCTTGCAGTGTAGAATCAGAAAATGTACTTTTTCATCAGTACATTTCTGGTCAGTTTTATTTTCCATAATATCGATACTCTGAAAATGTGTATCGATATATTGATCAATGTACAGATATTGGTGAAACATCGATATTGTTCCTATCAATGACAGCTCTATGTACATGTAATATTACGGTCTGCAACAGCTGTTGTTCTAAAGATAAGATTTCCTAAAGAAATATCTTTCAAAATACAGTGGAACCTCTCTATAACGGCCACTATTTTTTGTTGATTATTGGGTGTTTAAGGCAAGTGACTGCTTAAAGCAAGGTTACAGTGAAATAGAAAGCTCCTGTAGGAGCTTTCTGTTTCACTGTCACCTTGCTTTAACCTATCACCTGTCTTTTTTATATTATGAATTATCCTTAGTTTCAGTGGTCGTAATAGAGAGGTTTTACTGTAGGATGACCTGTCACAGTGTCAAACAGTTTGGATCCTGATGAGACACAGTTACTTTGCTTTTCATTTTGATCCAAACCATTTGCAAACAAGAGGGCCATGGCCCTTAATTCGCTCACCTGAGGTCATTGTGCCTTAGCTTAATAGACAAGACAACATTTTAATATAGCTGTAAATGGAATTATCTTCCAGACAAAAAAAACCATGACAAATTGGAATAACTCAAAAAAATATTGTTGGCAGAGTTATGGCCCTTATCCATGACACTTCTTCTTATCAAGCTACATGTATTTCCATATGATTATTTATTGCCCATTCTGCTTTACTTTCAACCTGCTTTAAGTTATCATCTACTAAGATATAGATACCATTTCTTATATCTTACATTTTTATGACTCTATAAAGTGAAATTATTTTCTTTAGGAGGAATAAATTAAATGCGTAAAAAGGCATATGTATGGGGAAATGGGTTAACATCAGTAGAACTGGAGTTATCTCAAAGACAAGAAAATATGACACTGGGAAATAACTCAAAAATGACATTGACCTTTGCAGAACATGACCTAAGTTATAAAGTTTCTAACTTTAACAAAGTTATGGCTAAGATTAAAGTTGTGGACTGACAGACAAACAAATTGACAAACAGACAAAAAAAAGCAGACAGACAAAAACAATATGCCCCCAACTGCAGGGGCATAAAAAATGTAGCAGACAACACCATATGCTGCTGATACAGTGAACCTCAGCTGACCTGAGTTCAGTTATGTAACTCTGCCAGTAGGAAATGTAGCTAGGGTCTAACTCTTATAATGCTGAATTGCTGTCTGCTATACATATATTGAATGTGAATTATGACCTAGATATTCAACCGACCAGAACCATTTGAACAAAATAGGTAAAGGACATTTAGAAGTGTCACCATGCCAAATATCAAAGCTCTGGTCATATTAGTGTCAGAGAAGCTTCATTTGAAATTTTCACTATATAACTCTATGTAAAACTGTGACCCCCAGGGCGGGGCCAATTTTGACCCCAGGGGCATAATTTGAACATACTTGATAGAGGACCTGTAGGTGATGCTATGTGCCAAATATCTAAGCTCTGGCCCTTGTAGTTTTTTACAAGAAGATTTTTTAAGATTTCCTTATTTTTTCACTTTGGTTGCCATGGCAACCAGAGTTCTGCATTGTTTTTAATTCTTTGAACAAATCTGAAAGAGCTTGACCCAAGGAACATTTCTGTTAAGTTTGGTTGAAATCTGTTCAGCGGTATAGGAGGAGATGTCATTTGAAGTAATTGTTAACGACGACGGACGACGGACACAGGGCCATCCCAATAGCTCACCTTGAGCCTTTGGCTCAGGTGAGCTAAAAATAAATCATGATTTCAATGTATTGATCCAAACCATTTGCAAAGATTAAATCATGATTTCAATGTATTATCAGCTTAGAAACAGTATAGTGTATTATATATCATGCACGCTTTTTGTTTACATTTAAACCTGTGTTTAGCCAATTCACCCATAGCCAGTTTCTTATTTTGAAGACAGGTGACCACTTAAAGCAGATTGAAAGTAAAGTAGAATGCACCTAAAGGTGCATTCTGCTTTACTTTCAGCCTGCATTAAGCTACAATATGCTAGGATATTGAAATTATTTCTTATGGTGTACATACATGACTGTATGTCATAATGAAATAGAATTTTTTTTTTCAGTGGAGGAATAAATTAAGGGTATTAAAAGTTGTATTTATGGGGTACAACCGTACATGTAATTGGTTAAATGTCTTTCAATAAAGGAGCATGGAGAAACAAAAGATACATAAAGTAAGTAGTTTTAACCCATTCATCCCTGGAACTTTAAATGGACAATTCCAGTTTCCAATAAAGTCAGGTCGGTCCATTTTTGAACATTTCGGGGTCGCTTTTTACAATATATTTGAAAATGGCAAACAGTAAGGAGATTCAATCGTGTATGCCATTTCCACATGGGTTTTAATCCTGACCGAGCTCATTAAATATAAATATTTTTTCTTTGCAATACATTTGCAGACATAAAAACTTTTTGAAAACTAACTTGCTTATTTATATAAAGTCACAAAGTGCCTGGCATCCATTTAAATATTTTTTTCTTTTCATACCAAATCTGTTTTTCAGTCTCTTGATAGATGGCAGCTTTTTGCAAGACAATTATCAATGTTCAGCATAAATCTGCCTTTCTTAGTTGTCCCTGTCTTAGCCAGCATACTGTTTGCCATATCTTAAGTTACCTTTTGCATTTATTTATGTCACTTCCGTCAAAAAGACATAAATAGGGGATCTTCAATCCATTACCACATAGCTTGTTTCTAATATTCAAATATAGGTGACAGCTTAAAGCAGGATAAAATGAAAGCAAAATGTGCCTTAAGGCACATTCTGCTTTACTTTTGGCTTGCTTTAAGCTACATCTGTTTGGATATAGAAAAAATGTCTTTGGTTTACATTCATGACTGTATAAAGTGGAACTATTTTCTTCAGTGTAAGAATAGATTGAAGTCATAAAAAGGGTGTATTTATAGAGTACTAGGTTAAGCCAGGTGCTCTCCCTTTAGTACCTCGTCTACTCCCATCAACACATCTATACTGTACATAGGAGTGGCATCGCCTGTCTCATCCACTATGTTGTCTCTGGTTATATTCACCTGAAAACAAACATCAGAAATGCACTAGAAAGATTCCAGGTAATTTTAGCCCTCATCCTGCCATAAATAATAATATGACCTGCTATGAAATATTTGTTTGCAAAAATTTACAAATGTTGATTGATGCATCTTAAATTGAAGAAACCCAAAGACAAGTGTCTTATCTGGATCAAAAGTGCAAATATGTCAGGTAGAAAACTGCAGGAACGGATTAAATAATAAATTTTTAAGACAAATTAGACAATTCAGGGTTCGACATTGGCCTACGTCCGATAGACATTCACTAGTAACGGCGACGTTCGGTCTAGTGATCCCTCGCAGTTACCAACCCGAATGGTCTAGTTAAAATCTGAGGATGATTTTTTTAAATTCACGCATTTAGAAAAGGACATCATTATGTTCAAGCTAAAAATCCTGCCCAGTTCGCTACTGTGGTTTCAGACAAGCAGGTTGTTCAGACCTCAAAACTGTTTCCGCATCTAAATAAAACTCGCAGTTGGGAAATCCTTGTTCTAAAATTAGCAGTAGTAGCTATCCCGCAGTAACTGGGGCGAATAGTAAAATCCGGTTCAGTTACGAAAAATATCGGTGTGATCACGGAATTATATCAGTGTATAATTCTGTGGTGTGAACACTGTGATTAATTGATCATCTCGGGTTCTACTTAAAACACCTGATTGTGTCGTTAACAGTTACGTTTTGAATGTTTTTAGAATTGATCATTTTTAATTAGAAAGGTACAATATCCGAAAAGGTAACTGCAGTCTCAGTTTTGGGGATTGAAAATGACAATTTATTCTGCGAACCGATATTTCTCGGTAGTTACCGGATATTACACTTTCGAACGCTTTTCACTACCAGGATTGTCGTAAGTATCTACAATGCAATTATTTCACCTAAAACACAATTTTATATAATTTTTTACGTGCGAAACCGAAATCAATCCCAATTCTGATATATTTGTTGTTTTGTTAACGAAAATATCCATTTTCTGCCAAGTATAAGTACGACATTGAGCGAACGCTTTTTTGTTTGTGTACATCGAAACATCAAATCATGTCAGATTGATTCCGCTTCGGTTTTAGTGGTAAGAAAAAGGAAGAGAAAAGGGTGAGTACAGCTACGGCGGAGTCAAAGACAGGCTATGAAAAGCAAAAAAGACAGAGAAAGTTTTGCGAAATTATAAAGTTTACCAAAGATTCAGTTGTTTCTGTTTGGTCTACCAACTTTTTAGTCTGGTCTAGTAATGTTTGCAGGCTACAAGACCGAATGTCTAGTGAAACAAAAAGTTAATGTCGAACCCTGCAATTCATTCTGATTCATTCACATACATCTCCGAATTTGGTTTTAAGATATCTTCAAAATTAGAAACAGACTATAGGGTATTAATTGAGTTCATAAATATTTACCAAGGTTCCAATTTTATTGTATTGAGTCACAACAACAAACAGCCTGTCTTCATATTGTGTACAAAGTAGTTCTGTCTGATGGCCATTCACCACAACAGCAGTCTGAAACAATAAATCTTCAGTAGAATATTTTTATAATAATATTATATCATAAATAATTAACAAAATAATATAGTGGACTGTATAAGGGCGTGTTCGATTATCAGTCCGGAATTGACGGAATGGAAATCGAATGGTCCGGAATTCAATTCCAGAACTGTTCTATCGATTCTGCCCGAGGAGGTGGTGTGAGCAGAATTGTGACGTATCATCATGGTTCCTGGCACAATTTACAAACGCTTCGACAGCAAAGTTGTAATAAGTAGGGAACCAAACTACCATATTTGCAAGGGTTCAATTCCGTTTTTATTTGATTTACTAATTCCATGGAATCGTTCCAAACAGTTCTGGAACTGATAATCGAACACGCCCTAAGAGTGGTTTACTGCATACTGTTACATATGAGTTATCAAATTACCTCCCTTTAATACACAATATATGCCATCAACTTAAAATCTTAATTTAAAACTATTTACAAAATATGGTAGGCTAGTATGGTCGTCAGCCACTGGTCATCCGGGTATCTAATATCATACGCATACTCACGGTCCTTCATTCGGATGGCGTCGGTCTTACTTGGAGAAAAAATAAATTCTAATTTTCGGTAAAATCGCGCTTTTGCAACTTATGTAAGACCTTCGTAGTGTGCATAGGACTTATTCAGATAATAATGCTTAAAAAAGAATGAGATTAAACGCCCTGCTGCACAAACTTTATGTAGATTTCGGGTTTGTTGTCACCGAGTGCGCTAGTCCAAATTATTTAGACGTTTCGCTTGCTCTTTTTCATCATTCCTTTTTTGTAAGCTTCAACGTCTAAAAGTTATTGGCTAATTCCCTAACGCATTTTCTACCTGAATCGATTTTCGTCATTTATCTTAGTTCATAGAGAATATGGGTTTCATTTGATACATTAAACAGTTTTATATTGTATACTGCCTAAAATCCATGTCACTCACCTACCTATAGGTCAATAACGCTTACAGTAATATTCCCAGTCGAAAAATGTTCAAACAGTCCGCCATGCTTGTGATGACGTCATACGGTTACACAATTGTATAATTCATTTGAACGAAATAGCTTAAGAATGGAGGGGGAATTGTAATGGTGGATTTCGTTTAAATAATTAGTTTGTGAACCAACTTCCGGTTTACCTCATATGCAAATCAAGGGAATTCCCTATACTGATACTAATAATAGACATGGGTTACTAATGAAATGTGTAGGAGTGATTCAAATCAGATAAATAAACACAAAATGTGAGTACTGTAAACTATTTTGTGGCAAAATATGTTTGAAAAACAGTCATTTTACAAGACTGAAGTGAATTACGAGCCCAAACACACCTAATTTGCTCTATATGTCTCTTGAACCGTTCCTCCGTAGTTTTCCGTGGGAACGATCATTACGATGCGCCCAGTTTTCATTGAAAAAGTGAAAGACGTTGCATATGCCAGAAACTGAAAACTGTTAAATATCACAAAAAATGATGGGAAATGTTGATATTAGCATATGCAACGGCTTTCTATGAAGGACTTTGGAGTGCGCATGCTCGCTAAGTGTAAACAAACAGGGTACGACGTCACACTGGAAAAAAAGAATCCTTTCTCCTAGCAGCTGTTTTACCTTTGTTTTATTGCTTACAACTGTTTGTTAGTCGGTTAAAAAGCTTGCAGCTTATGTTCACTGTTTTATGTCTTGCCGACTCAAAATAAACTTTATTTGATATTTGATTTGGACAAGAGAATAACTTTAGGGCGAAAAATAAAGAGGCCGAATTCAAAAGGTAGTGACTAGGGGTACGTGACCGTACCTCTAATATTTCAAATTAGCGGTACGGTCACGTACCCCTAGCGAGCCCTGTGAGGGTAGGCTAGGGGTACGTGAGTCTTGAACACCATATAGCAACGCTTTATTTTGTCTGTAGAAATATTAAATCGATGTTATTTTCAATGATCTCTCATTTCTATATTATTTAAAGACTATTTAATGGAGAGAAAAAGAAAGAAACTTTGTCAAATATCCTCCGTTTCCACGCCGATGTCGGTCGCATATAGGGTATAATAAATGAAACACGAATAAAAATGTTATCGTCGTATACGCACAATAACTGAAGTCCGTGAACAGTGTTTAATATGTTAGCAATTTGATTCATATGGTTTTAAGATTGCAACGGGAATAAGCTCACGTTTGAATTCGCTGCCAGATCCTCATTTTTACACTAGCATTAATATTATTTCTATTATTTCTGTTATTATTATTATTATTATTATTATAGTAGATTTATATATAGCGCCACGGAGGACTGTCAGTCCTCCGTGAAAGTTTTAAGATTTCCACAGAGGAATTACATGCGTGCAAAAGCGCTAGTTAACACGTAATTAAATACATTTAAAAAAATATATAACTTGAGAAAAGAAAACTACATTTACAATGCAGAAAAAAGCATACATTATGTATGAAATACTGAATTAAGGAGATTCGTTCAGTATTTTAAAAGTGTGTCAAATAAAGATATATACTTGTCATTGTTGTTCTTAAACCCCCCCCCCCCCCCCCCCCCCCCCCCGAGAAGGAACAGAATTATGCCAACACTTTGGATCTAATCTGGAGCCTTACTATTTAGCAATGTTTCGTAAGAAAATGCGCACTTAAACATGTATTAAATCTCCAATGTATGTTTGCTCGATATAATTATGACCTGATACAAGTACAAATAAGTATGTCGCCAAATTGCTCATTACGGTGGTAGATCTAGTCTATAACGACTTTATTTTTATTTAATATTTATGTTTTAAAAAGGACCAAAATCCTGTACAAATGCTAATGTAATATGCTTTAAAGTGAGACCGTTATCTTGAACAATAAAACCGTCTCATGAGTTTTACGATTTAAATGAATAATCGCAAAGTTTTTGCTTCTTTTTTTTTTATCATTATCGTATTGTAAAATTATTATTTAATATGCACTCGCTTGCCATCTAAAATAGTTTATACAGTAAAATATCTCAATTACGACCACAAACAAGAAGATTAATTGAATATATTTGACAGACTGGTGGCGATAGTAAAACCAAAACTTCTAAAGGACAGTTTTCTTTCCCTTTCATCATATTTTAAGCATTCATCTGGCTGAAGCACTTAATAAACCCAAATCAATTATTTTAAAAGAGAGGTTTTACTGTAGGTACTTTACTGTATATAGTCTCAAATATAATAAAGTTATATTGGCCCGCGCAACCTCACTGTATAAATGTTATAGCACGTATATAACAACGAACCCCTTCACCCCGAGATGAAATACAATTTATCAAGACGCCGAGAAAATCGGCGTCTGATCATAATCCTAGCTGTTTCACTGTTCGACATTCATATCGCTTTTTATAATGCAATAATCATATCTTGTACATTTAAGAAGCTGACAAGACATTATAAGCAGATGACATCCTAGCAGTGAGGGGCTTAACATATGTTCATTTTGCCATGTGAATGGCTCTAGATAAGAAGAGTGTGTCAAAAATCTAAAGACTAAAAGACTTTGTGTATGCACCGGACCCCGGTGTGGTGCCATTTCTCAATAGAATCGTCTCTAAGAGACGATTCTGGAGAGTGATCTCGCCAGGAGGTATGGTACAGGCACAGAGAAAAAAAGGTGGAAATCTGAGTTTATACTCTCCTTATTTTGATCCATGACTATCTTTTAAGTCTTCAGTCGCCGTATGTATTTACAAGCGGTTCCCAGTTTTCATCTAGATCGGATGCTGAATAACTCAGTCTCCGATCAGAATGAAACGGCTTGTCTAATTTTATGATAAATAATACACAAAAACATATATTATTGTTAATAAATATTTTGCTTTGCTATAAGCATCCTTTATGGTGTTTAATCCATTATCCCATAGCCTGTTTCTAGTTTAAAGACGTGTGACCACTTAAAGGAGGTTAAAGGTAAAGCAGGACGAGCCTTAATGCACATTCTACATTCTACTTTAAATATCGCCAACATGTTGCAGGTGAAAGCCAACAAGAAAATGATCCAACAAGAAGTCATGTCAGACACAGGGAAAATTATACATTTGAAAGACATCCACAATATAAGGTCGCAACTGAAATCTGACAATACAAATCTGACGACTCTTCAAAGTGCGGTGGACATCTTGTCAAAAAGTAATGGAGCATTCGTAAAACTTGTTACAAATGACAATAGGGAACTGCGGGGTCTGTTTTTTCAAGACGAGCGTATGCGTAGTGCTTTTGATTTATACCCTGAATTTGTCTGTGTTGACGCAACATACAAGGTCAACGACCTACGTATGCCACTGTATGTACTTCTCATTGAAAACGGCAACGGCCAAAGTGAAATTTTTATCCCTCTTGATACTTGATCTTGTACATGTATTTAACAAATTATCTATTCTATTCAGACAGGAAATGAATGTTGTTTTACATGAATCAATACTTTTCTTGACCTTTTACATTTATATACATGTATTCAGGGATATTTTATGAGATAATATCCCTGATGTATTACAAGTTTTACGTACAATATACATATTAATCTGATAACTTGCTATTGTACATTTGCAACGTCTTACGATTTACATTGTAAAATATACATTTTAATTATGATGTTTATTTACAGTAAAATTATGTGATATATACTGCAGTATCTAAATCTTTGCTCATCATATTATACCTTTTCTGTTTATTTCCCTGGCATCATTAGTGTCGGAAGCATGTAGTGATTTACCCGTCCGTACGTACGCGCGAGCAAACAGTGCGTGTATACACGTTTTAGCGTGTTGCTGCTTAAAGCAAGAAGAAAGTAAAGCCTACAGGAGCTTTCTGTTTTACTTTCATCTTGCTTTAAGCTGCCACTAATAACTTTAAGCCTCCACTAAATTGGTTGTATTGGAGAGGGTTTTCTGTATGGTAATCAATCTGTATTCACCACAAATTATCACGGCACATAACGGTAAATAAAAACATCACGGACAAAAGTTATTTTAAAACAATTTTGTTTCTCGTTAGGTTAACACGACACTTATACATGCTTCGATTATGAATTAAAATACCGAATCTGAACTGTTAAAACATTTAACTCTAGCGACGAGTATACTCGTCATTTACAAACAGTGTATCTGTGAGGATTGCTCTTGTCCCATGCAAACAGTATAGATCCTGATCAGAGAGCTCCTCATGGAGCTCTCTGATAAGGGTCTACACTGTTTGTCATTTTGAAATATATTGTTTAAATATTGCTAGGATAAATATCCGAAAATTTGCCATCGGAGAAATGCCAGGCCTGTATGATTCATATTCCCTATTTAGTCATATACATGTACCTGTAAGAACATCGTTACTGTTGTATCCAAACGTTTGAGTGCATGGGACAATATGTTAGCTAACAGTAAACAGGACTTGCTCCGATCAGAATAGGTTTAATATCTCTCTAATCTGAGTCTAAACTGTTTGCAGATAAAGCATATTTATTTCATTAACAAATCTATATTAATTGCCAGCACGGCAAATGCATTAAGTTTAGCAGATCAAAAGCTGATAGCATTGTACCCCATACTTCTATGTTTTAATACATGTATATGACACATGAATAAAGTTGAAAGAAAAAGAAATAAATTAACATAATTATACTTATTCATTGCTTTGTTTTTCATACTTTCCACTGAGCGTTCCTATTTATCATCTTTACCCTTATCATGTTGAGTTCAGTCGTCTGCTGCAACTATCACGTAGTAATAACTTAATTTGCTTGGTAATGTAGGTGAAAAAGTGGAAAAGTGCCAAACATCAAAATGTGTTACTAACTTTTAACGCTTTTATAAGTGCCAAACATATTGGATCCAACCAGATCAAGCATAATGCGGCATCTGATCTGGATCCACGTGCTGAAATCAAACTCGTTGACTTAGGTGAAGCTGTTTTCAGCATGATATCGGGTATATATACATACAATAATTATAGAGTAGAGAAATATGCATTGTATTCAACAATTCTCCACAAAAATTGGGGGAAAAAGAGGCTTTCTGCAATTGGGAAGTCGACCTCTATTATATTATGTTATGACTTCTCAATACAATCATTTCTAACTTGATATATAGAAGGTAAAAAAGCCGTGCCGATGTTGACCATTCTATTCGTGTTGAATTTACTATACCTTTATGCGGATGATCTCTACTCCCATCGCTGACATGCATGAAATGCCGAATCGGTAAATATTTGACAGTCTTAAGGCATAGACATGATTTTTATACGTATTTCTCTATCAAAAAATCATTCTAAATGAGATAGAAATGAGAGAGCTTTAAAAAGTACATCGATATAACGTTTCTCCAGTCAAAATAAAGCGTTGCTATATGGTGTTCAAGACTCACGTACCCCTAGCCTACCCTCACAGGGCTCGCTAGGGGTACGTGACCGTACCGCTAATTTGAAATATTAGAGGTACGGTCACGTACCCCTAGTCACTACCAATTCAAAACAGTTGGTTGGGCCTTATCAACTTTCTAAACATATCGCTGGTGGATTGCCAATCAGGAATATATATGACTTACACCAGGCGTATTGTAAAGAAGATTTTTGACTGTACGTGAATTACCTGTTTTGTTTTTAAAGGGAAATATTTCGGGGAACAATCTTGGACATTACCGGGCGCCGCCATAAGTCTCGTTACTATTGGGTCCCAGCCCGCTACACGCTGTGGTACAGAAGTGAATGGTGAATTGAAATGCAGAGAACCAACCAACACCGAAAGTTGAAAGTTTGACCAAAGTCCGGAGTAGAAAGTGATTTTACAATTTATACTCATTTGGGGTTTTAGAAATAGTACCATAGACGAAAGACATGGCATTTGACGCAAATTCAAGTAAGTTTTTATTTGATGTTCAAATCAGACAAATGATAAACGGAAGTTAATACTGTATTGAAATTGGTTTTCGTGTGTAAACAAAGCCAAATGAATAAAGTACAGTAACTTCTTCCTCTAACTTCTAAGCTCTTCATTTACTTTTCAAGAGAAAACCAGTGATATATTTTTGCACTTTGACAGCTGTTCATAGTTAACTTCACTGAAGAAAAGATAAGGATGAAGTTTGAGCTGTAGGGGTAGCAAACTGCCAAAGGATTTAAAACCCCCCAAAAAACCCAACAATTTCTGGGATATTTTGTGGTTAATGGGTAGATCTTGACCTAAACATGTATAAAAAGAAACAAACAATGATGTTAAAGTACAACACTTTAACATAAAAGGAAAAAATAACATGACACAATTTGTGCCTCAAACATGGCTTTTTTCATCTCTGTATTATATTTTATTTAACTTTTTTCCCGTCAGTTTTTCAGTATTGAAAACTTCAAGTGGCCTCGTGGTAAACTTATTTCCAGTTATTTCAAACATTTTGAATGCTATTTCTTGTGGGTTGATCCCGATCTCGCTGTAAATAAAGGGTGTTTTAAGCTTGAAAAAAATTACGCCTATTGTCGGTTTCAAAGCCATTGAGTCATGCATATTAATGAGATCCCTGACGGCCACGCCCCCTTTTGGCATTTGGCATTATTTTTATTGCTAGTAGGGAATGATGAAAAGAGCGAAAAAGAAAGAGGTTGAGACATTGTTGAGTTGAGAGGGTAAAACCGTATACCATTGTAGATATTACTAACACCACTGTGATTGTCAGATAGGGATATTCCACCCAAGGTTTGACGATGTTTAAGGAACATGAGGCTTTACGCTCGAACAAATAGTTATAAATTTAGTTTTTTTCCTAGAACTACATCTACATTCTGTAGACTATACGTTGATTCAGTCACTCTTGACTATTACTCAACAGGTGGTGCTGGTGAAAAAAAGAAGCTAAAAACAATTAACCCAGGCCTCAAGGACGGTTTGAAATAAGGGAGGGGTTCAGTGACAACATGACAAACAGTGCAGACCCTGATCAGAAGACCTTCTGATTAGGGTCTACACTGTTTGCAAAGGACTGTACTTCTCATAGTAACACTGTTGTCAATGACAAGTATACACCTTGCTAGGGTTGAAGGTGGATATGGAAACTGAACTTGTCCATGAAGTGTCAGGGGTGAATGAGATAAATACAGTCCTTGGATTCAGTGAAGTAATTACTTCTGTAGGATCAAAATTGATTCTTTTTCAAGAAAGTGTTAGTGGAAAATATTGTTGTAAGAAGTTAAATTTACTGTTAAATATATATATGTGACATGTCCTGTAATGGTGAAAAAAAACCACAGGTTTATTCATATAGCCTTTCCACCCAATAGAAGTGCCCTTTTTAGCGCATTTAATTTATTCCTTCACTGAAGAAAATAGTTCCAATTTAATTTTATTTATACAGTCATAAACATGTACCATAAGAAATATTTTCTATGTTCTAGCAGATGGTAGCTCAAAGCAGGCAGAAGTAAAGCAGAATGCAGGGCTCCAGATAAGTAGAGTTTTTCAAAAACTAAAATCTTAATTTCTGCATTAAACCCAATGGTGTCACTACTCATTAGAATCGTCTCTTTGAGACGATTTTAATAAGTAGTAACACCATAGGATTTGGTGATGTAATGAGTCAAAAATTGTTGGATTTGTTTGGAAAAATCCCTCTTATCTGGAGCCCTGAGAATGTGCCTAAAGGTGCATTCTGCTTTACTTTAAACCTGTTTTTAAGTGTTCACCTCTCTTCAAAATTAGAAACAGGCTATGGGATAAAGGGTTAAATATCATCTGTTCAATTTTTGCAGGAACATACCGGTTTGGGCTGTTGTTTTTCAACTGTATGCTGACGTTTGGTTCCTACTTTTGCTTTGATATGCCAAGTGTACTACAAGATACCTTCACTGGAGTAAGAGCTTTACACCCATTTACTGAAATCTTGTAGTAAAATCTTTACTACAGTAAATACACCTCTAGTTTATTCCTCCACTGAAGAAAACATTAACATTTTATAATAGTCATACATGTAAGTATGTATATAAGTAATGTTTTTTATATTCTAGTAGATGGTAGCTTAAAGCAGGCTGAAAGAAAAGCAGAATGTGCCCTAAGGCACATTCTTCTTTACTTTCAACCTGCTTTAAGTGGTTGACTATAATTATTTAGTACTAGAAACAGGCTATTCAGGGTAATGGGTAAAGCCTTGAATTTATTCCTCTACTGAAGAAAAAAGTTCCAATTAATACAGTCATGAATGTGTTTCATTTGCTCAGGCCTGTGTGTCACATAGTGACAATACTTACGGTCATTTCTGTTCACCAGAGTGTCAAGTGTAATCCCAATGGTACCATCAGTAACACTACTGGCAATGGGTCATGGATCAACAACACTGACTGTTCTGTATGTGCTGGATGTCTTGGAATGTCAGATGATGACTACAATCTACTTTATGCCATCTATGCCTGGACGTAAGAACAACATTTAAATATACCCACATTGGCTCTCTCCCTTACATCAATGAATACTATACAAATGGACTAAATGTATTGCACTTTCGAAATATTAACAGTTTATTTTGATTTTTAGGACTGTCTCTTGAATTTAAAAAAAATGAAAATGAATAATGTACGCCCTCTGGCCCTGATCGGAGGGTTTCCAAAGGAGCCCTATGATCAGGGTCTACACTGTTTGCAAAGAAGACATATACAAGTGGTTAGCTTATTAATCCTGTAGACCTTTTCAGATAAATATAATTCGCCTATAGGAGCTTTATGCATTATTTTTATCCTGCATTTAGCAACATAAATCCATATTAATGACTGCCCAAGAACATTCCATTTAGTTTTTCCTTCATGCAGGTTTAACTCCAATTATTATGTTAAACTCTTCTCCTGCTGAATATTCATACATGTATTTAAAACCCCATCCACTATTTGAACTTCTGGTACTATATTGGCTAATAAAAGGAAATATAAAGACTCATGTTAGACAGATTCTATAAGAAAATGTGCAAACCCTGATCAGAAAGCTCCTTGATGAGTTCTCTGATCAAGGTCTTCACTGTTTTCCAAAAGGATTAAATGCAAACATTTATGTACATGAATGAAATTTATGTTTTCCTCTCTCTTTTATTTACAGTAATGCATTTGTTGTGATAGGAGCTGGCTTCCTCATTGACAAATTGGGCAACAGAGGTTAGTTTATGTTATAGTGTAGACCAGGGGTCAAGTAAAGGGTTGTATTTTGAAACCTTAAATCTTCATACTGCTCAAAACACTATGGTGTGACAACTTATTAGAATTGTCTCAAATTCTAATTAGTAGTCACACCATAGGTTTGGTTTAAACATAAAGGGGAATTTGTTGAAAATATTTATTATACCTCCACTTATCTGGAGCTCTGCATAACCTTAGCTATAACTGGAGCCATGTTGGTAAGAAATAGAAATGAGGACAGTGCAAACAATGTCGATGTAGGAATGTTTGAATATCAATGAGTTGTTCTGTGGTTTGAACTTAACCCTGCCGATCTTGCAATATTGTCTACCATTATATTTTGAAAGTCATATTTTGTCCTTTTGTGCGAAAATTTTGTCTGTTCTCGAAATGTAAGCAGAATGTGCATCTTTCCTATTTAAGCAGGACTCTTGGTAAAAAAATGAAAAATGTTTCAAAACTGTAAAGGGTCGGAAAGGCATTTTACTCCAAATGACAAGCAGTTTGGATCCAGATCAGGCCCCATTACAGGACTTGATTGTTGAAAGGATTAATATACATGTACATTATATGACATATAATTATTATGTACATAGGTTTGATATTCTTCTTGTTTGTTTCAGTGGGTCTTTTCCTGTTTTCATTCCTGTGTGTACTGGGGTCTACAACTTTTGCAGCAGGGGCTCTGCTTAAAGGGACCTCTGCCATGTTGCCAGTCATGCTGCTTGGGCGACTGCTCTTTGGTTCAGGGAATGGCTCACTCACCAGTAAGTGAAACTTTCTGGGATGCTTATGAAGAATGTTATTTGAGTGTTCATGAAGTTGAACAGGTTGAACGTAGAGTTTTTTTTATATCCACCTGCTTTAACCCATTACCCCATAAATATGCCTTTTTACACTTTAAATTTATTCCTCTAGTGAAGAAAATAGTTCCAATTTATAGTGTCACAAATAAGAATCATAAGAAATATTTTCTATATTCTAGCAGATAATAGCTTAAAGCAGGCTGAAAGTAAAGCAGAATGCGCCCTTAGGCGCATTCTGCTTTACTTTCAACCTGATTTAAGTGATCACCTGTCTTCAAAACTAGAAATAGGCTATGGGGTAATGGGTTAAGCTTCCATCTGAAAAGATACTGAAAAGCCTTCTGTGATTTATGTTTAGGATTTCTTAAGTGGGGGATTAATACTTTCCTTATACGGTAGTGTAGAAAAAATTAGAGGCATGAAAAGGTATTTTTATGGAGTATTGGGTTAATCAGTTGTCAAGAATTCAAGTTGATAAAATGTCTTTCAGTCAGATATGGATAATCACAGTGATTAGTGTAACAGAGAAATGTTTTTCAGAATATTTCAATGGACTACAGAGCTCAGTCATTGCCAAAATAAAGGCTTGTGACTACAACCACTCATTGACCTCTGAAACTATTTACTGTATTTAGGGTTTTACAATGTATAGTAAATCCTCTCTATCAAGACCACTACATGAGCTCAAATTGTTGGTGTTTAAGGCAGACAGCTACTTAACGCCAGATGAGAGCCTACTGCTTTACTTTCATCTGGCTTAAAGGTTAGCCTACATTTCAATGATCATAATAGAGAGGTATTACTATATTGCAAAATGAAAACAGTGTAGACCCTAATCAGATGGCTTCTTTATGAGTCCTCTGATCTGGGTCTACACTGTTTACATAAGACCAGTGTACTCTTTATAGTTACACTGTATTTAAAGGAACATAATTACACTGGTTACTGGGGCTTCATAGGTAAATGAAAGCCTGTTGATGTACTATACGCAGCTGGTTGCTCAAAGCAAGATAAAAGTAAGACATTTATGTAGGAGATGTTATAATCATTAACTGTATTGAATATCTTAAAAAAACCTTCTAGATATGGATTGTTTTTCAAAATACAACATAATTTTACTTATATTTCAACCAAACTCTTATAACATTACAACGTTTGGTGAAGACAACATGGAAGCATTTTTAATTTACTTAAGCATATCTGGATCCCAGTTTCTATGTTTGTTCAACATGAGTCTACTTTATAATGGTGTAACCAATTACCCCATAGCATGTTTCTAGTTTTGAGGACGGGGTGACTACTTAAAGCAGGTTGAAAGTTATGGCACATTCTGCTTTACTTTCAACCTGCTTTATGCACTTTCTATTTGGATATAGAACATATTTCTTATGGTGTCTATTCATGACTGTATAAAGCAGAACTAATGTTTTAATTCTTGTGTTATTCTATATAGTTGTTCAGAACAGGATCACAGCCTATTGGTTCAAGAACAAGGAATTAGCCCTGGCGTTTGGCTTCACACTGGCTTTCTCCAGACTGGGCAGTGTTTTAAACTTCTTCCTTACTCAGAACTTTGAGGCAAATTATGGACTCTCATGGACACTATGGGGAGGTAAACATTGTTTATTTCTGTATAAACCCATTAGCCTATAGCCTGCTTCTAGTAAACCCGTTACCTCATAGCCTGTTTCTAGTTTTGAAGACAGGCAACCACTTAAAGCAGGTTTAAAGTAAAGCAGAATGTGCCTTAAGGCACATTCTGCTTTACTTTCAGCCTGCTTTAAGCTAAAATATGCTAGGCTATATAAACTATTTGTAATGGTAATTGTTCATGAGGGTATAAAGTGGAACTATTTTCTTCAGCGGAGGAAAAAATTAAATACGCTAAATGTCACTTCTATGGGGTAAAGGGTTAAAAGATAAGCGACCACTTAGAGCTGTTTGAAAGTAGGGCAGAATGCACCTTGGGTGCATTCTGCTGTAGCAGATCTCTGTTTATTTAGTTTCTACATTGAAAAAAGAGTTTGATTTTGTTGTACACTGTTTGCAGTGTCTTAAAGATTTACTGAGTTCTCGAAAGTAGAAATAACCTTTATTCCATTATGTTGTTAGCGCTTAATGCTTTGTTAGTATTACAACTATGTTTGGTTTAGAAAAAACTTTTCACTATTTGAATAAATACTGCTTTTACTCTTTGAATGCTAGCAGCTATTTAAAATAATTTTATTAAACCTCACTTGATTTTTTAACTACAGTCGAACTTCGATATCTCGAACTCCTTTAACTCCAACTATCCGATCATTCGACATATGAACTGCATTATTTCATGTTTGGTTAAGTCGAACATACCTATATTTCAAAGTTAAAACGTGGTTAGCCACGTTTTAACTTTGAAATACGGGTATGTTCAACAAAACAGACTTTGAGATATCGAAGTTCGACTGAGGTCATATCAGGGTGTGTAAAACTGTAATTTCAACCCAGCTGTAATGAAGAAATGGTCCTTGTACATACTGGGCCCGGGTTTTAGCCATTCCATTTTGTATCAGTCACTTCGCTTGCTTTGACAAGTTTGACATTTTAGTGGACATGGCTTCTGAGAAAAGCTTTGTTCCTGAAGAAGAATTGGTTTCACTTGAAAATAGAAAAGCATCAAAAAGCACCAAAGGAGTGTTAATTTTTTTATGGTGATTTCTTTGGAATAGAAAATTACCATTTTGAAGATTTGTCAACGAGTTCACTAAACAACAAGCAGACATTGTTTTTTACATCAATAAGAATAGTTAAATGGCTTTTGTTTGGTTAGATAAAATAAATATCACATCACACAGAGGGTTAGAGGCGGATTGTTCACTCTTGACAAGGTGATATCAACAGTGAACAATGTTGTCCGCAACAATTGTTTTCTGCTTCTGTTAAAAAATTATATTATTTCTAAAAATAATTTTCAAATAGGGTCTGAGTGTCAAACAGTTTTAATCCCGATGAGAAACCATAATGCGGCATCTCATCATATCCAAACTGTACGCAAATGTAATCACGGTTTTGCCACTAACAGGCAAATAGTAAATCTAGAACTGTTGCCTTTTTCATTCACAATGACTATGAGCCTCATTTATATATAACTAGGTGCAATGTTGTGTGGTTTGGGCTTTCTGTCGGCCATTGTGGTGAGTTCTTTGGATATAATTGGAGTTAAACAGCGGGGTGATACAGAAACATTGCGGACAGAATCCAGGAAGGTGGTAAGTGGCTTTTTAGCGCTCCAGATAATGTGAGATTTTGATATACATGTACAGTAGAACCTCTCTATTACGACCCCTAAAAAGAAGGCTAATTGTCTGTATAAAAGACAGGTGACAGATTAAAGCAATGTGAAAGTGAAACAGAAAGCTCCTGTAGGAGCTTTCTGTTTCACTTCCACATTGCTTTAAGCAGTAAACTGTATTAAACGACTAATATTTGATATGATTTAGTGGTCGTAATAGAGAGGTTCTACTGTACTTACTTTCTTATGTCTCAACCATGATGATGTGACCACTTATTTGAATGGTCTCTTTGCATAGATGTTTCTGGAAGAGGCAATTCTAATAAGTAGTCACAACATAAGGTTTGGTGGAGACATAATGGAGAAAATGTTGGAAATGTTCAGTTTACTCACTACTACCTTTAGCCAAAGCTTTTACCAAGATCGTTCACAAGCTTTTGATTAGCCCTGTGGATCTTTCGCTAAGCAGCTCTCTGCCTACTTTTATCCTGAATTAGGTAGTCACCTGTCTTTAGTGATCTACTTGATTTTCCAAAGAGTGTTCGGTTTAGAGCAGTTTTACTATATTTATGCATTAACCCTTTACCCCATAGACTGTTTCTAGTATGGAAAATAGGTGACCACTTAAGCAAGTTGGAAGTAAAGCAGAATGTGCCTTTAGGCACATTCTGCTTTACTTTCAGCCTGCTTTAAGCTACCACTTGATAGAATATAGAAATTATTTCTAATGATTCATATTCATGACTGTATAAATTGTTATAATTTCTTTGATGAATAACTTAAAAGCGTAAAATTGTTTATCTACGGAGTAATGGGTTTAAGAGTATTTATGTTTTGTTTATTTGTAGAGAGTGACAGATGTACGGTACTTCTCCCTATCCTACTGGCTCCTGGCTCTAACCATCATGTTCTTCTATAACGGTGTCTTCCCATTTGTCGCTGATTCCAGGTAAGATGAGGTCTAATACCAAATCTACAATTACAGGTACCCCTCTCTGACAGTAATTAAATGAATGCACATATAGTTTCAGGACTCACAAGATCAAAGCATGAGGGTTTTAAGCAATTGCTTTCTGTTCTGATGTCTGTCTGTCTGAAACATTAAACTTGGGCATAATTTTTTTAACTTCATCTAAATCTGTCAATTCAGTGTCCTTCTGCCATCTTAAAAGCTCCCATTGGAACTTTCTGCTTACAGTGGTAAATACGCTATTCCTACCCCCTTTATGCGTTTCTGACGCGTTTATTATCCATTTCGTTTAACGCTTTTCCTAGCCGTTTCTTTACGCGTTTCTTTACACGTTTAAAAGAGCCCGGATGAAAGGGTCATCACTTAGCTGAGACTGCATTGGTATAATCGTTTATTAATGCGTTTAAACGCATTATAATCGTTAGGCGTTAACCATTGGTTAACCGTTTGTTAACCGTTCACTATGCGTTTCTTACGCATAGATTAACGGGTAAATTGGTAGGAATAGTGTATTTACCACTGTAACACTTGTCCTGCATTCTTCATGCAAGACTGACTCATTGAGAGTCTGTTTATCCCATTACCCCATAGCCTGTTTCTAGTCTTGACAACGGGTGACTTACTAAAAAGATGTTAAAAGTAAAGCAGAATAAGGTCCTTAGGTCACATTCTGCTTTATTGTTAGCCTGCTTTAAGCTACCATCTGCTAGAATATAGAAAATATTTCTATGATACATAATCTTTTATCACTGTATAAATCAGAACTAAATTTTCCTTGAATGAAGAATGACTAAGTCGTAAAAAGGCATATTAACCCTTAGCCTGCCACTCACGACTATAGCTCCATATGCAAACAGCTTGGATCCGGATGAGACGCCGAGTAACTCGGCGTCTCATCCGGATCCAAGCTGTTTGACACTCAGACAACATTTTCAGCAATTTTGAGCAACTTTGAAGCACTTTGAAACTTGAAGCAGACGAGAAATATAGCAGACGACAATTTATTTGGCGGGCTAAGGGTTAATGGGTTAATGGGTTGACACAAGATTGAGTGTATTTTTCTTTTCTTCAGTAAGTTTATCCATGTGAAGTATGGGTTTGATCCCCAGGTTTCCTCCTATATATCTGGCTCTGTATATGATGTCTCCATGGTACTGTCTCCTTTCCTGGGTGGAGTGATTGTAAGTAATTGTATTGATTATTGTACATATAACATGAAGCTTATAAAAAAAAATGTTTCAACCCAAGTGACAAGTATAAGCTACTTGTAATGAGTACACTTGTCCTATGCAAACAGTGTAGACCAAGATTAGAGCGGCTCCTAAAGGAGCCCTCTGATCAAGATCTACACTGTAATTTTGAAAAATAATTTAGGAAACCACTGTCATAGAGAGGTTTTACTGTACATGTTATGATCATGTTTGTCATTGAAACAGAATGTGATAAATTGTTTATTCTTCCTACTACAGGACATTTTGGGGATGCGTGGCTACCTTGCTATGGGCTGTGCTCTGGCTACTATTCCAGTGTTTGGGCTGTTGGCTTTCTCCAATGTGTACCCACTAGTGGCCACCCTCTGGTTGGGAGTCACATACAGTGTGGCTGCTGTGAGTATATCATGATTATTTGTTGGTTCCCATTTAGTGCTCCAGATCAGGGGCCCGTTTCATAAAACTTCGTACGACAAAAACAGTCGTAAGTCAAAACTTTATAATACATGTAATTTCTGATTTCTCCATCTAATCCTGTCTTGTGACGTCTTTTTGGAATCGTCTTTTCAAGACGACTCCAAAAAGATGTCACAAGACAGGATTAGATGGAGAAATAAATAATAATTGAGACTTTTTGAGACTTTTATAATCTGACTTACGATCGTTTTTATCGTACAAAGTTTTATGAACCGGGCCCCAGGCCCCCATACTGGATTCAGATTGGTGGATATTTAATATTATTGTGTAAGAATATTTTAGCAAACATGTTTATTATCTTCGGCTTAGATATTAGATAAATTGGTACTTTGAAATAAAACTCACTGATACAATTCCTTATTACACTGAATTTATAAATTTTTATAGCTGAAGCATTGACTATTAGCAAGCCAAATTGTTGGTAATGATGTGATGTTTAGTATTACCTGAAACCATTTGTTTACTTGGTTCCTGTCCAGCCGTAAGATTGAGCTGAGGGGCACCTGTCTGGCAGTCTCTCCTGATGCATGTGTGCAGCTGTGCATTTGTTCTTGCTTAGGAGTTTAACCAGATTTAACCCTTTACCCAATAGAAGCGCCTTTTAGCGGATATGATTTATTCATCCGCTGAAGAAAATAGTTCCAATTTAATCAGTAATGAATATGTATTTTAGGGAATATTTTCTATATTATAGCACATGATAGCTTAAAGCAGGCTGAAAGTAAAGCAGAATGCGCCCTAAGGCGCATTCTGCTTTACTTTCAACCTGCTTTAAGTAGTCACCTATCTTAAGTTCTAGAAATAGGCTATCAGGTAAAGGGTTAATGTGTTGTACAGCATCAACAATGTCTGCTGGAATGCTTGGATACTTTACAATTGGTGCCATTGACCTTTTCCATATCACCCAACCTTGCCTTGACCTTTATCTAAATACAGCCTCAAAATCTTAGGTCAAGGATGCCACTGGGGCAGATGTTTTTATTGAATGCAACTTCGATCTGGACCAAAACTGTTAGCAAAGGTCTTCAATAGAGATGCACAGTGTTGTTTTTCATGTTTGTTTCAGTCGAGCATGTGGCCGTCTATACCCCTGGTAGTGAGCCAGTCAACTATAGGCACTGCCATGGGTCTGACCACCTCAATACAGATGGTTGGCATTGGTATATCAAACGTGGTAGTTGGACAGATCCTAGGAAAGACTGATCCAGATGATGAGTAAGATATGACTACAATCTTTCATTTACCCATTCAACCCTAGCGACGAGTTTACTTGTCATTTACAAACAGTGTACCTTTGAAAAATACACTTAGTCTGTGCAAACAATGTATACCCTGATCAACAGGCACCCTCAGAAGCCCTCTGAGTTCGTCATTTTATAATTAGAGTGTAAAGTAATTCCTTAGTAGTCTAAAATGATCTAAACTTTGTTGGAGATAGGAATTTTCCATTTGATGTTTAAGGCTTGAATGAGTGACTACTCCATGTAGAAGAGTGCATACCTTGTTAATCCATTGAACCATAGCAGTATTTCTGCATGTCCTTTACAAACAGTGTAACAAGGAAGAGTAAAAATAGCTAAGGAAGCCCTGATCAGTGTCTACACAGTTTTGCATATAGGACAAGTGTACATTTTACATGTGCACTGTCTGTAAATGACATGTTTACTAATCACTAGGGTTAAATGGGTTGAATTTGCCACTACAAAGTAAAGTAGAACATCCTTAACCATTTGAACCCTAGTCCCGCCTATACGCGTTCTTTTCAAAAAGTGTACATGTGAATAGTACACTTGTCCTATGCAAACAGTGAAGACCCAGATCAGAGGGCTCCGAAAGGAGCCCTCTGATCAGGGTCTTCACTGTTTGTCATAATGTCAAACATTGACAAAAACAACCCTTTAAAGTCAGAAATGGGCTAGACTAAAATCGAAACTGGAATTGTCCATTTAAAGTTTCAGGGAGGAAAGAGTTAAAGCAGACACGTCTAGACTGAACAAAATATCAGGTTTATAGAGGTTTCAAGTGTATAGAAGTTTTGCAGCAATTAAAAAGAATTAGTACATGCTGTCATTTAAGTCCATCATCCCATAACCTATTTCTAGCTTTGAAGACAGCTGACTACCAGTTAAACTACCATCTGCTTGGATGAAAAATATTATGGTGTATATTCATGACTTTATAAAGTGGAACTAATTTCTTCAGTGGAGGAATGAATTAAAGGCATTAAAAGGTGCATTTATAGCTGGAAGGCATTGAAGGGATTCAATTTTTAACGTTTTTCCAGTGGTGCTATCTTTACAAGTGTTGTTTGTTTTGTGTTAAGGTCCCAGTTTCCAGAGACATTGAGGAGATGGAAGTTTGTGATGATATTTCTACTAGCTAACACTCTAGCATGTGTAACAACATGCTTTTTCCTTAATGTGGCAGACAAGAAAAGGGTAGGTACTTCTGTCAATCCTTAACCCTTTACCCCATAGCTTGTTATCAGTTTTGAAGACAGATGACCACTTAAAGCAGGTTAAAAGTAAAGCAGAATGCACTTTTCAGCCTGCTTTAAGCTACCGTCTGCAAGAATATAGAAAATATGTCTTATGGTACATGTTCATGACTGTATAAATGGGAACAATGAGGAATAAATTAAAATCAATTTAAGGCGCTTCTATTGGGAAAAGGGTTTATTCTTTCAATATGTAGTTAAGCGGGGAATTCTTTCCCAATAAGTCGGAGCTTATCCTTGTTTCTTCTTGAAGAGACAATTCAAATGAGTGGTCACAACATCAGTTTCCATGCTTATAAAGCGTTTGAGTTGAGTCTTAAATCATTCTCAAGCATTTGATTGGTCAGATTTGAGCCTAGGCTCAAATCTGACCAACCAAATGCTTGAGAACAAACTCAGAACAAACTCAGACTCAACTAAAAAGCTTTATAACCTTTGACCCTGGTATAGTGGAAAGATATCAGAGAAAATGTTGGAAATATCCAGTTAACCCACTCTTATATAGAACCCTGCCAATTGATAGAGAATATAAAGAGCAACACGGTTCAGAGAATGACATTGGCCCTTTTCTTCAGTGGAGGAATAAATTAGAGGCATAAAAGTTTTATTTATGAGATTACGGGTTAAACTTTAATCTGAGTAATAAGGAAATTTTGACTTTGTTTTATGTTTGCCTTTCAGGGTGGAATTCTAAACTTAAGTCGTAAACAGAAACTGAAAGCCCAGGACCTGCTTAGTCAGTCGACGTCTACAGTTCAGGAAGGAAACAGTGACGACGAGACAGAGCCGCTGTTACGTGGCAAGAGAGGTACCATCAACTAGTGGAGCAGGCACCATTAACAGTCATCTATGAGATTATATGAGACATTCAAATTGTGTTTGAGTTGTGGACAAAGTTCCCACAAACTATCATATTTTCATGTTTGGTGCATGTGTTCTGCTTGATGTTAGACATAAATTCCAGAACAAATGATAACAACATCTATTTGATGTTAACCCTTAGCCTGCCACTCACGACTATAGCTCCATATGCAAACAGCTTGGATCCGGATGAGACGCCGAGTTACTCGGCGTCTCATCCGGATCCAAGCTGTTTGACACTTGGACAACATTTTCAGCAATTTTGAGCAACTTTGAAGCACTTTGAAACATGAAGCAGACGAGAAATATAGCAGACGACAATTTATTTGGCGGGCTTAGGGTTAATTGTTCAGTGGAGAAGACATTATTCTTTTCTGTTCAAACGCAAACAAAATACAAATGCATTGCAATAACATGTAGTTAACCCTTAGCCCGCCAAATAAATTGTCGTCTGCTATATTTCTCGTCTGCTTCATGTTTCAAAGTGCTTCAAAGTTGCTCAAAATTGCTGAAAATGTTGTCCGAGTGTCAAACAGCTTGGATCCGGATGAGACGCCAAGTTACTCGGCGTTTCATCCTGATCCAAGCTGTTTGCATATGGAGCTATAGTCGTGAGTGGCAGGCTAAGGGTTAAGGACAAATTTTTGACAATTCAGACTATTTATGTTAATCTGAGTAGCAAACAGTTGAGAGCCTGATCAGATGCAAAGTTACAAAGGGTCTGATCTGGCTTCAATCTGTTTGTATTAAATGGATAGGACAGTATTAGCGTAAACATGTTTATTAGGAAAGAATTGTCTTCTCCACTGTGCTAAGCAGCTCAGCTATTAGCAGACAATTTACCTGCAGTGTCCAACAGTTCAGATCCAGATTAGATGATGAGTAAATCTGATCAGGAACCATACTGTTTGTCACATAGATCATCTTTTATATGAACATTTAAACCAGTGTCATGTGAATTTTTTATAATAAATAAAGAAAGGTTGCTGTTAAATAGGACAAAGGTGATGCAGAAAGCTCCTGCACATCTTTTGATTTGCATTAAGTTTCCACCTTTATATAAGACTGCAATCGGTTGTAAATTACAATCGTGTGTTGATGGACTGTAAAACACCCTTCATTCAATCATTCATTCATAAGACTGCAAACTTAAGTTCATTTTAGGTTTTCCTGTATGCAGAGAGGGAAAACATTCATTCAGTGTGCAAAGACAAATCGTGTATTGTGATAAGTAATACTGTAATTTTTCTTAAAAATATTAATGAAGAAAAACCAAGGTTTTAGCATGATTATGTTTTGATTAATATTACTATTAGCTTTTACCTACACTACTTTTTATTACCTTTTACTCTGCCGTAAAGACAAATTCACAATTTATTTGTTGAACTGAGCAGATTTGTGTAGACATGGCTTCGGTCTTTAACCCTTTCCCTCATAGAAGCGCCTTTTAGCGCATTCAGTTTATTCCTCTGCTGTAGAAAATAGTTCCAATCTAAACAGCCATGCATATGTATCATAAGAAATATTTTCTTTATTCTAACAGGTGGTAGCTTAAAGCAGGCTGAAAGTAAAGCAGAATGCGCCGTAGGGCGCATTCTGCTTTACTTTCAACCTGCTTTAACTCTTTGAACCCTAGTCCCGCATATAGGCGTGCTTTTCAAACACTGTACATGTGAATAGTACACATGTCCTATGCAAACAGTGAAGACCCAGATCAGAGGGCTCCGAAAGGAGCCCTCTGATTGGGGTCTTCACTGTTTGTCACAATGCCAAACATTGACAAAAACAACCTTTAAAAGTCAGAAATGGACTAGACTAAAATGGAAACTGGAATTGTCCATTTAAAGTTTCAGGGAGGAAAGAGTTAAGCTTCCATCTACCAGGTTGTAGGAGAAATTTTGGAAGTTGAACATTCTTGACTGCATGAGTTGAAATTGTTTTCTTCAATGGGGGAATAAATCAAAGGCATGAAAATGCATGCCTATGTAGTAAAGGGTTAACAAATTGTCATCTGCTGTAATATTTCAAATCTAAACTTTTTGACTTAAGAAATATTGAAATGATTTTCAAACAGCTTGGATCCTGATTGTTATATGGCATGTAATTAGGATCCAAACTGTTTGCAAATAAACATTGTACTTAGCATTAGGCTGTGAAGTGATTATAATCTTTACATGCATTTATCTGTACCACATGGACATGACTTTCAATGCTTCACCCTGTCTAGATAAGATTTAAAAGGCAAGGTTTCTTACATCCATGACAGGTGTCTGCTTGAAGAAGATTGAACGTAAAACTGAAAGCTCCTTTAGAAATGTTCTTTTTTTCTTTCAGTCTGCCTTAACCCTTTCCCTGATAGAAGCGCCTTTTAGCACATTTGATTTAATCCTACACAAAAGAAAATAGTTCCAATTTATACAGTCATAAACATTTTTTCAAAAAAATATGTTCTATATCCTGACAGATGTTAGCTTAAAGTAGGCTGAAAGTAAAGCAGACTGTGCCTTAAGGCACATTCTGCTTTACTTTCAACCTGCTTTAAGTGGTCACATATCTTCAAAACTAGAAACCTACTATGGGGTAAAGGAATTATCTGTCATCAATTATCTGTCATCAATAGTGAAAACATGCTATGAGGAAAGGGTAAATGTTTGTGCTATGAAAACTTTCCATTACCATTCCATTGTTAGAAAAAACAAACCAAATACTAAATAACAATTTTTCATACAGTTTATGTCATAAAATTAACAGTTTATTCAGTGTTCAGTAATCTGAGAACTCTTGAGGGCTGCTTTTAAGTCCAATAAGGCTCAGAAAACTGAATTAAATTATAAAACTTTTGTTTCAATTTGAACTGTCTCTCTGTACACAGCTACATTTTCTAACCTTACAAAGGTTGCAGTGGCATTAAATATGAATTAAATATCATCACCTATCATACCAAAGGTTCATATTTCAGATAATATAAACATACAGTTGAACTTCGATGTGTCGAACTCTGTTAGGTCGAACATACCCGTATTTCAAAGTTAAAACGTGGCTAAGCCATGTTTTAACTTTGAAACACGGATATGTTTGACTTAACCAAGCATAAAATAATGCAATCCACGTGTCAACAAATCGAATAGTTTGAACTACGCGAGTTAGAGATATCGAAGTTTGACTGTAGTATGATTTCATTTAATGGTGGCCTAATACTGGTTTTACTATGATGGTAAAACTCCCCTGACATAGGTAAAGTTATACCAGGGTCCAAGGTTATAAAGCGTTTATGTTGAGTCTGAGTTTGTTCTCAAGCAATTTGATTGGTCAGATTTGAGCCTAGGCTTGAAAATGACTTAAGACTCATTTCAAAAGCTTTATAACCTTGGGGCCAGTTGTGGAGACAGGTCATTGCAATAGCATGTTGGTGCATAATCTTTGAAGCATTTGTAAATAATTATACATTTTACCATTTCTGTTGATGGTTGTAAGAGTTTAATTTATACTTAAATTGTGGCAGAGCCATACAGGGGAGAATAATTTATTCTTTCCCAATAAACGTGAGTGTGCTTTAACCATTAATATCAATTTATACAGTTTTCTTAAGGCGCATTCTGCTTTACTTTTAGCCTGCTGTAAGTGGCAAATACTGGCCAAACTAGAAGAAACTATGAAGTAATGGGTTAATGTGCTTAGTTTCTTTAAAAAGGGAAAGAACGAGGTCTTCTCTTTCTATTGTGGTTGAGACAGACAATGTCCATTCCAGATACATGTACATATTGGATAGTTCTTACTTTTATGTGTACAGACAAAATCTGTGTTAAGCATTCATTCAATAAACTCATTCATCCCTTAAACCTTTAATGGACAGTTCCAATTTCCAAATAAGTCTAGTCCAATTTTGACTATTTAGGGTTGATTTTAACAAAATACTGAATGACAAACAGTGTAGACCCTTATCAGAGGGCTCCTGCAGGAGCCCTCTGATAAGGGTCTACACTGTTTGCATAGAAAAGCATACTATTCACAGGTACATTGTTTGTTAATGAGTATACTCCTCGCTAGGGTTGAACGTGTTAAGGGGCATTATAGGGGATCTCTGAAAAGAGTTGGCTGCTAAAACAGGATGAGAGCAATGCAAACGCTCCTAAATGGAGCTTTTTCTTTGGTTTCCATCTCACTGTAGTTCACAAATTCAATTACTTTCATTTTGCCTTAACATTGAACTTAAAGTTTAGCACTGTTGCTTGAACATTTTAAGAGCCAGACCAATCAAATTTGAAAAGCAATATCAAATCAGAGTGCATAGACTGATGGGCAAAGCAAGCCCCCCCCCCCCCCCCCCCCCCCCCCCCCCCATGACAGAATATTATTTTTTGACTTTGCTGCCAAGTTGTGATATGTACACATGATACAATTTGTTGTTGATCATATGTTTTATACTTGTACATAACTTACAATTCAAGTTGTGCCAATTTTAATGTCTAGTTATTGCGATAGTCCAATTTTAATAGAATAGTGAGTATAGAATAATTTCTATACTCTATTACACATACTTATTTCAAGACATTACCCTCTAGATACAGCTTTTTACGCCTTTAATTTGTTTTCTCCACTTTAGAAAATAGTTTCCTAAATATGCACTATAAGAAATATTTCATTCATCTTAGCAATTGGTTGTTTAAATCAGGCTGAAAGGAGAGCAGAATTCTCATGAAGCAGTACTCTGCTTTACTTTCAATCTGCTTTAAGTTGTCACCTATCTTCAAAACTATCTTCAAATTGGTAACTGGGTAGAAACCACCACCCTTCCACAAGCCAGACTTCCAGCTGGCTTGCGGAAGGTTGGTGGTTCTACCCAGTTACCTATTTATGCTTGAAACAGTCCATAAAGGGCTTCTGGGGTCTTCCCCCACCTGTAATTAGCTGGACGTCACGATATGACTGAAATACTGTTGAAAGCATCGTGAAATCATAAATCAAATCAAATCAAAACTGGGAAAAGGCTATTGGCCAAAGGGATAAGTTAGATTTCCTTGATTTAATCAGATATAAAAAGTAGATATCCATGAGGATTTTAATCCAGTCACATTATCCTGACACTGTGAGAATTAGCCTAACACTGCCCTTTTCTAGGGAGCCAAGCAGAGCTCCAGGTAAGGGGAATATGTTTTTAAAAAACTAAATTTTTTATTTCTGCAGTAAACCCTATAATGTCACTACGAGAGGATTCTAATGAGTAGTGACACCATAGGTTTTGGGTGCTGAAATGAGTGAGAAAATGTTGAATTTGTTCAGTGTACTTCCTCTTACCTGGACAAATATTTCATATTAACCCAATAACCCCTTCATTGCTGTGACACCATCTGCTCTAAAGAATTGTTAAATCTACTATTGTTCTTCAAATTAAGATATCCGCCAATTTGACTGCAGAATCATCAATACAAGTGCCAAACAGTTTGGATCCTGATCAGATGCCGAGTTACTCGGCATCTGATCAGGATCCAAACTGTTTGCAAATGTCCTTACACTCAGGGTAAGGAAGTGTAGGGGTTAAGTTTGTATAGTCATGATGAATTGAAATTTGGTAGAACAACTATTATTATTACTGTTGCTTCTTGAGCAAAACATGTAGGCTAATGTGGATATATAATATGTCTTATAAAACGTTTTTATGTACTTTTATCTACATTTATTTCCACTTATGCCAGATTGTGATTTGTGTATAATTAATTAAATACCACACAATTTATGCCTTTAACTAGTTGGTCTCTGAAACATCAAATTGCCAGTTCCAATTTTCAAGTCATGTATTTTTTTTGACTACAGTAAAACCTCTCTGTTATGTGTGTACGACAGGTGACTGCTTAAAGCAAGATGACAGTAAAACAGAAAGCTCCTGTAGGAGCTTTCTGTGTCAATGTCACCTTGCTTTTAAGATGTCCTCTGTCTTTAATACAATCAATTTGCCTATCTTTTAGTTGTTATAGAAAGGTTTTACTGTATTTAGATGTTTTTTTTTCTACGATACAAAGGTTGCAAAATAGCAAACAGTGTATTCATTAATCAAAGAGCTCCTATAGGAACCAGCTGATCTGACACTACAGTGTTTGTATAGGAAAAGTGTGCTCTATACAGCTTCACTGTTTGTAAAAATGGGGGTTAACTCTTTCCCAAATAGAAGCACCTTTTAGCCCACTTAATTTATTCCTTCCCTAAAGAAAATACAGCGCTCCCTCTCTACAACGACATCCAATGGGAGACAGAAAATATGTGTGTTGTTCGGAGGGAGTCGTTATAGGAAGGGAAAGTGGCTGGTATTTGCAAACAGCTTGAATCCAGATCAGACGCCGCGTAACACGGCGTCTGATCTGGATTCAAGCTGTTTGTCACTCGTCATTAAGCTTTATCTTTCAAAATGTCACTAATGCAGCTTTTAGAAAAACAGCAGACGACAATTTCAAGCAGACGATATTGCAACTTCGAAACGTTAGTCATACTTGTCTTGTTTAGGGAACTGCAATAAGGGTCGTTGTAAGGAGGGAGTCGTTGTTGGGAGGGCCGTTGTAGAGAGGGAGCGCTGTAGTTATAAATGTAATCTACAGTCATGAACATGTACTAAAAGAAAGATTACTTATATACTACTAGCTGTTGGTAGTTTATAGCAGACAAAAAGTAATGCAAAATGTGCCTAAAGGTGCATTCTGCTTTATTTTTTACCTGCTTTAAGTGGTAACCTATTGTCAAATCTAGAAACAGGATATGAGGTAATGGATTAAGCTGGTAGAAGATTGGTGGGACTGTCTGATTATCTATACTAAGCCTTAACCCATTGAAACCTAGTGACATGTGTTATGGTTATCTTTTATAGTGTACCTGAGAAGAGTAAACTTGTCGTGTGTCTATACAGTATTGACTCCGATAAGGGTATGCACTATTTATTATTAGACAAAACATTGTAAAACACATCGATAAATACTTAAAAAATTGACTATACTTAAAAGGAAATTGGAATTGTCCATTTGAAGTTTCTGGGGCCAATAAGTTAACCAGTGCCAAATAGCTTTTGAACAAAATGTGATGGGGAATTACTACTTGCTTTGTTATTGTCCCTGTAAAAGCCCTATTGCAGATTGCAATTCTATATATGTATGATCATTATAGCCACTTTCTTAGGGGATTCAGATTCATAGTTTCCTCCTATCTGTTGTTTTTCAACTATTTGTGATAGACATACAGTCAAACTTCGATATTTCGAACTAGCTTAACCTAAACTTTTACATATACTATCTAACTTAGATATCTCGAACTCGCTTAACTCAAAATATCTGATATGTCGAAACATGAATTTGCCTTATTTTTCAAGCTAGGTTTAGGTGAACATACCCATGTTCAAAGTTAAAACCCGGCTTTGCAGGTTGCTACAATGTTCGACTTAACCAAGTTCTAGATATCGAAGTTCGACTGTATCTACATATGAAATTTAACTATTTCAATCGCAGTGAAGTCAAACATATACATATTTCAAAGCTTAACCCTTAGCCTGCCACTCACGACTATAGCTCCATATGCAAACAGCTTGGATCCGGATGAGACGCCGAGTAACTCGGCGTCTCATCCGGATCCAAGCTGTTTGACACTCGGACAACATTTTCAGCAATTTTGAGCAACTTTGAAGCACTTTGAAACTTGAAGCAGACGAGAAATATAGCAGACGACAATTTATTTGACGGGCTAAGGGTTAAACATGACTTTGACATACAGGTACATGTTTGTTTGACTGTGTTTGAGATACCAACGTTTGACTGTATATTAATTAGCATACATACTTCTACAGTGTAATGTACCATTGTGAAACTTATGATTGAATGTTGGCAATAACTTTTGAAACTACTGTCAAATTTCAATATCTATGTTTAGATTGAACATACTCATATTTCAAAGTTAAAATGTGGCTACAGGTAAGCCAAGTTTAACCAAGTTGTGCCTAGCGTCCCTTAACTCTTTCCTTCCTGAAACTTTAAATGGACAATGCCAGTTTCAATTTTAGTCTAGTCCATTTCTGGCTTTTAAGGGTTGTTTTTGTCCATTTTTGGCCTTATCTCAAACAGTGAATACCCTGATCAGAGGGCTCCTCTCAGAGCCCTCTGATCTGGGTCTTCACTGTTTGCACATGACAAGTGTTCTATTCACATGTACACTGTTTGAAAATGACGCCTATATGCGGGACTAGGGTGCAAAGGGTTAAAAGGGACATAGGCAAACAGTGCAAACTCTGACCAGACCCGCATAGTGCATTATGTTTTTTGACAAAAGAAATATTAGGTTTGGAACCTGATTAGACACTGCATTCAGCAGGGTAATTAAGAATCAAACTTTTTGCAAATAATTATTATACTATAGGGTAAGGCAGTGTAGAGGTTATACATTTGACTTACCCTTACAATGTGGAATTTTTAGCTGGTCTCTTCCATTTTAGGTTTAATTACCAATTCTCATTAGCTCAAGTACAAGAAATGATAAGAGGCCTCTGAACAGGGTCTACACTGTTTACAAAATATGTTTTCACTATATCCAAGCATTGTAAAAAGTTCAGACTGTAGCGCATTGTATTTTAAACATCTGGTATTTTTAGTGCAATAAAACCCAATTATTTGTTGACCTATTGTATATGTTTTGTTGTAGTTACTATTTTAGTATATAAACGTTTTTATGCTGAATTTTTCATAGGACTTTTCCACTTTAGATATAATTTTTCAGACAAAAAGTATATCAAAGATTGTAGACACTGATCAGTGGTCCTAAAGGATCTGATGAGAATCTACACTGTTTGCAAAATGTACAAATACTAATTTCAATCACAAATGTACAGATACTGTTTTACATCACAGAAATTGTTAATCCATATGACGAATATCCTTATCTCCAACATGTGTAAGATCACTTTGATGACGTCACTATAACGTCACTATTTATAATGGCGTTTTGACGTCACCGGGGTTCCAAAAATGCATTTTGCTTGGAAAATAGCTTAAATCATTGGTAATGTGAGAAAAAGAATCTGTCACTCTTCGATGTTTAAGACAAGTTGATCTCAAACTTGTCTAGAATAGAAAAGTTATTAAGCTCGCCAAGGCTCGCTTAATAACATTTCAATTTTAGACTTGTTTGAGATCAGCTTGTCTTAAGCATCGACTCATGGCAGATCCTAAATGTCTGTTTCTACTTTCCAAGATACATAACCACTTAAAGCAGGTTGAAAGTAAAGTAGAATGCACCTTTGCTTTACTTTCAGCCTGCTGTAAGCTATCATCTGATAGAATATAGAATATACTTCTTTTAATACATATTCATAGCTATGTTAATGTGATCTCTTTTCTACAGAGGAAGAATAAATGAAAGGCATAAAAAGGCTTATTTTTGGGACAATGGGTTAAAAGTAGATATAAAGTAGTAGCAGTAAGCAATTGTATAACCCCTTACATGTACAGTGTTCCCTCTCTACAACGACACCTTATGGGAGACAAAAATTGTGTGCGTTGTTTGGAGGGAGTCGTTACAGAGAGGGAAATTGGTTAACATTTGAAAACAGCTAAAATCAAGATCAGACGCCGCATTATGCGGCGTCTGATCTGGATTCAAGCTGTTTGTCACTGGTAATTAAGTCTTTTTCTGTCAAAATGTCCAATATGTGAGAAAAGCAGCAGACGACAATTTTAAGCAGACGATATTGCAACAGTAAAAGCGTTAGGCATAATTGTCCTGTTTAGGGAACTTCGGCAAGGGTCGTTGTAAGGAGGGAGTCTTTGTTGAGAGGGCCGTTGTAGAGAGGGAACGCTGTACAACCATTTAACTCTTTGCATGCTGGGTAAGGTTCTCATTGCAACAATTGCAACAATTGTTGTCTGCTGCTGTTTTAACCCTTTCCCCCATAGAAGCGACTTTTAGCGTATTTAATTTATTCCTCCGCTGAAGAAAATAGTTCCAGTTTATACCCTCATGAACAATTACCATTACAAATATTTTATATAGCCTAGCAGATTTTAGCTTAAAGCAGGCTGAAAGTAAAGCAGAATGTGCCTTAAGGCACATTCTGCTTTACTTTCAACCTGCTTTAAGTGGTCACATGAATTCAAAACTAGAAACAGGCTATGAGGTAAAGGGTTAAAATTAAAAATTTAATATAATTTTATTAATGCAAGGCCAGAATGGAAACTAGTTTGGAACCTGAGGAGGTGCCACGTAACACGGCGTTTCTTCTGGATCCAAACTGTTTGTATAGATAATAATGATTACGCATAATGATTACGCCATTAGCATGCAAAGAGTTGATAGAAGTCGCATTGACAGCAGCATCAATTGCTTTATATAACTCTTGCTTTCAGTAGCCATTCATCTGAATACTGTTTGTAAACATTTCAAATTATGTTTCAATTTTAGAAAAGTGGTGTTTACACCAATGTAATGTCACCGTATTGTTGGTTCTTGTTTCTGTCTGCAGTTCATTGTCTTATTTATCTTTTTGTAATACAGTGGAGAATATGTTATTCTTTCTCGTCTAAACACAAAAAAATGACAACATGATGAAAAACAATTTAGAAAATGACAGTTTCTTGACAATTTTGACTATTCATTTTAATCTGAGTGGCAAAGAGTTTGGAGCCCAATCAGATGTACCGGGTAACCAAGCGTCCTATCTCCCTCCAAACTGTTTGCAGTTGAAATAGTTTTAGCATAAATGCGTTTATTGGGAAAGAATAACATTTTCTCCACTGTATAACTAGTCCTTCCCTTTTCATACCCACACCTATTCCTTACAGAATCTACCCAATTTTAATAATGAGCCACAGAATTTTGTTCATTCTGACAGATTGCTGTTAATAAATGGCTGAATGTAAGATACCTTTAGCCAGTTTTTAGCTCACCTGAGCTAGCTCAGGGTGAGCTATTGCAATCCTTGATTGTCCGTCGTCCGTCGTGCGTCGTCCGGGCGTCAACAATTTTAGTGTTTACACTCTAGAGGCCACAATATTATCCAATCTTTCTCAAACTTGCTCAGATGTTATATTGCCATAAGAGTTCGGATGAGTTCGATTATGGTTGAAATCGGACAAATAGGTCATGAGTTATCTACCTTTGAACTGCTGAAAATGCCATATTTAACAGTGTTTACACTCTAGAGGCCACAGTATTTATCCAATTTTTCTAAAACTTGCCCAGATTGTATATGACCATAAGAATTTGGATGACTTAGATTATGGTTGAAATCGGACAAATAGATCAAGAGTTATTTACCTTTGAATTGCTGAAAATGCCATATTTAACAGTGTTTACACTCAAGAGGCCACAATTTTTATCCAATCTATCTCAAACTACCTTTGAATTGCTCAAAATGCCATATTTAACGATGTTTACACTCTAGAGGTCAAAAAATTTATCCAATCTTCTTCAAACTTACTCAGATTGTATATTGCCATAAGACTTTGGATGAGTTCAATTATGGTTGTAATCTGATCAATAGATCAAAAGTGATCTACCTTTGAATTGCTGAAAAAGATAATATTTAACAGTGTTTACACTCTAGAGGCCACAATATTTATCCAAGTTCTCTCAAACTTGCCCAGATTGTATATGACCATAAGAGTACGAAAAAGGGTGATTATGGTTGGAATTGGACAAATAGATCAAGAGATATCTACCTTTGAATTGCTGAAAATGCCATATTTTACAGCGTTTACACTCTTGCAACTACAGTTTTCAATGGATTTTGATTATACTTGTACACAAAGGATGTAGCTATACATTCTGGAAGGAGTGCAATTATTTTTGAAATGTAATCATTGTGGCAACAGTTACCTGCCCTTGATATACTTTGAAATGCTAGAAAAAGGCTTCATTTCAGTATTGTTTAGGCACTAGTTATCTGCCTTTGATGTACTCTACTATACTAGAGTAGGTCGACAAACTTGAATGGATTTAGAATAAAACGAGTGAAATTCAAAGGTAAAGCTATCAGGCTTCATTACAAATGGTGAGCGATATCAGGGCCTTCAGGCCCTCTTGTTTGACAGTTTGCTGCTTAAAGCAAGTTAAAAGTAAAGCATAGAAGTCTCCCTAAGGGAGACTTACTAAACTGTATTTCAGGGTTTGTGGTACCAGGACAAGCTGTTTAAGTAAGACATTATGTATGTCAATATAGATATAGTTATATCAATATTTTGAAATGTATTTGATATTAATAAAAAGTTTATTTTAAATAAAGTTATCTATTTCTTTTGTGATATTGTTCTTCCTGTCTAAGCTAGAATTTGAAACAAGATGCTGTTTGCTATTGTCAATGAAGTTCAGTAAACACATTGAACCCTAGTGAAAAGTATAATGATCATTTACAAATAGTATACCTGCAAAGAGTGCAATTAACTATGCAAACATGGTCTGCAGGTTTGTCATTTTGCAATACATTGTAAAGCATAATTGTAAATATTTAAAATTGGACTAGATTTGGAAGCCATATATGTCCATTTGATATTGCGTTTGAATGAGTTGAGTTCAATATTCAGTATTCCCTCCCTACAACGGCCATTGTCACGGTTCCCTAAACAGGACAATTATGTCTAATCTTTTCACGACTGCAATATCGTCTGCTTAAAATCGTCAATTATGTCTAATGTTTTCACGACTGCAATATCGTCTGCTTAAGATCGTCGTCTGCTAACTTTCTCAAACTTATATAATGGACATTTTGACAGTTAAAACTTAACGAGGAGTGACAAACAGCTTGAATCAGATCAGACGCCGCATTACGCGGCGTCTGATCTGGATTCAAGCTGTTTGCAAATGTAAGTCAATTTCCCTTCCTACAGCCACTCCCTCCAAACAACACACTGTGACACATATTTGTTGTCTCCCATTGGGTGCCGTTGTCAAGAGGGAGCCCTGTACTGCTGTTTAACTTTTACAGGAGAGATGTTATACTTCCATTAAATCGTTTGTGATAAAGTAACTATTTCCATTGCAGATATTGAGTTACTCCGTTTCTGATTAGGCCACAAATTGATTGCCATACATAATTATTCTAATTATCGTTTTTATAAGAAACTATCTTTTATTACGTTTTTATTGTATTGTGTTTGTGTTTTTAATTCTTTGATTGCCAAGGAAGACACACTGTTATTTATGCTTTTCGGTGGATTACCACGAAATAGCAGTGGATGATCACTTGGTAATCCACTGCAGTGGATTATCACCAATCGCTTTTTATTATGAATTTTCCCCGTAGGGCTCCCCAAGAATTATAGTCAATCGTGTCTTATCGTTAAATTCCGGCAGTCCGATTTGTCGCGAACTACTCACCGGAAGAGCACGAATCCAAACTCGGGAGCAACGAGTGACGTCATTATACCGCCAACTGTCACGCGCTTGTGTTCGACATAAAACGTGGGGCTCAACACGGGATAAATAATGTACGTTCGCTTTCAATTTTTAAACAATTTCGTTTAAAAAGTGGCTTAAAAGCATTAATAAATAGAATAACTGTGTTTTTTCAGTGTAAGATCGAATTTAATCCATTTCGTGAACATCAGACTGTTATATTTTCACTCGTGGCTTCGCCACTCGTGAAAATATAACGTCTGATGTTCACTCAATGGATTAAATTTCGATCTTACACTGAAAAAAACAGTTATCCTCTATATATTAGCAAACAGTTTGTATTTAATTAAACCCTTGTATTTACAAAAGTGTATGTATTCAATGGCGTTTTACAATACATGAACTACGTACATAAAACATTTGATGTTTGTGGGTTATAATTGCTTTAAACAGTGTATATTGGTTTCATTAAAAAAGTAATGATAATAAAATATAATTATGGTATTAAGACTAATTTAATATCTCGTTAATCATATAATTAAAAAGTAGTTATATACATTGATTCTAAGCAATGGTACTTAATTTAAAATGAAAAAAGGAAGAAGATGATTTTAGGAAGATGAATTCGGATTACACGTAGTTTGCGACACAAAACAGGTCATATAGCGCTGATGAGGAATGATAATATGGAACGATAATTATTTCTGGATGATGATTTCTGGACGATGATGACTTGGGGAAGTTGATGCTTTCGGGAAGTTGATTTCGGATGGCTAGATGAGTTGGGATTTAAACACAATAGGTCATATGACGCCGACGAATGACGAGGGATGATGATATGAAGTGATGATTTCAGAATGATGAATTCAGGAAGATGGTTTCGGGAGTATGATGATTTCGGGAAGATGATTTCGGGCGGTTGGATGAGCTGGGATGTACGGCACTGCGACACAAAACAGGCAATATAGTCCCGATGAATGATGAGGGATGATGATTTAAGGAAAATGCTTTCAGGAAGATGATGATTCCAGGAAGATGGTACCAGATGGACTGATGAGTTGGGTTGTACGGCACTACGACACACAATAGTAAAGTTATGAGGAAATCGTTTATACCTCATAATGGCAGTAAAATGGTTAAACAGGAAATGAGGGTTCCCACTGTAGCAACCCATGAACTTTTCAATTGATTCCTTGTAAGCTTCAACATATTTGTATAGTTATTAGCGGGATCCTCAGTGTTGCAGAACTTGAGAAGTTGAGTCTGAGACTCTGAGTATGAAACACGTGTGATGTTTTTCCTTATACTGCTCACACACGTGATTATATACATTGATATTGTAAGTTTCCTATAACATATCACCATTCCCCGAAACAAATAACCCATGCCGTGTCATTGGTAATTAATCTGTTTTGGCGGTGAACAAATATTGCCACACAAACAGTGCGACGATGCACGTATAAAGCATACAAGCGAAATAGTATGTACGAAATACGTCTTATTTTCGTGTCATTTTCAATCAAATTTATCCTAATTTGAATAACATGTTGGACAAAAATACAATAAAACCTCTTTATTACGACCACTAAAAGAAGGCTAATTGGTTGCTTAAAGGACAAGTGGCAGCTTAACCCATTACCCCATAGCCTGTTTCTAGTAGTTAAGATATGTGACCTATTAAAGCAGGTTGAAAGTAAAGTAGAATGCGCCCTAGGGCGCATTCTGCTTTACTTTCAGCCTGCTTTAAGTTACTATCTGCTAGGATATAGAAAATATTGCTTATGGTACATATTCATGACAGTATAAAATGGAACTATTTTCTTTGGCGGATGAATAAAATGAATGCGCTAAAAGTCGCTTCTATAAGGGAAAGGGTTAAAGAAAGGTGGCAGTAAAACATAAAGCTCCTAAAGGAGCTTTGTGTTTTACTGTCTCCCTTGTTTTAAGCAGTTATCTGTCTTAAACACCTAATAATAAACACAACTTAGTGGTCGTAATAGAGAGGTTTTACTGTATTACCATTATAAAAAAAAATCCAAGTGATCATCCAATATCGATCATTGGTCATTTACTAACAGTGCACATTTTAATAATACAGTGGAGAATCTGTTATTCTTTCCCAATAAACGCGTTTACGCTAAAACTATTATTTGCAGTGCAAACAGTTTGGAGCCAGATCAGACGCCGGGTAACCCGGCGTCTGATCAGGCTCCAACCTGTTTGCCACCAAGATAAACATGAATTATCAGAATTGTCCAAAAGTTGTTCTTTTCTACGTTTTAGTGCTTTGCGTACGTTTGCGTTTAAACGGGAAAGAATAACAGATTCTCCACTGTACATTTATTTGTCCTATTCAAATAGTATCTTAAAGAAGCCCTCTGATCCAGGTCTGCACTGATTATACATTTGCAATATATTGTAAAAACAGCCCGAAATATTCATAAACGGACTTGTAGAGCTAATTAAAATTGTCCATTTAAAGTGTTAGGGGTGAATGAGGAAATCCTATTGCATTAGCCCAAATAAACTGCCTTCTGAACTGGATGCAAATTACCCCAGAAAAACGCTTTTTACGACTTTATTCATCCACTGAAGAAAATAGTTCCATTATATACAGTCAAGAATATGGACCATAAAATTATTCTCTCCTAATATCGATGCAGGTACAAGCTGCAAGATATAAGAAGACTTATTTAACGTCGCATACAATATAACAGTAATCATTAGCTGTAACAGCTATTATCTGACACACACAAGTATAATATAACCAAGGGTAAAAAGGCTGCAAAAAGGAAGTCTGTTAAAGAAATGTGGTAGCTTAACCCTTTCCCCAATAGAAGCGACTTTAAGCGTTTTTAATTCATTCCTCCGCTGAAGAAAATAGTTCCTGTTTGTACACTCATGACCAATTACCATAACAAATTTGTTATGTAACCTAGCAAATGGTAGTTTAAAGAAGGCTGAAAGTAAAGCAGAATGTGCCTTGAGGCACATTCTGCTTTACTTTCAACCTGCTTTAGGTGATCAACAGTATTTAATGTTATAAACGGGTTATTGGGTAAAGGGTTAAGCAGGCTAAAAGCTTTTTTAAAAAGTGATAAGCTGTCTTCAAAACTAGGACAGGCTAAGGAATAATGGGTTAAATCTCTACAATCGAGAAACTTCTCTGAAGTGATCGTTTCTACTCGGCAAGGAAGAGATTACGTTTCAGAGGTTTCACTGTCTATATAATATCACTTGAAAAGACAAGAATAACAATGAATAACTATGGAAATTAATGTAAATAGAAAACAGGATATGTCCCTGGAGACAACTATTCTTTGACATATCGGAAAGACTACCTTTCATGTACAGTATAACTGATACGAGTGAACCTAAACATTTATTTTCGACAACGGTAGATCTAAGGTCCAAGGAACTCAAAATATTAACACCAAACTGTTTTAATCCGAAGCAGTTTTATGTGATTCATGGTATAAGCTACACTATGAAAGCGCCAGGTGTGCTGGTGCCGTAAAGTTTCTATTTGAACTGAAATTTGTGCCAAAAGGGTTTATTGTCTTTACAGACCTATATTTATCTTATAAGTACATCGTCTTTGACAGGTCATTTAAAACTTCTTATTGACGTACATACGTTGTACGACAAAGTACTCTCTTCCAAAAACCAGGCCATATCTCTGTCACTGTAGGATTTAGTGAATTGATCGAAATTGATAGTTTACTTGAGTTAAAACGTTTCTATAGGTAAACCTCTGCTATTAACCCCTTCACTGCCTTATCCCGAGCACAACATTTTTTTGCAAACAATTTGGATCCTGATCAGACGCCGCGTTTGATCAGGATCCAAACTGTTTGTCACTCTTTTAATTATTTCTTCAGTCAAAATAGCAAAAATTAAAATTTGAGAAATAAAAGCAGACGACAGTTGTTTTAAATTGATGACGTCACGGCAGTGAAGCTATTAAGTCCCACCATGACCCTTTTTTCAACGCCATAACGTCATCAATTTTAAACAATTGTCGTCTGCTCTTATTTCTCATATTTCAATTTGAGATAATTAAGGTACCGGTATATCGAAATGAGTGTAACATAGTTTAGATCCTGATACAAATCAGCGTTACGCGACGTCTGATTAGGGTCCAAACTCGTTGCACATACCTATTGTACTCGGGGTAAGGCAGTGAAGGGGTAGAATAATTCATGGGTAACAGGAGTTGACAGTTGAAAGCAAGATGCAATTGAAGAATCTGAGTTTTCTGTTCTACTTTGATATTGCTGTTTACAAGTTGCCATCTGTTTAAACACCTAAACTCATTATTTATTATTTCGGAACGAAATAATAGCAACATCAATCTTAGAACAAATATTTTACGATAGTGATGCTATGTTTCTGAATCAGGAACGCCTTGTTATACGGTCTCGATTTAGAACAGGTTCCAAGATTATAAAGCTTTACAGTTGAGTCTAAGTCATTCTCAAGCATTTGATTGGTCAGATTTGAGCCTAGGCTCAAATCTGACCAATCAAATGCTTGAGAACACACCCAGACTTAGCTCAAACGCTTTATAACATTGGACCCAGTGTTTTGATATTTGGTTTCCCGAATGTCCATCTGCTATGATAGAACAGTTTATAAGAATGTACCAACAATGTGCAATCGAAACTCAATACTTCGAACTCGCGTTAGTTCGAACATACCCGGCTAGGCCAAGTTTAAACTTTGAAATACGGGCATGTTCGACTAAAGCGAGATAGCATTATCAGAATTAAACTTATTAAATACTGGTAAGGTCGGTTTAAGCCAGTTCCATGTGTAGAATTTCGACTCTATAATATCTCGACACTATTGTCTACTGTGCGGTCTCTTGTTTCGCTCGTTTTGGAACAGTCTTTAGATATTTCGTTTCCCGAATGTCTAATTTTGTATCTTCGATGATCAAACAGTTTATAAGAATATATCAACAATGTATAATATCTCGGTAATATTGTCTTACTGTACGCTCTCTTGTTTCGCTCGATTTAGAACAGTGTTTTGATATTTGGTTTCCAACGTCCATGTTTGTATCTGCGACGATGGAATAGTTTATAAGAATATACAGCGCTGCGTTTCTACAACGACACCCAATTGGGAGACAAAATGTCTGGAGGGAGTCGTTATAGGGAGATACTTTGGCTTACATTTGTAAACAGCTTGAAGCCAGATCAGACGCACGCGGCGTCTGATCTGGAGTTGAGCTGTTTGTCACTCAAAATTATGTTTTTTCCTGCTCTCAAATGTCCATTGTGTAACTTTGAGAAATTTTTGATCATACGATATTGCAGCAGTTAAATCGTTAGACATATTTACGCTTTTAGGGAACTGCGGCATTTGTCATTGTAAGGAGGGAACCGTTATTGGGAGGGCCGTTGAAGGGAGGGAACACGGTATAAACAAATGCCTAATGTTTTAGAAGTATTTTAGATATCCCAAGATATACGTATATTGTATTATTAACCACCTTCCTTCTGTGTGTATCTTGACTGAATTTGGCTAACAAAATGGATACAGGCCAAGAGCCGAGTAACTTCGTGTCTTTTCATTATCCAAACTTTTTACGCTTTTTATTTAGATTTACACGAATGTTTCTTTTGAAAAACAAAACAAACTACAAGAGTTCAATTTTGATTTGAAATCGTTTGCAGACCACACTTTTAAAGCATACGACTAAGTAGTAGGCGAAAATAATAAGTTATTCAACCAGACAAACAAATGACAATCCAATAGTCATGCTACTTGTCTCGACATGTTGCCAGATATATTCATCATCTTTGTTGACGTATATAGCTATCAAAAGACGCATAGATTCGTTTTGGAACATGTGCTCAAGTATCAACAATATTGTATTAGGATTGACCAAAATATAAAACATGTTAAAATAATAAACTATTTGACACTCGTATCGGCACTTCTTCAGTAAAATAAAGCCGTAAATCTGACTTTAACAATATTGCAGACGACACTACTAATGCAGACGATATATTGGCGGTAAGAGTATTAGAGCAGGCGATAAAACTTGGCAGGGAAAGACGCGCAAATTCGATATAATAAACGGGAGAAGATGGTGACTTTTTGAAAATATTAACTATTCAGTTTAATCTGGGTGGCAAACAATTTTGAGCCTGACAAGATGCCGGGTTACCCATTGATTGATCTGACTCAAAACTGTTTGCACTAGCATAAGAATTTTCGCATAAACGCGCTCATTTGGAAAGAGTAATTGTCTTCTCCACTGTACGTATTGATAAGTACATTGAAGAATGTAAATGAATATACAATGTGGCCAAAGGAATATAATCATGTCGACCTCAAATACGACAATAATAGTGAAAAAGCAAATAATTGTCAATTATTTCTATTTCTGGCGTCATTAAACGTAAGAAATCGGACTTTGTTTCACTCTCAGTTTTATTCAAATAATATGTTTTTGACAGACAACATAAGCAACGCAACACGTGATTTAAACATTAAGCTACGCGAATTACAGTGCATAATGCCCTTAATATGTCTGGAAAACGACAGTAATTGTTAGGGATGCATAACATTAGGATTGTTAAAAATATGGTAATTTATATTTTCTTATCAAGAGAACGTTGATATAGTTGCTTCCCGTCATAAAATGTACATGTAGTATCTTCCGTCGGGGGACATTTTATTCATACTGTTTAACATATCGCTAAAGTACTTATTCAAAGTAGGAGAAGACGAGTTTTCTAGATCTAGACAATATAAACCGTTAAACATGTCATCATCATCATGGCTTGGCTTCGCGAACGAAGATCTAAGAAGGTGTTTGTCCATGTTTGCATGCAAGCATATGACTGAACAGGCCAATGCGGGATCTGCAGGTCCGATTGCAGCGGCAGCAAGCGTACGTTTGGTCTGGACTAGATGCTGTTGCTGCATTGTTCTTCCTTCGTTGTCGTTTGACCTCCAGGGAAGCTCTACGGTTTTCCTCAAAGGAAGAGACAGCCCTGTGGGTTGTGTGACGCCAGGTGTCACGGTCAGCGGCAATGGTTGACCATTTGTTGTGGTCGATGTCACAGGCACTGAGAGACTTCTTCAGGTAGTCTTTGTAGCGCTTCTTTGGCGCTCCTCTGTCCCGTGAGCCGGATGCAAGCTCACCGTAAAACACAATTTTCGGTAGACGGTGATCTTCCATGCGGTGGACGTGACCTACCCACCGTAGTTGTGATTTAAGTAGCATGGCCTCTATGCTGGTGACACCTGCAAGCTCAAGAACTTCATTGTTGGTCCTAAACTCACTCCAGTGGATGTCAAGAATTGTACGGAGGCAGCGTTGGTGGAAGCAACATGTACTACACAATAAACGCTGCGTTTCTATGTTTTTTTTTTGTGTGTGTTTTTTTTTAAAAAAAAACAAAAAAACAACCCACACACCCCGGGATATCTTACTATGATATACATGTATGTATAAAATAACACTTTTACGCCACAGTAATTTAAAAAATGACATTGTCTTCTTAAGGGTATACAAATATAATAACCAGTAGCACTGGCAATGTATTATAATATAATCCTCCAATAGTATGTGAGAGGTTATTATAGATGTGATATCTAGTTTTACTATCCGCGATAATCCAGCGGTATATATATTTTAAAAAACTGTGTCGGTAGCGTACATAGTGAACTTTTTATTGGTTTTAAACATACCATTATAATATCGTACATAGGCATGCAGCATGCTATTACATACGCGATTGTGTACATGTGTCATTTATAAACATACTACCAGGGCACCATACTACCAAAGACGTCACTTGGGTACTCCGACAAGTCAACGGAGGAAGTTTACATAACAACAACAACAACATGACTGAGGCATAATAATCATCTTTATGTAATATGCACAGCACATACGTACCTTTTAACTCATTGAACCCTAATGACGCATATATGCGCCATTTACCAAAAAGTGTACCTGTGAAGAATACACTTGTCTTATGCAAACAGTGAAGTCCCTGATTAGAGGGCTCCTTCAGGAGCCCTCTAATCAGGTATTTCACTGTTTGTCATTGTGCAATATATTACAAAAACAACCCTAAATAGATTAAAATGGACTAGCCTTTAATGTAAACTGGAATGTTTGGTTTGCCAATTTTAAAAACGAAACACAAGAGGTGTCAACTGGAAGTATTTTTCAATCGTATACAAGCGTCTTGATGGCGTGAAGTGAGTTTCGATACGGCACAATCACATTACGAGATGAAAGAAAAATCAAACATTAACAGTGTACCTTTCTAACAACAACACCCAAGACCAAATAAAAAATACCCGTGTTTCCTATTACAGCCCAAAAATATTAGGGACGGACGGTCGGAAAATCTTTTTTTTATTTTTTTTTTATAGAAACATACAATAATACATATAACTTTCTGATGGAGTATTTTTTACATGAACATATGCATGGGTGTATTCTATTGTGCAAAGCCCTGGGCCATACATAACAAACCTTATAAAAATCCATTTCAATATTTTGATTTTATTGATAGGTCCCTTTACCAAAATTATCTAAAAAATCTAAACCGGTATGATTGTTTATAATATCTATATTCCAAGACTGCAAAGTAATGACATTATATAACAGATGGAATGAATGATGTTTTGAAATGTGTTGTATGCATGTTAAATGTGTCATTGATATGTGCCGGCTGCATGTTGAATGTGTTATGGTTAACTAACTAGACCATCACATCTTCAAGGAAGCTACTTTATGGCAGATTTAGAGCAAATTTCACTTCGATATTTGCTAAATCTTATTTTAAAATCAATTTTTTAACACTTAAACTTCTATAAATTAGCTTTGTAAACAATTTAACGGAAAACATATTCTATTACACGCTCCTCAAAAAACGATTGTCGCAAAAATGACCGACATTTGCCAACACATTTTTCGAAAAGTGAAAAAAAAGTTTAGGGTCGGGGGGAAAAACTAAGGTCGGATGGGCTACCGGAAACACAGGTACTTTTTTATTTTGCCCAATGGGAGACACTATGGTGTGGGTAGTTCGGAAGTAAATTGTTATAGGGAGGGAAATCCCCTTCGAGTTAGTTATGAAAACGACAGCAAACAGTTTGAATCCAGATTAGATGCCGCGTTACGCATCTGATCTGGATTCAATTCTAGTTGTTTGCCACTCATGATACTGTTTTCGTTGTCAAAACTTACCATAGGTAACTTTAAGAAAAAAAGCAGACTATGTTTTTTAAGCAGACGCTATTGCTACAGTTAAAGGGTTAAACAATTGTCCTATTTGGGCAACGTCGGCAAGCGTTATTGTAAGGAGGGAATCGTTTTTCTGTGGGCCGTTGTACGGAGGGATCACTGTATTACGGTGTACTGAAACCCTGTCCAAAACCACCCAACCAAAAAAGCCCTTACACAAACAATAACAAACACACCCAGCAACAAACCACACACTAAGAAAAAAATAACAAAAAATTAACTAAAAGAACAAATAAACAAAAGAAAAGCCCCCCCCACAAAAAAACCCCACAACAACCCCCAGGTCCCCAACACCCCCCCCCCCTCCAAAAAAAACCCCAACAACCACCCCCCAACAAAACCAACCCAAAACAAGAACAACCAAACAAAAAACAGGCCAAAAATAACATGGAAAGCTCTTGACTGAGCTTTGTTCGTGACTTCTATCCTGAACCGTGCGGCCTCTGATTTGCGTTTAAACCTTATGTAAATATCGTTCAAGTCGCGCTCGGCATGAATTATGTACAATTACAAATGTCTCCTAGTTTTGGTGACTTGATGTTTGCTTTTAAAGAGCGTCATTAATTTATTTGAAAATAAATTATTTGTAACATTTCATATTGTACGATAATTGAATCACTACCACAGTGTTCCGATACAACGGCCCTCCGAACAACGGTTCCCCCCTTACAACGACAATTGCCGCTGTCAAAAAACAATATAATGATGCCCAACGTTTTCACGGCTGCAATATACCGGTAGTCTGCAATAAATTGACGTCTGCTGTTATGGTTTTTCATCAAATTTACATATAAGACATTTTGACAAAACAAAACCATAATGACGAGTAACAAACAGCTTGACTCCAGATCAGGTACCGCGTTCTGCGGCGTCTGATCTGGATTCAAGTTGTTTGCTAATGGTGAACCAATGTTCCTCCCTTCAAAGACTCCTTCCGAACAACGCACTCGCTTTTTTTCTCCCATTTGGTACAGTTGTAGGGAAGGAGCGCTGTACAGAAGTCATACCTCATCTAAATATAGGCTGGCGACATTCTGTCAATCTTTGAGACGATAGAGTTTTTTTTAATTGTATTAATTAACCATTCCACTGCCGTAAGCGACATATGGCGACTTTACAAACAGTTTGGATCCTGATCAGAAGGAGTCAGACTGCAGCGTCTGACCAGGATCAAAACTGTTTGAAGACCGTCTCGAAAATTAAATTCACTAGTAATACTGTCTTAATCTAAATTTGAAGAGAAATTACAGACAGCAATATCGAAGCAAACGATATGTCGGTGAATTGGCCAAAACTAGGTGACAGGGTTAAGTTTGACACCGCTGCTTTATACTTGGAACAATGGAAAAACCAACGGTCGTTCCTAATATCTGAAATGCAACTTACTTTTTACACCAATCGTGGTTCATTAGGACTAGAAATAACTTAACCCTCAAACTGCTCGGCGCGAATTGGCTATACTTTGTGAAAACAGTTTTAAACCAGAACAGACTCTGAGTAATGGTGGCTGAGATGGACCTAACCACCTGTCCTCTTCTTAGGATTTCTTCAGTTAGAATGTCAAACCTGACCACGGAAAGATAAACAGGCGACACTTTAGAAGCAGATGACAATACAGTCGACGAAGCGCTACAGTGGATAATCTGTTATTCTTTCCCAATAAACGCGTTTACGCTAAAACATATATTTCCACTGCAAACAGTTTGGAGCCAGATCAGACGCCGGATAACCCGGCGTCTGATCAGGCTCCAAACTGTTTGCCCCTCAGGTCAAAATGAATTGTAAGAGCTATCTAAAAATTGACATTTTCTACGTTTTAGTGTTTTAGTTTGCGTTTTGTTTGCGTTTAAACGGGAAAGAATAACGTGTTCTCCACTGTACCACAATGCTCCGTGATTTGTCCCCGTTTATTATGCCAGACAAAACAACATGCGTCGAGCTAATTCACAAATTGCTGACAGAACAGGAAGCCACAGAGCTTAAGGTAATGTCGAATATTCTACATTTAAATTTCTATTTGTAACACTTCTTGTGCTAAACGCGACATAACCAATTACCCATATAGCCTGTTTCTAGCTTTAAATGACAAGTGGCCATAATAAGCAGGCTGAAAGTAAAGCAAATACTTTCTATCTATACTTTAAGCTATCATCTGCTAGAATATAGACATTATTCATTATGGTGCACATGCTTTGCATGTGGAAACATTGTATTTGTTCGTTATCTCTTTAGAATCAAAGAAATATTGACACATACATACATAGACCAATACACACGCATATAGAATTAGATTCAATACTTAGATGTGAAGGATATGTCTTCATATGATTTGGATTCAAACTGTTTGCGAATGTATACGAACTAGGTCGCGATCGACAGGATAAGAGTTTTATAATGTAGAGAGTGGAATATTTTACATTACATGTACTTGCGTATCGTTCTAAACAAACTTACAATAGGCAATAAAATCGCAAAATGATTGAAATGCATGGCACAATATCAAGTCAAAGAAACAAAATGAAGACATGCTGTGTTCTTGTTTTAGACTATGAATGTCACTCCACTGATCTCAATAAACCAACGGTTCAACTCTTGTCCGAGTTTCCAAGACACACCAATATATCGAATTATATTAATAAAACTACCAACAGAAAAAACGACAACAATAAACATAGACATAAATAGTGTCCCTCTGGCACTGTAAGGAAACATTCCTTCAACTACAGCGTTCCCTCCCTACAACGGCCCTACCAACAACGACTCCCTTCGAACAACGACTCTTGCCACAGTTCCATAAACTGGACAATTAAGTCTATCGCATTTACTTCTGTAATATCGTCTGCTTAAAGTTGTCGTCTCCTGTTTTCTTCAAAATTACATACTGGACTTTTTGACAGAAACAGCTTAATGACGAGTGACAAACAGCTTGAATTCAAATCAGACGCCGCGTAATGCGGCGTCCGATCTGGATTCAAGCTGTTTGCAAATGTAAAGACTTTCTACCCCTATTACGACTCCCTCCGAACAACGCACACAGTTTTGTATCCTACTGGGTGTCGTTGTAGAGAGGTAACACTGTAATGCAAAACGCTTAATCCAGGAAATAGATAAATTAATTATATTAATAAAACTACCAACAGAAAAAACGACAACAATAAACATAGACATAAATAGTGTCCCTCTGGCACTGTAAGGAAACATTCCTTCAACTACAGCGTTCCCTCCCTACAACGGCCCTACCAACAACGACTCCCTTCGAACAAAGACTCTTGCCACAGTTCCATAAACTGGACAATTAAGTCTATCGCATTTACTTCTGTAATATCGTCTTCTTAAAGTTGTCGTCTCCTGTTTTCCTCAAAATTACATACTGGACTTTTTGACAGAAACAGCTTAATGACGAGTGACAAACAGCTTGAATTCAAATCAGACGCCGCGTAATGCGGCGTCCGATCTGGATTCAAGCTGTTTGCAAATGTAAAGACTTTCTACCCCTATTACGACTCCCTCCGAACAACGCACACAGTTTTGTATCCTACTGGGTGTCGTTGTAGAGAGGTAACACTGTAATGCAAAACGCTTAATCCAGGAAATAGATAAATTACGAAATAGGGCCAACATACTGACAGGCGTTTTATCAACCTGTCCATTGTTTGAATAAGTCTGTGTTCTCTATATGATAAAACGGACCGCATATCTTATTCGAAGCTATCACTACTTGCAATAGCGTGGAACTATTAAACTACAAGAGACTGCTTAATGCAGAAAGTTTCCAGCGGAACTGTCTGGATTAGTTATACAGTGCTCCCTCTCTACAACGACATCCAGTGGGAGACACATATTGTGTGTGTTGTTCGGAGGGAGTCGTTATAGGGAGGGAAAATAAAGACTTGGCTTACATTTGCAAACAGCTTGAATCCAGATCAGACGCCGCGTAACGCGGCGTCTGATCTGGATTCAAGCTGTTTAGCACTCATAATTATATTTATTCTATTAAAATGTCCACTAATATGTAATTTTAAGAAAACCAGCAGACGACAAGTTTAAGCAGACGACATTGCAGCAGTAAAAGCGTTAGACATTATTGTCCGATTTAGGGAACTGAGACAAGGGTCGTTGTAAGGAGGGAGTCGTTGTAGGGAGGGCCGTTGTAGAAAGGGAACGCTGTATCCTTCATTAAAAAGTCAGCTCGTATTCAAGACTTTCAATGGGTCCTCTTTTTAGTGGTCGCTTAATACAATTAATAATGGATGTAAATCTAAATTGAATTTGATTGATAAATTAAGGCATTGAAATAAAGTATTAGAATTTAAGATTAGTGCAAATGGATTCTAAGTTTCAGTTTTCGTGAATATGGAAATTATAGATAAGACAGTCGCTCAATCTTGTCAATATCAACCTCGACGAGAATAACAGTTACAATCAATGTATATAGATCCCAATCTGATACGGTTTCACTCGCCGTATAAATGTTGCTTCTAAACATCGTCACTGGCAATGGTTACTTTAAAACAGTTTGGATCCTGATCAGAGGTCGCATAACGGGGGTCTGGTTAGGATCAAAACTGTTTGGCACTGATAACGATATAACTATAGTCAAATTTACACAAAATTTCAATTTGAGAAATAAAAGCTGACTACTGTTATTTAAAGCAGATGACGTCAAGACACTGAAGGGGTTAAAGTTCTTGAAAGGTATGAAATCCGTTTGTTAGGCTACTATTCTCTTGTCGTAAAAGCGTCTTTTCAGAAAGTATTGTATCGAAGTTTTTGTCAAGATTCATGCATTTTTGGGGTTTGAAGTAACTTGATCATGAGCAGAGCTCCAGCTAAGAGGGAGTAAAGTGAACAAATCAAACATTTTCTCATTTATTTCAGAATCAAATCCTATGGTGTGACTACTCATTAGAATCGTCTCGATGAGACGATTCTAATGAGTAGTGACACCATAGGGTTTAATGAAGAAATAAAGTCTTTAGTTTTTTAAATAACTCCCCCCTTATCTGGAGCTCTGATGACTGTCAAAAAGCTTGATCAGATACAGATTCACACGGCCTCTAAAAGAGATCCAAACTGCTTGTGAAGAACAGCCAAAAATCGCGATCAACAGGCGAAGGTTTAAACTCTTTCGGCGCAAAATTAATCTTGAGATTTTTACCCCTTCACCGATTAATTGTCGTCTGCTTTAATTTTGTTGCTTGCAAGCTCGTTTCAAAGTAAGATTCAATGTATTATGCCTTAAAACATATCGATACAAGTGTCAAACAGTTTGTTTCCTGATCAGACGCAGCATTACGCGGCGTCTGATCAGGATCAAAACTGTAAGCAAATTCGCATTTTGGCGACTTTGGTTAAAGAACTTGGGGCAATTTTAAGCAGATATTTATCATTGAAGTGAAATTGTTTTAGACAATTTTATTTTAGAAGAGTATTCTATTTCGAAAGCTGAATTGATATATAACATTTATTACAGCTTTAACTATTCCTACACTTCTATTTCCTATAGACATTAACTATCAGCTTTGTTTGCATTTATTCTCAAGATTATTCTTATAATATATTGTTTTATCTCTTGACTGAATGTTAAATGTTATACTATCTATATTAATACAGTCGAACTTCGATATCTCGAACTCGTTTAACTCGAACTGTCCGATAGTTCGACATTTGAACTGCATTATTTCATGCTCGGTTAAGTCGAACATATTTCAAAGCTTAGCCACGTTTTAACTCTAAAATTCGGGTATGTTAGACAAAATCGACTTCGAGATATCGAAGTTCGACTGTATCTATATTAAAACTGTGTCTACTTTCAAACTGTAGTGTGGGGCCTCTGTGAACGAATAGTGATAGTCAGGGTGATTGAAATCACACAACTCCGCACCGATCAGGTTGGAATCCCGGTCTGGGCACTTTAGATCTTCATGTTGGGAAGCTTCCAACTGGCTTGCGGAACTCAGTGGTTCTACCCAGTTGTCGAATTGTGCCTGACACAGTGTATTTTGTACAGCTGATGTCTTCTTCAAACTGTAATTAGCTGGACGTCGCGTACTGTTAAAAGGGAGGTCATATGAAACCAAATTAACCTGTACATAGCCTGCAAATGGTTTTGAATTTCGATATTATTTTTAAACTGAATACCGCCAATAGTTGCACTTTTCAAATAGCTGCTAAACGTTCTGAACCCAGTCTGTTTCAATGGTGAATCGGTTAACTGATAATATATGTTCAAAATTTAGAAGTGGAACGGGAAACAAAAACAAATAATGCGTCTCGATATTCTGTCAAAGATATAAAATGTCAAGGCGCACAAGTTCCGATTACACAAGGATGCCTAGAAAACATCTATTACCACGGATCATCGGTAATGAATAAGATTTGGTGTTAATACAAATATTTCCGTAGTATTCTCAATGAAGAATGTATTTGCTTGATAAATGTACTCCGATCACTGCTACAGTGGATAATCTGTTATTCTTTCCCAATAAACGCGTTTACGCTAAAACTATTATTTGCAGTGCAAACAGTTTGGAGCCAGATCAGACGCCGGGTAACCCGGCGTCTGATCAGGCTCCAAACTGTTTGCCACCAAGATAAACAAGAATTATCAGAATTGTCCAAAAGTTGTTCTTTTCTACGTTTTAGTGTTTTGCGCTTGCGTACGTTTGCGTTTAAACGGGAAAGAATAACAGATTCTCCACTGTATGAAATTACTTTGTCTTCCTGTATATCATGATAATGTTAGAAAAAAAACCCACTGATACCCATTTCAATGCAGGAAAATACATCTTGAAATACGGCTTGGATCTAGATTAGACGACGCTCAATTCATCGTATTTTCTGGTCCTAAACTGTATGACTTATAGTTTATTTGTAAGATTTAACTTTTAAAAGTTGATAATACCTTGCAAAATGACAAGCAGTACAGACCCTGATTTAATTGCTCCTCAAGGCACCATCTAATCAGGTTCTGCACAGTTTGCACAGGACAAGTGTACTCATCACATGTACAATGTTCGTTAAAAACCGGTATACTCATCGCTAGGGTTGAATGTGATACGAGGCAAGAAACACTTTTAACGTTACAACTGAAGACATTCCAGTAGACGGTTGCATCATCCATGTAAAGGATAATAGGCGTTGATCAAGTGCAAATTGACACGACACCATGTTCGTTGAGCTGCGTAATGAATGGTAATGAAATATGTTGGCTTCGTTGGCATGACCGATTTCTAATAAATTTAAGCTGAAAGGTTCTTGTCACTTGAAGTACTCGTGATGAAGAGAAAAAAGAACAGTTCGCCTGATATCCTATTACCTCATAGCCCGTTTTTAGTTTGGAAAACAGGTACCACTATGCTGAAAGTTAAGGACAATGCCCCTTAAGGCGCATAGTGATTTACTTTCAACGTGTTTTAAGATGACATCGGTTGAAATATAATCCTGATTGTATATAGTGTAAATTCTTTCTTTTTCAGTGAAGGAATGAATTAAAGACTGAAAAGGCGTATGTATTGGGCAATGGGTTCAGTTATCAGATCTGAACGGAATGGCATTAATGCCACAACAAAATATGTCTGAATATGTTTGCCAGGAAGAGTTTATTTTTTCCTTATTTTGTAGCTTATTGCATAAAATATTTCTAAATAACACATGCCTTAAGGCGTATTCTGCTTTACTTTCAACCTACTTTTTCGGTCGCCTATCTTCAGTACTAGAAACAGGCTATGGGGTAATGGGTTAAGACACACAAAACTATGCTTGCTTTCAACTAAGAAACATCTTTGCCATAACTAAGTTTACTCATGAACATGGATCGTCTTATAACAATGTGTGCTAATAAACATTTATTAAGAACAACCAACTATATAAAGGTGTTCTCACAGCTGGTTGAACCGCTTATTTTCAAGATGCTATATATGCTATGAAGATAATAGGATTGTCAGTTGAAAATTGAAGCATAGTGTGGAATTGCTTGAAATCGAAGCCTAGTTTGACATGACATAAATTTAAGCCTAGTTTGGCATGAAATTATAATTTGGCATATTCTTGATTTTAAGCCTAGTTTGGCTTTGCTTGATTTTAAGCCTAGTTTGGCATAATCTTGATTGTAAGCCTAGTTTGGCATTGCTTGACTTCAAGCCTAGTTTGGCATATTCTTGATTTTAAGCCTAGTTTGGCATTGCTTGACCTTAAGCCTTGTTTGGCAGGTTCTTGATTATAAGCCTAGTTTGGCATATCTTGATGCTAAGCCTAGTTTGGCTTTGTTTTTTTTATGTTTCGGGACTGAGTGCAAATGGCTGTCAAAAGGTCGCCCCTTTACGACTAGTTTGTCCGGTGTACCTGCTAACCGAGTTGGTTTGCATGATGGGAATGGGGACCATGCCCGAAATAGTGCCAAAACCATGAACATTTAAATGTTTTCTGAATTTTCAATGTGAATAGTTTCAAAAGATTAAACATTGTGTAAAACAAAACATGCTATTGTATTTTGTTGGGCCAAGTAGGTATATCCAGGCAACGGAAAGCGGGAGGATACAGCGGATAGTATGTTGAAATCAGCAGTTTCCAAGAGAAAACGCGGAAAAACATAAGTTTTAGTATTAATATCGGATATCCATGGGGTTCTCCCGTTTTGCGTTGCCGAGCGGTTTTTACAACAGTCGACTCTCCCAATAATCGAGGTTACCGCTTTTATGCTGTAACCTGGTTTATTGGAGGAAGACAGCTAAAGTTTTACCATGGCCTTTAAATACATGTACATATTATAGAGGGCGCTGTGGCTGATCAGCCTCTTGTTTCGTCACCTTATATTTGTAACGGAATAGTTTTACAGAAAACACTACAGTTCTGGTTAAAACCCGGCTTTTTGCTGGTGGGATTGGTGGCTGGATTACCGATCGTCCGGGATCTAGACGTGTCTCACTGGCGGATTAACCGTTAACCAGGATTGTCAGTTGAAAATTGAAGCATAGTGTGGAATTGCTTGAAATCGAAGCCTAGTTTGGCATGACATAAATTTAAGCCTAGTTTGGCATGAAATTATAATTGGACATATTCTTGATTTTAAGCCTAGTTTGGCTTTGCTTGATTTTAAGCCTAGTTTGGCATAATCTTGATTGTAAGCCTAGTTTGGCATTGCTTGACTTCAAACCTAGTTTGGCATATTCTTGATTTTAAGCCTAGTTTGGCATTGCTTGACCTTAAGCCTTGTTTGGCAGGTTCTTGATTTTAAGCCTAGTTTGGCATATCTTGAAGCTAAGCCTAGTTTGGCTTTGTTTTGTTTATGTTTCGGGACTGAGTGCAAATGGCTGTCAAAAGGTCGCCCCTTTACGACTAGTTTGTCCGGTGTACCTGCTAACCGAGTTGGTTTGCATGATGGGAATGGGGACAATGCCCGAAATAGTGCCAAAACCATGAACATTTTAATGTTTTCTGAATTTTCAATGTGAATAGTTTCAAAAGATTAAACATTGTGTATAACAAAACATGCTATTGTATTTTGTTGGGCCAAGTAGGTATATCCAGGCAACGGAAAGCGGGAGGATACAGCGGATAGTATGTTGAAATCAGCAGTTTCCAAGAGAAAACGCGGAAAAAACATAAGTTTTAGTATTAATATCGGATATCCATAGGGTTCTCCCGTTTTGCGTTGCCGAGCGGTTTTTACAACAGTCGACTCTCCCAATAATGTCTTCATTATACTACACACGTAGCACAGCATGCAGATCATTGTAAAGTTTTCTCATGGTAAAACTGGATAAACAGTCAGCCTTAAATTGTTTTGCAACCAATGATACTATAAACTAGTACATGTATCTAAAAACAGTCTGGGTCCAGGTAAGACAACACGAACATTATATGGTAGGGAACGAATCAATAAGGATGTCGGTCGAACATGTAGACAATGTTTTATATTTCCTTGCGTTTAAAGGAAAGTAAATGCTATTTTTTCAACATAGGCATTGCTTTTGCCGAAATTTAGTTTTAGGGTCACATTACAAGCGATTATAATTGTTTATTTTCTGTTTATGCAAATCAAATGGAGTGTGATCATATATCAAATATTGAAATGAGTGTCAAATAGTTCGGATCCTGGTCAGATGCCGCGTAAAGCGGCGTCTGATCAGGATCCAAACTGTTTGCAAAGAACTGTTGTGCTCGGGGTGAGGCAGTGAAGGCGTTAATACGTTGCAAAAAAGAGAGTTTTGAATCGAATTGGGCTTTTGGATTACGAGTCAATTACTCACTAGTTGAGCTATTAAGACAGAAAATAAAGTTAGTTTAACCTTTTCATAATTCAAATTATGTAGTACAAGCACATACTGAAATATCTATGTCGTCGAGACGCAAGTCCGGTCGCCCACAAGAAAACTTGCGCATGCGTTTGGCCTTAACCCTTTCACTCCCAATGACGTAATAAAGCGCATTTGCAAGCATTTTTCTTATCCTGATCAGACACCACTTGTTTTGAAATTATGTCAGGTATACTGCCTTAAATCTATCTTTGTAACGATATTGCAGACAACAATATTGAAGCAGACGACAATTTGGCGGTGAAGGGGTAAAAGCCTTACGATAAATTTGACCATGGAAGGGGTAAGAGTACTTACCGACTGTGTCAGGGTTGATGAGGATTTAAAATAATTTAAAATCCTTTTTCCCCCATGGAAGCGACTTTTAGCGTATTTAATTTATTCCTCCGCTGAAGAAAATAGTTCCAGTTTATACTCTCATGAACAATCACCATAACAAATATTTGATACAGCCTAGCAGATGGTAGTTTAAAGCAGGCTGAAAGTAAAGCAGAATGTGCCTTAAGGCACATTCTGCTTTACTTTCAACCTGCTTTAAGTGATCACCTGTAGTTGATGATATAAACGGGATATAGGGTAAAGGGTTAAGTAAACTAATAATAGTAATCTGACTCGGTATCTGACACTCGTCCATCGAATTACATAATATATCAATCCTTATCCTGCCATGATATTGTCTGCGTTCAAATTGTCGTCTGCAAAAAGTATTCAGTTACGATATATTCTTTTTAAACAAGAGAAACCGTAAGACAATTGTCAAACTGTTTGGACCCAGATCAGACGCTGTGTTACGCGGATATTTGCAAATACCAGCAAAGTCGCGTTCGGTACGATAAACATTGAAACTAAATTTGAACATGATGTTGGCATATGACATTTTCAAAACATACCATACTATAGCTTGAGAAGGAGAAATAGTTCCTCTTAAATGTATTTTAGTTTTCTCTTTAATCTAGTGAGCTCTGGCAACTAATTTAAAGATAAAATCTTTCAATTCCTCACGGAATTATTTGCCATAATCCGGTGATATGTGGCATATTTAGTTCGTTTAACTTTTTCAAAGTTAATTCATCTGTTTTCTGTACCTATTGAAGTCATAATAATAAACTATTATATTTCAGATGTAAACAAATTAGTTCTCATGACTTGTAATTTAACTTCTGATTTGACAGATTTCAAAACTACATGTAAAACTAAAAATAAATATATTGAGACATTGAGACAGTTCCTTATCGTAAAATTAGCATTATGAATGATGATGTTTGTAAAACTAATTGCATGTGTATAGTATTATTCAGAACCTAACATTCCATTACAGTCGAACTTCCTTATCTCGAACTCGCTTGATTCGAACTATCTGATTTGACGACACACGAATTTAATGCTCGGTTTTGTTAAACATACCCATTTTTTCAAAGTTAAAACGTGGCTAAGCCACGTTTTAATTTTGAAATACGGGTATGTTCGACCTTACCGAGTTCGAGATATCGAAGTTCAACTGTTTTTTTCTTTTTGTGTAATAATTACGATACAACACATACTCTATATATCTTGGTTAAGCTATTTTCTCATCAAATTGTACCGAAGCCCAATGCCAGTCATATTGCATAGCTCCATTGCTGAAACAAATAATCTATGAATGTAATGTGTCCCAGAAGAAGAATATTGGTAAACAAGGTTAATCCTTTCTCTGTCTTATATCGAGTACACTAGTAATTTGCAACAAGTTTTGAATCTGATCAGACGCGGCAGTACGCAGCAGCATCTGATCAATATAAACAAGAAATATCTTTAAAAAAGATATTCCGTCGCAGGTTAAAGTTTTGTGTGGGGTACAGTGGAGAATCTGTTATTCTTTCCCGTTTAAACGCAAACGTACGCAAACGCAAAACACTAAATGTAGAAAAGAACAACTTTTGGACAATTCTGATATTTCATGTTTATCTTGGTGGCAAACAGTTTGGCGTCTGATCTGGCTCCAAATTGTTTGCACTGCAAATAATAGTTTTAGCGTAAACAGGTTTATTGGGAAATAATAACAACTTCTCCACTGTACAGTATTCACTTAACCAGAGAGATTCTGACTTAACAGCTAAATTTAGAGCTTATCCACGCTAAATTTAGAAATGATGACATAGACTGCATCTCAATGTTTTGCCAGGTTTACACTCGCAAGATTGATGTGAAAAAATAACAGAACGCCAGTCTAGGCCACTGGCCGATAAGAGTACTGCATTTCAAGCACGTGATCATTGACCAGGATTTCTGATCATTCCTGATTGGTTAAATTGTTTCATAGAGTTGAGGTCAAAATACAAAACAGACCCGTCTGCGACGGGAAAAACTGGTAAACACACTCAACGAAATAGTTCTTCTGTCTAGATGAATCTAATTTAAATTTAGAATTAAACGCAAACGACCATTGATCGAAGCAGATGGCTCTATTGCAGTGCATTGGATTAGCTAAGATGTTTACAGTTTACAGTTTATTCAATCTTCTCAGCACATACATATGTGAAATGAGGAATGAACATTGAACAAGTAATCATAAATATCAAATTGTTTTGGTCAAGGCTGTTGGTGATTTGTATCACACAGGTGAAGGCGAGTCAGACAAATGATAAACAAGATATAGTAATAAACATATAAACAAATGATAAATAAATAGATAAATAAATAGATAGATAAATAAATAGTTAAATAATTTTGAATAAATCAACCAATTAATCAATCAGGTATTTAACAAAACGATCAATTAACCAATTGGTCAACCTCTTAACCAAGTAGTCAATCCACCAATCAATCAATTAACTAACAGATGAATCACTAAGTCAATAAACAAATTAGTTCATTATGCAATCAATCAACTCATCAATTCATCAATCAATCCATCAATCGACAATTCACAATAGCAATCAATTGATTGAACACAGACAAGTAGTGTTAATAAATGGGGTTAATAAGGGGAATGATCAATTAGCCATTAGGTTAACAAATAAACACATCAATCAATTGGTCAATTCACCGATCAATCAATCAGTCAATATTTCCATCAACACTTCAACTAACCAATCAATTAATTGTAGGTGAATGTAATGTTAATAAAGAAAACTGATAAATCAAGAGTTCAGTCAATCAATATATCAACCAATCAATCAGTAGACAAACTAGTTTATCAGTCACTGAATCAATCAATGAACTAATCAATCAATCAATTAATCAACCGTTCAACCAACCAATCGATTAATTTAAGACAGACAGGCAAGCTATCGATTTGTTTGGTTGAGAACCTTATAGTATGCATTTATCACAACCTACTGGTTATCCTTTTCCACATAGGGACGCATTCAGTATAGTCCTCTCCGGAAGAAAATAGTTTAACTTATACAGTCATGCACATGTGGCATAAGGACTATTCGATATATCGTATTAGATGTTAGCTTAAAGCGGACGGAGAGTAAAGCAGAACACGCCTGTAGGCGCATTCTGCTTTATTCTATGTCTGTCTTAACTGGTCACCTTTCTTTAATACTACAAGAAAGACTATGGGTTGATGGGTTAATAGGATATCTTAACTGCGAAAAGTAATCGAAAACTATTCAGTTACTTTTGCATTTACATGTAAATTTAAATGCATAGGCATGCCTATTGCAAAACGGAGGTTAAGCAAACCAACAAACAAATGAAAGACAAGCATGAAAAAACAAAGCAAAGCACACATAGAACACACAGAGAAAAGTACAAACGCACGCACGCGCGCACGCACGCACACACACACACACGTACAGAACAACAACAGAAACAAAAACACTAGACATTCAAACACAAGCAAGTAACACGTTCAAAATTCAGGAATGTATACTTAGGTTATAGTTTTTCTTCTTTTTTCTACTTCGATTATCAATGGGTGGCGTTATTTTGCCGGATGGGTTCTGAAAAATATTTTAGAATTATTGCAATAAATTTGTTCAACTTAAAAAGAGTATCTTCATTTTTTTCATTCATTAGGGACCAAAAAACAAAACAGTTTGGACGTCGTAAGTATTTTTCTGGGATAAGTTCTTTTCTTTCCATGTTGAACTTTTGGCATTTAAACATAAAATGGTACTCATCCCCTATTTCGGCAGAGTTACAAGCGTTACAAATGCGTTCTGAGCGGTCTATATTTGTCCATCGTAGTTTTTCAATAGGTAGATAATTATTACACATTCGAAAATTTATCATTTTTTGTGCTAAAAATGGTGTTAAGATATCGAGATACTTTTCATAGTTATGTTCTGTTTTATATATTCGGTAGTTTACACATTTAGACGATTCAAGTATTGTACTATGCCAATGTTGAGAATACTGATCTTTTAAAGACTTTTCTATTTTATTTAAAAGTAAGGTTCTAGATCCTGCAAATTTTTGATTTTCCCATATATAGCTCATACCACATTCGTCAAAAATAGATTTAACAAAACTTAGCCAATTGTAGGTTCTTTCATTTTGGACAAGATCAAAATATGTAAATTTATACAGTATCGACGAAATTTTACTTTGATTTTCGATAAGGTTATACCAGAATCCAATAATTCTTTTCTTGATGGCTATTTGGATAGGGTATCTTCCAAGATCTCCGTAGAGCATGATATGTGGCGTGCTTCGTTTAACATGAAGAATATGTTTCATGAAGTCAGTGTGTACTTTTTCAATTAGCCCTGGGTCAGTAAATCCCCAAATCTCACATCCATAAGTTAAAACTGGTAATACAGTAGCATCAAAAAGTTTAAGTTGACAATCTATAGGTAAATCAAGATTTCGAATTTTTCTATATAAGCTAAAAAGGCACTTTCTTGCTTGTTCTGAAATGTGTTTTTTTGCACGCGCAAACAATCTGTTTTTGGAGAATAATAGTCCTAGATATTTAAAACAATCTACTACTTCTATCTGAGTTTCGTCTATGCTGATAAATCTGTTTCTTCGAAAACGGTCTCCAAATACCATGATTTTCGTTTTATCATTGTTTATATCTAATTTCCAAATTTTACAATAATCATTAAATGAATTCATAAGAGCTTTTAAGTCATCTTCTGTGTTTGCAAGGATTACAGTGTCATCTGCATATAGGATTACCACAAGATTGATGAACATGTCAATGTTATCATCCGAGATAGTTACACTGGAATTAGTATTGGTCATCAAGTAGTTTTCAACATCATTAAGAAACAAAGTGAATAGTAAGGGGGATAGGTTTTCACCTTGTCTCACTCCTCGTGCACATGAAAAAAAGCTTGACAATTTGTTGTTTAGTGACACGCATGATTTAATACCATTATACATATTTTTTATAATATCTAGAATTTTGCCATTTATGTTATACTTTATTAATTTATTCCATAGTCCGATGCGCCACACAGAGTCAAAAGCTTTCTGAAAGTCAATAAAGCAGCAAAATAGTTTTTTGTTTCTACGTTTGCAGATTTCTGAAAGTAAATGGAGGACAAATAAGTGATCAGATGTTGAATGATGTTTTCTAAAACCAGCCTGGTTGTCATTAATCAAATCGTTATCTTCTAAATATTTTGTTAATCTATTATTTAAAATGGCTGTAAATAATTTGCCAAAACAACTCAAAATTGTAATTGGACGATAATTTTGTGGATCTGCTTTATTACCTTTATTCTTATAAATAGGTTTAATACATCCAACCAACCATGATTCAGGGATTAATCCAGTGTCAAAGATCTTGTTAAATAAAGTATGATATAATGGCATCAGTATATCACTTGTTGCACGTAAGTATTCATTTGAGATTTGATCTAGTCCACTTGCTTTATCTAACTTTAAATTTTTAATTGCTTTTTTAATTTCTTCTATTGATATAGCACTGTTTAAGTCATTTTCGATGTTAACCTCTGGAAAATTAGCATTAGCCTGCTCTGTTTCATGTACATTATTAGAATTAATATCTTTAAAGTAGTCAAAAAAAGCATCTAGATCACAATTATTTTGTTTTTCTTGCTTATTCAGGCTATTTATATAGTTCCAATATTCTTTAGGGGATGTACTTCTCATATGTCTAATTTTCTTTCTCATATTTCTTTTATAATCTATGACAGATTTTCTTATTATTTTCTTATAGCTTTTGGATGAGTTTAACATATTTGACTTTGTTTCTGCGTTTTTTACGCGACTATGTATACTTTTACATTTATGAAATTTAGTTCTAGCTTTTTTACAATCATTATTAAACCATTTCTTTTTATCATTATTATGCTTTACATTAGGTTTATCTATTCCACTCTGTTTGTAGACTCCGAATATAGACTTTGCAGAGGTAACTAATGAGTTTGTTATACCATCAACTACTTCATTCATTTTCTTTTGACAGATTATATCGTCGTTTTCAGAAAGTTTTGCGATTGCTTCATCTATCTCTTGCATGTTTATGTTATTTATAAAATCATCCGACTTTTCCGTTTTCCATTTTCGTATTTTCTCTCTGTTATCAGATATTTCCACTGTATTATTTATATTTTGAATAGAAGTCAGAGTAAAATCAATACAGCAGTGGACATCGGACAATAATGGACAAAAGTCATTTATAGTGAAGTTTTTCAATATATCAAGTGCATCAGGTGAAGAAATAGCATAGTCAATAGTTGACGTATCTTTACACGTAAGCTTCCCTTCTTTATCATTAAAACCTGCCATTTAGGATTACTAGTTCATTTGATCGGCAAAAATCCGTCAACACTCTGCCGCATCGATTCACTGTGTTATCTAGTGATTTTCGAGAAAATGACATGTTATGTTTTATCAATTGATCATGCACATTGTACAACGATACATCTGAAATATCAACATTAATATGATCCAATATACTTGGGTCAAACTCAGTTATGTCAGGAATAGCTCCTATTCGTGCATTCAAATCACCTAGCAGTATAACATATTTGTTTTCACTATTAAAAAGTTCTATTTCTGCATAGAAAGAGTCAAGGAGATTCTGGTTAAAGTATTTAGAATTTTCAGGGGGTACATAAATCGCCCCAAAATAGACATCTTCGTCACAATTGAATAAATCCTTGGACAACTTAAACCATTGTATATATTCACTTTCCGATTCTATCAGTGAGAAATCATTTAAAAGACTTTGTTTAACAAAAGTAGCAATACCGCCAGAATTTCTTGAAGTTTTCTGTGACCGGTTCTTTAAAAAACATTCAAAATTTTCGAAATTAATTTGGTCAAATTCATCACAGTGTGTTTCAAAACAACAAAACACGTCACATGATATAATACGGCTAACAAATTCAGGTATATCAAGTTTTGGTTTCAATCCACAGACATTAACAAAAGAAAATGAAAGCCCATCACGGCTGTCCTATAAATGAGTTGATTGGGTCTCCTGGGAGGCACCCGGATGTCGGCCGTCGCCGTCAGGCTGATATCTCCCACTCGACCAATCTTCCATTGGTCTGTTCTCTCGGTATGCCCCAGGGTGACGACTACCACGTGTACGCCATCGTCCCCCGTGGGACCGACCACGAGACCAGCCCCGTCGGTTCCCGATCTGATGGATGGCACCCCTCTGTCGGTTTGGACCGCCATTGTGGTACCCTCCACCCGGTCGGTGATCCGATAAATCGCGTCGGGGGTGCTCCTCTGTGTTCCAAGCTCTGGATCTATCAGTAGGGCCTCTTGACTGGCTGGCTTCCTGCGGGATCTCGACATCCTCGGCTCTTACTTCCTCTCCGTCCACAAACAACCGATCGCGCACAATGTGAAGACGCATATCGTTGTCATTTTTACCTTCAGTGAACGATTTCAAAAAAGTGTTACATAGCTTCAATACTAATTATATATTGAGTTTTACGCCAGGATCCAAATATTTGTTGTTAATCATCCAAATTTGCACGTAACATTCTAACGGTTCCAATTTATTTCACGCACTTAACCTCTTCATTGTCATGACGTCATTAGCGTTTAACCATTGTCGCCTATTTAAATGTCAATCAAATAGCTGTACCTCAATAAAAATTAATAAGCAATTTTCAAACTGTTGCTGCCTGAAATGTAGACAGTAGTAACAATATACAGAAATGGATTGTTATGCGGGTTTTTGAAAAGTCTATGTTACATTTCAGTACGTATTGTCATTCTTTTATGATTGTTGTATCAATTTGAATCCGTATATGACGCTGCATAAGTCATTGTTGAAGATTTAAAATTCCTAGCGCATGTATTTTAAACATTTTTCGTCTGCTTTTATTTATCAAATTTTAAATGTTAAGTATTGTGACTTCAGAAATATTGAAATGAGTGTAACGCGGCGTCTTATCAGGAACCAAACTGTTTGCTGCAAATATCTGTTGTACTCGGGACAAGTCAGTGAAAGAACTCAGGAGTAAGCAGTTTCTCATTTTCTGTCGGATATTGGCAAACTGAACAAGTATATCATATCCTTCTGAATTTACTGGGATTGTTGATATTGAAACTTCCGATCATGAAACTGTCAAGCTGTTACAATAAACTGTGATTAATTGTGACATTTATTTCTCAAACACCTTTAATACGCCTCAACCCTTCATCGCCATATAGTCATCTGCAATATCATATCAAAGTTATATTTCAGGCAGTATGACTCCCGCATTTTTATACGAGTGTCAAAAAGTTTAGATCCTGATCAGCCACCGCGTTAAAGGGCTTCATATCTGGACAGAAAACTGTCGATTTCAGTCCCTAAGGGGGAAGTGGGGATGCGTTTACTGTCATACTAGATAAACCATCCTTTTGGAAAATATTGTTATTTAATGTATTTTAAGTTTATAACAAGGGTTCGTTACAGTTTAAATAAGTTATAAGAATTTGATTTCAGATTGAAGAGAATAAATACAATTATATGAATATATGTGATAAAACAACTGAAAGGTCATCGTTTCTATTTCTTTAATAATATCCAATCCCTTGAGAATATTTGTTTCTTTCCGCCAAGATCTATTCTCATGAATTGATGTTTTCTATGGATAGGCTAATACGAAATATTGTAGATAATTGAGAAATTTACCCAAAGCGGTAATCAAAATGATTCCTTACTTCAAGCTACAAATACATCTAAATGTCAGAATGTCACAAATAACATAAGGTACAATATGACAGAAACACATAACCAACAATTACAAAATACAGACTGAATCTAGGTTTATGTAACCGCATTAAACCCTTTTACTCTAAATGACGTTATAAAGCGTATTTGCATACAGTTTAAATCCTGATCAGAACTGTTTGCCACTTGTTTTGAAGTTAAACTGCCCTAACTCTTTGAACCCTAGTCACGCATATATGCGTCATTTGCAAACAGCCAACATGTGAGGAGTACACGTGTCCCATGCAAACAGTGTAGACCCTGATCAGAGGGCTCCTTAAGGAGCCCTCTGATTAGGGTCTACACTGTTTGTCATTTTGATATATATTGAAACAATGAACCCTAAAAAGTAAAAAATGGACTAGACTAAATTGAAAATTAGAATTGTCCATTTTAGGTTTCAGGGAGGAAAGAGTTAAATCTAACTTTGAAACGATATTGCAGACATGAAAGGGTTAACGACTGCCGGTGTCCTATGAGATTTGCAAGCTCTATGAGAACTGCATGCACGGCTCTCCACGCATGCGCGAAGGCCGGAAGCTGGGCGCCGGGCCCTGGGCTATGAGAATTACAAGCTGTGATCAAGAATTATTGTTTTTACGTTCGAAAGAGACGTTAATTTACGTGCTTCAGTTGTTTTGAGTAAGGAGTGAGTCGATAATTAGCTATGTTGTACACTCAGGAAGAATATAAATCTTAAAAAGGTCAGGTATGTATTGTTTATCTTCCCTGCTCTTCTGTGTTTACTTTTCGTCGAGCCGAAATAGCCTATCGTAAAGGCGTTTCTTGTTATATTCGCTAGTTCAAGGGCAATATGCACTTGTCATAATTGTATGAATAATTTAAGTAAATTATAGGAATGGGTTAAAGCTCAGGCTGACAGATTTATGGTAAAAAAATCTCAATTTATCTCGCTTTGTCTCTCTCTCCTCCCTACCCCCCACCCCCCTTCTCGCTCTCTCTCTCTGTTCCCCCCTTTTCCCCTTTCTCTCCCAAATATCGCTGTCTCTTTCATTCCGATTGCTGTGACTGATAGTCATTAAATTTAATCTATGAATTTGACTGATAATCTAATAGTCCAGGAATAATAGACATCCCCGTTTGCTCAATAGGTATTTAGCGCCAGAGTGGACAATTTCTCCCTATTTAACTTTAACATAAATTGGGTCGTAATTAAAGCCAAATGTTTGTGTCACAGTGTGTAGGTTTATCATATCACTTGTACGACAATGCTGTACATGGCGATGTGGTAGAGTGAACGACTACAAACCTGGCAACCTAGGTTCAAACACAGGACGGCTCAGTTTCGTCTTAATTAGAACACCTTGGTTCACTTGGTTGTTTTTTTACACAAGCAGGGGCACTTATGAAGTGCAGCAGGGACAGTATCGCCCGTTCACTTTATTCTGATACCGACAACCCAGTCGTAAGGCTAACCTGAAATCCTGAGCACAAAGGAGGGAAGCCATTACTAATTTTTATGTCTTTTTTTTATACCTAGTCTAGCATTGACACTACAAGCCGACGCTCTACCTCTTAGTCATGCAGCCTTAACTCTTTGAACCCTAGTCACGCATATATGCGTCATTTGCAAACAGTGTACATGTGAGGAGTACACTTGTCCTATGCAAACAGTGTAGACCCTGATCAGAGGACTCCTTAAGGAGCCCTCTGCTCAGGGTATACACTGTTTGTCATTTTGACATATATTGTAAAAATCAACCCTAAAAAGTCAAAAATGGACTAGACTAAATTGAAAACTAGAATTGTTCTTTTGAGGATTCAGGGAGGAAAGGGTTAAGGCACATTCTGCTTTACTTTCAGTCTGCTTTCAGCTTCCATCTTTTAGAAGATAGAAAATATTTATTTTGGTACCTATTCGTGACTGTAATATTTTGGTCTATTTTCATTAATAAAAAAAGTAATATACCAAGTTATAGTCTACTTTCAGTTGGAATGACCGCTCAGCGGACTGTACATTTGTTCCCCTGATCATTGAGCCATCTTGCCTACAGTATTGAGCACTGCTAACATAATTATGGCGCAATCAAATGCAGCCACAGTAACAGCTCAGACCCTTCACAGGTACCCATTTTAACCCCTGGGTGTAGAGAAGCAATTAGCAGTACATGCATTGCTCAAGAACATTCCTGTACATCAGCGGGGATTCAGTAAAAAACCCTAGTCAGCCCACTGGTGGGGCGGGAGATCAAACTCATAACCCCTGGTACCGTAGTCCAATGTGTTGTTACCACTGGACTACTACCGCCGGTCATTTGTGGAGGAATTAATTAAAAGTTGTAGAAAGGCGTTTCAATATATGGAGTAATTGGTTTATCCAGAGCCCTATATAAAGACGTCCTTTTAGGCAATTAGCTTATTAAGTTCCAAATTATGAATCACCCTGTCGTCTGCTTTAGCGTCAGAATTGGTTAAGTTTTTAGAATATGGTTTTTGTATGTCATCATTTCTCAATAACTACCCAAGGTATCCATTTTAAACTTGGAATACTTGTTCAGTATAAAAGGGCAACTCGATACACAAGTGGCTGGATAGCCCCTTACTCCAATTGTTAGCTCCAGGGGGCCATAAATCACACACCGCAAGGAGCAATTCAGATACACAAGTATATATATAAATGGAAAGAATGAGAGAGAGGGGGAGGAGAGAGGGAGACACATATATATCTACCACTCTTTATATCCATCTTTGTACATTTCAGCGTTTTTTAAATGTAAATACTGAGAACAAATATGTATAATATTATCATTTTTGTAAATGAAGACTTTTCAACAACATTTCAGATGCGCATCGCTTTAATTAAGAGTAATAACATAGCAGCATGCAATTCTCATAGGGCATGTGATTCTCATGCTGTAGGGCGTGAGAAACGCATTCCGGAACCGGGGATCGAGGTTCTCATAGAGCATGCTGATCTCACGCGACACCGGATTTAAAGATAATAAACATAACCCTAACTATGCGAGAAACGAGTAAAACCATTATTTACAAGCAGTGTATAAAAACCCTCAGAGGGTCTATAAAGAATATATCTGATTGGGGTCTGCATTGTGTGTCATACTGATATTGTTTGGGATATCAATCCATTGAGAGCAAATGTAAACTGGTAATTATTAAAAGATTAAATAGTTCATTTGTTAGAAAGTCCGTCAGAAGTGTAACAAGCCCGTGCAGAAATACCTCTGACAGCCGATATCTTCCAGATTAAGCAAAAGGTATATTCGGTGTTAAAAACGTTAAAAACAGGTGGAAGCTTAATGCTGGACTCTTTCAGGAGCTTTCTACATGACTGCTATCCTACATTTAATAGTCTCCTGTCTGTAGAGTTATGTATCTTATGTTTTCTTAGTGTTTTGTGAAAAGTTTTTGGATCAAGAAATGTATTCGGTATTGCACTAATATCAACATTTCTCCAGTCAAAACTTTGAAAATGTAAATTTTGCAGAACATTGCTGGAGACAAATTTTAGCATATGAGCCGTGCAATGGCAAAATTAGTCTACACTGTACAGATAAAATACCGTTGGCATCCAGGGCTCAGGACACTGTCTACTGCCAACTACCATATATGATACAGCTACATAAAATGCTTTAGATGCATGTGGATATTAAACAAAGACGCGACGGCTGGTCTTAAACTACACTCATTGAAATACAATAATGCAGGTTTTTCTCATGCTCATATGATATTTTGTCTGTGAGATGGTTAAGTGAGATGATTCATGTAAAGTGAAAATGTTTGAATGATGTTTTGAATCAAAACCAAAAAACTGTGTTCAATGTCCGTGTAAAGAGACGTCAGGTGTAATGGAATCCAATTCTCGAGTCTCCCACTAGGACAGTAAAGTCGTTCTATAACGATTACATGTATTCTTAAGTAGGCATGATTCGGCTAGTGAGTCAAGTGACTACTATAATCCAGATAAAAGCGAGATGGAAAGCTTCTACATGAATGTTTTGCTTTGCTTTCATTTTGTTTTTAGCTGTCATCTATCTTGTTATGATTTTTCTTCACTGTAACAAATATTTTAAGTTTATGAACTATTGAACTGAAAACATTGACACGGATTCTTGCCCAATCTGCTTAATGAAGGTTTATGAATCTCTTATGCTTGACGAACTGTTGGACGTTCAAAGTCCAATAAATAAACTCAATCATGCAAAATGTATGGGATTTAAGCACTTTAATTAAAACGGCACGGGAAAATAAAATCTCATTTCAATCTGTATACAGTAACACCTCTCTATAAGTCACTCAGATCGAAATGAAATGTTATTTTTTTTAAACAGCTGTCATTCCTGTCATTGAATTGCACTGCGTCTGAGTTTATTTCGTTTAGAACCGCCCATTTTCCACTGTATAAGTAATCGATATTTAGAATAAGAGTAATTGTCTCATTATCTTGTAGCACAGGTTTATGATGTTTTATACAATACACTAACATTCACCCATCGGAAAACATTGAAAAAATGATGTTTAATTTGTATAAACGCAATTTTTTGAGAGGGCGGTTCTTGTGGATTCTTGGCAGAGAGGCGAGGCTGATGGATCTGCTCTCCGCGAATCATTCTATTGCGTTCCCTGAATAATGGCAGTTATGACTGTTCCTTTCAGGGTACACACTATTCGTGTTAACAACTTCTAATACACTTCCTATATATAACTTCCTATATATCTTGGTGATTATTTTATTCCTTTAAGCTCTGTGCACAAGCGCTGTACAAGGTCAAACATGACAGCCATTCCCGTTCAAGAGGATTCGTTTTCTTTTACATTTACTGATAATGGACGCTATGCCATTCCTAGAGTCAACAACTTTGGTAAGAAGTCATTTCTTTTCAGAGGTGTTCACTTGTGGAATGGTCTTCCTCAGAATTTAAGAGTGAGTAAATCTTCCACTCAATTTAGATTTGATGTCAAAAACTTCTTGTTAGCTAAAGAATAAGTTCTTTACTTGATAAGTTTTATTCATTTGCCTTCTGATATATCTGTGTTAATTAAGATAGGTTTGTTTCATTTGATCATTATTCTTATGATTTGTTTCTGACACTCTGCTGCGTTAATTTGTGAACATGGTCTAGTCATTCTGAAATTGACTAACTTTCAGCTTCTGTGATACTTTAATTTAAGATACTATCTGTGATATTTATTTATAATAATTTACCGTGACTCTCTGTGTCTTGCCACTAGAATCAAGGACTACAATATAAATAAGGAAAATATTTTCCCTTTTTTGTGTTATTTCTTGGTTTCTAGTGCGCATTACATGGTTCTTGTATGTTTTGCTTTAATTATGCTTTGCCATGTTATGTACACCTTTTACTGAAATAAATCTATCTATCTATCTACTATGGATTAAACATACATGCATACTTATAAAAGGTTCATTTAATATTAGACATTACAGCAAATTTAATGTAAATATAAGAAATGATCTTAATTTGTTCGACGTTTAAGCGAAATAAACGACAGATAATGATCAGCAAATTTATAATGAATCGCGCTGTGTCGATCATTTTCTCTCATTTATTTCGCATAAACGCCGAAAAAATTAGTTGAGTTTTTAGTAAAAACTGAATGGAAATCATCGATGATTGACATTTGCAAGCCCTCAGTATTAATTCCAATACATTACGCGTTTTAATTTTGGTTTCAGCTTTGCGGAACGCAAACGTGTTACGACTTACAGATTACGGATTAGAAGTGAAGGGAATATACAGATGTTCCTGCTAATGTTTAAGCTGTTGTCATAGAGAGGTTTTACTGTATAGAAGTATTTGAAATTAAGAAACAATCAATTTCCATCAAATCACCAAATCACAGAGTATAACACGTATGTGGTCTACTGTTTTGTAGAGAGTACTTTATCGTACAACTTCTGTATGTGAATAAGAAGTTTTAACAGGAGTTTTACAAGACGATGAACTGTATGAAACATATACTCGTATATTTTGTGAAGACAATAAACCCGTCCAAATTTCAGTACATATAGAAAACTATGGGATGCGTGTCGGGACATGGCAATTGCCAAATGCTGATTGCTTTTTGTCAGTTACTAAATGCCAAATGATAATTAGCCATTTGCTAAACGCCAATATGTCACTTTGCTAAGCTATTTGCCATTTTCTAGTGATTCTGGTTCCTGAAAAGTGCTTATATCGATTGTCGGCAAAGTTGACGATACGATTCGTAGGCATATGCAACAACCGCACCATATTTGCGGGATCCGCAAAAGATTACGACGAATTCAAGCAAAATGTGTATGAGATATTGACCTATTGATAACAATATGAACATTTGTATACACAGCTACCCCACCTGTCATTTGTGGCTTGCAAATACGATAAATACGTTAAGACCAATACCAATTTAGCAAATGACAATGGTCATGTCCCGACCCGCATTCCATAGAAAACAGGTTGATCCGAATTTCACGGCAAAAGTTCAGCACAGCTTACGCTTCCCTAATTTTGCTTATACAATGAATCACAAAACTGCTTTAGATTCAAACAAGACGATGTTAATATTTTGAGTTCTTTATCTTTGCCGCAAATAAATGAATAGGTTCACTCGTATCATAATTATATGTACATGAAAGACTGTATTTTCGATATGTCAAAGAATAGTTATCCCTAGGGACATGTCCTGTTTTCTATTTACATTAATTTACATAGTAATCCACATCTTGTCTTTTCAAAGAATAGTATTAATATAGTGAGTCCTCTGAATACTGAAACTTTCGGACCGAGTAAAACGGTTTAAAGAATTTACTGGGTTTGGGAGGTTTAGGAACAGGTTAAAGCCGCATTGGGTTTTTGAGAAACCTGCATAAAACGGTTGTTTGGGTCCCATTTGAACTACGTGGGACGTGATTCTTTCACAAAAACCGGTTTTATCTAAGCAATTCGCTTTTTAAATTTTATTTATAATATTTTGGTGCTGCACAAATTAAAAAGCCTCCCTTGTGAATGGAAAGAAGGACAACTCTGTAAATACAGGGCTCCAGATAACGGAAGTATTTCGAAAACTTAAATCTTTATTTCTGCTTTTAAACCCAAGTGTGTCATACTCATTAAAAGTGTCTCGAAGAGACGGTTTTATCAGTAGTAACACCATAGCATTCGGTGCTGAAATGAGTGAGAAAATGTTAGATTAGTTCAGATTATTCCCGATTACATGTTTAGCTGGAACACTGAAAATGACCCTGTTAACCCTTTTTCTGCTGCACAGACGTCTGCTTCGACATTGTCGTCTGCAAAATGTGTTTAGTTTAGATTTATGCATTGTTTTAATTAAACAAACCTTAAGACGAGTGTCAAATAGTTTGGATCCAGATGAGACGCCGCGTTACGCGGCGTCTTTTTAGATTCAAATAGTTTGTAAACTCCGTAAAGTATTCACAGGGTTAAACACTATGAGATTCAATAACAACGTGTACATATCTTTCACTGGGGGTAAACGGTTACAATAAACTACGGAGAATGTATACCTTGAGCTTGCTGAAAATGACTGTTTCAGCCTTGTCCGCTCTCTAACTCAAACACTTCTTTTTGGATCTTCCCCAAACTTGCTACAAATGTTTATTAGTATATAATATTGGTCAGGTTCAATAACTAGCAAAATCGCATAAGGCATGTCTGAGTTATTGCTGAAAAATGCTGAAACAGTAATTTTTTAATACATAAAGGGCAAAAACTCAGATATGCCGATTTTTGTAATAATCAAACTAGACCTAAATTTTTTATACTTAAACATTTTCAGCAAGTTTAATGAATATCCGATAAAAACTGTATGTGTTAGAGTGCAAAAAGTGACTGAAACCGTCATTTTTCATTAATAACCAGGCAATAACTCAGATATACCTTATGCGCTTTTAGTAGTTATGAAACTGAACCTTGATTTTATATCAATAAACATTTTCAGCAAGTTTGGTGAAGATCCAATAAAACGTATTTGTGTTCGAGAGCAAAACTTGCTGAAAACAGTCATTTTTTAATACATAAAGGGCAAAAACTCAGATATGCCACATGCGATTTTTGTAATAATCAATTAGACCTAAATTTTATATGAATAAATATTAGCATGTTTGGTGAATATCCGATAAAAGCTGTTTGTTTTAGAGTGCAAAAATGACTGAAACAGTCATTTTTTATTAATTAACAGGCAATAACTCAAAAATACCTTATGCGATTTTAGTAGTAAGCAAACTAAACCTTGATTTTACACACAGGTACTTGACACATACTTTATTATCTATTAAACCCCCCCCCCCCCCCTTTAAAAAAAATAATTGTTTTTTCTTTCTATACTTCTATTATAGATACAAGGTAAAAAGCGCAATTCGACACCTAGTCTTTACTATCCACTTAAACTGATGCTAAAATAGACTCGATCGCCGATATTCTCTTGTGGTATCCTCGGGAAAGGATTAATTTATCAATATCTACTTTTTATTTCATCAAATTCCGTCAAATAACGCCAGATTCATACAGTCAGGAATATGTAGCAAAATAAATATTTTCTATATTCTAACAGCAGGCTGAAAGTAAAGCAGAATGCACCTTAAGGCGCATTCTGCTTTACTTTCAACCTGCGTTAAGTAGTCACCTATTTTCAAAACTAGAACCGTGCTATGGGGTAAAGGGCTATACAAACAGTGAATACCTAGATCAGAGCGCTCATAAAGGATTCTGCTGATCAGGGTCTACACTGTTCGTCATAATACAAGACATTGACAAAAACAACCCCAAATATAAGAAATTGGCCTAGGTCAAATTGAAAACTGGAATTGACCATGAGAAGATTCAGCAAGAAAAGGGTAAGGCAGACTTGTCTTATGAGGTGTATTTGGAAGATGTGGTTTGAACCGATATTTATGGCATAAGTCCATGACTTTTTCATAATAATTATGAGGATTTAGACAATACACAGAAACAGAATTTGTTTTTATGTACTAAATGATTAAACAACCACAAATCCCGCCCTTTAAACATTCGTAGGAGTGACCGGCGGACATGGTACAGTGGACGCACACACGACTACAATGACAGAGGTCGTGAGTTCTATCCCCGCCGGACCAAGTCTTTCGGATAAGATTTTATAAATCCGAGGTCCGGTATATCAGTGCTTTACACTGGGCATAATATAACTCTGTCGATATAAACAATAGGGTATCGCGCCCGGGTTCTCTGATTGTGCAGCATCCAATTAGCCCATAAATGTCAGAAACAGATGTTAACAAACAAACAAAATTCGTAGGAGCGAAGGATCGAAAATGCAAAGTTTTACAAGACCTCGCGTCATGAAACTGGTTTATCAAGACTTGTTGAATTTACGATTCGAAATTTAAGAAACACTTTCGCAAAATAAGACCCTAATATTTGTATTAATGTTTGCATCAGTTTTTGTATCAATATATTTTATTAGCTAGAGATGATTTTCGGAATGTAATAAGTTGACTACACGGGATATACGACACCGTATAACCGGCTAGGAAATGGATTGTATGGAATCAGAACATGGACTCGTTCTGCGGAGGTGTCTTTCAAATAATCGCCAGCATCCGGGGACATCAGTATTCTAATTTATAACATATCAATATTTGTCTCTTAAATCTCTTACCGTATTGAAAGAATGCAAAACCGGAAGCGAGTAAAGTGTGGATGACGACATATTCTATTGAAACGCAGATCAGACTTGGACAAAGACAATCAAATAAATGTAATGGTTAGCAACAATAAAAATATATTTTCTCCGTGCACAAAATTCTTTGTTGTAAATACCCGTCAAGACGATTAAAATGAGTAGTCGCAACGAAGACTGTAGTGATCGAAGACGGTGAAGATCTATATATTTGTTCCAAAGTTAGTAGTAGTGCTGTTTATCGGAACACAATGTAGACTTATAAATGATTATTCGGGTTTTTGAAGATCGAAGAAAAACAGAAATTATTACTTGATTTACATTTCTTACGTTATTGTTAAACCCAATACGCTAAGCCTGTTTCTAGTCTTGAAGAAAGGTGGCAACTTAAAGCAGGTTGAAAGTAAAGCTGAATGTGCCTTTAGGCGCATTCGGCATTCTCCTTCACTTTCAGCCTGCTTTAAGCTATATTTTGCTAGGATATCGAGAATATATCAACAATTTTGAAATAAGTACTCAGTTCATGTAACCCCTTAGTTTTTAGTTATTTCAGTTCTAAAGACGGATAAGTGAAGCAGACCACTTCTTGGTGAGTTTTCTGCTTTACTTTTACAGTTTTAATAAGGCATCTGGTTATGTTTAATTAGTTGACTAATTAGAAATCTTAGTCGACGAATACTAATGTTAATTGATGAACTTATTAATCAGTCCATCACTATTTTATACCCCGTGTAAGTTATCAATAATGCCAAAGCTTTAAATCAAATGGTTTTGATTTTCCTTGGTCTGCAAATAGTATTGCTTTGTCGTGTTTGTTAGTCCATTGCACGAACTATTGCTTAAGGTTTTATTCACAGATCAGTTCAACACATTGTAAATCAAAAAGTGTTTCGTCCTCTGTATCGACTTGATTTAATTTGCACATTGTTTTTGTTTTAAAATTGAATTTTCCCACCATGAGATTATATCACAATAAAGACAACCCTTTAGTATGTATATGTCATTGTTAATGAAGACTAACGTCAAGTAAAGAAACGCTATCCTTTAACCTATCCTCGTCATGGGAAAACAGTTTTAATTCTTGCAAGACGCCGCGTGTTGCTCTGTCAGATCATGATAAGGATCCAAACTACCCGTTACCAGTACAAATGGTAAGTAAAGTATAACTTTCTAAACATGAGTAATATAAGCAAACAGTATTATACAAGCAGACGATAGTATACAGTGAATGTGATATCATGGTTATTTCATTATTGCATTGAAAGGGTTAAGAAACGTACTTTATGTATTTTATTACAGTATAAAACATAGTCATTCAAGTTGATCCTTTTCTTTTAATAGTCATTACTCATTAAAGAAACTGACGGGAACTTGTTAGAGAAATAATGACATTCATGAATCATGAGAGAAGTTCGTTTGATGAACAATCTTACAACAAACACTGTCTTATACTGTCAAGACCGCAATGTGCCTGTCCATCGCTTCCTTGGTTTTCTGTTGCAAACAGTTTTGAGCCAGATCATATCAGCGTTACGCGACCTCTGATTCAAACTGTTTCACGGTCGTCTTTTATTAACGAGCTTTTGTATATGGATTTTATTATGTTTAAGGATGTATCAAACTCGTGCATTTGGGAATTTTTCAAAGCATATGAAAACACTCTATGATGGTTTTGGATTGAAGAGCTATTTACGACAAATGAAAAAATAGAAAAAGAGTATACATTTTGGTGTACAATTTTTGGCTCTACGGCAATTTCAAAAGGTGTAAAATTAACCCAACTCACTTTATCTTTTTTTGTCCTTTTCAAACAGCCCGCTTTAATAAAATCCATTTCAAATGAAAACAAACATGAACTTATTTATTTCATGTCTATGGCATTATTCAAACAAAAAATAATTTAAGACAAAACAGGTTCCAAAGGTGAAATTTATAAAGCTCTAAATATCATCGATATGGTACTTTTTGGTAAATTTTGTACAGGGAGATAACTCCTTTTTCTTCAATAACTCAAAATGTTCAACACTAACCTATCCATTTCCTTTCAAATTTTGAATTGCCTTTGTATGGATTTTCATCTGGAAGAATATAAGAAAAAGTGAATTGCTAGAATAGTTATTTTTTTACTATTTCTCATAACTTTTTGCTTCAAAAACAAATATCATTACCCATAAAAACCATGTTGTTGATTCAGAGATTCATATTTCCAAATCTGGCGCCTATTTGTTCTTGATTTATTTTTTATGTCAAAATACTTCCACAGACATGAACTACATAATGAAAAATAAAATTACTATGTGTGTTTTTATCTAAAATAGATTTTATTGAAGCTTATACTTTAAATTGACAAAATTTGATAAAAAGTCTGAATTTGACACATCGTTTTCAAATTGCCGTAGTGCAAAATAATGCACACCAACGTTTGTTTCCTCCATGTTTTTCCATTCATCATAAACAGCTATTTCAAAATAAACATGAAAGAAAAAGTTAAATACTTTGAAAAAAATCGCTTATGGGTTTGATACACTTTTAAGTCTATCGAAAGACAAAAAGAGAAGCACATGGATATATTACAAACACTAATTAACGAGAAGACGTATCTCAAATGCTGAATGTAAATATTAGTCTGAATAACAATTTATATGTTAGAAAACGCATTTAAAAGAAAACAATATTGCGAAAATCTATATATGTTAGAAAATTCATTTAGTATTCCAGCCAAAATAGAATCAGTCTATCTCGCAAGCTTCCGTCTGGAGAAAAAGCATTTTGTTTTCATTGTAGTAGCCTTGTCATGAAACAAGACCAGCAACATGACACTTAGACGTGTAGCTATTTGGTGCCCTTCAGATTCAGTTCCATGTTTCATAACTTCTTTTTGTGAACCAGTGAAACATTCCTTTTGTATTCCACTGACAACGATGTCAAAATGAGCATGAAGTCGTTTTAGACTGTCACACTCCACTACTGACAAAAATGTGCTTTTAGTTATTAATACTTCCTGTCTATCCTTGTACCATATTCCTGTTCTTTGTCTTAAACGCTCTGTTGGTAGATCGCCACTAACGTCATCCTTCAGAAGATGAACGTGTCCTTGCTGACACACATTTGCCATATCTCCATTTTGCATGGGAAACAATCCCAGCAGTCCATTTATGTAAGCTGCGTTTTTGCATTACATGAACTGAACATCAAGCAGGCTCTCAATACTATTGTCTATCAGAAATAATGACGTTCGACGTGAATATATAGCATATTCTAGCGTTTTTGCAAACGACGCATCTTTCAGTATTCTCTCCGTATACGTATTCAAGGCCATTTCTTTGTATTTGCGCAATTGCCGAATATCCATAAGGTATTTTGAATCTATTTTGAAATTTTTAAATATGTCCCTAAGCATATCTTTATGAACAGAATCTACCTCGCTATCATCTTCTACACGAATGCCTATTTATTATGTCTTCTTCAGTGTCCCTGAAACCTATTCCACAGAGGTCCAGATATTACAGGGCGTGCTTTAGGGTTCTTTAGTTTAAACATATGTATAAATATTAACTTAAAAATTGCGGAAGAAAAGTTAAACAAAGATGGAAAAGAAAGACAACGATTAATCTTGTCAATTCGTAGTAGTTTATGGTTTAACGGCACAATCGTACCTAGATAACATGAGTTCACTCAGATCGAGTTTGTCCGTATTTCTACAATGAAATAGCGATAACTCGAAGTCAGTCGAACATAAACATTTTTCAAAGTTAGAACGTGGCTTATTCACGTACTTGCATTGAAATACGAGTACATATGTATTCTCGTCTAAAGCGAGCTCGAGTTAACGAGACTCTATTATACAGTAGAACCTCTCTATTACGACCACTAAAAAAGAAGGCTAATTGTCTGTATAAAAGACAGATGCCAGCTAAAAGCAATGTGAAAGTGAAACAGAAAGCTCCTGTAGGAGCTTTCTGTTTCACTTTTACATTGCTTTAAGAAGTCACCTGTCTTAAACGACTAATATTTGACACAATTTAGTGGTCGTAATAGAGAGGTTCTACTGTATTTGATTATCATTCATTTGATAAGCATCTTTCGATGTAATTATTTTTTCTTCTAATTAAACTTAACTAATTAAACTTTATTCTGCAACGATATTGTCTGCGTCTATTTTGCCGTATTCAGCTTAAGTTAAGTTAATCATAAGTATTTTAACAGAATCAAACTTAGGTCTTTGTTCAATCGATTTGGTCCCTGATAGATTGTCAATTTCTTTAGGCTGGATTTTAATCAGAAAAAGAATAAAGCCCGACAAAGAGAAATATTAAAATAATATTCAGGCTAGAGGTTACCAAATAGTAAGAGGCATATATAAAGAGAAAAAATACTTTATTTGTCTTCGAAGAATATGTGTATGAAACTATGACAATATGGAGATTGTTTCACACGTGTCCAACACTATATTTCCTTAGATCCTACAAACACGGTTAAACAATCATCAGTGAAAGAATTTCTACGAATGTGGCACTACCATGGACTTATTTTACTACTGCATGTATTTGTCAAGCCCATAAATAGCAAGTGAACTATTCCATGATTATATTATTGGATGAGACCACTTTTAAGTGGTGCTTGGTCTGTTTTTGTATAGAAATTTCTGTAAGCAACAGTGCATACTTAGATCAGACACCGCGTTACGTGCATTAGTCCTATTGATATAACGGTTAACCCCTTCACTGCCTTACCCCGAGTGCAAGAGTAATTTGCAAACAGTTTGAATCCTGATCAGACGCCGCATAATGCGGCGTCTGATCAGGATCCAAACTGTTTGCCACTATTTTCAATATTTCTGATATCAAAATACCCCAAAGTAAAATTTTAGAAACAAAAGCAGACGACAATTGGTTTTCATTGATGACGTCACGGCAGTGAAGGGGTTAATCGCGTCGTCTCGTCAGCAATTTGATTGTCGTACCTGCAAGTAACATTTGTGATGTTGCGTACATGAACCTCGGTATTGGATATCATACATCCTTCACAATTTAAGTGTATTTTTGGGATAGTCCTAAGACAGTGACAGCGATGTATATCATTTAAGTGTATTTTTGGGATATTCCGTAGACAGTGGCAGCGATGTATACCAAGATCATCATTTGCGTTGGACAAACGGCTGGTGAATTCACACAGTAGTGCATATATAGTGTAATACTTAAAACGCCATACACCGTCAAACTTTAGTGAATGCTTTAACCCTTTGGCATACCAATTATCGTCTGCTTTAATTTTGCTGTGTGCAGATTCATCCTAAAGTTTGATTATAGGCAGTTCGACTGAAGAAATATTGATTCTAGTGACAATTTAGTGGAACCGGAACAGACGTCGTGTTACACGGCATGATTCGGATTCCAAGCAGTTTGGTAAAAGAGTTTGGCAGTGTACGAGTTAAACGAGGAGAAAATTTAATGGAGGAGTGACCAGGGGCCCGTTTCATAAAACTTCGTACGACAAATGTTGTCGTAAGTCAGATTATAAAAGTCTCAATATGTTTTTATTTCTCCATCTAATCCTGTCTTGTGACATCTTTTTGGAATCGTCTTGAAAAGACGATTCCAAAAATATGTCACAAGACCGAATTAAATAGAGAATTAGAATTTAAATGCATTTTAAAGTTTTGACTTACGATCGATTTTTTCGTACGAAGTTTTATGAAACGGGCCCCTGTCTATTGCGAAAGGCATTACAGCGTTCCCTCCTTACAACGGCCCTCCCAACAACGACTCCCTCCCAACAACGACCCTTGTCGCAGTTTCCTAAACAGGACAATTATGCTTTTACTGCTGTAATATCGTCTGCTTGAAGTTATCGTCTACTGTTTTTCTCAAAGTTACATTTTGACAGAACAAAATTAATGATGAGTGACAAACAGCTTGAATCCAGGTCAGACGCCGCTTTACGCGGCGTCTGATCTGGATTTAAGCTGTTTGCAAATGTAAACCAATTTCCCTCCCTATAACGACTCCCTCCGAACAACGCACTTATTTTTTGTCTCCCATTGGATATCGTTGTAGAGAGGGAGCACTGTATTAAAAAAACCGACGTTCTGTTCTACAGTTTCTTGTATCAAGCTGTCGACTGTTATAACGAACTGTGATCCAACTGGTAGCTACACCTCTTTAACCCGTAACAGACATTAGGTAATTGAATTGGTAATTTAATAAATTAATAATTAATTATCAAAAGTGAAGTAATTAGAAATAATTGTGAATTGAGAAATATTTCAATTACTTTAATTGTACTTTAATCATCATTTTTTGTTAATTGAATTTCAATTACTTCTCAATTAATCGTGTACAATATGTAGATCTTTTGGAATAATGACATTCTGAACTCATATTTAAAACAAGATAAGCCTATTGATACATTTTCTAAGCATGTTTATAAGTTTTAAAGATTGACCTCATCTAAGTTTAAACATATTATTTCCATAATATTTACAAACTGACTTGATCGGAAACATGTATAATAATGAAAAGAATTAGATTAAAAGCTTTTGGGATCTTCTTAATGTTGTCAATTACCTGAAAGTAACCTTCAAGTATATAAATGCTACAAATATGATAATGCTTAAACAGCTTTAATTCACAGATGAATAAAACATGATTCGTTAAAAAATGTGAGTAAAATACATGCATGTTGTCGTTGTAGCTTCATCAAGATCTTGGATTGACATAAATCCTTATTAGCTACAACAATACATGCACCATGAGGAAATACCCATTAATTTTACCTAGCTCTTATTCTCAAATTGCAAACTCGAATTGCTTAAAACTCGCTGGAGTTGCTCATTGAACAAATAGATATAGGATATAACTTTGCATTCATTTCACTTGAAAAGTCAGTTTGAATGCAGATCATTTCACACAAGGATCTCAACTGTTAAACATTCAGTTTCTATTTGTGAAAATATTAGACAGAAATGTGTTTGTCTACAGACAAAAAGTCTGCTGTCAAAAATCACTATGAGTGCAAAGAGTTAAAGGTCATTTATCAAACCTTACCTGTTTTACAAAGGTGATAGTTGTATTCTATACACAAAGCTATTTTTACCGGCAGACAAATGAATCAATTTTAAGTGTAAATGTTGTCGTCTGCTGATAATGTCAGAAATCCAGATAATGGAAATAATGGGAGTGAAGTCTGAACTCTTAATGCCTGCTCAAAACCATATGGTGTGACATCGCATTGAAATTGTTTCGTTGGGATGAATCTATTGAATAGTCTCACCAAAGGGTGTGGTTCAAAACATAAAATAGAAAGTTTTGGAAATATTAGTTTACACCCTTTTATATGTGGTCCTGCCATGATGTGTCGTTTGTTTTGAAAAACTAACCACTTCATTTTTACCCATTTCATAACAAACCTTAGCTTGGCATAAATAGCTTGATCCTGACCATTTTCAAAATAACTCAATGACTGATCACGCGTGAACTGATCTGTTTCCAAGTTGGTTTCATAATTTTACAATGTACATGGTTGTGATTGGCAGTGACATTTTCCAATGCATACGATGGTACTAAATAGTAAATAGAGCAGACTCTTATAAAAGGGAACCTTCGAAATCCTCTGATCTGGGTCTATATTGTTTGCAAAGAACTAATAAACTTAGATCCTGTAGTGTAACGGTTAACAGTAATTGTTAATTTATAGAAGATATTGAATGAGTGTGTGTTCAGTCGTGTATTTATTGAACGAGTTGGATAAAATCATATGTTGCGAGCCTTGGCGAGCAACATGTCATTTTATCCAACGAGTTCAATAAATTCACGACTGAACACACACGAATTTGATATCCTGTTTATCACATAAACACCAAATTACACGAAAAAATCCGAACGGTCTTACTTTCACTTTTGCCCTCGGCTCTTAGGAAACGATTCGTCATAGGCGTTATTCGGTTTTATTCATCCCTAGAGAAAAAACACCTATCAAACTAAAATGAAGAAAATCACATCAATGTGTTGTGAAAAGACTTCTCTGATACAATATTCAAATTTTAAATTAATATTTAATTTAAAGATTGTTGTAATTGACTAAAAATGATCAGTTGACATTAAGAATCTAGTTTCGTTTTTTAAATAACGTCGTTAGAGCAACATGACGTCATTATCATTGTAACGTCTAAATTTGAAAAACAATCTTAAACACTGTTAGTACTAGAGCTCTATGCAGTCTGATTTGCAGCCTGAGTTTGCGGGATTGCTCGGAATAATGTTTCTAGGACACTTGGGAATGTTTCAATACCTAGTGGTGATCTAAGTTTGTCTAGATTCTCTTAACTGATTTACAGTCGGCGTAGTAGTACAGTATTTTGGTGATTCGAAAATTAGTATAAAATATATGCCCAGTGGGCCGTACGATTTTTACGGCCCTCTATATTTGGCACGTTTATGTGATAAAATTAATTAATCAGGCAAAGTAATTTAATCATTATTTTGGAAATACGGTGTTATTGAATTGGTAATGAAATTGATTTTTATTCAACTAATTGGTAGTTTAATTAATTACTTTGCTAAGTATTTGACCACATGTCTGACCCGTAACTCCATAATACAATTTTTAATGATTTCAATTTATACCTCCTCTGAATAAAATAGTTAAACTTAACAGTCATGAATTTGTAACATAAAAATAGTTTCTATACATAAGCAGACGGTACCTTAAAGCAGGTTGAGAGTAAAGCAGAATGCGACTTAATGCTTATTCTGGTTTGCTTGAAACCTGTTTTAAATTGTCATGTATCTTCTTTATAGAAACAGGATATGGGGTAATGGGTTTATCTTAAATTGCTTCTCTGAAGGGTTTGGGCTAAGATGGTGTTGATGCAAACAATGCAGATCCTCATCTGATTCCAAATTTCAAAAGCAAGGCAAGATCAGAGTTTTACCTATTTGCAATGCATTCAATATTGTATAAGGCGACAACCAGCTGAAGTAGCATTGAAGTAATGTAATGTCTGAAGGTAAGTGACTTCTTACTGCAGGATATAAAACAATGTATAAAAACTCTTGTAGAAGATTTCTGTATAGGGTTTGTTTTGTTTTGAGCTAGTACCTGTATTAAACATTCTTTAAAGTGATGCTTTGACCTTAAGGGATCATTCTACTTTGCTTTTGGCCTCTTTAAAGCTACTATCTGGAAAATGACCGAATATGTGTTTTTTATTCATTCTTCAGGATTGCCTAGCTTAGGATTACGCGTACGTGTTAAAACGTATAATTATGGGGTAAAGGACTAATGCAAGATTACTGGATACAAGACAGACATTTACAATATTCTAAACGTTTACTTGATTTACAGTCGAAACCGCAATATGGTAGGCACCATGTGTAAGCACTGGATCATTATGTTGGTAACTATGGTGATGTTGTTAGAAAGATTAACTGGTCATGAATTACATTTGCCAGTTGAGAAACAAAACATCACATGCCTTCGTGATCATTCTGCAAAGGTTTTGTTTCAAGCAGTTTCAACATGTGCAAACGACACAACCTCGGACAAAGTATCCAAATGTTTCAAGGATTTCAATCTTGTTGATGGTACAACCACAGAAAATGTACCGGTTACGGACAAAAGTACAAACATCATTTACAAGAGTATTCAGTGTGCAATGTGTAACGGAGTTAAGAAGTCTGACGTCAAACATTGGACACCAGTGGTTTCATGTATAACGTCTGTAAAACTAGACCTAAGTCAATATGAAAACTCACTGAATAACGTTTTCAAAACTGACGAGTGCAGTTTTTCTTTTGTTCCACCAATGCTTAGCCTCGGGGAACATAGGTGTTATCTGGATGCTAAAATATGTAACTTTACCCACGCATGGCAGACAAATACTTCGATGACTGAAATAAAACATTGCTACAGAGAGGATGACACCCGTGTGTACAGATTAAAAGGTGTTGCACTCCCTGGTAAATTATGTGTTAGGTGCAATGGAATTACGGACGAAGCTTTAGACACATTAAGAGAAAGGGGTAATCGTCTCTCACACACCGCATTGTCATTTTTACTTTCCATTACGGAAGAGGATGAATTCACAAACAGGCCTCATGGAAAATGTGGTCCTATAAGAATATACGACCATTTTAATGTAAGTCAAAATTTTAATGCAAGACATAATCTTTTGTAACACGAGTAAAAAGGACTTCGAGAGTTAGAGTGTCCTCATATTTTAAAGTTAACATGTAGTTAATGGTTATGCCGCGTTATATCGTTTAAATTATTGATATTTTCGACTGAAAATGCATTATTGTATTGAATGTTGGCAAGCATTTGATAAAACCTATATATCATACTAAGTAGTGTCATAACACGTGTATGGTCACTACCGCAACCCCTTTCACTTCCGATTCACAAGTTCAACTCTGTTGCAGGTTAATTATTTCTTTACGCATATTATTCTTCAAATATTGCGTTTAGTCTGTCATCGTCTATTACTAGAACATGTACCAAATAAATACGAAAGAAGACTCAAGCAGGAAACGCAACACAAACAATACACCCATCTCTAAAGCAGAACACACACACAGCCATACCATAACAAACACACACACACACACACACACACACACACACACAACCACACACACACACACACACGCAATACCATTCCTTCATCTACACACTAAATAGAAAACAACACGCAAGACAAACATAAAGCTAAGTGAATATAGGAGCCCGCCTTGGTACGGTCAGTAGCAATCAATACTCAATTATAAGACCACATTTAAAAAGCCAATCTAATGGCTTACAGTAGCTGAATGACTGTGTTCGGTGTTTAATTACGATAAATATATGAATTTTATAAAAATTGTGAAACTGAACACGAAATAGTTCTAAGATTTGTCTCAAAAGATTTTCTCTATTTTCGAGAACTATGATATCTTAAATATTAGAGGTAAAGAATTACTTCTGATTTTATTTAGACTGTTTGGGTGCTTACAAATTGTGCGAGATAAGTTATGTCACGAATCCTGATATTTGGAGATGAATGATTACTCTCTGTTAAGATGGATGGGTAAGTTGGGCTCTAATGCACTGCGACACAAAATACCGGTAGGTCATAAAGCGCCGATGAATGATGAGGGGTGCTGAGATGGGATAATGATGATTTCAGGAAGAAGATACTAATCTCATTCGTTGCGAAGCATTGTATGGGGTCTAAACCCGACCTGTTTTCCTTTTAAGTCTTGGCAGAGGGGATATCCCGGTCTACTAAACAGAAACATTCCATATGACAATTAACCCCCAGAACCACGGCAAGGTAGGAAGGTCTCTAGAGCTATTTTCAGGAAGTTTATATCTATCGTAGAAGACTAGTAAGCAACTGTAGTTAGTAGTTACTGATTTGCGGCTACTGTATTGGCATTTGGCAAAAGCAAATCTGTCCAGCATATAACCTTTATGTACAGCACTCCCTCTCTACAACGACCCTCCCAACAACGATTCCCTCCTTACAACGATGCTTGCCGCTGATCCCGAAACAAGAAATTATGTCCAACCTTTTTACGTTTGCAATATCTTCTGCTTAAAGTTGTCGTCTGCTGTTTTTCTCAAACTTACATATTGGGCATTTTGTCATAATAAACCTTAGTAACGAGTGACAAACAGCTTGAATCCAGATCAGACGCCGCGTTAAGCGGCGTCTGATCTTGATTCAAGCTGTTTGCATATGTAAGCCAATTTCCCTCCCTAGAACGACTCCCTCCGAACAACGCACACAATATGTGTCTCCCATTGGATGTCGCTGCAGAGAGGGAACGCTGTAGTTTCATCTCCTCGTATATTATGTATTTTGTCAACAAACAAACTGTCACAGTTGCAGTTGTATTATATGTGAGGGGGTCATTTATATAATGGCTGGAAAGCAATATCATTAAGTGATTAGGCATTTTAGAAAAGAAAGTTGTATTGGTCAATAATTTACACTGTCGTCTTACTCAAAATTGCCCCCAGTAAGACAATAAGTTAGTAACACATAACTGAAATATTTACAAAACTATTTCAAAGATAAACTAGTTACGGATTGCAATAATTTCAGTGAACGTAGTATCTATAAGATACAGATAAATGCAAAACAATAGAAGAAACGTTTCAACATGCACTATAAGCCATGATTTCTTTGACATTAGAAATATTTAAATAAGATTCAAACAGTTTGGATTCTGACGCGGCCTCTGATGAGGATCCAAACTGTTTGAAGGTTATCAATATTGTCGTCCTTGGCAATGGAATTGTTAATTATTGAAAAAGTAAAACATTCTCATGCCTGATACACAAACATTTGCATATAATTTGTTGTATATAAAATGATTAAAATCTAAACTTTTCGACATTTTGAACCTATTCGACAGGAAATCTTCGATATATACACATTACCAGTTGACAGTGTGATACATGGTGATGTATTCAGATCGAGTTGTTTCTTGCAAAAACGTCGAGAACTGAATGTAACACCCTGTGGCGCACTGCCAACTGGTGATGTGTTGATTACATGACTTGAATACAAACAAAACAACTATATAGTTGTTTAAATAATTTGAATCCAGACATATTGGTTATTTAAAGCAGAAAAAGAATTCTTGCATACCACACATAATAACGCGGAACTTGTACATGTACCTCCAGCTAAATAAAAACGTGGTTGGAGTGAAATACAGGGTGGCCAATACAGACTTTTGTATTTTACCGTGCACGGTACACGCGGAAACGCTCGTTACCATAAGAAGGCATATAATGAAATTTATAACATGGCATTATTACACGACAATAGTTGTTGCTGGGGTAATAAACGTAGTATTCGACGCCTTAATAAAACATCCTTATTCGTTATCGTTTAATATCCAAATAACATACTGCATACAAACCTAAACGTAGGCACAGTCTGGACATTCTTATACCGTGGTAGTTGTTGTTGTTGTTTTTAAGAAGGATTTACGTCCGTTTAGATTAATTTACCTGCCCATAGCGTGTGCATATGATGTGTTTGAGATGAGTCCGATATCGCTCTCGTTTTTTATTAGTCTGATTTGAGCAAAAGTCGTGCTTAAATCTGATCAGTAAAAAGGACTAACGATTTCAGACCAACCTCAAACACTTTATAAGTATATACAGTGGAGAATCTGTTATTCTTTCCCGTTCAAACGCAAACGTACGCAAACGCGAAGCACTAAAACGTAGAAAAGAACAACTTTTGGACAATTCTGATAATTCTTGTTTATCTTGGTGGCAAACAGTTTGGAGCCTGATCAGACGCCGGGTTACCCTGCGTCTGATCTGGCTCCAAACTGTTTGCACTGCAAATAATAGTTTTAGCGTAAACGCGTTTATTGGGAAAGAATAACAGATTCTCCACTGCATAGGTCGTTTGCAGTTAAAAAAAACACGATAAGTTTCAAATATCTCCATAACAAGAAAACGGAGACAAATGGAATTTCGCATAGATTTATGATATACCTATACCAACTCTGACAAAAAAAGAACAATTTTTTACTCTTCGTAATAAAAATGTTTTATTCATAACTTCTATATAAAGTTTACACATCTAAGGGACACTTTTCCGAAAGGTGATTTCAAGTTATTCAACAGCCTATCTTTCACGACCCGGTAACGCCTCACCGTTAGGCCATCGCATACCATAACAGTTTACAACTAACCGAACGAGGCCCTGACTGGGGTACGTTAGACGTATTAACCGACCAAACTGTTATTTGCGAACATGTTAGATCCTAATCGGTCACCGGAGCCATTTCGTATCTGAATTGGATTCGAACCATGTGCCACTCATACGACAGTTTTATCAACAAAACGCAAAAAAACCCACTAAATGTGATAAATAGCAGAAGAGACATGTTCATACCAGACGATCTACACCAACTTAGCATTATCAAATTTTCAACAGAATGTTTCCATGCAGATCAGTTCGAAAGCCTTTATTATTTTATCGTTTAAAGGAAACGTACTGCAATACAACTCGAACATTGATACATATTAATATCCAGATAAGGGGAGTACATGTATTTCCAAAACTAAAATCTTTACTTCTGAATTAAGCCCTATGGCGTGACTACCCGTTAGAACCGTCTCTCTTCGAGATGATTCTAATGAGTAGTCACACCATAGGATTTGGTGCTGAAATGAGTGAAAATGTGTCTCTCTTACCTGGATCTCGGTAATTATGTAGAAATGTTAGAGCTTCGGTTTGAAAAGTAATTGCAATTCTCTTTATTCCTGGTGAAGAGTTCGTGGATTTAGGCATAGTAAAAATGTAATGGATTATGGGGCCTCACAATTAATTTTGTACAACTATACAACCAATATCAGCACGGGATTCACCTTTCAGACCGAAGCAACTTGCACGGGATTTTACCTGGGGATATTCTCCAATATAAACAAACGTGATCAAGGTAATAGCCAATAACACCCCAGGTCATTTAACCATTTTCGGCGACACAACAATTATAAAAAACAAAGAAGAAAAGTTTTTAGTCAGACTATCAAACATTCTGAATTTCCTTGTCAGAGTTGGTATAGGCACATCATAAGTGTATGCAAACTTTAATTTAAATATGTCCATTAGTTTTAAGAATATCTAAGATTGATCGTGTTTTTGAACTGCAAACGACCTATACATATATCTTGTTTTATTTTAGGATCGTTGCTTAGACGCCAGATGTTCGATTCTACGCAAACTACAGAACAATGAGTGTATCAAGGTCATTAACTACATAGATGCGTTTACGTACAAAATCGGCATTCGATTAATTCCGTTATCTACAATTACACTGGAAGATGCAATAGAAAACGCGTTAACGTTGAAACAACGCTTGTTTGACTTTCTTGGTGAAGTTTTTAATCGCATGTCAGATCATGAGTTCGAAATATTGTTTGTTCTTGACCATAAATACAATGATTGGAAAAACCTTACGTATATTCAGGGAACACCTGTTATGTTCATAGAGTGGCGTTTGAAGTTAAATATTCGAACACAACATGACCCTGAAGAAACATTAGCTATATTGCTGAGTTTATCCCATAATACAAGCATTCGCTCGAACGTCAATGGTCAAGAAGTCTTATTTTCGATTGTTATATTAGACTTTAAAGAAAATAGTTTAAATTCTGTTTCGTGGGAGCAGTGCCACTCAAATATTTACAATCCAAATGTAGGGGTTTCTTTTTGTAGTAGTTTTGATCTAGTGCATTCCATTGAAATGAATACATATAATAATTACACACTCGTGCGTTATTTAGTAGATACAAAAAGTAAGAAAAGGAACAAGGTTTTTTCCACATGGCCAAGGAATGTACTCGAGTACAGATCTTGCGTTTTTGTTGAAATATTCAAGGAGCATTCTAACTGGAAAGAGGTTGGAGACGGACTACAATTCATGGACGTTAATGTTACCTTTGGATTCTCTGAGTTTGTGTATGGGTCAACCACCGAGAGTATATTGGTTTGTAAAGACAAATATTTCCAGCTGGAAAAGTACAGGAAGAACGTTGGGACTCGTCTTCTTTTTGCTAACAGGATAACATTTCTTTTTGTCGAATGCCTTTTCTTATTTCATGAAATAAATCATTATTAATTAGTTGTTTATGTAAACAATCAGTTTTTATTCTGTTTTTTGTCGATGTTTGACATTTTGAACTACTTTCCTTGACAAAGGCAAACACCTGATTTGCCTTCGGTATTGCTAACAATATTCATGAAACTTACTTTTATGTTATACAGATCCTGATCAAAGGTTTCCTTTAGGAAACTGAATTGTTAGTAAGTTGACAATTATTTATACAATGTCATAGACATATATGTAAACTTTAAAACTACAAAAGTCGACCAGGAAGCATCCCTCCGTAGCATCCATTTTATCCTTTCCAATGAGCTTTTGTCAGTTATGAAGATAGATGGCTGTTTAACACTTTACCCGATAGCCTGTTTCTCATATTGAAATAGGTGACCACTTAAAGCAGCCTGCTTTAAGCTTCCATGTGCTAGAATATAGAAAATAATCACTATACTATATAATCTTGACTGATTAATTTGGAATTATTTTCTTCAGCGGAGTGCAATTCCCGACATCCGCTAAAAGGCGCTTCTATGGGGGAAAGAGTAAAAACAATGGAGCATTCTGTCTTACTTTTAGTCCGTTTCAGCTGCCATCTGCTAGGATGTTGAGAATATTTCTCGTCGTGCATATTCATGAATGTAAAAATTGGGAACTGTGTGGTTCATCGGAGAAAGAAATCAAAGGTGTAAAAAAGAATTTAAAGAATAATGTGTTAAAAAAGAGAAACACCAAATAAGCCGCGCTAGGTGGAATTATATTACCCTTGATCCACAATATGTGCTATTAAAAAATAACTCTGTTTTTTAAGTGGTTAAACTTTCTACTAAAACATTTTGTGCCCGTAGAGATCCTAGCTAGATGCCCATAACAGGAATGCTCGAGACCCTGTTTCCGTATTGAGCAGTACAGATCAAAACGAAGGCATTCAATTAAAGTGAATCTAAAAGCAACAAAAGGGACATAATCATTACATCTTGTCCGTTTCAAATATCAGTTCATTTAATTCAGCTGGGCATAAATACCGTTTTCTTTTGTGTTAGTTTCTGGCCAGAAATTGGTATATGTCGTTTGAAGTTAAAACCCTATAAATCTATTTTTCTAACGCTATTAGAAATAAGTGAATAGCTTTATATCAAATTTGGCACAGACTTATGATGCGCCTAAAACCAACCCTGATAAGAAATGGGAAGAATTTTGATAGGCTGACTGAAATGTATTCTTCTTTGTTTTATATAAATGTTACGTCGCTAAAATCTTCGATTGGACGTGGGGTGTTACATGTACGTTAATGGTAACTAGAAACTTCAGCCAAACGATGCGTCTTATGCTGCGAGATGTATTAATCATTTATGTGCTTATAACCAATACTATAAGATGCTTGGATTGCCTTAGAAACAAAACCGCATTAATGCGAATTTCTGTATCAGCATTGGTCAGTAAAATATATATGGTACAAATTATATAAGCCTAATTGATATTGATATTTGATTAGGTAAGCTGAACAGTATACGAGGATACACACGTAAATCAAACACTAAAGCCAACAATAAATGTAGAAGATACCATCGATAATTCTTTTTCACGCAAAACATTATTGCAATTTGCATGGAAAATTTGGTAAATTACTTTGCTTTTCATGTACTATGCTTATAGGAACATACGATTATCTACAGGACTAAACATTAGCGTATTGAAGGTGTAATCATTTTTATTATTAATTAATCATTACTTGCAAAACTCATTTCATTAAATCGCGGTATATATTTCATATTCGAGATGATATTATTAAGGAGACTGAAAAACAGATTTGGTCTTAAATTATTTTAGTAAATGGATGTCAAGCGCCTGTCATAAACACGTAAATATTAGTTTAGGAATAGAATTAATGTCATACTAAATAACATGACGGAGAAAAAACAATTAGCTCGGATGGTAATCAAAGCAGTGCGTAAACAAGATCGACGCTCAACCTACTGAGCTAGCCGGGTGATTATTTAAACGCCTGTGTATTTTATCCTATTTCTGAATTGCAAATTCTTTTCATATGGAGTTAAATAAAGTAGGTACTACTTAGTTTATTTACCTTTCATTTTTGGATATTTTAGTGCGTTTATACGTAATATATACATGCGATTTAGAAGTTAATGTAAAATATGAAATATCACAATTATGTCCCTCAGGTTAAGATTAATGTCAACATTAAACTGTGAATGACACTTTCACTCTGATATCTTTTTCTTTCGTGATATTATTTTGAGAATATCAATTTGCAATCTGTTTTTGTGTCTTTACGATTATCACCATGGCGTCGATTTCGTATGCGATGTAGGCATACTAGTAATTGGGTAGTTTATAATGCTAGATAAATAATCATAGAACCTTAACAACTTTTTATCGCGGGTTCTTTAGCAGCACACAACCAATTAGTAGAATATACTAGTAACTTTAAAAAGAACAGGGGAACTATCATAACTTGAGCTCGCTAAACCTGAACTACATATTATATGCACCATTATCCTTCAACAAGTTGAGCCCGTATAACCCCTTCACTGCTATGGCGTCAAATTATAAACACATATCGTCTTTTAAAATTTAAAATTTAAACTTAAAATTAACATTTATTTACTTCTGAATATTGAAATGAGTTTCAAACAGTTACGCGGTGTTTGATCAAAATCCAACCTGTTTATAAATAACCGTTGTATTTGGTGAAAGGCAGGGAAAGTATAAGTTGAATATACTCGTATCTCAAAGTCAAAACGTCGCTTTGTATTTTTGAGGTAGAGACGACGATGACAAAATTGATAAAATATTCCTCTTTATCCACAAACGCAATCCTACTCCGAAATCTGGTGTTACACATAGTGAAACATGTTAACATGCCCATTCAATTCAAACGCAGGGAAACATGTGAAACGTGATTTGTTTTTTGTAGTACAATAAAAGAGCTGCTCAATTCATTAATTACCCATTATACCCAGTGGATTCTTTGATGTTTATATATTGGATTAGTACATTTTTTATCAAAGGGATGCCTGGTCAAAATTTTCAATTTCATTTTGTTTTATATTGAAATTCCTATCAGCAAACAGTGTAGACTCTGATCAGACGCCGCATAATGCGGCGTCTGATCAGATTCTACACTGTTTGCCTATGTCTCATATATGGGATCGTGTGCACAAATGGGTTAAAGCTTAAACTGATATATGTTAGGAATTATTTGGAATACACGGATCGATGATGAAAGTCGGATATGGTATTTAAGATGTATTGTTTTTCTACAATATTCGAAAAAGAATATCATTGTCACGGGCGGTAGTAGGCGGTAGGAGTTCGATTACCTGCCGGACCAGTGGCCTGGCTAGAAATCCCTTATAACGTACATGAATGTTCTTGAGCAACGTATGCACCGCGAATTGCTCTTCTCCATACAGGGGTTAAACTGGGAACCATTGAAGGACATGAGCCGGTACTGCGACTGCCTATGCACAACATGCTAGCAATGCCCTATATTGCTTATCAGGACAAATGTTTTTAATAAGTCATTTTATACATTTACTGATACATGTAGAAACATTGCAAAGCTTAAAGCAAAATACAATTTAGCATATATCACAAATTGTATAAACAATATGGGTGAGGAAATCGATGATATACTAGATATGATAATGAAGGGTGTCGATAATGCACTATCAGTTTGTAAAAAATTACCTAGGTCTAGTAAGAGAAGACTACAGGCGCCATGGTTTGATAAGAAGTGTTTGAGCATGAAAAGAGATAAAACAAAAGCCTTGCAAATATACAGACAAAACCGAACCGCAACAAACTTAGAGTTTTACATAAGTTGTAAATAAAGATGTAAGGCACATTGTCAATCCAAAAAGACTAGTATGTATGCCAATCAGCTAAATGACTTGTGTAACTGCTCAAATAGCCATAGATTCTTTTTGAAAGTTCTCATACGCATTACGAATTCTAATACATTTCAGGCAGATATTAAAATAGATGATTGGAAAGAACATTCTGAAACATTATTCATTATTCCAGGGTGATGACATTGCCGACTGTAACAATTTTAATGTTAAAGATGAAGATTTGGATGAGATCAGAAATGCAATTTTTAATTTAGAAATAACAGATGAAGAGGTTGCAATGAGTATTAAGTCATTAAATAGCTCAAAGGCACCAGCTGATGATGAAATCCCTCCTAGTTTCTTTAAGCATTCCATGGATATTTCAATGCCTGTTACGGTAAGCTTAATTAATCGATTGTTTTGAAATGGTGAATTTCCAACGGCATGGGGCAGTGTAGTTCTAGTGCCAATATTTAAGAAAGGTGATCGAGAAAGCCTTGAAAATTACCGTGGTTATCTCTTTTAGATATATTTGGTAAAATCCATACCAGCGTAATTAACAGACGACTTTCTTTTTTCCCAAGTTTCAATAAAATTGACGAGTCACAGTCAGGTTTCAGAGAAGGTTATTCCACAATATATAACGCATTTGTTCTGCAATCTATTATATCCAAGCAGCTGGCTAAAAAGGGGTAAATTATATGTTGCATTCAAAGATTTCAAAACGGCCTTTGATTCAGTTAAAAGGATTAAACTATGGGAAGTTCTTCAAAGTGCTGATATAAAGGGTAATCTTTTGCGGGCTTTAACTGCAATGTACCAGGACGTGAAATCCTGCGTTTAAAACAATGGTATGACATCTAAGTATTTCGACTGCCCAGTTACCTCAAACAAGGCTGTTTAGCATTACCAAAATTATTTCTATTTTTTATTAATGAGCTATCTTAAACGATGAAACAAAATAAAGACCTAAAGAGGAGGAATTTAGCTCAAGCCAAATGATATAGAAATTCTGCTTCTACTGTTTGTAAATGAAGTTCCTCTTATGGCAGACACGGTTAGAGAACATCAAAAGCAGTTAAATGTTTCGAACGAGTTTTGCCAAACAAGCTATATTTATGTTGATACACTGTTCCCTATCTAAAACGGCACTCCCGACAACGACTCCCTTCTTACAACGACCCTTGCTGCTGTTCCTAAAAAAGGACAATTATGCCCAACCTATTACGACTGCATTGTCGTCTGCTTAAAATTGTCGCCTGCTGTTTTTCTAAAATGTACATAATGGACATTTCGACAGAACAAAACTTAATGGCCAATGACAAACAGCTTGAATCCAGATAATACTCCGCGTTACGCGGCGTCGGATCTGGATTCAAGCTGTTTGCAATTGTAAGCCAATTTTACTCCCAGTAACGACTCCCTCCGAATAACGAACACACTTTGTGTCTCCCGTTGCGAGTCGTTGTAGAGAGGGAGCACTGTACACAGAAAACGAAGTTAATGGTGTTTAAAAAAGGGGGGATGCTATCTAGACAGGAAAAATTGGACATACAGGGGGGAGGGGGGGGGGGGGGTCTTACAAATAGTAAATACATTTACATATGTCGGTGTTATATTTACTACTCGTCTTTTTCTCAATGAAATGGTTGCATACCTGGCCACAAAAGCAAAGAGGGCATTAATTTCAATTTTAACCTCCCTGTATCAACATGGTCAGCCACCGTATAGTATTTGTACAAGTTGTTTGATTCTGAAATCTTACCAGTTGTTTTATATGGTTCTGAGATTTAGGGATACAGTTCCAGAATTTTTCAGAAACAGTTTTACACTACGCATGTAAAAGATATTTGTGTACGAGTAAAAACTCAACAAATGCTGCTGTCCTATGAGATTGTGGCGTTTTCCGATAGAAATAGAAAATGCTACGAGATGCATAAAGAACTGGTTAAAAATCATCAAAATGTCTGATACGAGCTATGCTAAAAATGTTATAACATGCTTTTGAAAATGCCAAATTACGGTAACTTTAACTGCTCATCGGAAGTGAAAAACCATATGTAAATATAGTTTTGGTTATATTTTGTATAACCAAGGTACTCATAACGAAAATTTTGTTTTTAGAATTGTTTGTACAGAGCATAAAAGATATACATTTACAAAAATGGAACAGTTATGTTGAGACCTGTTCTAAATTGAGTGTCTATAAATGCATTAAATTTTCATACGAAGGTGAGGTTTTCCTATATGTTTTTACAGTAAGAAAATTCAGACACAGTTACGCTCAATTCAGAACAGGTGTACATGAACTGGAAATAGAAAGGGGACGGTATATACCAAGAGAGGAACGCTTGTGCAGGGTTTGTTCAAATGGTAATTTTGCAGATGAGTTTCACTTTCTGTTTATTTATAGTGTTTATGCATATTTAAGAGATAGATTTATGCCTAGAATCTTATATATTTCAACCCATCCTTACAGAAAATATACACTTTGTAGCAACAACAAATGAAGCAAAACTTAGAAATACTGCTCAATATACGTATATATAGTATGCTCTTGCTTGACACGACATATTGTAAATACTTAAACATTCATACAGTACGCCTAAACTATGAATTAGTATACTACCGATATATGTGTTGATATATATACATGTATCTATGTATAAAACATCTAATACTATTCTACTAAATTGATTGTACATTCATGGTTTGTCTGTATTTCTTTATGTTCTGGAGGCTTGATTGTATGAATTAACTATTTGATTTGTATTGATTTGATTTGTATTCAAGATGACCTAATTATCAGGGGAATAAATGAATAGTCGGCTGAGCGGTCATTTGGACAGAAATTAGACTATAACTAGGTACTTTACTTTTGTCTACCTAGGTATGCAACATATCCGTATTCATAACGCGTCTAATTATTTTCCTAAGAAATGAACTATAAATTGGAAGTAAATTAAAGACCTGAATAGGAGGAACTATTTAACCCGTATGTGCCCACGATCCGATATATGGGACATATGCAAACAGTGTAGACTCTGATCAGAGTCTACACTGTTTACTGATAGGAATTGCAATATAGAATAAAATGAAAATGAAAATGTTGACAAGGCATCCCTTTGATAAAAAAGGACTAATCCAATATATAAACATGGAAGAATCCACTTGGCATAAATGGGTTAAGTAAAGACTATGTCTGTTGGAGGAGTCCTCTTGTATTCGTGTCTATACTCAGTAGAACGTGGAAAGCTCGATCTCCTTTCAGTCAACTTTATAAGTATATCTTCAAGCAAGCTTTGGAAAGTAGGAACACTCTTAAACAAAGCTAAATAGCGTTTTATGTCAAAATATGGATACAGCTAGTTCAAGACATACAGAATCGACTTTTTAACGCCCGTAGCTTTTCATAGTAAATAAAGCGTGTTCGGGCCCTTTGAATCAAGTACCCTATACATTCCCATTTTATGCCTTTAATTTATTCAGCCTCTGAAAATATAGTTACAATTTATACAGTCAAGAATATGTATAATAAGCATCATTTTCTTTATATTCTAAAGGCTGTTAGCTTAAAGCAGATTGAATATAAAGCAGAATGTGCATAACGGCACATTTTGCTTAACTGTCAACCTTCTTTTAGTGGTCATCTGTCTTTAAAACTAGATAAAGGTTATGGGGAATGGGGCTATTTACAGCAAAAATGCTATTCTCAACAAATAAACGTTTTTGTGCTATTATTTTATTTTTTCCATTGCAATCAGTTTCGAGTTTGTTTGGACACGGGGTAAACTCCTTGCATCTCAGATCAAAACAAAATGTTATTCAGGAATCAGGTAGAAAGGGCAATGAAAAGGATGTTAAAAAAGCGCGTTATCAGTACAGGGCATCAACAAAATACCAAAATACCCAAAGTTCCTTTAACTTTTTATAATGTGTTGGCGGAATTTGTTCACGGTTTTCGGTATTGATAAACGTTTATTTTTGAATACTCCTCGAGCAGAATAAACAAGTACTATCTCATGCAATGACATATTATTCGATTTATCCCGTCACTGATTGATTTTAGCCTTTCAAATGTACAATAATACTAAATTTGACAAGTTTCATGTAATTTCTGACATACAAAAAATAATAACCGCTCCAAGCCGACTTGCGCTAAGTTAATCTTACACAACAGAAAAAATGACCACAACAAAACGCTTAGAGTGACAAACAGGCAACAAACTGGAAAAGTGAGTCGATTCAAATTTGACAAGTTATACATTTTAACTCAAATGTGCTATACTTTACGCTTCAGTTCAGAAGTTTAAATTGCCAAAAATAACGACTGGAGATTATCACCAGTTTTCGCGTTACTCGCCAAGGTGGTTTATTGTTTTGGAACAGTTTCTTTTCTGACCGCTCAGATTCAAACTCTACATCCCATGCAATGATTTAATAATGTTGAAATTTGCTACTAAATCTGGCATTCTTGTTTGTTTATAAGCCTACAGTGGAGAATCTGTTATTCTTTCCCGTTTAAACGCAAACATACGCAAACGCAAAACACTAAAACGTAGAAAAGTACAACTTTTTGACAATTCTGATAATTCATGTTAATCGTGGTGGCAAACAGTTTGGAGCCTGATCAGACGCCGGGTTACCCGGCGTCTGATCTGGCTCCAAACTGTTTGCAATGTAAATAATAGTTTTAGCGTAAACGCGTTTATTGGGAAAGAATAACACATTCTCCACTGTACCTAAAGTATCCTTCAACTTGTTGCTCTACGCTATACTGTACAGTACATGTAAATTACTTTAGCCACAGGTATTTGACACATAGATCTAGATCTTTAAAAAATCTAAGACTTCTATTACCGTACATATAAAGACAAGGCATACAACGGGGATCCAACAGGTAGTCCATTTTATCAACTTAAATTGATGCTAAAATAGACTAGATCACCGGTATTCTCTTGTGGTGCGCTCGGGAAATGAGGTCAAGTACCTTTGGCTTTAGCAGAAGTCAGAGACGATTGTAGAATGGTTCCTAATAGCGTAGGTCCATATGAGAATAGAAATAGTGTATGGATATGTAGATTTATTTGTGAAAACGCGTCAATATACACATTTATATACAGTATAACCTCTGTCGATCGACACCTTTCTTGACCGGAAACCTCTGTTATCCGACCCTGCTGTTTGGTCCCGGCAGTTTCCCTATTTGTTTTATGTAACCAAACTCTCTCTTGATCGGATCCTCTGTTAACCGTTATCCGACATACCTTGACGGTCCGATGAAGGCAAATTAGAGGTTTTTCACACCTCGTTATCCGACGGTATGCTGACCTGCTATCATTGACAGCGACTATGTACGTGCAGGTGATAATGACACACATCGCTCGGATTGCCGTGTAAACAAAGTGTGTTGTTTTATCAGTGAGTAAATGATATGAGGGTTAATATGGTAATTTAAGCCAACAAGTGTAAGCAACCCATTCAGTGTCGCAGTGCCGAAAACCCAACTCTTCCATCCTTTCCAACAATGGCTAACCATGATTTCGTGTTTAAATTGCACAGGTGTCCGTCAATCGTCCTCACTGTCAACATGAGATATCTATAAATTCGCACTCCGCATAATTCGAGTCTATATCAATAGTAGCAGGCGTAAAAATATATGCTAAAATTATATTGAGAGAAAATAAATATATTCACACGTTTTGAAGTTACTTCCGACTGTACAATACACACGTTTTATGCTTACTGTAGTTTAAAAAATTAATGGGAAAAACAGTGTAGATCCTGACCAGGTGACTTTTAGTTTAATCTGGAACGATCTGAGCAGGACATATGCTGTATGCTGCAGTCATACATATTAAATATGTCAGTTGGCATCGAGAAATTTCCCTCGCAGCTAAAAATGGACTAAATCTTTGGGTGTGTAAACTTGTAAACTTAGGCATAATTCCGTTAACCGACATCCTCTCTTAACCGACTTACAAAAGTGGAACCATGGGGTGTCGGATAACAGAGGTTATACTGTAACTTAAATCGACGTCACATTTTATATGCCTCTGTGGCCCAACGGTAACCATCGACGTCTACCATCACGGCGATCCGAGTTCAAAACTTACTAGATCGAAGATTTGTTTTTGGTAAACATTTTTTTCTTTTTTTGTGGATGTCTAATCGTTATTAAACATATTAAGGGTGGCTTTGCTTCTAAAAAAGCAACATTTTTGCTATTTATTTGACTTATGAAAATAAAAAACAGGTCATACAGCTACTATACAGATAAACCTGCTACTGTACAGATAAACTCAGGCTTATTATGCTACCCCTTTATTATGTCACCGGAGGCTGTAGTGATGGGATAAAATCCTTTCTCTGCCTTATTTCGAGTACACTAGTTATTTGTAACACGTTTTGAACCTGATCAGACGCGGCGTAACCCAGCATCTGATCAAGCTCTATCTGGTAAATACACTCATCGAAATATTTCTTTTGTCAAAATGCGTTAAATTTAAATTAAAAAAAAATTCAAAAGAGTATCTAATAGCTTCAGTATTTCTTATACATTGAGTTTTTCGGCATCACGTCAGGATCCAAATATTTGGTGTCAATCATCTAAAGTGTGCACGTAACATTCTAGTAGATAACGGTTCCAATTTAGTTCACGCACTTAACCTCTTCGCTGTCATGACGTAATCTGCGTTTAACCATTGTCGCCTATTTGGGTCCTTTTAGGACCAAAACTGTTTGTTGCAAAATTCTATTGGACTAAGGATAAGGGAGATAATGGCTTAAATCCGATTAACGATACGTTGTCCGGATCCAATTCGACACATTGGTTCTACTAAACTATATATAACCTATAATCCTTCTGAATTATGATACACGAATGAAGGTGAATTTCAATCTTGAACTATTCTATTTGTTATTAGTTTTAGAATGTGGATATTGCAAAGACTATGGGAAACGACAGTTTAGTTGATATGAGTACGGTTGTAATTGTGTTTCTCACATGTCTTCCCTTTTGAAGTTAATTCATCATTTTGCGAGATTAAATGTTTTAGTTGCCAAACTGTCAAACTGAATCGAATAAACGATTCAATATGTGATTTAGTAGATATTTACTTGTAAAAGAGAAATATCCGTGATATTAATCAGTAAATGTACCAGAGATATCGATACTGATTAACCTTTTTCCTGCCAAGTTTTATCGCCTGCTCTAACCTTCTAATCACCAAAATATCGTCTGAATAGGTAGTGTAGTCTGCAATGATTTTAATGTCAGCTTTATGGCTGTTTTGACAGCAGAAAAGTCGATAAGAGTCAAACATTTTTTGATCCTGGTCAGAGGCCGCACTATGCAAAGTTTGCAATGTCGCCTTTTGGCACCGTTGACCGTGAAAGAATTAAAGCATTCCAAATGCACGATGAATATATGATATATAAGTGTTCATAATTTATTAGATTTATAATAAGAGTCTTTAATAAAACGATATAAAATTCGATTTTTATAAAGCAATAAAATCGAGCCTTGCCAAGTTTTTATCGTTTTCTAAAAGACGAGTTTTATAAACCCAATAAATTATAAACACGAATGTAAGATTCTATTTATAACATAACCTAGCAATGATATTTTTAGCATCTCGATACTTGTATTAGATTGCTAGCCTCACTATAAAAATCATTGGACAACGCGTGAATGGACCCGCCCAAATGAGCAAACAAACAAAAAGAAGATCCAAGGTTAATTCCGATTTATTCAGAATGAATCAAGAGAGCAAACATTCCATGCCTCTTCCCATCTATAGTCACTCTAATGCACATGCTTATAAATTAAGTCCATTCTATATTTATGGGAGGCTTGGTCTAATTTCTAATAGAAGTTCTGTTAATAAACAGTGGCGATTCGGATTAGAAGCCATATTGTGTGGCATCTGATCGGAGTGTGCACTGTTTTCCTGCCCCATTCATCGGATGCTAGACACAAGCGGGATACTGGATACGCCTTTCAATAAACATAAATCCTAATCAGACACCGAGTTTCCCGGTGTCTGCGAAAATTCGAAAGTTACGCTAAGAAAAATTTGAACCATTATTTTGTTTTCATCCGAAAGTGATATTTCATCATTTTACCGCGAAACAATCTCAAACCGTACTATTATTAAGCCACACCTTCAGTATCACTGGTATAAATAAAAATTGAATTCAAATTGAATTGGTGTTATTATTTCATGTATTTTTTATTTGTCAAAGCAGTACCTTAATATAAAATAATAAGCACTGTTCAAATTGCTGCTGCCTTTAATATAGACAGTAATAATAATATACAGAATGGAATTGTTACGCGGTTAATTGAAAAGTCTATGTTACACTATCAGTAGGTATTGTCATATTTTATGATCGTTGCATCAATCGGAATCAATATATGACGCTGTATGAGGCGGTATTTTATCTAGAACCAAAGTTGTTTGCATGTTGTAGATATTCTTTAAAATGCCCAGCACACGTATAGGCTACTATTGTAATATCTCAGGTTCAACTTCCCATTTAAAAATGCACTGTGGGATTGATCAACTTTCTAAGCATTTATTGCAAACAGTCTAGACCCTTATCCGAGACTTTCTGAAAGCAACATGATCTTAACTGTTTGTCCTATAAAGAGGCAGCGTAAATTGGTCATATATCGGAAAATGGAAAATTCAGAAGTCCTAGGTTTTAACCACTTCACTGTCATGACGTAATCAATTTTAAAGATTTCTCGTCCGCATTTATTTCTCAAATTTTAAATTTTAGTTATTGTGACTTCAGAAATATTGAAATGGGTGTAACGCGGCGTCTTATCAGGAACCAAACTGTTTGCTGCAAATATCTGTTGTACTTGGGACAAGGCAGTGAAAGAATTCAGCAGTAAGCGGTTTCTTATTTTCTGTCGGATATTGGCAAACTGAACAAGTATGTCTTATCCCGCTGAATTTACTGGGATGGTTGATATTGAAACTTCCGATCATGAAACTGTCAAGCTGTTACAATAAACTGTGATAAATTGTGACATTTATTTCTCAAATACCTTTGATACATCTCAACCCTTTCATCGCCATATTGTCGTTAACCCTTTACCTGATAGCATTGTTTCTAGTATTGAAGATATGTGACTACTTAAAGCAGGTTGAAAGTAAAGCAGAATGTGCCTTAACCCTTTACCTGATAGCATTGTTTCTAGTATTGAAGATATGTGACTACTTAAAGCAGGTTGAAAGTAAAGCAGAATGCGCCATAAGGCGCATTCTGCTATACTTTCAGCCTGCTTTAAGCTATTAACTGCTAGAATAAGGAAAGTATTTAATATGACACATATATTCATTACGGTATAATTTGGAACTATTTTCTTCAGCGGATGAATAAAATGAATGTGCTAAAAGTCGCTTCTATAAGGGAAAGGGTTAAGAGGATGGAATGGGCTTGACATTCGTAATATACAAACCACCTTTTGGACAAAAATTGTAATTTGTGTATTCTGAATTAGTAGCAAGGTTTCGTTAAAGATTGAATAACTGAGGGGTTTGCTTCAGATTAAAGAGAGTAAATACACTTACATGAATATATGTGATCAGACAGCTGAAATGTCCTAGTTTCAATTTCTTTAACAATGACCAATCCCTTGAGAATATTTTGTTTCTTTCCGCCAAGATCTATTTTCATTTATTGATATGGTTTCTTTGGATAAGCTTATATTGTTTATAATTGAGAAAGTTACCCAAACGGAAATCAAAATGATCCATTACTTCAAGCTACAATTATATCTCAATGTCAAACTGTCACAAACAACTTATGATATAGATTCCCTTACTAACAATTTTAGAATACAAAATGAATCTAGGTTTATGTGCAGGGTTTGTTCAAATGGTAATTTTGCAGATGAGTTTCACTTTCTGTTTATTTATAGTGTTTATGCATATTTAAGAGATAGATTTATGCCTAGAATCTTATATATTTCAACCCATCCTTACAGAAAATATACACTTTGTAGCAACAACAAATGAAGCAAAACTTAGAAATACTGCTCAATATACGTATATATAGTATGCTCTTGCTTGACACGACATATTGTAAATACTTAAACATTCATACAGTACGCCTAAACTATGAATTAGTATACTACCGATATATGTGTTGATATATATACATGTATCTATGTATAAAACATCTAATACTATTCTACTAAATTGATTGTACATTCATGGTTTGTCTGTATTTCTTTATGTTCTGGAGGCTTGATTGTATGAATTAACTATTTGATTTGTATTGATTTGATTTGTATTCAAGATGACCTAATTATCAGGGGAATAAATGAATAGTCGGCTGAGCGGTCATTTGGACAGAAATTAGACTATAACTAGGTACTTTACTTTTGTCTACCTAGGTATGCAACATATCCGTATTCATAACGCGTCTAATTATTTTCCTAAGAAATGAACTATAAATTGGAAGTAAATTAAAGACCTGAATAGGAGGAACTATTTAACCCGTATGTGCCCACGATCCGATATATGGGACATATGCAAACAGTGTAGACTCTGATCAGAGTCTACACTGTTTACTGATAGGAATTGCAATATAGAATAAAATGAAAATGAAAATGTTGACAAGGCATCCCTTTGATAAAAAAGGACTAATCCAATATATAAACATGGAAGAATCCACTTGGCATAAATGGGTTAAGTAAAGACTATGTCTGTTGGAGGAGTCCTCTTGTATTCGTGTCTATACTCAGTAGAACGTGGAAAGCTCGATCTCCTTTCAGTCAACTTTATAAGTATATCTTCAAGCAAGCTTTGGAAAGTAGGAACACTCTTAAACAAAGCTAAATAGCGTTTTATGTCAAAATATGGATACAGCTAGTTCAAGACATACAGAATCGACTTTTTAACGCCCGTAGCTTTTCATAGTAAATAAAGCGTGTTCGGGCCCTTTGAATCAAGTACCCTATACATTCCCATTTTATGCCTTTAATTTATTCAGCCTCTGAAAATATAGTTACAATTTATACAGTCAAGAATATGTATAATAAGCATCATTTTCTTTATATTCTAAAGGCTGTTAGCTTAAAGCAGATTGAATATAAAGCAGAATGTGCATAACGGCACATTTTGCTTAACTGTCAACCTTCTTTTAGTGGTCATCTGTCTTTAAAACTAGATAAAGGTTATGGGGAATGGGGCTATTTACAGCAAAAATGCTATTCTCAACAAATAAACGTTTTTGTGCTATTATTTTATTTTTTCCATTGCAATCAGTTTCGAGTTTGTTTGGACACGGGGTAAACTCCTTGCATCTCAGATCAAAACAAAATGTTATTCAGGAATCAGGTAGAAAGGGCAATGAAAAGGATGTTAAAAAAGCGCGTTATCAGTACAGGGCATCAACAAAATACCAAAATACCCAAAGTTCCTTTAACTTTTTATAATGTGTTGGCGGAATTTGTTCACGGTTTTCGGTATTGATAAACGTTTATTTTTGAATACTCCTCGAGCAGAATAAACAAGTACTATCTCATGCAATGACATATTATTCGATTTATCCCGTCACTGATTGATTTTAGCCTTTCAAATGTACAATAATACTAAATTTGACAAGTTTCATGTAATTTCTGACATACAAAAAATAATAACCGCTCCAAGCCGACTTGCGCTAAGTTAATCTTACACAACAGAAAAAATGACCACAACAAAACGCTTAGAGTGACAAACAGGCAACAAACTGGAAAAGTGAGTCGATTCAAATTTGACAAGTTATACATTTTAACTCAAATGTGCTATACTTTACGCTTCAGTTCAGAAGTTTAAATTGCCAAAAATAACGACTGGAGATTATCACCAGTTTTCGCGTTACTCGCCAAGGTGGTTTATTGTTTTGGAACAGTTTCTTTTCTGACCGCTCAGATTCAAACTCTACATCCCATGCAATGATTTAATAATGTTGAAATTTGCTACTAAATCTGGCATTCTTGTTTGTTTATAAGCCTACAGTGGAGAATCTGTTATTCTTTCCCGTTTAAACGCAAACATACGCAAACGCAAAACACTAAAACGTAGAAAAGTACAACTTTTTGACAATTCTGATAATTCATGTTAATCGTGGTGGCAAACAGTTTGGAGCCTGATCAGACGCCGGGTTACCCGGCGTCTGATCTGGCTCCAAACTGTTTGCAATGTAAATAATAGTTTTAGCGTAAACGCGTTTATTGGGAAAGAATAACACATTCTCCACTGTACCTAAAGTATCCTTCAACTTGTTGCTCTACGCTATACTGTACAGTACATGTAAATTACTTTAGCCACAGGTATTTGACACATAGATCTAGATCTTTAAAAAATCTAAGACTTCTATTACCGTACATATAAAGACAAGGCATACAACGGGGATCCAACAGGTAGTCCATTTTATCAACTTAAATTGATGCTAAAATAGACTAGATCACCGGTATTCTCTTGTGGTGCGCTCGGGAAATGAGGTCAAGTACCTTTGGCTTTAGCAGAAGTCAGAGACGATTGTAGAATGGTTCCTAATAGCGTAGGTCCATATGAGAATAGAAATAGTGTATGGATATGTAGATTTATTTGTGAAAACGCGTCAATATACACATTTATATACAGTATAACCTCTGTCGATCGACACCTTTCTTGACCGGAAACCTCTGTTATCCGACCCTGCTGTTTGGTCCCGGCAGTTTCCCTATTTGTTTTATGTAACCAAACTCTCTCTTGATCGGATCCTCTGTTAACCGTTATCCGACATACCTTGACGGTCCGATGAAGGCAAATTAGAGGTTTTTCACACCTCGTTATCCGACGGTATGCTGACCTGCTATCATTGACAGCGACTATGTACGTGCAGGTGATAATGACACACATCGCTCGGATTGCCGTGTAAACAAAGTGTGTTGTTTTATCAGTGAGTAAATGATATGAGGGTTAATATGGTAATTTAAGCCAACAAGTGTAAGCAACCCATTCAGTGTCGCAGTGCCGAAAACCCAACTCTTCCATCCTTTCCAACAATGGCTAACCATGATTTCGTGTTTAAATTGCACAGGTGTCCGTCAATCGTCCTCACTGTCAACATGAGATATCTATAAATTCGCACTCCGCATAATTCGAGTCTATATCAATAGTAGCAGGCGTAAAAATATATGCTAAAATTATATTGAGAGAAAATAAATATATTCACACGTTTTGAAGTTACTTCCGACTGTACAATACACACGTTTTATGCTTACTGTAGTTTAAAAAATTAATGGGAAAAACAGTGTAGATCCTGACCAGGTGACTTTTAGTTTAATCTGGAACGATCTGAGCAGGACATACATATTAAATATGTCAGTTGGCATCGAGAAATTTCCCTCGCAGCTAAAAATGGACTAAATCTTTGGGTGTGTAAACTTGTAAACTTAGGCATAATTCCGTTAACCGACATCCTCTCTTAACCGACTTACAAAAGTGGAACCATGGGGTGTCGGATAACAGAGGTTATACTGTAACTTAAATCGACGTCACATTTTATATGCCTCTGTGGCCCAACGGTAACCATCGACGTCTACCATCACGGCGATCCGAGTTCAAAACTTACTAGATCGAAGATTTGTTTTTGGTAAACATTTTTTTCTTTTTTTGTGGATGTCTAATCGTTATTAAACATATTAAGGGTGGCTTTGCTTCTAAAAAAGCAACATTTTTGCTATTTATTTGACTTATGAAAATAAAAAACAGGTCATACAGCTACTATACAGATAAACCTGCTACTGTACAGATAAACTCAGGCTTATTATGCTACCCCTTTATTATGTCACCGGAGGCTGTAGTGATGGGATAAAATCCTTTCTCTGCCTTATTTCGAGTACACTAGTTATTTGTAACACGTTTTGAACCTGATCAGACGCGGCGTAACCCAGCATCTGATCAAGCTCTATCTGGTAAATACACTCATCGAAATATTTCTTTTGTCAAAATGCGTTAAATTTAAATTAAAAAAAAATTCAAAAGAGTATCTAATAGCTTCAGTATTTCTTATACATTGAGTTTTTCGGCATCACGTCAGGATCCAAATATTTGGTGTCAATCATCTAAAGTGTGCACGTAACATTCTAGTAGATAACGGTTCCAATTTAGTTCACGCACTTAACCTCTTCGCTGTCATGACGTAATCTGCGTTTAACCATTGTCGCCTATTTGGGTCCTTTTAGGACCAAAACTGTTTGTTGCAAAATTCTATTGGACTAAGGATAAGGGAGATAATGGCTTAAATCCGATTAACGATACGTTGTCCGGATCCAATTCGACACATTGGTTCTACTAAACTATATATAACCTATAATCCTTCTGAATTATGATACACGAATGAAGGTGAATTTCAATCTTGAACTATTCTATTTGTTATTAGTTTTAGAATGTGGATATTGCAAAGACTATGGGAAACGACAGTTTAGTTGATATGAGTACGGTTGTAATTGTGTTTCTCACATGTCTTCCCTTTTGAAGTTAATTCATCATTTTGCGAGATTAAATGTTTTAGTTGCCAAACTGTCAAACTGAATCGAATAAACGATTCAATATGTGATTTAGTAGATATTTACTTGTAAAAGAGAAATATCCGTGATATTAATCAGTAAATGTACCAGAGATATCGATACTGATTAACCTTTTTCCTGCCAAGTTTTATCGCCTGCTCTAACCTTCTAATCACCAAAATATCGTCTGAATAGGTAGTGTAGTCTGCAATGATTTTAATGTCAGCTTTATGGCTGTTTTGACAGCAGAAAAGTCGATAAGAGTCAAACATTTTTTGATCCTGGTCAGAGGCCGCACTATGCAAAGTTTGCAATGTCGCCTTTTGGCACCGTTGACCGTGAAAGAATTAAAGCATTCCAAATGCACGATGAATATATGATATATAAGTGTTCATAATTTATTAGATTTATAATAAGAGTCTTTAATAAAACGATATAAAATTCGATTTTTATAAAGCAATAAAATCGAGCCTTGCCAAGTTTTTATCGTTTTCTAAAAGACGAGTTTTATAAACCCAATAAATTATAAACACGAATGTAAGATTCTATTTATAACATAACCTAGCAATGATATTTTTAGCATCTCGATACTTGTATTAGATTGCTAGCCTCACTATAAAAATCATTGGACAACGCGTGAATGGACCCGCCCAAATGAGCAAACAAACAAAAAGAAGATCCAAGGTTAATTCCGATTTATTCAGAATGAATCAAGAGAGCAAACATTCCATGCCTCTTCCCATCTATAGTCACTCTAATGCACATGCTTATAAATTAAGTCCATTCTATATTTATGGGAGGCTTGGTCTAATTTCTAATAGAAGTTCTGTTAATAAACAGTGGCGATTCGGATTAGAAGCCATATTGTGTGGCATCTGATCGGAGTGTGCACTGTTTTCCTGCCCCATTCATCGGATGCTAGACACAAGCGGGATACTGGATACGCCTTTCAATAAACATAAATCCTAATCAGACACCGAGTTTCCCGGTGTCTGCGAAAATTCGAAAGTTACGCTAAGAAAAATTTGAACCATTATTTTGTTTTCATCCGAAAGTGATATTTCATCATTTTACCGCGAAACAATCTCAAACCGTACTATTATTAAGCCACACCTTCAGTATCACTGGTATAAATAAAAATTGAATTCAAATTGAATTGGTGTTATTATTTCATGTATTTTTTATTTGTCAAAGCAGTACCTTAATATAAAATAATAAGCACTGTTCAAATTGCTGCTGCCTTTAATATAGACAGTAATAATAATATACAGAATGGAATTGTTACGCGGTTAATTGAAAAGTCTATGTTACACTATCAGTAGGTATTGTCATATTTTATGATCGTTGCATCAATCGGAATCAATATATGACGCTGTATGAGGCGGTATTTTATCTAGAACCAAAGTTGTTTGCATGTTGTAGATATTCTTTAAAATGCCCAGCACACGTATAGGCTACTATTGTAATATCTCAGGTTCAACTTCCCATTTAAAAATGCACTGTGGGATTGATCAACTTTCTAAGCATTTATTGCAAACAGTCTAGACCCTTATCCGAGACTTTCTGAAAGCAACATGATCTTAACTGTTTGTCCTATAAAGAGGCAGCGTAAATTGGTCATATATCGGAAAATGGAAAATTCAGAAGTCCTAGGTTTTAACCACTTCACTGTCATGACGTAATCAATTTTAAAGATTTCTCGTCCGCATTTATTTCTCAAATTTTAAATTTTAGTTATTGTGACTTCAGAAATATTGAAATGGGTGTAACGCGGCGTCTTATCAGGAACCAAACTGTTTGCTGCAAATATCTGTTGTACTTGGGACAAGGCAGTGAAAGAATTCAGCAGTAAGCGGTTTCTTATTTTCTGTCGGATATTGGCAAACTGAACAAGTATGTCTTATCCCGCTGAATTTACTGGGATGGTTGATATTGAAACTTCCGATCATGAAACTGTCAAGCTGTTACAATAAACTGTGATAAATTGTGACATTTATTTCTCAAATACCTTTGATACATCTCAACCCTTTCATCGCCATATTGTCGTTAACCCTTTACCTGATAGCATTGTTTCTAGTATTGAAGATATGTGACTACTTAAAGCAGGTTGAAAGTAAAGCAGAATGTGCCTTAACCCTTTACCTGATAGCATTGTTTCTAGTATTGAAGATATGTGACTACTTAAAGCAGGTTGAAAGTAAAGCAGAATGCGCCATAAGGCGCATTCTGCTATACTTTCAGCCTGCTTTAAGCTATTAACTGCTAGAATAAGGAAAGTATTTAATATGACACATATATTCATTACGGTATAATTTGGAACTATTTTCTTCAGCGGATGAATAAAATGAATGTGCTAAAAGTCGCTTCTATAAGGGAAAGGGTTAAGAGGATGGAATGGGCTTGACATTCGTAATATACAAACCACCTTTTGGACAAAAATTGTAATTTGTGTATTCTGAATTAGTAGCAAGGTTTCGTTAAAGATTGAATAACTGAGGGGTTTGCTTCAGATTAAAGAGAGTAAATACACTTACATGAATATATGTGATCAGACAGCTGAAATGTCCTAGTTTCAATTTCTTTAACAATGACCAATCCCTTGAGAATATTTTGTTTCTTTCCGCCAAGATCTATTTTCATTTATTGATATGGTTTCTTTGGATAAGCTTATATTGTTTATAATTGAGAAAGTTACCCAAACGGAAATCAAAATGATCCATTACTTCAAGCTACAATTATATCTCAATGTCAAACTGTCACAAACAACTTATGATATAGATTCCCTTACTAACAATTTTAGAATACAAAATGAATCTAGGTTTATGTAATCGCATTGAAAGACAACCAGTTTTGACAGGTAATAAACATAACCCTAACTGTACGAGACACAAAAAGGCCATTCTTTGCAAACAGTATAGAACAAGCTTAGAGAGTCGATGAAGAAGCAAAATGAAAAGGGTCTGCATTGTTTGTCATACGGATGTTGTTTTGAAATCCATGAGAGTAAATGTAAACTAGTAATTATTTAGAAAAAAACAAAAGTTAATTTATTAGAAAGTCCGTCAGCAGTGTAACGAGCCTTTGCAGCAAAGACCCTGAAAGTCGATCGCTTCCGAATTAAGCAAAATGTTTGGTTAAACTAGGTTTTCGATGTTAAATACGCTAAAAACAGGTACATGTTATAGCGTTGCACGACTCTTTGTGATATTTCTGCATGACTGCTATCCTACATTTAATAGTCTCCTGTCCGTAGAATTATGTATATTTTTCTTAGTGTTTTGTGAAAATGTATTTGGATCAAGAAATGCATTCGGTTTTCAAATATTTTTTACGATTCCGGTTTAATGAGGTTACGGGTTCTAAATTCAGATGGAATGTAATTAAAATTTGAAAATCAAACATGGTTTAAAACACAGAACTTTCACAAACAAGAGAGCAACGACCTTCATCTAAATGAGGAAACTTTGTTTTGTTTTTTAAAAAAGAAGCTGAACAATTTTATACAGATCTATTTCTTATTGAGAGAAAACTGCAATGCACACACCTTGGAATTAGCCATGTAACATAAGCTATCTGCAATGCAATGTAGAAATAAGGATAACTTGTGGACAAAAGGTCGGTCAATAGGTGCTACATTTTGGCAGTAACTTCAGGAAACTAGCTCAGAATGATCACCATGACAAAGTCTAGGTCTGTATAGGGTTATGTCAGACTAAAAAGTAGACCATTCGGTCAAATCAGATAAACTGCTTTCGAACATTTTGAAGGCCATATTTGTAGCCCCAAATTCACAAAATTTGCTCAGAAAAATGCCCTAGACAAAAACTAGATAACCGATGAATATGACTTATGTCGGGTCAAAAAGATGGTAATGAGGTCAAATTAGAGGAACATCTTTTGAACACGACTGAGGCCACATTGAAACCAAATATTCATGAATCTCACTCAGAATGATCACCCGGACAATATCTACATTTAGCTCATTTAACGACCTATAATCTTTGCCCTAAGCAACATTTTAGGTTTTTTTTTTTAATAGCTATATCAAATTATTGTCTTGCACAGTCAGCTTAGGCACATTTTTCTTAGGTGAGCGAATTGTTGGCCTCTGGCCTTAGTGTTTGGTTTAAGTTGCCATCTATTTTCTTTTCACTGTAACACATATTTTAAGTTTATGAACTACTGAACTGAAAAATTGATACGGGTTCTTGCCTAATCTGCTTAATGAAGGTTCGTGATCTCTTATGCTTGACGAACTGTTCGAAGTTCAAGATCAAATAAATAAAGCCAATTATATCATGGGAAATGTATTGGATTTCAGCACTTTAAATAAAACGGCATGGAGAAACAAAATCTCATTTCATTCTATATACAGTAAAACCTCTCTATTAAACCAGTAAAACCTCTCTATCAACCACTCAGATCGAAATAAAGCATTTTAAATTGGTATAATTTCCGTCTTTGAATTGCACTGCTTCAGCGTTTATTTTCATTTTAGGATAGCACATTTTCCACTACATAAGTAATCGTAAATTAGAATACGATTAATTGTCCCATTATCTTATAGCACATATTTATGATGACTTATACAATGTACAGTGTTCCCTCTCTACAACAGCCATCCCAACAACGACTCCCTTTACAATTATGTCTTACGCCTTTACTGTTGCAATGATCGTCTGCTTAAAATTGTCGTCTGCTAATTTTCTCAAAGTTACATAATGGACATTTTGACAGAAAAAACATACTGCGGAGTGACAAACAGCTTGAATCCAGATCAGACGCCGCTCGATTCAAGCTGTTTGAATATGTAGGCCAATTTCCCTTTCTATATCGACTCCCTCCGAACAAAGCACATATTGTTTTTCTCCCATTGGGAGTCGTTGTAGAGAGGGAGCGGTATAAATGAAAAGTGAATGGAAATCGCCGATGATTGTCATCTGCAAGGCCTCAGTACAATGCCCACTACTTTACGCGTTTTAATTTTGGCATATGCTTTAGTCATGCAGTACGGTATTGTTCTACGAGCAATCCATATTACGGATTAGAACTTAAGGAAATAGTTAGATAGATGTTCCTGTCCTTGTTTCAGTTATCGTAATAAGAGATGTTTTACTGAATAGAGTGCTTTATCGTTCAAGTTTTAACATGACCTTTCCAAGACGATGGACTGTATCAGACACATATATTGTGAAGACAATAAACCCTTCTGTTACAAAGTTCAGTACATATAGAAAACAGTTTGATCCGAATTTCACAGCAAAAGGTCATGATAGCTTACGCTTCCCGTATGTAGCATTAACAATAAATCACAAGACTGCTATAGATTAAAACAAGTTGATATTTTGCGTTCCTCATCTTTACCGAAAATAAATGATTAGTTTCACTAGTACTATTTATATTTGTGGAAGATGGTCTTTACGAAATGTCAAATAATAGTTGTCCCAATGAAAATAGAGTATTTCCTGTTTACATTATTTTTTCATATTTATCCATATTTTGTCTTTTGAAATAGTACTATTTATAAAGTGAAACCCCTGACTACTGAAAACATCCGGCCCGGGTTAAATGTCTTAATTTTGTAACTTCAGTAATATATATAAGCAGACGATTCCTTTGCAGACAGACGATATTATGTCAGCGGAAGTAATATATTGACTATGTCGTCATAATGGCATTGAAATGTTTGAGAAACGTTCTTTATGTGTTTGATAACAGCATGAAATATAGTCATTAAAGTTTGTCATTTTTATAGTGATTCATAATTCAATTTGGAAACTAATGGGAGCTTGTTAAGGCAATGATGACATTCATTAATCATGACAGAATTTCGTTTTTATGAACGATCTTACAACAAACGTTGATTATACTTGCAACTCTTACCTTTGCCTGCAAATCGTTTCGTAGCTTTCTTATGTAAACATTTTTGACCCAGATCCTATTAGCGTATCACGACCTCTGATGTGAATTGTTTGAAACTCGTATTTAGGGTTCTTTATTGATAACAAATGTATAAATATTTGTTTTAAAACTTATGCGGAAGGAAAATTCAAAGCCGACGTGATCAAGACAGAGGAAGAGCTAAAGAAAACAATTTAGCTCCTACATATACTTGTTTGCGACAAGTCATTGAGGAAACGTGGCTTACAGAAGGGTTTTGGTCAAAATCAGATTGCTGTGATATTTTGCATGCAGCAGTGTATGCTTGAAACACTGACTAAATATGTTTGCTGTTGCTGTTACATCATTGGAAAAATCACATTATTTCTGATACTACCGTTTTCTTAAAACCAAAAACGTTTGTGGCCAATAACTGCAGCCAACTGATATGACATGACATCGCATTGAACCTTGTTTACATATTTCATGCAGGTTTGTTTTATATATAGTCAAATAAAAGTGACAATGTGTTTGTCAACTACTTATATAACAACGGCTTCCATGGTAACGGGATTGACAGAAATATCATAGTCAATGTATCTTTTACCGACGGTACTGGTCCGATTGTAACAAACTCGATTACGGTACCAGGGGTTGTGAGTTCGAACCCTCGCCGATAATTGTCTGGTTTTGGGGGAACAGCAGCAATCATTTTTGTAAGTAGGGAATTTTCGGAGGGTCGTTATATGGATTGAGCACTGTAGTTTGCTAAACATGTAGATATAGGGAATTTGAACTTTTCGCTATTGAGGAAGAGGTAAACTCCGTAACTGTCTTAATCCGAGATCAACTGTTATTTACAAACAGTCTTTAACGGAACGAGACGTCTGCTCAGGATCCAAACTGTTTGGCACTCATTTCAATATTTCTTAATGAATGAAGAAATTGTGTTTTACGGCCAATCGATACAAAAATGTCATTTAGAGCCTAGCAATATTTCTTAAATCTAAATTCCCAAATTAATTTCCCCTAAACTTTGAGAGATAAAAGCAAACGGCTATTGTTTAAGGTTTATGACGTCATGGTAGTGAAGGATTTATGTTGACTTTACATATGACGGACATTTACTGTGTTATTTATTTGTAATTGGTATGGTATCAGGGGCCCGTTTTACTAAACAACTTACGCAAAATTTTTGCGTAAGTCAAAATCCTTTAACTCTTATTTTTCGATCATCAACGTTTGCAAACAGCAAACAGCCAGATCAGATGACGCGCTAAAAGCGCGTCCTCTGATCTGGCTATTTGCTGTTTACAGCAAGTGATAATAAAAAAGATAAATTAAATTTTAAAATTTTGAGTTACGCAAATAATTTGCGTAAGTTGTTTAGTAAAACGGGCCCTGGTGTACAAATGGACGGTAATTGGCAATTACGAAAGTTAAACAATCATGGAAAAGAAAGACAAGGAAATAAGTGTCAATTTGTAGGAGTTTAAGGGTTTTAATGGTACAATTGTGCCTCGATAACGCGAGTTTACTCATATCGAGTTTGTTCGTATTTCTACAGTTGAATAGCGATAACTTGAACTCACATAAGTCAGTCGAACTTAAACGTTTTTTAAAGTTAAAACGTGACTAATTCACGTTACATTCAAAGAAAAGTACAGTAAAACATCTTTATCATTACCTTTAAAAACATAATTGACTGCGTAATAGACATTTGACATCTTAAAGCAAAGTGAACGTAAAACAGAAAGCTCCTGTTTTATGTTCACCTTGGTTTAAGCATTCTCCAGCCTTTAACACTTGATATTTAAAACTTCTTTATGGTCGCAATAGAACGATTTTACTATATGCTTATCTAAAATGCTCTCGCGTTAGTGAGAAACTATTGTATTTGATTATCTTTCCTTTAATGAGCATTTTACGATCGATGTTATTATTTTTTCTGAACTAATTAACTTTATTCTGCTGCGATATTGGCTGCATCCGTATTACCGTATTCGGCTGGGTTTAAATTTATCTAAAGTATTTTAATAGGAGCAAACGTAGGTCCTTGTTTCAAACGATTCGATTGGTCCCTGAGCAGTTGCTAATTTGTGTTTAGCTAGATTTGCATAAAAAAGAAATAAATCCTGTCAATACGAAATAATTAAACATACTCAGGCTAAACGTTACCAAACAGTCAGAGACATATATAAGCAAAACATGAGCACGTAAACGTTTACATTATGGATTAAACTAGTTGCACACGAAGTCAACACTAATTTTCCTACAAAAAACTGTTAAACAAAAACCAGTGAAAGAATCGTTACGAGTGTAGCAATACCATTGATTAATTATACTGCATATATTTGTCAAGCCCATTTATGGCAAGTGGATTATACCATGCTTATATATTGTATGGATCTACTTTTCATTTAAATGGTGCTTGGTCTAGGTTTTGTTTTTGTATAGACTTTCCTGATAGAAACAGCACGTACTTAGACCAGACACCGCGTGATGTTCCTTAATCCTAGTGATATAACGTTAGAAACTAAAGGGTTAATTGCGTCGTGTCGTCAGCAAGTTGATTGTCAACCCGGCAAGTAACATTTGTATTGTTGCGTTCTTCAACTTCGGAATTGGATATCATACATCAATCGTATTTTAGTTTGTTTTTGGGATATAACTAAAACAGCGGCAGCAGTGGGGGCAAGATCATTATTTGCACAAAATTGAAAATTCCCGAACTTTTGCATATATGATGTATTTTTTAAGGTAGCGACGGGTTTTAATACAGCAAACGGATATTTCTAATTCATTTTCATGATTTATAGTTTATTCCCTCATTCTATAGTTAAGAGGTTTAAGTGATACACATCCCACCATGATATGTCATTTTTAAAAAAGTATTTTTAATTTTTTTTCCGATTTTATGAGACCAATTTCAAGAAAAATCAAACTGCGAATATATACGAAAGACTCAAGCAGGAAACGCAACACAAACAATACACCCACCTCTCAAGCAGAACACACACACAGTCATACCATAACAAACACACACACATACACACACACGCGCAATACCATTCCTATATCTACACACTAAATAGAAAACAACACGCAAGACAAACATAAAGTAAAGTGAACATAGGAGCCCGCCTTGGTACGGTCAGTAGCAATCAATAATTAATTATAAATTAATTATAAATAACCACTCGGGGGTGAAACCTTTGTTTAGGGGCGCCCAGCAAAGCCGTCTTAATTTGTAACGTATTTAAAGTTTCCCAAAATACATTTCATTAACATATCTAGGGATCCATAACTCAGATTTTTAGAATATCACTTCGACCTATTATTATGTAACATCAAATATTTCTTACCGTTTAAAGTCGACGTTCTTTACGTAACGCTTTGCTGTGAACAGCTGGAAAAACTTAGCAAAATCAGAAGACAAGGTTCCCTCGAAAAGATAATATCCTTTCGTGTGCTTTAAACTGCATGAAAATCGGACACCAACTGCGAAAGCTATCTTTGTTAAAAAAATACCGCTACTTTGAAAATAAGGGGTCAATTAAATGAAAAGCGTGTCGATTCGACTGTCTGGCACAGTGCAAATACCCTGGTGCTCAATTTTTGTCCTTTTTGTTTCAACCAATAAGAAGACACCTTTTTCGTAGGCGATTTTCATCAGCTCCATCCCTAATAAAATACAAATCATATATCAATAAAGATTTTAACATGAGGAAAGCCATACATCACACAACAGCAGTGGTAGAACGCCTCCAGCTGGTCACGTGGCTGGATGACGGGGTGCTAAATGAGGTGTTTAATTGACCAGATAGCCGCGAAAAGCGTTTCGTTTGGTGTTGAAGATTTTTGTTAATTTGTAGAACAGAATGGCAGCTATTTGAATCAGCTAAAAAAGTTAGAAATACAAATTTTGCAGTTTTAAAGGTAATAAGACACCTTTAATGTCCATTATATTACACCGTCGAACAATACTGTACAGTGATTTCAAAGTTAGATTATATCAGGTCGACTAATTAATACCGCTCTGAGTGTCAAACAGTTTGGAACCTGATCAGACGACATGTTACACAGTGTTTTGTACTGATCCAAGCAGTTTGCTAAAACTATTTGCAGGGTTTAAGTTAAGCGAAAAAACATACACTGAAATTATTTTTTAACGTCCACTCAGAACTAAAGGTGCTACTCTAAAAACTAGTTAATCCGGATGCCGAAATTTACATTTTTCATGAGATGAAAATGTTTTATAATAGGAAAAAAAGTTTCATTGAAATTGATAACGAATTATGGAAAATATGATTGAAATTGTAACCTAACCCTAAAATGACAAGTCACAATGTCATGAATGACATTTGTCTGTTGGGCTATTAGCTTTCAACGTGACATTGGTGCCATATGTAGCACTTAAATGATTACTTTGAATAAATACAATGTAAGTATTGATGGAATATTGTTCAAATGGCACTAAAATAAAAATACTGAGGCAACTCCTGGTCTGTTTTCTTATAATATGTAAAATACCAAAAATGCCACTAGCTATCAACAGTGGCTTAGTGACATTTACAGAATACTTAAAGAATGCCACCCTAAACGGTTTCTGCGACGTGCAATGTATCAATAAAAAAGGTTATTTTGAGCCCCCGAGTTAAAATTTTGCTTTTAAACGATTGGCGCTGAAGCCGTAAACGCAGTTTCGTTACGTTAATTTGACATATTCGACGGTCCAGATATGCACGAGCTGTCACCGTTGACGCGTAGAAACATACGAGCAAGTGAGTGATGACCAAAATGCAAGATTCAATATACGTGAGTTTTTCATCTGTAGGCGCTAATGACGTTAGATTTTACACTTCCGGTCAGACAAATGTCCTAAAAACAAGCAGATATTGGCGAGCAACATGTTGAAATGCTTTGCAGTTGGTATAATAATATCTTGATGTTTAATGTTTAGCTTATGAAAACGATTTTAGGGCACACAGGACCTTAAACGTCCATGACGTTAACGTGGTAGTTCAGGTTGGCTCTGAATACAACATTTCGAGCGCTCTTGTGATTAGTCCAATCCGCTTTCTCGGCATATTAAATGTTTTTCTGTTAGGACGATTGATGACCAACAAAAAATCAAAAGCCGTGTTAACTAAAGTCCCCATACACGTTTCGCACGTGCAAAATACCTAAACCATCGAATTTGGAGGTGTGACGTAACGTAGAGAGAAACTCAAAATTCAAGAACTCAATTCAATGCACATTCAACCTAGTACTTGAAATAAAACTTATTACGTCAGTGTACCATTTCCTGTTTCGAAAAATATGAGTTTAAAAAGTGGACGTTTAGAAAATATTTTCAGTGATGGTTCACATGACAATATTTGCATTCACCCCCGTCATTTCCATTGAAAAACCTGACTTTTAATTCGTATAGATAGAATGCTAGAGGAAGCGGGACTTGTGGTGATCTTTTGCAGAGGAGGCAGGGCGTATGTATTTTTCCAAACAGCAGACAATTCGCAGGATATTCAAATGCGCCTTGTAACTGATTTATTCCTTCCTACTAGCGGGAACCATAATTATCATCTAAAACATTTCCTTATTAATGCGACAAATTTCAAGAAAATTGAAATGCTTTATAAACAGCATCTGCCTTCATTTGTTTATGTAAAAATAAGAAATATATTTATCCCAGTTTTAAAATGACGTCATTTCAAAATGACGTCAATTCGGCATTTTCGCGCCGACCTGTCAGATGATGACGTTTAATGTTTACATTTGAACTTATTTTTTTCCGTTCGAATAGTAAAAAAGCTGCATTTATACAGTCATAGCTGTTCCTTTCAGGATACACATTTTTCGAGTTAACAACCTCTAATATGGATTAAACAGACATGCATACTAATAAATTGTTCATTAATTTTAGAAATTACAGTAAATATAATGTAAATGTAACATTGTGCGAAAACATTGCAGCCGGGACCCCTTGCTTACTAGGCAAGTGCTCTACCATCTAAGCTATTATAGCCGCTTACATAAAGTTCTCACCATTTTACTCAATTCTGTTACACACATCCTCTCTTCAAAAATATTCGTCCCGAAATACTTACTTTAAGAACACTCCACGAGTTTCTTCTTATTAGATCTGCGCACTCTACGTGTTACATATTTTCATACGGGTTATTTACAATGGGCAAATTATCCTTCAAGATGTCCTAGCTTGAGACTACTTATCTTAGTGTATGCATTATAAGAAGTCTAAAAGGTGAATGTTTATATGGTAAATATTTAATACAATTTTGACTGGATACTAGACTGAGAGTAACACTATTCTAAACGTTTACTTGATTTACAGCTCAAACCGCCAAATGGCAGGTATCACGGGAAAGTGCACGACCATGATCTTGGTAACTATGACGATATTCTTAGAAAGTGTCACTTGTAATGACAAACACTTACCAGTTGAGAAGCAAAACATCACATGTCTTCGTAATAAAATTGCAAAGGCTTTCTTTCAAGCAGTATCAACATGTGCAAACGAGAACACTTCAGAGCAAGAATCCAAATGTTTTAAGGATTTCAATCTTGTTGATGGTACAACAACAGAAAATGTACCAGTTACGGACTTAAGTACAAGTATTACTTACAAGAGTATTCAATGTGCAATGTGTAACGGAGTAAAAACGTCTGACGTCAAACATTGGACACCAGTGGTTTCATGTATAACGTCTGTAAAACTAGACCTAAGTCAATATGAAAACTCACTGAATAACGTTTTCAAAACTGACGAGTGTAGTTTTTCTTTTGTTCCACCAATTCCTGGTCTCGAGGAACATAAGTGTTATCTAGATGCGAAAACATGTAACCTTACCCGCGCATGGCAGACAAACAATTCGCTGACTGAAATTAAACATTGCTACAGAGAGGATGACACCCGTGTGTACAGATTAAACGGTGTTTCTTTCCACGGCATACTATGTGCTAGGTGCAATGGAATTACGGACAAAGCTTTAGACGAAGCTAATCAACGGGATGACGGTTTCTTACCCGCTGCATTGTCGTTTTTACTTTTCATGACTGAAGAGGATGGATTCACAAACAAGCATCATGGGAAATGTGACCCAATAAGAATATACGACCATTTTAATGTAAGGCAACATTTTATGTTTATGAATTACACGCAAAAAATGGGGTTTAACCGTTTCCCCAATAGAAGCGCCTTTTAGCGAATGTGATTTATTCCTCCGCTGAAGAAAATATTTCCAATTTAATCAGTCATGAATATATATTATAAGGAACAGTTTCTATATTCAAGCGCATGATAGCTTAAAGCAGATAGCTAATGGCGCATTCTGCTTTACTTTCAGCCTGCTTTAATGTACCATGTACCAGAAAAAAATCCGGAGATTTAGGAAAAATCCTGAAAAATGGCAGCCCTGAAGACATGTCCAGTATATAACAATTACTAAATTTCATCCCTTCATGTATTTTGTTTGTCAACTAAGAAACTGTAACAGCTTCATTTCTTCTATAGGAGGGGTTCACATATAATATTTAAGGTATACGTGCCCAAATGAAAATCCAATAAGAATGTCTTTATAACTTTGTTAACATATACACTTAATCATGTTAAGAAATAAAATATTGTGTTATAAGCCTAAATGTTAAAATAAAGGCCTTTGAAAGTATGACCCTTGATTATTTGAATGCCTATTTTTATAATTCTATGTAAATTTGAGATCCCCGGTGCGGGTCATTTTTCTACCCATGGGTATAATTTGAACATTATTGATAGATAACCAGTACATGATGATATGTGCCAAACATCTAAGCTCAGGTTTGTGACAAGAAGATATTTAAAGTTTCATTGAACTATTTTTTAGCTCCTGTGACCTAAATATGCGATGGTCCGGAACTGTGTCAACAAGTTTGTAAAACGGCCTCTAGAAGTGTCACCATGCAAAATATCGGAGTTGTGGCTATATTAGTTTCAGAGAAGAAGACGTTTGGAGATTTCATCATATTACTCTATTTAAAACCGTGAATCCTGAAAAGTGGCAAATTTTGACAGCATGGGTAAATTTTGAATAATCTTGATAGAGGACCTATAGATAATGGCATGTTTACAATATCTAAACTCTGCCCCTTGTGTTTTTGACAAGAATTACGTTTAAGTTTTAATTGAAAAAATCTATGACCGGAACCGTTTCAACAATATTTGTAAATGACATCTTTGTTCCAAGGGACACAATTTGAACAATCTCGATAGAGAACCTATCAATGATGCGATGTGTCAAATATCGAACCTCTGACCCTTGTGGTTTTTTACGAGAAGGCTTTTAAATATTAATTGAAACTATTTATTCTAGCTCCTGTGACCTAGATATGCAAGAGGCTAGAACTATTTGAACAACTTTGAAAGGGAACTATATCGGAGAATATGTCGTTTTAAGAAATTGTTGACAACTGACGAACTGACGACGGACTTCGACCGACACAGGACACAGGACGATCAAGCTAGTTCACCATGGCACGTTGTGCCAGACTCCGAGGTTATAAAGCGTTTGAGCTGAGTCTAAACTCATTCCCAACCATATGATTGGTCAGATTTGAGCCTAGGCTCAAATCTGACCAATCAAATGCTTGGGAACACGCTCAGACTCAACTAAAACGCTTTATAACCTCGGAACCAGGTGAGCTAAAAATAGAACAGTAGCAGACGGCAATTGTTACAGGCATATTGTACGTAGTATTCTATGCGTTTAGAATAGATCTTTAAACTTCCTAAATAACATAGGCCTACTGTATACAAACTTACACGTACAGTGGAGAATCTGTTATTCTTTCCCGTTTAAACGCAAACGTACGCAAACGCAAAGCACTAAAACGTAGATTCTGATAATTCTTGTTTATCTTGGTGGCAAACAGTTTGGAGCCTGATCAGACGCCGGGTTACCCAGCGTCTGGTCTGGCTCCAAACTGTTTGCACTGCAAATAATAGTTTTAGAGTAAACGCATTTATTGGGAAAGAATAACAGATTCTCCACTGTATGTACAGTCTGGACATTTTTGCCGTGGTTGTTGTTGCTGTTTAAGTTTGATTAACGTACATTTAATTTACTCTACTTGTCCATGTCGTGTGCATATTAAGCGATTGAAATGGGTCTGATATCGTTCTCGTTTTCGATTAGTGTGATTTGGAACAATGCATGCTCAAATCTGACCAGTCAAACGTGAGTGCGATCTCACAGGTTTTCGGCGCGTAAGCTATGCCCCATAAATCTTTCAAAATGAGTCAAAATACATCCATATGTTCAACAAACATCCTTAACAAATGTTTCAAGAAGTTTCAAGAAGTTTAAAAAAAAATTTTTTTTTCGTATCAAGTATGTATACAATGAAAAGGTGGATGTGTATTCAGGGCCATCAACTTCCCAACCTTGTCATTTTGTCATTTTTGGGCCGATTTTGACAGGGAGCTAGTCATTTCGTAACCGAGTCATTTCGTAACCGGTAAAATAAGTCATTTCGTAGCCGAATTTTTGGTCATTTCGTAACCGCGCAAAACCTAAAAGTCATTTCGTAACCGATTTTTTGGTCATTTCGTAACCGACAAAAAAGTTGAATTAGTCATTTCGTAACCACCAAAAATTAAAAAATGAATGGCCTCAAAGAAGGCATAAGTCATTTCGTAGCCTCGGAAAATTGTTAAAGTCATTTCGTAGCCGAATATGTTTTTCTTTATTTTTTTTATAATGTTTTTGTGCAGTTTTCTGACATTATTTCAACGAAAATGTTGCAAAGTTAAAAAATATATGTTAAGAGAGTTTGGGGTCCGAAATAATTATAACCCTGATTAATAGAATTGTAATCAAGTTGTTGAATGTTTTTTAAAACAGGAATATTATTACTTGTCTTTAATTCAATTAAATGGTCCATTTGTTAACAATGAGCATGTATAATTGGTCGTTAATCGCTCAATGTATGTGAAGCGTGTCAAACATTAACTTGTATGTTGTTTTAACAGTTTACACATCGGATAAACACTCATACCAAGGCAATTATCGCCTCCCGCACGTGCCGGAAATGTGGAGAAAATTGTTTTCACTTTTAATTTCACAAATGACAAGAAAAATGACTTTGTAATCAATAATCACTGTTTATTTGTTATTTCAATCAATAAGCACATATAAGTTCAACTGTTGACGGCATAAATACAAAATGACGGTTAAATACAGTGGTGCAATTTTCAATTCAGTCTAGTCCTTTTTTGACATGTTAGGGTTGACTTTCACAGTATATGTCAAAAGAACAAACAATATAGACCCTGATCAGGTGGCTCCTTAAGGTGCACATGACAAGTGCACTTATCACGGATACACTGTTTGCAAATGACGCATATATGCGTGACTAGGGTTCAAAGAGTTAATATTTGATTGAGATAATGACAGGTGGCCGTATTAGAGAGGTTTTACTGTAGCTGGTAGAAAAGAAACTATGTATTGATAAATATCTTGGGATAAACATTTTCAAAAACGGGAATTGGTTCCGAACACAGCAAAAAATAGCAGAACGTTCACTATTTGCTATGCATAATATATTCATAATTTTTAACAAGCTAGACCTAGCTGTAAATGATAAATGTAAACATTTTATGAATATGCTTATGCTATTTTATGCCGAATAAAGATCTGTATCTGATAAGAGTGAACGGTTTTCTATTTTAGGCATTACACACCAAATTATAGCTATTTAATATTAATACATAAAAACATTTTATTACAGATGGCCTGCATCAAATAAATCTTAGAAACGAATGTCTACATCAAAAAATGAAGAATTACTGAATCTAAGTAAACTTATTTATATTTCAAAGAAACTACAAAGTTCACTTATTTTATAAAAAATTAAAAACAATCGTATTAATTCGTTTGCATCGGGTTATTCTTTCAAACCAATCAAATACATCTATATCATAAACCACACCCAATATCTAATTTTTATTGTTCGAAGTCTACTGGTTATTGTTCTCAAAACATTCAACCAATATAATAAATCTTCTTCATAAGCCACACCCACTACCAATTTTTAAATGTTCGAAGTCTACAAGTTGATATCTCACACCTTTCAACCAATCAAATAAATCTTCTTCATAAGCCACACCCAATACCTACTCCTACAGCGATTGGATTTGTCACGGTCCATTTCACTTATCTCGCTAAATTAGACTAAAGCATCTTATTCATATTTACCCTTGTACCTGTAATTCAATTAAGCAATCACCTTGCTTTAAGCTGCCATCTGTCTTAAATACCAATAAAAAAATGTTTGACCTGTTTTTCAACTAAAGTGCATATGAATGCAACGTTATGTACAAGCGGCTGCTCAAGAATGAATTTAATGCACAACTAGTTCAATCTTTTATTCCTACGTATTCTAAATAGCCAGTTCAATTAGGCAGATCACTGCTTAAAGCAAAATAAAAGTAAATCAGCAATCATTTATTTACTTTAAACTCAACTCTTATTCATATATACTTTTGGACCTGTATTTCAACTAAGGTGTGTACAGTGGAGAAAACGTTATTCTTTCCCAATAAACGTGTTTACGCTTAAACTATTTTTTCCATTCCAAACAGTTTGGAGCCAGATAAGACGCTGGGTAATCAGGCGTCTGACCAGACTCCAAACTGTTTGCCACTCTGAAACAAATGAAACGTCAGAACTTTCAAAAAGCTGTCCGTTCTCCATTTTAGTGATTTGTGTTTGCGTTTCGTTTGCATTTTAACGGGAAAGAATAACGTTTTCTCCACTGTATCAATGTAACGTTATGTACAATTGGCTGCTCAAGATGGAATTTTCTGCACGTGATATAATGATCGATTAACGATAAATTAAACATCCAACTGTAAAGCAATCCCACAAGGTGAGACAAAACTTCTATTGAAAAATTAAAGGTGTGGACAATATACCTCTTCGTAATATAATGATCGATTAACGATAAATTAAACATCCAACTGTAAACCAATTTGTGTCGGTGTTGGGTTTCATCTTAAAACACGCGTAACATATAATAATTATGCACCTTTTTTTATATTATCTATTTATGTCGGATGTCGGTTCCAATTTTAAAGAATAGAACACTCATATGAATTTAATTGCATAGAGACACGTAATACTATTTCTATTTAAAACAATATTCAACAACTTGATTATAATTCTATTAATCAAGGTTTATAATCAATTCGGCCCCCATTACACTCTTTACATAATTTCTTAACTTTGCATGTTTGCACATTTTTGTTGAAATAAGTTCAGGAAACTGCACAAAAAATTTATAAAAAAAAACAAAGAAAAAAATATTCGGCTACGAAATGACTTTAACAATTTTCCGAGGCTACGAAATGACTTATGCCTTCTTTGGGGCCATTCATTTTTTAATTTTTGGTGGTTACGAAATGACTAATTCAACTTTTTTGTCGGTTACGAAATGACCAAAAAATCGGTTACGAAATGACTTTTAGGTTTTGCGCTGTTACGAAATGACCAAAAATTCGGCTACGAAATGACTTATTTTACCGGTTACGAAATGACTCGGTTACGAAATGACTATAACTCTTCACATACATTGAGCGATTAACGACCAATTATACATGCTCATTGTTAACAAATGGACCATTTAATTGAATTAAAGACAAGTAATAATATTCCTGTTTTAAAAAACATTCAACAACTTGATTACAATTCTATTAATCAGGGTTATAATTATTTCGGACCCCAAACTCTCTTAACATATATTTTTTAACTTTGCAACATTTTCGTTGAAATAATGTCAGAAAACTGCACAAAAACATTATAAAAAAAATAAAGAAAAACATATTCGGCTACGAAATGACTTTAACAATTTTCCGAGGCTACGAAATGACTTATGCCTTCTTTGAGGCCATTCATTTTTTAATTTTTGGTGGTTACGAAATGACTAATTCAACTTTTTTGTCGGTTACGAAATGACCAAAAAATCGGTTACGAAATGACTTTTAGGTTTTGCGCGGTTACGAAATGACCAAAAATTCGGCTACGAAATGACTTATTTTACCGGTTACGAAATGACTCGGTTACGAAATGACTAGCTCCCTATGTGAAGCGTGTCAAACATTAACTTGTATGTTGTTTTAACAGTTTACACATCGGATAAACACTCATACCAAGGCAATTATCGCCTCCCGCACGTGCCGGAAATGTGAAAATTGTTTTCACTTTTAATTTCACAAATGACAAGAAAAATGACTTTGTAATCAATAATCACTGTTTATTTGTTATTTCAATCAATAAGCACATATAAGTTCAACTGTTGACGGCATAAATACAAAATGACGGTTAAATACAGTGGTGCAATTTTCAATTCAGTCTAGTCCTTTTTTGACATGTTAGGGTTGACTTTCACAGTATATGTCAAAAGAACAAACAATATAGACCCTGATCAGGTGGCTCCTTAAGGTGCACATGACAAGTGCACTTATCACGGATACACTGTTTGCAAATGACGCATATATGCGTGACTAGGGTTCAAAGAGTTAATATTTGATTGAGATAATGACAGGTGGCCGTATTAGAGAGGTTTTACTGTAGCTGGTAGAAAAGAAACTATGTATTGATAAATATCTTGGGATAAACATTTTCAAAAACGGGAATTGGTTCCGAACACAGCAAAAAATAGCAGAACGTTCACTATTTGCTATGCATAATATATTCATAATTTTTAACAAGCTAGACCTAGCTGTAAATGATAAATGTAAACATTTTATGAATATGCTTATGCTATTTTATGCCGAATAAAGATCTGTATCTGATAAGAGTGAACGGTTTTCTATTTTAGGCATTACACACCAAATTATAGCTATTTAATATTAATACATAAAAACATTTTATTACAGATGGCCTGCATCAAATAAATCTTAGAAACGAATGTCTACATCAAAAAATGAAGAATTACTGAATCTAAGTAAACTTATTTATATTTCAAAGAAACTACAAAGTTCACTTATTTTATAAAAAATTAAAAACAATCGTATTAATTCGTTTGCATCGGGTTATTCTTTCAAACCAATCAAATACATCTATATCATAAACCACACCCAATATCTAATTTTTATTGTTCGAAGTCTACTGGTTATTGTTCTCAAAACATTCAACCAATATAATAAATCTTCTTCATAAGCCACACCCACTACCAATTTTTAAATGTTCGAAGTCTACAAGTTGATATCTCACACCTTTCAACCAATCAAATAAATCTTCTTCATAAGCCACACCCAATACCTACTCCTACAGCGATTGGATTTGTCACGGTCCATTTCACTTATCTCGCTAAATTAGACTAAAGCATCTTATTCATATTTACCCTTGTACCTGTAATTCAATTAAGCAATCACCTTGCTTTAAGCTGCCATCTGTCTTAAATACCAATAAAAAAATGTTTGACCTGTTTTTCAACTAAAGTGCATATGAATGCAACGTTATGTACAAGCGGCTGCTCAAGAATGAATTTAATGCACAACTAGTTCAATCTTTTATTCCTACGTATTCTAAATAGCCAGTTCAATTAGGCAGATCACTGCTTAAAGCAAAATAAAAGTAAATCAGCAATCATTTATTTACTTTAAACTCAACTCTTATTCATATATACTTTTGGACCTGTATTTCAACTAAGGTGTGTACAGTGGAGAAAACGTTATTCTTTCCCAATAAACGTGTTTACGCTTAAACTATTTTTTCCATTCCAAACAGTTTGGAGCCAGATAAGACGCTGGGTAATCAGGCGTCTGACCAGACTCCAAACTGTTTGCCACTCTGAAACAAATGAAACGTCAGAACTTTCAAAAAGCTGTCCGTTCTCCATTTTAGTGATTTGTGTTTGCGTTTCGTTTGCATTTTAACGGGAAAGAATAACGTTTTCTCCACTGTATCAATGTAACGTTATGTACAATTGGCTGCTCAAGATGGAATTTTCTGCACGTGATATAATGATCGATTAACGATAAATTAAACATCCAACTGTAAAGCAATCCCACAAGGTGAGACAAAACTTCTATTGAAAAATTAAAGGTGTGGACAATATACCTCTTCGTAATATAATGATCGATTAACGATAAATTAAACATCCAACTGTAAACCAATTTGTGTCGGTGTTGGGTTTCATCTTAAAACACGCGTAACATATAATAATTATGCACCTTTTTTATATTATCTATTTATGTCGGATGTCGGTTCCAATTTTAAAGAATAGAACACTCATATGAATTTAATTGCATAGAGACACGTAATACTATTTCTATTTAAAACAATATTCAACAACTTGATTATAATTCTATTAATCAAGGTTTATAATCAATTCGGCCCCCATTACACTCTTTACATAATTTCTTAACTTTGCATGTTTGCACATTTTTGTTGAAATAAGTTCAGGAAACTGCACAAAAAATTTATAAAAAAAAACAAAGAAAAAAATATTCGGCTACGAAATGACTTTAACAATTTTCCGAGGCTACGAAATGACTTATGCCTTCTTTGGGGCCATTCATTTTTTAATTTTTGGTGGTTACGAAATGACTAATTCAACTTTTTTGTCGGTTACGAAATGACCAAAAAATCGGTTACGAAATGACTTTTAGGTTTTGCGCTGTTACGAAATGACCAAAAATTCGGCTACGAAATGACTTATTTTACCGGTTACGAAATGACTCGGTTACGAAATGACTATAACTCTTTTGACAAATGATGGCTTATTATTTACATTTAAAAGTTCTGTTCAAAGAAAGTTAGCTCACAGCCCAAGCAAGACACGAGCACAAGTGAAGAAATAAAAAGTTCGATAGGCACCTTATATCGGAATCCTTCTGTCACCTTAATTTTTGGACTTGTTCGTCAGTCATTCACTGATTCAGCGATTAACAAGTGCATTTGCGACCATGCATTACACCATGGTACGGGTAATTAATAGAAAATGAAATATATAATAAATACCTTTTGAATTATCGGTAAATGAGCATTTCTGTTACGAAATAAATTTCTAGATAACTTTCGTTTAGTTTCGGTTGACAAACGGATATGATATCATTGGTCGTATTCGAATCATTCAATTTGTTGTCAACGAAAACTAGGCGGAGCAAATGCTCGAAGATTTACTGATGACAACGTTTTTGACCCGACTCGAATCGAAATTGTGGTCAACGATTTGATGGTTTGACAACATTTTGTCAACGGAAAACATCAAGTGGTGATTCGAATAGAACCTGTTGACAACACGACCAACTAACGCTATGGTTGTCCTGATTCGAATACGACCAATTGAGGCGCTTGACTTTTGCGTCATTTCCTGCTTTGAAGCTGGTTCTCGGGTTCGCTAGAATGATAATAGTTTGACTGGGCAACCAGTCGTTTGTTTGGGAAAATTTTGCGTGACAGATGGTTTCCGAATAAGGGGTCTCCCCACCCTTCGATTCCCCGTGCGCGTGTTCGCCGATTGCTTTGAATTGTTTTACCAATTATCGTCAAAGAAAACTGTTTGCTGTAAACAATGAGCCGTCATCTGTCCAGATCGTCCAAGATTTGACAAAATGACAGGGTTGAGAACTTGAGGGTTGCTTCTGCAAGGCGCTTTTTCATGGCAGCCTTTACTATTTTACTTATAAAAATTAGCAAAAAAATTTTTTTTTTTAAAATTTCACGAAACTTCAGGAAATGTTCTTTTATGATGATTATTGAATGTATGGATAGATTTTAGGGTATTTTATCCACGTTTGGTGGTGGTTGAGGGGGTTATAGCAGCTAGGGGTAGTGTCATAGCCAACGGGCCGAATGCCTATGTGCGATCTCAGACCAATATCAAACACTTTATAAGCATATACACATGTCTTGTTTTATTTTAGGATCGTTGCTTAGACGCCAGATGCTCGATTCTACGCAAACTACAGAACAGTGAGTGTACCAAGGTCATTGACTATGTAAATGTGTTTACGTATAAAATCGGCATTCGACTTATTCCGTTCTCTACACTTGCACTACAAGATGCTATAGAAAACACGTTAACGTTGAAACGACGTTTGTTTGACATTCTTGATGATGTTTTTAATCGCGTGATTTATTATGAATGCGAAATATTATTTGTTCTTGACAATAAATACAATGATTGGAAAAATCTTACCTTTATTCAGGGAACAGCTGTTATGTTCATAGAGTGGCGTTTAAAGTTAAATGTTGGAACACAACACGACCCTGAAGAAGCATTAGCTATATTGCTGAGTTTATCGCGTTATACAAACATTCGCTCGGACGTCAATGGTCAAGATGTCTTATTTTCAATTGTTATATTAGACTTTAAAGAAAACAGTTTGAAAGCTGATTCGTTGGATCAGTGTCATTCAAATATCAAATACGATCAAACTGTTTGTAGTAATTTTGATCTAGTACGTTCCATTGAAACGAACAAATATAACAATAACACATTTGTGCGTTATTTAGTTAATACCAATCTTAGGTCAATGTACAGTGTTTTCTCCACATGGCCAAGGAATATACTCGAGTACAGATCTTGCGTTTTCATTGAAATATTCAAAAAGCGCTATACCTGGAACGAGGTTGGCGACGGACTAGAGTTCATGGACATTAATGTTACTGTTCCCTTCTCTGCCTTTGTGTATGGGTCAACCATCGAGAGTATATTGGTTTGTAAAGACAAATACTTCCAGCTGGAAGAGTACAGGAAGAATGCTGGCACTCGTTTTATATTTGAAAACAAGTTAATAGTTCTTTTTATCGTGTGTCTTTATTATTTTATGTAATATTTCGTTATTATTATTTATGTTTAAAATCAGTTTGTTGTAATGGCATATTTCTGACAACACTTAATACTTAGCTTTAGTTAAATGTTTTCAGTTAATATCTTACATATGTTAACATCTTTTAAATGTATCTAATAAGTGGGCATTGGAATACTTTCACGAAACTCTGATATTAATCATACCGCGTCAAATGGCATGTTAGCGCAACAGACTGCCACGACATAATATATTTATATGTTACATGAAACTTTTTCTTGAAAGTTGTCGTGTTAACCAATCTAAAAATAGACATGCTGTACTTCCGAATCACTACAGCAGTGATCCGAATGTAAACTCAACTTTGTACTTAACTGGCAACACGAAACGTTTCTAGTAAGTTACCTGTTTTCTTCATAAATAACTTGTTAAGTAACTAGATAAAGCCGCGAAATGATGACAGTTAAAGGACTACCATGACAAAGTTCGTGTTAAGATATGTATCTTGTGATCGTGAAAAGTTTCCACATTCCACTTTTCAGATACTTATCTGAAATCTGACGCGAAAGCTTTTGCAAAAAATAACTAGTTAAGTAATTATGTGAGATATTAACAGGAATCTATCATGATAAGTACGCGGTATAGTGGTGTCAGAAAATTGCCACCACAGTTTTTTTTCTGTTATTGGTTGATTTTTGACATTATAAACCAACTTCTGTGACAAATGCAAACAATTTATTTGGCTTTGCTAACATTATTCATAAAACCTACTTTTCAGTTATACAATTAAATTAAGAAGAGCTAACACATATTTTATTTCATTGAGGCCGGTATGTATAAATATTTGTATTCGCCTTTAAGAAGAAGTTACCTGTTTTATAATACACATCTAAACAGTCAGACATTCATCAGAATTTTTCTACAGAAAACAACACTGTAAGTAAGTTGTCAATTATTTGTACAATGGCCATATGCAGTGAAACCCCTCTAAACCGGAACCTCTAAATACCGGAAACCTCTCTAAACCGGACAAAAGTCTTTTTCCCGTTTCCAATCCGTTTATATCTTTACCCATTACACCATCAACACGCCTTATTACGTCTTTGGTTTTTTCTTACACTGAAGAAAATATTTTGTACATTCTAGCAGATGATAGCTTAAAGCAGGTTGGAAGTGAAGCAGAATGCGCCTTAAGGCGCATTCTGCTTTACTTCCAACCTGCTTTAAGTGGTCAGCTATCTTCCATACTAGAAACAAGTTAAAACCCACCTAAAACGGAAACCCCTTTAAACCGGACATTTTTGTTGTTTCACTGTATATACACCACAGTTTGAGCCATTGAAAATGATTTGTATACGGTGAATTAACTTGTTTCGTAAATAATAAAAGTATTACTATTGTTTTGTTTTTTTCTGCAAATTGAAAAATATACTAGAAATAAATGAAAACTATAAAAGTCCATTTTAAAATAAGAAGTCTATCAATGAGTCTGGCGAGATTCCCGTATGCCCATGCGATTATTCTACGGAGAACTGTGATAAGGAATGAAACGAGCTGATGACCAACAAAAACGCTTCAAAGACAATATCAAGTGTTCACCGAAATTTCTCACCATCCCAACAGATACATGGGAGTCACTTGCACAGAAAACATGTCGTCCTGGAGAAGTTTATGGTGGCACGGTTCTGACACCAGTTAACTACTTATTTACCATGATTGATTCCTGTAAATATCTCACATAAATACTCAACTAGTTAGTTTTCGCAAATTATCTGTTAACTGGAATGTGGATACTTTTCACGATAACCAGATAAGTATCTTAACACGAACTTTGTCATGATACTGCTTTAAAATGCCACCATTTAACGAATTTATCTAGTTACTTAACTCGATAATTAACTAGAAAACATTCGATTTCCCAGTTATCTTAAAGTAGAAAATTGCATTTGGATGCATTCAGTAGGGACAGGATATCTATTTTTAGATAAGTTAACACGAAACTTTTCAAGAAACGTTTTAGTTAACTTAGATATTATGTCGTGACAGTTTGTGGCACTAACAGGTCATTTGACTCGATAAGATAATTATCAGGTTTTTATGCAAATATTTCACTTTCCACTTATGTGATATATTAACTTGAAACTTTTCAGAAAAGCTAAGTAATAAGTGGTGTCAGAACCATGCAACAATAGAAGTTAAATAGCTGCTGGAGCAATAACAGCTGTGAAAGCAGTAATAGAAGAATATCTGAGTGTCATCCGTAAACAGAGGGCTGACAAAATCATACAATTGAGTCAACCCTCATGTGTTCCGTCTGTAGCGGAGCATTTCATGCCTGTATAGGTCAGACGAGCACCATTCGGTCACATGATACCTTTCAAATCCAATAGTCTCGATCATCTTCGCCAAGTGATGGACGAACATCATCATCATCAGTCGATCAAGTAAAAGCATCTCTCCTGAGAATCCATTAAACCCTTTTCAAATAATGAAAACAGATAATTGCTTAAAGCAAACTAAAGGTCAGACAGAATGCTTCATATGGAAAACCCTGCCTTATTTTCAGCCTATTTTAGCAACCATCTGCTAGGATATTGGAAACACTTCTCTTGGTGCATATTTATGACCGTAAAAAGAGGAACCGTGTTCTTGAATGAAGAAATTAATAAAGGTTTTAAAAGGCGCATTTATAGAGTAACGTGTTACATAAGAAATACACCAAATACGCCACACAACGTGGAAATAGATACTTCACAGAAGCTTTTAAGCATGATGAAGTGTTGCACTTAAAACGTGGCGTCTGGTCTCGATCCAAAATGTGTGCAATTCCAAGAGGTACTTCTTGGCAAAAAATCCTACTGAAAACCATTTGTGCCCGTAGATATGTTTTGAGATTTAGCCAGATGTCCATAACAAGAGTCCTCGTCTCCTTTTTCACGTGTTTTAGTTGGAACAAAACAAAGGCATTTAACTAAAGTACAGTAAAACCTCTCTATAACAGCCACTAAAAGAAGGCTAATAAGCTGTATAAAAGACAGGTGATAGCTTAAAGCAAGGTGACAGTAAAACAGAAATCTCCTAAAGGAGATTTCTGTTTTACTGTCACCTTGCTTTAAGCAATCACCTGTCATAAACACCTAATAACTAACACTAATTAGTGGCTGTTATAGAGAGGTTTTACTGTAAAACAATCAGCTTTGCGACGCACTGGTAGCCCGGGTCCTAACCTATTGCAATTGTGGACATCGTTTTAAGACAAACGTGTTGATAGGGAAAAAGAACCGTTCTCAACACTCTGTCATACTGTTGTTTTCTAATTCTGATTTATTTAATGGTAAACAGATATTTGCCCGATAAGATACGATTTGACAAGAAAAGAACATCGCAAGACATGGCCGAACTCTATTCAAATATTCTTACCATGTTAAGAGCAACATGGTTGACAGGGCCAAAACTTGGTACTTAGATAAACAGCGGATGTTTTGGCATATATACACATATAGAGGATCTTACATGAGTGCTAATTAATTATAATTTAAATAAACGAGTTGTCTAAAATAATATTTATTCTAGTCAAACAGTTTGTTAAGAGTGATACGTAATGAGCGCGAATGTGGGATTCTATTTATCACGTAAACAACAAATGGTGTCGTAAGTCAGATTATAAAAGTCTGAATTATAATTCATTTCTTCTTCTAATCCTGTCTTGTGACATTTCTTTGGAATCGTCTTTTCAAGATACTTCAAAAAGGATGTCACAAGACAGGATTAGATAGAGAAATCATAAATTAAGTGTATTTAAAGGTTCGACTTTCGACAGTTTTTGTCGTACGAAGTTTTATGAAACTGATCAATATTGACTCACTTTCGATATCACCAGGGTAAACTGACTTTGTATGAAATAAAGATTGACCGTGAACAATTTTGGGTTTACAATCTACAAATATTATTTACTTCACGTAAAACACATTTAACCCTTTCCCTCATAAAAGCGACTTCTAGCGCATTTAATTTATTTCTCCGCTGAAGAAAATAGTTCCAGTTTATACCCTCATGAACACTTACCATAACAACTATTTTTATATAGCCTAGCAGATTTTAGCTTAAAGCAGGCTGAAAGTAAAGCAGAATGTGCCTTAAGGCACATTCTGCTTTACTTTCAACCTACTTTAAGTGGGCACCTGTCTTCGAAACTAGAAACAGGATATGAGGTAAAGGGTTAATATCAGTTAGATATAAATAGTCGAGTCCTATTACACCAAAACAATGGTTTGATGATCCCGAATACTTTATTAATTTAAATAAACAGAAGGCTTCAGAATGGATGACCAGCTTAAACAGCCTAATCGGGGCAACGGCATACTAAAACAGCAAACGCATGCTCAACGACCAACTAAACACCCAGATCCTGCTTTAAATGCATATAAATAATTGATTTCCCAGTTCAGCTCTTAATTTGCCGATCGCGACTTTGACGAATATTTGTAACACGTTTGGATCCTGATCATAATGCACATAATGTGGCGTCTGATTTGGATCTGGATCCAAACTGTCTTACGTTTGTCTCAAATTTCAGAAATTAAATAGTCTCAATTTTAATTGATAATCAAACAATACTACGACAATATAAGGGTTTATAAAATGCTCGTTTTAAACTGACTTTTGAGTAATGTGTGCCTGCACTATTTTACGATATGGAAAACAGAGCAGGCTGCTCAACGAACTAGCTTATACAAAAACATCTTCCTGAAATCATCATCATCTCATCTCACCAATGATCATTCGTTAGCGCTATATGACCTATTCTATACCATAGTACAATAAAGTCAAACTCATTCATCAGACAAATTGTGGAACTGTATGCGTTTTTAGCTCACCTGAGCCGAAGGCTCAGGATGAGCTATTGTGATCCCATTCCGTCCGTCGTCCGGCGCACGTCGTCCGTTCATATTTTCAAACAACATCTCCTCAGAAACCACTGACCCGAATTCAACCAAACTTTGTCAGAAGCATCAGTGACAAGGGGGAACGAAATCTTGCTCAAAGATTTTGGCTAGAGTTATTCCCCTTGCTGTGGGACCAGGTTTTCTAACATGACCGTATAGACAACTTTTAATGCATAAGAAAATCTTAAAAATCTTCTTCTCAGAAACCCAAAGACCTTTGATATTTGGTATGTATCATAACCTAATGATTTTCTAGCAAAATTGTTCAAATTTTGACCCTGGGGCCAAAAATGGCCCCGCCCTGGGGCTTATTCAGTTTTTCTTAGGAAAACCTTTAAAAATCTTCTTCTCAGAAACTGTATGGCCTAGATCAATAATATTTGACATGTAGCTTTGCCTTATGGTCCTCTACCACGATTGTTCAAATTATGTCCCCCGGGTCAAAAATGGACCCGCCCCGGGGCTTATCAGTTTTACATAGAATTATATAGGAAAACCTTTAAAAATCTTCTTCTCTGAAACTGTAAGGCCCAGGTCTTTAATATTTGATATATAGCATTGCTTTGTGGTCCTCTACCAAGATTGTTCAAATTATGACCCTGGGGCCAAAAAAAAGGCCCCGCCCTCGGGCTTATCAGTTTTTCATAGGAAAACCTTTAAAAATCTTCTTCTCTGAAACCGTAAGGCCCAGATCATTTATATTTGACATGTAACTTTGCCCTATAGTCCTCTACCAAGATTGTTCAAATTATGACCCCTGGATAAAATTTGGCCCCGCCCCGGGGCTTATCAGTTATATCAGCTATATCAAAATGTTGTCTTGCCCAGTCAGCTTCTATGGTACAATGTCTCAGCTGAGCGAAATGTGGCCCTCTGTGCCTCTTGTTTACTGAAGAGATACTGATATGAGTGTCGTCTGGATCTATGATTAACCCATTTGTGCCCAATGGATTATTCCATGTTTATATATTGGATTAGTCAATTTCTTATTTAAGGGGTGCCTGGTCATAATATTCCTTTTTCTTTTGTTTCATATTGCAATACATATCAGCAAACAGTGTATACTCTGATCAGACGCCGCATGATGCGGCGTCTGATCATAGTCTTCACTGTTTGCATATGTCCCATATACGGGACCATGGGCACACAACTGTCATGGCACCATCAGCTTCAAACAAACTGTCGCTAGCTTTTAATTCTCAAATCCAAAGTTTAGGTATTTTGAATATGAACTTATGAAATGAGTGTTGATATAACGCAATAAACTTTGTATGTAATATTGAAATGATACGGCGTCTAATCAGGATCCAAACGGTGGTGAAAATGTTAACATTAATGTTTGTGAGAATTCATTTCATTTGTTTCCCTGAATGTCCCTTATACATAGAAACACGAAACATTATGCTAAATAACTTTTCTCATATAAATCCAGTCTTTTTAGAAGACCTCTTATAAAGAGATGAATCGAAACCTCTTGACTTTAATATGCATGTTGTTACAGAAAAATATAAACTATTACTTGTTTGACGCTTCTAACAAATATTTAACCAATTACTCCATAGCCTATATCTTGTTTTGAAGACAGGTGCCCTTCAGGCGCACTTTGTTTTACTTTTAGTCTGTTTTATGCTACAATCTGTAAGGATATCGGATGTGTTTAAAGCAAAAGTTTTAAAATAAGTTTTCAGTCCATGTAACCCTTTATTCTATAATTTGTTTTCAGTTCTAAAGACAGATAACTGCATAAAGCATGCAATCAAAAATGTGTCCATATTCATGAGTATTCTGCTTTACTTTACGTTTTTAACCCTTTCACCGCCGGAGTCGTCTAAAGTCGAACTTGCAAACAGTTTTGATCCTGATCAGACGCCGCGTTACGCGGCGTCTGATCAGGATCCAAACTGTTTGACACTCGTTTCGATAATTCTTATGTCATACTCTCTTAAATCTAACTTTTAAATTATCTTGCAGACAACAATATTGAAGCAGACGACAAAATAACGGTGTAGGGGTAAAAAACTCAAAAGTAATTTGGCGGTGAAAGGGTTAAAAGGCATCTGGCTATGTATAATTTGGTGACTAATAAAAAATAGGTTGTCATCGACGATTAATTGACGAACTTATTTATCTGCCCATCACTATTTATAGCCCTTGTAAGTAATCATTAATTTCAAATCTTAAAATAAAATGATTTTGGTTTCCCCTAATTTGCAAATATCATTGCTTTGTTTAGCTTGTTAATAGATTATTAAAATTATTTTTAGGGGTGTTTCTCAGATAAATTTACCACGACTCGTACAACACAAAAAGTGTATCGTCCTCTTTATCGACTTGATTAAATTTGTCCCATTGTTTTTGTTTTACAATTAAATTTTCCCACCATGAGATTATATCACAATAAAGACAACCCTTTAGTATGTATATGTCATTGTTAATGAAGACAAACGTCTAGTAAAGAAACACTATCCTTTAACCTATCCTCGTCATGGGAAAACAGTTTTAATTCTTGCAAGACGCCGCGTGTTGCTCTGTCAGATCACGATAAGGATCAAAACTGCCTGTTACCAGTATAAATGGTAAGTTAAGTAGGATTTTCTAAACCTGAGTAATATAAGCAGACATTATTATACAAGCAGACGATATTATACAGTGAATGTTATATCATGGTTATGCCGTCATTATTGCATTGAAAGGGTTAAGAAACGTAGTTTATGTATTTGATTAGAGTATAAAACATGGTCATTAAAGTTGATCCTTTTCTTTTAATGAGTCATAACTCATTTTGAAAACTGACAGGAGCTTGTTAGAGCAATGATGACATTCATGAATCATGAACAACAAACATTACAACAAAACATTGTCAGTATATACTTTCAATACCGCCATTACAAATCTTACATTTGCCTGCCCATTGTTTCATGGCTTTCTTATGCAAACAGTTTCACCCAGATCAGATAATCGTAACGCGAGCTCCGATCTAGATCCAAACTGTTTAGTGTTTTGTAATTTACATAAATATCAATTTAACAAACTGTGCGGATTTTTTTTCCAAAGCAGACGTTGTTACGACTCAGGGGCCCGTTTCATAAATCTTCGTACGACAAATGTTGTCGTAAGTCAGATTATAAAAGTCTCAATATGTTTTTATTTCTCCATCTAATCCTGTCTTGAGACATCTTTTTTGGAATCGTCTTGAAATAAGAATTTAAATGCTTTTTAAAGTTTTGACTTACGATCGATTTTTTCGTACGAAGTTTTATGAAACGGGCCACTGGAAGGTCTATTGAAGACGTGATACTATTAACCCTTTCATTGACAAATACCCATTTACCGTTTTATTGTCGCCTGCTTTAACCCTTTACCTGATAGGCTATTTCTAGTTGACCACATAAAGCAGGTTGAAAGTAAAGCAGAATGCGCCTTAAGGCGCATTCTGCTTTACTTTCAGCCAGCTTTAAGCTTCCATGTGCTAAAATATAGAAATATTCCCTATACTATATATTCATGGCTGATTAAATTGGAACTATTTTCTTCAGCGGAGGAATAAATCATATCCGCTAAAAGGCGCTTCTATTGGGGAAAGGGTTACGTTTGTTGTCTTCAATGTCGTTTCAAAGTTAGTTTTAAGTCAATATGACTGACAAAATTTCGGTAGGAGTGTCAAATAGTTTGGATCCTGAACAGACGTCGCGGAACGCATCATCTGATCAGTATTCAAATTGTTTGCAAACGCGTGTTTCAGGGTCCTTGAGAGAGAAATGGTTAAATAGGTTACAAGTTAAAGACGGGTAACATTTAGCCCCTGTATATATACTTATATATGACAAGCCATAGAGAAAAGGGGCTTATTGACGTTTTATGTTAGTGTTTTTCGTTATACAACAGTGTTTACTTGAAACACTGACGAAATAGTTTTGCTGTAGCTGCTATATTATTGGCGAACTTTATTTGGTCTAACAGTATCGTTTTCATTAGAATAAAAGCATCATTCTGTATAGGAATAAACAACATCATTTTGCCGTTCATGACGGTATGAATACATTAGCTTTGCAGGGGGTAAGTTTCATCGTTTACGATAAACTTAGCCCCGAAGCTCTATAATGTATTCATACCGTCGTGAGCGGCAAAAAGATGTTGTTTATTCCTGATATTTCTATTTCTATTTTCTGTCTTGTTCATTTAATGTATAGTTTGACCAGAATTGTTTTCATGTATATGAATATATCATATACCGCCCAAATAGGTTTGATAGATGTTATATCGATGTAATAGCTATTCCAGTTTCTAAATATGGTGTTAAAAGTAGTCCTCGCTACATGTATTGTATTTGCATTATAAATTCAGGGGTTTACCCAGTAAACTTTCTCGCTGTGCTTTCAGAACGCTCGTAAAAAACTAAAACAAAATTTCAATCTGAATATCCATTATCAAAGCATATTTTAAACAATTAGGTGGCGCTTGATAAATACACGCTTTACACATAGCAACGCGAATAGCAACACTGAAATGCGACTTCACAGCGTGTACACACACCGCATATATTAATTAAAACACTTTCGGTCGATGCACATAGGATAGTTTAAATATGTCAGAACGGAACATTACGTTCCCAATTTAGAAATTGTGAATGCATTATTTTGCTTTAGGTTCGAGCAACTTTTCTATGTAATTCTGGTGAACAATTTCAAGCCGTAGCTAGAAGATAACTTGTCGAATCTATAAATAGAAAGCCACTCCCCCGGATTTTCAAGGGAGAGAAAGCGTACAGCTTTAATGACGGAGCGTAATATGATAATCTCCCTTAAAACAGCATTTAATTTTTCTAAGTCGCAATTTGATTTTAATTGAACTGTCTCCGACTTTAAATAGGGGTTTCGAGATACCCAAACGGATAATCTACAGTAGATCCTAACTTGGTCGGTATCTCTCCGCCGTATGGAAGATTTTTAAAACTAGTTATAACCAGATCTGAAGTGAGGGTTCACTGAAAATTGAACCGCACCTTTTCCTTAGAGTTATACAGAGCGAATGTAAATATTTGTCAATGACTGTAGTCAACAGATATGGAATAAAAATAAAAATACACCAATTTATTATTCCTAAACTTTGAGGAATAAAAGCGGACGACAATTGTTTAAAGTTGATAACGTCATGGCAATGAAGAGGTTATGTGGGCTTTGATATATGACGGACAATTACTGTATTATTTGTCTATGGTATGACATCTGATGTACAAAGGGACGCTAATTGTCAATTATGGAAGATTAACAATCATGAAGAGAACGACGAAGAACAATTTTGTCAGTTTATGTTTATAGTTTAATGGTACAACCAAACCTCTATAATATGAGTCCACTCAGGTCGAGCTTATCCGTTAACCTACAGTGGAATTGCGATAACTCACATTTTCTTAAGTCAGTCGAACATATACATACAGTGGAACCTCTATTACGACCACTAAAAGAAGGCTAATTGTCTGTATTAAAATACAGGTGGCAGCTTAAAGCAATGTGAAAGTGAAACTAAAAGCTCCTGTAGGAGCTTTCTGTTTAACGTTCACATTGCTTTAAGCATTAACCTGTCTTAAGCGATTAATATTTGACACAATTTAGTGGTCGTAATAGAGTGGTTCTACTGTATTTCAAAGTTTCCCGTACTTATATTGAAATACGAGTACAGTTAAACCTTTCTGTTACGACTACTAAAAAGAAAGCTAAGTGACTGCATAAAAGACTGATATTTTTAAGCAAATTGAATGTAAAACAGAAAGCTCCTTAAAGAGATTCGTTCACCTTGCTTTCAGCAGTCACCTGCCTTAACCACCTAATATTAATACAAAATTTGTGGCCACAGTAGAGAGGTTTTACTCTATGCTTTACTTACACTAGCTCGTTTTAATGAGACTGTATTGTATTTGATTGTCATTCAATTGATAGGTACTTTCGATGTAATTATTTTTTCTTCAACTAATAAACTTTATTCTACCATTCATTTTCTACATCCATTTTGCCGTATTCAGGTGAACTTTAGTTTATCTAAAGTAATTAAACAGAATATTAAATAAGGGCCTTGTTTCAAACCTGATCGGTTTCCAAATTATGGTTTGGTAGATATGCAAAGAAAGAGAAATAAAACTCGACAATACTAAACATTAAAAAATATTCAGGCTAAAGGTCACCAAACAGTCAGAGACATATATAAGCAGAAAATCCCTTCATTTGTCCTCGGAGTATATGTGCATGAAAAGGTTTACAGTATGGTAAAAGACTTGTCACACACGCGTGTCTTACATTATATTTGCTAAAACACTGTTAACTATTTCCTCCCTGTAACTTTAAATAGACAATTCCAGTTTCCATTTTAGTCTAGTCCATTTCTGACTTTTAAGGGTTATTTTTGTCAATGTTTGGCATTATGGCAATTAGTGAAGATCCTGATCAGAGGGCTCCTTTCGCAGCCCTCTGATCTGGGTCTTCACAGTTTGCACAGGACAAGTGTACTATTCACATGTACACTGTTTGAAAAGGACGCCTATATGCGGGACTAGGGTTCAAAGGATTAAACACACATCAGTGAAAGAATTCTACGAGTGTGGAACTACCATGAACTAATCTTGTTACTGAATATATATTTGTCAAGCTTATTAATGGCAGGTCAGTTCTGTCATAATTATATTTTAGATGAGTCCGCTTTCCATTTAAGTGGCGCTTGACAGTGCAAACTTGCAAACTTAGATCAGACGCCTTCTGTCCAAGTTGTAGAACGTTAGGCACAAATGGGTTGTTCGCGTCGGTTCGTCAGCAAGTTGATTGTCATACCTGCATGTAACATTTGTGATGTTGTGTTCATCAAACCCGGTATTGGACATCTTTCATCCTTCGCAGTTTTAGATATTTTCTTATAGACATCAGACAGTGCCAGCAGTGTACATCAAAATCGTCAATTGCGTTGGACTAGTTCATACAAGATTACTGGATAAAAGACAGACAGTTTCAATATTCAAATTCGCACAATGATAAGCATCATGGGTAAGCACAGGTCCATGATCTTGGTTACTCTGATGATGTTGTTAGAAAGTTTTACTAGTCTTGAGAAACATTTGCCAGTTGTGAAACAAAACATCACATGTCTTCGTGATAATGCTGCAAAGACTGTGTTTCAAGCAGTAATAACATGTGCAAATGACACAACCTCAGAACAAGAGTCCAAATGTTTGAAGGATTTCAATCTTGTTGATGGTACAACAACAGAAAATGTACCGGTTACGGACTCAAACACAAGCATAATTTACAAGAGTATTCAGTGTGCAATGTGTAACGGAGTTAAAAAGTCTGACGTCAAACATTGGACACCAGTGGTTTCATGTATAACGTCTGTAAAACTAGACATAAGTCAATATGAAAACTCACTAGTTAATGTTTTCAAAAATGACGAGTGCAGTTTTTCTTTTGTTCCACCAATGCCTGGTTTCGAGGAACATAAGTGTTATCTAGATGCGAAAACATGTAACCTTACCCACGCATGGCAGACTACGATGACTGAAATTAAACATTGCTACAGAGAGGATGACATATTTGTGTACAGATTAAACGGTCTTTCTTTCCACGGAACATTATGTGCTAGGTGCAATGGAATTACGGACGAAGCTTTAGACAAAGTAAGTCTCCGGAATAGCGGATTCTCACGAACAGCATTGTCGTTTTTACTTTTCATGACGGAAGAGGATGAATTCACAAACAAGCATCATGGAAAATGTGGCCCACATAGGATATTCGACCATTTTAATGTAAGGCACACATTTAATGCAAGGCAAATATTTTTGTAACACGAGTTACACGAAAATAAGCAAATTTAATCGACTTCGAAATATATAGTGTCTCCGTATTAAAAAAATAACACGTGGTTATGTTGCGTTATGTCGTTTAAAATTATGGATAATTTTCGACTGAAATGGTATTATTGTTTGCATGTTTGCATGTTTGCATGCTGCGCATGTTTTTGATAAAACCTATATATCACTGTAGGTAGTGTCATAACACGTGTATGTTCACTACTTCAACCTCTTTCATTTCAGATTCACACAATCAACTCTGCAGGCTAAATACTTCTTGTGGGGTAGTATTCATCAAATTATTGCCTTTCAGTCTTTGTCAGCTTCTATTACAAGGAAATATTTACATTCACCCTGTAAAGGCTTTATGTAATCGTATTAAAAATATGCAGTCTATTTTTCTATGAACCTACAAATCGAAACAGGTTCCAGCCAGTTAGAAAGAGGGTGGCGTCTCCCCTGGAGAGATACCGACCTAGCGACCAGCTGGCGGTTGCTATGGCGTGTTATTAGGCTGAAATACACATACGCGACTTATTTTGTTTTAAAATATGCTTCAATAATAGATATTCAAGTTGCATTGTTTATTCTTAATGTCTTATAAGTGTTCGTTGGGTAGAAGTCTGAATTTGTAAAGCAACCGCGACACATGTATTTAGGACTACTTTTATACCATATATTATAAAGATCGAAAGGCTGTTACAGCCGGGATTACATTTATGAAACCAATTTGGCCGGTATATGATATATTCATAAACCGGTACATGTAAACAAATCTGATCAAAATACAAATGGACAAGACAGGAAATTAAAATTTAAATATAAGGAATAAAATACATCTTTTTTGCCATTTACGACGGTATAATTTAATACTGTTTGTTTTCATTACATTTGGTTAGCTGTGATTGACTGTAATTTTTGTTTCATAACTCCATGAAAAAAATAAAATTCAGGCCACGCCTTGTCAGGACTACTTTCCCTTAGTCCAACTGCTCTTCACAAGCGCTACATGAAGCAGGATGCCAAATGATGTCATTGACGTCGACGTTACTACATAACAACGTCGCGTTTTGGCGGAAAATATATATGGCGGAGGGACTACAACCTACGTTTTAAAAGCACATTCACGTCAGATTCTCTATTCAACTACTTTCTTAAATTCAGAAGTGATATTAAATTATAAGAAATAATTCGGAATATTTATTGTATTCATGGAGGTATGAAAAAAAACCTGGTCACACTGTATGAAACCGCGAAGCGGTTTCATACAAAAGTGTGACCAGGTTTTTGTTCATACCTCCATGAATACAATAAATATTCGAATTATTCCTTAAATGAACCCATTAGCTTCGCAAGGTAAGTTTATCGTAAACGACCTTCGGGGGCTTCCGAAACTTACCCCCTACGAAACGTATGTGTTCACACCGTCCTAAAAGTCAAAAATATGTTGTTTATCCCTAAAATGTAAAAAAAAATCACATTTTAAAAGCCAATCGAATGGCATACATAGCTGACTGACTGTGTTCCGTGTTTAGATAAATATATGAATTTCATCAAATGGTGAACACGAGATAGGTTTAAGATTTGTCTCTAATATTATTTTATCCCTTAAACTATGACATTTTACTATTTTACGTAAAGTATTATTTCTTGGTCCGTATTCTGAATCATTTTTAGATATTATTCTCTTAGAAAAACAATATTTTTTTAGTCTTCGGCAATTTACTCTAAGTGCTTGACCATTAGCTCTAAGAAAGTCAAAAACTCTTAGAAAATTCTAAACTCGGCAAATTTATTAGGTATTTTGATTATTCTCCAATTACTTAGAAAATCATTATTGTCTCAGCTTTCGGCCATTTCGATCAAAAGTCGAGGATACCCTCTTAGAAATATGAAAAACTAATAAGATTCTAACTTGTCAAAAAACTATAGAATGTTCTTAAACGTTTAGAAAACTAATACGCTCTCGTAACTCTTTAGAATTTTGAAGATGAAAACACTTATGCTTATGAGGCAGCAACTATTGTGTCAGAAAGGTTAAAATAGACAAGTCATTGAACAAATTCCTTTATAGACCCTAACATACGTTTTGAGATGGCTTTTTGTGCCGAGGTTTGTGTTTTTGAGTGGCTTCTTGAAATTGAATCAACGGTGGGGTGGGGTTAACTTCTTTACAAATGACTGAGGGGACTGTTGAAGACAGCATTACCTACGGTTTTTATCGCGAAAACGTAGAAAATATCGATATTTATTCAAAGTCTATATCTGAGTAATAAATGATCACTTTATGTACCTTACCTAACCTAATTATATAGTTAGTTCTAAAATTATAACAAACTAACGAACCAGTTATAGGTCGCCTTTAATGGCAAACTGTACTCACGCACCAATCTTGGTTAATCTTGTTGATGTAATAAAGAAAAATAAGTTCTAAACCAAAGGTACATTGACAGATTGAATCACTTCCAGACACGCGCAATTGTATCACTACTTACGCCCAACATTGAGCTTTGGGGTATAAACACATATTAAGCACTTGTAATACTAACTCTAAACAAAATATAAAGGTAAGTATCAAAGGGAGGTAATCAGATATAACTCATATGTATGCAGTAAACCACTCTTATACAGTCCATTCCCTAATCAGTCGGATACGGCAGCAGCGCCTAGCTAAGACACACATTGCATAACAACAGACTGGTAGCTAAACAACTCAATAGAATTGCTTCACCAACAGCTATATAATATACACTGGATGTCCTAACACTCCGAACTGACCAGGGGAATTTGCATCTTTACCAATTATAGTCATTATGTAGGCTCCCTGTTATGGGATTTTACCTAACATATGCTACTCCAATCAGTCGGATACGGCAGCAGCGCCTAGCTAAGACACACATTGCATAACAACAGACTTGTAGCTAAACAACTCAATAGAATTGCTTCACCACCAGCTATATAATATACACTGGATGTCCTAACACTCCGAACTGACCAGGGGAATTTGCATCTTTACCAATTATAGTCATTATGTAGGCTCCCTGTTATGGGATTTTACCTAACATATGCTATATACATACACTACATACGAAAGTTGGTGTATCTATAGGATACGCAGTGAATGGCATATTGTGTATTAAAGGGAGGTAATCAGTTATAACTCATATGTATACAGTAAACCACTCTTATACAGTACATTCCCTAATCAGTCGGATACGGCAGCAGCGCCTAGCTAAGACACACATTGCATAACAACAGACTGGTAGCTAAACAACTCAATAGAATTGCTTCACCACCAGCTATATAATATACACTGGATGTCCTAACACTCCGAACTGAACAGGGGAATTTGCATCTTTACAAATTATAGTCATTATGTAGGCTCCCTGTTATGGAATTTTACCTAACATATGCTATATACATACACTACATACGAGAGTTGATGTATCTATAGGATACGCAGTGAATGGCACATTGTGTATTAAAGGGAGGTAATCAGATATAACTCATATGTATGCAGTAAACCACTCTTATACAGTCCATTCCCTAATCAGTCGGATACGGCAGCAGCGCCTAGCTAAGACACACATTGCATAACAACAGACTGGTAGCTAAATTACGAATGTGGAAGTCCTCAATAGAAGACTCAGTTTGGAAACGCAAATGTTTACAATTTTGTTTTTTTTGATGTTGTGGTTAAGACTTTGAATGTCTTTTGCATTAAATAAACTTGAAATCAACCCTGAATATGTCAACTCGCCGTCAGTATTAAAATCAGGAGTGAAAAGCGTGCTACGTCGTGCGCGGTACAATTTATCGAGAGAATATTTCATGAAACGTCACCAAAACCTCGCTTTAACCGGCCTTAAAGTATGTAAAGTTTTTATTTTATGTTAAGTATAGTATTCGACGCGTTATTAAAACCTCTTCATTCGTTATCGTTTAATTTCCAAATAACATACTGCATGCAAACCTACACGTAGACACAGTCTGGACATTCTTATACAGTGGTTGTTGTTGTTGTTGTTGTTTTTGCGTCCATTTAAACAATTTTACCTGCCCATGCCGTGTGTATATTAAGTGTCTGAGATGCGTCTGATATCAATCTCGATATTTTGATTATTCTTATTTGAGCACAAATCGTACTCAAATCTGATCAGTAAAAAGTAAAAATGATTTCAGACCAACATAAAACACTTGTTAAGCATAAACACGTGTCTTGTTTTATTTTAGGATCGTTGCTTAGACGCCAGATGTTCGTTTCTACGCAAACTACTGAACAGTGAATGTACCAAGGTTATTAACTACATACACGCGTTTTCGTACAAAATTGGCATTCGACTAATTCCGTTATCTACAATTACACTGCAAGATGCAATAGAGAACGTGTTAACGTTGAAACGTAGCTTGTTTGACTTTCTTGGTGAAGTTTTTAATCGCCTGTCAAATTATGAGTGCGAAATATTATTTGTTATTGACCATAAATACAATGATTGGAAAAACCTTACCTATATTCAAGGAGCAGCTGTTTTTTTCATAGAGTGGCGTTTAAAATTAAAGGTTCAAACACAACATGACCCAGAAGAAGCATTAGCTATATTGCTGAGTTTATCACATAATACAAGCATTCGCTCGAATGTCAATGGTCAAGAAGTCGTGTTTTCGATTATAATAATAGACTTCAAAGAAAACAGTTTAAATTCTGCTTCGTGGGGGCAGTGTGGTTCAAATATTTACAATCCAAATGTTAGGATTTCTCTTTGTAGTAGTTTTGATCTGATGCATTCCATTGAAACAAATAAATATAATAATTACACATTCGTGCGTTATTTAGTTGATATCAAAAGGGGGGTAAGGGACACTGCTTTTTCTACATGGCCAAGGAATGTACTCGAGTATAGATCTTGCGTTTTCGTTGAAATATTCAAGGAGCATTCTAACTGGAAAGAGGTTGGCGACGGACTACAGTTCATGGACGTAAATGTTACCTTTGGATTCTCTGAGTTTGTGTATGGGTCAACCACCGAGAGTATATTGGTTTGTAAAGACAAATACTTCCAGCTGGAAAAGTACAGGAATAACGTTGGCACTCGTCTTCCTTTTGGGCACAGGTCAACATTTCTTTTTGTGGGGTGCTTTTATTATTTTATGAAAAAACGTATATGTTTAAGATAAGATTTTATTCTTTTATTGGTCGGTGTTTGACAATTTGAAGCACTTGCTTTGACGAAGGCAAACGACTGATTTGCCAAAGAAATCGCTAACGCTATTAATGAAATTTACTTTTCTGTCAAACAGTTAAATTTAGAAGAGCTAACCTATACTTTTATTTGACCGAGATCTCATGATTTATATAATTATACGCAACACATGCCAATTCATATCGGTTGACGATTGTTTGTACAATAAGTATAGATATATTTATGCCACAATTTGAGTCGTGAAGAGTGGTTTGTATAAGATATAATAACTTTTTTCGTAGAATGTTTTGTATGTACTCGTAAAAACCCCTGAACATTGCAATAGTAGACTAGACATAACTGAAAACTTAGTAAGTCAGTTTTAAACTACAGGAGTCAATCACTTTAGATCATACCTCCTGAACTTCCATTTAACCCTTTTGCCAATATATTGTTTAAGTATTGAAGACAGATATATGCCTAAAGCAAACTAAAAGTAAGACATAATGCTTCTTAAGGAATCTTCTGGTTTAGCTACCATCTGCTAGGATATAGGTAATATTTCTCGTTGTGTATATTCATGACCGTAAAAAGTGTAACTGTTTTCTTTTATCGGAAATAAGTTCTTTTTGCGCACAAGGAACATGGTTTTGTCACCAACTTTAACCCTCGACTACGTCCGCTGGTTTAATCACCCAGCGTGTTTAAACTGCAACGCAATAGAAGATGAAAGAGAAGTCTCTAATACATTTGCCAGATTATTCCAGATCAAAGTTAAATAGAAAACCAGTTTTTAGGCATTCTGTATAGCTTTGATCTACACTGAGTAGACATCGATAAAAGTTTCTGCCACTAAGCAAAAAGTGTCCCCAATTATGCATTTGTTATTATCCTGATAAACTGAATTTGTATGTAGTAAAGATGTATCGAGTACTATTTTGGACTGACAGTGTACACGTATTATACACTTGAAGCCAATAATTGCATTTTACCCTTTCACAAACAAGTGTTTCGTGAGAAATTTACCCGTTCACCGTTTCATTCTCGTCTGGTTCAATTTTGTTGTCTGCGATATCGTTTCAAGATTAAGAAATAAGGGAGTATGACTGAAGAAAATTCAAAACAAGTGTCAAACAGTTTGGATCCTGATCAGACGCCGCGTTACGCGGCGTCTGATTAGGATTCGAACTGTTTGCAAACGCACTTTTAAGCGTCATTGAGAGTGAAAGAGTTAAAGTCTGTTAGACATAAATATTCCAGTCAGAAAAGTAATATGATGGTCGTCAGAATAGTATTTGTATAGAGAAACAGAAGGCTTAAGAGTCGAACTGGATGACCAGTGAACATAATCAAATCGGAATCAATGACCAACTAAAACAGCAATATCGGGATCAACGGCAAACGAAGAAATCCAAATGGGGATTTAACGGATCGCGACTTGACTTGTATTTGCAATCACTTTAGATCAAGATCAAATATTCCGTTAAGTTAGAATTACGAATAATTTACTGGATTAATGTAATTTTTTGCATTCATCTTAGTATATATATTTTTAAAAGCGTAAAGCTTAGAAATTTCCCTGATCAGGATCCTATTTGACAATAAGTCAAGTTACCTAAATCTGTATTTAAACTTTGCATGAAGACAAGACATTTACACAGACGATTCAGTTAAAGTGAAGGTATAACAATAGCTCAAGGGCTCTAAGGTGCTCGCCCGAGTACAAAGTTCCCATATTTAAATATAGCCCCTGGAGTGTCTGAAAGCCTGTCTGTGAGTTGACTTACCACCTCGTTTATGCCTCGATCTGACCTTTATTCACGCATGAGGGCTAAAATATGTTCCGTACAGTGTTCAGAAGCCTTTTTTATGATTTGATCTCCTGACTTACTTTTTATTCAGACATAACCAGTATTCATAAATGACCTAGATTTGGTTAAGATGATCAATTTGAGATAGATTTTATGAAACTAGGGTAAAAGATGTTGACCCTAGAGTACTTTGGAGCTTTTCCTATGATTTGACCTATTGATCAACTTTTTTATCTCAAGTATTCCATATTAATACTAAATTGCCTAGATTTTATCAAGGTCTGAGCAAATTTTATGTAATCATGGCCAAAATATATTCGATATTTCCGACCACGAAAAATGACTACGCTTTCTAGGTGGCCATGTCGCTTGCCAGATCAAAACTTTTAAAATCTATCTTTAGAGAATCATTTTGGTGATAAAACAAATTAAAAGCGGACCAGTTGTTTCGGAAAAGAAGATATTTTCTGGATATTCTGCACGGTTGTCATGGAAGCAAGACCATTGACCCCACAAGCTTTCTGTAAACAACATTTTAAAGCTCAACCCAACAGCATGAATTTGACCAAGTTTGGTAACAATGGGGCCTGGGTTTTGAGAAGTCGTGTGCAATTGTTGACGGACGGTGTCAGATCAAATTTGGACCCCCGTAAAAAATGGACCCGCGGGTCCATTTTTGATAGCGAAATATGGACCCCCTGTAAATTTTGGACCCCCCCTTCAAAAGTTGGTAATGCTTCTCCCTAATGCAAAATATTGATTACTCCTATCCTGAGGTTGTAATGCCCATAAAAAAATTAAATAAAAAAAAATAAAAAAAAATGGAAAAGAATTAAAATTGATGTGTAAATCAAATGACTTATGGTTGGGTGTTGAAAAGGGAGGGGGGTCCAATTTTTACGCCATCAAATTTGGACCCCCCTCTCCAATTGAAATAATTTGCAGCGCATAGTAACCTCAGATTAGGAGAAAAACATCACTAAAACTTAAGAAGTAATGGAAAAGAATTAAAGTTGATGTGTAAATCAAATGACTTATAGTTCGGTGTTGAAAAGGGAGGGGGCGGGGGGTTTCCAATTTTTACGCCATCATATTTGGACCCCCCCCCCTTCTCCAACCAAAATAATTTGCAGGGCATAGTAACTTCAGGAAAGGGGATAAACATTACTTAAACAAAACAAATAATGGAAAAGAATTAAAATTGATGTGAATATCAAATGACTTATGGTTGGGTGTTGCCAAGGGAGGGGGTGTGGGGGTTCCAATTTTAACGCCATCAAATTGGAACTACTTTCTTCAGTGGAAGAATAACTTAAGGGCGTAAAAAGGCATATTTATTGGGTAATGGGTTAAGCTACCATCTTCTAGGATACATAAAATATTTCCTATACAGTAAATGTTTGTGACTGTATAAAATGGAATTATTTTCTTCAATGTAGGAATACATTGTACAAAATGGAACTACTTTCTTCAGTGGAAGAATAAATTTAGGGCATAAAAAGGCATATTTATTGGGTAATGGGTTAAGCTACCATCTTCTAGGATACATACAATATTTCCTATACAGTAAATGTTTGTGACTGTATAAAATGGAATTATTTTCTTCAATGTAGGAATACATTGTACAAAATGGAACTACTTTCTTCAGTGGAAGAATAAATTAAGGGCGTAAAAAGGCATATTTATTGGGTAATGGGTTAAGCTACCATCTTCTAGGATACATAAAATATTTCCTATACAGTAAATGTTTGTGACTGTATAAAATGGAATTATTTTCTTCAATGTAGGAATGCATTGTACAAAAAGGAACTACTTTCTTCAGTGGAAGAATAAATTAAGGGCATAAAAAGGCATATTTATTGGGTAATTGGTTAAGCTACCATCTTCTAGTATACATAAAATATTTCCTTTACAGTAAATGTTTGTGACTGAATAAATTGGAATTATTTTCTTCAATGTAGGAATACATTTAAGATGTTAACAGGCATATTTATTGGGTAATGGGTTACAATATTCATTGGTTTCTTGTTTCTTAACTTTTTATTATGTTTTTTTCTCATTCTAAATTTTTGCATGGGGGGTCCATTTTTTACAGGGGGGTCCAAATTTGATAGCGATATATGGACCCGCGGGTCCATATTTCGCTATCAAATTTGGACCCGCGGGTCCATATTTTACGGGGGTCCAATTTTGATATGACAACGGAAAGACGGACGACGGACGCCGGACAGAGCGATATCACAACAGGTCACCTTGAGCACTTTGTGCTCAGGTGAGCTGAAAGGTATATTTTTTGTTTCTAAATGCCAAACCGACTGACATTTCAAACAAGTGTTAATATGCTTGAAAGAGTTCATCTGGTTGGTGATTATTTCCCTTTGTGTGGTAGTCTATGCGGGGCCTTTTTAATATCGGTGTTTGGTTTAGTGTGTACAGTAAGAATCGAAATGTGTTATTATAACTAAGGATATCGAATGAGTGTGTTTTCAGTATTGAAGTCTTTAGACGATTTGGATAAAATTATATCAATTTACCCGTCATGTTCAATACATTTAATACTGAAACACACAAATTTAATATTATATTTACTACATAAACGACAATTGTTACAAAACTCTGAACGTTCTTATTTCCGCTTTGTCCTTGGTTAAAAGGAAAAACTATTTGCCGCAACTGTTATTGTGTTTATTATCCATAAATTAAAACATTTTACCAAAATAAAAATTTAATACAGAAAAACAACATTATACAGTTATTTCATGTGTGTTTGGGGAACAGTCAAAACTATTGGCCCGAGGTATCAGGGAAGACTTTCGAAATGTCTTCCCTGATAACGAGGGACAATAGTTTTGACTGTTCCCCTAACACACAAGAAATAACTGTTTTATTACCTAATACTTTATATAGGGCTAACTAGATTTTCAAAAAGAATTAAATCTGAGCCAAAGTACAAATGAAATAAGATTTATTATTTCCAGTCATCATAAATTCTTGGATTCATTTCAGTCGAACAGTGGCTATGCCACCTTTTAAGCTTGAAATACGGATATTTTCGACAGAAGTGGTTTATAAAGAAGCGGGTTTATGGCATTTAGGCCTATCTGTAGAAATGCAGGTAAAATCCACTTATGCGAGTTCCAGACATCGAGGTTTAACTGTATAAATTTGTGTACTCTAGCGCGAGAGGTTTCAGTTACATGATGTCAATTTCAAGTGTCAACTTTTAGGGTCAATTGAGTAAAACTTTGTCAGATTATGTATGTTTTCTTTCTTATATTGGATCTAGACTGGAAATAAATTCGTTACGCGGGATTCCGGCAGGGTGTCGAAATACCGTGTAACTAATAATATACATTTTGAGTTTTTGACAGACGTCTGATCAGCGTCGTCTTGTAAGCGCTTGCATGTTTACATCCGCACATTATTGTAATGTTCGGGTCCGTGTTATTTTCTGTATAAAGGATAGCGACGAAACTTGATGTGTATTATGAACTCGTCTCATTGATTATAGTATTGCTATAAATAATGATAAAGCATGAAATAAAGTATTAATCCTCCAGACACCAACCAATGATAATTATTCAATACTACAGTACGGCAATGAAACTTCTCAATGACACTGATTTTAGAACTTCTACGCATCTTTTTCGCGCATGGAAACAGTTCGTCCTAGAGGGCAATAGTTAAAACTATTTCCCCCGGATTAGGCAATGTCAGAACAACACAGTAAAACAGTCAAAAATAACGAATTACAAGTTATATAGAGCATTAGGTAATACAAGTGTTGTGAAAGACTTGTGTGATAACACTTTTCCAGTTAAGAATGAATTCAAACATTGTTTTTCTTAATCACTAAAATGTTATTTTACACTCAGTTTGGTTTTCAGAATTATTTCAATATGATAATAAGACGTCAATATTCTGTAACGTCTAAAACTGTCTCAGACTCAACTCAAAAGCTGTTTAACCATGAAGCCTGTTGGACACCTAAAATGTTTCGTTTACTTATGATGGTCCACGTCTGTTAAACTAAAATGTTCTTACAGTCGGCGTAGTGATACAATATTAGTTTATTACCTTATTCGAAGTGTGACATATACATGTACGGCTCAACAATGCTATATAAAACTTGTAAATCGTTATTTTCTGCTGTTTTGCTGTGTAGTTCTGATACTGCCTTATCCGGGAGAAACAGTTTACAGTTATTTCGTGTGTGTTTGGGGAACAGTCAAAACTATTTGCCCGAGGTATCAAGGAAGGCTTTCGAACTGTTGCCCGTGGCCGAAAGGCCGAGGGCAACAGTTCGAAATGTCTTCCCTGATAACGAGTGACAATAGTTTTGACTGTTCCCCAACACACATGAAATAACCGTTTTATTACCTAATACTCTATATAACTAGATTTTCAAAAAGAACTTATCTAAGCCACAATACAAATGCAGTTTTGAGTGTTTTTTGACAGACATCTGATGAAACGATCAGCGTATTCGTGTAAGCGCTTGCATGTTTACATCTGCACATTATGTAATGTTCGGGTCCGTCGTGCTTTTCGGTATATAAAGGGTAGCGGCTAAACTTGATGTATATTACGAACTCTCCTCATTGATTAAAGTATTGTAGTAAGTAATGATAAAGCATGAAATAAAGTATTAAATATTCATCAGACACCAATCAATTATTCATTTCAATACGGCATACCCGGGTAACGGAAAACTTCTCAATGACGCTGATTTTAAAACTTCTACGCATCTTTTTCGCGCAGGGTAAACAGTTCGTTCTAGAAGGCAACAGTTTAAACTATTGTTCCCGAATTAGGCGATGTCAGAACAACACAGCAAAACAGTCATAAATAACGAATTACAAGTTATATAGAGCATTAGTTAAAAATTTTAAATATTGTCCTCTAGGAAGAACTGTTTCCATGGCGCAAAAGATGCGCAGAAATTTTTAAAATCAGGGTCATTGAGAAGTTTTCCCGTATCCGGGAATACCGTACCGTTATGAAACAGTATTGAACAATTGTCATTTAGGGGCCTCCGTGGCCTAGTGGTATAGTCACGGTGACTGACATCACTAAGCTCCTCACCGCTGTGAGTTCGAATCCCAGTAGGGTCGTTCGGATTTTTCATGTGGGGAAGCCTTCCAGCTGGCTTGCGGAAGGTCGTTGGTTCTACCCAGTTGCCGAGTTGTGCATGAAACACTGCATTAAAGACTTCTTGGGTCTTCCTCTACCTATAAATAGCTGGACGTCGCGATATGACTGAAATACTATTGAAAGCGACGTAAAATCAAAACAAACAAACAAAACAATTGTCATTTATTTGTATCTGCTGAAGTTTCAATACTTTATTTCATGCTTTATTATCACTAGTATTTATCACAATACTTTAATCGACGAGACGAGTTCGTAATACACATCAAGTTTCGCCGCTATTATTTATACCGAAAAACCAAACGGACCTGAATATTGCAATTATGTGCGGCTGTCAACATGCAGGAGCTTACAAGAAGACGCTGATCAGTCTTTGGACGTCTGTCAAAACTCAAAATGTATAATAAATCTTTATTTCATTTGTATTTAGGCTTAGATAAATTCTTTTTGAAATCTAGTTAGCCCTATATAGAGTATTAGGTAATAAAAATAAGTTATTTCATGAGTATTAGTGGAACAGTCAAAATTAATGTTCCTTATTTTCAGGAAAAATTTCCCTGATACCTCGGGCCAGTAATTTTGACTGTTCCCAAAACACACATGACATAACTGTATAGTATTGCACTTTGTATGTTGTATATACATGTAAAGATTACATTTGGTGGAAATTAATGTGGAATATACAATTTTTATTATTATCTTGAAAATATAACGTGTTACTATTACTGTATATATGTATTTTATAATGTATTTTTGTCTATTGTCTTTTAGAAGCTGCAAACCAAAATACAATACATTATAATGTTACAAAATGTATTTGTTTAATAAAAATTGACGATATATTTGCGTCTGATAGTCAATAAGTCTAGAGCATATTAATACACCGATTTACTCAAAGCATTTTGACACACAGTCGTTTATAAGTGGACAGTCAAATATATTTCATCAAAAGCTCGTGTCGATTAAAGTCCATCACTGGGTGCAATTTTGTATGTTACTACCGGTACTTGACATCTTATTGTCAACACATGAACACTGAATGCCCGGTATTTAGAATTGATAGCGACTGAAAGATTGAAATTAAGGTATGCTCATTGAGGCAGAATATTTTCGACAAGGCGAACACATTTGAATCTAATGTGCATTAAGCTGTCTGTGAAGATCACGTTTGGGGTAATGATAAAAGCGTAATTAATTTTGTGAAACGAAAAAAGCAATCGACCAAGAAATGCTCTTAAAACTATTAAAATGCATTGACCTAAATAATGAATATTAAGAGTTGTTTTTAAAAATATATTACAAAATGACAAACAGTGCATTTCCTTATCAGCGGGCTCAGGTTGTGACCTTCTGACATGGATATACATGGTCTGCATAGGACAAGTGTGGTGTTTACCCACTGTTTGTAAGGCGAGCGTTTAGGTGTCTGTAGGGTCCAACGGATTAATAGCAGCCATAACTAGTTAGAACTTTAACGGACCATACATTAAGTGGTAATTGAAATTAATGTTTGCTTCTTCTGGAAAAGCAGTATACGTGAAAAGAATTTGATAGATGAAATATGTCTCTTGGACCGATGAATATGACAAAGTTGAAGACACGTGACTTCTTGATGCATTACAAAAGTGATTCAAGTAGCCTACAATATTGTTTTGTATGAAATATTCTTTCTTTAACCCTTTACCTGATAGCGTTGTTTCAAGTATTGAAGATATGTGACTACTTAAAGCAGGTTGAAAGTAAAGCAGAATGCGCCCTAAGGCGCATTCTGCTTTACTTTCAGCCTGCTTTAAGCTTTTAACTGCTAGAATAAGGAAAGTATTAAATGTGACACATATTCACTACGGTATAATCTGGAACTATTTTCTTCAGCGGATGAATAAAATGAATGTGCTAAAAGTCGCTTCTATAAGGGAAAGGGTTAAGCTGACACTGGTTTTTGTAATAACCATACGTTTTAGGAATATACCGGCCTGAGCAAACAGTGTACAGTCTATGATCAGATTGCTTCCTAAGGAGCAGTCTGATCTAGACCTACACTGTTTGCCATTCAGTTTGTGACTTTTGAACAAATCACTGTGTGATAAAATCAATAATTTTAGGATAATTATTTGAGTTCAAGGGTGTCCCAAGTTTTAGGATTATAACAGTATGATGTTAAATTTTCTATTGTTGGATGCTTAACAATGGTGTAGATAACGAGCATTCAAAAGATGCTTGTCTTGGTAGTTTGAGGAGTGAGTGCTTAACCCTTTCACTCTCAATGATTAGATGTTATAAAGAGCGTTTGCAAACATTGATCCTGAACAAACGCCGCGTAACGTGGCGCTTGATCATGATAAAAAATGTTTGCCACTTGTTTTGAAATTAAGTCAGTTACACAGGGTGTCCAGGTTTATATTTCCTAAAGTTGATATTCATATTAAAAGATAAATATACACTTTTGTACAAACAACTTTTAGGCATATTCGCCAAATTGCATATATAAATATACATTGGTTAAAAAATTGTGAGTATTTTAATGAAGAATCCTAAAATCCGTTTAACCATGTTTTTGGTTTAAGTGATAACACAGGACAGCTTTTTGCACTGTTAAAGCTTAGTCTAAACAATCATGCAACTATTTTATTCTTTACTTGTATACGTATCAATTGTCCCAGAAACCAACATATATACATGCTGCACGTGCAAATTGAGTCTACTTAGTCGTTTTATTTGTTTTAAATGAATATATCCCTTGTGTCCACTTTAAATAATATCAACATATAGTTTTAAATGTATGCTATTCTCTTCCTTTCGAAATTATAAGTTACAATTAAGTGATTAGTTAAGAATTTATAACTGATGTGTTATACTAGATCAATAATAGATGTACCTGACCTAAATTTGTTGAATGTGTGTGATGGAAAATTATCTTGTATATGTAAATTAATGAACTGAGAAAATAAAGAGTACTTTGTATTGAATTGAATTGAATTTATATCACACGACGTCAGATTATTCTTGTCAATCATTTTAATTTGCGGTGTTTATTTCATAACCAATTAATATGTCCAGTTTAATATCCATGTTGAAACCATATTTTATTTTTGTTTTAAAACAAAATTTATCCCGACATTGTCAAGTCATTTCCAAATACTCGTGTAATGCAGAGCTGATGTGATAGAATTTATATGTTACTGGTTTTTTCATTTAAAATAGTTAAAAACTGTTAAATAACCGGTAAAACAAAATGAATTTGCATAACAGACAATAAAATAAAATCATGTGATGTTTGACTCAGTATCAAAGGCGAAAATTGTGGATAGATGTAAAAACAGTGTATAATGACAAACTGCTTAATTATGCGCGCCACGTGTAAAGAAAATTCGATATCATAGGCAAAGGGTTTTCGATTACTTTCATTAAAATGCTTTTGTCTTAAAATCTGCTGAATATTTTAAATCCCAAATTTGGACGACGTATGACAAAATGTCGTTTCATACTTATCTATTTACTTTTTATTTATCGATATTGATAGGAAATGGATATATTGCATATTTGATCCAGGGTTTTCGTTTATTATTGGACACCCTGTACTGCCTTAAATCTAACTTTGAAACGATATTGCAGACAACAAAATTGAAACAGACGACAATATGGCGGTAAATGGGTAAAGCCTCACGATAAATTTGAACATGGAAGGGTTAACACAAGACGATCATTACTCAGGAGAGTCCGGGTTTACAGATCGAGGGCTTGGTGCAAAACTATTGTAACTCCCTCACAATTGTGAGGGAGTTACAATAGTTTTGCACCAAGCCCTCGAGATGGGGATACATTATTCCATCCCAACAAAAGAGTCAATTCTTAAAAACATTTATATCCATTGCAAACACATTGGAGTCAGATCAGATGCCGGGTGACCCGACGTTGCAAATTTGTTTCCACTCCTATAAAAAATAACTCAATATTTTGAAGAAATTGCTACATTTAATACGTAGTGTTTGTATTTCTCTTTGTTTGAAAAGATACGAAAATTGTCTACTCCATCGTAACTGTTTTCTTCACATAAGCATATCAGAGCGGTAATTCTAAACTTCAATGTAAGCAACACAAATCAATCATAGATTGTTGATGGTGAATCGAGGTAGCAACTTACCGTACCCCTTTTAGCGTCGTAGTCGCACAAAGTCGATTATACAAACAGTTATGCTCCAGATCAGACGCCGCGTCACGCGGTATAACAAATTTAACAAGATAAAATTACCCTTCTGCCAAAAAAGGATAAAGATTTATCATCATTAGGTAATTTCAGACCAATAAATTTAATCTTTAAAACACTTGCATAATTCAATTTCGGTGACTCGTTTATAAACTGGATTAGACTATTCTACCATGATGCCCAAAGTTGTGTGGTTAATAATGGATATATGTCAGATTTCTATGACATTAAAAGAGGAGCGCGACAAGAGTTCTCACTATCGCCTTACTTATTTATATTAGATATAGAAGTTTTATATATGTATGTGAAAACAGATAATGAGATAAAATGCATTGATATATATAATAGAGAAATGAAATATACAGCATTTGCAGATGATGCAACCTTTATTATAGATGGGTCACTCAAGACATTTACAGCCTTTATAAAACAACTTAAAGTGTTTAGTAAAATATCTGGTTCAAAACTTGACAATAAAAAATCTGTTATCTTAAGATCTGGTTTACTAAAAGGCTCTACAGGAAATTTTGATACAAACAATGAATTTGCATGGACCTTAGAATGATCTAATACAATAGGAATCTTTTTCTTAAATAACAGAAATACATATCAAGCATTGAACCTAATACCGAAAATTCAGGAATTTTCAAATTGCTTGAAGAAATGGAAGCAGTATAATCTGTCAGTTATTGGTGAAACTTTTGCACTTCCAAAACTTATATACCTGCTAACAGTTTTAGAAAACCCACCAGCAGAATTAATTAATAAAATAAATTCAAATATCTATGATAATTTATGGGATGGCATCATGGCAAGCCAGACAAAATAAGCCGTAAAACAATAGTACAAGAGTCACACAACCCATTGAATGTTCGTTTGATTGCTTTTTATATTGGGACTTTTCTGTGTAAACTGAATCTATAAGATGTACTGGTGACATATTATTTGTATAAATTTAACACTGTATATCTTGCTTGTAGTCTTTAAAACACTTTGAAGTTAAAGCAGTATTTTATCAGAATGCTTAAAGTCATGGTTGATTTCTTGAGAGAAGGAAAATACATTTGCAGTTTTTGGTTATCAAGGATTTGTTTTTGTCTCGTAGAAACTGTACACACATATTAAATTTATCCCGCCCCTCGGAGTGGAGGGGGAGGGGGTTAAAAACTTGCAAACGTTTACAGCATGCTGAGATTAAAACTCTTAAACCCTCCACCATAGAAGCGCCTTGAAGCGTATTTAATTTATTCATCCACTTTATTATACTGTTAAGAATTCTTCTTCCCAAATAAAGGATTTGAATTATTTGAATTATGCTAAATTAATTTTACAATGTTTCATGCAAAACGTGAACAATTTTATCAGACATCAGTTATCCCGGTGTTTGATCTAGCTCAAAATTGTCTATCACAGAGCAAAATGAATAGTCATTTATTATATTTAAATTTTATTCATTGTGTTTGTATTCAGTTTTGTTTAACTCTTTCTCTCTCAATGACGTCGTAAAGAGCATTTACAAACAGTTTTGATCCTGATCAGACGAGCCTGAAAACTGTTTGCCACTTGTTTGGAAACAATGTCAGTTATACTGCCTTAAATCTAACTTTGAAACGATATTGAAGACAACAATATTGAAGCAGAAGACAGTATGGAGTTGAAGGGTTAAAAACCTCATGATAAATTGGAAAGGGATAAATAGTAAAGAATCACACATTCTTCACTGTATACAGAAACACATTATATTACGACCACTAAAAAGAAGGCTTATGGATTGAATGAAGGACATGTGGCGATCTTAAAAAATGTACATTCCGCTTTACTTTCCGCCTGTTTCAATCTGCCATCTGGTAGGCTATAGAAAGTATGTCTTTTGGTACATATTAATTACTGTATAGAGTGGAGAAATTTTACAAATTTGATGAACGTATAATTATATGGGGTGGGGAATGGGTTAATGGATTTGTCGTAATAGCGGTAACGTACTGTTATTTGCAGTCTTAACCCATTTGTACCCACGATCCCATATATGGGACAAAGGCAAACAGTGTAGACTCTGATCAGACGACGCATAATGCGGCGTCTGATCAGAGTCTACACTGTTTGCTGATAGGAATTTCAATATAAAACAAAATGGAAATAAAAATTTGGCCAGGCATCCCTTTGATAATAAATGGACTGATCAAATATATAAACATGGAAGAATCCACTGGGCATAGGTTAAGTGTCGTCAGTGAGTCATTAGGCTGATAGTGTTTTCTACTTTCCTGTTCGTAAGAGATAAGGTTGATTTAAATCTTCCCCAGGAGCTGAAGGGGTTTAGTGTCAGAAAATATAAAACAATGTTTTTGTCTAGCGATGTTATATGTAGATAACAGTATCTATAATATTAGCATTTTATTATTACTTGATTTCCATTACCTGAGCATGGAAACAACCTGTTTAGTTGTATTAGCATTTTAGGTCATTGTGTTATATAAGAAAACTTGAATTTATTTAGGTGAAATCGTTCCGTGTCGTACGAGAAATGCATTGGGGTTGGTTTATCCGTTGCCCAATTCATGCGCATTTCAAAGACGCAGCTAACATATTCAACACTAGCGACGAGAACACTCGTCACTAACAAGCAGTGTATCTGTGAGGAGTACACTAGCCATGTGAAATGTAAAGAGTGTATACTCTGATCAAAGAAGCCCAATGACCAGGTTCTACACTTTTTAGCATTTTTTATGTAGTGCACACGGTAAAATTTCCGAAAATGTTACGATAGCGTGAAATATAATAATTAACAAAACTCATTTTCGGTGAACGCATCCGATCATAAAATACTATTTTCTAGAAAAAATAAGGTTTTCTTACCGAACGGTACTTTTGAACTTATTTGTCCGATGCGTAGTTTACTGCATACACCGTTTTCATAGGTAGATTTCACTTTGTTTTATAAGGAATTATAGACAAACTATAGCATTGATTGCTTGCGTTTAAACAAAATATAATGCAAACACAATGCAATAGTATACAAAATCACAGTGTTTTGTAAGTTTACTGTTTATTCCAACTGAATGTGACACGGTTTGGAGACTGGTCAGACAACGAGCTACTCGGTGACTGATTTGACCGCAAACTGTTGGCTTCAGTGGCTACCGGTGTAGAGTACATCAACACACTTTTTAATTGACATTTTTCAAAATGAATAAAACCTAATTTGAACCCTTTCACCACCGTTGGCGACTATTATCGACAAATGTATCGACATTTCGTCAGTCATACCGACTTAAATCTAACTATGAAACAATATTGCAGTCAGCAATATTGAAGTAGATGTGTGAAGATAAAAAATTGTTGTTTTCTTTGAATTGTGAATGTGTTACTTTTTCGTAAATCATGTATGTTGTATTGTCTTGTTGTCTTTTGTGTTGCTGTCTTCTAGAAACAGGATACCCAAGTACAAAACAAAACATGTTACAAAATGCATCTGTGTAATAAATGTTGACGTTACATAGACATCTTAGACTGAAACGGGTAAGAGCATGTTAACCAATTTGTGCCCACGATCTCCTTTATGGGACATAGGCAAACAGTGTAGGCGTCTGATCAGAGTCTACACTGTTTGCTGATAGGAATTTCAATGTAAAACAAAATGAAAATGAAAATTTGGACCAGGCATCCCTTTGATAAAAAATGGTAAGAGCATGTTAACCAATTTGTGCCCACGATCTCCTTTATGGGACATAGGCAAACAGTGTAGACTCTGATCAGACGCCGCATTATGCGGCATCTGATCAGAGTCTACACTGTTTGCTGATAGGAATTTCAATGTAAAACAAAATGAAAATGAAAATTTGGACCAGGCATCCCTTTTATAAAAATGGACTAATCCAATATATATATACATGGAAGAATCCACTGGGTATAAATGGGTTTAATATACCTAGTTACTCAAACAGGTCATCACACAGTAATATGTAAGAGGACAGGCATAACTAATATTTTGTTAAAAGCTAGTGCCGATAAAAGTCCCTCACTTAGGGAGTGTTGGAGGGTAGTGCAATTTACAATTGTTTTTCGGCGGAGCTGACTGTTTTCTATTTAGACACACTTTAATATTTGGCCACACATTTCAACCAATAATATTTGATCAGAAATTTAGAATTAAGAGCACCTGTTGAAACTGAATAGTCTGATTGGATAGTAGCCAGGGCTCCAGATAAGGGAATTGTTTCAAAACTTAAAATCTTTATTTGTGCATTAAACCCTGTGGTGTCACTATACATATGAATTGTCTCTTCAAGACAATCAAAATGAGTGGTAATACCATAGGGTTTGGTGCTAAAAGAGGTGAAAAAATGTGATTTGTTTAGTTTACTCACTCTTATCTGGAGCCCTGTAGGCTGGTTTATGTCCCATTACAGTTTTACATGTGTGGACTGTGGGTGTAAAATTTAGAGATACAGGCTGGCTTTTTACTACACTAGGCCACAGAATTGACAAAATTATGCTATGATCTGAAATCTATTTATAGATATACAGAGGAAGCTAGGTGTTTCATAATTGTTTACAACCAATTTGTTTTAATTGTTAACTATTTGTACACATTTGCCATACATTAAAAGCAATATTTTATATATGAATAGCCTCAAGTGAGTTAAACACAATTGTGTTGTTTCATCATTATTTACAAGAGTGAAGTACAGTAGATTGTTGTATCTGTACATTTGTGTATGCTATAGTTTGTTTCAAGAAACTCTATGAATGGAACAATAGATTAATGTGAGGATCTCCTACCAGTTGCTAGGATACGAGTTAAATTATTGTTTTGTTTTGCATTTCTGTACATGATAGTTTTGCATTTTAAATAAAAGTTACTGTTTCAATTGAATACTTGTATTTTTTGCTTTTCAATCCAAGATATATATTCTTTGAAAACCTCAATTTAATTCAATTTTGCACACCCATCTATATAGCCTTAGTTCAACCACTCATTCCGCCGAATATCTTTTTTAAAGATATTTCTTGTTACCCGTACTTCACATCTTATTGTCAACATTTGACCACCGAATGATTGGTTTTTAAAATTGATAGCGACTGGAATATTGAAATTTAGGTATGCTCATTGATTCAGAATATTTTCGATAAGATGACAAATTTAAAATCTAATATGCACTTAAGGTGGTTCGCGGGTCAGCTAATTCTGTGTCAGAATTCTTTGAAACCTTGATTAAATTGAAATATACCATATGAAGAGTGAAAAATCGTTAAAATAAAAAAAAGTTACAGTGCCGTTTTTTTCTGACAGGACCTTTTGTCGAGAAAAGCTTCTTTTTAATAAATAGGAATATTTTCTTTAGAAAATGATAAAACTCAATAATTTCTGTACATTCAAGTAAACTGTACATAGACTATAAGATATTGTGCAAACAAAAGTATTTCATGACATACTTTCTGGAAATATTAATATTTTAAAAAAGTCAAATTCTGAAAATCTCAAATTACAAAAAATCTAGCCGTTTAACATACGCTAATTTTACTCTTATTATATAGATATAACTTAATTCTACTAGTCACAAAAATTTAATGAAAATCTACAGTAGAATTTACATTTTATACATGATTTCCTGAAATTCTGACAAAATGTCAACACAAAACGAGTAACCTCCATTGAGTTCAACTTTAAAATGCCGTCAGCTCTAAATAATACCATAAGTCAAACCTGTAATAAGGGACAATTAAATACGGCAGCCTGTAGATCTTTAAAGGCAAGTGACTGCTTAATGCATAACAAAAGTAATGCATAAAAGCTCCTTTAGGATCTATCTTTTAGCATTACTTTTGTCCTGTGTTAAGCTGCCATCTGTCATATAGGCTATAAATCCTCACAAATTTAGCTGTTACTTGACTATACTTGCATCTGATATCATTCATTATTACGTGACTAAACAGAGCCAGTCCTTTGATCACTGCGTTATGAATTGACTAGTCACTAAAATCGGACAATTTGTTAAAAAAAAAGTTTTGAAGCGAGTGGGAATCGAACCTAGAACCTTTGGATTGCAAGTCAATCACCGTAACAACTGCGCTAACAGAGAATACACTACAGCAGGTCAAACTTTTCTTTATCTAAATTTTCTACCATAAGCACGTGCCGCAAAGATCAGGTGAAAGTCATCAGCAATTCCGGAACTCGAGATGCGGGCCGCCCGCTGTCGAACCACCTTAACTGAATGAGAATATAAATTTTTCGGTTCTAATGATAAAATGATTAAAATTGTGAAACGAACAAAAGCAATCGACCAAGAAATGCTTTTAAAACTATTAAATCTCATTGACCTCAATAATTTCAAGTCAAGTTTGAGTATTAAGAGTTGCTTTTTATATTGCATTACAGAATGAAAATCAATGCATATCCTAATCAGAGGGTTGAGGGAGGAATTCTCTGATATAAATATTGACTGTTTGCATGGGACAAGTACGTGGTTTTTACACATTGTTCGTAAGGGGAGCGTATAAGCGTCTTCTGGGTCCAATGGATTAATAACAGTTTAACTTACTTAGCACTCTTAAGGACCTAATACTAAATGGTAATTGAAATTAATGTTTGCTTCTTCTAAAAAGCATTTTTCGTGAAAATGTATTTCGTTAAAGAAAAGTGTACAAGACACGTGGCTTCTTGGTGTATTACAATTGTGATGAAAGTAGACTACAAGATTGCTTTTGTATAATTTAGTACTTCGTTTAGCTGACACTGGTCATCGTAATGGCCACAAGTCTTGGGACAAACAGGCTACTTAAGCAGTTAAGTCCCTAACAAGACTGCTCCTCTAGGAGCAGTCTGATCAAGGCCTTCAATGTTTACAATTCAATTTGAGACTTTTGGACAAATTACTGCATGATAAAATCAATGATTATATGTTCAAAGTTTAGTCTAATCATTGCAGTAAGCAGTAGTTTAATCAAGGCCTTCACTGTTTGCCATTTAATTCGAGACTTTTAATCAAATTACTGCATGATAAAATCAATAATTATAAGTTCAAAGTTTAGTATAATTATAGCGGTTCCAGGGTGTACTAATTGTATGAATTTTACGGTATACATGTTTCCATCGTGGGATGCTTGACAATGGTGTAGTCAACGATTATTCAAACGATGGCTTGTTTCGGTGGATAGACATGGAAAACACACGGCGAACGTAAATCAGGAGACTCCATTTTACAGTGGAGATACGTTATTCTATTCTAAAAAAAGAGTTAGCAAGTACAAAATGATGACGATACATTTTATAGCAATTAACCCCTTCACTGCCTTACCCCGAGTGCAAGAGTAATTTGCAAGCAGTTTGAATCCTGATCAGACGCCGCGTAACGCGGCGTCTGATCAGGATCCAAACTGTTTGCCACTCATTTCAATATAACTGATATCAAAATAACAAAAAGTTAAATTTTAGAAACAAAAGCAGACGACAATTGTTTTTAATTGATGACGTCATGGCAGTGAAGCGGTTAAATCATGACAATAGGAGAGTAAAGTAGTCACGCAGTAACTCATGTGAAAAATGAAAAACCGTATAAGAAATATCTTAATATGTCCATCGCAAACAATTTTGGGCAAATCAGATGCCAGGTAACCTGGAGTTTGAACAGGCTTCAAATTTGTTTTACTCCGATTTAAAAGAATTGTAAAGATTTTGAAGAAATCGGAACCTTTAATGCATAGCGTTTGTGTTTCGTTCGTTTGAGCAGATACAAATACCTCCTTTTCCACTGAAATTGTTTTCTTCAAAGAAGTGCATTAGAGCGGCTCTTCTACACATCTATATAAGCAACACAAATACGTCATTAATTGATTATGGTAAATCGAGGTAGTAACTTTTTTATCACCCTTCATGTCAACCCTAAATTTCTCTTGTGGGTATTTATTATCCTTTTAGACTCTTCTAGTATAAGTATTTTGAATCAGTCTACTGTTACATTTTTGGTATGACAACAAAAACCAATGGAACGATCAAACAGTGCGGAACCATTGTCTACACTGTTTGCATTTCTAATCAGTAATATTTACAGAGGGATGTAGGGTTGAAAGTATTAACCCCTTCACTACGTGATTCCAAATACAATCGTTATTTGCTACAGTTTGGATCCTGATCAGATGCTACGTAAAGCGCCGCGCCGTCTAATCAGGATCCAAACTGTTTGATACTTCTGATAATATACCGGAATTAGTTTAACTTATAAATGATATTTTAGAATTGTTTATTGTAGTTGGTGTTATGACAGTGAAGGGGTAAAACATATATAGTAAACCCTCTCTTTTACCGACACTAAAAATAAAGCTAATTGATTGTATTAAATACAGGTGACAGTTTAAAGCAATTTGACAGTAAAACAAAGCTCCTATAGGAGCTTTCTGTTTTACTGTCACCTTGCATTAAGCTTTCACCTGTCAGAAACACCTAATAATTTACACAACTTAATGGTCGTAATAGAGATGTTTTACTGTATAGTTTATTGGCACTTTTTTGCTATGGTAGAAAAGGTTAACATGCCACTCATCCGGCACGGGATGTTCGTTTGATTGCTCTTTTTATCAGGACATTTCTGTGTAAACTGAATCTATAAAATGTACTGATGACATCTTAATCGTTTTAATTGAACACTGTGGTGTATGTCTTGCATGTAAATTTTAGAATACATTGAAATGTATCAGTCTGCTTATAGTCACGTTTTGGCTTTTGAGATAATAAAAATAATATTCGCAGTTTGTGTTATCCGGGCCTGTCTTACGAAACGTCGTACGATAACAATTGTCGTAAGTCCGATTATAAATTTTTCAATTATTATTAATTACTACATCTAGTCCTATCATATGACATCTCTTTTAAATTGTTTTTTCAAGACGATTCCACACAGATGTCACAAAAAGGGATTATAAGTAGAAATCTGCAATAATATGATTTTTTTTAAGTTTTGACTTACGACCGTATTTGTCGTACGACGTTTCGTAAGACGGGCACCTTGAGATCTTTTTCTTCAGAAATATGGTATACCTACATTAAAACGCTTACTTGTGGCATGGCAAGTACACAACAGTTGACAGCGGGCTGAGAGTAAAGCAACTATCCTAATATACAAGCTATGTATATTGGAATGGATAACAATGTAGTTATTATAGCTGCATTCATCGCTCATTTATTATGGTTTGGAAGAAGGGAACATTAATAAGAGTTGGAGTTTGAGCGTTTAAACGCGGGTATATGGAACATGAAAATTCGGATGTCCGCCGAGAATTGAGATACAATTGATCTTGGGATTGTCATTTCGAAGTTATTTTTCAAGTTATACGACTAAAGAGACAATATTGCATTGCGTTTGCATGCAGTTTCGTTACAACCAATTACCCAATAGCCTAATCACTTAAATTAGGCTGGAAATAAAGCCGAATGCGCCTTAAAGCGCATTTCGCTTTACTTTCAGACTGCTTTAAGCTACCACCTGCCTTAAGCTAGGAACTAATTCTAATAATAAATTTGCATTTGTCTATGAATTAAAATTGTTTGCTTCAGTGGATGATTAAATTAAATGCGCTTAAAGGCGATTCTATTTGTGAATGAATTAACCCTTTTATGAAAGTAATGTCACGGTTTGTTTACCCATAACTGTAATATCGTCGTCTACATCAATATTGTTGTCTGCAATATCGTTTAAAAGTTAGATCTAAAGCAGTATAAATGACGTAATTTAAAAACAAGTGACAAACAGTTTTGATCCTGATCAGACGCTGCGTTACACGGCGTCTGATGAGGACCAAAACTGTTTGCAAACGCTTTATGGCGTCATTGAGTTTAAAAGGGTTAAATGGGAAAGGCTAACGATTTCTTCACTTCGTCTTTTGGTCATATGGCTGGTAGGGTTTTCTACTTTCCTGTTATGTGCGATAAGGTTGATGAAAATCTTTCTGTAGTACCCAGAAGGATTTTAGTGTTGGAAAATATAAAACAATAATGTTTTTGTCTAGCGATTTTATCTGTGGATAACAGTATCTATAATATTAACATTTTAGGTCATTGTGTCATATGAGAAAACTTTAGTTTATTTACATGTAGGTGAGGTCGTTCTTGTCGTACGAGAGAGGCATTTGTAGCTTGTTTATCCGTTTCCAAGACGCAGGTAACATTTTCAACCCTAGCGACGAGAACACTCGTCATCAACAAGCAGTGTCTCTGTGAGAGTACTCCTCACAGGTACACTGCTTGTTAATGACGAGCGTTAATGATTGTGTAAACAGTGTATACCCTTATCAGAGGGCTTACATAAAAGCCCTCTGACCAGGGTCTACACTATTTGCCATTTTTCAAAGTATTGCATTACACAACACTAAATTGTAAAAATAGATGATACTTAATTGGAAAATGAACTGAGCAAATATAACTGCATTTTCATGAATCTATCATGTCCTGGTGCAAACTTTAATATACTGACAGATAACTTCAAAGCAGACTCAAAGAATTTCAAAAGCTCATTGGGAGCTTTCTTCTCTGTTTAGCCTACTGCAAGCATATGCGTGTCATATACAGTGGATACATCGTAGTTTTTTCCCGTTTAAACGCAAACGAAACGTATCGCAATATAACAGAGAAAAGGGACAATATTTTGACAACTCTGGCAATTCATGTTTAACTGAGTGGCAAACAGTTTGGAGCCTGATCAGACGCCGGGTTACCCGGCGTCTGATCAGGCTCCAAACTGTTTGCAATGGAAACATTAGTTTTAGCGTAAACGCGTTAATTGGGAAAGAATAACGTTTTCTCCACTGCATACGGACAATACGCTAATGGAGAAGGGCTTAAGGGAGTTGGCAAGTCATATGTCACTCAAACACAACGAGTCTTGAGATGACGCATGTTTATCTCAGAAAACAAATCAATGCTAATGCAGGGAGTGGTTACGTCAAGTGGAATCGGCTTTAAAGTTTGATCTAAATACGAGATATTTTTAATGTAAATACAGACAAGCAAGTATATTCAAACAGTTAGAGTCTAGATCAGACGCCAAGCTAGAAGGAGTTTCATCAAACTTAACTCTGGTTGACACTTTAATGTATTCAACTATTAATCAAGCCTACAGCGACTTTTATAGTAATTTATTTTCCAAGGCGTTGAGGAAATATATTTAAATACACATGTGGAGTCACTCGGCGTCTCATCCCGGTCCAAACGGTTTGTATCAACGATCTCAAACAGATGAGGGATCATGGTCTGATCTGAAGCCGCTTATGCAATTCATCTTGTTTGCAAATGTTTGAGTTGTCGGATTGTGTTAACAGTGAAGGGGTTACATGAAACTGAATGTAATAACCAATGCAGTAAAATGTAGAAAGTGACATTTTTGTTTTAAATAAACGTTGACACGTTACAATAGGTATGACAAATAGATTGAATTCTGATCAAACACTGGATTGCTCGGGAACTGGCCATTTCGTACCCTCGCCTTTTCGTACCCTATTTTTTTGGTCATTTCGTACCCACATTTTTGGTCATTTCGTACCCTTTCAAATTCACTAGTCATTTCGTACCCATATTTTTGGTTATTTCGTACCCTCGAAAAAAAATCTTTTTATTACATATATTTCATAATTTTTACGCAAAATTGAATAAGATAATATTATAATTATGTTAGATCGGGTCTGCTCCGAAATGAAAAAAAAATCTTATTCTGCTGGTTTCATAATTATTTGAACAGTTATCAAATCCAATAGTAACTTCGAATCCATATGTACATTTAATACAAGCTATAGTTCTAACTTAAGTGACGTAGTTAGCAACAACAATCCTGTTTAAAATACAGTGCTCCATCTCTAAAACAGCCATACGAAGCTCCTGTTCTTTGGTATCAAGACATCTTAGACGAGTCGTTTGTTAACCAGCTCTGTTATAGTAGTGTCATAAGGTTTGAGGTACCAGCACGGAATGTTGCAGAGTGTGACAGTTTGTGCACAATGACTGAGGACTGCAATAGCGTGATTGCAGTACGGAACATAACCAATGCATGATTTGGTCTTACGATCTACAGTGCATGTCTAGGACATGCTTCTTCCCTTCAAGGTGCACAATTCTACGGACAAGATGATCTAGGGGATACACCCAACAGGAGACACAAATTGTGGGCGTTGTTTGGAGGGAGTCGTTATCGGAGGGAACTTTGCAAACAGATTGATTCCAGATCAGACGCCGCTTGAATCAAGCTGTTTGTTACTCATTATTCAGTTTTTTTTATGTCAAAATGTCCATTACGTAACTTTGAGAAAAACAGCAGATGACAATTTTAAGCAGACGACAATTTTAAGCAGACGACATTGCATCCAGACAATGGTGTGTGTCAGTCATGAACCAAAACGTAATTCGACAAGCTATATATAGCGAACAATGATTCTAACCAACAAAAACTAAACATGTCCTTTATCTGCGTTATTTACCCACAAGTCAATACAATTGGACTTCTTTAAAAAAAAAATAAAGAAAAAAGGAAAAAAAGTTTTGATTCGAATGAGACTCGAACCTATGACCTTTTCATTGTTAGTCAACAACACTACCGACTGAGCTATCAGCACTTAGGTAGAGTAGTGGTACATGTATGAGCTGGGTGCTGGGATCCTAACACCTTTTATTCATATGCTAATCTAGGACCAGTGGCGATACGGAGTACAAAACGACTGATGTACGTTTTATAATTTTCATTAAAATTAATTCAGATAGCACAGCTAGTATAAGATTGAATGAAGAATTAATTATTATGATATATTTCCACGTAACCATGTGAATTTAAAAGCTTTTTGTATTACTTTCAGAATTTATTTTAACTTGCTGAATGTTAGAAATGTTTTATTTAAGATGTCATAAATTTCTCTTCTGCCAATTTCATTGAAAAGTGCAATACTTGCGTTCTTTGAATAGATTCCCGTAAGGGTAATCACTGACGCCTTTGGTGTCATTTGTATTTGTATGCACCGGTCTTGCACCGACGGGGTGAATTAGACTGTGCGTTTGCTGCTCTTTTACAAGAGCAGCAATCGAGTGCCTGACTATGTCTGTAAGTCACTCGGCTTCTTTGAGTGCTTGGCTATGTCTGTAAGTCGCTCTTTGAGTGCTTGGTTATACCTGTAAGTCACTCAGTTTTTTGCCTTTGCACCATTCCTTTAAGGGGATAGTGCATCAATGGATAGAAGTCCGACATATGGTCGTCGGATTCTTCCACTTCCAACTAGTACATTCCCAAAATGGTCTGCTTTATTTCTGCGTTCGATTCTCAAAGCTTGCTTAAAACAAACATACATGCTTCTTTTAAAGCTTTAGTTTTGAAATACATGTATGTTTGTTCTGAGTAATAATAAAACGTCTCTAATACGACCACTTAATTATGTTAATTATTACGGTTTTACAATAGTTTGATTGCTTAAAGCAAAGTGACAGTAAAACGAGGAGCTTTCTTAAACTGTCACCTGTCTTTAAACACTCAATTAGCCTTCTTTTAGTGGTCGTAAAAGAGATGTTTTACTATTTATAGCAATAGATTCGACTGATTACAGTGGAACCTTTGAATCCCGAACACATATATTATACTTCAAATAAACATTAACTGGCGAGATGCTTTCCGTTGGCGCAGAAATTGAGTGTAACCCGTCACGAATTCGCCTATAACATCCAGATGCCCGTTGCGTGTTATTCCGCCCCCACCCCCCACCTTTCACGAAAACGTTACACAAACACATAGTATTAGTGTTTTCTTCTGACCTGTCCGAGTTATGTTTAGATTGGAACATTCTAAAACTTTAAAAGGGATGAGTTTTCTCTACATCCAGTTAGAGATACAGATAGCTGTAAATTTTGTGCGTAATGCCACGGAGTAATTAGAGCTACATTATTCTTTTCCGTTTAAACGCAATGCACTAAACTGGGGAAAATTACTTTTACAAAGGTTAACTATGGTTTTAATCTGAGTAGCAAACAGGGGTGCCTGGTTTAAATTTTCATTTTCGTTTTGCTTAATATTGAAATTATTTCCATCGGAAACAATTCATATCTTGCTGTCAACAATGAGTGGTCGTTAAGTACTTTGTTGTTAAGGCTAAAAGATCATTCAAATGTCTTTATTACATGAGATAGAAACACATAGTATCCCTTTCCCACATAGAAGCGACTTTTAGCGTATTTAATTTATTCCTCCACTGAACAAAATAGTTCCTATTTAAACAGTTTTAAACATGCGCCATAAGATATAATGTCTACATATTAGCAGATGGTAGCTTAAACCAGGCTGAAAGTAAAGCAGAAATCGCCTTAAGGCGCCTTCTGCATTACTTTCAACCTGCTTTAAGTGGTCCTTTATTTTCAATACTAGAAATAGGCAATTGGGTAAAGGGGTATAGATGCTTAAAGTTGAACCTACACATTTTTATGAACACTTTGTTGTATTTGCATATTAAAGGGATACATTGCCAGTAGGTAGTTCTGTAATAGCGGAAACACTTAATATGCCAGTGTATTTGGGACAACTGTATGCATGTATCATAGCCAATAATGCAGACGCAAGTGAAACACACAACATCTATAAGTGAAATTGGCAGATGCAAAAAGACATTTGCCCTCATCTCTTTTAGACTTTTTCTTCCACTTGAATTACAGAAGCAAACAATGTATATCCAGATCAAACAGCAAGTAACTGATCTGATCAGAATTTAGCCGGCACTCAGCAATCAGAAAACAATAACAAAATATTAACCCATTGTCACTAACAAACAGCGTACTTATGTTTGAATTTGAATTTCTAAATGTACACTTGTCGTATGCTAGCATTAGTCATCTGAACAGGGCATACACTGTTTGCCATTTTGCAATATTGTTCATGTCAGTTAACAATTTTATGGTTGAATGAGTTAATGAAACAAAGTGTCATAACTTAACCCTTATCCTGCTGATTTGTCGTCTGCTTCAAATATAATGTCTGCGAAATATTATAACTAATTTTGATCTTTTTAAATCTAAAGAAAAAGTACTTTTCGAGTGACAAACAGCTTAGATCCAGATCAGACGCTATGTAACGCGGCATCTGATCTGATCTGATCTGAATCCAGATTGTTTGCAAATATAAGCCAAGTCCCGCTTAGCACGATAATTAAGGGTTAAGGAGCAGTGACTCGCGCCTTTAGTTTTGCCGGGGCCTTTTTACTATCCCGGAGCAAAAACTTGTACTTTGACACGAATTACCCAGATCAATCCGTGTCAAATAGTTTGGATTATGATCCGACATAGATAGTCTAAATGAGTACGACATTGTTTCCTATAGAATTGCATTCAGTTTCAAAGTTTTTCACACAAAATTGTTTTCAGAGTAATTTCCGACACATAATTGTTGGGGGTCTGATCTTGATCCAAACTGTTTGCAATAGAATAGAAAATATTATTTTTCTGTGTTTTTCATACAAATATATCTTATTCGAAACATATTTACGCATTTCCGTCATATTAATCTTATATGTGTAAATCACTCCTTAAACAGAAATTCGAAAAATGTATGTTTTAATTTAATTTTAATTTTGTTTTTTACCATTTTAGCTATCAATTAGTTTTGATCCGATTGGTTAACAGTTTGCAAATTGACGTTTAGACAAATTACTTAGTCTGAACATAATTCATACTATCGTTTGTTAAGTGTGGATGTACGAGTAATAAACTAGTGAAAAATTCGATCGATAATGCTGGTCAGGGTATTATTGATGTAGAACGCGAATGTTAAGTAACAATTTAATCAGCAAATAAACACAAATGGCTTTTCAGAGGTCCCGCTGAGAATAAGTACGAGTCCGGAACCAGTGTTCCGGAGGCAGCCGAATGATAACGAAGCATTCGTGATTTCTTATCAAGGCTAAGATGATCAAGCGATTCCCGATAGTCTGCCTAACAAATCGATAATTGATCTCGTGGACCAAGGGAGATAATGGTATACTAAAGTGAGCAAGAACGACAATCCTGTAAATATGGCCTGCATTCTTGGACATGACTGTCAAACAGCTATAAATTGTTACCTGTCTTTAATAAAACCAATTAGCCGTCGTATTTTTGTGGTCGTAAAAGAGAGTTTTTTCTGTATTGTGCATGTCTTTATAGCTCTCAAAAGTCTATTAAATATCATGTATTTATAGATTCTTGTTTTGTTAATTCTTTTTTTCATTCATTAAATACGTTTCACATTTGGTAAAGGTTGGGAGAAGTTGTTCTTCAATCGTGCTTTTATGGGGTGGGTACGAAATGACCAAACATATGGATTCGAAGTTACTACTGGATTTGATAACTGTTCAAATAATTATAAAACCAGCAGAATAAGAATTTTTTTTCATTTCTGAGCAAACATATTACCCGATCTAACATATATCTTATTAAATTTTGCGTAAAAATAATGAAATATATGTAATAAAAAATTTTTTTAGAGGGTACGAAATGACCCAAAATGTGGGTACGAAATGACTAGTGAATTTGAAAGGGTACGAAATGACCAAAAATATGGGTACGAAATGACCAAAAAAATAAGGTACGAAAAGGCGTGGGTACGAAATGACCATAACTCGATTGCTCGACGTCTGAACAGGCTAAAATTTATTTGCACTGAACATAACTACGGTGTTTAGCATGAACGTGGACATTGGGACATATCTTTTACACAGTAGGTAGTAACCCAACAAGTCTTTGCAACACATGTACATGCATATATAAACTAAAGAATAAAAAACACAACACGGGGTCGCCATGAAATTACATGTATTTGTTTTATTATCAAAATGGTATGGCATAACTAAAATAAATTACGCTTTTTATTTAAAACAAAATGCGAGTAAACAGGCAATACATATTCTTCTTTTTAGCTACCTATTCCATAAAACTGCCTTTTACGCCTTCAATTGATAACTCCACTAAAGAAAAAATGTTTATGCAGTCATGAATATGTACCATGATTTAAATATTGTTATTTTCTAGCAAATAGTAGCTTAAAGCAGACCTAAACTAAGAGAACATGCGCATCGAGGAACATTCTCCTTTACTTTAAACATGTTTTAAGTCATCATATATCTTCAAAACCAGAAACAGGTCATGATATTAACAGAGCACCAGATAAGAGTAGTTTTTCAAAACTTAAAATCTTTATTTCTGAATTAAACCATATGGTGTCACTACTCATTAGAATCGTCTCTTCGATACGATTCTAATGAGTAGTAACACCATAGGATTTGGTGCTGAAATGAGTGAGAAAATGTTTGATTTGTTGAAATAACTACCTCTTATCTGGAGCCCTGGATATAACGGGTTAAGAAAAGTATGGTAGATTTGGTGAAAACTTCAAATCAAAAAAGTTATATCTATTACAGCGTTGACTGCTTGCGTTTAAACAAAACACAACGCAATAGCATACAAGATCACAGTGTAAGTTAACTGTTAATTCCTGCTGAATTTAACACGGTTTGGAGACTAGCCAGACACCGAGTTACTCGGCGACTGATTTGACCGCAAACTGTTGGCTTCAGTGGACACCGGTATAGTGTACAACCCCGTATCCGGCTCCGCGATTCGAACCTTCGACCTCCCGCTTCCGAGGCGGACGCCCTAACCACTAGGCCACGGTTGCGGTGTCCGCCTCGGAAGCGGGAGGTCGAAGGTTCGAATCCCGGAGCCGGATACGGGGTTGGGACTGATGTCAAGTTTAGATATAATTCAAATGAATAGGGGAGAGTCAAACTGTTTGGCACATGATAGGACACCGCATCGTATTACTCGGTGTCTGATCTGGAAACAAACGTTTACAAATGTCTATTTGCTCCTGCTTTGGTTTGGCAGTGAATGGACTGGATGCTTTCATTACACTACATTACAGTGTCTCATCTCTACAACGGCCACCCCATGAACGACTCCCTCCTTACAACGACCCTTGCCGCTTTTCCCCCATCTTAACAATTATGTCCAACCTTTTCACGTCTGCAATATCGTCTGCTTAAATTTGCCATCTGCTGTTTTTCTCAATTTTACATAAAAGGACATTTTGACAAAAAAAACTTCATAACAAGTGACAAACAGCTTGAATCCAGAGCAGACGCTGCGTTACGCGGCGGCTGTTCTGGATTTAAGCTGGTTGCAAATGTAAACCAAAGTCCTCCCTATAACGACTCCCTCCGAACAACGCACATAATCTGTGTCTCCGACTGGATGTCGTTGTAGAGAGGGAGCGATGTACATGGAGCTGTAATCAAAGACACCCAACCTAGCATTCTTTATTCATTAGTTCTAACGAATGAAAATATGGCACATGACTAAAATACTTTAAAGCATTTACATGTAGCAACACAAATAGGCACCATAAGATGGGAGCGGACATATATATTCATTTTTGGCTTATGCATAAAGCATATTAGCATTATCATTCATAATGTGTGTTTTATTGGAGAAGACCTAACAGAGATATGTGGCCTTACCTTACCTTTGGAGTACAAACCTGTTGAAACAACCACTTAACCCCTTTCACTGTCATGACGTCATCAATTTTAAACAGTTGTCGTCTGCTTTATTTCTAAAATTATATATTTAGTTATTTTAACTTATGCTAGGTTCACACCAACGGCGAATGCCGCGCTTTAAATCGGCGAGCAAAGCGTCGTCATTTTCGTTAACTTTTCCAAAAGCATCACGATCTCTTACGGTCTGATAAGCTCTGATACGCTCTGATACGAATTGGTTGCCGCTTTGGGGCGAATCATTTCCCGACTTGTTACGGTTCCTCACGCATTGATCCCGCTTTGACCAGGCTTTGTTGCGCTTGAAATCACGCTTTTATAAGCTTTATTACGCTTTATCACGCTTTGATGCGATTGTGGCGCTTTAAATAAGGCTCTGATACGGTTATCGCGCTTTGTTGTGTATTGGTACGCTCTGTTCAGCTCTGTTACGCAATGGAAAATGTCAAGATCGCTGATTTAATGCCGCTTTTTATCCAGAGCCCATATAACGATGCAGTAGAACCACAAACTTTTTGTACATTTGACTCAAGTATACGATGGCAAAACAACAAGATCCAGAAGTTCCAAATATACCAAAGCATTATCTATCTGAAGAAGACATGATGTTTGTCTCCCAATTGTATAACTACATCCTAGCCCTTGAAAGCGTGAAAGAGCGTGAGAGAGCGTAAGGAAGTTTGCCAAGCGTAACAAAGCCTAACAAAACGTGTCAAGCCTTGATCGAAGCGTCTCAATTCGTGGGAAATCATGAGAGTCCTTCATGAAAACGTAACAAATCGTAACAAAGCGTGTCATATCTTGATGAAAGCGTCTGACCTCGTGTCAAATCTTCATGCCAGATCGTAACAAATCTTGAGATATCTTAACGAAGCGTGTCAAGTGGTGACAGACCGTGAAGAATGGAGTCCCCGCTTTGAACCAAGCTCTGTTAAGCTTTCCTACGCTTTGAGTCAAGCTTTGCTGAGCTTTGTTACGCTTTGTTAAGCTTTGATAAGCTTTGATACGCTCTAGGCGCTTTAATCAAATCGTGACAGAGCGCCCAAAATTTTTAAACAGTTTAAAAAAATTGGGCGCTCTTGCCGAATGTCCCGCTTTACTCCAAGCTTTCCCACGATCTATTACAACACTGACGCTTTAATCAAGCTTTGTTACGCTTTGGTGCCGCTTTGCACGCCGCTTTAAAGCGCCATCAAAGCGCCGTTGGTGTGAACCTAGCATTATGAAATATTGAAATGAGTGTAAAACAGTTTGTATCCTGATCAGACGCCGCGTTACGCGGCGTCCGTTTAGGATCCAAACTGTTTTCAAATTACTAGTGTACTCGGGGTAAGGCAGTGACGGGGTTAAAGCAATGATGTGATGGAAGCATATGACTGTTTAATAAGTAACATTAAGGAAAACGAAGCAAAAAGAACACTTTTAATATTGCCTTAAGCTGCAATCTTACTTTAAAATGTCAAAATAATGGATGTACATGTAGTTACTATGATTAACCCTTTCGCTGCCAGGCTCTATACAACTAATATATACAAAACAGTTTTGATCCAGATCAGACGCCGTTTTATTGCGGCGTCTGATCTTGATCAAAACTGTTTGCCAATCATATTAACTCAATATGCCTGAAATTCTTAACATTAGAAATAAAAACAGACGATTAATTTGCAAGCAGTCGATGTTGTAGCAGTGAATGTGTTATATACTGTCCTCCCTCCCTACAACGGCCCTCCAAACAACTACTCCCTCCTTACAACGACCATTGCCGCAGTCTCCCAAACAAGACAATTGTGTCTAACGCTTTAACTGCTGTAATATCGTCTGCTTAATATTGCCGTCTGCTATTTTTCTCAAAGTTACATAATGGACATTTTGACAGAAAAAACTTAAAGATGACGTGACGCGGCGTCTGATCTAGATTCAAGCTGTTTGCAAATGTTAACCAATTTTCATCCCTATAACGACTCCCTCCGAACAACGCACACATTTTTTGTTTCCCATTTGGTGTCGTTGTAGAGAGGGAGTGCTGTATTTAGGAGGGTTATAATGTCAGAATGGCAGTTAAAGGGTTAAAGAAATGAATTCACATGAAACACATTTACCAGCACCGTTGTTGTCCAGGTGTTTGGTATTGCATTCCATATTAAGCGTCTATATTACTTTTTCTCTCTTATAACACAACAGTGTTGAAAATGACATTCTTTCCCTACACACGCATTAAAAGCGCTTTAACCGCTGATTCCTTTTTAAACAGTTTGGAGCCAAATTAAAAGACTAGCCACTCGGCTTCTAACTCAGCTTCAAACAATTTGCAATTTCCCTCTTTGAAAAATGTGTCAGTTTTTACATAGTAAATGTACTCAATTGCACGTGTACTTTATTTCTTTTAACCGTTATCGTGCCGATCGCAATTAGACTAGCATTTGCACAACACAGTCAACAATTGTGATCTAGAATAGACCAATTACCCTGACTGTAAATGCGATAGGCTGTCTATAGTGTGTACTATAGTCTCATGTATTGTTGTATACACTAATAAGTGCTTTACTCATATTCCACTACATTGTTCCTATTCACCAGTATACCTCTACGAGGTTAATACGCAATCCATTCATACCAATTGCATTTGTGTATAAACCTTTGATGCCTATTACAAGCAGATTTAAGCCTGATTGCATACCGAGTCACACAGCGTCTCATCGGGCTCACCTTTGTTTGCTACCAAACCGTTTACGCCTAAAAAGCGGCAATACTAAATATTTTGATATCGCATTCTTTTTTGCCTTTCTTTTTGTTTAAACGGAAAATAATAGCACCTCCCAACTATCATTGCCTTCTGTTGTCCCATATTTTCTACTCGTAGTCTTGCAAGTAGCCTACTGTCATCTTTGCTGCACTCCTATTCCGTTACATTGTTCGTATTTACCAAACAATCCAACGAATTCTTCCTGTTTTTCTGGCTTATCACTTGTGTCTGCTTTTCGTTCGGTAACGATATTTTGTAGCTCAAGCGCACCTTTTCCGTCATTTGCTTTCACGTGCAAGTTCCCGCCACCTACGGATTTTGTCAAGTTTGTTTTTCCTGTATTTCTCGGACGGTCAGAAGAACTAGGCTCGGATTGGTTAGAGTTATGAGCACTTCGAGCGGGGGAGCCAGGATCCACAGATGTAAAACTTGTTTCAGAGTAACCATTCTTGTGCGAAAACCTATAAGAGACGTATGTTTTCCGTGTTGTTTTTTGCATATGCTTATTACAGCAATTTGCATTCATGACAGTTTGTTTGAACGCTTGCCTGAACTTTAACGACATGATACTATACAAAATAGGGTTAATCGTACAACTAATGAAATAGCACACTCCGGAGATATAGTAGATGACTCTGTGAGTTCTCAACAGACTGTCTGTCCAATACTGTGTTGGGATGTAAAATGACATCAGTCTTTGTGTATGGAATGGTGCCCAGCACACGAAGAAGGCAACGACGACTGCAACTGAAAAATAAAGGAAACCAGTCATTCTGTTGACTTCCGGTAGTTTTGCTATGCACGTGATGCTGCTATAGATACAAACGATGCGTGAAGATGAGGACGTGACATACATAAATACGTACTGCTTCCATGTCATGTTGGTTTATATGGAAACAGACAACAGGCAAACGTTACAAACTTTCACGTAAACATTTCTTGCTCGGTACAGTCGACACTCTTTACAGCGATGATTTTGTATGGCTAGCTTGAATTTGCTGCCTTGTGCTTACTCACCAATAAATCGAGACTGTACATGTACAGGGCTCCAGATAAGAGGTAGTTATATCAACAAATCAAACATTTTCTCACTTATTCAGCACCAAATCCTATGGTTACTACTCATTAGAATCGTCTCTTTGAGACGATTCTAATGAGTAGTGACACCATAGGGTTTAATTCTGAAATGAAGATTTTAGTTTTTGAAAAATTACCCTTATCTGGTGCTCTGCATGTATGTCTCTAAAAGACGATAAACTTAATGCAAGACTAACATAACGCAGCTATCTGCATTATTTGTATGCTGCATTAAGCAAATTTCGGTGTCATAGACAACAAGTGAGTTTTCCTTTGAATGCGCGCTTAACCCTTTCACCGCCAAATTATTTTTGAGTTTTTTTACCCCTACAGCCAAATTATTGTTGAGTTTTTTACCCCTACACCGTTATTGTGTCGTCTGCTTCAATGTTATTGTCTGCAATATCATTTCAAAGTTAGAATTAAGAAAGTATGACATAAAACATATCGAAACGGGTGTCAAACAGTTTTGATCCTGATCAGACGCCGCGTAACACGGCGTCTGATCAGGATCAAAACTGTTTGCAAATTCGACCTTAGGCGACTCTGGCGGTGAAAGGGTTAAGTTGACTGGAATTAAATTAAAATAAATGCATGTTTTGGTTTGCAGACATTTTATGTCGGATGTTGTACATTCCATTGAGTGTCTGTATAAAGCGTCCTGACTGTATATAATTTTCACACAAGAACGATTACAAAGAAACAAATCTTGCAGCAACAAATCCTCGTTTCCGCGCTTGAATGGTGTTCCGATCAAATTATCGCTTCTGCTGGCGCCGGGGAATTCAAAGGTCGAAGATTGATTCTCCTAAAATCGTGATTCTGTTGGCAAGCCATTCTTTCAAATCATCTTTTTCTCAGGGGAATCGCAATTTGTAAATAAATGCAAACAACTGAAAAACAAGCTTTTTTGTTGGTGTGCTAGAGTACAGTATAATTCTGCTATTACGACCGCCAAAAGGAACATTCAGTGGTGGCTACATAGCAATATAAACATACAAACAAATTATATGTTCAAATAACTTAGATACGGAATGGATACCGAGTATATCTCGGCGACTTATTATGATTCAGTATGGTGGAAATTCATAGCGATGCTATTCAGTTTAAACGGTACTGCATCTAAATTAGAAAAAAGTACATGTCATTGTTTTAAAGCAGTCGTTATGATTGGTGAGGAATTGTTAAAGTTATATATAGACCATGAATAAGTTCCAGCTGGATGGTAATTCAGCAGAATACTCATATAAGGCATTTCTGCTTTATTTGTCATCCTGCTTGAAGCGCCCGTCTAAACATCGAAATAAATATATTTTAACCCCTTCACTGCCTTACCCCGAGTACACAAGTAATTTGAAAACAGTTTGGATCCTGATCAGACGCTGCGTAACGCGGTGTCTGATCAGGATACAAACTGTTTTACGCTTATTTCAATATTTCATTAGTCAAAATAACTAAATATTTAATTTTAGAAATAAAAGCAGACGGCGATTGTTTAAAATTGATGACGTCATGGCAGTGAAGGTGTTAAAAGAGTGGTCTAACACCTGAACTATACTTGACCATGAAAAAGATAATTTCATAACACATTTATAATGAATGAATAACAAACACGTACACATATATTAGTAACTTGTTATACAGAGATAGGTGAACTTAATAAACTACACAAATGAACGACATTATACAGAAATATAGCATATCAACTCACTGATATGCTTCAGGAAGACATGCCTTTCATTCGAACTGATTTATTTTGTTTGATACTAGTTTTAACAGTAAAAATCTGTTAATCCACCCATTTATAAACATCACAAACTGGCGGTGAAGTAATCGGGAAAAAATCTTATAAAAAGTAAAACCGTTACAACATAATGACAGTTAGCCTCACAAAAATTTATCATGGATGAGTTCTAGTAATAAGTATAAGTATACTCCAGATAAACAGCGCCTAAGTTGAGTCTTTGACAGTGTAATGTCCGAAAAAAAAGTTTTCTTGACATTTGATGAGAAAACGTATTCCGATTCTATATTGATAACCATTCGTTATTTAATCCTTCGTAGAAACAAATTAGAAAGGTACTTTTAAGGAAATTCATTTGAAATAAGCTAATCGAGAATGCCTGAAAGTTGAAATATCCACAATATCTTTTGCCAAATGCTTTTTTTTCCTGAGCAGGCGATGATTATATAAGTTGAACATTCTACTACCCGGGCAAATCCCGGGTACGAGGTTATAAAGCTTTTGACTTGAGTCTAAAGTCGTTTTCAAGCATTTGGTTGGTCAGATTTGAGCCTGAGGACACACTCAGACTCGGCTCAAACGCTTTATAGCCTTGGACCCTGAAGACAACACTGTCTGCAGACAAAAAGTAACGTAGTGTGGTACTAGTTTGAGCAACGCCATGAGCACAGCACAGCATTTGATAGGGCAACAAAATATATAGCATGAATTTACCAGTGACATACTTAATTTAATTTGCATTGAGACTATAACAAATGAAATGACGCATACAGTACCGACTTGTCGAAAATACACTATTTCAACCAAGTAAATTATCAAAGCATTTGAAAAGAAGCAATTATTCCATACATTAGAACAAGCAACAGTATCACACTACAACGTATTGTCTGTATCTAGCTTTGTTAAATTACCATTTTCAAACACCTACACATTTAGTTTTTTACTTTTCTTACTGGAAAAAGAAAGCACATGTACGTATATGCAAAACAGTTTGAATCCTGATTAGATGCCTAGTTACTGAGCATCTGATCTGGATCCAAACTGTTTGCAAATGATGTAAGTGATGTTAGGCTTGTCAGGGTAACTATTGCCCCATTTGTGCCAACGATACCATATATGAGACATATATGAACAGAGTTTACACTGTTTGCTGATAGTAATTTCAATATAAAACAAAACGAAAATGAAAATTTTGACCAGGCATCCCTTTGATAAAAAATGGACTAATCCAATATAAAACATGGAAGATTCCCTTTGCATAAATGGGTTAACATTATGCATTACGCCGGTGTATCAGTATGACTATTGGGACAAATATTGTTTGACAGCTCAGTCAATTTTCATATCGAGACATCATACGCTGTGTCCAGGAGTGGCTCATAGTTATAAGATAATTTGTAAATCGAGGGTTATATGTAACTCTAGACGACATGTCGCCATATATGCAAATATGTAAATATCTAATCACGGTAAACAGCAAATTAGCTTCTTCCTAATCGAATCGAAAATGGAGTTTATAAGCATAACTTGAAGAAAACTATCAGTAAAGTAACGACAATCGTTTACGAATATTCAGATAAGGTACAGATGAGTGTAAAGTCATGGTTTAAAGTAGGAATATAGGAAAGAAGAAAGATGAGATGAGATAAGTTGGGTTTACGGCACTGCCACACAAAATAGGTCATAGCGCTGATGAATAATGAGGGATGATGAGATGAGATGATGATGAATTCAGGAAGATGATTTCGGCTAATCTCATTTTTTGCTAAGCAGCACGTGGGATCAAAACCCTCGACATGTCTTCCTTTTAGTTCTTGGTAGAGGGCATTATTTCGGCCTAATAAACAGAAACGATTCCCTATGACAATTCAGCCCCCGAACTGCGGGAAAGTAGAAATGTCTCTGGGGAGTAAAGAAGAAACCTCATTCTTAAATACTATAATAAGAAATTTAAGCATTACTTCTTTTGAGTGGTTTTAATATAGTGTACTGATAAAATGAATATCCCAGCATGGAACATGCCAGAAAGTGCCATCGAGCCGTCTTAAATACCGCTCGTTCATTTCGAACCATATTACAAAAGATGAATTTCGATAAGGTCCAGCTGGCCTTAGTCAAAATAACCCTCATTTCAAAACTAAAACGTTGCTAAGCTACGTTTTAATTTTGAAATACGGGTATGTTCGACTTAATAGAGTTAAGGGGTTGGATTGTACATATTGCCTCAAACGATTTGCTTAAATATTTTGTTTTCTAGTTTTCTTGACGTTTATTGTTTTTACTTAATTTTAGTAAGTTATTTCATAGTTTGTAATAGCAAACAGTACAACTTTACATTAAACGAAGGACTGACTGTGACATTTTATCTCTTTCTTTACTGTTTTCCAATGCACATCTTGGGGACAACATTGGCAAAAGTAGGCAGTAACCATTGTGTTGTCGGGCCGTATGTGATACACCAGTTCATTATTGAACACTTTACTCTATACATTATCTTTTTAAACATCCAATGAATTCTCCATTGAAGAAAATGGTTCAATTTTATACAGTTATAAATATACAACATAAGAAAGAATTCTTTTAACCTAGCAAATGGTAACTTACAAACAAGCTCAAAGTAAAACAGAATACGCCATAAGGAACATTCAGTTTTACCTTTAGCCTGCTTTAAGTGGTCATATCTTCAAAACTTATTACTTGAGTAAAGGTATAAAGACGTCCGACCTGTACATTTAATTTGAATGTGTTTGCATAAGATGTATAAGCAATCCTAACCATCTACACAGCTGCAGTATAACAATGGTACTAATTTAACAATTGTTTTGATTTACGTCCGTTTCTGCAACGTTTGGGCTGATTGGACTCACAGAGAGAAGGGAACGAAAACAAATGATTTCATGCGATGTCCCACTATTTTTTATATAGAGCCTACGGATCTCGGTTTAAGGACTTGGTCGAACCCAGGACCCATGAATTAACAGTCTAGTCTGTTACCACAAGATCACGGTTCGCCGGTTGAATTCAATGTATTTCTGTTGCTAAACTTTGTTGACAACAATCCCTGCTTTTGTTGTCTAAGCCTCACAATGTGGATTAATCTACATATAGCTGAATTTGTCATAAAATGTTCGAATATTTTTTAACCATAAAAATACAGTGGAGAAGGCACAATTCTTTCCAAATAAACGCCTTTATGCTAAAACCCTTATTGCCATTGCACATTTTGGAGTAACCCGGCGTCTAGTCAGGTTCCAAATGGTTTGCCACTGAGATTAAGTTATTGGTCGATGTCGTCTTTCTTCTATTTTAAGCTTAAAATAAAATTCGTTTAAACGGGAAAGAATAACGCAATCCCCACTGCACACCAGACTGTGAATATTATTTCCGAGAATTTAAACGTATTTGTAACGCAACGAATGTGCCTGAGTAGTTTGATCAAAGACAGTAACGTATTTAATTTCTCATACGGTTTTCATACAACATCGCATATATTTCTTGAAGAAGGATTATTTGAGAATTTATCATTCAAGTGACGCATAATGTGTATAGAAATCTCAATAAACTTTAGTCCATTTTTAAATACAGTCAATCTTCTCTATTACGAAAACCAAATTGTGTTGTTGTTTTTTGTTTGTTTTTTCTTTTCAGTTCAATATTTCATTTTCTCCGTGAATAGGTGTATGTGGGTCTGAGATCCATCCCACTCTACACCTTACAATACATGTTAAATATCTTATTATATAATATATCGAACCTTATTTTTGTGTGAATATAGTCGAAACTCGATACTTCGAACTCGTGTTAGTTCGAACATACTTATATTTGAAAGCCAAAACGTGGCTAAGTCACGTTTTAACTTTGAAATACGGGTATCTTCGACTTAGGCGAAATCGATTTAGGTGAAATACTGGTAAGCCGATTTAAATTGAGTTCCAAGTATCGAGTTTCCACTGTATATAATAAAAAAACAGGGAAAAGAAAAAAAGTGCTGAAAATAACATGAAATATATGAAGACATGCCTCTATTTTGTATCCAGAGCGTTTCAAGCGTTATTGGTTTGTTTGGCTTTATGCAAGTAGATTAAACAGTTTTCGAAGTATTTCCTATTTAACATCAAAGTCATCCTCTGTATTATTTTGTATTGCTATTTGACTATTTGTATCTATTTTATGTCCCAGGTACCTTTTAAAGGAGCCAATACACATATTGCAATTGTATTGTCTTGCAGTATATTGTAACCAAATTGTGTTAATCATTAGTTTTTTACAACAAGTTACTGCCTAAAGCAATGTAACAGCTAAACAATTCTCCTTAAGGAGCTTTTTATTTTACAAGCACCTTGATTTAAGCTACCCCCTGCCTTTTATACCTTGAATTAGTATCCATGTTAGTGGTTATAAGAGAGAGGTTTACTGTAAATATACTCTTTAAATGTAAGGTTTTCTATGGAATCTATCCGATTTTGATTTAAAGACATTCTCCACGAGCAGTCTTATTTTGGGCATATAATCAGCATATTCCAAAGGACATATTCGGTCACCGTACTGTGAAATTAAATAGTTTACACTGATGTATAATTTGATTTAAATTAAATTCATCTTTTGCATGGAAATAATAAAAACAGTTTAGAATTTGACAATACAATTATATTTTGAATGATTAATACCGCCGTTTTAACCTTAAGCATGCGATTTACTTGTCGCATGTAACAATTTGTCTTCTGAATAAAAAATATTATTTTATTGGCATTTTCTTTCAGAAAAATTACTGGAGTGTCTAAAACTTCCAGACGATACGCCGAGTTACACGGAAGACCCAGAACCGGACCGGGCCCATGCGTAAACATGTAAAACTTTTGAAATGAGTTTGAAATCGTTCTCAAGTTCTTGATCGGGCAGATTCGAGCATTCTGCCCAAACTGATCAATCACACTGGTTAGGAACTTGGTTACAGTGGGGCGAGGGTCCTCGCGACAGGTGGTATCGGAGTCCTGACTATACATGTTTCAGAGTCTCGTCGTGAAACAAAACTTGGCACGCTGAAGTGAACGCAAAAGAGGTAATTAAAGGTCAAATTGACATAAACACTGTAAATCGTTATTGTCACCATATAGTCCGATGTTTTTCTAAGTGACGTGCATGCTGAATTTGTTCCATTTATGGAATTTACGCTTGAAATAGTTAATAAAACGACGCGGTAATCAAGGTTTTTGTTCACAACGATCAATTCTTATAAATGACTGCATAATTTCGCCTGAAATTAATGTTTCTGGCAAGATTAATGCTTAAATTGCATCTTTGCAAGAGAATCACATTAAAAATATCGTTTATCAATGAAATTTTCTGGATTTCAAGTGGTTAATAAGGTTACAGAGTCTAACAGAGAGTGTTACAGGTTCTCTGACGACAGGTAATAAATGGTTACAGGTTGTTATCGACATTTTTGTTTTGTTTGAGAGAGAATGGACCTAAAAAGCATGTATTGCAAGAGGTCCTTTATCTTTTACAATGCTTTAAGCTGTCACCTGTCTTTTATACAATCAATTTGCCTTCGTTTTAGCGGTTGTAAACGACATTTACTGTCATTATTACGTATTACTGCGTTCGGTTAGTGCCTACTTGATATTCTATCATATGTTAAGAACCATCGTCGTATTTAATAATTTCGAAATAGTTAACACGATGCAAAAATAATAAAAAGTACTCAATTTCAAAGATTCTGTTGATGTATTTATTTCCCAAAATGAAAACCAGACTCTTAAAAATTAAATATATACTTGCAAATATCTCTAAAGCGATCACTGAAATAATCTAACGTGTAGAACAGGTCCAAAGGCAAAATATAACCGGTACATGTAATAAAAAAATAGCCTGCTAAATTATCATATGGTTATCTCAGTCCGTTACATAACTTGTCAACCAAAGCATAGTACTTAATGAAAAAACTGAAAGCCACCTTTAATTTAGACATTATGGTGTGCAAGGTAAATTCTTCCTAATAGGCAAGTCTCAGGCGAACTCTGGATTAACGTGAGAAATTGCAGCATTTAACTATTCGAGAATGAATTTTGTGGGAACAAGTAGAGTTTTAAATCCAAAGTTTGTTTATATTTACGAAGATGACGTCATATCTATTTTGAGTGAGAACAATTTGCGTTTCAATCAAAGAGAGACACCTCCTATAATGTTGTCCGCTCAATAATATACAAACTGATGACAGCACACACAACGTGTATGAATTGTCGCCGCTCGTATCGATCACGTGACCCTCCGTAAATTATCGGGACCAGGCCGAAAATTTGATATCTCAACAAATCTCTTATTTTGCTAACCATTTTTATAAGTAATCGGCACATTTATGTATGCTTCTTAATGAAATGGAGGCATATGTCAGACAATTTACAGCCGATTTCACTTAGTTTTAATACAGAGAAAATGAACACGTTTAAGAAAGTTCGCGTTTTACAAATACATTTGGGCAGTATTCTGGCTTTAAGCAGGCGGCAAATTTGCAAGCAGATGATGTTATGGCAGTGAATATATTTTGACGTCACTGTAGCAGTGAAATGGGCCGGTGAAAAAAGGTCCTGCACCAGAACACGTCAACCGTCAGTCTAATTATCTCTTACCTAGCATCTTTAACACGGACCGTCTCGCTCGTGCTTGTTGCTGGGCTCTTATTTCTACGCCTGTTAGGCGGTGTCTCTGCGAGACATCGGATCCATTTCTATGTAACCCAGATCTTCGTATCGCTATTGCTATCATTGTGTAGAGAACACAAACAAGAGTCATGGGAAACGTAAAGAAAACGAACGTTGATATCATCACTGTCAGCTCTATATAGTTGTTCTCACTGATACTACATAAGGCCGACTCATTAATTGACCTATTTTTGCTGTCCGTGGCATACACTACTCCGAACTGGATGGTTAAAGGGATGGAGAAAGCCGAAGCCAGGATCCATATTAGTAAAATGATGCGCACCACACGTTTGAGACCCGACATGGTCTGTGCTCGCATGGGGTGACATATCGCCACATACCTGAAATATAGAAAACAAATGCTTGATTAAGGTTCACGGTAAATATATGATATAACCACAAAGACCGGTTGTGTTTATCACATTCAACCTTAGTGACGAGTATACTCGTTATTTACAAACAGTGTACCGTGTCCTAGACTTGTCCTATGCAAATAGTGAGGACAGTGACCATTGGGTCCCTTCAGGAGCACTCCGATCAGAGTCTGCACTGGTTTTCATCGTATTACATTATATTTTTCCATTCTACACGAAAAAAGTAAAACAGAGAGGTTTAACTATTTCACTGACAAGAGTTTTCGTCTTCTTTAACCCTATTTCCGCCAAACCTATTTCTGCTTAGATAGTGTCGTCTGCAATATGTTTTCAAGTCATAAATTACTTAGACAATTTGTGACTGCAGAAATAGCTATAAGAATACCAAACGGTTTGGATCTTGATCAGACGCGGCGTCATGCGGGGTCTAATCAGGATTCAACTTGTAAGGAGAGTCGCCTTTTGGCGCCATTGGCAGTGAAAGAGTTAATCAAGACACGGAAACTGAAATTGTCCGTTTGAAGTCTCAGTTGTGAATGCGTTATAAGATGAAGGACTACCTTTTTTAAGAAACATAAACATACTTAATCTTGTATAAGACTGCCACTTGACTTTAACACTAAAATCGACATTTCCTTCGAGTGGTCGTTATCGAAGCCGAAACAGCATAACTACATGTAATCGGAAAATGAGGAACTAAGTATTTGCTTACCAACAAACAAACTTAATCTAAAACACTATTAAACCACTGCTGTGGCGCCCAATGAGAAAAAAACCTATATAAATCAGGGCCCAAGATAAGAGGCAGTTACTTCAACAAATCAAATATTTCTCACTCATCTAAGCACTAAAGCCTATGGTGTTACTACTCATTAGAATCGTCTCAAAGAGACGATTCTAATTAGTAGTGAAACCATAGGGTTTGATTTATAAATGGAGATTTTAGTTTAAAAAAACTACCCTTATCTGATACTCTGTAAATTGTATACTTGTCGTTAAAGAAAATGCTAATAACACATACACAAACCCGACGCACTAAAAATGTATGGAAACATGTTGACAATATGTATTTTAATGTGAATGGTAAAACTGTCTTGGTCTTATCAGACGCCGGTTGTCTGTTCTGGCTCTAAACTGTCTTCTAGGGAAATACAATGTAAAGTTAAACCTCTCTCTTACAACCGATAACAGGAAGGCTAATATATTGTATAAAAGACAAGTGGCAGCTTAAAGCAAGGTGAAAGTAAAACAGACAGCTTCTTTCTGTTTTGTATTTTCACATCAATTAAAGTAGTCACACGTCTTTAATTTTAACGAGAATCGCAACCGGATTTAGCATCAAAGATAGTAATTTGTAAATATATGTCAAATGCTTATATAAATGGGTAAGATTTAGTTTAGGATAATAAATTCTGTTAAAAAATGCATTTCCAAAAAAAAGAAAAGAAGAAGCTCTGGTGGGATTCGAACCCGTGACCCTCCATGCGGAGACAAACATGAAACACGAGGAAGCGCCTTTACCCCCCTCAGCTACCAGCGCTCTTTCTATATATGGTAGCGAATTAACGTACTTGATAGTACTGTATTCGGCTCAGGTTTATGTCTAACCCCGTGTAGAGAAGAAACAACAAAAACTATACCGTCAGCTTACGCTATAGAAAAAGATGGAAAATATCTAAAAATAACTAAGATTCGGTGACGATTCTTGAGACTTTTTTGGACTAATCATATTTTTTAATGTCAGAAGCCAAATAATGCCACAAATTTGCTTTTATTTGAGTATTTTATTTTATTTTGACAAGCACACCATCCAGTTGCGAGTCCCTTTAAGCCAAAAACGCATTTGTTGGAAATGAACAACGTCATCCGCAGCGTAGTCTTACAAATAATAATCGGAAATGATGATTAAAGGACACTTGAGCAAATGCAAACGAGAAGGTCACTCGCCTCCCGTTGATTGATGATATTCATCCATCATAAAAGCAAACACAATGTTCCTAAAATGCTTGCGACAGACACTGAGCCAAAAAAACCACAATTGACAGCAATATAGAATGTCAAAAACAACACAATAGAACACTCTTCCTGAAAAAAAAACATGTGGTGCCAACTACAATGCCAACTACAGTGGAGAAGGCGTATTTCTGTCCCTTTTAAATGAAACCAAAGGCAAAATCAAAGCAATAATAATTATGTAGAAAATACAGGGTTCTAAATACATTGACTATTTATTCTAATCAGAGCTGAAAAACAGTTTGGAGCCAGATCAGACGCCGGGTTACCCGGCGTCTGATCTGGCTCTAAAATGTTTTGCAAGGGAAATAATTACATCGTTTGTACTGTATTGGTTGTCATAGGGAAATCTTATACGAGCTTTCACAACGAGAGACCTGTGCTAAAAGTGATAGAAGAGGGTTATGATACTTGGCAATATGACTACCAATCGATGCCAATACCCATTTTACTAATGAACCGCTAGGATATGCGCTTTACTTTTATTGATATATAGTGTAAAATAGCATTGTCACTGATCGAAAATATCTTTTTACTCTAATAACTTTTCCTCTTAGAAATGTTTTTTACTTCCACCATCATGATTTTAACAGCGAAAGAAAATTAAATTTCCTATTAAATGTTTACAGGTACCAACTTAAAGTAGATTGAAAGTAAAGCAGAACTATCAGTTACGGTGTTTTTGCCTGTTTGTCAGCCGTCTTGAACGATTCAAATAGTTGGAATGTCTGAAGCAATATACTTACATGAGGAAAATGTTAGAATATATATACAAGGGTATTTTCAACAAGTATAATCAATACCAATACATAAGAAATAAATCTGTGATTGTCTATGTACAGTGACGATAATGTATAACTCGGAAGTAAAAAACATTGGATGTAATCAAGCAAACCGTATTACCCACTCCTAAGCTTCTCAACGTATGGTAAATATAGGATCTGTCATGAGTCGATTTTTAAGATAAGTTTATCTCAAATAAGTTTAGAATTGAAATTTTATTAAGCGAGCCTTGGCGAGCTTAATAACTTTTCTATTCTAGACGAGTTTGAGATCAACTTGTTTTAAACATCGACTCATGACAGATTCTGTTTCTCACATAACCAAAAAGTCAAAGCTATTTTTATAGCAATATACGTTTTTTTGGAATCACGGTGACGTAATTTAACGCCTTTATAAATAGTGACGTCATCAAATTTATCTCACACATGTTTGAGACAAGGATACTCGTTATCGTTGTTCGCTATAGAAAAAGGGATGTGTGAGAAAATGTACGTTATATATAACGAAATTTGGGACAAAATGAAAGAAATAAGACGGTCCCGATGACTTTGTTTCTCACAACTACAATAAACACATCCTTTAAAATATCTAGACATAAATAGGATAAGCTCCCCGAGTGGGAATATAACAAGTTTATTACCCTAGGAGCGCGTGGTTAATCACCGTAAAGTATCAACAGAATTACTATTGATCTAATACACACAAATATCCATGATTACATTCAGTTCAAATAAGGAGAGTGCCACAGTAAACTTGTACATGGCTGGAAACAGATTTATCAATCGGTTACAAACAGTAAAGAGTCTAAAGACCAAGATCAGAGGCTCCTGATGAAGCCCTCTGATCAGTTTCCCCCTGTTTGCTTAACTTTAAATTATAATTTTTTAATATCAAATCTCTTGATAGTCAATATTATTTTAAGAATTCGGATAGAGTGTTATCCATGGGTCTTTTGTGTACACTTACTTTCAATTAGGATCAGTAGTTTTTGACATGAACATTTTTAAAGTGTTTTCAAATGGTTGCCATAGCAAACACAATTTCAAATGGTATTTGAAAATATCTGACAGAGGCTCTTACAAGAAAATAAGAGTTTCCATTAAATTGGTCCAGTCGTTTCAAAAGAAACAGCTGACGACGACGAGAACGGACACATGTCGATCACAATAGCTCACTTCGTCCATGGCGAGTTAAAATGAGAAAATGACTGACAATGGAGATTTTTATCTGGAAATTATGAAGACTGATTTTGTTTTATTTCAATACAATTGACAAACATTTTGAAGTCTATTCAAACACCGGGTTATCCAAATCGGGCTCCAAACTGTAAGTAAAGAAAATACTAGTTTTAGGATAACTGCATTTATTGGAAAAGAATAATAAAGTACATTATACATGTCCTAGATTACATTCGGATAAAATAAAACGAGAACTATTGTGAAATATCTGTATAACCTTTATTAAAATTAAAACCCTCTCTCAGTGTTTACCATTTACCCTGCAGCCTGTTTCTAGTTTTGAACATATGTGATCACTAAAAATCATCCTGTTTTACTTTCATCTTGCTTAACCCTTTCCCCAATAGAAGCGACTTTTAGCGTATTTAATTTAATCCTCCGCTGAAGAAAATAGTTCCAGTTTATACCCCCATGAACTATAACCATTACAAATATTTTATATAGTATAGCAGATTTTAGCTTAAAGCAGGCTGAAAGTAAAGCAGAATGTGCCTTAAGGCACATTCTGCTTTACTTTTAACCTGCTTTAAGTGGTTACCTGTCTTTAAAACTAGAAACAGGCTATGAGGTAAAGGGTTAAATTACCACTTGCAAGGATAAAGAAAAAATATTTCTCATAGTGCATATGCATGTCTGAATAAATTGGAATTATTTTCTTTCGAAGAGTCAGAATTAAGATCTTAAAAGCGTATCTATATAGACATTTATTTTTAAAAGCAGACTTAACCGTTCTCTTGTGGAAAATCGTCTGCGTTTAAACTTAAATTTTCTTCTGCAAAGTTGATAAATCGCCGAAAACAGATAAAGGAATAATACATAAACGACTTTTTTAATTCTTGCAAATAGTGATTAAATACATCAACGCAAAACCCCACTGTTATGAGACATGGCCATCAGAGTCGTCTCACGACTCTGTACGATTTGCAAATGTCTAGTGGTTAAAGCGTAAACAATAGGTGCATTGTCTTGAGAAAAAAACCCTGACTGATGTTTTAGTTGGTGTATTGAATAAATAAAGGCAGGAGTAATCGAATGCTATAAACGAGCTGTACTAATCGGGAAATCACCAATACCATTTCCCTGTATTGTAATAATATACTTGTTCATTAGCTTGACCCTTTGTATATGTTCTATCGTAGAACAGGTTTTATATGCCAATGATTAGATTTCACGATTATTTGCAAAAACAATTTTGACCCTGAGCAGACGCCGCGTAATGCTGTTTCTTCTCGGGATAAACTTGTTTTAACTTTCATAAGGACACAACTTTGGTCAATGAGATATACAATCAAACGACAATAGTTGCAATTACGACAGTGTCATGAAATTAATGTTAGAAAAATGCTCGATTTTGGTAGTTTGAGAGCAACATTATGAAGTAATACGTGGTGATTCTTTAGGCAATATTGCTTCCAAACCAGGGAAATTTGTGGAAACAAGTAGAGTTTTAAATCCAGTTTGTTTATATTTAGATAACGATGGAAGTTCACGGAGATACTTAGTAAAATATCATTAGCATATCATTTACACACACATACATGACATCATAGCTATTGGCAAGTTGGGAACTATGAGCGCTTTCAATGAAAGAAACTCCTATAATTTGTCCGTTAGATTTAACACAAACTGATGACGGCACGCACAATTGATATGAATTATCGTCGCCCGTAAAGATCTCGTGACACACAGACCGAAACTTAAAACATAAAAAACAGTAAGTCACACTTTTTCTCGCGGTTTCATACAATATGACTAAGTTTTTTTCATACCTCAATTAACACAATAAACATTCGATTTATTCCTTAAATATATTGTAAAAAATCAACCCTGCAAACGCCAAACATGGGCTTGACTTCATTGGCAACTGGAATTGCCCATTAAAAGTTTCGGGAGTGAATGAGTTGGGATATGCGAGTTAGGTAGGATAAACTGTAGTTTTGATTACAGTTAATGAAATCGCATTACATGTTGATACATAAAGGCCTCTTTTGAAGATTTATATGTCTGAATACAATGGAGTTGACATATTTCTCTCCCATTAAACTCGTTTATACTAAAAGCGTTGTGTCTGTTGCTACATCAGGCATGTTTTAATAACGTATTTTCCTCTGTATTATGCCAGTGGAAGGTGTGATAAGGGAATATTTATGAACTGTGTTGCTGACTTTAACTTATCCAGTGGCTTTACTAGAAGGGTTCCTTTTGAAAAGATATTACAAGGTTTCGCGATACAAAATCAATGTATTTCGCATTTAATATGACATTTTGAAACTAATTCCGCACATAATTTCCTAGAAATGTTTAATAATCTAAACTGACTTAAAGTCCCCGTTAACCTTTAATGATTATGATATACTGTATAGCTCAGTGGTAGAGCGTCCGCTTGCAGTGCGGGAGGTTGCGGGTTCAATCCCCGGCCGGGTCAAACCAAAGACTTGAAAATTGGTAGTAATGGCTTCCCTCCTTGGCGCTCAGGATTTCGGGTTAGCATTACGACTGGTTCGTCGGTGTCAGGATAAAGTGACCGGTCGGGTACAGTCCCAATGGTGCACCTAAAAAGTGCCCCTTCTCATAATCATCAGAATTGATGGCGGAGAAGTAATAAATAGAAATAGAAAAAAATACTGTGTTTAGAAATTCAGTCAAACACGTGTTCAGTCCCCACTAACATGATATAGATCTAATTGAGGTAATTCAGAAAGTTCCATAACGTCCTGTATTGCTTTTGTCCTACATTTAGTGATTACAATCTTTAATAGATCTTAATGTGTGTTCCTGCAGTGATAACTTAAAACCAGAATACTGCCCATTTATGTTTAAGATGTGTGCATTTTATGTGTATAAAAACTAAGTGAAATCGGCTATAACATGCCTGACATATGCTCCCATTACATTAATGTGTCGATTTCTTACAGAGAAAGCTAGCAAAAAAGCTATTTGTTTACATAACACATCTTCGAGTTTGTTTCCGAGAATGGTATAAAGTTCACGTGATTGATAAAGCGTGCGACAGTTCATGTACCCTGTGTAAGACGTCGTCAGTTTGTGTGATATTTAGTGGAAAAAATGGGGTGTTGTCTCTCTTTGATTGAAATCGCTATAATTCCTACTTAGAAATAGCTATGACGGCATCGTCATGTGTATATAGAATATGATAATGAGCTTTTAACCAACTGTTTGCGGAATATTTCGTAAGACTTCGTCGCTGTTTCGTGTGTAGACAAACTCGATTTAAAATTCGACTATTTCCACAAATTCCACAGGTTTGTAAGCAATATTACCTTAAAAATCACTACATATTTTTTCGTTTTATATGTTACGATTACGAACGTGTCATAAAGTTTATTTAATAAGAATCCACAACTTTTGTAATTTGAGAGCATAGTTCTGGATTTAATCCTTAACGGTCATAGGCGAATAAAGTCGACTTTGCAAATAATTTAGATCCAGATCAGACGTCGCACAAGTTTTACCTGACTAGGGGTAATCACCCAAACTAGGTCATGCACTATCTTTATATATGGTCCAATTTTGACTAGATATGATTGATTTATACGAAAATATTATACGAAAATATTTCAAAATGACAAAACGTGCAGACTCTGAACAGAGGGCCAATGCAGGAGTCCTCTAATCAGGTTTTACACTGTTTACATATGACAATTATAGTCTTCACGTGTACACTGTCTTAGGCGTGTACAGCATGACCGTTGTCCTGCATTGATCAGCCACATGTGCTATAAGCTCTGTTTATCCTTTTTAAAGATTGTCGAGCAAGTAGAATAATTGTTTTGGACTAAGAAAGTTGTTTGTAGTATTGTTAAATATTCGTGTAGACATTTAAACTTTAAAAAACGCTATGTATTTGCTGTCTGTAAATTAATTGTGTCGTCTGCAATTAGAGTTTTTTTCTGCAATTCCTCATGCAATGTATTACGAAATTGTCTGGGTCCAAACTGTTTGCAATAGTAATCACAAATTCGCCCGTAGAGTGCAGAAGCTTGTTACGGTGCCAAGAGTTACGTTCCTTACTGAGAGTTTAGCGTGCTTTTCCTTCTCGGCGATCGTTAATTGCTTGCGTTTTATTCTCTAAATTGTTATACCAGTGTCCTATATCTTTCATGAGTATTATGGTTTATGGCATTATTTATCTTCCTGTTTATAGAGTGAAAAGGAGTGCAAATAACATACTCGTATCAGGTAAATTTACGGTAAAGTAGAGTGGTTTGTACAGTCGAACTTCGACATCTCGAACTCGGTTATGTCGAACATACACGTATTTCAAAGTTAAAACGCGACTCAGTCGCGTTTTAACTTTGAAACACGGGTATGTTCATCTAAACCGAGCTTGAAATAAGGCAAATTCATGTTTCGAAATATCGGATATTTCGAGTTAAGCGAATTCGAGATATCGAAGGTCGACTGTACAATAAAGTGCATTGTTAGATCCCATCAGGCAATAGACCTTTGCATATTAAACTGGTCAATATCGAATGTGCACATCATATGCGTATTTCATTTGCAGAGGTTCACTGGCATTTATGTTTCCTTTCTAATTGATATAGCATTAGCAAATTGTTCATATCGAAATAATATGTTTTCCACGTGCCCTTTGATCTGGTATTAATTGAGTTGAGTATATTAATGGCATATATACTGCAGAGCTACAGTGAACAAGACGTTATCCCCCCAGTAATTATATTCATTGCAAACAGTTTGGGGCCAGGTCAGAAGCGGGTAAACCGGTGCCTGAACAGGCTCTAAATCATTTCGTCATTAATATGAAAATTAGGCAACAATATTTTCTAGAACCTATCCTTTTCTCCATATAGTTAAGTTTTAACGGGAAAGAATGACGTCTCTACTTTATCCACACAACGCCAGTTGAGTTTGGTTATACGTTTAATACCATATCTGTAAACATCAGAATGTAAAGTATAGGGCAATTTACGTCGTAACTATTTAGAACAATGCTGTGTCTATTTAAATACGTATCCCTCCGAATTCTTCTTATACAATTTCGCTTATTATGAAACAAAAATGCTATACATTCCAAGAAGTGTTCAGATCAATAACAATCCCTTTACTGTAAAAGTCGATGTCGGTAACATAAACAGATTGGCTCAAGATGAGACTCCGCGTAACACGACGTCTGATCAGGATCGAAATTGTTTCACATTCATAATATTTTTTCTAAGGAAACGCATAAAAGTATATATTTCATACATGAAAGTAGATAAAACATTGATTGAACATGTGTTGTACGGCTTATTACGTCACAAGACATTGAATGGTTTAAAGAAATTCCATATTACTTGTCATGTCTTGAGCGAGTTTTTTTTTAAAAATCTATTATATTTTTATCCAGCAACAGGCAGACATATGATTATTGTTTTATGTAATATTTCACTGTTGATTTACGAACATGTTCTAACAGGTTTTTTCTGAGAATTGTTACCATTATTACCGTTGGTCATGCAACTTATTATCTATGACACAGCACAAAAATAATGCCTTGAACATTAATATTTTGAATGCTAAGCAATATTGTCGTCTGCAACAATTGTATTCTGCAAATGTCTTATAAATATAATTTTCTTTTTTTATTGTTAACACATGGTGAGACTGCAAACTATTTGGATCCATGATGAGACGTTGCATAACGCGGCGTCTCATCCGGATCCAAACTGCTTGCAAACTTCGGGTAATCATAGTTTCTCCACTAGCATGCAAATGCAGTCGAACTTCGATATCTTGAACTCATTTAACTCGAAGTATCCGATAGTTCGACATATGAAATGCATTATTTCATGCTCGGTTGAGTCGAACATACCCATATTTCAAAGTTAAAACGTGGCTTAGTCACGTTTTAACTTTGAAATACGGGTATGTTCGACAAAACCGACATCGAGATATCGAAGTTCGACTGTGGTTGAATGACTAATATTGGGTTCTATGGACATTCTAGATCTGTGATGCAATCCTGACTTGTGGGTACCTCTCTTTGGAATTGTCTTTTCAAGACGAGTCCGAAGAGATGTCACAAGACCAGATTAGATGGAGAAATCGGAAATTTTATGTATTATACATTTGACTTACGACCGGTTTTGTCATACGGCGTTTCGTAAGAAGGGCCTCAGATATATAATCAAACATCAGTAAAGCAGCCATTCAAAATAAACATTGGTACAATAGCTTGTTTCAAAATAGCTCCCTAAAACACAAATTTCTTCCTTAGCAGCTGCAATCTAATGAAACTCATTTTATTTCATTGAATGGTCGTGTATATAGAAAAGAGTACGACAATTAAAAAATATAAATCATCATTTTGCAAAGTACAGCGCTCCCTCTCTACAACGACATCCAATGTGCGACAAATGGTATGTGCGTTGTTCGGAGGGAGTCATGATAGAGAGGGGAATCAGTTAACGCGGTGTCTGATCTGGATTCAAGCTGTTTGTCACTCGTCATTATATTTATTATATCAAATTGTCTTGTTTGGGGACCAGTGGCAAAATTCGTTGTGAGGAGGGAGTCGTTGCTGGGAGGGTCGCTGTTTATCAGTGGTAATGAGACAAATTGAAGCTGGCTCGCACTATGCCAACGAAGTTAACAAGCCGACATAAAGTTGCTTCTTACTACTGGCATACTCGTCAATTTCACATAAATCGCTAATTTTGTGAACGCGATGGGCGTGTAGAGCTACAATAACATACAGATGAAAAAAACGTTATTCTTTCCCAATAAAAGCGTCACACTTAAACTATTTTCTCACATAACTACCCCTGTTTTCTAAAGCGAACAACGATCACGAATATCCTTGTCTCCAAAATGTGTGAGATCAATTTGATGACGTCACTATAACGTCACTATTTATAAAGGCGTTTGATGTCACTGGGGTTCTAAAAAATGCATATTGCTTTAAAAATAGCTTAAAATCGTTGATTATGTGAGAAAAAGAATCTGTCACTCATCGGTGTTTAAGACAAGTTGATTTCAAACTCGTCTAAAATAGAAAAGTTATTAAGCTCGCCAAGGCTCGCTTAATAACAGTTCAATTCTAGACTCGTTTGAGATCAGCTTGTCTTAAACATCGACTCATGACAGATCCTATATATATCCATTACATACAGTTTTGAGCCAGATCAGGAGCTTTTTGCTTTACTTTCATCCTGTTTTAAGCGTTAACCTACATCATCGAACATTTGAAAACAACAATTTTCCATGGGAGTTCTATTAGGGCTTTATTGCACTGCACATGTCGGAAGTCACTCTACTGTTGCGCAATAATAAGCATGTATCATAAACTAATTTTAGTGTCCCATTTACGTTGAAATAATGGTTAAGTACACTCAATTGGTACCTAAGAGCGTGGATAAAGCTCTTGAACTGTTTGAACATTATGTAATATTGTCGACTGCAATCTACAAACACTCTACTACTATTCTAAATATAGAATTTTCGAAAAGATCGATTGAAATATAGGGTCAAAATGTAGAACTGTTTTGATCGTGGTGAGACGCGGCATAATGCGGTGTCTCATCTGGATCGCAACAGTTTGCAAAGGGAATTATTGTTTCACCGATAGCGTGCAAGGAATTAGTTTATTATCCCCTGAAACTTCCAATGGACAAGTCCAGTTTGCATTTAAGGCTGGGCCATTTTCAACTATTTAGGGTTGTTTTTAAATATATTTTACGTAATGACAAACAGTAAAGACCCTGATCAGAGGGCTCCTGCAGGAGCCCTCTGATCAGGGACTTCACTGTATGCATAGGACAAGTGTACTCTTCACATGTACACTTTTGGTGAAATACGCATATATGCGTCACTAAGGCCCCGAGATCAATGGCTATTTTTAATCAGTTACGCGACGTCTGATTCCTCATACAAATATTTCCTAAGTCAATATACCTAAACTTTAAATTTGAGAAATAAAAACATACGACGATTGTTTAAAATTCATAACGTCATGGCAGCGAAGGGTTAACAAGACTTTGTGGCATATTAATTATACATAAAGGGTCATTTACCCAGCATGGTTTGAACAACCCTGCCAGTTCCGAGATGTAATAAAACAGATTTGTAGACGTATAATGATGTTTCTTTTCACTTGGCAATGATCTATAGCAATTCCCAAGTATGTTTCTTCTGAGTTATAGCATCCTGTTAAATTTACAACCTCCGCTAGTTAATACGGAATCGGAAGCAGTAAGAATGTCCTTGTAAATACAGTGCTCCCTCTCTACAACGACCCTCCCAACAACGACTCCATCCTTACAACGACCCTTGCTGCAGTTCCCTCACCAGAACAACTATGTCTAACCCTTTTTTGCTGCAGTATCGTCTGCTTAAAACTTAAAACTATCGTCTGCTTTTTTCTCAAAGTGTTGAAATGGACATTTGACAGAAAGTGAATTAATGACGAGTGACAAACAGCTTTAATCCGGATCAGACGCCGCGTTAGGCGGCGTCTGATCTGGATTAAGCTGTTTGCAAATGTATGCAAATGTAAGTCAATTTCTCTCCCTATAACGACTGCCTCCGACAACGTACATAGTCTTTGTCTCTCAATGGATGTCGTTGTAGAGAGGGAGCGCTGTACAGTGGAGAAAACATTATTCTCCCCCCTTTAACACGTTTACGCTAGGTCTAATATATTATATTGCAAACAGTCTGAAGCCAGAACAGGCGCCGAGTTACCGCGTTTCAAACTGTTCGGAACAGTAGTATTTATATTTTTACATCAAATACCTAGAATTCTGTTTTTTATACTAAGTTGCAGCCATTTATGTACACGACGTTTGATCAGGGGCCGGTTTCATAAAACTTCGCTCGACAAAACGATCATAAGTCAAAACTTTAAATTATATTTAATTTCTGATTTTCTATCTAATCCTGTCTTGTGACATATCTTTTGGAATCGTCTTAAAAGGACGATTCCAAAAGATGTCACAACACAGGATTAGATGGAGAAAACAATGAGACTTTTATAATCTGACTTATGACATCATTAGTCGTACGAAGTTTTAGGAAACGGACCCCGGATCTTAACTGTTTGCAACTATACTATCTGAATATGAATTGTCGGGATTTGAAATGAAAGGGCTTATTTTACACACGCCAATTCAAAATTATACACCAAACTCATGGAAGAATATAACTATTTTTATTTCCTTACTAGAATAATGTATGCTTCACTGTAGACAATCTTTCGCGGAAAATAAAAACCGCAAAGGCATCAATCTATACTGATATCTCTATTACAGTGTAACTATATATATTTTATCATCACCACATAACCCCAAGACGAATGGGAAACATTGCAATTATCTATCCTGGAGAATATCCTACAGTCAAACTTCGTCGTTTAACTCGAACTATCCGATAGTTCGACATGTGAACTGCATTATTTTTTCATGCTCGATTAAGTTGAACATATCCATATTTCAAAGTTAAAACGTGGCTTAGCCACGTTTTAACTTTGAAATACGGGTATGTTCAACAAAACCGACTAAGAGATATCGAAGTTCGACTGTTCATAACTGTATGAACCTGTCTCTAGATTGATAGTGAAAGTGATTTTTCAGTAAGGTTAAGATCGGGATCCAAAATTGGTTGCAGGTGAAAGTGAAGTTGTTGAATGAATAAGAAAAACATATTTAAGAAGGGATAATTTGCAAAGTACTAAGCATGCCTATAGGGAATATATTTATAGCATACGATGGCAGAAATGTGCCGCCAGAAAGATAATAATGCTTTATGTGTTGATTAATGGGGTCCCGTCAGCTTATTGAGCCATCATTTTCTCCAATTATGTATTCCTGTTTAACCCTTGACCTGCAATAGTTCTGACGTTAATACGATTTTTTAAGGAAACATTTTACTACAAAAAACAAGAGGACCATTGACTCTATATCGCTCATCTGAGTCACAGTGATTTAATGTTAATGTCACATAATTATAATTTCTATTTCCTTCAATGATGACCTATGATTAATGATGTGACATTAAGTGGTGTTTTGGGCTTTAACTCTTCCACTCCCAATGCCGCCATAAAGCGCGAAACGCGGCGTCTGATCAGGACCCAAACTGTGTGTCACTTTTATCGATATTAATTAAGTCATACAACCTTAAATCTAACTTTTAAACATGTCTTGCAGACAACAATACTGCAGCGGACGACCAGAAAAAGCGGTGAAGGGGTAAAAATCTGCAGAAAAATGTGATAATGAAAGAGTTAAATGAATTAGTTCGAATGTTGCCTTGCATGAACTCTAGGTCATATTCTAATATCGGTTATCAGCGCTCAAAAACTAGGCATCAAGCTCAAATCTACTTCTAGAAAAATATGGTTGATACTCTAGACCACATTTTTCATTTAATTTTTAAAGAAACTGGGCTTTTTCTTACTCTGGATGAAGCTAAATTAATTTAGAATAAGGAACAGGATCCATGCTTTTAAAGCATTTTAGTTGAGACTGAAATAGTTCTCAAGCATTTGCTTGGTCAGATTTGAGTCTAGACTCGAATCTGGCTAATCAAATGCTTGAGAACGAACCCAGGCTCAACTCAAACGCTTTAAAAGCACTTGACAATTGTGGACGATGACTGAAGTATGCTAAACTGTAGCAGGCAGATAGTTAAAGCTGAAAACAAACGAGCGCAAGTCATTGGTGGTCGAAGCATCACAACCATATATCTTATAGCAAGAATGCAAACATTTTGTTTATCAGTATAATACCAATTGACTTTAATCGTTAAATCGAACGTGTTGTACGAAGTCGCTAAAATACAAAGATAATAATCTTAATGGCAGATGACAGCTTAATGCTGAGCACCAGTAAAGCAAAATCCCCTAAACGAAATGTGTATCTGTGAACAGTACGATTGACATATGTAAACAGTGTAGACCCAGATCTGTTAGTTTCCTAAAGGCGCCATCTGAAAAAGGTCTGCTATTTTGTCATATTGAAGTAAATTTAAAAATCTAGCCTTATCAGTAAAATGGATTAGACTTTATTTAAAGCTGGAATTGAACATAAGTTATAGGAGTGAATGTTTAATCTCTTCACTGGTCCGAACTAGCTGGTATTTGTAAATATTTTGGATCGTGATTAGACACCGAGTAACCCGACATATGATCAGTATCCAAACTGATGTACAGTCATATAGATTTATCATCAGTTAACCCATTAACCCATAAATACGCCATTTGACGCCTTTAGTTTATTCCTACACTATATAATAAAGTCATCAAGTCATTAATATAAGTCATCAAAATAAATTATAAGAACTATTTTCTATATCCTAGCAGATGATAGCTTAAAGCAGGATGAAAGTAAAGCAGAATGTGCCATAAGGCGCATTCTGCTTTACTTTCAACCTGCTTTAAGTGGTCACCTATTTGCAAATCTAGAAACAGGCTATGGGGATAATGGCTTACAATGTGGTTAGTATATAATTAAAAACAAACTTGGAAGACAATTTGTTGAATACGATATCTTGTCAGTGAATGGGGTTAGGATAAACCACTGGCACCAGAGTCATGGACTTATAATATGTGTGTATTTACATTTAGATGCATTTTTATTTCTTATACATACAGAGAAGAATATATATACACACAGAGACATAATAAGTCTATGAATGTGGTGTCAGTGGTTAGAACTGTATCTACCGGTAAGTAATGTATACTATAAATGTAGGCGGAAATCTTGATGTGTACGCTCTATAGTCGCTATCTACTAGATTCTGGATGTAGAACCTTTTTTCCGTTCTGTTAGCAACGTCTATTGTATGGAAATGGAAATAAAAATAAAAATAAAAATGTGAGTTGACTCTAGATATGCCTCTACCTACCGGTCTGCTATTTTTTACTATAAGATCTATTAGATATAGATTCTTGATCTATAAGATGTTCCCCCAAACGTTAGCAATGTCTATCGTATGGGATTGGAATAACAAACAAAAAAATATATATATGAGCCGCGCTCCAGGAAAAGGGGGTTTAATGACAAAAATATCGATTTTTGAGTTTTGACTCTTTTTAAAAGAGCAAATATTTCTGAGTATATACTTGAAAACGGTTTCTCAAAATTCCTTTTAATAACGGAGTTACGCTCTGTTTTTGAACAACATGACGTCATGTTCAGTTCTCTACATCACTTTTCTTTTAAAACGACGTCATTTGATATAAATAGCACTCGGGCTTTCCAAAAGAGTTGTACGAGACCAGCCACTGATAAACACATTTCATCAACTCAACTCAACTCAACTCAATTTTATTGGCAATCGGCAACATAAAAGCGCCATTGGCCATGTACAATAGATCAATTAACGTGAAATATGACCATGACATTTACATAAACACAACTCAACTTAACAACTCAATTTTACAAGTACAAAACATTCAACTGAAAATATTATAACTTGTATATACACTATTATAGTATATTATTGATATTATCAATCTGCAACTACATTATTTCGTATATTCATTGCAACCTTGATATATTTTGCTACGTTTAATTGAACTTTTTTGTTCTTTGAAGAAAGCAATTTTATGAACTTATTTAGAGAGGACCATGAAATATGTTTTAAAATTTCAACTCTTTCTTGTTTATATTTTTGACATATTAATAAAAAGTGATATTCTGATTCAATAGCATTTTGATTACAAAAGATACAGACTCTATTTCTACGATCAATATTAGTATATCTTCCAGCTTCTATAGCCAAGTTATGCGAGGAAATACGAAATCTTGTAAGATGCATGCGTAAAGAATTGTTAGTTATATTTTGTAGATAAGATTCCATTTCAAATGATTCCTTGAACATTACATAGTATTTCAGTTTTGGTGAGTTTGTTATTGATGTTCGCCATTCCTGGATAAAATTGTCCCTTATTCTCCTCTGTATAGCAGGAAAGTAATTGGCAGTAGTATCCAAGTTATCCCAAATAAACGTGTAACCCAAACTATCCAATTTTCTTTTTATATGACTACCCCAACTCTTATTGTTTCCCATCAAAGTTATACAATGCTCTCTATAGATATTATAAACAGTACTCATATTATCACCATATTTCTTGATTTTCAACCAGTATTTTAACGATCTTTCTATGCATATAACAGAAAGCGGAAATCTACCTAATTCTCCCAGAACTGCATAATTTACAGACTGAGATCGTACACCAAGTATGATTTTACAAAATTTTATATGAAGTTTATCTATCTCCTTGAAATTGTATATACCCCAAACCTCAGATGCATACGTAATGATAGGAACAACCATCCTGTCAAAAAGTAGAAGTTTGGTACGTACATCTAATTCTATTTTCCGAAATAAATATAAAAGACTATACATTGCTTTCGTGGCCTGGTCTTTTAATGCTTTAAAAGCATAGACTAGATTTCCAGTTTTCATAAATTTTACACCCAAATAACAAAAATTATCAACAACTTCTATTTTCTCGTTGTTTATGAACCACTCAAAATTTAATGCTGATCGTCTTTTTTCAAAAACACAAATCTTTGTTTTCGCTACATTTATTTTAAGACCCCATTTAGTCGAATACAAATATAAACTATCAAGTTGTGCCTGCAGGCTATTTTTATCTGTCGTGAAGACTGCGATATCATCTGCAAAAAGAAGTAAATATATAGAAAGCTGTGTGAGATCAATACTGAAACAACATAATGTGCTTCAATCGTAACGGTTTGCCTGTCTCGTTCAAAACTATTTGCAAAGCCGGGCTGCTGTTTTCTTTGCGATACCACCCGTGTAGGCGTGTATCTCTTAATCTACAGTATTGCCTCTCTTTAATTTCCATTAATTTTTAAGACGAGTGACGGGTTTGTTAGGGACAAAAGTTATGCACAATGCATCTTCATGACCTTTCTGCATTGCTTTTGTCCTGCATTAACTGACATTAAGTATTATTATGTTCTCTGAATTCCAATTCTTACCTAATAGTATGTTGCTCAAGAGAGGAAGTGCTGTAGATCTAGCTTCATTCTTATGTTTTCTATGGATAGTAGAACTATGAAAAACAAATATTATAAACATATCTTGATATTTTAATTTTGTTCACACCTATAAAAAAAAAATACTCTAGAGTGGAGGGCAAGTAATATCCTGATACGCTGGTCTCACGAAGGGCCGTATAGTTCTGAATAGGTATGCCTGTCGTTCCGAGGAGAGCCCAGGTGCTTGAATATCTGACGGCATATCATTTGCTTCAAACACAAATCCCTCTGTTTTTAGGATGTTGACAGAAATTTCCTCCTCGTCTCGACCCTTGCGCACTGTTACTACCCCAGGCATGGTTGCTTCGAACCTGAAGTATTGGTATTCCCTGAAATCAGAGAGAAAAAGATCATGCACTGGGTGAATTCTTTATTAGGAACAGTTCCGCAAAGTACGGGTTAACCGCATGTCTAAGACATTCCTACATTACAAACACTGCAGATCCGGTCTTGCCACCACATTTGCAATGCGGCGTCAGATCAGGATCTGAAATGTTTGCCGTTGTAGCTTTTATTTATTTTTACTCTGATGAGTGCCAAACAATAAGCATCCTGATCAGACGTGGATGGCAGGTATGTGTCGTCACTAAAAGCTGCACTCAAAGTTGTATGGGAAGGGAACGGCCTACATGTGATTGCTTATATAAAAAAAAATTATCCATTCGGGATCGTGTTAAAAACGTAGCGACTTGCAAGTAGATCACGTTTTTTATCAAGTTTTTTTTTTTAAATATTTCTTTTCGGGCTCATTGCGATTCTTAATTGTTTTTTTTAATGAGCTGACCTTAAGTTTTGAACATTTCTTACTTTTGAAGTTGAGACATGCTTAAATCAATTGGTTTAATTTATCCGTTTTTATGTATGTACGGCAATTTTAATAGTTTACCTTATTCCACGTATTGGGCGGAATACTGGTCCTAGGAATGCCTTCCAGTCACGCCATTTCCAGGAGGGGTATCGAACAGCCTCATTCGACACTGATGACGTCTGAACAACAGCCTCAAGTTGGTCCATACTGTCACAGTCTGTTCGCCTGTATTTCTGCTTAAGTGTCGCAAAGCCGGCGTCAACGTGACAGCGTGCATGTCCCGGCACCTGCATCATGTACTCTATGGTTTGATGTTGGCCAGTCATGACACGCCACATAAAGTAGCCCATCACGAACTGGTTTTTATTTTGCCCTGAAACGATATGAATTCAACAACTGAGACAAGGCTCCAGATAAGGGGAGTATTCGGAAATTAAATGTCGTTGCCAAACTCTATGGTGTGACTGCTCACTAGAATCGTCTCGTAAAGACGAGTATGATGAGCAGTCACACGGTAGGATTATTATAATTATAAAACCCGATTTATATAGCGCTCTTTTCACACAGGAATTGTGCGTTCATAAGCGCTTTTTAGATAAGACGTACTTTTGATAGAAAATCAGAAAATTGCAACAATATAACATCCTTATTTTGCCAGTCGCGACCCGGACAGTACATGTACAATCAACCTTAAAAAGATATGACGCTAAAAAACTTAAACGATTTACTCGCTTCGGGGGCAAATAACAATATTAATGTTTAGGGTTACTTTTTCCTGCCAACGAAGACAAAAGGCGACTTTGCAAACAGTTTGGATCCTACTCAGACGCCGCGTCGCGGGGCGTCTCATTAGGATCCAAACAGTTTGACACTAGTATCGACATTTCTTCATTTAAAATTATATGGCAGACGACTCTACCAATGCAGACGGTATTTTGACTGTAAGAGGGTTAAAACAGACGATTAAACTTGGCAGTGAAGATTAAACTTGGCAGTGAAAGAGTTCAATTTAACAAAATCATACTAGATCTAGTCGATATACTTATAATTTCATACCTGGACAATTGTCAGCATGCAACGCACAAGCCTGTTCTCCGCTGCCATGGGAATTCAACGCCCAGTCGACCATAGAGATAACAGCATTCGGTCCATGTGCTTAGCTACCGTCTTTCCCAATAGTCTCGTTTTCATCGACCAAGAAATTAAGTTGTCTTGGAATTCCGTCGATCCTGAAGCCGAATATATGCACCTTCCTTGGAATTGTAAAATAAAGAGGTCCCATTTGGCGGGAATGATGCGGAAGACTTACATTTTGGCAAAAATCGAAAGTGTAATGTGTATATCTATTAGCGTCGTCGTTGTGCGTTTCTCTGGATTTTCCGATGCAGGTATTGTATAGTTCTCTTTCTTTTTGGGCAAGCAATACATGTTCACTCATTTTGTTTGCTGCTTCTAGTTTTTCTTCTTCTGTCACAGAGTCTATTATCTCTTTACGTATTTTCTCGCACTTTCCACATACATCATCCCTCGGAGAAGCAATTTTTATGTGGGGTAAACAATTGTTCCACAGTTTTCTAAAGCTTGACACTCCAATAGCCCTTACACTTGTCTCTTCACAACTGCGAGAATAGTTTTCATGAACAGTTTTTTTAGTTGTATCGCTTGGAAGATATATCGGCGGTGTATTGTCTCGACCGCGAGGAGCAGCAGGCTGTGGTAGTCCGAACTCCTCTGCGTGATTTGTAACGTACTGTGCAGCAAACTTTATTTCCTCAAAGTGGAGTGATTTAGTTGGTTTTCTGCCTGTGTTTCCGTGGGTCCTTGGGACTGCGCCGAATTCAAAGAAATGCTTTAAAAGATTTTCCAACGCACGCTTTCCAATGTCAAAGGCAATCTTAAAAAATCTTTTACATACATGTTGGTTGTTAAAAAAGTATTCACACGTATTTCTCTGTCTTTTCTTTCCTCTTTTTGTTGTCTCTTTTTCTATATTGTTCACGACATATTTCAATATACGCATTTCTCGCACTGGCTTTTCCATTTCTCTAATGTCAAGTATATTGTTACAGATAGTTTCTTGTGAAAACTTTTCATCACATTTTAGTTTACACCCACATCCTGAGGATTTAAGATGTTGAACAGCCTGCAGGTCACTATCTGCATTGCTAGTTGATATATCTTCAAACACTTCTGAATTTTCATGTTGATTTTCTATTTCATTAATGTCAAGAGTATCAAAATACCTCTGAACACGTTCATTGACGGTCATGCATACCACGTCTTCATTCAGGCTGTCAGGATCTCCATCTTCGTCATTGGATGTCTGTGGGTCTTCTTGAGAATTGGCCGGTGTACACAGTGGTGTGCGCCCGAAATGGCCAGAGAACAAACTCTCTAGCTCCTGAAACACAAGGCAAAAACAAATAAGACATTTTCATGTAACTGATTCATTTATGTATAAGTAAATGTCATCTAATGCTCGGGGCAATGGCATCGAAGTTACGGTAACCTATACAACATTATGTTTCTGTTCCTTTATAAATCAGCATCAGTGACATTTCAGTAGATCTATGACATAAAAGACCATCGCATCTCCACCGCGGTGCCTAATCAGGGTCTACATGATATGTCAGTCACTCATCAATAAAAGCGCTTTCAACCTCAATGACTAATCTAGGTCTAAGGGAAAGGGTCGACTTTAAGTTGGCAGAGTGTGGCCAAATTCTTTTTTCTTGGGTAAAACTGGTAATGAACTGTTTAAACTGAACAATCTAGATCTACACTATGTGTTACACTGTATTGTAAGACAGTTTTTCGTATGGAATTCAATTAACTTGTATCCGTCATACAGATACACCTTTTATTTAGAGTCGGCATGCCATCACAAATAACATTTCAAAACTTGAGCTATGTAAAGCTTTGGCCGACATTTAACAAAACAATAAGGCCTAGTATAGTATGTAAACAGAAAGTTTAAACTAGGTTATCGATATACATGTATAAGAAAGGTCATCATGCTTGTAAATTAAACTGCACATTGATCTAGATCTATACCCGCAATATATCATTCATGCAAAACAATAAGATTTAGATCTATTGTCATGTAGATCTAGGAATGAGGATTACATGTAGATCTAATCTATAAAATATAATCGGTGTGAGACCTCTACTTTGCACAGCATTTTGACGTGTTTATAGGATGACGTCATAGGTAGAAATGGATTACCTCATACGGTAAATTATAACTTAAGTTTACGAGTTTGGCACGTCGTGTAAAGTAATAATGAGTAGATTGGATTCATATTTGAACGAGAATAGATCTAGATGGTGAATCTCTGACATCGGATTCCCCTATTTTGATTGTGGTGAAAATATTGAGGATCGTTTCTAGCTACCATTCGATCTAGATCTAGGTCACGCCTGTCATTGTTGAAAACTCGTTTAATCTTCTGGATATTTTCTATAAACTAGTTCAAGCTTCAATAGATATTCACAATGTTTGAGACCATGTTCATTCTTTTTCACTGATCTGTGGTTATTGATACAGTGTAGATAGCCAGCATTGATGCGATGCGATCATGCCAAGGTCGCAGAAAACGGTGCTTAAACCGTATTTTGGTTTTATTCCTGTAAATCGGTAAAACAGAATATAATACTGATATCATAAGTTAAACAAATGTTTCTTACCTCTATTTCTGAATCCATATTTCAACCATTGCAATAACTAGCATCAAAAGGACTTTAAAACACGTCTCCGATCTTCAGAAAAACATCAACAAAGCACATGTTTTACACAAATAGTTTTGACGTCACTTTGTGGTTGTTTTTCTTACGTCATTGGCGATGTCACTAAACCCCCTTTTCCTGGAGCGCGGCTCATATATAATTTTTTTTTTTTTTATAGATCTATCACGATGAGCTTCTACCGGTCTGCTTATCTACTATTATAAGACCATGGTATGTAACCAATTCTACACCGTGTCACTTCAACCACAAACATAACTATCTAAAACGCATTCAATCCAAACCAAATCTTTTGCAATCCATAGATAAGATATTTTTCTATCCAAAATACACTTCTTCGACGGTTGATTTGAATACGTAACTACAAGAATCAAGATTGAAGCCGGTATTTTACCAAACAGGGATTTCCTCCACCCCCTAGCTTCCGGTTTAGACGAAATGAAAGTAAAGTTTGCGACGAGCGATTTGATTGGCTGATTGAAAAAAGAATGTATATACCGGAAAGATCTGTAAATATATATCGTTCTCATGATTTTTGGTTGAAATTGTTAATCATGCAGTTATTAAAGTCTTGCATTAATATAAGTTCAGCACAATTGTGCACAATGTGACGTTGTAATCAGTAGTTTATTCAGTTTGACAGAAGCGCGGGAAGACGCTCGCGCGAATGACGTCAAGTACAGAAAACGTTATTATTTCCAAATAAACGCGTTTATACTAATACTATTATTTCATTTGCAAACCATTTGGAGGCTGATCAGACACCAGGTAACCAGGCGTCTGACTAGGCTCCAAATTGTTTGCCATTGAGATTAAGATTAATACTAAAAAATAGTAAAACGCTGTCATTCAATACATTTTAGTGACATGCGTTTGCGTTTTGTTTGCGTTTAAGCGGGAAAGAATAACGTATTGTCTACTGTACGGGAATACTCTCGCGTGAATTATTCATCCAATGAAATTTGCGCTTACAAACGCTTTAACTTGACCCGAGGTCAACCGGAAGCTAGGGGGTGGAGGAAAACCCTGTTTGGTAAAATACCGGCTTCAATCTTGATTCTTGTAGTTACGTATTCAAATCAACCGTCGAAGAAGTGTATTTTGGATAGAAAAATATCTTATCTATGGATTGCAAAAGATTTGGTTTGGATTGAATGCGTTTTAGATAGTTATTCTTGTGGTTGAAGTGATACGGTGTAGAATTGGTTACATACCATGGTCTTATAATAATAGATAGCAGACAGGTAGATGCCAATAGTCAACCCATATAGATTTTTTTTTTTTTTTTATTTTTTTTTTTTTTTTTTTTTTTAAATTTCAATGCAATAACATAGACATTGCTAATTGGTGGGGAAAAATCTTTTAGATATAGATCACTGGCACAAGAGTCGTGGACTTTTTATGTGTATGTGTTTACTTTATCTATACCTCTACCGATATATATTATAAGTCCACGACTCTGGTGCCAGTGGGATAAACAACGAATGGCATGCTACACACGGAGCCAGATGTCATTATTGTAGACAAGGCAATAAATGCGTACTCATTATATGTCATTTCAATTCATATTACAAGCTAATTTGTCTCATATTTTGTAGCCGAACAGCGACCTAGGTTATTTGTAAACAAATACACTGGCAACAGAATGTCTTTTGAACCTACTATAATACTATAGAAAAAGTAATGCCGAAGACAAAAAAAATAATATAATTACATAAGACCATATTGCCTAAAGTTACTTGTAATTCGAGATAAATGTATCAGGGGTTATATAGTACATTAGAGGAGACGTTATTCTTTTTACAATTATATCCAAAACAAACAGTTTGGAGGCAGCTCAGACGCCGGGTAATCCGGCGTCTATTTAGGCTTCAAAATATATGCAACTCTGATTGAAACAATTGGTTCACGCTTCAAAACATCGCAATTTTCTACATTTGATTACATTTCATTTCATTTGCGCAAAAAACAGGAAAGAAAACGTCTTTTCAACTGTACTTGTAACTGTAAATTACAATTAAACCTGCAATTAGAGACCACTTAAAATACGAGTAGGTTTTCAGGCAGGTGACAACTCAATGCAGGACAATGGTAATGCAGAAGGCTCCTATAGGAGTCTTCTCCATCACCATGTTCATGCATTGGGCGGTCAGGTATTTTAAAGAGCATCCTTATTCTTCATTCTTCATACAGTGGTTGTGTACTACAAATTTGATTTTAGTTTATCTTGACTACTTAAATGGAGGCTTATGATCGATGTTTAAGCCAGGCAACTACGTAACATATCAATACCGTACGCCGTCTGCTGTAAATTCATCTCGATTTAACATATTTATTGCTGGATCGTCAAATGAATAATTCCAGTTTCCAATTAAGACCATACAAACAGAGCAGACTCAGATCAGATGATTCATTATGTAGCCCTCTGATCTGAAGCTATACTATGTTCACTGGACACATGCGCACTGCATAGGTGTGACGCGTAAACTTTTCATTATACATTTTATCACATTCAATGCTTTTTGATTTTACGGGTCAATAGTTTGTAGTGGCACTGTAGTGTACGTATGGAATACAAATTCGGCATACGTTATCCTGTCATATTATCACCTGGTTCACTGTCATTGTACCCTTCACTTTTACGATATCGGCTTGTTTAACCCATTTGTGCTCAGTGGATTCTCCCATGTTTATATATTGGATTAGTCTATCTTTTATCAAAGGGATGCATGGTCAAAATTTTCATTTTCATTCTGTTTTATATTGAAATTCCTATCAGCAAATAGTGTAGACGCTGATCAGACGCCGCATAATGAGGCGTCTGATCAGAGTCTATACTGTTTGCCTATGTTCCATATATGGGATCGTGGGCACAAATGGGTTAAAAGGGGTTCCTAAAAACATATTGATTGATGAAACATCGGTTTGAGTGGCAAACCTGTTGGGTCCTGATTGAAATAAATCTTCTAATTAATTATGTCAGGAACTGTTACATTTATTTTCAACATTTTATCGCCTTGCATTTACATAAACGGGATATACAGTGAAGATATGTTCCCCGTTTAATCGATCATAAACGTAATACATTGGATAAACTTTCACTTCTTTTTGGTAAATGCTATTTCAATCTGACTTGCGAACAGTTAATACAATACCCAAAATCAAGGTTAACCGGAATAGGATCTGTTTGCTATACATGTATATGACTATTAAGATGTTTAGTACAATTGCTTTTATTTGTAGAGAAGAACGTTCTACACTGTAATAATGTTTCCTGTCTGCAGCACTAATGAAAAGGGTAACTTAAAACATACCTCTAATAACTGCTAATAACAAAAACATACTATATCTCTCTATGAGGCTTTACTAAATGTCAAGTTATAGACCTATTTTGTCTATGATATTAGATGTATAGACACTAATGCATAGAAGATTAGCATACAGTAGGACCTATACAACGGATAAGACATTATTCGTTCCCGTTTAAACGAAACTAAATGCGCACGCAATGAAATGAAATATAGAAAAATGAAAAGTTTTGATAATGGCTCCGGCTAAATTAAATCTGGGTATGTGGCAAACAAACTCGAAACTGATCAGACGCCGGTTAGTTCGTCTCTGATCTGGCTTTAGAGTGTTTGCAACGAACATAATGGTATTAGCCTGAACGCGTTTATTGGGAAAGCTTAATGTCCTCCCACATTGTAAGATTAGCATTTAGTCAGACATGTGCTAAGCGGTTGTTTGCTGGAAAAATAATGTTGACCTTTCACGACGGATGCTCGTTAGAAGAAGATAATAATGAACAGAAGGATACTATAATGATGCTCATTTTCCTTGAAATCGTTTCTGCATTAACTATTTCCCTGCAAATGGCGCCAAAATGCGATTTTGCAAACAGTTTGGATCTTGATCAGACGCCGCGTAACGCGGTGTCTGATCAGTATCCAAACTGTTTGACACTCATACCAATAATTTAACTTTATAATGATTTAGCAAACAACGAAATTGAAGCAGTCAACAATGAAACGATGAAGGGGTAACCATCGCACGATAAATTTGATCATGAAAGGGTTAAATAGTCACTATAAAAGAGTCTGCTTAACTCACGACACTTTTAGTGACTAAAAGGTACAAGTTTGACTATACTACTGGGGCCTGTTTCATAAAACTTCTTACGACAAATGTTGTCGTAAGTCAAAACTTTAAAATACATTTAATTTGTGATTTCTCTATCTAATCCTGTATTGTGACATCTTTTTGGAATCGTCTTTTCAAGACGATTCCAAAAAGATGTCACAGGACAGGATTAGATGGAGAAATAAATAATAATTGATACTTTTATAATCTGACTTACGACAACATTTGTCGTAAAAAGTTTTATGAAACGGACCCCTGATGCTCAAATCAAAGATACGTAATGGTCGGTATTATAAATCTATAAAAAAAAAACTTGTTGGATGGTGTATAATCCTTTCCCCAATCGTTTCTTATTATATACATTAGTCGACTTAACTGAAATTTAAAATTAGAAATAAAATCGGACAAGTGTTTAAAACGGATGACGTCACGGCAGTGAATGGATTAAATATAAATTTGAAACAATGGCGCGTGTAGTATACCTGCTGTCAATATCTATGTGGTTAAATGGCTAAAGTAGATTATACAAATTGGCGATCAATAGGTAATACGGGAAATAATAACGCTGTTTGTCGCGGAAGTACCATACCTTTCAACAGTAAACGCCGTGATGGTCAAAATGCTGGCATTCGTCGACGTCTCTGCTAACATCGTCCTCAGAATACAAAACGCATTTCCAAATATCCATGGGTATGCCGACCAGATTGAATACGTCTCCGGTGGCAGACCAATCACAAGCAACAGCAGATCGGCAATGGCCAGGTTAAATAGGTAATAGTTTGTTGCCGTGTGCATATACTTATTCTTGGCGATCACTATACACGTGCAAACATTTCCGAACACTCCCGATAAGAATATAAAACAGTACACGACAGTGATAGCAACAACGGTATCAAGAGGACCTCTCCTAGGTCCCATCCCGATCTCCAAGTAATCCCAAAGATCCCCGTCAAAGGTATCATTCTTTTGAATGGCGACTGTGACATTCGGGCGACGTGACTCTAACCAGTGCACTAACACGTTGTATAAAGGATGGTCACGTGATCGGTTGCTTTTCAAAACTTCCTCCAAGATATCGTGTACATTCTCATACGTCAAATTACTCATCATCTGTCTGAAATTGAAGACATAAAACATTCCAATAAGACATTGAAGAATACGTTATTTATTCCCATGTAAACAAAACTAAACGCAAACAACAAAATGAAGCAAGAATGACAGTTCTATACATGTACAGTCGAACTTCTATATCTCGAACTCGTTTAAATCGAACTATCCGATAGTTCGACACATAAACTGCATTATTTCATGTTCGGTTAAGTCGAACATACCCATATTTCAAAGTTAAAACGTGGCTAAGCCACGTTTTAACTTTGAAATACGGGTATGTTTGATTTAACCGATTTCAAGATATCGAAGTTCGACATACCCTGTTTTAGTGGTTTCTGATATACAGCGTAGTTTGTGGTAAAGGTATACATGCGGCATATAGCTATCAAAGCTTATTCGTTGAAACACATACGTCATTGAGTTTTAGTGACGAGTACATGATACTCGTCATTTACAACTCTACAGTGGATAATCTGTTATTCTTTCCCGTTTAAACGCAAACGTACGCAAACGCAAAGCACTAAAACATAGAAAAGAACAACTTTTGGACAATTCTGATAATTCTTGTTTATCTTGGTGGCAAACATTTTGGAGCCTGATCAGACGCCGGCTTACCCGGCGTCTGATCTGGCTCCAAACTGTTTGCACTTCAAATAATAGTTTAAGCGTAAACGCGTTTATTGGGAAAGAATAACAGATTCTCCACTGTAGCTGTGAAGATTACGCTTGCCATTTTCCTATATGAGCCCTTTGATCAGGGTATGCACTGTTTGACATGTTTGCAATAACTGGAAGAGACAACCATAAGTAGTCAAAAATGGACTAGAGTATGATATTGTAAAGAGTTTGAGTTGAGTCTGTGACCATTCTCAAGTAGTTGATTGATCTGATTTGAGCAAATACTCAACTCTGACTAATCAAATGCCTGAGAACGATCTCAGCTTTATAACCTTGGGACTGTTTTGGAAACTAGAACTGTTCTTTTGAAATTTCACTGGTGAATGAGCTATGCCATAACATTGCGACTAATAAAACAAGTACAAACTACAGCGCTCCCTCTCTACAACCGCCCTCCGAACAACGATTCACTCCTTATAACGGCTATTGTCGCTGTTCCCGAAACAAAATAGCTTTACACGGCTGCAATATAGTCTAATTAAAATTGTCGTATTCTGGGTTTCTCAAATTTACATATCAGACATTTTGACAAAAAACTATACTGACGAGTGGCAAACAGCTTGAATCCAGATCAGACGCCGCGTTACGCGGCGTCTGATCTGGATTCAAGCTGTTTACTGTTGTAAATCAATTCCTTTCCCTATAACGACTCCATCCGAACAACACACATATATTGTGTCTCCCACTGTGTGCCGTTGTAGAGAGGGAGTGCTCTACCTCTATATACAGTGGAAAAAACGTTATACAATGTAATTTCCCGTTAAAACCCGGTATGCGTCAAATTTATCGTGATGGTTTTAACCATTCATCGCTATAGTGTCGTCTGCTTTAATATTATTGTCTGCAATATTCTTCAAAGTTATACTTACGGCAGAATGACTGAAGTTGTTTTTTTTTCGAAACTTTAATAGTATTGTCTGCAATATTCTTCAAAGTTATATTTCAGGCAGAATTACTGAAGTTGTTGTTCTCGAAACGAGTGTCAAACACTTCGGATCCTGACCAGACGTCGCGTCATGCGGCGTATGATCAGAATCCAAACTGTTTGCAAAGGCGAATTTTTGGCGTCATTGACAGTGAAAGGATTAAACAAAACTAAGCGCGAACGTAATCATATAAAGTGTTGACAATGACAGTTTCTTAAAAATGTAAAAAGTTAGAATCTATTTTGATCAGAGAGGCAAACAGTTTGGAGCCTGATAAGACGTCAAATGACTCTTATTTTGCTCTTCACAGTTTATTTTCGTCAGATTCAAAAGAATCGTCATAATGTTCAAAGTCTTTAGTAATCTGTATTTAATCAGAAGCTCCAGTTTAGAAACATTTTTCAAATTACGTATTTCAGGTTATTTTGGAAGTTATCAGTTTACTCACTCTCATCTGGAGCCATTATTTTATTGCATAGGACTATCGTGTAATCTCATTCAAGCGGGGGTTTAATCACTATCATTTACTGGTATAAAAGTTGAAAGTAAATTGAAAAAGTTATACAAGAACCATGTGTAAACGACAGGTCATTAAAAGACATGACATTCTGATGTATCAACAGGGTAGATAGAGTTTTTTACTGTCATTAAAATCGGTTGTTTACAGTAAAACCACTCTTTTGCGACCGCTTAAAAGAAGGCCACTTGATTGAGTTCGGATCCATATCAGACTACCAGTACCATTTCTACTACTACCGATTCTACTACGTTTAATGCCACGTTTTTTAAGATCTGCTCTTCATTCTACTATTACAACTACTGCGACTACGACTTATTCTTCTTCTACTACCCTTTTTCTAATACTTTTACTAATTCTACGATTTCTGTTCTTACTTTATGCTTCTTCAATCAGTTAACTTCTACCACTAATACTTCCACTACTACTACTTTTGATACTATTACTAATCCTACTATTTCTGTTCTTACCTTCGTGCTACTACAATCAGTTTACTTCTACTAATATTACAACCACAGCAGTTTAAACAAATATCAATATTAATACTAACAATAAGACTTTTCGATACTTACATATCGTCACTTAAACGCCAAAAGGGCTCATCAGCAGTTTTCAAAGTTTTGAGATATAGCCCTCTGAAGTTTAGAAGTGTCCTAAAAATCCATTTTTACATTTACAGAATAAATATACCACACACTTGTAGTATATATGGATGTTTATTTGTGTTTTGAAAATCTTAAAAAATAAATACCTTTTAAAGAGATATTTTGATCATTTTGTTGATGAGCCCTTTTGGCATAGGACATTTATCGATTTCAAGGTAGAATATTTACAGCCAAAAGGGCTCATCAGCTTTTGTTTGTTTCTACTACAACAGGTAAAATGAATATATAAGCGAACCAAAGCACTGCCAAAGCCATAATAACCTTTAATTCAACAGTCAATCAACTAACGAGTATTAAATGAAGTATTTCCCCAAACAGTTCGTATATAAGAACCCCCCCCCCCCCCCAAAAAAAAAAAAGAAAAAAAAAAAATATCTGGGTGTGTAGATCTACTGTTTTCTATTTCTCTTTTAATAACCACTAGCCATACATGAGTTACATGTTTACATGAACATTCATTTAACTGTCATCTATACCATCTGACTGTATCTGAGATGTTAGAAGGCAGTAGATCAATACGTTAAAATACCTCTTACTTCTTAATTTTTCCATTTATTCACATCTCGCGACATCTCTTTGGAACTGTCTTGAAATGACGACTTCACAGAGATGTCACAAGAGAAGATTAATGGAGAAATTGATAATAATTGAGAAATTTATAATCTGAATTACGAAAATATTTCGTCAGACGGGACCCTGATCTTTCGCTGACTTTATTTAGGATTCTATACGTTCCCAGAAACCAGTCAGCACTAACAGTCTAGCAACATCAACAATACTGCAGCTTAGATTCAAAGATCGACACATGGACTTGTCCAGTTAAAATTGTGAAAAGTGGTAGACATAAACATACAATTTATTAAACGTGTGATTGTTTAATGCATGACAAAAGTAATGCAGATGGCTCCGGGGCGTTTGGTATGTTCTTTATTGGTTTTCTTATTATGATTCTACATTCAGGAACAATTTGCCTATAGCTATGTCGAAATTTTATCGAGTGCCAGCAATACACATGGTTGACTGTGTATTGGCAGTTGCACCTCGCTAAATAGAACTTCAATTTGAATAGGGTTTTGGGGGTCATTTTAAATGCACACAGAGGACAGTATAGAAAGCTCCTTCGATACTTCCTCTTGCGTTGAACAGCCACTCGTCTTAAAGTCCCATAAATAAAGCGCTGTTCTGTATTCGTATAAATTGACTGTGTACTTCAATGAGTAGTAAGTAAAGCATTCGACTTTACTTTCAACCTGCTTTAAGCAACCACCAGTCGCTAATACTCTAACACTAAAAGTAAGTTATGGAGAGAAAGGGGTGCTGCGGTGCATGGGTGGAAATTGAGGTCAAAATTTGAAGGAAATGAGTTAATGGGTACGCAACAGATGATTTGGTTAGACCTGTTACTTATAAACAGGGCAAGTCTTCCTTTTAAAAGGAAACTATATTTCTTTCTTGCTAAGTTCAAATCTACTGGAGGTATTTTCAAATCTTTTGTTTATTTTATCTTTCCGATTCTCAATCATATTTTTAAAATTTTCAAACTTGAGTCTGCCATCATTAATTGCATTTACATCAATATTGAAGTTATTATAGTTTGTTGATGTGTGACTTTTAACTTTTAAGATCAAGGAAAGAGTTATTTAAAGCGCACGGGAAGAATTGTGTATGATTTATGTCTACGGGCTATACGAATAACGGGAACGTATATGGGAAGTTGAGGTTGAAGTTGTATAGATAGAAGAATTAAAACAGAAGAGAAATAGTAGTAGTAGTAGTAGTAAGAGTGAATGTAGTAGTTAAAGTAGTTGTGGTGAAGTTGGAAATGTAGTAAACAGCAGATCTAGTTGGTTTTAAGCAGAAGTCGTAGTGATGGGAGTAGCAGCAGAATAAGTAGTAGTTATAGTAGTTGTTGCAGTTATGGTAGGTAGTAGTACGTTGTAGTTGCAGTATGAGTAGCAGTAGAAGAAGTAGTAATGGTAGGTAATAGTAGTAGGAATAGTAGTAGTTGCAGTTATGATAAGTGGTAGTAGGTTGTTGTAGTAGTAGTAGAAGTAGAAGTAGTACAAGTAGTAATAGTAGGTAATAATAGTTTGAATAGTAGTATTAGTAGTGGTAGCAGCAGTAGCAGAAGTCGAAGCAGGAGAAGTAGTTGTAATAGTAGTAGACACGAAGTATAAGAAGTGCTAGTAATTGCTGTTATAGTAGTAGCAGTAGCAGTAATAGTAGTGCTAGTAATTGTAATAGTAGAAGCAGTGGTAGTACTTTTTGTAAGCTAGAGTGGTAGTAGTGAGTATTGTAATAGTAGTTGTAGTAGTAGTAGCAGGTAGTTAAAGATCTAGTCGTAGTAGTAGTAGTAGTAATGGTAGGTAGTAGTACATGTAGTATTAGTAGTAACGGTAGGTAGGTAGTACTAGTAAGTAGAATTAGATCTAGTAGTAGAAAGTAGTAGTAGTAATATTAAGTAGTAGTAGTAGTAGCTGATCTAGCAGTAGTAGTAATAGTAAGTAGTAGTAGTAGAAGTACTAGTAGCAAATCTAGTAGTAGTAGTAGTAGTAGTACTAGTAGCAGATCTAGTAGTAGTAGTAGTATTGATAGGTAATAGTATAAGTAGAATAAGTAGAAAGAATATGAGTAAGGTACTAGTTAGTAGCAGTAGTAGTAATAGTAAGTAGCAGTAATAGTAGTTGCGCCAGTAAGTAGCAGTATTACTTAGTAGTAGTAGATCTGGTAGCAGTAGTGGTATTAATAGTAAGGAGTAGTAGCAGTAATGATTGTAGTGGTAGAAATAGTGGTAGAACTTCTTGTAGTAGTCTAAGTTATAGTAGGAGGATAAGTTGTAGAAGTTAACTAGTAGATTGTAGTTGTTGGCATATGAAAGTCAAAATGTTAAAGAAAATTCACTTTTCTCTAGAGCCAAAAGGGCTCATCAGCAAATGAAAATTTCTTTCAAGTCAAATCTAAGCAAAATAATTGTTAAAAACAAAGCTTCATAGTTTGAAAATTGATTTTTCTGTGTATTTGTATTTATCTAAGTACTATAAAATGCAATAAAACTATTTATTGTGTGAAAACTTCCGTAAGAGCCAAAAGGGCTCATCAACAAAAACGACTGTTGAACTATTTTCAATGCGATTTAAGTTAAAATTAAACACTTTTAATCATTAAAAAGCCTTATGTTCAAATAAAACAAGATATAATAGTAAACTTAGCTGCAGGATCAGGTATTATATCTTCACAAGAAATGGTCAGGGTTGTCGGTAATAATGTATAATTTCATTCAACATCAACACAAGGAAATACATTAGCAAGTTCAAGGTCGATTCAATGTTAGCAGATTAATTAAGTTATGCTGTCAATGTGATGTCTATTTAATTGCAGTAACTGTGTAGTTACAAAATATGGCATATTCATAAAACAATTAGGTATATAATACATATACATTAAAAGGGCTCATCAGCACTTGTAACTGCTGTTGAGCCCTTTTGGCTCAAACACATTTGTTGATGAGCCCTTTTGGCACTACGAATTACTGAATTTTGGAAAACAGTAAAAAAGTCAAGTGAATTTTTTTACGTTGAAAATCAGGAAATCAAGCAAAATATTAATTTCTCATATAGTTTACATTGAATATAAGTCAGTTTTGTCAAAAAGTCAAATTTGACCAAATATGTTGTTGAGCCCTTTTGGCGTTTAAGTGACGATATGTACTATCATTCTTTCTATGAATAACTAACACTTCTTCTGAGTCAGTGAACAATACTCGTATAACAACTACAACAACATGTTCGTAACACTTGTTCGGTATATTTACAAATATTATTATATAGTACGCGCCATCGAAGAAAATGTCCAAATAAAAATCGCCTTCCACCTGCTGTTTACGATTTAACTGTATCGCTGCAACTGATCAGGATAAAAACTGATAGACGACAAACATGAAGCAATAAAAAGTGAAGTGTAAACCTTAGAATCTGAGTAACGGTGTGTGTTGAACTATAGCATCCTAAATAACAATTATTTCAAACTAAATTTATATAATCTTTCTCTTTACTTGAACACGTTATGCTCATAATATATTGTCTATATCCCTTTCATGAAACTGTAGCGTCACGGCCAGTGTTTATCCACAAAACAAATGTTATCTGTAATATGTCCCAGCGATTATCAACCAACAGATATGTTTAAAAATATCCAACAGGTATCCAGATCAAGCACCGAGGTAGTGTCTGATCTGATTCCAAACTGTTTGCATTTACCTGTCAAGTCACACAGAGTTATCCAGATCGCTTGAAAGGTAAATCACACGTATTCCGATAGAGTGATGTTAATTTGTGACTGGTTTGACGTAGTTTACCTGTTCCTAGAGATCTTCATACAACAATAAACAGCACAGTCAAGCCTGTATATAAGGAACGGTATCACTTGTCCTGCACAATGAATACAGTAAAACTCCTTTAGTGCGACCACTAACTAATGCTTTTTTGGTTTTGTTTTAACGCAGGCTGATGTTTAAAGAAAGGTGAAAGTAAAATAGAAGTTCTTTAAGGAGCTATTTGGGTTACTTTCATTTTGCTTTAAGTTGCCGCCTGTCTTTCGTACAATCATCAATGAAACATCTAGAAATAGAATATTTCTGGACCGGGGAAGTTGTTCGGTTAAGAGAGTTTTAGTTTAGGTAGATTGGCATAAAGAAATTGAATCGGATGTCGTAATACTTCTTTAAAAACTTTCACATAGCAGTTGCCCTGCATCAAGCAGTTACACGTCCTTAGAACTCTTTATTAATCACATTTGCATGATAAGTGAACATACATCTCTGTCACATGTTACATTGTACACCTCCACTTTTCTATATATCAAGTACTCTTTGTAAATACACTGATTAAAATCAAAAGAAAATTTGAAAGCAAATGTTGCAAAATATTAAAGTATCGGTCGAAGAATATAAAGAATATTATAAATGTTTCGTGCATTATGAAATTTAAACCTTTTACCTATTTGATGAATTTCAAAATTATCGCAATAAAACAGGGAGAACAACACATCGCCACTGTTGGAACTTACTGATTTACTTTTAAATTTCTTTTAGCTGTTACCAGTCTTTCATACAATCAATAAGCTCTCTTTTAGTAGTCGTAATAAAGAAGTTTAACCTGACTTCGTTATCAAAGTGGAGTTACTGTACAGTAAAACCTCTAAATTACGACCACTTAAGTGTGTAAAGTATTAGATAATTCAAGCAGGTGAATGCTTAAAGCAAGGTTAAAGTAAAACAGAAAATCAGTTAGCAGCTTTCTGTCTTACTTTCACATTGCCTTGAGCTGTCACCTGTATTTTATACAGCCAATTAGTTTTCATTTTAGTGGTCGTAATAGAGATGTTTTACTGTACATGTGTTTGTTTTTCGTATTGTGAGGATGGACAAGTTCAGCACAAACGTTAAAAAACCCATACAAATGATCTCAAAGGTGTTTAACCCCTTCACTTCCGTGACGTCATCAATTTTAAACATTTGTCGTCTGCTTTTATTTCTCAAATTGCAAAATTATATATTTTGACATGAGAAATATTGAAATGAATGTCAAACAGTTTTGATCTTGATCAGACGCCGCGTTACGCGGCGTCTAAATAGGATCGAAACTATTTGCAAATAATGAGAGCGTTCGGGATAAGGCAATGAAGGGGTTAAATCAGGATATATATTGCTAAAGAATAGACAAAGTGTCTCTTTCTGTGCATGTTGAAAGTTGTATAGTAACGGCACAAGACGAGGTAAAAACCATTTATTGCGTTAATTGTTTAACTTTAACTTTCATGTTAAACAAGCCACATTATGTTCAGCGTCAAAACCGCTCCTACGGACAATTAAGGGAAGACTCAGTGACGGTGTTTAGACAATTGACAGCTTACAGAAACGTTAGAAGAGCTATCATATTGGGATTAAACGCCTAAATCAGTGAATTGTGGTAATAGTAAATAAGTATTGTAGAGGAGATTACATGAACATGTTTTTATCCTAAATAGCGACTCGCAACCAGATGGTGTATTTGCAAAAATAAAATAAAATATTCCAATAAAACCAAATGTGAAGCATTATCGTACATCTGCCATTAGAAAAATATAATCAGACTAAAACCATCCTTAAGAAAGGTCCTCAAATCTAATTTTTTTAGATATTTTCCATCGCTTTATCCATTGCGTCGAAAGACGCTATAGAAATTGATCACGGGCTCAGACATAAACCCGAGCCGAATAATGTACTCTCCATCGCTACACACTGAAGTACGTTAAATCAATCCCAAAGATATGAGTAGGCCTGTGGTCGAGAGGTATAATGGGTTGCCTTATTTTTGCCATTCTGTCCCCGCATGATTGGTCCCGGGTTCGAATCCCACCAGAGCTCAATATTCTTTTTTTTAATTGAAATGCATTTTTTAAACTGAATTTCTCATCCTCAGCTTATTCTTACCAGCTCATACATACACCCATTTACGCGTTAATCTATGCGTAAGAAACACATAGTGAACGGTTAACGAACGGTTAACGCCTAACGATTTTAACGCGTTTAAATGCGTTAATAAACGATTATACCAATGCAGTCTCAGCTAAGGGGTCCGTCGGCTAAGTGATGACCCTTTCATCCGGGCTCTTTTTAACGCGTAAAGAAAGCACTAGGAAATGCGTTTAACGAAACGGATAATAAACGCGTAAGAAACGCGTAAAGTGGGTAGGAATAGCGTATTTACCACTGTATAAGCGTTTGACATATTTACAAATTACTATTTTTAATGCTAAATCAGGTTGCGAGCCTCTTTAAAGGAACCTAAATACTATTAGAAGGAGAAAATTTTGAAATTGTTGTTAAACTGAGTGGCAAACTGTTTGGAGGCTGAACAGTCACCGAGTTACTCGGCATCTGAAATGGCTCCAAGTTGTTTGCAATTGACATTAATTTTATGCATTAGCATAAACGTATGTTTTTATGAGAGGAAAACGTCATCTCCATGATAAGTATAGAAATATCAGCACAATTTCCAAAACCATTTGGACCATTAACAGACGATGGTTTACTTAGATCAAAACATTGCAAACATAGTCGTACAGTGGAGAATCTGTTATTCTTTCCCAATAAACGCGTTTACGCTAAAACTATTATTTGCAGTGCAAACAGTTTGGAGCCAGATCAGACGCCGGGTAACCCGGCGTCTGATCAGGCTCCAAAATGTTTGCCACCAAGATAAACAAGAATTATCAGAATTGTCCAAAAGTTGTTCTTTTCTACGTTTTAGTGCTTTGCGTTTGCGTACGTTTGCGTTTAAACGGGAAAGAATAACAGATTCTCCCCTGTACAAGTCACGCCACATTCTACATGATGTTGATTAATATTCTGATATCAAATCCACGTGTACTCCTACGTTGTTAGATTTCTAGACAATGTTGTTTTGTTATTATAAAGTTTGCTTTTATACAGGATTAGGCGATACTATAAAATGTAAATCCCAAACGGATTTGTTGACAATCTTCACTGTCAAATGGCATTTGCAAACAGTTGAGTTCTAGAATTTTCAGTCGAGAAAGGCGGTCATTTTGTTTCCCCTTAACTATTCACTTAAAACTTAAGTAAGGATTAGAATTCCCTTTTCTTAAATTAAACGAAAGATTTGATAACCTTAGATGTCTTTTCAGATCAGGACTTTCATGAATACGACTTAAGTAATTTACTTAACTTAAGGGGAAATTAGGAAAAATGTACGAAACTAAGGGAAAACTCCCAGTTAAGAGTTTGAAGTACATGTAGAAGGTATTGCCATAAAGATTTGCATAGTAGGATTAAAATGTTCAAATGCTACCACGCACGTGTCAGAATGTGACGAACGACAAATACAGTGGAGAAAATGTTATTCTTTCCCGTTTAAACTCAAACGGAACGCAAACGCATTGCAGTAAAATGAAAAAAAAAATCAAATTCTTGACCATTCTGAATGTTGATTTTAACCTAGACGGCAAACAGTTTGGAGCCTTATCAGACGCCGGGTTACCCGGCGTCTGATCTGGCTCCAAATTGTTTGCAATGGAAATGATTTAGCGTAAACGCGTTTATTGGGAAAGAATAACGTTTTCTCCACTAGTGACGCGAACACACGTCATTTACAAACACTAACTGTGAACAGTACACTTTCATATGCAGACAATGTAAACCCAGATCTAGGAACCATCTGAACGCAGTGTGCAAGATTTGTCATTTTGTAATACATGTATAACATGTATGTCAAAAACTACCCCAAAAATCCAACAATGGAACAGCCTTAAATTCTGAATTGTCAACATGAAGATGCAGAAGTAGACGAAATAAGCTACACATATCAGCAACATTGGGAATATAATATAATTGCAAGTTTAAACACACGAAAACGTAAATTTTCTAGGTCAATAAAATGTAGTAAAAATGCATTGTTTGAAAATGTTGAAGACACTTAATACGTGTGGTACACCGTTTGGAGCCTAATAAGACGCTTAGACACTTTGCGGTTGACCACATTCCATATTAGTTTTAAAGGACTAATGGTGTTAAGCATAAATGCGCTTACTGAGAGGAACAATGTCTTTCTAACTATCTTTTTAACTCATTGAGCCCAAGTGACGCATATATGCGTCCTTTACCAAAGGTGTACCTGTGAGGAGTACACATGTCCTATGCAAACAGTGAAGTCCCTGATCAGAGGGCTCCTGGAGGAGCCCTCTGATCAGGGTCTTTACTGTTTGTCATTTTGTTATATATTTTAAAGAAACAACCTTAAATAGTTGAAAATGGATCAGGCTTTATTGCAAACAGGAATTGTCCATTGGAAGTTTCAGAGGACAATGAGTTATGGGTTATTTTGACCAACATTCAGTGGAAAAGACGTTATTCTTCCCAAATTAATGCGTTCGTACTGACGGTTAAAGTCCATTTCAAACAGTTTTAAATTATATCAGACGGCCCATCAGTGAAATTTAATCGCCTAAAATGTAACTCCCTACATTTTGTTAATTTGCATTTACGTTTCATTCACGTTTAAATGGGGAAAACAACGTCTTCACAACTGTATGTACTCTCTAAATATAGAAAACAAACAACTTTCTGTTGACATTATACGTTACAGAGGGAAATCCATATTGTTTCTTTTAAAACTAAACTAAACGCAAACTCAAAGCAATGCAATATAGATAAAAAAAAACACCTATTAAAATGTTGACGACGTATTTTAAGTTGAGTGGCAAACAGTTTAGTGCCTGATCAGATGCCGAGTTACTCGGCATCTGATCTGGCTCGAAACTGTTTGGAATGGTCATTAAGCAGCTTAACAGTATGCAAAGAACATCATTGTGGTTCGCCACAAACGCGTTTATTGGGAATGAATTACGTACTCTTTCATGCTAGTAGTAAGAAACATTGAAGTTAAACGTATATGAACTAATTTTGCCTCCTGTTAAATTCATCAATAACGAGAAACCGCTTAAAATAAAAATGCCTTTGTTGTTTTAGTCAAATGGGTACGAAAAACACAAACTGAAAATAAAAATAAAATTCTTGAGAAGCAACGTTAAAATTAAATTTATTCTTCTTTAGGCTGGTATAGTTATTTACAATGTATCATGAACAACAAGGCTTCGTTAGAATGATTGTAAAGGCGAGACTCTACTGTTGTTAAAGCTTTGTGGTTGCGATGTTAGCGAATCCGGTTTTTGTGTACAACCTTTGAAGCCCCTGACTTGACCTTGTTCACATCAGTTTGACATTTCCCTTGGACATGATGAACCAAACAAAGTTTGTTGAAACATTTTATGCCTAGCGCCCCCTTAACCTTTACCCTATAGCCTGTTTCCGTTTTGAAGACAAGTGACCACTTAAAGCAGGTTAAAAGTGAGACCGAGTGCGCCTTAAGGCGTATTCTGCTTTACTTTCAGTCTGTTTTAAGTTACCATCTGCTAGGGTATATAAATCATTTATTATGGTGCACACTCAAGACTATAATAAAATGGAAATACTTTCTTCTGAGGAAGTAAAAGGGCGTATAAATTGATGGGCTATTGGGCTAAATACAAGCGCTAAAGACGGACGTATCAACTGGTTATACATAGCTCGATTTGTATAAACGTGCTTTCATTAATGTATATTAGCTTTAACCCATTTATGCCCACGATCCTATATATGGGACATAGGCAAACAGTGTAGACGCTGATCAGACGCCGCATCTGATGCGGCGTCTGATCAGAGTCTACACTGTTTGCTGATAGGAATTTCAATATACATGTAAAACAAAACGAAAATGAAAATTTTGACCAGGTATCCCCTTGATAAAAATGGACTTATCCAATATATAAACATGGAAGAATCCACTGGTATAAATGGGTTAATATAGATATGCTCATATTGCACTGTTGTATTATTAGACTGCATATTCCGACCAAAAAATGTAAGTTTAAGTAGACTAGACTATAAGCCAAGTATAACTTCACAAATTGTTTGCAATGGAAATAGTGCGTTTTAGCCTAAGTGTGTCTAGTGGGAAACATCCTTCTCGCTGTATCCGTTGATAGTTTAAGAATTCAAATCACGTTTTTTACTCTTTATTTTATAGTCTTTTTTTAATGGGTGTCTTTTAAAACGCTTTACATTAACTGTTTGTAACAAAAGTGGAGAAAACCTTGTGGTTTCGCAATTAACCTATTTGTGCCCACGATCCCTTATATGGGACATAGGCAAACAGTGTAGACTCTGATCAGACGCCGCAGACTGTTTGCTGATAGTAATTTCAATATAAAACAAAATGAAAATCAAAATTTTGCCCAGGCATCCCTTCGATTAAAATCAACTAATCCAATATAAAAACATGGAAGAACTCACTGGTTTTAATGGGTAAACGCGAATATGCTTATATCTATCATTTCCATTGCATATAGTTTACCCCGTTTTTTTCCAAACTCTTTGCCACTCAGATTAACATGAAAAGTCAGAATTGTCTAAAAATTGTCCCTTTTTCACAATGCGTTGGTGCTTCTTTTGCGTTTAAACGAGCAAGAATAACATCATCTCCACTGTAATGATATACATGTATTCGGAAATAAAATACAGATTTATCATCAGTAAGAATTGTTTCAGACGACAAGTATTGCAGACTACAATTACATAGAGTGCCAAATGTTATGGGGAAACTTTATTCTGTTATTAACCCCTCATTGTATTGACCTGAGTGCACTGGTACTTGCAAATGATTTTTTTAAACAAATAGAGCTTTACAGGGCTGCCATAAGTTGATCTTGAAAACTTCTAAGATTTCCAAATTTTCTATTTTGCAAGTGTAATTTCTTAAAGCAGGTTGAAAGTAAAGCAGAATGCGCCTAAAGGCGAATTCTGCTTTACTTTTAGCCTGCCTTAAGCTACCATCTGCTAGGATAAACAGTGGAAGAAATCCGGAAAAAAATCCGGAGATATGGCAGCCTTGGCTTTATCCTTAATTGGAATGGCGTCATCTGCTTTGAACGATTCTCGTCTGCTGCTATTTCTCAAACTGAAATTTAACGTAAATGGATCATATTTATATTGTTATGAGTGTCACAACAGTTTGGATTATGATAAGACGCCGCGTAACGTTAACAATTAAACGTTTGTTCTCGGAATTACCCAGTGAAGGGGGTTAAAGTTTCTTCAACTATTTTGAAAAATAAAATCAGACGACAAGTGTAAAAGCAGCCGATATTCTTAACAGTCTAGGGGCTTCCTGGCGGAAAATCATAACCCTTTCACTATCACATTTTTCGTGAGATCTTTACACCTTCACCGTTTTCATCGTCGTCTGCTTCAATTTGTTGTCTGCCATTTCGTTTCAAAATTAAAACATAAGACAGTATTACTGAAGTTATTTAGAAACGAGTGTCAAACAGTTTGGGTCCCGATCAGACGCCGCCTAACGCGGCGTCTGATCAGAATCCAAACTGTTTGCAACTGCGCTTTTAAGCGTCATTGTGAGTGAAAGGGTTAAAATCGATGTCAAACACATGAATCTTGTTCAAGACTATGTACTAGTACGTCTCTGTATAACTGTCCAGTCGCTATAGTATCAGGGGTCTGAGCGTTAATGTGATTAATGTTTTATGTGGTCCATGAAAGCATGGTACTTAACGCTTTCACTGTCTAACACCGAGTACAGAAGTTATTTGCAAACAGTTTGAATCATGTTCAGACGCCGCGTAACACGGCGTCTGATCATGATTAAAACTGAATGACACTGTTTTCAATATTTCTCAAGTCAAAAAACTAAAACTTTTAAGCTTTGAGAAATAACTGCAGACGACAACTGTTTACTGTTGATGACGTCATAGCAGTGAAGGGTTTAAATTGTCCTAGGGAAAATATTATGGCACCACCGTCTAAAGCTGCCGCATTCATAGGAAAAACAAGGTTTTAAGACCATTTCACGATTCCTGAAAACATTCATTTAATTACTAACATCAATTAAAGACATTGCTATCCCTTATCCCAAGAATGTATCTTATTTTTTTAAAATATTGTTTGAAACTCTTTACATATTTATGTGTTGCTAACTGCTTGCCAAATAGTCTGGATCTAGATCAGACGCCGAGTAAGTAACTCGGCGTTTGATCATCATCCAGGCTTGAATAATATATAATTAAGAGTTGATCAGCAGGATAAGGGTAGACGAAAGAATTAAGGACAGCAGGCTTCTCGTGGATTTTACGAATCTTCTCGTGGGATCTATAATTTGCGAAGAAAAGAAATTATATTGTCATGCAGCGTACTATTAAAATTTCGAACAACAATCGTGATAATGTTTTGTTTGAAAAACCTTCAACTTTCATTTAACGTTTTCATCACCAACGTTTGCTGTCTGCAATAACCCTATTATTTCGAATGGATTCTGCAATGCTTATATATTTGATTAGACCATTTTTTTAAAGAGATGCTTGGTCTAAATTTTGATTTTTGCATTGTTTTATGTTGAAAGTCATCTCAGCAAACATTGTAGACTCTGCAACATCATGCATCGTCTGATCAGAATATAATTATACTGTTTGATTATGTCCCTTTTGGCTTAAGAAATAGTTAAATGAGAGGAATAGTTGGGATCCTGATCGGACGCCGTGTTAATGTACTAGCAGCAGCAGCAAGAGCAGCAGAAGCAATAGCAGTAGTAGAAGTAGTAGTATACTATATTAGTTTAAACAATTTATTTTCAAAATTGTTTACATGATACGCCGCGTCTGATCAGGATCAAAGGCAAACTGTTTTCAAATAACAATTTTACTCTGGGCAAGGCAGTGAAGGGGTTAAACCCTCGGAGCATTTAGTGTGATTCATTCAAAGACACATCTCTATAGTTAGACACAAGCCAACGACTTGTAGAATAGGAAATATAACAAGAGCTTAATACAATTGACTTTCTAGTTTGATTAAGGCGTTCGGTTGTACATAATAGGATGAAAGGTTAAATATTGGTACTGTTTTGATTCCGTCCTCTTAATCATAAATTACAATCTGTGGTCATCACTACAGCAAAACGTATATTACATTAATGTAACCCGTTACTCCATATATAAACATGTTAACCCCTTTAATTTATTCCTCCTCTGAAGAAAATTCTTCCAATTTATACAGTTATGAATGTGCACCATAGAAACTATTTTGTTTATCCTATGATATGGTAACTTATAGCAGGCTAAACGTAACGTAGAATGCGCCTTTAAAAGGGATCAGCCGTCTTCAAAACTGGAAACAGTCCATGGGGAAATTAGTTAAGATGTACCTCACAAAAGAGGGTGTATGTGTAGCTTATAGGACAGCTTGATGCACGGCAGACTAAATGCAGAAAACTCTAACAAGTGCTTTCTGCATTACGCTTGTCCTGTACTAATCGACCACAAATAGTTTGTTATACATCTATAGTCAAGATATCGAAATACTCCTATACCGCAGAGATGTGTTTGTGAGGGAAAAGGGAGAGATGGGGTAGGTAAAGAGGGAGCAAAAGAGAGAGAGAGAACGATAGTGAGAGAGAGAGAGAACGTAAGAAGGAGCAAGAGAGAGAGGACGAAAAAGAGAGAGATACAGACAGACATACCGACAGAGGCAGACAGAGACATACAGAGGGACGTAGTGCAAGAGAGACATAAAGAGAGACAGGGATACAGAGAGAGAGAGAGAGAGAGAGACAGAGAGACAAAGATAAAGACAGAGAGACAAAGACAGAAAAACAGAGACAGAGAGATACAAACAGAAAGAGACAAAATGACAGACATACAGAAATACAACAGATTGACAGACATACAGAAAGACAACAAAAGGAGAGACAGACAGAAAGAAAACAGACTGACAGACATACAGAACAATTATGACAACAATGAAGAAACTATAAAAGAAATGTTACCATCATTATATTCCATTATAAACGCCAGGTCTCCAAACAATATATTAATCACCAATCGGCTATATTTCTGTAACGTGGACACTGATATGAGTTTATGATCTATGTATGATCGGCCAGTGTGGTCCCTGGGCACTATATTGTACTTTACCCTTATTATTGTGAATTGCTGTCTCTTTCCAATGTATCGTCTGCGAACAATTAAAATCGAATTTTAAGCTATTCAAACTGAAGAACTGTCACATAGTTTGGATCCAGGTCGCGGCGTATAATCTGGATTCAAACTGTTTACAGAAGCTTGTCTCAGTTGCACGATAAGGGTTTAGTGAGCAGGGCTGCCATTTCTCCGGATTTTTCCTAAGTATTCGGATTTTTATCCTAGCATATCGTAGCTTAAAACAGGCTGAAAGTAAAGCAGAATGCGCCTTAAGGCGCATTCTGCTTTACTTTCAACCTGTTTTAAGCAGTCATGTGTCTTCAAAACAAGAAGCAGACTATGGGGTAAATATACGATTAGTAAAATTGCGTCTGAAAAAATGATCAACTTATGGCAGCCCTGAGTGAGACATTATACACAGCTGACCGCAGTCACCGCACTGAACCTCTAACTCATCAGGTTAATTAGAAACACGAAACACTAAGTAATACAGTGTTCCCTCTCTACAACGGCACTCGAAACAACGACTCCCTCCCTACAACGACCCTTGTCACAGTTCGCTAAAAAGGACAATTATGCCATGGCTGCAATGTCGTTTACTTAAATTTTTCGTCTCTGGTTTTCTCAAAGTTACATAATGGACATTTGGACAGAAACAAAACTTAATAACGAGTGGCTAACAGCTTGAATCCAGATCAGACGCCGCGTGACGCGGCGTCTGATCTGGATTCAAGCTGTTTGCAAATTCCCTCCCTACAACGACTCCCTCTGCACAACGCACACATTGTTTGTCTCCCACTGAGTGTCGTTGTAGAGAGGGAAGGCTGTAGTTTTGTCTACACAAATTGTCTGCTGCTACTTTTTTATATAAGAATTTTATTGAAGTTTTCATCAAATAAGGCGAGTGTTTCAACCAGTCTGGATCTTTGTGATTTTTATCAGGATCCAAAGTGTTTACAAAGGGTTGTCATTGTTTCGCCTTAATTCGGAACACTCAGTTGGTTTCAGAAAGATGAAACAAACTACTGAGCTGGTCCGAAACGGCCGAAGGGCACTGATTGATTGCTCTGTTAATTAGTAGTAAACTCCCGGTCAACATAAGCCGCATTACTCATCATAACACATAGGGAAGTATATAATGCAGGATATATTATAGATAAACAGTGGAGACGATATTACAGTACTGAACCTTATTAAATTAAATTGATAGTCGAAAGCGATTTGCCATCGAATTGCCATCGAATCGCGCGCTTCAAAAAACAAATCCTACGTTTGACTATTTTTACGCGAATTTTCCGAAGCGGTTGTGACAAAAATGGAATCGAAAAAAAATAACGAAGGCATAATTGCGAACATTTGTGAGATACACCATTCAAGAAAACTTACCCGAGGGTAAAGTTAGTACTTTGAATCGCAAGCGAATTGCCATCGAATTGCAAGCGAATTGCCATTGAATCGCAAAAATTGTTAATTTAATAAGATTCAGTACTGTATTGTAACATAACAGACGGCGTGAGCGTTGAATAACACCCGTTGTTTAAATGTCATATATAACTAGTTATATAACTATGCAAATGAGGTACGCCACGACGTCGTTTACTTGTGACGTCGTTAAAATGCGTTCTATGCGCGTTCGATTTCCAACGTCTTCATTCCATCATGTAGATTCAAATTATAGATTTTTGGTGTAATTAATCAATATTAGATCTACATGAATTAATACATATAACAACATAAACATTATGCTAGTGAACGGGGTTAATTTGAAACAATTTTTTCCTGTATAGATCTACTTATATCGCGCTTAGCATTCACTTGACCTCAAAGGCTGCGATAAATACCATTTCTAGGTTTTGTTATAAAAAGAATATAACATTCGTGTTAATAATTTATTGGATTTATGAAACTCGTCGTTTTAGAAACCCATAAAAACTCGGCAAAGCCTCGTTTTTATCGTTTTCTAAAAGACTCGTTTAATAAATCCAATAAATTATCAACACTCCTGTAATATCCTATATTTATTACCCGTTTGAATGACACTTAAAACTAAAAAAAACAGTGCGATAAAGCGTAGACACTACTAGACAGTGTCAGTTTTTTGACAATTTTAACGATTTATTTTTATTTGAGTGGCAAACAGATTGGATCCTGATTAGACACCGGGCAAACCGGCGTCTAACCTGACTCTAGACTGTTTGCAATGTTCCCTTATTTTGAGAGAACAAGGTCTTCTCGACTGTAGGAACTCCGGTTTTACATTTGTTCTGCATCAAACAGGTGGTTATGCCAAACATGGCACCTCATATACATGAACTACCTTTTGCATTATATATGTGTACAATCGAATTTCTATATCTCGAACTCGGTTAAATCGAACATACCCGTATTTCAAAGTTAAAACGAGGCTAAGCCGCGTTTAAACTTTGAAAAACGGGTATGTGCACCTAAACCAAGCTTGAAATAAGGCAAATTCATGTTTCGAAATATAGGATCATTCGAGTTAAACGAGGTCGAGATATCAAAGTTCGACTGTATTTACCTCCCTACTTTAGGGCTACATTAAAAGTGCATTTTACAGGTCAAAATAAGTTAGAATGTATCATTGTAGGGATCAAATGACATATGTAAAGAGTTTTATCGAGAGGGATCTTTAAATTGAGAAAGACTATCGAATAATACTCAGTGACTCATGATACCGTTTTACTGGAATAAAAGTACAAATATTTTCTGAAACATCTTACTTTACCCCTTCACTGCCTTACCCCGAGTACAGTAATTATTTTCAACCCGTTTGGATCCTGATCAGACGCCGCGTAACGCGGCGTCTGATCAGGATTCAAACTGTTTGCCACTCATTTCAATATTTTTTAAGTCAAAATACCAAAAATATGAATTTGAAAACGAAACGCAGACGACAATTGTTTGAATTTGATGACGTCATGGCAGTGAAGGGGTTAAGAAAACATAGAATTTGAAGTCTGCTGATTACCAGACCTCCATACTGGCAATTTCAGCTGTCGAATGTAATTTTGTTATCCTGTCATTCTCTAGCAGAATATATACCTTCACTGTCAGTTTACTAGTGGATGTTGACGTTATCCTGCATGTTGTCGCTACTGTTCGTAACCCATTCAGTGACATTATGACGGAAACACCCGTCTAAAACAGTCGCTGCCATATTGCCGTCTGCGTCTATTTTTTGTCTATTTTTCTGTAAAAAATTGAAATTTTATGCGTTTTTAAACAGTTTAAACATTGATATGGATGTCAAACAGTTTGGGTCCTGATCAGACGCCGCGTTACGCGGCGTCTGATCTGGATCCAAACAGTTTGCATATGTTTGTGTTATAGAGCCTGGTAGCGAAAGGGTTTAAGACTAATACCAGCCCCCAAAACGCATATTATTTGCATGCTCCATCAACCTTTCCGCACATGTGGGAGAGACGAGCAAGGGAGAGAAAAATATGCAGATAAAATATAGAAGCATTTGATTGAGCTGCGCGTGCCTTTAGTTACAATTACAAGGACTAAGGCGTTTCTTTGAGGAAATGGGTAAATAATTTCACACATAAACACACATTGTTCTATATGAAAACAAGAGCCGCATGCGGCCCAAAATCGCTCACCTGAGGAACTATTGTGTTATACTCGATGCATAATGAAGTTTGTCATTGCATGTATGTGGACTGTTGCATGAAACTGAAACAACTCGGAATAAGGTTTTCCTGTAGAAGTCTATGTAATACTGATAAGCCCAGGGGCGGGTCCATTTTTTATCCTGGGGTCATGATTTGAACAGTATTGGTAGAGGACCATAAGGCAAAGCTAGATGCCAAATATAAAAGGTATGGGCCTTACGGTTTCAGAGAAGAAGAGTTTTAAAGGTTTTATTACATAAGTCTTTGTAAAACTTATAAGCCCCGGGGCAGGGTCATTTTTGATCCGAGGCTCATGAATTGAAAAATCTTGGTAGAGAACCTTAAGGCAAAGGCAGATGCCAAATATAAAAGGTCTGGGTCTTAGAGTTTCAGAGAAGAAGAATTTTAAAGGTTTATTCCTATATAAGTTCTGAATAAGGGGAGATCCTTTGGAGTCTATGTAAAACTGATAAGCCCCAGGGCAGGGCCATTTTTGACCCGGAGGTCATGATTTGAACAATCTTGGTAGAGGACCATAAGGCAAAGCTAGATGTTAAATATAAAAGGTCTGGGTCTTAGGGTTTCAGAGAAGAAACGTTTTAAAGGTTTATTCCTATATAAGTCTATGTTAAACTGATAAGCCCCGAGGCAGGGCCATTTTTGACCCTGTGGTCATGATTTTAACAATCTTGGTAGAGGACCATAAGGCAAAGCTAGATGCCAAATATAAAAGGTTTGGGCTTTACGATTTCAGAGAAGAAGATTTTTAAAGGTTTTCCTATATAAGTCTATGTAAAACTGATAAGCCCCAGGGCGGGACCATTTTTGACCCTGGGGTCATGATTTGAACACTCTTAGTAGAGGTCCATAAGGCAAAGCTACATGCCAAATATAAAAGGTCTAGGCCATACAGTTTTAGAGAAGATGAGTTTTAAAGGTTTTCCTATGAAAAACTGATAAGCCCCGGGCGGGGCCATTTTTGACCCGGGGGTCATTATTTGAACAATCTTGCTAAAGGTTCACAACATGATGCTACATGTGAAATTTGGTTGTCCTAGGACTTATAGTTATTGACAAGAAGATGTTTAAAGTTTTGACTTTAGTTGTCAATATTACGTAAATACCGAAAATGACCACGCCCTCTGGCGGCCATGTTTTTTTTACGGATCAAAATTCTTTGAACACTTTTGAAAGTATATTAATTGAGAAACATTTTGGTGAAAACCAAATTGAAATCGGACCAGTCGTTTTTGAGAAGAAGATTTTTTTTAGATATCGTGCATGGTTGCCATGGCAACAAGACCGATTGCCCCACCCACTTTTTTTGAACAATTTTTGAAGCTCACAACTACAGTATGTATCTGACCAAGTTTGGTTAAAATTGGGCCATTGGTTTCAGAGAAGAAGTTATTTGAAACAAATTGTGAACAGACGGCACCGACACCGACACCGACACCAACACCGACGTACGACGGACGGCGACCGATCACAATAGCTCACATTGAGCACTTTGTGCTCAGGTGAGCTAAAAAGCGATTGAGTACGGAGGCGGCATTATCAGATTCTACTCTCTGATACATTCAACCTTCAAATAGACCATTAAAATGTCCAATTATGACAATTCCATGTTTAGTTTTTAGAATTACTTTTTAAGAGCAATTCTCTGTAACCATCAACCTGGTTATATAGGGGGGTCGGCACGCATAGTCACCGATTTGCATGAAACTTACACCATTTGTACCTCTCTTTATGAAATGAAAAAAAATATCCCAAAAACTTATTTCCCATATCCGGTTGTCATGGTAACGTGAAAACAAGATTTTCGCCAAAAACCAGTGTTTTTGGTGAGTAAAATATGACAAACTCACATACTTTTTCACAGAAAACTGTACATATTTAATATAAAATGACATTTGTATGTTAGACTATGACACTTTGCCAATAAAATAGCATCGTAGGATTCAACTCAACATTACACCCACAGGTACTTGACACATACTTTATTATCTATTAACGCCCCCCCCCCCCCCCCCTTAAAAAAAAAAAAGTTTTTTTTTTTTACTATACTTCTATTATAGATACAAGGAAAACAGCGCAATTCAACACCTAGTCTTTACTATCCACTTAAACTGATGCTAAAATAGACTCGATCGCCGATATTCTCTTGTGGTATCCTCGGGAAAGGATTAATTTATCAATATCTACTTTTTATTTCATCAAATTCCGTCAAATAACGCCACAGTACGTGAATTATAACGAAAATAAGCATAAAAAAGTTTTCTGTCGTTCTCTTGGTACAGAATTTATTGCCCAAAATAAGGGGTAATCTAGTCGGTTTGCACATTTAACGGCCTTTACGGCTGGAACTTTCACCTAATTTCATTAGAGCAAACGCGTTTGTGTCGGAACATGACCCTCTTCACTATCAGCTATATGAAATATACATGTAATTTGGCATGAAATTGACAAGTGAAAGACTCATTTCATTGTGAATGCCATTTTGAATACCGGAATGAATTGAATGAACGGAGCGATCTCATTGGTCAAAATTAAACAGGTAAAGTTTCTTTTAATTTTGCATTCTATGTAAATTATATAAAACTGATAATATTTCATTTAAAGATGATTTATAATATTTGGTGAAAGTTCCAGTGGCATAGGCCGTTTATTGTGGACAAATAACAGATCACCCCTACATGTACATTCGTTGCTATGTACCAAGAGAACGACAGAAAACTTTTTTATGCTTATTTTCGTTATAATTCACATACTGTGGCGTTATTTGACGGAATTTGATGAAATAAAAAGTAGATATTGATAAATTAATCATTTCCCGAGGGTACCACAAGAGAATATCGGCGATCGAGTCTATTTTAGCATCAGCTTAAGTCGATAGTAAAGACTAGGTGTTGAATTGCGCTGTTTACCTTGTATCTATAATAGAAGTATAATAAAAAAAAAAAAAAAAACATTTATTTTTTTTTAAAAGGGGGGGGGGGGGGGGGGGTTAATAGATAATAAAGTATGTGTCAAGTACCTGTGATTACACCCAATTGGTAGGCACGTGCGATCTTTAGGGGCCAATATACTGAAAGTGAGAAATCATGATTTTGTCATACTTTAAGGACTTGTAGAATATTTACGCATCCATGCTGAACTTGAATACGATCACTAATAACAAGTACCAAATGTGTTGTCTACGGTTTTGGAAAAACACCTTTGGGATTCAGGTTGCTAAGTAGGGGGTCACCACGGCAACGAAACTATCAACTTTTTAATGTTGTAATTTCCTATGTAACTGAGCAGGATTGCTTAAAAGGTACCAAGATCACTCTGAAATTGCTATAACCATATATTTTAGTGTTATAAAATGAAAGTAGAAGACAACACATGCAGATATTAGTTGGTAACTATGGTAACCCCTGCCAAAAGAACGTAGTTTACTGAAAATGTATGCCAAATTCAAGACTTTTGGAACGCAAAATACAGCAAACTATCAGAACTATTACACACTTTCTTAAATTAGTTTCATTATCAGGTTTGCAAGTTAGCACTGTCTTATAAACATTCACTGTTAAGATGAAAACGGAATTTGGTTGCCTTAGTAACCGCTCAAGGCAGTTTCTAAATAAGAGCTTATATCGAAAATGTGAGTCAAACTAGAGTTTTTTTTAAGGAAAAGTACAGCAACATATCAGAACCATGGTTCCATAGTTTCATCATCAAACTTGATAGTTAGCAGTGTCGTATAAATTTCACTTTAAACATGAAATTAACATTTGGTAACCATAGCAACCACTCACAATGTATGCTAAATAACAGCATTGTATCGAAAATATGTGTCAATTCCAGGTAATTTTAAGATAAAGTACGGCAACCAATCAGAACAATGGTTCTTTAGTGTCATTATCAGATTTGCAAGTTAACATAACATTGTCATATAACATTCACTGTTGACAAAAAAGAAGAATTAGTTACCTTAGCAACACCTCACAACATTATGCTTTTTAAGAGCATCATATTGAAATAATGAGGCAAATTCAAGTTTTTGTAAATTTAACATACCGTAACCTTCCAGAACTATTGTACTTTAAGTTCACTATCAGATTTACAAGATAATATTGTCATAAAAATATTCACTTTTAATACGAAAAGAACATTTGGTTACCCTAGCAACCACTCACAAAATATTGAAAGTAAAACAATAATTTTGAAAATATAGTCAACATTTTGCGTTCTTAAAGGCAAAGTACAGGATTTGTACTTTAGTTTCACTATAAGGTTTGCAAGGAAATATAGTCATGTAACCGCTCACTTTTTACATGAAAAAAACATATTGTTACCATAGCAACGATTCACAATTAATGTTTTATCAGAGCAAAAAATTGAAAATTTGTGTAAAATTAAAGCTTTTATTGGCAAAGAACAGCAACTTATTACAACTATTATACGTTAAGTTTATTATCAGGTTTGCAATGCATAAAAACAACTTTGGTTACCTTAGCAACGCTTATGATTTATGCTTAATAAGAGCATTTTATTGAATTTACGTGTCGAATTTGAGCTAGCTCATGGTGAGCTTTTGCAATTCTTGAATGTCCGGCGTTGGTCGTCAAAAAATTAAGTGTTAACATTCTAGAGGCCACACTTTTTATCCAATCTTTCTCAAACTTGCTCAAATTGTATATTATAATAAGATTAATCTGGAAATCTGACAAATAGGTCAAGAGTTATCTACCCTTGAATTGCTGAAAATGCCATAGTTAATGGTGTTTACACTCTAGAGGCCACAAGTTTAATCCAATCTTAACCAAACTTGCTCAGATTGTAATTCAACTATAAGAGTTCAGATTATTACAATTATGGTTGAAATCCGACAAATAGGTCAAGAGTTATCTACCTATGAATTGCAGAAAATGTCATATTTAACAGTGTTAACGCTCCAGAGGCCACACTTTTTATCCAATCTTTCTCAAACTTGTTAAGATTGTATGATATGAAAATGCCATATTTAACGGTATTTACACTCAAGATGCCGTAATTCCTATCTAATCTTTTTCAAACTAGCTCAGATCGCATATGACTAATAGAGTTTGCTTAAGGTTGATTATGGTTGAAATCGGACCAATATATTAAGAGTTATCAGCCCTTGCTGTAAATGCCATATCCAAAAGCGTATAGAGACCACACTTTTTTATTCAATTTTTCTCAAACTTGCTCAGATTGTATAGAACTATAAGTTCTAAAATGAGTTAAATTTTGGCTGAAATCAAATAATTAGGTTATTTGACATATTTTCAATATGTCAAATCCTGAGCTTGGAAACAACCTATTTAGTTGTAGGTTATTTGAGTTATCTGCCCTTGATGTATTGAAAATACCAAATCTGACAGTGTTTACACTCTAGAGACCACACTTTTTATCCAGTCTCTCTCAAATTTGTTCAGATTGTATATGATTATAAGGTATTGGATGAGTTTGAAAATGATTGAAATCGGACTAATTATTCAAGAGTTATCTGCCTTTGATGTGTTAAAAATGTCATATCTAACAGTGTTTACACTCTTGCAACTACAGTTTTGAATGGATCTGAATTATATTGGCACACAATGTATATGAGCCGTTCCATGACAAAACCTGTATTAGCGACATCGTATACACAATGACGTAACGATCGATCAAAGTTTGACGTCATGTATTTTCAAATCAGGTTAGTAGTTTTGAAGTGTCTAAAGTACATTAAGCTATTCCCGCTGTGGAGCGAGTCGGTATTCCACGTTGATGCAAACTAATTATTCCAATTTCGGAAAATAATCATACATGTTCTGCGCTGTTTATGTGGCTTATTGACATATTTAATTCGAGCTCCCACACGATTTTATTTTTAAATATAATATACAACTATTTGTTTGTTTCTGAATCACATTATCTGAACAGCCCAGTAAGAATATTTCAGATACCCGGGCTCCTATTTTCATTCACAGTACTGTAAGCATCAGTACTTCAAATTGACCAGAGAAGAACGCCGAGCTGTATCCATGCACACCGGGGAAGACAAGCCAAAATACAAAGTTAACAGTTTGGTGCGAGACTGCGTGATCAGCGACTTGCCAGATTTACTCGAGACTCTGGGTCTCCTGTGAAGAACGGAAGCGAAATCTCAACAAGACCGTTCAACCGTTTCTAAGTGCAGCAGCTGTTCAACTTGCCATAAGTCAGCTCATATTTTTATGGTCATACAGAAAATAAAATTCGATCCTTTAGTTTTAAACGAAGTTAAATTTTATATACAACACCTGTCACCATGAACGGGAGTAATTATTTTTATCTACCATTCAAGCAAATTGAAAGCCACGAGAAACAAACCAAATTTCAATTTTATATACAACACCTGTCACCATGAACGGGGGAAATTATTTTTATTTACCATTCAAGCAAATTGAATGCCACTAGAAACAAACCAAATTTCAATCGTTTCCTCTAGCATTTCAAATAATATCCGTGATAAAGTTTGGACTGGATTAGACAACGAGCGGAGATACTTGGGGTTTCATCTGGTTCCAAACTGTTCGAAAATTCGAAAAAGTCAGCAGTATTCAATGTCCATTTTGCTTAATTGGATAAAGAAATACTTACCTGTCGTGATATTACGTTCACAAGAGTATGCCAGGAAGGCGTTAACGTCGCAAATCATGACGTTGACGTCATCTCTTTTTTAAGAATTAAATTAAACCACCCGCCGCGTTCAAACGTCCAGAAAATTATAAAAAAATCGACCTATCGCCGAAAAAAAGTTGAATCCGACAGTTTAAATAATGGTCTTTCAGAAAATAAGAAAATTCAATTTTCGAAAAATGTGTCACTAATACCGGTTTTGTCGTGGAACGGCCCATATCTATACGTTCTCGAAGGAGTGCAATTATTGCTGCAAGTTAACAATGTCATATAGTTGTTCAATTCTAACACTAAAATAACATTTGGTTACCTTAACAACCACGTGCATGTGTCAAATTTGAAATTTTAGGCAAAAGTACTGCAACACATAACAACCTTTGCACCTGAAATTTATTATCTGGTTTGCAAGTTAACATTGTAATGGAAAACTTCACATTTAGAATTAAAATTACATTTGATACCTTAACCCACTCACAATTTATGTTGAATGGGGTGGAGTATCAACTAAGTACAGTACCATAACATTTTCCGTTAACTGCTCTTATTTGGCATATATTGTGAGTGGTCGCTATGGAAACCAAATGTTATCTCATGTTAAAAGTGAATATTAGTATGAAAATGTAACCTTGCAAACCTGATATTGAAAACAAAGTACTATGATTCTAATAAGCTGATATACCCTGCCTTAAAAAACTTGAATTTGACACATATTTTCTATAAATTGGTCTTTATTTGCATATATTGCGAATGGTTGCTAAGGTAACCATATATTAGATTCCTGCTTATTGTTAGTTGCAAACCTGATGAACTTCCTGTACAATAGTTGTGATACACTGCTGTTCTTTGCCTAAAAACTCAATGTTGACACATATATTCAATAAAATGATTTTATTTAGCATATTTTGTGAGTGGTTGCTATGGTAACCAAATGTTAATTTAATGCTAAAAGAGAATGTTTGTATGACAATGTTTTCTTGCAAACCTGATAATGAGCTTCAAGTACAATGGTTGTAATAGGTTGCTGTACTTTACATAAAAAGCTCTAGTTTGACACAATATCATGCTCTTCTTTACTATAAATTGTGAGTGGTTGCTAAGGTAATCCAGTGTTATTTTCATGCATAAAGATAATGTTTGTATGAAAATATTGAATTGCAAATGCAAAACCAGGTGATGAACTTAAAGTACAATGGTTGTAATAAGTTGCTGTACATTGCCTTTAAAAACTCGAAATTGATTCACATATTCCATATTATGCTCTTATATAACATAAATTGTGAGTGGTTACTAAGGTAATAATATGGTGTTTTCGTGTAAAAAGTGAGTGGTTATATGACAATAGCAACGTGCAAACCTTATAAAGACACTGAATTACAAATGTTCTGATATATTCTTGTACTTTTCCTTCAAGAACGCAAAAAATTGACAATATTTTCACAATTATTGTTTTTCATTCAATGTTTTCTGAGTGGTTGCTAGGGTAACCAAATGTTCTTTTCGTATTAAAAGTGAATATTTATATGACAATATTATCTTGTAAATCTGATAATGAACATAAAGTACAATAGTACTGGTAGGTTACGTTATATTAAATTTACAAAAACTTGAATTTGCCTCATTATTTCAATATGATGCTCTGATAAAGCATAATGTTGTGAGGTGTTGCTAAGGTAACCAATTTTTCTTTTTATGTCAAAGGTGAATGTTATATGACAATGTTAACTTGCAAATCTGATAATGACACCAAAGAACCATTGTTCTGATTGGTTGCCGTACTTTATCTTAAAATTACCTGGAATTGACACATATTTTCGATACAATGCTGTTATTTAGCATACATTGTGAGTGGTTGCTATGGTTACCAAATGTTAATTTCATGTTTAAAGTGAAATTTATACGACACTGCTAACTATCAAGTTTGATGATGAAACTATGGTACCATGGTTCTGATATGTTGCTGTACTTTTCCTTAAAAAAAAACTCTAGTTTGACTCACATTTTCGATATAAGCTCTTATTTAGAAACTGCCTTGAGCGGTTACTAAGGCAACCAAATTCCGTTTTCATCTTAACAGTGAATGTTTATAAGACAGTGCTAGCTTGCAAACCTGATAATGAAACTAATTTAAGAAAGTGTGTAATAGTTTTGATAGTTTGCTGTATTTTGCGTTCCAAAAGTCTTGAATTTGGCATACATTTTCAGTAAATTACGTTCTTTTGGCAGGGGTTACCATAGTTACCAACTAATATCTGCATGTGTTGTCTTATACTTTCATTTTATAACACTTAAATATATGGTTATAGCAATTTCAGAGTGATATTGGTACCTTTTAAGCAATCCTGCTCAGTTACATAGGAAATTACAACATTAAAAAGTTGATAGTTTCGTTGCCATGGTTACCCCCTTAGCAACCTGAATCCCAAAGGTGTTTTTCCAAAACCGTAAACAACACATTTGGTACTTGTTATTAGTGATCGTATTCAAGTTCAGCATGGATGCGTAAATATTCTACAAGTCCTTAAAGTATGCCAAAATCATGAGTTCTCACTTTCAGTATATTGGCCCCTAAAGATCGCACGTGCCTACCAATTGGGTGTAATGTTGAGTTGAATACTACGATGCTATTTTATTGGCAAAGTGTCATAGTCTAACATACAAATGTCATTTTAAATTAAATATGTACAGTTCTCTGTGAAAAAGTATATGAGTTTGTCATATTTTGCTTACCAAAAACACTGGTTTTTGGCGAAAATCTTGTTTTCACGTTACCATGACAACCGGATATGGGAAATAAATTTTCGGAGTATTTTTTTTCATTTCATGTAGAGAGGTGCAAATGGTGTAAGTTTCATGCAAATCGGTGACTTTGCGTGCCGCAATGTGGTTGATGGTTACAGAGAATTGCTATTAAATATATTGCAAACTGACATACAGTATAGACCGTGATCAGATAGCTCTTTTAAGAACCATTTGATCAAGGTCTACGCTGGTTGCATAGGACAAACGTATTCTCCATACGTAGTATATAGGTGCATAGTCTGTAAAAACCGGGTTTACTCGCAGAAACTAGTGTTCGACATTTCAATCAATCAAATTGCTTGTAAACTGTGTCTTACAATAAATAAATTGCTCGTATATTTTCATCTTATCTAAAATAACAATGTACACTACGAAACTATATATATATATCGCAAACACCGTATATATTCTCAGAAACGGTGATGTACAAGAACGTGTTTATTCATTCCTGGCGGAGTTAATCCCTTAATTGCCATGACGTCACCAATTTTGAACAGTTTTCTGCTTTTATTTATTAAATTTAATTTTTTAAGTAGATCTATTTTGACTTAAGAAATATTGTTTGCATACAACTATAGCACTTGGGTATGGAAATGAAGCGGTTAATGGCGGCAACGGAAAATTTATAACCAACATGAGTGTACAGTAAAACCTCGCTATTACGACCACTCACTTGTGTCGAATATTAATCGTTTAAGACAAGTGACTACTTAAAGCAATGTGAAAGTGAAACAGAAAGCCCCTATAGGAGCTTTCTGTTTCACTTTCAAATTGCTTTAAGCTGTCACCAGTCTTTTATACAATCAATCGGCCTTCTTTTTAGTGGTCGTAATGGAGAGGTTTACTGTATTTACTATTTCTTAGCTGTTTCATATTTAACGACCTCAATTCTATCGTGCTAAAACATTTCATTAAGCCTTTATGACTATGTGTGCAAGTATTAAATCAGTGTTTGTTTGAAATTAAATGTATCTTTAATGTATTAGGCGACGTTATTACACTTCGTAATAAATGTTTTATCTTAATTACTAGTTATATTATATCTTATAATTTCCCTGTTTGTCTTGCTGATCCATGGTAATTAGAATGCCAAGAAAGTACAGCAACACCTCTGTATTACGACAACTAAAGTGTTTTTACCGATTTGTGCCCAAGACACCATATATGGGGCATAGGCAAACAGTGTAGACTCTGATCAGACGCCGCATTATGCGGCGTCTGATCAGAGTCAACACTGTTTGCTGATAGGAATTTCAATATAACACTAACTGAAAATGAAAATTTTGACCAGGCATCTCTTTGATAAAAAATGGACGAATTCAATATACATGGAAGAATCCACTTGGCATATATGGGTAAGGTGTTTACATGTACGACATGAGACTACTTTAAGCAAAGTTACTGTTAAACAGAAAATGACCTTTTTAGCTTTTTGTTTAACAGTCAATTTTCTTCAAGTTTTGATTCAATTAATTAGTCTTCTTTTTAGTCGTCGTTAGAAGGATACATTACTGTATTCTCTTGAAAAAGGGGCCTCTGTGGCCTAGTGGTATAGTCAATATGACTAACATCACTAAGCTCCTCCCCACTGTCATCCCAGTCTGGAATTTTCATGTGGGAAAGCCTCCCAACTGGCTTGTGGAAGGTCGGTGGTTTTGCATGTAGCCAGTTGCCGATTTGTGCATGAAACAGTGTATAAAGGGCTTCTGGGGCATTCTTCCACGCCGTGATAGACTTGAAATACTAATAAAACCGACGTAAATTCATAACAAATCAAATCAAATTAACTCTCTTGACAAATAATTAACCCTTTTCTAGTCTGGATACAAGTACCAGTATAATTTGCAGGGTATATTCTGATCGGACGGTTCCTTATAGGGGTTTTTTATTAGGGGTTTCACTAATTTAGTTACTTTTACATTTTCTTACCAACCTTACACTCAAGTAAAACAGGCCAATTTTGAAATTTGTACAGTGTAGAAAACATATAAACGCGTTTTACTCTTAATCTATTATATCCGTTACAAACAGTTTTAAACCGGATCTGACATCGAGTTACCCGCTGTTTTACCAGGCTTCAAAATGTTTGCCAATCAGAAGCAAATGAATTTTCAGAATTGTCCTAATTTTCTTCTTTTATTGCAATACTTTTTTTGTTTCGTTTGCGTTTAAACGGGAAAGAATAACGTTTTCTCTACTTTATAGTCCATATTAACATTCAGTTGAAAGGATAAGGGGTAGTTAATGTTTAGATTGAATTAATGACAAACTATTTTATTTAAAAAAAACGTCATTAAAGATGCAAGATTTCAAGGGTACACTCTCGAGTAGATTACCATATGATTCGTGGACAAAATGCATCAGAAAAAGATGCGAGAATGCAACCTTGCAGACATAAAAATATATCGATTACAAATAGTTTGGAGCCTGACCGGACGCTGTGTTCTAATCAGGTTGCAATTTGTTTGCTATACGGATTGAAAATATTGTCGACTGTTTCTAAAATATTGTCAGTTTATACAATTCAAATTCATCTCGTTTAGATCTAGTTTAATGTAAACGGAAATAAAAGACAGTTCTCGCCACTGTAAACCCATTTATCTGTGGATTCGCAGCTGTTAAAATTACCTCTCGCGATTCCAAGTTAAAAGAAATTAAAATACAGTATACAAATCTGTTCCACTTTACAATGCTTTATCTCATGGGAACATCATAATATAGATACGTCAAATTTGTTTTGCATATTTCTAGACTAGTGATCGCAATGTCACCAGCCTGCCAATTTAATCTTTAGCAAACTATATGCACAAGTTGGTTTACAATTGTACAATATTTGGATCTCGGAGTTCGATCTGGAACCAAACAGTTTGACAAATTGGAATTTTCCTCGTTTAAAATGTGCATAGATTCAGGACATTCAGCTATTTCGAAGAGCGCCATATGAAAAGGTTTTATTTAGTAAAGTTTTCAAATAGCTAAAAGAACAACCGAGATACATATAAACTAAATAATTATGTGGAGATGACCGGAATTACAAGCAGTTTGATTTCTATTGAAAAGTAAAATCGTTTGAACAAATACAGTGTTCCCTCTCTACAACGACCATCCCAACAACGACTCCTTCCTTACAACGACCATTGTCTCTGTTTCCCAAACAAGACATGTATGTCCAACCTTTTCACGACTTCAATGTTGTCTGTTAAAAATTGTCGTCTGCTGTTTTTCTCAAAGTGACATTATGGACATATTGACATAAAACTTTGATAATGACTGACAATCAGCTTTAATCGAGACCAGACGCCGCGTTACGCGGTGTCTGATCTTGATTCAAACTCTTTGCAAAGGTTAGTCAATTTCCCTCTCTTTAACGACCCCCCAACAACGAACATATTTTTTGTCTCCCATTGGGTTTTGTTGTAGAAAGGGAGCGCTGTAATCTATTTCTTTTGTTGTTGTTTGATGATGCCGTTTAACATGGTCTTGTAAAATGTTGATTTATTAGTTAAGCATTTGCCTGACGAGTGTGGCTTGCCTAGAACTTGCAACAACTTTGAACCAAGATCAGACGCCGCGTAACGCATATCTGGATCCAAAGCATTTGCCACCCGTTTTAAGGTTTCTAGGATTTAAGATTCATAAATCTTATTTTGAATATCTTTGGAGACTACAATTCCGAAACAGAAGATATATCTACCAGAGAGAGAGGGATAGGGTTTTTTCAATCCGTTTGTAATTATAACAACATGCTAACTCATAGTCCGACTGCTTAATTCACTTTTATGAAGGGACTACTTCGCTTAGTGATGCAAGCACCACATTTGGCACACATGATGTCCAGGATATACGTTTTAAAAAATCGCGAGATCCACCCGAAAAATCCAAGATGGCCGCTATATATATTTTCAAATGGAACTCGTGATTTTCCTAGACAGCATTATAATGAAGCATATACATGTATGTGCAAAATGTGATGCTTGCATCACAATGAGAAGTATTTTGCTGTTAAGCAGCCGTACTATCAGACTTGAAACAAATTGGAACTTTGAAACTATAGCCAAACTGTCTCTTGTCCTGTCATTGTTTTGGGTGGTCGTATTAGAGCCGTTGTACTCAGTGTCCCCTGACTGAGGTCAAATTAGTAGTATATTGAAACTCTCCAGCAATATCGTAATAAATTGATAAAAGCAACGCCACATCCTATTTGCATAATGTCAATTACTTGTTATCATTCCGAGATACGCACGACCCAAATAAGCATATGTCTTCTGTCATGTCAGGATGCCAAAGACCAATGACCTAGAGTTCAGTAAAAGCATTTACATCAAGCTGAATCAATACAATCATAGACATCTAAATTCTAATTGTAATTTTACTTGCTACTGCAGAAAAATAAAACCATATTCTGTCTGTCTGTCTCTGTATGTCTCTCTCTTTCTGTCTCTCTCTCTATCTGTCTGTGTGTGTGTCTCTCTCTATCTCTCTTCCTATCTTCTATCATTTTAAAATATGATAAGCAATTCGGCCTGTGTTAATAAAATTTTTATATGAGTCTGAACTCTTTATCAAGCTTTGGATTGGCCAGATTGAAGTACGCTGCTCAAATATGACCAACCAATAGCTTGAGAAATATCACTTGCGCTTTTCAAATGCTTTATAACCACATGGATATGAGATAGTATAACACTTGTAAGACAACTATTGTTCGCGTTAGATCAACTTCATTTGCTGTTCATCACACGGTCAGCTTTGATTAAACAATACTTAAACAGATCACGTCTCACCCCTTAATTAGTGTGAGACAAATAAAGGAATGGTTGTTCATGATCTCCAAGATTCCCTCTGTACCGCTCTGACAACACACATTGTGGGAAAATATGACAGTATTTGCTACAGTCACACAGGAAGGCATTGAATACTACATTCTACTACGTTTCGCAACAACCACGCAATGCCAACCTTGTTTGCAAGTTAGAAAGTCTGGTAGGTTTTACTAGGGTAGTTGTAAGGTTTTACTACGACTTGCAAGGTAAATAAACGTTTTTATTTCCGTTTAAACGAAACCTAACGCAAACAATATACAAATCATAGCGTCAAACAAAGACTGATGTTTTGAAAATGTGGACGGTTTGTGTCAATCTGAATGGCAAAGAGTTTGGAGGACTGATCGGATCATAGATACCAGACGTCTGATCTGGATTTAAGCCGTTTACCACACAAGCTTATATGTGTGTTGTCAAAATATCCAATATGTAACTCTTAGAAAAATAGTAGACGATAATTTTAAGCAGTCGATATTCAGAAGGGGAAGGGTTCAACAACTGTCTTGTTCGGAAACAGCTGGCAAGCATTGTTGTAAGGTGAGAATCGTTGTTCGGATGGGCCTTTGTAGAGAGAGAGAGAGAGTACTGCAGTATAAAAAAGGAATATACTTGAAGAATGAACTTTTCTGGGTTTTTTTGAAGTTTCAGGGATCAATGAATTGATGCATTAAATGATAATATAAATGTACAAATGAATCAACCCTTCACCTCCATTGCGATTTTAGTAGACTTTGCAGTGTGGTTCCCGATCAGACGCCGAGTACATTTATTTTGATATGTATTCAGTCAATTTATCTTAAAACTTACTTTGATACAATAGTAGAATCCAAATAATTAAAAGAGACACTTTATGGCGATGGATAGCAGATTATAAAATTAACGATGTAAGGGTTTAGGAGAGCTTTTACGAGGGAAGAGTTAATGACATGAAATATAAATATATATTTAACCTCTTCACTGCCAAGGCGTCATCAATTTAAACATTGTCGTCTGCTTTTGTTTCTCAAATCTAACTTTTAGGTAGATCTACATTGTACTTTAACTTAAGAAATATTCAAATGAGTATTAAACAGTTTGAATCCTCATCAGGCGCCGCGTAAAACGGCGTCTGATCAGGATCCAAACTGTTTGCAAATAACCAGTGTACTCGCGGTAAGGCAGTGAGGGGGTTAACTTAATAGATCAAATACCTTTTGACTTAACGCTGTTTCATAGAAGATCTACAAAAAGAGGTTAATGATCATAACCACGACTTAGACAAAGCTTCTATTTGATAAGAAGTTTTATTTCTATCGAAGTGGGGATAACGTAATTGAAAATAATACGAGTGCTTAACTCATACACTGCCAATGCCAACAAAACTGAATGATATTTGCAAACTGTTTCGATCCTGATCCTTTTTGACATTCATATTTATTATTTTTAAGTAAAAAACAATTCCAAATTTTATACAGTAAAAGCAAACTAATAGTACATGTATGAGCAGGCGATATTGTGGTAGCTACTATATTAGACGGGATATTACGACATCATGGCAGTGAAAACGTTTTAACCCCTTCGCTGCCATGACGTCATTAATTTTAAACAATTGTCGTCTGCTTTTAATTCTCAATTTTATTTTTTAGGAATTTTGACTTAAGATATGTTGAAATGAGTGTCAAACAGTTTGGATCCTGATTAGACGCCGCGTCACGCGGCGTCTAATCAGGATCCAAACTGTTTGCAAATAAATGTTGTACTCGGGGTATGGCAGTGAAGGGGTTAAGTCAATACCATTAGGGACACATTAGGTTTGAACCGGTGAGTGAGTTACATCATTGCGAACAAAAACAGACCACTTGAAACCCGGTAGTCCACAAGCCACGAACAAGTCCTTCCATCCTTGAAAATATTCTAGCCACTCACTATCCAATCAAGAAAGAACACTAGAGTGCTATTAAGACACGTGACTGCTAATGCATTACAGCAAAGCTCCTTATGCAGGTATCTTAATCATGTGCGTCCTAAATACATATATACAGAAAAGACGATGTTAATAATTTTTCAAAAAACGCGTTAACACCTTATTTGTTTTACCCATAATTAAAAAGAAATAAGTTTTTCGATATTCCTTTGAAATTAATTTGCGTTTCGTTTATGTAAATGGGGAAACGTCTTCATCACTGTAGCTACTACTTTACTAGACATGTTTTAACAGCTGCCTATCTAGTTTATTTTTAACCGCCACTAGACAACAAGAAGATACAATATTTGTCTTAGTTCTGATGTTTTAGAGGATTTACATTGATAATCTTAGAGAAATTAAGTAATGGAATAGATAAAGTGGAAACGACGTCATTCTTATTTAATGAGCGCGTGTGTGCTAATGTCAATGAACCGTACTATGAGATAATCTAGCGTACTACAATTGCAAATACATACATGTAGATCAAAAACGCGGCGACAGGCCTTGATCTACACTGTTTGACACCCACATGCCTCTAAATCATGTTATGTAGCTGTATTTTATAACGTTTCTGTCAGTATAGACCAAACTCTGATACAGAGCCTGGTATGACAACTGTGCTGGGTTTGTAGCATGTTGCAACGGAATAAGGCTGGTGTTGGCGTGGTACGGCACGTACATACTAGCTTCATAAATTTCAGTTGCAAGACACGAAAGACAACTATTAATCTGTATCAAACACGACAGAATTACTCCCCTTTCATTTAAGAACAAAGAAGAGGTGTTTGTTTGGGCTTTTCTTAAGAATGAAATCGAATTTTTACCAAGAAACAGACACTGTTCTTATAAAGTTTATATAATATCCTTGCTTTTCATATGCGGTTTCTTTGGTAAACATATGAGTTTTCATGGTAAACAAGTAAATTTTTCAAACCAAAAGTAAACGATATACACTGCGTTCATCTGTCAAAGCGAGTACATATATCCGTTTGCCAAAACAAAACGATACACACTAATCACGATATCAGATTTGTTATCAGTTAAAACGAGTTGAACAGAAAAGTAACAAGATATATGCAGTCTAGTATGGAAACGTGTTTGAATTGATTTAGGCGGCTACTCTTCAAATGTATGATAGTGTGGCAAAGCGCATGCGCTCGCACTGACTGCCGCTGTGTTGAAATATCACATAAGCGTTTAGCTAAAGTCTAAGTGCACGGTTCAAATATTTCCATCGTACGTAAGCGGTATAGTCAGATCAGTGGGTGGATAACTCTCCTATCAGGCCTCTACCTTTTTTCACTGAGATGTGAATATTTCAAAAAGTCATGATATCATATTTTATGCTTTGCTTGTGTGTTCGGTTTTGTATAAAAGGAAAATGACACAGTTTTATATCTACTGCATGGTTTAATGATTGTACAAAAATGATCATGTAAGATCCTCTATGTATGGACAAATACTACAGTGTCTTCAGATCGGCCATGTACATCTACAATAAAATATTTCAGAAAATATAAATGGAGAATTGATTTTAATATACAGACTTAAATGGGTTATGTTGTAGAACGCATGTGTAATTGTCATCTACCCAACTTATCCACATAAGTTGTTTTTTAAATTTATCAGAAATATTTTTTTCGTGTCAAAAAGTTTAGCTCCAGTTAAAGACGAGACGCAGAACCATTTCACGTTTTATGTGGATCCAAACTGTTTCGATATTTATCACAAATGTGTGTGTAGCTTTCAGAGTGATTAAACTGCATTACCTTTTGTGATATCCTAGTGGACGCAAACTCTAAATCATTTGTAAGTTGAAAGTTTACATTTCATAGATACTTAATGCTATGTCGGTCATAAAACACAAGTCTGATCAAAAATCGAATTCAGTCAGTTTATTCCGTAAATGCATTCCGAAATCCAATCCGGATGATTTACCGGCAAGATATCTGGTTAATAACGTCGATTTTCTAATACAGTGGAGTCTTGATAGTTCGAGCATACTTAAGAAATACATAGTCGAACGTCAAAGTTATAACAAGCATAGCCACATTTTAACATTGCAATATGGGTATTTTTTTTATATAAGGGAGCTTGAACTCTCGGTATTGAACTGTAGAAATATGAGACAGCTCGACTTAAAAACCTTGAGTTATGGATGTCCAGCTCTATACGTTTACATGCATTCTAATCGGTTTGCTGGGTATGTGCCAAATTGCAAAAATCTAACTTTCTCAGCAAACTGATACTCTGATCTATGCTTGTGCCTCAATAAATCGTGTTCGCTTTATTCAAACTAATTCAAAATTTACTTTAAAGCACTCTTAACACTCCCAACAGCTTGCTTAGTGTTGAATACTGGTGGTTGCTTAAAGCAGGATGAATGTACTGCAGAAAACTCCTTCAGGAGAATTATGCTTACCTTTTAGACTGCATTGTTAGTATGCAGGGGAATATCAACATGACTTTGCTAGAGGGCATTGTAGAAATATGAAAAGGCATGTCAGTGAGAAAAAAAAATGTTTGAAATTCACGTTTTATTCTATTTCAAAATCTCATAAGTCGAACCTATCCGTAATTTTAGTTTCAACATAGCTACAGTTAACGAGTCCTTATGAAGTAGAATCTGATGTACTTTAAGACTGTTTATCCTATGTCTAGATTTCTCTCTTTCATCTTCGATGTTTAATGTTTTATTTCCTCCATACAGGAGATATGTGTAATAGTACAATATAATCAACACAAACATGACAAGTAGCATCAAACAGTTACTTACAAAAATCCCAAGCATTAGATACTGTATGGAAATATCCGATTTGGAATAGATTGTAATATATAGCCAATCTCGTAAATGGGGATGTCACGATAGATGATACAAACATATGTAGTATTTATTACATTTTTATATAGGATAATACATGTATAATGTAGTAATGCAAAAAAGCTCATCTAGCAGATTTCTGCGTTATTTCTATCCCGTATTAACCACTCACTTGTCTTAGAGGTTCAATGTTTCTACGCTACTTCACTCAAGGGGAGGGCTGTTACTAACGTTGGAAGACCTTGTAGCCCGACCCTTTTTCATATCTATTTTTATCAAATAACTTGTATAATAATAAATATCGTAATCCACAAGTGAAATATCGTTTTTCGGCTCCGGCAAGATAAGACCTGTTCGTCCACAAGCGCTGCATGTAGCGAGATACCAAACGATGTCATTTGCGATGACGTAACCGTAAGCGGAAAATCTATATAGCAGAACGACTTCAAACTACGAATCCTATTAACTTTATAAGTGTTTAAAACTCATTGACTGAAATTAATTTGACGATCGCCAAGGCTCGTGTCATATTATTTTAGTCAACGCGTTTATAGATTAAATATGTTAAATAATGAGCACTGATGTAAGATCCTCTGTGTATGTACGCTCCGCGAATGATAATACCCATTTGATTATTTGTCAAAATTGAATTGTTATATCCCAATAAAATATATTTAAACTTCATTGAGTGGTCGAATAATACAATATTTACTGTGTATAGAGTTGAATGTATGAGACGAAAGACTAACATAAGATAATTGTACGAAGAATTGACCGTTTGTGTTGATGTATTCTATGTTTGTCTACTATTAATTGTTTGTTTTTATATTTAAAGCAACGCCATCAAAGGACTAAATTCAAACAACCGTCAAGTTCTTTGTTTTTGTGCTTATTGTCTGAAATCCAAACTGTATGCAAATGTTAGCATGATAAGGATTAAAATCTTACATTGATTTCCCCTGAGTCCGCGGCTTATTTGCAAACATTTTTGGATTATGATGAGCCGTCGCATACAACGAAATCTAATCAGGATGAAAACAGTTTTACACTCATTACAATATGTTGTCAATTTGCGGAAAAATTAGATATCTAAATTTTACACTAAACGGCAATTCTTATAAAATGTATAACGTCATGACAGCGAAAAGGTTTGATTATAACTACATGTACCATTACTGATGTTTGTAAATGGAACAAGATTTCCCGTATGAAAACATTAGGGGGACTAACAGTATTAGCCACAAACATTAATCCTACGTAATGTAATATAACATTAATCATGTGACAGTCTCCCCACTAGAAGTAACAAACAACTCAAGTTAAACTCTTTTTTACTACCAATGGTCCTAAAAGGCAACTTTGCGAGCAGTTTGGTCCTGATCAGACACCGCGTTGTACATGTGTTTGCAAATAAACATACTCACCACATAATATGTTGGTTTGAAATAATTGTTAATCCATTACTCCATATATAAAAGTAAAAAAGTAAAGTACCAGTTAAAGTCTATTTTCAGTCCGACTGACCGCTCAGCCGACTGTACATTTACCCCCTGATCATTGAGCCATCTTGCCTACAATATTGAGCACTGCTAACATATGGCGCTAAAGCAGCCGTAGTACCGGCTCAGACCCTCACAGGTACCCATTTTAACCCCTGGGTGGAGAGGAGCAATTCGCGGTACATGTCTTGCTCAAGGACATTCCTGTACATCATAAGGGATTCGGAAACAATCCCCAAGTCAGACCGCTGGTCCGGCGGGGGATCGAACTCACGACCCCTGGTACCGTAGTCCAAGGTGTTAACCATTGGGCCACTACATATATACGCATTTTTATGCCTCTTATCAGTATGATGCTAAGGAAACTAGATTCCCTAACTAGGAAGTCTTGATAATAAAACAAATTAAGTTTGCAGTATATTTTCTTGATATAGCAGGTTGAACGTATGAGCAGTAACTTGTAATGTATTGTGACATAATCATATTATGTTTGAAGCGTGCGCCTGGATCGGAAATTCGTCTACAGGCAAGTACAAGAAAATATTAGAATAATCCCGCGGTTGTGCACATCGAAGCGGATACGTTGCGTTACTGTTTAAAGCATGTGTTTGTTTAAAGTGGGGCTTAGCAAGCAAGAAACTGACATTGGCTTTAAATTCGCTTATTTCACACTATTTTCATTCACACACCGGTGTCACCATACAAATACCGTCCCTTATATCATCGTTACCTTGTATAAACTTTCACCTGCAAAGAATCAATTTTCTCTAAGCATCCAATCGAACACTTTTTAAGTGTTCGGAATAGTGGGTTTGAAAGAAATGTCTTCCTTAATATGTGTCTCTGACACGGAGTCAAGGTCAGCATATTAGCTGCACTCTGTTCTAATAGTTCTACGAATCTTATTTTAATGCATATTGCTAATCGCATGGCTTAAGACCGATCCTTAGTCCTGTGTTGTATTAGCTTTAATGATTAGCTATCAGTCTTAGGCAAAATATTGTGGTTTCGAGTATAACCTTTAGGGATATATAACATCTGATGTACTGCGGCGATGTCTCTTTCGAACCGAGCAATCACCGTAAAGGCCGAATCCAGAGTGTTATTGTAATAGCTAGACTGATTAAAACTGTACCCTAGGTGACAATTTACACACAAATGTACCGGGAAATATCGCCTGTGACATCAGCTCCTGCCTGTTGTGCTTTTGGCACGCTCTAATCGAAGTTGTAATATCAGTTCGAACTGTTTGGATTCAGACGAGACGCCGAGTAACTCGGCGTCTCATCTGGATCCAAACAGTTTGTTACTAATCTAATTTAAAATGAAAAATAATCTAAGCATTGCTTCATTCGACAAGTTTGCCAAGACAAATAACATATCTTGCTTAAGGTAAAGGATGAAGTACTTCCTCGCACGTCATTAAAGCCTTGTAAACGGCGATCTTATGCGTATGGAAATCAAGGAACTAGTACTGTTCCTTCATAACGATTTGCATGTGAATCTTCTCTTGATTAAAACCAAGCAGCGTCACATGCTTCTTTATGGCCAGATAAGTTGTATCCTGACTGCAAATGTTCCTGGACGTTAGCATATTCAACCCTAACCACGAGCATACTAGTCATAAACAAACAGTGTACATGTAAATAGTACACTGGTTCTACGTAAACAGTGTAAACCCTTAGCAATTTGAAATTGTTAAGTTAAGGTCATGTGAAATGTATATCGAATTCTATCATGGAGAGTAATTGCATATCCTCATCTTGTATGTCTTACGAAATAATACAGTTTTAAACTGATCAATTAAAAAGACATGTTCAAAATCAGATTAGCTTACTATAGTGAAACCTTTCCTTCACGGCAACAAAAAGGAACACTTATATTGAAAGTATAAAAGCAGAAGACAACTTAAATCAAGATGACAGTTAATACATGAGTTTTCTGATATTTACATCTTACTTGAAATTAAGCATTCACCTGGCTTAAACACTAAATATATGATATGTTCGTCCATAAACAAGGATAAGATATAAAACATGATGATTACTGGTTTATATGGCTCTTAAGATGCTTTCGCTGCCAAATTTGGAGACTTTTACCGATTTACCGTTTCAAAGTCGTCTGCTTCAATTGTGTTGTTGACGAGATCATTTCAAAGTCATATTCAATGAAGCATGGCTAAAACTATCGATACGAGTGTCAAACAATTAGGATCCTGATCAGGATTCAAACTGTTTGCAAAGTCGCCTTTTGGCGCCATAGGCAGCGAAATCGTTAATAAATAAAGGTGTTGATTTGTTCTGCCAGCGAAGTAATATGGCAATCAAGATAACACCGATCTATACCTATTGTATCACGGTGAAGGCTTAGTTCAGAAATAAAATTCAATTATTCTTAAACCTCTTAAACAATTTATCATTATTTTCCACTCGTCTCTGTTTTATCTCTGTTTATAAGATTTAAATGTTGATGGTTTTGTATTGCCCTTTTATATTTAACGATAATTTTAGGAAACGCTTATACATATGCGATCTTCGAATGCTTATCAATGCTTCATGACACAGAAACAAATTGGAAATAATTGAAGGCTCACTAATATTTCTCTGAACTCAATATATTCGATAAACTCTAAGACAAAAGAGGATGAATTCTACACGAAATGAATTTTATTTAATCGTGACTTTAATGTTTTTCTAAATTGCCTTTCGTCTCCGTCAGATGATTGTTGCTCACATAACAACGAGTTAAAATTCGAATGAGGTGATGAGAAAATTCTCCTCTTTTCAGGCAAACTTACAAGTCAAATATACCCGTATACATGTACGTATTCACAGTACACTAAAACCTCGCTATTGCGACCATTAAAACGAAGGCTAATTGATTGTATAATAGACAGGTGACAGCTTAAAGCAATGTGACAGTGAAACAGAAAGCTCCTTTAGGAGCTTTCTGTTTCATTGTCAACTTGCTTTAAGCAGTCATCTTTCGTTAACATCCTAATAATTAACATAATTTAGTAGTCCTTAATAGAGAGTTTAAACTGTATTTCAAAACTTACACTCCTTATATCTGCACCAAACCGTATGGTGTAATTACTCATAAGAATAGCATCATGGAGACTATTCTAATGATTGGTTACACCATAGAGTTTACTGCAGACACGCTAGAAAACATGTTGGAAAGTTTGTGTCCCGCAAAATCCCTTTTAAAAGCCCAGGATTGTGTGATGACACGACTCACATAAAAGTCAAACATTTAAAACGGACATTTCTTTGACGTTTGCAGTAGGTAGTTTCGAAATCGCGTTTCATGTGTTAAATATACACATAATGCGTTTTCATTTTCTATTGAAACCATTTGGGTTTAATATGATGTTATATTCTGTTTTATGATAACACATAATAAAATCCTTTTCCATTCGGTTCTCATCGTTTAAGAATAGATACTTGTTTTTGCAAAGTTTATATCCGACTTGGTACGCGTAAACGGTTGTACATGTAGCCAATGCCAACATCGCTGGTTGAAATAATGTAATAGAACATCGACTATCATTACAAAATGCAAAGCAAAACTTCCGAAGACAAAGACGGTCGTAAGTCAAAACTTACAAATACATTTAATTCCTGATTTCCTGTCCTGTGAAATCTCTTTGGAGTCGTCGTTTCAAAACGATTCCAAAGAGATGTCAAAGGACAGGATTAGATGGAGAAATAAATTAAAATTGAGACTTTTATAATCCGGCTTACGACAACATTTGTCGTACGAACTTTTATGAAAGGGGCCTCAGAAACGTCCAAATAAATGCTTGCAAGGGGTCTATATGGTTAATCATAAGGCACACCCTTGTCAGGCTGTCAGGCAATTTTGGCACATGCTCAGAATGTAAAAACCAGACAATTATGTTGTCTACGTTCACAGGATTGAGAAAAAGTTTCTTTAATAAAATATAATTCAAGACATTGCTTGGCAAAACTATATATTTCTATATCAAACTAAGTCTCATACAGCTACCGAAAGTAGTATCTTAATACTTTCTGTGATTTTGTTGAAGGAATAGAAAATTAATTTTGGTAAAAGACGAATATTATAAAGGTGTTAGAGAGACAATTTTTATAGTAGCTACTCTTACTGTCTTTACAGGGCCACCATACTTTGCTTATAAAATTCCTAAGATTTCCAAATTTTCAAGCGCGATTTTAGGAATCGTACCTTTTACCCTCTCGCTACCAGCCTATATAACACTATAATAGATATGAAAAAGTTTGGACCCATATCAGATTGGAATGAACTTTATTGTAACGTGAGAGTAATAGTTTTTTTTTAAATTGCCTTTGGTCTTATTCAGATGGTTGTTACTCACATAACAACGAGTTCAAATTAGAATGAGAAGATGAGAAAATACTTATCTGGAACTAACTGTTTGACACACGTTTCAATGTTTCCTAAGTAAAAAACGCATACAATTCCAAACGTAAAAGTAAACACAGAAATCTGAAGATTTCGGAAAAATCTGGATCAATTAAGTCCGATGATTTCGGAAAAAATCCAGAGAAATGACAGTCCTATGTGCATGACGTTATACTCCGTCTACCATATGCATCGCTTTAACATAGTCTGCTTTTAAACTTATCGTCTGTTTTTATTTATTAAGTTAAGATGCTATGTCGTTGGACTTAAACACATTTATTTTGTGCCAAACGGTTAGACCATGTTGGATCTAACACCACCTTATGCGGTGTTTGATCTGGATCCAGGTTGTTTTCAAATGTAACATGTATTGTGATAGCGCTTGGCTGCAAAATAGTTAACAATAGACTTTGAACAACGTTTTATGAAAGCCTTACCTTTGTTGACTTTTGTTTCGACTGATTACCACGGTACTTTTAACGTTTTAATCTACCATCGTCTGGAATATAGATAATATTTCGCATGGAGCATATTCGGGACTGTATAAAGTGGAACTATTTTCTTAAGGGGAGAAATAAATAAAAGTAATACAATTCGTATTATCGAATAATGGGGTATGACACAAGACATGTTTTAAAGCTTAACTACCGGGAAATATCTATAATACTCGGATTAATAAAATGGTCAAGCTAAAAATAACAAGCTAAACAATACCGACGCCTACAAAAACGGTTTATTTGTCACCATGTGATATCCCAAAGTCTAAACAATCTGCACACTCTGATAACCAAGTAGAACTGCTGTTGAAATATTGAAAACATATAGACCCTTTTGTGCCCAGTGGATTCTTCCATGTTTATATGTTGGATTAGTCCTTTGTTATCAAAAAGGGGGGGGGGGGGGGGGTTGGACTTAATTTTCATGTTCGTTCTGTTCTATATTGAAATTCCTATCAGCAAACAGTGTAGACTCTGATCAGACGCCGCATAATGCGGCGTCTGGTCAGAATCTACACTGTTTGCCTATGTCCCATATATCGGATCGTGGGCACAAATGTGTTAAATGACCAAATGCCAAACGTAAGATACTGCTTTTCATAAATAGTCCATAGGGTTAAGTCAAACATTCCTAACTTGAGTTCTGCAATATAATCTCATACGTTTGTACAGTTTCAGTGATACTTAATATCAGTAATTTGTGCAATATCACGACATGGAGGTTTTAAGATTAACTGGTATCAATCCGCTACTCTCAAATGATATCAATCAGTAGCGTTATTAATAACTGGTACAGTGCTACCTTTCTACAACAACACTCAAAACGAAGTCAAATTTTGTCTTTATTGCTAGGAAGGAGTTGTAATTGGGAGGGAAATTAGTTACATTATGCAACGTCTGTATTCAAATTGTTTGTCACTCGTCATTATTGTTTTTATCTGTCAAAATGTCCAAATGTGACTTTGAGACAAACAGCAGACGACAATTTTAATCAGACGATATTTCAGCATTGACAATATGGAACGTAGATCTAATTGTCTTGCTTTTGAAACAGCGGCTATCGTTGTTGTAAGTATGAAATCCTTGTTCTTTTTTGGCCTCTTGTAGGGAGGGAGTACTGTATGGTATGCAGGACGAACGTAAAATAAAATGCGCCTGTAGGAGCTTTTGTTTACTTTTGATTTGCATTAACCCTTTACCTTATAGCCTGTTTCTAGATTTGGAGATATGTGACCACTTAAAACAGGTTGAAAGTAAAGCAGAATGCGCCACAAGGCGCATTCTGCTTAACTTTCAACCTATTTTAAGCTACCATCTGCTAGAATATAGCAAATAGTTTCTATGATACATGTTCATGGCTGTACAATTGGAACTATTTTCTTCAGCGGATGAATAAATTTAATGCGCTAAAAGTCGCTTCTATGGGGTAAAGGGTTAAGAAGTTACAAACTTTTGAGAGCATAATGTATCGTTGCATAACACTAGCTTGCTGGTAATTACAAACCACTTACGGCCAACTGTATCCGCCGCAGTGACGTGTTAGAGACATTAGCACTGATCTCTAGAGGTACAAAGCTCTTGACGAGGAAATAAATCAGACGTGATTTTGCATTCAATGAAGCTCAAAAAGGCATAAATGAGAAGATGGTATTTTATGAGTGCAGAAAAGCGTGTTATTGCGCTAATACAAACGAATTCATGTTTATACTTGTAAATTTAGGGGATAGTGGCGTGTGGCATCTGCATGTAAAAAAGGGATAATCGTTAAACCTTTCGGCGCCAAATTATTCAGGAGATTTTTATCCCTTCCCGCTTTATTTTCGACTGCTTCAGTATTGTTGCCTGCAAACACGTACACTTGCCCTACACAAATAGTAAATACCTTGGTAAAGGCATTTTTAAAGGAACCCTCTGATCAGGGTCTTCACTGTTTGTCAGTTTACGTAAAATATTGCAAAATCAACCTTAAATAAAGAGTAAACATAGAACAACAAGTTTTTTAAATGGTTATATCGGCTGGAATCAATGTATTTACAAGAGCTTTACATGAGGGCAAAGTTGTAACATGATTACGTCAATGCGCTATATATCGTATCAGACATGCAGGTCAGAGAAACAATATAAAAATATGATTACGTCCTTTAACAACGGGGATGACGCTATTCTTTCCAAGTATATATGTACAGTTGTTGGCCATAAATAATTTCCCACCCTGGAAATCTGTCTTATGTTTTTGATGTATTTGAGCTGTTTAAGGTAAACAGGAACCTGTCGATTAACTAAAAAGTCACTAAAGGTAAATATTTACTAACGGCTGAATTAATTTCCGATCATAATAAGAAGTGAAATATTATTTACTTTTGATTTGATTCGGTTGCTTAGCAACTTTAGAACACTAGTGAAAATCCATGACTATTGTTCGCAATAATGTTGCCATGGCAATGTGAACATCACATGTCATCGTGACATGCTGTCACCTTAAAGAGAAATCATTAATGATTATTAAACATTTGGAATTGTTCAGTTAAATCAAGTCTTAGTAAAATGATGCGTACAAATGAAATTTAAGTTGTTGAAAACACCGTCTCCATTGCTTTCCATAAGATTAACATAGAAAGCAACGGAGATGACATTTTCAACGACTTAAAATCATTATAACATATCTGTCATTTTACAAAGTTCTTATTTAGCTGAACAGTTGAAAATGTGTAATAATCATGAATGATTTCTCTTTAAAATGATAGCCTGTCTTGACGCCAGGTGATGTTCACGTTGTCATGGCAACATTATTAAGATCACTAATCTTAGATTTTCACTAGTGTTCTAAAGCTGCTTAGCAACCGAAACAAATCAGAAGTAAATAAAATTCCACCTCTCAATCAGATCGAAAATTAATTCAGTTTTTGATAGATATTAACCTTTAGTGACTTTTAAGGTAATCCACAGGTTCCTGTTTACCTTAAACAGCCCAAGTACATCAAAAAAGTTTGACAGATTTCCAGGGTGGGAACTTATTTATGGCCAACCACTGTACAGTGGAGAATGTGTTTTTCTTTCCCAATAAACGCGTTTACGCTAAAACTATTATTTGTAGTGCAAACAGTTTGGAGCCAGATCAGACGCCAAACTGTTTACCTCCAAGATAAACAAGAATTATCAGAATTGTTCAAAAGTTGTTCTTTTCTACGTTTTAGCGCTTTGCGTTTGCGTACGTTTGCGTTTAAACGGGAAAGAATAACAGATTCTCCACTGTATGTACAGTGCTCCCTCCAAACAACGGTCCTCCCTTCAACGACTCCCTCCTAACAAAGATTCATTGCCGCATTTCCCGAAACAAGACAAATATGTCTTACGCTTTAACTGCTACAAAATCGTCTGCTTAAATGGTTGTCTACTGCTTTTTCTCAAAGATACATATAAGTGGACATTTTAATAGAACAAGCACCTTAGAGCTGATATCCCCTGCCGCAGCGATTGTCGAGAAGAAAGTGGCAAACTTTATTGTAGGAGGAAGGGGTAAAATGGTGATGATCTACATTCAAAAGCTTTTTACATGTTAAAGCCTAAACAATACTAAAATAAAGCCGTTTGTAGCAAATCTGAGTATGACAGGGGCAGGTAACTCTTGATACAATTTGTACATACAGGGCAGATAACTCTTGCCACACGTATCTTGTTTTGACAATAATTCCATCTTTTCAAGAAATTATACTTATTATATACATTCTATGCAAGTATTAAAAGAACTATATATATGTTTAAAACTGGAGTTACTAGAGAGTAAACACTGTTAAATATGACATTTTCAACTCTTCAAGGGCAGATTACTCTTGACTAATTTGCACAATTTTCGACAATAATTGAACTCATTCTTTAAATAATAGCCCAAATGGTTTAATAATTCTTTTTCAAAATCCATTCACATTTGTACACACTACCATGTAAACAATAAAGCCTTGTCTAGCATTACTAAGTACATAAAGGACAGATAACTCTTGCCACAAAGTATCCTTATTTGACATAAATTGCACCCCTTCAAGAACTTATTTTTATATACATTGTGTAAGTTAAGTAAAGATCCATTAAAGACTGTAGTTTCTAGATGGTAAAAACTGTTAAATATGGTTTTTTCGACTCGACAAGGGCAGATAACTTGACTAGTTTCTCCATTTTCAAAAATAATCACAATTATTTGAAAATAAAAGCCATACATAGTTTAAGAATTTTTTTTATCAAAATCCATGCATATTTATAGATAATAGTATGTAAACAATATTAACATAAAGCATTTTCTAGCATTTCTTAGTACATCAAGGGCAGATAACTCTTGCCACAAGTATCCATTTTTGACAATAATTGCACACCTTCAAGAAATTTTTACTTATAAACATTGTGTGCAAGTATAATTTAAATCCATTCAAAACTGTAGTTGCTAGAGAGTAAATACTGTTAAATATGGCTTGTTTTTACTTATCATTGTGTGCAAGTATAAACAACTGTAGTTGCTAGAGTGTAAAAACTGTTAAATATGGCATTTTTAATACAAAAAGGGCAGATAACTCATAAATTCCTCAAATTTTCTGAAAAAAATTGTTTCCCCACGGTGCTCCTATGACAACAAATAACTATACCAAGTTTCATCCAAATCAGTTGATCGATTTCAGAGATACAGTTGTGGACGGACAACGTGACGGACGGCGTGACGGACAGACAGCTGGACGGACAGACCTAAAACAGTATCCCTCTGCCTTTCGGCGGGAATAATAAATATATAATGACGAGTGACAAACTTGAATCCAGATCTTTATTCTAGCTGTTTGCAAATGTAAGCAAAGTATTATTTTTTCCTCCCTATCACGACTCCCTCCGAACACAATCTGTATCTCCTATCGGGTGTCGTTATACAGAGGGAGCACTCTAAATGCCTTTATGTTTAATTCAAGTATTTCCATTTCATTTCCTGTTAACTTGGCGCCTTGCTAGATTTGGAACTGTTTGCCATTCAGATTAAAAAATCGTTACGCTTTTCAAAATAAAGTAATGTTTTAGTTTTTGTTGCTTTGCGTTTGCGTTCTGTTTGTGTTTAAACATGATAGAAAAACGTCTTCTTCATTGTAGCATCTTTGGTATGAAGTATAGGAACTGAAAATGACCCTAATGATTTTATGACAATTACATTATTAACGATCTCCATGCTGTGGACGATTTTGTGATAAATATTAATTGGCGTCTCATGCGGATCCAAACTGTTGATCAAGCTAGTTACATTTTCGATATAAAAAAAGTGCAGATGAATAAAAATTGTTGCAGACGACAATCATTTGAGATGATATTCACATTATAGCGTATTAAACCCTTTTCCCAATAGCAGCGCCTTTTAACGTATTCAGTTTATTCCTCCGCTAAAGAAAATATTCCCAATTTATACAGTTATGAATATGTATCATATGAATATTTTCTTTTTTCTAGAAGGTGGTAGCTTATAGCAGGCTGAAAGAAAAGCAGAATGCGCCTGAAGGCGCATTCTGCTTTACTTTCAACCTGCTTCAAATAATCGCATATTTTCAAAACTAGAAAAGGCTATTGGGTAAAGGTTTAACTCTAATCATGATAGCGGCGAAACCGTGTAAACATATGCAAACAGTTAGGATCCTGTAGATACACCGCTTAGTGTGCGTCGTTTTATCAGGATCCAAACTATTTGACACTCTGGTCCAGTTTTGAAAAGAACATTTAAGAATTCTTTTTTTTAACAGTAACAGACGCAATTGCTGCAGGCGGAAACAAACCCCAGGTTAACGAAAAGATTGCCGATGAGCTGCAGTTTCTGTAAAATCAATCGAAAACAAATCGTTCGAAATTTTGGTAAGCACATTTAAACCTAGCGACCTGTATTATTGTCATTAACAAACAGTGTATCCGTCGCGACGAGTACACGTATCCAAATAAGGCAAAGGGTCTCGTACATGTACAAAAGGTCAGATGAAAATAAGGTCAGAGGACTGATGCAGGAGCCTTTGATAAGAGTCTGCACTGTTTGTAATTATATATTGTTAGAATCAACCCGGCCCAATTAGTCAAAATATGGACTGGACGTAATTGAAAAGTGGAATTGTCCATTTAAAATTCCAGGGATTAATGGGTTAATACTAAAAAAATATTATTTTGCATAAAACGTAAGATCATGTTGTTGATGCCTATCTTTTGATATTCGCAATAGAAACATGCATCAAAATTCTGATTCTGACAAAGAATTGAGTCTCTATTTCAAGTAGCCACCTGTTTAAAAGGTTTTGAAGTATGCATAATATGTAAGAAATTCTAAATCATAATAAAAGAAATTAGATACGTCAAGATTTAGGAAAACTGATTAACACCATTCACTTAAACACATAAAATAGAACACTAACACTTCAAACAGACAAGAGTGGGAGTTTAGATATGGCTATTAGGTAAGTGCTAACAGAATGAATTATTAAGGAAAATGTTGTTAGCATGGTGTAGAGTATTGGTGCAGTCGCACAAGGGCTCAATTATTTATTAGTTTAACTGCAAATTAGATACAGTAAAACCTCTCAATTACAGCATCTAAAACGAATATTCATTCGTTATATAAAACTATACCGTGCTGAACTGTAACAAACATCTGTATACTCAACTATCTTATGTCGTACTAAAATGCTCTGTGCTGTCCTATAATATGTTGCGATGCCTAGTGATAAACAGCAATACAATATGCTATATTATGTTGTGCTAAAATTTGCTATGCTGTAGTGGACTATACTAAACTGTTCTAATTCATGAGATACTGTAGTACAGTGTACTGCATTGTGCTGTATTGTAGTGTGCTGTGCTATAGTGTGTCATAGAGAGATATACAATTTAATACCGTGCTATATTGTCCCGTCCTAAATCGTACTGTATTGCACTGTACTATATTGTAATATACTGTAATGTGCTGTTCTGTACAAAAACATATTTTTCTTCATTGTATTGTACTGTGCTGTGATGCTTTATACTATACTGAGTTGTTTAGTGATATATTATATCACAATATGCTATAATGTGCTGTAATACACCGAACTATAATGTGTTGCATGTGTGTTATACTGTGGTATAGTGTTCTATATTATGACGTACTAAATTGTGCTGGGCTGTGGTAAACTTTACTTTACTATGCTATAGTATAGTATGATGTGCTCTATTGTGCTGTACGAAGTTGTGCTAAACTGTAGTGTACTATACTATACTGTGCAGTATTATGATATTCAATAGCATACAGTGCGATATGGTGCCGTAATACACTGTACTGTAATGTAAGATATACTGTTATATACTATGCTATATTGTAGCATAATGTGCTCTTTTGTCGTACTAAATTATACGGAACTATAGTGTACTGTACTATACTGTGTTGTATTATGACATACAATAGTATAATGTGCAATGTAGTGCCATAGTAAACTGTACTGCACTAGACTATATATACTTTACTATGCTGTTGTTAACTGTATCATAATTTGTTATATTGTGTCGTGCTAAACTGTACTCTTCTGCAGTGTACTTTATTATACTGTGCCGTAATATTAATATACACTAGTATACTGTGCTATACGAGTATAGCGCCGTACTAAACTGTATTGTGCTGTAGTGAGCTATGTACTGTACTAGTTGTACTATATTCTGCTGTAATAAACTTTACTATACTATAGTGCACTATATTGCACTGTGTTGGGATGTGAAGCACTTTGCTCTTAGATAGTGCGTCCTGCTTCGCTGTACTGTGTAGTGCTATATACTACATATTGATATACATTAAACTTTACTACGAGGCTCAAATGATATTGTCAAAATGTTACGTCCTCGTTAAGGAAAAACCATTTAAAACAGGTGTTTATGAAATCATTAGTTTCGAAATGATATAAAATAAGGTGTTCTGGCAAAATATGAATGTATCGGTCTGTCTCTCCCGTATCTAGAACAGATTACGATGAGAAATTACTTTTGAACTTCGATATATCGACTTATGCTTGAATAACCTATCATAACATATTCAGCTACATATGTAGACCAAAACATATTATGCCAAACGCCATCTTGCCAATACCGTTTTGCCTGATTTGTGTTTATTGTTGCTATGCTCATGGCTCATGTTAGAGTTATTGCATAATAAAGATTATTTTCTATTCTATAAAATACAGGTGAAAGCTAAAAGCAATGTTACAGTACCTGGTCTGCTGTTTAAACGTAGTACACTTAATTCAGAGTCAAATATAAAAGACGGATTATTCCAAAATTGGCTGAGCAAAGTTATGAATGATTTAGAAAGTTAAAATTGAAATTTAAATTATATGTGCCTAAATAAATATATTTACCGTTAAGTCAGTTTCTGTTGATATGCTGCTTAGCACATATTTGACTATGACAATGAATGGAGATCTAATTCCTTACCTCTCTCACTGCCAAGTTTTATCTTCTGCTTTGACAATATCACCGCCAAATTATCGATTGCATTCATTGTGTTGTCTGCAATATGTTGTTTAGTCAGGTTGTTGAGAGCATTTATGGCTAGATAGATAAATATCGAAACGAGTAGGCGCGGTGTCTGATCAGGATCCCAACTGTTTTCAAAGTCGCCTTATGGCACCATTGGCAGTAAAAGATTTAAACGCACTGTTTTCAAATACACTATTTAGTTTCATGTAAGCGCCTTCACATACTATGTATGTCCTCAAGGTCGTAATCTCAATATGAATGCAATCGTCCAACAAGTATAATCGCAATTAAAACATTTCCCTCCTAAGATAGGTTTTGCACGTTCTCACTAACTCCTAATACAAATGCTTTTTCATGAATTTGCACATGTCTTGATAATTGCTCACAAGAAACGTTTTCTACATCTTAACATGTGCTTGATTAAAACAGATTGATCATTAAGCATATAAAAATAGACTTAGCGCTTAGTCTTTTCTAGACAGTTGCCTGTTTTTAACACTTATAACAACCTGATGACTTATGGTTTAACTTGCTGATATTTCTAAGATAGCTCTAACTATGAATACATTTTCAGAGACACTTCAAATATCAATTGTCTACCCAACATCACGACATACGGCCTTTATGGTAATTACAAAGAACCAATGGCCAAATGTTTCCATCAAAGTGACGCGTTAGACACATTATCACGGATCTCTTGAGGTACACAACCTTGACAGGGAAGTAAATCACAGCTATAATTGTCCATCCAATGAAGCACAAACTGTACCAGCGAGACCAGACGGTCATTGAGGTTTTATAGAAATGGTTAACAATGTTGCAAATTATCTAGTGGGCAACGTCAGTATTGCGTATGCAATATATAATGAAATTTGTAAGTCTGTTACAACAAGTCAAATGATAATAACTGTCATAAGTATAATTGCAAATTCCTAAAGGACAATACAACATCTTTTGAACCTTTAAGGTGGTTTGGGCAATTTTATTAAAGTATTGGCTATATAGTATTATACTTATTGGTTTTAACAATAACCAACAAGAATTCTGCGAGTTTTTTTTATTAGAATGAAAAAACTTTGATTATTGTTAAAGCGTGTAAGGAGATATGGTCACGGGATTTTAAAAATGTGTGTACTTGACAGTACACATCAGGGTCCTTGGAGATCAAACACAACGGCGGGAATAATTAACGTAATACGGATTAACCTCACTAGAACGAGTGGGTGTATTGATTTGGCAAATGTTCCAAGACATTTTTGCAACAAGGACTATAGGTTATTTATGTAGGGTAGGGTTATCATAATCATAATATCGCCAACTGTGACAATAATGTCTGACAATAGTATGAGTTTGAGTTTCAGCCTTAACTCTAGAATTCTAAGTAAAATAATCAAACAGATCTGTGATGCAACAAGTTGCTAGGCGTCCGATCTAGACCCAAACGTTTTGCAAATATAAACCAAGACATGATTATCATGCTGAGGGTGAAGAGGGCTTTGAAGTACCATTGACATAGTTCTCCTAGAAGCGAACTATACAATTTGACATGAAAAACTCACTTATTACTAAACGAGAGACATTGACGAGGAACTTGTACAATATGTTTCACAAGCAATCATATTTCAATAAATGATACTAGTAAATACTATTTATTTATTTATTTCTCTTCAGTGCACTAAATATCAGTACGTAATTATATAACATATCAAAAATCACTTTACACACTACCACTCTAATTAGAATTCTAATATACTATAAGCAAGCACATTAAAACAACAAGTCCAACTATCATACACATAAGATACCGGTAAAGTTGAATTTGAATAGCAATCTGAAACAGTGAGCAAGTTGTACTGGCACCATACTGATCTGAGGCAGTTTCATAAAACTTCGTAAGACAAACGTTGTCGTAAGTCAGCTTATAAAAGTCTCAATTATTATCTATATCTCAAAATAATCCTGTCTTCTTGTGACATTTCTTAGGAATCTTGAAAAGACGATTTCCAAAGAGATGTCACACGGCAGGGTTATATTAAAAAATAAAAAAAAACCCAGTATTTTTAAAGTTTTGACTTACGACCGTTTAATCGTACGAAGTTTAATAAAAACGGGTGCCTGGTCATTTAGTCACTGGATAATCCTATTATAATTTATGTCCTATGTACAGTTTAACTTCTCTATAACGACCACTAAAAAAGAAGGCTAATGGATATATAAAATACAGGAGCTTTCTGTTTTACTGTCACCTTGCTTTTAGCAGTCACCTGCTTTAAATACCTAATAAATAACAACTTTTAAAGCCCGTTATACAGAGGTTTCACTGTTTATCCAACAGCAAATAACACGTCAAACACAAACTCGGCAAGCGGTTTTATCTGACTCATGACAATATGTAACATGTTTAACCCTAGCGACGAGTAAACTCATCTTTTAAAATATGTATCAATAGGCGTTTTCGACTGGCTAATTTTCGTGGAGCAACCAAATCTCGTGGAGCACATATTTTGTTCGACTGGTAGTGTGACGCCATGGTCCGTCACGCCGTGGAGTACGAAAGATATCGGTTGTAAACCCGTATTGAGTTCGTTGAGCGACAGTCGCCAAACATAATCCATAACACCCCGGTTACACAGACGGTCGGGCCTAAATCGGTACCCAATCGGTCTATTTTTTTGCTGTTTTGATCGGTTGTCATACGTGATTTTATTTCAGGCTTTCTGTGTAACCGGGTATCGGTGATGAATAATTGTTCAATCGGTCAAACGCCACCCCGCCTCCGATTGCCACCGATTGGCCACCGATCGATTGGCCACCGATTGGCGACTCATGAAATCCAATGGGCCACCGATTAAAAGCGCCCAACAACCGTTCAATAATCGATGAATACCGATAAAACACCGATGAGATGCTGGCGGCAACCGATTGATCACCAATTGATCACCGATTTAACTGCCATTAACAACCGATGAAAACCGACGAGATCCCGCGTTTTAATTCTCATCTTTTTTCATCGTTGGTAAGCATCAATTCATCGGTGGTGTATCGGTGGTTTATCGGTGACTCGTCGGTGAGATCGGTGGTAGACAGGTTGTCAATCGGTTATTTGTAAAATATTTTCACCGATCGAGAATTTTAAACACGTTTAAAATTTCCAATCGGTGATTTTTCACCGATGAAACTCATCTTTACCTAATAGCTATAGATATGTGGGAAACAGGTGGCCAATAGGTGATGTCGGTTGTAAATAGCTTTTCATCGGTCCCCTCCCAAGTTTGGCGAAAAAAACAACCGATCTATCACCGATGGCTCTGTGTAACCGGGGTACAATTGTTTGATTGGTCAGATTTTTTTCGTGGTGTAATCTCAATTGATGAAATAGCTAACATTTTGCCAGTCGAATACGCCTAGTGACAAAAACACTACCGGTAGCTCTATGCAAATAATGTAGACTCAGATCCGAGTAGCCCTATGATCAGGAACTGTACTGTTAGTAATATTTTCAATGGACAGTCAAAACAACCATAATTAGTTATATAACAACTACATCTTTGTTTTGCAAACTATATTATTCTTTACAAGTTTCAGGGGTGAATTAGTTTCAGAGCATGTCACCATGCTGATAAGAATGTAACTCGGTAAATTAGTAATTCTGTGAAGGTTAACCCTTTCATGATCAAAATTGTCGAGAGTTATTTTACCCTTTCACCGACATAGTGTCGTCTGCTTTAATATTAGTGTCTGCAATATCGTTTAAAAGCACAAGTGGTTTTATTTGGAGAATATGACATTTTAACCACAATCACCGCCGCCCACCTTATTCAGTTAATCGCTAAAATAAAACGTCTTTAACCCATTTGTGCCCTCGAACCCATATATGGGACATAGGCAAACAGTGTAGACTCTGAACAGACGCCGCATTATGCGGCGTCTGTTCAGAGTCCACACTGTTTGCTGATATGAATTTCAATATAAAACAAAATGAAAATGAAAATTTTGACCAGGCATCCCTTTGATAAATAATGGACTAATCCAATATAAAACATGGACGAATCCACTGGGCGCAAATGGGTTAAATAATCTTATATATTTACCCTTTCGCCACTATAGGCAACTAAAGTCGACATTGTAAACATTTAGAATCCTGAATAGCTGCTTTAGACCAGGTTCCAAATGTTTGGCTCTCGTGTCTAAAATTCCCAGTAAACTACTATAATCTTACTTTGGGATAATAGTTTCGGCAACATTTTTAATGCAGAAGATAGATCTACACCCAATAAAAGAGCGGACAAATAGTTAAAGCAGACAATAAAACTTGGCGATGAACGGACTGGAAATAAAACATAGATCTTGCTGTGAAGTACCAACTATCGAAGACGGGTTTCTTATATACAGTGCTCCCTCTCGCCAACGACACACAGTGGGAGACACATATTGAGTGGTGTTCGGAAGGAGTCGTTATAGGGAGGGAATATTTAGACTTGGCTTACTTTTGCAAACAACTTGAATCCAGATAAGGCGCCGCGTAACGCTTCGTCTGATCTGTATTCAAGCTGTTTGTCTCTCGTCGATATATTTATTCTACCAAACAATCCACTTACATGTAGCTTTGATAAACAAATGCAGACGACTATTTAATGAAGTTGATATTGTAGCAGTAAAAGCGTTAGGCAGAATTGTCATGTTTAAGGAACTGCGGCAGGGGTCGTTGTAAGGAGGGATCCGTAGTGAGAAGGGCCGTTGTAAGGAGGGAACACCTCTGTGGTAGTCTAACGAAGATCTATTTTCATTAATATGACCGATGAGAAACACGTTGGAGATGACAGCAGTATCGTAGAATAAGGAGACCAGAGAGTGTCTGTCTAATGAACTCAATCACCACTGAAACTTTTAATGAACAATTCCTACTGCCAATTAATCTGGATCTAGGTAAGTTATTTTTACTATATAGGGTTGATCTAAATACAAAATGAAAAATGAAAAACAATGCAAACCCTGATCAGAGGGCTCCTGTAGGAGCCCTCTGATCAGGTTCTGCATTGTTTGCATAGGACAACTGCACTATTCGTAGGCACATTAAGTGTACTCGTCGCAAGTGTTGAATGTGTTAGTGCCATGTTAGTCGGTGTCTATTTTTGATTCAAGGTTTTGCAAATATCTGTAAGGTCGCTTTCAGTATGTCAATGATTAAGTATGTGGCATTATCAAATATCAAAATATCATGTATCTAATTAGATTTGTAGGAAAATGCTGAGATGACGCATGTTAATCAGATAACTATACGGACAAAATCAAGATCCATCCTTAATGAGTACTGAGTAGTCTTACTTCATTACAACCCTGCTTCACGCCATTAATCTCTAGTAACGTATTCATGTCATTTACAAACAATGTACACTTGTTCTCTGGAAAAGTGTAGCATAATACAGTCAGGGCCCCGTTTCATAAAACTTCGTACGAAAATATCGATCGTAAGTCAAAACTTTAAAATGCATTTAATTTCTTAATCCTCTATTTAATCCGGTCTTGTGACATATTTTTGGAATCGTCTTTTCAAGACGATTCCAAAAAGATGTCACAAGACATGATTAGATGGAGAAATAAAAAATATTGAGACTTTTATAATCTGACTTACGACAACATTTGTCGTACGAAGTTTTATGAAACGGGCCCCTGAACTCGATACTTCAAACTCGCTTAAATCGATCGTACCAGTATTTCGTATGTTGAATTTAGGTACATAATTATCGCTTAAGTCGAACATACCCGTATTTCAAAGTTAAAACGTGACTAAGAAACATTTTAACTTTTAAATATGAGCATGTTCGTACTATTGCGAGTTCGCAATTTCGAGTTTCGACTGTATCAGAGACTATGCATCAGCTAAACTGTTGTTGTTATTCTATACATATAACAAAAACAGTTAAATTGGACTATACGATCTACTTGTTTGGAAACTAGAATAGTCTGTCTGAAGTTTCAGGAATTAGCGAGTCAAGCTATTACCTGTCATTAATACTATCAGTTACAAAGTATGCCGTTAAGCAAATATGTAATGTAGGGGTATTCATTTTTCTGCTTGCAAACAGGTACTTTAGACTCCCTTGTTTACTGACCCAAAAATAATGCTTTCAGCAGTAAGTTGTCTGCTTTATTGGCAAAATGTCACTTAATATATCACACAATTATCTAAAATCGGAACATCGGAAACAATCTCCCGGTGTATAACCAATTATTGTGTTGGATATTTTTCTTTATGTCACTGAACTCGGCTCAACAATTAATTGAAAGACATACGTCAAACAAAGCCGTTAATTATTGGCTGAGAAGGAAATCTCGTGATATTGTAACCGTATATGTCTTGAGTAGCGTAATTCCCTAGTATTCTAAACAAGAGACGCTTACACGGCTACAGAGGAGTAGACTCCGTTCTCTGCCGGATTAACCCATTTATACCCAGCGGAATCTTCAATGTCTATATAATGGAATAGTCCATTTTTATTAAAGGGATGCCTGGTGAAAATTTTCATTTTCATTTTGTTTTATATTGAAACTCCTATCAGCAAACAGTGTATACTCTGATCAGACGCCGCATGATGCGGCGTCTGATCAGAGTCTAAACTGTTTGCCTATGTACCATATATGGGATCGTGGGCACAAATGGGTTATTAATAAACGAACCTTGCCACATACACAACATACAATATAACTTTTTCAAATGTTGACGACTTGTTTTATCAATTGGATGCATCTAAGTTGCTAAAAATTTCCGAACCTGGTCGGACGGCTATGTTCCGTAGCCTGAGTTGGCTCCTAACTATTTTGCAAATGACATTGATTCAACACGTATATTTGAAAAGTATTAAACATGTTCCAATCCATTGTATCATATATAAGTACATGTGCACATTGTCAATAGTGCTAACTTATGTACGTGTATTTCAATCGACGGGTTTCCTAGCAAGCGTTTGACCAGTTAGAAAGGCTATAAATCGTTTTTAGTTGAGTCTATGATCGTTCTCAAGCATTTTGATCGGTCAGATTTGAGTTTTTGCTCAAATCTTGCTACACATGCTTAACCCATTACCCCATAGCCCATTTCTTGTATTGAAGATAGATGACCACTGAAAGCAGGTTGAAAGTAAAGCAGAATACGCCTTATGGCGTATTCTGCTTTATTTTCAGCCTGCTTTAAGCTACCATCTACTAGAAAATAGAAAATATTTCTTATGATAAATAGTCATACATGTAGTTGTATAAATTGGAAATATATTTTTCAGTGCAGGAATAAATTAGATGTGTAAAAAGGCGTATTTATTGGGGAATGGGTTAAGAACGAACTAAAATGCTTCATAAACTTTTGCTGTACGGCTGGCAGCGGCATCAAATGCCATGTCAATGACTTTGACGTACGGCGAACTGTTCAAATGATATACTGGTCAGTCTTCGCATTTCGAGTACGGCGACAAATAATGATCTATCCAATTATTCATTTTTAGCGGCGAGTTATGGTGTGCCCTTCAAACATGCCCTTCTTAAGGCTTTCTATAACTAGCACAAAAGTACAGAGCTATAGAACATCGCACGCTATATACTTTAGCAGTTATTGTTACAGGAAACGGCGTCAAATATCTTCAACAACCTTGCAATATAAATATAGAAAGATTTCGATTTTCCTTCTACTTAAATACATGTACTATATTGACGTGTACAGGCTTAACTCCTTATCCCTGAAACTACCAACGGACTATTCCAGTTTTCAATAAAAGCTGGTCCATCTTAGACTTTTAAGGGTTGTTTTTGTAACACCGGTAAATTTCAAAATGACAAACAGTGAAGTCCCTGATAAGAGGGCTCCTACTGGAGCTCTCTGGTCAGGGACTTCACTGTTTGTTTAGGACAAGTGTACTCTTCACAAGTGCACATTTGGTAAAGGACACATATATGCTACACTATGAATTAATTTACCATGTATATATGAAGGATTTAAGGATCCTATGTAAACAGTGCAAACCAGATAAGAGGGAATCTTATGCTTGACAGTTTGCAATGTGTTTTATAGATGAACTTGACTTAATTGTAATTTGCATTATTCATTGGAAGTTTCAGGGCGCAATGAGTAAAGGCCGGGTAAACAAAAAGCAGAAAATTCTATATTAAGCTGGTCAATACAATCAATGTGACGTCTTATGCATGAACTTAAAAGTAGACTATTCCTGAAGTAAATTAGTTGTCTGTTGAAGTTAAATCGAACTAAATTGTCAAATGAAGTAAAACGACTTTTAATCAAGCACTTCCTGCTGTGACAAATCATACGTGTACGGTGATCAGTTCTTGCTTTTAGAACGCAAAATCAGATATTTCTCAACTAGGTTTCAGTATCATCAAGTAGGATAAGAATAAAGCAAATAACTCATAAAGGAGCTTTCTGTATGGGCGTTATAGCAGAACTTTTCTGTTTCATCAGCAATGCCGTTTTGAAGTCCGACACTTGTCATAAAAATTAGTTCAGCTTCTTGGACTCATTTCATTGAATGTCGTACTACAAAACGGTCGGAAGTCAAAACTTTAAAAAACATTTAATTTCTGATTTCGCTATCCAATCCTGTCTTGTGACATCCCTTTGGAATTGTTTTTTTTTCAAGACTATTCCAAAGAGATATACAAGACAGAATTAGATTGAGAAATAAATAATAATTGAGACTTTTATAACCTGACTTACGACAACATTTGTGTTTAAAGTTTAAACTTATTTTCTTTTACATCGATTATGAAACAAGCTGAATGTAACTGATACAAATCACTCTCGATGGCTCGAATGGTGGCACCATTTGTCGTAAGAAGTTTTATGAAAGGGGCACCTGATATGAACGAGCACTACTCAACTTCTAATACTCCGCTAATACAACGTTCCTCATGTTGTGCTTGATTTAGGTTTTTATCCCTTTACGCAATAGTCTGTTTCAGATACTTAACCCATTTTTGCTATGATCCTATATATGGGACATAGGCAAACAGTGTAGACTCTTATCAGACGCCGCATTATGCGGCGTCTAGTCAGAGTCTACAATGTTTGATGATAGGATTTTCAATATAAAACAAAATGAAAATGAAAATGTTGACAAGGCATCCCTTTAATAAAAAATGGAATAATCCAATATATAAACATGGAATAATACACTGGGCGTAAATGGGTTAAGATAGGTTACCACTTCAAGCAGGTTTTAGTAAAGCAGAATGTACAAAGGCGTATTCAGCTTTATTTTGAACTTGCTTTTAAGCTATAATCAGCAAGAAATATAGAGCATAGTTCTTATGATAATTATTCATGACTGTATCAATTTGAACTATTTTCCTCAGTGAATAAATAAAGTAAAGGCGTAAAAATGCGTATATATGGAGAAATGCATTATTGTGTGCTATGCCAAAAGACAAATGTCCTCGCAACATGTTTATGTGATTTCTACCAGAAGATATGAACCACTCTCCTATGTCGTGTTAAGCCTGGTTTTCTTCGGATTTCTATAAAACAACAAAAAACCAACACATTGACGGAAATGCCTCAAAGTAGCGCAAAACATAAACCAAACAATTATTATTGCAAGACAACAGAATCGAGAATTTACATTAACTTTGCTTTATGTACAGTCAATACCCATCCATGAGACTAAAAATGTGAAGAGGCATTTAAAACCAACTTAAGTCTAGTGTCTTGCAAAGAGTACATTAGCAAACAGTGTATATCATGATTAGACGCCAGCGTTTCATCATGGTCTGCACTGTTTTTCTATTTCATTGACTAAAACTGCGGTAACTGTAGATCATTATTGTTTATACATAATGAAACATTTCAGCTACATGTAGAGCACAGGGGGAGTCAATTGCAATATAAGGCATATACGAGTATATATAAATATGTTAGGCAGCTTCTTGTTTTAGCAGGCTCAAAATAAACCAGAGAGATTTAGTAAAATTTGCCGTTTCCTTGCTATGAGATTTTATTTATTGATGCATGTAAATAATTATGTCATTTCCTCATGCTGTGTATCTATATATGGGCGAAAAAATAACTTCATGTATTTGTTCCGTTCTGCGCTGTTCTGTTCTGGTGTTACTTTTATTTGAGTGTGGTCGTACTAGCCAAATATTTCTGTATCATTATCAAGGCTCTCTTGAGGCGCGGTAAAGCCAAACTCGCTTCAGGGAATAGGTTGGAGACATAATGGGTTATTCTGTGACGTTCACGGAAAACACATTAATGACACAAATATTCCCAAGGATGGGTTGACGCCTGCAAACGCGACAAAAATCCGAAATATATCACAAAATGCTAAATTTAGAAGACGATAATTGTTAACATATCTGAGATAATATCAATTCAATAATACGTTGATGTTTTGGGAAGTCAGTTGTCATTTTGTACAATGACGACCAGTGGCCCGTTTAATGAAACTTCATACGACAAAAACGGTCGTAAGTCAAAACTTAAAAATACATTTAATTTCAGATTTCGCTATCTAATCCTGCCTTATGACATCTCTTTCAAGACGATTCCAAAGAGATATCACAAGACAGGGTTAGATGGAGAAATGTATAGTAGTTAATTATTTTATAATATGACTTACAACAACATTTGTCGTACAATGTTTTATGAAACGGGCCCCTGATAGCTCCGAAACACATTTATTTTAAAAACAAAACAAACGCATTTGTAGTTAAATTCAGGTGACATTTTAAAGCAGGCTTTAACAATATAGAACACAGCTAAAAAAGCTGCCTGAGTGGTTTTATAATTGCTTAAAATGAAGCTGCAACCACATTTGGCAGTTATATACATGTATACTATATTAACTCACTATAGTTCTTCTTTGCAAACCATGGTGCTGAATATGGCAGATCGCGTATGACCCTGATAAACAGTTACTATGCTACAATTTGCGTAAAGCAATATATACTCACGGAATTTAAAAAATATGCATGGTTAAAATGTATTTCTAATGTACACGTTTTCAATAAGCTTACGTAAAATCGGTTTGTACAGCTGATTAAAGTGTGTAGAAGGTATTGGTTACCCTTTTCGTGAAATTTACGTTAATTTTGCGTGTCAAAAAACGTTTGTCTATTTTTGCATAAATTGGTCAGATTACTCATTTGTACAGTACATGCAACACGTTTTCAATGTACACTGGTTGTTTTTGCAGTAAATCATCGGAAAAACAAGTTAGATTTGGTTTATCAACCATGACGGCTATGCCACGGCTGTCTGAAAATGCGCGTTTAAGTTCAATCAGCATAGTAGAGGTTGGAATGAAGAAAAAATGATGTCGAAGGCCGATTTGGTCTTCATCGTAACATTACGTTGACATTATGGAGACGTATCGATAAATTGGCAATGCTCGCGAGAACCTGCGACCAAGGATATCGCTATTAACGTAACGTCGACAACATACGTATTTTTCCGTTACGCATGTGCGTGATCGCCTTCAGTCTTCAAACTTTACGGCTAGAAACATTCGAGGGCTTCGTCGTATCAGCCGGAGGACAGTGCTGAAAGATTACGCTAATTTTGAATCCGTCCGTGACGTCCTACTGTACGTCCCGTTCTGAAGTCAAACTCGCCATATTGTCTTAAAGCATGGCATTGCTCACCCACACGTTGCTCGCGTGCGTTGTCACGGCCTTCATACAGAACAAAAACATCGAGGTCATTTACTGGCCCGCTGTTTCATCCGATCTCACGCTAACTGCGCACGTTTGGGATGAGAATGTGCGTCGTTTGCGACGTCTACCGAACCAGCCATTTACATTGGAACAGCTGGCTGATTGTTTAGTCATGGTAAGGAATGACATTCCTTTGCGTTGGCGAGGTTTACTTGACGATGATGCCGTTGGCGCTTTGGTGCAAACGTAGGACACATGCGTTATTAATTGTGTGACATGGGTTTTGACCCTTAATGACAAAACGCATTGCAGTACAATCATTTGACATCACACATATAGTATATATGACTCTTATGTAACGTTAGATCGATGTTTAAAATAACACAATAACACAGTCAATTTATATCTTGGTTGTTATTCCTAATATTTATAATGCTATTCCCAATGCACAGTTCTTAAATTCCGTGAGTATAGATATTTTAATTGGTCGTGATAGCGATGATGTTTGACTGTCGTGTCATATTATAAGATCGGAGTTCACTTTCTTTGAGTGATTGCTAAACGCTGTTTACTTTTAAATGCGAACTGCTAGTTTCCGACATAAATTACAACCTCGTTACAATGCGAATACGCCCAACATGACGTCTGATCTGAGTCCATGGTTATAAATATTTTGAGTTGAGTATGATATCGTTCTCGATCATTTCAGATTTGAGCAAAAGCTAAAATCTTACCAATTAATGATTGATAACGAACTCAGAGTAAACTCAAACACTTTTGAACCTTTGGGGGAGTCTCCAAATGGTTTGCTAAAAAAATTAAAATGGTCATAATATTCACAAACATGTTTTTAACTACATTTCATTGCGTATGCGTGTACAGTGCTCCCTCTCTACAACGGCCCTCCCAAAAACGACGCCCTTCTTACAACGACCCTTGCCACAGTTCCTTAAATAGGACATTTATGTATCTTTGCTTTTACTGTTACAATGATGTCGTCTCCTGTTTTACATATTGAAAATTTTGACGGAAAAAAATACTTAATGAGGAGTGACAAACAGCTTGAATCAAAAGCAGACCCCGCGTTACGCGGTGTCTGATCTGGGTTCAATCTGATTGCAAGTATACGCCAATTTCCCTTCCTATAACGACTCCCTCCGAACACCTCATATTATTGTTGTCTCCCATTGGATGTCGTTGTAGGGAGGGAGCGCTGTAGTTTGGTTTGAGCGGAGAACAAATACTATCTAATTCACTTTATTTCGGACATCCAGAATAATGATTGCTTTTGGTGGTTAAGGCTTATGAGTTTTCCACTTCACTTTCATCAGGGTTTAAATACAAACTTTGCTGAAGAGGGATATTGTTTCCTTGCTTAGTACATGTAGTAGCAATTCTTTAGTAAATAAAATTCGGTCGAATTTATTACTGATTTAATACGATTGTAATAAGAGAGTTGTTAACGGTGATTAAAAAGTACTCTAATGTCGGTGAAAGCCAAAGTATGTGACCACTTCAAAGAAACAATAAATCGGCAGTCGGATATAAAGGTAATGGCAAAGAAGTCGATGCAAAAACGTTCTAGATATTTTTGTACATGTATACCGCTAAGCATTACACTCGTCGGTATTGTTTTTACAAGATTACTGCTAAAGGTTGTTTACTGCAATGCAACATTCAAGATGCTGAATATTCCTTCTTAGATGTAATTTGTTTTAATGAAAAAATGCTCCGACTGTTTTGTAACACGCTTACAATTCTTCTTTTTGTTTGCTATCGAAGGACTAACGTTGAAAGAAAATGGATTTCTATTTAATGGAATTCAAAAGTTTATTAAGTCAACACAACAATTTATCAGTAATGTTCAAACCTGAGCATCATAGTTTACATAGTTTACTATTATACACTATATATAATTGTTTTTATAACAATTTTTTATAAATTTTTATAACTCCATGCTTATGGAAATGCTATTTGATATATGCGAACGTTGATTGTTCGATATGTTGTGAGGAGTGAGGATCCTGGGAGTAAAACGCAGTTTATGTTATTGGAGAAAATATGTCAGTATATTTTATTTGGTTGAGGTTTTGTTTATCCTTCCTTAATGGCTACTGTAAACTATTCTATTTTCATTTTATTGTCAAACATTAAACCAGTTTCTCAATGATGCTGGTCATCTGATAAGTTGATTGCTATTCTGTTAATTTCAATAGTTAAGGAATGGTTGTTAGTGTTCTGTAAAAGTTTGTTTTCTACATGTAAGTAAGAAAGAAAGGCATAACCTTAACATCAACTGAGTCAGGAGAACCGTTTCAGTTTAACACTTTATCCCCAAAGTCTGTTCGGCATGGAGACACGTAAAGCAGAATGCGTCACATTTTAGTGGCGCATATGTGTGACTGTATTAAATGGAACTACTTTCTTGAATAGAGCAAACATAAAAACGTGTGTAAACTTTTGTATTTATGAAGTTATTTGATAACCGAGGTTGGATAACATGTATGCCATAAGAGTAAATGGTATTGGATCTCAAAGTTAGTAGCTATCTTTATGGGATATTCGTCTGGTTTCTGATGCTTATTGGCTGTATATATGAAGAACCTATTGTTTCTTTTTACTTCAATAACCGTAAAATCATAATTGATAATGGTTTTCACTACACAATTCAAACTCACCGAGTTATAATTGATTAGCGCTATGAGAACACTTGATTTATTGCAACAAAAACAAACAGTGTAGAACCCAGAACAGCCACCGCCTTTGTCAATGTATTCACTGTTTAACACCCCTTTTACACTTTATTGCACCGTGCTTGTGTTTAGATCAAACAGTTCCGGGAGAACTACACACTATCACGGCACGGGTATTCTTTGACGTACTACTACAACTAAACTGCCATTGGGAGACATAAAGTATGTGTTTTTCGGATGGAGTTGTTATAGGGATGGGAATATCAATACCCTATGAGTGGTGCGCAAGACATCGCTTACATTTGAAAACAGTTTGAACCCAGATCAGATGCAACGTCACGCGGCGTCTGATTTGGTTTCTAACTATTTGTCACTATCTTAATGTTTCTTGTGGCAAAATACCCATTACGTAACTGAGAGAAAGAAGCGAATGCCAAGTTAGAGCAGACGTTATTGCAGCAGAGAAAGCGTTAAACATAAACATTTTGTCTGGGGAACACCGGTAATCATTGCATTAAGGAGGGAATTGTTGTTCGAAAGACCGTTGTAAGGAATTAACATTGTAGCCCACTTCAGGTAATGTTGCTACTATCCTTACAAGTGTACAAATAAACTCATTTAACTAATTGCCTGACTATTTTCAATAAATTCGTTTAATGTCTTTGTTCAGCAGTTAAAAATGTTTTGTATTATATACGAGCCTAATTGATCCGTGTAGCCTGTATGAAAACTTAATGTAAAACAGCAAACACGACAGGCAGTAATGAGACATCGCTTGTCGTTATAAAGCATTTGAGTTGAGTCTGAGATTGCTCTCAAGCAAATATTTAATTGATCAGACTCACTTTAAAAGCTTTATAAACCCTGGTTTTTATTGGGTAAATGTTGATCCATCATTTATGGGAGAAGTCATATTTTAAAACAGTCGAACTTCGATATCTCGAACTCGGTTATTAGCCACGTTTTAACTTTGAACTACGGGTATATATGACTTAACCGAACATGAAATAATATAACTCGTGTGTCGAAATATCAGTTACTCGAGTTAAGCGAGTTCGAGATATCGAAGTTCGATTGTATGCAGTTAACCCAGACGTTATGAACTCTTATAGGGAGGAATGTTTTCGGTAACTACAGCAAATGATGGCCTGAAACAAATTGTAGTATAATAGAAATTTTCCAAAGGATATGCATGTCATATAAACTCAGATCGAGTCCTGTAGATCGGTTATTTACTTAATTGAACCTATTTATAGAAAATACAGGTCCAGCAATATTTTCCCGTATCAGATGGTTTGTATCAAATGATTTATAGGTTACACGGTGTTAACCGGACTTCTTTTATTTGACTGTAACTATTTATAGATAAAAGCAAATACAGGTCCCGTTCAATCTGTTCCCGTATCAGATGGTTTATATGCTACACACTTTTGACCGGACTTCTTTTATTTTATTGTATCTATTTATAGAAACAAGAAAATACAGGTCCAGCAACAGTTTCCCGTATCAGATGGTTTGTATCAAATTGTGTATATGCTATACACGATGAAGACCGGACTTCTTTTTTAAGTGTACCTAGTTATAGGTACAAGAAAGTACAGGTACATCACTATTTTCCCGAACGAGCCAATGATTTATGGACGGTCTATTTAATCTTCTTTTGTGTACAATGAGGAAGAACAATTCCTGGTTATGACCGCGCATGCGCAAACGATGCAAAATGAATATGCTGTTTTTCTGAAAGTTACATATAATTGGACATTTTGGTAGAATAAATATAATAATGAGTGACAAATATCTTGGATCGGAACGCGGCGTCTGATCTGGATTCAAGCTGCTTGCAAATGTAAGCCAAGTCTTAATGTTCCCTCCCTTTTAGGACTCCCTCCGAACAACACACGGTCATAATCTGTGTCTCCTATTGGGTGTCTTTGTAGAGAGGGAGCGCTGTAATATGTATTCGATGTACACAGTATACATAATTATATTCCAAAACAGGCGTCCATGCTCAGATCCTAATTTCGAATGCAAACAGTTTCATAAACATGTCATTTTCTACATGTAATTGGTAAACTATTGCGTTTACTTTCGTTTAAATACGGATAACATATGGCATCCCCCACTGCATACATTGTACAATTTATATTAACTTTAAACTGTCAGCACAATGAAATGCAAAAGATAACTTATTGCATTTGAAGAAGACATTTAAACGACAGTTTAGCATGAGAATATATCCTCGAAATGGAAGTGTTAACTCATTCACTGCCAATGATGCAATGGTCGTTATTTTCAATCATGTTGGTACAAATCAGACGTCGCGTACAGTGGAGAATGTGTTATTCTTTCCCGTTTAAACGCAAAACGTACGCAAACGCAAAACACTAAAACGTAGAAAATGTCAACTTTTTGACAATTCTGATAATTCATGTTTATCTTGGTGGCAAACAGTTTGGAGCCTGATCAGACGCCGGGTTACCCGGAGTCTGATCTGGCTCTAAACTGTTTGCACTGCAAATAATAGTTTTAGCGTAAACGCGTTTATTGGGAAAGAATAACACATTCTTCACTGTACCACGGTGTCTGATCAGGATCTAAGCTGTTTGATACTTGTATCACTACTTCTTTTGTCAACATTTCAAAACATCAAATTTTGCAAAGGATTGCAGACGACAGATGAAATTGCAGTAGATATATCTAACTTGGTAGTAAAAAGTCTTCAATGATTGAAAAAAATCAAAACTTACGTATAATCCATGGTTCCAATTTTCCAAATTTTATATTTTGTTTTACACTTTGTCACTTTTGTTTAATTCTTATAACTTATTGAAAACTTTTCAAGTAATCCCAGCAACCATACATGTGTATCCTGATATCGGCTTCTTGTACAGATTTGTGAAACTCTCTTCAAGCCTGCTAGAGACTAGCCCATTTCCAATAGTGGTTATCCTTTCGCTACTGGTAAACATTACAGTGCTCCCTCTATACTACGACACTCAATAGGAGACATAGATTATGTGTGAGTTGTTCGGAGGGAGTCGTTATAGGGAAGGAAACATTAAGACTCGGCTTACATTTGCAAACAGCTTGAATCCAGATCAGACGCCGCGTATCGCGGCGTCTGATCTGGATTCAAACTGTTTGTCACTCATAATTATAGTTATTCTATTAAAATGTCCACTTATTCTATGATGTAATTTAGAGAAAACAGCAGACAACAATTTTAAGCAGACGATAATACAGCAGTTAAAGCATTTGACATAATTGTTCTATTTAGGGAACTGTGGCAAGGGTCGTTGTAAGGAGGAATCGCTGTTTGGAGGACCGTTGTAAAGAGGGAGAACTGTAGTTAGAAAATAAATCAACCGGAATGTACTACAGTTCCTATTTAGACACATGTATCATCTCGCCCTCATGTAATAAACTTATAAACGTAGTAGACACGTGTAATACGAAAATTAATTTATAACACTGGATCATCTATATTTAATGGCTATTTTATACAACCTTTTGACGTAAACAGTTTTTGGAACTTAAAACAAAGTTGCACGCGAGCTTGAATATTGTTTTTCCCGCAGCGACATGAAAAATTGCTAAACTTGGAAAAAAGGAGTGTCATTTTGGAAACGGTCTTAAGCACGCACTTAACTCATTTAATCCCGACACTGCCTTACCACGCGTACACTTGGTATTTGTAAACAGTTTGGATTATGACCAGACACCGCGTCACGCTGTTTGACACTCATTAAGATATTTGTAAAGTCAAAATACCTATACAATAATTCTTTAAACTTTATGACGGCATTTGATTGAAGGGGATAAATCCATATAGCTGTCGCCTGCTGACCTGTCGTGAAATTGATTTAATCTTCTTTATATTTACAGAAATAGGCTTCGAGTGGCAAACGGTTCGGATTCTGATCAGGTGAAATGCTTATATTGGTCTGATATCCACCCAAACTCTTTACAAAGGTCTTCGATTAATATATCATTGTTAAAAAGGTTTACAGACGCACTCTGAGTAGTCTGGGTATGAACATATTTTCGTCGCTAGAATAGATTAGATGAACCCTTATCCTCGCAACTACATCTATGACGTAATAGCCTGTTTAACATAACCATTGCCATGATATCTACTGTTTACCCCCTTATTCCATAGATACTCATTGTTTACGCATTTTCATTCATCCCTCCACTAAAGAAGATAGTTTTATACAGTAATGAAAATTTGCCATAAATATTTATATATTCTAGCAGCTGGTACCTTAAAGCAGACTGAAAGCACAGCAGAATGCACATATGGCGCATTCTGCTTTACTTTCAATCTGCGTTAAGTAGTTACCTGTCCTCAACAAACAGGCTATTGAGAAACGTGTTAACCTTTTCGTTTTAATCTACATGTATATATAAAATTTGGAATTCGACTTAAGAAACATTAATATGAGTGTCAAACGGTTTGTAATCTGATCATATGCCTCTTTACGTATTACGCGGAGTCTGATCAGAATCCAGTCCGTTTACAAATATTAGTGCTGTCGGGTGCTATCAAGTAGAAAATGTACTCGGAATATCAAATAATTTTGATTAAGATGATGAGTCGAGTTAGATTTATTCTCATCTAGATCATATTGGAAACAAATTTACCAAAATCGATCATGGAATACTTACGGTTGCTACAGTAACGCAGATATCGACTTTTTTTAAGCCGTTAATTATGTTAAACCCTTTATTGCCATAACTTCAAATTTTTATTTTTGCAAACAGTTTGATTCCTGATCAGAAGTCGTATAACGCGAAGTCTTATCAGAATCCAAACTGTTTGACACTCATATGCTTATTTTTGTCAAACTGCTCAAAGTTGAAAAGACAATACATAATTATTATGTATTTTAAGCAGACGATCGCAAGACCTATTCTTATCTAACGGTATTTTTTATCTAAACTGCTATTTTCTAATATTTCGACCTCTAAGGGCCCTTTTCAAAGAAAAACACGTAAAAACACACTTCACATTTTTGTTACATGCTTTCAGTCATAAAATTAAAGAGAATTATGTTAACCTATTAAAAGAGCAGTTTATAGATTAATATTATTTTAATTCCCTATCTGGAAAACTATTAAAAAAAATATTGTGGTCTTTTTTATCATTTTTGAACTGTAAGTATCGAAGTTTTTAAATGAATATGGGAGAAGTATAAGCGATGGAAAATTTCTAACAATATTAAGATGCTGTGTTTAATATAGAGGATAATTTTAAACCGATCATATTTTGTAAATGCCATATGCAAGTGACGATAATGCCATGCATTTGCTTTCATTTGAGTATTTTCCTTATTTTACACAAACATGAATGTAACCCAGTTTTAACTCTAAACAGACAACGATTTACTAGGCGTCTGATTCCGATTAAAGCCATGCTTCGCTAGGCTCAAAGATGGGTAAACCTGTATTCAAACAAGATGTTTCCTATTATATAAATGTGATTGAATTCAATTTGATATTGTTTTGAGATACATATTCAAGTCGTTTTGGGAGATAGAACACTATTTTAGTCCAACTATATTCTGAGATCTACCAGTAAATGGTGTCTTGTTTCTTAAAAGATAAATTCTTATCTCATCATTTGGTTTAGGAAATATCAGCGTTTTCAATTGTATGTTGGGTTTGTCTACCAGTTTACAGTAAAACCTCTCTATAACGACCACTAAAATAAATGCTAATTAGATGTATAAAAGACAGGTGACAGCTTAAAGCAAGGTGACAGTGAAACAGAAAGCTCCTAAAGGAGCTTTCTGTTTAACTGTCACCTTGCTTTAAGCAGTCACCTGTCAAAAACAAAAAATAATTAACATAATTTAGTGGCCGTTATAGACAGGTTCTACTGTACTTGAATAGTATTTCGCTATTCACTAGCATTCGCAAACACGTGCTGAACAATGCCCAACCTGTGTGATACTCGTATAAACTTCTTCAGTCAAAATACCAAAAGTCAGGACGATATTTTTAGGTTTTGAATTTGAAACAATTGCCTTTTCTCAGATTTACATCTTCCTCATTAATATACTTCTACCTTTGTACCCTGTCCCGATAAATTTATAACATGAACGGGTTTTATACCCAGACAGGTACAGTGGAGAAAACGTTATTCTTTCCCGTTTAAACGCAAACGAAACGCAAATGCATTCCAGTAAAATTAAGAAAATTAAAACATCTCGACCATTCTGAATGGTTATTTTAACCCGGAAGACAAACCGTTTGGAGCCTGATCAGACGCCGGGTTACCCGGTGTCTGATCAGGCTCCAAACTGTTTGTATGGGAAGTACTAGACTTAGCGTCAACGCGGGTTTTTTGGGGGAAAGAATAACATTTTCTAAACTGTAAATTCTTAAAACAGGCTGATTGTAAAGTAAAGATTACCTACTTTGTTGCCCGTTCGAATCATGCAGTGTCGTTTAAATCCGTTACTTAATGTTTCTGTTTGTCTTTTAATAAAAAAAATGGTCATATTTATAAAGGAACCCTAAATATTTGTATCTCAAACATTAACCGTTTTGCAAATGCAAATCTAGCTGGAGTTTGAACACTTGATGCGCAAGAAGAGAATAAAACGAGAATTCCATCGATTTGATCAAGCTTTCGCGTGGAAAATTTAAATTACGATTTAAATGAACTGTTTTCAGGTCAATGGTGATTTTTATAATCAAGTTAAATCACTCCACTATTAGTCCAGGACAGATAGATGAAAAATTCGCCAAACCTAAAACAAATTGCAAAAGAAACGCGGTTAACATATATTGGTCCTTTAAGATGTGTTCTATCATGTATTAAAAATCGCCATTGATAGTGTGTGCGCAAATTGGATTTTTTTCACCTGTAAAATGGTACCCGAGTAGTAATAAATGGACAAAAAATAACAAAAGTCGTTCAGAAGTGACACACTGTTCTATTATTGGAAAACACTTACAGCCATTATAAATGGTAAAACACTTAATATAATGCAGAATTAGTCTAAGTAAAGAATAAACAAACCATACATGTTGAAATGCACTACATGACCTTCACAATCTAAATTTGACCTTGACATTAACTTATATAACGCAAAACACTGAAGTGAACAAAATTACACTTTTTTAAATTTCTTTCTATATCTATTTATTTCAATATGAGTGGCAAATTGTTTTGAGTCTTATCAGACGCCGAATTACCCGGCGTCTGATCTGTATCCCAACTTATTGCAATAGGGAAAGCGCTTATTGTGAAATAATAACGTTTTCTCCACTGTAGCTAGACTATACTTGATAATGAATTGAGAATCACAAAACATAAACAAACCTTTCCAGTCTTACTGCTATACACAAAGTTTAAACCAAGAACAGGCGCTATATAACATGGGCGTAGCCAGACTTTAATGAATGTTTACGCACATCTGGGGGGGGGGTAGGTCTGTCCCCCTCCTGATGGTGAGGGGGGGGGGGGCTCCCCCGCGAGAAAAATGATAAATAAGAACTGAAATGGTGAGCTATGAAGAGTGTTTGGTGAGATTTGGGGCACTGAATACGATGTATGTGAACCATACAATTTTTTTTCAAAGCTCCGTTACTATTAGACATATTAAACATATTTTTTTGGCTTTTGACTTTGTAGTTTTCTAGATCTACTTTGAGTTTCTGAATCTTGTTTTTGCCAACGCTAGGTTGGGGATTGGGATTCTCCCCCGGACAAAAAAAGAAAAATTAGAACTGGAATGGTGAGCTCTGAAGAGTGTGTTTTGAGGGTTTGGGGGCACTGAGTACGATCTGTGTGATAAAATACACGTTTGTTCAGAGCTCCCTTATATAAGACATAAAAAAGTTCTTTATGCAGGGCTGCCATAAGTTGATCTTGCAAACTCCTAAGATTTCCAAATCTTCTATTTTTCAAGCACGATTAGTTAACGCAGACTGAAATTAAAGAAGAATGTGCTTTAATGCATACTCTGCTTTACTTTCAGTCTGCTGTAAGCTACCCTCTGCAAGGATAAAAATCACAATATTTTGGAAAAAATCGGAAAAATGTCAGCCCTGTTAATGAGATATTGCTGCCGACTTTGTAGTTTTAACTTGAGATTGACATATGTTGGCTGACCTACACCGGGGAAAAATGGAATCGTGAGCTCTGAATTGTGTTTTGTGGCACTGAATAGTGAATACTATCTGTGTGAACCATCTAATTTTTTTAAAAGTTCATTTATATCAGATCTATACATAATTGTTTTAGGACGAACCTTTAATTCTGCTAAAGGTATTCCATTTTAACACAACCAAGAGGTAATGTAGCACTACATACGTTTTAGCTAGGCTGCCGACCTTGTAGTTACTAACTTTTTGAGTTTCTGAATATTGAACTTGACATGTAGGCCTACTGGTGGGGGTCCAGGCGTCCTCCCCCGGGAGATAAATGGAAATTAGAAATGGAATTGTGAGCTTTGAAATGTGATTGGAGAGATTTCGACATTAATGTATGAAATGTCTTTTGTTTTATGTACCTGTATATATGTTGAGGGCCTATTGGAAGATTGGTCTTTACCAAATGAGTTCTCTCGTTAAATAAAGTCTTTATTATTATTATTATTATTATTATTATTGTCTACCCCGCTCAATTGAGTAAACATGCAAAAGGTAGTTCAAAGGTAAATTCCTACTCATTCAGGATAAACCATGAGAGCAAACACCCCCTATCCCTTCCAATCTATAGCCACTCGATCACCGCCACTATATTTGTTTACACATTTTTGACAGCGCGTAGTGATGCACATTTTAGTGAGACAACCTCATGTGCATAGTTAAACCACTTTTTATATACGAGAAATAAACAATGAGTGTTATTTACCGCTCGCACCCTAAGTTATGTTATTAGAAACAATATTAAATGAAAACAGTTCTATTTGAATGTATAGATTATTTTTATCAGACTGGCGGTCAGGTTAAACACGTCTCAAAGGACCCAGTAATGCTTGCGCAGTATAGTAACTCTATCACCGAGTAGTCGGAAACGGGACGACTCAAAGTCACATCTGCATGACCACTGATAGTCATATTTCAGCATGACTTTTAGGTAACCAACACATATTGCGTGTTCATATATATGTATATGTACACTGTTTTCAATAGTCATGCAGGTGTGACTTTGAGTCGCACAATTTCCGATACACTATGAAAGAGTTCATTCGTGTGGCTTGTATATAGGTTTATATATTATATTCCAGACTGAAGTCACTTTCAGGACTATAAGAGCAGCTAGAACCTCTGTATTATTTTCACACAACGGAACACTGAAGCCAATGCTTTCTGCATGAGTATAGCCTCGAGTCACAATTGACTCCCCTATACACTTGCATCTTATTATTGCAAAAAGTTCTGCTGGAGCTGGTGGCATGTCTGTTTCAACAGAAACATATAGATCTAGTCCGTTGTCCAACTTCTATCCCCAAAGTTTTGCGTCCATTTCGGCTACTTCAGTTCAATTTCGAGTCTAAAGATGAGACAGTGGTATCTAGCTGTATATGACGTTAGTGGCAGTGTGTGTATCTGTACAGTGTTCAAACTGTTGATAGTCTTCTCAGTGAAAAGGCGCAAGCGTAAGGTGTTCAAGTCGCTGAAGCTTGATCCGTTGAACAGTGCAACAAGAATTCTTTCACAAACATTGGGAACTTGTTTTCGGGAAGTTCGTTCTTGAAACTCTGCAAATTCTGTCCGTAACAATTCACTAGACTATACCTTTTTCAAAGTTTTCCCTTTCCCAATCGCGAAAATGCGCGAATTTGTATCGCATCCAGTAAAGGCGTGTAAGGCAGAAAGGATATAACACATTGCAAACCAAGAACCTTCTTGGTTTTCTGAATGCTCCAAATTTTCGGCTTTTGGTTTGAAATAGAGTTTTTGTCTGATCGAAAGATAATGTCATATGTCTGAAGATCGGCATAGTAGCACAAGAGAACGAGCAAGTCCGTTTCTTCACCGACGAATGTTGTTGGTTGTCCATATGAAGATTCGACGGCTGTTTTCACAATTGTCACATCAGAATCAGCCCTGGCATGAACCACTTCACACCCGATAGTTTGAAGTGTTTCAGCAAGAAGATTAATGAAAGCTTGCTTGTTTGCACTATTTGTCAAGAAATGATCCTTCTTTGAACGAAAAGGGGTTTCTTTTGTAAACAGAACATTCTTTCTCCATCAGTTGAAAATCGATTGACTAATAGGAATACCATAGTGTTCTTTAACCAAATTACGGACTATGAACACAGCTCATTTCTATACTCTGAAAAAATTATGGAAATGTAATTAGATCAGAGATAGCAAAATGCAGTACCCTTAAAATATATCATGATAAAATATATTGTTTTTCCGAAGACCTTTGGATGATAGCCTATTAAACAAGGTATTGGAAACACAAGTGTTACCTGCTTGAAGAATAAAGATAGTATGGTGGACAGACACTCGGTCAGACAGATAGATCTACAGAGACAAACAGACTGACAAGTTGTCAGAGTAGCGATCAATAAGTGTCAAGATTTTACTTACAATCTAGATCTATCCTTGCTTCTTGTCATTTCGCCACTTTCTTGTCAATTCGCCACCTAAGCAAAACTTAGAATTCCGTCACGAGCAGGCTACCGAGAATGGCCGAAAACTACAGAAGATATCCGAATACTAGGACAGTTTCTCTAAGGAAGATTTCAAGCGCCGAAAATGCAAAAGAAACAGCTTAAATAACAATAATTCAAAAAAAGTTTCAAATCAAAGGACATATTGGTAATTTTAACTCTATATGCCCGTTGTTACTTTTTTATTGTAAAGTTGTAAAAGTTATTATTTACTTTTAAAAAATTAAATATTTCAAAATCATTAAACAATGTTCAAATTTCATGAAACAAACTATAACATACTGACAGAGCCTACATTGACCTTATTATCGAACGACCAATCAGAGGTGGCGAATTGACAAGAAAGCATCCCGGTGATCCAGAGCAATGACCTCGTACGAAAACGGTCCAGTTATTTACATTTGTATTTATTTCACAAGTTTTATTTGTATATATTCGTGTTACTGAAGGTTCAGTTCAGAATTAGATATGTGAACAAGTAAGAAATGTTACATCAGAAAGCGCATGCGCGAAAAATATAGCTAAGGGTGGCGAAAACACAGGTTAACAGGCTACTGTATTTTTTAACCAAAGTAAGGCCAATGTGCACAGCTAAGTTCGATACCCTGAATTTTTTTAAGGAACTATACTTAAAACAGGTATATCCTATTACATTACCCTATATGAATATCATAATCAAAATAGCGGATATTGTTGTTGTTCCGAAGATCTTCGGAGGATAGCCTATTAAACAACTTACAAGGGATCCAAAGTTTTCTCTCATATCACTATAAATAAAGAGTGTGTGATGGACAGACATACCGAAATACAGACATTTGGACATTCAGGCAGATATAAAAGTGATCTCATGTACATTGAGTGACCAAATTACTTTTAAAAACACATTATTATCGCGAAAAAGTACTTCAGAACAAATAATAAATGTAGCCATCTTATGGCCAAAATGGGCTTCCGTAGATATTTTTAAAAAACCGTACGTCAGTAATGAAATTCATTTTATTTCTTTTATCAACAAAAAGCAAATACAGTAAAAGAAGTTCATAATATACAATGCTATCAACATGTTTTGTATTTATAACACATGCAAATAACAGAATCTTGATTTATAGAAGGTGTTCTGGACATACAAATACTATTATGACGTCATCAATAGTAAATATTATAATGACGTCATCAAAAGTTTGTAAACTACACGCATTCGGGTGTTTATACCACATATGCTAATAATCAGGCTGTGCGCGTAGAATAAGGTGGAATTAAGCATTGTCTGGTAATTTTCATTCTTTATTTGATGGTTTTACCTACCTTTTAATTAAACTATGGAAATCACTAGAAAATGCAGAGTGCTAGCATCTTATCCGACATCTTCCGGTGCTTAACATCCGGGGACAAATACGCAGGTATGGTGGCTCACGTCAGTCAGCAGAATTGTAAAATAGATGGGCATATATTTTCGCGAATATTTCGTAAACCGCACCGGATTTTTATGGCGATTTTTTACATAAGCCTTATTTTTCTAATATCTACATAATGGAAATAGTTTCATTTCTTTTGCAATTTGTTTGAGGTAAAACCGTATCTGTCCTGGACTATATTAAGACAAGTGAAAATCATGATTGTTTTCACAGGATATTGCACAAAGTAAATCGTAAAATAACCTGAAAAGCTCTCTGTTGTTTAACCCTTTCTATCTTACAAATATAATAAACCGCGTTTGCAAACAGTGTGGGTCCTGATCAGACGACGCGTAACGCGGCGTCTGATCAGGACCTAAACTGTTTGTTACTCGTTTCGAATTTCGTTAGTCCTATTGCTTTAAATTTAACTTTGAAAACTTTGCAGACAACACTTTTGAAACAGACGCCACTATGGCGGCGAAGGGGTAAAAATAATCTCGACAAAATGATCATAAAAGGGTTTACCCATTAACCCATAGCTTGGTTCTAGGTTGAAAGTAAAGCAGATTGCGTTTTAAAGGCACAGTTTGCTTTAATTTAGCCAACTTTTAGCTTTAAGCCACAATCTGCCAGGGTATAAGAATACTCCTTATTTTGCATGTTCGAAATTGTATAAGTTAAAACTTTTTTCTTTGGTGGAGGAATAAATTAAATGCGCAAAATGCGTAAAAATGTGTATCTAAGGAATAATGGATTAATATATACATGTAAACGCTTTGAAATGTTTTTGTCAGAAGAATATCTTAGAAGAAAAAAGGTGAGCAATGATGCATTAAATCGCCCTACATATGTTGTCAACGTTATCCATCAATCTGATCCTCCGGACTTAGTATCTGCTCTATATCTAAAACGTTATTAACCTATCGTCAGGACTGGTATATCACTTTGTAGTAATTACTACAATTTGCAACGCTACGCGTTACTACAAAACGGGTCGTAATATAGATCTGCCTCTGCCGGAGGTTTTATCGTTTTTTTCCTTTACCACTTTCCATTCCTAGTAAAACATGTGGTGCGCGATCATCAAATGGAGAAGCACGGACATATTTAAAGACGGATGGCTTTTCTAATCAGGACAAAATAAGCTTTAATGAAATATGTACTTTTGTTTCCTTTAAGGATTCGATACTATGAGATTTATTGGCACTTGATGATCGATAAATTATCTCAGCGTGGTATACCTTTATACAACCGTACTCTTCTTTATGAGGATAGGTATTGTCCATCATTTAACCACCATGTCACATACTACTTTTAAAATTAGACACATTTCTACTAAACGCTTAAAGAAACTACAATGTTTTTTAATTTATTGTTACCTAGATCTATTTTCTTTAACTAATTCAGTATAAAGTTTTGATACCAAATTGTTTGTAAATATTTGCACAACTGTACAAATACTAAACTTCCAGAAAACACGTTTTAATAAGCAAAGTCGTGTCTGATAGACAAAACAACCAGTTTTTATGAGCTGATATTCTTAACGAACATTTTCGATTTTGACTGTCTCTTATTTTTACTGGGTTTGGATCTAAATGATATACTCAAGTATACATATACTTGACATGTGAAATTTTCATTAAAACCATCCTTTTGCCTACGGCATAGTATAGCAAAACGACAATGTTTTCCCTTTGGCGTCATACCAATGGACATTTGACATACATGCACATAATTTGGCTTTCAACCAACTGTTCCCGATACTAGTAAAATGTATCTTAAAAAGCGTTCATACTACTCCGATCTTTACAAATTCGGCCTCTGGTCAGGTTACAAACTCTTGGACTTTCATATCTACGTTTTTAGTCCGATGGCCTTATTCTTAAATGATGGATAAAAGAGGCTTAAAGCAGACACTATGTTAATATATGTGAGGACTCAACTAGAAAGAGTTTCTAAGCTGTCTACGTTTTACTGCAGTACGTTTCCGTTTAAAATGGGAACGAATACCGATCCCCCACTACGTATGTTGCTAGGTGTTGCATCAATCAGGGCAATACAAGACGTAAGGTATAACATGAAGAGTTCCTATAGTGTGAACATTTGTCATTGTTTGTTGATTTCCCTGTCCGCTTTGCAGTCAGATACTATTATTTATAAGACAAATCAAGCATCGGATATACTGCTTGCATCAATTGACCGCCGCTCAAACTTTTCTTCTTCTGTGTTATATAACAGTGGAGAAAAACGTCATTATTTCCCGTTTAAACGCAAACGAAACGCAAACGTATTCCAGTAAAAAAAGAAAATTAAAACTTGACCATTCTAAATGTTGATTTTAATCCGGACGGCAAACAGTTTGGAGCCTGATCAGACGCCGGGTTACCTGGCGTCTGATCAGGCTCGAAGCTGTTTGCATGGGAAATAATAGATTTAGTGTAAACGCGTTTATTGGGAAAGAATAACGTTTACTCCACAGTAGGTATCACGCACCATCGCGAGACCACGTTCCAATCTGTTCGTGCTTACAGGGTAAAAAAGTGATTCTTCTTCAAATTTAAACAAAAACAAAAACATATGCAATGTAATAAAATAGAGAAAATGAAATTTCTTTGAAATTGTTTAAGACACGTTTTGTTTGAGAGGTATACAGTTTGGAGCCTTATCAGACACCGGGTTTCCCAGCATCAGATCTGCCTCCAAGCTGTTTGCAATAAGAGTTACAGCATAAACGCGTTCAGCGGAAAATAACAACGAATTGTCTACGGTAGTTTTTTCGAGCACAGCACTGATGGTGTTAAGATTTTGACTCTCGTTAGATACCTAAAGAGTCTGAATCCAAACTGTTTTCAATTGCCAGTAAAGTCTGAATTGATAGTGATTGGGGCCAGGTTGGAACGGTCGTTTGCGATAGGGAAGACGTTAATTTCTCCCCATATATATTTTAAAACATGGCTAAGGACATTGTGACTGTGAAATACGGGGTCCAAGGTTATAACGCGTTTGAGCTGAGTCTGAGTGTGTTCTAAAGCATTTGATTGGTCAGATTTGAGCCTAGGCTCAAATCTGACCAATCAAGTGCTCGATGACGACTTTAGACTAAACTGAAAAGCTTTATAACCTTGGACCCGGGAATGTTTTGCTTATAAAAGTATTTGTAAAACTGAGCCGTATTTATGAGGCGTGTAAGATGCATCCCAGTGATGAATGAAATTCTGCACATTGCAATATTACGATTTACATCTGACACCTGTAAATTACTTTTGAATGCGTTTTAATCTGTTTAGATAGTAAACATCACTATATCTAAGTACAGATACATATCTGTCTGTCTGACTTGAAAAATAAATGTTTTACGATCATACAGTCGAACTTCGATATCTCGAACTAGGTTAAGTCAAACATACCCGTATTTCAAAGATAAAACGTGGCTCAGCCACGTTTTAACTTTGAAATATGGGTATGCTTGACTTAACCGAGCAAGAAATGACACAATTCGACAAAGTCGACAAATCGGATAATTCGAATTAAGCGAGTTCGAGATATCTCAAAACTATCATTTGTCTTTCGGTTAAGGTGGTTCGCGGGTAAGCTTATTCTGTGTCAGAAGTCTTTTAAACCTTGATTAAATTGAAATATACCATATGGAGAGTGAAAAATCGTTAAAATAAAAAAAAGTTACAGTGCCGTTTTTTTCTGACAGGACCTTTTGTCGAGAAAAGCTCCTTTTTTAATAAACAGGAATATTTTCTTTATAGAATGATATAACTCAATAAATTCTGTACATTCAAGTAAACTGTACATAGACTATAAGATATTGGGCAAACTAAAGTATTTCATGACATAGTTTCTGGAAATATCAATATTTTAAAAAAGTCAAATTCTGAAAATCTCAAATTACAAAAAATCTAGCTGTTTAACATACACTAATTTTACTCTTATTAGATAGATATAACTTAATTCTACTAGTCACAAAAATTTAATGAAAATCTACAGTAGAATTTACATTTTATACATGATGTCCTGAAATTCTGACAAAATGTTAACACAAAACGAGTAACCTCCCTTGAGTTCAACTTTAAAATGCCGTCAGCTCTAAATAATACCATAAAGTCAAACCTGTAATAAGGGACCATTGAATACGGTAGCCTGTAGATCTTTAAAGGCAAGTGACTGCTTAATGCATAACAAAAGTAATGCATAAAAGCTCCTTTATAATCTATCTTTTAGCATTACTTTTGTCCTGTGTTAAGCTGCCATCTGTTATATAGGCTATAAATCCTCACAAATATAGCTGTCACTTGACTATACTTGCATCTGATATTATGCATTATTACTAGACTAAACAAAGCCTTTCCTTTGATCACTGCGTTATGAATTGACTAGTCACTAAAATCGGACAATTTGTTAAAAAAAAGTTTTGGAGCGAGTGGGGATCGAACCTAGAACCTCTTGATTGCAAGTCAATCACCGTACCATCTGAGCTAACAGAGAAGACACTGAAGCAGATCACACTTTTCTTTATCTAAATTTTCTACTATAAGCACGTGCCGCAAAGATCAGGTGAAAGTCATCAGCATTTCCGGAACTCGGGATGCGGGCCGCCCGCTGTCGAACCACCTTAACATGTATGAATATCTGTCAACAAATACAGTTAATCAATTTAATACGAGTTATTGCAAAAATGTTTTTTTTTGTTTCCGCAATACTTTACTCCGAACACAATGGCTATTTATTTTTATAATAGTTTGAATCCAAATCATGCGTATATACAGAATTCAACTTAAACATGATTTGGTAAAGGGAATTTTAGTATCGTTGCGTTACTGTTTTTAACTGATAAGCATATTCGATATTTTGATTTATACAGGCAAGACTACCATTTATGTATTATCCCATTGACTAAAAGAGTTCTACTACTTACATTTCTTTAGGGCTGCCATTTCTCTGTATGTATAAAAATCTACAGATTTTTATCCTAGCAAATGCTTTACTTTCAACCTGCTATAAACAGTCGCGCTTGGAAAAAAACTAAAAAAAACAATGAAATCTTAGGCAGCGCCGTTTCTTTTTCAGACTTATTACAAATAGAAAATCGATATGAAATCCAAGCAATTTGGGCCCTAAAAACGCTGATACACTCGTAGTATTACCAGGGTCCGAGGTTTTTTTCGCTGAGTCTTAAGTCGTTCTCAAGCATTTGATTGGTCAGAGTTGAGCATAGGCTCAAATTTGACCGATCAAATGCTTGAGAACACACCCAGACTCAACTAAAACGCTTTATAACCTTGGAGCCAGGATCTGAACTGTTCGCAATCATCATTGCGCCCGAGTTAAGGAAGTGAATTTATTTACAATGATGAAACCTGTAAAACGGTGCACTATAAGCTATTCCATAAAAAACTTCTGAAATAGTTTATGTCTGATATCTTGCTTGAATTCTAACACTTTTATGAACAACATTTAAAACGAATAACCCCTTTAACCCTAGCGACGAGTATAGGCACCATTAGAAACATGTTACATGTGATACGTACAAGTAATCTTGTCCTTTACAAACAGGAGAGATCCTGATCAGATGTGTTTCATCGGAATTGTCTGATCTAGATCTACATATTTGGCCAAGTTTGGTTCGTTTGCAATGTATAACTCTAGATACTTTGATAACAATACAATTGCAGCAGCATACAATTCTATGGTTTCTTATTCTAAATATACAATAAACGCATTTACAAATGTATATCCAGAGCAAGCAGCTCAAATTAGAGTAACACAGACGCCGGTTGACCAAGACAATTAATTTGGTTTAAGTATTTGTATTAACGCGTTTAATTGGAAATTATAACTTCTCCATTGCAAACACAAGAATTTATCAATTTACACTGAAATGCGAATCCTAAAAATACTCGGCTCTTACAGTGGAGAAAACGTTATTCTTTCCCAATAAACGCGTTTACGCTAAAACTATTACATGTATTTTCATTGCAAACAGTTTGGAGCCAGATCAGACGCCGGGTAACCCGGCGTCTGATCAGGCTCCAAACTGTTTGCCATCAAGATAAACATGAATGATCAGAATTGTCAAAAAGTTGTACTTTTCTACGTTTTAGTGTTTTGCGTTTGCGTACGTTTGCGTTTAAACGGAAAAGAATAACAGATTCTCCACTGTATCATACACTTTTAAACTGGCAAGGAGATGATTTACAATGTTATGCTTATACGGAACTTAATATGATAAACCAAGATGCATTTTAAGTCGTCAATAAACAGTGGAGATGACGTGATTCTCTCGATATAAACGCTTTTATACTAAAACAGTTGTATCCGTTGCAAACTGTTTGAACCAGATAAGACGTTCCTTCCTTGAGGCTTAAAACTGCTGGCCACTCCGATTGGTATGAATCGTTAGAAATTTTAATATAACGGCATTTTCTCCATTTATTTGCATTGCGTTTGCGTTTCGAGTGCGCGTAAGTGGAAAAGAATAGCGTCTTCACTGTACCACAATATACGTCGTAATATCAAAGTTAGTCCTTTATCCAGCTATAAAACAGTCTGCAATAAGACTTGGTTCTTCTCCGTAAAAAACAAAACATAAACTAGTTCACTGCCAACGGCGCCAAAACAAGACTTTTCAAACATTTCTGATCCTGACCAGATGCCGGGTTTCGCTGTTTGACACTCGTACCGACATTTCCTTAAGTTTAAACAGCCCTAAAACTGACTTTAAAAATACTGTAGACAACACTACCAATGCAGACGATATTTAGGCGGTAAGAGAGTTAAAGCAGACGATAAAACATTGTAGTAAAATAGTTTAACACTAACATGTAACCTTTTAGGTCCAGATCTGACACCTGCATTGTATAGTTACTCACTATCTGACCTTGATTCCTGCAGTTTGCAAACGCAAGGTCGTGCTCAGCAGAGTGATTATTACGAGTATTATCTTATAAATATCGTGAGCGATTTATGAGATGCACTATCCTGTGCTTGGGATTTAGGCAATATAACTTGAATACTTTATTTGCTAGATTGTCGGGAAGCCACGGATATATGAGCATATACTTTACGGCAAAGTGTGTGTTTTGCTTTAATAATACTTGCAAGTATAGCTAGGTCAATTAGTCTTACGAATAAATCATAAATGTTTAAGATTAATAACACGGGGCTGTCAGTTAAAATGCATTTTATTACTTTCCCTGTAATTTCCCTTACTGTATGGGGAATGGTCGTATATATCATTTACAAAAAGTGCAGAACTAGATCTAAGGTCTCATGAAGGAGCGCATGATTAGAATGTGCATTCCGCAGTTTCTTTTAAACAGTTTGAGACAACTCTTCAAGAAGCAATGTAGCCTAGTCTTGTTTATAAAGTTGTAGAGCCAACTTGGAGAGTCAGCAATGTGAGCGTTATGACTTCACAATAAACATCGCTTTGACGAAATCTCAGAAGATATGCTCGGTATCCCGGTCACTTGCTTCATGGAAGATAGAAGTATATCGAAATGTTCGATATATATGGAATCATGGCGTTCCTTTGCATGTTGGTAGTTATTTGTTGAAGGCTTAAATGCAACAGAAAATGGAGCATATAATCGGTGTAAACAAAGTGAATTTGTTTTTAATTTACATTGCATTCAAATTCACGAGTTAATGCTAAACAATAAGCTGATGTTAACAATGTCAATGTAAAATGACTCAAATTCAGTTTTATAGATATAAAGAGTTCCAATCAGCTTGGATTCAAGTCAAACGTCAAGTGAATTATATTGACAGATCCGAATAAATAATGTGTGTAACCATGAAGTAGCCACAGGACCATATAATTCACGATTTGTCATTATTCTAAATAGGATCCACCTCCCCGATATGTAATACCGTGGGGGAAACGAATCTAAACGCATTCAAAATGCAATGTATTGTAATGTCCAGTGACCCCCTCTACAACAGCACCCAATGAAAGACAAATAATGTGTGTGTTGTTCAGAGGGATTTGTTACGAGGGCAAAAATAAAACCCTTAGAGTACTTACTATTGCAAATAGTTTAAACCCAGATCAGACGCTGCATAACGCGGCGTCTGATTTTGGTTCAAACTGTTTGTCACTCGTTTCTCCTGTCAAAACGTCCTTTACGTAACATTGAGAAAAAACAACAAATGAAGATAGTGCAGCAGTAAAAGCGTTTACTAAGACATAGTTGTCTTGTTTAGGGAGCAGCGGCAAGTATTGTTGTAAGGAAATGATCAATGTTCTAAAGACCGTTGTAGAGAGGGGTACTGTATAAAAGTATGTAGAGCAAACAGTTGGGAGCCTTACCAGACGCCTAGATTCTCTGTCTAAAAAGCTGTTTGGAATAATGGTTTAGTATAAAACGAGTTAACTTGGACAGAATAGTGTATCAGAAGGAAGTTCTTAAAGAGGCTTGTGATTATATCAGGTACGTTTCAAGTAAATTAAGATTATTGGGGTTCAATGTCAATTTTAGTCTCATGTATTAGCCAGGGTACCCACGCATATGTCAACTAATTGTACGATGTCTATGGAAAGTCACGCAGAAGTAAAATATTATTGGTTTCGAACATGTTCAAAGAAATGTTACATGTTTTTACGTGAAATAGTCAATGGTAGTTTTGTTAACTACATATTCGTTAAATGTATATAAAAATGTGCAAGACATTTATGTTAAAATTGGTGGTGACTTATAGGCCCACTGGGCCGGGTGCAAAATGTTTGTATTTAAACAATATTTTGTTAAAAACATTTTGTACTATGCACATGTCACAATAATAAAATATTTACTTACTTACTTACTTAGTCAACGTGTTTTAAGCCATGTTTTAGGTATCCAGTCCATCATACACAATGCATACATGTTAATAAACTAGTGTCGCAATTAGCACGACCTGTCAGACATTTGAAGCAGTTTGTACTCAGATCAGAAACCGAGTAGCTCAACGACTTACAAGGGTCAAAACAGCTTGTCAAACTTTGCGTTTTACTTTCATGTAAAGATGTTCTAGAAGTTGAAACTAAATTAAACAAATTTGCATACAGGAAGGAGGAAGTAGATTAGATTTAAGCAGGTTATGCAAATTAGTCCGCTGCGTCTAAGGTAGACGCACTCTATTAAGTAACCAAGTACTATATTATTGCCTACTCCAAATATCGTCGCTTGTTACATTGTTATACTTTCTGATTTTGTATTTCTTTCACTATAGAAAAACAGACACGAGTGTACGATCCTAGTCGCACACCTGGTTACCCGGCGTCAGATTCTGTTTGAAACTATTTGCAAGTGACGTGTGGGTTTGAAAAAATAGGGTTATATATCGGCTTAAGCAATATTTTTCCAGGCAAATATCATTTTGTCCTCAGACAATCATATCCTCTTCAAACCGTTTCTACAACCCAAAGTCTGACTAGGCTCCAAACTGTTTACCACTCAGATAATACAGATCGTGAGAAATTTGAAAACTGACAGTTCCTATTGTACATTTAATTACACTGTTTGCATTCTGATTCGTTTAAACAAGATGGATAACATGTTCTAAACTCTAATAATATGCGACTGTACAAACTAACTATAAAGATGCAATAGCCTTTTTTACACACATCGGCAAAACATAAAAAGCACGTATCAAAGACAAAAAACGGGACATGACAAATATTGCGAGCACAAAAATAGAATAACCTAGTGGCTGGGTAGGTTCTAAATGTTTGAACAAGATTAAAGTTAATCATAATTGCAAGTTTTTACATTTTTTAACTAGTTTGGTTTAAAAGGTGACGCGAGTCTTAACAGTGGAAACTAATTATATAAATGCTGGTTAGTTCGACTTCAGCGGGTTTAAGATACCACAGTTTGACTGTACTGGCATTCATTATCTGACACATACTTATCAAATCAATCGTCTGGACATTTTGTTTTGTTTATTTTCTAATAAAGCAGAGGCCTAGAAACAAATGAAGCCGTCAAAATAGTTTCCCAATGACTTTGGTCAGCCAAACAATTAGATCTAGCAATCGCTCACAGACTACAAAACAAACCTCCGCAATGTTTCCACTACTGTCATGACCAATACATTCTAATAGTTTGGGACCTGGGGCCCGTTTTACGAAACGTCGTACGACAAAAATTGTCGTAAGTCAGATTGTAAAAAGGTCAGTTGTTATTTTATTTTTCCATCTAATCCTGTCTTGTTACACCTCTTTGGAATCGATTTGAAAATACGATTTCAAAGAGGTGTCACAAGACAGGACTAGATAAAATATACATTAAATGTATTGAAAATTTTGACTTACGATCGTGTTTGTCATATGACGCTTCGTAAGACGGGTCCCTGTTTAGATGCCACCTGATCAGATGCCAATTTATCTGCCATCTGATTAGGATCCAAACTGTTTGAAACTTTTTCCCAATATTATTTAGACAGGAAAGTAGCTGAATATAACTATGAAATAAAAAAAGAAGACGACACGTTTTAGGAAACCAATATTCTTGCAGCGAAAATGGTCGCACTCTTTGATGTCAAATGAAACCGTTTGCTATTACATTTAAACCGACAAAGCAGCAACTGTTTTAATAGATGCTGCATGCAGAAGCAAGATATACTGTAGTTCAGTATAAATGAAGAAGAACCAATACGATACCAAACACTTGGGATCCGCGATATGTGGCGTCTGATGTGGATTTCTTCTGTTTCCAAAATCAATCTTGCCTATATATGGTACCGAAAGGATTAAGTCTCAATTTGTAGTCCTGACAGAACAATTAGGGAAACAGCAACAACTAATATTGTAACTGTCTAGACTGTAATATTAAACAGTTCATTTCACAGGCCCACTCAAAGCTGTTGTTATTAAATATTTAGACAAATTCAAATGGTTCTGTCAGATCATATAATGTTATAGGGATACGAGCAGTGAGAATAGTATCACAGTAAATTGCTTGTGGTTGGAAATAGAAATCACACATCACAACCAAATAAATGTGGACACCAACTACTTGCATCAATTTTATACATTAAAACCTTTCTATTTCGACCATTAAACCGTGGGCCGATTAATTGTTTGAAAGCCATGTTACTGCTTAATCTAAATAAAGCAAACGTAAAACAGAAAGCTCTTCGTATAACTGGGTTAAGTATATATTAATGTGTGCTTTATATATGATATTATTATATGCGCTTTCTGTTCGTATTCATCCTGGCTGTCATATTTGACAGTTTGACAGTTTTTCCTGGCAGGTCAGTTATCTAATTTGTAAATCACGTTCTAGAAAATATAAACCCTTTTATTGTTACTATGTAACAACCAGAACGCCAGATTTCTCTGACAGTTTAGATCCAAATTCAGCTCCCAAGTTACCCTGATTCTGACCAAGATCAATATAGTTCCGTTTTACCAGTCTGCTATAATATCCTCTCTTCACCCCTTCACTACCATGACGTCATCAATTTTAAACAATTGTCTGCTTACATTTCTCAAATGTAAAAGTCAGTTATGGTGACTAAAGAAAGATCGAATTTAGCATCAAATAGTTTGGATTCTGATTAGACGCCGCGTTACGCGGCGTCTGATCAGGACACAAACTGTCTGTAATTAATCATTTTTTTCGGAGTAAGACAGTGTAGGAGTAAATAGTGTAATAATTTATCGGTAAATGGGTAATATTGGTACTTTTATTAAATAGATTGCGTAATTTGTGTTCATGTCATAAGGCAATTGTCTGATTATATGGCCCGTATATACGTATCTTAAAGAAAACTTATTCTCTTTTATTAGATATCTTTCATATAAACGTACCAAAGAGGATTATATTTTCAAAGATATCTATCAAAATATGTAAAACAAAATTTACATAATTCTCTTGTAATGGTAATATGCTACTCTCTCTGTAAACGAAGACAAACTATTTAATCTCCCCCTTGCAAGAACACCTTTTACTGCAAACAATTTCGATACTAAACAGGCGCAAAATCAGCAGTATATGTTTTAGCATCTTATCTCGTTCACCCATGAAACTGTTCGTCGACAGTTCCAATATACAGTTATGTGTATTCAATTGTTTTACCAGTTTAGGGTTGATTGTAACAATATAGTGCAAACTGGCAAACAGTGCAGACCATCTTATCAGGGAGTTCACTGTTTTCACAAGACAAGAGTATCCTCACAGGTACACTTTTGGTTAATGACGAGTAAACTCGTCGCTAGGGATTGATGTGTTGAGACACAAATTGCAAACTCTTAAATGTTCAGCAGATTTGAAGTAGATGATTGGATTGGATATAGGTTTGGCAATTACCATAGAACGGCAACTTGCTTACAAAGTTTAAGAATTGATCCTAAACTAGTAGACTCTCTACAACCCATCTCTGACGATCACAAAATAGAAAATGTGTGTTCGCCTATTAAGGCCCGTGATAGATTAAACCACTTTGAAAATGAATTGAAATTCTACCGAAGAAGTTTCCTGCCTAATTGCAATCGTGCTTGAAGCGGCTCAACATGGATAACGCGTCTTCTTTAGAATGTTCGTTAGAATGCAGACCATCTATATAAGAGCGTATCTGCATTTGGAAATATATATTCAAAATAAGTAGAACAACAGTCAAGTTGCGATAATTCGAACTTGCTGAAGTCCAACTTACTCGTACTTCTACACTTCAAACCCGGTTCTTCGAACTCACTTTGGTCCAAGATTCCCAAATTTCAAAGTTAGAAACGTAGCTAAACCTACTGTATCCATTTAAATACGAAAAATATTGATTTAGTTGAATTCGGTTTATCGCGTTGTGATTGTATTTGCCGGGATCAGATTGATATCATTTGCATGATTTGCAGGATATTCCATCTAATGAGAGTATTTCATAAGAAACTGGCAATTTATAAAGCAAATTGCTTTGACAATCTGCCTTTTTCAGAAATTTATGGAAATGAAAGACTTAGTCATCTATTTGCAGAAATGATTTCTTAACCCAATATGAATATCAAATGATGTGACATGGTAGCCCTGACAGGGAAATGGTTATTACTGTGGCATTAACCGGTCAACACAATTCCTCCCCACTAAATATTTATAGGATTATTTACTTCATCATTAAGTAAAAGGATGCTGTAAAGGCGATTAATGTCACATGCATATAAACTCCAAGATATAGCATACCTCCAGATCAGGTGAGAATTCTTAACCCTATTACTGCCAAATTTTCCAGACGTTTTTACCCCTTCATCGTTTTATTGTCGTCTGCTTCAATTTTGTTATTTGCAATATTGTCTCAAAGTAAGATTCAATGTATGACTTAAAACATATCGATACGAGTGTCAAATAGTTTGGATCCTAATCAGACGCCGCGTTACGCGGCGTCTGATCAGGAACCAAACTGTTTGCAAACGCGCTTTTAAATGGCATCGAGAGTGAAAGGGTTAATGGTGAAAACTTTTTTTAAACAAACCTTGTGGTAATTTGAGACTATTCAAATGAGTTGTCACAGAATAGTATTTAGTGGAGACTAAATGGAAACACTGTTTGTGTTGTTGTGTTTGTTTCTTCTTTTCTGGAGCCTTGCACATTTGTATTTATCCTGAAATGTCTCCATGTCATAATGGAAGTTATAATGAGTATACATTGAACATACTAGTAGCGGCTAGTCTTATCTTCGATCATTTTTAACTGCACTTATCTCAAGACGGCTCCATTTATCTTCTTTAGCTCTCTGAATGCTGGGTAATTTGTATCTGCCACAATTGTCGTCTGTTTCTTTTCTAAATATAGAATTTACTAAAATTCTTTTGAAAACAGGGTAAAAGTGTCAAAACATTTGGAACCTTTTGAGAGGTCTTATTGCGTGATGTCTTAAGATTCAAACTGGTTATTATGGTATCGCCACGAGCGTGCTAAGAGTTAGGATGATCGCTTCCTTTTGCTTGCCTTAACTAATTTAACTCCTTTTACTGCGACGACATCGTCTGTTTTAATTCATTGTCATCTGATTTATTTAACTCTTTAAATATTAGGTAAGTTGAATCAAGTAATATCTTTATGAGTGTCAAATAAATTTGATCATGACAAGCCACCGCGTATAGCGGCGTCTGATCAGGACCGTAACTGTTTGCCAGTAATTAGGAATAACAAAGTTATTGTCGCGGTAAGGCAGTGGAAAGATTAAACTCAATTGTTTAAAACAAAAGAACAAAAAACGTGCAATATATTGAAGATGATATTATAAACGGTGAATTATATTTACACATTATCTATCACTTACGCACTTATTGAATGTAATATTCATATACAGTGAAAAACCTCTAAACCAGACATGTTTGGGGGAAACAAAAATGTCCGGTTTAGAGGGCTTTCCGGTTTAGAGGGGGGTTTGACTTGTTTCAAGTATGAAAGATAGCTGACCATGCACTTAAAGCAGGTTGAAAGTAAAGCAGAATGCGCCCTAAGGCGCATTCTGCTTTACTTCCAACCTGCTTAAAGCTATCATCTGCTAGAATGTACAAACTATTTTCTTCAGTGTAAGAATAAACCATAGACGTAAAAAGACGTATTTATAATGTGATGGGTTAAAATAAAGAAGGGTTAGAATCGGGAACAAAGTTTTTTTATCCGGTTTAGAGAGAATTTCGGTATTTAGATGTTCCGGTTTAGAGGGGTTTCACTGTACCTGATACATGGAGCCTGTAATACTCCCACTGTTTCCGTTAGATCGGTCAGATTTCAGTTTTTGCTCAGCAATTGTTTGAGAACAATCACAGATCACCTCTTGGACCCAGATCTCGTGTGTACACCGTTTTGAGGCATATGGCACCACGTTATTTACTTAAAATAAATAACCATAACTGTCTACACTGTTTGCATCGCGTTTGGTTTAAATACGAACAACATTGATTCAAATTGAACATATCGTAATCAAAGTTTATTCATTTCCTCAAATTAATACAATATAACGCCTCTATCTACTGTTTCTTATAAACATCAACATTTAGATACAGGTGGACTTTAAACAGGACGTTGTAACGCAGAAAACTTATAAACGAGCTTTCTGTTTGACTAATATTCTGTTTTCAGCGGCTGTCGGGTTTAATATAAACACTGTTGGATCGAGGCAAACTTTTGAATGCTCTTAACGAAGTTTATATTTCTCACCTTAATGAAAAGAAAAACAACATGTATCAATAAATACAACGTTTCTGATATTGTCAAAACAATTCAAAAGAAAACATTTAGAGCCTTATAATAGTAACTTGTCTAAAACGCGATATGTAGAACTGGTTAGGAAATTACATCTTTAACTTAGGATATAAAACCATCATCATGTCGTAATATCGTCTGCCTTGAAATTGTCGTCTGCAAAAAAACACATTTCAGAGTTTTACATTTTGAAATTAAAGAAACTTAAATACGAGTGTTTAACAGTTTGGATCCATAAAAAGATCAATTGTTTAAAAACAATTTAACTCGCGATCGGCAGGATATATTTTTAACTGTTTACTTACCATTTCTATGGTCGTTTTATCATTTTGGCAGGGAAGTTTTTGTGTTTTGTCAACGGGGAGGAGAACACGCTCCATTATTTTTCAACAAACATATTTGCTATGCGGATTTAATGGTGGGGTTCCTTGCAATTGATTTGAAACCAGAACACGCAGGGAGAAACTTGATGTCTGATCAAGATGACATTGTTTAATACTCAGTTTAAAATAGACTATCACTTATTTAAAATAGCTACTGATATAATGTATATATACAATTAGTTGCCTTGCTTTTGTTTTCTTTCATTAATGGACAAATATTCAGGTGTCACTATCCTATACAATATATACTAAAATGTAACTGGCTCGATCGACTTGATATTGCATTGTGTAATTTAGAAAAAAACGTGCAAATATGTCATGCCATAAAAGGATGAGAAATTGGCGCTATATATTGTACAGGGGAAGTATCAGATTGACAGTATAAGGACATTGGAGTCTGGATGACGTGTAACTAGTCACAAACCCGACATTGAGAACTGTTTCAGGAAATTAAACTCTATACTTAGGAGATTGAACTTTTGATGAAAGAGTTCGCTAACCGGTCTATCATTTTGCAGAGAACTCGGTTTGTTTCTAATACGCTGTTGAATACATGTACAGTAAAACCTCGCTATTACGACCACTAAAATGAAGGCTAATTGATTGTATAATAGAGAGGTGACAGCTTAAAGCAATGTGACAGTGAAACAGAAAGCTCCTAAAGGAGCTTTCTGTTTCACTGTCACCTTGCTTTAAGCGGTCACCTATCGTAAACACCCTAATAATTAACATAATTTAGTGGTCGTAATAGAGAGGTTTTACTGTATTTGCAAATAATACTATTGAATTGACTGCTGGATTAAAGCTATTGCAAGTAATTCTGGAAAGACTCCTTATAATTATACCACGAATGTTCCTTTCTCATATATCGGCGCTATATAACATATTCATAGTCGCAGTGCCGTGAAACCCAACTCATCTATTCATCCATCTTTCTTATTTAAGGAATAATTCGAATATTTATTGTATTCATGGAGGTATGAAAAAAAACCTGGTCACACTGTATGAAACCGCTAAGCGGTTTCATACAAAAGTGTGACCAGATTTTTTTTTCATACCTCCATGAATACAATAAATATTCCGAATTATTCCTTATAACTTAATATCACTAATGAATTTAAGAAAGGAGTTAAATAGAGAATCTGACGCGAATGTTCATTTTTAACGCTTTTAAAATGTAAGTTGTAGTCCCTCCGCCATATATATTTTCCGCCAAAACGCGGCGTTGTTTTGTAGTAACGTCGACGTCAATGACGTCATTTGGCGTCCTGCTTCATGCAGCGCTTGTGGAGAGCAGTTGGACTAAGAGAAAGTAGTCCTGAAAAGGCGTGGCCTGAATTTAATTTTTTTTCATGGAGTTATGAAACAAAAATTACAGCCAATCAAGCTAACCAAATGTAATGAAAACAAATAATATTAAATTATACAGTTATAGCCTGAACATATGACCACCCTGTTTTACATCGTCATATAGCAAGCCACATAAACATAACCCTATTTTGCCTGGAAATTGCAATGAACCCTCCCAGTATACTTGCTGGAATATGCCATTGAAGATATACAAGGGTGATCTAAAGACACTGCAGTGTTTTATCTTATAGCAAGTTATTTTATATGATATAGCAAACAGTGCACATCCTGATGAGACGCCGCGTTACAGTCATGGTTATACATGTACACCATAAGAAATATTATCTAAACATTGTTATATCCTAGCAGATGGTAGCTTCAAATTAGTTGAAAGTAAAGTAGAATGTACCTTGGGCACATTCTGCTTTACTTATAACATTCCGTAATGGTCAAATGTCTTTAAAACTAGGTAAAGGGTTAAAGAGCATCTGCGGATAATCTCAATCCGAAACATGATTTATTTATTGCTTTTCCACTCGAGCTATCTCGAATCATTATATCAGATAAGCACAGTAACCACTGATTGGCAGATCGTTTGATTTTATCCGCTAGGCAGGGTGATTAGGCATAATATATACCAGGCAAGTACAGGTCCCAGGGGTTATTCGTTTACAGAGAGAAGGTGGTCGTTTGTGCCGCTATGTGGTAATTACCACGAAATAGATCTATCAACTCTGTTTACCCAATAGAAATCAGAACGCCGCAAAAGAGCGGAATATGCAAACAGATTTCGGCAAAAATACTTTATATTGGTGTCAAATAGTTTTGATCCTGATAGGACACCGTTTTACTACTTTTCTGATCTAGATCTAAACTTTGCGAATGCCAATACATTCGTACTGATCAGTGAAATCACTACATTATTTTTTTGTAATTGAACAGCATGGCATTCTTTAAAACTACAGAAGGTCATGAACTTCCCTGCCCAAATGGAAAACAGTAATTGGAATTGAGTATAAGACGGTAACCTTGGGACCTCTATTTTCAGCTGGATGAATGATTTTGCTGAGCATGAGCAATTCGAAATCAACAGTTAAATAACGGAAACAATTTGGAGTTTTGTTTGTGATACAAGCAAAGTTGAGCTTGTAATACACATTAGCTTGGATGAGATTGGATGAGCAGTCATTTCTTTCGTTGCCAAATTATAATCTGCTGAAAGATTGTTTTCAGCGATTATATGAAAAATTCCAGTTTTAAAACTGATTGAATAAATATTAATATTATACCAGTATCAAACGGCTTGGGTCCTGATCATACACCGTCTATACAATACAATACAATACAATACAATATATTTTATTGGCATTAAGTAAATTTCTACTTCTAGCCATCCAGTGTCACTGGAGTGAACATGAAATTACACATACAAATAACATTTTATCAGAGAAGCATAAATAAATCAACAAGTAATGATAACATTATCGTACCTTATAAAATAAAGTTACAATGTATCTGAGACTTACTCCAGTATTCCCTTACAGTGAGGACGGGCTATGGTCACCGCCACTCAATATAAGGGAATACGATGAGTGGTAACGGGTTTATTTTATAGTTTTATTGGGAGAAGTTAAGTTAAGTCTTTCAAGAGTATTTAGAAGGTCGCTTGAAGTTGAGTTAAAACGACACATAAAGCTACTGCTATAGTCTTCTGTGTCGTTTTCATCCCACCATAAGCCCTTGTCTGTTTTAGAGATTTACGCTAGGTCATACTCGCTAATATTTGAATTTGCAATATTGTAAAAAACGTCCATCGATCATATCGATGCAGAGAGGCGTGTCTGTAGTCTAGATATATACATGTAGACTGTGCGTGTGGTTTACACTCACGTGATATATTTTGGCCGCAGTTTTCCCGCCATCTGTCACGTGTTACGTCTAGTATCACGTGACTTGGCCCCGGAAAACATTCCGACATATCTACTACAGTATGGACATTCTATATCGACTCTGCATTCAACAGGATCTAACATAAGTTAGACTGCAAAGGACAAATCTTCGTGAAATAGACGGGCTCCGCTAACGCTTCGCCCCGTCTATTTCACGAAGACTTGTCCTAATGCAGTCTAACCTATATAGTGACAAGAGCAATCATTTTAATTTCAATTTCAGTCAAACCCGCATTTAGCGTTTATTCAACAGAAGATAAATCACTGAAACCTCGAGCAGATCACTCGGTGCAACGCAGTCATTGTTTTGATTATTATTCTAGTTTATTAGATCATTGATCGCTAAGCACGAGCTTGACTGTATAAAAAAAAGACCATTGAACATCTATAACCAAGCTACTGATTCTAGAGTGTCCAGTAGTGAGGTGCGACTGTAGATCCAACATTTATAGTACAAGTGGCTATGTTCCGTTAGAGTGCGCCCACGTTACAGTGATATCATTGGTTGACATTATATGAATATGCAGACATGTTTCCCGCCAATTGTCACGTGTTACAAGGTGGGCGTGTTACTATAAACTTACTATGTATTTAGTATCACGCGGCAGAGTCACGGAAATAATCAATATACAGTCATGCCCCCCTACTTCGGCATTAGATCGTTGCGGAGATTCTGCACATTTTCGATGTTTTAGCTTGGGGGGAAAACAACATTTTTTACATCAATTACAGTCAAACTTGCATCAAGCGCCCAATGAACAATATACCCACTATAATAATGTGGTATAGATGACTGTCCAACCCCGAGCAGATGCAATGTATTAAGCTCCCAGTGGGAGATTTATACATTATTCCCGCCCGCGTTAAACAGCCACATGTCTAAAGAGAACATTCGTTGACTGGTCGCTCGATACGAGTTTGACTGTTACAAATACATAATATATATATAAGTATCAACAAATTCGGGAATGTCTTATGCAATGAAGAAACATAAAACCGTCGCTGTACATAGGACTGACTGTATGTATATAAATGTGTGACTGTATTATACAGTACTGTTAAACGCTGTAAGAGTAATGACATATTTCTGCAGGACAATTGCTATATATGAAATTGAAGTGCAAAACATACAGCTATTAGGGTCTTTGTTGGCAAGCAATGTATATATATTTAGCAATACTTTTTACAACATCAGATGATTTTGACGACATGAGTGATTCGAATTTAAATATGTTAGGCCATCTACAGTAATAAGGCTTCATAAATTTGAGTCTTAGATCTCTATAGAATGGACAGACAAGTAAGAAATGATATTCAGTTTCCACCACATTCATAGAGCACAATGTACATATTCTATTTTCTCTAGGCGTATTATTATAGCGACCAGTTTCTATTGCTAAGTTATGGGATGAGACACGAAATCTAGTGTAAGCTATTCTATATTTCTTTTCAAATATAAAGTTAAGGTAAGATTCCTGTGTGAAATTATGTTTATAAACACTGTACCATGATAGTCTGGATGAGTTGTTTATGTCAGAATACCAGGTTTGATAAAAGGTGTCTAGAAGTCTCTGCTTTATGCAATTGAAAGGGATTTCTATTTCAGATTGGTTTAACCATATTTCACCAAGACCATGTGATTCAAGAATGTCTTTGACTTGTGCAGCCCAGTTATTTCCGTTGTAATTATTTAATTGATCAGCATCATCCCTGAGCATGTTATATATTGTTTTTACTAATGAATTATCAGGTAATTTTAATATTTTTATCCAGTATTTAATTATTTGTATTTTGCGCATAACTTTGAGTGGCACTCTGCCTAATTCGCCATATAAAGCGGACAAATTTGTTGATTTTTTTACACCTAGTATCCTTCTCATAAATTTTGTGTGAATAGCTTCTATATTTGCAGCATTGTGATAACCCCACACTTCGGAGCTGAAGTTTAAAATTGACCCAACCAGTGAGTCAAATAATTTGCATTTGTCTGTTATAGTTAATTCCAGCTTTTGTGATATTTTGAATAAATTGTGTAAGGCAATTGATGCATGATCAGCAATACATTTTTGACTACGGTACCAGTTACCATTTTTGAAGAAATAGACACCTAGATATTTAAAAGAGAAAACAGTTTCTAACGGTGTGTTATAAAGATAAAACGTTTTATCAGTACGACGGCCGTTTTCAAAAATCATAACTTTAGTTTTATTTATGTTGATCTTTAAACGCCATTTATTGCTGTAGCTTTCAATATCGTTTAGTAATAATTGAAGGGATTCGGGGGATTTAGCAAACACTACCTGGTCATCTGCATAAAGTATCAAGAACAGTCTTAACTCATTTAAGCAAAATAGATCGTCTAGATCTGCATTAATATTCTCATCGATGTTATTAATGTACATCATGAAGATGAGAGATGAGCTCGGGTCCCCCTGTTTTACGCCTATATTTGAGTCCATGAAGTCCGAGTGCTCCGAATTGTATCTAACACTTAACTTTACTACAGAGTACATTGCTTTTAGGGCCTTAACAAATGTTGAGCTAACATGTTGCTTTATCGGGATTACACTGCTTTCTTCTGTGATATGTTTGATAAATGAATATGCAGCAGCCTTTCCAGGGAAAATGGTTTCTATATTAGCCAATATTATAGTTCAGATGAAAGCTGTTTATTGTGGCGGATTTTGGTCTCGGTTGTTTTTGTTTATATATGTGATTGTCCAGTAGGAGAAGGGTAAATCGTATGCTATTGTATATTTGTTGTTAATCTGGTAATATATTGTAGGGCTCCAGATAGGTAGATTATTACAAAAACCTCAAATCTTTGTGTCTACGTTGATCCCTGTGATGACAACTCATTGGAATCGCCTATTCGTGACGATTGTAATGAGTAGTTATATCGCGGGCTTTGATACTGGTATGGAGAGGAAATTTTGGATCTGTTTTAGTTTACTACCTCTTATCTGGGGGCATGTATACTATCAAACTATTACTTTTACACTCGAAATGTTGAAAGTTATTTCTGCCATCAACTCCAAACCATGCCTGTTAAACTTAAACTTTGTGTCTACGTTTGATCCCTGTGATGACTACTCATTGGAATCGCCTCTTCGTGACGATTGTAATGAGTAGTTATATCACGGGCATTGATACTGGTATGGAGAGGAAATTTGGGATCTGTTCTGGTTTAATACCTCTTATCGGGGGGCATGTATATTATCAAACTATTACTTTTACACTCGAAATGTTGAAAGTTATCTCTGCCATAAACTCCAAATCACGCCTGTTAACCTTGAACTATTTAGATACTTGAATCGGGATGCACGCACTTAGTTTTTGTTCCCAGTTTAGCTTATCTAAACTGCACGTTAGTAGAAGACATGCCTCTATTATTGTAGTTACTTCATCTTTACTTGTTTTCACTTTATACTTTTACATAATTAATGGGTGATCTTAAGATATTATCATTAAATTGTCGTGGGCTCCATGGCAACACAAAAAGAAGAGATGTATTCAAGCACCTTAAAGATCAAAAATGTCATATTTATTGCCTTCAGGATACTCATTTTACAAGCGACCAAGAAAAGCAAATTTACTCACAATGGAATGGACAAGTATACCTCAGTTGTTTTTCATCTAGTTCAAGAGGGGTTGCTATTCTTTTTAATAATAACATTAAAGTAAATATTAACAGAAGCGTATGCGATGAAGATGGCAACTTTGTCATTTTAGATCTGACTTTTGATGATTTTAAATGTACACTGGTAAGTCTCTATGGGCCAAACCGGGATAATCCGGGTTTCTTTAATAACATTTTCGAAATTATAGATGAATTTGGAAATGATTCATATATAATATGCGGAGATTTTAACTGTATTATAGACCCTCAAATGGACTACAAGAATTACAAAACAATTAACAACAAAAACGCTAGAAATATAATACTTGAAAATATACAAAATAGACAGTTAGTTGATATATATAGAGACCTCTACCCAGACAAAAAGAGATTTACATGGCGACGTACTCGTCCAATTCAACAGGCACGTTTAGACTTTTTTCTCGTTACAGAAGACTTGGTACAGTTTTCAAAGTCATGTGATATAGAGCCAAGTCTGAACTCAGATCATTCTATTGTAAAATTAAACATGTTATTTACAAACGTTCATCACGGTAAAGGATTATGGAAACATAATGACTCTTTATTGAATGATTTACAATATGTCCAGCAAATTCAAAATAAGATTAAACAGATAAAGACTCAATATTGTATTCCTGTTTATAATTTGGATAACATCAATAATATACATTGCAGTGACATACAGTTTACGATACCAGATGATCTGTTCTTGGAAACTCTTTTGATGGAAATCAGGGGGGAATCTATATCTTATGGTTCTTATAAAAAGAAACAAATAAATAAACAAGAAACAGACCTACTTAAAAAAATTAAACAATTAGAGGACAATCTTACAGAAGAAAATTCGCAAAACTTACAAAACTGCAGACAAAGCCTTTCAGATTTAAGAGAATGTAAACTTAAAGGTCATGTAATCAGGTCTAAGGCCAAATGGATAGAGCATGGTGAAAAGCCTTCAAAATTCTTCTGTGGTCTAGAAAAACATAACTATATTAACAAAACAATAAACAAATTAGAGAAAACAAACGGAAGTCTTATTTCAAACCAAAATGAAATTCTAGTCGAAACACAACAATTTTATAAGAGACTATACTCAAATCACGATAAAGATATTCTTAATCAAAGTTTCAATGAAGAATTAAATGTTAATGTAAACAAAATCACAAAAAATCAGGCCGAAGATCTAGAGGGTCATATAACTTATCAAGAGGCTAGTTACACTCTAAAAAACATGAAAAATGACAAAAGCCCAGGTAGTGATGGTTTCACTACAAACTTTTTTAAAATGTTTTGGAAAGACTTGGGTTATCTTGTTGTTAGATCAATAAACTCTGCATTTGATAAGGGTATACTTTCAATAAGTCAACGCCAAGGAATAATTACATGCATTCCGAAAGAAAATAAACCTCGTCAGTTCTTAAAAAACTGGCGACCAATTACTCTTCTTAATACTGTATACAAAATAGCATCTGGATCAATAGCAAATAGACTAAAACATATTCTACCAACTATCATAAGCGTGGAACAAACTGGATTTTTGAAAAACAGATACATTGGAGAAAACATACGACTTATATACGATGTTATGCAATATGCAGAGGAGAATGATATTCCTGGACTTTTGCTACTTATTGACTTTGAGAAGGCTTTCGACTCTCTTTCTTGGAAATTTATCCAAAAGGTTTTAGATCTTTTTAATTTTGGGGAATCTTTTAAAAAATGGATATCTGTATTTTATAATGATATTAAGTCAAGTGTTATTCAAAATGGGTTTTTGTCTGACTTTTTTAATATTGAAAGGGGCTGTAGACAGGGAGACCCGCTATCGCCCTACATATTTATCCTCTGTACAGAAATTTTAACCCAGAAGTTGAAAGCAAACAAGCATATACAAGGCCTAACTATAAACGGCACGAAACATATACTGTCCCAGTTCGCGGATGACACGTCAATCATATTAGATGGGTCGGCAATATCTCTCAACCAAACACTGAATGAACTAAGTGCTTTCGCAAGACTCTCGGGACAAAATGTAAATTTCGATAAAACACATGTAATTTGGTTTGGTTCAAAAAAGTATAGTTCAGAATCAATTAAGACAAAATTCAAACTAGTGTGGGGCAATCAAGAGTTTAAGCTACTTGGTGTTAAATTCCATGTTGATTTAGACAAAATGATTAAATTAAACTATGAAGAAGAGGTAAAATCTCTTAAACAAATGATACAGTTTTGGAACAGAAGATTCGTCACTCCAATCGGAAAAATAACAGTGATAAAAACCCTATTTTTACCTCTATTCAACTATCTATTCATTGCATTACCAGATCCAAATGAGAGCATTTTAAAAACCTTAAATGAATTATTTTTTAACTACCTTTGGAAAGGGCCTGCAAAAATTAAAAAAAGCGTAATTATTAAAGACTATGAGGAAGGTGGCCTTAGAATGATAAACACGCATAATTTTATTAAAGGTTTGAAGTGTACGTGGATACGAAGGCTATATCAAACAGACGCCTCTTGGGCAACGTTAACAAGTCACTTTTTAAATATTGAAAAGCTTATAAATAGCGGCCAACATTATACAGAAACAGCATCACACAAAACAAATAATATATTTTGGAAAGACGTTTTAAGAGCATATACTTCCTATTTAAGGGCATTACCGGTTAAAAATAAAGAGCACTGTCTAAAATGTCCACTTTTTTATAACCCCCATATACAAATTGGAGGTAAATCTATCTTTTTAAAATCATGGTACGAAAAGGGAATACGATATACGAATGACTTATACAAAAATAATAAAATACTTACTTTAGACGAATTTGAGCAATTGCACAACATCAAAGTGAACAGTTTATTCTTCATTGGAGTTACAAAACTAGTATCAAAATATGTAAACACCTATAGTAGCACAGACCCGGAAAATGACGTCCACCTTCCATTTATACCACACCTTTTTGAACGAGTCTTAAATTGTAAGTCTGGTAGTAGAGTCTTCTATGATATCCTTAATTTAAATAATGCTGAACCTACAAGCAAGGAAAAGTGGAACTCACACTATACTTTTACAAAATGTCAATGGAGTTTATTTTATAATTTACCTTTCCAAACGACAAGAGACAGTAACTTACAATGGTTACAAGTAAGAATACTTCATAGACTACTACCAGTTAACACATACTTGTTTACTCTGAAGTTAAGTGAAAATGATCTCTGTAGTTTTTGTAATAAACTACCAGAGACAATTCCCCATCTATTCTATAGCTGCGAACAAACAAACTACTTTTTAAAACAAGTTGAACGAATTCTAAACAATGTCAATGTAAATATGCAATTAAACGAAGTTTCCATCCTATTTGGAGGGGACTGTAAAAAGTTAAATTTATTATATTTATACCTAAAACAATATATATATACTGCAAGGCAATACAATCGCAATATGTGTATTGACTCCTTTAAAATATACTTGAAACACAAAATTGATTCAAACAGGCTAATAGCAATAGCAATACAAAACTTTGAAGTCAAATGGGAAATAGTTAGTAAATTGTATAGTCTATTGGCATAAGTTACAATGTATACCAAATGAATAAAGTTTGATACACTCCTAGTATTAAATAGAGGCATGTCTTCATATCTATCATGTTATTTTCAGCACACTATTTTTTTCCATTTTTTTTCTTCTTTTTCCTTTCTTTATACATACACAAAAAATATGTTCAATATATTTGAAGATTTATATGTTTACTATGTATTGTAAGGTGTAGAGTGGGATGGATCTCCGACCCACATACACCTATTCACGGAGACAATAAAATATTGAACTGAAAAAAAAACAAACAAAAAAAACAAAAAAAAACACATGTTGCTTTATCATTTTCTGCCATAGTAATGTTCTGTCTATTTTGTCAAAAGCCTTTTCATAGTCAATGAATGCACAGTATAGCTTTTCTTTCGATGCTAGTACTTTTGAGATAATTGAATGAAAAATAAAGATGCAGTCTGTGATGGATTTATTCTTTTGGAAACCGAATTGATTGTTGGGTATTTTTTCATATTTGGCTGACCATTTTTCAAGTCTATTTAGTAAAATTTGTGAGTAGATTTTTCCAAGAATGTTTATTAGCGTTATTCCTCTGTAGTTTTGAGCATCGTTAATGTCGCCTTTTTTAAAAATTGGTACTATTATACTTTCTCCCCATGATTTAGGGTATTCGCCATTTCTAAAAACTCTGTTATATAACTTTAGCAAGAACGGCATTATAATATCGTATGAACATTTAAATAATTCTGGAATTAAATTATCTATTCCGGCTGATTTATTATTCTTTTGACAGAAAACTGCTTTTTGTAACTCGGATTCCGAAATGTCCGTGTCTAAATCGTCATCAAATACATCGTCTGGGTCTACATAGTGATTATCATGATTTTCACCATCTTCATTTTCAAATACAGATTTAAAATGAGTAAATAGGTCATTAACAGTGAGTGTATTACTTGAAGGTTGCTTATTATTGGCTGAATGTTTGATTGTTTTCCAAAATTCGCGAGGGTTGTTTTTTGCTAAAGCATTTAAGCGTTTACTTTCCTTTATGTTGTGCTTGCGTATATTTTTACGCTTCACTTTGTTATATTTTGTGCGAGCTGATGTAAATTTTCTCCTATTAATGTTGTTTTTATTCTTTCGAAATATATTTCTGGATTGTTTAAATTCATGTTTCGCTTCATAACATTCTTCATTAAACCATTTATTTGTTTGTTTATGTCTGTGTTTTTTACCCGGTGTGTAGGTTTTACCAAACACATCAAAGCCTTTGTCGTACATGAATTGTGTAAAGGTTTGGAGCACGTGATCAATGGGATCGCTGGCTACGCTGTCTATAATCTTTTGCATTATCTCATTATTATTCATGAGGTTGGCCCTGAACTGTGGACTTTTAGAATCTTCCCACGCTAATTTCTGTATAGTAGGAATGTTGTTATCATTGTCGGTTTGATGTGTTGGCTTGTTAATTTCAAATGTAAACAAAACAGGAGCATGGTCGGAAAATTCATTCAGTTCTAGAATGTCGAAATTAGTTATATATCTAAAATCTGCAAGGTTAAGAAGTAAATAGTCAACAGTGCTCGTTCCCATCGGGTTACAAAAAGTATACTTTCCAGTGTTTTGATCCTGGTGCAATCTGCCATTTGCTATTAGTAAACCAGTAGTAATACATGTATTTAGTATACGCCTTCCATTGCGATCAGTCACGTGGTCACTGTTAACTCTTGCAGGAATGTTTGATGTGCTAATCAGCTGTGTTATATTTTGATCTAGATATTTATCATAATCAATATAATCTAATGAATTGGATGTTCTCCCATTTAGGTCTCCACATACAAAAACTTTGCCTAGATTCTCGTACTTGGAGACCCCTGTTTCTATTTCTTCAAAAAAATCAACTTCATCGTGGATCAAAACATTGGAATCAAACGGTAAAACATAAGCATGGCATATATAAACATCTTGATCAAAGACAAATAAATCAGAACTTATCTGGATCCACATAATACCCCACTGTTGTTTTTCAATAATTTTTACATGTTTCTGTAGTTCGTCCTTATAATAGATAGATAAGCCACCGCTGAATCGTCTTTTACGCGTATTTTTCGATTTGTTTCCAAATATATGCTCACATTTGAACCCACTGATGTTTAAGTCTGTTTCATCATGTTTTGATATCCATGTTTCGCTTAACAAAATTATATCAAACTGTTTCACAAAATCTATAAAGTCTATATCTACGAGTTTTCGCTTTAAACCATTAATGTTCCATGAGGTTACCTTAAGGTGCTTCTCGTGACGACCCTAGTGTTCCATCTCTGTGGCTGCTGGTGCTTTGTTCTGAACGTACTGGTGCCCGTTGATGAAAAGTTTGTCCTTCACCATTTTGACCGTTTTGCCGCTGGCTTTTTCCTTTTGCATCACTGGGTAAAGTTCCTTTCTGGCATCTCGGATCGTCTTGGGCACTGTACCCCGACCCCTAGGTTCGATTCCTTTAGTTTGGCTGTCGTTTCGTAGGACTGTTTGCGGATTGATTCCCTGTCGCTGAAGTAGTGGAACTTTGCCACGATCGGCCTTGGTTTCGTTCCTACTCTAGACCCGACTCTATGTACTCTGTCGAATCTCATAGCTTCTGCTTCTGGTACTGCTAGTGTGTCAATACAGACGTTCTTTACTAGATTTTCACAGTCTTCAGTGGCTCCTGCTTCTGGTATTCCATAAAACATCAGATTCTCTCGCATCGATCTTGCTTCTAGGTCGGTAAGTTTATCTTCCAGGTTTTTATTTGTTTCTGTGAGTGATTTTGCATTGGTTTCGAAGTCTTTACAGGATTTTCGTAGTTTGTCGATTTCGTATTTGGTGTCATTAATTTGCATTTGGCTATTATCACTGCGATCGCTTAGAAAGGAGCAACTTTTCTCTACGTCCAAAAGCCGATTGTCCATGCCTTTAACTTTGCTTTCAAGATCTGTGACCTTCACCTTTATCACATCGACAGTCTGCTCTATTTTCTCCATCACTTTTATTTTTTGCTTAATGCTTTTTATTTCTTCTAGCATCTCTGTCGCCCATGGAGGGGGTGCTTGACCCGTCATTTGGGGGGGGTGAACTGGCTACCGTGCATTGTTGGAGATAATTGTTGTCCGCCAAAAAACTGAGGCGGCTGCATTTGAAATGGGGGTTGTTGAGAGAACGCCATCCCTAAACTATTCCAATGGTTGAAAATATGTCCTGTATCACTATTTAAGCCTTTGATTTCACTAGTTTGCTTGGTTTTTGAGGCCTTATCTGATTGTGTACACACACCTTGTACATTGTCGAAACCGGTTTGACCACTATTGTCCGTGTTATCGTCCAATGGTGACGTGGGTGGCCGTTTCGTCTTTCTCCGTTTTCTTGGTGCAGCCTTCGTTTTTTCACTCCCCGTCGCTTTAGACATCTATATAGATCCTTTAATCACTAAATGCACTTATTTCCTTTAGTTAAAATTCACATTTGAACAGTTTAAATTTGATTTTTTATCACTGAGTTTGAAGACGTGTAATCCATGTTCACGCATGCGCATATCAGCGGGTGCTACTGTTTTCAAATAAAGGCGATTGTCTAATGGGCATGTACGGTTAAGCACAACGACATTAGTACAGCGGAAAAGAACATTATTCTTTCCCCGTTTAAACGCAAACCAAACGCATTGCAATAAAATGAAGAAAATGTTATTTCCTAGAAATGTCTGCCAATTAATTGTAGCCTAAGTTGCGAACATTTCCTCTTAAAGCTTGTCATTTGCTAACTTATCTTTAATTTGATTGATATGTATTTTGACTCAAGGAACTTTGATAGTTCTCTCAAAAGGTTAGAATCCTGATCAGAAATCGGTTTACTTAACGTAAGATCCGGGGTCGTACCCCGTAGCATCTTAAGTTTTCACCTTAATTGTTTAATATACCAGCCAAGTAACTGTGAAGAATTCGGGTAAATACATAACATGGTCATCATGTTACTATGGATTATTTATCAGCAACAATCAAGAAGTTTACGAGAAACGCTCCGTGGGTTCCATTTTATTCGAAGGAATTTTCGTTTAAGGAATAATAAAACCACCTACTGTGGTTTTTAGTATCATTTCATATGGCTTGCGATAATGTCTTAAGTTCCTCTATCTGTTTTGATAGCTGTAACTTAGTTACTTGTATTACATTAACCCTTCAGATTTCTAAAATTGTTCAACCCTTTCTTTTCTTGAAACCAAAAGACCGATATGTATATTTTGTCAACAGTGTAGAATCTGATCACAGGACTGAGTAGGTGTTTTCCATACTTTTAAATAGTTTTAACACATACACCGAGTGTCAATATACTTTCCATTACTGGAAAAAACATCATTTTAGCAGTAAATCGACCATAAAACCTACCAAAACATCTGAGTTTTTTTTAATTTATTTGAACAATAATGCCATCATTGTCATAGTGACGTCATGTATTGTATAATACACTGATTGCCATTATATCTCTTAACAAATGTCGACTGCATTGGTTTATAAACTTTATAAGTTTAGACAGCTTTGCCCAAGAGACTTTGAATATTGATGCGAGTATTTAAAAATGTGGTTCCTGTTCAGACGTCGCTTAACGAGGCGACTGATCATGATCTAAGCTGCTTGCAAATGCAGTTTGTAGTCGATTTGGCTTTTGGAAAGTTAAATGAACAAGTTGAGGGACTTATTTGTGTCGTTTTACGAATTCTAAAATTAATAATCCTGTTGGAGTTTGAGGCAGGCTGAATTTCAACCCATAACTCTATATATACGCCTTTTTACACTTCAAATCCTTTTAACACTTAGGTAAGTAGCCCTCATCACATACGTTCTTAACATTAATGTAAAAATAATACAGTGGAGAATCTGTTATTCTTTCCCGTTTAAACGCAAACGTACGCAAACGCAAAGCACTAAAACGTAGAAAAGAACAACTTTTGGACAATTCTGATAATTCTTGTTTATCTTGGTGACAAACAGTTTGGAGCCTGATCAGACGCCGGGTAACCCGGCGTCTGATCTGGCTCCAAACTGTTTGCACTGCAAATAATAGTTTTAGCGTAAACGCGTTTATTGGGAAAGAATAACACATTCTCCACTGTAACTATTTATAAGACATGTAAAGTACAAACAAATACTATAAAATTGAAAATAGAATTATCATAGAAACGGCCATTTATGACAAAACGTACAGGACCCACAAAGAACTTAGTTTTAATCGTGCCTATTGAACAGTTAAACTAGTTAAAACGGTACCTACATGTAAGAGTAAATCTGTTGACCTGCTGTATCAATAGATACAGTAGATCCTCTTTATTACGACCACTAAAAGGAAGACTTATTGTCTGTATAAACAGCAGGTGACAGTTTAAAGCAATGTTAAAGTGAAACAGAAAGCTCCTGTAGGAGCTTTCTGTTTCACTTTCACATTGCTTACAGCAGTCATCTGTCTTAAACGCCATATATTTGACACAACTTAGTAGTCGTATTTGAGAGTTTCTACTGTTCCAGGAAATTTAACCAGTGAATTGCAGGGGAGGATGCATCAATATATGGCTTCTAGTGGACGTAAATCCTCCTTACCAACATCAACAGCAACACAATGAATTGCAGCAAATCTTCTAGCGACAATTCATGGAGCAATCAATGAAGTCTCTTAATTAAGTAACTCATTTATTCCCGAAACTTCTAATAGCCAAGTAAAGTTTCACATTTAGTTCATTATCCATTATTCCGAATTGAGATACTGCATTTTGGTCTTAACGGTTTGTATATTACAAGCGGATTCTTCATATGTATACTTTTCGTAAATAACGATTGAACTCGTCCCTGCATTTCAAGGGTTAAAGGCATAAACTATGCTAAAATGCAATACAGATTGTTCCTCGTGAATCATTCTACATTTGTCCTCTCTGTAATAACCTGTATCGAAGACTGGGACCCTTGGTATTCTATAGAATACAGTAATCCGACCACTGAAAGGAAGGCTAATTGATTGTATAAATACAGGTAACACCTTTCTATGAGCAGTCACCTGAATAAAACGCATACTAATTAACACAAATTAGTGGTCGTAAATAGAGAGGTTTTTCTGTAGTCTGTAAGTGCACGTATAACATTAACATATTCATAAATAAAAAAGATAACATTATATAGGTACATGTATATTCATAGCATGCGTAATTGTGCAAGCACATTCACTTCTGTGTTAAGTGGTTGTTCTTTTAAGCAGCACTGAACTATATCAAAACGGATGACTTCTTAAAGCACAATAAAAAATAAATCAGAAAGCTTTACTTTTGCCTTGCATTCAGCTGTCGACAGAACCCCTTCACTGCGTCTGATTAGGATCCAAACTGTTTGATACTCGTTTCAATATTCCTTTAGTCAAAATACCTAAATATTGTTTTTTAGAAATTGAAGCAGACGACAATTGTCTAAAATAGATGACGTCACAGACAGTTAAGGAATTAAGACGGCTATTCGATTTGTCTTATCAGGTCTGATTACTAAATTTTGACTCTATGAAACGGCAATTCTAAATTGAATATAGATGTCCAATGTACTAATACAATTCAGTAAAGGAATTTGACAGGGTTTGTAAAACAGCCGGAGATATGATTATTTACTGCTTTATCATCGCATACCCGTTCTTTTGGCAGATTGGAAACGCAAAACTTGTTTTATGATACAGTGGGTGTTAGTTTATGAATCCGTTACAGATAAAATTCGTTAACGTAAATCAAAACTTATCTTAACTGAATCCTAGAAAAAATGATAACAACATAGATAACCCATATGTCAAGAACATGTGCATTGTTCAGACACTTGTGAGAATAAGCACCAACTGCATGAAACTCGTGTATTTTGGCTAATTCTGTCAATAAAATATCATTGTCCAGCGGATATAGCTCACGCTTGAAAAGTAGCGTCTGTAATATAAGTAACCCATTTTGTATGCCGTTTTAGGCGAATAATTTTTTTTAACGAGTGTCAATCAGTTTTGATCCTGATCAGTGGTCAACGTTCTTGGTCAGGATCCAAGCTCTTTCTACATATGTTATCACGATCACGCTAAGCCTTATAATGGCTGACGAAAATAGCCATTAGTATAATTGAGGCAAGTTTAAAAGAGCACAATAACCCCGTTTGAACGAGCTAGGTAATGCCAGTACAGAATTATATACATCCGTAACCACTTGTTGTGGATACGTCCTTGCCTTCTAGGTCCATCAGAATAATTAACCATTATCATGCTAAGCGCGTCTTGGCTTACATTTGCAAACAGTTTGGATCAAGATTAGACGCCGCGCTTCGCGGCGTCTAATCTTGATCAAAACTGTTTGACACTCATATTCAGCTTTCCTTCAGTTCAAGAAAAGTTTTAAAATTGATTTTGAGGTTTTTTTTAACAGACGACACTTTTGAAGCAGACGAAAAATTCAGCTCAAGTTATTGTCTTTTTGTATATCGCCTGCTTCAAATATACCATTTGTATAGTAAATCTATTTAATTCAACGTCTTTTATCTCAAGATAACTAATTCTAAATGTTAAACAGTGTTGAAACTGATAAGAATCCACATCCTCAGCGTATGATTTGGACCCAAAATGCTTTCAAACGATAGTAAATCCGCGCGCGCTGATCAGTTACAGGGTTAGGGACATGGAACATATAATATCGTGTCTGAGAGTACTGTACCAGACTAACGAGTTTTGAATTGTTTGACATCATCACTCAGTCGTGAAGACTATTTTCGCGGAGGTTTGTCGGAATTCAAAGCAGGCCAATAATGATTAAACACTTTTTGTAGCCCTGGTACAGTGTTCCCTCCCTACAAAGGCCCTCCTAACAACGATTCCCTCCTTACAACGACCATTGCCGATCTTCCCCAAACAAGACAATTATATCAAACCTATTTACGACTGCAACGCCGTCTGCTTAAAATTGTCGTCTGCTGTTTTTCTCAAAATTATATAATGGACATTTTCACAGAAAATACGTAATGACGAGTGACAATCAGCTTGAATCCGGATCAGACGTCATTTTACGCGGTGTCTGATCTGGATTCAAACTGTTTGCAAATGTAAGCTTATTTCCCTCCCTATAACGACTCTCTCCGAACAACGCACGCAATTTTTGTCTCCAACGTAGTGTCGGTGTAAAGGGGAAGCACTGTATTTTCAAAGTTACAGTTGAACCATGTCACCTCTTTAGGCAATCACAGCGACATTAAAAACTAATTTCGATCCAGATCATATGCCGCATAAATCATAATGATATTTCTTTAAGTATAATCTATATATATTTCTAACAGTTAGAATAAGAATGTTAAGCAGTTAATTATGGAAACAAGTATCAAACAATTTGGATCCTGAATCCTGATCAAACGCCGCGCACGCAAATATTGGTTGAGTCTCAATCAGCATTCAAAGGGTTAAATGTATCTGTACATATTTGAAAGGACATACCGAACTATTCCGTAACAGTACAAAGTATTTCAACAGTGCTCACGGAACGATGCAAATGGGGTGCATGTTTGGCACAGGAAACACATTAACGAGTCTGGCTTTAGATATAATGGGATTTTAGAAGATGGGGAGATGATACAAAACTGCGGTGCAAATAGCTTGCAACCACCTGTCTTAATATGTCCCATTTCCTGCAGGTCACTTAACATCTAGCATATATTTTATGCTATTCCAATAACCTTTGTAAAACAATTTGAATTCAGATGAGACGCCGAGTTACTCGGCGTCTCATCTGAATCCAAACTGTTTGACAATCGCATGATGTTTCCTATGAAACATTTTGTAACGGAAATATGAGAATATATTGCAGATGACACATTTTCAGACGAACATTGCAAAGCGTGCTAGTGGTTGAGCATGCTTATGTTTCTAGAGCATTCCACTTTGTGTCGAGTGTGCAAGGCTCATACCTAACGAGCTTCCTTTCGTTTGACATCTGTCATCAATATTGACGCCTACAAAACCAACACTGTGTAAAACACTCTTAAGAATATAAGACTGTATATATGAATGGGTTAACTGAACATTTAGATCTACAACCATTTCTTCTTTATGTCTCCACAAAACCTCATGTTGTGACAACTGATTAGAATCGTCTCTAAGAGACGATTCTAAGGTATGTTACAGTCTAGAATTTAGCGAAGCATGAGGAAAGAAGTATTTAAAATAACAGAACAAAATATAGTGCTGGACAAGGGCAATGCAGGACACACATATATATATATCTGAAGCAAACAATAAGGCAGGTCGAAATATAGTGCTGGATATCTTTAAAAGACTTAGTTGTTAAATTTATCTCTTTTTTACCTGTTTAGTTTGTAGTATACCTTCAATTAACCTCATGTATCCATGTGAAAACATGTACCGAGTGAAATAAAGAATTTGAATTTGAATTTGAATTTGAATTGTGATATATGTAACTGATAGCGCTGAGCAAAACACCATTCTGCACAAAAGATATTGCAGGATAAAATATAGTGTAGGATAAATGATGTTGCGTAGCGTAATGCATTTTTTGTATAATGCAAAAGTTTCTGAGGAAGATGCTACCCGTCAAAAGGGCTTTCAATTTGGCTTTAGAGAAATGTTGATGAAATGTGAAAATTACCATTCTACAATGTTTAATAACCTTTTCAGGATCGACATGCCTTGTATTTAAAAACAATTAACTCTTATCATGCTAGACATCTTTTCGTCCGCAACAATTGTTGTCTGCAACTGTTATACTTTAAAAACAAATACAATAATATCAGATTCAGGTTTTCAAACAGTTTCATCATAACCCAAACGTTTGGAAATGTTATCATGGTTTCACAGCTAGCATGCTCTATAAAGGTCAAGATGCAAATCCAACCTGTTTCAGGCGTGACATTTCTCCAGATTTTTCCCAAATCTTCGGATTTTTTTCTAGTACATGGTAGCTCAAAGCAGGCTGAAAGTAAAGCAGAATGCACCTTAAGGCGCATTCTGCTTTGCTTCCAGTCTGATTTCAGTAGCCACATGCCAACAAAATTAGAAATAGGCTATGGGGTAAAGGTACGATTCGTAAAATCGCCCTTGAAAAATGCAAATTTGGAAATCTTAGGATTTTGCATGCCAACTTATGGCAGCCCTGCTGTTTGACAGCCATGATTCAGTTCATCATGTTATTAGGCAACACGCAGTACTTTTTTTTTATATCTTCATGCTTACATGATTGCAGTATTATTGCTCAACCCTTAACGTGCTGACCGCGACTAGGCTTATATTTGCAAACAGCTGGGATCAATACGCAGATACTATATCTGAAGCAGACGACAATTCAGCATGATATATTGATAATCAAGGTAAGGACGCTTTGTCTTCGATCTTACTGTTTCTGAATAACAAAAACACACAGTTATTGATCAACTGTTATGACAACAAAAGTTTGCCAAAGGGGTTGAACATATTTACGGACAAGCGTAGATTGTGCTCTATATATTTCTCTCAGAAATTAGTCAACACGCTATTTGTATATTATCTATTTCATTAGACCTTTGTATCAAATAATGATTATCTCATTTGTGTTGATAGTTTACCTGCAGGCCGGTTTACTAATAACAAAATAACTTACAATAAACCCAGGCTACGACCTCCTTTTCCAAGATGACAGCCAGCTTAAAGCAGGTGACTGTTTTAAGTACGATATACGTAAATCAAAAAGCTTTTAGGAGCGTTTTGCCTTACTTGCATCCTACATTAAACTATATACCATCTTCTTTCTCACAACCTTGGGGGCGTGGTTTAAGCGAATGTAATAGCATGACTATACTGAATAATGATACAGGTTGAAAAATCAATGTTGTTTCCTGACATATATAATATCAGTAAACGATGGCTGACAAATACCCATTGAAGACCTATTTAAACTACTATTCATAGCAACTACAACATACGAAAATAGTATACGGTATATAAACCCTCTCGATCACAAACACATTATCAATTAACTTCAATTTAGAACATAGAGCATTCTTTATAAAGTTATAGAATTCTAAAAAGGACACCATTCATTCATAATAATGGTGACTGCTAAAGAAGCTTTCTGTTTTCTTTTTTATATTGATTAAAGCAAGATGAACGTGAAACAGAAAACTTCTCTAGCTGTTACCTGTATGCTATAATATCAGTAAGTCCTCTTTTAAGGGTCGTAATAGAAAGTTTTACTGTTATGTATTGTAATTCGAGAATGCTTTTTTCAAAACGTCTCAACAGTCATGTTAACTTTACCATTCTGTTGAAATAATAAACACTAATCTATAAAGTATAAACCAATATGTTGAATTCCTTTCGGAACTACAGTTTATTGACATCTCCATTGTGAGTTATTATTACAACTAATGATAGAGACTCTGAACAGAAGGAGGTTCAAATGAATATAAATGAGATACATGTAATTGTTTTCAACAGTATGCATTTATGCTAATTGTTTAGTTATATTAAGGGCATTTGAAAGAGCTTGAGATTTCGTTTATGTTGATCCACACACGATTAGTTAGAGATTCGTTAAAATCCTAGTATGTCTGCATAGGAACCTAAAGTATGAAACGTATTGCCATTAAATAAAACTAAACTGTTTCTTATTTGCAGGTATGTGTATAAAATATTAAACAAGATCTGAAATATGTCTTGAGAAAAAAAACACGATAGTATTTCAAACCACAAAGACACAGAATAGCCGACATGTCATAGACAATGTTTGATCTTCGCCATTACCTACAGTGTTGGGTAAGCTTTCTTTTATTTTGCTAGTATAACCCTTTAACCTAAGACATGTTTCAAGACAGATGACCACTTAAAGCAAATTAAAAGTGAAGCAGAATGCTTTTATCTAACATCAGCTAGGATAAAGAAAATACGTCTTTTGGTACACGTTCATTATATTTTCTTTCGTGAAGGAACAAATTAAATGCGCTTCTATAGAAGAAGGGATACGAATTGATCACACACCAAGTCTGAGCTATCTATACTGTTTTAAGATTTAGTGAAATGCCTCATACATCTAGATTGAAAGAAATCGTAAATCGGGTGGCAAGAGCTGTGACACTAATCAGGCTCCGAGGTTATAAAGCTTTTGACTTGAGTCTAAACTCGTTCCCAAGCCTAGGCTCCAATCTAACCAATCAAATGCTTGGGAACACACTCAGACTCAACTAAAGCGCTTTATAACCTCGGAGCCTGGCATCATTTCTATCGGTCTCTTATTTGATTCCAAACTGTCGAATGCCAGTCAAGACCTTATTTGCAATGGGCGGTTTCCTTTTAGAATTATGTTCGAGAGTTCCTTACGACGCAGCACATCTCATTTATTCGATGTCACCTAAATAGTATATATACATGTAACTACTCTCTGAAATTGTTTAATTACATCATAATGCGTATATACAATTTTATAAAATATGCTTTGCTAATCATGAGCTGTATGCATATTACTACAAGTTATTGGCAGCTTTTATTGAATCCATGCACGAAAGCAACTGTTATGTTCTGAAACACTAGTGTAACGCTCAAAGTTGTTTGTCTAAAAACTACATGTGGAAGCAATACTATCAATGTTGTAAACAAATACTCTATTCATCCCTTTGACTGCTATGCTTTATCCTGCTCGAAACAATTCCTCTGTTCGTATTCCCGAAAGCCATAATTTACAAACTTGTATAATGATCAACACCGTAATAAGTTTCAAACAGTTTGGTTCCAAAACAAACGCCGAGTTACTCGGCGTTTGATTTGGATCCAATCTGTTTGGAAATGTCATTGCAGTCGGAATTTGGCAGTAAATGTGGTTAAGTCTAATAAATAAGCTGCTGGGGTTTCTCCTTGTCCGAATAAATATCTCTTTGGAAGTATCCCATCAGTATGATTAACCCCTTCACTATATGATTGCCGCCAGCATTGGCAAACAATCTGCATCCTGATCAGACATCCAGTGAATCGGTGTCTGACCAGGATACAAATTGTTTGACACTAATATCGATGTTTTGTAAGTCGAAATGCAACATACCGGTAAATCTAAATGTATGACATAAAAGAAGCGCATAATTGTAAAGCAGGCGAGTATTTTGCAGTTAAAGAATTAATAGAGACGTATGCCGATACTGCTGTGTTGTGAATGTGCCCACTGTGTCGGATAATCGAGGAAATTGTTGAGATGGTACTGAACCCATTTTACCATAGCATGTTTCTAGTTTGGATGATAGATGGCCACTTAAAGCAAGTTGAAAATAAAGTAGAATGCGACTTGAAGCGCATTCTGCTTTACTTTCAGCATGCTTTAAGCTCCAGTCCTTTAGGATATAGAATATATATTTCTTATCGTGCATTTGGCTGTATGAAGTAAAGCTATTTTCCTCAGTGGAGCAACACACTTAAGGCGTAAAAAATGAGTATTTATGGAGTAGTGCGTTAATTGTGTGAATTGAACTAGTTCGGCAGGTAAATAAGACAGTGTAGGATTATAGTCAATAATACGCACATTTTTTACTTAAAATCGCTTCTTCATTGGTATCGATTTATACTATCCTCTTCTTGATTTAGGTTCAAACTTTGAGCAATAAAGTCTGACTTAAAAGGCACAATCCCGCTCAAATTGGTGTTTAAAACGCGCAATTTCTTATATGTGTGCATTTTCTATGTATCAAAACTAAGTGAAATCGAGTGTAAGAAGCCTGACATATGCACCCACTTCGTAAAGAATCCTTCCTAAATGTGTCGAATTCTTATCGTGGTGGTTTACATTATAAGCGGGTTTGTTTACAAATAAGATTACGGGCTGGTTCCGAGAACTTTCGAACGATTGCATACAGGTCACGTGATTGATTCGGCCGCGACAATGTGTATACATTACATCAGATTAGCGGCCAAACTTAACGGAGTTGTCTCTCTTTGATTGTAAAGCACTCGACTTGTTGTATAGAATTATGCAAATGAGCTTACCGAGTATGTCCGTAAATTTTCGTCGCTATTCAAAAATAAACAAACTTGATTACTTGTTTCCACAAATTTCACTGTTCGTTAGCAATATTGCTTCAAATATCACCACGTAATACTTCTTTTTATATTGAACGCTTACGATAGTGACACAAATTTCATGTTAGAAAAATGTTCGATTCTGATTATGTGGGAGAAATATAGTGGCTTTAAAACAGCTATTGAGTTCTGAAGAAAGATAACCATTAACGTCATGTGGATGGTTAATAGAGATCAAACGTAATACAGAAAGCTCATACAGAAATACCCTTTGTCGCTTGATACAACTTTTACTATCGGACTTTATATTAACTGAGCTTCATATTTCATCTTCAGGGTGTTTGCAAATATATTCAATGAATATGAAGACTATATTTTGACGGTTTCTAACAGGAATTACGAGACAGTTTTCGTCTTCAAAATGCACGGATACTAGCGATAATTAAAGTAGAATTTTCTACCATACCTTGTTTAAAAAATAGGACCAGAGTGTCAAAACAGATTGGCTCTAGATTGGTTCTAGATGACACTGCAAAATACATCTGCATTGTAACTTGCTGGTTAATAAATGCCTCTATAGCTTACTAAAGGTATTGAACTGTCTTGAATTATGTGTTCTTCAAACTGCACCATGGTGTGATAGAAAATTGTAATTCCCTTTTTTGTAATTCTACAATTCAAGCTTTATCTTCAAACTGATACGCAAATTGGCATTTAATTATACTTTATGATTAAAACACCTATTTAGTTTCAGTGTTTTCTCAAATTGAACCTCTTGAAAATGATAAAGAGCCACTATGATGGTACATATCTTCCTTTGCTGATGTTTAGATCAGTATCTGCCTTTCCTTGCCAGAACATTGTCTGCGTATAATTTTTCGACTTCTTTTTATATTTCAAGGACGTGCACCGAGAAAATATCGATATGATTTTTTTCCAGACAAAACAATTTAGAACCTGACCTGAAATGCTAGGCGTCTGATCTGGATCTAAACAGTTCCTAGATACCAGCGTACTTAGAATTGCGAGTCACGTAATAAGATTTAGCATACCGGAAACAAATACTTTTACTACCATTAAACTGAGTCAAGTATTAGGTTTTGGAGCAGTTGATTGCTTAAAGGTTAAAACAAGATAAGTTAAACAGGATAGCTGTCATATGTCTTTCATGTCATCAATTAGCAGAACAGAACAGTAATCAATAAGCCTTCTGTTTGTGGCTGTAATAAACTGATTTTACTGTAAATGTCAAATTTTGTCAGACATGGCGTTGCGCCTGGATCTATTCGGGTTGCTAGTCTGACCAATTCAATTTCCGAAAGACTTAATCAACAACAGCGATCCCTCTCTACAACGACACCAACTTGGAGAAAAAAAATGTATGCGTTGTTCGTAGGGAGTCGTTTTAGGGAGGGAATTGACTTACATTTACAAACATTTGAAAACAGCTTTAATCAAGATACGTTACGCGGCGTCTGAGCTTGATTCAAGCTGTTTGTCACTCTTCATTAAGTTATTTTCTGTCCAAATTTAAATTATGTAACTGAGAATAACAGCAGACTACAATTTTAAGAAGACGATATTGCGGCCGTGAAAAGGTTGGACATCACTGTGGCTGATACAGACTCTAGTATTTTACTGTGCAGATACACGCGGAAACGCTCGATATCATACGAAGGCATATATTAAAACGAATTATTGTACTCCAAATATTCTTAAAAAGCGGTAGATCTATATTGTTTTGATACATCTCTAAAAAATTTAAGACAATCCGAAAAGAAAAGTGATGTTAGTGTTTCAAAGCGATGAGCGATTTAAGAAACAATGCAGTATTAATGTTAAACAAAAAGAATCACCAATCAAGAATTGTCATGCTGCTAAATGCTACAGACTCTATGCAACACAATTAATGGCTCGTTGTATCTTCTAGTAGCGATTTAAATATATATCTGAAAAAAGTTTACTCCTTCGTTGTCATGACGTCATTTGTCTGTTTTCAACCAGTGCATTCTGTTTTTATTAACCAAATTAGAAATAACAGTAAATTGACTAGTGTTATATTAAAATGGGTGTCAAACAGTTTGGACCCTGGTCAGACACGGCGCAAATTAACATTGTACTCGTGCTGACGTAGTGGAGGATGTACAATTAATTTTTTACAAGTGATACAATTTAAAAAGAATGTGCATTAACCCTTTCAACGCCAAAGGCAACTATAGTTACATTACAAATAGTTATGAGCCAGACAAGACTCCGATAGATTCGGAGTTTAATTGCACACATAGATAAATATACGATGCATTGATTTGAAAATGATCTTAGCCTTTTGTGTTATTTATATCTATCGGTTTCCAAAATATTTATAAATGTTACCTTCTTATGGGTTTTGAGGGGCCTCCGTGGCCTAGTGGTATAGTCACCGTGATTTACATCACTAAGCTCCTCACCGCTGTGAGTTCGAATCCCAGTAGGGTCGTTCGGACTTTTCATGTGTGAAAGCGTTCCAACTGGCATGCGGAAGGTCGGTGGTTCTGCCCAGTTGCCGATTTGTGTCTGAAACAGTGCAGAAAGGACTTCTGGGGTCTTCCTCCACCTATAATTAGCTGGACGTCGCGATATGACTGAAATAATGTTGAAAGCGACGCAAAATCAAAACAAAATCAAAAATCAAAATTCTTATGGGTTTTGCTAAAACCTTTGCAAATATAATTAGAGTTCTGATCAGACGCCATGTGATCAGAACTCTAATTATTTAAAACTCTCGACTAACATCGTCAAAACTGCTATTTTCTTGACTTGAGAAAAAGCAGATAACGATTTTTGGGTAAACGGCATCATGGTAGTAAATGGAATAATTATGTTTGATTGGCGAATTACTTGCACCATGAGAAACCCTCTATTATCCTCCTTGGTTTCTACCATGTCTGAACTATTGACCTCCCCTGCTGTATCGGCAAATTTCTTAACTAAAGAAGAAGAGCATGCAAAACTATATATTTTATATCATTATAGCTCCAGGTATAATTGCTTTAAATTGCTTCACTCACTTTACGCCAACACCCATTTGCTTTCTAATCCCGTGCGCATTGGCGTTTGCAAATAGTTTGGATACGGATCAGACGCCGAGTAACCTGGCGTCTGATTAGTATCCAAACTGTTTGACACCCACATTTAATAAGCGTTTGTTATTTGCTTCTTTTAAAACTATCAGTAACAAATGCAGACAGCTAATATTCAAGCACACGCTATTCTGGCAGTGAAGAAATAACACTGCTTAATTAACACGACTTGGCATATATTTGCAAACAGTTGGAATTCAGATCAGACGCCGCGAAACTCGGCGTCAGATCTAGGCTTAAATCGTTGTTAATCGTCTATATACTGCTTTTGAAAAATGCCCAATATGTAATTCGGGGGGAAAACAGACACCTATTTTAAATGTACGATAATACATCATTGAATAGATTATCCCTGAATCCGCTGACAAAGCCATGCCTGTATCATAATACCATCATCTGCTTCAAAACTTGACGTCCTTTTAATTAGAACATGTACATATCTGCCCCATTTTGCAGCTAACACGGCGAAAGTCGAACAGTTGTGAATCAGATCAAACGACCAGCTGCTCTTTGTCTGATGTGAATCCAGAGTGATTGCAAATGAAACGAGTGAGGTCTTGAACAGCATGGCGTTGCTTAATATACGAGTATAATTAAATTAATTTATGTGGCCATTTAATCTAAACCCTTTAAAAACGTACCTTTTCTTTAAAGGCAATCTTTTCTTAAACATCTATTCAAATAAAGTGCAAGAAACATAATTTAATTGTGAGACAGGTAGCAGTCAAAAACTGCGTTATGCTGGTTAAAAGCACTAATAGATAACTTATTCTGGGTGCAATGAAACGTTTTTAAACAACATTTGCTACTCTGATCGTATTATGTACATACTGTTAAAACCGTCACTATCACTTTCAGCTACAGTAGCAGTTGAATACAATTTGGATAAACTTCCTACCAGGATCTGAACTGTTCGACACTCGGACTAATGTTTTGTAAATGCATTGCCAACTTTAATACAGACTCGTACACGCATATTTCTACAACTGTTATGTGGACACCTTTATGCCATTAGAACGTTCAAACAATTGTGTAAAAATGAACGAACATTTTGCATTTTGGTCATACACAAGAAATATCCCGTTATTACGCTAACTAACAATTTTATTTTTCGATGCCTAAGACAGTTGATTGTCTTAATCGTTTTTGAAGTAGAGCAAAAAACAAATCGACTGTTTTTATTTTGCTCAAAGTGTTGCCTGTCTATACTACCATCAATGGGTCTTAGGCTCAATGATCCTAACGATTAGAAAGAGTTTACTATAGTCAATACATAGGAGAAAACGTTATTCTTTCCCAATAAACGCGTTTACGCTAAAACTATATGTCTTACAAACAGTTTGGAGCCAGATCAGACGCCTGGTAACCCGGCGTCTGACCAGGCTCCAAACTGTTTGCCACCAAGATAAACATGAACTTTCAGAATTGTCGAAATGATATACTTTTCTACGTTTTAGCGATTTGCGTTTGCGTTTCGTTTGCTTTTAAACGGGAGTCTCCACTGTACAAGCACGGTACTAAGGCGTAGAAACCTTTTTTGTAGAGACCAGATATATTGAGTATGAATCATGTATGTAGACAAAAGTGCTTCGTCAAAGTATGTTTAACAAGTAGGATAGTTGGAATGGTACTATAAATTATAATGTATGCGAGTTATTTGCTATGATCATAGAAAAACGCATTACGTTTCTTAATAGAAGCTCTTTCTGAATAGATTACATTTGAATTAGGTTTGTGTGTGGCACAACAAAGTAGGTACTCAATTGTATAGGAAAATGTGGTATTTAGGATCTCGGTGCCCTGGTTAATTATCTATTCGGTCAACTTTCTAAACAACATCACATAGTTATAGTGATAACTAAAGTTTAAAAAACATAATTGGTAAACAAACGAGCAATAATTAAAATGGATACCACTTTGCCTTGATGACTCGCATGCCTATATGAAAAATGTCTATACATTTACTGTTGGTCTTGCAATGCATTACAAGACCACTTTATGTAATATGAAAGAAATATCAAAATGCTGGTGACAGCTTCGCCTTTTCCCCCCATAGAACCCCCTTTTAGCGCATTTATTTATGTTTTCACTGTAGAAAATAGTTTAGACTTATACAGTCATGAACATGTACCAGATGAAATATATAGTTTCTAGTTCCTAGCAGATGATAGCTTGAAAGAGGCTGAAAGTAAAGCAGAACGCTCACCTGTCTTCAAACCTAGAATTATGTATGGACTTGTAGCATGTATTGAGCAACCATTCGTGTTAATACAATTTTTTATTTTAGTTTAGTTTAAACATATTTTATTTCCAATTTTTTACAGGAAAAGGGGTTGGGCCACAAGTTCTGCCAACTTAGAGTCGGCCCTTCCCCTACAGTTTCACAAAAATACATATACTATTGGAGAGAGAGAGAGAGAGAGATAGAGAATGGGAGAAAGAGAAAGAAAGAGAAAGAAAGAGAGAGAAAGTTGAGTTGCTTGTTTTCAGGTGTCTCCGCATAATTTGATGAGAAGAAACAGTAAAGTAAGTGATTAAAAAATATAAAACGACCAAAAGAAAGATCAACTAATCTAAGTCATTCACCAGTGTATCACTATCAAAACGAGAGATATGGCTAAATTGGCTATACAGTAAAACTCCTGTTAAAACGGCCTTTAAAACTAAGAACTGAAACGTAGTCTTGGTAAATAGATTCAGATTAACTAAAGTAAGGTAAAAGTAATACAGATAGCTCCAACGGGCTTTCTGTATTACTTTCGCCCCTCTTCATTTTTCATATAGATAAGGTTCTACACTGCTGAACAGAGGCTTAACTACTTATATAATAAACATATACATGTAATCGTAAATGAGGAACTAGCCGAGAATCTAAGATGGGATGGCTAACTACATTCTGGTATGACAATTTTTAAGATATGTCCATCTTAGACCCTCGAATCGTTCCATAATGTTTTACATTGCATATCTAAGCTAAACAAAAGATAACTGTGATCATAGTTACAAGAGCACATAAGGACAGACGCATCAACTTTCAATTTTAGAAACAAACCAAAATAGAGAAAGAAAAAACAATAGAGAAAGAAAAAACAAAAAAGAATTAAGTACTGAAGCGCTTGGTTTCTTTAATGAATGTTTGTACAGCACCAAATATCAAACAGTTTTGTTCAAAAGTGAGGTGATTACTTCCAAAAAGAAGAATGTTACTATTAATTGGATGGCAAAATCTTGTGGTCTGAAATAAGGTATGTCGTAAGTTTATATAATTGGGGCATTTAAAAAAGAAATGATCAATATTTTCAATTACATTTTCACAAGAACAATTAGGATCTAGTTTTAATTGATTTAGGAAAAGGTGTTCATTCAAATTACTACAACTGTTTCTTAATCTTGCATGTAGTACTGATAAATGTCTATTTCCGACCAGGTAGTACCCCGGAACTCTCTCTGGCTTCGATCTAGAAGCTATATTATTTTTAAAAGAAGAAAAATTAGGGATTTGCCTAAGATCAGAGCCCAGAGAGTTCCAGAGCACTACAGAAGAAGGAATACAAGATTTCTGATAAATGGACGTTCTAGCAGGTAGTACTTCAAAATTTTCTCGGTTTCTCAAAGGATAGTTTGACCTTTCACCAACTAATGGAGGAATAATATCACTTATGTACTGTGGGACAGTGTCATGTGATACCTTGTGCATAAAAAACAGTTTTTGGTTTTCTCGTCTCTTGAACAAAGACTCCCAGCCACATTCTATGTACAGCCTCTCAAGGGAAACTGATCTCGTTAGCCCTGTGACGATACGTGCAGCTTCATTTTGCATTTTGTCCAAAGTATTAGTATATACCTCAGGGCAGCCATCCCATACAATTGACGAATATTCAAAAATTGGCCGTACATATGACAAGTATATTTGATTCAGAGCAGACCTTGAAAGTATAAATTGTACTTTACGCATAATATTAACAACTTTAGAGGCTGACTCTATAATATTGTCAATGTGATTAGCCCAATGACCATTTTTACTGAATGTCACCCCTAAATGTTTATGATGGTCCACAAAATTTATTTCGGTGTTATCAAAGAGTAGTTTAGGTAAAGGAGATTGCCTTTTGAGTGTAAATAGAATAGCTTCTGTTTTATTTGGGTTAAAGTTAACTAGCCACTGTTTTGCCCATACTGTGATGTTATTTAAGTCATGGTTGATTATGCCTTCAATATCATCTAATGTACTTGCAGAATAATAAAGAGAGCTATCGTCGGCATATAGCCTTGTTAAACTAAGTAGTGAATCGGTTATGTCATTTACGTAAATGAGAAAAAGTAAAGGCCCTAAAACGGAACCTTGAGGAACACCGGCATTGACTGGCATCAGTTTAGATTCAGCAGATTGTATTGTAACTTTTTGATGTCTATTATTTAAATAGCTTGTAATCCAGTTCAGTAAGTTAAGATTTATACCATTTTCACTTAATTTAAAAAGTAAACCCTTATGCCATACTCTGTCAAAGGCCTTTGAGATATCACAAAAAACCATACAAGAATATTGGCTATGCTCAAAGCTTTGACAGATATGGTGATATATATCAATAAGTTGATATGTAGTAGAGTGATTTGGTAAAAACCCTGACTGATATTTATAAAGCAAATCATTGTCTAAGAGAAAATTATACATATGTTTGAAAACAATTCTTTCTAGGATTTTTCCACAACAGCTTAATAGTGATACAGGTCTATAATTCGAAGGTGTTGATTTGTCCCCTTTTTTAAAAATTGGAGTAACTTGCGCAATTTTCCAAGCATCTGGAAAAATGCCTTCCTGTATAGATCTGTTAAATAATATAGTTAGTGGAACTGATATGGATTTAGAACAATTTTTTAACATTTTATGACTTATGCTGTCAGGTCCACTAGCTTTGTTCACATTTAAGTTTAAAATAATATCTTCTATCTCATTTTGGCTAATGTTAAATAATGAAAGTCTATTAGAAGTTTTTTCATGAAATAAGGGAAGAGTTATATTAGTATCATCAACATTTGAGATTGACGTAAAATACTTATTTAAACATTCTGCTTTTTCTTCATTTGTTGTAAACCAAAATTCCTGTCCGTTAGGTAATGTTTCACGAATTGGGGGAAAGCAAGCTGAAGAAGAGTTATTTTTAACAAAATGTCTTATTATTTTCCAGAAACCCCGTTTGTCATTGCAGTGTAATTCTGTCAAATTTGTTTCTAAAGTGTTATAAAAAATTTCTTTTGCGTGTTTCTTTAAATTGTTAACTTTATTTCTTAATTGTTTATATTTTATCCAATCTGTTTGTTTTTTAGAAGATTTTGCTGTTCGTTTCATTCGATCTCTCTTTCTAGACACTTTTCTTATTTCCGAATCATACCATGGTTGATCATCAGGCCGGACACATACTTGTTTAGAAGGAATACATTGTTTAATAAAAGACATAAAAAGTTCTGTAAAAACATTGCAAGCCTCATGTATTGACCCATCATATAATATATCCCAGTTATTATCGTTTAATTTTTTATTTAACAATTCAAAATTTGCTCTGTTATACAGCCACACAGTTCTTTCAAAACAAGGTTGAACATGGTAAGAAAATGGTAGGATGATATATGTAGCACTGTGATCACTTATTTCGCTTGGTACTTGAAGAATGCCTGCATCTGAATTGTCTGTGTCTGTTGGTGTTATTATAGGATCAAGGATAGCATTTTGACGGGTTGGAACATTAATAACATTATGCAGTGAATTAAGTAACATGACATCTTTTAAATTGTGAAAGGATGGATTTAACAAGTCCTCATTAAGATCCCCTAGCAAAATTATATTCTTTGAAATTTCAAAGGCCGCTTCGAGGTTCAGGTTAAGATTATTGAAAAAGACACTATCAGCAGTTTTAGGGCTATAAAAGACACCAAATAGGTAACGCTCATTTTTTAAAATAACCTGTACCCAAATTGATTCTGCACAGAATATCTCGAGATCAGAAACCCTTGAGTGCACTAGGTCTTTATTCAAGTATACAAGAATTCCACCGCCATGGTTTGTTCTGTCTTTTCTGTATGGTACGTCAAAAGAGTTAGATAAAAACAATGAATCATTTGACACAGAGTTATCTAAATGAGTTTCTGTGAAACACAGTATATTAAAATCAATAAAGTGATCTCTGATAAAGTCCAGTTTGTTACGTATACTCCTTATATTACAATGCAGAACAGATAAAAGTGATGCGTTGTCAGATATGTTAGGACCCGGGTTTTTTTCTATGTCGCCTGCTTCAAAAAGAAGTAGTATAGCAACTATGCTAAAGCTAATATTGTACAATATTTCTTTAGAAATACATATCCCTTTATACAAGAAAAATCGTAAATTTGCAAACATCCAAAAACAGTATTTTAAAAATTCAAAATGGTGATACACACGGAGTCGTTTAAATATACTAGAACATCTGCCATGAAATAGCCCAATAGATACCCTCCATGCATTTAAGTCATTACCTATGTGGAAATAGCACCACTATTGATAGGAAGATATCCATCTGGACCACCTCATGGCGAATGTGTTTCCCGGGAGCACCTGTACTACAAATTACAAACAGATTGGAGAGATAACATGGAAAGAGAGAAGAAAAGAGAAAGAAAAGAAGTAGAAGAAGACGAATAATAAGACGTGATGGAAAAAGTAAGACTGAAGTCATACTGTAATTTAAGTTAAGTGTAGAGAAGATTTCGAGACTTTTTGGTGTTACAAATAATCGCTGATGAAAAACCAAATAGATCTACTAGATTTATATAGTTGAACTATACAGTTGAATTTCGTGATCTCAAAATCACCCAGCTCGAATTTACCGATATTTCAAGAAATATGTTTCGGTTGAATTGAAACATATCCGAATTTCAGAGCCAAAGCGTGGCTAGGACACGGTTTAACCCCGAAACACGGGTATCCTCAACTCAACTGAGTTCGAGATATCGCAGCTCAACTGCATAAGCATTTTACTAATAAAATATGAAAAAAAAAAAAACAGAAAAAAACCAAAAAAAATAAAAATAAAACAGAAACAAATAGCGGAGACGGATAAACACTCATTTAGTGTTGGTTTCGAATTTAATCTCTTTTTTCTATTTTTTATTATGCAAGAAACACCCTTAAATTTACATTAATTCAGACATCTTCAAACCAAACACGACAACACCGCCCGCATTGAAGATCAACATAATATATTTACAATAACACTCATGACGACAACCGCACGTGCGACAGCGTGTTTACGCTCGCTGTAACACGACACGTCTGTACACAATAACCACTGGACCCTTTCAAGCTAGCACTCATACAAGCTACTAATCCCACGTATAATTCAAATAACTTCCTATATATATACACACACACACACACACCGCCAAATCAAATCAAAATCAAACAGTTTAAAAAAAAACACCAAAAAAAACCAACACCAACACATAAACCCGTACGACCACTGAGATGTAGGTTAAGTAAACGCATTTATTTAAGACAGGTGACAGATCAAAGCAAGAACACAGTAAAGCAAAAACCTCCTATAGGAGATTTCCGCCTCACCGCCAGCTCGCCCCAAGCACCCATCTGTCCAAAACTTTGAAATCTTATCTCATACATGTATAGTGGTAGTAATAGGCAGATTTCACTGTACATTAAGAAAACGTTTTTTACTCATTGTACAAAAAATGTATATTAGGCCCCTACATGCAAAAAGTGCACATGTCTAGAGCAAACAGTGAAGACCCATTCCAGAGGGTTCCTAAAAAAGGTATCATCTAGCCTGGGTCCACACTGTTTGTCATTCAAGCATTCAACTGTTTAAAATAAATTGAATTGGACCCTGGTAACGAACTTACTCGTCCTAAGCGAAGAGTATTCTAACCTTCTTCAAACCGTGAAGACCCATGCCAGAGAGCCCCAAGAATGGAGCCCCCTGGCATGGATCTTCTCCGTCTATAGATCATACATAATACATTTTAAGGTTTACTAAATAAAGCCTAGAGACGATCTTACTCGTCCTATACAAAACGAACATGTGAAGATAACATTGGTCCAGTTCAAAACAGTGAAGACTCATTCCAGAGAGCTTCTATAAAGGAGCCCTCTGAGATGGATCTTCTCCGTCTGTAAGTCATACATAATACATTTTAAAGTTAACTCACTGAATCCAAGAGACGATCTTACTCGTCTAATACATAAACGTACATGTAGGCAGTGCCCTTGCCTAGTTCAAACAGTGAAGACCCATGTCAGAGAGCTCCCTAAAAGGACCCCCTGGCATGGATCTTCCCCGTCTGTTATTCATACATAGAACATTTAGAAGATTACAAATTGAATCCCAGAGACGTTCTTAGTCTAGAACAGAAACGTGCATGTGAAGAGTGCAATTGCCCAGTTCAAACAGTGAAGACCCATGCCAGAGAGCTTCCTGACAGAAGCCCCCTGGCAAGGGCCCTCTTCGTCTGTAATTAATACAAAATACATTTAGTCGATTACTTATTGAATCCCAGAGACGATCTTATTCGTCTAATACAGAAACGTACATGTGAAGAGTGCAATTGCCCTGTTCAAACAGTGAAGACCCATACCAGAGAGCTTCCTGACAGGAGCCCCCTGGCAAGGGTCTTCTCCGTCGATTAATCATACGTAATACATTAAAAAGTTTACTCAATTAATCCTAGAGACGATTTTACTCGTTCTCTACAAAAAAGTGAACATGTGAAGATAACACTGATTCAGTTCAACAACAGTGAAGACCCATGTCAGAAAGCTCCCTGAAAACAGCCCCCTGGGATGGATCTTCTCTGTCTGCAATTCATACATAATACAATTCGAATTTAACTCATCGACTCCTTGAGACGTTTTTATTCGTCGTATACATAAACGTACATGTGGCAGTGCTCTTGCATAGTTCAAACAGTGAAGACCCATTCCAGAGAGCTCACTACTAGGAGCCCCCTGGCAAGGATCTTCCCCGTATGTAATTCATACATACTAACTACATTTTAAAGTTAACTTATTGAATCCCATAGACGATCTTACTCGTCTAATACATAACAGTACATGTGAAGAGTGCAATTGCCCAGTCAAACAGTGAAGACCCATGCCAGAGAGCTTCCTGACAGAAGCCCCCTGGCAAGGGTCTTCTCCTTATGTAATTCATACACAATACATTTAAACGTTTACTTTTTGGATCACAGAGACGCCTTTACTCATCTAAAATAGAGACGTACATGTGAAGAGTGCAATTGCCCAGTTCAAACAGTGAAGACCCATGCCAGAGAGCTTCCTGACAGAAACCTACTGGCAAGGGTCTTCTCCGTCTGTAATTCGTACACAATACATTTTAAAGTTTACACATTGGATCCCAGAGACGTTTTTACTCGTCTAAAATAGAAACGTGCATGTGAAGCGTGCAATTGAAAATTCAAACAGTGAAGATCCATGCCAGAGAGCTTCCCGACAGGAGCCCCTGGCAAGGGTCTTCTCCGTCTGTTATTCATACATAATATATATTAAAGTTTACATATTGAATCCCAGAGACGATCTTACTCGTCTAATACATAACCGTACATGTGAAGAGTGCAATTGCCCAGTTCAAACAGTGAAGACCCATGCCAGAGAGCTTCCTGACAGGAGCCCCCTGGCAAGGGTCTTCTCCGTCTGTAATTCATACACAATACATTTTAAAGTTTACTCATTGGATCCCAGAGACGATTTTACTCGTCTAAAATAGAAACGTGCACGTGAAGAGTGCAATTGCCCAGTTCAAACAGTGAAGACCCATGCCAGAGAGCTTCCTGACAGGAGCCCCCCTGGAAAGGGTCTTCTCCGTCTGTAATTTATACATAATATATATTAAAGTTTACATATTGAATCCCAGAGACGATCTTACTCGTCTAATACAGAAACGTACATGTGAATAGTGCAATTGCCCAGTTCAAACAATGAAGACCCATGCCAGAGAGCTTCTTGATAGGAGCCCCCCTGGCAGGGATCGTCTTCGTCTGAAAGTCATATATTTTATATTTTGCAGTTGAGTTATAGACTCTTGGGACGGTCTTACTCGTCCAATACAAATAGTAACATGTACACCTGTCCTGTTCAAACAGTGGTCAGTTCTACATATTTAACATAACCCTTATTGTTGCTCTTAGCAAATATCGAAAGCGAAATTTTTGCCAAGACCAACAGCAGGTTACTTTATCAGTATAAACATGTATATATATTAGATACATATAATTAAAGTTGACCTCTAGTAATCCAGTTTACCTTTTTCTTAGCCCAACATTCAACGGAGCCAGTTGTTTGCTTTAAAACCAAGTTCGTTTAAAAGTTAAGTTTATAAAGCATCTGAGATGAGCCCCATGTTGCCCCTAACAATTCGAACGATCAGACTTGAGCTTTTGCCCAAATCTGACCATTCGATCGCCCTAGAACGAATTCAGGCTCAGCACAAGCTCCCCATAACTACAAATTCAGCTAGAAGATAGATATAGATACATGTATATACGAGTGACAAATCGATCCAGGTCAGACGCTACGTAATGCGGCATCATATTGGAATCCATACCCTTTGAAAAATGAAAACATGTCGCTTTGACCACCATTTACATTTTTATTGTAGATAATAAATGCATTTTTGTGTAGCAATAGAAATGTTTATTCATACATATAAAACTAGTTCATGTTCATGTTTGCAAACAGTTTGGATCCCGACCAGACTCCATGTAACTAGGCGTCTGATCAGGATACAGACCTCTAAACATCCGCACTGACAGATGTATAATCAATACAGTCCCAACGATGGTTTGAAAACAACTATCCGAACAGCCAGCATCGCCAATGAAAACGATGTTTCAGCGATGAGACGGCTAACGCAGACAATTTAAATAAGAAGTGAAAGAGTTAACTCATTGATCCCTGAAAACTCTCTCAATAAGTCCATTTAATATAATGATTGTGTAAGATTTACCAACTGCAATGTATTGAAAAATTAAAAATTTATCCTATGATCTGGTTCCACACGGTTTTCATAACTCAAGTGCACCCTTCAGATGCACCCCGGTTATAAAGAACGACCTTACTCTATGCTAGGATTCGATGAGTTAAATCAGTATCACTTATAACAATATTGTAAGAAATGATGGTGAAATACAACACAAATAGTCACCATAACATGATCGAATTCTACGAAAAATGAGAAAATGCTAATGTAGTCGTAATTTATCTGACAACCTCTGAATAGAAGAGAGACAGCAAACCGCATGGAAAGAGCAATACAGACAGCTCTTAATGGGGCTCACTGCTTCACTTCTGCCACACAACAGGCAAGCATATTGGTCATCATTAAGAAAACAGAAAACCCTCCAGAAACATTAGCTGTAAACAGGCACGACTGTACTCCTACAGCTGCACATAGACACTTTTCTCGTGCCGACAAGCCCAGTACTGAGGGCTATATATAGACGCTGGTTGAAGCTATGAATAGATCTTGGTTTTCCTAGCATGATAGCACGTGACATATATTAAAGAAGACAGTCACTCGGGATATCGTGGCTTTAGAGTTAGTATTAAAGTATCACTGTTTATGGATAAGGCTTACGTACGGCAGCATTTTCGCACAATAACACACGAAAATTTGGATAAAGATCGTCGGTAGACATTTTACATTATAATACTCAAGGCTCAAGAATTATGGGGAGTTTCCGGAAACTAAAATTTTCATTTCTGCAAAACACCACGGGGTAACCACCCATTAGGATCGTCCTATCGAGACGATTCAAATGAGTAGCGGCACCATAGGATTAAGTGCGGAAAAGGGTAAGAGTAAAATCTTTTTTTTTATCATCAAGCCCCGTGGCGAGATTACTCATTGGAATCGTCTCTTCGAGACGACTCCAATGGACAGAAACGCCATGGATTTTGATGCTGAAATGTTTGATCTATTCAGTTAGCTCTCGCTTCTTTGGAGCCTTGGTATAATATAATAAATACTCCACTGTTCTACACGATATTAGAAGTAGAAACTTTACCTCGGTGGTTGAAACTGGTATGCGAGAGATTTATCACATGTTCTCACTTGCGAATAAGTCAAGCGTTTGAAAGATATGTTGCATTTGAACAAAACATATTCTACCAGGATTATTTTCTGTTTACCAGGAGTAGCGGTTTGATGTTGTCAACATGGTGGATCCTAACGGGGCGACTGTTTTCACTCTGTTTGGCCAGAACGTTTCCATTAGAAGTCCAGAAGCTGACAATTTGCCCAGACTTTCTGAGAGGTTGAAGTTGTTTGATTATGGAATAGTTAGTCTTGGTCAGGTCTTCAGAGACAAACACCTTTGCTGGATTCCACTTAAGTTTAGCCTTTGAGCCATAATACAATAGCCGCTGTTATTTGTAAAACTAATTTCACCACCATATAGGTTGGCGTTTCTTCTGAACTATCACTGCCATTAGGGAATCATAACCTAACACACTCACTGCAATACATGTATTGATATGAAGTATTTGCGTTTATATTAAGTATTCGTTTGCGATTTACTTAAACAATTTGCAAAACAATGTTAACGTTTTCCTCTGAATTATAATCTCAAAATTCTTCCTGTTATAAAGCTATTTATGAACAGAGCCTAAATCAATGTTTATAACAGCACAGATAATTATCCGATAGAGCCGGATTTAATATCCCTAAACATTACTGTAAGATAATTGTTGAAGAATATACATACATCTTAGTTTTAATTAATGTCTTTCTCAGTTATAGATGTATTAAACTGTGCAATTTAATAATTTGCTCTGTACTAATAATTTCTTTGGAAATACGATAAATTTGCAAGCGTCAAGGCTAAGTACGGGAAGGTTAAATTATTACAATGACTTAGATTTAGTCTTACAGACATGTGGAATTTCAAGAAGTTTAAAAAAAAAAAGCAGACATCTCTTACTATTTTTACACTGCTTTAATCCACTTCTCTATATATTTTATGCATTTAATTCAGTATTCAAATGAAAAATAGTTCCGATTCATACATTCATTAATATGTACCATGGATTTTTCTGTTATGTTATTTCGTTAATGCTAAGTAATTCTAAGCGCTTTTTTAGTTTTTATGACTTCATTTTGTCAGAAATTGATATGAATATTTATTGCTTTGGAAGCAGATCAGTCCAAAGCAGTTTTGGAGCCAGATCTTGGTATAAACTGGTTACAAATGTTATCAACACGTTAAACTCTCAATTGCCATATTGCAAAGAAAAGGCGGACAGTAAGTACATGTATAAAATCTGATTGTTCTGACAGAGTACACTTCTAGTGTATGGTAAATGTATCATAGCACTGTTAGAAAACTTGATGTTTGAGTATTGTTTTTATTTGATGAAAATACTATACTATGATAGTTTAATCTGGAAATCATATTGCTACGATGACTTAGGCATATGTGTTCTAAAACGTGAGGTTATCTAATATAATTATTATATGCGGGACATCTAGACGATTGTTCTAATATTTAGAATACATATAGCCTACCGCAATTACATTGAAACGGTAAACCATAAATACAACCGCAAATACTGTAAATTCTATCATGTTATTTTAATAGATGCAGTCGAAATTCGATATCTCAAACTCCCTTCAGTCGAACATATCCATATTTCAAAGATTAACGTGTCTTAGTCACAATTTGATTTTTAAATAAAGGGTATATTTAATATAAGCTAAATCTAAATAATAAATTTCAACTGTAGCAATACGAAAACAATTGAGTTAAGTAAGTTCAAGATATTGAAGTTCAGCTGAAGTTCAAATGAGTGTTTAAGTTTTTTTTATGTTTTTACATACATGCATGCTTTGTTTTCTTAGTTTACAATTAATATACATTAAAACTTGTCAAAACCGGACGTTTAAACTGTTCGAAGCCTTATACAGATTTCAGTTTACTACAGAACAATGGTGAATCAAGAAGCTCATAAATGAGCTTTTTGATTTAATTCCATCAAGAAGAGAGCATTAGCCGATGCATGATTTTTATGCCCGGCATCGATAGATGCGGAGGCATATAGTAATCGTCCTGTCCGTCTTTCCGTCCGTGCGTGTGTCCGTCCGTAACAAGGTTAAGTAGAATTTACCGTTTTGTCTAGCATCAACACCGCTTACCCAAATGCTTGGATACTTATACAGTTGTTGGCTTGGACCATTCCCTATCCACCAATACCACCAAACTTTGATTTTGACCTTGACATTGACCTTATTTGGACTTAGAATATTGTAAATAGACTAATTCTTGGTTAACTAGATTTTACCGTTTCGTCTAGCATCAACACAACTGACTATCACCAAACTTTGATTTTGACCTTGAGCTAATTTGAACTTTGACTATTTTAAATGGGCTCTTTCTCGGTTAACAAGATTTTACCGTTTCGTCTAGCATCAACACTGTTTACTACAATGCTTAGATACTTACACAGTTATTGCCCTGCCCGGACCATTACCAACTCACCAATAATACGTAAGCTCAGTTTGACCTTGACCTTGACCTAATTTGGACTTAGAAAAGATTCAGAATATATTGTCAAGTATGCCACCGGGGGCATAAGCGTTTATTGAACGCGCAGTCTTGTTTTTATAAACGTTAGGTTTTCTTAAGAGTCTGACAGTTCGTTTTAAGTATACATGTATGAACTATTTCAGAATCAGTTCTATCAGGAGAAGACATACAATATCGCAGAATCATACAGTGGAGAAAACGTTATTCTTTCCCGCAAACGCAAACGAAACGTAAACGAAAAACACTAAAATGTAGAAAATAAACAACTTTTTGACAATTCTAAAAGTTGATTTTAACATTGAAAGCAAACAGTCTGGTAACCCGGCGTCTTATCTGGCTCCAAACTGTTTGCACTAAAAAATAGATTGAGCGTAAACGCGTTTATTGGGAAAGAACAACGTTGTCTCCACTGTATATTCACAGCTGACAGATCAATTAGGCACAACTTTAAGTCTTCGAAAGAAATAAAAGTTTCATCGTAAACCTCTGATTTATAGGTGAAAACGAACGTGATGATGAGATTTAACACACCTACAGTGGAGAAGACGTTATTCCAACTCTATATACGAGGCTAACCCAATAATGTCCATTGCAAACAGTTTGGAACCAGATCAGACGCCGGGTAACCCGGCGTCTGATCTGGCTCCAAACTGTTTGCCACTTAGACTTCAATGAATCGTTAGAAATGTTTAAACACGGTATTTTATCAATTGTATAGCAACGTGTTTGCGTTTCGTTTGAGCTCAAACTGGAGAGAATAACGTTTTCTCCACTGTACAGGTATAACCAATATCGACGCATACGATACTGCTGAAACATAACCGTTATGTACCACAGCAGGGCAAAGGCATAGATAACCTTCAGCAAAAACTTAAAATATATGAGAATATAGAGTTTCTAAAGCAAATCCAATACATCAGTGGTATCGTGAAGAAAACAAACTAGTGTTCAGATTTCGTCAGATCAACATCCACAGACAGTTAATTGATAACGTTACCAAGTGTCTGTTACAGGGTGGATACGGTGTGTTGTGCAATCTATCTAGGGCGACATATTAAGTTAGGCGATTGTTTAACTCTTTGAACCCTAGCCACTCATATAAGCGTTATTTGCAAACAGCGTACATGTGAGGAGTACACTTGTCCTATGCAAATAGTGTAGACCCTGATCAGAGGGCTCCATAAGGAGCCCTCTCATCAGGGTTTACACTGTTTGACATTTTGACCATTATTGTTTAAATCAACCCTAAAAAATCAAAAATGGACTAGATTAAATTGAAAACTAGAATTGTCCATTCGAGGTTTCAGGGAGGAAAGGGTTAACGTACAATGCGCTTTCTGCATTACTTTTTCTCGTTTAACCCTTTCAACTGAAATAGACGAATATGCTTTGCAAACTACTTTGATCCTGATCAGACATCGCGTAACGATGTGTGTCAATAGGATCTTAACTATTTGAAACTCGTATAGATATTACGGCGTTCAAACCTGCTTTAACTTTTCTTTGAAACAGTGCTAAATTTAGGCAACATTTTAAAATTTAAGCAGATGTTGAATTTGGCAGTCAATCTTAAACATATTATAATTGAGCTTTATGTTATGATGCAGTAAAGAGGATTCACTGCATTTCCCTCAATCCATACAACTTATAGAGCGTAGATTGTTCAGCATGGATTAGTTTTTATTACTGGTCTGATAACAGTGGAGAAAACGTTGTTCTTTCCCGTTTAAACGCAAACGAAACGCAAACGCAAAACACTAACATGTAAAAAAGACAACATTTTTACAATTCTGAAAGTTGATTTTAACCTTGACGGCAAACAGTTTGGAGCCTGATCAGACGCCGGGTTACCCGGCGTCTGATCTGGCTCCTAACTGTTTGCACTGGAGAAAAAAGATTGAGCGTAAACGCATTATTGGAAAAGAATAACGTTTTCTCCACTACTGACAATAAAGTTACCCCTTCACTGCCTTACCCCGAGTAGAATATTTAGTTCCAACCTATCTGACACACAATTTTATATTATCTAAAAGTCAAAATACCTAAATATTAAAAAGCCGACGGCAATTGTTTAAAGCTGATGGCGTCAAGACAGTGAATGGGTTATTAAAGCATAACCATTATCAAGCAATGACATCGTTTGATTTACAACTGCAACAAGGAAGCACGTTTATAATCGTCTTCAGGTATGTATTTAACCCATTATCCCATAGCTTGTTTTTCTGGTTTTAAAGAAAGAAGGTCACTTAAAGCAGGTAGAAAGTATAGCAGAATGCACCTTCAGGCGCATTCTGCTATACTTTCAAACTGCTTAACGCTATCATCTGCTAAGACAAATAAATATTTCTAAAGACACATATTCATAACTGTATAAAAGTGAACTATTTTCTTCGGTGTTGGAATAATCTATAGGCGTAAAAAGGCGTATTTATGGGATGGGGAACATATCAAATACTAATCCTGATTTACGCCGAGCAATAAGATTATTAAGAGTTGGAGTAGTGTCTTAGGTCGTTCACAAGCATTTGATTGGTCAGATTTGAGCAAAAAATCAATTCTGACCAATCAAATGTTTAGAACGACCTCAGACTCAACTCAAACTCTTTATAACCTTAGGCCCCTGGACTCAGTCGGTTTACAAATTCCAGTATGGCAATCTTACACAGTTTGAAACTGTAATTCAATCTATGAAACACCTGCTGTTTAGTCGAACATTATGGGGAAATAAAATGCTAACAGACAAAACAGGTGGAGAAAAAAATGAAACAATATCCAATTGGAAAAAACAGTAAATATGTCTTAATCGTACATTCTTGGCCTTTCGAGTGTTGCTGACGACTTTACTTATATTAAATAAAAAAAAGCAGATTGGATCCAGATCAGACGACGTGAAGTGTGTCGTCAGAAGGTATAAAATAGAGACTATACGAGTTTATACCTTCTGACGATTTTTCTCTCAAAACAGCAATCGTGTAGGAGCCGTGTGGTCTGACAATGATCCAATCTGCTTTTTAATATTTCCAATGTAAGATCTTCGATCAAAATGCCTAAAGCTGACTTCGAGAAATTCAAGCAGACTACACGTTCTAAGCAAACGATATAAATGAATAGAAATGATGCAAACCATTAAAACCAGGTGCTACTAATTGCAGGACAAGAGTTACACGGAGGGCCATGAAAGATACCAGTCTGCTTTAACCTATTTGTGCCAACGATCCCATTAATGGGACATAGGCAAACAGTGTAAACTCTGATCAGACGCCGTATTGAGTGAGCGGCGTCTGATCAGAGTCTACACTGTTTGCTGATTGAAATTTCAATATAAAACAAAATAAAAATGAATATTTTGACCAGGCATATGCATCCCTTTGATAAAAAAAAAAAAAAAGTACTAATCCAATATATAAATATGGAAGAATCCACTGGGTGTACTGCTGCTCGAAACAACATACCTCAAAGATTGGCAAGATTTATTCTGATTGTTTATTTAGATAGTTTTTATTGCGTAAATAAAATATGAATAGTAAAGGGTGAAGCACACTTGTAATAAACGTCTAATTGGAAATTACCATCAGCCTTAATTAATCAGATAAAAAGTTTGGAAATTTTGAGAGAATACCAATCTGTATCATTACAATTAGTTTGTATCCTGATCAGACGTCTATGTACTGGGTGTCGTGTGGAGTTCCTAACTGTTTGCAAATGCCAGTGAACTTGAACAAAAGCAGTGACGGTCTTATCTGTGTGGATAATTAAATTTGACGCTACCTTGTACAGTGGAGAAAACAATACACGAGACTATAGCAAACGCAATGCCTTTAAATACAACCGAAACTCGATTCTTCAAACTAGCTTAAACCGACCTTACCACTATATCATAAGTATAACTTAAATAACTCAATTTCACTTAAGTCGAACAAACCCATATTTCACCGCTAAAACGTGGCTTAGCCACCTTTAATTTTGAAATAAGGGTATGTTCGAACAAAAACGAGTTCGGATTATCTAGCTTCGACTGTATATGAATTGAAAGATGCTTACAATTTATTTTTTAACATGAGTTTTAAACAGTCTGGAGCCTGATCAGACGCCGGATGACCCGGCGTCTGATCAGACTCCAAGCTGTTTGCAATACAACTATTTGTGAAAGCACACGCGCTTTAAGTAGGGAAGAATAGTGTATTACCCATGATATAAAATAATTTGTGTATCTGGCACAAGTGGAACATTTATTTCACTTCACTGATTTAAGAAATTTATTGACATTTGAATAATAAAGTCGTTATGCCATAGCCTTAGAGTTGAATTTTGCCAAGGATAAAAAATATTTGAATGTTTGTTGTTTTGTATTTTAAAAATAGATGCTAGAAAATGCATAATAAAATAATCATTTTATGACCGGAAAGCGATTTTGAGGAAATTCGAGAAAGGATGTTTAAACGTCACACGGCCGGTATTGACTTAAAAAGTGAACAATTGTTTGTTTCATGTCAGGTCAAATAATTTGCATTTCAAATATCAGAGTCTGAAGAAAAAAAACAAAATATCCAAATTGCATGCATTTGCCTTTCTTCTGCCGTTTACTATTCAGTTTTGAAATATAATCGGATGCACATTCAGATTTGTGACCCTTTAATTGCATATTAAAAAAGACATTTTGGATCAAGAGCAGACGCCGAGAAATGCTGTGTCTGATCTTGACCCTGGATGTTTTCCAATACTTACAAAGTCGCGATCAGCAGGCAAAGAGTTAACATTTCTTGAAAATAGTCTGTTAACCCTTTCACTCTCAATGACTCTTAAAAGTGCGTTTGCAAACAGTTTGGATCCTGATCAGACGCCGCGTAACGCGGCATCTGATCAATATCCAAACTATTTGACACTCGTTTTTTAATGTTTTTCAGTCATACTGTCTTATTTTTTAACTTTGAAACGACAATACAGACAACGAAATCGAAGCAGACGACAATGAAACGGCAAATGGTTAAATATTTTACGATAATTTTAGTCACGACAGGGTTAAGTTTTAACCTATTCAGGCCAAGCGACAGGTATCTTGTCCCTTACAAACCGTGTTCTGGTGAAAAGTCTGAAAGATATCTCTGATCTGCACTAATTGTCATTTTGCATAAAACAAATATAAAAACTACCCTGAACAGTCAAAAAATAGACTTAATTGGAAACTGTAATTGTCCATTTGAAGTCCATGGGGTGATTGAATTAATGAGTTCGGTGAGAAAAATCGGCAGAAGTTTTTCGATTATTACGTAACGATGATAGCATTCACAATCGCAAATTGGATGATAATTCTGGCAGAAACGAATAACATTTAGTTAAAGTTAATTTACATTGAGGCCCTACTATGACTAATATTGAAAATGAAATACAGTGGAGAAGACGATATTCTTTTCCAAACGCAAACTCAAACGCAGAAAATGTAAAAAGAACTTTTTTGACAATTTTGACTAATTACGTTAATCTGTGTGGATAACAGTTTTTTGAGTCTGATCTGGCTACAAACTGTTCGCAATTGAAGTAATTATTTAAGCATTAACATACACTCAACCGCTTTAAAAACGCAACAGCCGAGAAAAAATTGACAATATATTTTATTGACAAATGATAGCAATGCTATTCCAACATAATGTAAAGCATGGTATTCTGCGAAGAATTTTGTGAGATTCTTGTGTCGGAATATTAAGTCAAAATATCGTGATGAGGTAAAAAATAGCAAAGTCACAATTGTTTGTCAATAAATATTTCTTAATCAAATTGTGAAAAAGCGATACCGTTTTTCGGGAAACTTACCCATGACTTCCACGTGTCTGTATTGTGGTTCCTGTGGCTGTTGTACAGCGAACTCTCAGATGTGACGTTCTGATATTGACGTCCTGACGACGTTACGTTACTGTTGGTCTGTCTGGTAGTTGATAATCACGAACCTCACCAGTAGCTTGCCATCGTTGAAGAAGTCTCGTAAGTATCGGCATATTACAATTTAATGCCCTTGATGTGGCACGCGCTGCCATAGCAGCCATCAGCATGCCAATTTCGCGTTGGCGCTCATTTTCAAAAAGACGTTGCATGGACAAAACAGATAAATTGTTTTAACATGCTGTGTTTTTATTACTCCTGAGTCATGCTAAAATTCATTCGGTGTGAAAGTATTGCTGAGTACCACGTGGAAAAATGTGCACGTGGAAATCATTGAATTTCACCGATTGCGTCAGAGACACTTATCGCTTGATTGATTTCACAACCCATTGGTGGAAAGAACAATTTGATGCACGTGCAAATGATGATATCTTGTTACCTGTTTGCATACTTTTCAGGAACACGTTAAAAATAGGGTTTGAAAATGTTGCGTTTTTAAAGCGGTTGAGTGTATTTATTGGGAAAGAATGTTTTCTCCGTTGTGTGTCATGTTTGAAATAAATACCAATTTGGATACTTTCTAAACAACGTCTAAATAAAACCAAATAGCTCGGAATTCATGCTAAAAAGGCTTTTGAGTTTGATTAGAATTATCAAATCTGACCAATCACAAGACCTCAGACTCAACACAAACACTTTATAATGAGGACCTTGATTGCCTTTTAGAGAATCAAAATTATCAAAAAAGCGCCCTTCTTCATAAAGTAATAACGCATTTCTTGCTTCGTATAAAATGACATAAATTTGCGTAACGCGACGTCTGATCAAGATAAAAAAAAACTGTCTACAACTCATATCAATTTTTCTTACGTAAAACGCATAACATTCCAAAATTATAAGTAAAAGCTGACGGAATATACATGCTCATGATAATATTGCAATGGCTGTATTAAACGGGTTATAATGTCATAATTACAGTGATATGGGCTAAGTATCCTAAGAAGTATCATACATACATGCATACATACATCCTCTTCAGGGAAAAAAGTCTTAAGCCTGTAACTCCCGCTCTATGTTTGGTCTTCTTTTTGACAATTTGTTCACTAGTGTATGCGTGGGTCAAATCCTTCTTAGCCTTATTAGTCGAAAATCAACTGTCCACGCACGTATTAAACCAACGCCATAGACATATATATATATACTGTCAAAGCTCTATAACCCCGACTCGCTGTAGAAGAGCTTACCCATATGTTAAAGTGAAAATGTGCCAGCAACGTTTTAACCCATCTGTGCCTAGCGTCCCATCAATGGGACATAAGCAAACAGTGTAGCCTCTGATCAGAAGCCGCTTAATGCGGCGTCTGATCAGAGTTTACACTGTTGGCCGATAGGAATTTCAATTTAAAACAAAACGAAAATTAATATTAGACCAGGCACCCCTAACATAAAAATGGGCTCATCCTATGGTTAAGCATGGAATAATCCACTTTGCATAAATTGGTTAAGCTTAAATTATGGGATACCTTGTAAGAAGCGAGTTGGACTGATCTAAAAATAAGTGTAGAAATATGAGTTATTCGGTTAAAGCTAGCTCGAATTTCGAATAATTATATCTTTCATAAATACTGATATAAGTGTGTTGCCTTACATGTTTTCGTACAGTGAAACTGTATTATGCGACCGCTAAAAGGGCCTATTTTCATCCTAAAGTAAAGATGTCATCTAAATGAAGTAATAAAGTAATGTAGAATATCCCAAAGTAGCATCCTGCATTGCCTTTGTCCTGCATTAAGCGACCACCTTGTTGTAAATATCAACATACTTTTTTATTCAAAGGTCGCTTGATACGTATGCGACTGTTGTTTATTTTGATTATTTTTGTCGGGCAACCTTATGCTCCTGTAGGGAGTGGCGATGTAGGATAATACAATAAAGCAAACGCTCCTAAACCCTTTTTAGGGCTGCCATAAGTTGATCATGAAACATCCGAAGATTTCAAATTTTTCAATTTTTCAAAAGCGATTACTTAAAGCAGGTTTCATCCTGCTTTAAGCGACTATTTGCTTGGATACAAAATCATCAAAAGATTTAGAAAAAATCCGACAATATGACAGTCCTGCTTTTGCTTTACTCCTGTCCAACATTAAACTACCATCTTTGTTAACAACTGATGGTCCACATTCGTTTAACCCATTACCCCATAGGTTGTTTCTAGTTTTGAAAACTTGAGACCACTTAAAACAGATTGAAAGTAAAGCAGAATGCGCCTTCAGGCACATTCTGCTTTACTTTCAGCCTGTTTTAAGCTACCATCTGTTAGGATATAGAAAAGATATATTATTTATAATTATTTTCATTAGGGGAGGAACAAATTAAAGACGTAAAAAGGCGTATTTATGGGGTAATGGGTTAAGTTGCTGCTTAGCTCGTGGTTTACTGTAGCATAACAATATTTTAACAAAACATGATCATTGCATTAGCCGAACCTGATAGTGTTTTCAGTATGTTAGTTCTTTTCATTTACTAATGAAACACGTGGGAACAGAATCAAACCGGTAATAATGGGGCATTTAAAAGAACTCTTCACTAAGATTGTAAAAAACATTACCGAGTGTAACCCATTTTTGTCTCGATATTGAATATAGCTTTGTTGAAAAGACTCTACAAGTTTGTTGGAAACAACAGTCGATGAAACTTCAAATATCAATCAGTGAAGATCACTTATAACAATGTATCTTAAAATATAGCATGAATCTCCAAATTTATAGATAAAAGCAGATAAAACTTGCAGCAGGCCACATTTGTGCACACACTAAACAACATTTGTATATTGATAGTCCGTTATGCACCTTCTGCAAAATTTCTTTTCAGAAACTGTTGATTATTTGTTCTAGAATACATCTGATACAGTTAAACACTTATTCACGCCATTTTTTAAAAAGCTTTCTTTCTTGTATTCCCCACTGTAACATGTTTTGAAGGCATCCTTCAACCTAATGAAACAATCTAATCCTATTGAATTAAAGTTTATTGGATTTCAGTTTGCAACTCAAATAATGGCGGGTAAATAACCTTCAGATGATTCTGTCTGGAAGAATTGAATTTTGCATGAAACTGAATTATTCCGTGACAAAAGACGTAGGTAACATTGCCGAGAAACGTGATTAGAATGCTTCTCTGTACAAATCTGAATAAGGGGAGATCCTTTGAAAGCACAGAAAACAAAGCAAATACTGAAAATTGCAGACTCGGTTTAATTGAGTCTGTTCATGAGCAACACTGAAATATGCAACAGTGCTCACGCCCCCTAGCACCGGCTTAAGCGGAATTCAACTTTCAACTGTAAATGCGCTGAAATCAATGATTCCAAAGGACCAGAAAGTATAACAACACTGGGAATGAAGTACGGGCGACTTTTTACAGCCGCCACACAAGCACTTAACATCTGCTGCTGTGAATTATATAAATCTGAATAAGGGGAGATCCTTTGAAAGCACAGAAAACAAAGCAAATACTGAAAATTGCAGACTCGGTTTAATTGAGTCTGTTCATGAGCAATACTGAAATAGGCAACAGTGCTCACGCCCCCTAGCACTGGCTTAAGCGGAATTCAACAGTGGAGAATACATTATTCTTTCCCGTTTAAACGCAAACGAAACGCAAACGCAAAGTACTAAAACGTAGAAAAGTACAGTCTTTGGACAATTCTTATAGTTCATGTTTATCTTGGTGGCAACCAGTTTGGAGCTTATCAGACGCCGGATACCCGGCGTCTGATCTTGCTCCAAACTGTTTGCAACGGAAATAATAGTTTTAGCGTAAACGCGTTTATTGGGAAAGAATAACGTTTTCTCCACTGTTATAGTAATCAAAAAAGCGATGCACAGTCTAAACTTCGATAATCGAACCTATCCGTAATTCAAAGTTAAAATATGCATTGGCCACGTTTTAACTTTGAAATAAGGATATGCTCGACTTAGTCAAGACTGAAAAATAACATTCGAATGTAGAAGGACGGGAAAGTCGAGATATGCGAGCTCGTTCTATTGAAGTTCGACTGTATAATTGTATGAATACGTTAACATGGCAATATTTAAATCATGAACAGTTTCAATAAAACACAGGACTCGAGACTAGGTACAAGGAAGAAAGTGTTATTCTTTAAAAAATAAGATTGCGTCTGAACAGGAACCAAACTGTTTGCAAAATACAATTGTTCGCTAATGAAACTGTTAATGAGCCCGACTTTTCTAGAATCCGAACATAGTTTCGACAAAGATGTAAACAGCAACGACTTACTGGAGTGTGCGGACAATATTTCTAAATCTTTGAAGTGTATTTAAATGATAATGGAAAACCTTTGCACCAAGGCATATTTATTAAGTTATATGAATATCACACCATGTGATTTGCAAATTAGAACATATATAGTAAAGGAACCCTACTTCCCTTCAAACTCTTCACTGCCTTAATAACAGAAAACTCAAACAACAAGAATACAATTTATAATTGTATTTGTAAAGAGCACTTGGGCAATCGAACTGAAACCAGCACCAAAACCAGTCACCATGATCACTCCCATCAAAGCAAACAACTCTTAAACATCTTATAATCTCACAAATATTTCTATTGTTTATCAATTCTATTTTCTCCTGCCAACATTTTATTTGTTCAATACTGCTTTCAGCTACTGTAATGTATGAATCCCAGGAATACGCGCTCACTACATCGTTGCTCAACCTGCGTGTCATAATCTGAGTCACGTGACCTAGTACAATAGCCATTGACATGATCTGACCTACTAAACTGGCCAATTTTCTCACGACCATGCGTCTATGAACCTTCGGGGTCAAAATGACGTCAACAAATAGTATTTTTGACCTTGACAAGCCTTGATTCAGGGATGGAAATACAACCTTATGAAAACAATATTGTTCCCCAAAAGGGCAAAATCTGAACAGGAATCCTAATCGATTATCTGAGTTCGGTAACAATCCTAAAAGGAGAAAATCTCGTTGATCTACTGTGTCATATTTAACGTCAGTTTGTAATTTCTTCCACACCTACAGTAGTACAACGATCAGATGGCGTTGTTTACAAAATAGTGTGTATGTAAACAAACTAAATTTAGTTTATGTACCCGTGTAAGCAATAAATATATAGTAGTGTAGTGGTTACGTTAGTAGACTTTCATGCGGACGTCTCGAGTTCGAATCCCAACACGGATGCTTTATTTTTTATACTAATGTCAATTTAATGACGTTCTATTTTTCTCCGCATAGGTTTCTCACTCTCCCAGATTCATTAGTTTTACTACTGTAAAGCCATCATCTAAAACGTTTTAAAAACAATCCCTGACCTACTTTCGGTGATAGCCCCTATACAGGCAGTTCCCTAGCAAAAATCTTGATTTTCATGCATACCTGTATTACTTTGAATCATTGAAGCGTCTCATGTGAGACCCGCACCTTATATTGGATAGTTTCGTTAATAAACCCGTTGAGTTTGAGTATGTCATGGCCTCTCTACTCTAGACAACTTAAGATTGGTTATATTGGATGTACACACTTTGCTCGTGCTTTACAGTTATTTCCACGAATATCGAGAAGAATGAGGGGGATCCATCAAAGGACTGAAGAAATGTATTTAACTAATTTACCCTACCCTCTCCATTTAGCTATCAGGGTCTAGTTACTTAAATTAATAGATAGCAGGCTGTGGAAAAAATAAAAGAGTTTCACTTTATCGTTCTTGTCGATCCAAGAAAACCCTAAGATGTGTGTGCGGCTTAAATATTTCTATAAAATGATGAGCGCTTGTTAAACCAAATTCTGTCATAAATGTCCCTTTTTAAGAAAAGCTAATTTGTCAAACTACCTTTAGAACGCCATACGAGTTGACAGATTGCGTCCATAGGAGTTTGTTAGCAATGCGCAGGTCAAGAATTAAATTTTAAAGACATCTCCTGACGACCTTTTGGGCATCACAGGGAACCGGCTCATAGCCAAAGTGCTTTATATATAGGATAATATAATAAAGGGAAATAACATGGATGTTCACCCATCCCGTTTGATTGCGAATTTTTTACAGTCTTGCAATGGCTGGCGGAAATGAAACCCGTCCATATAATCAACACTTAATTACGAACCGAGCGACACCAACTTTTTATATTTCCCTCAGCACAGAAAAGCGGGATGGACTCAAATGTTTCGGTTTTGCGGTGATTTCTTGATCTCGGAAGAGAAGACGTCGGCGCAGCGGTCACGAATTGCCAAGACTAAAAGTGGGCACAACCCCCTTTTGCACACAAATGACTGTCTGGTATATATAGGTTATCAATAAATATCACATTTACAGTGGAGAATCTGTTATTCTTTCCCAATAAACGCGTTTACGCTAAAACTATTATTTCCAGTGCAAACAGTTTGGAGCCATATCAGACGCCGGGTAAACCGGCGTCTGATCAGGCTCCAAACTGTTTGCCACCAAGATAAACAAAAATTATCAGAATTGTACAAAAGTTGTTCTTTTCTACGTTTTAGTGCTTTGCGTTTGCGTACGTTTGCGTTTAAACGGGAAAGAATAACAGATTCTCCACTGTTCTTACATCAACAGTCATCAAATCCGATTCTTTATTGAGGTTTATCACTCACTTTCGGTTCTGTCAAGTAATAACACGCATGACATCCATTTTATGTAGTTGGGTAAGTGAAACGGTCGTAGTGATTGGTCAGTCAATTGAAAAAGGTACTTGTTACCGTCGCTATAATGAAATGTATTCATTATTAACAGCGGGCGGGAACCAGTATATATGCATTTTGACAGATCGCGGGAAATGCAATATACTGAAATTGCCGAATAATACGAAAAAGAAAACTTTATATGCTTTTTAGGGGCATTTGTATTGTTGAATGATACCTACCAAGAGACAGTCATGTTTTGCTTGTTGAATCGCTTGCTAATGAATTCCTGGATTTTGACTCTAAATTTAGCGCATGTACCAGCTTGCCAATGAAATCGCTCCATACCTCAAAGTAAAATAGCCTCGTTTTGAATGACTCAAAATGGAACACAAACGTGCTATGGATATAAGAACCGAAAGAATCTAATATTCTTCAATAAAACGCATGGTCTGGTGAATGTCAATGTAAGTGAATGTATTATTTATTGATAATTCTAACATGACACGCATCTTGATCACTATAGAAATAGAACAAGCTCATCGTGGTATACATGACGCGTTTTACAACGCTCTTCCCTACCCCGCTCCTCCCGCGGTGAAATGGCGTGACGTGTTACGTAAAGACCATATACTTTTAACCAGTTACGTTACTGTAATTTCCCGATTTGTCGGTCTTCTTTCGTGTTATGTTTGTTCTATGCCAGATGGTGGATCGGTCAATGGGTATTGAGTGTGCGAATTCTCTGCTCTACGTAAATTTGCTGTTGGGTGTTAGATTCTTGTAAAAGCCGCGTGGAAAGTTATTCGGTCGAAAAACTGCATCCGCTGAGGAAATAAGTATGGGACATTTGATTTCCTTTCTAATTAATTTCTTTAAATCTGGTCATGTTAGAATCGAACTAATCTATGTTCTACCGTTGTGAAACGGTATTTTACAACGACTGGTCGTTGTGATGCACAGGAATTGACCACTCAGGCCTTCGGCCTTCGTTGCCAATTCCTGCGCATCACAACTCCTAACCGTTGTAAAATACCGTTTCACAAGGGTAAAGCATAGATTATTTCTTAATTAATCAATCCCAGTCAGCGCCTGTGCTTGTGTTTAGTCTTGGCAAATCGTGCTTGAGTAGACGACGTATTCTCTTCCGAGTTCAAGAAAACCCCGCAAAACCGAAACATTCGAGTCCATCCCGCTTTACTGTGGTGAGGGAAATATAAAAAAATTGGTGTCGCTTGGTTCGAAATTAAGTGTTTCATTTCCTCCAGTCTTTCATAACTTTAAGAAAATTCTCGATTAAACGTGGTGGGTGAAAATCCGTGTTATTTCCCTTTATTATATTATTCTATATAGAGCACTTTGACTATGAACCGGTCCCCTGTGTTAGGCATAACGCCCTGCCAGACAATTTCCTTGCAAAAAGCATAGGTCTTGTGCATATTGAACCATTGAAGCGTCTTATGTGAGACCCGACCTTTATATAGTATAGTTTGGTTAGAAATAATCATTGAAAAGCACTAGAGTATGAGTATAATCTAGGCCTCACCAGGTAAACTGATATTGGTATACCCGCTTGCAGCATTAGCTGCATGCTTTTTTTCTCGCCTATTGAGAACAATGAAGGGATAGTTCATCAATGGACTGAGGAAAAGTCTTTAAGTCCCAGAACTTTGAACTGAAAATTTACTATGTACGGAAGTTCCGTATACTGCTCGATGGGAGTCCTGTCTGACAAAAATATGATTGCTTCAGACACAAAATCGGGTTCTAACAAAAACAGACATGTTCTTACTAACAAAATAACTCTCAAGTAATGAATAAAATTGTGATTTATAACCAAACTCTATTATATCCAAACCAAAACTAATTGCATTGATATCTTTCTAAACCGGACTATTTGTTCTTAGTCTGCCCCTTACAAGTGTAAGTGTTTGTCCCTGTTCTTAGTCGAAATAATCATGAGTGAAACTATTTGAATCAAATGAATACTCATCTTTAACAAGAGAACTGCTTCCTGTCGGCAGTGTAGCTGTTACATTGCACCTCCACTCTCAGTGCCAGTACCTCCTGCCTTTGCTGACGAACATCGGCCAACACCAAAGTAACTGAGGGCCAATGTCAACACGCGGCTCTGACCTCGCCTCTTCTCCCATAACACGCCACTAAGCAGGTATTGTCAATAGTATCAAAATCAAAAACGTCTGCATTGTTCGGTCACCCAAGCTGAATGACAGCATTAGCTTACACGCACGAATACCTCGTGCACAACAGCAGCGCCCCTTTTGGCGTCGTATACATTTCAAGGGAAAATAATTGTCTGCTTATTCGTAAACTCAAACGAAGAAAATTATATTTATTTTAATTAGTTTTTACATTATCATGAATTAGTTCAATTAGACTTTCATAATCACTAGCTACAGAGGAGAAAACGTTATTCTTTCCCAATAAACGCGTTTACGCTGAAACTATTATTTCCATTGCAAACAGTTTGGAGCCAGATCAGACGCCGGGTAACCCGGCGTCTGATCAAGCTCTAAACTGTTTGCCACTCAGATTAAAATAAACTGTCAGGATTGTCAATAAGTTTCTTCGTTTAATTGCGATACGTTTGCGATTTGTTTGCGTTAAAACGGGAAAGAATAACGTTTTCTCCAGTGTAAAATTCGGTGTTATATGGCCTGTTCAGCATGGCAATGATTTAAACCCAACTCCATCCATGCTTTAGTTAAAGGTAGGCGAAACGTTGAATGGCATGAAACGCATTTTTCTTGTTCTGATGTATTACATGAACAGTTGTGTCTGTCTGAGCGATGCGTTTTATCTTACTCTTCCTCAAGCTAATATTCCTAGCCAATTTTGTAAATACAGTGCTCCCTCTCTACAACGACACCAAACGGGAAACACAAATGTTGAGCTATGTTCGGAGGGAGTCGTTATAGGGAGGGAAATTTTCACACAGCTAGAATCCAGATCATACGTCTGGTCTGGTTTCTTGCTGTTTGTCACTCGTCATTTAGTTTTTTCTGTCAAAATGTCCATTGTATAACAGCAGACGACTATTTTAAGCAGACGACATTGCAGTCGTGAATAGGTTAGACATAATTTTCCTGTTTAGGCATTGGAGGGAGCAATATAATACATACAGAAGCTAAACTGCATGGCGGCACAACCAGTTTTGAAGACATTATTCTTTCACAATAAACGCGTTTATGCTAAAACAAAATGATGTCAAATGCAAACAGTTTGAAGCCAGATTAGACTAACTCGGCGTCTAATCAAACTTCAAACTGTTGTCCACTCTGATTACAATAATTAGTTTGAAGTTTCAAAAAATTGCAATTTGCTACATTTTGTTGCATTGCGTTTCGTTTGTATTGGAACGTATAACGTATTATCCACTGTGCATACATATTGATTCACCTGGTCTCCTGAAGATGGTGAAACTAAGAAACACTTCGTCTGATGTCAACCTTTCAAAACGTACAGCATGTTAAAATTTTATTACCAGATAGTTTCGGGAAACTAGTGTAAAGCGACATTCTTTGTCGAATCAAAGACCTCGCTAAAGATATTTACATTGTTTAATGCGTGAATAACATTAAAGAGAAACTTACCATATGCTTTACTTTGTCCTGCATTAAAACACACTATTATATCTATTTTTGAAGATGACCGGTCAACACAGGATTAACTGTATTTAAAATGTTTTTGATTATCTTATGATATGCACAGATAAACAGCTGGTAAAACAAATCAAATCTACTGATTCAAGGCTGACATACTAGGTAGGCACAAATTGGTCTTAACTCATCCTCCTCTCAAACTTCAAATGATCAATTCCAGTTTCTAAGTAACCCCTTTTTGCACAGTGGATTCATCTATGTTTATATATTGGAGGTGTCAATTATTGATGTAAGGAATGTCTGGTCTAAAGTTTCACTTTCGTTTAGTTTTTTTATTGAAATTCATATCAGCAATTATTGTAGATTCTGAACAGAGCCCGCCTAATGTGGCATCTGATCGAGATCAACACTGTTTGCCTATGTCCTATTTATAGGACAATTGACACAAATGGATTTGTTGGAGTTGTTTTCTACAATGTATAGAAAAGTTACATCCTTTAACCCTTTCCCCCATAGAAGCGCTTTTTAGCGAATATGATTTTTTTAATCAGTCATGAATATATATTATGGGGAATATTTTCTATATTCTAGCACATGGAAACTTAAAGCAGGCTGAAAGTAGTCACCTATCTTCAATACATTAAATAGGCTATCAGGTAAAGGGTTAAAAGCCCTATAATCTTTGTCTGCAGTGTTGCATTGGACAAGTGTAGTTTCCACAAGTACACTGTTTATAGGACGACATATCAATATTCAATATATTCACGTTTCCATATTTCATCGAAAAATAATGGTATTGGAAAGTTTGAATTTTGCAAGAAAAAGTTTTTGCATTATAACTTACATTCCTGATATAGCTGAACAATGAATCTGCCATTAGATAATGGTTTAATGTTAGTCCTATCACTGCTGTTACGTCATTGCACCAAACAATTATCGCCTGCTTTTAAATCTGAAATTAATATTTGAGGTAGTTTGAACTAAGGAATACATATTAAAATGAATATCAAACAGTTTGGTTCTTGATCAGGGCCGTGTAACGCATCTGGTCAGGATCCAAAATGTTTGAAAAACACCATTGTACTCGGGGTATGGCAGAGAAGGGGTTAATCTATCTTACTCTCTATATTTTCCCACTTTTATTGCACAACACATACATAAGGATTCTTATCTGATTATTTTAATTGTCATATAGACAGGCATTTTAACAGAGAACACTTGCACACCTTAATCATCACTTTCCTGGCATGCTCTGTTTGAACGGCTTGATCCTGATCAGTAACATTGTACTTTGTTTAACTATTAAGATTTTGACTGCTAATACTTTTATAGATAACACATATATGTAAATAATATATTCATTAAACGAAATTTGAAACAAACAAAATCTACGACAGTCAGAAACAAACTGTATTTAGACAGGAAAGAAACGACACCGTTTAACCCTTTACGCCATAGCTTGTATCTTGTATTAAGCGCAGTTGAAAAATTAAAAAGATTAAAACAGATTGAAAGTAAAGCCGAATGCGACTAAAGTCGCATTCTGCTTTACTTTCAACCTGTTTTAAGATACTATCTGTTTTGATAAAGAAAATATTTCATATAGTGTACCTTCATGACTGTATATAGATCTTCTCATAATTGTATTAAGCGGAGGATAACAATAAAGCCGTTAAAATGTGTTTGTAAGCATTTGGACAAAGCATCAATGAGGTTCTGATTGAGCTAGTTTAATTGCTTTTCTAATAACTAAAATGTCTGGTAATTTAAATAAAATAAATACAAAATGCGTGGTAATAAATTCTCAATTTATCAAACATCTGCTGTTTAATCAAGTCACAAGTCTCTGAAAATACTTAGCAACAACTTATGATAAATACACATCACCAGTTGGCAGTGCTCTAGGACTCGCGCCAAAGACGCAGGTCAGATCGGCTGTTTCCGCCAAGAACGTCGAGAGCTGAATGCAACGACTTGTATAGCAATGTCACCTGGTATGTTTTCAATACAGATCTACATCAACAACAACTTAATAGTTGTTTAATTTATTTCATATCAACTATGAGTGGACGCAGTTACTGTTAAAATTGTATGCTTACAGTTGGTTTTATGTTATGTTTTTATGGAAGGGTATATAAGCTAGACAGAAATGCAAAAAGGGTGTCGTTTCATCAATATTTATTCATGATATGCCCGGTTTTGTCGAGATGGGGTGAGAATATACTGAAAATCAGTTGTATCCATTGTCTCTATATATACTTTCTGACAATTTTTTCCCCTAAAAATTAATCGTGTCGGGGCCCTGTGTGCATGACGTCACGCTAATCAAAAATGACATCAGAGTAAAATACAAACTTTGAAATATAAGAAGTAAGATACTCATTTAATTTATTATGGCGGAAAAGTTCGGTACCACAGAGTTAAAGAATATAATAAAAGAAAATACATTTAAAGATAACCCCTTTCACTGTCAATGCCGACAATGCTGACATTATCAAACGGTTTGGGTCCGGACCAGACGCCGTGTTTTATAAGTTAAAACAGACGAAAACTATAAGCATACAATAATATGGCTGCAACTTGTAGGACGGGTTATTTTGTAATAAGGACAGTGACAATTTTCAAAAAGGAATGATGATGAGGCGCGACAAATGAAGACATTCTGAACTTACATTTCCGAATGAATGATTCGTGTTCAGTATTTATGTATAAGAAACATGTTCTACGCGAAATAGATTTTAGAATGAAAAAAGTAAATGTGCTTCAACTATTGTTTGACGCCTTAGAAGTTAAATGTCAAATACTTGCGCGCCTTTAGTTTACTAAAGTTCGGAGTGTAGCTCAGTAATATAAAAACCATAACTACAGGGTACGAGGAAGAATTCAATATCAAACGCCAAACAAGGCCGATGTAAACACAAGTTTCAATTGACATTAGCACAAATGTCATTATTATATTCCCTATTACAGTGGAGAATCTGTTATTCTTTCCCGTTTAAACGCAAACGCAAAGCGCTAAAACGTAGAAAAGAACAACTTTTTGGACAATTCTGATATTTCATGTTTATCTTGGTGGCAAACAGTTTGGAGCCTGATCAGACGCCGGGTAACCCGGCGTCTGATCTGGCTCCAAACTGTTTGCAATGGAAAAAAAAAGTTTTACCGTAAACGCGTTTATTGGGAAAGAATAACACATTCTCCACTGTAATACATATTGAACCCTTGCGACGAGTATGCGTGTCCTTTACAAACAGAGTACGTACCTATAATGAGTACAGTTTCCCTTTGCAGACATTCTCCTATTTTACATTTTGCAATACATTGCAGAAAAGAACTAAAACTAAACTAAAGGACTAAACTAAATTGAAAACCTTATTTGTCCATCAAAAGTTGCAGGGGTACATAAGTTAATCAAATGTGTATTTAGGAAAGCTTTTTTCAATTTTTTGATATATGTCGATTATTGTATCATTTATTTAGATAATATGTTGAATAACCTTTTTACTGTTGTAACCTTGTCCGCTTTGAAATCGTAATCTACAGTTTTTATAATTTCTAAATTTTATAACCTTACATATAATTAATATAATTATCAAACAGTTTGGGTCAAGATTAGACCCTGCGTCACGCGGCGCCTGATATGGATCCAAATTGATTGCAAATACATGTTCAGTCCTGACCGATCTGCAGGTAAAGTGTTAAGGTCAATGTTTGATTGAAGAAGAGTTGGTGACGTTGGCTGATAACAAGCACGACAAATTTTGCCAAATTAAATTTGCTTTCGCCGGTAAGCCCTAATGATCGTATGAATGCAGCGATGACCCCATTCTAATACTCAGAGGCAAATAAAAGTGAGATAAAATGAGAAAGATTTCATCTAGATCTACATGCTAACAAACCATAAACCATGCTGCTTACTATAATTGCGCTTATGAACTTTATTTAACAAGAGTAAATGGACTTATTATATATATATAATTACATGTAAAACATTCTGTGGAATTAAAAGTATTGTCTGTCTCTACTTTGTCACTAACTACTTATTTAGACATATGTTGTCCAAGTTGGAATGGTCTGGCACTCCTACCATTTAAGCAACGCATCTACAGACTAAACGTTGCAGCTAAACCAATTTGTTGACAATGAAGACACAGTCTACGATTTCGATGGAAACCAACGACTAAGTTATACTCATCTTCCATCGACCCTGCGAGACAACCACACACATAATAAATAGACATCTACTCCATCAACAAAATATATTGATATAATAAACTATATTAGACAAAAAAATATATTAATGCACTGTAGCAAAATAGATTATATTAGAATATGTATAAGAATACATACACTGAAATTAACTCTTTAGCGCGTTTGAACAAATAACTCCTGTGTGAAAGGAGCTCTGTATAAATCTGGTAATAACTCTCCAAAGAGAATATAAAACACGTTCACATGGCACAAAACAAATTAGAAAGATGATATTTCTAGGTATAACAAATTCATGATATGACAGATATACTGAAAACGCCAATGCAATACTTCTTCTACTCCTGTTTTAAGTAATGAAAATATCATTTTGATAGAATAATTTCAATAATGATAATTATGATTACTAGTAGTAGTAGTAGTGGTGGTGGTGGTGGTAGTTTTTCAGTTCATATTTAACCCTTTCCCCAATAGAAGCGACTTTTAGCGTTTTTGATCTATTCCCCCGCTGAAGAAAATAGTTCCAGTTTATACACTCATGAACAATTACCATAGCAAATATGTTATATAGCCTAGCAGATGGTAGTTTAAAGCAGGCTGAAAGTAAAGCAGAATGTGCCTTAATGCAAATTCTGCTTTACTTTCAACCTGCTTAAAGTGATCGCCTGTACTTAATGTTATAAACGAGTTATTGGGTAAAGGTGTAAGGTATAATATTATAATCGACAAAACTACTTAAACGATGTAAGTATAGTTGTTTGTCTCAATAATTCCTCTAAAGTCGAAACGAAATATGATAAATGGTCATCACTTTATTTGTTATAAAGACTATTTAACTACTTTTAAAGAAAATGTTTAGAATACTCACTCTTATTTGGAATCAAAATATCACAATAAATCCAGGTCATGAAAACTATAATAGTTTGCACATTGCACAGTATTAGTTCATTGCATTCATATTGAATGTCACAATATTCATAGTATTTTATTGCAAGTGAAAAGCATGCATTCAATATTGAAACATCCCTCTATCTTCAGCCCTGTGTATTATATCCTGCTGTACATTCTTCCTCGCGGATACAGCCTAGGAATACAGAGCTAGATTTACCTAACTAGTTCTACATGCCTTGAATACAAATACGTTGGACTATTTCAACGTTGATGCTGTTAAGAGATAGAAAGAGAGTCATTCGTGTCAATTTAAGTCAATGCAAGACCCGTCTGCAATTGACACTCGCAAACAGTTTGTAACGAGGCGTCTGATCAGGTAACAATCTGTTTGGCACTGATGTCCAATGTCACATGTGACAACAATGCCTTAAGTTCTAAATTTTAGAAATAAAGGCAACCGATATTTTTAAGCACACGATAGTACGAAAAAGGATGTGTTCGACAGGTTATGACGTTTTGGCACTTAACAGGGTTAATAGATAAAGCAAACATTTTTTCCGCAATCCAAATTTATAGTGCATTTTTAATTCAATTTAAGTTTAGATATGACCTATTAGTTTAACGAGGCTAGTTGACCGCTTCTCATCCTGATCTTATGAGCATGTCTTCTACATTCCGACTGGTGCTATTGATTGGTGCTATTGAAGTTGTAACTAACATAGTTTCCCGAGCTTAACTACATATTAAAGGACATAGCGTACAGTATCTAACAAACAGTTTACATATGGCGAGTACACTTGCCATAAACCAAATGGCTAATATAGACGTCCAATCAAAGGATTAACAAAATGTGCCATTTTGAAAAGTATTTGTTTTTAAGCGAAACAACAACATCAAACAAAAACAAATGTATTCCCCCTTAATTTGACCAAAATGAACTAATACTCATTGGGAAATGGAATTGTTCATATGTTTCAGGGGCCAATGATTTTAAGCATTTCAACTTTTAAAACTCAACTATGGTATTGGAGTTTTTTGTTTTTCAGATTGAATAAACCTTTATTAATCGATAATTCAAAACAATGCCAAGTTAAATTTATAACCTGTACCTTTCTCTAAAGAAAACTCGCTTAATACAGGGTTGACTGTACAGTAAAACCTCTCTATTACATCCACAAAAAAACGAAAGCTCTTTAATTGTTTATAAGACGGGTGATAGCTTAACCCTTTGAACCCTAGTCCCGCCTATAGGCGTCATTTTCAAACAGTGTACATGTGAAAAGAACACTTGTCCTATGCAAACAGTGAAGACCCAGATCAGAGGGCTCCGAAAGGAGCCCTCTGATCAGGGTCTTCACTGTTTGTCATATGCCAATCATTGACAAAAACAACCCTTTAAAGTCAGAAATGGACTAGACTTAAATGGAAACTGGAATTGTCCATTTAAAGTTTCAGGGAGGAAAGAGTTAACACAATGTGAACGTTAAAACGAGCTTTCTGTTTTACTGGCACCATGCATTCAGCAGTCACCTGTCATGAAAACCTTATAGACATCACAATTTAGAGGACGTAGTAGAGAGGATTTTACTGTATTTATTCCATACCGTCTTTAGCTTTCGAAGAGGTGTTGATGTTCCATAATGTAATAATAACAGAATTATTACCAACTGACTGCTTCTTATTAGTTATTCGTTACGGTGCTCAATAAAAACAAATAGTATTAGCCTTATTTGATAGTATATTAAATAAGTAGGCTAATTCAATTCTGCAATCAATATGAGCAGGCGGGAATCAAATCAAATAGTCAAACACATAGCGTTTGGCAGATCTCACAGTAATTTGTGCCTTATATTAGCTTCATATAATGGATATACATGTAGGATTCATTTGAGAGAGAAAAAAAACTTGAAAATATCTGTATCACATTGGTCTTCAGTCAACAGTTAGCTTTCGATATTAAATAACGTTCGACGTTATCGAAGCCATCCAGAAAATTATGTAATTTTGTATTGTCTAGCCTTTTCAACGCCATAGGTATAAACCCCTTTATCTTAATCATATCGTCTGTTTCAAAAAATTTGTCTGTATCATTATTTCAAAATAATACTTAATTTTAAAGCAGATTGAGTTTGGCTGAAGAAATATTCGGATACGAGTGTCAAACAGTTTGGATCCTGATATAATGCCGTGTTACGTTAGGTATGTATTTTAGCTGTTATGCGGCTGATCAGGATCCAAACTATATTACAATCACATTAAAGTTTCTTAAGTTTGAACATTATACAGGGCCAAACTTGATGAATAAAAACAGACGAAAAATTGAAGCAGACGATAGCACGGCAGTGACTGTGCTCAACGAGTGATGACGTCATAATGGGTGAATATGTCATATTAATTTCAAAACACGTAAGGTAACACATGGTATAAAAGTGTACCAACAAAACCAAATCATCACTTTTATGTTCCCTTCGTATAGTTCACAGAAAGTTGCAGTCTGATTTGTTGAACGGTGATATAAAAGTACTAAACTTCAGATTTGTCTGGGATACAATTGAAAAAACAGTTTTGCGCTGTATAAGTTTGAAATATAAAAATAACATTTACTAGTCTGTGTAGAAGATTCACGTTTAATAAAGAAATAAAACCCCTTTTTATCACCTCAAAGAGAGACTCGTCTGTTGTACCTAAAACATTCGTAATATTAAAGCAGTACGGAGATGTCAAATTATTTTGATGTTACTTTATGCAGTCAAATTAACTTAACAACGAAACAAGCTTTGCACTGCGCTGTACTGCGCTGTGTGAGTGGCTATCTAGTACAAATGTTCACTCCTGTCTGAATTATGTTTCTCGTTGGTGTGGTTTTCAAGTACAAGCCAACATATGCATGTTCAATCAATCATAATAATCCAGTTCTAATTATAACGTGAGATTCTTAACTTTTAACATGCAATGAAATAATCATATAAAACGTTGTTCGTCTGCAAAAAACCTCAGGTTTGAATTTTCGCATTTTAGTCAGAAAATAATTAATATCACCAGCGTGTCAAACATTTTAGTAACAGTTTCACCCTTCTAGTGCCAAATTTAGCGCAAGGTTTTTAACCCTTCGCCCCCATATAGTAGTCTGTTTCAGTTTTGTATTCAGCAATATTGTTTCAAAGTATGATTTAAATATGATTTAAATATCTTCAAAGTAATCATTACTTAAGGTATAGTTTTCTACGATTGATGGTTAGTTTGTACCAATATCAAAGAAGTCATTCAATTCGCTTTTCAGACCATATGTACTAAAAGGTTTCGCATGTGTTGAAATTAAAATGGAGAAGACATTATTCTCTCTCAATACACGTGGTTATACTAAAACAGTACTTTCCATTCCAAACATTTCGGAACCAGATCAGACGCCAAACTGTTTGCCATTCAGATTAAAATGAAAAGTCAGAATTTTCAACATGTTGCATTTTTCAATATTATTTTGCAATGCGTTTAACCCTTTCCCTTATAGAAGCGACTTTTAGCACATACATTTTATTCATCCGCTGAAGAAAATAGTTCCAAATTATACCGTAATGAATATGTGTCATATTTAATACTTTCCTTATTCTAGCAGTTAATAGCTTAAAGCAGGCTGAAAGTAAAGCAGAATGCGCCTTAGGGCGCATTCTGCTTTACTTTCAACCTGCTTTAAGTAGTCACATATCTTCAATACTAGAAACAATGCTATCAGGTAAAGGGTTAAAGGGGGAAATAACATATTCTCCACTATATACCAAACACGGTAATGTTGATATAATCTGAAATTTACTACAGTCGATTACTCGATACCGTTTATATAAAACCAACCCGTATGTCTTCATTTGAAATTCGATAATTTGCGCTAGCTTTAGTAACGCATACCCGTATTGCACAATAAAACACGGCTTTACTTCGCTTTGAGGTATCGAGATTCGACTGTATAACAAACATCTTCATGAAATTCTGTTAGTTCATACTTGAACACAATTCATATTCATGCAACAGTGTCTTTTTTGAAACATCCACCTCTAAACTGTAAGTAGGCAGTATCCTCTTCACTCGTTAGTCCGGACCCCTTAGCAAAAACGGACTATAAAGGTACTCAATTTAAATGGAAACTGGGAGATACATTGAACGAATATGGAGAAAAAACAGTTTTCTAACTGAAAATAACATTTAAAGTAATCAAACAACTTGATTGTTAAACAAATACCAGTTATTCAAACTAACCTTTGGCTGTAAATGCAGCGCCGCGAATTCTTGCTAGGCCGGAAGTTTGACGTCATCATCCGGGTAGCAAAGGCGCTTGTACACAACCGGGTCAAATTTATACTGCATATGAAAGTTCAATTTCCAGACACTTGCTACACGTAATAAACATTTAGAGTTATATTGGAAAATGTGTTATTCGGAATCATTTTACAAAGGGACATTATCTGTCCGCATCTAATACCTAAACGGAACCGCTTTTTGCGATGACGTAAGCAAACCGCACGTGCCATATCAAGCGTTTTTGTGATCCTTCCGGACTCATGATAGGCTTCCGACTAGTGAGAATCGAGGATATACATTGATGATCTTTTCTGTACAGCATGAAAAACAGATTTTAAACAGTCTTGTGCGATATTTCAGAAGAATTTACATGCATGTTTAACCCTTAGTACATCAATTGCGACTTGATTGATATTTGTAAACAGTTAGGATCCACAGTAGGTGCTGCGTAACACGGCTACTGACATGGTTTCTGATTTAAACCTGTCCTTAGGTTTCTTCAAAAATGTATAAACCTAGATTTATTTATACTTACTATAAAAATATACTTACTTATGTATATCTTTTATATATTGATCACGAAATAAAAATAACACGAAATGATAAATCCGTACAAAACAACATATATGGTAAATATATAATGTGTTTAATATGCAATTGTTAATTCGAACCCGAATTTCTTAGGTTGAAATTCGATAACTTAAACTCGCTTAAGCCGAGATAACCCTTATGTCACTGTATAATGTAGCTCAGCCGACCTTAAAGAGGCTAGCCACCAGATTTAGCATTATAAATAGTAATTTGTACATATATGTCAAACGCGTATATAAACGGGTAAGGATTAGTTTAGGATAAGAAATTCTGTTTAAAAATGCATTTCAATAAAAAAAAATATTGAGCTATGGTGGGATTCGAACCCGGGACCCTACATGCGGGGGCAGAAAGCAAAATTAGACAACCACTTAGCCCACTTGAACAGTCGGACTATTTATATCTTTGGGATAGATTTAACGTACTTATATGTGTAGCGATGGAGAGTACATATTTCGGCCCGGGTTTATGTCCGAGCATGTGATCAATTTCTGTTGCGTCTTTTGATGCTAGAATAAATATAGGATAAAACGATGGAAAATATCTTAAAAAATTAAGATTTGAATACGTTTCTTGAGGGTGTTTTTAGATTGATCATATTTTTCTAATGTCAGATGCACGGTAATGCTACACATTAGGTTTATTTGAATATTTTCTTTTCTTTTTGCAAATACAACATCTGGTTGCGAGTCGCTTTAAGGTGGTTCGCGGATCAGCTTATTCTGTGTCAGAATTCTTTGAAACATTTATTAAATTGAAATATACCATATAGAGAGTGAAAAATCGTTAAAATAAAAAAAAGTTACAGTGCCGTTTTCTCCGGACAGGACCTTTTGTCGAGAAAAGCTCATTTTTTAATAAACAGGAATATTTTCTTTATAGAATGATATAACTCAATAATTTCTGTACATTCAAGTAAACTATTCATAGACTATAAGATATTGGGCAAACAAAAGTATTTCATGACATATTTTCCGGAAATATCAATATTTTAAAAAAGTCAAATTCTGAAAATCTCAAATTACAAAAAATCTAGCTGTTTAACATACACTAATTTTTACTCTTATTATATAGATATAACTTAATTCTACTAGTCACAAAATATTAATGAAAATCTACAGTAGAATTTACATTTTATACATGATTTCCTGAAATTCTGACAAAATGTTAACACAAAACGAGTAACCTCCCTTGAGTTCAACTTTAAAATGCCGTCAGCTCTAAATAATACCATAAGTCAAACCAGTAATAAGGGACCATTGAATACGGTAGCCTGTAGATCTTTAAAGGCAAGTGACTGCTTAATGCATAACAAAAGTAATGCATAAAAGCTCCTTTAGGATCTATCTTTTAGCATTACTTTTGTCCTGTGTTAAGCTGCCATCTGTTATATAGGCTATAAATCCTCACAAATGTAGCTGTCACTTGACTATATTTGCATCTGATATTATTCATTATTACTAGACTAAACATAGCCTGTCCTTTGATCACTGCGTTATGAATTGACTAGTCACTAAAATCGGACAATTTGTTAAAACAAAAGTTTTGAAGCGAGTGAGAATCGAACCTAGAACCTTTGGATTGCAAGTCAATCACCTAACCAATTGCGCTAACAGAGAAGACACTGAAGTAGATCAAACTTTTCTTTATCTAAATTTTCTACTATAAGCACGTGCCGGAAAGATCAGGTGAAAGTCATCAGCATTTCCGGAACTCGAGATGCGGGCCGCCCGCTGTCGAACCACCTTAAGCTTATTCGATTTCAGCTCTTTCGACTTTATTGAAGTTCGTCTGTTTCATGAGAAATGTTTCATGAATAAAAGAAGACAAACAATCCGTTACATAAAGCAAATAAATGTTGGCAGTTGGTAGGCTCGAAATTTACTGAGTTCCATCTATGAACCGACCATCAGAAATTAATTGACATAAATCATATCAGGCCCTATTAATCAACCTTATCATTTTCCAAATGAACGTATCATTACTGAACGATTTATTGCATTAGAGATGCTGATATTGAACTTTATCAGAGTGTTGCGTAGATTCATCGACGCGTACTCACACATCTGATAAGGAAATTATTTGTTTTTTTTTCTGAAAAGTGTTTTATCAAAGGTAATAGACAATTACATCAGCCATAAATTCAGTGTTATTAACCCCTTTACTGCCTGACCCCGCGTGAACTGACACGTGTAAACAGTTTGGATCCTTATCAGACGCCGAGTAACTCGACGTCTGATCAGGATCCAAACTGTGTGTCCTTCATGTAGAATTTTTCTACAGCCAAACAATTTTTAAGTTTTACTTGTAACAGATACAAGCAAAATACTTTTTTGAAGATGATCATATTCCTACGTTGCAAAGGTTAAGTTAAATAAGGATAATCATCCAATGAGAAGCACCGGTTCACTGATTATTTGCTAGCATCTTATTTAACCAGTTACATGCGTAAATAGTTTCTGTTTTTCTTCATTAAAGTTCTTTTTATTCAAGTTATTAACAGTCAGCAATGTAACCTTAGATATGCCAAACTGTTTGAATCATATACGACCAGGTACTGAGTAATTACGCGTGTGATCTAAATCAAAACTGCATCTTACTTTTTCTGTGTCTAACTTGGCAGTGAAAAGGTTAGATAAAACAAAATCCATAAGCCACGAATGCATTGAGTAATATCCGTAATGAGTTTAAGACTAGAAAGAAGTCATTTAAAATGACTTCAACAGTTTGCAAACAGTTACTTTTTATAAGTTGGTTACCATGCATGCAGTTCTATTTTGATATAGCAGACCCGATCAAATCCATTCTAAGAGCTATCTTCAATTATGAAACTTGTAAAGGTCATTAGGGGGTTTAACTCGAAATTGTTGGAAGTTAAGAGTAAAGCCGAAAATGGCATGTCAATTGTTGGATGCATTTGTCGGATCTACTATCAGCTATTCTTGTGAAATATGGGGTTTTACTCAATCTAAGGAATTAGAAAGAGTGCATTTTAAGTTTTTAAAATCTATATTGGGAGTGAGAAAATTAAGTAGATACAGTGGAGAATCTGTTATTCTTTCCCGTTTAAACGCAAACGTACGCAAACGCAAAGCACTAAAACGTAGAAAAGAACAACTTTTGGACAATTCTGATAATTCTTGTTTATCTTGGTGGCAAACAGTTTGGAGCCTGATCAGACGCCGGGTTACCCGGCGTCTGATCTGGCTCCAAACTGTTTGCACTGCAAATAATAGTTTTAGCGTAAACGCGTTTATTGGGAAAGAATAACAGATTCTCCACTGTACCCTTTGTATATCCAGCGATGCGTGAGAATAATTAAATTTTGAATACTGAAAATATTAATTTAGCAACATTGTATAATTGTACAAAAGAAGATTCTAATAAAGGCTGTATACATCGGGCATCTAAAGTTAAACATTTACTGTTTGAATATGAGTTCGGATACATATGGGAAACGCAGAGGTTTGTAAACTTAACAGAATGTCACCAGTTATTAAAGCAAAGGCTAATAGACTGTTACATGCAAAACTGGAAAACTTATGTTGACAATAATAAAGTTATGGATTTATATTCACTATTATACATTACTCAACAAGATATATTGACATATTACCTAGTAATTAAAGATGTTTTGTATCTCGGTTGAGATGGTCATCACATTCGTTAAGAATACAAACGGCACAAAATGGTCCAAATAGACTTAAGCGAAATCTGCGATTTTGTCTGATATGTAATTCAGCTGACATTAAAGACGAATATCACTTTTGTTAATTTGCTCTAAATTGAAAGAGCTTAGAAATATATACATAAAGAAATACTATTATATTCTACCAAGTATGCTGAAATTCACAGAATTAATGCAATCCATTAATAAAACATTACTTTTTAATTTGGCAAAGTATTTTCAGGAAGCTTTCATCTTCCGTAATTCTGTAGTAAACAATGTTTAAGATGGTTTGTTTCTGTAACTTGGAACACCATTTATTCATACCATTATTTGCAAAAAACACGTCGTAAGACGTAGTATGAAATATGCATGTAATCGGTATTGCGCATGCAAAGAGGTACATTGTACAAATTGTGGAAATAAAACATTTGTTCTATTCTGTTGTTCATGTAGTTGAGCTGTGCACACATAAAAGGTTGAGTATTCATTTTATTTAGATTATTAAATTGGTATATTGGAAAAAATATATATTCTTTCTAAAACATAACAATGTCTAGAATTTGTGTCGCATGTATTTCCATAACTTATTTATCACTGTCTTGGAATAGATGACCCATACTAAAGACGTATAAGCGCGAGAAATTGAAGACAGACAAAACGGGTTCCAAATTAGTTTATTCGTAGATAATATACATTTAATATGAATAATTAGATGTAACAGTTTTCAAGCATAGCTAGATTTAGGTATTATTACGATTATTAAAACCAAATTTAATAATTCATAAAGGAGTAATGACGTAACGCATGACACTGCATGCATTGTAATGACTTCATACATGTACGTGCATGTCGCACGACAAATGTGCATAGTTAAACGACCATTTATTTGCGAACAATAAGCAATGGGTGTTATTCAGCACCCGCACTGTATGTTAGGTTGTAAATGGAATTCTATGTTACTAAATTAAGAAGGCAAAATACAATTTGGGGCCTGCTCCCCTAATACATCTTATTTCTAGATGGTCTCTGGTACATTCTGAGGGTATTTCGCAAAATCGAAACCGGTAAAATCTATGTAAAGATCTATATTGGAAACATTATTGTGGATAGGGGCGTCCCTCTCCCCCGTTCCTATGGTGCTGCAATTGGATGCTTTCTAAATAAGCGAACCCTTTGCTATGGATGTTGCCACGCCGTACACTAATTGCCTCTTAAATATCAAGAAAACACACTGCTCACACGACCGTTATTAAAACGTCCTCAGTTAATTTGCTTTGGTCGTAAATAAGTTCAACAAGTACAAGAGCTAAATTCTACAGTATTACGTGCTGATACCGATATAGTATAGTGTTTAACCGTCGGTACGCTAAGTACGATTATGTAATAATTGATACCAACAATACCGATATAGTATCGCAGTCCCACCTAAATTCAACATGTTTGACAGTCTTTACACATTTTGTTAAAGAAAATATGGATAAATCTTCTTTGAGTGTTTGCATATAACAAAGCCATTACATAGCATGATAAAGGTATATTTCTATTTCGTCAAACACTACTTTGTGACAAACAGGAATGCCTGATACCATTTTGGCATCGGGCCTTGGGTGTAACTATAATGTTAATCATGTATATGTTCCTTAAGGAACTTTCTGCATTACAGTTGCCCTTATATTAAGTTAGCATCACTTTTCTGTCAAAGTGGATATTTTACTGGTTAGTGACTGGTTTTAACTGTAAATATTTTACCAGAAATGATTCAATTGATATTACCGCTCCCACAAATTACGCATTGCCATGTCATGTTACCATGTGTAGATTAAATCTATCAACTGCTAGATTATATCTGACAGGAAATAAAGTTATCTCGCGAGATCAGACAAAGGATACAGTAGCTGGTTACGTGATTTGAAAACGTCCGTAATTTCCTGGCAAACTAGAGAATCAAAATGTGTCCTTAAGAGTGGTAGTTTAACCCTGCCATTATCAATGACGCCCAAAAAAGCGTTTGCAAACAGTTTGGATCCTGATCAGACGCCGCATAATCCAAACTGTTTGACACTCGTTTTAAAATTTAATCCGTCATACTACCTTAAATCTTACTTTAAAACGATATTGCATATAATATTTTTGCAGCAGACAACACTATGGCGGTGAAGTGGTAAAATTCTCACGGTAAATTTTATCATGAAAAGTTCAATGGTACCTTTTAAAGGAAGACACAAGTTATAAACACATCTTCTATCAGCGTGTAGGATTCTTTAACTTTTAATTTGCTTTTGTGTATGAACTTTCAATTTTAGGCATTTTGACTAAACAAATATTAGCACGAGTGTCAAACTATTTGAATTTTGACCATATGCCATACGTATTGATATATACTATTTAATTAACACTAAAACAGGCAAGTTGATTTTCTTCTGTCATTATAAATACTCATGAGCGTTTTAGGGGGAACATGCATAATTATATCAACGTGGAATAATTCATTCTTATTCATTAGGAACTTCGTACCTGTTTCATTGAATCCCCATTCCCTGAGTTAAAATACCATTAGTATTAAATCTTGATTCATTATTATATTAATCCTTTCATAGTCAAATGTATCTGGAGCCTTTTATTCCTTCACCGCCATTTTGTCGTCTGCTTCAAAATTGTTGTCTGCAATATCGTTTCAAAGTTATACGTATTTAAGGCAGCTTTACTGGCGTAATTTCAATACAAGTGGCAAATAGTTTTGATCCTAATCAAGTGCCGCGTGACGCGGTGTCTGATAAGTATCAAAACTGTTTGCAATTGCGCTTTATGAAGTCATTTAGAGTGAAAGTGTTAATGCATGTTATTACAAAATGTAGATATTGGCAAACAGTGTAGACCCGGATAAGACGCTGCATTTTGTGGCGTTTAATCAGGTTACATAATGTTCGTTTATTTTTGCCGTATAGAAAGCTAATGCAATGTTTTAAAATCCCTTTCTATGTTGAGTATGTAAACTTCTTAAAAGCACAAGGGGATATTTCATTGAAATATCTATCGACAAACTGCATGGTTAAACAGCCATCCCATACCGGTTTCGTAGAATTGCTACTTCTACGTCACTTATGTATGACTTTCAATTTAATAAAATTTGCCTGTCACATTGAGTAACATTCGTCTTTTACAATCTGACAGAGTAATTAAAAATATTTAATATAAACCTGTCATGTTATTGTTTTGTAATATAGTTAGCGTGATTTGTTACGTATGAGTTACTGTCATGAAAGGAATCTTGGAAAAACTTAATTAGTGAGCAAATGACGAGTCTCGGGACATGTTTTCCGTTTAATTCGTACGTGATGAATCATGGGTCTTTTCACTTCCTTAACAACGTTTCCATAAAAAAATTGGACATTGCTCTGTATTGTCTTAACACTTTCCGCGCCAAATTATTCGGGATCATTTTATCCCTTCACCGCCTTATTGTCGTCTGCTTCAGTATTGTTGTCTGCAAGTACGTTTCGATGTTAGATTTAATGCTTTATGACTTAAGATATATCGATTAGAATGTCAAACAGTTTGGATCCATATCAGACGCCGCGTTACGCGGCGTCTGATCTGGATCCAAACTGTTTGCAACGTCGATGGTATGCAACTACAGCACGGAAATAGTTAATAATTTTGAATCAATACATGTAATAATGCCGTATATAAAAGGGTACCTCGATGAATAAACATATTTCAAACGGTTTGTCACTCTATCGATACCTTATTCAATAAATGGTAGATACGTCAAATTCGAAAACTATTGTGGGATGAGATCTGCCTTGCATACTAAAGGCCAACATACATGTACCTTAATACATACAGACTTTATTTGATTTGATTTGTTTTGATTTAACGTCGCTTTCAACAGTATTTCAATCATATCGCGACGTCCAGCTAATTACAGGTGGAGGAATAATACATGCAGAAGGGAAAACTTTATTTTATTCCAATTAAAGGAAACTAAACGCAATCAAAATGCAAAAGGATGAAAAAATGGCAATGTTCGTTATTATACGTGTATTGACTTTGTATTTCATTCAGAGTGGCAAACGATTTGGAGCCAGCTCAAACGCCGGGTAACCCGGTATCTGAACTGGTTTGCAATGAACAAATACGTTTTTTAGAGGAGAAAAACATCGTATTCGCTGTAAACAGTCTCTTAGTGGTAAGCTTGCATCTGGTCTGGCTCGAATCTGTTCGCAATGGACATAAGGGTTTTTAGAGAGAAACGCGTTGTTTTGGGAAGAATAAAGTTTTCTTCACTGTAGAAGTGTATATGAAGAATACAAGTGTTCAAAGTGTAAACCCTGATCGGAGGATTTCTGTAGGAGCCCTCTGTCTAGAGACTGCATTGCTTGTCAATTATATAATAATGTTAAAGCATGCCTAAATAGTCACTAATGGACTGGACTTAATTGGAAACTAGAACTGTGTTTTTGATATTTCAGAGGTTAATTTGTTAAATAGATATATGACTGAGATTCACAGCGCTGGGTCCATATTGCAGAAAGTAGGAGTGGTAATATATATATATCAAACCAGAAATGTGTATACTAATAAACTTTTTTTTGTTCTAAAATGACTTGATTTATTGCTCAAAATCCAGAAGTGTGAATGTTTTGCCTCTCTTTATTTAATATTGATTTTACTCAACGAAACTTCCATTATTTTAACATTGTGTCTTCTTTTGTGATTAGAATTTATACATACTTAGGTTTGGGTCAACGTTTTTATCACTTGTACTTGATAATTATTTCAACTTACACGTGTGGCAACAGCATATTAACGATATGCAATCTTTATGGGCGCACCGCACCAGTGATATATGTTTCAATGCTGGTCCCTTGGCTGTCGGTAGCTGATGCATAAATATTTAGTACATGCCATTGGTGGCTGTGGTTTTTAGGCATTTCGATGTTAAATTGAAAATTGTTTGAAAGAATTTGCTTGTGTACACAGGTTTGCAGCCTCATAATTCAAACTCTACATGTAAAGAAAATTAATTAACAAATCTTAGGCAGTCAGTTTTAAAGAAGGTGGCGTGAATTGTTTCAAAACAAAAGGACAGGTGCCATAGTTTATAACCTCTAACCTTGATTTAGAAAAGCCTTGTCAAGAATGATCAAATTTGTAATATGTAAACATCTTAATATCGAAACATGTCCAGCATCGATTGCAGGTTCCATTAACCTTGATCTCTGCTCCTGACTATTTAAAAACATTGTCCAAAGCACATTATTTTCTTTACAAATAGATTAACATGCATGGCTTTAAGCCTTTAACCATTCCTATACACAGAATACTTTTTTCCCTCTCTCTCTAAAGTGCTCATCCCCTCTACACATCCACACTATAAGGTTAGAAAGAACCAAGTTCACAGAAACTGATCGGTGGTCAAACACGCTTCTAATTATGAGAACTGCGAAAGAACCTATCGATTTAAGAGCCGATTGTGGTGTGAGTTGAGTACTTTTTACTTAATATATAGATTTACGATGTTTGCAGATAATTATTTTATTTATTTATTTATATTTGTTTTCGAAACTGTCTTTACGTACATCATTAAATGATTTTGCTCTGATGACGATCATTGGCAGATTTGGAACTGCTTATACATAGTTGCAGAGCCTGGGATGACAGTGGTGCTCGGTCAATCAACTTTTCAAATACAATAAGGCAGATTCTGTCATGTCACGGCTCATATATACAATTGCATATTGAAACAAGGTCACAATATCAACAGCAAAAGTTTCGCTCCTGTAAAATCGTCTGCTTAAATAATTGCCGTGTGCTAATATTTCTTAAGGAATTATAAGTATTTGACTCAATAATCAATGAAACAAGTATTAAACAGCGTGGATTCTGATCAAAGGTCGTGTGACGCAGTATCTTATCTAGATCCATTCACTATTTGCAAATAATTGTCAAGTTAGGCCAAGTACTCAGAGTGTTAAGTAACAAGCTGATAGCGGAACAGAAAATGACAATATGCTGCAACGGGGATTAAAATGACGCTTGTTGTAGATACATAGCTCTACAGTGAAAGCTGAATTTTAGGTAAATGGTTCATCATTAATATAGTACATATGATGATATTCACGGTAAACATTTAAACCCTTTAACCATTTCATGATCACATTCAGAAGTGGCGTTCGATCAGGATCCAAACTGTTTGCTAACGCGCCTTTTGGGGTCATTGATAGTGAAAGGGTTAATCCTGAGCCTATTTTAAGATTTGAATAAAGGTTACCACCACAAGCAGGTTGAAAGTAAATCAGAATGCGCCTAAAGGTACATTCTGATTGACCCTCAGCCTGCTTTAAGATACTGTCTTCTAGGATATGGAATACATTTTCTTTGGTACATATTCATGAATGTATCAGTTGGAGCTATGTTCACTGGGAAGAACAATACAGCGCTTCCAGAGTTGTTCGGAGGGAGTCGTTATAGGGAGGGAAATGTGCAAACAGCTTGAATCCAGATCAGACGCCGCGTAACGCGGCGTCTGATCTGGATTCAAGCTGTTTGTCACTCGTCATTATTTGTTTTTGTGTCAAAATGTTTCTTACGTGACTTTGAGAAAAACAGAAGATGACAGTTTTAAGCAGACGACATTGTAGCCGTGAATAGGTTAGACATACTGTCCTGTTTAGGGAACTGCGACAAGGGTCGTTGTAAGGAGGGAGTCGTTGTTATGAGGGCCGTTGTAGAGAGGTAGCACTGTAGTATAGGAGTAAAAGTGTGCACTTATAGAGTATTGGGTTAACTGAGTATGACATTATCAAAATATCCTAGAATAGCAACCATAATCTGTTGCTGACTTGCAAGACTAAATAAAACCACGAAACCTCATTGTTTCTTATTTGTGTGAAAACATATTGATTAAACGTCAACAAAATATCATTTCCATTAGGTATATTCTGTTGGCGACATTATCTTTGATCTGACTGGAAATGGTGGGCACAGCATACGCATACCCATTCCATGAAACGGTTTATGGTTTTTAATTTAAGTTTCAACGGCACGCGCCATGTCAAGAGATGCATTAATGCTATGCGTAACGACTTGTCTGCTTTAATGTAAACTACTTTTGGTGGAAATTCGGGATAGCAGCAACTCTAACAAACACTTCAACCTTATAAAGTTCAGCTATAGAAATACATTTTTAGGGTACAATGGTCTGATTTCAAGTTTGTAGTTTATACTGTTTGGTTCAACTATTTAGATCACAGACGAGATTGCCTTTTTTTCCGTTTTTTGATGTGTATATGGCTGCTTTAAGAAGGATGAAAATATTAGACAGTTATTTTGGTAGCTTTTGGCTCTATTTTCACATACATGTTATTAAGTTCCATGTACGTAGAAAATGAATCCATTACTACAGATTTTATCTTTTTTCCCAGATGTCACGATCTGTGAATTTATGTTCAACCAAAAACAACTATTTTTATTCAAGTTTCCATATTATGCGAAATCGGGTCTTTTAACCTTTGTTTTTATTTTGTGTTTTTTTATGGGGGATAAGTTTGTAAAAATTCAAAACATCTAATTCCTCGACTGCTACTAGGTGGAACTTTACTTATATATGAATTCTCGTAGACCTGAAAGCCGATGCCTCGATTCCAAATATATTGAATCACAATCTGTTTTAAAAATACTGAAATCGACGGGAAATTAGTAGTCTTTTGGAAACACATATGTGTATTTATCTAAAACATGTTCTAATTCATTCGTATCGTTTAATATTTGCATTATATATAAAGTTAGTTTTAAGAGAATTCTTTCACCAACTTTAACCCATTACACCCAGTGCATTCTTCCATGCTCATGTACTGGAGTAGTCCTTTTTTATATAAGGGGTGCCTGGTCTAAATTTTCATTTTGATTTATATTCCTATCAGCAAACAGTGTAGACTCTGATTAGACGCCGCATAATGTGGTGTCTCATCAGAGTCTTCACTGTTTGCCCATGTCCATTTTATAGGACGCTAGGCACAAATTGGTTAATCTAACAAAGATGAATAGTTCACAATATCATGTGCCAAATTCGTCTGTATGTAACTAGTTATACTTTGAAATTGGGACAACGTATTTCAATTTCTTTTGTATTTGCAAATTGCAGTTGGACCATTAGGTCAGTCTGTCAAATTTGAGCAAAAGCTCAAAACTGACCAATTAAATGGTTGACAACGACCTCGGATCTTCAAACGTTTAATAACATCTGGTCCAGGAATAAGAGCTAGAACTATCGCTCCGATGGAGAATTTCGCTGTGAGTCCAAGGTTGTCAGACTATCATATTCTGAGCATACAACAATTACGGGTAAATTTCTTCTTACACGAACTTTATTTATTTTTTAGGGTTTTTTATTTGCTCAGACTATAAATAATGTTATACCTGCGAAACGGAAATCGAAAAAGTGATAGTTGGTGGCTTTGTTTCCAATGTCACAAAACGTTCTGTAGTATTGCGCTATTTCTGTAATCTAAGGAACGGAAATAGAAACTTCGATGTCTTATATTTTTGAATGAGTATCTATGTATACCTTTACAAGAGCAAGTGATTGATGTCCAAGACTACTCTTATTATTTGAAAAGAATGGTTAAACTGTTCGCATGCTCACACTGTGAAATAACCTCGAATCCTGGGGCCCGTTTCATAAAACTTCGTCCGACAAATGTTGTCGTAAGTCACATTAAAAAACTCTAAATTATTCTTTATTTTTCCATCTAATCCTGTCTTGTGAAATCTCTTTAGAATCGTCTTGAAAAGACGATTCCAAAGAGATGTCACTAGACAGGATTAGATAGAGAAATCAGAAATTTAATGTATTTTAAAGTTTTGACTTACGACAACATTGGTCGTAAGAAGTTTTATGAAACGGGCCCCTGAAGTTGTGAGAAGATACTTTCAGTTTTCAATCTTACAATCGCGATTATTTAAAGCAGGTTGAAAGTAAAGCAGAATGCGACCAAAGATTTAGGAGGAAGGGCAGCCCTGTCACCTTCGATTTTGAAATTTGGACTCATGTGTTCTCTTCGAAGAACAAAAAACAAACACACATATATATTTATATTTTCATTTATTTATGATTTTCAGGTTAGATTTTTTTTCATTTCTCGCAGATTGCTCCATATACATCTTGCGACTGTATTCCTGTTACTGGACGTAAGGGAGTGAGGCTATTTATAGCATAACGATTTAAAGCAAGGTATGTCGCTTCAGTGGAGAATTTTGTTTTGAAGTCTTGATTCGGTTCTTCATTCTGAATTTTGGGCACAGTTAGTCTTTCTAGCCACGCCCAGTTATCTTCAACGCGAGCTGCACCAGTCATGAACCCAATGACCTCTGCAATGGTAAAATATAATACAATACTATACAGTTACTACAATACATGCTTTTAGTGGTTACAGGTTAGAAGTAGGTTATATTTGACACGAGGGGAATTTGGTGCCAGCGCCAGTATATGCCTAAACTTAGGAAGGTCAATGTCTACTAATGGCAAGTCATTTCCGTGTAGTGACTTGCCTATGTTTTTTATTCTAAATCCAACAAACAGACACGACGAAACAACTGATTGACACACTGGCCCTGTTTTAACCCTTTCCCCCATAGAAGCGTTTTTAGCGCATGAATTTATTCCTACATGGTAGAATATAGTTCCACATTATACAGTCATGAGAATGCACCATAAGAAATATATTCTATTTCCAAACATATTTTAGCTTAAAGCAGGCTGAAAGTAAAGCAGAATGGGCCTTTAGTCGCATTCTGCTTTACTTTCAACCTGCTTTAAGAAGTCACATGTTTTCAAAACTAGAAACAGGCTATGTGGTAAAGGGTTAAAAATACATTTTGACAATTATATTAATAGAACAGTGGCAGACAACACTTGTTGCAGACGAAAACATAACCAAACATGCATATCGTTTGCCACACAGTAAAGAACGGTCTATGTCAAAATCCAGGTTAGAATTTATATTCCTAGGCCCGATAATACATGTAATTCCAATATGGTTTCATGCTTATAAGCGTTTGAGTTGAGTCTAAACACTTTCTAAAGTTTTTGATTGTCAGATTTGAGCCTATGCTCAAATCTGACCAATCAAATGCTTGAGAACGAGATCAGACTGATACTATCAATTAACACGCTTTATAAGCGGTGGTCTAGGCCTGATAGGAATTCTAATTTGAACTGGAAAGATCCATTAATTGTCTTGCGTAACATAAGAGTTCAAGTTAGGATAGACAGAGTCAAGATATATCCAGATCAATTCTTTCCCCTAGGTTATAAAACTTTTGAGCGGGTCAAAATAGAACGGACAACTCTTTTATTACCCTTTCTGTTTTACTATTGCCATGCAGTAGGCTGCTACCTCTCTATATCAGCCTTCAAATCATCATGTTTCTAATCGCTTAGCACAAGTTAAAATGTATCTTTACAATGACTGAACTATTTTGAGTACTCATTTGTTTGTACAATAGAGAATACTCTAACTCGGTGTCTAATAAGGCTCCAAATTGTTTGCCAATCGATTGAAATTCAATAGTAAAAATTGTCATAAAGTTTTCTTTTTCTACAGTTTACTGCATTACGTTTGCGTTTCGTTTTTGTTCAAACGGGAAATAATAGCGTCTTCTCTACTGTAAAGCGTGATGAAGGGTATTCCCCGACATCCAAACACCAACGACGAGGCCAATAAATGGGTTACATTGTAACTGATAATTAAAAAAAACGAAATCTCACCTAGACGTTTGATTAAAAACAGTTTAACTCGGAAAACTCTTGAGATTCATACCTGAATTAATGTTTATCGCATTCAAAATATTTCGGACAGCAGAGTAATCCGCAAGACTGTCGATGGTGAGTAGCTGACTGTCCAAATCTTTACAGAGTTGGTAGCCATGTCCGTAGCCAGTGATCTTCTCTTGGTGAATGTAGTAGCTCTTTCCATTGATGGCTTGAGTAAAACATGCTGTATTTCGAAAGTAAAGGACAAACTATGATAATTGTAGTGTGAAGGGGCAGACATTATTCTTTCCCGTTTCACCAAAACGCAAACTCAATGCAATAGAATGTAGAAAATGACAATTTGTTATGATTTGGCTTGCAAACAGTTTTAAACCTGATCAGACGCCGGCATACCCGGCGTTTGATCTGTCTTCAAACTGTTTGCTATGGAAATAATAGATTTAGCAAAACCGCGTTTATTGGGAACAGATCACGTTTTTCCACTCTGCCTGTAGTTCTACCAGTGTATCTCACAAAAACATCAGACGATTAGGTACAAAAGTAATGTAAAATGGTGTTATATAAGCTTTCTGATATGCATTCTATTCCGACTAACATAATCGAACCCAATCTCCTTCACATAGAGCATTGGTTTCTCAACATAATAATTATATATTCCTGTTACAGGCTACAGCTCTAAATTGTCAAAATTTTTGGCATAACTTTTCAAGTACAGATTGTATGCAATAAACCACATCGATTAAAATAAAATGTAATTTTCCTTGTTAAATATGTCAATTTAAATCGATTTCAGTCGAAAAGTAATACAATACTAATTACAAAACTTAGAACTATTTCGTGTATTTCGAAAGTGAAACGTTTAACCCTTTCATGGTCAAATTATTCGAGAGATTTTTACCCCTTCACCGCTTTATTGACGTCGACTTCATTTTTGTTGTCTGCAAGCATCGTTTCAAAGTTAGATTTAAGGTTGTATGACAATAACTATCGATAAGAGTATCAAACAGTTTGGATCCTGACTAGACGCCGCGTAACGCGGCGTCTAATCAGGAACCAAACGGTTTGCAAACGCGCTTTAACCCTTTCCTCCCTAAGACTTCAAATGGGCAATCCCCGTTTCCATTTTAGTCTAGTACATTTCTGACCTTTATGGGTTGTTTTGTCAATGTTTTTCATAATGACAAACAGAGAAGACCCAGGTCAGAGGGCTCCATAAGGAGCCCTCTGATCTGGGTATTCCCTGTTTGCACCGGACAAGCATGTATACTGTTTGAAAAGGATGCCTATATGCGGGTCTAGGGTGCAAAGGGTTAAAGCGTCTTTGAAGGTGAAAGGGTTAAACTATTTGATGCAGTTTATATATGATCGTAATTTACATGAAACATAATCACAAAGTATATTAGAAGGTACCGACTAAACTCGTCGCTAGGATACACAGGACTTAGGTAGGTGACGCCTAAAGCAAGAGGAAAGTGAAGAGGAAATCTCATGTAGGAGCTTACTGATCTATATTCATCCAACTTAAAATTGCCATATGTGTTTTAAAACATAAATGTTTTTTATTGTCATACAAGTAAACAATTAAAACACGAAATAGATGTGTGCATACCTGACTCCGTGACACCAACAAGTGCGAAACAGAGAAAAATAACAATCAACGACATGCTTACAGTTGTTGCCTTTGTTCCAGATTATCTGAAAATTATGAAGGTCAGTATTACATGAAATAGATAGTTCATGCTATGACATACTCATTCCTAAATTCTTTCACCCTGGGAACTTTAAATAGACAAGTTACGGTTTCCAGTAAAGTGTAGTCTATATTTGACTCTTTAGGATTATATTTCACAATTTATTGTGTAATGGTAAACAGTTCAGACCCCGGTCATAGGATTCCTTTAGCAGCCTTTACATCTTAGTAAACATTGTTTACATCGGAAAAGTGTGCTCTGTACATGTACAATAGTTTTAAAGTATAAGTACACTCGTCAACTGCTTTCATGTGTATGTCAATAGTTAAGTAAGATGTTTTAGTTGTGCCAATTTGATTCTTCAAAGCTTGCAAATGTATATACTGGATTAGCCCACGTGTGATGTAAGATGTACCTAGTCTAAATTTTCATTTTTCGTTTTGTTTTATTTTGAAATCATATCAGTAAACAGTATAGTATCTGATCAGACGCCACAGTATGCGGAATCTGATCAGAGTGTAGACTACAGTAAAACCTCGCTATTACGACCACTAAAACGAAGGCTAATTGATTGTTTAATAGACAGGTGACAGCTTAAAGCAATGTGACAGTGAAACAGAAAGCTCCTACAGGAGCTTTCTGTTTCACTGTCACCTTGTTTTAAGCGGTCACCTACCGTAAACACCCTAATAATTAACATAATTTAGTGGTCGTAATAGAGAGGTTTTACTGTATTTGCCAATGTCCCTTTCATGGGACGCTAGGCACAATTGGGTTAGAAAAATACACAGTATTTCATAAACAGGCAGTCAAGAAGGTGATCTGGCGAAAACATTTGTTTCAAAGTGTAATACATGTACTAGTAAATCTATATACATATACAGTGTACCATATTTGGGCAAATGTCATTTCAAATTTGCTCATTGATAAAACAATATCAAGTTGACCAAAAACAATCACTTAACCGTACATATTTATTCCATAGCCTGTTTCTAGTTTTTAAGTTTGGTGATCACTAACAGCAGTTTGAAAGTAAAGCAGAATGAGCTGTAAGGCACATTCTGTTTTACTTTCAACATCATTTAAGCTACCATCTGCTAGAAAATGAGAGACTATGCTTACGATACCTATTCATCACTTTATAAAGTAGAACTATTTTCTTCAGTGGAGGAATAAATTATATGGGTGAAAATCAGTATATGTGGGGTAGAGTTAAATTCCAAAACGTTTCTAGTTGTCAGATTGTTAAAGCATTGCAAAGGTAAAATACTTCCACTACCTTAGAGAATACATATTTTTTCCACAACATAAACGCGTTTGTGGTTTTAGCAAATATCTTTGAGTCCCCTTTTCAAAATACTTTTATCTCAGATTCAAACAGAATATCGATGTTTAATATAATGAACGTCACTTTCTACATTTCATATTGTGCTGAGATAACATTTAGTTATACTCTGAAATTATTTGGCAAACAGTCAGAATTTAATATTGTAATGGATTTTAAAACAAATATGTCCCGTTACCAAACAAATATGTGGGGTAAAGAATTAAATTCCAAAACGTTTCTAGTTGTCAGATTGTTAAAGCATTGCAAAGGTAAAATACTTCCACTACCTTAGAGAATACATATTTTTTCCACAACATAAACGCGTTTGTGGTTTTAGCAACTTTATTTTAGCCCCCTCTCCGAAATACTTTTATCTCAGATTCAAACAGAATATCGATGTTTAATATAATGAACGTCACTTTCTACATTTCATATTGTGCTGAGATAACATTTAGTTATACTCTGAAATTATTTGGCAAACAGTCAGAATTTAATATTGTAATGAATTTTAAAACAAATAAGTCCCGTTACAAAACTATGCTTCATTTTGAAATAGTTTCAATGGTCAACAGTACAGAAGTATTCCAGGCGAATTTATATTAAAAAGTATTGGCTACGCGATATTGTATTTTCTTATGCGATTAAACAATTTGGAGATGACTAAAGGAATTTCAAAACGAGTTATGCGGCGTCTGGTCAGGATCCAAACTGTTTGCAAATGCGCTTTTAAGCGGCAATGAGAGTGAAAGGGTTTGTGACAGTGAAAGAGTTAGCATTACATTTAAACGAATTCAGAAAAACGGTTAGACATCTAGGTTCAATGTTTATAAAAAGTGTTGAGTTCAGTCTTAGATCGTTTCCAAGCGTTTAATTGGTCAGATTCGAGCAAAAGTTCAATTCTAAACAGTCAAGTTCGAGCATAAAATAGTAAAACAAATTAAAAACTGTTTGAAACAATAATAAACGATATCAGTAACTCATTGCATTACTAGACTAAACTTGCTTGATAGTATGACTTTGAAAAAAAAAAGTCAATTTCTATAATTGAATACCTTAGCGGTTGGTTATATTTAAAATGGTTTAGAAAAAAAAACATATGGAAATAAGTATTACAATTATTTGTGACCATAAAAAGAAAATAGTCTTACCTTCTATGTTGATACTGTTGTATGACTTGGAATATGACAAACACAAGCATCTCACCTGTCTTAAATAAGGATTGTGGTAAACAGATGTTGCACTAGTTAAATATTGGGTACATTAACTAACCCTTCCCCACTCACGATGTCATTTGCTTAAAAGCCTTGATTAATATACTTTAGCTTTAAGTTAAGTTTCCTAAAGTTATATTGTTATAAGTGTCAAACAGTTTGGATCCTGATCAGAGGTCGCGCTTTGTGGTGTTTGATCAGGATCCAAACTGTTTGCAAAAAACAGTGTTACATGTAACCATTGTCAGTATATGGAATTGATGAGGTTAATGTATTATATTTCTTTTTTAGTTTATGTCGAATCTTATCTGTTATCTGTAATTAGCTTGATGAGGGACGCAAATGATTGACATTAAATAAATAATTCCATAAATACACCTTTTTATCTCTAATTATTCCTATACTTAGAAAAATAGTACCTAATAAGCGAGTCCTAAATTTAAAATCTAGAAAAAAATGTAGAACAGCAAAATGCTGCCCAAGGATCAGTCTGCTTTATGCTCAACCTGCTTAGGTGGTAACCCAATTCTAAAATTAAAAAAGAATGTTTGGTGTAAAGGGCCAAGTCACACTAAGATAAACACATGTAGAAGTTGAGTGCATAACGAAATATGGCGGAAATGATTTTTTGCAATTTTTTAAAAATAACTTTTGGTATATTAGAATATAATATCAAAATTGGAAAACATTCCAGACCCTGATAAGAGGACTCCTCTAGGAGCCTCTGATCTTGCTCTTCACTGTTTGCATTTGACAGGTATACTCTTCATTGGTACACTTTCTTGTAAAAAGTCAAGTATATTCGACGCTGTTTACCATTCAATGTGGAAAAACGATAACATTACATGTCACCGATATTCTCTGTAGCAAAACAGAAACTGAAGATATGTACTCATCAGTGGTCCGTTTCATAAAACTTCTTACGTCAAATGTTGTCGTAAGTCAGATTATAAAAGTCTCAATTTGTTATTTATTTATCCATCTAATCCTGTCTTGTGACATCTCTATGGAATTGTCTTGAAAAGATGATTCCAAAGAGGTGTCACTAGACGGGATTAGATAGAGAAATCAGAAATTAAATTTATTTTAAAGTTTTGACTTACGACCGTTTTTGTCGCACGAAGTTTTATGAAACGGGCACCAGAACACGTAGCCAATGAGTATACTATGTAGTCACATACAGTCGAACTAGGAAAACCTGAACTCATTTAACTCTTTCAACACTAAGTAACTATTGTCTGTTAATAGGTTTCCTTGTGGATCTTTTAAGTTACCAAAACAAGAACAAGTCTACTATGAATTCTGGGTGGTTTAATAAATATAGTTGCTGCTCTAAATGAGCAAAGAGTGCAGGCCCTGATCTGAGGGCTCCTATAGGAGCCCTTTGGTCAAGATCTACACTGTTTGCAGGTGTAATTCATCGAGAGTATATTTTAACAGATATATGGTATTGAAAGAGTAAAGTCGAGCATGATTGTATTTCTTCAGTTGAATTCGATAACTCGATAATTTTAGTCCAGTTTGTCCGTTATTTAAAAAACGTAGCATTGCTACGAAGTTAAAACGTGTCAAAGCTACTAAAATAATTTATGTGTATGGTTAAGTGTTGTAATTAGCTCTTTAAGTCATTAATTAAGATTAAAGGCACTACTTAACATTATCACGGCTGTTTATCGTTTAGTTGTTATCTGTATCTGACTTTTTATGGACATAATCAAGGTGTCATAAAAAGACCGCTAGATAAAATTTATTGTAATACAATATCATAAACACTTAATCACTTCTAAATGACATACTTATTTACTCCTAAATTCTAGAAAAAATAGGTTAACTCACGGTTAACACGGTAGCCTATGCGCACTATGAATTTATCAAACTAGATTTAAAATCACTAAAACAAAGTAAAATACACGTGATTCACAAAAGACATGGTCAGGAAATGCCCTTCATATAGCTGCCATGTTTTTCTTATAAATATTAACAGCTATACAAACATTTCGTGGTCATTAAGAATATTTAAACAAAATTAAGAGTCAATCTGAAAAGTCAGTCTTAAAAACAATTCCAAATGTAAATGGTTTTAAGTTGGACAATAATACACGATCATATCAAAGTCTATTTATTTTAATGAAATCAAGAGGGAACGTTCATTCCTTTTAGTTTCTTTTCAACATAAATATCTTTCAAAACTATTATCTACGTGAGCAGAGAAGCCTCCTTGGATGTAATATTTACGTACCTAATATATTGACGCCTGCCATCCATGAACAAAGAGAACATTTTAGGCCAAATTTGGTTTTCAGTCTCTTTGAACGAAAAGCAACATAACTGCTTACGATTGTTGTAGGTCTTACAGTCTACCAATCTGGGTCTGTAAAGACGACAGACAACTCGGCTTCCAAACCAGCTCCAAACTGTTTGCACTGGGCATCATTTTTTTTGGGGGGGGGGGGGGGGGGGAGGCGTTTGGTGGGAAAGAATAGAGCGCTTAATCCCTTACCTCACAGCTTGTTTCTAATTTTGAAAGTAGGCGACACTTTAAAGCAGGTGGAAAGTAAATCAGAATGCACATTAAGGCGCATTCTACTTTACTTTCATCCTGCTTTAAGCTACCATCTTCTAGGATATAAGATATTTCTTATGATTCTTTCTCTTGACTGTACAAATTGGAACTATTTTCTACAATGTATGTATAAATAAAAGGCGTGAAAAGGCGTATTAAGGAGTAATTGGTAAAGGGCTAATGAGCCTTTGATACCATGCGTAGGTTGTCCTATCATAGAATATTATCAGAAATGTTTTATTAGCCATGTCTAATTAGCAATGATAAACTATATATGAACAAAATTATATATAGCAGATAAGTTTAACAGGATCTTAAACATGCATAAACACGAGATGCCCATACATAAAACAACCATAAGGTCAAACCATAAACACAAGCTGTTCTTACCAAATTCCTATTTAAGAGAAGAGTTTGGTTTGAATATACCATAACCAAGTTGACACAACACTATCATCATAGACGGTAAGACTGTTTTCTATTTAAAAATATCTACCAATTATTGCATATTGGAAATTCGAACATTGAAAAACAGGTGATCTAGGTCTAGATCACGCATTACTTTTAAAGCATCCTGTTCCATGGTTATAAAACATTTAAGATGAATCTGAGATCGTTCTAAAGCTTTTGATTGGTCAGATTTGAGCATTCTGTTCAATTTTGACCAATCAAAAACTTGAAAGTGATTTCAGCTCCATGGGCACAGGAAGTCAGATCTTGGTCTAAACTGTCTACTTAATGTACGCCATTACTTGTTAACGGTATTGTTATCTGTAACAAATATAGATACTTCATTTACTTTGAGCAGACGCCGTGTTGCGTGGCGTCTGATTTTGATCCAAACTGTTCACACATTAGTTTTATAGGCATCGAAATTGTTCAATTACTATGACTAAATTACTGAGTAAATATATATACAAACATATACATGACACGTGTTTGTGTTACTGTAAGATAGAGGAAGCTCATTGTGATATATCCGAGACGTTTAACAACTCACTTCCCTCCCCCGCTCCTCCCGCGGTTAAAGTATCATGTAGGAAAAAGATGTTTGAACCCTATTCAGAAACCAGTTTTCCACCTTATATTAAACTAATTTTGAAAGATACTAAAGGTTCAAGATCCATCTACAAATGCTTAATAAGAAATACAATCCAGGCGACCTGTAAACAAACGTGGGATAAAACATTACGAATGAGCATTAAGGAAAATGAGTGGAAATGTATATTTAAGATACCTTTTATTATTAAAGAAAATACAAATAAACAATGGTTTCAGTTTCTCATAGTTCACCGAATACTTGGCACAAACTACCGTCTTTACAAAATGAATATTATTCATAGTCCATTATATACCTTCTGCAAAAAAGATCAAGACACTATTGACCATTTATTATGGCTATGCCCCATCAGCAAGAAACAAATAATAAACATTTTGTTACTTGTCATTTCCCCATAGTTCAGTCTTGTTTCATGCAATGTTTGTTATGTGCCAGATGGTATATATGCGTTGTATATGTGAAATTCTGTGCTGTAAACTTAAGTTTGCTGTGGGTGTCATATTCACGTAGAAGCCGCAGGAATTCGGTCGAAAAACTGCATCCGCAGAGGAAATAAACGCGAAACCTTTTGATTTCCATCCAAAATGATTTCTTTAAAGCTGGCCATGTTAGAATCGAAATAATCTAGATCTATGTCATATCTTTGTTAACCCTATACCCCATATCCTGTTTGTAGTTTTGAAAAAGGTGGCCACTGAAAGCAGGTTGAAAGTAAAGCAGAATGCGCCTCAGGGCGCATTCTGCTTTACTTACAGCCTGCTTTAAGCTATCATCTATCAGGATATAGAAAACATTTCTGTTGGAACGTGTTTATATCTATATAAATTGGAACTATTTTCTTGCGTGAAGGAATGAATCAAATGCGCTAAAAGGCGCTTCTATCAGGTATAGGGTTATAAAGTATTACACAACGGTTGGTCGTTGTAATGCGCAAGAATTGCCCACTCAGGCCTTCGCCTTTCGATGTGACTTCTTGCGAATCACAACTGCCAACCGTTATCTAATACCGTTTAACAACGATAGAACATAGGTAATTTCTAAGATTAAAGTATTCGACTAATAATTTCAGATATTCTGTTATCAGAGTTAGTGCGAACCATGCCGCTCATTGTCGCCATTCTCCTTCTTGTAACTGTTACACATACCTCAGGTAAGTGAATTTATAAACATTTTGTTTCACACTATGTGAAATGTAGCAAATTTCTCGTGCAAATATTAATTCTCTTTTATATTTGTTTTTAACACGCCTTTTCGGGGCTATTTGATGGTAATGTACATTTTCGAACACACTCGTTTCCTTATCATTTATTTTTGGGCAAATTGTGCTTCTATGCAATACAAACGCATCTAGTGGTTACAAAGCAAACTACTGCATGATATGTATTTGGTGCAGTTATTCCAATCATGCATTTATTCCGACGATCCAATACATGGGACATAGTCAAACAGTGTAGACTGCATAATGCGGCGTCTGATCAGAGTCTACACTGTTTCCTGGTCGGAATTTCAATAAAAAACAAAAAAAATATGAACATTTAGACCAGTAGCCCCTTACTGAACCAATCCAATATATAAGTATGGACGAATCCACTGGCTGCCAATGGTTTAAACTTTAAAGCATTGGCTAACCAATCATTGCGGTAAGGACCTATAGGTAGATGCACATTAACCCTCTACCTTATAGATCGATAGATAGATTTTATTCAGGAAATCAAGGCAATATTTGCCTACCATTACCAGAGTAAATTAACATTAACATTGTAAATTGTTTTTCATGACCGATCAATGGTGAAACTATACATATATATACACTTTTCATCACACTCAATGGCATTCAAAAGGGAGGTAACTGTGTCAGAACTAAGAAACCATAACGGTTTGATTACTTATATCTTGTTGCTGTAAGAGCATATTTAAAGCGGTTCATTATTTATTACATTCTACTTTAACCCTTTACCTTATCAACTTTTTATTGTATTGAAGATAGGTGACCACTTAAAGCAGGTTGAAAGTAAAGCAAAATGCGCCTTAAGGCGCATTCTGCTTTAATTTCAGCCTGCTTTAAGCGGTCATCTTCTTGAATATGAAAATATTTCTTATAACACATATTCATGACTGTATAAATTGGAACTTTTTCCTTCAGTGGAGGAATAAATTAAATGCGCTAAAATGCGCTTCTATTGGGGAAAGGGTTAAGTGCATTGCCAATAAGAAATGAATGGAATCCTTAACGGCGACCCTTTAAACTTCAAAATATGTGTTAGCGGATATTTTGATCTTCAGCCGTCTGTAATATTTAGCGTCTGCAATATTTCTCAAAAGTGATACATGTTTTATTCTTCAAACAATATTCGAACGTGCGCATAATCAGGGGCCAGTTTCATAAAACTTCGTACGACAAAAGTTGTCGTAAGTCAGATTATAAAAGTCTCAATTACTAGTATTATTTGTTTCTCCATCTAACCCTGTCTTGTGACATTCTTCTGGAATCGTCTTGAAAAGACGATTCCAAAAAGATGTCACTAGACAAGATTAGATGGAGAAATCAGAAATGAAATGTATTTTAAAGTTTAGACTTATGATCGTTTTTTTTCGTACGAAGTTTAATGAAACGGACCCCAAAAAGCGTTAAACAGTTTGAATGCAGATGAGACGCCGACATCATCAGGGTCCCGTTTTACTAAACGTCGTACAACAAAAAATGGTCATAGGTCAAAACTTTTAAATACTTGAATAGACGATTCCAAAGAGATGTTACAACACAGGATTAGATAGTGAAAACAATGAAAATTTAAGACAATATTTATCGTCCGATCTTTCGTAAGATCCGAACTGTTTGAAACAGTTATCACAGCGTGCATGAGGTTAAAAGAAGACATTCAATAGACCAAGTGTATGTTAGAAATATTATATAGTTTTTGATGATATATATTTCAATAGTTCATTGATTCTTAGCAAATGAAAATTGCGTTGTATTTGTATTTTTCTACTCATACTACATGGTGTTGGAATGTAAAACTATGTATGGATGTTAAATATGTGAATACAATTTTGGAGAAAAAAAAAATGTTAAAAGAAGATGAAATGTTAGGATACAGTTTATAAGCTAAGCAGGCTGAAATTGAAGTCTAAAGCTCCCGGGAGAGCTATCTGGTTTCTTTCAGTCTGCTTTAGGCAAGCATCTATCTTTGAACAATACTGAACACAAGCTATGGCGGAAAGCGTTAAAACACGTTGAGAATAAAGAAGGAAGCTCCCGCCTATAGGGAGCCTTCTGCTTAATTTTCAGTCTGCTTTAAGAAGACACATGTTAGGATTAAATAGTTTTAATCTATACAGGTGCAGTATCGCCAGTTTACATACAGAAAGAGTTTCAGAATCCATTCCGAACGGAAGTGTACCTTATTAACAATGACACGCCGGTGTCCAGCACCTCGAACGTCTACGAGCATTGTCCATTGTGGAATGGTTACCCGTCATTGTTTCAAGAGACAGATGAGTTACAAGAAGTCACCAGGGAGCTTAAAAAGGACCCTCAGAATGCAGGTTTGCAACTTAAAAACGTTTCCCCCCAATTTAATTTAAGTTAAACTCTTTAAATTGTTATGAACAACTATAATTATAGTTCTTCAACATACTGCATTCTATTTTAAATCATAAAGGCTGGTTAATTTTCTATATTATTATCGAACGATATTAGTGTAAATTGAGAACGTTCTCAAGCACTTGAAAAAGCTCAAATCTGACCAATCAAATGTTTTAAAACGATCTCAGACTCAACTCAAACTCTTTATAACCTTTGTCCCTGGCTTTCATAATGTCAGAGATCCTATAGTGTCGTAACTTCATTATCCGGAATGCAGTTTCGATATCATATAGTATTGTGGTTAAAAACTTGTCAATATTATATCATTTTTTACAGGTAAAGTATTCCTTACCGGTCTAATATATCTCAAGGATGAAAGTCTTGGGATTAAACAACTATCTTGGGACATACAGCGTTTGATCAAACCTGATGAAACAAAACAAATGGTCCTCATTCCAAATCTAGATGACGTTGACAAGGTGGTTATTCAGCAAAATGCTAAATTGGAATTCGAAGCCGTAAAGAAATCGTCGAATGATCTTAGGAGCATTGATAACTATGCCATATGCACAGGGTATTAATATATGAAAAACAGGCTATACAGTGTTCCCTCTCTACAACGACACCTTATGGGAGACAAAAATTATGTGCGTTGTTCGGAGGGAGTCGTTACAGAGAGGGACATTGGTTAACATTTGAAAACAGCTGAAATCCAGATCAGACGCCGCGTGACGCGGCGTCTGATCTGGATTCAAGCTGTTTGTCACTCGTAATTTAGTCTTTTTCTGTCAAAATGACCAATATGTAACTTTGAGAAAAGCAGCAGACGACAAATTTAAGCAGACGATATTGCAACAGTAAAAGCATTAGACATAAATGTCCTGTTTTTGGAACTTGGGCAAGGGTCGTTGTAAGGAGGGAGTCGTTCTTGAGAGGGCCGTTGTAGAGAGGGAGCATTGTATATTCAAATTACATGGATCATGTAATTGATAAAAAATAAAATAAAGAAGATAGTGTTTCTTTTCTGTTGTTCTTGCTACAGTGGAGAATCTGTTATTCTTTCCCGATAAACGCGTTTACGCTAAAAACTATTCTTTCTTTAACAAACAGTTTGGAGCCAGATCAGACGCCGGGTAACCCGGCGTCTGATCAGGCTCCAAACTGTTTGCCACCAAGATAAACATGAAATATCAGAATAGTTTAAAAGTTGTTTTTTCTACGTTTTAGTGCTTTGCGTTTGCGTACGTTTGCGTTTAAACGGGAAAGAATAACAGATTATCCACTGTATCAATGCGTCTCTTTATAATATTTTTTTAAACCTTTTACTCTTCTTGTTTCGAATGAGCGACACTTTCCAAACGTACACTCAGTGGAAAGAATTAAATATTTATATAAAGACAATAACTCTCATTGTAAGGAATTCGGAGCATGATATCCTGGTAAAGCTGTATTTAATCAGACTTTTCAGGCAGATACATGTAAGAATAAATCGTCAGAATCAAAGACAAAAATATGTTATTTTATTCATTGTACATGCATTACAATGCGGTTTTATTTCGTTTCTTATGGTTAAACGGGAAAACAATCTTTTCTCTACTGTAGAGGGACAACGGACCGGGGTCACTGTACACTATGCCCTGGCACAGGTGCTTGACACATTTAAAAACGACACTACCATATCAAAGAGACTCTTTAACATAGTTAGAATGTTCTAGATCTAGTCAAAACGTTTTTGTTTTAAATGTGCCTGTGGTCATTTGTGTAGGGGTTAGTTTACCTGAATTATTAGGTAGAAAGGCGTCCCCGTCATAATAGGTAAAGTTTTATCTGGAGGGATGTTTATCATACCCCCATACCTAACAAAAATTAGAAGACTGCCAGAGCAACATGTATCCCATTAGCGCGTACACCGAGAGCACAGTTACCAGTACGTTAAAAAAGTTTGTTCTTTACTGATACATCTACAAGGTATATTTCCCATAACACGGTTGAAGGCATCACTATGGTGACATCAATTCTGATGTATAAAAGCATAACCATGCATGTAATTGATATTTTACCGATGGAAATGAATAACCTAGGAGCTTTAACATTTAAAGCAATAGCTACATGTACGAACGTATGTCCCATTCGTAATATAATCTTTTTCGTTAAATTACTGTTTTATATATATGCCTACCTATATTAAATTGTGTTGTCGTTAGCCATGACTTTAAATTTACCCTGTGTCAACTTGTAACAGTGGTTTTCATTGGCTATTGAAGGCCGGACACACTATTTACATAGAGGTTTGTGTTCCATCGACCAATGAGAAACTTTTGTTTAAACTGAAAAGGCCGGATATAATTATAAGTATTTCACCTCAGTGATGATCTGTTCGGTAGTACATTACATGTTGTGGCAAAAATAAAAAAACAAATTCAATGGGATTTTAGGGAATTATTTTTTAAACATTATCGTTTATGCAAATTATAATTTCACAGGCAGTTATTAATTTCAACATCTTCTAAAATGGCCGTGTAAGTATGAACTATACATTGTAGATATTTAAGTAAAGAGGGAGATACTTGTCCGAGTATACAAAATCTTATTCGTGTCTCTTGCAGCCGCGGGCATGTAGCAACGTCCACAAGAATTAAACAATGGCTGTTCCCATATTGTTTTGCGTCTTCCATTAACTAAATTAATCTACCAAGTCGAGCGAAAGCACTTCCAGATTCTGGACGAGGACAAAACTGTTTTATTATACTGCAAAGTAAATTCCTTACTTTTCATTGGTCGCCGAGCCCTAGACATAATCCCATGTACCCTGTGAGCTGACATGGTACATGGAAATGCAGCTGTTTTCATTGGCTGACAGGTCCCTGAGTCTTGCTTTGCAGAAACTAAGATGGCCGGTTGCTCGACAGGATTGAGTGCATTCAATCGTGCATCCTCCGTTTTAAGTCCATTTCGGCTAAGAACCAATCGGTGTTTGGATCTTTCAACAGTCGCATTATTTCTTGGAAACTTTGACGTCGAAGTCTACGAGTATGCGCATTTTTCTTATGAATCCATGTCAACGCCAGAAACATGACGTCATTACGCTCAACGTTATCTGCTTTGGCGCGATTTTTTTGATAGTTTATAATGAGCGCTGTACACGACACGTTCCGAAATATTTCGTTTGAACAGTGAAAACTTTGCAGTATAATAAATTCGTTATACAGTTTCTTCACAGTGTACATGAGGATTTCTTCCCGGCTGGTAAAATCATGTAACCCTCGCCTAACGGCTCGGGCAACATGATTTACTCAGCCGGGAATAAATCCTCATGTACTCTGTGAAGAAACTGTATAACTAATATTATACTAAAGTTAAAGATAACAAATTAACATGAAAAATGCAGACAAATGTTATCGGGACTTCCTAAACGAAAATTATTAACACGTTGAATATGCAATCCTGACAAATCAACACCTTGAACCCTAGTCACGAATATACGCGTCCTTTGGGGACACTGTACCTGTGAAGAGTACTTTTTCCTGTGCAAACAATGAAAACCAAGACCAGAAGTTTCCTTTACTTTCCAGGTGTCTGCACTGTTTAAATTTTTGCATATTACAATAATTGTTAGACAAAAAAGTTCAAACTTTATTTAGTTTTCATCGATTTCGAAAAAAGCTACATTAACTTACACAAATCACTTGTCAGGCACAACCCATAATGGTAAAAAATGAAATACATCAATTGAAACTAAACTCGTCCATTTGTAGCCTCAGGGGGGAAAGGTTTGAATAAAACTTAAAATCATAAAAAGTGCTGCTGTTGTAAAGTGTTTTAGGTATACTGTAAAACCTCTCTACTATGACCACTAGAAATAAGGCTAATTAATTGTATTAAGACAAGTGATATCTTAAAGCAAGGTGACAGTAAAGAAGAATGCCCCTGAAGAAGCTTTCTATTTTACTATCACCTTGATTTAAGGTGGTTCGCGGGTCAGCTTATTCTGTGTCAGAATTCTTTGAAACCTTGATTAAATTGAAATATACCATATGGAGAGTGAAAAATCGTTAAAATAAAAAAAAGTTACAGTGCCGTTTTTTTCTGACAGGACATTTTGTCGAGAAAAGCTCCGTTTTTAATAAACAAGAATATTTTCTTTATAAAATGATATAACTCAATAATTTCTGTACATTCAAGTAAACTGTACAGAGACTATAAGATATTGTGCAAACAAAAAATATTTCATGACTTATTTTCTGGAAATATCAATATTTTAAAAAAGTCAAATTCGGAAAAAGTCACTAAATCTCAAATTACAAAAATCTAGTCGTTTGACATACACTAATTTTAATCTTATTAGATATATATTACTTAGTTCTACTAGTCGCAAAAGTTTTATGAAAATCTACAGTGGAATTTACATTTTATACATGATTTCCAGAAATTCTGACAAAATGTTAACACAAAACGAGTAACCTCCCTTGAGTTCAACTTTAAAATGCCGTCAGCTCTAAATAATACCATAAGTCAAACCTGTTATAAGGGACCATTAAATTCGGTAGCCTGTAGATCTTTGAAGACAGGTGACTGCTTCATACAGAACAAAAGTAATGCATAAAAGCTCCTTTAGGATCTATCTTTTAGCATTACTTTTGTCCTGTGTTAAGCTGCCATCTGTCATGTAGGCTATAAATCCTCACAAAGTTTAGTTGTCACTTGACTATACTTGCATCTGATACTATTCATTATTACGTGACTAAACATAGCCTGTCCTTTGATCACTGCGTTATGAATTAACTAGTCAATAAAATCGGACAATTTATTTAAAAAAAACGTTTTGAAGCGAGTGGGAATCGAACCTAGAACCTTTGCATTGCTAGTCAACCACCGTAACCAACTGCGCTAACAGAGAAGACACTGAACATCATCCAACTTTTCTTTATCTAAATTTTCTACTATAAGCACGTGCCGAAAAGATCAGGTGAAAGTCATCAGCATTTCCGGAACTCGAGATGCGGGCCGCCCGCTGTCGAACCACCTTAAGCAGTCACCTGTCGTAAACACCTTATAATAAGTACACTTTAGTGGTCTTAATGGAGAGGTTTTTACTGTATAGAGAAAACTTGATGGTTATTGATACTGGGGAATATGAGTAAAACAGTACAGTAAAATCTGTGTTGAGCAGCAATGTAAATCATGGTTTTTACTGACTCAAATAAAGGTAGCAGCTTATTGTGGGACAAAAGTAATGCAGAAAGCTCAAATGGCAGTAAACGAGTTCAACTGAAGAAAGTGTCATGCATAGCGTCGGACACTGATGTACATGAAAACAGTCACGGTACCAATGCAAAGTTAGTTCCATAGCCACAAAACGACCTATACGAGTAAGTAAGTCCGGCAGCCAAATCCAGATATGGACCTTGACCTAGAAATGTGGTCTATAGTTTTTTTCTCATTATAGTTCATTATAAATAGTCATTTTCTGGAATATCTAGACCGGGTAACCAGTTGTACCCTTGGGCAATTTGAAATATTACGAGATTACCCCACCCACCATAATTGCTATTACGAAAACGTGACAATATTACTAAACGTACAAGAAAGCAAAGGATGGTATTTTTTAGCAAATTCAAAATACAAAAACAGCTTAAATACTTCCTCTATGATATTTTGTAGTTTGTTTTAAGTCGTTCTGATATAAAATACAAATATTCTGATCCATAAGCGATTGTTATTCATATCTATTCTCCCTTGATCTATCTACAGTTCTATACCAACCTTATACAAAGGCAGTATTCGTCTTCCTCGTTATAAACCATAAATGATTAACCTGGGCCCTACAATTTAAGAGTATCTGAAAATTAACATATTACTGAGTATAATATAGATCTATTACAACTTTAACTATTATCAATATTGAATGATGAAATCTAGATCTACATGTTGATCTACACTTCTTAAAATGGGTTATGCATTTACATGCCCATTAACACTTGTTTTGACAAAAGCAGACCTAGTCATTTTGTAAGCAATAAAAGCAATAAAAGTGTCAAACAGTTTTTATCCTGATCAAACGCTGGTAATGTAAAGTCGCCTTTACATTTTGGCGCCGTTGGCAGTTAAAGAGATTGAAACAGTTTTTTCTCATTGGAACAATGAATGAATATGCACGAGGAAATCAAAAAGAACGTATTTCGATGTGTACAATCACAATTTAAAGAGATTCCTTTTGACTGCTTCATCCTTTAGAGTATCAAAATTACAAACCGAACTGTTTGCTAATATTAAGAGAAAGGCATGGCTTATGAACAAATATTCCTACCAACAAAGTGATATGTTCATGTTTTATATGATTATCTAAGATTTACCCCTTCACTGCCTTACCCCGAATACGATAATTATTTGCAAACAGTTTAGGTCCTGATCAGACGCCGCGTCACGCAGCGTCTGATCAGGATCCAAACCGTTTGACACTCATTTCAATATTTCTTAAATCAAAATACCTAAAAATTAAATTTGAGAAATTAAAGCAGACGACAATAATTGTTTAAAATTGATGACGTCACGGTAGTGAAGGGGTTAAACGTGTTGTTACAGTTGTATGCATGTAGATTTATCTACCTTATACTTGGAAAGATTTCGGATGTTAACAAAATGTATGATTCGTTTCAAAAGGTAATGTATACTTTAGCTACCAACTCTAGCACTCCTAATCTTCCTTCACAAATTGTATATCGTTTTTGTATCACCTGATGTAGGCAGAGGTGACACTTAGGGATAACTATTTCGTCGTATGTCTGCCAGTTTGTGCCCCTGTCTGTCTGTCGTACTGTTTCCGTCCCTCTTTTATCAAAGAAACATGAGCCACTACTAGAACCACAGTTATGGGTCCATCTTGGTTAAATTTGCGGAACATGACGTACTTAAATAAAGAATAATTCATTACAGTGTAGTGAACTGCATCTTTAACCTTAACCACACTTAGACTACCCTTTGCGTTAAGGTCATTTTGTAGCTCTAGTTCAGCATTTAAGATCAATCATACCGCAAGCAATCAGTGTATTGGTGTATCCTGTCTTTCAGGGATTCTGTGCCCTTTGATATATAAGCTTGTTATCTGTCTGCAGGCAATAACGGATCGATCACGATTGCATTGAAACCTGGTTTTAATAACAACCGCTAATGAGTATATCGCCTTTGAAGTAAGGCTGATTAGAATGCTATGTTAGTGAAAGCACTTTGAAGACATGTTACTTATATGGATATTTAGTTTACGAACCGATGTCATATACTTGTACCTGCGATTTGCACATAAATATATATCAATTTGATATATGTACAGGGTGCATCGATCCCGAAACTTGAACACAAGCATGTATAGATAAAAAGTTTAAAACGTGATGTAGTAATCAAAGAAGTCAATATTTCGAAATAGATTTAAGGTACTTCGCATATGCGCGTAGTTTCCATACGATTGTTATGAAAATTGTCATGAAGAATGATAATAGCCTAAGAAACAATGTGTGTAAATATAGGCAAAATTTATCGTGTGGTTTGTCTTCAAGATCTTTTTTGTGACAAAAACCTAGAATTTTGATGATTTTATTTTTCTTAAAAATGAATAAAGCTAATGACTATAATTCTCGCCCAATAAGTAGTCCACAACAATCATTAAAAGAAAAGCTAAAAACATTTTGAATAAAGGTGTTCAGAAAGATGTTATCAGCTATTTAAATTTTGCAAAATGCTAAAAAATTGAATTACAAAAAACTGACTCATTCAATGTATATTTGTTTTCATTTTATTCAAATATATGGTTGATGAACTAGTCAGTCTGAAAAAATTAGAAAATATTACAGTCAGGATTTGTTGTAATAACATATGTTCTTATTAAAATGTGGGATATTTGTTGTTTAGATACAGTTACCTACCTTAGAATTAAAACTTCGTCATTAAAATGCATTATTATTTATTCATGGACTTGCATACAAGGTTTATTATATTGTTTGAACATAATTATAATGGGCAATATCGATCTTGAAAATGTTAGCGTATTGATAAGCTTCAAGGTGTTTACATGTTTACCGATTTAATTGACTTGTAAGTCATTAAACTAGAACGTACAGGTAAGTGGACATATACTTGGACCGTAAACATCACTAGTACTAATCAACGAAGACTAAACATAACATGTCTCTTGATTACTGCGTTATGGATTGACAAGTCAATAAATCGGACACTAAAAAAAATATTTGGATCGGATGGGTCTCGAACCTATGACCTTTGGATTGCTAGTCAACCACTATAGTCAACCACTATACTAACTGCGCTATGAAGGATTATACTAATTTATATCAACATTTCCTTTATATAAATTTTCTAGTATAAACACGTACGAAAAAAGTCTGTGTCGTCCAGACGCATATCCGCTCGCCCGCAAGACCGACTTCCGGTAGCGAAAGGCCTTAAGAAGGTATTATTTCCCATTATACCTGGCGTCTACTAGAGTGCCGACAATATTAGGAAGGTTTGCGGTATCAAAGCATTGCATTTTGGCGTAGCTTCTGCGTAAGGTGTAAAACAATGCCCGAAGTTTTGCAATACTGTAAACCTCTGCATATTGCCTGCAGACATACCTGAGAGAAAGTCCTATGAACTAAACGGGAATGGCACAAAATGACCACGATAAAGCCAGATGGTAGTAGGACAATACAGTTACATTTTGGATCAACACAAAAGTGGTAAAATTATTAATTAGGACAATCACGTTGAGCTTGCGACAATGCTTTAGATTTGCGGACAATGTTCGGAAATAACACAAAGCTGTAAATACGGCACATATTTTGCATTTGCTCAATTATCTTCTAGCTGCCGTAGACCTTTTAATTTTTTTTTCGTTGCATATTTTACGAATCCGGTGTCTTCGGTGTCTTAGGCAATTATGGTTCAATGTTCAAAGACCTGTGATGCACGTTATATGATTGGACAATAGTCTCGTCATACTTTGTTCTATGCGGTTTCTGGCATTCACTTATACAGACCCGCACCGACTCTGCCCTTTCCTGAAGGATTCGGGGTACCGACCGCATATCTTCCTATCCGTCCGCGAAGCTCTCTGTATAACGGAAGCTTTTCGGAGCGGTTCCGGAAGAGCATGGATGCTTAAGGATAGACGGGGTGTCCTGACGATGTCAGCACGACAATACTTACGTAAGTAAGTAAGTAAGTAAGCACGACAATGAAGACAAGCTGCCAAAGGTGTCAGAAAGTTCAGTTACTTGTCCAAAATTTGCTCTCGGCCAAACTTTCGACGCGGACATATATGATCTGTCATGTGTCGTAATTTGAGACAAGCTGATCCCAACCGAGTCTAGAATTGAAATGTAATTAAGCTAGCCTTGGTGAGAGTATTCTTTTGTTTTCATTAAGTTATTTAACAAATGTTTGTCACACTTAAGTATGAAACCGCGTCGCGGTTGCAAATAGTGTGACCAGGTTTTTGGTCCGTACCCCAATGCTAACAAAACACATTCTTTATATTCCTTGAATAACGACAGCATCACATGCGGGTACCAACGCTCATCTGTTGTTTTATCCTAATAGATGTAAGAAGGAAAGGTTAGATATTCTTATTGCTTTCGTCTGTCTTGACTATTTGTCCCTCTGTCTACTGTTGGACACCTAATGCCCTTGACCATTATTTTACCTGACCCAACTTTTACTGACCTTTAAAGCTACTTGTTTTGATTACAAATGCGCAATATGAAGTCTTTATAACATGTTGTTTCCGGTTAATGGCCAATGTAAAATTTGACTTGTAAATGACATTGACCTTTTTGTTGGGCTGTTATCAAAAGCTTCTTGAGATGAGTACACGTGCCAAATGCAGTTTCAAAAATATGGCCAATATTAAATTCTACATATTTGACCTCTAAATGACCTTGACCTTTGTCTGAAAATACCAAAGTTGTACTGAGCTCAAGAGATTTATTTGCTGAGTATACATGTAAACTATAAAGTCTGTATCATATGTTGTTAAAGAGTTATGGTCAATGTTAAATTCATCCTATTTGACTTCTAAATGATATTGTCCTTTGAGGTAAGTACAAATAAAAAATGTGAAATCTGTGTCATATGAAGTTCTAAAAAATGGCCAACGTTAAGAATTCTGACGGCAACAACGACGCCAACGACAACGCAGACGCAGGAGTTGTGACAAAAAAAAGCTTTTCTGAAACAGACGAGCTATAAATAAAATTAGTTAACAAAATAATATTGACTTTTGCAAATGTAGTTGTTGTTATATAAGTACAAACAAGCAAGTGACCTTCATTAAATATGTCTTCAATTATCTAATAGATACGCGTTTAACGCATTTGATTTATTCCTATACTGAAGACCATACAAAATATTCACTAAATCCGGGCACACGGTGGCTTAACGCAGGGTTAAAGTAAAGCAGAATGCTCCTGAAGAACACTCTGCTTTACGTTCAATCTGTGTTAATCAACCATCTGTATTCAATACTGAAACAATGGAGACAACTGGTTAAAGTGATGTATGTTATCAAGGATATAACTATGATCAGTATGCCAGTGATACCCTTGACACAATGATTAAATATATCTAATTTTGGTTCTTAAACCATAAATCCTGTAATACTGTGTGACAAGGACGACGTGGGAAGAGTAAATCGTTTGATATACTTGACATTCTGTAAAGCAGTGAAGCAAACATAGACGTGCGTAACCCATTTGTGCCAATGGTTCCATATATGGGACATAGGCAAACAGTGTAGACTCTGATCAGACGTCTCTACTGTTTGCTGATAGGAATTTCAATATAAAACAAATTGAAAATGAAAAATTTGACCTTATCCCTTTGATAAAAATAATTGACTAATCCAATATATATACATGGAAGAATCCACTGGGTATAAACGGGTTAACGGTTTTAACGCCTTTTGCGCATTAAATTTATTTCACCACTACAAAAACAAATAGTTCCAACTTATTCTGTCATAAACATGCATCATAAGAAATATTTTCTATTTGCTAGCGGGTGGTAGCTTAAAGCAGGCTGAAAATAAAGCAGAATGTGCATTAAGGCGCACTCTGCTTTACTTTCAATCTGCTTTAAGTGGTTACCTGACTTAAACGCAAAAAACAGACTATGGAGTTCGAGATATTCACGCCGTAATGCATTTAAGCTATAACCTGAAGTTAAATAGAAATCAATACACTTTCACCGCCACGTGCGACTTAAGTTCGAATCTAGATCAGGGCCCCGTTTCATAAAACATCTTCCGACACATGTTGTCGTAAGTCAAAACTTAAATATACAATTAATTGCTGATTTCTCTATCTTATCTTGTCTTGTGACACCTTTTTGGAATCGTCTTGAAAAGACGATTCCAAAAAGATGTCACAAGACAGGATTAGTTGGACTAATAAATAATAATTGATAGTTTTATAATCTGACTTACGACAACATTTGTCGTACGAAGTTTTATGAAACGGGCCCCAGGATCGGAATCCAAACTAACTGACATTCGTATCAATATTTTCTTTAGCAAAATGTCAAAAAAGACATTGTAATGAAATTGAAAACGAAAATGTTTAGCAGACGATAACTAGTCTGCGTTTCGGTAACAGCAGACGGCAAATGGTTTCCTTCAAGAGAAATAACAGTATTGATGTAAAATGTTGATACTGTAAAATCCTTTCCATCCTAGCTTTTGTTAGTGCTTACGACAAAATGTTTTTATGAGCATGTTAAAAGTAAAAGATAGCATGCATAAAGATACTTTATGGTTACTTTAGTCCTACTTCAAGCAGACACTTGCAGAGAACGTGTTTCCTATACATCGGTATAAGGACAGGGTAGAAGTTTATCAATATTTATCTATGAGTACATGCAAGAGCGTTAACAGGGTTTGAGATAAATGGAATGAATTTTACAAATCAAACATTTTCTCACTTATTTCAGTACCATAGTCTATGGTGAGACGAATTTAATGAGTAGTAGCACCATAGGGTTTGATGAAGAATTTTTTTTTGAATTTTTCCCTTTCATCTTGAGCTCTGCGTGAAGGAAAAATTAGAAAATTTCGTAAGAGACATTTAAAATCTTAAAGCATATAAGAAAAATACTACAGTGCCCCCTCCCTACATCGGCCCTCCCAACAGCGAGTCCCTCCTTGCAACGACCCTTGCCGCTATTCCCCAAACCAGGACGATTATGTCAAACCTACTCATTACTGCAATGTTTTCTGCTTAAAATTGTTGTCTGCTGTTTTTCTCAAAGTAACATGATATAAATTTGACAGAAAGCGGTTAATGACGAGTGACAAATAGTTTGAATGCAGATAATACGCTGCGTCATGTGGATTCAAACTGTTTGAAAATTTAAGCCGACTTCCCTCCGCAGAACGACTTCCTCCGAACGACGCATACATTGTTTGTCTCCAATTGGGTGTCGTTGTAGAGAGGGAACGCTGTATATCAATAACGCTACAAAATCTAAATACGTCTCTAACACAACTAAACATCCTCTTGCTCTTCTTCAACGTCGTACAGTATAACATGTAGTTACCTTAAAAAACATTCTCATTAATTAATAACAGTAAAACTTCTCTATTACGACCACTAAATTAAGTTAATAAACATGTGTTGATGACAGGTGACTGCTTAAAGCAATGTGACAGTAAAACAGAAAGCTCCTATAGTTTGGTTTAAGCTGTCACTTGCATTTTATACAATCAATTAGCCTTCTTTTAGTGTCCGTAATAGAGAGGTCTTACTATAGTTTGAAGATAATGTATTTAAATTAAGTGAGAGCAATTTTGTCAACAGACAAGAAAGAATATTTTGTTTTAAGATAACTATTAACCATGCTTTACTTGGAGCAGATTTCTGTAAAATGTTTGATATATCTATTTATGGTTCTTATCTAACAAGTGAATCCTTGGTAGCAAATGATACAAATTAGGACCTAACATATCGGTATGCCAAACCTTAATTGTGATAGCATGTCGCTCTTGTAAATCGTGAAAAATGTTAGCCAGTCACCCAACTGTTTTTAAGTGCCCTATGATACAACTCCGGTCGAAAATCATTTGCAACAGGCAAGCAAAAGAAACAGCTACATCAATATTAGATAAAACTTGTACTATGCTTAAATCCACTTTCATCCAGTACAGTGTATTTCGACATGCCGGACTGTTTGTTATTGTTACAGAAAAGGGCAAAGAGTGCAAACTGGGTTAGCTTTTTCTTGTTGATTAGTGAATTACACTCAGAGAAACGTTTCATAAACATAATATTGAGCCTTGACATTATTGCATTGCAAACAGTGTAGATCAAGGTCAGCCGCTGGGGCTGCCCTTTATTTGCATGGTTTGATACCCGCATGCATCTTAAGAATTTATGTAGCTGTATTATTTATGGTAATTTGGCAGTATAGACCAAACTCTGAAATACAGAGCCTGGGATGACAACTGTGTTCGGTGTGAACAATGTTGCAATATTATATGGCTGTTTTTTCATAGCAAGGCTCAAATATAGCGCGGCGATAGGCTTACAGTACAACACTTCGCTTTACCCGCCCAACAGAATGCTTGATTTCAGTTGTTTTGGTAGGGGGTTGATGAATGGAGGATGCCATACAAAAGAAAGTAAAAGGTGCTATTGGAACTCTGTTGCTGAATGTCAACCTTCTGAAGCTGTCATATATCTTTAATTCATTCGTCAAACGATAAATGCCTTGTATGGTGCAATATACAGCAAGTACTATTCAACGAAATATTAATGTTAATATATTATTTTAAATTTTGATTTTGACAATTTAAAGGAAATTTTGAACATTGTGAACCAATACACTAAAAGGCCCCATAATTACATTGAAAAATAAGGTGCAATATACACATTTGTTTTTTACATTAAACTAATAAAGAGAACTGATTTGCGTTCTAGTTTACAAGCATCTTAGTGTATAAGCATGTACGTTCAATTTGTCTCACAAGTATCTTTTAAAAGTACAATATTATACTTAACACATAGGATAATTTTCTCAAATTGAATCTGGCGTCTTTAAATGCATCATAAATCAAACCATTGGAGAAGGCAAAGCGTGTCTGCAGACGTGCATACAACATTGTCTGTACTGAAGAGAAATTAAGTGATGCCTAAATATTTTCAGACAGACTGTAGCTTAGTAACGAAAACATTTCCGTTTCAGACAACCTTTATCGTTGAATAGTGGTACAGGTTAAATACAGCTTTCACTTCATTACTCTATATAGAAACACAAGGTTGTGAATGCATACAGTGGAGAAAACGTTACTCTTTCCCAATAAACGCGTTTACGCTAAAACTATTATTTCAACAGCTAACAGTTTGGGGTTAGATCAGACGCCGGGTAACCCGGCGTCTGACCAGGCTTCAAACTGTTTGCCACTCAGCTTAATATAAATTGTTAGCATTGTCGAAAAATTGTAATTTTCTACGTTTTAGTGTTTTGCGTTTGCGTTTCGTTTTCGTTTAACCGTAAAGAATAACGTTTTCTCCACTGTACATGTTTCAACCTGACATGCCCGTTTGCGGCCTACAGTAAGTAATGTGTTAAATGGCGAATCGAGAGGTGTCATCAATTTCGAACAAGTGTCGTCTGCTTTTTCCGCAAATTTAAAGTTTAGGTATTTTGAGTTAAGACTTATTACAATAGGTGTCAATTTTTTTTCTGATCGAGATCCAAACTGTTAGCAACTAACCATCTGTTAGTACAGATATATGCGGGCCTGTTGTAATTGAACTGAAAATTTTACCTTGAGTTTCATCTATGATTAAAACAAGATAATATACTAAATCGATCGTATTTGTAGACTCTAGAGTGTGAACAATATTAGAATACAATATATTCTAGTATAGCTGAAATCATTAAGGGCAGATAACTTTTGACACCCATGAATGCACTTATTCAAGAACTTTTACTTATATTCAGTGTATGCAAGTACAATCAAAATGCATTAAAAAACTAGTTGCTAGAATGTGAAAAATAAGACATTTACAACATATCAAGGGCAGATTACTATTGACCAGTTCAACCGATTTTCAGCAAACAATTGAACTTAATAGAGAACTTAACGCTGAATATAATTTTACAATGTTTTATCAAAGACCTTTCAAATTTGTAGACACTAGAGTGTAAACAATACTGAAAACCGAGAGTAAATCGTATAATCAGAAATCATTAAAACTGTTTTTACTAAAGAGAAACAATTTTAGATATGACATTTTCAACACACCAAGGGAAAATTACTCTTGACCTAGTTGTTCGATTTCAACCATATTCAAACTAATTTAGACATTATGTGCATATACATTCTGAGCAAGTTTGAGAAATATGATGGCCTCTACAGTGATAACACTGTTATATATGGTCATTTCACTACGTCAAAGCAGACAACTCATGACTTAATAATTCGATTTCAATCAAAATCAAGATAACTCGAGAACTTATGGTTATATACAATCTGAGCAAGTTTGAGAAAGATTGGATAATATTGTGGCTTCTAGAGTATTAAAACAGTTTGACATGACATTTTAACACATCAAGGGTAGTTAACTCGTTTTAAATCATGTGACCTAATGATCCGATTTCAACCATAATTAAACTCATCAGAGAAATATGATCATAAACAATCTGAGAAAGTTTAAGAAAGTTTGGATAAAAGTTTGGCGTCTAGAGTGTAAACACTGTTAGATATGCCATTTATCAAGGACAGATAACCTTTGACCTACTGATCCGATTTCAACCATAATCAAATTCATCTGAGAGCTTACAACTACATACAATCTGAGCAAGTTTCAAAGCACAAGATTGAGTGAAAATTGTGGCCGCTAGAATGTAAATACTAAAATTGTTGACTAGACACGGCGCACGACGAACGACGCACGACAGACACCGGACATTGTGTCACAAAAGCCAACCGAGCTGTGCTTAATGTGATCTAAAAAGGCATTGCACAAAAACGGGAGCTGTTTTCTGAACTATTATGAACGTAAACAATATTGATTATAAAATCGAGAATTCTTATCTATCGTAGAGTTGTGTCCAAAGTCATGAAACCGTGTCTTTTTTCATACAGCGCTCTCTCTCTACAACGGCCCTCCCAACAACGACTCCTTCGTTACAACGACACTCGCCGTAATTCCCTTAACGGGATAATTAAGCCTAACTATTTAACTGCTGCAATACCGTCTGCTTAAGATTGTCGTCTGCTGTTTTCTCTCACAGTAACATATAAGTGAATATTTTGATAGAATACATATATTTACCATTAACAAACAGCTTGAATCCTGATCAGACGGCGTCTGATCTGGATTCAAGCTGTTTGCAAATGTAAGCCAATTCTTAATTGTCCCTCTCTATAACGACTCCCTCCGAACAACACACACAATCTGTGTCTCCCATTGGATGTCGTTGTAGAGAGGGAACACTGTAGATATATCCAGCTTCATAGTAAAGGAAATATTAACAAATGTAAGAGTATTGAGTAATTTCTGATGTTGGTATCTTTTTTTCGCATGAACAGACTTTATTACAGTTTTTAATGCTCTATGTTTATTTTAACAGTAACTCATAGATAAGAAATCACCATCGATTGATAGTTCCCTTTGAACCTTGTCATGCTGAATTGTTGTCTGCTTTAATTTTATCGTTCGCGAAAAACTTAAAACCAGTTATCATTATTTTTATTTTTAAATAAAGCAAATGTAATTATTATTGCCAAATAGTTTGAATCCAGAAAAGAGCTGCGTAACACGGCATCTGTTCTGTTTTCAAACTGTTTTAACTATTTCCCTGTCACGTTTTATCAACTGCTTTAACCCTCTTATCGTCTGAATTAGTAGTGTCGTCTGAAATACTTTTACAGAAAAATGTCAGGCTGTTTGACTGAAGTAGTGTCGATACAGGTGTCAAACAGTTTGGATCCTGATCTGACGCCACGTTACGCAAAGTTGTCTTTTGGCGTAAATGGCAGATAAAGAGTGTTTTGTTAGCTGAGCGCATTGATTCAGTGGTAGGTAGAGCGTCTGACTTGGAACCGGAAGGTTCCGGATTAGACTCCTACCACTGGCCCAGCGTGCATTACTCAGGGTACAAGAAAGTAACACCGAGGCTTAACATGACCAATGTGTGAATTGGTATCAAGAGTGGGCATGATGGATTTACATGTTGCAATACCTGGTAATCGAAGAAATCTCCCGAGGAAGACTCAAACGATAGTTTCAATGAGTAGCCTAATGAACAGGGGCGGTTGATTGTCATAAGTCGGCTGGAAAGAAGACTAAAATACCGGACATTTAACCTTTAGGACTGCATGAAAAGGTTAAACTCCTGTGTACATCACATTTCTGCAGTATCGGTTTATACTTGTGTCATATGAATGAGTTTGCACTCGGGTTTAGGTAATCAATTGTTATCGCGTGCACTTGATTTATGTTCAAAGAGGAATTGAAACAGGAACGCATAATCAATCACACACGGTAGATAATTAAAACGTTAGAAAATGGTCAGGAAATGGCAATAAATAACATGATTATAAACATATTTGTAACTACCACTTCAATGTCTAGAAATAGTTGTATTCTACCATTTTTATAGATAAAGTTTAATTGCTAAATATGATTTATTTCTTACTCGACAGGCATGAGTTCTTTGCAATATTTCTGGTATTACATGTTGCACCGGAACAATTATTAGAGCATATTGAGTGGTGATTTGTGTGGCAAACAGCTACAATTGTATAGGTCATGTACATAATGTATAACGAAAGCAAATAGAAACATTTAACCATTTGAGTGCCCTAAAACGGGTTAAAAAACGTTTCCAGTCACCAGTAGTAAAAACGAGAAATAATTTACAAGCTATTTAGCCAAACAATAAATTCTTTAGTTTAGTTGAATTTTCTAATCCAGGTAATGGTCTTCAAATGAACAGTATATAATCTAAACCTGAGTTTCTATTGTTAACATTGGACTCTAGCGACGGGTATTTTCTTCCGTTACAAGCAGTGTAACCGTTAAGACACTTTACTTTGAAAATAGTGTATATCCAGTTCAGAGTGCTTCTGAATGAGTCATCTGAACAGAGTTTACACTGTTTGTCAATTTTGCAATATACTGCGAAAAACATCTCTAAATATTCGTAAATTGACTAGATTAAATTGGAAACTGGAAATGACAATTAAAAGATTAAATGGTGAATGAGTTAAAGTGGGTGAAGAACATTTTCAACTGTGAAAAGTTGTGTTTGCTGTTCAGTGGTTTAAATAGTTGCTGGAATGAAGAAACAATGATTCGAATGATACCATATAGCTGATCGTATACTCTTTGACTTTCAAATGTTAATGGTGTTGTCACTGAGGTCGAAATAACTGGAATAGTAGTCTAGCAGTAATTTCATATAAATACAAATATACTACTCAAAACTTGCTAAGCACCAATGCATTGAACCTGCATTGAACCTATCACTTCTCATCACAAAACGTCCAATATCGTTGTGGCTTAGCTACGATTTAATTTTGAAATATTGGCATGTTCGACTTAACCGAGATCAGATTATCGAAATTCAACTTATGAAATACTGTTTAGGTCAACTTAAGCAAGTAAGGAGTATGACGTTTCGATGGTAACTGTTTAAAAGTCTTGTAAATAATTATATTTTTGCACCACTTTTCATTATTCTTCATTTACCCTTTCACTGTCAATTTGACGTCATTACCAATCTTACAAAGTAACCACCACATTTGTCTTCTGCTTATTTTTTTCGTCTGTTTAAAAGATATCTATCAAATTTGGAATTTACGCACTTTCTATCAAAACAAACATTGATATTATAGTCAATCGGTTTAGATCATGACCAGACGCAGCGTAACGCGGAGTTTGGTCAGGATCGAACTTGTTTACAAGTGCCAATGCTGACGGCCTTGGCAGTGAAAGGGTTAATTGACGTAACTTATATTATCTCTTGTAATTGAGTCTTCGCAAATATGCTTGCTATGAAGATATCAGCCTTTGTCTCGCTAAGCTCAACCTTACAACTATTTTGAACATTTTAGATCCAGATAAGATGCAGAATGTGATTAAAATCCTAATTGCTTGACATTCGTTACCGATGCAAAGAAGTTTCAGACAACTTAATAGTGTTATACACCATGGAACCTTTCAACCAATCCATTATATCTGGCACGAATGAAATTATCGGAACAGTTAAGTTAACAAAAGAATGTTTTGTGATTTGAAAGCGGCGGTAATCATCAAAAGAAACTAGTGCAATACTGTATCTCCAAAACCTTCTCTACTAATGGATTGATTGGATATGAAGCAAGGGTGAATCAGATTTTATTATACAAAAATGTATGCCAACAGAGGTTTCATCCAAATAAAAGACAACTAGTTGATTTATAGAGGAAATGATTTCCATTTTACAAATCTGAGCGTACTTGCTATACTTTATATAGCATGATTATATTTTGCACATCCTTGTTTATTCTTTATATTGAATCGGACAACTTTAATTGCACCATAAATCAAACCACCTAAGAGAGAAAGTCCTACCTGTCAGTGTCACTTGAGACAAGATCTGTAATAGAGACATACGATTTGCTTAACTATCGAGTTTTATAGGTGTAACTAACAACCAATCAGCAACACAGTGCTGATACTGATTAGCTGTCATGTTAGACACCCCTTCTGGTCAGTCTTCATTTCTGTTAACCCTAATAGTATTCCAGTCAATGGCGAACTGACTGGCATTTGCAAACAGTTTTAATCCAGATCAGACACCACAGTCTTAACTAAGTAAAATTTGTTTGACACTCGTCTTAGGGTTTATTTAATTTAAAATACATAAATCTTATTTTCACAACATTGCAGACAACACTTTCACAACAGACGGCATTACAACAGGAATAGGGTTAAATGCCAGAGTTATCTACTGCTTACTTCCACTGCAAAGACAATACTCTAAACTAACCCTTTCACTCTGTATTTCTTTTACATGTTTCACATGTGTCAGCTTAATGCAGAACAACAGTAACACAGAAAGCTCCTATAGAACTTCATGATTTACTTATGTCCAGCATTATTCAGTCACTTGCTACTAAAGATCACCAGCCTTCTTCATTTTGTGGTCGGTCAACACTTGCTTGACCCTACCTGAATCTTGTTTTTATCGGTCATTTCTCTTAACCCGTTAGTAAATTTATCCATATGATCTTTACGGAGGAGTAGATAAAAGAGTCATAGCGTGATTCTATTGAACAAATGAGTTTATCCCTTCACTGCCATGATGTCATCGGTGATAGATAATTGTCGTCTGCTTTTATTTCCCAAATTTAAATTTTACGAATTTTGAGTTAAGAAATATAAAAGTGAGAGTCGTTACGCGGCGTGTGATCAAGATCTAAACTGTTTGCAAAAACTACCTTTGTACTTAGTGTAAGGCAGTGAAGAGTTTAAAGTTTTTACCAACGTTTAATCCTTTCCCCCATAGAAGCGACTTTTAGCACTTGCATTTTATTCATCCGCTGAAGAAAATAGTTCCAATATATACCGTAATGAATATGTGTCATATTTAATCCTTTCCTTATTCTAGCAGGTAATAGCTTAAAGCAGGCTGAAAGTAAAGCAGAATGCGCCATATGGCGCATTCTGCTTTACCTTCAACCTTTTTTAAGTAGTCTCATATTTCAAAACTAGAAACAGGCTATGGGGGAAAGGGTTAAATGTATAAACCGATGCTCATCTTTAAAACTAGAAAAGCATTTATATATATAATTGAAAACCGTTACTAATGAGAATATCTGTAAGATGCTGCACTTAAACTTATTTTGTGGCAATGCTTACACATAATTCGTTCAATTGGGACATTTATTTCTTGCTTAGTAATTATGTTTAATTATTCTGACATTTTCGAAGCTTACAACAAGATTAATAGTAATGTAAAAGTGCTGCACACATTCGATTAAATCTTTTTTTATCACAATAAGTGAGCTGAAATGTTTTCCATTTTAATGCGTTTTAAATTAGTACAGGTTTCCGGGTAATGTACATCAGTGAAAAATGATGATCAAGTATAGATTATTTGAAATATGGGAAACTCACAAATGAAGTGAAGACCTAGGTAATATCAAGTGGAATTACTTTTCTCATTTAATCAACTAATGATATCAGCAAACGTCAGACTGTTCCTACATCAGATTGGTAGCTAAAGACATTGGGGACACACCATAATCAGACAAGTATACGGCCGTTTTATTGTAATAATTATTTAGAGTGCAGAAGACGTTACTCTTTCTTAATAAACGCTAAAACCATTACTGCTATTGCAACAATTTCGGAGCTAGATCAGACGTCGGATTTTAGAACAAACTGTATAATTTATTTGAAACTACTAAAACATCATGTAGCAAATCATGTAGCAAATATTCCTGGATTCATATCAAGTGTATGTTTATATTAAACACTAATAGAACATAACAGCATACATGTACGTCTCCAGAGGTTAGGAAATCATTATTGGCATTTGTCCGATATTTGTATAAAGAAAAGACTACGTTATACTTTTCCGCTAGACGAATGACGAACTTTTCCAAACTATGTAGGCATCCAAGTGTAGTCAGGGGGGTGAGTATATAATTAAATGGTGAAAGGTTTGAGTAAACGGCTCGGTGGCTCAGTCGGAAGAGCAAAGGGTTCCGAGTTCGAGTCCCGGACTTGTTGCATATTTTTCTCACCATGTTGCATAAGTACAATGATAATCGGGGTTAAATTGTACGCGCAAAATCAACTGGACATGCCGATGGGCAAAGCTATGCAATTATATACCTCGTTTTTAACGGGCATATAGATCGTTATCCTTTGCAAAAAAACTTATAACCTGACCAGACGTCGCTTCAAACTATCTGCCAGCCATGTTTACAAACTATTCAGGAAGTTGGTATGTTTCACATATTAATTTCATTGCGTCTGTGTTTAGTTTAGATAGTAAATAATGCAGTTTACTTCTGACAAGTGATTTGATACTCGGTTAATATATACAAAAACAAAGGGTATGATATAGACTTGTCTGGCTAGTGTTCTTTCATTTGTAGCAATGGTATATCTAATTAAGTTAGACTTCGTTTACAGTCATATACGTGAAAAACATTACCAATGAAGTTCGATAATCAGCAATTCAGTGCCAATCAGTTTTCCCAAGATTCTTGAACACAGACAATAAACAACTGACACATTCAAATCTGGTTTGTCAACAAGGAAGTCCACATCAACTTTTATTCATACAGTCGAACTTCGATATATTGAACAAGCTTAATTCGAAATATCCGATTTGTCGACACATGAATTGCATTATTGTATGATCGGTTAAGTCGAACATACCCGTATTTCAAAGTTAAAACGTGGCTTATCCACATTTTAACTTTGAAATACGGGTATGTTCGACCTAACCGAGTTCGAGATATCGAATTTCAACTGTATACGAATCGTACATACAAAAGTTTTTAAGACAATCAACTTAGCGATTAATATACTCGTCATTCACGAACAGTGTACTAAAAATGAGTACACTTAACCAATACAAACAGTGTAAAACATAATCAGAGGGTCCAACAGGTGCTCCTTAATCAGGGACTGCACTGTTTGTCAATTTTAAGATAAATAAATTAAATCAATCCTGAATACTTTAATTCTTATTATACATAATTGAAAACTAGTCGTGTCCATATAAAAGCTCAATGGTGATTGGGTTTATAGTTTTAATCAGAGTAAGCATAAATCTCCATGTCTGATTATAACATAAAGAAGCAATTATTTCAACGATCTATTTGAATATTCAAAAGTTCTATCTACTTGCGCTAATTCTACAACACTTTCCATTTAGTAAAGCGGCGATACATTTATCGCGCTTTACTTTTTATTCTCGCTGTGTACCGCTGTCCTGTTTTAGCTGCTTTATTTTCCATTCATAGATATTCAAAGAAAAACGGCATTTCAGTTTCAAGCAAATGTTATGCATTGTAGAACGCAGTGTCTGTCGTTTCATCAGTGCATTGCTTTGTTTTTATGCCACACTTATTTTCATTTCGGTTTAAACGATAGAATCATGTATTCCCTTTAAAATAGTTCTAGATATTCAGTATGAATGATAAACATAATATCTCAATGACATAATTACTAAAGTTTCATAATAGAAAACGTGACGTTGTCAAAAAATTCAAACCGACATTAACCATGGACCTTCAACTTTACAGTTGTGCTTCGTCATGTTAGCCTATCGCCAAGTGTCAATAAAATCTGATACAATCAACAATTGTACTGAACCTCCGACAAACAAATGCACGTGTCTTATTTGAAACATGACGCCGGCGTTTCAGTGACCACTCAAACGAAAATGAATAGTATTTAACCCCTTCACTGCCATGACGTCATCAATTTTAAATAATTGTCGTCTGCTTTGATTTCTCAAATTCAATGTTAAGGATTTTTTTAGTTAAGAAATATTGAAATGAGTGTCAAACAGTTTTAATCCTGATTAGACGCCGTGTGACGCGGCGTCTCATCAGGATTCGAACTGTTTGCAAATAACCGTTGTATTCGGAGTAAGGCAGTGAAGGGGTTAAGGCAGGTGGCTACTATAATGGTAAGCAACCCGACAGAGGCTAAGTTATACCAGTCTCGTCGATAGATTAATTATCTGAAGGAACAAAAATAAAATTGTTTAACCCTGTTCGCCTAGAAGCGCCTTTTATCGTCTGTTATTTATTCCTCCACTGACGAAAATGGTTCAAATTTATACAGTCATAAATATGTACAAAAAACTTCAATATTCAATTACATATATATGATAGATTAAAACAGGCTTAAAGAAGAGCAGAATGTGCCTTAAGGTGTATTTGCTTTACTTTCGATCTGTTTTAAGTGGTCAAACTTCTTTAAAACTAGAAACAGGCTATCGTGTAAAAGGTTACTTTTCGGCAAATAGTGTGGTTATTCACTGCACAGGATTATCTAATTTTGTGATTGAACAATACACACATTGCATGCAAACTTCTTAGGGACTTTTTATTTCCAATTAACTCTTACTTAACTTTACTGCTAGTGAGCTAAGAATTATTTTTTATAACAGAAAATTTCATATATTATGTCAGCTCCAGCCATACATGTTGCACTATGATGGCTTGTCAAATATTAATTTCAGGTCAGTCTGGAGTAATAAAAACTAGAATCCTGTACATTGGTTTGACATCTTTTCAGTAAGGCATTTGCAAGACGCCGATATAAATCAAAGCAGTTTGACAATATTTTGATATTTGAAGAAAAGAAAACTCAGATAAATAAACTCCAACAGTCTGTACCGGCGACACGTGGTCGACGAATTAAACATATTGTGTTAAAGGTCAATCAATTGCGTCTATTTCATTAAGTACCCTCTCAAATGTTTGGAAAAGAAATAGTGAATGTGTTTAATCTCATTTATGTCCATGGTCCTATATATACAAAGCACATATAGAAACTTTACATGGGATGCTGATGCGTATAATTCTGTCTACAAACACAATTTTGCAGCAAGCTTATAATTATTCAGAACTTTGGATCAATGTCTGCAAGTTCTCGACAATGGTGATGAAAACAATCCAAAATTCACATCTTAATTTGATGTCTAAATGCATAGGGGTCTATTTCAAAATTCACAGAGATGAACGTGTTCGCAAAATGTGTTTTGTTCATTTTCTGGTTTCATTTTAAGTGGCTTTATTGCACAAGGTCACTTCAGTAGAGGGTATGCCAACCGTCACGCCTAATGCAAGCAACACTCTGTCTCGGGCGTTCATGTACCGTCGAATGACGTCATTTGTGATGCCATGCGATTCTCGTAAACGAGCATGTCTGAAGTCGTTGGTCGTGTCAATCTGGTAAGTGGTCAGCATCCGTCGTCCAATTTACCCTATAATGCTCTATTGGTTACTGCAGGCCAGGACATGACGTTACGTTATTATTGGCATTGTGCGAGCAATTAAAATCTACCCAGTATACGGTCTACGGGTACGAATAGGACCGTGACTTTGCCTCAGACGATTCCTTATCGTCTCGGCAGAGACCCAAAACTGTCAGCAGTAACCGTTTTTAGGGGGTGGGGTGAAATGATTATGTCGATACGTAAGCGTAATAGTGTGGTCCGTTAGCGTAATAGTGTGGTCGTCTCTATATGACGTCAACGATCTCAGACGATCCTGGACATACCCCGTAACTCTGTAAGAAATAGTCAGCATATGAAGTGTCTACCACAATGACAATGACAATGACAATGACAAACATTTTATTGCTTCCAGGCCACCAGCTGGTGGCCTGGAAGCAATAAAATGTTTGTCATTGAATTGTCTACCATATGCACCCAAAATGACGCAGAACTTCAGTTACTGGCGCGCCGGTGTAACGCAGTAGAATGACCATTTTAGCAGAGGTGGGTCATTCTACTGCGTTACACCGGTCGTAAGCATGCGAAATGGTCTGATTTCTGTGATTTTCAGAAAGCTGTGGCATCTCAGTTTTGAAACGCAAATATTTAGAAGTTTGTTTTTCGTTGTTTGGCTAAAGACTGTGTGTGTCTGTTGCATTAAATAAACTTGAAATGAACTTTAAATAGGTAACATCGCCGTCAGTGTTAAATACCGGAAGTGGAAAGTGTGCTACGTTGTGGGCGGTACAAATTAGCGAGAGTGTGACTCTGTATAGTCTTTATCGATAAGTCCATTATGAAATGTACGTATATTTTATGAAACGTCACTAAAGACTCGCTTAAACCAGCCCTAAAGTATGTAAAGTTTCTATTTTTTTTTAAGAATATATAGGACATAGACAAACAGTGTAGACTCATATCCAGCAAAGGCATATGCAGCTTTCTAGCTAGTATATATTCATTCTTCTTAACAATAAAAACATAGTAGTTAATCTGCAGACGCCAAAAACAAAAAATACGTTAGTTTAATTCAAGATCCTACGGAAGCCGGATAGTGCCACTTTTACAATTTTTAAAAAAAAAATTATCTTGAAAATTCAAGTTATTATCTTGAAAATTCAAACTAGTATCTTGAATTTTCAACATACTATCTTGAATATTCAAGATAATAACTTGAAAATTCAACATACTATCTTGAATTTTCAAGATAGTATCTTGAATATTCAAGATAGTATGTTGAAAATTCAAGATACTATCTTGAATTTTCAAGATAGTATCTTGAATTTTCAAGTTAGTAAGTTGAAAATTCAAGATACTATCTTGAATTTTCAAGTTATTATCTTGAATATTCAAGATAGTATGTTGAAAATTCAAGATACTATCTTGAATTTTCGAAATACTATCTTGAATTTTCAAGATAAAAAAAAAAAAATTGTAAATAATATCTTGAATTTTCAAGTTAGTATGTAGAATATTCAAGATACTATCTTGAATTTTCAAGTAAGTATTTTGAAAATTCAAGATACTATCTTGAATTTTCAAGATAGTATCTTGAATTTTCAAGTTAGTATGTTGAAAATTCAAGATACTATCTTGAATTTTCAAGTTATTATCTCGAATATTCAAGATAGTATGTTGAAAATTCAAGATACTATCTTGAATTTTAAAGATACTATCTTGAATTTTAAAGATAATTACTTGAATTTTCAAGATAAAAAATAAATAAAAATTTGTAAATAATATCTTGAATTTTCAAGTTAGTATGTTGAATATTCAAGATACTATCTTGAATTTTCAAGTAAGTATGTTGAATTTTCTAGTTATTATCTTGAATATTCAAGATAGTATGTTGAAAATTCAAGATACTATCTTGAATTTTCAAGTAAGTATGTTGAAAATTCAAGATACTATCTTGAATTTTCGAGATAGTATCTTGAATTTTCAAGTTAGTATGTTGAAAATTCAAGATACTATCTTGAATTTTCAAGTTATTATCTTGAATATTCAAGATAGTATGTTGAAAATTCAAGATACTATCTTGAATTTTCAAGATAATAACTTGAATTTTCAAGATAAAAAAAAAATAAAAAATTGTAAAATTGGCACTATCCGGCTTCCGTAAGATCCCCATAAAACTTTACGTAAAATTAAAAAGCAAACTATTTGCATCGGGAAGGATTCGAACCAGAATCAAAGCAGACGACGTTACGACAGAGTAAGGTTTTAAAATTAAACAATATGTCTGCCTCATCGATCACACTTATAACCGATAATTATAAAGCTGGTAGCAGGACAGGAAATGTCAATTAGTTGCAATATAAGTTGAATAGGCACATACAGGCATTGTTTTGCAGAAATATTTCTCATACATAGGGCCTTTTCCATAACAACATCTTTGCCATTTTAGCTAACCCTTTCACTGTCATGACGTTATAAATTTTAAACAAGTGTCATCTGCTTTATTTCTCAAAATTACAGTTTATGTAGTTTGACTTCAGAAATATATAGATGAATGAAAAACAGTTTGGTTCGTGATTAGACGCCGCAATACAGTGAAGAAAACGTTATATTATTTCTCAATAAACGCGTTTACGCTAAAAATGTTATTTTCAATGCAAACAGTTTGGAGCCAGATCAGACGCCGGGTGACCCGGCATCTGATCAAGCTGCACAGTGTTTGCCACTCAGATTAAAACGAATAATCATAATTATTTTTTTAAAAAAAAATCATTTTTTACGTTTTAGTGATTTGCGTTTGCGTTTCGTTTGCGTTTCGTTTGCGTTTAAACGGGAAAGAATAACGTTTTCTCCACTGTACGCGTTGTCTGATCAGCATCCCAATTGTTTGCAAATAACTATTGTACTCGGGGTAATGCACTGCAAGGGTCAATATCCATTATTGTATCTACCTAGCCAAATGTTTCTCCATTTTTGTTTAGCACTGCTCACTGCGATAATGCCACCCGCTTTTAAAGAAATTGTGTTTGCCTTTATATCTCGAATTTAAATTGTACGTAAATTGACTACTGTTATATCGTAATGAGCTTTGGTGCTGATCAGACACCGCGTCCAAATCCAAAATATTTTGTAAATAACTATTGTACTTGGGTATTAGGACTTCAAAGATAGTCTACGATATAAGACCAGGATTTATCGCTTAAGTTTTGCCACTAAAACTGTTCATTCCATTCGAAACGTGCCGGTTGCTTAGCAGTATCCTATTTTTCTATATATGTTTAATAAGGCGTAAAAATTGAAGATAGGGTTTGAAAACATTATTTATCTTACGGATATTCTAAGATTTAAACCATAGACATACTTAATATTCGCTACGTTTTGAATATCAAATTAAAAGGTTTTGTGTTACGCTGGGCATTCATTCTACTTCGAGCTAAAATACTCTCAATTTCAGTTTCCTAGAAATGGAGCCCGGCTGATTAGCTGTCTAACAACAGTGTTGTCACCAAATTTGTATGCGTGCTTGGATGTAATTATCTTCAAGTCAAACGCTAATATGCACATCGTGCACATTTTTCAATCCGTGGTAATCCTCAGAAACGTCTTAGAATGATTCTACTTATTCGTCCACATAAGCGTTACTGATGAATATCCATGGAATGTTGTGTATACAGGTGGCAAATTAAAGCAAGATGAAAATAGCATTGAAAGCTCCTATTAGGTACCCTCTGCTTTAACCCTTTCATGATCAAATTATTCGTGAGATGTTTCCCCTTCACCGCTTTATGGCCGTCTGCTTCAGTATTGTTGTCTGCAAGACACGTTTCAAAGTTAGATTGAAGGTTGTATGACTTCATAAATATCGATCAGAGTGTCCAACAGTTTAGATCCTTATCAGACGCCACGTTATGCGGCGTCTTAGCAGGACCCAAACTGTTTGCAAACTCGCTTTAAGACATCATTGAGAGTGACAGGGTTAAACATAGTTGAATATAAGTGATTTGCAATTCTGTGCTAATGGTAATTATAGTAACTGTTCCCAAGCCAATACAGTTTAAACGCTTATACAAACTTACAACAGCTTAAAACACGTAATAGCCAAGGTTAAAAATAAACGCCAAATGCACAAGTAAAATAATTCCACATAGTCAGTAACCAAATGACACCTGCACTGGAGTTTAGTTATTGTGGATTAAAGCAACCATGTACTTGCAATAATTCAGATTAGCTCAGTTATCATAACAGGCACTATGTTATTTTATTTTGAGTTTAATAGATAAAAGATAACATGATTATTCTCACTATAAATGTAATCTAAATGATAGTTGGTGTGAAATATGTGTTTCTGATGAAACATCATTATTTGTTTGCAAATTGCAACTTTCTCAAGATTGATCATTTAAATTGACATAACTCCAATTTCCTTTAGAATACATGCTCATTTCTTACAAACTGTAATGAGCAGCATTTATTTATGCTTTTCGGTGGATTACCACGAAATAGCAGTGGATGATCACTTGGTAATCCACTGCAGTGGATTATCACCAATCGCTTTTTATTATGAATTTTCCCCGTAGAGCTCCCCAAGAATCGTAGTCAATCGTGTCTTATCGTTAAATTCCGGCAGTCCGATTTGTCGCGAACTACTCACCGGAAGAGCACGAATCCAAACTCGGGAGCAACGAGTGACGTCATTATACCGCCAACTGTCACGCGCATGTGTTCGACATAAAACGTGGGGCTCAACACGGGATAAATAATGTACGTTCGCTTTCAATTGTTAAACAATTTCGTTTAAAAAGTGGCTTAAAAGCATAAATAAATAGAATAACTGTGTTTTTTCAGTGTAAGATCGAATTTAATCCATTTCGTGAACATCAGACTGTTATATTTTCACTCGTGGCTTCGCCACTCGTGAAAATATAACGTCTGATGTTCACTCAATGGATTAAATTTCGATCTTACACTGAAAAAACCAGTTATCCTCTATATATTACACACAGTTAAGAGCTATTCTTTCCCAATAAACACGTTTACGCTAAAACTGTTATTTTCATTGCAAACAGTTTGAAGTCTGATAAAGCTGTTTTCCACTTATATTAACATGAATATTCAGAATTTCCGACAATATATCATTTTCTACGTTTTATTGCGGTGCGTTTGTTTCGTTTGCGTTTAAAAGGGAAAGAATAACGTATTCTTCACTGAAGTGCCTATTTCAAGTGCAAATGTTCCATCCAGTATTCCACCATGCTATGTTTAGACTCTTACGAGAAAGGTAATTTGGGTGATTACTGATTAACCCTTTCTCTGCCATAGAAGATTAAGGTCTACTTTACAATACTTAGGATTCTGATTACGCGTTACAATACGTCTTATCAGGATTCAAATCATTGGAAACTCATATCGCTATTTCTTAGGTCAAACTGCTGTAGGGTTGACTTTGCTATTATAGTTTTAACATGGAGTCGATAAAAGTTGGTGGTTGAAGGGTTGAGCGTGACGTTGAACACCAGTATGTGTCATTTTCAGAACATATGAACTCCTTTTTCTCTTTATTTGTGGTCTGAATTTATTTCTTAGATGTAGAATTTGTCATTTTGACTGAAGGAGTATTAATGTGTGTTACAATCAGTTGTTTGGTTTTTACAGGCCTTGTCAAAGAAGCACATCGTTTACATTCCCCGTCATAGGTGATTCGGAGTTGAGGAGCTATCCTCCTCAATACCTTACAAAATATGCAAAACAGTACATGCATGTACATAATGTAACTCTTACATTGACCAATATTTACAATGAATATTTCTGACAAGACAGAAGAAAATTTTTTTAGCCATACAAATATATTATTATCCGCATGTTTATGTATATCGTCAGTGTCCATCTGCAAATATTTACAATCGCCCCACTCAATTCCATTGACAAAATGGGTGTTCATTTCGTATAAACACCACTTTTCGAGAGGGCGGGACTTGTTGATAAGTTTCGAAGGGGAAAAGGTGCATATGCAGTTTTCATTCGCGAATTAATCTTTGGAACTAGGGACAGCAAACATTTGGCGGATTTTTTCATAATTTGTTCTTAACCGATCTATGCCTTCCTATTAGTGAAAACCATGATACCCGACCAAATTTGTTCTTTATTAATGAGATAAATTGCAAGAAAAATGACATACCTTCTAAACAGCGGCTATCTGCGTTTCTTTATGACAAAAAACCTCGATATATTTATCCTACTTTAAAATGACGTCACATCCAATGACGTCAAAAATCGGCTTTTTTGCGCCAAACTGTCAGGTTGTTGACTTTGAATGTAAACAATGGGACTTATTTTTTCTTGCTTTCGAATGTACGCAGCTTTTTTCGAACAGTAAGTCGGTCATGGCTGTTCCTTATATGGTACACATTTTTCGTGTTATCAACCTCTAATATGATTTAAACGTACATGCATACTTACAAAATGTTAATCTAATATTAGAAATTACAGTAAATACATTGTAAATATAAGAAATGAACAGATTTTTTTCTTAAGTATATCGATTAAATACGATCGTATATCCATATATGTACCGGTGCAGGTACATGTTTATCATTTATTAATTTATCTTTCCGTTAATCTAGTTTGAATGGAATTTATTTAAGTAAAACTAAGTTTCAAAACGGCCTTTTACAAATTGTTTAATCCTGGGTCTTAGATTATACAGAGTTTGAGGTGAGTTTGAGTTCGTTCTCAAGCGTTTGATTGATCAGATTTGAGCGACTGGATTATTTCAAACTGAACGCAAAGCCAGTTAGTAAAGGGGTGGGGAAACAATAACGTTGTGTCAAAAACAATCATAGAGGGTCAGACATGTGTCATGGGTTATAACCAATATCATGCATCACACATCTCCTCATATACAGGTAAAACTGTTCTTTATGATCAATTGCAGGAAACAGTTAAAGGCTACCAAGGATAGTTTTATCATTCGCTCACTCACTTCTTTTTCTTATGATGATGAATTGTTTTTAGATTTATTACAAGTGAAACTGTAAAACGTGGATATTTTCTTTATACTTTCTTACTTTTTATTTGAACTCATCTTGTTTATTTGAGGTTTATCTAAATATATACTAAAATACCCAATCATTGTTTCTTTTGACTTTGACATCTAACTTTATCCTTTCCCTAATATTTGTTTTCAAATATTTCAATATCTTGGAAATGTGTGATTTATTTCTATGCGTACGTTCTCTGGGAATGGATGATTGTTTATCATTGCTGTATGTCTACAGATATGACACTACGACTACTCGAATTTATTTACACCGCTTATCTGTATTTGTTATTGAATCTTAATTTTAAAGTCATATTAGTTAAAAATTAAACACGAGAGTGGATCAATTTGGATCCTGATCAGACGCCGTGTTTCACGGGGTCTGATCTGGATTCATATTGTTTTCATATTCTAGTATGATCGTGACTAGCAGGCAAAGGGTTCTGTCAGGCACCAAGAATAAGTCATCTTTATCAAATGATATTTTTGTAGAATGTAAATTGTTTATAAGAAGGAACCGTTATTTCCATCTTTGTACTGATGTCGCAAGAACCATTATTCCCTTTCAACTCTTTCAATACTAAGTAACTATTGTTTGTCATTATATCCCCTTCCCTTGATGATCATTTTAACTACTAAAACATTAATCAGACTTCTTGGAATTTCGGGAAGTTTATTAAATATTAGTCAAACTAAGCAAACAGGGTAGACTCAGATCAGAGGGCTCCAATAGGATTCCTCTGATCTGGGTCTACCCTGTTTGCAAATATACGAGTACGAGCATTTGTAACAAGTGCATGGTATTCAAAGAGTTAGCCCATATACTGCCTCCGCCCGAATACAATGGTTTTTGCAGTTTGGTTTCTGTTCAGAAGTCCAACTCCCTAACATTTAAAAAATAAAAAAGGAATAAAAGCAGACGACAATTGTTTAGAATGTATGACGTCATGGCAGTGACGGGATTAAATCCATTCGTCACTGCCAGGATATCGATTGACTCAACTTTTTCGTCTGCTTTTATTTCTCAAGTTTAAAATTTTGGAAATTCGATAAAAAAAATAATAACGATAAAGTCACAAACAATTTAGATCCTGGTCAGACCTAAGGTAATTTGCATCTGATCAGGATCCGAAATGTTTTAATAAATTATTGCACTCAAGGTAAGGTAGTAAAATGTGCAGTTAATAGATAGATTGGAAGCATTTGTTTTTAAGAATAATCTTAGCTTAAGATAGTTCAAATCATTAAATCGTCATTACACTTTATTTTCTCAGTCTCCATATGATATTTAGGTTTTAGATTTGTTTTACCCTTCATCGCTTCATTGTCGTCTGCTTCACTTTTGTTGTATTCAATGTCGTTTCAAAGTTAAAAAATGAGACAGTTTGACTGAAGAAATCTCAAAACGAGTGTCAAACAGTTTTTGATCCAAACTGTTTGCAATCGCGCTTTTAAGCGTCATTGAGAGTGAAAGGGTAAAAGATTTGTCTTCTTGGTCAATTTTCCAGATAAGATTTTGAGCACTTTGATTGAAGCAAAATCTATACAAGTGACAAGCAGCTTGGATCCTTATTAGTCACTGAGTAACTTGACTTCTGATCTAAATCTGAATAAGGGGAGATCCTTTGAAAGCACAGAAAATAAAGCAAATACTGAAAATTGCAGACTCGGTTTAATTGAGTCTGTTCATGAGCAATACTGAAATATGCAACAGTGCTCACGCCCCCTAGCACCGGCTTAAGCGGAATTCAACTTTCAACTGTAAATGCGCTGAAATCAATGATTCCAAAGGACCAGAAAGTATAACAACACTGAGAATGAAGTACGGGGCGACTTTTTACAGCCGCCAAAAACTATTTGCAATGTTCAGGGTAGTAATGCTTTACATTAAAAAGGATCAATGATTATACTTTTATGTTTCTTGAGATAACATCGAAATTCTTTGTAAAAATCAAATACACAGGTTCATTCACATACCTGTTTTACCGTTTTTTATTGTTATATGTATTTACATACATTTATTGAACACAAATAATGATATAATAAATTTATCAGTGATGTAGTCAATTCGCTAAAAAAACAATTATGGGGCAATGTACCCATATAACAGTATCGAGTTACATAAAGTAATACAGTATAGATGTTGGGTCCCATCTTCAACAAATTTAGATACTGACCTCGAATTTACATGTATGTCAACAATAATAATTATGTATTTGAAAACAAAAAGTAATTAAAATGAAAACTAAAAACAAGCTAAAGGATAAAGGTTTTACGAGAAGCATTATACTATACTTTCAATCTGTTTTAGTGGTCATTTGTCTTCAAAACTATCAACAGACCATTGGGTAATGGGATAAGAAGCATTCTACTTTACTTCACTAGCATATCTAGCTGTTATAGGCGGTCAGCTATCTATAAATGTGGACACATGCCATGGGACTATTGGTTAATGAGCATTCTGCTTTACTTCCAACCTGCTTTATGAGGTCACCAGTTTTCAAAACTAGACAAATGTTATTGGGAAATGAGTTAATGGCGATTCTGTTATTTCAAACCTGTGATAAGTGATCGCCTGTTTTAAAAAATAAGAGAGTTTCTTTGAATGTTAAATGTCAATTGGTGTCCTCCTGGGACCGAAATAAAAGAGTCTGAAATTTACATGTTAATTGATAATGTGTTGCTTCTGTTAATAATGTAATCGCTCCTTTGCCAAAAAAAAGATGTGAAGTTATTCAAATTATAAATATCTGTTTGCATAATAACATGTGCAAAGGAGCTGGGCTACAGTTTACTACAACATTATCATATTGTCAACTCCAGAGACCTCCATACCTTGTCGTGGTTCTTAACCCCTTCACTGCCGTGACGTCATCAATTTTAAACAATTGTCGTCTGCTTTTCTTTTTAAGATTAAATATCTAGTTATTTGGACTTATGAAATATTGAAATGAGTGTAAAACAGTGTGTATCCTGATCAGACGCCGCGTTACGCGGCGTCTGATCAGGATCCAAACTGTTTTTAAATTACTACTGTACTCGGGGTAAGGCAGTGAAGGGGTAAAGTTTAATTGTAATAGGAACTGTTTCTGTTTATTTGACCGAGATTATCCCCTCTGCCAAGAACTACGACTATGCACGCAATGACTTTTGTTATGCAATGAAGTAGGTTGAATGCAGGAGTTTTTGACAATCTGTACAGTAGAGAAAACACTATTTTCCCAATAAAGGAATTTGTGCTAAAACAATTATTTCCATTGAAAACGTTTTGGAGCAAAATCAGACGCCGGGCAACCCTTCGTCTGATCGGGGTTCGAACTGTTTGCTGATGAGATTAAGATAAATTGTGAAAATTATAATATCAAGTCTTTTTCTACATTGTATTGCATTTCGTTTGCGTTTAGTTTTAAACGTGAAAGAATAACGTCGTATCCACTGTATTTATATAAGTGACCGTTTTGGCATATAATAAACATTTAAGACACATTATAGTGCGGATTTCAGTTTGAATGTACAAGTCATAGGGAGTGCAACATAATGAGTGCAATGAGCGAAACCTTTCTACTGAATTCTGATAGAACGAATGCAACAGAAGTCTTTGGGTTAAATTTAACAAATAATGAAACAGACGTTCAACAAATTGTGTTTGGGACACACGGACATGGACCCTCCGTCATTCATGTGCTTCCGATCATAGGAATACTTATGATCGCGATGAACTCGTGGACTTTGCTTTGTTTGAAAACACACAGCAGTTTATTTAACCCTCATACCTTGAGATTCCATTTAGTGAGCTTGTCATTTAACGATGTTCTTTGTGGATTAGCGACAGTCCTACTGACGTCATCGGAAATCATAAACGTGCCTAAACCTCGGATAGTTTGCCAGTTTCTTCTCCGTTTCTATACGGTGTGTCAGCTAGCATCTCATTTTAATGTATTAGGTATTTGTATATTTAGACTGAAATTCATCATCCATATCAACCAAAACAGTATTTTCAATGGTTCAAAAGTTTCTATTGCCATTGTTGTATGTTCGTGGATAGTTAGTATAGTCTCAGTGTGTTTACCAATGGTGTATACAGAATACAAAGCGTTAGGACAAATGCTTTCTTACTGCAGGTTTAGAAATGCAACTGCACCCGATGAAGGTTTCGCCAAAATGACCGATATTGTTCTACTTCTTTTTCTGAGTGCTGACATTGCAGTAATAAATTCGCTCTACATATTTTGCATGGTGAAGATAAAACGGATGATACACACCATTCAACGCGCATCAACGTCACGACAAGTAACTCATGAACTGGAAAGACGCCTCCTTGTTATTCTTGGAAAAATTATATTTGTCCTTGATCTCTCAACGTTTCCCCTACTAATCGTCCACCTGTTGAAAGGTAGTGGAATAGGGCCGCATATACCGGAAAGAGTGAATGTGTTCGCATTTGCATTCCTTTCTGTTAATTCGTTTCTAAACCCACTACTTTATTCGTTCACCATGAAGGCCTTTCAGATTGCCACAATAGAAAACTTTAAAAGGATGTCAGAATTTATATTGTGTAAAGGATAGTTATCTATTTATCGCAAAATGAAATCCTTTCACACCAACATTGCACCGCCTGCTTTAACCCCTTCACTGCCGTGACGTCATCAATTAAAAACAATTGTCGTCTGCTTTTGTTTCTAAAATTTAATTTTGAGGTATTTTGAAATCAGAAATATTAAAATGAGTGGCAAACGGTTTGGACCCTGATCAGATGCTGCGTTACGCGGCGTCTGATCAGGATTCAAACTGTTTGCAAATTACTCTTGCACTCGGAGTAAGTCAGTGAAGGGGTTAACCCTTTAGCAACAAATATCGTGTAGTATGCACTTTTATGCCAACATAAAAGTGTGTGCAGTGTTGACAGAATGAATACCGATACCAGTGCCATGTAGGTTGGATTCTAATCAGACGTAGAATATCAGTGGAGAAAACGGTATTCTTCCCGTTTAAAGGCAAACGAAATGCAAACGCTACGCTATAAAATGTTGCAGAAAAAACATCTTTTTAACATTCTGACTTTTTATAATAATCTGAGCGGCAAACAGTTTGGAGGAGCCTGAACAGATGTCGTGTTACTCAGCGTCTGATCTGACTCCAAACTGTTTGCAATGAAAATAATAGTTTTACAGTAAAACGCGTTTATTGGGAAATAATAACGTTTTCTCGACTGTACGCGGCGTTTGAATTCACTCAAAACCGTTTGCAAAGTCGACATAAGCCGCCCTTTACAGCGAAAGAGTTGTCCAATTCACCAATCTTACTTTAAGTTTTGTCCAATTAGCCAAAGGTTGGCAGAAATTGACGTAAATTCATCACAACAAACCAAAGCTTTCCTTAACCCATTACCTCATAGTATATTTCTAGTTTTGAAGACAAATGACCAATTAAAGCTGGTTAAAAGAAAAATCAGAATGCTATTAAGCCGCATTCTGATTTTCTTTCAGTCGACTTTAAGCTTTGGTCTGCTAGGATGTACGAAATATTTCTTATGTTGCACATTCATAACTGTATATAGTGTGGAGTAGATCTAAATGCGTAAAAGGCGTATCTGTGTAGTAATTAATTGTGAAAGAAGATATTCGATTTTATAGACTATCAACCGTAACATACAGGTGCGGTAGCGTTGTTGTCTCCCATTAAAACGAAACGCACATGCAACGACATGTAATAAAATGGAGAAAACAAGTTTTCTGAAAACACAGTAGGACCCTTTATGTTGGTAAGAATTTATGATTTTACCCATTTGTGCATAGAGTCCTATAAAAAGGGACATAGGCAAACAGTGTAGACTCTGTTCAGACGCCGCATAATGCAGAGTATGAGAGTTACACAGTATGCACTGTTTGCAGACCTTGGCCCGTTTCATAAAACTTCGTACGACACAATTAATGCTGTCGAAAGTCAGATTATTATAAAAGTCTCAATCATTATTTATTTCAACATCTAATCATTTCTTGTGACATCTCTTTGGAATCGTCTTGAAATAAGAAATTAAATGTATTTTAAAGCTTTGACTTACGAACATTTTAGTCGTACGAAGTTTTATGAAACGGGCCCCTGGCACCCAAAACTGATGGTGTTAAAGTGGGAATTAGCTTAAAGCAAGATTAGTAAAACAAAAAGATCCTACATTGGTTTGCTGATTAACATCCATCTTGCTTTAAGCAGTCACCAGCATTACATATTCAACCCTAGCGACGAGAACATTAGTCATTTACAAACAGTATACTTGTGAATAGTACATTTGTCATACAAAGTCTAAACCTTAACCAGAGGGCTCCTTAACCCTTTCATGATAAAATCATTCGAGAGATGTTTACCCCTTTACTGCTTTATTGTCGTATGCTTCAGTATTATTGTCTTCAAGAAGCGTTTCAAAGTTGTATGACATAAGGCATGTCAATAAGAGTGTCAAACGGTTCAGACCTTGCTCTCACGCCGCGTTACGTGGCGTCTAATCAGGACCCAAACTGTTCCCAAACGCGCTTCAAGGCGTCATTGAAAGTGAATGGATTAAGGAGCGCACTGAATAAAGTATCCAACTGTTTGTCGTTTTGCAATAATGTGTAATAAACACCCATAAATAGTCAAAATGGACCAGATTTAATTGGAGAATTTTCTATTTTAAGTTTCATCGAAAACTTGTCATCATTAAATACTCGTTAAAATTGGGTTTAATGTACATCATTGCATTGATATTGTTTTATTTGAATGACGTTTTTTTTCAGGCATAGGGTAATGCAAACGTGTAATTGTAATTCACTGTATTGCATTTTTTTTTCAATGTAATTGAATGTAATGTGTAATGTAGGGATTGTTTCCATTACATGTAATTGTAATTTAATGCATCACATTGCTCCAAGAGCAAGTAATTATAAGCATTACATGGCATTACTTTTGTAAAAAAGATGTCATAAACACAGTATTAGATTAATTTGTATTAGTTGGTTGAAGACTGCATGTACCAGTATCGACAAAGATACCCGTTTTTGATATACAGTTACATGGAGCACCAACATGCACAGTGTCAAATAAAAGTTCGAACAATATTTTTCTGTGCCCGGCTGTATAGACTAGTGTATTAGATTTACATGGGGAAAGCATAACTATGTTAATTGGTCAGGTGTAAATGCAATAAGTTATTCTTCAATTAATGAAAAATGTAATCCTTATCATTCTTTATACAGGTAGATCTAGATGTATTCTATTTGGACATGTTGTCTGCTCAGTTTCTGAAAGTGACTTTTCCACTGTTTTCAGTTCTAATCTTAATACCAAATGGTTTTGATCTAGATGAAATGTAGAGGCATACCATATCTGATTACGATCCAAACGCATCCAGTAAGGTAGGGTTTGGCCGGATAAGGGTTACAATAGGTGTGATAACTTTACATTACCACCTCTAGCATAAAGTTATACAGGTGTAAGCCAAGAATGGCTGAACATGCTAGTGCATTTTCAAAGTATTTAACAAAAATCTATTATGTTGTTTTCAAAGAGATATTTATGATGATTAGAAAATAGAGAAATTATATGCTGATCCACAGTTTTAACTTGACTGTCTTTCGAAGAAAAAACCCCAAACCATTCTTATCAAAAGAACGCTCCTCAACGAGCTTTTCTGCTTTACATTCATCAAACAGTTTAAATTTCATATGTAGCTCTTAGTCTTATGTGCAGGAGTAGCTATAGGTGCTTCTATGAAGGAAATGGTGAAGGGCTCACATATCTTACAAACTATGCTTCCGTAACCAGTGGTCACTATAAAGGGGCTTTGACTTTTCAAACTGTAAACATTTCCAATCTCTATAAATTTACAGTAGTGCAACGATCGGATGGCGTTGTTTACAAAAATTGTGTATGTAAACAAAGAAAAATAACGAGAAATACAACTGCGACATGTTGTATTGGTAAATCAAAGCAAGTGGCTTGTGTGACTGTATGGTGTAGTGGATAAGCGTGCTACCTAGTAGTACTTATTACTAGTTTCTTTTGAGGGTCGTGAGTTCGAACCTAGAGAACACCACTTTTCCTATTTTGTTTTCCTTTTTTTGTATATTACACTGATATGCGCTGATATATGTAGTTTAAAATAAGAATGGATCGAATGAGTATGTCAAGTGATAACACAGACAATAAAGAGCTACATCATGTTGTCTTTTTACTGATTACAAAGATGTGTTTTGAACCTATTACTACCCGATGTAAAAATGCAACGATAATGAAAAACAGACTCAGTAATATAACTAACGAATCTGTGAGAATGAAACTCTGTGTGAAGTGAAACAGAATGTGGTAAAATTGAAATTTAAGAAAAATCACCGAATGTGGGATTCGAACTCGAGACTTCTGCGTGAAAGTCTAACAGCATAACCACTACGCCAATACAGCATATACTAGTATTGTTGTCAAACTTGTACTTATCGGTAATTTAACTAATTTTCTTTGTTTACATTCGCACTGTTTTGTAAACAACGCCATCCGATCGTTGTTCTCCTTTTTTTGTAGCTGACAATGAAATTGAAGATAACAACCTATCAGTTAGATAGTATATGCTTATTAGATTGTGTTTGGTTTTTTTTTGTCAGTCATACTTTTGGATTGGAATCATAACTTCAAATAAAAATGTATGTGTAATGTAATGCATTACTTTGTCAATGTAATTGTAATTTAATTCAAAATTGAGTAATTGTAATTGTAATTCAATGCATTGTTTTGGCAATGTAATTGTAATATGATGCATTACATTCTCAAATAATTGACCTCATGTCCGATTATTTCTGGGGTTTTTCTTGGATTTGTATTTAAGTCCATTTTTACCTACTATAATAATAAATCGCAAAATGAAGAACAGTGCATACCTGATCACACGCCTCCTCAATCAGCCCTCTGATCAGGGTCTTCACTGTTTGCATAGCACAATTATACTCATCACAGGTGCATTGTTTGAGTATACTGATCGCTAGGGTTATATACGTTATCTCTAACCAAATAGGAATGATCGTCCTCGATTAACCCTTTGCCTGCTGGTCGCGATTTTTGCAAGCAGTTTAGATCCAGATCAGACGCCAGGTCACGCGGCGTCTGATCTGGATCCAAACTGTTTGACACTCGTATTTAGGTTTCTTTACTTAAAAAATGTATAGATCTAAATCTAAATTTAAGAAATTTTGCAGACGGCAATTTCAAAGCAGACGACATCACCGCAGGATAAGGGTTAAATAGTTTTATTACTGCTATGGACAAACTACGATGTTCCCTCTCTACAACAACACCCATTGGGAGACAACACTGCCGTGTATTGTTCGGAGGGTGTTGTTATAGGGTGATAAATTACATATAAATTGTTTTGTTTTGGGCAACAGTTGGTATAATTGTTGTAAGGAGGGAATCGTTGTTCGGGGACAGTTGCAGGGACGGAACACTGTACATGTTTGTTCTATCCATTTTGAAACGGATATACTTTTAGTTAAATCAAATTGTTTATTTGTTTGTATAATCTAGTTTGATGATAGACGTACCAATGTTTGTATAAGCCAAATAAAAATAGTTCTATTGTATGTTTTGTTTTAACGCCTGTTTCTGCCATCTATTGGCTTATTGGATGACCCAGAGAGATGTGGATGGATACAGAAACCCCGAGCACAATGCTCTATTCTTAGTATCGAGTTCTCTGTATGTTTGGCGGAAATTAAGGGAACATTGACATACATCTTGCAACTATGTCAACAAGCATTATTAAATGGCATTCCTTCAATACGTTAATTTACGTTTGTTAGTTTGTTTGAATGAGTATTCTGTAAAGCAATTAGGCGCCATTTGAAAAGATGAAATCTCAGATGAATTTATGGAAATAAAGCTCTACTTAAATTGCATATATCGACATGTATATAATATCGCTATTACTGAACAAGTCAGTCTAATTGACAATATTTACTTGATACTTGCCTGACCACAATCAATTTTGCTTTCAATCAAGCACATACAAAGAACTTGTATTTACCGTAAGTGTTAAACCGTCACCTTTAATCTGTTTCTTGTTTCTAAGACAGGTGACAGCTTATAGTAGGTTTAAAGTAAATCAGAATACGTCTTAAGGCACATTCTGCTTTACTTTCAGCCTGACTTAAGATACTGTCGGCTAGAATAGAGAAAATATTTATTTTGATACATATTCATGACTGTATAAATCGGAATTATTTTCTCAATTTGAGGAATAAATCCAAGGTGTAAAAATGCTTATCCATTGAGTAATGGGTTAAACTAATCAACTGACCACACTACATAATATTTAACCCATTAATATACAGCATTTGTTTAGGTTTGAAGAAAAGTTACCATTTAAAGTCTGTTGAAATTAAAACTGAATACACCATAATTATATAATGTGCATTCTGCTTTAATTTCAGCCTGCATTAAGCGACTACCTTCTGAATAAAGGAAATATTTCATTGTTTATTTATAAGTCATTCAAACGCATAGTTTACCATATTTTACTCATTTCTCCATAGCCTGATTCTAGGTTTGAGCACGTGGTTACATGTGTCATTTAAGCTAGGTTGAGTGTAAAACAGAATACACCTTAATGTGCATTCTACTTTTCGTTAAGCCTGCTTTAAACGACTGTCTGGTAGAATATAGAAACCATAGCACTGTTTATGCATTATCTGTTCATAATCATAGCTTATCATTAACCTAAGACTAGGCAATGGAGTAATGTGTTAGATATGGTGAAATATGGTTATGAATATGTATAATAAAAACAATGTGAACAAGTCGCATTTTTTATTACCAATCAATACAATATATGATAGGTCAATTTTCAGTCAATTCAAGAAAATGTTAAACAACAGAAATCCTCAAGTCGCAACATTTTATTACCAATCATTACAATGTAACGTATAAAGTTAAAGTCAAATCATGCATTTCTTTCAATGATTGAGTGTATTTTTCAGTCTATTCATGACATGAATAGGAAATTCGTGAACTGACTAAGTGAAATGGCTATAGTCTGCTATTGAAATTTTTATTTGACAACAAACACCAATAAAAATGTCAGATTTTATTTTTTATCCGTGATCTCTGGTAAAAGGGGGTGAAGTTTTTCAAAGGATTTTTATGGGTTGTTAGAAACACAAATTCTTAGTTAGTTCGATTTCAGTGTAAAGTAAATCTTTGAACAGTTGTGACTTCGCCTACATATAACAAGTTATCTGTGAATATCTATATTCAGAGCAATCAGTGCGGAAACATGTAATTGTTCAACGCAAACTGACTCAATTGGGTTTCACTGTTTGCATTTATGCATGACATAATGGTAAATACCCTTGTTCGGAATGTGTTTCCATGTTATTACATAAGGTATTATGGGTTTTTTTTAAATCTAAATGTAGTTAGCTGTCTTTTCTCGCTTTGTATGTACATTTATGTAAATTCGTGTGAAGCTTTGAACGCACAACCCCTGTGTGCAAAGAGCGCTATATAAATCTGGTATAATAAATAAATAAATAATACTAACCATGGTTATTTTTTCTTTAACACAGTTAGCCCTAGCGACGAGCACTCATGTACTCGTCCTTACAGTGGAGAATCTGTTATTCTTTCCCAATAAACGCGTTTACGCTAAAACTATTATTTGCAGTGCAAACAGTTTGGAGCCAGATCAGACGCCGGGTAACCCGGCGTCTGATCAGGCTCCAAACTGTTTTCCACCAAGATAAACAAGAATTTTCAGAATTGTCCAACAGTTGTTCTGTTCTACGTTTTAGCGCTTTGCGTTTGCGTACGTTTGCGTTTAAACGGGAAAGAATAACAGATTCTCCACTGTACCTGTAAAGAGTACATTTTTCTTATAAAAACAATGTAAACCTAGATAAGAAAGGATGAGAATCTGCAACGTTCGTCATTTTAATGCATCTTAAAAACAATCCCTAAATAGTCAAAAATGTACTAAACTTGATTGAACACTGGAGATTTCCATATGGAATATCAGGGGTGATTGAATTCAGACAATGGACTTTTAATATTTATTTAAAACATTCGGAATGTAAGGTCATTATTTGTTCCTTAGCTGTCTGTTAAAACTGTCCAAGTGTCACTATCATGCCTTTCATTGAGAGACTAATCCTGAGAGTGACAAGTGCACAGTGTAGCAGACAGCTATCACATGTTCAATAAGAAGATCAGTGTCATAAGACCAATATATATAACGCTTAGCATTTGATGGGCGTATATTGTGGTATTTCGGCAATCTCGTTGACTATTTAGGAGTGTCTATTTCAGAATGACAAAATGTTCAGACGCTAATCAGATGGTTCCTTAAGGAGCCCTCTGATCTAGGTCTGCACAATTTGCTTATGATGTGTATTTTATTCAAAAGTACACTGTTTGTAAATGACGAGTATTCTCGTTGCTATTGTTGATTGTGTTATCTGTACTCTACAAATGAGAACTGTCAATCGCCTTAAAATAGGACTCCCGAGAACAGATTATATAGCCTGGCATTATGGCAGCTGATCAGGTACTGCGCACTATTTGCATATTTCCTTTTTTCTAGAAAATGCCGTTGGTTATTCTATAAAGGACAGCTCCTTTAACCCATTGAGCCTTAGCGACAAGTATGCGCGCCTCAAAACAGCACACCTGTGAATTTTACATTTGTCCTGGGCAAACAGTATAGACCTGATTTTAAAGACATTACTTGACCTAGCTTAGATGGTTACATCGCCAGGGACAATAATTCCAAAGTAATCAAAGTGATACGGACAACCAAAGGTTTTGTATTAGTTTAAATCATCAGGGGAAAAACTCCAAAGTTATAAGAGTAGGTCATTCAAAAGTTTCATGCGCACAACAGCTCATACTGGAAAATATCCTTGCAAAGATTGGTGTCACTAGCTGAAACAGTTTTAGAGATATGCGCGACAGAAGTTTGTGCCAGAGAGAGAGAGACACCCAAATAGACGGACTGACAGGCGGACGGACGGGCGGGCAGGCAACTCAGGCAAAAACAATGTCCTATCATAAATAGAGGAGAAATAATTAAGAAATACACTGAATTGTTTCGGCGTTTTAGCGAAATAAACGACAGAAATGATCGGGAAATTCCATTGCTCGCGCTAGCGATTCGTGGTAAATTTGCAGATCCTTTTCTGTCGTTTATTTCGCCTAAAAGCCGATAAATTCTGTTCATTTCTTATATTTACATTATATTTGCTGTAATTTCTAATATTAAATGAACCTTTAATTAGTTTGCATGTATGTTTAATCCATATTAGAGGTTGTTAACACGAATAATGTGTACCCTGAAAAGGAACAGCCAAAACGGTCTAACTGAAACAACGCAACAAAATGATTCGCAGATAGCAGACCCATAAGCGCCGCCTCCTCTGCAGCAATGTATACACGCGCCCCGCCCCTAGAGAAATTGCGTTTATACTAATTGAACGACACTTTGTTCAATAGAATTGAATTGGGCGAATGTAAATACTAACAAAATTACCTAATGTCTGAAGTTATCATTATTTATCAGTATTAATCAAAATAACTAAAAAAAATAGCGAAAGTACAACCGCATTGCTATGACAACTACTGGTGCAAAGTAGGATTAACATCTAGTTTAACATTTATTATACAACCCAGATTTAACCCATTTGTGCCCACGACCCCATCTATGGGACATAGGCAAACAGTGTAGACTCTGATCAGACGCCGCACCATGCGGCGTCTGATCAGAGGTTACACTGTTTGCTGATAGGAATGTCAATATAAAACAAAATGAAAATGAAAAGTTTGACCAGGCATCCCTTTGAAAAAAAAATGAAAGAATCCACTGGGCACAAATCGGTTAAACTGGTTTAACATTAATTATGCAACCCCAGATTTAAACTGGAGACTACGTACCCCTTTATTGGTACCCTGTGCTAAATTAGACTTTTGTCATGCAATCGGCCCTTGGGTTTTAGAATAAACATGTTTGTTGACAAAAAATAATGCCTTCCAAATTGTCCCTATATTAGAGCTATATAAAAAAAACCGGCGTTGACGGAAGTCAAGAGGACATTGACATATATCCATCAAATATGTCAACAAACAATCTCAAATGTCATCCCTTCAATACGTTTATTACTTTGCATGTATATGTCTTCTATATGGCAATTTGATGTCAAGTGAAAACTTGAATTCTCAGATGAATGCGTGGAAATGAAGTTCTGCTTAAATGTATATAATATCGCTATTATTGAACAAGTCAATCTAATTGACTTTAGTTACTTGATATTTTCCAGGTCAAAATTCATTCCCCTTTCAATCTACCATAACATTTTTTTTTCTTAATCGAAAATGTAACTAGGAATACACGTAGATCTACATATGTTTCATAGCTATTGGTTTTATTCATGGCGAATTCTGACACAGTCAGGATACAATATATGTCAGTATTAAATGGCTATGGATGGAGAAGTAGTCTCTATCTGTATTGTATAATTATCTTTACTATGTTTGCGTTTTCTGTTACAACGCTCCCTCTCTACAACGACATCCAATGGGAGACAACAAATGTGTGCGTTGTTTGGAGGGAGTCGTTAGATGGAGGAGAATCCGCTTACATTTGCAAACAGCTTGAATCCAGATCAGACGCCGCTTGACACAGCGTCTGATCTGGATTCAGGCTGTTTGTGTCTCGTCATGAGGTTTTTTTCTTTCAAAATGTCCAATATGTAACTTTGAGAAAAACAGCAGACGACAACTTTTAGCAGACGATATTAAGGCAATAAAGGTGTTAGACATAATTGTCTTGTTTAGGGAAGTGCGACAAGAGTCGTTGTAAAGAGGGAGTCGTTGTTTGGAGGACCGTTGTAGGGAGGAGCCCTGTAATTGTATTTTGTTACATGTTTCATCATTTGACTTCAATTTGGTTCTGTAACAGAATGTAAATGTATGTCGGATCAGGATCCCAACTGTTTGACACTCATTTCAATATTTCTTACAAGTCGAAATACCTGAAATTAGATTTTGAGAAAAATTATTCAGTTAAAGCGGACGACAAGTGTTTAAAACATATAACGTAATTGCTGTCTCCACGTTTCTTTAATACATGTAAGCTTAACACAAGTTTGACTTCTGTATATACCCGTTAAACAGTGCTACCTCCCTACAACAGCCCTCCCAAAAACGTATTCCTCTCCTTACATCAATGAGTGCCGCTATTTCCAAACCAGACAATAATGTCTAACACGTCCAATGCTGCAATACCATCAGCTTAAAATTTTCGTCTGCTGTTTTTTCTCAAAGCTACATACAAGTGGACATTTTACAGAGAAACATAATGACGAGTGACAAACAGCTTGAATCCTGGTCAGACGCCGCGTAACACGACGAATCATCTGGATTCAAACTGTTTTCAAATGTAAGCCAAATCTTAATGTTCGCTCCCTATAACAACTCCCTACAAACAACAGCAAATTGAGTTAACCCTTTTCCTTCTCCTGCTATTAGCATATATTGACAACTTTTGAAAACAGTGTTAACCAATTTACGCCCAGTGGATTCTTCCATGTTTATATAATGGATTAGTCCATTTTTTATTCTAGGGATGCCTGGTCAAAATTTCCATTGTCATTTTGTTTTATATTGAAATTCCTATCAGCAAACAGTCTAGACTCTGATCTGACGCCGCATAATGCGGCGTCAGATCAGAGTCTACACTGTTTGCATATATGTATGTCCCATATATGGGGTCTTGGGCATAAATGGGTTAAACCAGATCAGACTGCTCCTGAAGAAACTCTGACAAATGTCGTCATTGCTGTCAATGGCTTTTAAAACGGTCGTCTGGCTTTATAGATATCCAGGTTTCTTTAATTAGCTTAACACAAGTTAGACTTCTGTATATATCCGTTATACAGTGCTACCTCCCTACTACAGCCCTCAAACGATACTGTACTGGATTTTTATTTTATCTGTCCGGCAAAGTTTACACACTTTCACATACAGTGAAACCTCTCTATTACGACCACTAAATTATGTTAATTATTAGGGTGTTTACGATAGGTGACCTCTTAAAGCAAGGTGACAGTGAAACAGAAAGCTCCTATAGGAGCTTTCTGTTTCACTGTCACCTTGCTTTAAGCTGTCACCTGTCTATTATACACTCAATTAGCCTTCGTTTTAGTGGTCGTAATAGCGAGGTTTTACTGTATTTTAATTTTTCAACTCTCGATATGTTGCGCCATATGACCATTTCATGTGTCGCGGTGCCGTAAAGCCCAACTCAATCAATCGACTTAAGGGAGGTATAGAGTTATCGAGACTAAAATGATACTTTTGAATGAATTTGATGAGTATATTATAAGAACTTTCTATATAAATAAAGAATCCGTACTACAATGTACTAGATCACGTATATTTAATTTTGTTTTCAACGAAAAGTCAATTTAAAAAGGATGGGTATATTTTACCCAGGTGTCTGCTTGATGAACTCATTCCCCAATAAATACGTACTTTTACGCTATCAATTTATTCACCAACTGAGGAAAATAGTTCCACTTTATACAATAAATGAATATGCAACATAAGAACTATCTATGGAGATGGTTGCTTAAAGCAGGTTGATTCCCCTTTAACTACAAGTGTGAATCCATTAAGGAGGTGACTGATTAACACTTTAAACCATAACCTGTTTCCAGTATTGATGAGGTTGGAAGTAAAGCAGAATGTGCATTTAAACGCATTCTGCTTTACTTTCAGCCTGCTTTAAGCCACAATCTACTCAGATAAAGGAAATATTTATTGGTTTGCATATTGCATAATAATGCAATGAATATATGAAATGGAATTATTTTCTTCAACGGAAATGAGCTAAAAGGAGCTTCCATAGGGTAAATAAATGTAAAACAGAAACTCCTGAAGAACTCATCTTCAAGCTGCCACTTGTCTAAACTCATTTATCTCTGAAACGCCAAACGGACAGTTCTGGTTTCCAATTAAATCTAGTCCAGTTTTTACTATTTTATGTTTCGTTTTTACAATAAATTTCAAAATGACAAACACTGCTGACCCTGATCAGTTACACTGTTTGCATAGTACACGTATATTCTTCTTTTGTAACTGTAAATACTTATCTAGTAAAGAAGTCGTGTACACACCGCTAGGTTCAACGGGTTAAACACATTCAGTGAGAAAAAATGTATAATCAGGCATTAATTTACATGAGCGTGTAGACTCGTCCAAATGCGCGCCCTTCTCTTTCTTGCTTGAAAGGGGTAAAAGATACAATGCTATTCATTGCTTCGACTGATGGATTTACATTAACCCATATCATGCTAACAATAATTTTTGCAAATAATTTGGAACCAGATCAGTCGCCGCGCCATGCGGCGTCTGATCTGGATCTTAAATGTTTTGGCACTCATATTCAAAGTTTCTTCAATGTAAATGATATAAAATATGATTCTTTTTACATATTTTCGCAGTCATATTAGAAGAAAAAGACTATTCAGCATAATAAGGATTTACGAAGTTCAGGATGCATGAAAAATAAACAATGCCTGCCGATAACCCTGCGTATAGCCAAGTTCCAAACTGTTCGCAATGGACATAGGGCTTTGAATTTTGAAACACAAACGCACTTGTGGGGAAACAGTGTTTGCTTTGAAGAGTAGATTTATGTTGTTGTTTTTGTGTGTATTGTTAATTAGCGCCCTCAGTAAAACAATGCATCATCTAAATTAGAGCATCAACACATGATCGATATGTTAGTGTGGTAAGAAAGGTAAATGACTTTTTAATGAAACTCGTTTTCCACTAAACAAGAATTTCCGTGCGGCCACTGTTTACCACGTAGATTAACCATTTGCATGATAGCGGCTGATACATGTGCCACAAAGATTACTTTTGCAAACAGCTTGGATCCAGATGAGACGCCGCGTAACGCGGCGTCTCATCTGGATCCAAACTGTTTGACACTTTGACCCTGTTTTGAAAGTAAGTTTTGCTGACGACAATTACTGAAGGATTACACTGTTAAGGTTATCGTGAGACTATGCCACTCAGTTTCAAACTAATCGTCAACAATTTACAGCATAAATTATGCGTGACCTTCTTTTCGTCTTTCTCTATCTTAGGGTATTTTAGAGGGTCCAGACCCCCTATATTTCTACGCATGAAGAATTGTGTCAACCCCATGCAGTGTTGTAGTCTAACCCTTATCGTTCTGAATTTTCGTCTTCAAATATATCGTCTGCGAAAATAAATCAAAATGTTTAGCATTTCAAACTGACGAAAAGCTGAAAATGAGTGACAAACATGTTCGACCAATATCAGACGCTGCGTTATACGACGTCTGATCTAGATCCAAAATGTTTGCAAATGTAATGTAAGTCAAGTCGCGTTTAACATGATAAGGGTTAAACTTTTGTTTATAAGTGTGAGTACTATGGTATCATTAAATCGTTTATGTGAATCGTTCGCTGTATAATGAGTCCCACTAGTCTAATGATGGGTGGGACTGAGACAACAGCTTCTTCGGCGTCAGGGGCCCGTTTTATGAAACGTCGTACGACAAAAGTGGTTGTAAGCCAGATTATAAACTTATCAATAATTATTTATTTCTCCATTTAAGCCAGCCAATTTTAAACGCAAAGAAATAACACTATGTAAATATTATATGGCGTGACATTCAAATAGTCAACCCGATAAACAGAATGTCACCCGAGGCGAAGCCGAGGCTTACATTCTTGTTTTCTAGGGTTAACAATTCGAATGTCACGCAAACTGCAATCCAATTTTTATTTATTTTATTACACCGAGCTTATCAACCCTGGCTGTGGAATCGTCTCGTTGGTATTTTATAAAACATTATGTGGATACCTAATAAGCGCCGCCATGACCGTAACGCGTAATGTACGTCATGTTGTTTATATAATAACAAAAAAAGAAAGAAGAACGATAAGACAAGTAGATTGATGACACAACATCTATTTCGTTGTCTATAGTTGGCAAACACCCTCCTCCGAAATTGTGGCAAATCGTTTGGATGCCATGTTGGTACAGTAATCTGGGTTAGAAGACGCATGACCAAGTTGTCTAGACGCTTATGTTTTGAAAGGAGTGGGAAAAGGGACGCTTCTCGTACAGAAAAAGCTAAAAGATGAAAAGGAGTTACCTTCCCTTAAAGAATTGCGGCGACATTCACATAGAGAAAAGAATATCATACAGAGTGACAGTATTTTTATAGATGTAAAAGACAATAGGAAATTATCATTGTAACTGAATGCGAGGTGTCATAATATAAAAATAATAGATGGCAGTAGGCGGACTATCAAATTGTCAACAAGAGAAACAGAATTTCACCCAGAGGTTTCAGTTTCAGTTGTATTTATTTCTCTCTCAGTTTGTAACATAAAAACAATTTACAATTTGTCAAGGAAACACGCATATAAATATTCGACGAATTGTGAATATAGGTATAGGTTTTCGAGGGTTGACAATTAGGATGTCACGCAAACTGCAATTTAATATTTATTTTATTACACCAACCTTATCAACCCTGGCTGTGGAATGGTCTGGTTCGTATTTTATAACATATGTTATGAATACCAATTTAGCGCTGCTGTGCACGTAACGCGGGAAACGACGTCGACGTTTACGACGTCACATTCTTTATGTCATTACAAAAAAATAGAAGAAGAACGTTATATCACTTAAGCTGATAAGGAGTTACTTGCCCTGATAGATTTTCTGCGACATTGACATAGCGAAAAGAATATCATATAGAGTGGCAGTATTGTTTTTATATATGTAAAAGACATGCAAAATTAAACATTGTGCTATACGAAAAATTAATATTGTAACTGAAAGCGAGGTGTATTAATCTGAAATATGTGTTTGCTGTAAATAGGCAAAATTTTAGATTCAATCAAAACAGCAGCGAGCAGGTAAATCATGTTGCCCGAGCCGTTAGGTGACGGTTACATGATTTTACCAGCCGGGAAGAAATCCTCATGTACACTGTGAAGAAACTGTATAACGAATTTATCATACTGCAAAGTTTTCACTGTTCAAATGAAATATTTCGGAATGTGTCGTGTACAGCGCTTATAATAAACTATAACAATTTTTTAATCGCGCCAAAGCAGATAACATTGAGCGTAAGTGACGTCATGTTTCTGACGTTGTTATTCATAAGAAAAATGGGCATATTCGGCGTTAAACTTTTCCAGAAATGATGCGACTGTTGAAAGATCCAAACAGCGAATGGTTCTTAGCCGAAATGGAATTAAAACGGAGGATGCACGATTGAATGCACTCAATCCTGTCGAGCAATCGGCCATCTTATTTTCTGCAAAGCAAGACCCATGGACCTGTCAGCCAATGAAAACAGTTGCATTTCCAAGTACGCTGTCAGCTCACAGGGTACATAGGATCACGTCTAGATCTCGTTGACCAATGAAAAGTAAGGAATTAACTTTGCAGTATACAGTGGTAAATACTCTATTCCAACCCATTTATGCGTTAATCTACAATGTATGCGTAAGAAACGCATATGGAGTGAACGGTTAGCGCCTAACGATTTAACCCGTTTAAACGCGTTAATAAACGATTATACCAATGCAGTCTCGGCTAAGGGGTCCGTCGTCTAAGTGTTGATCCTTTCATCCGGGCTCTTTTAAACGCGTAAAGAAACGCGTAAAGAAACGGCTAGGAAACGCGTTTAACGAAACGGATAATAAACGCGTAAGCATCGCTTAAGAAACGCGTAAAGTGGGTAGGAATAGCGTATTTACCACTGTAATAATAATTCATTAACCCTAGCTACGAGTTATTTACATAGAGTATAATCAATTTCTTTGGATTGAAGAGTTTTTTTAACCAGATAACAAACCATTCGAGTGATATATTTTTCATATCTATTCAAAGGAATTGATTATTCTATTTATCATATATATTTTAATGACGTTTTAACAGAAATATCACAAAATTGATATTTAACCCTGACGTCACAAAAATAATTTTGACGTGACGTCACAAAAAGTGATATCATCACTACATGTAGTGATGATATCAACTGTGACGATATCAAATTTATCTGAGAAATCTCTATAAATCAGCGATAGGTATATACATGTAATAAAAAAGTGTACCTATGTAGAGTACACGTCCTGTGCAAACGGTGTAGAGCTTGGGTCATAAGGCTCTTTAAAGAACCCTCTGATCAAGGTTTACACTTTCATAGTGCAACAAATTGTAAAACACAACTCTTTATGGTAAAACCTTGACTAATCTTAGTTACAAATTTGAACTATCCATTTGAAGGTGCTGGGTTTCATCTTAATTTAATTTGTTTTAAAGATCTACTTTAATATTATATTGAAATTTCGTTAATGTTAAATCAACTCTCAGAATTGCTGCAGAGGACCAATTTGTTAGACAACACTTTTGTCAAAGCTTTATTTATAATGAATTAGGTCGCTACATAATTTCTCATAGTTTCTGTGTAACGCGGCATCTAATCTGGATCCGAACTGTTTGACACTCAAATTAAATATTGCTTTAGTTTAAATAGCTTAAATTTTGATGTTGACATATTTTTGTTTTGCAGACAGCACGTTTGAAATAGACGGCACGTTGGAAGCAGACAATTCAGCTTGATAACCCCATTCACTGCCTTACCCCGAGCACAACAGATTTTTGCAAACAGATTGAACCCTGAGCAGACGCCGCGTTACGCGGCGTCTGAACAGGTTTCAAACTGTTTCACAATCATTTCTTCAGTCAAATTAGCAAAAATTAAAATCTAAGAAATAAAAGCAGACGACAATTGTTTAAAATTGATGACGTCACGGCAGTGAAGGGGTTAACAAATAGTTGTCACTTTTATACTACTGTACGCTTATTAACCTTTTGAACGCCACAGTTCACCTTATGCTTTAACCCTCTGGCAGAGAAAATATCGTCTTCTAAATTTTATCGACTGCAATCTTATACCAAATTCACATTTTGGACGTTTCTAAGTGAAGAAATATTGGCAGTAGTACCAAATTTAGTTTAGATCCCGATTACGCAACCATTGATGCGAAGGTCGATGAAAAGGTTCAAATATTTGACGTTTCTTTTAAAGTTAGATAAGTTCAAATGTTTACTCTGACCTGTTATATACCCATTACTTTTGGAAACAGTATAGACCCAGATCAGAGGGCTCCTATAGGAGCCCTTTAATAAGGACATGCACTGTTTTCTAATTTGGATCAGTATTTCTTCCCAGAATTCCAAGTCATGTTTTGTTAATTAAAAAGATCCACAAAGGAACATGATGCCCCACAAGAGTTACTTTGTGTTGAAAGAGATTCCACATTTAACATCCTAATTAGACAAGGAGTTACTCAACGCACAATTGGTTACTAGACTGTGGTGTGTAATTGGCAATGATGGTATGCCATAGGCAGTATAGGGTTACTGTTTTAATTCACCTACCCCTGAGACTTCAAATGGTTAACTTCAGTTTGCAATTGTGTCTAGTCCACTTCCTACACAGGTACACTATTTGTAAACGACGAGTATACTCGTCTCTCGGCTAAATGTGTTGAAATGACGAGTCAGTAGAGATTTTACTCATCTCACCCTTTCACGTCATTTATTTTACAAACAGTGCAGATCCTGATCAGACGTACAGTGGAGAAACCGTTTTGCTTTCCCAATAAACGCGTTAACGCTTAATTATTATTTATATTGCAAATAGTTTGGAGCAAGATCAGACGCCGGGTAACCCGGCGTCTGATCTTGCTCCAAACTATTTGCCAATCAGGTAATAAAACTGTCGAAAAGATGTATTTTTCTATGTTTTATTGTAATGTGCTTGCGTTTCGTTTGCGTTTAAAAGGGAAAGAATAACGTTTTTCTCTACACTATTTGTCTGCTTTAGTTTTAAAGCATTAGGTTAAATTTGACGATGAAAGGATTGATTGGCAACTTTCCTTTGTCATGCAAATGTATTTCTTCAGTCTCTATTACAGACAGTGTCTCTCTGCAAAACTGACAGGTACGCTTTGCTACTTTTGACATTTTCGTTACGTCGCGTATTGCTTTTTTGACAGTTTGTTCGATGATCGGTTTTGAAGTATTAGATTTAATTTGAGCCAATATGGTTCCCATATTTGTGTACTGTTTCGTTTTACTAATAATTTGAGCCAATATGGTTCCCATATTTGTGTACTGTACCGTTTTACTAATAATTTGGGCCAATATGGTTCCCATATTTGTGTACTGTACCGTTTTACTAATAATTTGGGCCAATATGGTTCCCATATTTGTGTACTGTACCGTTTTACTTATAATTTGAGCCAATATGGTTCCCATATTTGTGTACTGTACCGTTTTACTAATAATTTGGGCCAATATGGTTCCCATATTTGTGTACTGTACCGTTTACTAATAATTTGGGCCAAAAAAAAAAAAAAAAAAAAAAAAATTGGGCCAATATGGTTCCCATATTTGTGTACTGTATCGTTTTACTAATAATTTGAGGCAATATGGTTCCCATATTTGTGTACTGTACCGTTTTACTAATAATTTGGGCCACTATGGTTCCCATATGTGTGTACTGTAACGTTTTACTAATAATTTGAGCCAACATGTTTCCCATGTGTGTGTACTGTACCGTTTTACTAATAATTTGAGCCAATATGGTTCCCATACTTGTGTACTGTATCGTTTTACTAATAATTTGAGCCAATATGGTTCCCATATGTGTGTACTGTAACGTTTTACTAATAATTTGAGCCAATATGGTTCCCATACTTGTGTACTGTAACGTTTTACTAATAATTTGAGCCAATATGGTTCCCATATGTGTGTACTGTACCGTTTTATTGAATATTCATTTTTATTTATGCATTTCGGCGGATTACCGGGAAAAGCAGTGGATTAACACTTGATAATCCACTGCTTCAAGCAGTGGGATTATCGTCGCTCGTGCTTCTTTTATGAGTTTTCCCCGTAGGGCTCCCCAAGAATCGTAGTCAATCGTGTCTTATCGTTCAATTCCAGCAGTCCGTTTTGTCGCGAACCACTCAACGGAAGAACACGAATCCAAGATCGGAAGTAACGACGTAATTCCGTTGACGCCAAATCAAGAAATAAGTGACGTCATTGTACCGCCAACTGTCACGCACATGTGTTCGCCATAAAATTTGGGGCTCAACACGGGATAAATAATGTACTATCGCTTTCAATTGTTCAAACAATTTTGTTTAAAAAGTGGCTTAAAAGCATAAATAAAAAGAATAACTGTGTTTTTTCAGTGTAAGATTGAATTTAATTCATTTCGTGAACATCAGACTGTTATATTTTCACTCGTGGCTTCGCCACTTGTGAAAATATAACGTCTTATGTTCACTCAATGGATTAATTTTCGATCTTACACTGAAAAAAAACCAGTTATCCTCTATGTAAAACACCGCCCACTATGAACATATACCATTTACATCCCTGCTACATAATGATGCTAAGAAATAAGGAAACAACTCCGCAAAGGTTTAGTTCGACTTAACACATATAACCTTAGAGACGAGTATACTCGTCATTTACAAACAGTGTACCTGTGAGGATTAAATTTGTCCCATGTAAACAATGTAGACCCTGATCAGAGGGCTCCTGAAGAAGCCCTCTAATCAGGGTCTACACTGTTTTTCATTTTTAAATATATTGTTAAAGTCAACCCTTAATAGCCCAAAATGGACTAGACTGAATTTTAATTTGGAATTGTCTATTTTAAGTTTCAGGGAAGTGAATGAGTTGAAGGAGCTAGAGTTATCGATATTAAACTATAGAAAATATGGATAAGTTAAATTAATGCGAACTATTGAGATTCGGCTGTACAAAATCTATAAGTAAAGAAAACAAAATATCTATAACTATACTAATAAAATTTATGATGATGCGTACGAATACATTTTATTGTCATGTATCATTTATTTACATTGCTAGGCCAAAGTAACCAACGTCACTGGAACAGCACTTTTAATCATTACATTAGCCTTTGTCCTGCCGTAATTTCGTCTGCTTTCAAACTTGTCGTCTGCAAATTTGATAAAAGTCAGATTTTACATTTTTAAATTTAAGAAACCTAAACTCTAATGTCAGACTGTTTCGGTCCAGATCAGACGCTGCGTTACGCGGTGTCTGATCTGGATCAAAACAGTTTGCAAATACAAGGAAAGCCGCGATCGGGAGGCAAAGGGTTACATTTTATTATTTCTTGAGCTGTTCTGGTCCCGACATCTTCCATAAGGTATTCAGTGTTAACTATCGTAGCGTCTATTAATACCAACGCGGTCTATGGTACCGGCGACGAAAATGTCCGCGCCTCCTACTCCAGTACCTGCGCCGATATCTGGGTCTATAGCCATACCCTCCTCTACCACCATGGAAACCATCACCATGGAAGCCTAAACCTCCGTCCACTGAATAAAATTAAAATGTCAACGTTGTGGTCATGCATGTAGTATGAATACATTTCAATAACTTACGAGACTAGTGACATTCCATAGAATCAGCGTAAGCTCTTGAACTCTTGAAAATCATTTTGGAATAGTTTTCAATGCAAATACTAATGATACTCAACTTATATCATAATTGATCCAGATACTAATTGTCTCATTAAACACACCAAACATTATACAGCGCTCCCTCTCTACAACGGCTCTCCCAATAACGACTCCCTCCTTACAACGACATTTGCCGCTGTTCCCTAAACAAGACAATCATGCATAACGCTTTACTGCTGAAAGATCGTCTGCTTTAAATTGCCATCTGCTGTTTTCAAAGTTACATTTTGATGAAAAAGATACAATGACGTGGGACAAACTGCTTGAATCCAGATCAGACGCCGCGTTACACGGCGTCTGATCTGGATCCAAGCTGTTTGTAAATTTGAACATATTAACCTCCCTATGACGACTCCCTCTGAACAACACACACAATAGTGTTCTTCCTTTGGGCGTCGTTGTAGAGAGTGAGCGCTGTATATGCACATATGTGTCTATCAAATATGAAATATTAATTATTTCAGGAAGTATTAGAAACAACGACTTACATTAATGCCAATGTTTCTTTGAATATATTTCCAACACATATTTGAACCATTACTTTATTGCATTGCAAGTAGTGTATATCAAGCAAGACAAGTCATAGCATTGGAGATATGCCGTCTGGTCTGTGCCTACACTAATTTACAATACAAGAAACGACAGTTGGTTGTTATCTGACATGTTTTACATATAAAACTGACTAACATGACGGCTTGGTTTGACTCGCATGTATTTTAAATTGTGTTTTGATAACACTTTCCTTCAAGGAAACGCATCTAAACATTAGCATAATTATTAAGCACCTTATGGTGCCTATACGCACGTTTAGTATATGAGGCAAGGTTTATGTTAACCGTTACACTGTTGACTTTCCAAATAGAGTGTTGCCTCTCTACAACGGCCCTCCCAACAACGACTCCCTCCTTACAACGGCTCTAGTCGCCATTCCCTAAACGACACAATTGTGTCATACGCTTTAACTGCTGCAATATCATTTACTTGAAATTGTCGTCTCCTGTTTTTCTAAAAGTTGCATGGACTTTTGTTTTACAAAAAAAAGTTAATTACGAGTGACAAACAGCTTGAATTCACATCAGACGCCGCGTTACGCGGTGTCTGATCTGGATTCAAGCTGTTTGCAAATGTAAGCCAGTTTCCCTCCCTACAGTGGAGAATGTGTTATTCTTTCCCAATAAACGCGTTTACGCTAAAACTATTATTTGCAGTGCAAACATTTGGAGCCAGATCAGACGCCGGGTAACACGTCGTCTGATCAGGCTCCAAACTGTTTGCCACCAAGATAAACATGAAATATCAGAATTGTCCAAAAGTTGTTCTTTTCTACATTTTTGGCGCTTTGCGTTTGCGTACGTTTGCGTTTAAACGGGAAAGAATAACAGATTCTCCACTGTATAACGACTCCCTCCGAACAACGAACACAAGTTTTGTCTCCCATCGGTTGTTGTTGTAGAGAGGGAGCGCTGTAGACTCTCATTTTCTAAATAATTAACAGTTTACATTGACTCTTCAGGCACTTGTGCCGTATATATATTTAAAGTTATGGCAAATAATGCAGATCATGATCAGAGGGTTACTTCAGAAGCTTTCTGATCTGTGTCTACACTTTTAGCAAATGATGTATATACTCGTTTCCCGCAGAATAAGAATTCCTTGCAGGATAACACTTGCTTTACTTTTAGCCTGCTTTATTCAGTCATATTAACAATAGTTTGTACCTACGGTGAATATGGAGTAAACTGTCAAACAATCTAAGCTAAACATACAAGGCAATAATCGCAAATTTGCAGCAACATAGTTTCACAGTTTCACAATGTATTGCGTCACATGGCAATCGGTCCATACACAAATACACATATAAAATTCTAATAATACACAGTGATCAAGGTAATAAATTCTTGAAAAATACACATATAATTTCAATAAAAGATTTGTCATAACGCCTCATTCATGGCTTAACCCTCTCCTCCATAGAAGCGCCTTTTAGCGAATATGATTTATTCCTCCGCTGAAGAAAATAGTTCCAATTTAATCAGTCATGAATACATATTATAGGGAACATTTTCTATATTCTAGCACATGATAGCTTAAGGCAGGTTGAAAGTTAAGAAGAATGCGCCTTAAGGCGCATTCTGATTTACTTTCAACCTGCTTTAAGTAGTCACATATCTTTAATACTAGAAACAATGCTATCAGGTAAAGGGTTTATCATGGCTTGTAGTTTTTAAAATAGTGTTTATGTGTTATTTTAGCAAACTAGTATGTACCTTAATGAAATACTGATGTGAACAATTTTCTAATTTCAAATGTCTTATAAACATATAATACAACATTTCTTATTGCTTATGGTTTTTGCAAGCCATTAGACTATAAAACTTATTAATATTTGGATATTCATGCAACATTGAAACCACAAATATTGTTTAAACTATAGAAACACGAAGCTTATAATCAAGCATTTCTGAAGGCACCGTTCATTGACTTTTGAGTAGCCATATGAAAATAAAAAATGAATTCTTTATACGTGTATATAAGCTGTGTCCTGATGACATCTTACGCATAATATTTCGACAAGAAATTGACAAACAGTACAATAACAACAAAACAGACACAATTATTCATAATGAGTGTACAGTGAGGAAAACGCTATTCGTCACTAATAAACGTCTATGAACTAAAACCATTATTTCCCTCGCAAACCGTTTTAAGCCTAATAAGAAACCGGGTGACCCGGTGTCTTGCCAGGCTCCGAAATGTTTGACACTCAGATTTAAATTAATTGTAAATATATTGTCAAACAGCGTTGGCTTTTCAATAACCCATTTATGCCCACGATCCCATATATGGGACATAGTGAAACAGTGTAGACTCTGATCAGACGCCGCATAATGCGGCGTCTGATCAGAGTCTACACCGTTTGCTGATAGGAATTTCTATATAAAACAAAATGAAAATGAAAATTTTGACCAGGCATCCCTTTGATAAAAAATGGACTAATCCTATATTTAAACATGGAAGAATCTACTTAGCATAACTGAGTTAAGTTTCATTTAAATAGAAAATAATAATGTCGTTTCTTCTGTATATGTACGACTGTACCTTTATGGTCTGGAACTATGATCAACCCGACAAGCACGACAAACAGCAATAAGCAAACTAAGGTCTTCATGATGGCAGGTCTTGTATGTGACTCTGGTGTGATCCCTGCAGATGAGATGGTACAGATGGTTAGAACAGAAGACATCGCCCTTATATAGCCTATATCCTTTAAATTGCTGGTCATCTGAAACCAACATGTACCAGCTGTGTTTTATGGTGGCATATTTTTGACACCAGTTAACCATTTATTTATCATGATAGATTTATGTTGATATCTCACTTAAATACTCAACTAGTTAGTTTTTGCAAAATAACTTTCGCGTTAGTTTTCAGGTAATTATCTGTAAAGTGGAATGTGGAAACTTTTCACGATAACCAGATAAATATCTGAACACGAACTTTGTCATGATACTGCTTTAAACTGCCACCACTTAACGAATTTATCTAGTTACTTAACTAGATAATTAACTTGAAAAGTTTCGTGTTACCAGTTATCTTAAAGTAGAAAAATTGCATTCGGATGATTTCGGTAGGGACAGGATATCTAGTTTTAGATAAGTTAACACGATACTTTTCAAAAAACGTTTCAGTTAACTTAGATATCATGTCGTGACAGTATGTGGCACTAAAGGCCAGTTTACATGGTATGATTTGACATATATTCTTAGACAGAAAAGTCAAAACATTCTGTGTAAATTAAGCAAATCCTCTCATATACACCTATTGTCAGCAGACATAATTATATGTCAGCTCTGAAATAGGACATGTTCTATTTCAAAATCCGGAATATACTCCGCACGTTTATCTCTCATAATTTATGGTCTTGATAAGGGGATAATTGTATAGAATTTCACAAAAATGTAAACAGTTTCTTCTTTCAGAGAGGATTCATACTAAAATATTTTATTTAACCCAATACCCCATAGACTGTTTCTAGTATTGAAGATACGTGACCACTTAAAGCAGTTGAAAGTAAAGCAGAATGTGCCTTAAAGCACATTCTGCTTAACTTTCAACCTGCTTTAACCCATTACCCTATATATAAGCCTTTTTACGTCTTTAATTTATTCCTACACTAAAGAAAATAATTCCAATTTATACAGTCAAAAATATGTACCATTACAAATAATGTCCATATCCTAGAAAACTGTAGCTGAAAGCAGGCTGAAAGTAAAGCAAAATGTGCCTTAAGGTGCATTCTGCTTTACTTTCAACCTGCTTAAGTGTTCTCCTGTATACAATATAAGAAACAAGATATGGAGTAATGGATTAAGCTAATATCTGCAAGTGTGTAAAAAATATTTCTGATAGTTTATATTTATACAGTACTATTTTCTTCAGTGGAGGAATAAATAAATAAAAGGTGTAAAAAGTCGTATTTATGGGGTAATGGGTTATAGCTGATCTTTATAAATTGAGTTTAACCTTTATTGTGCTGAATTGTCGTCTGCTTCAAATATGTGAATGTCGTCTGCGAAAAAAATCGAATTGAGTTTTTATGATTTTTTAAACAAAAGAAAAATTGAATATGAGTGACAAACACTTTTGGACCCAGATTAGACACCGTGTTACGCAGCATCTAATCTAAATCCAAATTGTTTGCAGATGTGTTCTTCATCTGGATCCTCACATTTATTGTCTACCTATTAATTGATTACCACGGTTTTACTTTTATTGCTGCAGTAATGATGATGAGAAAAGACATGTTAACATTGTATCTTCATCAATAGTAACATGTATAAGGGAGGGCATTCAGTACGGAAAAGACTCCTAGACATAAACACCTTGAAGTACTATGTAAATCAAACAGGAATAGTGAATACGAAAATACACTCCTCAGGAACTTATACCTAGGAAGGCAGTGTAATTTCAGCTTAACAGGTGATTTGACGCGATACGATAATTATTAGGTTTTCATGAAAATATTCTACTTTCCACTTACTAGATTAGTATGTGAGATATTAACTTGAAACTTTTCACAAAAACTAATTAGTACATGTCAGAACCATGTCACCGTAGTGTTTCAAACCTTTTTACATTTCAAAATTTAACCCTGATCCTGTCATAGTATCGAAATCTGCAAAACTTGTCCCAAAAATGTATTTCTAATACAATGTAGAAGAACTTTCAGACGTTTGTCAAACAGTTTTAATCTAGATCGGATCCAGATTCCGATCAGAAGCAAGCCGCGTAATGCGGATCCAAAATGTTTGCAAATACCAGTCATGTCGCGATCGATGGGATGAGGGTTAATATGTCATCCTTTTGTGATAGAAAACATTGAAGCAAGTGTCATTAAATTTAGATTTGGATCAGACACTGAGATATTCTACGTCTGATCTTGATCAAAGTATGAGTTATTAGAAACAAAGCAGTACTTTTAACGGCAATAATAAACACTTCTATAGGCATAGGCAGCCAAAGAAGCATTGAAACTATCAATTTGGATAAATCGGCATCAATATTTACGTAACAAACATGTTTTAACGTCTAATTTTGGAGCAATATTGTCGACAATATTAATAAAGCAGACGATATTTTGACACTGAGAGGTTAAACAAGGCGTGCAATCTAGTAGTTTGAGTGAGAAACCTTGCCAATTAAGTTATTAATCTTAATGCAGTTTATGCAAACAATGTATCATACTTCAATGCAAAGACTTTGCCTGCTGATCGCGACTTCTCTATTTTTTTGCAAACAGTTTGGATCCAGATCATACGCCGCTTACGCGGCGTCTGATCTGGATCCAAATTGTATGACATTCGGCTTTCGGTACTTTACTCATAAAATGTATAAATCTAAATGTAAAAAAATATTGCAGATGTCAATGTCAAAGCAGATGGCATCTCATTAGGATAATGGTTGAATGATTTGCCGTCTACCGCTGAAGCCACCACATCTTTGTAAACACCGTAATCATTTACTTTTGTTTCAAAACTGTAAATATTTTGGTCTAATTTTACTTGAAGGGGACATTATATTCGAACGAATGCTATACGTCATCTTAAACGTTATAAAATGTGAAAAACTTCTTTTGATGTGCTCTTACTAATACTCACATCAGGATTGATAGACTGATAAAAAATTTATTACCCTAGATTTATCACAACTAACATTTAAATCTGTTTATTTGGGCGTTTTTGATGTTGTTTTTTACACATATTCAACCGTTTCAATTGAAGTGAGTGCTTTATCACGGATCTAGAAGAGAGCAACTCGAGGATTTAAAAATCGTGTCCTTCTGTATCGATGTTGATACATTTAGTTACTAACTTTAACCAATTTTTGTGCCCGTGATCCCATATAGGACAGAAGCAAACAGTGTAGACTCTGATAAGACGTGGTCAGAGTGCGGCGCCTGATCGGAGTCTACACTGTTTCCTGATAGGATTTCAGTATTAACTAAAATGAAAATTTAGACTAGGCACCCATGCGATCAAATATTAACTTATCCGATATATAAGCATTTAAGAATCACATGGGTGCAAACGGGTTAATACAAAAACAAAAAGCAAACGTTAGTTAACCCTTTCCCCCATATAAGCGACTTTTAGCGTATTTAATTTACTCCCCCGCTAAAGAAAATAGTTCCAGTGTATACCCTCATAAACAATTACCATAACAAATATTTCTATATAGCCTAGCAGATGACAGTTTAAAGCAGGCTGAAAGTAAAGCAGAATGTGCCTTAATGTTATAAACGGGTTATTGGGTAAAGGGTTAAGTCTATGGCCTCTTTGCAGTGACAGGGGTTATTCCATAACTGACGTTTTAGACTAGTCATTATACACTTTCAAGGTCTAACAAATTACTTCACAAACAATATATACAACAGTTAACACTATCTTCACGAGGTTGTTGATCTTCTTGCCTAATTCCCCAACCGTAATTAACCAATGAACTTATTCGTTTCCTCTTCACGGTTAAAATCTTTCTCTGTGAGTATCTGTCTCTTTTCTTTCTTTCTGCATATATATCTCTCTCTTTTTTTTCTCCCGCTCTTTCTTTTTTCTCTCGGTCTCTGTATGTGTAGGTGTGTCTTTTTGTCTCTGTCTCTGCTTCTTTATGTGCGCGTCTCTCTCTGTCTCTGTCTCTGTCTATCTTTATTTGTTTATATGCCTGTCTCTGTCTATCTATGTCTCTGTCTGTCTCTGTCTGTCTGTCTGTCTCTGTCTGTGTCTGTCTGTCTGTCTCCCTCTCTCTCTGTCTTTCTGTCTCTTTGTCTGTCTCTCTCTCTGTATGTCTGTATGTCTGTCTCTCTCTCTCTCTCTCACTTTCTCTCTCAAAGGAGTACTTTAAACATGCGCTGTGATCTAGTTTCGTCCTACAGGTGTAGCGACCACCTGTATAGAATTCTTTTAATTCATAATTTTAGACTATGATTATTGTAGTTAAGCACTAAGTGCTGGTCAGGGACTAGAGGTCTAATCAGGACCTCAACTGTTTGTAAATAGCTATTGTACTCAGTGTAATGTAATGAAAGGGTTGATAGATTACGTAGTATTTAGTGTTTCTGAAAACATGTCAATATTTGCCACGGTGTGCTTAACAATGCATGAAAACAGTCAACATTTCTGGGCCGCTCTCTTGCATGTAAATTCTGTTAAATTATTTATTATTATTCTTATCATTGTTATTATTACTATTATTTTTATTATTATTATTATAATTATTTGATTATTATATGTGAAAATACGTTTCTTTATGTGGATGATTTCGAAAAAGTTTTCACCACTGAATATGCATTTACTTTCGTATCAAGAATAGTTTTGTTTTCACATAGTCTACATATACGTCTAAAGAGATGTAGTCTGTGGTAATCAAACTTAAAACTTCAATATATCTTTAACTTTAGAAGTTTCGCTAGTTAAAGAAGTAAGAATATTGCTGAATTAATACATCTCCCCCACCGGTGAAAGGTGAGTTAGTAGAAAACTTCAACCAATTTTTGTCGACAAACAAACGGACAAACAGACGTAGACAAACCCAAGTTTCCAAGTTTCCAAGTTTTATTCTTCATTTTATCAGTATGTACAATCACATATACAAGAGAATACATTCTATAATACTATCTCAAAGCCGCGTGAACACCCTATTATTTAGGTACCGTTTTTAAATATACTGGTAGTTTTTCAATTAATAATGAGTACATAGCCGGAAAAGCACTAAAAGTGATGAACGTTTTGTTAATGAATTGTAAAAAAGTACCGTTAAAGCCTAAGTCATTATGACAATTATCCGATGCCTTTGTAGGCTCTATTTTATCATATGCTTCGGAAATATGGGGATTTTCTAAATCGGAAGACATAGAACGTATCCACTTAAAATTCTGTTAACGTTTACAAAAAGTAAGGTTAAGTACTTCCTCTGCAGGGGTATATGGGGAACTAGGTCGTTATACTATGTACATATCTCGATATAGTAGAATTATTAAATACTGGTGCAAAGTTATTGACTCTGGTAATATTATTTTGAAAAAACTGTACGAACAAGGTCTAATTGATTGTGAAAATGGTAAAAAGAACAGGGTTACTAATGTCAAAACTTTGTTAGATAATTATGGGTTTTCGTTCATGTTCATAAATAATAGAAACATTGACGCGAAGCGTTTCCCATCTTTGTTTAAGCAAAGAGTTGTTTTATCCAAGAATGGTACGGCACTATTAATAATAGCCGTGTTCTTGAAGAATATAGATACATTAAAGACGTTTTTGCATACGAATGTTACTTAGATATACTGAATACTGATTTAAGAGGTTTCATAACCAGGTTTAGAGTATCAGCACATTCTCTTCGAATAGAAACAGGCAGGTACACTAGGAATGCTCTACCAAGAAACGAGCGTTTATGCGAATGTTGTAATTTAGCATGTATTGAAGATATATATCATTTTATCATGGTATGTCCATGTTATCTGGATAATAGGTAAGCTTATATAGAAAAATACTATTATCAAAGACCATCTATGTTCAAGTTAACGAACTTATTTAAATCTAGTAATAAGTCTATTTTGACCAATTTAGCTGTATATTTAAAACTAGCAACAGGAAAATGAAAACATATACTGAACAATCACGATATGTGAGCGTATCCATAGGAGTGTCGATCAGGATCGGATGACTCCTCTATGAGCCCTCAGATCTTGGTCTCCACTGTAAGCACACGACAAGTGCATTTTCATAGCTACACTTGTAATTAATGACGAGAATACTCGTGGATAGGGTTAAATGTGTTTAGGAAGTATTATATATGATTGTATGCATAAACGTTGCATATTCTGATCGGGGGACTCCTGTAGGAGTCCGCAGATCAGAATCTTCGCTGTTAGCATACGACAAGTGTACTTTTCATAGCTACACTGTTAGTAAATGACGAGAGTACTCGACAACAGGGTTGAGTGTTAAGCAATTAGAATTTGTGTTCTTATACATAAACAGTGTAGATCCTGGTCGGAGGACGCCTCTAGGAGCCCTCAGATCTGGGTCTCCACGGTTTGCATACGAAAAGTGTACTTTTCCTAGGTACATTGTTAGTAAACGACGCGTTTACTCGTTAAGCGTTAAGCACGACAGATCCAGTTCAGAGGACTCCTCTAGGAGCCCTCTGATCTGGGTATGCACTGTTAGTGTACAAAAATGTTTAGTACACTGTTAGTATATATATGACGAGTATGATAGTCGATAGGGTTGAATGTGTTAATCAATTCTACCGTGTATCTTACCATTACGGTTTACATTATACTTTATCATCTACCGTATATATATTTACACATGTAAAATGAAGTGTTATTAAGTTCATCCTCCTTCATAAGCTAATATTTATACAATGCTGTTATAAAATAACTTTGGATCCTGAGCGATACCATAGACCCGGTGACTGGCTGGTGGATCTTGATTGTAGGGATTGTCCCTGATCTCTTTGAAACAGGTCGGTCGCGGGTCTGTGTTATCGTTCTGGGATAATGTACATTTACATGTATTGTATAAAAATTGGCATGGAGTATTGTTATACGAGGTTTCCTTATTACAGAGGGATGTCCGAATACTGTAGCGTGACTGTAAAAATATGTATATTATGTTTTGTGTGACGATGTACACATGTACAAGTCAGAAATAAAAGTTGTTCTGTTCTGTTCTGTTCCTATTGTACCTCAACATCAATCGGTTTCCACGATAGGGGAAAGATCAAAATCAAGGTGCAAGTATTGGTCAACCAATCTAGGGAATGGACATTTTGTTTTTTCCCATTAAAAAGGGAAATTTGAATAAAAGTTTGGAGAATGGCACTTTGTTGTTAACCCATTTGTGCCCACGACCCCATATATGGGACATAGGCAAACAGTGTAGACTCTGATCAGAGTCTACACTGTTTGTTGATAGAAAATTCAATATAAAACAAAATGAAAATTAAAAAATTGACCAGACATCCCTTTGATAAAAAATGGACTGAACCAATATATAAACATGGTTAAACCGTTGACGATGTATCTCAATGTCAAACTGTATTGTGGCTAATCAGTAGTGGAGTTACTCACTGTCTGTTCTTAATCAAAACAGACATTTTGTTCACCGAACATAAATGCATCAGCGTGTATTCTAAATACGACTTTTTTAACCCCTTAACCCTTTGAACCCTAGTCCCGCATATAGGCGTGCTTTTCAAACAGTGTACATGTGAATAGTACACATGTCCTAAGCAAACAGTGAAGACCCAGATCAGAGGGCTCCTTTCGGAGCCCTCTGATCTGGGTATTCTCTGTTTGTCATAATGCAAAATACTGACAAAAACAACCCTTAAAAGTCAGAAATGGACTAGACTAAAATGGAAACTGGGATTGTCCATTTGAAGTTTCAGGGAGGAAAGAGTTAACTGCCTCAGCGTCACCTGCTGTAAGTAATTGGCGTCTGCTTTTATTTCTAAAAATTGAATTTTAGGTATTATGAATATTAGAAATAATTGTTTGGAAATAATTGTTTTATATTGAAATTCCTATCAGCAAACAGTGTAGACTATGATCAGACGCCGCATAATGCGGCGTCTGATTAGAGTCTACACTGTATGCCGATGACCCAAATATGGGATCGTAGGCACAAATTGGTTAAATAAGATGCGCTAGAAGTTTGAATGAATCAATGAATAAAATGAATTACTTCACCGGAGACACATTGATCCGGGCAGCATAGATAGGAATCTCAGCAATAAACTTCTTGATTTGAAAGTTTCGCCGGGAGTTATACAATTGGGACATGGTTAATTTTAAACTGTCGAAATTAACCCTTTTATATGCCTCAAACCCCCAAGTATGCTGGTACAGTGGAGAATCTGTTATTCTTTCCCGTTTAAATGCAAACGTACGCAAACGCAAAACACTAAAACGTAGAAAAGTACAACTTTTTGACAATTCTTATAATTCATCTTTATCTTGGTGACAAACAGTTTGGAGCCTGATCAGACGCCGGGTTACCCGGCGTCTGATCTGGCTCCAAACTGTTTGCAGTGAAAATAATAGTTTTAGCGTAAACGCGTTTATTGGGAAAGAATAACAGATTCTCCACTGTATATGCAAGCAGAATGAATCTTGGCCAGAAACCGAAGTCTTACCAATATCCAAAATAGTGGACATTCATAGTGATATTTCTTTTTCCAAAGTGCCTAAAATCCATTTGTGAAAAGTATCAGTAGACGGTCATGTTTAAGAAGACGATTTCATGGCATTGAATGGGGTTTATAGAGATGCAAATTAAAGACATAAATCACAACTGCATGTTAACACTTTCCCTTTCAAGTTGTATCGTCTGTTTAACTGTAACTTGCCAAAATATCGTCTGCATTGATAATGTCCTCTGGAGTATTTTTTCATGTCAGATTTTTAACTAAAGAAATATCGACACTCTTGAGTGTCAAACAGTTTGGCTGCTGATGAGGGGTGCGTAACGCGGCGTCTAGTCAGATCCCAAACTATTTGCAAAGTCGCATTTTGGCGCCATTGGCAGTGAAAGAGTTAAGCAACACAGTTGCATTACATTTCATGACAAAGATACAAATAAAGCAGCAACGTCCTGTACAGTTTCGAAGACGTCATTCTTCCCGATAAACTTGTTTATGCTTAAACCTTTATGTAATTTGAAAATATTTGGAGTCAAATCAGACACTGGGGCATTGTTCGCCGCGGATCGTTATTTGACGAAAATGGTCTAGCGGTTTACGCTGAAATCTCGTAAGATTAAAACATTTAAGAATTTAACTATGAGCACGCTCTTCTCAAAGAGACCAAAAATCAATGTAAGAAGATTATACAATTTATGTCATAGACTTCAGTTTTCTCTACAAGAACAAATTTATGAATTTCAGAAAAAAATAGAATTCAAACGCATGTAAGTTTGCAATAAAACATTAATTTTGATATTATAACAGCGGTGACTAGAAGTAAATCGGTAAATATCTGCCATACAACATGACAAGAATGTCTATATAAATACATGGCATTTTCTTGTCAAACTTGACCCACAAATTTGACTAATGTACACTTGAAGATACTGGATCATTTATAAAAGTCTGGGATGTCAATTCGTGTTACCCACATGATTATGGAAGTCTAAGTAAAAGAACAACATATTTAGTGGTCGCTTACAATGGGGAGGGAATTCATTCTTTCCTGTTTACCCAAAACGAATCACATCGCAACAACATGTAGAAAATGACACCTCTTTGAATATATTTCCAACTCATTTTAATTTAGGTGGTAAGCAGTTTGGAGCCTGGTCAAACGCCGGCTTATCAGGGGCTTGATCTGGCTGCAAGATGTATGCGATAGACATAATACATAGCACCATATTTTTCAAAACCTAAAATCTTTATTTCTCAATTAAACCCTATGGTGTCACTACTCATTAGAATCGTCTCGAAGAGACGATTCTAATAAGTAGTAACACCATAGGATTTGGTGCAGAAATGAATGATAAAATGTTTGATTTGTTGAAATAACTACTTCTTATCTGGAGCCCTGATTATAGTATTGGCATAAACGTGTTTAGTCAGAAAGAATAACATCGTCTCCACTGTAACAATAGTTTGACAGTAGTGCACAGATAATAATAATAATATCATACAGTGGAGAAAACGTTATTCTTTCCCAATAAACGCGTTTGCGCTAAAACTATTTTTTCCGTTGCAAACAGTTTGGAGCCAGGTCAGACACCGGGTTACCCGGTGTCTGATCAGGCTCCAAACTGTTTGCCACTCAGATCAACATGAGTAGTCAAAATTGTCGAAAAGTTGTCCTTTTCTATGTTTTAGTGCAATGCGTTTGCGTACGTTTGCGTTTAAACGGGAAAGAATAACAGATTCTCCACTGTAACACATTGTCAACTGTAACTGTGTTATATAAAATCCCATAATGACATCTTGTTTCTCAATTAAAAAACAATCAATCGACCTTGTTCTGTTTTTCTTTATTATGAAACATTGCTCTCCAAATGTTTTAACCATCATTCTGCTACATGTAATGTATTAGCGTGTATTGTCGTTTTTAAACATTGTACGAGTAGGCCAAGGTCAAACACCTCCAGAAGGAACTGTCTGGACAAATTTTGCACATTTTTTATCGTACCAGTTTTACATTAGTATGTACTCTTTCCCGGAGAATGTTTATTTTTCCTTCTTTATTAGTCAATGTATTACTACAAATGTCCATGGTGGGAAGAATATGAATTTTAAGCGAAGGGAGGGTTAAAAACACTTTCCACCTCAAACAAATGATTAATTATTTTTTCAACGAGGTTTGGAAAACAGGTCTCCTTCATCAATCACACTCAGTGGAGTTAATTAACCCTTTACCTGGTAGCCTATTTATAGTATTAAAGATAGGTGGCTAATTAAAGCAGATTGAAAGTAAAGCAGAATGCGCCTTAAGGCGCATTCTGCTTAACTTTCAGCCTGCTTTAAGCTTCCATGTGCTAGAATATAGAAAATATTCCCCATAATATTTATTCATGACAGATTAAATTGGAACTATTTTCTTCAGCGGAGGAATAAATGAAAATCGCTAAAAGGCGCTTCTATGGGGGTTAACAAGTCGGTGGCAGGAAGACAGTGGCATTCTGTTGCATGGTTAGACACGAGTTTTGCGCATAACACTCGATTATTTAGACATTTTTTAAAGTACCATACTCATAAAAGTATGCCTAACTTCTTGAACACAATCTATTTCCCATTTCTCAGGCAGTTTTTCTTTCCTTACCCTAAAGTTATATCGAGGATTTAATGTAATTCGCATATACAATCAAAGTGATGATTCTTAAAAGAGGCACCGAGGTCTCTAAAAATAATAATTCTTTTCTTGTAATGGGCCGACTATACCCTTTTTTCAAACTGAAAACGTGGCTAAACCAAATTTTAACTTTGAAATATGGATGTGTTCGACTTAATTCATTCACCCCTAAAGCTTGTAATGGACAGTTCCAATTTCAAAATAAGTCTAGTTCATTTTTGACTATTTAGGGTTGATTTTAACAATGCATTTCAAAATGACAAACAAACAGTGCAGACCCTGATCAGAAGGCTCCTTAAGGAACCCTCTGATCAGGGTTTACACGGTTTGTTTAGGACAATTGTAATCCTAACATGTATATTGTTTGTAAATGACGAGTATACGCGTCGCTAGGGTTGGATGTGTTAAAGTGGCTTCGTATTATCGAGAGTCTACTGTGCATACAGTGGAGAATCTGTTATTCTTTCCCAATAAACGCGTTTACGCTAAAACTATTATTTGCAGTGCAAACAGTTTGGAGCCAGATCAGACGCCGGGTAACCCGGCGTCTGATCAGGCTCCAAACTGTTTGCCACCAAGATAAAAAAGAATTATCAGAATTGTCCAAAAGTTGTTCTTTTCTACGTTTTAGTGCTTTGCGTTTGCGTACGTTTGCGTTTAAACGGGAAAGAATAACAGATTCTCCACTGTACATGTATTTCGTAGACAACAAAGTTTAAGTAAATAAATCTAACAACAAGACAAGGGTTATCCAACCTACAACTGTTTTGTATATGTTGCATACTGGGTTAAACATTCAGATGTTACGTCTCAATTTTGTACTTAGCTAAACATGTATTCAAATGTGAATATCATAAACAGTCTGCATTCCATTTAAAATAAATAATGTGTTTAACCATTCACTGCATTGTGAAGATAACATTAATGCTATGCTACAATAGTAATCTACTTTTAATTGACACTCTTACAGCACTAATTCAAGTCCATAGTGATGGAAATAGTTTAGTCAATTGGACGACATACGCCATTTAAACATTTTCCAGGTGCAAGTCTCCAGTCGAATCTCAAGATCTCGAGTTCGCTACGTCGAGCATAACCTTATTTCATTGTGAAAATTGGCTTGCGTTTTAACTTTGAAAAACGTCTATATAAACCACGTTGAAAATTTTGGAATTCGGGTATTTTTCACCATAAGCGAGTAACCCCAATTTGATTGCGCCGTAATTGTATAATAATAGCGTATCATGTGTCATGTATGCTTGAGTATTCATTCAATTCTGACAACAAATATTTATTTAAAATATATATATTTGACATACTAATCATTCATTGTTCCAAATGTCGATTCCAATTCTGTAAGACTTACAGTACATGTAAACGTTTTTTGAACAACACAGCAGTAATCAAGAATTTTGATCTTTGAGGTACAGTGGAGAATCTGTTATTCTTTCCCAATAAACGCGTTTACGCTAAAACTATTATTTCCAGTGCAAACAGTTTGGAGCCAGATCAGACTCCAAACTGTTTGCCACCAAGATAAACAAAAATTATCAGAATTGTACAAAAGTTGTTCTTTTCTACGTTTTAGTGCTGTGCGTTTGCGTACGTTTGCGTTTAAACGGGAAAGAATAACAGATTCTCCACTGTAGATCTAAATGGTTATTTAATGCAGTACAACATAAATGCCTAAACTTACTAGAGGTGTCTCTTCAATACTTTCATCAAAAATTAAGCCGACAACTCTTCTCCTTTTTTGGATTTTAGTACTTTTTACTGAAGAAATATTGATGTGAGTGCCTAACCGTTTAGATACTGGTTAGACTCCGATTTATTTGACCGCATGATTTTAATTCAATGTTCAAATTCTAATGCAGTCGGACTTGGCAGCGAAGAAAATAAATATGCTCTCCCCAACACCATAGGAGTATTTAAAGCAATACTTAATTCAATGTTGTTGAATCTTGTTTGGAATAATTGTAGTTCAATAAGAACGCATTAATGTAGATTTGTTTTGAATTGATTCCAATTTCCACAGTCGTCAGGTTCACCAATATTACCTGAATGAAGGCTAAAAACTGACTTGAACTCACCAAATTTATCTAGTTTGGCTCGTGTTCAAGCATAAAATAATTTTATCAATAATAATCATATGAAATAAAATTATGTTATTGCACGTGCTAGCAACAATGTTTTTTACGCATAGACAATCTACTCAAATATGCTCAATTATAGAAATGTTCATTCACTTTTGAAATCGTAATAAGTTTGGCTACTCTCATAAAAACAATTCCCCGAAATATATACTCATTGATAGACTGGTGCAAAGTCTCATAAAGTGTATAAATCGAAAATATACGTTTAGCGTTTGAAAGTTTTCTGTCTGCAAATTTCAAATCAAAGTTTTCCAATAGGTATTGTTTTACTTTGGTATTAATGTATGTTTTACAGAAATTCTTGTCATTTGCAAACAGTTTAAATCCTGATCGGTTGCAAAATGTATTATAGATTAAACAGTTAATTTTATTTCACAGAAACATATCTTATATTATCAAAATATAAAGCTATCTGTAAGGGGTCACAACCATGCAATACATACTATGCTAACAAGTAAGAAGTCGTCTTTCCTTTTTCATCTCCAAACCAATATCTACTACTTGACATCAAAGGTTTTGACGGAAACAGTGAATTTCATTTATTTGTGTTGACTGAGATTATTTTATATTCTGATGATGCTTCACTTTTTAAATCGGATCACTGCACCATGGTGACATTAAAAATAAACAAGTTTTAACCCTTTCACAGACGATATGACATTAAACGTAAACGAAACGAAGACGCCTTGCAATGAAATATAGAAAATGATAAATATTTCATAATTCTGACTATATTGTTTAATCTGAGAGGCAAACAGTTTGGAGTCTGATCAGACGCCACCTAACCCGGTGTCTGATTTGACTCTAAACTGTTTGCATTGGAAATACTAGTTTTAACGTAAACGCGATTATTGGGAGAGAATAACGTCTTCTCCCCTGTAACCCGTCTCACACATTCACTTTTATAACATCGTCTGCTCGCAAATGTATCGTCTGCTTTTATTTCTTAATTTTCGAATTTTAAGCAGTTGGACTTAAAAGCGAAAACCTTTTGTTTCTTAAAATATGTAATATTCTATTAATTATTGTAACTTTAAAGTTCGCTTTTCAAATCGTAAAATGTTAATAATTGCTGATATAGAGTTTGACATAGTATCGCTGTAAAAATGTTTGTTATTTACTGCTACGTCCACACAGATACAATAAATCGATTACATTACAATTATTAATACATATAATACATATCGAAATTATATTTAGTTTCCTTTAAACCACCAAAGGTGACTTAAGTGGACATTGATATTTTGATACATATCAGACACCGTGAAAAAAGGCATCTGATCAGAATCCAAACTGTTTGACACTGTCAAATCTTTCAAAATATCTATAAACTTAGGACATACACGCATATTGATTGATGGTCATTATTTCTACATAATTTTGTGTCATATTTCTTTACAGCTGTTTCCGTCCGTTTACCATCTTGGTAAGACTTTAGCGTTTGGTTCTATATCTCGGGTTATATATTGCTTTTAATGGGGATACGTGTTTTAACAAACATTTTTGGGTTTTAATATTACTACGCTTGCTTTCTTAACAGCAATTTTACATCTGTTTAACATAGATTCTCTTGTTTGTGTTTGTATATTAACTTATACAGTTGATATTATTTTACTTTGCTTTATTTTAGAATCAGTTGTGCACATGGATACTACCATGACAATTCTACATGCATTCTGATTATGTTTCTGTAATGTTTCATAATTATATTGCTGTGCCAGTACAGAGTATGTGTCCCTGTTAAAGTTATATGAATTTAAGTTAGGCCTGGACAAATTATTATATATTTTTTCAAAAGAAAATTCAGTTGATTTGAAAGTTTGAACTAGCTTAATATGTTCTAAGAATAATTGCTACTGTTTTATTATTCAGTAAGAGAATACAATACCAAACGTCAAGCTATCTTTCCTCCGCGTTATCTAACATTGTTTAGATTTAACATACAATAAATCATATCTTTATGAAACCATTTTATAGACTTGTTGAGAAATGAATTACCTTGTTATCTACATACATAAACACAAGATATCGGTGGAATTACAGAATGCTCGGCATGTTCTTACCAAAATGTAATAAATATTCATCTTATCTTCTTTGGCTACTTTGAAATAAATAAAACATGAATGTCAATAGATCTTTACGACGCAATTGAATATTACAGACTTGCGTATTTATATAAGTCTACATTTTATATACATGTATGTTAAGACAAACTTGTGTTAAACACGCTTCTACTCTTTAACCCATCACTGACATGACGTCATCCGTTTAAAACAATTGTCGTCTGCTTTTATTTCTCAAATGTAATTTTTAGGTATTTTTACTAAGAAATATTGAAATGAGTGTTTGCAAATAACTATAGTACTCGGTGTAAAGCCGTGATTGAGGTTAATGACGCTTGAATATCTCTCAAAACATTTGACGGCTTTATGCAGGATGAAAACCGTATAGGAGCTTTTCGGGCGATCATCTTTTTTCCTGCACTAGGCTACCATCTGTACCAAAGAATGGTCATTGATCTCCTATTGAATTATTGCGTAACCTTATACACGGTGTAGGCGAATTTGTAATTACTATTGCAAACAGTTTGGGTCCAGATGACACACCGAGTAACTCGGCGTCTCATCTGGAAACAAATTGTTTGACACTCCGATGATTTTGTCTAATGAAATGTTGATTAAGTGACATTTAAAAGTGTGTAGCAGTTAATCCCTCCACTGCCCTATCCCGAGAACAACGGTTATTGGCAAACAGTTTGGATCCTGATCAGACACCACGTTGCCTCTCGCTTCAATATTTCTTAAGACAAAATACCTAAATTTTTAATTTTAGAAACAAAAGCAGACGACAGTTACTTAAAGTAGGTAACGTCATGTGTCTGTTACCCCAACAGAAAACAAAAAACAAGCGATTGGAAAGCAGACAATTACCGGACAATGTTCTATCATATTGCAAATACGGTTGAAATCAAAGAATGTTTTTATCGAATGTTGATTATGATATGTCTGTAGATCTAGGAGAATTCCTAAGTGATGCTTATTGGTTCAATTTGTATTTTATTGATGATCTTTAGTGTTGCTGTTGATGTTTTTGTTGTTGTTGAAACAGTAGGGTGGTCTCTAAGACAACACATTATTTAAAATATCAATTGCGGCGGCCAAATATGTTTTTCATATGGTGTCTAGACATTAATGATACCTTTATTTGTCTTGCGGGTATATGTTTTATAGTCAACTTTAAGTCATAAAAACACACAAACAAATAAAACGAATATTCTCTCGTTTCCTGATTTTATAAACTCTAGTTTACATTCTAAGCGTATTCTTATCTTTGAATTTACGTCAATATCCCTTGTTTTAGATAAGACACTTATAAGTCTCTTGAGTAAAGATTCGGCAAATTCTTATAGCTGCCGTAAAGAAATAAACTAAATCACTCTGTTTATCCTCGTTACAGTGGAGAGGTTTTTTTTATTCTTTCCCGTTTAAACGCAAACGAAACGCAAACACATTGCAATGAAACGTAGAAAATTACAGTTTGTTGGCAAATCTATTTATTTTAATCTTAGTGACAAACAGTTTGGAGCTTGATTAGACGCCGTTTTACCCGGCGTCTCATCTGGTTCAAAACTGTTTACATGCAAAGACAATAAAAGTTTTATTGTAAACGCGTTTATTGTGAAAGAATAACGTCTTCTGTACTATAAACAACCTATGTATGTGGTTGTTTCACTAGTAACAATGAAGATAATTATGATATTCTTTTTACATGATACATATCCAATATTACAGATTACAGATTATTTGTTACTCTCAGTACATGTAAAGTATGTAACATGAGGTACAAAAACACAATAAACAAAACATAATTACCAGGCTGTGTGGGAATTAAATAATGGTTATCCATTAACATTTAGCATGCTAATCAAACATTATCGCAGAAAATACTTGCAAAGTGTCAAATAGTTATACAATACTAAGCAATGCATGGACGAATCTCTAACTATTGTAAACAGTTTGAATCCAGAGGATACGCCTCATCTAGATCCAAACTTTTGAGAAGGATGATATTTCTTGTAATACAGTGGAGAATCTGTTATTCTTTCCCAATAAACGCGTTTACGCTAAAACTATTATGTGCAGTGCAAACAGTTTGGAGCCAGATCAGACGCCGGGTAACCCGGCGTCTGATCAGGCCCCAAACTGTTTGCCACCAAGATAAACAAGAATTATCAGAATTGTCAAAACGTTGTTCTTTTCTACGTTTTAGTGCTTTGCGTTTGCGTACGTTTGCGTTTAAACGGGAAAGAATAACAGATTCTCCACTGTACTAGCCGTTAAACTCATTCTGAGAAATGTTGCAGATGGCAAAAGTTGCAAACTAGAATTGCTTTGCGTTAACCCTTCCATGATAAAAGTATTACTCCTTCGCCGCTTTATCGGGGCCTCCGTGGCCTATTGGTATAGTCACTGTGACTTACATCACTAAGCTCCTCACCGCTGGGAGTTCGTATCCCGGTAGGGTCGTTCGGATTTTTCATGTGGAGAAGCCTTACAGCTGGCTTGCGGAAGGTCGGTGGATCTATCCAGTTGCACATTTGTGCCTGAAACAGTGCATAAATGACTTCTTGGGTCTTCCTCCACCTGAAATTAACTGGACGTCGCGATATGACTGAAATACTGTTGAAAGCGACGTAAAATCAAAACAAATCAAATCATCAATTATTGGCTTCTGCTTCGGTATTGTTGTCTGCAAGACACGTTTCAAAGTTTGGTATAGGTTGTATCAGCGGCGTCTGATCATGTCCAAAAACTGTTTGAAAACGCGCTTTAAAGCTCTATTGAGAGTGAAAGGGGTTAAAGGAATAGCAAGTGTGTTCATTGTTGTAAGAAAATGTTTTTATATTTAGATATTGTTTGTTGGAGTTATGCGAGTAGGTTTGGAATCCTTTGGAATCATCGATTTCAGCGCATTTACAGTTGAAAGTTGAATTCCGCTTAAGCTGGTGCTAGGGGGCGTGAGCACTGTTGCATATTTAAGTATTGCTCATGAACAGACTCAATTAAACCGAGTCTGCAATTTTCAGTATTTGCTTTGTTTTCTGTGCTTTCAAAGGATCTCACCTTATTCAGATTTTATAATTGTTTGAAAGGTATACTGTCCAATAATTGATAAAGGGCATTGAAACTAGATAATTGATCAACTGAAATGCCCCAAAACATGTATGAAGTGTGTTTGTTTTTCTGTTACTTAGACATTTCCATCCGCCAAGGGTTAATGACTGTTACTTCTAACTGCGCTTTCGCTCGTTCGTACAATGGGGACGACGAATTGCTTTCCCAAAGCGTATACGTGTTAAAGAAAATTATTTCCGTTTTTAAACATTTTGAAGCAAGATTAGGCGCCAAGTAACCTAACGTTTGATCAGGCTCAAAACTGTTTGCCAGTCGGATAAAAAATGAATCGTCCATACATGTATTTCGATTTCTACATCTATTGCATTGTCTTGTACATGTTCAGTGGATAATGTGTTATTCTTTCCCAATAAACGCGTTTACGCTAAAACTATTATTTCCAATGCAAACAGTTTGGAGCCAGATCAGACGCCGGGTAACCCGGCGTCTGATCAGGCTCCAAACTGTTTGCCACCAAGATAAACATGAAATATCAGAATTGTCCAAAAGTTGTTATTTTCTACGTTTTAGTGCTTTGCGTTTGCGTACGTTTGCGTTTAAACGGGAAAGAATAACAGATTCTCCACTGTATTTAGTTTCGCTGAAAAGGGGGGGGGGGGGGGGTTAACGTCTTCCCCTATGTAATATTCATTTTTTGCTAAAGAATACGTGACAACGATTCGCAAAAATGTGGTTACAGATCAGGGGCCCGTTTTACTATACTACTTACGCAAAATGTTTGCGTAAGTCAAAATCGTTCTACTCTTATTTTTCGATCAAAAACGTTTGCAAACAGCAAATAGCCAGATCAGAGGACGCGCTAAAAGCGCGTCCTCTGATCTGGCTATTTGCTGTTTGTAGCAAGTGATAATAAAAAATATAAATTTAAATTTAAAATTTTGACTTACGCAAAAATTTTGTGTAAGTAGTTTAGTAAAACGGGCCCCAGATGTGGATTCTTTGAACTTTAGTTCGGGCGTATTTTAACTGAATCAATCTAAATATATGTACGAGTGTCAAACAGTTTATATCCAATTACAATGTACATTTTTGGCGCCGAGTTACGCGGTGTTTAATAAAAAGAACTATATGCAGACAATGTAGACTAAGATCAGGGTGCTCCTAGTGTCTACACTGTTTGTCATTTTGCAATATACATGTATTGTAAAAATATCACTAAATAGTAAAAGTGGACTGGACGTAATTTGGTTCAGAGACTATCCTCGATGCTCAAGTCAATGATCGAGGTCGTGAGTTAAATTCCGTGTCTTTCGTAAAAGATCACAAGAATCCTGGGGTCCGTCTTATTAAATGTCGTACGACATATTTTGTCGTAACTCAGACTCTTAAATTCTTAATTATTATTAATATCTAATAAGACATTAGATGTATTTCAAAACTTTGACTTACGACCGTTTTTTCGTACGACGGACGTTTCGTAAAACTGGTTCCTGGTTGTAAATTGTTATCCATGCCAGACCCACAGTCTCTGTCCGGCGGATAGCCATGGTCCAAGATTAGAATGCTTATGAGTTGAGTTGAATTGAGTAGGCCAAACAAATGCTTGAGAAAGATCTCTGACTCAACTCAACTTCTTAATAACCTTGGGGCAGACATGGGGTTCAGTCTGGGCATCATTATGTTTCAGTTTCGTTATTTGGTAAAGACTAATTTGAAAGAGCTACATTGCTTCAAGATTAACAGACGCTCACACTTAACTGCAAAATAAACAGTAAAGGCTCTCTATTATGACCAAATTGCATTGTGTTCATCATCATATGTTTAAAGCAGGTAGTTGCTTAATTAAAGCAATGTGAAAGTAAAATAGAAAACTCCTGTAGGAACTTTTTGTTTTACTGTCACCTTGCTTTAAGCTTTCGCCTGTTTCTTATACAAACAACTATATTCTTTTTAGTAGTCGTAATAAAGGGGTTTTACTCAAGTTAATATAATCAGTTACATGCAATTCTATGCCTAAAACCTCAAAGTACAGACATAAAATTCATGCTTGATTGACTTATAGTAGACGAAGAGTAATTTATTCTTTTTTGCTTGAAGATACAATTTGAATGTATTGCTGAAAAATGGAAAATTAAATCCGCCCTGACACATACTTTACTTATAGCAGTTTGATTATGAGTTCAAGTGGACGGGTGGTTTGGGTCTACGGCACTGCGACACAGAATTGATCACATAGTGCCGACAATCGAAAGTATCACTGTGTGAGAAATGGCGTAGAGTACTAATTAACAATGAAAGACCTTTTTGATTCCTTATTCTACCACGACATCGTAAAATTATCATTAAAAACTTGTTTTACCCCTTTACCTGATAGCCTATTTCTAGAACTGAAGATAGGTGACTACTTAAAGCAGATTGAAAGTAAAGCAGAATGCGCTATAAGGCGCATTCTGTTTTACTTTAAGCCTGCTTTAAGCTAACATGTGCTAGAATATAGAAAATATTCCCTATAATATATATATGCATGACTGATTAAATTGGAACTATTTTCTACAGCGGAGGAATAAATCATATTCGCTAAAAGGCGCTTCTATGTGGGAAAGGGTTAACATCGAATTACAAACAGTTTGGATTCAGATTAGATGCCGTGTAACGCGGTGTCTGATCTGGGTTCAAACTGTAATATATATTTCAATACGTCTCTGCGAGCATGTTCACATAGATGAGACAATGTTTTACACACTCTTCCATTAAAATTCAATTTCGATAGCTAAAGTCATCTAGACTACTGTTTCTAAAACCGCACCACCAATTAAAGTAAAGAGGTGGAACGGTTCTTATATTGGCTCTTGAAAATACTGCTACATGCAGGGCTGCCATAAGTTGACAGGAAAAATCCTTAGATTTCCAAATTTGCATTTTCCAAGTGCGTTTTTACGAATCGTACCTTTACCCCATAGCCTTTTTCTTGTTTTGTTGACATGCGACTACTTAAAGCAGACTGTAAGTAAAGCAGAATGCGCCTAAGGGCGCATTCTGCTTTACTTTCAGCCTGCTATATTTTAGTTTTTGATGAGTTCATCATCATGATCATCATCTTCATTAATCGCATCACTCTACATAGAGAATACTCGCGATATGGTTAAAATATGCATGCGCAGCCGATGGGGTGGCGTTGATCAATTAAGATCGAAGCACTGGTGGTGCTGTCATGTCTCTTTGTACAGTTAAAAACAGGGTAAAAACGAACTGCTGATTTACAGATTTTGGACACTTGACATGGCCGCTTTAAAGCCGTCAAGTGACTGTATTTTCACGACGTGCTGCGGCAGATGGTTCCATAATATGATAGTAGCATGGATAAAGTTATGCTGTTAAACTGATTTTGAGCATGAAATCTGAGTGCATTGCTGGTTGTGGCTTCTGTTTGGTCTAGAGTGGCGGAGTTGAGGGTCTGGGCTGATGCCCATCATGCTGTGGATGGTCTTGTACAACATGGTGACTCTGATTACATTTCGTCTGTGTTGTAGTTTGTCCCATTTGAGGTCTTCAAGCATGGATGATACTGAGCTGGTGCGTTCATAGTCTCGCTTGACAAACCTGGCTGCTCTGCATTGGATCATCTCAATGTGGTTTATATGTGTTTGTGTCTGCATGCGGGGACCAGACTGATGAGGCATATTCCACAATTTTAACAGTCAACTTCCATTTTTTGCAAAAGAAATGCACAGCATTGCGAGCTATAGCCGTATATCTTCACGATAACCGTATCATATATCACAGAATATGATTTGAAATATACTTTAACTGTATCATTGCTGAGATGGTTTGTTAATTATTGATAAAGCAGAAAGAATCGCAAACTTTATATACATGTATATGAAACTCGCAGATCATTTAGAAATAAATGTAAAAACAAACAATATCTTTAAAAAAGATATTCAGCGGAATGGGTGGTGAAAGTAATGCTGTAGATGGGTGTACAAAATTGTATGAAATTTGGGGGTTTCAAAGAAGTCTGTGTACATGTTCTAACACCTCACTCTTGTAAATAAATGATGAAACATCACAAGTGTGTTTAACTCACTTGAGGCCATTTATTATATTGCTATCATTTTAATAAATGGTCTGTGTCTCTTAATTTTACACTCACAATTCATATCTGGTTAAACTGTAATCTTGAATATACCAGCCTGGCTACAGTTTCAGTGTTCCAGAAAAGAGGGAGTAAACTGAACAAATCTAACATTTTCTCACTCATTTCAGCACCAAGCCATATGGTTTACTACTCATTTGGATCGACTCGAAGAGACAATTCAAATGAGTAGTGACGCCATAGGGTTTAATGCACCATTATTCGAACACAACCAAAATTCGAACACCTAAATCATTACACGTGATATCTATGGTTACACACTATTTTGCATAATCGCGTGTAACAAATTGACAGCAACTCGGGTAGAAACGTCAAGAGCACAATATCGGCAAGAATGATCAGTAAACAGATAAAAGGGAATTTGTTGAACTTCACTGACTATAAATATTGCATTTACACCTAATCCCAAATTTCCCAATGCATGAATATGCCATAGACTACATTTTCTGTGAACGAAAATGACCAGTGGTGTGTCGGCTGCATTACTTTTACATTTACCTTATTCCAAGTGGTCCGGACAAATTATATTGAGAGTTCAGACCACTAAATTTGATTAAATCTCACACTACGGGGTCCTTATCACTTTTTTCTCTCCCTTTCTGTATTCTTAACATTGTTTCATATAAGATGTAACAAGAAATAAATAAATAAAAAATATTTTGACAGGTTCGAGTTTACTAATTTTTTAGAAAAATCTATTTAAAACAACTTTTAGAAAATTCCTCTTGATGGTTGTGTGCACCTTAAAGTGTGCAGCTCTGCCATGGTATTTACAGGGGAGACCCCTTATACTGTCCTGCCTGCAGCCATTAACAATTCATGATTTATGTCTAAACTACTTTAAATTATATGAAAAGGGTTGACTTATACTTTGTATGAGGTTACAGACTCTTGTTTTATATATGTTCTGACATTTCATAAACAAACACTTACCCTGAACTATATACAGTAAATATTTCGTGGTGTCAAACCTACTGTTCGAATTTAGATTGGGGTCCCACTGAGAATGAAGGTAGGGGGCCACCATGCTTTGATTACATTGTTGGAGAACCGATTTGAATTGCAACAACTTACCCATCCTATTTTAAATTGAAAATGACCAGTATATCCAGTATTCATGTTAAAAAGAACGTTTATTCACATAACAATTTGAAATTGACTAGAAGGTGCTTAGGTGTTCGAATAATGGTTGCACCGGGATATATAAAGATTGTAAGTTTTGAAATACTTATCTTATCTGTGATTATATTATACCTGTGACGTCAGGTCTTGAATGGGCTGGGTAGCCCGTGTTGACCAATTCATATCCAATTTAGCCTCTTCTTGCGCAGTGAATTAAAAACTGTATTTAAATGTATTGTCTCTGTCTCTCCAGGCACTATTCAGTTCTCTCTTAAAACTATTTACAGTGTTACAATTAACACAAGCCTCAGGAAGAGCATTCCAGGAGTTTGTTGAGCGTGGAAGAAAACTGTTCATAGTCCCTTTGTAGTTGTATTGACTCTTCACTATTCTTTTGTTGTGACCCCTGGTTATTGGATCTTTCACCACTTTCATGTTTTTCAAGTGTACTTCGTCAAACTTTCCCATTATCTTAAATAGCTCGATCATATCCGCTCTTTCCCTTCTATATATCAAAGTGGGTAGCCCAAGTTCTTTTAATCTGTCTTCATATGAAAGTTGCTCCAGACCTTTGACAATACGTGTTGCTCTTCTTTGCACTTGTTCAATTGCTGTTATATCCTTTTTCATCCATGGTGACCATATAACTGTAGCATATTCCAATGTAGGTCTTATAAGTGTTTTGTATAACATCAGGAACATGGTTTTGTTCATAAATTCAAAAGATCTTCTGACTAGTCCAAGATGCTGGTTTGCTTTCTTAACTATGTTGGAAATATAAATATTAAATTTCAACTTGTCATCAAATGTCACGCAAATATCTTTTTCATTTTCAACTTGTTCTATATCAATACGGCTGTTTTCAGATTTCATTGTGTAGTTGTGTCTTTCATTATTACGTCCCAGGTGTAAAGACTTACACTTTGCTGCATTAAATTTTAACTGCCACTTTTCTGACCACGTTGATTAATTATCTAAGTCCTCTTGAAGTATGTCACAGTCACTAGCGTTATTTATTGGGATGTAGATCTTCGTGTCATCTGCAAAAAGTTTCACAGTGGACTTCACAACATCCGGCAAGTCATTGATAAAGATCAAAAATAGTATTGGTTCAAGAACGGACCCTTGAAGGATACCATTATGTACTTTCATTTTATCTGATTTAACATTTCCAATCCTTACTGCCTGAACTCTGTCACTTAAAAACTCTTTTACCCATTTTAGAACATTTCCTCTTATTCCATAGCTGTGCATCTTATTAATTAATCTACGGTGAGGTACTGTGTCAAATGCTTTCTGGAAGTCGAGATATATAACGTCAACACATCCTCTTTGGTCGAGCGTTTCATACCAGTCTTCAATAACTTCCAGAAGTTGTGTAACACATGATCTCCTTGATCTGAACCCATGTTGATTTTCTGCAAACAGTTTATTACTTTCCATATGGTTAACTAGATGGTCTCTTACTATCTTTTCAAACAACTTACATATTATTTTGTCAAGCTGACAGGTCTAAAGTTCTGTGTTTTTTTCTTGCTCCCTTTCTTATGTAGGGGTACAACAATAGCAGATTTCCATAACTGAGGTAATTTACTATCCTGTATAGATTTATTGAACAGTAAGGTTAAATAACTACTTACTTCTAAAGCACTTTCCTTTAACACTCTAGGATGAAGTTGATCCTCGCCTGGAGATTTCGTAACATTCAAATTGAGCAAATGTTTTCTCACTATTTCTTCAGTCACTATCATATCCGACAGCTCTTCTTTAAATGCTCGCTCCTCCAGATTAGGTACATCTTCGAGATCTTCCTGTGTAAATACACTACTGAAAAACTTGTTAAATACATGTAAGTCTGCTTTTATTTTACTGTCATTTGTTAAAGTCCCATCTTCACATTCAATTTCCCCTATGCCCGACTTTGTTTTACTTTGTGACCGTACATATTTCCAGAACGATTTTTGGTCTTCTTTTATGTTTTCACACAATTTCTTTTCAAAATTCTTTTTTGCTGCTCTACAGATAGTCGTTACAGAGTTTCTTTTCTCTACATATTTACTATAGTTTACCTCGTTTTTACAGTACTTGTATCTTTTCCACAACTGCTTTTTTTCCCGGATTGCCTTCAGGGCTTCACATGTCACCCAGGGCTGCTTTTTCACTGTGTTCCCTGCTTTAGAGATTGGAATACATTTTTCAACAGCGTTTAGTATGTTTTCACTAAAACACTCCCACATATCACTGACATTCCCCTCTTTCTTCCACTCACTGTTCTGCAATATAAATCTTAATTCTTCAAAGTTACCCTTGTTGTACATGTATCTGTGTGTAGCTTTTTCTTGGTCTTCAGAGTAGCAATTCAACACAAAGTTTAACATTACGTGATCACTCTTTCCTAAGGGGTGCATATAATTAATATTATCAATCATACCTTTTTCGTTCGTAAGCACAAGATCGAGTAAACTTGGCTGATTTCCATCTCTGAATCTAGTGTTCTCTGTGACATGCTGTTTTAGAAAACAATCATTTACACATTCAATAAAGGCTGTTGAAATACTGTCTCCTGCTCTACTTTCATTCAGTGACCAGTCTATGTCTCTATAATTAAAATCCCCGGTTATTAAAATATGTGTATCTCTCATACTCGTTGCTTTCACAAAGAGTTTGTTTAATTGTTCATTATTATCACTTGTTGAAGTTGGGCTTCTGTAGATTACTCCTAAGAGAAGTGTGTCCGTAACTGTTGATTTAACACAACACCCTACTGACTCACTGTAATCGTCGTTGGTTAATGTTTCATCTATGTTAACATCGAGACAACTTTTTGCATAAATGGTAACACCTCTTCCTCTCTCTATGGTAGGTATCAAAAGATCATATCCTTCAATGCTAAATTCACTTGCATTAAGATTATGACAATTCTTTGGTAATATTTCAGTAAGTAGTATAAAGTTCAACTCTAATCCTTCAATAGTGTTAATAAGTTCAGCTCTTTTATTAAGAAGAGAGTCCATATTTGCATATAAAAATTTAAAACCACATTTCAACTGTTTATTTGCATTTAAAACCGTATTAAAAACTTTAGTCTGAGGGGGGAATCAGAGCCAACTGCCCCTATAGTCCGGGAATCAAGAGGTTAAACGTGGAAATGCCGGATGAACTTTTTTTCTCTGCAGTTTTCAATAGTCAAGGGGGTCCTTATCAAGATTCAAGAGGGTGCCCGTGATATCCTTTGAGCATTTCTCAAAATATGCTAATTAAGTCCGCCATTACTGAAATTCCGTTATTTGGCCATTATGTCAATTAGTATGCATCCTACCATGATGAAATTGGTGTCTATAATCAGGTTATCAGGGTCTACGAACATGATAAACCCATCATTTCAGGAATTAAATGTTTTGAACATATGCAACTTATGCAATTCATGCAAATGAGGTCGGCCATTACAGAAATTCTGTTATTTGGCCATATGTCAATTAGTATGCATCCTACCATGATGAAATTGGTGTCTATAACCAGGTTATCAGGGTCTACAAACATGATACACCCATCATTTCAGGGATTAAATGTTTTGGACATATGCAACTTATGCAAATGAAGTCGGCCATTACTGAAATTCCATTTATTGGTTGTAACACATTTATTATACATGGTAACCTCCTAAAAAAGGTGTCTTCACCTATGTTTTCAGGGTCTACAAACATTATAAGCACATCAGTTTTGCATTTTAATGACTCACACTTGACTAATTACATCAATTATGCTAATTAGATCGGATATTATTCATGAAATCTAGCTTATTTGGAATACCGCTGGAAATATTTGACATAATGTCATAATGTAAATTTCCATTCCTAGATTGTCAAAGACTGTCTTTCAAATAATTCGACAATAGTATTAATTGCATTCTTATGGTGATTAATATGCCATATGAGGTAATGCTGCTATGGCAAATGGTGAAACTACTTTACTCGAGCGCATCCTAGTAAGTAACATGCACAGAAGATAGTGCAATCCGAGCCATGACCGGTTGTGCAACTTCACCTCTTTGAACTACAAGGGGTCTTGCTCTTGCAGTCACATCCGATCATCTCTATGATGTAATTAGGGGCAAGCCATCCGAACTGTCAGATGGTGTTAGTGACTTGTTCCTGAAACCCTTTTCCCATCCGTAGCTCTCCATGTTCAGTTCAGGTAAATCTTTTGTGTCGAGAGTACGCCACAGGATTGCCTAATAATGAGCCCTCTTCACGTTCTCTGCAAATGCCTCTGTGTGGCTGTATGCCCTTTTTCCCCATCCATACAGCCTGGTTTGTGACATGTCTGTTGCTTCCTTCACACCATAACAGGCAGATATGATATCGGTAGCTTGGTCTATGACGTCATTAAACGATGCATCTACGATCCCAACAGTGTTTAGCTTAGGTTATTAGACGTTTCGCTACCCTATTGCGTTCGCGCCTGTCATGTCGCTACCCAGGGTAGGATGTTCCGCTTCCCGTACATTTTCGCTACCTCCTATTTTTATTACAGAACTAAAAACATTTTTCTTTTGTTACTGGCCTTTCGTAGTTAATTACTCTTAGTAATATGCATTTAAAATAATTAAATTAAAAAGTTTATTGATCTGAAGCTTGTAGTTGAAAATGAAATTATAGCAGCTGTCAATTTTGAAAGGCACATCAATGGCATTAGATCAACATTTTCTATGTGTGATTCAGATCAGCTTCTGCAAAAATCCAATCAGTAAATCATTTTCCGCAGTGAGAAGAGTAAATAAATAGAATTCTCTTTTATGGAGATTTCCTTGGTTTGGAACCAGATCAATAAAATATAAATCGTTGATGGTGACACATGGCATCCGCACACATATTTCGCCAACTTTGACTTATGATTATATGTGCCATGGTTAGTTTTCAATCCAGATTAGTATATAAAAATCTCTTCTATTTATGTCCGTTAGTTGGGATCCAGATAAATAAATAACCCTTAAGTTCCATTAGTTTGGATCCAGATTAATAAATAAAATCTCTTATATTGAGCTAGCTGCGGCATTGGTTTGGATCTAGATTAGTAAATAAAAGTTGCGTCGGCGCAAATATTTTGTCAACTTGTAATTATTTATGTCTGTAAGTAAATGGATCCTGACTATTAACTGAAGTAACTTATATGGTGATTCCTTTGGTTTTTGGATCCAGATAAAGGAATAAAAATGTCTGGTGTGAACGCATGGAGTCTAAATTGAATTGATTTTTGTCCGTTAGTTTTGATCCTGATTAATAAAAATCACGTTTAAATATAATGATTCCATTGGTTTGGATCCGGATTAATAAATAAATATATATTATGTGGACGCGTGACGTCTGTGCAATTCTCTTACCAAAATTTATTTTTATTTCTGTTCGTTGTATAGACCCAGATTAGTAAATAAATCCTCTTCTAATTTTATGTACATTAGCTATAGTTTTGGATCCAGATCAGTAAAAAGAAATCCATTATGTGGGCAAAGCGCCTGCATATTAGTAGATAAAAGTGTGAAAAATAACACTGGGTAGCGAAAAGACCAGCCACGAAAACCACAAGGTAGCGAACATGCTAGGGAAGCGAACATCCAGGTAGCGAAACGTCCTGAAATCTTAAGCTTATGTCCTGCTCTCAGCGATTTGAAAACAGAGCCCTTTCCAACTCCAAAGCAACATGCTACCGTGTCGCAACCAGAAATAGCATGTGCAAGAAGGAGGTGCTTCACGATGTCGCGATGCTTTTTGACGGTCAGCTGTTAGTCTATCACTGCCCTCCCTTTACTAGGTGATTCCATCGTCATTGGTAGGTTCAGCTTAACCTCCTCATAATGGTGAACAACAGAACAAACACATCTGTGTCATCTGATACCACAGCAAGTCTCCTGGCTTCACTGGCACCCTTCAAGACGTGTTGCACAATAATGGTATCGGCTTCTTCGTGATACGTCTCCTGATCATATCTGATGCTGGTGTTTTCATTCTTGACTTCAGTGGGGCATGGGTCCAGTGACAACTTACTTGTGTTTCTCAGTGATGCCGTTGTGGAACAATCTCACTACAGTTAGATCACTACAGATTATTCTAATCAACTGTTTTTTGTTATCAAGCAACTATAAATAATGGCAGCACATGAACTTAAATGAAATTTAACTTAAAGAGATATTACACAAAAACAGAAATTCAGTAATGACGGACCTCATTTGCATAATTTGAATAGGTTGCATATGTCAAAAACATTTAATTCCTGATAGTGCTTGGGGGCGTGAGCACTGTTGCATATTTCAGTATTGCTCATGAACAGACTCAATTAAACCGAGTCTGCAATTTTCAGTATTTGCTTTGTTTTCTGTGCTTTCAAAGGATTTCCCCTTATTCAGATGTATCATGTTCGTAGACCCTTATAACGTGGTTATTAACACCAATTTCATCATGGTAGGCTGCATATTAATTGACATATGGCTAAATAGCGGAATTTCAGTAATGGCCGACCTCATTTGCAGAAGTTGCATATGTTCAAAACCTTTAATTCCTGAAATGATGGGTTTATCATGTTTGTAGACCCTGATAACCTGGTTATAGACACCAATTTCATCATGGTAGGATGCATACTAATTGACATATGGCCAAATAACGGAATTTCAGTAATGGCCGACCTCATTTGCATAAGTTGCATATGTCCAAAACATTTAATCCCTGAAATGATGGGTTTATCATGTTCGTAGACCCTGAAAACCTGGTTATAGACACCAATTTCATCATGGTAGGTTGCATACTAATTGACACATGACCAAATAACGGAATTTCTGTAATGGCCGACCTCATTTGCATGATTTGCATAAGTTGCATATGTTCAAAACATTTAATTCCTGAAATGAGGGGTTTATCATGTTCGTAGACCCTGATAACCTGATTATAGACACCTATTTTATCAATGTAGGATACATACTAATTGACATATGGCCAAATAACGGAATTTCAGTAATGGCGGACTTAATTAGCATATTTTGAGAAATGCTCAAGGGATATCACCGGGCACCCTCTTGAATCTTGATGAGGACCCCCTTGACTATTGAAAACTGCAGAGAAAAAAAGTTCATCCGGCATTTCCAGGTTCAGCTAAATATCAGCCTTTGACTCCCGGACTACTATCCCTGAAGCACCTTCATTTCTTGGCACGATTTTCCATTCCTTATAGTGAATTTCTGTGACCCTTCTTTGTTTTTCTCCACAAGTTCTTGCCTCAATAGCTTACTTTCCATTCTTTGACTCAATGTCAAGTCTCTAGATATCATAACCTTCTGTAACTCTGCGCTAAGATTTGCATTGCCTTTAATTAGTCTAGAGTTTTGTAAGAATGCTCTCATTTCATTTCTTTTCACAAATGTTACCTTCAGTACCGGATTTTTCTTATTTTCACGTGTACCACTTTCTCTTCTGTTTAACCGGAAACAGTTTTTGATAATCGGTTCACTCATAGCTTCACCCTTCACTACTGCCTGAAAAAGACTGTTAATAGCATCTAAATCATGTTTCTTTCTGATCCCTGGGTCCTTACTTTCACTTAAAGGCACATTGAGACACTTCATCCTGTACTTTGACTCCTATCCTGCTCTCTACTTCATTTATGCGACGATCAATTGAGTCAAACCTTTCATTGTTAGAGTATTTTATTTCTGAAAGTGTGCTGCTCATATCTATTAATGTAGGGAGCGAGCGCTCGTCCAACTTACATACCCATTTGAAACCACTTAGTCCTTGACCTTTCTTGTCATTAATTTTACTCATAAGATCATACACTTCAACTGGCATCTTACTACATGGAAGGCATACCCAACTTTTGCAAGTATCACACTGAATGCTCTTTGTGTCTTCCGGGTATTCAGTTGAACAGTAGGGACATTCCCACATTTTCTTCGAGGATTTCTTACCTGGTCCTGAAGTCCAACTACTTCTCAAAGTGGCCATAGTTGTCAATATTTAAGGGCTACCCACATAAACTCATTCATTTGGAGTCTTTTCCTTAACAGTATTATGCTATTCAATGGCGAAATGCAACGTAGAAACAGTCTTGACAAATAAAACCAAGATGGCGGCGCCCTTCAATCATGGTGGATGGGGAAAGTTGGTATCACATGTTTCATTAAAGTATCGCTAAAACATCATAAAACGTTCCGTTTTCGGTTGTATCATTAGTGCCTGGCCTAGGAGGGAACATTAAATGGCTTTTTGCAGAATACTTAGCCTTTTTGTCACACTTTTAAAACTTTTTTCACAAAATATATTTGGCTCCAGAAATTCTGCGTGTTCACTCCGCGCATGCGCCTATTATCTGGACCCTGGGGCCTGTCTTACGAAACGTCGTACGATAAAAACGGTCATAAGTCAAAACTTTAAAATGCGACTAACTTCTGATTTCTCTATTTAATCCTGTCTTGTAACATCTCTTTGGAATCGTCTTTTCAAGACGATTCCAAAGAGATGTAACAAGACAGGTTTAGATGGAGCAATAAATAATAATTGAGATTTTTAGAAACTGACTTACGACAACATTTGTCGTACGACGTTTCGTAAGACAGGCCCCTGGTTACTATCCAATCAGACAAAAAATACAGTTTTCAACAGGTGCTCTTAATTCTAAATTTCTGATCAAAGTAGATTGGTTGAGAAAGTTGGTCTAGATAGATACCATGCAGCTCCGCTGAAAAAATAAAAAATATTTTGCACCAGCAAATTTTACGTAAAAGTAATTTTCACGGAAGCACAAATTTAAAAAATGGCGTCGTTACCACCGATCCCACAGGTTGGTTTGACGAAATTTTGATATTTTCCAAGTAATCAAGATGCAAATATGTTTTTGTTTTAATCAGTTGAGAAGATATATAATATCGAATTATTGAAACAAGATTAACACTTCATTTCGCTGTAATATAACCCGATTTCCTTCTATAAAGTTTAGCAAGTTCGTACTTTCATAGCCGGAAGTGGGTGGGGTATGCATTATAATAATTGACAGTTATCTTGTTTTTCAGCGCATTTACTTTTCTGATAAGTATTGATAGCTTTCCTTTTTAATGCCTTTGTAGATGAAAATTCGTTTGATTAGGATAAAGAAATTAATTTGATTTCATTCTATTTCAATGATTGTGTCAAATTTCCTCTGACTCTGAGGCACTTAAGTCTTAACCGTTGAATACACTGTCATTTATTTTCCGCCTATGACACTGATGAGTCAGTGTCATTCATTTTCTGTTTTACAGAATTATTCATATTGACTTAAAGCAGCATAAACACTAAACAAATTTTTATTTTCCTGTTTAGTTTCTGTTTAATCTACATCTAGAACTTTTTCTTAATTTTGGATAAACAGCCCTACGAGATTATCGCCAATAATATGGCGACACTTCTTACCCATCGTGTAAAAGCCTATTTTAGGATTCTACGACGTATTAATACAGATACAGATTTTTCTTAATTAATTGGTAAGAAGGTAGTGGCTAGGGGTACGTGAGTCGTGACCGTACCTCTAATATTTGAATAATAGCGGTATGGTCATGTACCCCTAGCAAGTCCTGTGAGGGTTGACATGGGGTAAGTGAGTCATTTAAACTATGTAGCAACATATAAGTTTGCCTGCAGATACGTTTTATTGATGCTAATATTAAAAATATCTCATTTCTACCTTATCTTGTGGATATTTAATGGAGAAAAACAAAGAAACTTTGACAAATATTCCCCACCAAACTTGTTCTCACGGCAGCGATGAGAATAGATGTACTCCGCATACATGTATATATTGGGTTAATTATCGTCAGATACGCCCGATATCTGAATATCCGTGACCAATGTTAAGTTTTTTTCTTAACATTTTTATTCAAAGGTAACTTAATATAATAAGCTTGTTCGAAATTACTGCTGATGTATCTTCCGAACTAAGCGTTGAATATAAAGTGGTAGATCATAGAAAGTCAAAACTATCGAAGTTTCGGCTCCCATCAAGTATCGAAACATTTAAGTTTGCTGATTAATGACCTACACAAATCAACTCGAAAAACATGTTTGACAATTGATCGCAATTAAACAGTGCAATTATTCTAAACAAAGCTGGTATTGGATATTTATACATGTTTGTAAAAATATGTGAACGTTCTTTATTCATAGCACGGATCAAGGACTTGTATAGGTATAGTTTTCGCTGCCATGAAAAAAAATGCTGATTGGAAATTTTTTTTGGATGAAGTTTCTTTGCTTTTTTGCTCTAAACAGTCAGAATAGAAGGTTGAAATGACATATTATTAACATTAGCATCGATATGAACGTATCTGCAGACACAATAAATTGTTGCTATATAGTGTTTTGGGCTCGCGTACCCCTAGTCAACCCTCATAGGGCTCGCTAGGGGAACGTGACCGTACCGCTAATTTCAAATATTAGAGATACGGTCACGTACCCCTAGTCACATAAGCACAGCTGCACATAATACTCATATGAGGGTGTTGCAGTATAAACAGATAGATAATAAAGAATCTCGGACTCCTGGACTATCATAAGCGTCGAACCCTTTAAATTGAAATGATTTTTGGTCCTTTTATTTCATCTCTGCTTTTTAATCACCTGTAATGACCGACACAGAGCCAGTTACATGTAGATTCAGGTGGGGGAAATAGGTGGCTAATTTCTAAATTTTTGCAATTGGAATGTTATTGGGCAGTAAAATTATTAATTTTTCCATCCTGAAAAAATATGTTAAACATATTTTAAACAGTATGTGTCAAATTGATAAAAATACACACATAACCCCTTATTATACCATCTGATTCGAACCGACTTTACTTTGGTCAAACCAAAGATGCCCAGCATGGAAATAATTATTAAAACGGGTAAATTTTGAGGACTGAATGACGTGTTTCTGCTGTTTAACTGAGTGTTAACCCCTAAGCTGGGCTGTGCCAGTTTCGTAAACATACAAAGTGGTTTTAAGATAAACTTACCCAGTCAAGCTCAGGGGTACCCATTTATCCACAGTTAAAAAACTAAAGCCCTTTAAACGAAATTTTATATAAGAATAATTATTTTCAAATGTAATTTACTAATTATGTACTTTTCAGATTGTTGGAAAACATGGGCCAGTTTATGAAGCATATTATAGACAGGTATGGGTATTTCAGTGTCAATTAGTGTATTTGCACAGTGTATCACTTATTAATCATCCCTTTAATCCCTATTAAGTCACAGAGTTGTAGATAAGCTTTGTCTTGGAATTGGGTATCACTCCATGGATTTTAAATGAATTGGTTTTTTGGAGAGAAAGAACACTGGGTATTGCATTGACCACAACCCCATGGTTTCTAATTCGATTGGGTATCCACAGTCCAGAACCCTATGATTTGTAATATAATTGGGTATCAGTAGGAAAATAAACTTGGATTTCCTATCCTTGTCCTTTCAACAGTGCATTCAGGGTATTGTTGTTAACTGTCTAAAATGATATTCAGTGTTTACCTTACATAGTTCTATATGCAAGTTTTGTTTACACACATTCGACTAAAGTGAAAGTTCAGTTGATAACCTGATGAAATTAAAAAGCAATTGAGTATTTGTTTTGTTTTTACGCAATCACTTTCAAATAATTGGGTTTCCATTTGCTTTTGTTGGATACTGTCACCCATTAGTTTTGAAATAATTGGGTATTTCACCAATTTCAATTGGGTAAGTACTCGGATGCTCTGCTTATCTACAACTCTGAGTCATTTAAAATATAGAAAATAGAAAGTTGTTTTAATTTAATAATTGAATTTGAACAAAGTTATTTAACATTTAAACAGGGCTGGTAATTGAATAGGACAATTCTAATGTAGTTTTATCCCCAAAATATTTGCCTTTCCCTGTGAGAAGCATATTATGCATTGTGTTTTGGGGAAATTCTTTCACCAAAAATGGAAATAAAAGAGACTTTTTGCAATTGGGAAGTCACCTGTTATAGGCCCCTGTTATAGAAGGTAAAAAAGCCCTGTAACACGTAGAAGTTGTTTGCTTTTAAATTAAGTTTTAACTTCTACATCTAGAACAGTATCTTGTTGTGATCATCAATTTAAACTATTTCCACATAAATATGGTAGCTTAAAGCAGACTGAAAATAAAGCAGAATGTGCCTTAAAGGGACTCGCAACCGGATGGTGTACTTGTCAAAATAAAATAAAATACTCGAATAAAAGCAAATTTGTGGCATTATTTGGCTTCTGACATTAAAAAAATATGATCAGTCCAAAAAAAGTCTCAAGAATCGTCACTGAATCTTAGTTTTTTTAGATATATTCCATCGTTTTTCTATAGCGTCAGCTGACGGTATAGTTGTTGTTGCTTCTCTACACGGGCTCTGACATAAACCCAAGCCGAATAATGTAGTATTAACTCATTACCCCATAGCCTGTTTCTAGTGTGGAAGATGGGTAACCACTTATTAACTCATTACCCCATAGCCTGTTTCTAGTTTTGAAGATATGTAACCACTTATTTACTCATTACCCCATAGCCTGTTTCTAGTTTGGAAGATGTGTAACCACTTATTAATCGCTACCAGTGAAGTACATTAATTCGCTACCATATATATAGCGAGCGCCCGTAGCCGAGGCAGTAAAGGCGCGTCCTCATTTTTCATGTTTGTCTCCGCAATGGAGGGTCACGGTTTCAAATCCCACCAGAGCTTCTTCTTTTTTGGAAATGCATTTTTTAACAGAATTTATTATCCTAAACTAAATCTTACCCATTTATATAAGCATTGACATATATTTACAAATGACAATTTTTAATGCTAAATCCGGTTGCGAGCCTCTTTAAGTTAAAGTCACATTTCTTCAAAACTAGAAATAGGCTATGGGGTAATGGTTTAAGTAACCCAGATGAATGATAGTACAGTAATCAATATAAAATTACAGTTTTATTCAACGTTATGCACTGCTATAAAATCATTCTGTCCCCTTTTTCAGGCTGATCCAACTGGTTCTGGTAGTATTGGTGCATTGGATGCTGCAACATTTATGAAAAAGTCGGGTTTGAAAGATCAAGTTTTGTCACAGGTAATTTGGTAAAATAAGTTGTTCGATTTTTTTCATGTATGCATGTTTTAACTAATACTCTTGAAACTTTTAATGGACACTTCCAATCAAGTTTAGTCCATTTTGACTACTTATATTGATTTTTGTCAATGTATGGTAATATGACAAACAGACGTGAAACAGTGCCGACCATGATCAGAAGCTTCTGATCTGGACCTTCACTGTTTGCATAAGAACCAAAGTACTCTTCATAGGTACACTGATTGCAAAGGATGCATATATGTATTTATGACTAGAGTTCAATGAGTTAGTGTTTACCGTTCCAGAGAATGGTACAATGTACTTTACTCACAATTTACATAGACCTGTATAAGGATAAAAATATTTAATATCTCTCTGGTGGTGAGGAATTTTTGTGAATAGCTGTATTTTTTTTTAGGCCTACTCAATCAAATATGAGTAGTTTGTGTTGTTCCTGTTCTTTAGATATGGGACATGTCAGATCCAACTGGTAAAGGGTACTTGGAGAAGCCTGGATTCTTTGTAGCCTTAAAATTGATATCGCTGACTCAAAATGGGCAGGACCCAGCAGTCAGCAAACTAGCCTTAGATACACCACAGCCAAATCTTGTAAGTTTTCATAAACTTTAAGTGTTTCTAAAGTGTGTCATTACATAGTTGCTCCTTACTTTTGCTCTTTTAACCCATTACCCCATAGCCTGTTTCTAGTTATGAAAATAGGTGACCACTTAAATCAGGTTGAAAGTAAAGCAGAATGCGCCTAAGGGCGCATTCTGCTTTACTTTCAGCCTGCTTTAAGCTATTATCTGCTAGAATATAGAAAATATTTCTTATGATTCCTATTTGTAACACTATAAATTGGATTTATTTTCTTCAGTAGAGGAATATATTAGAGACGTAAAAAAACGTATTTATGGGGTAATGGGTTAAACAAACTCTGGAGGCAATGTGACGCAATTTGAGATATTTTCAGTCCCTTCATTAATTTCGTCAAGTGAATGTACTCTGCAGATCACTTGAACACGTTGGGAGTAAAAGGGTCAACTGGTACCAGAAATTGAATATTTTATATTCATGAAGCAACGCATGCAATATATACTAAAAGCAGGCTGCAGTGCAAGCAGAGCAGAATGCACCATAAGGTCTATTCTGCCTTACTTCCAGCCTACTTTTACCATTTACTTTATAGCCTGTGTTAGTATTTAAGATAGGTGACCACTAAAAGCAAGTTGAAAGTGAAGCAAAATGCACCCTCAAGGGCATTCTAACTGCAGTTTTTTTCCATGTGGAGAAACCTTCCAGCTGGCCTGCAGAAGGTTGGTGTGCCTAAAATACATGTACTGCATAAAGGTTTTCTGGGGTCTTCCTCCACCTGTAATTAGCTGGACGTCAGGACATAACTAAAATACTGTTAAAACAATGTAAAATCACAAATCAAAATCAAAATCTTCTATGATGAAATAAACTGAAAGCATTTTATTGCGTTATAGATCTATGGAGTAATAGGTTAAGCTAAAATCTGCTGAATTGTAGAAATTCTTTCTTAAAGTCTTAAAGTACAAATTCATGACTGTATAGTGTGGACATTTTTATTTCAGTGCAGGAATAAGTAAAAGGCATGAAAGGCATATTTCAGGGGCAATGGCTTATGCATGTAGCTGTTTTGAGAACTATTTTGTTCGGATTTATTACTTAGTCCAAACACGTGTCTATGTTTTCAGGGACCAGTAGAAATTCTACCAGAAGGGGATACAGGAGGGGCAGCAACAGCAAGGGCTCAATGGGCTCTATCTGTAAGTAAAACATTTCCTCCATAGTTGTATGTACAGATTACTGCCATCCAGCTGTGTAACTGCTTAAAGCAAAATGAAAGTAAGGCAGAAAGCTGCTATAGGAAATTTTAATATTTTTTAATGAGAAGAGGCGTTCTATTGCAACTGTGCAGAGGAATCCGTCAAAATTCAAATTACCATAATATCATAGTTGTCCATGATGTTGCTCATTGTATGCATACACTTTAACAGAACTGTCTGGAAACTGTTCTCCTCATATACAGAGATTGTGTTCATTTCAAATTTTGATATCATCAAAAGATCAGATCAGTACAGCAAATGTCAATAATTAGCATGTTTCATGTTTAGGCAGGCAAACACTTCTGTTTAGTGACCATTCTGTGGTGAATGAACAGGTATTTTCTTTGGCTTAATGTGGGACAAGAATAATGCAGAAAAATATTTTAGGAGCTTTCTGCATTTTTAGCTCACCAGAGCATACATTGCTAAAGGTGAGCTTTTGTGATACTGCTTTGTCTTGTGTCTGTCCGTCAACAATTGCAAACAACTTCTTCTTTGAAACCAATGGCCACAATGTCACCAAACTTTGTCAGATGCATGCTGTTGATTTGAAACTAAGTTGTTAAAAAAAAGTGGGTGGGGCAAATTGTCTTCTTGCCATGGCAACCAGGCACTAAATCTAGTCTTCTGAAATACAGCTACTCCATGTCTTGAAGATGATCTATTTCATCTTTACATTTATTGTTTAACCCTTTGAACCCTAGTCCCGCATATAGGCGTGCTTTTCAAACAGTGTACATGTGAATAGTACACATATCCTATGCAAACAGTGAAGACCCAGATCAGAGGGCTCCGAAAGGAGCCCTCTGATCAGGGTCTTCACTGTTTGTCATAATTCCAAAAAATGACAAAAACAACCCTTAAAAGTCAGAAATGGACTAGACTAAAATCGAAACTGGATTTGTCCATTTAAAGTTTCAGGGAGGAAAGAGTTAACCCTTCCCCTATAGTCATAGAAAACCAGATGAAAGTAAAACTGAAAGCTCATATCGAAGCTTTCTGTTTTACCTTCTTCCTGCTCTAAGCTACGACTTGTTAGAAACACTGAGTTTTTTAAGTTATCTTTATATGTGTGGAGAAAACAGTTGAGTCAAATATGTATTTACAGTGGAGAAAATAATATTTTCCCCCATTAAACCTGTTTACTGTAAAACAATTATTTCCAGTGCAAACAGCTTGGAGCCAGATCAGACATCAGTTAACCTGGCATCTGGTCAGGCTTCAAAATGTTTGCAACTAAGATTAAAATAAACCATCACAGCTGTTAAAAAGCTATCATTTTCTCAGTTTGGTTTCTTTGCTTTGTTTTTGCATTCTGTTTGGTTTTAAACAGGAAAGAATTATGCTTTCTCTACTGTACATGTACTGTAAAACTTATCTATTACGACCACTTAAAAGGAAGGATAATTGATTGTATAAAAGACAAGTAACAGTTTAAAGCAAGGTGACAGTAAAACAGAAAGCTCCTTTAACTCTTTCCTCCCTGAAACTTTAAATGGACAATTCCAGTTTCCATTTAAGTCAAGTCCATTTCTGACTTTTAAGGGTTGTTTTTGTCAATATTTGGCATTATGACAAACACTGAAGACCCAGATCAGAGGGCTCCTTTCGGAGCCCTCTGATCTGGATCTTCACTGTTTGCACAAGACAAGTGTACTTTTCACATGTACATTGTTTGAAAAGAACGCCTATTTGCGGGACTAGGGTTCAAAGGGTTAATAGGAGCTTTCTGTTTCACTGTCACCTTGCTTTAAGAAACACCTAATATATAACACAAATTCAATTTAGTTGTATTAGTGATGTCTTACTGTACTTGTTCTTGTTTTACAGGCTGGTGAAAAGGCAAAGTATGACCAGGTGTTCGACAGCTTACAACCTGTAAACAACCTGCTAGCAGGGGATAAAGTTAGACCGGTAAACATACTCTACCATACAGTTCTATATGTATTTCTTCACTCAGAGATTTGTTTTATAATCATATGTGTACTTGAATATATATGTATGTGCTTAACACCGTATTCCATAAATGTGTCTTCTTTCACCTTAAGTTTATTCCTGCACTGAAAAACCCATTCCACTTCATTGTCATGAATATGCACCATCAGAAAATGCAAAATATTTTCTATATCCTATCTGATGGAAGCCTAAAGCATGTTGAAAGTAAAGCAGAATTTACTTTCAACCTGCTCTAAGTGGTCCCCTTTCTTCAAAACTAGAAGAAGACTTTTGGGTAAAAGGTCAATTTATAATAGGGTTTACACTGTATTGTACGTTTTCTTTTAAGTTTTTAAGTAAAAATTTCGTAGGCAACACTATATATAAAGAATAAGTTTGTTAAATGAAGATAGATGTCAGCTTAAAATAATTAATATAGGACAAACATGATGCAGAAATATCCTTAAGGAACTTTCTGTATTTATTTATCCTGCTTTTAACAGCCACATGCCTTTGAAATCATTACTACATGGATTCATGTTGTACGCATTGAATTTATTCTTCTGCTGAAGAAAATAGATCCAATTTATACAATCATGAATAATTATGTACTATAAGAAATGTTATCTTTATGCTAGCAGATGGTAAGGCACATGATGCTTTACTTTCAACCTGCTTTAAGTTGTCACCTGTCTTGAAAACTTAGAAACAGGCAATGGGGTAAAGGTTTAAGAAAGTGACTGTAAAACATAATGCAAAGATGAATTTTCTTTCTTTTCTTGAGCAAACTGAGTCATATTTGGTCAATGTTGAATTTAAAAATGATCCAGGTTAAAAAAATGAAATATTAAGAACACAATAAGAAACAGTCTGTATTCCGAGTCTTATCAGACACCTGATTAAATACATTGTTTGTTGGTTACAGGTACTGCTGAACTCTAAGTTGCCTATGGATATACTAGGAAAGATCTGGGAACTCAGTGATATAGACAAAGATGGCTACCTAGACAGAGAAGAGTTTGCTGTGGTAAGAACATTTTGTCCTATTCATGTCTGGACCTTACAGGTACTCCTGTGTTTGTGTTTGTTAAAGGTGGCAGTGTCAGTTTAACCCTTTCCCCAATAGAAGTGCCTTTTAGCAGGGTTTTCCCTTGCATTTTGTAAATGAGAGTCCTAAGGAACCTCAAACCTTTCACTTTGAGAGTCCCTCAGCATATTTGGGGGTCCCAAATTAATTTAATTTGTAAATGCATTACAATGTTGACAAATAAATTGAAAAACCTTTGTAAACTGTTTAACAGTGCAAATTTATGATTGATCTCTGATGGTATATGAAGCATACCCCACATCAGTAAAATTGAAGTAAAATGTGGTCAAAGATTTGAGGGTCCTGGGGACTCTTGGGGTTGGACAAATAGGAGTCCCAGGTGACAGAATTGCGTCCAAGATGCAGGAAACCTGCGTCCGGGAAAACCCTGCTTTTAGCACATTTGATTTATTCCCCCACTAAAGTATATATACAGTATATATACAGTAATGAAAATGTACCTGAAGAAATAATTTCTAAATCCTAGCAGATACTAGCCTAAACAGGTTGAAAGTAAAGCAGAATGTGCCTTAAAGGGACTCGCAACCGGATGGTGTACTTGTCAAAATAAAATAAAATACTCAAATAAAAGCAAATTTGTGGCATTATTTGGCTTCTGACATTAAAAAAATATGATCAGTCCAAAAAACATCTCAAGAATCGGCACCGAATCTTAGTTTTTTAAGATATTTTCCATCGTTTTTCTATAGCGTTAGCTAACGGTATAGTTGTTGTTGTTGCTTCTTTACACGGGCTCAGACATAAACCCGAGACGAATAAAGTAGTAAAAGTACTATCGATCGCTACTAGTGAAGTACGTTAATTCGCTACTATAGATATAGAGAGCGCTGGTAGCCGAGGTAGTATAGGAGCTTCCTCATTTTTTCACGTTTCTCTCCGCATGGAGGGTCACGGGTTCGAATCCCACCAGGGCTTCTTTTTTTTTTTTTTTTTTAAATGGATTTTTTAACAGAATTTATTATCCTAAACTAAATCTTACCCATTTATATAAGCATTTGACATATATTTACAAATTACTATTTTTAATGCTAAATCCGGTTGCGAGCCTCTTTAAAGGCACATTCTGCTTTACTTTCAACCTGCTTTAAGTGGTCATCTTTCATAAAAAACTAGAAACAGGCTATGGGGTAAAGGGTTAAGGATGATATGTGGTTATGTAAAGTGTCTACATAACATTATATAACATGTAAAATGTCAAACAGTGCAGATGCTCATGAGAGACCATTCAGATTTGTAAACTGCTACAAAGGCAAACCTTTGTTAAGGACATCAAATAAACAAAAATTCTTATATGATCTTTCTGTATTGCCCTTGTTCTGCATTAAGTACTTTTCATATTAACCAATTATTCCATAGCCTGTATGTATTTTTGAAGACAGGTGACAACTTAAAGCTGGCTGAAAGTAAAGCAGAATGCACCTTAAGGTGCATTCTGCTTTACTTTCAGTCTGCTTTAAGCTACCATCTATTAGGATATAGAAAATATTAGAACTTTTTTCTTCAGTGGAGGGATGAATTCAAGGTGTAATAAAAGCATATTTATGGAGTAATGGGTTAAAGATTGATAATTTATCTTGAACTAATTTTAACACATTGAACCCCAGGGATGAGTATACTCGTCATTAACAAATCATATACCTGTCAAGAGTATACTTTTCCTATGCAAACAATGTAGACCCTGACCAGATGGCTCCTTAAGGAGCCCTCTGACCAGGGTCTTCAGTTTGTCATTTTGTAAAATATTGTTAAAATCTACCATCATTCTTCAAAAATGGACTAGATTTAATTCTAAACAAGACTTGTCCATTTAAATTTTCAGGGGTGAGTGAGTTAAGGGGCCATTCTATGAATTACGAATTAGCATAATTCTCTCTTCAGACAAGTGACTACTCAATGCAGGAAACTACTGTATGCAAAGAAGTTTTCTTTTAGTTGCCAATACTTGATAAACACTACATTTCATCTATACTTAACATTTATTGCAGGCAATGCATTTAGTACACAAGGGGATGGCCAAAGAACAGATTCCAAGTACTATGCCACCAAACTTGGTACCACCTTCTAAGAGGAAGGGTCCACCAGCAGGGGCCGTCCCAGTATTACCAGGGATCGTAGGGGCAGTCAGTGGAAGGAATACACCACCTGGCAGAGCAGACTCCCCTTCATTAAGGGTATGTAGTCAAACCTGTATTAACCCATTACCCCATAAATATGCTTTTTTACGCCTTTAATTTATTCCTCCATGGAAGAGGATAGGTCCTATTTACACAGTTATGGATATGAATCATCAGAAATATTTTCTTTATCCTAGCAGATAGTATCTTAAAGCAGGCTGAAAGTAAAGCAGAATGCGTCATAAGGCGCATTCTGCTTTACTTTCAACCTACTTTAAGTGGTCGCCTATTTTTTAAAACTAGAACCAGGCTATGGGGTAATGGGTTTAAGTAACCTCTAGAAATAGAGTATATTAATAGTCTATTTGGCAGGTGGCCACTTAATACGGAACAAAAGTATCGCAGTTTTCCTAAAAGTTTAACTAATCGCTTTTACAACACAGTAATTTGTCCAAAGGTGCAAACTGAATGCAGACAGTGTAAACCCTGGTCAGACTGCTCCTGGGAGAGCAGCCTTATTAGGTATACTGTTTGCTCAGGCCTGTCTGTCCAAGTACTTAGGGTCATTACAGTATAGTCTTTAACCCTGTCCCCCATAGAAGCAACTTTTAGCATGTATATAATTTATTCCTCCTCTGAAGAAAATAGTTCCAGTTTATACCCTCATGAACAATTACCATTACAAATATTTTATATAGCCTAGCAGAATTAAGCTTAAAGCAGACTGAAATTAAAGCAGAATGTGCCTTAAGGCACATTCTGCTTTACTTTCACCCTGCTTTAAGTGGGGACCTGTCTTTAAAACGAGAAACAGGCTATGGGGTAAAGGGTTAAATCAATTCCAACACAAATCCAAACTGACTGTGACTTCCATAGATCTTTTCCGACACCAGTACATGTCTTCTGTAGGGAAAGGAGTGGGTGGTGACCCCTGCAGCCAAGGCAAGTTATGATGCTATGTTTAGAAAAGCTGACCTTGACATGGATGGCTATGTGTCTGGCCAGGAGATACGAGACATTTTCTTACAGAGTGGCCTCCAGAACAACGTTCTGGCTCATATATGGTAAAGTTGCAGGTGTTATCCTGAGTCTGGCATTGAGATTTTCAAATTACTTGCTTCAGTTACTGTAAAACATATTCTAACTCATTCACCCCTGAAACTTTTAATGGACAATTCCATTTTCATATAAAGTGTAGTCAATTTTTGACTATTGAAGGGGTTTTTTGTGTAATATATTTCAAAATTGCAAAAACTAAAGACTCTGATCAGAGTGGATTTTTTTCAGGAGCTATCTGATCTGGATCTACAATGTTTGAATAGGGCAAGTGTAGCTTTCACAAGTACATTGTAAAGGACAAGTATACTTGTCACTAGGACTGAATGAGTTAAATAGTCGCTCAAATTACCGGCTGAGGTGATTGCAAAGTTTGTCTTCTATGCTTTTGTACTTGAAAATTTGACTGATTTTCCCCCACAGCAGAAATGATGGCATTGAACATAACAATTTAATCAACATGTGCATGGCCAACCTTACAGCTGCCCTGATTAGTTTTATGATTAGAATAGTTACATGCATATCCTGGAAAATATATAAACAAAGTAGTAATACAGTAAAACTCCTCCAGTATGACCGCTAGATGAGATTAAATTTTAGGTGCTTAAGGCAGGTGGCTGCATAAAACAAGATGAAAATAAAGCATAAAGCTGTCACCTGTCTTCATTAACATCACTTGGTCTTGTTTTCAGGGGTCATACTAGAGGGACTTTACCGCACATATTAATCTCTTGTTTTGCAGGAACCTGTGTGATATGAAGGGTTTAGGTAAACTGACATCAGAACAGTTTGCACTGGCCATTCATCTGGTACAGCAGAAACTGAAAGGAGTAGATCCTCCACCCCAACTGACCCCAGAACTCATCCCTCCTTCCATGAGACCCTCTACTGCTGCTGATACTGCTGCCTTTGGTGTAGCTGTAAGTTCACAATGTCACCATTTAACCCTTTCCCCATTACAAGCGCCTTTTAGCGGATATGATTTATTCTTCCGCTGACGAAAATAGTTCCAATTTAATCAGTCATGAATATTTGGCATAGGGAATATTTTCTATATATTCTAGCACATGGAAGCTTAAAGTAGGCTGAAAGTAAAGCAGAATGGGCCTTAAGGTGCATTCTGCTTTTCTTTTAACCTGCTTTAAGTGATCACCTATCTTCAATACTAGAAACAGGCTATCAGGTAAAGGGTTAACGATATAAGATATTTTTATGACATACAGTAAAACCTCTCTATAACGACCACTTAAACAAAGGCAGATTGATTGTAAAAAAGATAGCTTAAAGCATGGTAACAGTAAAAAAGAACAGCTTAAAGCATGGTGACAGTGGACAGAAAGCTCCTGAAGGAGCTTTCTGTTTTACTGTCTCCTTGCTTTAAGCAGTCACCTGTCTTAAAATCCAATACTTAATACAGTAAACCTCACTTATAACGAACTCGATTATAACGTACACTCAGGGTTGGCAATCGACCGGTCAATAAGAGTATTGACCACCCGGGCGGTCAATACTGGTTTTAACCGGTCAATACCGGTCTTTACTGGTCATTACTGGTCAATTGACCACTTTGAACCAACTTATAACCTATGTATCATACCCCTAGCAATGTAAATTGTTGTTTAATATTTACAGTAGATACAAACTGTACTGTTAAGGATCTTTTTAAATACAGTTTGATATTTTGATGTTATTTTTCAAAGTTTTACTTTAATGACCACAAGTGGTCTTTTGCCAGGTGGCCATTTGATGTGGTCAATTCAATCAGACTACTTATAAAATAAAGTACTAGTACCCTACCTATCTTATTCACACATTGTCATGATGAGCATACTGGGAATAATGATCATATCAATGATTTAATCTAAAGATTGAAATATTTGAATTACATTTTGTAAATATTTGATAAAACCAGGACGACAAAGTGGGTCATTGAAGTGACCGGCCTTGTCAATAATTGAATTGAAAATCGACTGGTATTGACCACCTAGGATCAGTTTGGGAGTTTACCAACCAAAAGGCTAGCTATACTCATAAGCAATCAACCACTAAATACTTCAACTCAATCAACTGTTTACTTACTACTCAACTGACCATTAAAAACCTCAATTAACCACTCAAAATTTCAATTGACCACTATATTACAGCAAATAATTAACCATTAAGGTCATATAACCATAGTCAGGCAATAATTAAATGTTGAAGATTCATTGATGTCTATTATTTACAATCATGGGATATTCATAAGTATTTGCAAGTTTGCAACACCTGTAAATTGCTGTCAAAACAGATTATCATGTGTTATGTTGCCCCATGTCACTGCAGGGGGAGTGGCATAGATCTGATTGTGACCAATCAAATGTCTTGAATTTGATACAGGGTGAGTATACACTGACAGGGGTATTATACACCAACACTTTTTTTACCCCTATTTGTGCCCAGGAAGCTATCAATGAGCCTGCTGAGCAGAAAGACTGCAAGGTCTTCAGCATAGTCATGCACTGATAATGAGAAGATATCTGTGATGAAGCAGAACCCAGCCTGACAGTTCAAGGTTGCTCTGCACACTGACTGAATCTGCTAGGACAGGATATTACTCCTGACCAGGTGATAAAGCAAGTTGTAGAAGTCAACAAATACTTCAGGAATCACCATACACCTGGTTCAATTGGCCAGGATGGTCTTTTCAATAAACCTGCGTGGTTGATTCAATCCACCGGAAGTGATCATTTCAATCGACCACAAGCGGTCATTTCAAGCAAAAAATGTGGTCAGTTCAATCGACCAGGGTGGTCTTTTCAGATTTAAAAAATCCACTTTGTGCTTCCTATACCCCCTATATACACTTGAAATAGCTTCCTGTGTATCTGTAATACATCATTACACTATAATTAAACCCTTTTAAAGCTTCAAGAGCTTTATTTTTACAGAAAAAGAGTATTGACCGGTATTGACCAGTATTGACCACTTCAGGGAGTATTGACCGGGGCGGTTTTAACCGGTTAAAACCGGGTGGTTAAAACCGCCCCGGTTTTTACCGGCCAACCCTGCGTACACTCGGTTATAAGGAACAGTTTTAAAATCCCCGAATCTTACCCTTCTTTGTTCCATATAAAATAATATGGTTATAGCGTACTGGGTTATAACGAAAACTTCGGCTATAGCGAACACTTTTTTGAGGTCCCGAGGTGTTCGTTATAAGCGAGGTTTACTGTACAATCTAATGGTCTTGATAGAGAGGTTATACTGTAGATATGTGCATAGTACTCATGCTCCTGAGAAACACTCAAACCAAGTCTCTAAAAATTTAAGTTTTTGTCAGGCTTGGAGAAAGGAGAGAAAGTGAGACTAACCTGTTGCTTTTCCTATGACAGAAACATTTGGGTTTAGCTCAGACAATAAGTTTTCATTTTAACTCTGTTGCTAAAAAAATATGGGCCAAACAGTGACAGGCGAAATATTTAATGCTGCAGAATTCTTCCTTTTCATATATAAGTGATATGATTAAAGCTGTAATAAGCTGGAAGTCGCAATATGACTGAAATACTGTTTAAAAGCTATGTAAAATCAAATTAAATCAAACGGTTAAATTGAACTTATTTCCTCAGCATTACTTACTTGACAATAGTGAATTCAGTTATAGGCAAACTTTTTTTTAAGCAACTTTTCTGAATATGCCATTTGAATACTGAACTCACAATGTAAAAAGTAAGACTTTAAAGTATATGAAATTATAGATACCACACCTATGGTAATAAGTTTACAGATTTGTGTCTATTGCAGGATGGTGGAACTAGCTCAGGTCCATACGGTCATGTAGCAGATTTCTCAGCCATAAAGGAATTAGATTCAATACAGAAAGACATAGATGACATCAAAAAGTAAGATCATATTAATTCAGTGTTATAAATGTAGATACAGTCAATCTTGTAGCAACCACCTATTAGATCAGAGGCATCATTAGGGATTTAGCTTAACCCTTTACCCATAGCCTGTTTCAAGTTTTCAAGACAGGTGAATACTTAAAGTAGATTGAAAGTAAAGCAGAATGCACCTTAAGGTAACGTCTAAATTTAAAAAACAAAAAACAGTTTGTTCTGAGTGACTGTTCGGAACTCTATATTTTGCATGTTTAAATTACAGTTTGTGTATATCAATATCTTAGGATGTGTTCATACAGACAACCTCAACTTTAGCTAGCCTATTCCCACATTGTCATCATTGCATGTATGTAAAGTAGGTAGCTGTGTAAAGCAGAATGAAAGTAAAGCAATTTGAAGCTTCTGCTTTAAATTGGCATATGTCTTTAAAGTTTAATTTTGTCATTGAGTTAAAATGTTCTAAGGTGTTTATGTAGAGGAAATATAGCTTCATACTTCATCAGTCAAAATTTGTAATAATCAGAGCCCCAGATAAGAGATGTATTTCAAAAACTAAAAGCTTAATGTCTGCACCAAATCTTCTAGTGTTACTAATCTAAGAATTGTCTTTTCGAGAGATTCTAATGAGTCTAACACTATAGAGTTCAGTGCAGACATATATAAAATGTTGGTTTGGTATATTAGTTTGTTAAAATCTATTAAAACTGTTGAGGTTACTCCCTCTTATCGGGATTCCTAATAATTTTTGTGAATAAGTGTTATCATTGCTTGTTTTACAGAGAGAAGCTTAAACTGGAAGCTGATAACCAACAGCACACAGCTGATATAAGAATATGCCAAGGGGAGGTACAGACCCTGGAGAAGGAACTAAACAGTGTCACTGCCACTCTCCATCAGCTAGAAAACCAGAAAATAGAAGCACAGAAATGTCTTGATGAGTTAGATGAAAAGGTAGGAGGAAATACAGCTTCATCAAAACAATATGATGATGTTATAGGGATGGAAGGACAGTTTTTTAGCTTGTCTGCTTTATGAAGAAAAGGATGAACTATTGACGTCACTCTGAAGTCCGTGTTGCTGTCCAAAATCTTAATGTTGGCCATATATGATTCTTCACTTTCATCCTTCATATTTGATGTGCATGTTCATCTTGACAAAAACCTACCTAGACATACAAAAATTGAGCTTGATCTTAACCGATGACAAATAGTCAAGACAGACAAAAGCAGTAAGAATAACTCACTGTTCTTTCTCAATCTATTAGGATAACAAAGACAGACAAGCGTTGGCATCGGCATGTGGTGCTCTTGTTAATGCCAGTGTGATAATGCATATCCATTCATTTTCAAATTGTCTGTTTGCAAACAGTTTGGATCCAAATCAGATGCTAAGTAACTTGTCATCTGATCAGGATCCAAACTTTATGAACTTTGTCATTCTTAAAATGTGAAAGTTAGTTTTAAAAGTTTTAAAAGATTGTTTAAAATAGATGACATGGCAAGACGATTTAGAAAAGTTTAGATATTCATATAAATAGAGGATATTGTATGAGTGCTCATTATTTATCATTTTTAATAAACGAGTTGACTAAAATAATATGATGCAAGCCTTGGCGAGCGTCATATTCATTTTAGTCAACGAGTTTATTAAGAATGATAAATAATGAGCACGAATGTGATATTCTATTTATCAAACAACAAGTCTAAGCACCTATAAAATTAATTGAAACCGTAGTTTGTAGACCCTCTGCTATATAGAATTTCCGCCAAACGTAACGTTGTTTACGTTAACGTCATAGTAAATTACGTCATCTGGCGTCCCGCTACATGCAGCGCTTGTGGACGAACAAGTTGGACCGGAGCCCAAAACACGATATTCCACTAGTGGATTACGATATTTATACAATCGCTTTATGCAACTCCTAGACCGCAAATTATGTGATAAAACATATTGATACATGGAAGGGAAGTAATGATCATTTGAGGGAGCCAAAAATACATGCAACTTGTAATCTACCTTTACTGGTTGCTTGCTGTTTAATCTTCTCACTGGTTCATTCATGAACTCTCATGTTGTCCTAAGTTACTTAAATAGTTCACAGTTGTATTTGTTATAATTATATGGCTGTCAAAATAAGTTATATTTAACCCTTTACCCCATAGCCTGTTTCTAGTTTTGAAAATATGTGACTACTGAAAGCAGGTTGAAAGTTAAGCAGAATGCGCCTGAAGGCGCATTCTGCTTTACTTTCAGCCTACTTTAAGCTATCATCTGCTTGAATATCAAAAAATATTTATTATGATAAACATTCATGACTGTATAGATTGGAACTATGTCCTACAGCAGAGGAATAAACTGGATGCGCTAAAAGGTGCTTCTATGAGGGAAAGGGTTAATATTTACAAGAAGAGAGATTCTAGAACCATATTGTTGACATTGCAGAAGTCAGATCTAGAGACAAGTGTAAGAGAGGTGAAAGCCAAATGTGAGGAAGAACAGAAACAGGTAGGTGAATAGTTCAAAGTTTGGGGTAAGTGTTGAGATGCACTTACTAATACTACATGAAATATTTATCCTAGGAAATGGATATTTAGAATGGGTCCATTATGTGTTGAACAGTTAAGATAAAAAAGAATTAACATAATTTCTGTGTTTTGAACTTAACTGCTTTGGCTGTAATCTCAAAATTAACCCTTTACCCTTTAGCCTGTTTCTTGTTTTGAAAATAGGTGATTACTTAAAGCAGGTTGAACGTAAAGCAGAATGCGCCATATGGCGCATTCTGCTTTACTTTCAGCCTGCTTCAAGCTATTACCTGCTAGAATAAGGAAAGTATTAAATATGACACATATTCGTAACGGTATATATTGAAACTATTTTCTTTAGCGGATGAATAAAATGCAAGTACTAAAAGTCGCTTCTATAAGGCAAAGGTTTAAGGTTTGAGATTCACTTATACTACAGTCATGAAATATTTGTATGAGGAAGCTAATATTTTGGAATGGAGGTTCCATTTGGGTTGAACATTGATGAAGGGCAGTTCAAAACAGACACATGTTGGGTCGGTTGCAATTCTTTACCTGTTTGGACTGTCGTCTCTGAAATCTTATATTGTTCAATCATCAGAACCTGGGGCCCGTTTCATAAAACTTTATACGACAAAAACGGTCGTAAGTCAAATCTTTAAAATACATTTAATTTCTGTTTTTTCCATCTAATCCTGTCTTGTGACATCTCTTTGGAATCGTCTTTCCAAGACGATTCCAAAGAGATAACACAAGATAGGATTAGATAGGAAAATAAATAATAATTGAGACGTTTATAATCTGACTTACGACAACATTTGTCGTACGAAGGTTTATGAAACGGGCCCCAGTTGTGTAATACATGTTTTGTGTTGATAGGTGCCTACTTAAAAACTTTTTGCAGTTGGTGAGCATTTCTGTTCTCGAACAGCTCTTGTTTTTGTTATGAGATAATCAAGAGGTTGTGCAACAGTGATCTCTATGTGAACATGATACACAAGTGATTTCTTATTTCACCTGTTAATTGGTATATATTTCACAGATAACTTCACTAAATGATCAAATAAAGAACCAAGAGAAATCTGCCCTGGTGAGTAGAAACCAATTAACTCTTTCAACACTAAGTAACTCTAGGTTATTAGGTTCCCTTGTGGATTTTTTAGCTACCAAAACATGAATCAGTTTACTAGGAATTCTTGGTTATTTAAAAATACTGCTTTAAATGAGAAAACAGTGTAGACCCAGATCAGAGGGCTCATAAAGGTCAATGGTGTTAAGAGTTAAATATACATACAGCAGCAAATTTGTCTCGATTTGGAATTGCTTTGAAAGTTTGATAGTTGTTTTGGGTTTGATATTATCAAACAATGACTTCATTTGTAATAATAATAATGTGATATAAAGAAATAAGAAATTTGGTTTTTTTCTAAATGTCTTATGCAAAATTATTGTCATGGATACATTTAAGAAAATTATATTGAGTACATTGTAAAAAGAAACTTCATTAATTTAGTTTTGACTCTCTATCGTGATGCTTTTTGGTGTTGCTTTTTGAGATGGTCCATTTACAGTTCTAAAAGTATAGCCTATATATCTAATAAATATGATGTACAGTAAAACTTCTCTATTACTACCACTAAATCTAAGGCTAATTACTTGTATAAGAGACAGGTGACGCGTAAAACAGAGCGCCAGTAAAAATAGAAATACAGTAAAACCTCGCTATTACGACCACTAAATTATGTTAATTACTAGGGTGTTTACGGTAGGTGACCGCTTAAAGCGAGGTGACAGTGAAACAGAAAGCTCCTACAGGAGCTTTCTGTTTCACTGTCACCTTGCTTTAAGCTGCCACCTCTCTATTGTACAATCAATTAACCTTCATTTTAGTGGTCGTTATAGCGAGGTTTTACTGTAGTAATATTCAATACACCTTGCTTTAAGCAGACACCTGTCTTAAACACCTAATAACTAACACATGTTAGTGTTTGTAATATAGGAGTTTTACTGTATAATATAAAATGAATCTTCACAGTTTGCCTATATTTGTTTTGAATGAATACATAAGATAAGTATTGGTTGATTTTACCCCAGGAACAAGATGAAGAGTTGAACAGACTGAGGATAGATCTGAGTCGTTTACGAGAGGAGGAGAACCAGCTTGAACAGAAAGTTGAGTCAGGGAAACAGCAGCTGGAACAGCTGGCCAAGTCCAATAAAGACGTGCTCTTACAAGTCAACCAGGTACACAATAATATGAACACTTTTAGCAAGACATATTTACAGTGGAGAAAATGTTATTCTTTCCCGTTTAAACGCGAACGAAACGCACATCACTAAAACATAGAAAAGTACAAACAATTCTGATAATTCATGTTTGTCTTGGTTGCAAACAGTTTGGAGCCTGATCAGACGCCGGGTTACCCGGTGTCTGATCTGGCTCCAAAATGTTTGTATGGGAAATAATAGTTTTAGCGTAAACACGTTTATTGGGAAAGAATAACGTTTTCTCCACTGTATTTTTGTTTCCAATATGAATGTTAGATTTAACTTCCAGATAAATAAAGAGAGAATAATCTACTTTGAAATGTGCTGCCAGTGAAAAGTGCTTAGAGTGCTAAATGTTAGACATTAAGAATCACAATTAAGGTACTTACCTAGATGTTCACAAAATACTACAAAATCTGTCTATTATGACAGAACAATGGCTTTGGTTTTCTGCAGTTTTAATACAAGTGACTGTTTAAAGCAGGTGAAATCAAAGCAGAAAACTTTCCACTTTTTGTTATGCCCCCGGCATCTATAGATGCGGAGGCATATAGTAATCGTCCTGTCCGTCCGTCAGGTTAAGTAGATTTTAATGTTACGTCTAACATCAACATGGCTTACTCAAATGTTTGGATACTTATACAGTTGTTGCCTTGGACCATTCCCTACCCACCAAAATCACTCAACCTTGATTTTGACCTTGACCTTGACCTAATTTGGACATAGAATATTTTAAATGGGCTATTTCTTGGTTTACTAGATTTTACCGTTTCGTCTAGCATCAGCATAACTGACTACAATGCTTTGGTACTTATACAATTGTTGCCTTGGATCACTACCAATCCACCCATATTACCCAACCTTGATCTTGACCTTGACCTTATTTGGACTTAGAAAAAATTCAGAATATATTGTCAAGGATGCCACCGGGGGCATAAGTGTTTATTGAATGCGCATTCTTGTTTATCCTGCTATTAATTGCCACCTGCCTTTAAAACCATAAATCAGTCTAGATCTTGAGTGATCTTAAATAATGATATTTTACCATACATGGTCTACATTTACCCTGTTAGCAAGATTTGAGACTATGATTTAAGACACATATCAGAGCTTCAGATAAGGAGTTACGGTTTCACCACTCATTAGAATCGTCTCTTTGAGACGATTCTAATAGGTAGCAACACCATAAGATTTGGTGCTGAATTGAGTGAGAAAATGTTTGATTTGTTCAGTTTACTCCTTCTAATCTGAGCACTGACATATGCCTCTTATATCTCCAGGCCAAGGCTAGAACTCAGCACTTACAGGACCAGTACAGATCTATACAGCAGGGAGTGTCAGAGCTGTCCATTTCTAATGACTCTAGCTTCATGACCACACCAGCTATATCTACAGATGACCAATTTAGTACAAGAGCTACAGTAAGTCAGCCTTCACAGCTATTGGAAAATGATGTTCTGGGTCCAAGGTTATAAAGTTTTGAGTTGCATCTGCAGGGCTGCCATTTCTCCGGAGTTTTCCTAAGTATTCGGATTTTTATCCTAGCAAATCATAACTTAAAACAGGCTGAAAGTTCAGCAGAATGCGCCTTACTGCTTTACTTTTAGCCTGTTTTAAGCAGTCATATGTTTTAAAACAAGAAACAGACTATGGGTAAAGGTACGATTAGTAAAATTGAGTCTGAACAATTGAAAATTGAAATCTTAGGATTTTTATGATCAACTTATGGCAGCCCTGCATTTGAGGTCATTCTCAAGCATTTGATTGGTTAGATTTTAGCTTTTACTGAAAAGCTTTATAACATTGGGACCTTGTGAAACAGTCATATATGCATTAATCTTCTGCATGTTGCGGGTGATTGTGTGCTAAATGCTAACAGTTTGGATCCAGATGAGACACTGGGTAACCTGGCTTCTCATCTGGATCCAAACTGTTTGACACTGTTTTACATTTTGAGAAATGTTGCAGACAACACATTTAGCAGACAGCAATATACCAGGCTCCGAGGTTATAAAGCGTTTTAGTTGAGTCTGAGTGTGTTCCCAAGCATTTGATTGGTCAGATTGAGCCTAGGCTCAAATCTGACCAATCAAGTGCTTGGGAACGAGTTTAGACTCAAGTCAAAAGCTTTATTACCTCGGAGCCTGGGCTGTGGAAGGTTCAGTAATTCCTGGGCAGTCTTTATCTTGCTGATCCCTAGCGACGAGTATACATTGTACTTGTTCTGTACTTGTCCTGCACAAACTGTGTACTGTGCGGAAAACACTTGTCATATGCAAACAGTGATGATGCAAATCAGAGGGCCCCTTTATCAGAGTCTGCACCGTTAATCATTTTGCAATATACATGTATCACTGAAAACACCTCTAAATAGTCATTAATGGACTTAATGGGAAATTGAAACTGTCCATTAAAAGATTCTTGAGAAAGACATCGTTAGATGTCGAAGGTAAATAATTTATTCAAGTAGTGTACAAAGATGGATTTGACATACTAAATGAACACATTCATGGACATTTTACCAAGGTAGTTCCTTGGCAAATATGTGGTTAATATCTCCTCAGAGATGATGTTGTTCAGACCAATTTAATGCTTTCTGTATAGACTTCTTTGTCACCATATTATGGTATTGTCCAATGATGAAAGCATGGTTTGTTTTTGTACATTGTAGCAAGGCAGTCCTGTCAGCACTATAAGTGATTTTAGTGTAGGATCAACAGCAGTAGATGAAGATCCATTTAAAAGTAAAGATCCATTTGGCGGAGGCTCGCAGGCAGATCCTTTTGCTTCAGAAGATCCATTTAAAAGTAGTAAGTGTACAGTTAGGCTGATAACATATATCATTATGTACATCAAAAGAATCTGCCTTTTATTGACATATAAAAGAAAATGTTCATTTTGAAAATCATATATGGAACTTGTTTATTGATAATGTAACTTGATGAATGTCCGTTGTTTAAATTTTATATTTTGGTTTTAATTTGAAATTTTGAAGATTTAATCCTCAGTGAATGCAGAATTCAGATATTGTTTTAAATATTGAGTGTACAGTGTTACTTATAGGAAGAAAATGTGAATATAATTATAAACTCACATTTATTCTTTTCAAATCTCATAACTTTTGTTATGAATTAAACATTTACCTGGCCGTAAGTCATTCAACCTTAGCCACAAGTGTAGGCATCATTTGCAAACAGTGTACCTGTGAAGAGCACACATGTCCACTCCTAAGCAAACAGTATAGACCCATATCCAAGGGATCCTGAAGGACCATGGTCTGTGTTTGTTGTTATTTTCAATATATTACAAAAATACAGTTCTAAATAGTAAAAAATGGATTAGACTTAATTGGAACCTGTAATTATCAAGTTGAAGTTTCAGAGGTGAATGAGTTTAACAGGGTGCCATTTCTCTGGATATTTCTTAATCTTCAGATTTTTTTTTCTAGTACATGGTAGCTTAAAGCAGGCTGAAAGTAAAGCAGAATGCGCCTGAAGGCGCATTCTGCTTTACTTCCAGTCTGCTTTAAGTAGTCACGTGTCAACAAAACTAGAACCAGGCGCCGGGATGAAGGTATGATTCGTAAAATTGCACTTGAAAAAGGCAAATTTGGAAATCTTACGATTTTTCATGTCAACTTATGGCAGCCCTGGTTAAAGATATTCATCATTTTCAGATGAATGACTGCTGAACACAGGTTCTAACACTTTACAGTAAAACCTCTCTATTACAACCATTAAAACGAAGGCTAATCGATTGTATAAAAGACAGGTGACAACTTAAGGCAAGGTGACAGCAGTAACTCGTCATAAACACCTAATAATTCACGCAATTTAGTGGTTGTAATAGAGAGGATTTACAATTTACGTTCTATTTCAGGTGATCCATTTAAATCAGAAGGTTTTACATCAGATCCTTTTGCTTCTGATGATCCATTTAAAGATGCTTTTCCTTCAAGTAGTACTACCAGTAAAGTAAGTATTATCAGTGTATTTTACAACTTAACCCTTAGCCTGCCACTCACGACTATAGCTCCATATGCAAACAGCTTGGATCCGGATGAGACGCCGAGTAACTCGGCGTCTCATCCGGATCCAAGCTGTTTGACACTCAGACAACATTTTCAGCAATTTTGAGCAACTTTGAAGCACTTTGAAACTTGAAGCAGACGAGAAATATAGCAGACGACAATTTATTTGGCGGGCTAAGGGTTAACTCAAGTTAAACTTTGATAACTTTCATGCATTTATTTTAATGAAGTTAGTATAAAACAAATATACCATATAATTACCCCCATTTAAATGCCCCTAAGGGCAGTGCAAAGTCCCAAAAGCTTAAAGCAGGCTGGCAGTTTAGCAGAATGCTCCTTGAAGAGCAAACTGTTTCATTTACAGCCTGCTGTAAGCAACCACCTGTCATCAATAATGAAAACGAGCTATAGGGAAAGAGTTAAAGTGCAATAGTTGTAAATACACTTCAGTATGGTAAAGCAGTTCAACAGCTCCCCTTACTCTAGACTTTTTATACTTTCATAGTCCTAATTTTTTCAGTCAGATTATTCATATGTCATTTTATCTTCAACCCAATTTTATCTTCAGGATGATCCATTTTCTGGGGCTGATCCCTTTGGTAGTTCATTTACATCCAGTTCTTCCAGTTCCAGTAAAAAAGCTGATATATTTGATCCGTTTGGTACAGCCTCATCTAGTAATAAACCACAAGTAAGACTACTTTCGTTTGTAGATGCCCAGCTTGGATAGTTTGCTACTGATTTGGACTGTTTGAAGCAGCCATCAACCCATTACTCCATAGGTTGTTATGCATTTAAGTCATTCCTCCACTGAAGGAAGTAGTTCTAATTTATACAGCCATTGATATGCACCATAACAGTTATTTTCCTATATCCTAGCAGATGGTAGCTTAAAGCAGGCTGAAAGTAAAAGCAGGTGCACCTTAAGGCGCTTTCTGCTTTACTTTCAACTTGCTTTAAGTAGTCACCTGTCTTCAAAGCAGAATGCACCGTAATGCACATTTTGCTCTACTTCCAGGCTGCTTTAAGCCACTATCTACTAGGATATATAAATACTTCTTAAGGTTCATGGTCATGACTATATAAAGTTGAACACTTTTCTTCAGTGGAGGAACCCATTAAATGCAGAAAAATGCCTATCTGTGGCGTAAAGGGTTAACACAAGTTTGTCTAAAATAGAAATTCTAATAAACTATGATTGTCTTAATACTCTTGATAATATTATATTCTTTTAAGTGCATTGACAAAATTGGAGTAACATAATAGAATTGAGAAATATTCTGTGCCATACATAATCAGATTTGTTGTTTATGATGACCCTTAAAAGGTAAATGTCATAGCTTTAGATAAAAGGAATTTTCCAAATTCTCACCTTTCCACCACATCTTATGTTGTAACTACTCATTAAAACGCCTCAAAGTGACGGTTCTAATGAGTAGTAGTCACAACATAGGTTTTAAATGAAAAAATATTGGGGAAAGTATTAGAAATATTCAATTTATTTCCTCATATCTGGAGCTCAGAATCATATTCTAGAAATCCTGCCGGCTAGATAATATGCAGATCTATACAGTCAGTTTTAAGAAGTTGGTGCTAATTTATACCATAAACAGAAATCTCACTCTTTTTAAAAACGTGAAGGTCAAGAAAGTTTGAATTGAAATCTAATCAACTTGCATTTCTGTCTATTTCTGGTTTGAAACCCTGTCAGAGTTAAAGCCATTTTGTTTTGTACACATGCTACTACCTGGATTGGTGACCTGTTTAAACCTGTGTTAAGCAATCATTCAAACAGAAGAAGCATAGGCAATCTTGAATACAAGTGAACTTATTGAAAGACAAAATTAAGGCAAACAGCATTATTCAATGTGGTGTTCATTACATTTGTCTGGCGTTTAACAGCTACAGTGGAGAAGACGTTATTCTTTCCCCAAAAATGCATTTAGGCTAAACCTATTATTTCCAGTGTAAACAGTTTGGAGCCAGATTAGAGGCCGGGTAACCCTGCCTTTAAATCAGAATTCAAGGTTACAAAGGTTTTCAGTTGAGTCTAAAGTCATTCTCAAGCATTTGATTGTTCAGATTTGAGCCTAGGCTCAAATCTGACCATTTAAATGCCTGAGAACACACTCAGATTCAGCTCAAATGCTTTATAACCTTTGAACCCGGCTCCAAACTGTTTGTCACTCAGATTAAAATAAACATTTATAATTGTCTAAAAGGGGTCATTTTCTGCACTACATTGCATTTTCTTTGCATTTGAGGGGGAAAGAATAATTGTCTCCTCCGCTGTACCTGCTGAGAGACATCTATAACTGTTAATTGCTTCTTCATTGAATGGCTGCTTAATGCTGGGTTGCCTGTTAGTTTGTTTGAGAGCTCTGCATGTAACTGACTACCATGCCCTTTGACCTCTTTGACCTTTACCCTGTAATAATATCATGTGCTTAAAATGTTTGCAGTTTTAAATGGTTTACCTGTTTAACCCTTTCCCATATAGAAGCGCCTTTTAGCACATTTGATATATCCTTCCACTGAAGAAAATATTTCCAATTTATACAGTCAAAAAACATGTACGAAAATAAATATGTTCTATTTTCGAGTAGATGGTAGCTTAAAGCAGGTTGAAAGTAAAGCAGAATGCGCCTAATGGCGCATTCTGCTTTACTTTCAACCTGCTTTAAGTACCCAACTGTTTTGAAAATTGAAAAGGGCTAAGGGGTAAAGGGTTAATTGAAACTATATTAAATTTAGAGTTAAACAGCGTTGATCCTTATCAAAAGCTACAGTGGAGAATCTGTTATTCTTTCCCGTTTAAACGCAAACGTACGCAAACGCAAAGCACTAAAACGTAGAAAAGAACAACTTTTGGACAATTCTGATAATTCTTGTTTATCTTGGTGGCAAACAGTTTGGAGCCTGATCAGACGCCGGGTTACCCGGCGTCTGATCTGGCTCCAAACTGATTGCACTGCAAATAATAGTTTTAGTGTAAACGCGTTTATTGGGAAAGAATAACACATTCTCCACTGTAAGTATTTTAGGCATTTGACCTGGATCAAAACTGTTTAAAATACCAGTCAACTGACTGTAGCAGGATATTGGTATATAAGTAGTTTAAATAGGGTGTAAAACAGTTTCCCTTACAATTATTGATTGAAACAGAATACCTAGTTTTATCTATTAAAGTATGCAACTCATCATGCAGTTTTCTGTGAAAATGCTAAGAATTTATTCAGAAAGCAAGAATTTATAAAATGTTAAACATTTCTATGGCTTGATAACATTTGATACTCTTTCCTCCACCAGTTACCCTTTCCTGTAGAATCAGTAGTAGATGAACCCTTATTTATTTATGCTTTTTGGTGGATTACCACGAAATAGCAGTGGATTATCACTTGGTAATCCACTGCAGTGGATTATCACCAATCGCTTTTATTATGAATTTTCCCCGTAGGGCTCCCCAAGAATCGTAGTCAATCGTGTCTTATCGTTAAATTCCGGCAGTCCGATTTGTCGCGAACTACTCACCGGAAGAACACGTATCCAAACTCGGGAGCAACGAAGTAATTCGGATGACGTCAAATCAATAAATAAGTGACGTCATCGTACGGGAAACTGTTTCGAAAATGTGTTTGATATAAAGTTGGGGCTCAACACGGGGTAAATCATTTACTTTCGCTTTCTCAATTGTCGAACAATTTCGTTTAAAAAGTGGCTTAAAAGCATAAATAAATAGAATAATTGTATTTTTTCAGTGTAAGATAGAATTTAATCCATTTCGTGAACATCAGACTGTTATATTTTCACTCGTGGCTTCGCCACTCGTGAAAATATAATGTCTGATGTTCACTCAATGGATTAAATTTCTATCTTATACTGAAAAAAAACAATTATCCTCTATATCATATACAATGAAATATAAAGAACAAATTGTATTCATTGTGATATGACTTGCTTGTAAAGACAAAAAATATTTTCCATGTTTCAAAGAAATTCCTCATGCCAAGTAAATAATTACACAAACCGATTTAAAACTTTAGTCATACAATTGTATTTCTTTCATAATGCTTTAATCAACCCTGTCTTAAAGAACTGAAAAAAGGCTATAGGAGGAAGGGGATCAAATAAAAGTCAAGCATGGACAGTCAGGGCACCAGATATGGGGAGTATTTTCAACAACTTAAACCAGTTAACCTTAATATCGGCACTAAACCCTACAATGTGCTTCTCAGTAGAATAGTCTCGAATAATGAGTAGTCACACCATAGGGTTTGTTGCACACATAATCGAGAAACTGTTGAAAAACTTGTTTTACTCAGTCTTATCTGGAGCCCTGAATCAAGTGATAATATCTGTAAACAGTAGCTCTTCTTTATCCTTGTTTGTGATGTACCATATATATTGACCATGGTTGTATCTTGGCAACTAACCTGCAGTTTTCTCTCCTCTTGTAGAAATCTAGTGGTGATTTATTTGGTAGTGACCCGTTTGCTCCCTCACCTTCCAAAAGCCGCTCGGAGTCTCCGCGTCCTGCACTACCCCCTAAACAAAAGAAAGCTCCCCCTCCAAGGCCAGCCCCACCAAAGGGGAAATCTCCAACTGCCAGCCCCTCCAAACCAAAGCCAGACCCTTTTGCAGCTTTTCCAAATGACCCCTTTGGAAGCGCTGATCCATTTGGTTCCACTTCTGGGGTGAGTGGTGGTGGTGGTGGTGATGCTTTCACAAACTTTGCTGACTTTAGTCCCGGCAAGGTGAGTGAATGCAAGGTAAAGGTGCACATATTTAGCTTGCTTCTGTGGTATGGTACTCCTATTACTTAGCTTGCATATAATTATAGTACTGTTTAATGTAAACATGCACTTTACTTTCAGAATCAGAGATTATTAGAACATCAGACTGATAGCTAATATACAATATCCAAAAGTCATTTAAAAATCTTAATTTTATATAATTATGTACATGTATATAGTTTTAAGTGTAAGTGGCATTTTTAGCTTGTCTGCTTTTATCAGAATTTTAACAGTGGTCATAACTTCAAATCTTCATCTACAAACTCTATATTTGGTCATGTAAATCTTGGCAAGTCCTGGCCAGACATACCAAAACATTTTACCCCTTGACCTTTGACCTAATTTTACTGGGTCTGTTATCCTTTCTAATTGAAGACAATTGGGCACATTCTACATAGTAACCATATGGCTAAAAACAGTGGCTTTGTTCTTCCATGAAAAAACTATCATTGGTAATGATAGTTTTTCATGGAAGAACATAGTCATTGTTTTTAGCCATATGACTTCTATGCAGAAACAAGACCAAAGCCTTGCCCTTTGTCACCTATAATTCTGAATAGAGTAATTCAATCTCCTTCATATGATAAGAGTGATTCCTTGTATGTCACGTTAGAAGTTGGGAACATTTTTTAACCAATTTTGAACATTATATTGCAATCAATTTTGTCTTAAGCTACCACTAATTGAAGTGGTGGGGAAATTTTGTAATATAATTGACTTCAGGATAAAAATAATACGTAAAAGCTCCTATATGTGCTTTCAGTATTGTTTTTATCCTGCATTCAGCAACCGCACAATTATAAGACCTATTGGTCTTCTATTTACCCTTATCATGCTAAATTGTTGTTTGCTTAGAATATAGTTTCAGCGAAAAAGGTAATACAGTAGAACCTCTCTATTACGACCACTTAAAAGAAGGATAATTGTCTGTATAAAAGACAGGAGACAGCTTAAAGCAATGTGAAGGTGAAACAGAAAGCTCCTGTAGGAAGGAGCTTTCTGTTTCACTTTCACATTGCTTTAAGCAGTCACCTGTCTTAAACGACTAATATTTGACACATTTTAGTGGTCGTAATAGAGGGGTTCTACTGTAATTATTTTGATATTTTTTAAACTTGAGAAAATATTAATATGAGTGGCAAATAGCTTGTATCTAGATCAGAAGCTGTGTTAGGTGGTGTCTGATCTGGATCCAAATTGTTTGTAAATATTAGCCAAGTCGCCCTTAGCAGGATATGGATTAAATGGTCACAAATTTGACTAGTTATCAAGGGAAGTCCACATACTGTATTCTGAAAAAATACTAACAGCCAGCTGGTTTTGGAAAATATAAATGGAATAAACTTTATCCCCTTTACCCAATGCCTTTGCTAAGCATGATCCCATTTTACAGGGCTCTAGATAAGGGGAGTATTCAAAAACTAAAATCTTTATTTCTACTTAAAACCCTATGGTGTCACTACTCATTAGAATCGTCTCGAAGAGACGATTCTAATGAGTAGTAACACCATAGGATTTGGTGCTAAAATGAGTGAGAAAATGTTGGATTTGTTCAGTTTACTCCCCCTTATCTGGAGCCCTGATTTTATACTAAAAGTTTGTTGACTGATGTTTCATTGCTCTCTGATTGTTATTGTTTCAGTCTTACCAGTTTGCAATACAGTGGAACCTCTCTATTACGACCACTAAAAACTAAGGCTAATTGTCTGTATAAAACCAGGTGTAAGCTTAAAGCAATGCGAAAATGAAACAGAAAGTTCCTGTAGGAGCTTTCTGTTTCATTTTCACATTTCTTTAAGCATTCACCTGTCTTAAACGACTAATATTTGACACAGTTTAGTGGTCGTAATAGTGAGGTTCTCCTGTATCTGTATTGCAGATTTTGAAACATCAGAATTTGCATTTTCATTCAATGAACAAAGAAATAGCTAAAGAAAATAATTCAACATTATTTAATGGTCTTTTAGTTTCTCATTCATATTTTAAAATATACTTCTCATATTTAACAACTAGTGTATCCTCTTACAAATGCTTCTCTTGTTTAGTGTATTTATAGCCATTTCCTTGTTGAGTCTTCTTTTATAAAGAGGTCCATTTACTCCATAGAATATGCTTTTTTACACCATTAATTTAGTCCTCAAATGAAAAAATATGTCCACTTTTTAGAGTCATAAATATTTATTATAGCCAAGCAGATAGTGGTTAAAAGCAGGCTGAAAGTAAATCAGAATGCACATTGACTTGCTTGAAGTGGTAATCTGTCTTCAAAACTAGAGACATGTCATGGGGATGAGTCAATAGGAAAGTTTTATCCTGAAAAAGAGCCATATGAAAGAGTTCCTATATCCTTATAAGATCAGGCATCTGCTACTCAGGCAGAACTTAAAACAGGAATCTCCTTAACCCATTCCCCCATAAATACGCCTTTAATTTATTCCTCCTCTGGAGAAATTGATTCCAATTAATACTGTCACAAATAAAAATCATAAATGGTTTCTATATTCTAGCAGATATTTGCTTAAAGCAGGTTTAAAGTAAAGCAGAATGCGCCTTAAGGCACATTCTGCTTTTCTTTAAGCCTGCTTTAAGTGGTCAAATGTCTTCAAACATAGCAAAAGGCTATGGGGTAATGGGTTAAAGAGATTTATTCTTTGCTTTCAGCCTGCATGAATCAGCCCCCTGCCTTAAACGTAAGAAAGCATACTGTATCGGATAAAGGGACATTCAGAAGAAAATATAAAGGCAATCTTTTAAACATGTGCCATCTTTATCCTTATTGTAAGTTTAACACCAAATATGCTGATAACATGTAGCATTGTCAATAGAGTTGTATAAGAGTTACCTACCCTGTTTGGCCAATAGCCATTATGCTTTAAGTGAGCATGGATGGATAGTAAAAGATAATGATATCTTTTGAAATCTATAAGGTTGTGGCTGTAAATTGTAAGATATAAATTTGCTAGACATGTTTATATAAATACTTCATAATGGTTCAGTGTGTAATGTGTATAACTGTATAACATAACTGGCCCAGGTTTGTTCAACCAGTGCATTTAACCCATTACTCCAAAAACATGCCTTCTTATGCCTTTGATTATTCCTCCACTGAAGAATATAGTTCCTTTTTATACAGATTTGAAATATTTCCTATATCCTAGCAGATGGCACTTGTAACTTAAAGAAAGCTGAACGTACAGCAGAATGTGCTGTAAGTCAAATTCTGCTTTACTTTCATCCTACCTAAAGTTGTTATTTGTTTTCAAAACTAAGAAAGGCTATGGGGTAAAGGGTTAATACAAATGTTTCACAAGTTGTGATGTTCTATACATTAACTCATTGAGCCCCGGTGACGCATATATGCATCCTTTACCAAATGTGTACCTGTGAAAAGTACACTTGTCTTATGCAAACAGTGAAGTCCCTGATCAGAGGGCTCCTGCAGGAGCCCTCTGATCAGGGACTTCACTGTTTGTCATTTTTACATTTGTTCACAAAAAAAGACCCTAAATAGTCAAAAATGGACCAGCCTTTATTGCAAACTGGAATTTTCCATTGAAAGTTTCAGGGGATAATGAGTTAATAATTAAATACCTGTGTGCATCCACTTCCCCATAGAAATGCCTTTTTAGTTGACTTGGCACATGCTAAGGTGACCAATTAGGGTTTGCTGGATGTCCGTCGTCTGTCTGTCCGTCATCCACAATTGAATGTTAATACTCTAGTGGCTACAAATTTCATTTGATCTTCATGAAACCTTAGGGAATGTTTGTCTTGAAGATATCTAGGTCATGTTTGAATGCAGGTCATGTGAAGTCAAAAACTAGTTCTTTTGGTCAAATCATAGATAAACCTTGTTAACATTTAAACATTTTTAAAGATAACAAATCTCATCAATCTCATCGAATTTCAATGAAACTTGGTCTTGGTCAAAATATTTGCCTTATTGATATATAGGTCATGTTGGAATGGGGGTTATGTGGGGTCATGTTGGATCAAAAACTAGGTCGAATCATAGGAAAACCTTGCTAACACTCTAAAGGCTACAATCTCATTAAATTTTGATGGAACTTGGTTAAAGTGTTTGCCTTTATGATATCTAGATCAAGTATGAATTCGGGTTATGTCCGATTCACACTCTAGAGGCCACAAATTCCATTGGATCTGAATTGAAATCTTGTTAAAAATATTTTCCTCATTGAAATCTAGGTCAATGTTGATGTGGGTCATGTCACTAGGTCAAGTTTTACATTGTGAACCCAGATGAGCACTCAAGGGCAATATTTACGCTCTTGTTACTGTATATACATTTACCTGTTTGTCATAGCAATGTTTTTGTCAGGCTTTTAATTGTAGTAACAAATGAACAATTGGAAACTTCTTGAATTCTGACAGGTGACTCCTAGCCTATCAACTCTTTCCTCCCTGAAACCTCACATGGACAATTCTAGTTTTCAATTTAGTCTAGTCCATTTTTGACTTTTCAGGATTGATTTGTACAATATATGTCAAAATGACAAACAGTGTAGACCCTGATCAGAGGGCTCCTTAAGTAGCCCTCTGATCAGGGTCTACACTGTTTGCATAGGACAAGTGTACTCCTCATAGGTACGCTGTTTGCAAATGATGCATATATGCGTGACTAGGGTACAAAGAGTTTAGACACTTTTGATGAATAATTATCAAATACAATTTCTGAATAGATCTTAAATAGATACAATAAAATTCATCTCTTAACCCTTTACCTGATAGCATTGTTTCTAGTATTGAAGATATGTGACTATTTAAAGCAGGTTGAAAGTAAAGCAGAATGCGCCCTAAGGCGCATTCTACTTTACTTTCAGCCTGCTTTAATCTAAAATCTGCTAGGCTATATAAAATATTTGTAATGGTAATTGTTCATGAGGGTATAAACTGGAACTATTTCTTCAGCGGAGGAATAAATTAAATACGCTAAAAGTCGCTTCTATGGGGGAAAGGGTTAAGCGACACTCAAAAAATACTGATTCACTGCATTAACTTATTCCACCCTAGCCAAGAGTATACTCATAAAATGAACCTACGAAGAGCACATGTGTCCTATGCAAACAGTGTAGGCTCTGATGAGTGGACTCCTGCAGGAGCCCTCTGATCAGGGTCTTCACTGTTTATCATTTTGACCCTTTACCCAATAACTTGTTTCTAGTTTTGAAGACATGTTACCACTTCATGCAGGTTGAAAGTAAAGCAGAATGTACCTTAAGGCATATTCTGCTTTACTTTCAGCCTGCTTTAAGCTACCATCTGCTACAACATTGAAACTATTAATAATTTCTTATGGTGCTTATTCATGACTGATAAAAAGGAACTATTTGCTTTAAAGGAGGAATGATTTAAAGGTGAAAAAAGGTGTACATGTCTCTACGGGATAAAAGGTTAACCCATTACCCCATAGCTTGATTTTAGTTTTGAAAATTGGTGACCTCTTAAAGCAGGTTGAAAGTAAAGCAGAATGTGCCTTAAGGCACATTCTGCTTTACTTTCAGCCTGCTTTAAGCTTTTATTTGTAAGAATATAGAAAATATTTCTAATTATTCTTATTTGTGACAGTATTATTTGGAACTATTTTCGTCAGTAGATGAATAAATTAAAGGCGTAAAAATGTGTATTTATGGGGTAATGGGTTAAAGATCCACCTTTTATTTTGCTCATGTGTTGCTGAAGAGAGGTTGTACTGTACCAAGCAAAATGATGTTCAATAAGGAACTAAAATGTTTTAATCTATCAAGTCAAGTATAGCACACACTAAGCATTTAGTATTGTTAACTATCAAGTGTTGTTAGTCATGTGTGTTTTTCTCTTTCACTTAGTTTGAAGAGGACAAGCCGTGGGGCCAGTAGTAATAGTCACTTCTTACAGTCTTCTTCCTCTAACATGGTGTGTGTTGCCTTTCTTATACTCGATCAATCTAGGTGATGGGCAAGGCTTGAGATAAGAGAGAAGTGGCTTAACTAGTGTTAGCTAAAAATTATTCAAATTTCTATTTTTCACACCCAACTCTATGTTGTGACTATTCATTTGAATGGTCTCTTTGAGACCATTCTAATGAGTAGTCACAACATAAAGGGTACAAAAAAATGTTAGTATTTGAAATGCTTTCCTTATCTGGAGCTTCTATGGCAGGGTATGTCTTTCAGCTCTTTTATGACTAAGTCAGTGACAAAAACATACTAGCAGTATTCTTAGTTTGTACTTGTATCAATTAATTGTTGACAGTGTGTCAAACCATTGTCAAATTTGTTAGTTTACATGGTCAGTTTTCAAGATTCAAGAAATTTGTTCAATTACATAAATTATATAAGCTGTATTTATGTATTTAAAGCTCTTTCAACACTAAGTAACTCTTGTGGGTTATTATGTTCCCTTGTGGATTATTTTAGTTACTAAAACATGAACCAGTGTACTTGGAATTCTGGGTAATTTAATAAATACTGGTCTAGCAAACAGTGTAGACCCAGATCAGAGGGCTCCTATAGGAGCCCTCTGATCTGGGTCTTCACTATTTTCAAATGTAATGAGTATACTTGAAACAAGTCCATGGTGTTGAAAAAGTGAAAAATAAAGAGAAATTCCTATGGAATTGAGCATGAACATAAATTTCCACTAGTGTTTTAGTCCATCTCATGCTGGTAGTGTTTATTAATGGCTCCTAGCAAACAGTTTGGATCTGGATGAAATGCAGAATCGCTTGGCATCACATCATGATCTAAACTGTTTGCCTTTGAGTGGTTTCTAATGAGTAGTAACACTAGATGGTTTGGTGCAGACATAAAGATTTTAGTTCAGAGCACCAGATAAGAGGAGAATTTAAAAAAACAAAGTCTTTATTTCTGCATTAAACCCTATGGTGTCACTACTCATTAGAAACGTCTTGAAGAGACAATTTTAATGAGCAATGACACCAAAGGCTTTGGTCCTGAAAAGAGTTTGAAAATGTTTCATTTGTTCAGTTAAGTCCCTTTTATCTGGAGCCCTGTAGTTTTTGAAGTACTATCTTTATATGGAGCCCTGAGGGCAACTTATTCAGCATGGGTATAGGATGAATAGTGTTGTATTGTCAAGATTAGTTTTGTCACTGGCTGTGGTCAAAAGCTTGCTATATATCATATTGTGCATATCTTAATAATATCTGCTTCATCACTGATTTAAAATTACTTCTGTTCATCACTTATTTGTAATATTGACTCTTTTGTTCTTGTTTATTTCATGTAATACAATGATATTTGAGTACTGTCTTGAGAAAAAAGATCTTCTAACATTTCAAATAGCCCAGTCACCAAAGTTATAAACTGTTTGAGTTGAGTCTGAAGTTGTTCTCAAGCATTTGATTGGTCAGATTTTAGCCTAGGCTCAAAACTGACCAATCAAATGCTTGAGAAGGATCTCATAATCAACTGAAAATGCTTTATAGCCTTGGACCCAGTCACCAAACCTGAAACATGTCACCTGACTAGTGTCATAACTGTTTGCAATATTGACAAAGAACATGTAAGACTAAAAAGTGTAGACTTTGATCAATGGCTGGTCTACGTGTATGCTATTTGCAATGACCAAGAGTTCATTTTCTTATGAAATTACTTACATACATCGGGTATACAGTAAAACCTCTCAATAAACGACCACTAAAAGCTTATTAAATATATAAAAGATAGGTGACAGCTTAAAGCAAGGTGACAGTGAAAGAGAAAGCTCCTAAAGGAGCTTTCTGTTTAACTGTCACCTTGCTTGAAACAGTCACCTGTCATAAAAAAACAAAAAATTACACAATTTAGTGGCCGTTATAGAGAGGTTTTACTGTACATGTATATATAGAATCTGCATTTGTATATATTTTTTTCCAAACTTGTGTTAAGCAGTAATTCTTTAAATAAAACACAGGTCACTCTTAGTTGAATAACTAATCCTTTGGCCTCTAATAACGAGTATCTAGGCGTTGTTTACCAACAGTGTACCTATGAATAATGAGTATGGTGAATACATGTGTCCAACACAAATAGTGTAGACCCAGATCAGAGGGCTCCAACCCCTCTGACCAGGATCTTCACTGTTTGTAAAATAAATGGTAACAAACAACCCTAAATAGTCATCAATGCACTACACTTAAATGGAAACTGGAATTGTTCTTTTGAAGTTTCAGGGGGGCATTAGTTTAAATAGGACAAACATAAAAGAAGAAGCACCTACATAAAAGCTTGAATATACATGACAATGTATACAGTAAAACCCTTCTATTACGACCAATAAAATGTAATGTAATTCATTGTGTAAAAGGCAGGTGACAGCTTAAAGCAAGGGAAGGAGCTTTCTATTCTACTGTCATCTTGCTTTAACCCTTTGAACCCTAGTCATGCATATAGGCGTCCTTTTCAAACAGTGTACATGTGAATAGTACACTTGTCCTGTGCAAACAGTGGATACCCAGATCAGAGGGCTCCGAAAGGAGCCCTCTGATCAAGGTCTTCACTGTTTGTCATAATGCCAAAAATGAACAAAAAAGAACCCTTTAAAGCCAGAAATGGACTAGACTAGATCGAAACAGGAATTGTCCATTTAAAGTTTCAGGGAGGAAAGAGTTCAGGAGTCATCTGTCTGAAACACATTATAACCAACACAATTTAGTGGTTGTAATAGAGAAGTTTTACTGTACTTTCTTTTGAATGGCTGCTTAGTGCATGTTTGGCTTTAGAACCACAATCTTGGAATCAACTGTCATACATGTAGGAATAATAAAAGCCATATTATAGAGAAAGGCTATATAGAAATTGCAAACACTTTCGACTCTGGTCAGCTCACTATGTAATGACATGGGAAATATATACACATTACCAGTTGACAGTGCGATACAGAGTGATGTATTTTGCTCGAGACGTTTTAGGCGGAAATAGCCGATCTGACGAGCGCCTTGGCACGAGTCTGATCGGTTGTTTCCGCCAAAAACGTCGAGAGGTAAATGCAACACTCTGTTGCGCACTGCCAACTGGTTATGTGTTTATTATATGCCTTGAATACAAACCAGAAACAACTAAATAGTTGTTTAAATCATTTTATATCCCAAATTTATTAGTTATTTGAAGTAGAACAAGATTTTTTGTATGCCACAAAGAATAACGCGGCACTCGTATATGTACGTAAATGATGTCACGTTAAATCGAAAGCGACGTCAGAGTAAAATACAAAGTGGCTGATACAAGGTGGCTGATACAGACTCTTGTATTGTACTCCGCAGATACACGCGTAAATGCTCGATATCATACGAAGGCATATAATAAAAACTGAAACAGTGGAAACTATAATGTGCTTATGTTGATTAGAAAAAAGCATTGGAAATGGGTTTGCTGAGTTTGGTCTGTGTTAGTAATTATATTGAATGGCCCTTAATGGTCCCCTTTTTAGCTCACCTGAGCACAAAGTGCTCAAGGTGAGCTATTGTGATCGGTTGCCGTCCGTCGGTGTCCGTGTCGGTGTTGGTGTCCGTGTCGTCTGTTCACAATTTGTTTCAAATAACTTCTTCTCTGAAACCAATGGCCCAATTTTAACCAAACTTGTTCAGATACATACTGTAGTTGTGAGCTTCAAAAATTGTTTTAAAAAAGTGGGTGGGGCAATTGGTCTTGTTGCCATGGCAACCATACACAATATCTAAAAAAATCTTCTTCTCAAAAACGACTGGTCCGATTTCAATTTGGTTTGCACCAAAATGTTTCTAAATTAATATACTTTCAAAATTGTTCAAAGAATTTTGATCCGTTAAAACAATATGGCCGCTAGAGGGCGTGGTCATTTTCCGTATTTACGTAATATTGACAACTAAAGTCAAAACTTTAAACATCTTCTTGTCAATAACTACAAGTCCTAGGATAACCAAATTTCACATGTAGCATCATGTTGTAAACCTTTAGCAAGATTGTTCAAATAATGACCCCCGGGTCAAAAATGGCCCCACCCCGGGGCTTATCAGTTTTTCATAGGAAATCCTTTAAAACTCTTCTTCTCTAAAAGTGTATGGCCTAGACCTTTTATATTTAGCATCTAGCTTTGCCTTATAGACCTCTACTAAGATTGTTCAAATCATGACCCCAGGGTCAAAAATGGCCCCGCACCGGGGCTTATCAGTTTTACATAGACTTATATAGGAAAACCTTTAAAAATCTTCTTCTCTGAAACCATAAGGTCCAGACCTTTTATATTTTGCATCTAGCTTTACCTTATGGTCCTCTACCAAAATTGTTCAAATCATGACCCCCGTGTCAAAATGGACCCACCCCGGGGCTTATCAGTTTTACATAGACTTATATAGGAAAACCTTTAAAAATCTTCTTCTCTAAAACCGTAAGGCCCAGACCTTTTATATTTGGCATCTAGCTTTGCCTTATGGTCCTCTACCAAAATTGTTCAAATCATGTCCCCATGGTCAAAAATGGCCCTGCCCCGGGGCTTATCAGTTTTACATAGACTTATGATTGATTTTTTTTAAAAACAATTGCTTCTCTGAAACCATTGTCAGAATTCAATAATATTTTGAATGAATATTGTTTAAGTGACCCTTTATTAGCACTATTTATATCATTGCCATATTTTCCCATTTTGCTCAGTAATAATGACAAACAGATTCCGAATTACTTCTTCATGCAACAGTCCACATGCAATGACAAACTTCATTTTGCATTGAGTAATATATAACACAATAGTCCTCAGGTGAGCGATTTAGGGCCGCATGCGGCTCTTGTTTCAGGGAATGTCTGATAAGTAGCCCATTTCAGTTTATTTTCCATGCAGATATGTTGCATTGTTTCACAGAAATTTCAAATAAGCCTTGCTATATAGATCTACTGTTTGATAAGCTAATTCAAACTATTATAACAAGCCCAAAGAAGACTTGTCAATGATTTTAAAGCAAGGCAGGTGGTAAGATATATACTGGATCAATTTCTTTTATCTTGTCATACAATAATCAGTCACCTATTATTTGAGATCTCATTGCTTGTAAAGTATCCAACATTAATCAGTCATCTATTGTCCAACATTAATCAGTCATCTATTATTTGAGATCTCATTGCAACATTAATCAGTCATCTATTATTGGAGATCTCATTGCTTTTAAATTGTCCAACCTTAATCAGTCAGCTATTATAGGAAAAGGAAAAAGCATTGCTTCTAAAGTGTCCAACATCAATCAGTCATCTTTATTGTGATCTTATTGCTTCTAAATTGGCCAGCATTAATCTTTTGTTAGAGATCTTATTGCTTCTAAATTGTCCAACCTTTATCAGTTGTCCAAGACTAATCAGTCAGTGTCATAAGAGATCTGCTTCTACTTTGATTGGCTGCTTTGCACACTATTTCAGGTTTATTGTACTAAATTAGTTACATTTGTTATTTTGAGAGCGTTGTTTAACATTTTATGCTTCCGCATGACTATGTTAGGAGCATATTGTTTTTGCTCTGTCTGTCTGTTCACAACCTTAACCTTGGCCATGACTTTTGAACTACATGTACAGAGCACCAGATAAGGGTAGTTTTTTCAAAAACTAAAATCTTTATTTCTGAATTAAACCCTATGGTGTCACTACTCATTAGAATCGTCTCTTCGAGACGATTCTAATGAGTAGTAACACCATAGGATTTGGTGCTAAAAAGAGAGAGAAAATGTTGGATTTGTTGAAAAAAACTACCTCTTATCTGGAGCCCTGCATGTAATGTGATCCTGAGTTCATATGTGGCATACATACTCAACTCAAGAAGCCTTTGAATTCAGTACAACTTTGGTTATAAAGGTCAAGGTCAGTCAGAGGTAAAATTTAACCTTGACCATAATTTAATAACTACATGTGATAGAGACTGCATATTTGGCATGTGAACTCAACTCGAGAAGCTCAGTACAGATTGGGTCATGTCCAGCAAAGATCAGTCATTTAGAGATCAAATGGTCTGGATTTAACATTTTCCACAACTTTTGAACTACATGTGATAGAGACTTTATATTTGGCATGTGTACTCAACTCAAGAAATTCTAGAGCTCAATTCAGCTAAGGTCATGTCAGACAAAGGTCATGGTCACACCAGGGGGATAGTGTTTCACAAACACAACTTGTTAATACTAACGCTTGTTTTGTTTTACAATTTGGAAATTTAGGTTCTTTATTAGGAATTCATTAAGTTTGATTTTCTTCATGTGATGCATTTTGTTTTAATTCTAAATAGTATATAGCTGTACTTTCTACCTGCTTCAAGTGATCACCATTCTTCAAAACTAGACACAGGCTATGGAGTAATGAGTTAAGCAAATACACTTTCCATGAGCAGTCTCTTAGATAGGTGGTTGCTTTCTGCATTTAGCAGTTCAATGTCCTTGTTTGCTTGTATGTTTCTTCAAAAAAAGGTCACTTAATTTGATTGAAAAATGATTTTGTTTGACTGTAAATTGATTTTTTTTTCTGCATAGAATTCAAAACTTATAAAATTAAATCTTGTTCAACAGCAATTGATCTACAAGAAAAGTCTGTTGCCATACAGAACATTGTAAGTTTTATTCAAGACAAAAGTAATACAGAAAGCTTTCTAGGGACCAGGAGTTATGGGTATTAGGTATTGTTCTACATTAACCCATTGTATGCTGGGTAATATTTGGTGGCCATTTTAAAATGTCGTCTTCAGCAGGTATAAATGAAATATTTGCAAAATATTTCAGCATTTTCTGATAGAGTATTGACTTAGTTGCAAACAGTTTTGATCTCATATCAGGGCCCACAATGTGGGGCCTAATCTGAGATCAAAACTGTTTGCCTAAAGGTTCACCTAAAAGTGTATCCCGCATAAAATGGGTTAAACAATAAGGTGTAATCCATAGATCTTCATTCTTCATTGAATATGAGCAAAGTACAGGTTTTACTTTAAAGGTACATGCATTTTGAACACATTCAACCCTAATGACAAGTATAAAAGTTTGTCATATAATTTACAAGCAGTACAGTAAAACCTCTCTGTTGCTACCATTAAATACACGGCTAATTGACTGCATAAAAGACAGATGACAGCTTAAAACAAGGTGAACATAATCTTGCTTTAAGCAGTCACCTACTTTAAACTCTGGATAATTAATACAGTTAAGTGGCCGTAATAGAGAGGTTTTACTGTAAATGTAAAGAGTACATTCATCCTATGCAAACAGTGTAGATCCTATTAGAGGGCTCTTTAGGAGCCCTCTGATCAGGGTCTACACTGTTTGTCTTTGGGTCATATATTGCAAACAACACCCCTAAATAGGCCAACGTTGACTAGGCTATATTCACTACCCCATAGCTAGTTTATAGTTTTGAAGACAGGTAACTTCTTAAGACAGGTTAAAAGTAAAACAAAATGCGCCTTAAGGCACATCCTGCTTTACTTTTAGCCTGCTTTAAGTTACCATCTGCTAGGACATAGGAAAAATTTCTTGTGATAAACTATCATGCCCGTATAAATTTGCACTATTTCCTTAAGTGAAGAAATAAATTAATGCACTAAAAGGTGCTTCTAAAGAGGAAAGGGTTAAATGAATTGGTGAATGAGGTGATTCATAGAAAGTTCATTGATATATATATGTAACTATATTCATTTTATTCTATTTTCAGACTTCTAAAAATGTATTTGGTGACGACGATGCTTGGGCATTTTCTTCAGCCTCATCCACATCATCCAGTAGCAAATCACAATCTAGTAAATCGGGTACAACTAAAACTTCAGCCATGTTAAAGAAGGAGCAGGAGATAGCGGATTACCAGTTTGCTTTAAAACTAAGTCGAGGAGAAATTGATGACAGTTCAGCTTGAAAAGGGGGCACAGCAAGCTTTAATATACATTGTAGTTTAAGCAGTGTCGGTGATAGCATGATATTAGATGATTCAAATACAGTAAAGTCAAGCTATAATGACAACTTAACCCTTTATGTCATGGTCGGTTTCTAGCTTTGAAGAAAGGTGACCACTTAAAGCAGGTTGAAAGTAAAGGAAAATGTGCCTTAAGGAGCTTTCTGCTTTACTTTTGTCTTGCTTAAAGCTGGCACCTGTACCATAATAAATATTTATGTGTGGCACTTATTTGGAGAAGCAGTTACAGATACTGGTACTCAAACTTCAAAGCACTTCTTTGTTAGAAGACAACTACTTGTCTGAAGACGCCAAAACGCTTTGTTGAGTAGTCCTTATAGTAAGACTTATCTATAAATGACTGAAATCCAACTTAAATGCACAATTGGAACATTGATGTTAGAAAGTAGATTACAGGGTTCCAGATGAGAGAGTATTTACTATACAAATCCAACATTTTCTCACTCATTTCAGCACTAAATCCAATGGTGTCAGCTAGTGCTGAAACGATTACCCGGGTAACCGGTAACGGTTATGAAATGCCGATTAACCGGTTACAAAGTCGGTAACCGGTTACTCGGAAGCCATTTTGTATAACAAAAGTGAAGCCCCATTTGTCGGAAGCTGCAGCCTTCAGATATGTTTTCCGTTCGCTTGAAGTATTTTACTCTAAGATATACATGATATTTAAGTTTTAAAATACAGTAGCATGTTGATTGATAAGGGTAGGGCGTTTCCTGATATTTGTAAACGTGTATCCGGAGCTCAATACACAAAACAATGCCGTCAACATGTGTGTACAATTCAATATATACTTTTTCAGGTGTTCTCAACACTGAATACTCGCTGCATCGGCATCGTGTCATTTTTATTTTAAGTTGAGTTAAAGAACCCTTATTTCACCTGTCTTTACAATAAATGCCGATTGAACAGTTTTAATTTACAACAAACTTGTCTTCGAAATATTGTTCCCTTCGCTAATTTGACAGTTGAACTTGACACGCTTACTAACCTTCTGACCTCGAAATATTCGGTTTGCTTTGGATTTCTACCCTAGTAGCTATATATGACGTTCGTGTAGGGAAACGTAAATCAGGGTTTCCAGGAACAGCCGCATGTCAATTTCAAATATATTTTTAGACCACCCAATCAAAAACGATAAAATTATAAAACCCGGTTAGCTGAATCTACACTTCAATCGGATCGTCTCATATTTTGCCAAGGTTTAAAATAAGACAAGAATTTAATGGGACCAATTAATTATCTATAACACAATGCGGGATCTGTCTTCATATTCGGCCGCGCGTTGTGTGTGAAGTTATTATTATTTTACAAATGCAACTTATTTAGAGAAGACGTCGAATAGCTGCTTTTTAAACGATTTATTGATCAACAGATTCATAAAGTATACATGTAAGTTCATTTTATAAGATCAATTCTTCTTTTCTCTTTGAAATTTATTAAAGACCTACGTCGGCATGGTAAAATAGTTAGAAAAAAGTATCACATCCATAAACAATTCTTTGGCACCAAGACTTTATTATTGTATTATCGTTTACACACGCAAACGGTCTCCAAATTTGTAAATGTTTATAGGTAAAACAGTTGAACGTTACCGTGTACACGTGCAACGTCCGACCCTTACTGACTAATGATGTGTCAGATTGCATATTAAAGTTACGATTAACCGGTTAACCCCGGTTACGAGCAACGATTAACCGGTTACAAATTTCTGGTAACCGTTTCAGCACTAGTGTCAGCATCAGTAGTGACACCATAGGGTTTAATGCAGAAATAAAGATTTTTTTTTTTAAATACTCTCCCCTTATCTGGAGCCCTGAGATAATTATAGAGTTATCAGAATGGGAAACAGTTCTTACTGGGGTGTATAACTGTAAAGGAATAGAGCCAAGATACTAGAGTATAAAGGATGCTATTTACTAATAGTTTTGATCTGGTCAGATACCTTGTAGCATGGCATATGATCAGGATCCAAAATGTTGAAACCATACCATTCAGGACTGAGTAAACAGCTTGCTGTAGGGGCCTCCGTGACCTACACCACTAAGCTCCTCACCGCTGTGAGTTCAAATCCCAGTAGGGTCGTTTGGATTTTTCATGTGGGGAAGCCTTCGAGCTGGCTTGCGGAAGGTCGGTAGTTCTACCCAGTTGCTGATTTGTGCCTGAAACAGTGCATAAATGACTTCTGGGGTCTTCCTCCACCTGTAATTAGCTGGAAATACTGTTGAAAGCGACGTTAAATAAAAAAATAAAAAAAACCCAGCTTGCTGTAGACCTGTTATGATTAAAGAGGTTTATCACCCTTACAAAATAAAAGAAGAATTGGCAGTAAACACTTAAGCAAGTTATTGGCAGTAAGTTATTCCAATATTTTATAAGGTAACTATTGTATGGTAATTTGATTTGTACAGACTGATGTTCCCAGATGATGGGGGCTTTACTATACTATAAAATATGAGTTAAGCGACTGCTAAAAACAGATGGTAGTATGAACCTTATAGAAATGTGTCAGTTTAGTACAGGACAAAAGTAACGCATAACAATTTTTCCTGCATTAACCCTTTGAACCTTAGTCCCGCATATAGGCATGCTTTTCAAACAGTGTACATGTGAATAGTACACATGTCCTATGCAAACAGTGAAGACCCAGATCAGAGGGCTCCGAAAGGAGCCCTCTGATCAGGGTCTTCACTGTTTGTCATAATTCCAAATTGTGACAAAAACAACCCTTAAAAGTCAGAAATGGACTAGACTAAAATCGAAACTGGATTTGTCCATTTAAAGTTTCAGGGAGGAAAGAGTTAAGCCATTATCCAGTAGCCATGCATTTACCCTTCCAAATACAAACAGTGTTCCTGTGTAGAGAACTGTACAGTGTATACCCAGATCAGATGGTCTTAAAGATAGCCCTCTGATCAGGGTCTGCACTGTTTGTCATTTTGTATTATTTTCAAAATCAACTCTACATAGTTAGAAACAGGCTCAACTGGAAAGTTAAATTGTCCAATATGTTCCTGGGGAAAATAGATTAAACTCTTTGCACGCTAGCGGCGGATATAGCTGCCACAGTTATAACCTTTGCAAACAGTTTGGATTCAGATGAGAAGCCGCTTAACGCAGCGTCTCATCAGGATCCAAACTGTTTGCCATTCTGATCCTGAATTTAAAAGAAATTTTGAAACTTTCTAATTTTAGAAAAAAAAGCAGACAACAATTGTTGCAGACGAAAAAATTACCCAGCATGCAAAGAGTTAAGCAGTAACTTGTATTTAGAGATCTCAATGATTATTGAATGGCTGATTATATATGACTGCTTTTATTGTAGTTTGGTGCTAGTGGTTCTTTATTTCTGACAATCATATGCCATATTTGATAGGTATTTTGTTCAAAATCTTAATTTTGGTGTTATAGTCAAAATTATTTTAACTCTTTGAACCTAGTCCCGCATATATGCGTCATTTGCAAACAGTGTACCTTAGGGGAGTACACTTATCATATGTAAACAGTGTAGACCCTGATCAGAGGGCTCCTTAAGGAGCCCTCTGATCGGGGTCTACACTGTTTGTCAGTTTGACATATATTGTAAAAAAAAACAACCTAAAACTTCAAAATGGACTAGATTAAATTGAAAATTAGAACTGTCCATTTTAGGTTTCAGGGAGGAAAGGGTTAAGCAGCCATTATATCAGACAACGATTGCATAATGCAGACCAAAAGTAAAAGAAGAAAGCTCTGCTTAACATTTGTGCTGCATTAAACTGGTATTTGTGCTATATACTACAGTCAAACTTTGATATCTCGAACTCATCTAATGGGAACATGACTGTATTTCAAAGTTAAAACATAGCTGAGCCACTTTTTAACTTTGAAATAAGGATATGTTTGACTCAAGAGAGGTAGATATAATGGTAGTCATCTGTAGAAATACAGAAAAGTTTGAGTAAAGCAAGTTCAAAATATCGAAGTGTGACTGTACTTATCCTGGTACCACCATTATTCGAACACCTAAGCATATTCTAGTCAATTTCAAATTGTTGTGTGAATAAAAGTTATTTTTTACATGAATACTGGATATACTGGGCGTTTTCAACTTAAAATACGATGGGTAAGGTGTTGCAACTCAAATCGGTTCTCTAATAATGTAAACAAAACATGGTGGCCCACTTACTTCATTCTCAGTGGGAACCCAACCTAAATTCGAACAGTAGGTTTGACGCCACAAAATATTTACTATAATATATAGTCCAGAGTAAGTGTTTGTTCATATAATGTCAGAAAAACATAAAACAAGAGTATGAAGCCTTATAAAAAGTAAAAGTAAACTTTTTCATATAGTTTACAGTAGTTTAGACATAAACTATCAATTGTTAATGGTTACAGGTAGGGCAGTAGAATGGGTCTCTCCTTTTAAGTACCCTAGCAGAGCTGCACACATTAAAGTGCACACAATCATCAAGAAGAAATTTCTTAAAGTTGTTAAATAGATTTTTCTAAAAATTTAGTAAACTCGAACCTGTCAAAATATTATTTTATCTATTTATTTCTAGCTACTTCTCATATGAAACACAGTTTAGAATATGAAAAAGTGAAAAAAAGGTTATCAGGACCCCTAGTTTGAGATTTGATCAGATTTAGTGGTCTGAACCCTAAATATAATTTGTCCGGACCACTAGGAATGAGGTAAATGTAAAAGTTATGCAGCCGACACACAACTGGTCATTTTTGTTCACAAAAAATGTAGTCTATATGGCATATTCATGCATTGTGAAATTTGGGATTAGGTGTATATGCAATATTTATAGTCAGAGAAGTTCAACAAATGCTATTTTACCTGTTTACTGAAATTTTTTGCCGATCTTGTGTTCATGACGTTTCTACCGGTGTTGCTGTCAAAATGTCACGCGCGGTTATGCAAAACTGTTTGTAACCATAGATATCACGTGAAATGATTTAGGTGTTCGATGCTTGGTAGTGTTCGAATAATGGTGGTAAAGGGATATTTATTTTATTTTCAGTAGCTACTTATATCAAGTTTGACAGAATAATTAAACAGGGTACTTACACTAAAAAAACAGAATTTTAGACGGATTCAAACAAATTGATCCAGTTCGCGCTTCTTATTCCTTTCAACCCTACAGCCCTCTGTAGAGATTTCTGATTACAAAGGCAAACAGTGTAGACCCTGATCAGCGGGCTCCTATTGGAGCCCTCTGATCAGGGTCTGCAATATTTGATAGTTTCATTGGTTTTTGTTGTCATATCAAAAATGTAATGATAGACTGGTTCAAAATATGTGTACTAGAAGAGTCCAAAAGGATTATAAATACCCACAAGAGAAATTTAGGATTGAAAGGGTTAAGATATGGGACCTGAACTGGATCAAAACTATTTGTATATAAATGACACAAGAACAAACTGGTGACATTTTCAGTTGGACAGTAATTGAGTGCTGACGGTGCTAATCAGATCAATAAGATAGCTTGATGCTTTTACTGTTACAAGGGGTCAGGAAAATTCACAGAATGTTTTGGGATGTGTTTGCTGTTGAATACTAGTCACAGAATTTGTATTTCATGGCTTCGTTGTAGGCTGTTGACAATGATGAGTTTCCCTCAGTGCCATTGTAAAGTCTCATATAGTATTGAAAGGATTAACTTTTTCCCTCAAAGAACAGTGTTTCAGACAAGTGTCTGCTAAAAGCAGGATGAAAGTATACAGAAAGCTCCTTTAGGAGCTTTCTGCTTTACTTTCAGCCTGCTTTAAGCAGAGCAACATTTCAGTACGGTATGTACGAACAGTTTTCCTATGGCTTATTTATCAGAACAAGGTAAAAACATGAAAAAACATATCTACAGTCAAACTTTGATATCTTGAACTCGTTCTAGTCCTGCATATCCTTATTTCAATGTTAAAATGTTGCCTAGCCATGCTTGAACTTTGAAGTAAGGATATGTTCAACCTAAGTGAGGTAAAAACATATGAACTTCAACTGTAAAAACACAAGTAATTTTGACCTATCCCATTTGTGCCCGCAATTACATATATAAGACATAGGCAAACAGCATAGACTGTGATTAGACGCCGCAAAATGTGTCATATCATGTGATCAGACGCCGCAAAATGTGTCATATGATCAGTGTCTTCACTGTTTGCTGATAGGAATTTCAATATAAAACAAAATGAAAATTTAGACCATGCACTCTTAGATAAAAAATGGACTAATCTAATATATAAGCATGGAAGAATCCCGTGAGTGCAAATGGGTTAAATGTGTTTGAGATGCTGTATTTAGAATTTGATAAATGAATGAAAGGCCGTTTCGATGAGGGAACGGGCAAGATTTAATTGAGACTAAGAACTGGAAGGCCACAGTTTATTGCATTTATGGAGTCCTTATTCTTTTGTTTACTGCAACTGCACACCGTAAAGCCCTTGATCAGATATGCCTCTTAACCTTTTCTCCCATAGCTTGCTACTTGTTTTGAAGGCATATTACCACTTAAAGCAGGTTGAAAGTAAAGCAGAATGCACCTTAAGGTGCATTCTGCTATACTTTAGCCTGTTTAAAGCTATTATCTACTAGAATATAGATAATATTTCTTATAGAACATATTCATGACTGTATAAATTGGAACTATTTCTACAGTAAAGGAATAAATTAAAGGCGTATAAATGGGTATTTATGGTGTATCAGGTTAAACAATTTGAAAGATTTGTTCCCCTTGATAAGTGCAGCCATAATAATGTTTAATAACAAGTGTTATAGTGATAAGTGCATATTGTTGACAAAGGACATGTTTTGTAGTGCTATGCTGTGTAGATAGAGAATTCTTCAAGTCACTTCTGGGTGTGGCTATTTAACTCAGATATTTATAATATAGGTGCATGTACAATAGTCTATAGTAGATTGGTAAATAAAGTGCAATAAAAGTGATATGGTTTTAAAGGGGCAACATGTACGTATTTATGCGAGTGGAGTTTGTATATTGTATAAATATTTGAAATAGATCTATGAGTTGCCTAAAACTCTCAACTATCGAAATTGTTATACAGTAAAAACTTTCTACTACAATCACTGAATTGTGTTAATTACTTGGTGGTAAAGTCAGGTGACTGCTTAAAGCAAGGTGAACGTAAAACAGAAAGCTCCTTTAGGAGCTTTCTGTTTTACGTTCACCTTGCTTTAAGCTGTAACCTGTCTACAGTACAATCTATTAACCATCTTGTAAGTGGTCGTAATAGAGGGTTTTTACAGTAATAAAAAATGCTGGTGTTTATAAAGTGTTATGAAACAGTTGTTACATGCTGAGTGATGGTCATTGTTACTATAATGTTACGCTATGCATGAAAATCTATTGACTTTATTACACAGCCAAACCCCTCTGTTACGACCCCTTACTGATAACGATGATTTTATGTGTAAACTCATTCACCCCTGAAACTTTTAATGGACAATTGTAATTTCAATATATGTCTTAGTCCATTTTTGACTATTAAGAGTTGATTTTAACAATATATTTCAAAATGACAAATAGTGTAGACCCTGGTCAGAGGGCTGCTTGCATGGGACTAGTGTAATCTTTACAGGTACACTGTAAATGACGAGTATACTCGTCGCTAGGGTTGAATGTGTTAAAGACAGGTGACTGCTGAAAGCAAGATGAAAGTACAGCAGAATGCTCTTGTAGGAGCTTTCTGCATTTCGTTAAACCTTGATTTAAGCTGTTACCTGTTGTTGATACCATCAATTAATCTTTTTCTCAGTGGTCGTAATAATGAGTTTATTCTGTACTGTCAAACTTTTGTTTAGTGAATGCCAAAAAAAACTTACTCTTGTGATGCAGCAGAATTTCAAAGTATTACCATGTAATGCACATACAGTTAGACAATTTAAAATGATATTCATGTTGAAAGAAAATAAATACTATATACATATATGTTCACTATTCTATTTTATACATTTTGTTTTTCAGGACATTTTTATACGCCCGTCTTCAGACGGGACGTATTATGTCGTGGCGCTGTCCGTCCGTCCGTCCGTCCGTCTGTCCGTCTGTCCGTCCGTTAACTTTTTCATGTCCGCTCTCTAACTCAAACAAATTTAGTCCAATCCTTTTGAAACTTGGTCAGAACGTGTATGACCATAATATCTCGGTCAAGTTCGATAACCAGCAAGATTGACCCAGACATTCAAGAGTTATGCCCCTTTTTGTAAAAAACGGGCATATTAGTTTGTCCGCTCTCTAACTCAAACAAATATGTTTTAATCCTTTTCAAACTTTGTCAGCATGTGTATGACCATGATATCTCGGTCAAGTTCGATAACCAGCAGGATTGCCCCAGACATTCAAGAGTTATGCCCCTTTTTTCATCAAAAACGGGCATATTTTAGTGTGTCCGCTCTCTAACTCAAACAAATTTATTTTAATCCTTTTGAAACTTGGTCAGCATGTGTATGATCATAATATCTCGGTCAAGTTTGATAACCAGCAGGATTGCCCCAGACATTCAAGAGTTATGCCCCTTTTTTCTTAAAAAACGGGCATATTTTAGTTTGTCTGCTCTCTAACTCAAACACATTTATTTTAATCCTTTTGAAACTTGGTCAGCATGTGTATGACCATAATATCTCTGTCAAGTTTGATAACCAGCAGGATTGCACCAGGCATTCAAGAGTTATGCCCCTTTTTTTGTAAAAAAAGGGCATATTTTAGTTTGTCCGCTCTCTAACTCAAACAAATTTATTTCAGGCCTTTTGAAACTTGGTCAGCATGTGTATGACCATAATGTCTCGGTCATGTTTTATAACCAGCAAGATTGCCACAGACAGTCAAGAGTTATGCCCCCTTTTTTTATCTAAAACTGGCATTTTTTAGTTTGTCCGCTCTCTAACTCAAACAAATTTATTCCAATCCTTTTGAAACTTGGTCAGCATGTGTATTACCTTAATGTCTCAGTTATGTTCTATAATCAGCAGGATTGCCCCAGACTTCCAAGAGTTATGCCCCTTATTTTGTCAAAAATGGGCATTTTTTAGTTTGTCCGCTCTCTAACTCAAATAAATTAATTCCAATCCTTTTGAAACTTTGTCAGCATGTGTATGACCATAATGTCTCGGTCAAGTTCCATAACCAGCAAGATTGCCCCTGACATTCAAGAGTTATGCCCCTTTTATCATCAAAAACGGGCATTTTTTAGTTTGTAGCTCTTTTTCTCAAACAAATTTATTCCCATCCTTTTGAAACTTGGTCAGCATATGACCCCTAACTTTCAGGGTTCTTCCCCTTTTGTTTTTACCATGATAGGGTTTTGGTATGACTACATTCTAAGATCGATTTGACGGGCGTATAATGTGCCCGGCTTGCGGTGCTCTTGTCTTTTTTTCTAGTTCAATGAATAGTAGATATAATTCTGTTACAAAGTATTGGAAATACAATGTATGCTTTTCATTCATGACCGGACTTATAATCAGTTTGATTTATGTAATACTACCTGGTATATACATGTACTGATTGTACTCTCATGTGTTATAAACTATATTTAATCGAACTACATGTATATGTTACCTTTACAGGGGCCCTTATAGTCTAATATTGACAAAGATTATAAGGAGAAATATACATACATGTATTATTGATGCCGTTGTGAGAGTATTAAGATCATTAACCCTCTACCCAATAACCCGTCTATAACATTAAATACAGGTACTCATTTAAAGCAGGTTGAACGTAAAGCAGAATGTGTCTTAAGGCACATTCTGTTTTACTTTCAACCTGCTTTAAACTTCAATCTTTTAGGTTGTATAAAAAATATTTTATGGTAAGTGTTCATGATGGTATAAACTGGAGCTATTTTCTTCAGCGGAGGAATAAATTCAATATGCTAAAAGTCGCTTCTATGGGGAAAAGGGTTAGACTGATCTTGAAATTTAAAAAAGGCATAAAAAAGCATATTCATGGGGTAATGGGTTAAGAGTAAGAATATATCTAACTGTAAGGGAAATGAATAAAAGTTATTACATATCTGAAATATAGAGTTTCCTCATACATATATATACCATACAGTGAAAGAACCAGGAAAATATATTTAACTTTAAGGGAGTTTGCTGTCAATTAGTAAAAGCATACAGGCAGTATAATTATGTTAACATCATTTGTGCATTATTGATATCATCAATCATCATTTTTGTCGGTCAAGAATGCTAGCATGATTTGCAGTATTATGTTACAGTCAAACTTGTGTTTAAGCAGCCATTTGTTTAACCCTTTCCACATATAGAATCATATTCAATTTATTCCTAAGCTGAAGAAAAAAGTTCCTCATGAAGGAACTTTCTGCTTTATTTTCAACCTGCTTTAAGCCACCACCTGTCTCTAAAACTGAAAACAAACCATGGGGTAAAGAGTTAAATCATTCGCCTTTAAAACTTCAAATGGACATTTTCCGCTTCCAGTAAAGTTTTTAGTCCATTGTTGACTATATAAGAGTAATTTTTTGCAAATTGACAAACAGTGCCGACTCCGATCTCATGGCTCCTTTAGGAGCCCTCTGTTCTGGATCTTTAAATACTTCAGATGTCGTGGCGCTGTCCGTCCGTCCGTCCGTCTGTCCGTCTGTCCGTCCGTTAACTTTTTCATGTCCGCTCTCTAACTCAAACAAATTTAGTCCAATCCTTTTGAAACTTGGTCAGAACGTGTATGACCATAATATCTCGGTCAAGTTCGATAACCAGCAAGATTGACCCAGACATTCAAGAGTTATGCCCCTTTTTGTAAAAAACGGGCATATTAGTTTGTCCGCTCTCTAACTCAAACAAATATGTTTTAATCCTTTTCAAACTTTGTCAGCATGTGTATGACCATGATATCTCGGTCAAGTTCGATAACCAGCAGGATTGCCCCAGACATTCAAGAGTTATGCCCCTTTTTTCATCAAAAACGGGCATATTTTAGTGTGTCCGCTCTCTAACTCAAACAAATTTATTTTAATCCTTTTGAAACTTGGTCAGCATGTGTATGATCATAATATCTCGGTCAAGTTTGATAACCAGCAGGATTGCCCCAGACATTCAAGAGTTATGCCCCTTTTTTCTTAAAAAACGGGCATATTTTAGTTTGTCTGCTCTCTAACTCAAACACATTTATTTTAATCCTTTTGAAACTTGGTCAGCATGTGTATGACCATAATATCTCTGTCAAGTTTGATAACCAGCAGGATTGCACCAGGCATTCAAGAGTTATGGCCCTTTTTTTGTAAAAAAAGGGCATATTTTAGTTTGTCCGCTCTCTAACTCAAACAAATTTATTTCAGGCCTTTTGAAACTTGGTCAGCATGTGTATGACCATAATGTCTCGGTCATGTTTTATAACCAGCAAGATTGCCACAGACAGTCAAGAGTTATGCCCCCTTTTTTTATCTAAAACTGGCATTTTTTAGTTTGTCCGCTCTCTAACTCAAACAAATTTATTCCAATCCTTTTGAAACTTGGTCAGCATGTGTATTACCTTAATGTCTCAGTTATGTTCTATAATCAGCAGGATTGCCCCAGACATCCAAGAGTTATGCCCCTTATTTTGTCAAAAATGGGCATTTTTTAGTTTGTCCGCTCTCTAACTCAAATAAATTAATTCCAATCCTTTTGAAACTTTGTCAGCATGTGTATGACCATAATGTCTCGGTCAAGTTCCATAACCAGCAAGATTGCCCCTGACATTCAAGAGTTATGCCCCTTTTATCATCAAAAACGGGCATTTTTTAGTTTGTAGCTCTTTTTCTCAAACAAATTTATTCCCATCCTTTTGAAACTTGGTCAGCATATGACCCCTAACTTTCAGGGTTCTTCCCCTTTTGTTTTTACCATGATAGGGTTTTGGTATGACTACATTCTAAGATCGATTTGACGGGCGTATAATGTGCCCGGCTTGCGGTGCTCTTGTCTTTTTTTCTAGTTCAATGAATAGTAGATATAATTCTGTTACAAAGTATTGGAAATACAATGTATGCTTTTCATTCACAACCGGACTTATAATCAGTTTGATTTATGTAATACTACCTGGTATATACATGTACTGATTGTACTCTCATGTGTTATAAACTATATTTAATCGAACTACATGTATATGTTACCTTTACAGGGGCCCTTATAGTCTAATATTGACAAAGATTATAAGGAGAAATATACATACATGTATTATTGATGCCGTTGTGAGAGTATTAAGATCATTAACCCTCTACCCAATAACCCGTCTATAACATTAAATACAGGTACTCATTTAAAGCAGGTTGAACGTAAAGCAGAATGTGTCTTAAGGCACATTCTGTTTTACTTTCAACCTGCTTTAAACTTCAATCTTTTAGGTTGTATAAAAAATATTTTATGGTAAGTGTTCATGATGGTATAAACTGGAGCTATTTTCTTCAGCGGAGGAATAAATTCAATATGCTAAAAGTCGCTTCTATGGGGAAAAGGGTTAGACTGATCTTGAAATTTAAAAAAGGCATAAAAAAGCATATTCATGGGGTAATGGGTTAAGAGTAAGAATATATCTAACTGTAAGGGAAATGAATAAAAGTTATTACATATCTGAAATATAGAGTTTCCTCATACATATATATACCATACAGTGAAAGAACCAGGAAAATATATTTAACTTTAAGGGAGTTTGCTGTCAATTAGTAAAAGCATACAGGCAGTATAATTATGTTAACATCATTTGTGCATTATTGATATCATCAATCATCATTTTTGTCGGTCAAGAATGCTAGCATGATTTGCAGTATTATGTTACAGTCAAACTTGTGTTTAAGCAGCCATTTGTTTAACCCTTTCCACATATAGAATCATATTCAATTTATTCCTAAGCTGAAGAAAAAAGTTCCTCATGAAGGAACTTTCTGCTTTATTTTCAACCTGCTTTAAGCCACCACCTGTCTCTAAAACTGAAAACAAACCATGGGGTAAAGAGTTAAATCATTCGCCTTTAAAACTTCAAATGGACATTTTCCGCTTCCAGTAAAGTTTTTAGTCCATTGTTGACTATATAAGAGTAATTTTTTGCAAATTGACAAACAGTGCCGACTCCGATCTCATGGCTCCTTTAGGAGCCCTCTGTTCTGGATCTTTAAATACTGTTTACATAGGACAAGTGTATTCTTTGAAAGTACACTGTTTGTAAAAGATAAGTTTCCTCATGGCTAAAGCTCAGTGGATTAACACAAGTTTGATTGTATTGATGGGCTTAACCCTTTCCCCCATAAAAGCGCCTTTTAGCGCATTCAGTTTATTCCTACGCTGAAGAAAATAGTTCCAATTGAAACAGTCATGAATATGTATCATACGGAATATTTTATTTATTCTAGGAGATGGTAGCTTAAAGCAGGCTGAAAGTAAAGCAGAATGTGCCTTAAGGCACATTCTGCTTTACTTTCAACCTGCTTTAAGTGGTCACCCATCTTCAAAACTAGAAACAGGCTATGGGGTAAAGTGTTAAATGAGAAGTATTTTGCAGAGTAGGTATGCTTACAGTGCCTATATAACTCTGATAGATTTACTCTGTCTTCTTGTTTCTTATTAATTTTGTATTTATTTCATAATTATACTATGTCCAATACACTCAGTAATTGATGCTGTACTGTTGTTAAACATGTAAATAATAAACCAGTATGATGGTGTAGATTGTATTTTCTTATCACTTTGTTTCCTTGCTTGATTGAACCATGGTAAATACCCTTTGTCCCTGTCAGTACCATCGAGTTAACTCATTCACCCATAAATATGCATTTTCTAGCCTTTAATTTATTCCTCCCCTGAAGAAAAGTTTTAATTTATACAGTCATGAATATGTATTGTAAGAACTTTTTTATATACATGTATTTTAGCAGATTATAATTTAAAGCAGGCTGAAAGTAAAGCAGAATGTGCCTTAAGGCACATTCTGCTTTACTTTCAACCTGCTTTAAGTGATCTCTTATTTTCAAATCTAGAAACGAGCTATGGGGTAATGAGTTAATTCATTCACCCGTGAAACATGAAATGGACAGTATGTACTCATCCTTTACATAATAGTATACCTGTAAAGAGTATACTGGTCCTATGCAAAATGTGTAGACCATGATCAGAGGGCTCCTTTAGGTTCCCTCTTATCAGGATCTGCACTGTTTGTCATTTTTCAATAAATTGGAAAAACAACCATATTTAGTCCAATATGGTCTCAACTGTAATGAAAACTTATACTGGTAGCTAGGGTTGAATGTGATAAACTCTTTCCTCTGCATAAGCTCCTGGACGAAAACTTTATATACCGGTAGTCCTCCACATTAGGGCCACAAATAAATCTTCATTGATGATGTTAAATACAGGTTATCCAATAGGAGTTTTCTGCTTTACTGTTACCTTGCTTTGAGCAGTAACCTGCCTGAAACATAGTTATATTATGATTATATAGTATACAACTTTCTTAACCCTTTGAACCCTAGTCCCGCATATAGGCGTCCTTTTCAAACAGTATACATGTGAAAAGTGAAACTGTCCTATGCAAACAGTGAATACCCAGATCAGAGGGCTCCTTACAGAGCCCTCTGATCTGGGTCTTCACTGTTTGTCATATTGCAAAACATTGACAAAAACAACCCTTAAAAGTCAGAAATGGACTAGACTAAAATGGAAACTAAGATTGTCCATTTGAAGTTTCAAGGAGGAATCAGGAAAGAGTTAAGCACAACCAAAATTAATTTGTATGCTGATATAGTTATAAGCAGTTTGAAACACAGTTTGAAGTTAAGCAGAAAGCTCCTACAGGAAATGTAAAGCAATATGAAGATAAAGCAGAAAGTTTATACATGACAGCAAGTAAAGTCATGATAAAATAAAGCAGCTGAGCTCCTATAGGACAGCTGACAGCAAAACAGATATGCATGTTAAATTTGATAATTATAAGGTTTCTGGGATTTTGGGGATCACAGTATGAAGATTCCTAACGCTTTTCCCCCACATAAGTGCCACAGAAAAACACCGGGTATTCATTGATTGTTTAACCCATTACCCCATAACAGGTTTCTAGTTTTGAAGACGGGTAAATACTTAAAGCAGGTTGAAAGTAAAGCATAAATCAAATGTTGCATAATGCTGTGTCTCATGAGGAAAATATATGTGCTCATATATAGGTTCCCCGGGCCTCACTGACCCAATGCAATAACAAAACTGCCATAAATATTTTAGATGATTAACCCATTTAAAGACTTTTCCTCAGTCCATTAATGGACTCCCCCCCCCCCCCCCCCCCCCCCCCCACATTGTATTCGATAGGCGAGAAAAATCATGAATCACAAGCTTTTACCGGGTATACCAATCTCAGTTGGTGTGAAATTACAGATAACTAAATTCAAGTTGTCTAGAGAGGCCCTCAAATACTCACACTCAAGGGTTTTTTCAATGGGTTTTACTAACCTAACAAATTTAAGGTACGGGCCTCACATGAAACTCTTGGGTGAGTATATCCCCACGTAGACAAGATAGCAGTAAAGGACAAAACTTGCACGTGGCGGCATGCTTTGATAGCTGGTTAGGTGTTATGACCAAAAGGTCGTCAGGAGATGTCTATAAGCCTAATAATACATAATTAACTATGTGCACTTCAATACTACTCTAACACACTTCGCTGACTCCCCTATATAAACAAAGAAGGGACGCGTATCTGTGTTTGAATTCTCAATACAACACTCATGTGCTGTAACGTTCTAACTTAGTGACGTCATATGGATTCGAAAATGGGTACGCCAAAAAATGTAGTGTTGTTGCTTTGGTGCAAATTGTGGTTAAAGTTTTGTGTTAGAATTGAAATAATAGATTAATACCAGTGTTTTATCGTGCAATAAAACATGGGTATAGTCGTTGAGATGCTGGTAATTAAATCACTCAGCCTTCGGCCTCGTGATTTAATTACTACGCATCTCAACTCCTATCCGTGTTTTATTGCCACGCTAAACACTGGTATGAATTTATTACTTCTTATTTACGGTCTGTACTGTTTTGCTTTTTTGCTAATACATACTTTATAAATAGTAAAATATGGAATACTGGCAGGGACGTAGATTAAAATTTTAAAAATTTAATCTACGTCCCTGATACCGGTAAGCCTATTATTGAAAAATATAATTGCCCATTTGATTATTAAAGAATAAACGAAAATTAAAAGGATTAAAAAAGCAGACAACTAGATGTCTCTGACAAAAGATAACTATGAGAAAACAAGAAGAGCTCTCATATTACAACCAACTAATGACATCCATTTCAACTATTTCTGCTCATTTTCGATCGATTGCGGTAGTATTCGATTACCTCCCTTAGTTACTCTTCTGGCGCCAAATTTCGTTGTTATTTTTTCTTGCCCGTTTCTTAATTTTCCTTTAAAATGCCAAGTTTCTTGGAGAAATGTCGAGAACAATTTGGAACAGACAAGCTATATGACATACTTGGTGTGAAGAAGACCGCGTCGGAATCAGAAGGTAGGATTTGATAGCATTCTAATCTATCTTTTTCATATTTGTTTTCTCCACTCCAGTTCAACGTTTGCAAAGTATTGTGCAACAATGTTTTAAATAGAAAATGTGATACCGTTAAACAGCCACTTCATAATTACATTTTTAAGCTATGAAATTTATGATAGACTGAATTTGCTGTAACCATACCATTCGCCACAAGACGTGTCGCTACCCTACCATCGCGCACCAGACGCTTTGCTTCCTAGGTCTACCCCACTTCTTCCGTAGCATGCCCAGTTATGGAAACCCTTAGTGAAAAACTATCACAAAGATAATCAATTAAAATGCAACTGGGGGCTACCTTGAAAGAATATGGAGAAAAATAGTTATACTTAAATTGAAAATAACACTTAAAGCACGGAATTATACAAGACGGAATCGCAACTCACTTACTCAGCGAAGTTAAATGGTAGTGTCTAGGGGTACGTGACCGTACCTCTAATATTTGAAATTAGCGGTACGGTCACGTACCCCTAGCGAGCCCTGTGAGGATTGACTAGGGGTACGTGAGTCATTTAAACTATGTAGCAACATATTAGTTTGCCTGCAGATACGTTTTATTGATGCTAATATTAATAATCTCTCATTTCTACCTTATCTTGTGAATATTTAATGGAGAAAAACAAAGAAATTTTGACAAATATCCCCCATCTGACTTGTTTTCACGATAGCGATGAGAATAGATGTATTCCGCATGTATATATATAGGGTTAATTATCGTCAGATACGCCCGATATCTAAAAATCCGTGACCAATGTTAAGTTTTTTTCTTAAAATTTGATTCAAAGGTATGATAAGCTTGTACAAAATAACTGCTGATGTAGCTTCGTTACTTAGCCTTGAATATAAAGTGGTAGATCTAAGAAAATAAAAATATCGAAGCTTGCTGGTTAATGACCTACACAAATCAACTCGTAAAACACCTTTGGCAACTGATCCCAATTAAACAGTGCAATTATTATAAACAAGGCCGGTATTGGATATTTATGCATGTTTGTAAATATGTGTTAACGTTCTTTATACATAGGTATAGTTTTCGCTGAGCTGTGAAAAATATGCCGATTGGAATTTATTTTTGGATGAAGTTTCTTTGCTTTTCTGCGTTAAACAGTCAGAATAGAAGGTAGAAATGAGATATTATTAACATTAGCATCACTATTAAAGTATCTGCAGACACAATAAAGTGTTGCTATATAGTGTTTTGGACTCACATACCCCTAGTCAACCCTCATAGGGCTCGCTAGGGGTACGTGACCGACTGACCGTACCGCTAATTTCAAATATTAGAGGTACGGTCACGTACCCCTAGTCACTACCAAGTTAAATATCCTAGTCACTAAGTGTAACCAGTCTTGACGCCCTTAAGCGATAAACTCGCCATATTTTGTGACAGGTGTAAAACGAATGTTATTAAAACTATGTATTTTGCTAAGTGTGCAAAATTAATGATAAAAAACATGCAAAGTACAAGTTTATACGCCCTAGTTGGTCAGAGCATCTCCATTTTGACACCACCTAGGAAGCCACCATATTTGTTGAGAGTAACCTATTTTGACGCTTCTGATTTGCTGACCTATATTAGAATTTAGAGTTATTTACAGAGTTATAAATAAATTTCATACTGCATTGTGTGTGCTTGATTCCATACTTGGGAGTCAAAAGAGAGTTTGGTTTATCAATTTCTGTTTCATATTTGCCATCATTTTCAAACAATTTAAAATATAAAAGAAGAAAAAAGTAAATGTAACTAGGAACTCATATTAAAAGAAGGGATGGGTTTGATTTGTGTCCTACTCTCCCTAAAATTCTCCACGCATAAAACATGGATGCATTGGATGTCTGAAATGAAAATAATAAAACTAAGATGCATTTCTCATAAATTTATAGCGTGTATGTAAGCCAATTTGTAATCATATGTAATTGTGTCAGCATGTTTTCACAGATTCCTTGATACTAGCGCACACCTATTAAACTGAATTGTTTTGATAGCGGTACATTATTGCTAGTCTAGTAACTGTCACGAGACAAGATAAAAATGATTGGGTGTTCATGACAACTGAGCATCAAAGTATTCCATGATCATTTAAATACAGAAAACGGCTTATAAACTTCAGCACTTAATTGCATTAGTGAAATTACATAAAAATGCATTGATAAAGATAGAAATGTTATATTTCTCTCTTAACATCTGTTATCATTCACATGTTAGCAACAGAGCCTAGTTTTTCATGTTAACAAACGATAGGAAGTGTTCATGCTACCTAATTGGGGTCACTTAGCTCAAATGACAAGTAAACAAATAAGGCGTCAAAATAGGTGAGCGTCAAAACGGGTGAGCGGACGATAGGCTAGCATCTAAGCTCTGAAGATGGTTGAATTTTGCATGATTATGTGTCACGTGACAACATCTTCACTTTTTGCTTTGTTGTCTGCCATTTCTGGGGTGAAAATTTACCGACTTGAGTGTATTTATTGACATAAATTTTAATGGATTTAAACAACTTGGTGGACATTCCTATCAATTCACGGGAATATAAACAATGCTTCGAAACAGACATTAATCATATTGAATACCGATAGACACTATCTTATCAAGTTGTGCGAAGTCTCATTTGCGCCGCACGAGATTTGCGATATAGCGGGAGGTTGCAATTCCGTGAGTGTATTCCATGCTTAAAGTAACCAAACAATTCAATTTCTGAACCTTAGGCAGTGAATGCATCACCACGAATTCCCATTGAATCAGATAGTATACGGTCACTTTAAAGAGGCTCGCAACCGGATCAAGCATTAAAAATAGTAATTTGTAAATATATGTCAAATGCTTATATAAATGGGTAAAATTTAGTTTAGGATAATAAATTCTGTTAAAAAATGCATTTCCAAGAAAAAAAAGAAGAGGCTCTGGTGGGATTCGAACCCGTGACCATCCATGCGGAGACAAAAATGAAAAATGAGGCATCGCCTTTACGCCCTCGGCTACGGACGCTCTCTATATATATGGTAGCGAATTAACATACTTCAATGATAGCTATTAATAGAACATTATTCGGCTCGGGTTTATGTCTGACCCCGTGTAGAGAAGCAACAACAACAACTATACCGTTAGCTAACGCTATGGAAAAAAGGATGGAAAATATCTAAAAAACTTAGATTCGGTGACGATTCTTGAGACGTTTTTTGGACTGATCATATTTTTTTAATGTCAAAAGCGAAATAATGCCACAAATTTGCTTTTATTTGAGTATTTTATTTTATTTTGACAAGAACACCATCCGGTTGCGAGTCCCTTTAATATACGCCACTCTATGGTGTGGCCACTCATTAGAATTGTTTCTTCGACAAGAAAATTCTAATTAGCCACACTAATGGGGTTAGTGCAGACATAAAGGAGAAAATGTGGGAGAACTTCGGTTTTTTAACATTCTTAACTTTGTTTAATCCGCTAACCCTTATCTTTTATCCTGTTCTTAACTCTACTAACAGGCACAGACGCACAATGCCCAAAATTACCCGTGAGGCAGAATATATAGAAAGAAAGTTTACTTCAATCCCCTCTTATCTGGAGCACAGGGACCCAACCAAGACTGGGGATGACACAGTTTTCATTGAGGTTCTGTTTTCAAATGCGACACAGATGTATTTGATATTTGGTAGGCTGATGTATGATCTTTTTTATTTTCTATAGTGAAGAAAGGCTACCATAAGTTGTCACTGAAAGTTCATCCAGATCGTGTTAGTGAAGAAGAGAAGGATGAAGCAACGTTAAAGTTCCAGACCTTGGGGAAAGTTTACTGCATACTGTCAGACAAGGAATCAAGAACTGTTTATGATGAAACTGGTATAACTTTGAATACTTGAATAAGTGATGTTTTTTCAATGACATAACTCTTTGAACACGAAGTAATTATTTTGGGTTATTATGTTTCCTTGTGGATCTTTAATTACCAAAACATGAACCAGTCTACTTTGAATTCTGGGTAGTTTAATATATACTGGTGCAAATTTGAAAACAGTGCAGACCTTGATCATCAGAGGGATCCTTCAGGAGCTGTCTAATCTGGGTCTACACTGTTTTCAAATGTAATGAGTATATTTTAAACAGGCCATGGCGTTGAAAGTAATAACTGAACTAGAAAGATTTTAAGAAAAATGTTAGGAGAACAGGGCGATAGTTATTATGATATGAAAGTAATTCTTATAATTAATGCGCTAGCCATATCAAAATAAATCTAAAGAAGTATTGTCTTATAATGAAACTATTTACTTTTTAGCATTACAGATATTCAATCTTTTTAATTTATTGCCTTGTTTAGGTGAAGTGAATGACGAGGATGATGTCATCCCCCAGGACAGAGACTGGACCGCCTACTGGAGACTTCTCTTCAGGAAAGTTACAGCAGAAGATATTGAAGAGTTTGAGAACAAGTACAAAGGTACTTCTCCTTTATTATAACCTTGCTTTAAAGTCGCCTGTCGTAAATTCAGTGGTTGTAATATAGGGGTTTGACTGGGCTTTAAGCCCCCAGCATCTGTAGATCTATGTGGACTGTGGAGGCACATAGTGATTGTCCTGTCCGTCCATCCGTAACAAGTTAACAAGATTTTAGTGTTTCGTCTAGCACCAATACCACTAACTCAAATGCTTAGATACTTAAACAGTTGTTACATTAGACCATTCCCAATCCACCAGTAATACCCAACCCTTATTTTGACCTTGAGTCAATGACCTTGACCTAATTTGGACTTGAGAGTATTGTAAATGGTCCATTTCTTGGTTAAGTAGATTTTACTGTTTCGTCTAGCGTCAACACCGCTTACTTAGATGCTTAGATACTTGTATTGTTCGACAATATTGACCTGACGTTGAACTTTATGCATGAATAGATTAAAGAATGATGACGCAGTATAAATCAAAAATCGATAGCGTGCCGTACACTGTCGGGAATGTTCGATAAATTACGTAAATCGTGTTACATTTTTGATCTTATGTGGAGTAAAACTCCTACTTAGTTAAGCGATAAAATACGATTTCCGATTATGCTAGTATAATCGTATCTACTAAAAAGCATCCTGTTGGGTTTAGATTTGGTTTTAAATCAGGACATATCCTCGATACCCTCACCTGCGATTAACGCCGGTTTACTATATACACCTAATTGGCAACCACTTTACGTATCGCATCTGCCATAGGTGAGTGGTTAGAGCGAATGATTTGTAATGGCGAGGTCGCGGGTTCGAATCCCGTATGAGGTAAATATTTATTTATTTGCATTTTCATATTTTATAAGTTATAAATTTTATTTTACACATAAAACGCACGGATGACACGTTCTTCTCATTGTCACGTGTCATTCTATGCCACATCATACGTTTTCTAACACACAGCCTAACCAGCAACATGTCAAATAGGAAGTCTAACTATATTTTTCATCTAAGGTTAAAGAAATAATTTAACGTTTCAGAGACGTTTGCAAACATAAAGAAAAAGGAAAAAAGAAAGAAAGCGAGAAAAAAGAAAGAAAAAATCAGTAGCAGTATATGTGGGGAAAAATGAAAAAATAAGGATGATACACGGGTCTCGAACCACTGGCCTTTTACAAAAAGATCATGTATAGTCGCCTTCCTTACCACTTGAGCTAATAACGTATCGATATGTTTGATAACCGGTCAATGCTATTTGTCTTTGTTTACCGGTTTCGGTACCATGTGCGTTCTCGTATAAACTGAACGAAGTGTCCCGAAGATATATTTAGAAATGAAACGAAGTGTGAAATTATGCTAATAGAGGTCACCAGCGTCAGGTCAATATTGTCGAACAATACAGTTGTTGCCTTGGACCATTTCCCAATATTCCAATATCACCCAACCTTGATTTTAACCTTGACCTTGACCTAATTTGGAATTAGAATATTATTGGTTAACTCGATTTTATCGTTTTTTCTTGTGTCAACACTACTTACAGTGGAGAATCTGTTATTCTTTCCCGTTTAAACGCAAACGTACGCAAACGCAGAACACCAAAACGTAGAAAAATACAACTTTTTGACAATTCTGATAATTCATCTTTATCTTGGTGGCAAACAGTTTGGAGCCTGATCAGACGCCGGGTTACCTGGCGTCTGATCTGGCTCCAAACTGTTTGTTATTGAAATAATAGTTTTAGCGTAAACGCGTTTATTGGGAAAGAATAACAGATTCTCCACTGTACTACAATGTTTTGATACATATACAGTTCAGCTGTTGTCTTGGACCAATACCAAGTCACCCATATTACCCAACCTCAATTTAGTCCTGACCTTGACCTAATTTAGACTTGAAAAAAGATTAAGAATATATTGTCAAGGCTGCCACCAGAGGTATAAGCGTTTATTGCATGCACATTCTTGTTTTTCATATAGTTTGGAACAATTTCAAATTCTAACATTCATTGCTCTGATTTTATGGTTCAATTTGCATTGACAGAATCAGAAGAAGAATTAGAAGACTTGAAGACTGCATATGTAGAGTTTAAAGGTGACATGGATGAAATACTTGCTAATGTGATGTGTGCAACTGTTGATGACGAGCAGCGATTTAGTAAAATTATAAAAGACTGGATAAAGAATAAGACAGTGCCAGATTTCCCAAAGTTCAGCAAGGAAAACAAGAAAGCTAAATCAGCAAGGAAAAGGAAGGTAAGATGATATTTTATTGTATATACAAGGTCAAAAGTTATAAAGCTTTTGAGTTCAGTCTGAGATTATATGTTCTCCAGTATTTGAAAGCGAAAGTTCAAATCTGACCAATCATATGCTTGAAAACTATCTCACACTCAATTCAAATGCTTTATATCCTCCGGTCTAGGGCTCCAGATATGAGTTAGTGAACTGAACATTCTTACATTTTCTCCTTTTTCATCATCAGATTTTTTATTAACATGCAGGGGTGGGAGCATTGCCCACAACAGTGGGCTCCCTATAACTAGATAACTGGCTAGCTGATTTATCTCTCAACAAACCCTATGATGTGATTACTCATTAGAATCAACTGAAAAAGCTTATTCTAATGAGTAGTCACATTGTAGGGTTTGGTTTAGAAATAAGAGTGTGTAAGTAATTGTAATATGCACCTTATGTGGAGCTCTGTATACACTGTTACATAACAGTAAAATGTAGATGCAAATGGTCCTCCCAAAAAGATGAATATGCAGTCTAATATAAAGCTGGTAATTTAATTTGTGACAAAAGTAACGCAGAAAGCTCCAATAGGAACCTGCTTTTCTCCATTATTTTTATCATACATGCTAGATAGATGGAAAGATTTATTTCTACAAACAGGACATGGTTCATATACATGTATCACATCATATTTATGCCTTAAATTATTCATCCGTTAAAGATAATAGATCCACTTTTCAAAGTCATGAATATGTATGATTTGAATCATAAGAAACATTTTCTATATTCTAGCAGATGAAAGCTTAAGGTGCATTCTGCTTTACTTTCAACTTTAAGTGGTCATCTGTTTCAAAACTAGAAACATGCTATGGGATAATGTGTTAAATTGATGCACTTTATTTTATATTAATCCTAGGCTAATCAAGAAGCTGCAGAGGCAGAAGAATTAAAGCAAGAGCTTGGACTTAATGTAGATGATGGTTTAAAAGCTTTAATTCAAAGTAGGCAACAAAGTCGAGAATCACAGATGGATGGGTTCTTTGACCAGCTGGCTGAAAAGTACGGGAAACCAAAGAAAGCAAAGGCAACAGGTAGCAAAGAGAAGAAGAAAGGAAAGAAATGACCATATCAATATCTAGGAGTCAGACTTGTGTTTTACTCATTCCCCCATAGCTTTTTTCTAGTATTAAAAATAGGTTACCACTTAAAGCAGATTGAAAGTAAAGCAGAATGTGCCATAAGGTGCATTCTGCTTTACTTTCAGCTTGCTTTAAGCTAATTTAATACATACTCGAATATAGAAATTACTTCTTAGAATTCATATATATGACTGTATAAACTGAAACTATTTTATTCAGTGGAAGAATATATTTAATGCACTAAAAGGCGCTCCTATGAGGAAAAGGGTTAAAGAGACAGATGACTGCTTAACCCTTTACCTGATAGCCTATTTCTAGTATTGAAGATAGGTGACTTCTTAAAGCAGGTTGAAAGTAAAGCAGAATGTGCCTTAAGGCACATTCTGCTTTACTTTCAGCCTGCTTTAAGCTATCATGTGCTAGAATATAGAAAATATTCCCTATCATATATCTTCATAACTGATTAAATTGGAACTATTTTCTTCAGCGGATGAATAAATAAAACACGCTAAAAGGCGCTTCTATTGGAGAAGGGGTTAAACACATTACTTCATAAGTATGCCTTTTATGCCTCTAATTATTTCTAAACAAAAAAGTGTAATCCCCAGCTTGGAAGTTTGCAATAGTAAGCACAGAAGGCATTTTAGTATATTTCCAGTTGGTAGCCAACCCATTACCCCATAGCTTCTTTTTAGAATTGAAGACAGGTGGGCACTCAAAACAGGTTGAAGGTAAAGCAGAACATGGCATTCTGTTCTACTTTTAGTCTGCTTTCAGCCATCTGCTAGAATATAGAAAAAAAATATTTTGTTACATGTAACGTATGATGTTTATGACTGTATAAATTAGAAATATTTTCTTCAGTGGAGAAATAATCAAATGCGCTTAAAGGTGCTGATATCATGAGGGAAATGGTTAAGGAGCATTCTTATTCACTGTCAACCTGCTTTAACCCATTAACTCATAAGCGATTAACAATTATCAATGCTTATCTCAATATAAGCTAGTAGATTAAAGTGTGTCAAAATGAGTTGGTATGAGGCTATTGCGCAATGAGTCAAAATGAGTCAGTATGGCTTAATGGGTTAAGAGGTTACCTGTCTTCAAATGTAGAAACAGGCAGGAGCTTTCTGCTGTAGTTTTGTCTTTCATTAACCTATACCTCAAAGATACACCTTTCATTATTCCTCCACTAAAGAACATAATTCCTATTTATACAATAATGAATATGCACTATAAGAATAAATTCTATATTCTATCTGCAAACAGATGTTAGCTTAAAGCAGAATGGAACTGAAGCAGAATGTGCCTTAACTCTTTCCTCCCTAAAACTTTAAATGGACAGTTCAAGTTTACATTTTAGTCTAGTCCATTTCTGACTTTTAAGGATTGTTTTTGTCACTGTTCGGCATTATGACAAACAGTGAAGACCCTGATCAGAGGGCTCCTTTCGGAGCCCTCTGATCAGGGTCTTCACTGTTTGCACAAGACAAGTGTACTATTCACATGTACACTGTTTGAAAAGGACGCCTATATGCGGGACTAGGGCTCAAAGGGTTAAGGCACATTCTGCTTCAGTTCCATTCTGCTTGAAGTGGTCTCCTACCTTCAAAGTTAGAAATAGGCTGTGGGCTTAATCTTTGGTTGTACATGTATCACCTTTGATTGAATCGTATCCCACAGAAAGGACATTGTGCAGACAATATGAGTATCTCATAAAAAGGTCTACACTGTTTATGAACTTTGATTTCAACCTAATGGATAATTTATGTATTGCCTTGATATTCCTTACCGTACCCTTCTTCTTAACAAGTGTTATTATAGGAGCGAGAAAGCATCAGAACATGAAGTGGATATATATGTGAAAGTGATATTCAACATGTGAGAGAGAATGGACAAAAATAAGTGCATGTCGAGTCCTGTGTTATAGTGAATCTAACATCACCGTTAGTGTCAGATAAGGATATCCCACCTGAGGTTTGAAGATATTTTAAAAACACAAGGCTCCGCCGAGTGTTTCTAAAATATCTTCATACCGAGGGTGGGATATCCATCTGACACTCAACTGTGGTGTTATAATTCAGAAGAGTTAATTAATTGCTATATTACAACTGTAACTGTTGAAGTTATGTCCCTTTATGGACATGTCTTGCGCTCTACTCTTGTTATAAATGTTCATGGATTGGTATACAGTCAAACCTGTATTAACCACTTATTAAATTCAGATTGGGGACATTTCATGTTATGTAATATCCCTGATTAGATATAGCTTTTTGATAGCTTGTTGGTATTTAAAGACAAGTGTCCACTTAATGCTGGACAGAAATAATGCAGAAAGCTGAAACCTGGCACATAAGATGTAAATGTATTGAATTTTAATGGTCACTTAACACATTGAACCCTAGCTACTTGTATACAGTGGAGACTCTGTTATTCTTTCCCGTTTAAACGCAAACGCAAAGCACTAAAGAACAACTTTTGTACAATTCTGATAATTTTTGTTTATCTTGGTGGCAAACAGTTTGGAGCCTGATCAGATGCCGGTTTACCCGGCGTCTGATCTGGCTCCAAACTGTTTGCACTGGAAATAATAGTTTTAGCGTAAACGCGTTTATTGGGAAAGAATAACACATTCTCCACTGTACTCTTCATTTACAAACATAATACCTGTATAGAGTTACTTGACCTATGTAAATAGTGTCCGCCCAGATCAGAGGGCTCCTGCAGGAGCCCTCTGACCTATGTCTACACTGTGTGTCATTTGTAGTCATTGTTATACTACCTTAAGTATTCAAAAATGGACTAGACTTGATTGGAAACTGGAATTATCCATTCAAAGTCTCAAGGGTGATTGAATTACTGTAGGTTTGACTAATGTCAAACTGATACATCAAGGTCTCAGTATCTTGACCACTCAAAAAAGGATTTGCTTACAGTTTTCATGTTTAACCCATTACCCCATAGATATGCATTTCACACCTCTTATGTATTCCTCCACTGAAGAAAATACATATATTTCATATTTATACAGTCATGAATATACACCATAAGAAATATATTCTATATTCTAGCATATGGTAGCTTAAAGCAGACTGAAAGTAAAGCAGAATGCGCCTTAAGGCACATTCTGCTTTACTTTCAAACTGCTTTTTAAAAGTGATCACCTGTCTTAAAAACTAGATCAAGGCTATGGAGGGTTAATTGGAGCGGTTGTAATAACAAGACTACTTTACCAGTATATCCATACACGTTTAAAACCATACTGGTCAAATGTGTTGTAGCTGTATTGTTGATATATATTAAAAGTTGTTAAGAAAATTGTTTTATCATGTTATCACTTGTTTTCTGTTGTTCATCTGTCCATTTTCAATATTTTTTTCAATATTCCAGATAGGGAATTAAATTAATATTCATATATAAACTGCTCTTTTCTAATATTTCGACCTCTAAGGGCCTTTTTCAAAGAAAATCACGTATATGTCCATTTTAGTTTCTTCTCTGCTGCAAATCGGAAAGGGTATTATGGGAACGACGTTCCTCTATTGGTGACACTTTCCAGCACTTCAAGTTTGCTTATTGAAAGATTTCCATTAGACTGATTAAATGCTCACCTCATTGCAATGGTGTGCAGAACTTGTATTGTGATGGTGTGCAGAACTTGTGACACATCCATTGATTGGTCAGATTTGAGCTTGATATTGTTCTCAAGCATTTGATTGGTCAGATTTGACCCTTTGCTAGTGAAAGCTTAAATCTAACAAAACAAATGTTTGAGAATGGCCTCGGACCTTGAACCAATGTCACCATTGAAGTATTGAACCTTAAAAGTCATATACGCACCATATCTCCTTTACCCCTGGAAGTGTTTTCATTAAAATTTGGTCAAATGTTCTCTGGGAGACGATTACAGAACTTATGACTCAACTATGCACGGTCAAGGTAAAATCCAGATAAAACTGTAAATAACAAATTATAATAAGAAGAAAAGGAATACAAAAGGGCCTAAGAAGCTTCAAGCTTATACAATGTAATGTTGCATCCGGCCTCTACTACTATGTGAAGGTCACATGTTTGGGCCTATAATTTGTGTACGCGCCTTAAATCCATTACCCCAGACAAGGATTTTCATTTAACTCACTACCCTATAAATATCCTTTTTTGTCTCCATTTTTGGCATTGTCCGGCGGTTCTGTGACTGTCTGTCCCTCATGGTATCCGCTCTGTAACTCCTACATGCATGAATGGCGTTTGAAGTAGCTTTGTAGAAATGCTCACCACATCGAGATGATGCAAGACCCAGTTTACATATCAAAGGTCAATGCCACAATTTTGTGTTAAAAGGGTAACATGATTGATGTGTCGTGCACAAGACCAAGGGGGTCCGTCTTACGAAACGTCGTACGACAAAAACGGTCGTAAGTCAAAACTTCAAAATGCATTTTTATTTCTCCAGCTAATTAATCGTGTTTTGTAGCATCACTCTGGAATCGCCTGTTCAAGACGGTTCTAAAGAGATATCACAAGACGGAGTTAGATGGAGAAATGGATATAATTTTAGAATCTGACTAACGACAATATATATCTCAAAGGTCAAGGTCACAATTTGGTGTCGAGTTGTATCCGGGCTCTGGTAAATTGAAAAAAATAAAATGTTATTGTGCACAGGGCATCTAACATTTTATTAGTTATATTTTAATTAGTAGACTACGAAGCGTCACTGTACTGCAATTGTGTTGAATTTTAATCACTTTAACAACAGGTTTACCAGTTTTCCTCAATAGCTACCAGTAATAGCTAGAGTAACCACATATGTACATTGTAAATTGTAGCAATGTTTTAGCTAGCACTGAAAACAGTTTGCCTGATCAACTCGGTTGGTAATGATGTCCACCGATTATTTTGGGATTTGGTTGTGTTTTGCCTTAGGATTATGGGTTCCAATCTCGACCAAGACATTTCCGTCATCGGGAAAAACGCACACATCTACCTAAAACTAATGTTAACGTGTTTTATATAGGAGCATGCTATCCATTTACAAAAAAAGAACGTGTTTCCCATATCTGGTTTTCATTCTCCCTCACCATCCCTGAAACTTCAAATGGATAATTCCATGTTACATATAATTATTTAGGGCTGATTTTAACGCTACATGTATATTGAAAAATGACAAATAGTGCAAAACCTGGTCAGAGAGCTCATTGTGTAGCCCTCTGATCTTGATATACAGTATAAATATGACAAGTGTACTCTTCTCAGGTATACTGTTTGTAAAGGACAAGTATACAAGTCGCTCGAGTTTACTGAAACGTTTTATTTAAATGGCAGTACATTTTTTGTGTATACTTAACATATACTCGTCATTTACAAGCAGTGTACCTGTAAGGATTACACATGTCCTGTGCAAACAGTGTAAACCCTGATCAGAGGGCTCCTCTGAAAAGGGTATACACTGTTTGTCATTTTGAAATATATTGTTAAAATCAACCCTAAATAGTCAAAAATGGACCAGCCTTATTTTGAAATTGGAATTGTCCTTTAAAAGTTTCAGGGGTGAATGTTCTTAGCAATTTACACATTGCTGGCTCATGTACGTTGTGTTAGTTTGCTAATTGTACAGACAGGGCGGACAAGTATATATTTGTAAAAAGCTATTTTTGGTCCTGCTAAATGCCATTAAAAGAGTCGAGGGACTGGAATGACAAATGTATCTGGACTATCTGACAGCAATAAGGAGGCCCTGGTCTATGAAATGGCTTAATCAGTCTAGACATAGAATCGGGACACATCCATGTGGCGTAAATAACAACATGTAGCCAATAGTCATTACCACTTTCTGTGCTGGAAACAAGAAAATGTATAGTTTGCAAATAGTGTAGACCCTAATAGAAAAATTAGCCCATTATTCCATAAAATCCCTTTTACGCCTCTAAGTAACTCTTGAGCTTAGTACATGTACAAGTTTGACCATGCCCGACAATGGTCCATTTAGAGGTCAAATATGCGGGATTTGATATTGGTCATACTCTTTGGACTACATCACATGTGACTTTATATTTGGCATCTATGCCCAACAGAAGTTCTTGAGCTCAGTACAAGTTGGGTTTTGTCGTACAATGGTCATGGTCACATCAGATGGCATAGTGTTTCTCAAAAAAGTGAACATATCTCCTAGGAGCAATTGGCATCTCGATATTGCCCCCTTGTTTTAAACCCATTACTCCATAGATACACAGTTTGACGTATTGAATCTATTCCTCCACTGCAGAAAATAGTTTCAGTTTATACTATATTCATGAATATGTATCAAAATAATTATATTCTAGCTGATGGTAGCTTAAAGCAGGCTGTAAGTAAAGCATAATAGGTCATAAGATCCATTCTGCTTTACTTTAAAACTGCTTTAAGTGGTCACATATAAGAAATAAGCTATATATATGGAATAAAGGTTGAACTCAATAGAAATGCCGCCTTGAAAATTGTTCAGAAAACAAGTGCAGTCGAGTACTCGGTAGCAAACAGCATTTTTTCTGACCAGACAACGCGTATTAGTACGCAATTGCTATTGCAACGAAGTAAGGCTAAAGTGTGTGTGTTGGGGGGGGGGGGGGTAGTTTAATCTCTGAATCATGAATCGGAGCTCCCGAAAGCCCGAATTCTCTCCAACATATTCAAAACTAGCGACGAATATATTCGTCATATATATAGTAAATGTAAAGAGTGCATGTGTCCTATGCGAAGAGTGCAGATCCCTATCAGTGGGCTCCCTTTGATCCGGGTCTGTACTGTTTTACGACCATTGTGTTACATATTGAAAAAACAATTAGTCCAAAACGAACTAGACTTAATTGGAATTGTCCATTAAAAATTCAGTATAAAAAGAGTTAAAACCCAAACAAAATCAGCGAAGCATTTGTTCTGCATGCTTTTTACTTATATGCGTTTAACCCATTACCACATAGTCTGTTTCTAGTTTTGAAGACATGTGACCTCGTAGAGAAGGTTGAAGTAAAGCAGAATGTGCCTTAAGGCACATGTTGGTTGCCTAATACAGTACATGTACTATGTACTATACAAATTCAGGATGCTCCTAAATAAAAATATATATATTAATTAACTTCCTACCTTGCGACGGTTCTGGGGCTTAAATGTCATATGGGATGGTTCTGTTTATTTGACAGAGTTTTAAAAAAGTGGTCAGCTTTAACAGGCTATGGAGTAAAGGGTTAATTACATCAAATTGACGGCGTCTGTTTCTATTTTATTTTGGTTTATTTATGGATATTCTGTGGTTTCTAATAAAAAATGTAAATTGGAAAATAACTAACATGATACAGTCATGTAGACTCCAATCATAGGACAACAGTAGGAGCCCTTGGATTTGCATTATTATCACTATTCGCCCGTCTTATATACGTATATAACTACAGTGTATGTATGTTCATATGATGTGGAGTCAGGTGAGATGCTGGGCTATTAAGCGTGTCGGCCTGGTATTCTCTATTTGCCGACGTCCTTTTGCAGATGGGTGTGGAGGCACTATTTTTTATGAGTAGGCAACATCATTTTATTTATTTTTTTAGTAGTTGAATCTTCGGGACGATAAACTCGTCCTTAACAGAGTACCCGTGTAATACTATGTATTATGCAAACTGTGTAGACTCAGATCAGAGGGCTCCGAAAGGAGCTCTCTGATTAAGGTTTACATTATCGTTTTGAAAAAATAATGTAACGAAGACTTCAGTTCTTGGCGCACAAGTCATTTGTGTGAAGTTCCATTAATATCCTTTCAATAGTTTCCCCAGAAAACCCTGGACAGGCCTTCTATAGCATATCTTAAGGGCAGATAACTCTATAATTATGACAAATGGAATGAACATCAAATTTGACATAGCTTTAGATCTTGATGCAAATGGTATCTGTGTGAAGTTTCATAAATATCGTTGCCATAGTTTTCTAGAAAACACCGTACAAACCAAATGTTGACTGACGGACGGACGGACGGACAGAGCCACGCCAATATAAGACCACCTTTAGAGGTGGACGTATAAATTCAACTCTAAGTACATGTATAATGTAGTGAAATTGGACATGCCTTATTGGAATCTGGAATTGTTCATTGAAAGTGTCAGGGTGAATTAATTAAGTATCAAGATGCACATTGCATTTGTAGTTCACATTATCCAGGGCATATGATTCATCAAAGATATCTCTCAAAAGACCACAGAATCGACCCTTGCAAGACAATCAATTGCTTGTTAGCAGTCCCCCAGTCTAGACTCGTATATGCAGCATCGGTAAAAGCTTAACCTCTTCACTGCCATGACGTCATCAATTTTAAACAGCTGTCGTCTGCTTTTACTTCTCAAATTTAGATTTAGGTATTTTTACATACGAAATATTGTAATGAGTGACAGACAGTTTGTATCCTGATCAGACGCCGCGTAACGCGGCGTCTGATCAGGATTCAAACTGTTTGCAAATAATCATTGCACGTGGTTAAGGCAATGAAGGAGTTAAGACATGATAGTGATGTCTCTACATACAGTGGAGAATCTGTTATTCTTTCCCGTTTAAACGCAAACGTACGCAAACGCAAAGCACTAAAACGTAGAAAAGAACAATTTTTGGACAATTCTGATAATTCTTGTTTATCTTGGTGGCAAACAGTTTGGAGCCTGATCAGACGCCGGGTTACCCGGCGTCTGATCTGGCTCCAAACTGTTTGCACTGGAAATAATAGTTTTAGCGTAAACGCGTTTATTGGGAAAGAATAACAGATTCTCCACTGTAGCTTAGCCGATTTCAAAGTATACACTGAACAGTACTAGATCGAGACAAGCAGCTTGTTTGTTTTGTGTATATCTTTATTCCTTGTGGCGCGTTGTTAGGTTTGCAACAATATATATAAATGTGTATTTTATAAGTTATAGAAGACACATTTATATAATGATGTTGCAAACAGCTTTTGACCAAGATAACACGTTTAGATCAAACTATTTTGGACTCTCTGGTTAAGTTTTGAATTTGATAAACAGAGTTTTTGAATAAATAAAATCGTATAATTACTATAGAGTGTCTTTGTATATAATGTTAAAGGGATTGAAAATCAACAACTGAGTATTGGCGAGACACCAACAAAAACAATAACTAGCAAAACGGAACGTTGCAGTCCATGTACAAAGGGCATTGCCATTTGAATACATGTACTAGCAAATTAAACATTGCTAGAAAAATAAAGAAAACATTCCGTGTGGTGCACTTTCATGACTATAAGTGGAACTTTCTTCGGTGGAGGAATGAATTAAAGGCGTCTAAATGCACATCTATAGGGCCTATGGAGTAATGGGTTAACATTATGCATATTTAGGGATGGGAAATAAGTTTATTTTAGATCCGATCTATCAGAGTAACGATATACATCACTCTTAAACTGTTCTTGTAAACTTTCAGACAAAGTCGTTAATAAAGCAATGTCTTCGACAAACAAGTCATTATCGACCATTCGATGAATATGCATTAACGTTATTCTTTCCCAATAAAAGCGTTTACGCTAAAACTATTATTTCCATTGTAAACAGTTTGGAGCCAGATCAGACGCCGGATAACCCGGCGTCTGATCAGGCTCCAAACTGTTTGCCACTCAGAGAATCATGAATAGTCAGAATTGTCGAAAAGTTGTCTTTTTCTACGTTTTATTGCAATGCGTTTGCGTTTCGTTTGCGTTTAAACGGGAAAGAATAACGTTTTCTGCACTGTATACGGACATATTGCTCATATATAACAGATAACTCCAATAGCTATCATCAGAGCTCCAGATATCGGTAATATATTTCAAGTACCTTCTCTCACCACCAAACCCTATCTTGTGACCAATCATTAAAAGCGCACCGCAGAGACGATTCTAACGAATGACACGACATATGTTAAAGTCATGCAACACGTTGGAATGTTGTTTACTCATTCTTACCTGAATCCCAGTGCCAAATGCCCTTCGAAATATTGTTTTATAAAAACGATTCTTCAATGCAAACCCATGTTATGTCCTATATACCTTTTGTCCTTGGATTTGTCTTCTTTACTATAATACAATATAGGAAGAAATCTGACGTATTTGATAAATTGCTGATGTCTATCTAGTGTGGAATCATCGAGACCACATTCTAATCGATAACCTTTTGAATTATTGGACTTATCTCCATTAAGGTCTCAGATTCCTTGGCGAAAATACAAATTAGCAAAACAAATTTGGACACTTGCCCTTTTAAAAAAGGGTAATGCTTTGTTGTATATAATTATGCATGTATTTAACTCTTTCCTCCCTGAAACTTTAAATGGACAATTCCAGTTTCCATTTTAGTTTAGTCCATTTCTGACTTTTAATGGTTGTTTTTGTCAATGTTTGACATCATGACAAACAGTGAAGACCCTGATCAGAGGGCTCCTTTCGGAGCCCTCGGATCTGGGTCTTCACTGTTTACACAGGACAAGTGTACTATTCACATGTTCACTGTTTGAAAAGGACGCCTATATGCGGGACTAGGGTTCAAAGGGTTAAAGATCATATTTACATGTATCACAGTACCGAAACACTGTATTTAACAGGAATTGCAAGTTTTGAGAACATGCATTAACAGCAAAGTAATATCACCAACAAACATGTTCTACTAAATGAAAATGTATTGGTACAGTGAGGTAATACGGTATTATTTCCCAATAAACACGTTCATGCTTAAATAAGCATGCCCAGTGCAAACATATTTTATAGCCAAAGCAGAAGCCGGGACATCCGACGTCCCATCAGGCTCTGAAATGTTTGCCTCTCATATACAAATAAATCGCTTGAAATTTCAAAAGTTGTAATTTTCTGTATTTCGCCTACGGGGAAGTCAAGGTATGATGTATACGTAAAACAGGAGAACACGTTAACTGTTCAATTTCTTCACTATCTTGAACCCTTTGTAGATTTAACCTTAAAGTTTGGTTTTAGTTCCCAATGCAACACGTGCAATATCTTTAATACCCTTTGCTCATGAATTTGTCTGCATTGCTAAAATAAAACTCAAAACGTTAGACCATATAAAGAAATCTGACGTGTTGATAAATTGTTTAAGTCTATCTGGAACCGTGCGAATAATAACCTTAAAACGTTCTGTGTTACATATGCAATCCGTCCAATATCCTATACACCCTTTGCTCATGGATTTATCTGCTTTACTATAATAAAACTCAAAAGTCAGACCATAGGAACAAATCTGACATCGTTGATAAATTGTTACGTCTATCTAGTCTGGAATCATTGAGACCACATTCTAATCGATAACGTCTTCAATCTTTGGACCTATTTCCCTTAAATTAACAGTTTTTTTTTTTGCGAAACTACATTTGTACAGATTAACAAAATCACAAACGGGCACTTGCGCTTTTCAAAGAAAAAGGAATACTTAGTTTTATTTATACATGTACATGTATTGTACATGTACTAAAATCACATTTATCACAGCAAACTGTATTCAACTGGTCTTGCAAACTTAGAGAACATGCATTAACCCTTTCACTCTCAATTACGCACCGCGCATTTACAAACAGTTTGGACCCTGGTCAGACGCCGTGTAACACGGCGTCTGATCAGGATCCAGCCTGTTTGACGCTCGTATCGAAATTTTATAAGTCATACTGCTCTAAAATTAATTTTTAAACGATATTGCAGACAACAAAAATGCAGCAGCTGACAATGAAACTGCGAAGGGGTAAACATATCTCACGAAATTTGGTAGAGGAAGAGTTAACAGCAAAGCACCATCACCAACAACATGTCCTACTTTCGTACAGTTGAGCAAGACGTTATTATTTTTATATAAACAGATATGCCCAGTGCAAACATTTTGAACCCAGATTTTAACTTTACATTTTATTCTTGCTTAAAATACTTTTAACTATATTTCAACCTTCTCTTCTGTCTTACTTAAGTTTTACCGTAAATAATTCACACAAACGCACAGCTGCACATAATATTCGTATGAGGGTGATGTAGTATAGACAGATATATAGATATATTTATGACATTTATGAAATTTGTTCCCATGCAACCCGTGTAATATCCTATCTATACCATTTGCTCATGGATTTGTCCTGCTTTGCTAGAATAAAACTCAAAAGTCAGAACATAGGAAGCTATCTGACGTATTTGATAAATTGCTAATGTCTATCGAGTCTGGAATCATCGAGACTACATTCTAATCGATAACTTCTTAAACCCTTGGACTTATCTTCCTTAAAGTAACAAATTTCTTGGCGAAACTACAGATTAACAAAAGCAAATCCGGATACTTGCTCATCTAAAAAAGGGGGTGGTATTGCTTTGTTTTATTTATACATAATATTATTGTACTGATATTATACATGAATTAGAAGAGAACAATTATCACAGTGACTGTATTCAATTGGTCTTACAAATATTTGCGATCAAACACAAACAGCAAAGCACTGAACATTACATGTACCAACAAACATGCTCTACTCAGTGCATACATGTATGTATTGGTACATGGGTGCAAGATGGCAAAATACAGCACACTATCAGAACCATTGAATAATTACTTAAATAGTTTCATTATAAGGTATGAAAGTTAACATTGTCATATAAACGTTAACTTTTAACATGAAAATGAGATTTGGTTACCTTAGGAACGAATCGCAGCAATCATTGCTAAATAAGAGAATTATGTTGAAAATATGAGTCAAATTAGAGATTTTTAAAGTCAAAAGGACAGCAATCTATCAGAACCATTGTACTTAAAACTCATTTTATGGTTTGCAAGTTAACATTGTCATAAAACATTCACGTTTAACATGAAAATAATGTTTGGTTACTCAATAAACCATTCACAGTAATCGCCAAATAAATATGTGTCATTTTTAAGCTGTTTGAAGGCAAAGTACAGCAACTTATTAACATATATTACATGTATCAGGTTTGCAAGTTAACATTGTCATACAACCATTCACTTTTAACACGAAAATAACATTTAGTTACCTTAGCTATTGTCATGTTACATGATATTGAAATAAATCTACCTCTCTATCTAGCAACCACTCGCAAAATATGCCAAAGAAGAGCAATATGTTGAAAATATGTAACAAATTCAAGCATTTTCAAAGCAAAGTACAAAAATCTATTAGAATACGGAGGCTACCTTTTTACCCGATCTTCATGAAACTTACTCAGATTGATAATCTTGAAAATATCTAGGTTACATGATGTGAATATTGGTCATGTCGAGTCATAAAGCAGGTCAGTTGATCAAATTGAAGGAAAATCATTGTACAGTTATTATTTCTCATTCTTAGGTAAACGCTTCAGGGCCTCAGTGCTCTCTTTTGCTCAATTACGCGAACATGAGATAAAGTCTAACAAGTAAGGTGCAGAAGCCGCTAAAGAAAAGGGTCGCACATATCAGATGGCGTTGTTGTTTACACATCATTATAGTTTAAAATGTCATTTAATTGTGTCAACTATATGAAGTGTAATAGATTAAGACAAATTAAGGATTTGGTATATTCTATTGTCGAGTTTTAAGTGACCGGCTGATAAGAAAACCACTAATGTTTTCCGTTCATAGTTTAGAGTTTATATAAGTCAACAATGTTAACTCGTATTCCTTACCATAAATGGTTATGATATCTTGCTGTATTTTACCTGAAAAAAACCCCTAATGTTTGAAGCATATTTTCAATATAAGTATAATGTTCTTATTTAGCATATAGTGTGAGTGATTACTAAGGTAATCAAATGTTCTTTTCATGCTCAAAGTGAAGGTTAATATAACTATGTTAACTTGCGAATTAGTTTCACACGAGTTTTAAAAGACAGTCAGACAGACAGACAGAAAGCACATCAACACGTCTCCAATCCACAAAAAGTTGGGGAGGTGTGAGAGGTGGTAGGGCATACATTTACAATAAACAAACTTTGAAGACTTTAATTTAACATAAAAATTATATAAAATGACTCATTTGTGGTGTTAATGCGTCAATAAAATAATGTGCAACCCTGTTATAAGACCTAATATGACCTCGGTATTTACCATTGGACTGGATTCCGATGGGGTAATAAAAATAGCTTTTGCAAAATTCTGCACCACTTCTGAATCTGGTATCCTCCCTCAAGTGTAATGTCTGTATATATACTATTCCCTCATATCAACAGATATTCTATACTGGATTGGTTAAATGAAATTGTGCATTCATGGTGCCAACCCCTTACTAATTAGAGTGTCAATCCTAATAGGCCTTTATGAGATATCACGTCACGTGGCGTCTATAATCTGGATGTAGATTGTTTACAAATGTTACTGTTAGAGTTACGTGTTATTTTGAACGGTTTACGGTAAGTTACGGATAGTTACGGGTTATTTTCGTGTCTTTAGCGGAAAAATCATTTAATGTGCAATTTTTAATAGTATTTGACATGTCACACAATGTTATGCTCGTCTTACAGATACTTTTGAATATCGTTGAGTTTTGCAAATGGTAACAGCTTATATACGGACACCAGCGAGGTATTGTCTGATATGTTCGATTAATTTTGGTTTGGCGACCCGTAAGGACTCGTAAGATACATCCGTACCTGTGTCGGCACCATAATGAAATGTTTCGAGTAACATACGAAAATCACGCATTTTACCTTTTTAGGACAAAAGGGAACATGCACTTTTCATTGTGTCATTCGACAGCTGGCATCCAGTGAGAGAAGATCGATATAGCATAATTATATTTCACTCATTTTGTCAGTCTTTTGGGGAAAGTTATGCAATTTTAATAGAAAATCAGTGCGACGATTATGAACACGATACGCGGAATTTTCGGATAGGTTCTTCCTGTTACGGATGTTTACGATTTGTTACGAGCTATTCACAGAAACAATGCCGTAGACATTCGTCAGAATAAATTTGATATAAAAAATGTTGCTCCGTTCACGAATTTGGCAATTATTTACGGATACCAGCGTGTTTATTTACGGATGTTTGTGCTTTAATACGATTGCCATTCCATAAGGAATCGCAGGAAAGTTACGTGTATTAGAAAGCCCAATTATGTTTTTGAAAAGTTCTGATAATTGAGCGATAACTTTCCATTTGTTGGTCTGAATTTATACAAGTGAAAATTTTATGAAAAGACTAACCTTTCAGCGAGACACTCATAGTACATTTGTTATTATAGATTTGAGAATTTCTGTTTTTATTGGTATTCAAACATGACAGGGTTTTACGTATTGACTGAAATCCCTCTTGAAAGCGCGAGACCATTGCACTGTATTGGACGTATGTGTATTTCAGAGCGCACATAACAAGTAACGCTCAGGCTAATTAAAATAATGTTTATATCATTTGAAATATGTTTAACAATTCTTTGGAATACAATTTATTTTTTTAAAAGAAATTATTGAATAACAGTAATATATTCAAACCAAGTAGAAGACTATTTGACTACATACACTTCCTACATAATTCTAGACTTAACCCTTAGCCCGCCAAATAAATTGTCGTCTGCTATATTTCTCGTCTGCTTCAAGTTTCAAAGTGCTTCAAAGTTGCTCAAAATTGCTGAAAATGTTGTCCGAGTGTCAAACAGCTTGGATCCGGATGAGACGCCGAGTTACTCGGCGTCTCATCCGGATCCAAGCTGTTTGCATATGGAGCTATAGTTGTGAGTGGCAGGCTAAGGGTTAATATCTATATGGACTATCAGCTATTCTAAACAAGTTAAAATTTCTAGCTTTGAATATGTATTTTCATTCGTCGGTCGTTACAAATGTAAATTTAAGTAAAGTTTGGTGTTGACAGCAAACTCGTTTGTTCTAACCTTGTTTATTAGAAAGTGGGTGGGGGTAATGGGTTACCTTTATACGTGCCATTAAAAGGACAATCATCTGTGTTTTTATTATTTGATTAATTATTTTTAGTTCTAGATCAAGAAAACATACAATTATTTTTAACTGAAGAAATACTGTTTCGAGGATGTGACGTCATAAAACTAAAATACGTGGTTTTCGGTCACGTGGTCATATTATTTAAACCATTGTACTGTTCAAATTATGAATATTTCAGAATTCGTGCTTAGTGTGAATCATGACAACATATGAATTTACAAAATGACTACATGTTAAATATTCTCATGTAAAATGCCATGCAGTAAAATGCAATGCATTTCCGGTTAAATGGTCATTTTCGAGAGTATTTGGGACTCGACGTACTCTTTGTTCAACATTGGCCATTTAAAGTGTCAAAACCATAATGTTCTTTCACCCTTAGAAAGCCTACATATGTTTATAATATATAACATGTTTAAATTCCAAATAAATTGGATTAAAATTATAGAAAATATTAACATTAATGTTGTCCCTTTAAAGTGCTAATCTGACTCATTTTGTTGACAATCCAATGAGAAATATACTTACATGTATAATGGAATAATAGGTGAATATTAAATTGTCCGATTACAATGTAATGTTTTGTTTTCATTAGAGGAGGGTTGTATCTTTCAGAAAATGTGCACTTTAATAAATTCAGACCGACCAATATAAAGTAATGGCTCACTTATCAGGACTTTTCAAATGTCCCTCGTCTTGTCTTAACAGCAGAAGGTCATTACAGGTATTCATCCTTTCTCCCTATGGATTAGAAAATTTTATACGAGAGATGATACGCCAAGTCAAGATATGATTGTAGTGGCCGAGATTGAATCCTTAGACACATATTCAGGTTATATCAATTTAACGCATTTGTGCCCACGATCCCATATATGGCACATATGGAAACAGTGAAGACTCTGATCAGACGCCGCGTTATGCGGCGTCTGACCAGAGTCCACACTGTTTGCTGATAGGAATTTCAATATAAAAAAATGAAAATGAAAATTTAGACCAATTATCCCGTTGATAAAAATGGACTTATCCAATATTATAAACATGGAATAATCAACTGGATATAAATTGGTTATTATGTATGAAACTTCAAATGGCAACAACTTCCGTCAAGGGTTCATGATATCGGCAGACATGGGAATGCGAAAGGCATATAACATTGGGACTTGTTATATCTTAGTCCAGGGTTATGAAGAGTTTGAGTTGAGTCTGAAATCGTTCTCAGAATTTCGTCCTGTGAGTCTTACAATATTTTATGTCCATTTTGTAAACAAAAAGAGTTCTATATACCGTTGGAAAACTAATATCAATGGGTGTCTCCTAGTGCAAACCACATGTTTATCTAAGGTTTCTAATTAATGATATTGCCAGTATAACAACAGTATATCTCCATTTTTAACTTTCCGTTGAGTCTTACTATGATCAATGTCCAATTCTATGAACAGAGTTTTCTGAATCCATGAAAAGCATGCTGCTCACTGGGTCTAAAACGTTCAAGTAGATTTTCTCAAAACAACCTGTATGGTAGCTAGAACTTTGGAAGACTCCCACAGCGATTTGATTGGTAAGATTTTAGAAAATGCTCAAATCTTAGAAGATCTCAAATACAACTCAAATTCTTTATTACCCAGGGGCCAGGAAAGAATATGGATGGAGAGAGGACAATATGGGAGAAGGAGTGACAAATGAAAAGCTATGTGAAGATTTAACTCGTTCGCCCCTGAAACATTTAACCCTTTCAACCCTACAACCCTCTGTAGAGATTACTTATAACATATGCAAACAGTGTAGACCCTGATCAGAGGGCTCCTATAGGAGCCCTCTGATCAGGGTCTGTCCTGTTTGAAATTTCCATTGCGTTTTGGTTGTCATATCAAAAATGCAACAGTAGCCTGGTTCAAAATGCATGTAATAGAACAGTTCAAAAGGATAATAAATATTTAGGATTGAAAGGGTCAACAGACATCTACACGTTTCCAATAAAGTATAGCCTTTACAGATATGGCGGGTATAATTGTCGCTAAGGTTGAATGTAGTAATGACTCGTACTGTTCACTTCCTTATATGTAAACTGTGTTCAGACAGGGTGAACAAAGGGAATGAACTCTGTTAAGCATGTTCAGTTGTTTCAAGTTCTCCATATATATCTCCCTGGTATTGGCTAATTTTGTGTCTGGAATCCGATTTAAATTCGGAACAATGAATAATGAGCTGCGACAAATTGCCCGTGAATTAGAATTTGAGGTGAACCCAGTCTTGAACTGTCACCCCCTCAGATGCCATGTTACAAGATCGATGTTGCTACCAAACTGAAGACTGCCAGTTTCTGCGACACATTATATGCGGCTTTTGAAATATCGCACTCGTGAAGTTATCGATTTTTGAGACAAAAAATATATTTTGATGCAACATGCTATTGCGACTTGTTGCTGACTGGCTGCATTACGCGGAGTTTTGTGTAAATGGTATTATTCTAGTGGTGCGGTTTTTCCTAAAGGCAGACTTGGTCCTTCTGTTGCTGGCTTGTACATTGCAGGGGCGGACCCAGTGTCATAGGTTAGTATAGACGTGTCATGTGGTGCTAGTTAACTCCGAAAAGCACTTGTCGTTTACAGAGGATTAAGAGCATATCAAAATTATGACAAAGTTTGACATTGCAAACAGTGTAGAACATGAACTGAACACTGTTTGGAAATGTATAAGAATTATTGTTCTTGTGATTTGGCTATTTAAATAAACTTAATTAAAGTTAGGGAGTTAGAGGGCGGATTTATCACCATTGTTTTTTATTTAAAATTGATCCGCTGTTGAATTGGTACACTGGTTACGATCGCAGCGTACAAGGCAGTCTTCAGATATGTGATTTGCGGTGCGATTCAACAGGACAGCGGAGTATGCAACACGAAAATCTATCAGCTACAGTAAAACCTCTCTATTACGACCTCTAAATTATGTTAATTATTAGGGTGTTTACGATAGGTGACCGCTTAAAGCAATGTGACAGTGAAACAGACAGCTACTACAGGAGCTTTCTGTTTCACTGCCACCTTGTTTTAAGCTGTCACCTTTCTATTAAATAATCAATTAGCCTTCGTTTTAGTGGTCGTAAAAGCGAGGTTTTACTGTATTGGTAAATTACCGATCGAACGCTGACTTTTCTCTGGCGGTGGACTTTCATCGTGATGCGGTCACGTGGTTGGAGTTTCTTTGGGTTTTTGCACAAAACAGTGAAAACAGCATAAACCAATAAGACGATGGGGATCTCCGACTAAATTAGTCTAAAGCTCAAAGCGTGCACGTTTGAATGTTTTATTGAGAGGCACTCGCAGAGTGGCACGGCCGGACGTTAATGCGGTACTTAATGGCTAGCTTGCTATGAAGCGATTAATAATTTATCTCAATCAACAAGTATCTACGTTTGGGAGGGCTTCAATGAGAAGAAAAAGAGTTGAGCGATGAGGGTCCTGATGTCGAGGGACAGTGGAACTCTCTCATAAGCAGCAATGGCTTGAATGTAGACGAACGGTGTCGTCGTGCTGTAGAGTAGATGTCATAGAAATAACTTCTCTCAAATAGCCTTTTTGTCTTTAAAGACTTTAAATGTAGAAGTAGAAGGGTGGTGTATAGTGGATTCTTTCATGTGATAATAATTTCTTGGATCTTTCTGCGCAGTAATTTTCTTGTTTGGATTTTATCACTCGTTAAAATTAGACCGACAGTGAGGAAATGGTGACGTTTGATGGGCTATGGTAAATCAGTTGAAAGACAGAAGGTAGAAATGCATGATGGAACGGATAAGCCCATTTATCTTGCATCGGAGGAACCGGACAGTCTGTCGGATGACGTACTGGCCGACGAAGAAACGGAAGATGTGTCGCCGGTAGATACTCTTCCGACGAAGAAGATCGAGTCCGAGTACTCGACGGACGAGGACCGGATAGTTTTGAATGTGGGTGGGGTGCGCCATGAGACGCATATAGCCACCCTCCGTAAGATAGACAGGACCCGGCTGTCCAGACTCGCCGAACAACATGTGTTCTCCGGAAATGCAAAGGAGGTGTACTTCTTCGACCGTCATCCTGCTGTGTTCAATTCCGTCATAGATTTCTATAGAACAGGTAAGAGATTTAATTAAGAAACAAACCCGCATCACAACCGAATAAACGTCAACTTCGAAACTGCCGTCGGATATCATTTTAATAATATGTCATTTTAAATGCAGAAATCCAATCACAACTTCACAAGTGTCAAAAAGTTTGAATCAAGATCAAGCACCGGGTTTTTCAGCGTCTGATCTTGCCTTCCCGTTTACAAATTCTAGTCAAGTCAATATGCACGTAAATTGTTCTGTATCTGTCTATCACATTTATGTAGTGTGCATGTTGAAGTTGAACAAACTAGTATGATGTGAGTGACAAGAAGTTTGGATCCCGATCATATGTTGATTCACCCGGCGTTTGATCAGGATAACAACTGTTTGCAGATGCCAGTACATGTATAATCGGCCGATGGCAGTGGAGGGGTTATAAATATATAGATCTAGTCAGTTAATTTTACAATCAGCTGTAACGTATACATGTTCACCAGGACATTACTGTTGTAGCATGTCACTATCAATGATCGTTTTCAACATCTTATACTGGTTGTACATAACACAGTAGTGAAGATGTCATTCTCTCCCGTTTTACCCATTTATGCCTAGCGTCACATACACTGTAAAAGGAACGTACGCAAACCGTGTGGACTCTGATCAGACGCCGCATTATGCGGCGTCTGATCAGAGTCTACACTGTTTGCTTATGGTAATTTTGATATAAAACAAACACTAAAATGAAAATTTCGACTGGCCACCCCTTAAATCAAATTCGGGCTAATCCAATATATTAGCATGGAATAATCCATTTGGCATAAAAGGGTTAAACGAAACTAAACACAAATGCAATTCAAAAATGGAGAAACACTTACTTTTTTGAAAAAGGTTGCCTATTCAATATAAGCTAACATTTTTGACACGGGTCAAACACCGGGTTACTCGGCGTCTGATCAGGCTCAAAACTGTTTGCTTTATAGACATAATGTGTTTAAGCATACACAGCGTTTTTTGTTGGGATGGAATATCGTCTTCTCCACTTTACAGTGGGGTATATATATACATGTATATATATACACTGTTCTTTCCTAGCAAATAAGACCATACTCCAAACAATGTTGCACGATGATAACAGCATGGAGCCACATCAGATTCTAAGTTAACTCGGCGTCTGATCTAGCTTTAAACGTGTTGCCACTAAGTTAACTCATTAATTCCTCAAACTTCATATAGACAGTTCCAATGTCAAATAATGAAGTTTCCAATTGTTACTATTTAAGTATGTTGCAATATGACAAACAATGTAGACCTTGATCAGAATGCTCCTTTTAGGGCCTTCTGATCTTGGTTTACACTGTTTGCACAGGACAGGTGTACCCTTCATATGAGTAAACCCGTCGCCAGGAATCAGTGGGTTAATTCAAATCTTTAGCATTAACAAGTGTAATTCTATACATTTCGCTGCTGAGCGTTAACCCTTATCATGCTGAATTGTCGTCTGCTTCAAGTATATCGTCTGCGCTAAAAATAAAAATCAGTTTTACCCGGGTTTTTTTAAATGAAGAAAATTTGGTTATAAGTGCCAAAACAGTATGAATCAAGAACTGACGCCGCGTTACGCGGCGTCTGTTCTGGATCCAATCTGTTTTCAAATGTTTACCAAGTCGGACTTATCACGATAAGGGTTAATACGTGTACTTTTTTCTACATTTCTGTACTTTGCGTTAACGTTAAATTAGGAAAGAACAGTGTCCTAGCCACTATACATTAATTCCTGTCTCCAAGTATCTTCGTTGTAAAAAAATGTCTTGTACAATTCCACAGAAAGAAGACCCGTAGAACAAGGATGACACAAAGTCGATATTTGAGTGTCCCCATCCACGAACTGAAAAGACATGGAGACTAATAAATACTTACTGGCAGAATGCTAAATACAGTAAAACCTCTCCATAACGACCTCTAAATTGTGTTAATTAGCAGGTGTATAAGGCAGGTGACTGCTTAAAGCAAGGTAACAGTTAAACAGAAAGCTCCTAACGGAGCTTTCTGTTTAACCGTCACCTTGATTTAAGCTGTCACCTGTCTTAATTGTATATAATATCATGTTTTTCTTTGTGTTTCTTCATAAACTGTATATGTTTGTTCATATATGCATTCACAATCTTCATGTATTGGAGGAGATAAAGATATATAAATATATACAATCAATTAGCCTGCCAGTTTGTGGTCGTTATAAAGAGGTTTTATTGTAAATACATGTCAAAGTCGCGTCATTGGGTATAACGACTCTAACGTTACAAACAGTGGTGGTCCAGATCAACCATCGTGTTGGAAACGCGACGGCTGATTTGAGTCTGCACTGTGTTTTATTCGCAAGGGTCAAATAGTATTGTGTAGCACATTTCCGCTATGAACAGGGTAGAACCTGATAGATTGATGGATTTTCAAATGGCGAGGCTAATCAGGATCTACAGAACTGGTCATAAGCCAGCGTCAATAGTGTTTAGTTTTTTTCGACTGCAAACGGCATATACCTTTGTTATAGATACAGTGGAGAATCTGTTATTCTTTCCCGTTTAAACGCAAACGTACGCAAACGCAAAACACTAAAACGTAGAAAAGAACAACTTTTGGACAATTCTGATAATTCTTGTTTATCTTGGTGGCAAACAGTTTGGAGCCTGATCAGGCGCCGGGTTACCCGGCGTCTGATCTGGCTCCAAACTGTTTGCACTGCAAATAATAGTTTTATCGTAAACGCGTTTATTGGGAAAGAATAACAGATTCTCCACTGTAGTTTCTTTTTCGTACGTGCATGGCGGCTGATCAGGGTCTGTAATGTTCGTCACTCTTCAGATTCAACAACAGTTGGTCCTTTTACCACTATGTACACATACAAACAGCGCATCAACTTATATGTCGGTAAATTTGTAACGTTACTGCTGATCTACATTTACACAGTTTGCAATTAACGAGTGGCGATTATTGTGACTCAGTCCTTGTTGACAACTGCTCATGGTAAAGTATAGAACATAGAGGAGTTAATACAATAAACTTTCCGATTGTACGCCCCTGCTGTTGATGCACATTGCAAACAGATTTTAGCCATATCAAACGCCGAGTTACTCGGCGTCTGATCAGGCGCTAAACCGTTTGTCCAGATATTTAGATAACACCATTATAGTATTTTTTCTGCATTTATTGCATTGTGTTTGCAACAGGAAAGATAATAGTTCTCCATGTTGTACAGTAAAACCTCTCTTACGACCACTACAAATAAGGCTAATTGGTTGTATAAAATACAGGTAACAGCTTAAAGCAAGGTGATAGTAAAACAGAAAGATCGTGTAGGAGCTTTCTGTTTTACTTTCACCTTATTTTAAGCGTTTAAGCAGTCACCTGTTATTAACTCCTAATAATTAACACAATTTAGTGGTCGTAATAGAGAAGTTTTACTGTATTACCATTCTGTCTGCCCTATGTAAGCCGCTGAAAACATGGCTTCACATTGGCGCCAAAGTGCCGTTCGCTAGAAGAATTGTTTGGGCTTTTCCTTCTTCAGCAAAATTAACGAGTAACAGAACCGTATTATTAGCAGAGACTCTTGTGAAAACCCATTTCAGGCAACACATGTAAATACATGTAGATCTAGGCGCCAACACGGTTACTTTTAACCCTTTTAACCCTTTCAACCCTAAATATCTCTTGTGGGTATTTATTATCCTTTTGGACATTTCTAGTACAGACATTTTGAACCAGCCTACTGTTGCATTTTTATGACAATAAAAACCAATGAAATATCAACAGGGTATACTCTGATCAGAGGGCTCCTACACTGTTTGCAAATGCAATCAGTAATCTCTACAGAGGGTTGTAAACAGTGAAACCCCTCTAAACCGGACATGTATGGGGACAACATAAATGTCCGGTTTAGAGGGGTTTCCGGTTTAAAGGGGTTTTAGCCCATATTTTGTTTCTAGTATGGAAGATAGCTGATCACTTAAAGTTGGTTGAAAGTAAAGCAGAATGCGCCTTAAGGCGCATTCTGCTTTACTTTCAACCTGCTTTAAGCTACTATCTGCTAGAATATAGAACATATTTCTGATGATACATATTCATGAATGTATTTTCTTCAGTGTAGGAATAAATCAAAATCGTTTATGGTGTCACTGGTTAAAAAAAAGAAGGGTTGGAAACGGGACAAAAGGTTTTGTCCGGTTTAGAGAGAAATCCGGTATTTAGAGGTTACGGTTTAGAGGGGTTTCACTGTATATGGTTGAAAGGGTTAGCTCATTTATCCCTGAAACCTTTAATGAACAGTCCCAATTTCCAGTTAAGTTGATTTTTTGTGTTTCTGCTTACAGCAAGATATAAGTAGAGTAAACTGCTCCTGTGTGAGCTTCTTGTCAACAGCTGCTATTACATGTAATAAGCCATACTTGGAAGTGGACAGTTGTAAGATTTTACGGTAATGTATTTATCAATCTGCATAAATAATCGCCGATATGCCCAAAATGCAAACGATAAATCGACTGATATACATGTTCAAATTCAAAAAAGTAGACTCCCTTCTCATACACGGTCAGTTAAAGCAGTTTTAACTGTTGAACAGCTTTCATTTCCAAAGCAGACGATGTTTGCTGTGTGTCAGACGAAGTGCAAACACAGCATACATTGACCAGTGTAATAAAGCTTAATGACAGGACGGTGTGCCCAGTCGTTTGATATTAGTCCCTTCACTACCTTACCGGGAGTGACTTGGTTATTGCAAACAGTTGGGATCCTGATCAGACGCCGCGTCACGCGGCGTCTGATCAGGATCCAAATTGTTTGACACTCAATTGTATATAGAATTGAATTATAGCATTGCTCTATTCTAATTGTTCGACCTCTAAGGGTCTTTTTCAAAGAAACACTATCTAAAAACACGTCACATTCTTTTTTACAAAAAGGCCCTTAGAGGTCGAAATATTAGAATAGAGCGATGTTATGATTTACAAATGTAATTCTATTTTAATTCCCCATTTGGAATATTGTTATATATATATTGCTCAGTTTTATATTTAAAGTCAAAATACCTAAAATTCAAATTTGAGTAATAAAAACAGACTACAATTATTGTTTAATGCTGATGACGTCATGGCAGTGATGGGTATAACTGGTAAATATAATGTAAAACGACCACATACTAGCATGACAATCATACAAAGATGTCTCACTACTTATCACAGGACAATGACAAATGTGTCCTGTTTTAAGTTTCCTGAACGACTATATATTTATTGATTTCAATGGTCACGTAAAACGAGCTAAATTGGAGAAACGTATTCTTTTCCAATAAACGCGATAATGCTTAAGACCAGGAGTCCATTGCGAACAGTTTGGAGCCAAATCAGACTCAAAAATGTTTGTCACTCAGCTTTGAATAATTCGGCAAAGTTATCAAGAACCTCTACATTGTATTACATTGTGTTTTGTCTCGTTTCAACGGAATATTATTACGCCTTCTCCTACATGTAGAACCATATGACTTTATCAATTATCCTACTAAACTGTCGGCTGCTTCTTAACAAATTGTCGTCTGAGTTTCATTTCAAGTTTGTCTTGTTAAGAATAGGGACCTCATTTCCTCTATAGAACATTCTAGATTTTGGTTCAGACGATATGGTACTATTCACCTCATTTAGGTCCATTCCGGTGAGTTTTATACTCTATAACGACGGGTGATTTATTTTGACAACTGCGGCAGACGACAATTGTTGTTGCAGACGAACAAAGCATAAAGTGCTGTGCTGGTTATCTTGTAAAGTGCAACGACATTATGAGACATCGTCTGCCGGATCTACAGCTGCTGTGTTCTATCAAACAGCATTGTTTTGTGTTGTCAACAAATTATATAATGAACTATTCACGTTAACCCATTTGTGCCCACGATCCCATATATGGGACATAGGCAAACAATGTAGACTCTGATCAGACGCCGCATTATGCGGCGTCTGATCAGAGTCTACACTGTTTGCTGAAAATGAAAATTTTGACTAGGCATCCCTTTGATAAAAAATGGACTAATCCAATAAATAAAGATGGAAGAATCCACTGGGTATAAATGGGTTAATTATACAGCGAGGAAGGTTCAAGATGTTTTTCTTCCCCGTTTAAACGCAATGCAAACGCATTGCAATAACATGGAGAAAATGACAATGGTTCGTCAATGATGACTATTCATGTTTATTTGAGTGGCAAGCATTTACCACGCGTCTGATCAAGCACCAAACTGTTTGCAATATAAATAATAGTTTTAGCGTAAACGCGTTTGTTGGAAAAGAATAACGTCTTCTCCAGTATACATATTTTGGTTTAGAGGAGAATTAATGTTTCCCTTTTATATACTGTATACAAAAGGGAAACATAGATATAAATCTGGTATAATGATATAATGATAACAAAAACGTTGTTCCTTGAAACTTGTAAGCACCAGTATATTGTTGGGATATTTGAAATATTGAATAAATAGATCTAGTAGAACTAATCACGGAAATTGTCGTATCGACTTGCCAAAATTTTCTAAATGAAATTTATTTTAAGAAGACGATTTGCTCGGACGGCGTGAACATGTTTCTTGAACCCCATTCACTGTCTTACCCTGAATACAATGAATATAATACTCTGGTTTGCAAACTGTTTGACACGCAATATGATATATAACTTTACTACGACATAAAGTCAATTTACGTAAATTTTAATTTGATAGATAAAAGCAGATGACAATCGTTTAAAGCAGATGACGTCATGTCAGTGAAGGGGTTAAAGTCGTGTTTGCTTACGAAATCGAAGATTACGTGATATTATTGTAAATATGGCATTGCTGATAGAAACATTATTGCATTGAAAAGGGCTCCAGATAAGGGGGTATTTCAAAAGGTTTAAACCCTATGGTGTCACTACTCATTAGAATTGTCTCGAAGAGACGATTCTAATGAGTAGTAACATCATAGGATTTGATGCTAAAATAAGGGAGAAAATGTTGGATTTTTGCAGTTTACTCCCTCTTACATGTATCTGGAGCCCTGCATGAACCTCTAGAGGAGACTTATGTTAACCTTCTTGTTGTCTGACCTATTTCAATAAATTTAATAAAATGATGGCTAACCCTTATACTAAATTGACGTCTGCTTCAAATTGTATGGTCTTCGTAAAATCGTAAAAACAATTTTTATATTGTTTAAAATGAACAATAATTGAATATTAGTAACAAACATTTTGGATCTAGATCAGAAACCGCGTTACGCGGTTACTGATCTGGATGCAAAATGTTTGCAAGTGTTACATGTGGCCAAGTCGTGCTTATCACGATAAGGGTGAAACCAATTTCTTTAACCATGGTGCCGCAAGGATCAACGATGAACACGGATTACGGCGAATTTCTTAACTCTTTGAACCCTTGTCACGCATACATGTATATGCGTCATTTGCTACATAATGTACCTGTGAGGCGTACATTTGTCCTATGCAAACAGTGAATACCCTGATCAGAAGGGTTCCATAAGGAGCCCTCTAATCAGGGTCTACACTGTTTGTCATTTTGACAAATATTTAAAAATTAATCCTAAAAAGTCAAAACTGGACTGGACTCAATTGAAAACCAGAATTGTCCATTTGAGGTTTTCAGGGAAGAAAGGGTTAAGTCGAAATTATCTGGTTTTCAAAGCTTGAACATAGCTTTACTACGACTTTGCTTTGAAACACTGCTAATTTGCATAAATTTCTTCTTGCAATATATTTCTCACCATCAAAATAAGGGTAATGTCGACTATGTCGTGTTTGAGATACCTACGTTTAGATTTTTTGTAGCTTTACTCACGATACAACACATTTTTGTCTTATCGGGAAAGAATAACGTCTGCTTCATTGTAACATTTACAACACAAACGTCTGATTTGCCCCGTGAAAATGATAAAGAAATATTAACAAAAAGGGTTTTTGTTGCTTGTTTTGTTTTTGTTTTGTTTTTCAATATCTAAGGTCATCCCAATGCCAACACCCATACTGTATAATGCATTTGGGTACGACCGATCATATATACTATAGTCCATGTTTTTCTTACTGACAGTTCAGTCACCTAATACCCTTCACTTGATATATTATCGCCTGCTTCACAGTTTTGGTCTGCAGTCGTTATTCCGGTAATTTCAATGTCATTTTAGCTCAAGAAAACTATAAAGAACTATACATGTATTTTCAAACAGTTTTGATGCAAATCAGACGACGCGTAAACGCAGCGTCTGATATGCATAAAAACTGTTTGAAAATACTAGAAAACGTTTGATATTCCACTTTCAAAAGAGATACATCCCTTTGTATTATTCAGTTCTAAACGGTCGTTTGTGGCCCATTCGTTTATTATTTAACATAGTTCTATTTGAAAACTTTCTGCTCGATTAATCCATCTAGGATCTAACCCCTTAACTGCCATAACGCGGTCTGCTTAGAAACGTTGTCTGCATCTTTCTTTTTTATTAAATTAAGATTTTATGTCGATTTTTGTGAATTTGACAGAGGACGCTATTGATAAATTGTGAACAAGTGTCAAACAGTTGGAATCCTGATTAGATGTCGTGTAATCTGGCGGCATATATGGATTTCAAAGATTTATAAATAGCAGTGTTATCGCATCTTGCAGAGAATTAGTTAAGTGTCATCTTTTGCATAATGCATTTCACAACTTAGAGCTGGAAAAGAGGGACAGATGGTATGCGCGTGTGTTTGTTGTCCTAACTACTAGACGCTTAAGAACGTTTAACATGTTGTGCAGTGGAGACTATGTTATTTTCCGTCTAAACGAAATGCAAACGCATTGCGATAAAACGTAAAAAATGACAACTTGTTGTTAATTCTGGCTATTTATATTAATCTGAGTGGCAAACAATTTGCACTGGAAATAATAGTTTTAGCGTAAACGCGTTTATTGCGAAAGAATAACGTCTTCTCCACCGCACTGACGCTGGTTATAGCACCTAAATGCGCCCAGGAGCAATTCTCTTAATTCATTGTCCTAATTAAGAGCCCTTATACAACAAGCAAATCAGACGTTTGTGTTGTAAATGTTACAATGAAGCAGACGTTATTCTTTCCCGATAAAGCGCAAAAAAGCGCAATAAAACGTAAAACATATGACAACTCTCACTAGTAATGTCAATCTGAATGGCAAGTAGTTTGGAACCTGATAAGAGGCTCCAAACTGTTTGCGATCGCAATAAGTGTTAAGAATAACATTTTTTCAACTGTATTCCTTAAAACCTGTGCGACCATCCAGGCAACTAAATGTACATTTGCATTTCAAAACAGGTATACAGTGGAGAATGTGTTATTCTTTCCCAATAAACGCGTTTACGCTAAAACTATTATTTGCAGTGCAAACAGTTTGGAGCCAGATCAGACGCCGGGTAACCCGGCGTCTGATCAGGCTCCGAACTATTTGCCACCAAGATAAACATGAAATATCAGAATTGTCCAAAAGTTGTTCTTTTCTACGTTTTAGCGCTAAAGATGCGTTTGCGTACGTTTGCGTTTAAACGGGAAAGAATAACAGATTCTCCACTGTACATATAGAAGTTGCTATTGCAGTTTACTCATTGAGCCCTAGCGACCAATATACTTGTCATGTACAGTGCAATGGTAAAGAGTACACTTGTCCAGTGAAAAGATATAGACCCAGATCAGAGGGTCCCTTAAGGAGCCCTCTAACTAGAGTATGCATTGTTTGTAATTTTTGCAACCCTAAATAGTCAAAAATAGACTTAGTTTCATTTGAAACATGAATTTACCGTTTAACCCTTTGAACCTTAGTCCCGCATAAAGGCGTCCTTTTCAAACAGTGTGCATGTGAATAATACGCTTGATCTGTGCAAACAGTGAAGAAAGGAGCCCTCTGATCAGGGTCTTCACTGTTTGTCATAATGCCAAACATTGACAAAAACAACCCTTAAAAGTCAGAAATGGACTAGACTAAAATGGAAACTGGAATTGCCCATTTAAAGTTTCAGGAAGAAAAGAGTTAAGGTTTCAGGGATGAATAAATGAAGCGACCACTCAAAAGAAGACCGCTGGAGAATAAAAAATACAAGCGATTCCTTAACCCCTTCACTGCCGTGACGTCATCAATTTAAATCAATTGTCGTCTGCTTTTATTTCTCAAATTTGATTTTTAGGTATTTTGAATTAAGAAAAATATTGAAATGCGTGTCAAACAGTTTGGATCCTGATCAGACGCCGCGTCACGCGGCGTCTGACCAGGATCCAAACTGTTTACAAATAACTATCGTATTCTGGGTAAGGCTGTGAAGGGGTTAATTCAAAATATTTAAAGACAATGCAGGAAACTCCTTTCGAAGCATTCTGTATTATCTTTATCCTTCACTAAGAAGTCACTTGTCTTCAGAGATACATGTATCCGTGCATTTCATTTAGTGGTCGATAAATACAAGATTGATTGAGAAAGAATAACAGAAAGTTCATTATGGAATATTTTGTATTATGTATGCCAAACAACTATCAGTCGATAACTACAGTGGAGAATCTGTTATTCTTTCCCGTTTAAACGCAAACGTACGCAAACGCAAAGCACTAAAACGTAGAAAAGTACAACTTTTGGACAATTCTGATAATTCATGTTTATCTTGGTGACAAACAGTTTGGAGCCTGATCAGACGCCGGGTTACCCGGCGTCTGATCTGGCTCCAAACTGTTTGCAATTGAAATAATAGTTTTAGCGTAAACGCGTTTATTGGGAAAGAATAACACATTCTCTACTGTATTTAGTATGCAAATGAGTTAACCTGGTTAAATTTAACCGTTGATAGGTTGATCCCGTACGTAGCCAAGTTGCTTTAATTAATTGGTATGCATTTTACATGACTTTTGTGTGTAGATGCACATGCAGTAGAGACGACGGTATTCTTCCCCAATGAACGCGTTTATGCTAAAACAATTAATTTCATTGCAAAACAGCTTAGAGCCAGATCAGACGCCGGTTAACAATTCGTTCGATCAAGCACCAAGCTATTTGCCACTCAGAATAAGATAAATATCGGTCAGACTTAACAAAAGTTTGTCTTTTTACCTTTTACTGCATTATGTTTGTGTTTCGTATGCGTTTAAACGGGAAAGAATAACGTTTTTTTCCACTGTAGGTTTATGCACATATTAAGTGTCCATGTGACATCTATATTTTATCAAGGGTTTTTACATCGAACTAGTTGCTTTGCACGATTAGTTATCTTATACAGTGACAAAGACGTTATTCGTCCCCCGTTTAAACGAAATAAAACGGAAATGTATCGTACTAAACTGTAGAAAGCGACACCTTATCAAAATGTTAACGATGTCTTTTGATATGAGTGATTAACAATTGTGACCCGGCGTCTTATCTGGTAACAAACTGTTTGCAAACGACATAAGGTTTTGGAAATAATAGAATATTCTTCACTCTATTATTGAGTTTTGAAACAGTTTGATTAGCACCGCAAATAGTTTGGTAACATAGACATGTAGATATTTTTACCATTCATCTCAGATACTTCTAATAGACAATCCAAGTTTCTAATAAGGTCTTGGTCATTTTTGAATACCGATATAAGTGTTGATATATCAGTGTCTTGCACAATTACAATCAGTGTAGATTCTGATCAGAAGATTCCTGTATAGGATCATTCTGAACAATGTCTACACAGTTTGCCCAGGACAAATGTATTCTCTTTTGGGACAGTGATGAGCATACTCGTCACTAAGGATCAAAGAGTTAACTACATGTAGTTAAAAGTCCAACTATTACTACTATTATAGCGAACTTTAGTCTTGAAGACGGTTTACCACTTTAAGCAGGTTGAACGTAAATTCAGAATGCTCCTTATAAGGAAATACCCGTCTAACACAATTTCTGCAATATTATCTCAAGCTTATAGTTTTCGTCTGCTTTCACCTCTAATATTTGGAGTTCTATACCTTTTCACTTAGGAAACATTCTGGTTTTGAAGACATATTTCCACCTTAAGCAGATGGAAGATAAAGCAGAATGCACCATATTCTGGTCTGCCATAAGCTAACATCTGCTACGATATAGGAACTATTTCTTATTTTGTCCATTCATAACTGTATAAAGTTGAGCTTTTTCCTTTAGTGGAAGAACTAATTAAATGCTCAAAATAGCGTATTTATGGAGTAACGTGAAGCTGTGAAGATCCTCTGTATCTATAGGCTCTGATATCAGCTCTGATTTCAAAATGCTTATTAAACAATTCCGTGGATATCAGCAACTTTATAAAGACGTTTACTGAAAATTCCTTTACTGCATGTCTGTTGTGAAAATATATCATACAGTATATTTTATTACATTTTACGGAACTCTCAGATCATTATCTTATTTGAAAACTTACTAACCCACCGTAAAGCGAACAATTTACATAATTTATGGATAGACTCTGAATGACAGAACTCAAATTGATGATAACATTTTTCAAGGAATCTTTTTTCCCTTGTGTATAAAAGATGTAACAGGGAAAATCAAGCTACTTTGACAACTGAAACGTACACTAATCTGTGGTTTAAGTCCAATTTAAACATTTGTTGTCTGTTTTTATTAATTTTCTCAAATTTAAAGTTTCGGTATTTGACTTAAGAAATATTGAAACGTAAAACTGTTGGACCTTTATCAGACGCCGCGTTACGCGACAACTGATTTGCATCCAAACTGTTTGAAAATAACCACTTGGGGTAAGGCAGTAGAGGGGTTAATCAGAACGACATATTCAGCCCTTGCGACGAGTATACTCGTCATTTACAAACAGTGTACCTGTGAATATTACATTTGTCCCATACAAACAGTATAAACCCTGATCAGAGGACTCCTTTAATGAATCTTCTGATCAGGGTCTACACTGTTTGTCATTTTCAAATATATTGTCTAAATACCCTAAAGTTAAAAAAAATGGACTAGACTTATTTTTAAATTGGAATTGTCCATTTAAAGTTCCAGTGCATGAATGATTTAAAGGCTTTAAGGAGACACATTTCTTAAGTATTAAAAATAGGTTTTGTATATACGAGTAACTGAGGTTGTAAATGTGCTTCGTGTGTATTATACTATCTTATTGGTTCGTGCAACTGAATATTACATTAACAGTCAACCCTATGTTGCAGTGGAAAAGACGTAATCCTTTCCCAGTGAAGGATTTTATGCTAAAACTATAATGTCCATTGCAAACAGTTTGGAGCAAGATCGGAGGCCTATTACAGTGGAGAATCTGTTATTCTTTCCCGTTTAAACGCAAACGTACGCAAACGCAAAGCACTAAAACGTAATAAAGAACAACTTTTGGACAATTCTGATAATTCTTGTTTATCTTGGTGGCAAACGGTTTGGAGCCTGATCAGACGCCGGTTTACCCGGCGTCTGATCTGGCTCCAAACTGTTTGCACTGCAAATAATAGTTTTAGCGTAAACGCGTTTATTCGGAAAGAATAACAGATTCTCCACTGTAACCCTACTTAGAATTTTAAAGAATCGTTGATAATTTTCAGTAATTATTAATTTTCTACATTTTCTTACAATGCGTTTGCGTTATGTTTCGTTTATAAACGGAAAAGAATAACCTATTACATTCAAGAAGACGTTTTTCCCGTTTATATGCAAACGAAACGCGTTTTAAAATGTAGAAAAGCACAACTTTTCGACAACTCTGACTATTCATGTTAATCTGACGGTGGCAAACAGTTTTGAGTCTGATCTGGCTTCAGACTCTTTGCAATCGGTATAATAGATTTAGCCTAACGCGTTTATTGGAGAGGAATAACGTATTCTCCACTGGAGGAGTTTTTTTTCTTTCTGCATTATTAAGGGTTTTGAACTTTGCTGCCATTTGTTCTTAAAACCTTACCTACACTTTTCATTTTGCAAAACGCGTCTTTCCGCTGTATATATGTACAATAGCAAACGATGCAGATACTGTCAAGATTTTGCTCTCAGCCCATTTCCCCATAGCCTGTTTCTTGTTTTGAAGGTACATGCCTACTTAAAGCAAGCTGGAAGTCAAACAGAATGCGCCTTAAGCTATCATCTACAAGGAATAGAAAATATGTCTTATGGTATATTCATGACTGTATCACGTGGAACTATTTTCTTCAGTGGAGGAATAAATTAAATGCGTCACAAGGCACTTCTATAGGGGAAATGGTTAACGGCGTTTCATCTGAGTTTGCCCTGTTTGTCTACATTCCTTTTATACGAACGATTTAATGCACTAATGGACTTATTAAATACATTTGACAGGAACAAATCTGAAAACTGAAACTTCCTTGCACCGTTCACTGTGCAGTGCCCCAGGCTTTTAGGTATTGCTGCAATTTGTCAATGACAGAACTGTGTATGAAAAATTATTCCGTAGCTATGGCAACAAATGGTATTTACAAAAACCTTTCATTTGAAATGTACGAGTTTTTGTGTAGTATGCAAGTTTTGCATGTTAAATTAAGAGAGAGCTAGAAACTCCCTGAAAGCAATCAGTACATGCGAGCATAGTTTACTATTTGGCTCCGTGTAACATATAGACAATAATGCACAGTTGGTAATTGATACAGCGAAACTTATATTCACTGGCCACTCTTTGAACAAGCATGTATCTGTCTAAAGACACGTACAGCAGAGAAGACGCAGAGCTACCATAATTTGCTCATAAAATCCGAAGATTGCCAAAGTTTCAAGCGCGATTTTAGGAATCGTGCCTTAACCCTTTCGCTTCCATAACATAATTATGTAAACAGTTTGGATCCAGATCAGACACCGCTTAACGCGGCATCTGATCTGAATCTGAACTGTTTGACTGCCATATCAATGTTCCCTAAATGAAAAACGCATACAATTTCAAATTTTAAAAATAAAAGCAGATATCATCCGTAGGTCAAACGAAATTAAAGAAGACTTCGAAGATTTAGGAAAATCCGGAGAATACGCAGCCATTTCCTCCTTTTTTGCTGAGCGACAATTCTTATTAAAGCACAAACGAGTTTATAAGAAAAGAAACATTTCCCATTAAGGTGTTTAAGATTGTTAAATAGAAAACAGTTTTGAGACCGATCAGTCGCCGAATACATCATCCTTATTTCTCTTTTATTCATACTGGGTTGTCTGTTCCTAGCCAGAATCATAAATCTGTGCCGGACCCTGTGACAGGAATAAAGCACAATGACAAACCATTGAAAAACAGAATACATTATCAAAAATAATATATTTATCAGACTAGTAGCTAGTCTACGCACCAGAGTCACATTACATTAATATACAACAGAAGACTAGCTTAATCTAAATAGTTCGATGATTGACTTTTTTTTCCCAAGTAAGTCAATGTCCGATATATTGAGATGGAATTATTGTTAAATCCTTAGAATTACTTTCGAAAGTAATTGTAACTTTACTTATTTTATTATTTCGGAAAGAAATTACAAGTAAGGTAATAAAGTCCAAAACAACTGATGAAGCAACGTCCTTAATTTAAGAATAATCAATTATAGAAATTGTCATATACAGTGAAGCTCAATTATAACGAAATTGGATATAACGAAATATTGCGGATATTACGAACTATTGGATTTCCAATAAAATTTATACATGTGACATAATGCAATTCATTCCCAATCTTTAATTGAGGCATACGATGGGTGTTCAAATATTAATGAAACTTGGTCAATAACTTCAATACATTAAGTGCAAAATACATGTGTAATATACATGTATCATTCGAAAGAGCAATTTTATGCCTACACGATGGTATAATGCACAATAGATCACATAAGTCACAGCATGAAACTAAACGATCCCTACTCCAGCGTACTTGACCGGTTTGTGTTTTGTTAAGGTAAATATTTGAACAATATTTGATACTATAATGATTGGCATTGCAGCTTTATCATTTTGAATAAGTTTATGAAACTTTCGGTCAAATAAAATCAGACAATTTTGCACATACTATACAGTTTTGAATTCATTATTGTTTGTCGTTTTCAATTTATTACCAATAACAACCCTAAATTGTCTACAATAGGCCTGGCTCTGAGGTTATAAAGCTTTTGACTTGAGTCTAAACTCGTTCCCAAGCATTTGATTGGTCAGATTTGAGCCTATGCTCAAATCTGACCAATCAAATGCTTGAGAACACACTCAGCCTCAACTAAACCGCTTTATAACCTCGGAACCAGATATAACGAAAGAAAGCAGACGGTATCCGCTAAGACTCGTTACAAGCGAGCTTTACTGTATATCAATATAAAACATACATTTAGGGCCTTCTGTGGGGTAACTATTATAATTTATCAAAGACATTGCTTAAACGCTCCGAAACAAGACGTCTCACCAATGTCTACAGTGTTTGTCATTATATTTGTTCTGTTACACTACAGTACAACTTATATTTAGCGACCACATTAAAGAAGAAATATGACGTCTTACATGCACATGAAGACGACAGGTCACAGTCGAGAAGACGTTATTCTTTCCCGTTTGAACGAAATTGAACGCAAACGTTATGTACTAACGTTATGTACTGAACGCAGTTATGTACTAACATGTAGAAAAGTGTGACTATTTGAAACTATCAACGATTATTTTTAATCGGAATGTCAAACAGTTTGGAGCCTGGTCAGATGCCGGGAAACCCGGCGTTTGATCTAGCTCCAAGCTGTTACCATACTGGCATACTAGTTTTAGTATAAAGTGACGTTTATTGCGAAAGAATAACGTCTTCTCTACTGTATTAACTCTTTGCATGATGGGTAATCTTTGTCGTCTGCAACATTCGTCGTCTGCTACTGTTCTAAAATTAGCATTTTTCAAAATTTCTTTTAAAATTCAGGGTCAGAATGGCAAACAATTTGGATCCTGATGAGACGCCGTGTCACCCGGCGTCCCATCTTGATCCAAACTGTTTGCAAAGGCAATCACTGTGGTGGATATATCCGCCGCTATAGCATGCAAAGAGTTAATGCAATATTGTAAGGGATTTTCTGTCCTGTGCTGTGCAGTAATATGGCCATAAAGTGCGACATGCTTTTACATATAGTGATTATTTTAACACAGGGTTGACTGTCGTATTTATGTAATGAATACCACAGAGCTTTTTTCTCCAATTTGACACGCAAACAACATAAAAATGAACCCTTCCAACACCCACAAAGGAGAGATTCATCGAAGGTATCCGGAAATAAATGGGATGATGCTAGACACTGTAGCCTGTGTTGAATGTTGTCAACGATGCGCAAAATGTCATACTGATAGCCTTGTCTCGGGGGACGGAGCGCTGCCATGTTTAATCACAATTTGTGTATGTGTGTCAATGTTTATGTTGTGTGCGACTGATTTTCCATCGGTACTAATCGATAGCAGTTAACAGTTGGAGATTTGATATGCCGGTTATTTTACCTATCGGAATTTTCTTTCCACAAATAGCGACACAGGAAAACAAAGACTGGTAATGAGCTATGCACAAAATAACACTGGTTAGTTGCGGAAGTTGTCGCCGTTATCATACCCCCACGCATCGAAGTTCATATACAGCGCTCCCTCTCTACAACGACACCCAATTGGAGACAAAATATATTAGCGTTGTTCGGAGGGAGTCGTTATATGGAGGGACGTTGTCTTACATTTGCAAACAGCTTGAATCCAGACCAGACGCCGCGAAACGCGGCGTCTGGTCTGGATTCTAGCTGTTTGCCACTCGTCATTACGTTTTTCTGTCAAAATGTACATTATTTTATTTTTAGACAAACAGCAGACGACACTTTTATGCAGACGACATTGCAGCCATTAATAGTTTGGACATAATTGTCATGTTTGGGGAAAGAGCGATAAGCGTCGTTGCTATGAGGGAATCGTTATTGGGGGCCGTTGTAGTAGAAGAGTTAACTCATTTGCCCCTGAAACATCAAAAGGACAATTCCTGTTTCGTTTTAATTCAAATCTATTTACAGCTATTTATTGGTGTTTCAACACTACTTTATAAAATGACAAGCGGTCCAGACTCTGATCAGATGTTCCATTTTCAAACGCGGTGGCTATACTGTTTGCAATATCCAAGATTTCTTTATTTCGTAACTCGACTCGTCATATTATTTTGTTTCGTAATACAAACCAAGTCTATTGTAGTCTCTGGTTATTTGATATAATTTGTCTTGAAATGGAACACATATAGTATATAACCAACGTTTATGATTCTTGCTGAAAAATTTGCCTTCTGTATTGTTTTTTTCTGCATTTGAAACCGAACCACCAGTAGACATTGTTCTTGGCCATTTTATGGCATCTTTTATGGCACATCTTTGAGATTTATATATATACTTGCTCTTGTTGTCCGATCGATTTACAGTCATGCTTATGTCAAGCTTATTATCCATCGGAGACGGAATATAAACAGGCATTTTGCTGCTAAATGCAAAGCAAAGGTACATATAATACAGAAAGCCATCTCATAGGAGTTTTTCGAATTACGTTTGACAGCGTTCTCTCTCTTCAACGACACCCAATGGGAGACACAAAATATGTGCGTTGTTCGAAGGAAGTCGTTACAGAGAGGGAAAATTGATTTACATTTACAAACGGCTTGAATTCAGATCAGACGCCGCGTCACGCGTGACGCGGCGTCTGATCTAGATTCAAGCTGTTTGTCACTCATCATTAAATAATTTTCTAATCATTAAATAGTTTTCTATCAAAACGTCGAATATGTAATTTTGAGAAAAACAGCAGACGACAATTTTTAGCAATCGATATTACAGCAGTAATTTTAAGCGTTAGACAAAATTTTCCTGTTAGGGAACTGTGGCAATGGTCGTTGTAAGAAGGGAATCGTTGTTTGGAGGGCCATTGTAGAGAGGGAGCGCTAAACCTGCATTTAGCTGCAGCCTGAAGCACTGACTATTGAGTTATAATAATTTTTCCTGAACCCAAATTACCCTATAGCCTATTCCCAGTGTTGTAGACAGGTGACAACTTAAAGTAGATTGAAAGTAAAGGCACATTTTGCAACGTGCTTTAAGATACCATCTGCTAGGATATAGAAACTACATGTATATCTTATGATTCATATTCATAACTTATTAAAGTGAAACGATTTATGTGAGTGGTTAAATAAATTATGGGCGTTATTAAAGGTTAAAGGAAAGAAATACCAGTATTACTAAACCAGACGGCTTTGTATTGTTGAAAAGTGGACGACAACACTCGTTATTGTTGTTTTCTCTCTTTTTCTATCTTTGAAACTTATCATTCTTAAAGAGTGGTATTTATTCTGCAAAGAGAATATTTTTTAAAATGGTAATAACAATGGCGGTTACGTAAAAAGTGATATCTACTAAATGCTAACCATTTTGCGTAGGGTTTCTCTATTCGATGCAACCTGGTCAAATATAAGGTGGCACATGCGTTCTTTGCATGAACTCGTTTACTGCCAAATGCACCAAACGTCGAATTTGCAAATAATTTGGGTCCTGATCAGACGCCGCATAAACTTGCGTCATATCAGGATCCAAACTTTTTGACACACGTATCGACATTTCTTCAGTTAAAACAGCCCTAAAACTAGCTTTAAAAATATTGCAGACGACTCTACCAATGCAGATGGTATTTTAGCGGTAATTGGGTTAAAGCAGACGATAAAACTTGGCAGTGAAAGCGTTAAGAACATAGGCAAATCGGGAAAGGTCTTCGCACAGTGGAAAAGACGTTATTCTTTTCCGTTTAAACGAGACTAAACACGAATACAATGCAACAAAGTTGAGAAAATAACAGTGGGAAGAAAATATTATGGTTTATCTTAACCCATTTGAGCCCAGTGGATTCTTCCATGTTTTATATGGATTAGTCCATTTTTTTTATCAAAGGTCAAAATTTTCAATTTCAATTTATTTTATATTGAAATTCCTATCAGCAAACAGTGTAAACTCTGATAAGACGCCACATGATGCGGCGTTTGATCAGAGTCTACACTGTTTCCATATGTCCCATAAATATGGGATCGTGGGCACAAATGGGTTGACCTTTTCATCCTTACATTGTTTTCAGTTCTGAAGACAACTGGTTGTTTTAAGTCGGTTGAAAGTAAACAGAAAGCTCATAAAGGAACACTCTGCTTTACTTTCAACATGCTTTAAGGTACCACCTGTAAGGATATGGAAAACATTCCCTATTGGGCATATTCATGGCAGTACAGAGTAGAACTATTTTCTTCGGGGAGGGTGGGGGTTTAATTACAGGCGTAAACTGCGTATTTGTTTTTAATTCTTGGTTAATCCGAAGACAAACATTTTGGATCGAGATCAGACGCCGATTTACTCTGTGTCTGATAAGCTCCAAACTGTTTGCTTTACAATGGACATAATCGTTTAGGCACAAATGAGTTTATTCAACTTTATTGGGAAAGTAAACATCTGTATTTAGAACGACGTACTTATGCTCTGCGGAATGCATATAATCCTTTTGACTGCTTGTCGATAACGCAAAATTGCATATCGCGATCAGATGGCTCCCTAAGGACTCATCTGATCAGAGTCTTCAGGGTTCGTCGTGAACAATCTATTGAATGTTCCCTGCTTAAAGGATTAATGCATAAACTATTAATACATATGAACCTCTTAGACACATGTTGACAAATCCAACGCTTTAGGCCCTGATCAGATGGCTCCTCAAGGAGTCATCTGCTCTGGGTCTACACTTTTTGTCATGGAATATTTATTTGATGCACAATGCTTTCGGGCAAGCCTCGATTGAATGCACATTCATCATGCAATGTAAAGCACAACAAATGCAGTCCTACGGGAGACAATTTACATGGTGTAACACAGTAGAGAAGACACTATTATTCTTTTCCAATTATCGCGTTTACGCTAAAACGTTTATTTCAATTACAAACAGTTTGAAGTCAGATCAGACGCCGGGTAACCCGGCGTCTGATCTGGCTCCAAACTGTTTGCCACTATGATGAAAGCGAATCGATTGAATTTTCTTAAAATAGACATTTTCTATATTTTATTTCCATGCGTTTTGTTTTCGGTTTAAACGGGAAAGAATAAGGTATTCGCCACTGTTGCAATCTCTTTAATTGCTTACACTGCAATACAGACAGATAATTAAAACGTGTACGGGAATCCGAAGATGTTTGTTGCATAAGTCGTGTACAGTCTTCGATTTCTTTAAATGAATTGTTTTGCTAATTGGAAATTTACTCGATGTGTTAAGCAGTAGGTCTAGTAGATCTTTATTACCTCCAATAATGGAGAGCTACATAATACAAATAGTTGTAACATAGACAAACAGAATCAATGGTGACAAATTCAATACGGTAATACCTCTTTATTACTACACTACACAGAAGGCTTATTGGTTGCATGAAAAACTGGGGACAGCTTAAAGCAATGTGAAAGTAAAACAGGAAGCTCATCTAGGAGCTTTCTGTTTTACTTGCACATTGCTTTAAGCAGTCACCTGTCTTAAACGCCTAATAAATTATTCGGTTTGATGATCGTAATAGAGACGTACACACATCATATTACAGAAGACACAGCTATCATTTGCAAACAGTTTGGATCCTGATCAGACGCCTAATAATTCGGCATCTAATCAGGATCCAATTTGTTTGACGGTGATATTGATGAATATGCGCTTTACAATGCCTCTAAAGCAGACCGTAGTTTAAAATTTGAAGTTGATGACAATTTAAACTTTGAAGCCGACGATAATCCAACAGGGTTGGGGATAAAACTCTTAACCCATATACGGGTCATAGGCAAACAGTGTAGACTCTGATCAGACGCCGCATTATGCGGCGTCTGATCAGAGTCTATACTGTTTGCTGATAGGAATTTCAATATAAAACAAAATGAAAATGAAAATTTTGACCAGGCATCCCTTTGATAAAATATGGACTAATCCAATATTTAAACATGGACGAATCCACTGGATATAAATGGGTAAACCGTACCTTGACGACTCTGTATTATGTATTTCGCGTCAATCTTACATGTCCTTGTAGATCGTTATAAAGCGCAATGAGAGACATTCCCTTGCTTGTAGCTGAATTAAATCAATACGTTGAATATAAATTTGTAAATCGCAGTGCTAAGAATCCAAAGAGACTCGACTTTATGCATTGAATCTAATTCTGTAGGAACCGGGCCACTAATTATATAAACTGACCTAGGTCAGGATATACACTGTTAGTTTACAGTGGAAAAGACGTTGTTCTTTCCCGTTTAAACGTAAAAGAAACGCAAATGCAATGCAATAACACGTAGAAAATGACAGCTTGTTGACAATTCTGACTATTCATTTTAATCTGAGTGGAAAACATTTTGGAGCTTGAATGGTGAAATGAGATGATGATGATTTGTGATTTCAGTAAGATGAATTCGGATTATCTCATTCGGATAATCTCATTCAGATATTCTCATTCGCTGCAAAACATGCAGCATTTTACAAAAACCAGCGACCTGCTTTCCTTTTAATTATTTACAGAGGGGATAACCTCTGTCAAATAAACATCCTTTATGATTGAAATTAAAAGTGGACTGTCCTTATTATATATCTTTTTTACATTGGGAGTGGAACTAAACACATAACGTCGTACATGTAGCATTTTCTAGTTTTGAAGTCAGATAACCATTTGAAGCAGGTTGAAGGATTTGTTAGAGCATTTAGAATGTAAGAAACACAGTAAGCCACTGGTGGAGTTGTGATAGTGGTCTACACTGTTAGCGTTTGATTGTACAATCGAATAGTATTTTAATAGACCTAGCATTGTCGATACGGAGACACACTTGAATGGCGCAAAACTATTTCAACAATTGATATGAAAGTGGATACCATCAAGTACAAATGGAAGAAGAGCACAAAGAACGAATTGCTTTACAGCAGGTCCGCTTGTGTTTTTTATGCCCAAACGCATGCCATTCGGCTTATCAAATAGTCCAGCAACCTTTCAAAGGTTAATGGAAGAAATTCTTCGTGACCTTAATATTTTTACTTCTGCATTAAATCCTATGGTGTCACTACTCATCAGAATTGTCTGAAAGAGACGATTCTAAGGAGTAGTAACACCATGGGAAGCGAGTTGGAATTATCGAAAATTAACTGTATATAATGACAAGTTTTGATTCTTGTTGCAATTTGTGTGGAACCAGACAAGACACCGAATAAATTGGAGTCCAATCCGGATCTATATGGTTTGTCACTCAAAATATATTTTTCTGAAAGAAATAGCCGATGAATAAACAATGAACTTATGTTCAGACGAAAAACTTTCTACCAAGCTAGAATTGAACCCCTTCACTGCCTTAACCCGAATACGATGGTTATTTGCAAACAGTTTGGATCCTAATCAGAGGCCGCGTGACGCGGCGTCTGACCAGGATCCAAACTGTTTTACACTCATTGCAATAGTTCGTGAATCAAAATACCTAATAATTAAATTTGAAAAATTAAAAGCAGACGACAATTGTTTAAAATTGATGACGTCACTACAGTGAAGGGGTTAATTTCAGATGCACCTATCATGTATCCCACAAGCGCGTACGATGGACCGATTCATTGTAAATATTGAGTCATATTATGGGTAACTTTTCAGTTGTTAAGAACACAGAATATGTCTAGTTGTCATGTAAACGAACTAACTACAAAAAAGAACAAATATCTATAGGCTCAAACACCAGACATTTGTTTACAGCGAATCTCGGAATCAGCTAACGCTTCCACTGTATTACCCAGAATGCCCTGCCATTTTCAAACAGTATGGATCCTGATCAGACGCCGAATTCCTCGGCGTCTGATCAGGATCTAAACTGTTTGACATCAACATTGAAGATTGGTTTACCAAATTTTATAGAATCTGAATTTTAGAAATAACAGCAGACGACAATATTGAAAGCAGACGGTATCCTGGCGGTGAAGAGGTTAAAATGATCAATAACGTTTTCTCTAGGAGTATATCTCTCACAATATTGGATCGTTTCCAAAGGACAGCTCACTATGGTGTAAGTTGTACATGTAAATGCATTTAACTGTAATTTAACATTTAACTGAAACAATAACCAACTACATGTACCAGCCCTGGTATCGTCTGCTTTTCTTTTTCAAAAATTAGATTCCTGCCATTTCTACTGAATATCTGATCATTATGTATAACAAACAATTTGGATCCTGATCAGACGCCGCTTTACGCGGCGTCTGATCAGGATCCAAACTGTTTTCATAGATAGTCACGAGTCTGCTGCCAGCGTGCAAGGGTTAAGATCTATACCGTAACTTGTTAAATTTTGAATATGTTTGGGGTTCAAGGTTCTAGTGTCCTTACGTTGTATTGGAATTTGTACTTGCCCGCAGGCAAAAAAAAAAGGTTCAACTTAAACCATACCCTGCAATAATAAAGTCTGCTTCTCCTGTTGTAATATGGGTCAACTTTTCTGCTTTTGAATTGTCTTCCACATTTTTACCATCAAATATTTAGTTCTTAAAATATTTGTATGCAGAAAAAAGCCTAAAACCCATAGTAAAACAATTCGGATCTAAATAAAATGTCGAGTTCCCCCTGTGTCTGAACTGGATCAAACCTATTTTCAAAATGCACTGATGTCGCGTTTAGTAAAAGAATTAACACATATATGTACTAACTCTCAAAATTTGGAGTTTTAGATTGCAAAAAACCATTGCAGTTTAAATAGTATGATATATTCATTTACACTTCGCACCCAATTAAAATGGACGTTTTTAAACAATTAAACTACTACTAGAAGTCTTGAAACGTGTTGCTCATTATATGCACTGTTTGTTATAGTATAGAGTGAAGCTGACTTTATTCTCCCCCCCCCCCCCCCCCCCTATTTAATTCTGTCGGTGCTAGATTAATCGTGAGGTTTTTACCCCAATTCTCCTTTATATTGGGAAAAGAATAAGGTTTTCCCACTTGTATGTAATGATTTTCTTCTAAAATATAAGACAGGTTTGAAATCCCTGTATTTGATGACGAACCTCTGCAAGAAGAACAACTGTACCTCCCATTGATAACATCTAGACATTAATGGAAACTGTATTGTATTTTGTAAGGTCAGACGATACCGGAAACCGACGACTTATCATCTTATAGCATACGACAGGCAGCAGTAGCGGGAACACCTAATTTTACTCTAATGATCTTCCTAATTCTGCAGGGCTGCCATTTCTCTGGATTTTCCGAAATCTTCGGATTTTTATCCCAGCAGATGGTAGCTTAAAGCAGACTGAAAGTAAAGCAGAATGTGCCTTTCAACCTGCTTTATATAATCGCGCTTGAAAAACAGAAAATTTGGAAATCTTATGATTTTTCAAAATTCACTTATGGCAGCCCTGATTCTGTCACCGACAGACAACTATATAGTAGAGTTTTTAGCCCTTTGAGCTTAATGCTTTTCAACAGGCATTTACAAACAGGCTGGAGCAAGATGTCATGCTTAAAGTGTTGAACATGGGCAAACTGTGTAGACTATGATCAGACGCCGTATAATGATCTGAGTCTACACTATTTGCTAACAGTAATATCATAAACAAAATGTGAATATAAAATTAGACCAGCCACCCCTTTAATGAAAATTGTATTCATCCTATATATTAACATGAAAGAATCCACTGGGCATAAATGGGTTAATATACTGACAAGAAAAAAAACTCTTGTATTATACAATTGTCTTTGATACGACTACTTGTAAAAAACAGTTTTCATGGCAAATACGATTACACAAAAAAACGTAATGTATACATAGATGTAATATTTTATAGAATATTATCTAAATGACTCTTGAAAACAAAATCAGCATGCGCTCAGTGGATACTACTTATTCGTTGAGAGGGCCAGCTTGAAGAGTGGATCAATGGTTGTAGTCTTAGACGACACCACATGCTTTAAGTAGGAATTTAAGCGACGTCGTGAGAGTTATGCTCATTGAAAACTGTATAGATCCGGGGTCTGTTTCATAAAACTTCGTACGACGAAAGTTGTCGTAAGTCAGATTATAAAAGTCTCAATTATTATTTAACGAATCCTGTCTTGTGACATCTTTTTGGAATCGTCTTGAAAAGACGATTCCAAAAATATGTCACAAGACAGGATTAGATGGAGAAATCAGAAAATAAATGTATTTTAAAGTTTAGACTTACGATCGTTTTTGTCGTACGAAGTTTTATGAAACGGGCCCCAGGACAGTGACCAGACGCCGCGTTTGCCACCTGAGCCTGAAAAGGGTCTACACTGATTAAAATATTACAGTTTTTGGTTTGTTACGTGTCTCGTGCATGATATACTAAAACATTAGTCCAGTGTGTATTTTTGGATGTTTTCTTCTTTTTTCGAAGGTTTCAGGACTCCAGATAAGAGGGAGTAAACTATTCAAATTCAACCTTTTCTCACTCATTTCAGCTCCGAATCCTATGGTGTTACTACTCATTAGAATCGTCTCATCTAGAGACGATTCTAATGAGTAGTGACACCATATAGCTGAGTTAAGATTATTTTTAGTTTTTTAAAATACGCCCTTTATCTGGAACCCTGAGGTTTGATACGCATTTAAGATGATCGTGGGCAAACCTCATACAGTCAACTGAGGGGATGCATCTTGCATTATCAGTGCAATAAAAGATCTGTCATACCCACACGTTTTAAAATGATTAAAAGAAATCAGGTCAGTGACACTTTGATCTATGAAACCAGACATCATTGGCATTTCTACTGAGCTGCATTTAGGGAATTGAGAATTGAGCTACCGTAAACCCTCGTTACTACAACAACAAATATAATTGCTTGCTTTATATAGTTTAGACACATTGCTGCATAAAGAAGTATGAAAGTAAAGCAAAAAATCAAAATAAGAAGCTTTCTGCCTTGCTTTCAGCATTCTTTAAGTTTCAACTACATCATTTTTTTGATATTCTCATTAGATGTCGTAAAATACGAAGACTGCGTCATTTGACAATAGTTTCATTTATGGTAATTTTAAATACTTTCAACTTGTATCATAAATAGATTCATTAGAGTCATGCCTTTTTGTGACTATGACTGGTTTTAGTGTGCTTTTTGAATGTATGCAAATCTGACAATGCTTTAACCCTTTATTTAATAGCATGTTTATAAGTTTAAAGGTAGATGGCCACTATAAAAGTAGATTGAAAGTGAGGCATAATGCGCATTGAGGCGCATTGTGCTTTACGTTCAATATGTATCAAGCTACCACCTGCTAGGATATAAAGACAATATTTCTGACAGTAACATATTTATTACTGTATAAAGGGAACCAATTTTTTAGTGGGGAAATTAATTAAAGGCATTAAAAGGCGGATCTGTGAAGTAAAGGATTAACTTTTAATACTGCAGAAAATACGATGTACAGTGGAGAAAACGTTATTCTTTCCCGTTTAAACGCAAACGAAACGCAAAGCACTAAAACGTAGAAAAGAACAACTTTTGGACAATTATGATATTTCATGTTTATCTTGATGGCAAACAGTTTGAAGCCTGATCAGACGCCGGGTTACCCGGCGTCTGATCTGTCTCCAAACGGTTTGTATTGGAAATAATAGTTTTCGCGTAAACGCGTTTATTGGGAAAGAATAACGTTTTCTCCACTGTATCATCTAAATCTGCACTGTTTTCTCACATGATTCCGAATATGTACGAACTTGGTCGGGCAAATATTTTGAATTAACCTAAGTTGCAACTACAAGCTTTTAGCCATTACTTTCATTAAAGGCATTCGTTTTATGAATGCAACGTGACACAATGCTGAAATAAAATATTTCTTTGTAAACACATGGCTATCTTTACTGTTTAATGCAGGTCTATGTTTTTTTTAACTTTTTTATTTTGTAATTAATTTTATTTCCGTCAACCATTCAATGCATGCTAAAATATAACAATCAAGTTTTACATCAATGACACAGAACATACAATAAATCGTCTAGATATTGACTCTACATGAGTTATCAGTGGGTTTTTTTCCTGCGTTATTCAAACTTATCAAATGTGGATACAGTACAAATAGTTATAAAGCGATATAAACTTTTCTATGATTATATTTGTATGATCACGCTTCTATGAAGTCATGCCATTTTAATGTCAACGTTTCAACCATTTTCTTAAGTACAGTGGAGAATCTGTTATTCTTTCCCAATAAACGCGTTTACGCTAAAACTATTATTTGCAGTGCAAACAGTTTGGAGCCAGATCAGACGCCGGGTAACCCGGCGTCTGATCAGGCTCCAAACTGTTTGCCACCAAGATAAAAATGAAATATCAGAATTGTCCAAAAGTTGTTCTTTTCTACGTTTTAGCGCTTTGCGTTTGCGTACGTTTGCGTTTAAACGGGAAAGAATAACAGATTCTCCACTGTAGGTATTACCACCAACGCAATGAGTCATTATGACATCACAATTCAGACGCATTCAATCTACTTTAAATGGCCACCTGTCTTCCAAAGTGCTAATGGTTCAATGATGAAGACGTCCTTCTTTCCCAATTAACGCGTTAATAATAAAAACCTTATATATTTTGCAAACAGTTTGGAGTCGAACTAGATGCTTAGTTTGCCAACGCGTTTGCCAGTTTCATAAAAATGTCGTTTTCAATATTTCTTCCATGCTTATATATTGCATTAGTCCATTTTTGCCTGATTTAAATTTTCATTTTCGTTTTGTTATATCCCAAATCCTATTAGCAAACAGTGTAGACTCTTATCAGAGTCTTCACTATTGGCCTATGTCCCTTTTATAGAACGAGTGGCACCAAAGGGTAAAACGGGAAACATTTACAACTCTGAACCATAGCCATACGGCAACTCAAAAGGAATCTCGTTTTAGAGTGTTAAGACAGATTTCTATTTCGTGCAGAATTATCGAAAACCAGAAAGATTCTGATTTGAGAAGTTTAGCATTGGCTCTCATAGAAGTGTTAAAACAACTATCATAAGTAAATACATGTAGCTATCATCTATAATATGTACATGTACAGATGATACCTCAAGCCGGCTGATTGTAATGTACAACATTTCTGATCTACAGTGTTCCCTCTCTACAACGGCCCTCCCAACAACGACTCCCTCCTTACAACGACCCCTGTCGCAAATCCCTAAACGGAACAATTATGTCTAACGCCTTAACTGCTGCCATATCGTCTGTTAAAAATTGTCGTCTTTTAATTGTCGTCTGCTATTTCTCTCAAGTTACATAATGGACATTTTGACAAGAAAAAAAACTTAAAGACGAGTGACAAACAGCTTGAATAAAGATCAGACGCCGCGTTACGCGGCGTCTGATCTTGATTCAAGCTGTTTGCAAATGTAACCAATTTCCCTCTCTATAACGACTCCCTCCGAACAACGCACACAATATTTGTCTCCCATTGGGTTCCGTTGTAGAGAGGGAATGCTGTACTTGCAATCTTCTTTAAGCAGTCACACCTATCGTAAACACCTACTAATAAATACAAGTTTCGGGTCATAATAGAGAGGTTTTACTATGAGGGAAAGGGTTAAATAGTTGGTTTCTAGAGCCGTACCTCATTAATATTGCTGATTTTCTCGCTCTTGTGGTACGAACGGAGAAGCCCGGCACTGTCCCTCGTTACTACAACAACTCAAGTGCTTGTTTTCGATAATTTAGGCAGATTGATGCATAAAGAAGCTTGAAAGTAAAGCAAAAATACAAATAAGGAGTTTTCTGTTTTACTTTCGGCCTTCTTAAAGTTGACTTGTTTCTAGTATGAAAGATAGCTGACCACTTCAAGCAGGTTGAAAGTAAAGCAGAATGCGCCTTAAGGCGCATTCTGCTTTACTATCAACCTGCTTAAATTTTTATCTGCTAGAATGCTAGAAACTTTTTTCTTCAGTGTAAGAATAAACCAAAAACGTAAAAATGCGTATTTATGGTGTAATGGGTTAAAATAAAGAAGGGCTGGAATCGGGACCAGAGTTTTTGTCCGGTTTAGAGAGAATTCCGGTATTTAGAGGATCCGGTTTAGAGGGGTTTCACTGTACTGCGTCATTTGACAATAGTTTCAATTATGTTGTAACCTATCGACACGTCCGCTTAAGAATTTTTCCACATTAAGATTTAGCCGTTTGAATTAAAGAAACATTATTATTGACTTTCCAACATGTTTTATCCTGTCTAGACGCCGTGTACCTAAACCAATATATTAAATTTTTGGAACCCTAGTAAATAGTATACTCTTCCACTACAAACGGTGCATATGTAAAGAGAACATGTGTCCTATGCACACAGTGAATACCCAAATCAAAGGGTCGCTAAAGAAGCTCACTGATCAGGGTCTGCATGCACTGATTGTCATTTTGCATTAAATTGTAAAAGAAAAAGAAGAGATAACCCTTTATTGTAAAAAATGGAATAACCTTTATTGGAGTCTGGATTTGTCCATTTGAAGTTTCAGGGACGATTGTTTTCAAATGGTTAACTGAAGAATTTGAAATCAATAGCGACTTCATCTTCAGCCGAAATTTGGCCTGTTGTAAATTATGGTCATAAATTTGTTCAAACCATTACGCTCATTGGCCGACATGTACAAGTAGCAATAGCCTTTGCCAAGGATTGCGTCAGAAGGGATACACAGCTTGTAACACGAATGCTCGTCGAGATTAGATTGTTTTAATTAATGGCGTCATCAATTTCAAATATGTTTCTTCTGGTTTCATATTTAAAAATTAAATATTTGGTATTTTGACTTGAGAAATACTAAAATGAGTGTCAAACAACCATCGTACTTGGGGAAGTAAAGGGGCTAATTGGTACGAGTATTGTGGTTGTATCTCTGCAAATTCTGATTCTTTATTTGCTGTAATTGGCGAGTTTTACAGAAGAAAACTGCACACGTGCATACATTTTAGTAATCACATAAACCCATGCAGTACGCTTAGGTCGATTAATTCTTTGAACCCTAGCAACGCATAAACTCGTCATTTACACACATTATATCTATGATGAGTACACTTGTGCTATGCAAACAGTGTAGACCCTGATCAGATGGCTAATTAAGGAACCCTTTAATCAGGGTTTACAAGTTTTGTCAGTAAAATGAAAATCTTTAATACACTGGGCGCAAATGGGTTAAATACTCTTTGTTGTTTGAAAGCGGTTTGCATCCAGACAATTATCAGCCTAAAGAAAGTTCCAGATGTATTGATTTGAATATTTACAGACGAAAAAGATATTTTGACAATTTATAAGGGGACAGCTCTCATCAATATTCTCTTAAGCACGACTTGACTAGCGCAATGATAAAAAAATCACATCCTGGTCAGACGCCGAGAAATTGATCAACTGGTCAGGATCCAAACTGCTGTCGTTCATATGCAAATTTCTTCATTCAGAACTATATTTAAAAACATTTTTAGGTGATATTTTTAAAGCAGGCTGCAATTTAAATTGATCATAGACTTGCATAGAACTGGGTACAAGAAGTAAGCCGATTCTAGTAAGGCTTCGATCGCTAGAATAACAGACTGCACCTTGAAGAACAATACTGTGATTTCTCACTGTTACGACATCTCAAATTAAGACCCATTTATGGCATTTACGACAGATGGAAGTTTTAAGCAGGGTGAAAGTAAAGCAGAAAGCTCCTAGTGGAGCTTTCTGCTTTACTTTTATCCTGCTTGAAGCAGTAATTTGTCTGAAACCGTGAAACTACTGCTGATTTTAGGATGTCGTAATAGATGTACGTGGTAAAGTCAGTCGATAAAACTGCATTCCTTCAGTGATGCATGGAGCTTTAAGGAAATGGCTGTCGCGTTTGGGTTATAGCAATCGATAGATATTTTATTGAACTTGATTTCATGTATATTGCAAACAGTATAGATCATGATTTGACAACGAGTAAGCATACTACTAGAATAAAACCAGATCGTCATATCGTTTTGGTGTTGTGGCTATGGGAATAAAAGCAACTGGTTTAAGAAGATTGTTTAAAGCAGACCACACTTTTATCACAGACGACAAATCTCGTAGAATGGAAGGACACTGAAGTGGATAAGTGCGGGATGGAGTTACATAATTCAAGAGTTGAAGAAATGTGTTAACCCTATTATTAATGTTTGATGGGGATTGGCAAAAAATGAAGACCACTGAGATAAAACACTTGCAAAATTCGGTTCTCACGTGGGTCCTAAGGGATCAATTTTATTTGTACTTGTACATGTACAGTGGAGAATCTGTTATTCTTTCCCAATAAACGCGTTTACGCTAAAACTATTATTTCCAGTGCAAACAGTTTGGAGCCAGATCAGACGCCGGGTAAACCGGCGTCTGATCAGGCTCCAAACTGTTTGCCACCAAGATAAACAAAAATTATCAGAATTGTACAAAAGTTGTTCTTTTCTACGTTTTAGTGCTTTGCGTTTGCGTACGTTTGCGTTTAAACGGAAAGAATAACAGATTATCCACTGCATGCTTAGCGATTAATATCTAACAGCTAAGACACCGCAAAATGCTTGCTGATACAAATACAATTTAACCCATTACCACAAAGCTTTACGGTTTTGAAGACAGATGACCACCTGCTATATATATAGGTGAAAGTAAACCAGAATGCGCCTTAACCCTTTACCCCATAGCCTGTTTCTGGTTTTGAAGACAGGTGACCACTTAAAGCAGGCTGAAAGTAAAGCAGAATGTGCCTTAAGGCACATTCTGCTTTACTTTCAGCTTGCTTTAAGCTCAAATCTGCTAGACTATATAAAATATTTGTAATGGTAATTGTTCATGAGGATATAAACTGGGACTATTTTCTTCAGCGGAGGAATAAATTAAATACGCTAAAAGTCGCTTCTATGGGAGAAAGGGTTAACGTATACCTTTTGATTTATTTTCAACCCACTGTACGCTATCATCTGCTAGTATATAGAAAATATTTATTATGGTACATATTGTTGTTACCTTAGTTACGCCAGACGGAGATGTCAAACATTGTAGATCCAGATGAAACATAACTAATTGTTGTTTATTAATAGAAATGTAAATGCAAATTAATTCGAAAGTTTGAAAATAATCATTGTAAACATTATGTATGTCAATCGATAAATAGTCCACACACCCAGATGAGAGCGTCTTGCCAGTGTATGCACTTTTGCTAATATATATAGAGAGAGCTTTTAAATTAACAAACAGTGCATAAGGGTACAATGGAGAAAACGATATCATTTACAACAAGTGTATCTGATTTTCGTATGTCTATTATACCTATAACGTTTCATTTTACTATATAAAATGATACAGGTCGAAGTGATTCTCATTCAGAAAAATGTCTGTAAAAAACGGCAATTTTGTATGAAACAAGAACATTGGGAAAGAATAGCAGATTCTCCACTGTACCCGTGATAGAAATATTTAGTATGTGCACCCAATTCAAGAACCGCCTATACCAACATTTGTTATGATAGACAAAGATCTAGGTAATTTAGAGGTAATTTAGAGTAAAATAGCTTAAATATATCAACAGGCTGCGGCATAACTTTGTAACTACATGTACATGTGATAGATATTTCATAGAGGACATGCCTACTCCACCCAAGAAGCATATTTAGCTAAATACAAGTTGGGCCATGCTAGACAAGAGTGATATTTAGAAAGAAGGTTTCAACAAATATTTGTTCCTTTGCCATACAACAGTATTTCTAATACCGGAATGTTTTTAAGTGTAACTCTTTCACCCCCAAATTATATCATCTACTGTAACCCTTTCATGATCAAATATACCGAGACGCTTTTACCCCTTCACCGCCATATTGTCGTCTGCTTCAATATTGTTTTCTGCAAAATTTCATAGTTAGATTTAAGACAGTATAACTGACGTAATTTCTAGACAAGTGTCAACAGTTTTGATCCTGGTCAGACGGCGTCCGATCAGAATCAAATTTGTTTGCAAATGCGCCTGATGGCGTCATTTTGGAGTAAAAGGGTTAACCCCGTCACAGCCATAATACATGTACCATCTGTTACCATCATATTGTGGTCTCCACTTTTGCTTCTAGAACTGAGGCAAAAAGACAGAAACACTGTCGAAATGATTGGCTGCATTACGCTGCAACTGATCAGGACCAAGCTTGTTTGCAAAGTCGAGTGTAGTCCTATATGGCAGTGAAACGGTTAGGGTCAACGTTGGCAAACCTAAAACATTGCTTTTGTTATACTATATTTCATTTTTCATTAAAACATCAACACAAAATTTACAACAACAAACAAGCAAACAACAAAACCCTGACAGCGTATAGCCACAACTATTAAGCACGCTAATTAATCAGTGTCGTCTGCAATATTTAACACACTTTATTATCCACAATTCTTTTTAAAAAATAATGTGTCAAGAAAGTTGGACTGCGATAAATGGCCACTGTCTCCGGCGTGTCGTCTGGATCCTAACTGATTCCAGCGGCTAAAATAAAGTCGCCCAAAGCTGCAGTCTGTTGGATGCCTATTTCAGTGTCCATCTCTACAACAACATCCAGTTGAAGACAATGCGTGTGTTTATTGTTTTGAGTGAGTTGTTATAGGGGAGATAAATTGGCTATTATTTGCAAACAGCTTAAATCCAGATCAGACGCCGCGTCACGCGGCGTCTGATCTGGATTCAAGCTATTTGACACTCGTCATTATGGTGTTTTCTGTCAAAACTTTGCAGATACATGTATTGCAACTGCGAAAAGGTTGGACACAATTGTCTTGTTTGGGAACAGCCGTAAGCGTAGTTGTAAGGAGGGAATCGTTGTTGACGGGGCCGTTGCGGGGAGTGAGAACTATATCAACCCAAAGACCAATTACAATAGTGCGTGTACATGTTTCCAGAAAATTTGACCCTGTTGAAAAAAGACCAGGCACTTGATTCTCCACATTGCAAAAAAAAAACAACATTGGTTTATTCTGAATGATGAAAAATAAGTTCTGCGTCGATTCTCAACGTTGACTGTACATGTAGTTATTCTCAACGAAAGGTCAACATTTCATTTAACACCGGCCAATACGAGATGTCATCAAGCTGTTGGCCACTGTAAACGTAACTTTCTGGCAATATTGACAAGAAAATGTCATAGAAACACACCTAACATTTATAAAGAGACTCTCTAACAAGCCCAACGGAAATATCCAGGCATAAATGTTGGCATTTTATTCGACAGACATCAGTATGACAAAGAAAAACAAAGCGTCCGCAACAGAGGCCATACATCTTTGAATCAGAATCTGTCTGAGCCTCAATGACATATAACGATCTTAACATTTTGTCCGACATACTATAAAATCGTATGTTTTGTTTCGCGAGTTTAGCACTTTTGTCCATTCGAAAAAAATATAAGTACAGTAAAACCTCTCTATAACGACCACTAAAAACAATGCTAATGGTTTATTTAAAATACAGATGACAGCTTAAAGCAATGTGACAGTAAACAGAAAGCTCCCGAATGAGCTTTCTGTTTTGCTGTCACCTTAGTTTAAGCAGTCACCTGTCTTAAAATATCTAGTAATTTAGTTGTCGTAATAGAGAGGGTAACTGTATGAATGCCGAACATTTTGGAACTTATTTAGGTTCCAAATCATTTGTATTTCAAATTGAGTTGTATTAGTCGTGAGTAAAAATATTTGTCCGAAAACTTTATGTTCATTTCTCAGACAATTTGATATAACTGGACACACATTTATGATTACACCGAAATAACGTGTCGGAACTTAAGGTAAAATGACCATAATGTGATCGGGTAAATATCGGTACACTTGACATAGAGTCATCGGTTATTCTCGGAAACTGACGTCACGTACCGAAACATGCTCGAGCATTGTTCGGCACGGCATTTAGTTGACGAGATTGGACGATTATTGTACGTAGAGTACCGACGACCTTGTACTGATCTCGTAGGGGGCGCTCTACCTAAATTTGAAAACAAGACATGGGCACGGTACTATAAATCAATGTCTCCTTTGAAATGATGAACTGCTCTTGAAATGTCCCCATGGAGTGAGAATATCGACAACTGTATTACATTGGAAATGGCCAGGGGTGCTAGCCTAGGATGGGTTTTATTTCTTATTGTAAAATGTCGTCTGCTTTAAACGTGTCGTCTGCTTTATTGTACAGAACAAGCTGTAAAAATACGTCTGCCTTAAATGTTATATTAAATTTTGTTATCTTGAAATATATGAAAGCATTTGTCTTGCAATCTTAAATAATACAACCTGGGTATAATATCCTACACTAAATAGTATATATTCTGTATATATATAATACATTCTGTGAAAAAGAATATCCATCTTAGATATATTAAGGTTATATATTTTCAAGAAAGTAAAACAGTTAAGAAATACCAGACGCCATGTTAAGCGGCGCCTGATCTGGATCCAAAATGTTTGCAAATACCAGTCAAGTCGCGATCGGCACGATTTGGGGCCCGTTTCATAAAACTTCGTACGATAAAAGTTGTTGTAAGTCAAATTATAAAAGTCTGAATTATTATTTATTTCAAGTCGATTCCAAAGAGATATCCAAGATAGGATTAGATAGAGAAATAATAAATTAAATGTATTTTAAAGTTTTGACTTACGACCGTTTTTGTCGTACGAAGTTTTATGAAACGGGTCCCAAGCCCGGTTAATTTCGAATACTCGCATTTCGCAGGTTTCACAGTGGCTGATATTAAATTTGATAAAAGACAATAGCATGTCCTAGTTTCAATATTCAGCAACAACGATACAATTCAATTAATAAAACTATTAGTTAGGTCGAGCATATAACTGGGACAAAACTGACACGCAAAACTAGTTGTTTATGATTCAAGAAAGTTCCAATCATTTTATCCTTGTACAGGTCAAACATTAAATTCAGCCAAACTTAGATGGTTGGATATCGCTTAACCTTTCCCCAATATAAGCGCTTTTTAGCGATTTAATTTATTTCTCCACTAAAGAAAAGGGTTCCAATATATACATGTTTAGTCATTAACATGTAGCAAAAGAAACATTTTCTATATCCTAGCAGAAGGTAGTTTAAAGCAGACTGAAAGTAAAGCAGAATCCGCTTTCACTTCTCTTCAAAACTGGAAACAGGTCATGGGGTAATGGGTTAAGTCGAATAAATCCGTAATTAAAATAAAAATTAAACGCTATCGATATTAACTGTTTGCATATGACACGAGTGCTCTTCACGAGCTGAATATACCTTGACGTGGGCCCCCTACTGACACACAGTGCATTTTATGTATAGTAAAATATACTCAGTGTCATTATAATGAAAAAAGCATGTAAGCTTTTAGGAAGTGGTGTTGTTTAAAGCAGGACAGATGTCTGCATTGCTTTTATCCTACATTTATATTTTTAGGTTTAGAAATACATATGAATTTAACATGTCTAATCTGATACAGTGGAGAATCTGTTATTCTTTCCCGTTTAAACGCAAACGTACGCAAACGCAAAGCACTAAAACGTAGAAAAGAACAACTTTTGGACAATTCTGATAATTCTTGTTTATCTTGGTGGCAAACAGTTTGGAGCCTGATCAGACGCCGGGTTACCCAAACTGTTTGCACTGCAAATAATAGTTTTAGCGTAAACGCGTTTATTGGGAAAGAATAACAGATTCTCCACTGTAACTGGGACAAAACTGACACGCAAAACGAGTTGTTTAGTATTCAAGAAAGTTTCAATCAACAAAGTTTGTGCAGGTCAAACATTAAATACAGTCGAACTTAGATGGTTGGATATCGCTTAACCTTTCCCCAATATAAGCGCTTTTTAGCGATTTAATTTATTTCTCCACTAAAGAAAAGGGTTCCAATATATACATGTTTAGTCATTAACATGTAGCAAAAGAAACATTTTCTATATCCTAGCAGAATGTAGTTTAAAGCAGACTGAACGTAAAGCAGAATCCGCTTTCACTTCTCTTCAAAACTGGAAACAGGTCATAGGGTAATGGGTTAAGTCGAATAAATCCGTAATTAAAATAAAAATTAAACGCTATCGATATTAACTGTTTGCATATGACACGAGTGCTCTTCACGAGCTGAATATACCTTGACGTGGGCCCCCTACTGACACACAGTGCATTTTATGTATAGTAAAATATACTCAGTGTCATTATAATGAAAAAAGCATGTAAGCTTTTAGGAAGTGGTGTTGTTTAAAGCAGGACAGATGTCTGCATTGCTTTTATCCTACATTAATTTTTTTAGGTTTAGAAATACATATGAATTTAACATGTCTAATCTGATACAGTGGAGAATCTGTTATTCTTTCCCGTTTAAACGCAAACGTACGCAAACGCAAAGCACTAAAACGTAGAAAAGAACAACTTTTGGACAATTCTGATAATTCTTGTTTATCTTGGTGGCAAACAGTTTGGAGCCTGATCAGACGCCGGGTTACCCGGCATCTGATCTGGCTCCAAACTGTTTGCACGGCAAATAATAGTTTTAGCGTAAACGCGTTTATTGGGAAAGAATAACAGATTCTCCACTGTATAGATATACGCTGTTGTAGATCACTCTTCGTGTCTTCCGCGATACTGTTGCCACTGTAGTCTGATCTGGCTCCAACCTGTTTTCAATGGAAAGTATGGTTTTAGCATAAACGCGTTTTATTGGGAAATAATAACAAGCGCAAATTCTGTTTTCTCCGCATGTTTTTACTGTTTCTTTATGAAAGCCGGGTCCAAAGAGACATATCAAGCTTATATATCCCATCCATTACCGTATGACAAATGGCAAAACTAAACTTCCAATATAGCGACCACCTAGTCCAGTAGAGAAGGCGTTTTTCTGCTCCGTTTTGACTCAAATGAAACGCAAACGCATTACAATAAAATGGAGGAAATGTCAAGTGTTATAAATGTCTAAAGATGTATCTAAATTTGAGTGCCAAATAGTTTGGAACCTGATCCAACGTCAGTTCACTACAAACTGTTTGCAATGGATATAATTGTTATAGTATAAACGCGTTTATTGGGAAACGACAATGTTCTATCCACTGTACTAACCTCTCAGTTAAACCATTTGCACCAAGTGGATTCTTCCATGTTTATATATTGGATTAGTCCATTTTTATCAAAGGGATGCCTGGTCAAAATTTTCATTTTCATTTGGTTTTATATTGAACTTCCTATCAGCAACCAGTGTAGACTATGATCAGACGCCGCATAATGCGGCGTCTGATCAGAGTCTACACTGTTTGTCTATGTCCCATATATGGGATCGGGGGCACAAATGGGTTAATGAAATCTGAGACAGATTATTAAATAAGGTCAGGATATTTATAAAGCAGAAACACTACATCCAATAAAAGTATTCCTGTTTTACTTTCATTCTGGTTTATACAGTCACTTGCCTTAGACGTTGACACAGATTCTTATTTACCTTTTAACGGAAACTCAATTCAATAAAATGCAGAAGAAATTTTTTTTTTAAAAAACAATGTTAAAGCGATTTTTATCTGAGCGTCTGATCTGGCTCCAAACTGTTTGCAATGGAAAGAAATATTGACCATAAACGAGTTTATTGGGAAAAATAACGGGTTCTCCACTGTAAATGAGCGCGTCTAAAATGCTAGCAATTAGATGGGATAAATAGAGATGTCATTTCTCTAGGGACTTGTGTGTGTTCCTTCTTGTTACTACGGTCGAATGTTTCTATTTTTCTATCGTGTATCTCTCTTCTTTATCTATACTTGTTTGTCTTTTCTGTCTACAGTGTTCCCCCTCTTCAACGACACCCAGTGGGAGACACAGATTGTGGGTGCTGTTCGGAGGGAGTCGTGATAGGGAGGGAAAATTAGGAATTGACTTACATTTGCAAACAGCTTGAATTCAGATCAGACGCCGCGTCAAGCGGCGTCTGATCTGGATTCAAGCTGTTTGTCACTCGTCATTATATTTTATTCTATCAAAATGTCCACTTATATGTAACTTTGAGAAAAACAGCAGACGACACTTTTAGGCAGACGACATATTGTATCTATATATTTTTGAACAGCCTGGACTATGTTTGGAGACTTCGGTCACTTAGCCCATTTACCCCTGAAATTTTAAATAGACACTTCCAACTGCAATTAAGTCTAATCAAATTTTGACGATTAACTTATATCATGCTGAACTGTTGTCTGCTTAAAATATATAGTTTGCAAAAAAAAACTTTAATTTTGATATTTTCTTAAACTAAAGAATTATTAACATGAGTGACAAACAGCTTGGATTCAGATCAGACGCCATGTTACGCGGCGTCTGATCTGGATCAAAGCTCCTTGCAAATATTAGCCAAGTCGCGCTTAGCACAATAAGGGGTAAGGGATATTTCTTACAATAAATTGCAAAATTCCAAAAATTGAAGGCATTGAATAAAGGGATTTTATAGATCCCTCTAATCTGGGTCTTTACTGTTTGTCTATGACAAGTGTACTCTTTACGTGTACATGTATATTGTTTATAAATGACGACTGTACTCGTTGCTAAGATCCAAGGTGTTCAATCATGGTATTTGTATTGGAGTTTGCCCTTTCGATGACCTAATACTATGTCTGCTACCCATTTGTGCCAACGATCCCATATATGGGACATAGACAAACAGTGTAGAATCTTATCAGATGCCGCATTATGCGGCGTCTAATCAGAGTCTACACTGTTTGCTGATAGGAATTCCAATATAAAACAAAATGAAAATGAAAATTTTGACCAGGCATCCCTTTGATAAAAAATGGACTAATCCAATATATAAACATGGAAGAATCCATTGGGTATAAATGGGTTAAACCTTTTCCTTTGCCAAACACACGTACCAGTGCTAAGGATAAGTACCAAAACATTTAAAAACCATTCCCCTTTATATTTAGATAACGACATGCTGTTATACAGTGGAGAATCTGTTATTCTTTCCCAATAAACGCGTTTACGCTAAAACTATTATTTGCAGTGCAAACAGTTTGGAGCCAGATCAGACGCCGGGTAACCCGGCGTCTGATCAGGCTCCAAACTGTTTGCCACCAAGATAAACAAGAATTATCAGAATTGTCCAAAAATTGTTCTTTTCTACGTTTTAGTGTTTTGCGTTTGCGTACGTTTCCGTTTAAACGGGAAAGAATAACAGATTTTCCACTGTACCATGGGGTTAAGGTAACATATATGCAATACTCTCTTCTTTCTGAAGCTGAGTAAAAGCGGATATTCATCTGTCAAATATTGACATTGGCAATACTCGTATATCTTGGCAGAGGCCAGTCTCATTATCAAATAGTTTGTGTCTAGATCAGAAGACACGTACTCAACATGTCGGAGTTGTATCCAATCAGTTTACAAATAACGTCCTTGATGTTCACGTGCGCAAACAAATTTTCTCCGAGAAATTGCCACACTGTGTAATTCTTGTGGCCAAGATAGTTATTTTCGAATTTGTAATTATGTATATATCCAGACAAAATTATTGCCTATATTGACTATCTATCAGGCAAATGGCATCCAGCAACGATATACAAATTTATTTCAGGACTAAATACAGCCTGTTTGAATGCTTACCAATATTTCTTTTCCTGTCATGTACATGTATGTTTACGCAGAAGCGGCTTTGCTCATTTACGTGCAGCATTCTCCCGCGGGAACATTGGCAAACAGTGAAGACTAAGATGATACGTCGTGTATCCCGGCCGCTCGTCTCGGTTTGCTCAATTGACATTAAATTATCTATATGGACACAAATAATTCCCCCTTTCTACACGGCCCTCCGAACAACGACTCCCTCCTAACAACAACGCCTTCCACTGTTCCCAAGACAATTACAGTGGAGAATGTGTTATTCTTTCCCAATAAACGAGTTTACGTTAAAACTATTATTTGCAGTGCAAACAGTTTGGAGCCAGATCAGACGCCGGGTAACCCGGCGTCTGATCAGGCTCCAAACTGTTTGCCTCCAAGATAAACAAGAATTATCAGAATCGTCCAAAAGTTGTTCTTTTCTACGTTTTAGGGCTTTGCGTTTGCGTACGTTTGCGTTTAAACGGGAAAGAATAACAGATTCTCCACTGTACATAATGGACATTTTGACAGAAAAAAACATGATGACGAGTGACACACAGCTTGAATCCAGATCAGTCGCCTCGTCACGCTTGTCTCCAAACTGTTTGTATTTGAAATAAACGTTTTAGCGTAAACGTGTTTATTGGGAAAGAATAACGTGTTCTCCACTATAAAGAAAGTATTACTTAAGAAATATAGAAACGAGTGTCAAACCGTTTGGATCCTGATAAATAACGGGATGTCCGATCAGAATCAATACTGTTTGCAAATAACCATTGCACTCGGGGTAAGGCAGTGAAGTGGTTAAGTAATGTATATTTTCGTTTCAAGCAACTAATTATTAGCTATTCCTACCACAATATATCTTGCGCCAGAGTTATGTGTCAAACGGGGTAATTAGTGCTACAGTCATGAAGACGTTATTCTTTCCCAGTAAATTCGTTCATGCTAAAACATGTTCATACAATGCAAACAGTTTGGAGCCTGCTCAGACGCCGGGTAACAAATAAAACACTAAATCTTCAGAATTGTTCAAAAGGTTGCCATTTTTTCCATTTCATTGCAGGGGTTGCGTTTCGTTTGCGTTTAAACTGGAAAGAATAACGACTTCCCACTGTACTCATATCACTGTCTTAGGACTCAAAACAATGTGTGTGTGTTCCAACGGTTAATGTGTCAAAGTGATTGTGCTTCCTTGATTTTATTGGCCAAACATGGTTTCCCTTATCCATCTATAAGTGTGTCGTATATTTTAAAACTCAGCTTAGCATATATCGTTTAATGTTATTGTATATTGTTTTTATTTCATAAGATGACATTTATATTTAATATTACAATGTAGCACATGTCGTACGAAACCGTTTAGGATCGAGATAAGACCAGGCTCCGAGGTTATAAAGCGTTTGAGCTGAGTTTAAATTCGTTCCCAAGCATTTGATTGGTCAAATTTGAGCCTAGGCTCAAATCTGACCAATCAAATGCTTGGGAACACACTCAGACTCAACTAAAACGCTTTATAACCTCGGAGCCTGTAGTTACTAAATGGACTAAATTCATGGACTAGATTTATTTTTGGACTGGTCCTTTTGAAGTTTCAGGGGCGAATTAGTAAACAGACCAACCTTATTGGTGAGCGTTGAATCTTAGAGCCAATCAATGAAAAACAAAAACAAACAAAAAACCCACAGACTTTGTATGCCTTACTTTTGTTATAGATTCTAATTTAAGCTACCGCGTTAGGCTGTATTAAGAATTCTTCTTTCATCTTCTTTTGAATGACAGCTCATCTGCATCAAACATTCTCTCGGTTCTATTTCTACAGAACACAAATATCGGTCATTTACAGGCAAATTATATACAGACGAACATCGATATGTCCAAAGTACTTAACTCTATAGTTTTTCCTTATTTCTAAAGTTGAATTTCATTATTTTCTACCTCGCTTAAGTCGAACACATCCCTATTTCAAAGTAAAGGCTTAGCTACGAAATATAGATATGTTCGACTAAGCGAGGTCGAGGTGTTGAAATTGACTGTGCTGTAAACACCCACACCCATGCACCTTCATACGAATAAGTTAACATATTTTTTTGTTATGGTGTAAAAAAGACTATAGCTTAAATAAAAGCAGGATGAAAGTAAAGCAAAAAGTTCCCTTAAGCTCTTATTTCTGCTTTACTTTCATGCTGCTTTAAGCAGCTCCAAGCTTTCAAAGACACATGCCAGATTGCCAATGCATCGTTTTAGCTGTCTGTAAAAGAGCGATTCCACAGTACCATAAACCTTGGTTATTCATACAGCTGCAAAAATATTGATAGCTCCTTTAATTCGGACTGACACAAATAATGATTCATATCAGTGCTTTAAAACAAACATGAAATGGTCGCCATTTATAATTCACGATCTTCCATCAAATGCTTTCATAGCCTTTTCACCGAGGGCCTCGTCTAATAGTTTAATGCGATGAACCATGAGGAGGTACAGTTACGCCTCACGTATGCGTCCACTCCATATAAGAACCATTATAGTGCTAAAGATAGGTGGTTGCTAAAAGCTGGATGAAAGTAAAGCCGAAAGCTCCTTTCGGAGCTTTCGGCTTTACTTTCATCCTGCTTTTAGAAACCACCTGTCTTAAACCTAATGGGGTATTATACTATGTGGTCGTTATGGGGAAGTGACGTAGTAGGAGAACAGCTGTATTGACTTATGAGTCTTTTTATTGACCGTCATGTAAGGAATGCCGACTCTTGGAATGATGAATGAATTGCCGTCTGCTTGAAAATGCCATCGTATTAAATCTTGAAAAATAGATTTTTATCTCCCCTGTATGTTCGTTAAAAAAAGCAATGACTAGCAAATAGATGAATTCCTGATCAGACTCCGCGTCACATGTTCTTTGATTTGGATCCAAACTGTTGGGCAATGCTTTTTGTTTTCAGGGTTTCTCGTGCCTAGAAACATTGTATATTTAAGTATGCATACTAGTGTCGTCTGCTTTCAAATGACGTCGTCTGGAAAATATTTCAACTGTCTCTGTTAAGATAAGAGTTTGAAGGAAAGGTGCAAATCTGCGTCTCAAACATTATTGCCTATATATCATTCCTGTTATTTAGTATGGAACAATTATAATAAACGGAAATGTGCAATAGGCTTAAACCATGAATGGCAGTGTCCATTCAGTTCCATTAACCCATTTATAACCAGTGGATTCTTCCATATTTATAATATATTGGATTAGTCCATTTTTTATCAAAGGGATGCCTGGTCAACATTTTCATTTTGTTTTATTTTGAAATTCCTATCAGCAAACAGTGTAGACTCTGATGAGACGCCGCATAATGCGGCGTCTGATCAGAGACTACACTGTTTGCCTATGTCCCATATATGGGATCGTGGGCACAAATGGATTAAGGTGGTTCGCGGGTCAGCTTATTCTGTGTCAGAATTCTTTGAAACCTTGATTAAATTGAAATATACCACATGGAGAGTGAAAAATCGTTAAAATAAAACAAAGTTACAGTGCCGTTTTTTTCTGACAGGACCTTTTGTCGAAAAAAGCTCCTTTTTTGATAAACAGGAATATTTTCTTTATAAAATGATATAACTCAATCATTTCTGTACATTCAAGTAAACTGTACATAGACTATAAGATATTGGGCAAACAAAAGTATTTTATGACATATTTGTTGGAAATATCAATATTTAAAAAAAGTAAAATTCTGAAAATCTCAAATTACAAAAAATCTAGCTGTTTAACGTACACTTATTTTACTCTCATTAGATAGATATAACTTAATTCTACTAGTCACAAAAATTTAATAAAAATCTACAGTGGAATTTACATTTTATACATGATTTCCTGAAATTCTGACAAAATGTAAACACAAAACGAGTAACCTCCCTTGAGTTCAACTTTAAAATGCCGTCAGCTCTAAATAATACCATAAGTCAAACCTGTAATAAGTAGCCTGTAGATCTTTAAAGGCAAGTGACTGCTTAATGCATAACAAAAGTAATGCATAAAAGCTCCTTTAGGATCTATCTTTTAGCATTATTTTTGTCCTGTGTTAAGCTGCCATCTGTCATATAGGCTATAAATACTCACAAATTTAGCTGTCACTTGACTATACTTGCATCTGATATTATTCATTATTACTTGACTAAACATAGCCTGTCCTTTGATCACTTCGTTATTAAATGACTAGTCACTAAAATCAGACAATTTGTTAAAAAAAAGTTTTGAACCGAGTGGGAATCGAACCTAGAACCTTTGGATTGCAAGTCTATCACCGTATCCACTGCGCTAACAGAGCAGACACTGAGTAAGATCAAACTTTTCTTTATCTAAATTTTCTACTATAAGCACGTGCCGCAATGATCAGGTGAAAGTCATCAGCATTTCCAGAACTCGAGATGCGGGCCGCCCGCTGTCGAACCACCTTAATACGAATATAAAATGGGCATAAACTTTGGTGTAACGTTATTTATGTTGGTATGTTTTGGCACTATACCTACTTGCAATACATTGGTATAAATGTACACTTTTGACACCACGCAAGGGCTGGCTGAAATTGAGTCAAACTGGTACCACATTTCAATGCCAAATTATCGTCTGCTAAAATGTGGTTGTCTGCATTTTCAATGAATTCGTGAGATGGGTTTTTTTTTTTAAATTATGACTGACAAAATATTAACACGAGTGTCAAATAGTTTGCATTCTGATATGATGCGTTTCTAATATGGATTCAAACTGTTTGCACATAAAGACTAGATCTATTGTGCCAAATGGTTAGTATACGTACTAGTGTAAATGTAGATAAATGTACTACAGTCGAAACTCGAAACTTCAAACTCGCTTAAATCGACGTTTCCAGTATTTTATAAGTTTAATTTCGATAACTCGAGCTCGCTTAATTCGAATTTACCCGTATTTCAAAGTTAAAACGTGGCTAAGCCACGTTTTAACTTTGAAATATGGGTATGTTCGAACTAACGCGAGTTCGAAATATCGAGTTTATACTGTACTATGTTTTAAAGGAAAAATATCTACAAACACTTAAAATGTTTTTGAAAAAAGTATGGCCCATTTTGTCGGTAAGGAGTTCATGCCTACTATTGTAACTGTTTTTTATGAGATTGTTCTCATGTTTTTAAAGGTACAGTAGAACCTCTCTATTACGACCACTAAATTGTATCAAATATTAGTCGTTTAAGACAGGTGACTGCTTAAAGCAATGTGAAAAAGAAACAGAAAGCTCCTTCAGGAGCTTTCTGTTTCACTTTCACATTACTTTAAGCAGTCACCTGTAATTTATACAGGCAATTAGCCTTCTTTTGAGTGGTCGTAATAGAGAGGTTCTACTGTTTTGCATGCAGACTGGGGGATAAAAGAATATTGAATTGATAATATATGTTCACGATGTGTTTTTAAATGCGAAAATATTGACGGAAAGGTTATAAGTCCTTAATGGATGTCTGGCAATAGTTTCAGATAAATTTATCGAAAAAACTATAAGGTTATATTTTTGTTGCGGTCAACAGCGCGCACGCGCGTAACAACATCGCTATGAAGAAGTTAGAAACAGCGAAATGTTACATAAACAACGCAGTTTGAGTACTAGTAATTCGGCGTCTAATCTGGCTCCAACCCATTAGAAAAGAGGATGTTTGCAAAACGCGTATTTTGGGAAAATAATATGGTCTTCTCCGCTGTAATTGCAGTGGCGAATCTGGTATCTTTTACCAATAAACACGTTCTTGCTCAGATAATAAAAGCTTATACTAACAGTTTGGAGCCAGATCAGACGTTGAGTACTCAAACTGTTTGCCACTCAAATGAAAATGAGCCGTCAATATTGTTGAATACCTACTAATTCCTAAGCTTTATTGCACTCTGTTTACATTTTGTTTGTATTAGTTTTACCACAGAGCAGAACAATCTTTATGTCACAGAGAACAAAACATACTTTTTCTAATACATTGCTCCCTCCAGCGGCCGTCCTTACAACGAATCCCTCCGTATTACTGTTTATTTCTCACTACATAACATGTATATATGAGACAATACAGTAATAAGAATCAAACACTGCTGCAACATTGTGTTTACTGTGTTTTTCTCAGAGTTACATATAAGTGGAAATTTTGATAGAATAAATATAATGACGAGCAACAAACAGCTTGGATCCAGATCAGACGCAGAGTTACGCGGCGTCTGATCTGGATTCAAGCTGTTTGCAAATGTAAGCCTCCCCCTTTAAAGACTCCCTCCGAACAACGCACACTTTTAGTGTCCCATTGGATGTCGTTGAAGAGAGGGAACGCTGTACAACATCTGAACAACAATTCCCTACATACAACATCGTTTGTTTCTATTCCCCAAGCACGACTATTTGGCCCAACCTTTTCACGGCTGCAATATTGTCTGCTTAAAAGTGTCGTCCGCTGTTTGTCTCAAAGTCATTTATTAGACCATTTGGATAGAAAAAAAAACATAATGAAAAGTGACAAGCAGCTTAAATTAAAATCAGACGTCGCGTGATGCGACGTCTGATCTTGATTCAAGCTGTTTGCAAATGTAAGCCAATTTTCCTCCCTGTAAAAACACCCTCCGAACAACAGACGCACTTTTCGTCTCCCACTGGGTGTTGTTGTAAGGAGGGGGTGCTGTTATATGTGAAACAAAACATAATCAAATTATATTGAGCAGCGGGACATTGAGTAGTCGAATACTGAAGTTAGGTCAGTGTATAGATCAGCACAATGTATGCGACGGAGGGGGAAGGTGGTGAACTATTTCAATATCTAACCCATTTATACCCAGTCGATTCTTCTATGTTTATATATTGGATTAGTCCATTTTTTATCAAAGGGATGCCTGGTCAAAAAAAATATTTTCAATTTGTTTTATATTGAAATTCCTTTCAGCAAACAGTATAGACTCTGAGCAGACGCTGCATAATGAGTCCATTTTTTATCAAAGGGATGCATGGTCAAAATTTTCATTTTGTTTTGTTTTATATTGAAATTCCTATCAGCAAACAGTGTAGATTCTGATCAGACGCCGCATAATGCGGCGTCTGATCAGAGTCTACACTTTTTGCCTATGTCCCATATATGGGATCGTGGGCACAAATGGGTTATCTATATTGTATGAGCACATATAATGAAACGATACATATTACTTATACATACCAGTTCACTTTATAATAAAGTGAAGGGGTTCGTCTATAGTTCAGTTGCGAGTTTTTTCAGAACCATTGCCCAAACTAGATATAGCCATGGCCTCTTATAGTTGAAAATTCGTACATGTCCGTAAACATGTATATTCATTAGTGTTTGTAAATCAAGACAGCGTGACACAAGGTCTTGAATTGTGCGATCAAAATCAAAATAAATGAGACCCAGTGTTGCCACTAGGACTCCCTAATTTGGCAATAATCAAATCTAAAAGTCTTTTAAGAAAGAACACAGTTTCCTATCAATTTTATTTCGCCTGTTTAGTGTTTACCACATGTTTCGTAGTTTCTTCAGCCGCTTCACCCCTGAAACTTTAACTCTTTCGCTGCCAAGTTTCATCGTCTGCTTTAACCCTCTTACCGATAAAATATCGTCTTCATTGATAGTGTCGTCTGCAATATTTTTAAAGTTAGATTTAGGAATGTTTTGACTGGAGAAATGTCGATACGAGTGCCTAATAGTTTGGATCCTGATTAGACGCCGCATTACGCGGCGTCTGATCGGAATCTGAACTGTTTGCAAATTCGCCTTTTGGTGCCAATGTTAGTGAAAGAGTTAAATAGACATGTCCAGTTTCCATTTATACCTAGTTCAATTTTTGCATTGTCTATATTTCAAAACGACACAGTGCAGATCCTTCTCATCAGGGTCTACACTGTATGCATATGACATGTGTATTCCTCATGGATATACTGCTTGTAATCCACCAGGGGCCCGTTGCATCTCTTTGCCACAGGACAGGATTAGATGGAGAAATAAAGAATAATTGACACTTAAAAATCTGACTTAAGACAATATTTGTCGTACAAAGTTTTATAAAACGGGCACCAGTGTATACTAATCACTAGGTGGTTTTTTTTTGTTTTTTTTACAGAAGGTAAAAATCACAGTGCAGACCCTGATCAAAGGGCTCCTTTGAGGAATCCTTTCATATAAATGTCAACTGTAACACAACATTTTTGAAACGGTATTCCGGGAAATCATAATAATAATACATGTATCAATATATACATGTAGATACATATATATCGGTGCAAAATATATTTTTTATCCTGATTGATATCGAACGTTGTAGTAAACAGAGGGACTTAATTTTGATTTTTTATAGACGATAATTGTTGAATAGACATTTTTGGAGTACACGTTGTCATATGACTTTTGCGTTTAGCGGAACCTTCCATGCTTATATATTAGATTAGTCCTATTTTATGTAAGGGATGCTTTGTCTAAACATTCTTTTTTAGTTTTGTCTTATATTGAAATTGCTGTCAGCAACCAGTTTACACGGCGTCTGATCGAGATACAAACTGTTTGACTCTCTAAAACTGTTTTGAAAAAAAAGTTTAATCTATTTTTAGAACAATGTCAGACGACAATTGTTGTCGACGAAAAGATTACCCAACACGCAAAGAGTAAACTGAGAATCTTACTGCACAAATCAATAAGACAAACAGCTTACATGAAACCCCTTTTTCTGCAATGATAATCGTCTGGTTATAAATGGTTATTGCCGTCTGTGTTTGCTCCTCATTTTTATGCTTTTTTGACAATAGAAAACAGCAACACTAGTAGTAAAACGTTTGCACGCCGAGGAATTTGGCGTTTGATCTGGATCCAAACTGTTTTCAATTGTAAATACAGAGGAGAAAACGTTATTCTTTCCCAATAAAGGCGTTTATGCTAAAACTATTATTTCAAATGCAAACAGTTTGGAGCCTGATCAGACGCCGGATAACCCGGCGTCTGATCAGGCTCCAAACTGTTTGCCGTCTAGGTTAAAATTAACACTCATTTCTTCATCTTACTGCAATGCGTTTGCGTTTCGTTTGCGTTTAAACGAGAAAGAATAACGTTTTCTCCACTGTATTAGTGAAGTTGGTCTTAGCAGTAAAGAAGTTATTACAACTTGTGATGCACTGGTTGTGTTCTTAACCCCTTCACTCCCTTACCACGAGTACAATACTTATTGGCAACCAGTTTGGCCCCCAATCAGACGCAGCATCTGATCAGGATTCAAACTGTTTGACACACCTTTCTTCTGTCAAAATATTTAAGAAATTTATCTGAGAAATAAAAACAGGCAGAAATTGTTTAAAATTGACGACGTCATTCCAGTTAAGGGGGTTAAAGAATATATTCCTTCTACAAGTGTACTAGCGTTTTATTGCAAACATGTCTGCACATATTATCCCATACTCCTTTGTAAAGGCGCGACCGTACTTATGTTGTAGTAATTGCATTTTCTTGTAACACAATCTCTTTAAAGATCATCAGACATGACTACATGTAATCACTAGTCATATTGAAGGAAAAAAACAACAAAGGAATATCTCATATTGCACTTACACTCAGTGCAAAAAGAAACGCATATTTTTATTACAATATTATCTGTATGTAGAAGGAACGTATTTGTGAAATAATCTTTTCATTACAGTCTGTAGTTTCGTCTTGGGCTATCAATGTTGAAAATGAGAGGTTTATCATTGAATTGGTATCATCCCAACCTGTACAAATCGGTGCGATGTTTTCAACAGGCACTTGTTAACTCTTTCGCTGCCATATTAATCGTGAGATTTTTATCCCACCACCGTTTCATTGTCGTCTGCTTCAATTTTGTTGTTTGCAAGATCGTTTCAAAGTAAGATTCAAAGTAGTATGACTTAAAGTATATCTATACGAGTGTCAAACAGTTTGGATCCTGATCAGACGCCGCGTTACGCGGCGTCTGATCAGGATCCAAACTGTTTGAAAACGCGCCTTTTGACTTCATTAAGAGGGAAAGGGTTAAAATACAGCACAGTAATTTTATGAATATGTTTTTCTAAACTCGTGGTTGAATTAAGTTAATCTTGAGATATGGTCATAGTATCTTAAAAAAGTCCCTTAATCTGCACCTGAGCACAATGTGCGTTTCTTTTTGTACTGAGTGTATATGGTAAAATGTCGGGTTATCATTACGGGCACGGAAATATAATCTTGTTTCAGTGGTGAGGTACGGCAAAGAAGACGTCATTCTTTCCAAATAAACGCGAGTATGCTAAAAAACGTTTTGGCCGTTACCCGACGTCTGACCAGGCTTCAAACATTTGCCACTCAGGTTAAATTGGTCGCAAGTCTGAAAAATAGGGAGAAGAAGGAATTTTATATAAAGCAGACAAACCACACTTTTTATTAGACAATTTTTAATCAGTGTTGAAACTATTTGAAACTTTCTGGTAATTCATACAAATACACAAAAATAACATATCAAAATATGGAGATTAGTTGCCTTGAACATTTAAGCTATATCTTTCACCAGGGACTTGTTTCAGAAACATATCATAGCTAGAATAGCACAGTAAATACACCATAATCATCACTCAAAGGAAGGTTTGCTTTTGATGTTCACTCAATCACCCCTGAAACTTTTTTACGGGCTAGGTACAACAAAAAGACAAAGCCGGCAAAAAACTTTACAACCTTTAAAAAATCAAAATGACAAGTTGAAGAAACACGAGCATTGCATTCACTTTAAATAATCCAATGAACTATAAGAATCCAAAACTTCTAGTGAACTGATGACTGTCGAAAAAACAAAATATGGTAGTGAGTTTTCAGTTCTATTCATGCATGTATACAATGTCACCATTCTAGAAAGATGTTGAACATAAAATTACTAAACATAAACTTTCAGGGGATTTCTGTCAACAAAATAAAATCACGTGACTGCTTCATTACCAGTGAATACGGATTCTAGAACAATCTGCATATTTCCATACTATTCTGTCTTTAATATTCCATGATATTCCATGACCTTCTAAAATATTCTTAGAACTTCCAAATGTTCTAAATATATAATAATATATTGTTTTTAAGCATTTCAGTATTAAGTGAACATCAAATTCAAATGATAAACATGATAACATAACTTTACATTGACTATTTGTGAGCGTTTTGTATAATATATTTCAAATTGAATTGACAAACAGCGCAAACACTGATCAGAGGGCTCCTTCGAGAGCTCTCTGGTCTGGGTCTACACTGTTTGTTTAGTTCTCAAATATACTATTTACAGGTACATTGTTTGCGAATAACGAGTATACCCGTCGATTGAGTTGAATGTGTTTAAGCGGGTGACATCGTAATATGAGTTTCTGTTTTACTTTAACCCCTTCACTGCCTTACCCCGAGTACACTAGTAATTTGAAAACAGTTTTGCTCCTGATCAGACGCCGCGTAACGCGGCGTCTGATCAGGATACAAACTGTTTTACACTAATTTCAACATTTCATAAGTTAAAATAACTAAATATAATTTGAGAAATAAAAGCTGACGACAATTGTTTAAAATTGATGACGTCATGGCTGTGAAGGGGTTAATTCTGCTGTCAATACCACCTGCTTCGACACACTCCATAATTTCAGCTTGATTTGAACGTTGCTCTAGCGAAATACTTACTGTATCATAAAAAATGAATTTCTTGAGATGGTTTATGAAATGCTGTCCTTGATTTTGATCTCTGTGGGAAAAAGAATGCATTACAATATATCTTGATCAAGGACGAAATCCCCACAATTGAAGTCTGCGTCGCCAAATATATATTTCCTCTCGTGTTTTCCAGACTAATCAAATGTTCTATTGAAAAACAGTGTATAAACGATATTTATTGTTGTGTATAAGATATAGTGCAGTGGACAAGACGCTGTTCTTTTCCGTTTAACCATTTAACTCTGAATGACGCCAAATAGTGCGTTTGCAAACTGATTAAATCCTGATCAGACGCCGCGTAATGCGACGTCTGACCAGTATCCAAACTGTTGATATTATTTTTTTAATTTCTTTGGTAATACTGCCTTAAATCTAACACGATATTGCAGACAACAATATTGAAGCAAACGACAATGAAACAGTGAAGGAGGAAAAATCTCACGATTAATTTGGCACCGAAAGAGTTAATCGTAAACGAAACGCAAATACAATTTAGTAAATTAATGAAAATGAATGTTTATGGTCATTCTGATGATTGATTTTTTATCTAAGTGACAAACAGTTTGGAGCCGGACCAGCCGCTCACACAGTGTCTGATCTTGAGCCACAATGTTTGCAATGGAAATAACTACTTTATTATTTATAAACGCGTATATTAGGAAAAAATAACGTCGTTTCCACTATATTACATCAGAGCTATAGATAAGGGGGGTATTTCAAAAACTAAAATCTTTATTTCTGCTTACAACCCTATGGTGTCACTACTCATTAGAATCGTCTCGAAGAGACGATTCTAATGAGTAGTAACACTATAGGATTAGATGCTAAAATAAGTGAGAAAATGTTGGATTTGTGCAGTTTACTCCCTCTTATCTGGAGCCCTTTACATTGTGTGTATTATTGAACATGCCCTCCATTGAGACAGACCGTTCAATGACGAAGTTTAGCGGTATCTCTTTATGAACAAGTTGATGTTTAATGCTGATTGAAATTCTAAATGTCTGCATTATTTTGCTCTGCATTAAGCTATCATCACTTGTAGTAGACCAAACTCAACTACAGAGCACGGGATGACAACGGTGCTTGGTCTGTATACTGTTGCCGTGCAATAAGGCAGGTTTTGTCATTTCACGGATCATATGTATAATAATGCCAAGGAGTACGAAGCGAAAAGCAAACAAACACAGAGAAGCTTTCATTACGGTATAACATAACATGTACATCGTTTAATGTACCTTTGCAATGATCTTATCATCACAAAAATCGTTTGTCACGCTGTTTCGTGACATAAAATGCCCTTGTTTTAACATTAAAGCTTAAATCTTTCACTGCCATGGCGTCATCAGCTTTAAGCAATTCTCGTCCGCTTTTTTTCTTAATTATAACTTTTAAGTCTTTTGACTTAAGAAATATACAATTTAGTGTCAAACAGTTTGTATCCTGACCAGACGCCGCGTTTCGCGGCGTCTGATCAGGTTCCAAACTGTTTACAAATAACCATTGCACCCGGAGTAAGGCAGGGAATAGGTTAAAACACATGTATAATTCTGAATCTGATAGTCGAGCAGCCTCGTAGCCAATCAACTATCATCTGAATTACTATTTTACGCTTTCGCTTTCACAGGCTACATGTACCTTTAGAAATAGCTCAAACGGGCGTGATGATTCTGATATAGATCTAAAACACTTTCACTAAGCCATTTAGAAATCCGCCCGCTCGTCTCAATTAAATTTTAACTATCCGTATTGCACGTGTAAATTCAAGTGTACGCTCAGATGAGAAATGCATGCATTAATTATAATTCATCCTACTTTAACCCATTAACCCAAATCCTCTTTCTAGTATTGAAGATAAATGACCACATAAAGCAGGTTGAAAGAAAAGCATCTTAATGCGTACTCTGCTTTACAGTCAACCTGCTTTAAGCTATAATCTGCTTGAATATAGAATATACTTTTTATGTAATATATACCTGAATGTTTAAAGTGGGTCTATTTTCTTCATTGCAGGAATAAATTAAGGCGTAAAAAGCGTATTTTTAGCACTCCTTCTTATGGTCGTGTTAGCAGGTTGTTGTAGTATTTTGAATGTTATGCTCATATAGATAATGTATGTAACAAAAAGCGTTAGTTCCCGTGGTTGCTTGGCGAATTCAGTCTTAATGACACAAAAAGCGCAATAAGTAGTTGCTCCTATGCGTTTAATAATAATACAACCGGGAAGAATAAAGCCTTCTCCATTTGTTGCTTTTGTTGAAGCATGTACAATTATTTTACCATTTGAAGGATATCCATGACTACATTATATCACCAATAAGATCAGTTGGCGGCTTCATGCAGAAAAAAGTAATCGTGACAGAAAGTTCCAAAAGATTTGTTGTATTAGTTTCGTTTTGCATTGAGCAAGAGTTTCAATCTACGTTCATCAGCCATTTGCCTTGAAACATGTGAAAGAGTGCACAGTGGAGAATCTGCTATTCTTTCCCGTTTAAACGTAAACGTACGCAAACGCAAAGTACTAAAACGTAGAAAAGAACAACTTTTTGACAATTCTGATAATTCTTGTTTATCTTGGTGGCAAACAGTTTGGAGCCTGATCAGACGCCGGTTTACCCGGCGTCTGATCTGGCTCCAAACTGTTTGCACTGCAAATAATAGTTTTAGCGTAAACGCGTTTATTGGGAAAGAATAACAGATTCTCCACTGTATGTGTAATGGATTTTAATATCGGAAATGGAAGAGGGTTAATTTAGGAATTTCAGCACCCAAAGTTTCGAAACTTTAAAAACCTAGTTAAGTCTACCTCAATATTATAATTGCACAATAGTAATCGAAGCTCTTTGGAATACATATGATGGTTTCAAACTAAAATATAGAGGTATGGTATGAAAAGAAAACCAGGATATTGATAGTGAAAATTCTGATAACAATGTTTGTTTTCAAATGTCTTTGAAAATAGGATGTGTAACTATTTACGATGTAATATATACAGATAATTTTTAGAACATTGAATAATACTGTAAAGAGCCTGTAAAAAACCAGATTTGGCCTAAATCTTGTTCTGTAAAAGATTTAAACAATTGCATATTATTGCTGGCTTATTTGGAGATTATCTATACGTATTGTCTTTGAATTTCATTAGCAATCTCAAGGAAGCTTTTATCCAAAGCCTCGAAATTGATAATCCTCGGTGCCGCCATATTTAAAAGCAGCATGCCACTTTCCCTGTCCGGAAGTGATTCGTACACAAAAGAAAGAGAAAGTAGACCACTTATTTTAAGAATACCATGTTTATTTCAGAATGTAGTATTTATTCTCTAGAATTTAAACATTTTCAAATCGTTTTCATTGTTTGGTTTAATACATTTCTCAAAATTAATCGATTTTATTTTTATTTGTGGATGGTTATTCATAATATCTCAGAGCACCAGATAACGGTAGTTTTTCAAAAACTATAATCTTTATTTCTGAATAAAACCCTATGGTGCTAAAAAGAGTGAGAAAATGTTGGATTTGTTGAAAAAACTACCTCTTATCTGGAGCCCTGATATCTGATATTGAGTGTTGTTTTCTTGAGCGGATGAGGACTAGGTCAAGGTATTGAACTCCACTCTATCTACAGAGGTTTCAAGGTTTGAAACCATCAAAAATCATCTAATACTGCATCTGTTTCCTAGTTTTTTATTATCGTGTGTGGCTATGGACCCGTTGTATGTGTCCGTCTTGCACTCGAGACCTGCTATCGGCACGTGTTCGCAATAAGCTAAATTAACGTGGTTTTTACGAGAGTGTGGAGAAAACGACGCAAAAGAAGTGTATAATCTCGAAAGAATACTTCTTAATAGCGTTGCAATTTGCTAATGAACTTGCTAATTAATCTGTCTAATTTCAATATTCCCTTTGTAACGTTTTTTGTTTTATTGCAGAGAAACTGCATCTGTTTAAGATCTTCATCCACTCGATCACTATTTCATTGTAACAAACAGTTTGGTTCCACATCAGATGCCGAGTTACGCAGTGTCTGATCTGGATCCTAACTGTTTGTTTCAGTATTTTTATGTTTATCAATTTTAAAATATCAAATTACTAAGGTTAAAAAGAATACAATTTCAAAGCCATTTAAATAAAAAAGCTAGAGAATGGATGGCATTTTGTGCAACTATGTTAACCGTGGCATTTGCAGCTTATATTGTATCTGATTCATTTACTTGTTGGTGTTTTGAAATAAAAACATGAATGGACTTTTATCACACATTATGTGTATATTTTACCGATTTACAAACGTTATTTCATTTTTGACGATCTCGATCGATCTCTATCTACTAATTTTAATACGTCAAAGGTCATCTAATCTTCTCTAGGGTACTTGTTGTTGTTTTCCTGGAAGGAAAATACAGCAAAACAATTATTTTACGACCATTTCCCGGAATACCTATAGATGGTGTTGCAAACAGGTTGCATCTTAGAACAGGGTGAAAATAAAGCAGAAAGCTCCGTTACGGTTTTTTTGCGTTACTTTAATCCTACCTTAGCAACCAAAATGTCTTATACGAAACTTTAATCCCACTTTTGAGTGATCGTTTTGAGTGGAATTTACAGTACAGTTATTCTTACGCACAGTCTTAGCCAGTAGGCGATCTGACGAGAGCCATATTTTACCGACAGAGGGGTAACGTTTCTCTTTGATTTCCCATGCCTCTTATGGCATGCAAGCTGATCGCCTCTCCGGGGCAACAGCCATTTGTCGAATTAGTTTGGAGACCCCTTTCGTCCAATATGAGAGAAAACAGAAGCACCATGTATGTTCCGTACTTAAGATAAGGGTATGGTATTCTTTTATATCCCGCACGCGGACCACGGCAGCATGCCTATATTGTTTTGGTACATGTACTGTAAATTTCTGCGATTTCGGCCTTTCAGCAAAATGTTTGTTTTGCAGGCGACTGCTTAGAGAATGGTGTAAATGAAGCATAAAACTCCTTATAGAGCCTTCTGTTTTATTGTCATCCTGCTTAACTCTTTCCTCCCTGAAACTTTAAATTGACTATTCCAGTTTCCATTTTAGTCTAGTCCATTTCTGACTTTTAAGGGTTGTTTTTGTCAATGTTTTGCATTATGACAAACAGTGAAGACCCTGATCAGAGGGCTCCTTTCGGAGCCCTCTGATCTGGGTCTTCACTGTTTGCACAGGACAAGTGTACTATTCACATATACACTGTTTGAAAATGACGCCTATATGCGGGACTAGGGCTCAAAGGATTAAAGCATCAACATGATTCAAGCATGAATACAATGTCATTTTAATGGTCGTAGTAGTGGGGTTTCAATGTATTGAAAGAGCATGGTATTGAACTCTTGACCTTTTACGGCATATGGCTTAGAACTGGTATTTTTATTCTAAGAAGAATTGTGTCCTTCTGCTATTCCATCACCGTTTTCACGTGGTAACGACGAACATTTTGACTGCAATATAACAGAAACCAGCTTCAGCATAAAAAGGATGTTTGCATGACGTCTATTATTGGTTCTTAAATAATCAGGTATAACCCAAATTATCGCATGAAATGAGTTTCGCATTCAGATAAGTAGTTTCATAATTAAACAAAGCGAAATCACATAATTATGAAGGAGTTGCTGGTTTAACATGTACGATTAATTTTCTTTTTTGAATAAATGCATTTATGCTAAGTTCCATATGTCCGTTACAAACAGTTTGGAGCCAGATTAGACGTCAGGCAAACCTGTGTCTAATCTGGTCCCAATCTAATTGCTTATGTTTTTAAAAGATGTACTTTTTAACATGTTTTGCCTTTTTGTGTTCCGTTTGTGTTTATAGGGGAAACAATAACGTACTTCCGCCATGCCTTAGACTGCCACTTGTCTTTTACAACTCAATCATGTTTGTTTTTGTTTGGTCATATATTGTTTTACCCATTACCCCTTAAATACGCATTTTGACGCCTTTAATTTATTCCTCCACTGAAGAAAAGAATATATACCATAGAAAATAGGTTCTATATTCTGTCGCGATGGATAAACATTGCCTTCTTTGATTTTATGGCTGAATGCACGACACAAAAGTGTGACGTGTATTTGGACATTATTATATTTCATAAAGGCCCGTATAAATTGGAATATTAGATAAGTTTATTAAATAATTTTATACTAAATGTATCCGATTTCTCTTTATGGGAAACAGTTATCTTCATTTCAAAACAATTTTGAGCCAGATCGGACATCAAGTACATGAACTTTAAACTGAATGCCACATTGGTTAACCTTTTACTCCGTATCAAGTTTCTAGTATTGACGACGGGTGACATGAAATAGGTTGGAAGTATAGCTGAATGCGCCTTTAGGCGCATTCTGCTTTACTTCCAGTCTGTTTAAAGATATAATCTGCTAGCATATACATGTATAACATATTTTTTCTGATATATATTCATGATTGTATTAATTGAAACTACTTTCTTCTGCGGAGAAGAGAATTAAAGGGTTAAAAATGTGTAAAACAAAATTCGTCTTCATTTTCATGAATTCCGCAATTGTATCTACATATACATGTGTTATTCTGTATCCGGATTACAACTCCATATATGTTACTATAACGTTAATGCCTATTCCCGAATCGTTGTATTTGGGATTTTACGAACATATTGGATCCTGATAAGACGCTGAATAAATCGGCGTCTGATCAGGATCCGAACTTGTTGACACTCGATTCGTTTTTCCTTTAGTCAAAAATAGCCAAATTTAACTTTGAGAAATAAAAGCATACACGCTGTCCCTTTTTTGGAAGAGGAAAAAGTAAATATTCTATTTTAAGAACGGCTGCAGACGACAATTGTTGCAGACGAAAAAGGTACCCAACATGCAAAGAGTTAAGCAGACGCTATCAAATCAGTGAATGTGTTAGAGCGAAAACGCTCAACAACCAACAGAACCAATCAACAAATTCTGCTGTTTAAGCATATCCAGGAGAACGGTCTCTTAAAAATGCGCTGATTGTAATCGGGAATTTTTTTATAAAATAAAATCGAAGAGGCCTTCACCTCGCATCTGTCATGGGTGCCGAATACGTCAAAAACGACCTGTCTTGTGGCATTAGGCAGTAGTCCCATCTTCCCACGATTTTAACTCTTTCACTGCCAACGGCGCCAAAAGGCGATTTTCTCAAACAGTTTGGATCCTGATCAGACGCCGCGTCACGCGGCGTCTGATCAGGATCCAAACTGTTTGTCATTCGTATCGATATGGTTTAAAGTCAAACTATATTGGACCTAACTTTGAAACGATATCGCAAAAAACAACCTTGAAGCAGACGACAATGAAACGGTGAAAGGGTAAACATCTCACGATTAATTTGGCAGCGAAAGAGTTTTAAGACCAAACTTAACACAACTTGCATTCTGTAGAGTGTGAATTTCTCACGTCTTGCAGTTATTGTAATTTGACCTTTATCGTGATACAATATCGGCTGATTCACAAATGTCGTCTGCCATTTATTTCAATTTTTAATTTTCACGTTTGGATCTGAGACATGGCAAAATAAATGTCAATTAGTAAAGATCCAGATCAGACGCCGGATTACTCCGCGTAAGATCAGGATATAAATTGTTTGAAATGCAAATCAAAGGCGCGATTAACTGGAAAATGGTTAATGGCTGCTTGTTTGGAGTTTTTGTTTTCAAAGACGCACGAGAAATGTGTGAGACTCTTTATTCTAATGAAGTTGGCCATTGGAAATCACAGCACAGCATTGAAAAAAGGGATTCTAGTTCCCATGGAGTCCTCCCTGTAACCTGTTGTTAAGGAACAAAGGAACAATTACAAAGATTTTTCCACCACAAAGAACAGTGCATGTAACCATTTGTAACCAACTCTAAACAAAAATGTCTGCCATTATTCATTTATGTACGAGTATAATCGCATGTGTTGCAGATATTCGATCCGAGTAACAAACAGTTTAGATCCTGATCAGACGCCGGGTTACTCGGCGTCTAATCGGAATCCAAACTGTTTGCAAATGACCAGAACATAATAAATCCTTTTCTTAATAGGAAGGGTTTGGTCTCACAAGAATCCATGAAATGTCACCAAACGTGCAGTTACATGTATGACGTACAGCCTCCTAGCGAAACATATTTCTTCTGTAGGGAAAGTCGGTGACTTTTTCACATTTTTCCCCTTTTTCGACGAAAGGTTTAGTCTCTAAAGAGAACTCAAATTCTATTTATAGTCACTTTTATTGATAGTTAACTCAAATCCATTAATACCTTAAAGCGCGTTATTGGTGAAAATGTGTTAACCTATTTTAATGTATGCCTGGATATTGAAGTGAACTCTCCCTATGTGTTTGCTGGAAGACTTCCGTATAGATATACAAAGATGACCTTATGACATCACAGTATTTGTCCATACAGCAGATCATTTCATATGAAATACAGTAAAACCTCTCTATTACGACCACTAAAACGGAGACTAATTGTTTGTATAAAAGACATGTGACAGCTTAAAGCAATGTGGCAGTAAAAAAGAAAGCTCCTATAGGAGCTTTCTGTTTTACTATCACCTTACTTTAAGCAGTCACCTGTCGTAATCACCTAATGATTAGTGCAATTTTGTGGTCGTTATGGAGAGGTTTTACTGTACTCATAGTTAAAATACAGACATTTTATGTATCTGCGGGGTAATGTTTAACTACTCCAAATTGTTTGTAATGGACCTCAGATTGTGAGGTCCAATTGCGTTTGTAGGGAGGGAATGTAAAATAAGGTGTGTTTATATTCGAACTGTGCCTTGAGAAAACCAGACTTATTGCATTGCAGTGTACACCAAAAAAACCAACCGCGTCCTTAACGTGACGGTTGGTTTTGGTGTTCACTGTTTTGAACTCGCCAGCCTGTTCAGTGTATTGTTACCCCATAGTCAGTGAGTAGACGCATTGAGACTGAGATTACCACCTAGGATAGGTCAGTATATAGTATTACAATGTAACCAGTCTGGGTTGCTCATCAGTGGCACGGCTCCCATACAATTGAGAAATACCATGCCCAAACCTGCCTTATTGCATGGCAACATTATACAGACCAAGCACCGTTGTCATCACATGCTCTGTATCTGAGTGTGTCTACACAACCAAATACCGTTTATATACAGCTACATAAAATGCTTTAGATACATGTGGGTTGCAAACAGTGAAGATCAAGACCAGCCGCCGCGTCTTTGACGCGGCGGCTGGCCTTGACCTACACTGTTTGCAATGCAATGAGGCAGGTTTTTGCCTTGACACGGCTTATTTATATATATATTGTACATGTGTTTCGATTATAGATCTATTGCAAAGATAAGTTATCGGATATAGACTAAATTGTACTGCCTATAATGTAGCAGGCCTTTAATTCACGAGCAACATTTAAAAAGCCTCAAAACCAAATTTGGCCTAAGGATTTATGTTAAAAAGACATTTGGAAATAATGAATTAGCTCGGAAGGAATTCAAACCCGTGAGGGGAAGACAAACCAAGATAATTATGCCCTTAATATTAGCCAATGCTCTATCCCTTTCGACCACCGGGCTATTCTTATTTGACGTGCTATCTTATCCTATTGGAATTGTATTATATGTAGCGAGTTCAATACAAATATCTACTCTGTCTCTGGGGAAGAAGAAAAAGCGGTATCTATAAAACATATTCGGTGGGCTTTCTTTAGGATCATATTTTTAATGACATAATTATGCACGATAATGACACACATGTTTGAGTATTCTCTCTCTCTTTCTTTTGAAAATGCAGCATTTGGTTTTCAGACTCTTTAAACTAAACCCAAAATGAAAGATTAATTGAAAACGTTTATAGACATAAATGAGTTACGAAACCATTAAGTAGACAAACTATATCATTCTAGATGACTGTTTAACTCAACTGTACATGTAGATATACCTGATTGGTTGTTCACTGGCGGATCTGCCCCTAATAAAGATGTACGTTTCCTGTTTGACTACATGCAATGTTGAAGTAGGTTATACTATGCCAGGTCTAGCAATGTAGTGTGGACTCGTGCTCAAACAAGAAAATGCCCTTATAACCACAGCTGCGTGTAACCTATATCTTCATTTAAGTATATGAGCCATGCCATGACAAAGCCTGCCTTAATACATTGCAACATTGTACAGTCCAAGCACCGTTATCATAACAGGCTCTGTATCAGAGTTTGGTCTACTCACAAATACCGTATATAATATACATGTAGCAACATAAAAATGCTTAAGAAGCTTGCGGGTGTCAAACAGTGCATATCAAGGCCAGCTGCCGCGTCTTTGACGCGGCGGCTGGCCTTGATCCTCACTGTTTGCAATGCAATAAGACCAGTCTTTTCATGGCACGGCTCATATATTTGGATACGCCCCTGTTATCTTCTTCCCTGAAATCGACACCTTATGCTACTATAAAGTTTTAAACGTTTCGAAGTTTGAAAGACACATTACATGTACTATTAAGATACAGAGGAATTTGCTCCATCATGCGATAAATTGTACAGAATACAAATGATATATACTTTATATTGCAATGAGCTCCAAACAACCATTACCCGTTCTGCTGGCAAGTTGAACGTGTTCATGTGTTTAACATTAAACCATTCATTGTCATGACGTCAACTTCTTAAAAACAAATTGTCGTCTACTTTTATTAAATTTTCTCAATTTGAAATTATGTGCTCAAATTAATTTTAGGTAATTTGACTTAACTAATATAAACTGAGCGGGACATTGTACGGCATACAAATGGTTTATTTAGCAATATTGCAATTAACTCTATTCTAATATCAATATCACAAAAATTCGACTTGAACGGCATTATCAAACAATTTTGATCCAGTTGTACTCGGCATTTGATCCGGTTCAAACCAATAATAAAATCATACATGTATGCAAGATTTGTTTAAAACAAATGCAGACGAGCACATTTGAAGCAGACGATATTATGGCAGATAAAAGCTAATTTCAAGTGTCACACGGAAGATAAGTTGCTTGTCTGTACTAACTGTGTAACCCTCTTGAAATTATCTATATTATTATTATAATAATTATTATTATTGTTATTATAATTATATTATTATTATTATTATCTTTATTATTGTATGGAGGAAAATAGACCGTGTTATACTTTCTATAACTTGCATAATTATAGAATCGAGAAGACTTTATTCTTTCCAAATAACGCGTTTATATTAAAACTCATATGTCCATCATAAACGACTGGAGTCAGTCCAGACATCGGATAACAGACTGTTTGCATACAGACATAATGTTTTAAGCATAAACGCAAGTAATGGGAAAGTACAGTGGAGAATCTATTATTCTTTCCCGTTTAAACGCAAACATACGCAAACGCAAAGCGCTAAAACGTAGAAAATAACAACTTTTGGACAATTCTGATATTTCATGTTTATCTTGGTGGCAAACAGTTTGGAGCCTGATCAGACGCCGGGTTACCCGGCGTTTGATCTGGCTCCAAACTGTTTGCATTGGAAATAATAGTTTTAGCGTAAACGCGTTTATTGGGAAAGAATAACACATTCTCCACTGTATGAACCTCTTATTCACTGTTAATATACGTTTAAACGTGTATGCCAAGTGGATTCTTCCATGATTATATATTGGATTAGATCTACATGTAGTTCAATTTATCGAAGGAGTGCTTGGTCTAAATTTCCATGTTTGTTATGTTTTATATTAGTATTCGAATGAGCAAACAGTGTAGAATTTGATCAGACGCCGCATAATGTGGGGCTTGATCTCAGTCTACATTTCTTGCCTGTTTCCCTTTTATAGGACGCTAGGCACAGATGGGTTAAAATACTAAGGGTTAATCAAATTCAAATTCATATTCAAATACTCTTTATTTTCTCAGTTTGTACATTTCTACAAATACATGAGAACTATCCTAACACACATTCAAAACATTAGGTCAGGTACATATTTTATAATAGAAACATCAGTTATAGTTTCTTAACCGTTAGCTAACTTCCAACGGAAGAGAACAGCATTCATTTGTTTTAAAATTGCTATTTCTAGTGGGTACTAGGGTGGTCCAGGGTATATCCCGCAATTTAGCCGGGATTTAGCCATGTCCACTTTAGCCACGTCATTTAGTTGAAGGTTAATTCACCTGGTGTTACGAGAATGTTTTTCATATTAAATGGAATTATTGTGTTCTTTTCTATTGGAAATTGGATAAAACACCGTTAAAGGTCAGTATGGTATTCAGTTTTACCGTCAAAATGTTTCACGCATGCATTATTTCATACTAGAGCTATCTCGCCCTTGGTCATTTACCGTAAGCCTCAATTCAATGCACGTGTTAGTTGGTTATTTCAGGTGGCTAACAGGTATTCATGATTGTTCAACTGGATATCGTATATATGTACAAGTATCATCACAGAATTTAAAGACATTTCTCCCTCTCTCTCTCTCTTTCTCTCCCTCCTCTCTCTCTCCCCCTCTTTATCCTTCACTTTCTTTCTCTCTCTCTCTCTCTCTCTCTCTCTCTCTCTCTCTCTCTCTCACTGTGTCTTTCTCTCAAAACGAATCATGGGCAAAAATATAGTAGTATTTTCTCTGATTCAAATGTGATTTCATAACAGTTGGACTCAGTTCAACCCCAACACCTGTTGTTATTGATCTGAGGGTCAATCAGGTATGACATTTTTCAGCATATCTATTTTTACTTGGTACCTGTACAAAGGTGTGATTTGATTATAGTTGGGCTCTATAGATGTAAATAAATATATCAGGGCTCCAGATAAGAGGTAGTTATTTCAACAAGTCTAACATTTTCTCACTCATTTTAGTACCAAATCCTATGGTGTTACTACTCATTAGAATCGTCTCGAAGAGACGATCCCAATGAGTAGTGACTCCATAGGGCTTAATTCAGAAATAAAGTTTTGAAAAGCTACCCTTATCTGTTGCTCTATATATATTTTCTTACCATGAGACTCTATACAAGAGGGTTTACTTGTAAATTAAACATTGAAACCTTATAGTCTACATGACTCACTCTGAGAAGAATTACTCAAGGTAATTCTTTTTTATACATCATTGCATTGTCATCGATACGCATGTGCACACAAACACCAGCAATAAGACACATACATGCATACTCTATGCACGTGCATGTCCGCCTATGCCTGCATACCCATTTATGCACCAGGGCATGTCCATGCCCCAATACATACATGCGCATGCATGCATTCATGCACACACCCGCCTGTCCGCATTCTTGCAAATACACTTTGTTTATTGTAATGGCTCGTTCGAAACATGGTTATAATGAAGTGGGCGCAGGACAGTGTCAACACTTATTGTTGGTTCTTGTGTACACGCACATATCCGTATCTACCTATTACACATATTTACATATACTCTTATATACACATCTACATTATTTGGAGTGAATTTTGACAATTTTTCAGGTAAACAACCAGTGTGGATTCAGATCAGTGGGCTCCAGGTGGCGCCCTCTGGTGGAGGTCCATGCTGTATGTACAAGACAAGTGAACTCCTTGCAGGTACATTATTTAGAGTAGATTTTGACTATATTTCAAACTTAGCAACAGAGTGGATTCAGATCAGTGGGTTCCTTGTGGCGTCCTCTGATCGGGGTCCATGCTGTATACATGTACAAGACAAGTGCTTAAATCATAGTGCTATATATAATTCATGTGTTTGCAACATTAAACCACTTCACTGCCATGTCCTGAGTGCACTGGCAGATCAGAAATCTACAACGCGTTACGCGGTGTCTAATCAGGTTCTAAACTGTTTGACACTCATTTTAACATTTCTTAAGTCAAAATAGCTAAAACTTGAATTTGAGAAATAAATTTTAGCAGACGACAATTGTTTTAAATTGATGACGTCAGGACAGTGACGGAATGGATTAACTCTCATCAAGCTTATCGCGACTTGATTTGCATTTTCCAAACATCAACACTCCGCCCTAGTTACTGAAACATAACTATTTAACTCTCATTTGGATGGTTAGTCGTTTTTAGCATGTATGCGCATTTGAAATTGAAGGTTTTTATTTTATTTTTATAGACCTCAATTTAAAGCAGATTAAACTAAAACTTGATAAAGGTTAACATGTTTTTGAATGCATGAACAGGTACCATTTTGCTAATTGAGTTTGAAATTTAAAGTACAATATCTACAAACAAATTATATTTCAATTGCCTGTATATGCAAATCTAATCTAATAATGGATATGTATAGGGAAGGTTATGCTAATAGTTTGCTCACTGACCTATTTCAGAACACAGCGAAGAACACGTTATTCCTACCAAATAAACGCGTTTTTTGATATAAATCATTTATTTAATTTGCAAACAGTTTGGAGCCAGATCAGTCGCCGGGTTACCCGGCGTCTGATCAGGCTCCAGACTTTTTGCCACTCGTTAATATTTTCTAGAAATTGTCATTTTCTGTATTTCATTGCAATGTATATATTTGTGTTTAGTTTCGTATAAATGAAATAGAATAATGTATTATCTACTGTATTTCCCCTTTCTGCAACAATGCAGAAGCTGTTGAATTTCTAACAGTTTAAGATTGGTGACTGCTTAATGCAGGACATAAAAATACCCGGCGTCTGATCCGGCTCCAAACTGTTTGCAATGGAGATAACAGTTTCAGCGTAAACGCGTGTATTGGGAAAGAATAACATTTTCTCCACTGTATTATTAAGCCAGTTAAAAAAATGTTTGGAATTCAGGAATGTTTGGTTTTCAGAGATTTTCGATTGAAACTGCATTGGCGTCATCTGTTTGCACCATTGCCGTCTGCTCCAATTTTCTAATTTATATTCTAGATAAAGGAACTAAAGTATTATCGTTAATGAGTGTTGCGCGCGTCTGGTCGAGGTCCAAACTGTTTGCAAATAGCCATCGTACTCTGGGTACTGCAATTCGGCGAAGATGACACTGTATACAATATATATACGAAATGTAAATAAAAACACAGGCGTCCCCAAAGACCATCATTTAATGACGTCATTCTTACATCTGGAACTCGATGAACAGCGTGTGAGATCACGCATAAATTGTGATACGGAATTTACGGGGAGGGTCAGATCTAATGTAAAAACTTCATTCCATATATACGCTCGTATGTGCAAATAAAAAAAATGTTTAAACTGCAATACGGAATACGCACTGGCTTAAGTCGAACTTACCCGGTCTTTTTCAATTTTCAAAAGTGGCTTAGCAATGTTTTAACCCTTTCAACCCTAAATTTCGCTTTTAGGTATTTAAAATACTTTTTGAGTCTTCTAGTACAGGTGTTATGAACAAGTCTACTGTTATATAATATCTTTATTTCAGTCTCATCATGGTTCATATACATATATACATTTATCATAAAACAACATTAACCATGCCATTCAAATAAGAATTATAAGAGACTACTAAGTAGTTATCACAGCAAACTACTACCTGAATATCATCTTTCAATTATCAGCAGTTCAATACAAAAAACATAAAACTAAAACCATGTAAATAGTGCTAATCTCAAAGTTAAGACCTGCCATAAAGTTTTACTTAACATCTGACATTCAAAAAATGCATTAATATGCCTTATTAAGAAATGTTAGTAAGATACTGTTACATTTCACGTACATGTATAACAACAAAACACAATGAAAATATCAGTGCAGACTAATCAGAGGGCTCCTATAGGACCAGGGTATATGCTGTTTGCATTACAGGTACATGGCAAATATTTTAAATATATATATATATATTTACTAAACTTCTATTACCGTATATATAAAGACAAGGTATACAATAAAACAAATATTGATAAATTAATCATTTCCCGAGGGCACCACAAGAGACTATCAGTGATATAGTCGGGTTTAGCATCTGTTTAAGTGAAGAGTTTAGACTACCTGTTCGACTCCCGTTGTATACCGTGTCTTTATATATATACTCAATTCCAAAAGAAACTGTGCACTTTGTTTTCTGTAATTATTCATTGACTATTTTCCTGAAAGCCTATGTATTTGGTACCAAAATTTAGATCAGTTCACGAACAATATGACAATTATTTCCGATTTTGAGATGCGGTCGTTTAAAGTGGATGTTTTAAACGAGAAAAGACGAAGTGTAAAAAATCAAAGTTGCAAAGAAACACTGAGAATCAGACTGTGTTTAGTTTGGAATTTTAAGTCGGTTTAGTTGTAATCTTATGATCATTTTTGTCAGCATCGTATGTGTCCATCTTTTCTCATGATGCAATCGGCAATGAAACATCTCATAGACCTTACGTGACGTCTAATAACGACGTCGGGAATGAAACGTTGTCCTATACCTAAGTTAGTGCATTTGCAAGGCCCATAATGTTTTAACTTCTAAAGCCCCGCATACGAGCATCACGTTTTCTAAGAATATTATGAGACCTATCAGTGAAAAGGCACGAGTCCACTTCTGTCTCCCATAACGGAAATGACGTCATGCTCGCTGCAAACGAGCAGCCAAATGACGTGCTGTCAAGATATGTTCAACAAAGGGTCCCCTAACCCGGATGGGTGTCCGATTTTGCCGGAGACATCACAATACGGTCTGACAGCTGATACCGTACTGTCTTGCAGAATTAGACGCCGTTTGAAAATGACGTCGAAGTAACGTCAACGTAACACATTCGTTTGTTGAACTGCTGTCCTATGTATCTGCACACTGTGTGCGGCGATCTGCTACTCTACTTGTATGTTGAAAACGTTTGTGCAACCGAATGAGCGTGTTTCTTTGATATTCTAACGTCCTACTCACGTTCGTGACGTTGTAGTTATAAATAAGCATTGTAAAGACTCTAATTTACCTATTTGATTCAATTTCAGCAAGTTCATTGTGTACCGATGTGAAGTAAAATGTGTTTTTTTCTTTGTATAAGACATACAAATTACACCCATGCACGTTTTCGGTGGCATGTGCATTGCCCTTAAGCTGCACGTGCAAAACATGCAAAATGACGTATTTCCCAATATACTAACATCTCTTAATACTAAGTTATAGATTTTGTTATTGGTTGATGGCAAATATACATGAGATATTGTGTGCGAAATGTTAAATCGATACGTCTTCTAGATACTAAAATATCTGAAAATAAAAAGTGCACAGTTACTTTTGGAATTGAGTATACGATAGATTAAAAAAATGATTTTAATGGGTCACATACCTGTGGTTTGCATATGCAATAAGTAATCTCTACCGAGGGATGTATGGTTGAAAGGGTTAACTATGGAATAAAGGTATGTTCGACCAAAGTGAGCTCGAGTTATCAAAATTTAACGGTTAAATTACGGATTGATTTGACCTAAATACGACCTAGTTATTGAAATTTAATTGTAGAGATACATGTACGGATACATTAGACCTAGAGTAGTTTGAGTTTACGATACTCTACTGAAGTTTACATGTATATCCTGACACAATGTAACGGGGACTGATCAATATACATCGTTCCCTCTCTACAACGATTGTGTACGTTATTCGGAGGGAGTCGTTATATGGAAGGACATTGGCATACGTTTGCAAACAGCTTGAATCGAGATCAGACGCCGCGTAACGCGGCGTCTGATCTGGATTTAAGCTGTTTTTTACTCGTCATAGTTTTTCCCCTTTCAAAATGTTCTTTATGTAACTTTGAGAAAAATAGCAGGCGATAATTTAAGCATACGATATTGCAGTCGTAAATATGTTGGACATTATTGTCCCGTTAGGGGAACTGCGACAATAGTCGTTGTAAGGAGGGAATCGTCGTTGGGAGGGCCGCTATAGGGAGGGAGCGCTGTATCTGTTTGCAATTGGCCAATTTAAGTTAAGTCGGGCTTGGAAGAAAAACGGTTACAGCTCTGCAACTAATAATATACATGTAATAACAAAATCCCACAACGCAACTACACTCAGAGGATCTTCTAACCGATCAGTCAGATTTAAAGGTGCTACTCTAAAAACTAGTCAGTCCGGATGCCAAAAGTTACATTTTCCATGAGATAAAGATGTTTTACAATAGAAAGAAAAGTTTGAACAAAATTGATCACGAATTATGGAAAATATGAATGAAATTGTAACCTAAACCTAACAGTTGTCTGTTGGGCTACTAGCTTTCAACGCGACATTGGTGCAATATGCAGCACTCAAATGATTACTTTACTATCTAAGTATTGATGGAAAATTGTTCAACTGGCACTAAAATAAAATAAATTGAGGCAACGCCTGGTCTATTTTCTTACAATATGTAAAATACAGAAATGCCACAAGCTGTCAGCAGTGGCTTAGTGACATTTACAGAATACATGTACTTAAAAAATGCCACCCTAAACGGCTTCAGCGACGTGCAATGTTAATGTATTAATAAAAAGGGTGAATTTTGGTCCGCCAAGTTAAAATTTTGCATTTAAACGATTGGCGTTGATGCCATTAACGCAGTAACGTTACGTTATTTTGACATATTCGATGCGCGAGTAGTCACCATAGACGCGTGGAAACATACGAGCGAGTGTGTGAAGACCAAAATGAAAGATTCCGTATACGAGAGTGTTTTATCTGTAGGCGCTAATGACGTTAGTCTCTACACTTCCGATTAGACAAAATTCCCTCAAAACAAACAGATATTGGCAAACAACATGTTGAAATACGTTGCAATTGGTGAAAAAAGATATTGATGTTTAACAATTAGCTTAAATGTAAACAATTTTTAGGAACACATGACGTAAAACGTCCATGACGTTACCGTGGTTTTTCACGTTGGCTCTGAATACAACATTTCGCGTGCTCTTGTCATTAGTACAATCCGCATTCTCGAAATGTTAAATGTTTTTCTGTTAGAACGATTGATGACCAACAAATAATCAAAAGCCGTGTTTATCAATGTCCCAATACAAGCTTCGCACGTGCAAAATACCTAAATCGTCGGACTTGGAGGTGTGACGTAACGTAGAGAGAGACTCAAAATTCAAAATAATTCGATTCAATGCACATTCAACCTAGTATTTGAAATAAAACTGATTACGTCAGTTTGCCAGTGATCGGTTAGAAGATATCCTCTGAGTGTACATTAAAGCTGACATCAAAACTTGACATTAGCAAGATAATCATTACCCTACTAATCCCAACTTGTCCAACATTCACAATTTAGATTTAAATCAGAGGTTTGAGTTAATTGGCTTATAATCAAGATCCAAACCACTTGATATTTTAACTGATGTATCGCAATAACATAAAACCGGGTGTGTGTTTGTTTTTTTAAATTATTGTTTTGACTGACGGCAATTTCAAAGCAGTCAATTATTTAGCGCTCAAAGGGGAACATAACACTTGGCTAAGAGCATGTCTGTCTGGCTCACGCGTTGTGTGGCAGTATCATCAAAGCACGTCGTGTCAAAAGATCCTTTAGCGCAGCTTTGAGCATACAGTCAATCCTGTATATATGGCCACCCTGGATCTATTACTCTATAAATACACCTTTTTATAACTTTAAATGATTCCTATACTGAAAAAAGCCTTAATTTATACAGTCATGAATATGCATTATAAGAAATACTTTCATTATCCTAACATATAGTAACTTAAAACCGGTTGAAAGTAAAGCTGAATGCGCCATAAGGCGCCTCCTGCTTTACTTTCAACCTGCTTTAAAGTGTGACCTGTCTGAAAAACTAGAAACAGGTTCTGGTATTTAGTCAGTACAAATGTATGGAGGTCTTTAAACAATGGATATCGTCTAATGCATATACAGCGCTCCCTCTCTACAACGACAGCTAATGGGAGACACTGATTGTGTGCGTTGTACAGAGGGAGTCGTTAAAGAGAGGGAACGTTGGTTTACATTTACAAACAGCTTGCATCCAGATCAGACGCCGCGTTACGCGGCGTCTGATCTGGATTAAAGTTGTTTGTCACTCATCGTTAAGTAATTTTCTGTCAAAATGTCGAATATTCAATTTTGAGAAAAACAGCAGACGACAACTTTAAGCAGACGATATTACAGCAGTAAAAATCGTAAGACATATTTGTCCTGTTAGGGAACTGCGACAAACGTCGTTGTAAGGAGGGAATCGTTGTTGGGAGGGCCGTTGTAGAGAGGGAACACTGTAACACCAATAATGTAGAAATTTGAAATTCAGAACTGTTTTGCATTTTTACGTTTTGTTCGGCAGGTATAACTGCTACTGGTATAAATTATCGTCTGCTTCAAAAACTGTCTTCTGTATGATCAGATATATTTTTCAAATATTATTCATTCATGTGTCGTCTGCGTATAAAAGACATTTTCTAAATATATTTCATGCATATCTTAAAATGTCTAACCATTCATAAGACGTTCGTGTCACAAGTTTAGGAGCCAAATTAGTCTCTGGGTTACCTGTCGTCTTATCTGGGTCGAAACTGTTTGCAAACAGCGAATCTAGTGGCGCTTTGCAGACTAAAGGTCCAACCCGTGCAATTTCTTTTGAATGTTGGCTCGACACAGGAGCATGACAGTGGCTGCAGAGAGGATATGACTCAGTTTCAATGAATAATTTAACGCATTTCGGCATACCAAATGTGGCCCTGGCACACCCTTACACCTTATGCAGCCAAACCCATGTTCAGCGGTCATTCATCACCAGAATTATGTGATGTCGCTAAGACGGGTGTCAGCTTAATGCAGGATTAAATGTTACACAGAAAGCTCCTTTCGGAGCTTTATGTGTAACATGTAATCCTGCATTAAGTTTGTAAAGATAAACATGTTTCGTTATTGAATGGCTGTTTGATGCAGGTTTGCTTCTATGGGTTTTGCCTTACGACAAAATAGCTATGTTGCATGATGTCGGAGATAGGGGTAAACAGTCAGTCCTGGTTAAAGCCGACATTCTTTCAAGAAGAAAAGTTTCAAACTATTAATTCTGCTTTATGCGAAATAAAAAAAAAGCAGAACGCTCCTATAGGAGATTTTAACTCCAGTTTTGCCTTGCATATAACATCAACCTGTCATGGTCCTATGGTCCTTTGAGTTACGTCTTAACATAAGTTTGACTGTGTGTCGCCACCCCAGCAACCGTCTACCAAAGCATCGTAACTCAATGTACAGTCAATCTTGTGTTAAGCAACCACTATAAATTCCAATACAGCAATAAACATGGGAAATCGTTAATATATGCTATAAGCAGGAGATAAAAAGTTCTTCATAAATATATGGCTGTGTTTCGCAACGTTTGTTCTGGATCAAGACTGTTTGCCAATTCTAGAAAATTTCACGACCACTAGACTAAGGATTACTGTGAGGAACACGTCATTCTTTCCCGATTAAACGCAAACGAAACGCAAACGCATAGCAATAAAACATAGAAAAGGACAACTTTTCGACAATTCTGACTCTTGATGTTAATCTGACTGGAAATCAGTTTGGAGCCTGATCTGGCTCCAACCTATTTGTATGGGAAATAATAGGTTTAGCGTAAACTCGTTTATTGGGAAAGAAAAACGTTTTCTCCACTGTAACTTGTAGACAGTGTTTCTAACAATATCAGTAGTAACAGCCAGTCTGTTGTGTGTTAGCTATTATTATATCTCCCATCACATAATAGATGGTCAAACAATAGCATCACAAAAACCATACACAGGAGATGACGTTATTTTTCTCAATAAACGGGGTTTATTGCAAGTAGTTTGAAGCCTGGTCGGGCACTGAATTTTTCGGGTTAAACAGTTTCCCGCCCTATTAACCCATTACTCCATAGCCTTGTTTTAGTTTTGAGGACAGGTGACCACTTAAAGCAGGTTAAAAATAAAGCAGAATGTACGTTCTGCTTTACTTTTATCCTGCTTTAAGCTACCATCTACAAGAATATACAATATATTTCTTATGCTGAATATTTATGACTGTATAATCTGGAATTATTTATCTCAGTGGAATGATAAATTATTGCTGTAAAAATGCGTTTATTATGGAGTAATGGGTTAAAATGAGAAAGACGAGAAAGAACAGCGTTTTCTTCCTCCTGTATAGTTCGTGTACTGATAATGTTTAATCGTGCCAACGATATTTTTTCCACCCAACCAGATTGCAATATACAATATATGGGCAATAAAATATTTCTTTAATGATATTAATATTATTGTCTGCATTACTTGCGGTCTTCTTCTCAGTTTGCAAAGTTCAAACTTTCTAAAATTTACTCTCAAAAAACTGTCAGAGTGTCCAACAGTTGCGATCCTAATAAGACATCTGGATTCAAACCGTTGGTAATGGAAATAACGATTGTGTGCCGTAGTCGTGCAATATAGTCTAAACATAGTCGTTCGCGTATGTTGAAGGTTATGTCAAACACGTGTAGGCTCCAAAGAGAGTAACAGTTTCGCGTGCTAGTTCGGTCCCCACATACATGTACATGTAGTTTATTTCCTTATATGTACAGATATATCGCCGTTTCATGTACTAATTAGTAGTCACCTGTAACATCTGGCTACATAATGTTTTAGTTTTTAAAGCATATACAGTGCTCCCTCTCTACATCGGCCCTCCCAACAACGATTCCCTCCTTACAACGACCCTTGCCGCTGTTCCCTAAACAGGACAACTATGTCTAACGTTTTTACTGTTGCAATGTCGTCTGCTTTAAATTGTCGTCTGATATTTTTTCTAAAAGTGACATAAAGGACATTTCGACAGAAAATAAATTAACGACGAGTGACAAACAGCTTGAATCAAGATCAGACGTCGCGTTACGCGGCGTCTGATCTAGATTCAAGCTGTTTGCAAATATAAGCCAATTTCCCTCTCTATAACGACTCCCTCCGAACAACGCACACAATATATGTCTCCCATTGGGTGTCATTGTAGAGAGGGAGCGCTGTAGATCAAAACATTCATTCCAAAGTTTCATAAAGTTTAGGTTCCTCCGTGGCCGAGTGGTTGTAATCAGCGTGACTGATAATCAGATACCTCCTCACCGCTGTTTGTTCGAATCCCTGAATATAGGCATTGTTGTAAATACAGTGGAGAATCTGTTATTCTTTCCCGTTTAAACGCAAACGTACGCAAACGCAAAGCACTAAAACGTAGAAAAGAACAACTTTTGTACAATTCTGATATTTTTTGTTTATCTTGGTGGCAAACAGTTTGGAGCCTGATCAGACGCCGGTTTACCCGGCGTCTGATCTGGCTCCAAACTGTTTGCACTGCAAATAATAGTTTTAGCGTAAACGCGTTTATTGGGAAAGAATAACAGATTCTCCACTGTACCAGTTTAGCGCCGCCATGCACGTGACGCGGTAAACGACACCGATGTCTGCGACGTCACATTGTTTATATGTATTTCATGGAAAGAAAGTAAGAAGAACGTTATAATTATAACAATTAGATTGAAGACACGCATTCCTTATTTATTTACCCAATATTACGATAGGCCTGTGGGATTTTTCATGTAGGGAAGGCTTGTGGAAAGTAGGCATTTCTACCCAGTTGCTGATTCGTGCATTCCTCCGCCTGTAATTAGCTGGACGTCGCAATACCACTAATATACTGTTTAAAAGGACAATAAAATCAGAACAATTCGTCATTAAATCAACCAATAAATGTTTATACATCAAAAATGTATGTATCGACCTTAGTGAAAAGTAATAATTATAATTAATTATTATACAATAGAGAATACGCTATTCTTTTGAATTTAAAGTCAAAAGAAACGCAAGTGCAATGCTATAAATGTAGGATATTATAATGTTTCGATATTTCTATCGATTTATTTAATTCAGAGTGGCAAATAGTTTTGGGGCTTAATAAGATGTCGGGTTATCCGGGGTCTGATCTGGCTCCACACTATTTTCATTGGAGTTGAACAGTTAAGCATAACCACGTTGTCTTTCTACACTGTAAACCAGTATCATTTGAATTTACATGTAAAGGTTAAGAAATAAAAGCAAGATTATTGCAGAGGACATGTGTTCTCTTCCCGTGTACAGTGGAGAATCTGTTATTCTTTCCCAATAATAGCGTTTACGCTAAAACTATTATTTCCAGTGCAAACAGTTTGGAGCCAGATCAGACGCCGGGTAAACCGGCGTCTGATCATGCTCCAAACTGTTTGCCACCAAGATAAACAAAAATTATCATAATTGTACAAAAGTTGTTCTTTTCTACGTTTTAGTGCTTTGCGTTTGCGTACGTTTGCGTTTAAACGGGAAAGAATAACAGATTCTCCACTGTACTCGTCGCTAGGGTTAATTGAGTTAAAGACAAAACCTTTAGTACATGTTTGGCAAGTTTCTGATAGGCATTATGCTGTTTGCTGGTGGTGTCGCCAATACACAGGGTCCCGGCATGGTCGTGTGATTTGTGATAAGTTATGTATAGGACCGAGTCAATTTCTAACAAAGACTCCTCTGTTCACCATTGCATCTCGCCTAGTTCTAAATAAGCGAGCTGTATGAAGTGGCTGTCTAACGTGATTTATTGAAATGCCTGTCATTTCCCCGCCGAATGCATACTGTGACATTATGGATCGATGATGTAATTGCTACATCCAAAGAGACAGTGCCTATGCGTCAAATGGAATAGGAAAATACCGGTGTGAGTCCCTCAAGGACTAGACGTAATGAAGTCACAGATTTGATTTACAATAAAACTCCTCTATAACGGACACTAAAGTGTGTTAATTATTAGGTTTTTAGATAACTTGGTTGCTTACAGCATGGTGTCATTTAAAAAGGAATGATTTGACATGAGCATTCTTTTGAAAGGCCGTTATTGCATCGTCCCGACCGTAAATGCTGTAAATGCATAAAACAACGTCAAAAAAAATAGATGTTAAAAACATACAAGAACAGGTTTAGTTCTTTCAATTTCCAACATTTTGAAACACATTCCACGAGGTTCGACCGAATATAACAGTTAACGATCAACACTTGTGACATAGTAAACATGTCGCTCATTACAAAATATATATTGCAAACCTAAGCAAACATTGGATTTTTTTTATTTAACTCATTACCCCATAGCCTGCTTCTAGTTATTGAGAGGCCATGTGCCCATTTAAAACAGGTTAAAATTAATGTATAATACACCGTAAAGAAAATTCTGATTATTTTTCAACCTGCTTTAAGCTAACATCTGCAATGATATGAAAAATAGTCCATATGGTACATACATGTATTTGTGACTATTAAATTTAACTAATTCTTCAGTTTCAAAATAAGTTACAGTATTCAACAATATATTGTTCAAAGAAAAGAATTGGACAATGGACATATGTATACTTGACTAGTATTCTGTTTATGCTTTCGAACAATTTGGATCCAGAGTAGCTCGGTCGCTAAACATTTTTCAAAATGTTCAAATACCAGAGTTATCGCACTTGGCAAGAAAACAATCACCAGTTCTCAGACTTATTTCAACACAATATATTCTGTATGGAACTCCTGTTGGACTTTAGGAGGCCGCCAAAGACATATTGTTATATATCGTGTGTAAGAAGTGGCATCTTGCTTCCTTTACTGGCTTACTAATGTGTCTCTGTATGTCTGTGGAGAAATAGTTATTATTCCCCCAATAAGCGCGTTTACGCTAAATATATTATTTCAAATGCAAACAGTTTGGAGACAGATCAGACGCGTCTGATCAGGCTCCAAACTGTTTGCCGTCCAGGTTAAAATCGACATTCAGAATGGTCAGGAATTTGTAATTTTCTTCATTTTACAGCAATGCGTTTGCGTTTAAACGGGGAAGAAAAACTTGTTCTCCACTGTATCTGTCCTAGTGTGCTAATAATCAGTGGCAGGCGCTTTGTTATGTCCAAACAACGCCATTGCTGTACAAGATAATGATGACCAACTGACCATCATACAGCATAGCCTATGATAAAAGTACTTCAATAATGTGTTGATTTTTGGGTACAATCAAATCGGTATCAACCCATATATATTTGTTCTATGCAAACAATTTATACCTTGATGAAAGTCCTCTAATCTGAGTCTACACTGCTTGTTATTTTAGAATACATGTACAATGTAAATCTACCATATATGGTCAAAGATGGAATAGAATTAGTTGCAAACTGGAATGGTCAATTTAATGTACCGGTATCAGGATTGAATGGTTTACAAGTAGCTGCCTTGTTTCTGAATCACTTCAGCAATGTGTTCCTATGGGATTGTATGATATGTCAATTGGTTATCTAGCCGAAGTAATGCAATAATTTTATAACTTCCGAACACTGGAAACTCCCTTTTTATCTGAACTATGACCGTTTCAGTGATACCTGGTTTTGTAATCAGGGTCCACCCAATCAAGGAACATCGCGAACTCTTTAATCCTTTTGCGCCAAACTAATCGTGTTTTTACTCCTTCACCGTTATTTTGTCGTCTGCTTCTATATTGTTATCAGCAATATCGTTTTAAAGTTAGATTTAAGGTATAATGACTTAATAATTATCGATACGAGTGTCAAATAGTATGTAGCCTGATCAGACGCGGCCTCTGATCAGGATCCAAAATGTTTGCAAAGTTGCTCTTTTGATGCCGTTGTCATTTAAAGAGTAAATTAATACAAGTTACTGCTTAATTGATTTAGAACATCATAATATCTATGATATATTTCATTTTAAGTCATCCTCTTTGTAAGACTGTGTAAACAAGCTTCAGCTTATAGTTTCTTTTAAGTTGTCAACTTATTAATGGCTAGAGGATTTAACAAATGGTAATTTTTCCCTTCTTCAGGGCTACAGATACCAGGGGGTTAACTGAACAAATCCAACACTTTCCCACTCATTTTACCACTAAATCCTATCTTCGAGACGATTCTAATAAGTAGTGACACCATCGGGTTTAATTGAGAAATAAAGATTTTAGTTTTTGAAATACCCCACCACCTTATCTGGAGCCCTGTTCTTATGAAATATTATCTATATTAAATTCTTCTACACACAATATTTTATTTTGACAATATCCCCATATGAACAAAATCATTCCTATCATCTCGATAGAAAGATACTGCTAAACAAAGTGGATACAAATATGTCACCATGAACTAATCTCGCCGGAATTTGCACTGTTTTTTTGGTAGATCTACTATGTAAAATTAACTTAAATCGACCAAATTAGTATTTTCTCAGTAACACTTCAACGAACGAAAAATAACAATCTCAGCAAAAAAAACAACAAATACATGTATTGAAAAATTGCTCACTGATATTTCACTGGCATAAATTCGATCATGAGATTCGTTTAAAACGCCAGTAGCTGCTGTACCATTATACAGCGGTGAATATGTTATTCTTTTCCAATAAACGGAAATATGCAAAAATCATTATGCCCATTGCAAACCGTTTGGAGCAAGACCAGACGCTGGGCAACTTGGCGTCTGATCAAGCTTCAAACTGTTAAGTCAGATTAAAATTATTCGCTAGAAGTTTTAAATATGTCATAGTAAAAGTTGTATTGTATTGCAATTGCGTTTCGTTTGCGTTTAAAAGGCAAGTAATAAAGAATTTACCCCTGTCTTTGTGCACATATGCTCAATGTATGATGTCGAAGAGTAAAAACATTGGACAAAAATATTACACTGTTAGAGTAAAAACAGAGATAATGGCTATTTTTTGGAAGTGTTGAAGACTCGTATTAAATTTGTTTAACAAACAGTTTGGTTCCTGGTCAGGCGCCGGGGTTCCCGAGGTATGATCAACGGTTCCAAACTGTTCTGAACGGAAATAGTTGTTTTACAACAAACACGCTTATTTTGGAAAGAATGACGTCTTTTCATCTGTACGCCAAGGTAGATCAAACCGTTTCTTGTATCCTAAAACAAGAGGTCATTAAGAACTTCCTTGAACATTAAAGCAAATGTTACCTATAACATTGGGTTCTCAAATTTCTCAAACGGACTTGATCTTCCAAGAAAACAAAGACAACAGTTTGATAATATTCATATACCTTACTTTTACTTACAATATTGCATCACCACAATTACCTCTTAAAGTATTTTAGGTGCACCATCCCTTATTTATTATTAAGACAGAATTAGGCTTGTGTGTAATTAATTAATGACAGGGAGTAAAAAGATACTGCACTAATGCCAGATGAGATGTATCTCTTTCATATCAACAGTCTAAGACAAGGGTACCAAAATAAACTCGACAAGAAAACGCAACAGACCTAAATACAATGCAAGATGTAATCCATCAACAAACAAACTACAGCCAACACTGGATTAAGCGGTCATTATTCCAAGTAACAGTGTACATGTAATGTCTTAACCCAATATTCAATAACTACGCCTCTTAACGCCTTTTCCATTGAAGAAAATATTTCAATTTGATACAGTCATGATTATGTATCATAAGAAATACTTTAGCAGATGGTACTTTAAAGAAGGTTGAAGGTAGAGTAAAACTACTTCAACCTTCTTAAAATGGTAACCCGTCTTCAAAATAATCCAGTCTATTTGGTAAGACATGTAATTGCAAAATGCAGAATAAAAGTAAATCCGAAAGGAGTTTTCTGTTTAACCTAATGCAATATTTATTCAACACTGTTCATATATGAGCTCTCAGTATTACATTTGGTCTGTAAATCTGCACTAGGCTGCGAAACTTATTCAAGACCGCTCCTACATTACTTTTCTGTTTTACTTTTCGTTCTGGTTTACACTGCAGCATTTATTCATGACCATTCTTACATAGGAGTTTTTCTGTTTCATGTGTGCTCTGCATTTTGTTCTGCATTAAACTGCAATATTTATTTAACACTGTCAGGTCGTCTACTTTGGTGTGGCTGCTAAATGTGCTTTATAGTTTATACCAACTCTCTCAGACTAAGGATACCCAAATGAGTTCTACAAAAGACAACAAACCACCGAAACGTAATACAAGATGTGGTCCATCTATAACAATACTGAAGTATCTCAGTGTTAAGTCGTTTAACCCATTACCCCATAAATACGCCTTTTTACGCCTCTAAATGATTCCTCCATGGAAGAAAATAGTTCAATTATTAAGTTATGGTTGTGACTTTTTAGAAAAAAAATCTTTATCCTAGTAGATGATAGCTTAAAGCTGGCTGAAAGTAAAGCAGAATGCGCCCTAAGGCGCATTCTACTTTACTTTCAACCTGCTTTAAGTGGTCATCCATCTTCAAAACTAGAAACAGGCTATGGGGAAATGGGTTAAGACAGGTGGTTTGCTTACTACATGGCAACAGTAACGCAAAAAGTTCCTTCAGAAAGTTCAACTCTGCATTACTATCATCTTGCATGATGCACCAACATGTACTGTTAGCTTTGCATATAACTTCGGTGAAGTATTCAATTTGGTTAGCATGAAACACAATCAATTCTCGATACTTCGAATTCGCGTTACTTCGAACATATCCCATAGCCATGTTTTAACTTTGAAATACGTGAATGTTCGACTACAGTGATATCGATTTATCAAAATTAACTTGTGAAATACTTGTTAGATCGATTTAAGCGAGTTCGAAGTATCGAGTTTCGACTGTTTGTGTTTTGGACAGCTTCATTTGTCCGGTTTTCAAAGAAATTCCGGTTTAGTGGGCGTCCGGTTCTCAGAGGATTCCGGTTTAGGGAGAGTCATGTGTTCGGAGGTAACACTGTATTGGTTTTCACAGCACCAAACAAAAGGTTCAATATCAGATTGAATGAGCGACTACCTGTCACATTAATGACACTTACTGGAACCGAAACGGTAATTACAGATTTTTCAAGTAGCATTGATATCTGAGAACCGTCCCATATGTCTATCAGTAATAAACGTTTCTTTTATATAATTTGAAATGGTAAACAGTGACGACCCAGATGAAACGCCGAAAATGCGGCGTTTAATCATGGTCTGTGCTACATGTGTGTCATTAGATTCATTACAGTAAAGCTTACTTATAACGAACTATGCAAAAGGTATAGACCCTAATAAGAGGGTTCCTGCATGAGCCCTCAAATCAGGCTCTGAATTGTTTGTCAGTATACAATAGAATTTTTAAATCAACCTAAAAAAGTAAAAAAACAAAAAAAGGACTTTTCGTAATTGGAAATTGGAATTGTCCATTGAAAGTTCCAGAGGTGACTGAGTTAAATTATCCAGGCAGAAGTTGGCTGAAATTATCTCCTTCAGGTCCATGTCCGCCTATAGGATTTCGCCATGCAATTTGTTTTCTCAAAATTATATTTAAAAAGCATCTCGGCGTATTGAGCATAGTAAAGACTGTCAAACATTTCGGATTGTAATGAGATGCCGAGTCACTCGATGTCTGATAAGAATCTGAACTTGTTCCAAATGTCGGTTCAGTCCGGGAAAGGTAATGAAAGTGTTATGTTACATAAGTGGTATTTAATATTTAACAATACCCTATATTGTAGGTAATCTTGGATTCTTAGTATGTAATAAAACAACATTACTGAATTGGCAGAGTAAATACCCGAGCGGGCTGTTAAAGTTGTATTGATTGGTTCAACTCTTTTGTGTATTAAATGCAAAAGTACATGTATACTTTATTAAAAAAAATGAACCAGAGGTCCGTCTTAAGAAGCGTATAATAAAGTCAGTGAAAGTCAAAACTTTAAAATATATATAATTTCTTATATTCCATCTAGTCCTGTCTTTTGGAATCGTCTTTTTACTCACTGTCCTTGGGTTTATGTTTAAACTTTCGTTTTCGAAAATTGGTTAATGTTTACAATGTTTTTGTTTGTTTACTGCATACTTGTTGTTTTTGCTCTAATGTAATAATTCTCCGCCGAAAGTAGTTAATTCAGATACAAATTAAATGAGGAGTTGGTATGTAACATTGTATTACAAAACATTACAATCATACGCTATATGTGTTATACGTGTAGCATTCAGCTGACCATCTAGACTAATAGTACAGTGTAGCATATTAATAAAACGGCGTGGTGGAGAGAGGGTTAGCATAGAAACAATGGGCGACACCGCTAAAGGTGCCTAAATTGGATTTTAGTACTTCATTGTAGCAATGAGTACCATGATATGGATGTACAATGGAGAAGATATTATTCTTTCCCAATAAAGGCGTTTATGCTTAAACAATTATGTCTAATGCAACCAGTTTGGAGCCAGATCAGACGCCGGGTAACCCGGCGTCTGATCAGGCTCCAAACTGTTTGCTACAAAGATGAAAGTAATGAAAAAAATCCAGAAAAGTGAAATTTTCTACATTTTAGTGCATTGCATTTGTGTGTTTGACTGTAGCACAGTTGACAAGAAATAAAGCCGACCATAGTGTTATTGACTAGCTCGTCCCTATGGGATCGTGGATGTTATATTTATTATTTATAAACCCTCCCAATAATGTGTAGTGGAAATACGGACTGATATTTCACTGGGGAATTGCATATCATTGAGGATTAATAACAAAATACATTGTTAATGTCCCGCATAACACCCGTATCGGAAATAACTAGGTTTAATTTGCGTGTCTGTAACCACAGATCTGTATGAAGTCATACTCTTGACAGTTCCGTAGTTTTTTGTTACAGCAAATTTGAAACTAGAACAGTAATACTCTTTGTACAGTGGAGATCCAAGTATGAGAACTCCACTTACTTCCGATCGAATAGGCACACACTTTATGTATGCCTAGTCGTAAGAGTTTTGAACTACTATAGGGGTAGTTTTACGATGTCAATTTCAAATTTTGCGACTAGGAATACAGATACTGTATGCCTATATGTAATCGACCGAAAGTAAGGGGTGTTCGCAAACTGTGGAGATGATGTTATTCTTTTTCAATAAACACTTATATATACATGTGCACTAAAACAATTATTTTCCATTGCAAATAATATTGAAGCCAGATCAGACGCCGAGTGACTCAGCATCTGACCAGGCTTCAAGTTATTTGCCACTCAGAAATAAATATATAATAAAACGTCAGAATTTTAAATTGGTCCATTTATAATTTATACCCATTTTATTGCCTTGCATTTGTATTTCGTAAATGCGAAATAATAACAGCGTCTTCTCCACATTATTACGAATCAGCGTACGTTTACAGTGGAGAATCTGTTATTCTTTCCCAATAAACGCGTTTACGCTAAAACTATTATTTGCAGTGCAAACAGTTTGGAGCCAGATCAGACGCCGGGTAACCCGGCGTCTGATCAGGCTCCAAAATGTTTGTCACCAAGATAAACAAGAATTATCAGAATTGTCCAAAAGTTGTTCTTTTCTACGTTTTAGTGTTTTGCGTTTGCGTACGTTTGCGTTTAAACGGGAAAGAATAACAGATTCTCCACTGTATATATAATACATTCGTATTGATGGTGTTTATCGCATTGTAGCTCCAAAATGCAAGATGGAAGTCAAGCAGATAGTTCCTAAAAGAGCTTCATGCTTTACTTCCATCATATTTTTAATCAGCCATTTATCTTTAATGGAGACGCATGCGTTTTGGGCAATGATTCACATCGTTTAGATTTAGATTTTTATATTGTTTAGATGTTTCACCATTTTGTTAAATGGCTAAATGCTAAATAGTTGTTGCCATAACTGTGTTTAATGGGAAAGAAAACAACAGGGAGGAAATGAATTTATCACATAATTTACGGTCTGGGAGTTGTATAAAACGATTGTATAAATATCGTAATCCACTAGTGAAATATCATTTTATGGGCTCCGTCCCAACTTGTTTGTCTACAAGCGCTGCATGTAGCGGGACGCCAAATGACGTCATTTACTATGACGTTAACGTAAACAACGTAACATTTGGCGGAAAATCTATATAGCGGAGGATCTACAAACTACGGCTTCAATCAATTTAATAGTTGCTTAAACTTGTTATGTGATAATAGAATCTCACATTCGTGCTCGCGTCATATTATTTTAGTCAACTCGTTTATTAAAAATGATAAATAATGAGCACTCATTCAAGATCCTCTATTTATTAGTTCACTATAAATGCGTTCACGTTAAAACCTTATGCCCATTGCAATCAGTTTGGAGACAGATTTTCCGATATCTGATCGGTCTTCAAAACATTCTAATTTAGATTCAGATATAGATATCATTTAAGTCTTTAAAAGATTGTAATTTTTTCACCTCAATGCAATTGCGTTTAGTTTCTTTTAAACGGGGGGGGGGGGGGGGGTCATTTTCCCCACTGTAATGTTTTACCCACTGTGGCTTATATGAACAGTTTCTACCCCTGATAGTAAAATATTGTGACATCGTATATTGTCAAATAACAAATCCACAACACATGTAATAATCGATAGTTAATGTTTGCGCATGTACATCAGATGAACTGAGAGCTATTGTAGAATCCCATTGATCTGAGTCTACACTGTCTGCATAATGCAAGTTCACTCTTTTAATGTACTCTGGTTGTAAATTACGAGTATACTCGTCGCAAGGGAAGGAATGTGTTGATCGCTGCTTACAAGATGTTATCTCATCCCAGATAAGTATGCCCAATCAAAACTGTTTGTCACTCGGATAAACCAAATTTTCAACAGTTTAAAAACTTATCATTAATGCATTGCGTTTTCTTGTAACGTCGCTCCCCCATTGTCGATACTATACACTAACCGTGACCTCTATATGCACTGGCAAACGTCTCACATGTCATCATCCCTTGCCTCTAACAAAACAAACTCCGCTGAAAATAACAAATAAAAGATTTATTGAAAGATTTATTAGTAATATATGTCCTCAAACTGCAGTAATTCCGGTGTTTGAAACAAGAAATTAATTCATCTCTCTCGTCATTAGTCAATATCCGGCAGAGAGTATCCTCATAAAACATGTTATATTGTCTCTCGGTTGTGTAATAAAGAAACTTATTGACCTGATTTTAGCCTTTATTATGTCAAACTATCACTAGCTTTAAATATATAATGTGTAGTTTAAACAGTACTTTTTTTAAAAAATTTGTTTGCGAAATATAAATAGTAGTGTCAAACGGTTTTGGATACTGATCAGACGCCGAGTTACTCGGCGTCTGATCAGGAGCCAAAACCGTTTGTAAAATAGAGACATGTTGCAAACAATATGAAGGGAGTTAGCGATAATAAATGGGTAAACAGCGGGGTATAATGAAGCCAATTTACGAAGACATTCTGGAAATATGCTATTAATAATTTAGAGCAACATATCGTCGCTTAGTCATGTGCTAAACTGTTCCCTGTTGATGGCCAAACAGGATTAGAATGGGTCCCATATGGGAGACACAGTGGGGACAACTTTGTTACGGCCTATTATAAGACGAATGTAAATGCAAACTCAATTCAAAGAAGCATAGAAACGGACAAGTTACGGTACATGTATTTGAAAAGGATGATTGTTTGTTTATGTATGATTGTCATATACATTTTGAATCAAGATCTGACTCCGGGTTAATGGGGCCCATGCTCTTGCTCCAAACTGTTTGAAATGTGTATCAGCCTTCTGCCATAAACGGTCGGCAAGAAATATGGATTGTTTTCCTTTTTGTGATGTTTATCGAAATGCTGCACGTCGCGAACCCAGTTGTTTGGCGTCTGATCAGATGTGTATTTGAAATTCAATTTTCAATAAATCTTCAATCTTTTATTCAGCCAACGAAAACTCTTCATTTAATCTACTACATGTATTATAGGTTAAAGTGTACCGTTAACACGATACAGGTATAACGTTTACGCAACTAGTACCCTAAAATGAATGTGTCCAAAACAGTGTTTATTTTGACCTACACAGATTTCCTAATTACCTTTTATGAGATGTGACTTTAAATATTGAGGCCTGAATGACGTCTGCTTTGACCCTAAAACAATCTCTTGCTTTTTTCTTCACATGTATATTTGCAGATGCATGGTCTATTTTTAAAGCAATTTGGAACTTGGTAGGACATTGGTTTCTCAGCGTCTGGTCTGGATACAAACTCTTTTCAAGACTTAGTGTCATGAAAACTACATTTCTCGCCTTCAAAGAGTTCACCCGTACATTGCTGTAAATACTTTATACCAAATTTGTCGGCTGCTTTGTTTTAGAAATAATGTTTCCCTTATATCTGCAGAAACATGATTGGATTGATAATGACAAACATATTGGACCCTGATCAGACGCCGCGGCGTCTGTTCCGGATCCAATTTGTTTGCCATTGTCCAGAAATCCCATTTCCCTCGTTCAAGAGGTTACACATGGTACCAATATACACAATTTATATTTTGCCACAGAGACACATTTAGCTGAGTTACGGCTGTGCAAATTGTTCAATAAAAAGTCTAGCCAAAATGCGGGTATAACTTCAGTAGAGTATCAGAAAGTCAGTGAAGACATTGTACGTGGTACACTTCACACAACAGTAAATCTTTCCAATAACCTCTACTCTGACAAGCGCTTGATTTCAGTATTATAGTGAAACTAGTTTTTCTTCAAATCGCAACACTTACTATATCACTGACTGTTTTGTCCACAACTGTGGACATCCTTAACTCATTGTGCCCTAGTGACGCATATATGCGTCCTTTACAAAACATGTACCTGTAAAGAGTACACTTGTCTAATGCAAACAGTGAAGTCCCTGATTAGAGGGCTCCTGCAGGAGCCCTCTAATCAGGGACTTCACTGTTTGTCATTTTGCAATATATTATGAAAAACAGCCCTAAATAGTCTAAATAGACCAGCCTTTATTGTAAACTGGAATTGTCTATTGGAAGTTTCAGGGGATAATGAGTTAAAGCTACTGGCGACGTCGTGGCTTTGAATAAATAAATAGTATGTGTTGCGAATTGAAGAAACACTATTCTAAATATAGATTTACTTACACAATGAACATTTTCAACAACCTCCCAGACCGGGAAAAGGGTTCGTTAGTGGAGGTTTCCGGCAGAAAATGAATATGCACCCGTTTAAGACATATAGGTGGCAGCTTAATGTAGGGCAACAGTCATGTAGAAAGTTCCTTAAGTCCTGCATTAAACAACCACCTTTTCTATGGGATGTGTATATTTTTGTTGAGGGACTATAATGGATACATGGAATGAATATTTTGACCGAGACATTTGATTTCTCAAATTCAATTTAGGTATTTTGACTTAAGAAATATATATTTGGGTGTCAAACTGTTTGAATCCTAATCAGATGCCGCGTACAGCGGCGTCTGACCAGGATACAAACCTTTTGCAAATAACTAGTGTACTCGGGGTAAGGCCGTGAAGGGGTTAAATGTTATACACTCTGACCAAAATGTCGTCTACTTTGAAATTGTTTTATGCTATTTCTATTGGTGTATATAGTCTACAGTAAACAGCTTGGAGACCAAGTCAGCTAATAAATAGTTGTTTTCTATGTTTTGTGTTGGTTTTGTTGTTTATGTATTTATGTGTTTTCTTTCTTCAGATAAACATAACTTATAAAATATCTACATATTGCAACCAAAGTGTTCAATAAAATGCAGACGATAAACTTCAAAGCAGAGGATATCTAAGCATGAGACGGTTTAATTCTAAAATTAGTTAGATTAACCAGTAACCTAGTAACAGTCATTGGTGTTAAATACCTCGTTTTGTCGATCTAACGGAAACGATTTTCATTTGCAACTCAAATTAGTTGGCTTCATATCAAAATATGCATATAAGACCGATTGGAAAAAGCTCGCAGAGAGTCGTCTGTTTTGCATATTTCTGATGAGCACTCGAATAAATCGTTTCCTTCTCTACTCGGCAGTAATATCGTCTGCTTGAAAAATGTCGTCTGTTTTTTTTTTGTTTTTTTTTTAAAAGTTTTAAAGTTGAGGCAACACGGATGAGTATCGATATACGTTTTGAACAGGTTGGATCCTGATATCAGAATCCAAACCATTTGCATATAGTAGTCAATAAGTGCTCAGCGCTCTATAAGGGCTTATACAAGACAGACATATAGTGTTATCTGACTTGATTTTAAAAAAAGGTTGGTAAAAACACAGCAATAAATTTCTTAGATTTTGTGAGAGAAAGGAACTTTTCATTCAAATAGCAAATAGTATATGTCCATGTTAGATGGTCCCTATAGAGCCCTATGATCCTGGTATAAACTGTGTTGTCACTTTGCAAGAAATTGGAGGAACACCCCAATATAGTCAAACCTTGACTGGAATTGTCCATTCGATGTTTCCGGGGTCAGTGGGTTAATGCAAGGCGCCACTGTAATGGGTCCAAGGTTATAAAGCAATGAAGTTGAGTCTTAGATTATTATCAAGCATTTGATTGGTCAGATTTGAGCCTAGGCTCAAATTGACTGATCAAATGCTTGAGAACAACTTCAAACTCAACTCCAAAGTTTTTATAACCATAGAGCCGAGTATACGGGTAAACAGGCAGTATAGATAATATGCTACATTTGTCAGTATCTTATTTAATTAAAACTCATTTGATATCAAGGTTTTTATCAGTTTTAATACAATATATTTCTTAATGACGATTTAATTTCGAATTTCAAGTGTCAGTAAATTTGGAACTTTTCGGATGTCTTCATTCACACCGTGTAAGGTTTTTTAAAAGTTTTTAATAAAATGACAGTCGAATGAAAACAAAACCCATCTTCTCGAATACGGTATTACACTGTTGGCATATTATTTCATTTCAAGCAATTTGGTTGGTCTGTGCCGTCTTGCAGTTTTAATTTCAAGTGTATGTCAAGGTAACATTAATCCTATAACGTCTTGTCTAAACTGACACTTTTCAACAAGTTTCGGCTAGTGGCAAGAATGGCATTAAAGAAAAAACGCAAACAAATTAGTCTGCTGGCAAAGTGTGTGAATTTAAAACTTAAAAAATATTCCTGGTTTAAAATCTGTCGAGGTAGTTCAAGAATTGGTTCATCCTTCCATTTTAACTTATAAATAGACAAACAGGGTGGATTCAGATAAGACGCCACATTATATAACTCCCAAAGGTCATTCACCAATATTGCTGATATGATTTCGGTAACTCTTCTGTTCGAAAATATGGTACATGAACCACAAGATATTCGGCACAAAGTGTTATCTACAGGTCCTTTATGAAGTTTGTTCAAGTTACAGTGGAGAAAACGTTATTCTTTACCAATAAACACGTTTACGCTAAATATATTATATCAAATGCAAACTATTTGGGCCAGATCAGACGTCGGGTAACCCGGCGTCTAATCAGGCTCCAAACTGTTTGCCGTCCAGGTTAAAATGAACATTCAGAATAGTCAAGAAATTGTTATTTTCTTCATTTTACTGCAATGCGTTTGCGTTTCGTTTGCGTTTAAACGGGAAAGAATAACGTTTTCTCCACTGTATGCTTCTGGGATAGAAGTTTCCCTGGCCTGGCGGTTAGCGATTTAACCCATTTTCCCCCAGTGGATTCTTCCATGTTTATATATTGGATAAGCCCATTTTGATATAAGGGATGTCTTGTCAAAATTTTCATTTTGTTTTATATTGAAATTCCTATCAGCAAATAGTGTAGACTCTGATCAGACGCCGCAGTATGTGGCGTCTGGCCAGAGTCTACACTGTTTGCCTATGTCCCATATCAAGGATGCACAACAAGAATCAAGGGAACAAATGGATTAAGTTTATCGTAACTCTGATACTCACAGTAAGAGTTAATTCCTCGTCCACCAAGTAAAAGTGTTTCTTGTAACAACAAAAAAGTAGGACATTGGTGATTTTTATTAGAAGAGCAAATATAAGATACCCTGACACCTTGTTTTTCTTAACGCATTCACTCATGGAAGTTTCATATGTAATCTGCACAGATACATTGTTTGTAAATGACGTTTATTCTTTGCGCCATATGACCATTTATGTGTCGCGGTGCCGTAAAACCCAGTTCAATCAATCAATACAATTCTGGAATATTTTTACTAAAACTTGACCAAATGGTCACCTGACCACTCACATATAATGAAACCTCATGTTCTTTGATCTGCGAATGGTAATGTGGCCAAACTCGTACTCTCTAACAAACAAAAACAACTAAATAACCGTTTTCCACGTGCATACTGGTTGTTATGTGATTATAACTAGTATTTGTATGCTGATGTTTCCTGCATTGCAGGACGGACTTATGTTTGTTCAAATAAAAATTGGAAGTTGAGTTAAAATAAAAAAACAGTTTTGGTGACTTTTATTTGACCTCCATATTTTATCAACTAAACATACATGACTGAACAAATGAATAAGAAACAATAAGAATGAATGAATGAATAATAAATGAATGAATAAAAAACGAGTGCATGAATGAGCGATTAAATCGAATGAATGAATAATACAATGATTATTTGCAAACAGTCTGGACTCTAAAAACACCAGGTAAAATAACGCGGTGTCTGCCCAGGATCTAAACTGTTTGTCACTCGTCTGAACGCTTCTGCAATCAAATGCCTGATTTCCTATTTTAAGAAATAAATGCAGACGACAATTGTTTACATAATATTGTACTTAAAGGAAATTATAGTAATGGGAAGGGTTAATTCTACGCCTTAATTTCTATTACTAGGGCAAATGTATGATGCACGGACACTTAAGGTTCCCGTACTTCGTTCAAGTGGAAGCAGTTTAAGCCGATATGACGAAATCGTTAAAGAGAATGAAAACCACATACTTGTAGTGGATTTGAAAACAAAAAGAAATATTCAATGAAAAGCAACTTTTATGGCAGTATCGTGTATATGGAGTTAAACAAATATGTTCAGTATGAAACATCCCTAAGAAAAAACACTGCATCTTAGTTTCTGAGTTTTCCCCCATAGCTTTTTCTACTACGGCTGTGGGCGGAGTTGATCTTTCAAAAACAAAAAAACAATCGCCCAAAAATATAAATGACTCTGTAGTCGAGAAGGTTAACGTGACTTTATATATTGTGGCATACATTGTGTACTTTTGTTTTTATTTCGCTAAATGGGTTCCGGAAGCCGGACATAGCTCAAAATATTTTTTCTTTGAAATATACTTTCTAACATAAATCCATTTCATAAACTAATATATATGTGTTTATGTAAGCGCCTGACAGTCATTCACTAAACAATTACAGCGTTCCCTCTCTACAACGACACCTAACGGGAGACAAAAAATGTGTCGTTATAGGGAGTCGTTATAGGGAGGGAAATTGACCACATTTGCAAACAGCTTGAATCCAGATCAGACACCGCGTAAAGTGGCGACTGATCTGGATTCAAGATGTTTGTTACTCGTCCTTAAGTCTTTTGTCTGTCAAAATGTCCATTATGTAACTTTAAGAAAAACAGCAGAAGACAAAAATAAGCAGACGGCATTATAGTCGTGAGTATGTTGGACATAATTGTCGTGTTTAGGGTACTGCGATAAAGGTCGTTGTAAGGAGGGAGTCGTTGTTGGGAGAGCCGTTGTAGAGAGGGAGCACTGTACTTAGGAAACTTCTGATTTTAAGTCTCTTTAAGAAGTAAACAAACATGTAACTACTGTTACGCCAGGTGTTGATAATATGCCAGACCTCATATTGATTGAAAAGTATTGTTTTATTTAAATATGCCGCTCTGTCTGCGATAGCTTTGCCTATGTCCGTAGACAATACACCTACAACCAAAATTGTGACACGAACTTCAATAATAAATGAAACGACTTGGAAGAACAGTGTTTACGTAGACAGACTTACCCCATATCCTGCCGTAATAGTAGATATATCGTCTGCATTTAAATTGTCGTCTGTAATTTTGGAACAATTCAGAACCGTGCTCTTTTAAACTGAATAGATCTAAATACGAGTGTCAAACAGTTTGGGTCCAGATCAGACGCCGCGTGAAGCGGCGTCTGATCTGTATCCAAACTGTTTGCAAATATGAGTCAAGCCGCGAACGGCTGGATAGGGGTTAACAGCTTAACACTTTAAAATCATCTACATGTCCCTATTCTTTACATTGTAAACTCGAGCGTGACATTGGGTTTTTTTTATTTTCAAATTTTGCTATTACGAAATATTGGGACGATGCTGGCACGCTACATTGGCCATGAGTACTGTGTACTTTAACACCTCTGAAAAGTGGTCTTAAATAGTTTTCGGTTTATACAGATTGATTTCTGGTTGAGTCCTTTTCATGGTTAGCCCGACTTGGCTAACATTTGCAAACAGCTTGGAACCAGACCAGACATCGCGTAACGGATCCAAACTGGTTGCCACACATATTCAACTTTACTTCAAGCCTAAACACATCAAAATTAATAATGATATTTTCCCGCAGTCGATATATTTGTAGCAGACAACAATTCAGCATGATAAGGCTTAAGAAGGCTTTTTAAAAAGTAACATTAGGTGACACCTTTATGCAAGATAACAGTAACAGTGTACAAAGGTTGTCATAGTTTTGTCGTGATCATGCACAAAAGTACGACATCATGCAAGGCAGGTTCACCTTTAACCCTTTACCCCATAACCTGTTTGTAGTATTGAAAATAGGTGATTGCTTAAAGCAGGTTGAAAGTAAAGCAGAATGCGCCCTTAGGCGCATTCTGCTTTACTTTCAGCCTGTTTTAAGGCACCTGCTAGAATTAAGAAACTATTCCTTCTGGTACATATTCATGACTGTATAGATTAGAATACTTATTTCCGCGGATGATTAAACAGAGTGCGCTAAAAGGCGCTTCTTTAAGGTAAAGGGTTAAAGCGACAGAAAAACAAATTTTACTCTTTTTTGTAAATGGATGCCAGACGAATATATAAACACATGAATAATAGTTTAGGGAAAAGATTTATGTTAAAAATACATTTCAAAGAAAACAAATAATTTCAGCATATCGTCTTGGACGATCACCGTGGTCCGCCTTTTAACCAAAAACGGTTGTTGACGTTCTCTTTCCCTCCCTGCTGTCCGGAAGTAAACAATACACTTGTCATTATTCAAATATAACTATATATATTATATTGTTTGTGACTTGGTAAACTTAAAGATGAGGGAGTGACCTAATAATACTAGTGTCAAATTAAAAAAACAACTGGGTTGGTGTATACATTCACAGCCTCAGGATTTAATCCAATAATGGCCTTAAGCTTGAAGGGAGCCATCATTTCTCGTAAAGGCTTCGGCTTTCAAATGTATATACAATGTATATAGAACAGCCTCGAATAATACAAGTTTCCCCCTTTGAATTAATAACTTATAAATAGACAAAAAGTATAGATCCAGATAAGACGCCGCATGAAGATAAGACTACCAGTATGAATAAGTCATATATTCATTAACAACATCATATTTTACATAAAATCTTAATGACTCATAAATGATTAATAATCTCAATGAAACTCTATAATTGATATCCGTGTCAAGAAGTCAATTACAGTCAAGGAAATGATCAAAGGTTCTAAACGTGGCAGTACTCAAAAACTAGTCACTTCAAGAAAACGTAGATCGGTAATAAAACTTATAAAAGTTCTTATCACTAGACCAAACTGCTGTCTTATGTAAATAACAACCTGCGTCTAAAGCTGCTGATGTTGAAGCTGATCGAAATGAACGTGGTTTTCAAGGTCATAAGCACGATAGGCACACATTTGCTTTATTTGTATTTTCATTTGTTTTGTATTTTCAGTCTCTTAAAAGCAAGTCTGAATTAAAAATTTCAATATTTTTCATAACTACTGAAGCTCAGTATATACGAGTATATCAAAATGCCAATGGTTTTAGTAGCATTGGACACCCATTGTTTACACGGAACTTTACTGAATATATTTACCCAATACTGCAATTTACGGTTACGATTGCTAAAACACATGTTTCATTGTTAATATACCAGACAAAAAAACGTCTACTATAATATATAGTGCTTCACTTCATAGCATCAGATCTAAATAAATATTTCATAATTTTTACTAAGGTTTTCTTTTACTGATGCTTCAAAACAATAATTTTAATTGTCTTGTCGATACCCCTGTGTTCCCCAATTCTCGCCAAGATGTTGAATGAAAGTAAATGAACGGCACACACTTTTTAAATGTAGAGCTCTCTCTTTTTTTGTATATAAGAGTTAAAATGTTGCCAGAAAAAGTTGTTTGTATTTATACAGTTTCTAGTTATTGCGTCATTACAGGAATAGTTTTGCCTCGACTCTGAATGTTTACCTGTGTCGATTGGCCATCAATCATTTATTCATTCACAGGAATATTTGTACAGGTCTTCCTCTCTTCAACAACATCCAAAATGAGACAAAAATGGTGTGTGTTGTTCGGAGGGAGTTATTAATTAATAACCTTAGAATACAGTTGCAAACTGTTTGAACCTACATCTAGGTTCAAATTGTTTGTCACTCGTCTTTATGTGGCTTCTGTCAAACTATTCAATACGTAACTTTAAGAAAAATCAGCAGACGACAATTTTAAACAGACGATATTACAGCAGTGAAAGCGTTACACATAATGACAGCGGCAATACGTGTTATAAGGAGGGAATCGTTGTTCAGAGGGCCGTTGTTTGGGAGGGAGGACAGTTTGTTAACTCATTGGTACCTTGTGACGTGTGTATGCGTAATTTACAACGGCGTACTAGCGAAAAGAACATTTGACCTATGCAAACAGTGTAGACCCTGATCAGAGAGGGTTTCAAGTTTAATGATGCCACTTCACAAACATAGCTTCTGAATGAACCCCAACATGAAAAAGTAACCACTTCCGTCTATTTCCTAGCTGCTACGTATTACAACAAAGTCAAACGACAAGAAGTTTATTTCAGATATGGTTCTGTTTAGCCAAACCCCTTGGGACTATATTAGGAGAGAACTTCTTTCGACTACACCACTGAAACATCTATAGTTGAATCTAAGTGCACACATCTTCATCCGATTATGACATGTTCAGCTTTTGACATGACAGTATATTTGTATTTGCTTCCAGTAAGGAAATGGCCTTTTCAGAATCACAACCCAGATTACATAAAACTGTTACTGGAAAAAACAAATGAGTTTACACGAGACAGTACGGTTACAGACATACAGTGGAGGAGCTTCTATTATTTTCCTCTTAAACGAAACGCAAACGCAATATAATGAAATTAAGAAAATGAAAATTTTATGACAATATTGACGACTCATTTAAGTCTGAGTGACAAACAGATTGGAGCCTGATCAGACGCCGGGTTACCCGGCGTCTGATCTGGCTCCAAACTGTTTGTAATAGAAGTAATGTGTTTAACATAAACGTGTGTATTGGGAAAGAATAATGTCATCTTCACTGTACCCATGATCAATTGTCTGAAATAAAGATCAACATACCAGATACCCTATTTGACGCCATTGAACAATCGAAAGAGACACACTCGAACATATCTGAAAAAATCATTCAATTAAAACATGAGACAATTTTTTAAAATGGCGATTGCTTAATGTCGAATGAAAATCATGCAGAAATTTCCTCAATGAGTTTTCTGCATTATTCTCGTCATGCAATAAGAAGTGACTTGTCCAAGACATCAAAGTTCCCCTAACTCCGGTCGATTAATACAAGCTGGGCTGTATTGACGTAATAACCAGGAAGCATATAAAGACAAACACAATCTTCTTCTGGCTACACAATGACAGACAGATACAGTGCCATGGAAAAGACGTTATTCTTTTCAAATAAACGCAATTCAAACGCAAACGTAGTGCAGTAAAATGTAGAAAAATACAATATTTTGACGATTCTGACTAGATCTATTCATTTTAATTTGGGTTGAAACAGTTTGGAGCCGCATATCAGACAACGGGTTACCCGGGTTTTGATCTTACTCCAAAATGTGTACGATGGAAACAATAGTTTAAGCGTAAACGCGTTTACTTCGGAAGGAATAACGTCTTCTCCACTGTATATAGTATATACAGCGAGACCTCAGTTCAGCGGCCTTGCACTGATGGAGCATATGCATCTCTAAAGACAGGTTCCAGTTTTCACAGATAAAACGTTGTTCAGGCAGCTTTGGTATGATCTTTTTGTATTACCGTTGTCCTGTTTTAATATGTCGCCTTCGTGTTAAGTGAGATTTGTTAGAGTTAACGCTGAGCAAATATTTTGAAATATCATTGTTGCATTTTCACAACTGTGCCAACTGTTACATGTATGTGATCCGCAATACATTCATATGTATAATTATTGGTTTCGTTCGTTCATTAAGATACAGTCATGTACAAATGTACTAAAATATAATTATACAGAGTTTGAAACTAAATAATATTACAATGGAGAAGACGTTATACTTTCCCAATAAACGTGTTTATTCTAAAACTATTATTTCAATTACAAATAGGTCGGATCCAGTGCAAACTCCGGATAATCCGGTGTCTGATCAGGTTCCAGTCTGATTTGCACTCGGATAAAAAGAACGTTTTGCAAATTTTATAAAAATGCATTTTTCTACATCTGAATGTATTGCATTTGCATTTCCTTTACTTTGCATTTAAGCTAGTAAGAACAACGTTTTTTCTCGACTTTATTTAGTATATTTTGGCTGTGGGGAATTATAAATGATATTTATAAATAACATCAGAAGAACAAGGAATGATTGTCTTGCAACGTTCCCTATGCAATACATACATACCAATACATGTTAAAGAATCTTTATATATTGATATATATATTTCAAGTATCATCAGACGTAATATTTTCTTCGACTAAAGTAAAGTCATAACATATAGTTACAGCAAATTAGACATACAAATTGCTTGTTTGAAAGCGAAAACGCTGTGCATTAAAAATGGAGACAAAGGCTTGTGATTGCAAATGTTGACCACTCATCACATCCTAATCAGGGTCTGCACTGTTTGTCATGTTGCAATATATTGTAGAACCCTTGATAGTCATAAATGGACAAGACTTAATCTAAAACTGGGACTGTTCATTAAAAGTTACAGGGGTGAATGAGTTAACGTACATGGTAAAACACACATGCATGTGCCTGTAGCGTCAGAGGCAATATAGTCTACTTCAACATTTCATTCTGACATGCGAGCTTATTGATTGCGGGACCTATGTTTGTTTCAGATGTTGATTGATTGATTATACGGAGGGTTAATCCTCGTCGCGTTACGCGACAATATAACGTGAGTATTACTACACACTGTGACCTGGCAGCATCTTACGAATTAAATATAAACCACTATTACCACATAACCTGTTTCTAGTTTTGAAATCAGGTTGCCAATTAACCCATTTGTGCCCACGATCCCATATATGGGACATAGGCAAACAGTGTAGACTCTGATCAGACACCGCATTATGCGGCGTCTGATCAGAATCTACACTGTTTGCTGATAGGAATTTCAATATAATACAAAATGAAAAATGAAAATTTGACAAGGCATCCCTTTGATAAAAAATGGACTAATCCAATATATAAACATGGAAGAATCCTCGGGTATAAATGAGTTAAAGCAGGCTGGAAGCAAAGCAGAATAAGGATCATTACAAACAGTTTGTATCCGTATAAGAAACCACGTTTACGCGACGTGTGATAAGAATCCTAACTGTTTGACAGGGATATTTCTGTTTTTTCTGTCAAATGACTTGGGAAATATACCTTATTTAAAACAAACATTATCCTGGGAGGAAAATGGGTTAATATAAGATGTTGAATGGTTAAAATAATGTTGAATTTACATATCCACACGATGGTGCATGTAAAGTGGTCATTAGAATTACATGTATATAATTGTGTGGTACAGTAAAGTGCTTGTCAATATACTGTCAATAACAACACTCATTGCTGACAAAGTGCTGGTGTAACTTTACATGTACATCGTTCCCTCTCTACAACGACACCCAATGGGAGACAAAAATATGTGCGTTGTTTGGAGGGAGTCGTTATTGGGGGGAAGTGGCTTACATTTGCATGCAGCTAAAATCCAGATCAGACGCCACGTTTCGCGGCGTCTGATATGGATTAAAGCTGTTTGTCACTCGTCATTAAGTTTTGTCTGTCCAAATGTCCATTATGTAACATTGCGAAAAACTGCAGACTACAATTTTAAACAGACGACATTGCAGCCGTGAATAAGTTGGACATAATTGTTCTGTTTTTGGGAACTGCGACAAGGGTCGTTGAAAGGAGGGGTTGTTGTTTGGAGGGCTGTTCTAGGGAGGGAGCACTACATAGTATATTTTATCATTCGTGTTAACCCTTTTACAGTGGAGAATGTGTTATTCTTTCCCAATAAACGCGTTTACGCTAAAACTATTATTTCCAGTGCAAACAGTTTGGAGCCAGATCAGACGCCGGGTAAACCGGCGTCTGATCAGGCTCCAAACTGTTTGCTACCAAGATAAACAAAAATTATCAGAATTGTACAAAAGTTGTTCTTTTCTACGTTTTAGCGCTTTGCGTTTGCGTACGTTTGCGTTTAAACGGGAAAGAATAACAGATTCTCCACTGTATGATCAAATTCATCGAAAGTGTTTTACCCCTTCACCGCCATATTGTCGGCTGCTTCAATAGTGCTGTCTACAATATCGGTAAAGTTAGATTTAAGGCAGTATAACTGACATTATTTCAAAACAAGTGACAAACAGTTTTGATCCTGATCAGACGCCGCGTAAAAACCCGCGGCGTCTGATCAGTACCAAAACTGTTTGCAAATGCGCTTAATGACGTCATTGAGAGTGAAAGGGTTAACCATGTTTTAAAACGATTCACGCATTTAACAAATGGTTTATTGCGATATCAAGGCGTTGATTTTATGTCCATAACATAAAGGTAAAAGGCAATGCAATAAAATGTAGAAAATTACTTATTTTTTAAATTGATGACGATTTATTTCATTCCAAGTTGCAAACAGCTTTGATCCTGACCAGACGCGGAGTAACACTATATCTGATCTGGCACCAAACTGTTTGCAACTGACATAAAGTTTTCGCAGGAAACGTTTAAATGAGGAGGAGTAAACTCTTGAAAAAAACGTTCCACTTCATACAGTGGAGAATCTGTTATTCTTTCCCGTTTAAACGCAAACGTACGCAAACGCAAAGCACTAAAACGTAGAAAAGAACAACTTTTGGACAATTCTGATAATTCTTGTTTATCTTGGTGGCAAACAGTTTGGAGCCTGATCAGACGCCGGGTTACCCGGCGTCTGATCTGGCTCCAAACTGTTTGCACTGCAAATAATAGTTTTAGCGTAAACGCGTTTATTGGGAAAGAATAACAGATTCTCCACTGTACATGTACAGCCTTGAACATGCACCTTAAGAAATAGTGTCTATATGGTTCTAGTCCTTTTCTACTATTAAGTATTGTAAAATGACAAACAATGCAGACTCTGATAAATGGACTCCTTAAGGAGCCCTAGGATTTTAGTATACTGTATACTGCTTGCATATGATAACTTTTTTTTTCATTTCTACGCTTTTTGTAAATGTGGGCGAGTATACTCGTCGCTAAGGTTTAATGAGGCATACTCTTTATAAACTGATACATGTACAAATACATTTTACTTTTCCTACATGTGTAAGCTGTTAACATTATTTCAAATTCAATCCCGAAATTTCCGTCTATCTTTTTATTCATATTTCAGTTATTTTCCTTTCGGAAAAAATCAACTCTCCATGAAAGTCAAGCCGATTAGATATTGATCAGACTCATACATATAGCCCTGTCTCTAATTTTGATCTACAGCAGAGAATAAATTATTATTTCCCGTTTAAACGCAAACGAAACGCAAACGCATGGCAATTAAAAGTAGAAAATGACAACTTGTTGACAATTCTGATTATTTGTTTTAATCTGAGTGGCAAACAGTTTGGAGCCTGATCAGACGCCGGGTTACCCGGCGTCTGATCTAGCTCCAAACTGTTTGCAATGGAAATAATAGTTTTAGCGTAAACGCGTTAATTGGGAAAGAATAACGTTTTATTCACTGTAAACTATTTCCAGTAGCACTGAAGAGCTTGGTGGAAGTATACAAAAAAATTCTGTCGAATATTTTTTTTCTCCCGGTGGAGATGTTCTGTAAGCAATCAAAAGTTCCTGAAAGATTTATTTTCGGGTCTCAACACAGACTTTATTGAAAAATTGAATTATTCAGAATTAGCGTGCTTACGATTGCGTCTTGGCTGGCATTTGCAAAGTTTGAAAATAAATTGTAACACACATCATACAATCAGGATCCGAAATTTTTAAATAGTATAGCAGACATTGACCATTTGCTTGCCTATTGCGACATCACTGGGACTTTGCTAACAGTTTGGATCCAGATCAAACGCCGCGTAACTTGGTTATTCGTTTTTGTGCGTTCAAGAGCGCTTCACATGAAATAACATAAATGTATATACAAAGCGAGAAAAGACAAAATAACTACAATGAGAAAAATTTCAGGATTCATCAACAAGAATTTTGCATAAACCTAAAATTAACAAATTATGCAAACGACAATTTCAAAGCATGCAGATGTTTATTATGTCGGCAGGGGTATGCTTAACCCATTTGGGACATATGAATACAGTGTAGACTCTGATCAGACGCCACATTATGCGGCGTCTGATCAGAGTCTACACTGTTTGCTGATAGCAATGTCAATATAAAACAGAACGAAAATGAAAATTTTGACCAGGCATCCCTTTGATAAAAAATGGACGTATCCAATATAAAACATGGAAGAATCCACTGGGCGCAAATGGGTAAATAATATTCAACATGACAAAAGTAAGTTCAAAACAGCACATGCTTGTCTGTAGCACTTATGCTTATATTGCCACAATAAGCATCGTCTGCTTTCAAAATTTGTCGTCTGCCTTTTTGTTCAAATAAAGTTACACATGTATCTGTTTACTAAATAACCGGTAGACGAGTGTCAAACAGTTTGGAACATGATCAGATGTTGAATTATCCGGCGTCTGATCTGGATCCATTGTTTACTCTTTGCTAATGCTAGACAATACGCCGTCAGCATGCTTAGGGCTTCAGGATTACTGAGAGGGGCACTGTCATTAAGTTCTTTTAATGGGTGACTGAAATGATATTTTCCCGCGCTAAATGCCCTTATTTATAACAACGTTTGCTCTCTCGCCTGATTCGGCGTTATTGGCGCGATTCGTCTGAAAATCAATATTGATGTAACATTCGACCATTACGTTGTTCGTAACTACTGTTTCAGATGTGGAAATTTCATGTAATGTCAAACTTGTGTTAATCGATCATTCCAGGGCTGCCATTTCTCCGGATTTTTCTAAATCTTCGGATTTTTTCCTAGCAGATGGTAGCTTAAATGAAAACCTGAATATCTTAAAAGACTGGGGAATGCTTGGTAGAGAACAATTATAACGCAGAAAGCTCTCTGCATTACTTGTGTTCTGTATTAACCATACACCTGTCTGTGAAGAGCGTGTCTTTCGAATAGTTATATATTGCAATAATTGTCGTCTGCTGATGTTCCAAAAATGGAATTTTTAATTTTCTTTTCAAAATATCGTCAGGGTTTCAAACAGTTTGGATGCTGATGAGACGCCGCGTTACGCGGCGTCTCATCTGGATCCAAAATGTTTACAATAGTAATCATTGTGTCACATATTTCCGCCGCTGGCATGCAAAGAGTTAAGCTTTGGCTGTTCGGTTTTGGGAACGGATTATGTCCCAGACTTAAAGTACAAATTGCGACTTAATAAGTCAATGTACAGACGGCAATTGAGTTAACCTCCGATATGCTTTATAATGTCGTCTGCTTAAAATGTCGCATGTGATTTTGAATTGCATTTTAAGAAAATAGACTTTGATTATCGATAATCAATCCGGCCTAGGGGTCTGGTTATACATCTTCTTGTTTTTCAACCAGAGTTTTTAATTTGATTCAAACAGTTTATTAAGTAACGTAAACATTAACATCTTTCTTGTGACATGATACACTGGATTACTAATATAATATACATGACAATTTTATTGTATATAATCTGTTGTCCATTTTATCCATAATTGGATATAAAATACCAATATAACTCAGAATTCTTTGTAATACCTGAAGTTGGACGTATCCAAACCAGATACAATCAATAGGTTCATACAGTATAACTCCTCTACAGCGACCGTCAATTTCTACTTTCAATTAATATGTCTTGTTAACTCTTTCACTGCCATTTTGACAGATATACCTACGTCAAACACAGTCGTTGATATAATATCGAATGCTTAAAGTTGTCGTCTGTTATTATTTATAAAATTTGATCATCTAAAGCGTTTTGACTTAAGAATCATTGATATGAGTGTCAAACAGTTTAGATCATGACCAGACGCCATCTTTGCAGTGAACTTGAGGATTAAACATAAATGAAGTTCTTCGTCCAAAATGTTTGCAACGGATTTTAATGTTTTAGCAAAAACGCATTTTATTGGAAAAAAAGAACAACCTCTGTTTCACTGTACATAAAATACAATACGTGTAGGCTTACATAAACAAATTATATTTTTCTAAGAATCGTCAAAAGGCAATCAAAGAAACGTCGAGACTAATTTTCCCAGACATAAAAAGTGGTAGAATTTTACACGGAATTTACACATGTAATGAGCATTCTTACATGTACCACCATATACTTACAGCCTATCGCATAAGAAACGCAAACATTTTCATTAACCCTTCCATGATCAAATTCGTCGTGAGGTTTTTACCCCTTCACCGCCACATTGTCGCCTGCTTCAATATTGTTGTCTGCAACATCGTTTAAAAGTTAATTTTCAAGGCAGTATATATATCTGACAAAATTTTGTTACGATTGTCATACTGTTTGGATCCTGATCAGACGCTGCGTTACGCGGCGTCTGATTAGGATCCAAACTGTTTGCAAACGGGCCTTTTAGCGTCATTGAGAGTCAAAGGGTTAAACACATGTGCGAAACAAATTTAGATTACTGTTTAATCGGTTGGACCCTAGCGACAATTATACTCGTCATTTACAAACATTGTACCTGTAACAAGTACTCTTTTCCTATACAATCAATGTAAACCATGAAGAAAGCCTTTGATAAGGATCTGCACTATTATCATTTTGTAATTTATTTCTGAAAGCACCTCTAAATTGTCGGAAATGGGCTAGGCATAATTGGAAAGTGGAATTATCCATTTAAGTTTCAGGGATGAATATATATATATTACTTGTTAACTGAAAAAATTAAAACCACGAAGACCTTACCAGATGGCTTATTAATGATTCTGATCAGGGTCTACACTTTATGCAGTGGACAAGTGTACCGTTTAAATATACACTGTTTGTAAAAGACGCATCTTCGTGATACAAGGGGACAAAGAGGGACTTTACCTGGTACATGGTATGTAAATCTGCTCAGTTTAGTAAAATGGTCAATATGGAACAATGTTGATCATTTTAGTTCAGCTTGAAGAAAAAATGTAAACATTCAATCCTTTCTAAACATATACATACCAGTACATCATTGATTAAAACGACTATCTCCCGGAAAATACAAATCCACTATCTTCATCTCAATATGATTAATTCGCTTGTAGATTGGATGTCATAAGATTGTAAATGTGCTCTGGTTAACATCAGTTTAAGAAGGCATGACTCTTGATACAGTGAAACAGTCAATCCTACATTAAGCATTCTTTGTTTGAAGAAACGTACAGGAAATCAAAGCCATGTGACTGCTTAATTCAGGACGAAACTAATGCCAAAACCTCCTGCATCTAGCAACCATAATAGTATTGTATTGCATGATCGCTTACTACAAGTTTGCCTATAAAATTATGTCGTCCTCTAAATATTGCTCTTTATTATTCCCACTCTTTCTCTATTTCTCTCTCTCCCTCTCCCCTCTCTCTCTCCCTCGCTCTCTCTCTCCCTCGCCCCTTCTCTCTCTCTATCTCCCTCTCTCTCGGAGTCTCTCCCTCTTTGTCTCTCTCTGTCTATCTCTCTCTCTCTTACTGTCTTTCCGTATATCTCTGTCTCTCTCATACTCTCACCCCCTTTCTCTGTATGTCGGTTGGTCTCTCTCTCTCTCTCTCTTTGTATGTCTGACTGTCTCTCTCGATGTCTCGCTCTCTCTCTCTCTCTCTCTCTCTCGCTCTCTCTTTCTCTTTCTCTGTCTGTCTGTCTGTATCTCTCCCCATCTCTCCCTCTTTTTTCTCCCTCATGGTTTCCTTTCGTCATTCGTTCTACCTCAGAATCTCGTTTGTTGTATGTCTGTAATTCTGTAATTCCAAGGAACGCGAGATAAATCGAGATGTAACGAGATAAGCTCCGATAACAAATCAACCTGACTAGCATCGATCTAGTTTAGCTCACTGTTCATTTCTTATTTGCTCAGCCCAAGATCACCACGGGAAATGGGCTCAATATCAACTTCACCAATATCTTAACTAAACAGATTTACACTTAATTCGTAACACATCTAACACAAAAAAAACTACTTTTCACCAACTTTGAAAGAAATCAGTTATTGTGCCTATTCTTCACCACCGTTTACTCAAAGTCTTTCTGCCACGTCAATAAGGTAACCCGTTTTATTCAGCGCCTGACTCTTTTTGCATTTTGTCAGCAATTTGGATCCAGAACAGAGGTCTTACAGTGGAGAAAACGTTATTCTTTTCCGTTTAAACGCAAACGAAACGTAAACGCATTTCAATAAAAAATAGAAAATGACAGCTTTTACACATTTATTATTGTTCAATTTAATCTGAATGGCAAGCTGTTAGGAGCCTGATCAGACGCCGGGTTACCGTCTGATCTGGCTCCAAACTGTTTGCAGTCGAAATACATACATGTACATAAAAGATTTAGCGTAAACGCGTTTATTGGGAAAGAATAACTTTTTTCCATTGTACTATCTTACGACAGGTCATATTTTTAATACAAAGAGAAGAGTATACCGGTATTTGCAAACAGTATACCGGTGAAATGTACAATTATGTGCAAACAGTGTAGACCAAGATCATTGGGCTCTTAAAGAAACCACCGGAGCAGGGTATACACTGTTTTCAATGTATGTACCCTTTTATAATATTAGCTTAGAGCCTAATCAGAGACATAGAAATAATAGTTTCAACGGAAACGCTTTTATTGGGAAAGAATAACGTCTTCGCAACTGTAAAAGAAAAACATGAAAAGCAGAAATATCATATTGAAGATTTCTGATTTACTTTCTTCCTGCTTCAAGCAGTCCCTGTTCTGGATGCTGAAGACGCAGCGTTTACTGGAAGTCAGAATTGAGGATTTGTTTACTATCTTACGTACAGCGGAGACGACGTTATTCTTTCCTAAAAAACGACTTTTACGCTAAAACTACAGTATTATACCTATTGCAAATAGTTTTGGACAAGATCAGACGCCGCGGAACCCAGTGTCTGATCAGGCTCCAAACTGTTTGCCACTCAAATCAAAAAGAATCATGAGACATTTTGAAAAAAATGGAATGTTCTGCAGTTTGGTGCATTGCGTTATTATGCTTGCATTTAAAACAGGAAAGAATAACGTCGTCTTCACTATACCTAAATTGTACTTTTGAGAGTAACACGGTTTTCTTTTCTGGACCAGAACTGATTGACCCTTTTTTGCTATCTTCACTGCAAAAAGACATTTAACAATAAACACATTCACTAGTGAAACTTTAATGGACTATTCCATATGTAAATTTAGTCTAGTCAATTTTTGACTATTTGAGAGAGAACTCTCACTGCCTGCAAAGGACAACTGTACACTTATACATGTAAATGCAGTGTTTGTTAAAACTATTTTCAACTCCGATAAAAATGAGTCGTCAAACTGTTCAGAAAATCTTCGTCATTTTATTGTTATGCGTTTGCGTTCAGACAAACAAATAATGTATTCTTCACTGTAACGAATGCAGTTTTTATTGCCTAACTGCACCATCCTGACTTCATACAGTGGAGAAGACGTTATTCTTTTTTTCTGGTTTAAACGAAATAGAAACGCAAACGCATTGCAGTAAATATAGAAATTTTCAATGTTTTGAAACTTTTTCTACTTACTTTCATCTGAGTGGCAGACAATCTAGAGTCTGATCAGACATCAGGTAACCCGGCGTCTTATCTTGCGCCAAACTATTTGCAATGGATGTAATAGCTTTAGCATAAACGCGTTTATTGGGAAAGTAAAACGTCTTTTCCGACTGTACACGCTTGGGGCTATATCTCTGCGATGCTCTCGGGCTATCCCTCGGATGGCATGTCTAAGAGTCATTAAAGTCTCCTAGATCAATGGCAATAAATCAGATTCGGAATTTAATCCAGACAAAATGAAATAGACCTGCAACTGTTATTACGTACTGTCAAACTTGTACGGAGCCATTTTCAAAATTATAGAAAGGGTTTGAAGAAGGACAGAAGCTTAATGCAGGACGAAAGTAAGGCAGAAAGCTCCTACGGAGCTTTCTGCCTTACTTTCGTTCTGTATTAAGCAATGAAGTGTATAGAAAGATATGCATACAAAAAATATTTTTACAGGACTCAAGTTTGTCTGTAGAGTGTTATCAAAGTATGGGAGTTGTAACAACGAGACTAACTTGCAGCATGTATTTAAAATGCATGTACTTTACCGCCAAATCTGACCGTCTGTTTTAACCCTTTCGCAAACAAAATATCGTCTGCTAAAATTTGTCTTTTGCAATTTTATGCAAAATTACTAAAGCCCTCCCTAAATGTTTAACCTCAGTAAATAAAGTGGTCACAGTGTTATTTTATTTATTATTACTATTATCATTATTACAGGGCCCACTCTTTACAACACCACCCAATGGAAGACACTGCATGAGTGCGTTGTTCGGAACGAGTTGTTATAGGGAGGGAAATTGGCATACATTTGCAAACAGCTTGAATCCAGATAAGTCGTCGCGTATATAACGCGTGTCGAAATGTCCACTTTTATGTAACTTTGAGGAAAACAAAGAGCAGACGACAATTTTAAACAGACGATATTGCAGCAGTAAAAGCGTTAGACATAATCGTCCTGTTAAGGGAACTGTGGAAACCGTTGTTGTAAGAAGGGAGTCGTTATTGGGAGGGCCGTTGTGGGGAAGGAGCACTGTAGTATGGATCTTGAACAGACACCGCGTAAAGCAGTGTCTGATCAGGATCCAAACTATTTGACACTCATTTCAATATTTCTTTAGTCAAATATCATAGAATTTAGAGAGATAAAGCAGACGGCAATTATTTTAGAATTGATGACGTCATAGCAGTTAAGGGTTTAAACGGGAAAATAATACATGTTACGGCTGCTCAGCTGTATTACAAATGCATCCACAAAGTGTGGAAGGAAAATACAATAGGATATTGTAACGGTGCTTAATCATTATGTAACAATACAGTGGAGGATGCGTAATTCTTTCCCTTTTTACCATTTCACTTTAAATGACGTCATAATGTGTATTTGCAAACAGTTTTGATCCTGTTCAGAATCCGCGCTACGCGACGTCTCTTCAGGATCAAAACTGTTGTCACTTGTTTTGAAATAACGTCAGTTATTCTGCCATAAGTCTAACTTTGAAACGATATTGCACACAACGATATTGAAGCAGACGACAATATGGCGATGAAGGGGGAAACACCTCGCGATAAATTTGATCATGAAAGGGTTAACCCCAAAACGGAACGTTAACGCAATCATAGCAATAAAATATGGAAAAATACAACAGTTTTACCGGTTACAATGTAACTTGCGTTTGATCTTGCTCCAAACTGTTTGCAATCGAAATTATTGTTTAAGGATAAACGAGTTTATTGGGAAAGAATAACGTCTTCTCCATTGTAACTACAGTGTTCCCTCTCTACAACGGCCCTCCCTACAACGACTCCCTCCTTACAACGACCCTTGCTTCGGTTCCCTAAACAGGACAGTTATGTCTAACGCCTTTACTGTTGCAATATCGTCTGCTTAAAATTGTCGTCTGCTAATTTTCTCAAAGTTACATAATGCACATTTTGACAGGACAAATACTTATTGACGCGTGACAAACAGCTTGAATCCAGATCAGACGCCGCGTTACGCGGCGTCTGATCTGGATTCATGCTGTTTGCAAATGTCACCAGTTTCCCTCTTTATAACGACTACCTCCGAACAACGCACATATTTTTTGTCTCCCACTGGGTGTCGTTGTAGAGAGGGAACGCTGTATATGAGCTTTTAATGGGTTCATGTTGTACACATTTATGCCTTTAAGTCCTAGTATGATTTCGGATTTGTGAAATATGTATCGATCGTCGCACGTGCTTGTATTCGCATGTATAAATAGCGCACCTATTGTTTTTAAATTTTCTGAATTAACGGAATACAATGTACTTTTAATCTTCATTCGTATTGATTTCATTACAGCTACATTTCCATACACCGAGCTCATGTCGTACATTCTATTTGTCGTAGTTCTCGATCTTTTTTAGTCGAACATGTCCATATTATAAAGTTAAAATGAAGCTTTACACTTTACCCTATTTTAATTAGTCACAAATGGACTAGATTTAATTGGAAACTGGAATTATCTATTTAAAGTTGCAGGGGTGAATTGGTTATGTATGAAAAGGTTGCCTTACTTATAAACCTCAGTTGTACTGACGTCATAGTTTGGACAAAATCATTCCACTCTTTGTCTATAGTTTTCACGTAGTAAATATTTGTGCTTTTTTGTTAAAATTTAATATTGGAAGTGTCATAAAATACGCTCCATTTTCACGACCATATCACAGAGAACTGTAGCTGTGACATTATATTTTATTTCCCAAAGGAGTTGTAAGGAATCATAATTACAGTGGAGAAGACGTTATTACTATTTTCCGTTTTAACCCTTTACCCCATAGAAGCGACTTTTAGCGTATTTAATTTATTCCTCCGCTGAAGAAAATAGTTCCAGTTTATACCCTCATGAACAATGACCATTACAAATATTTTATATAGCCTAGCATATTTTAGCTTAAAGCAGGCTGAAAGTAAAGCAGAATGTGCCTTAAGGCACATTCTGCTTTACTTTCAACCTGCTTTAAGTGGTCACCTGTCTTCAAAACTAAAAACAGGCTATGAGGTAAAGGGTTAAAGGCACACTTAAGGCAAATGCAAACGCAGTGCAATTGAATGCAGAAAAAATAATGAATTGACAATTCTGACTATTCATTTTAATTTGAGTAGCAATCAGTTTGGAGCCGGATAAGACGCCGGGTCACCCGGTGTCTGATCTGGCTCCAAACTGTTTGCACTTGAAACAATAATGCGGCGTCTGATCAAAGTCTTCACTGTTTGCATATGTCCCATATATGGGATCGTGGGCACACATGGGTTAAGCCAGGATAATAATAACCTTTTTTCCACGAAAACATAAAGCTAACTGATCGGAGACAAAGATTCCTTGCGTCATGTTTCTTCCGCACAAATCTCAAAACAGTAAACCAACATACAAACACTCTCGGAATGGGCAAACATCCTTTGCAAACAAGTTGTCTGACAAATTATATTTGCACGGCATTCTCGACTTCAGATAGTTTGTCTGATTACATGCTGGGGAATATTTCTTAGCAAGAAGTTCTCGATAAACAAACTGCATGAAATATGCATGCAAGATTCATCTTCAAATTTGATGTTATATTATACATTTCTTGAACAGTGGAGGGGTGCTATTGTTTGTATCTACCTTTATAATTTTAAGACGTCTAAAATGCAAGACACGGCTTCCAATGCAAACAGTTGGCAACATTTAACTCTTTCACTGCCAAGTTTTATCGTCTGCTTAACTCTTTGCATGCTAGCAGCGGATATATCCACCACAGTGATTGTCTTTGCAAACAGTTTGGATCCAGATGAGACGCCGCGTGATGTGGCGTCTCATCAGGATCCAATCTGTTTGACACTCTGACCATGTTTTGAAAAGAAATTTAGAAAAATCCTTTTTTAGAACAATAGCAGACGACAAATTGTTCCAGACGAAAAAATTACCCAGCATGCAAAGAGTTCACAATCTCTCCGCCAAATTATAGTCTGCATTCATAGTGTTGTCTGCAATATTTTGTCAAGTCAGACTTAAAGCATTTTTGACTCAAGAAATATTAACATGTGTGTGAAAGAGATTGGATCCTGATCAGTAACGCGTTACCCGGCGTCTTATCAGGATCCATACTGTTTAAAAGTCGAATTAAGGCGCCATTGGTAGAGACAGAGTTGAGTAACTCGGTGTCTGATTAGATACCAATTTCTTTGTCATTTTTTAAAATCTAGCGACAAGTAAACGCGTCTTTTCAAAACAGTGTTTCCGTGAAGAGTATATTGTCATATGCAAACAGTGTAAATCCTCAACAGAGGATTCCTAAATGAACCCTCTAACTGACTGTAATTTTGCAATAATGTTTCAGAAAATAATACTCTTTAGTCGAAAATAAACTAGGCAAACCATTTGCGCCCACTTGAATCGTCCATGCTTACAGTGGAGAATCTGTTATTCTTTCCCAATAAACGCGTTTACGCTAAAACTATTATTACCAGTGCAAACAGTTTGGAGCCAGATCAGACGCCGGGTAAACCGGTGTCTGATCAGGCTCCAAACTGTTTGCCACCAAGATAAACAAAAATTATCAGAATTGTACACCAGTTGTTCTTTTCTACGTTTTAGTGCTTTGCGTTTGCGTACTTTTGCGTTTAAACGGGAAAGAATAACAGATTCATTGGAGTAGGTCATTTTTTATCTAAGAAGTGTCTGGTCTAGATTTTAATTTTCGTTTTGTTTTATATTGAAATCCTATCAGCCAAAAATGTAGACTCTGATCAGACGCCGCTTAAAGCGGCGATATATTGTTTTTTACTTAAATTTTTCAGGGGTGTATTAAAGCAGTACTAATTTGTCCTAAAACCCTTTATCCCATGGCCTGTTACTTCTGACGACTTAAAGCAGGTTGAAAATGAAGTACAGTGCGCCGTTTTATATTTTACCCTGCGCCAAGCTACCATCTGCTATGATATGGAAATATGTTATTACGTTTCACATTCATTATAAACTGGAATACAGTTTGTCACTCAGGTAAAAATTAGCTCTCAATGAGATGTAATGTTGTAATTTTCTCCATTTTAAGGTACATGTACTGTGTTTAGTTTCGTTTAAACGGGAAAGAGTAGCGTCTGGTCTTCTGTATGTATACATAAGCCATCGACCACGTTATTAACGTTCGTTACGCCCAAACTCTGTCAGAAGTGACACACTCTTGAATCAGGCTTAAACATTTAAAGAATCAAGCAGAAAAATGAAAGCCCCGGGGACCTTTAAATGAGCTCCAAACTCCGTCACCAGACATCAGTGGCTCATTAGCAGCTGAATTTTGTTCTCCAGTTTAGTTTTTTTCTGGTCGTTTTTAAGAACTGAAAATCGATACCGATAAATACAGAAATGTTTAAATATTACGGCAACTCCCAAAGAAGACACGTTGATGGTGTTACAGTGGAGAAGACGTAATTATTTCCGTTTAAACACAAACGCATTTCAATAAAATGTAGAAAATGACAATTTTTGACAATTCTGACTATCCATGTGAATCTTGGTGGCAAACAGTTTGGAGCCTGATCGTACGCCGGGTTTCCTGGCGTCTGATCTTGCTCCAAACTGATTGCAATGGAAATAACAGTTTAAGCGTAAACGCATGTACAGTGGAGAAAAACATTATTCTTTATCATTAAACGCGTTTACGCATAATCTATTTTCTCCAGTGCAAACAGTTTGGAGCCAGATCAGACGTTACCCGGCGTCTGATCAGGATCTAAACTGTTTGCCGTCAAGGTTAAATTCAACTTTTAGAATTGTCAAAAAGTTGTCTTTTTCTACATTTTAGTGTTTTGCGTTTGCCTTTCGTTTGCATTTAAACGGGATATAATAACGTTTTCTCTACTGTACAATGGCAACAAACAATTATGGGCCAATGAGTTCCAGATGGAAATTTCAGTCTTCTGTTAATTGAATGACAATTAACATTGTAATTGGTGCTAACTAGATGGCGCTCTAGATACTTTAACAAGCCCCCTAGACTATTTGACATTTGTCCTTGCCTACACAGGAGCACACAACAGACGAGTTATTGTCATTGTACCAGCATCTGTCTGTCAACATCCCTGTTTATCTTTTTCACTTTCTTAACCCCTTCACTGCCATACCTTGAGTACAATGATTATTTGCAAACAGTTTGGATCCTGATCAGACGCCGCGTACCGCGGCGTCTGATCAGAATCCAAACTGTTTGACACTCTTTTCAATCTTTCATAAGTAAAATTACCTAAACACTTGATTTGAAAAATAAGAGCAGACGTCAATTATTTAAAATTTATGACGTCATAGAAGCGAAGGAGTTAAGTTAGTACCATTTTCTTCATTCGTTGTATTGCGTTTGCCGGTAAGTTTCGTTTAAAATTGAAAAACTAAAATCTTGTCCAATTTATACTGGTATATTAATCAACCAGCAAGAATGGGAAGTTAAACCATTCACACTTTGTTGAGAGAAATTGTTTTACCAGAATAGGGGTCTGCGATTTAATTAAAGTATAAGAAAACCGCGCAATATGGAATATTTAAGAATGAATTTCCGCCATTTTTATGACAGATCTATTGTCTTTTTGCTTACATAGGGGCTTCCGTGTTGCGAATGCCTTGGAGTGCTAAAAGTGGTTGCATACGCATAGAAAATATAGTGCGATACTTTCAAATAGTTTGTCAATTATTTGATTCTTTTAAAAACTTTTAAAGTTGTTTGCGTCTCAACCAAGTTCCCGGTGGTCTTATTGTAATGGAATACTAAGATTATTACATAGATCTTTTTTACGGAGTCCTGTAAAATAAAAGTACGAAAAGTCCACGTAGATTTTCGCTTTCCTTTTTTGAGCAGGGCTGCCATTTCTCAGGATTTTACCGAAATCTTCGGATTTTAATCCTTGCTAACGGAAACTTAAAGCATGCTGAACGTAAAGCAGAATGCGCCTTAGGGCGCATTCTGCTTTACATTCAACCTGCTTTAAGAAAACGCGCTTGAAAAAAAGAAAATTTCGAAATCTTTGGAATTTTCATGATCTTGTTATGGCAGCCTTGTTTGAGTCCTCCAGACGCCAACGCAGTTTTATATGAATTCCCACAGCAAACCCTAAATTTAGAACGCAAAAATCGACTTTGCATGTTCGTACTTTTTAGATGGGCCAGAATAGCCAGTGTGGGAAAAGGTGCGAAAAGTGCAAGGTCGATTTTTGCGATCCGTTTTCCGGGCGACTATTGACAAGTTAGAGCGATGAAAGAAGGCAAAAGACGACATAGTGCTAAATAAGCTCGCAAACGCCCTGCTGAAGCTGGTGTTTTGATTGCTTTTTAGTTCACATGATACGAAGTGTCAATATGAGCTTTTGAGATCGCCCTACGTCCTTCGTCCGTTTTTGTCTGTAAGTCGTCGTTCGGCGTTTTGTTTTGTATTTTTCAATCTTGACATATAACTCATTAGTTTCAAACGGTTAATTAAGATAGTCATTAAGAAATGTTGTCTTACAAAAGCAAAAAAAAACTAAAACCAACAAAATCGACAGGATGACGACAACAGCTCGACATTTCGAAAAGATGAGCAACAACTAAACATAATAGAAAAATGCATTCAACAGGATTCGAACCTCTGTAAGCGGTATTATCCACTGCCAAAGGCTGCTTTAGGCTTGTCCGCCCGTCCGTCCGTCCTGTTTCTTTCGGCAGCTATATCTCTGAAACTGACTAACATATTTGTATGAAACTTAGTACAGTAATAAGTCATGAACAGGACACCGTGGGAACGTATTACTTTGCAATATGGATTTAGGCATTTAAGAGCTATTGCAGTTTGATTTGGGACACTCTTTTGATACGGGGTTTTCTTTTTTAAAGAGAGGCTAAAATGGATTTTAGCTTTCCTCAAACTTGATCAGATTGTATAAGAACATATTCAATTAAACGATAAATCGGTCCAGTAAGTCAAGAATTATCTACCCTTGACATGTTACAATACCATATTTAACAGTGTTTTCAATTAAGCAACTTTTTTAAATTATACTTGTGCACAATGTTTATAAGTTTACGCTCTTGAAGGGGTGCAATACATGTCGAAACAGGATAAAAAATGGCAAGGATGTTCTACCCTTGATGTTCTTAGAAATGCTTGAAAAGGCTTATTTTAGTATTGTTTGAACGCTAGTACCTACACATGTGAATGGATTTTAATAAAATCTTTATTTAACTATATATGGCAAGATGTATTCGTTTCCAAATGAGTTCTATTATTGTTGAAAACGGGCTAATTAGTCAATAGTTGTCTGTCCTTGGTGAGTTAATTATGCCATGTATTTTACCTTGCTTGTACTGCTTGAATGTGTATAATTAATGTTGAGATCAGATAATGGATTCGATAGTTATCTGTCCCTAATATACTCAGATATGCTAGAAAATATTTCATTTTAACACACTGTAGTGTCTAGGCAGTTTTTGAATGGATTTTAAAGTTCTGAAATCTTTTGTGAAATTGCTTGTTTACTATAATTCATTAAAACCAAGCAAAACGGAATCTCGTATTTGTTGATACTGGTTGACAAACAAATCGATTTCAGTCGCATTTGTCACGTTATTTTTAAAGTTCCTATTCCGAAAAGCTTGGCGACAGGATGTTTTGTGCCCAGTGAGACAATTCTGTGGGGAATCGCTTGTAACATCATTACGTCTGTAAGCTGTCAATTATCTGTAAACATACGTGATTGTAAAAGTACATGTACTGTACCAAAAAAAAAATATGTAAACGTTTTTATGGCATAAGGTCACATAACGAAAATGTGGTTTCTCCTCATAATTGTCAATGCAATTGACAAAAGGGGATGAAATACTGCTTTAAGCTTTCATTCTTAACATCATAAATGAGTCTACTTATAAGTGGGACGTACGCAACTGCGTACATTACTGTACTACATGTATAATACAGGTCACATGATAACATTTGGGTATTGGTCTTGATTGACATTTATTGCCAACGTAATGACTAAGGCGTCCAAATATAGATTATTGCAGTATAGTTAAACCTAATTTGAATAATTATTAGTTGTATACGACGGTGACGGCTTAAGCAAAGGTGGCAGTTAAACAGAAATATCCTGTAAGAGCTTTCTGTTTTGCTCTGTCACCTGCCTTTTATACAGTTCATTAGCCTTTGTTTTAGTGGTCGTAATAGAGAAGTTTAACTAGACCTAATTGGTAACTAGACTTATATATTTGAGGTAAAGTTTTAGAGGTAAATGGGCTAAGTGTGAACCCTTTACCCAATAACCCGTTTATAATATTAAATACAGGTGATGACTTAAAGCAGGTTGAAAGTAAAGCAGAATGTGCCTTAAGGCACATTCTGCTTTACTTTCATCCTGCTTTAAACAACCATCTACTAGGATATAGAACATATTTGTTATATATATATATATATAATTGTTCATGAGGGTATGAACTTGAACTATTTTCTTCAGCGGAGGAGTGAATTAAATACGCTAAAAGTCGCTTCTATGGGGGAAAGGGTCAAGACAGATGAGAGATTTATTCCTGTCGACAGATGAGAGATTCATTCATGTCGAAAGTAATGTGGTTTGTTCATGTGGGCTCTTTATACCCATTTCTTTAAAGCTTGTTCTGCATTAAGCAGCCACCTCTCTGAAAGTAATCGAGTTATTTATTACATATTGAGTGGCCAAGAGAGGTTATACTTTATACCCGAACAATATTCATTGAAAACAAGTTATTTTCTACGTCACAAGAATTGTAACATTTACAGCTCTTCTCGAGCTGACTGGCGTCAATGCAAACATGCATACAGTCGAGAGAGTGTTATTCTATTACCCGTGTACAGTGGAGAATGTGTTATTCTTTCCCAATAAACGCGTTTACGCTAAAACTATTATTTGCAGTGCAAACAGTTTGGAGCCAGATCAGACGCCGGGTAACCCGGCGTCTGATCAGGCTCCAAACTGTTTGCCACCAAGATAAACATGAAATATCAGAACTGTCCAAAAGTTGTTCTTTTCTACGTTTTAGCACTTTGCGTTTGCGTACGTTTGCGTTTAAACGGGAAAGAATAACAGATTCTCCACTGTAAATGCAAACGCAACTCAAACACAATGAAATTAAATGAGGTAAACGACAATATTTTGAAATGTCCGACTACTTATATTAATCTTAGTGGCAAATAGTTTGGAACTTAATGAGACGTAGGGTTCCCCAGTCTGATCTGGCTCCAAACTGTTTGCAGTGGACGATAGTATTCTAGTATCTTCTCTGCTGTACGCTGTGCATTTGTGTCTGGTAGATGCTTGTCGATTTGTTCGTGTCTAGGCATCATTAAAGTCTCCTAAAATCGAAATTAAATAAATAAAGTTCGGGATTTGATCAAGAGAGACTAGAGATGTCCCGGTGTACATTGGGGACGACGTTAGTCTTTCCCAATGAACGTGTTTCTGCTCTACACTAAAAGTCCACCGCGGACAATGTTTGATCATGCCCGAACTATTTGCAATATACATTAACCCTCTCATTATCAAATTTATCGTGAGGTTTATATCCCTTCATTGACATTTTGTCGTCTGCTGCAATATTTTTTTCTGCTATATCGTTTCAAAGTTAGATTTATATTAGTATAACTGACGTTATTTCAAAACAAATTACACAAACAGGTCTGATCAGGATCTAAACTGTTTGCAATTGCGCTATATGACGTCATTGAGAGTGACAGAGTTAAAGTGAGTCGTCAACATCACTTGCTCCTATTTATAGCATAGTACGTATTTGCGGTTTTTGTGAGATATTCTGTTTTTTACGGCCATACATGTATGTGACACCATTTTGAATATTTTATTCGCAGGTTTAAAGGGTCTTTATCTTCATTTAGTGAATAAGTTCACTCTTTTGAAATGTCCAAAGTGCTGTCATCATTTTCAGCCACACTATAAGAAAACAATTGTCAAAAGTATTATGTTGGCGATATTATATTTGTTATGGTCATCGTGGAGGTCATTTTGAATATTTTGTCCTCAGTATAAAGTTTAAACGGTCATTCTCTACATCTTATCAGTGACATTACTATCTTATAATGTTTTACGCTAAATGCAACTTTACCTGCACTTGCAAACTGTTTGGATCCATATCAGTAACCGAGTATGCGCAAACTGGTTGACACTCGTAGTTACAGCAAGTAAAACTACAGGAATGTATTCGGTATATACAAAATATGTACATTGCCATAATCAAAAGTAAGTATGAATGTCAAATGGCAGAAAAATTACAGTGCACATGAGAAATGAGTAAAGCACTCAGATGAACGAAACATGATACAAGATAATGAAAACAAACATATTTAAGTATAAAAAGGTTCCATTTAACAAAAATAACTCACACTACAAGATGTAAATTGAAGCATTGTCCATGAATATCAGAAAGTGCTGACAGTAACAGCAGACACTAATTTGGCTAGATTTGAATAACTATATCCAACCCTAGCGACGAGCACACTCGTCATTTACAAGATACTTATGAAGAGTACACTTGATATATGCAGACAGTAAAGACCCTGATCAGAGAGCTTCTATAGGAGCCATCTGATCATGGTATGTACTGTTTGTCATTGTGTAATATATCGCTAAAGTCAGCCATGTATATGTATAGTCAAAATGGACTGAACTTAATAGGACACTGGAATTTTCTATTACAGTTTTAGGGGTGAATGAGTTAAGACATATTTTACTGTACCGCCAGCGATCTATTTAGTAATCAATACTGTTTTGAATAGTAGACTAATCTAAGCAACTTAGACAAAGTCGAATCGCGATTACTCGAACTAGCTTAAGTCGAATGTCATCTATAGATCCTTATATGAATTTCGATATCTAGAGCTCAGTTAAGTCGAACATACCCGTATTTCAAAGTTAAAACGTGGCTTAGCCACGTTTTAACTTTGAAATACGAGTATGTACGACTTAAGCATATTTCAGATATCAATGTTCAACTGTATAAGACGTTAGTCTGATTAGTTTACATCACACTATCTGAAAATTTACAACTTGTCTGGACATATAAGATAACTACCAGTTGAATACGAAATGTGCCAGGGACACTCGTATAAATGTTTAGCTATGTTTATTGTTTACCCCTAAACTGCCATAATATCGTCTGCTTCAGTGAGTATCGTCTGCAATAACTCATTTACCCTTTAAACTTCCAAAGGACAAATCAAATTTTCTAATAGAGTCTATTTAATTTTTAACTATAAAGGTTAACCCATTTGTGCCCACGATTCCATATATGGAACATAGTCAAACAGAGAAGAGTCTGATCAGACGCCGCATTATTCATCGTCTGATCAGAGTCTACACTGTTTGCTGATAGGAATTTCAATATAAAACGAAATGAAAATGAAAACTTTGACCAGGCATCCCTTTGATAAAAATGTACTAATCCAATATATAAACATGGAAGAATCCACTTCGTATAAATGGGTTAAGTAATGTACAATATATTGCAAAAATGACATCTTATTATAAGGTTGTTTGCCTAGAACAAGTGTACTCTTCACGGGTACGCTGTTTGTAAATGACGAGTATACTAGTCGATAGGATTTATTCACAGTAGTAGTAGTAGTCACATCATAGGGTTTATTACTGGCATTAGGAATAGAAAGGAAAACTTGAGTTTAATCTTACTTATCTCGAGCTTTGATTCATTTTTAAAGATTTGTCAAGTATAACGCTTGGCAGCAAATTAATGACACTGTAAGAAGAATGTCTTTGAAACCATACCACATTTCTTCGAGTTACGTGGCGTCTAATCAGTATCTAAACTATTTGTAAATGCTAGTAAAGTAATGCTTTACTCGCTGACGGTTCAACACGTTTTGTGTTGTTTTGGTCATCAGAAAATGTCGTCTGCGGCGAAATATGATCTGATACATATTGTGATGTAAAATGAAGAGCTGTGTATGATATATAACAACAAACGACAATTTAAAGAGAAGGCTGTAACACATTGTTTGGTACAAATTGGTTTCTGGATAAAGTGATACAGTGTAGAATATATTTGCAAGATATTAGCCTTAGGCTGTACGGCCGGGTGCTGTTTATTTCGTACTGTGAAACATTACCTATATCGAATGATAATAGTATGTATTGTATCAATATCTAACCATCTATAAAACGCCGGTTGTTAGCATGCCAAAAACAACGTCAACGGTCGAAGGAACGTATGTTAGGGATGGCCATCTATAATAGTATTCTCTTCGAGGAAGGGGTAATGTTCTCTTAACCTTTTGAGTGTCAATGGTTAATTCAGTTACATTTGCAAACAGGTTTGGATCCTGATCAGACGCCGCGTAACGCGGCGTCTGATCTGGATCCAAACTGTTACAACGTTGGTTGCATTTCTGGAATTTAATAGAGAAATGTGTTTTGTTTAGAACATCAGCAGACGACACTTTTAAACAGACGGTATATATCTTTGAATGTTTTAAAAGTGGATGAATTAGTTTGATTATTTGTAGTTTACACTTCGTTCCTAGCCAGTGGACTTATCATCTATTTATCATAATAGAGTGCCGAACAAAGAGCAGCAACAGCGCTGACGGTCCTTCTGCCTAAAGCAAGAATAAAAATATAAAATATAGATGAGATGAAGAACACGTGTACAGTGTATTGTGGATGATTAACCTTAACCACGCTAGATTGTATTTGTCTGGTAAAAAATGCGTAACCCATTGATGCCAAGTGCATTCTTCCATGCTTATATATTGGACAAGTCAATGTTTTATCTAAGGGGTGCCTGGTCTTAATGTTTTGTTTTATGGTGGTTTTCCTACCAACAAACAGTGTGGACTCTGATCAGACGCCGCCATATACGGCATCTGATCAGAGTCTACACTGTTTGCTTATGTATTTTATTATGGGACGCTAGGAACAAATGGGTTAACGTAGATCTATTTCACACTTATAGAAATGCAAACTGTAAACCCTGCCTTAAACTGCATCAGCAAGATTAATTTGGTATCAGTTAACACGTCTTGCCTTGCATTTCAGTGCGCGTATTTAGGATAATAGCCATGCATTTTCTGGTATAAAAACATGTACCGCTGAATTGTTTGCTTGAATTTATTTTGTTTATATTCAATGAAATTAATCATAATGATTATTATTTTTTATTATCAATAATAATAATGATAACACAATTAGTTTTTATTATTATTATAAAAACAATTATCATCTTGAATCCCATTTAGAAATGATCATCCGATTACCAAACAATTTAGGTCAAGATGACTCAGCGTCTCATTTAAACTATTAGCCCACAAATAGGTCGTTTTACACTTTTTGTTTATTCTTCCCTTTCAGATAAGAGTTCCATTTTATTCATAAATGCACATGCACCATTAGAAATATTTCCTATATCATTAAAGCAGGCTGAAATTAAATGTGCCTCAGTGCGCATTCTGTTTTACTTTCAGACTGCTTTAAGCAACCGCCTGTCTTCAATACTGAAACAAGCTATGTGGGAAGGGTTAAGACGTTATTCGTCGAAATATCGTCTATGTTCCGTGAAAGTTCAATACATGTATGTCTATAATAGAGATAACGATCGAAAGAGTGGATCGTCTTCGAATACCATCTGAAACTAAACTAATTTGTCTTGCATCTGACGTGATTTATTGGGTTGAAATGACACGAGCTGTACCAAGTAAACATGCTGCTAGATATGGCTATATCCATGTGTACATCCACTTGACAAATGAAGTTGCAATGGAAGTCTTTAACCCAGTGCCTCAAAGCCTGTTTCTAGTTTTGGAAATACAGTGCTCCCTCCCTACAACGGCCCTCCGAACAACGACTCCCTCCCTACAATGACCCTTGTCGCAGTTCCTAAAGCAGAACATTTATTCACGGCTGCAATGTCGTCTGTTTGTAGTCTGCTGTTTTTCTCAAAGTTACATAATGGATATTTGGACAGAAACAAAACTTAATGACGAGTGGCAAACAGCTTGCATCCAGATCAGACGCCGCGTTACGCGGCGTCTGATCTGGATTTAAGCTGTTTGCAAGTGTAAGCCATTTTCCCTCCCTATAACGACTCCCCCAAACAATACACATTTTTTGTCTCCCATTGGGTGTCGTTGTAGAGAGGGATTGATGTATGTTTTCAAACAAAGCATGTTGGAAGTAAAGCAAAATGCTCCTAATGAAACATTCTGCTGTACTTTTAGTCTGCTTTAAGCTCCTATCTGAAAAATAGCTGATCTTATCCATGATTCATTTTCAAAATTGCCTAGCTAAGGACTACTTTTCTTAGTGAAGGAATAAGTAAAGGCGTTAAGATGCAATATGTATAATAATAATAAATATTAAAACAACCTCATATGTCAAATTATTTTAACCCCTCCGGTTTCAGATTTTAGCAATACAAACAGACGTCAATTGTTTAAGGGTGTATCAATGTCATGAATTTGGGAATTTTTCAAAGTATATGAAAACACTCTATGATTGTTTTTTATTGAAGAGCTATTTAAGATGAATGAAAAAATAGAAAAAGTGTACATTTTGGTGAACAACAGTTGGCTCTACAGCCATGTAAAATTTACCCCCACTCACTTTCTCTTATTTTGTCCTTTTCAAACAGCCCGCTTCAATAAAATCCATTTTAAATGACAACAAATATGATAATTTGGTTTTGTGTTATTTATTTCCTATCTATGATAGTATTTCTTCATACAAAAACTAATTTAAGAGAAATCAGGCACCAAATGTGAAATTAATAAAGCTCTAAATATCATCGATATGGTACTTTTTTGTAAATTTTGTAAGGGGAGATAACTCTTTTTACTTTAATAACTCAAAATTTTCAACACTGACCTTTCAATTTCTTTTCATATTTTAATCTGCCTTAGCATAGGCTTTCATCTGGTAGAATATAAGAAAAAGTTTAATACTAGAACTATTTCATTTTCAAACTTTTTTACTTTTTTTCATAAAATAAAAAATCTAATAAAACCATGCCCTATAAAAAGCATAGTTTTGATATTCGAGGATCCATTTTTTTCAAACCTAGTGCCTGCTTTGTCTAAATTTGGTTTCTATATGTGAAAATACCACCATAGACATGAAATAAATAATGAAAACCCAAATTACCATGTTTGTTTTGTTTTGAAATAGATTTTACTGAAGCTTGTACTCTAAATGGGTAAAATTTTAAACAAAAGTCCAAATTTGACATACATTTTTTCAAATTGCTGTAGCTCAAAAAAAGGACACCACCATATATATATTTTTTTTTTTCATTCATCATACATGTAAACAGCTCTTCCAAAAAAACAATGATAGAAAAAAAAGTTGATACTTTGAAAAATTCGCTTATGGGTTGGATACACCCTTAAAGCTAGTTCCGTCATGGCAGTGACGGGGTTTAAACAATGATACAGCTAATACAACATGGTACTATAAATAGTCACTTGTCTGTACAACGAGGAAACCACAATGTTTAGAAGCCGTGCGTCACCAACTTCTGAATTCTCTCTAAAAGTCACTTCCCGGTCAACGGCCTCTGTAATCACTTTGTCTTGTTTCTTTCTCATTATTTCTCCTAACTCTAAGTAAAACAGTGGATGATACGCTATTCTTTCCCCTTTTAAATGCATATGAAACGTAAAGGCAGGGCAGTATAATGTAGAAAAAGAAAACTTTTTGACGATTCTTACTACATGTATTCATTTTAATCTGAGTAGCAAACATTTTGGAGCCTGGTCAGACGCCGAGTGACCCGGCGCCTGGCCTAGCTTCAAATTATTTTCAATGGACATACATTTAATACTGGGTTTAGCATAAACGCGGTTTGTTTGGTTTTTTGGAAAGAATAATGTCTACCTATCAGGCCAACTCGGCGTCTGATCTGGATCCAAACTGTATGCCACTCGAATTGAAATAAATGGCCAATGTCTCAAAGAATCTGTCATGGTTTAAAAAGACAATGTACAAAAAAACAAAAGTTTGCAAAGTATGACGATTCTTTTTAATCCGAGTGAAAAACAGTTTTGCGACTGGTCAGATGCCGGATCACCATACGTTCTCCACTGTACTGTGAATGTGGTTATAAAGGGGTCTGAGATCATTCTCAAACTTTTGATTGGTCAGATTTGAGCTTTCTGTGTGAACATCATCGGACTGATCTCAAACGCTTTATAACTATTGGCTCGGTTCTTGTTGTCGTAGATTAATTTAATGAACACTACTAGTTGAAGAGTCCACTGTTTTGCAAACACATACTATCAGACACGGAAAAACTGAGCATCTGATCAGATTCTAAGGTGTTTGACCCTCGTATTTCGATGTCCGTATACATGTTTGTATGTATTAAAAAAACACCTTATTTTGACAGTAACTGCAGACGATAATATACAGCAGACGAATCTATAACGTCCTCAGAGCTGCTATCATAACATGTACATAGATGAGCTATCAGATCAGACAATGTACTCGTTGCTGTCCTAACTAAAATCAAAACTATATACATGGACCATTATTAATATTTCATACAAGAACAACCCCTGTATATCATTTAGAAATGTTCCACCAATCGACTCAGGCGATTTTACTTTACATGTAACCCTTTCACAGCCAAATCTTTCGTGAGAGTTTTACCCCTTCATCGTTTAATTGTCGTCTGCTTCAATTGTCGTTTCAAAGTTATAAAATAAGGCAGTATGACTGGAGAAATTTCAAAACGAGTGTCAAACAGATTGGTTCCTGATCAGACGCTGCGTGACGCGGCGTCTGATCAGGATCCAAACTGTTTGCAAACGCCCTTTTAATCGTCATTGAGAGCGAAAGGGTTGACAAGATATTGGAAACATGTACAATGTTATTGTCTTAAAGGCAGTGGGGAAGTTACATCCTTGAAGATAAGATCAATACCAACCCTTAGAGTGATGAGCGCGAAAATAACCTACATTTGAAAACAGTTTGCATCCAGATCAGACGCCGCGATACGCTGCGTCTGATCAGGATCCGAACTGTCTGGCACTCGTGTCAAAATTTCTTTAAAAATCAAAACAAGACAAGTTTTAAACAGACGATATTACAGTAACGAAAGCTTAAACTGCTACATTGTTGAAGACGTTATTCTTCCCCAATAAACGCGTTTAAGCTACATGTAAAACCCTTATATAAACAGCAATTGCAAATAGTTTGGAACCATGCTCTAAACTGTTTCCACTTAGATCAAAATGATTTGTCAAAGTTTTCAAAAAGCGGCCGTTTTCTTCATATCATTGGATTGAATTCGCATTAAGTTTAGTTTTAACGGGAAATGATAACGTCTTCTTTGCTAGGAAGATGTATATTTTCTTTTCGACAGTGTCTTTGTCTTAAATTCCATTTGAAACAAGGAGTAATTAATGCACTTCTTCCGTGCAACCGCTCCTGTCAATGAAAGGCTCAGAATTAAATTAATTAATCTGCATCTTATATTACAGCTTGATGAATAGCATGGGTAGGGTTTTCAAAAGATCAATTATAGCAATATTAAATGCTCTTAAACCCAAACCTGCCAATGCTATATAGATCCAACATGTAACTATAGGCTGCCATTTACAAACAATTTAGATGCGGATCAAACGGCGAGTAGGTCTGTTTGTTAAACATGTTTGTATCCTGATCAGATGACGATTAACTCGTTACCTGATCTTGATTCAAAAGTTATGAACTTTCATAATTTATGTTTATTCGTTAAAATATCTCAGCTTTAAGAGATAGAAATGAAACCAGACGATGATTTTAGCAGCCGATAAATTGGCAGCGAGGAGGCTAATAAGTTTATCAAATATAATTTGCTGAGTTAGCCGTTTTTTATCACTGTGCAAATGTTACTCGTGTTCTTGGATGCATTGTCTTGTTCACGATGCTTGAATACAGTGGGGATGACGATATTCTTTCCCAGCAATCAAAGGCCCATATTACGAAACGTCGTACGACAAAACAGGTCGTAAGCCAAAACTTTAAAATACATCTCATTTCTGATTTCTCTATCTGATCCTGTCTTGTGACATCTCTTTGGAATCGTCTTTTCAAGACGATTCCAAAGAGATGTCATAAGACAGGTTTATGTAGAGAAATAAATAATAATTTAGAAATTTAGAATCTGACTTACGACAAATTTTGTCGTACGACGTGCCGTAAGACGGGACCAAGTTTTTTACGCTAAAACTATAACTTCAGTTGCAACAGCTTGGAACCAAATCAAACGTCGGATAACCTGAGGTCTGATCAGGCTCCAAATTGTTTGCCCCCAGGTCTTTCAAAACGTTGTCGTTTTCTATATTTTGTTGTAATGTGTTTGAATTTGGTATTTTCAATAATGACCGTACGTGCGCACATGTTTCGATTCAGATCTAATTAAAATAAGATAAACACACTTGGGTGATTTCAAAGTGAAGAAAACGGCGAAGCGATAGCACTAGTCAAAATCACTCTGATAAATGTTGACCTAAATTAGCGCATTGGCCTCTATTCAGTATTGTAGGTCCTAACGGTTTGTAAATACAATTTCCAGTATGACCGAACAGAACAGGGAGTGGGTAACAATGCAATTCAGTAGTCAGTTAACTGTGTATTTTTTTTCAATAATTTCGTGTTTCTATGTGTATACATGCGTAAATACACGTACAGTCGATCATCGATTATTCAAAATCATTTATATTATATAACACTTATCATATTTCTACTGTAGGCCTAGACTTTTATTACTCGATGTCGTCCAAGTCATACATACACGAATTTAAAAGTAAAAACGTGATTTAACCACGATTTAACTTTGACGTGCGACTGAGTTTGACTTAAGCAAATTGGAATTATCAATGTTCGACTTACATGTATATATATATTGGGCATGTGGCATATCACATGCAGGTCTACCGAACATTGTATGAAAGGCAGGCTAATATAACGTAAAATTTATTCATAGGTCAGTAGATGTAATTTGGTACTTATCACAGACCACCAGTGACATAACTGTTGAGAGTAACGGTTTCTCTGAATGCCCATATCCCCCAGTGAGTGTGGTTTTCATGCATAAATTCACTTCATACATGCTCAAACCCCATCAAACCAGAGGAATCTATATGCATGTATATGTAGGCGTTGTGTACGATCAATTACAGTCTGACACTGGTGTTATAGAGCAAATAAAGCATCTACATGTATACAGAGGAACCTTTGCTATAACGAATACGTTGTGTTACTATAAAGAAAACGTTGCGCTGCTACATGTATACAGAGGAACCTTTGCTATAACGAATACGTTGTGTTGCTATAAAGAAAACGTTGCGCTGCTACATGTATAATGAATACGTTGCAATGACGCATCGTTGCTATATTTTTAAGAAAGGCTGCTCCCTAAAGCAAGATCAAAACAAACCAGAAAGGTATCAAAGAAGCTATCTGCTTTACCTTTATCCAGCTTTAAGTTTTTTCCATTTCTTAACTATTAGAGTACACATTATAGGACATATCTTGCCCTCTGGTCAGGATCTGCATCATTTGTCATTTTGAGATTAATGTTAAAATTAACCCTGAATATGCAAAACTAGACTCGATTTTACTGAAAACTGAAATTTTCTATTTGAAGTTTAAGCACATAAACGGTGCTTATTTCGACTCAGATCTACCCCTAGCATTGGCCAAGAGACATTACAAGCAATTGAACTCAAAGACCGAGTCGCCATGCTTTATTGATTTGATTACACCGAACATGACGACCGTGTGCAATAGTTCTAATGCTCCTGCTCTGTTTATATCTACTGTAATCTGATTTTAACCCTTTACATGCTTGGTATTACTTTCGTCTGCAACAAGTGTCGTCTGCTGCTGTTTTGAAAATATGATTTTCAAAATTTCATTTCAAAACAGGGTCAGGATGTCAAACAGTTTGGATCGTGTTAAGACGCCGCTTTACGCGGCGTCATAACAAGATCCAAACTGTTTGCAAATGTAATCACGATTCGCCGCTAGCGTGCAAAGAGTTAAAGCCATATCACTTCTTTGATTTCCTGTACATCGGCAGAACAGTCGTGTCTCCAGTGTTGGATAAAACAAGAATCGTGTTTCATTCCTTGAACTTTCAGAACACCGTTCCTGTACTTTACGACTTTCTGCCAAACTTAAATATCGTGTGCATCCGGAAAATGCAATTCAGTACATTGCGAACAGTATAAATCCAGACCGATGGCTTAATTGATTATACATGTACCGTTTCTAAATGAAAGACTATTTTTGTGTAGAACGGTCTGGCCCGCCCTTCGACCAATATCGCTTGATATATAGCTACATTTGAAACAGCTTGTGATAGATAATAAATGCAAACAGGATCCAGATGAGACGCAGAAAACCCCGACATCTCCTCAAGAATCAAATTGACCATATTGTGATATCTCCTTGTGGAAACGACAGCTAAATAAACACGAAGGATTGCGATATTATCTTTCTCAAATTCTAATTTATGATAAATTGACTAGAGTAATATCGTTATATAGTTATCATGTTTTATTGCAAATCTCAGATTACCTATACCATTTTCGACATGAACAGTTTTGTTTTTACAGTATATAATAATTATGTTTTCTGAGCAGTAATATGATAATAATATATATGTCAATAACTTTTTGTCAATAATAAATGGAATTAAGATATAAATTGGTAAACAGCAGATAATTTATATCTTACAAACATATGTTTTTATATGCTTCTAAGTTATGATAAATGTAAGAGGCTGAAAAAGAACATATTGTAAATTAATCAAAATAAGTTCATTTTCAATACTACTTAAGTAAGTATTTCATATACTTCATAACTATATTGCTGAATATATCTTCCCAACATATAATAGATCGAAAGTAGTGAAATATACTAAATAATAGGTGTCATTTTTATGAGAAATTACGAGCTAATTTTAATGTATTTCAGTAAAAACGAATTATTTATGTTTCAAGGTTTAATATAAGAGACTTAAAACTGACGTGTTATGTTGTACCCAACGTATATCATTATTGTTTTAAAGCATTTTATATCATAACACTGCGTGGCATTTTTACACATATATGGTATATATAAGGGGGTCTGTATAAGCTTCTGTACATATTATTATACGAAAGTTTAAACAGACCCTTTTATATACACAATAACAGTGTAAAATACATTATGTATGTTATGAAGATATATTCAGCGATACAGTCATTAAGTATATGAAATACTTACTTTCTCATAAAAAGGACCTTATTTATTTAATATAATTCATTTATTTCGATCTATTGTATGTTGTGAAGATATATTCACCAATATAGTTATTGAGTATATGCAATACTTATTAAGTAGTATAAACATTCGGTTATTCTGGTTTATAAACAAAGTGTTCTGTTTTAACCTTTCACATTTATTAAAACTTAGAAACATACAAAATAGATACGTATGTTCTGTAAGACATAAATTCCCTGATGATTACCAATGTGTATCATAATGACTATTTATAATTGACACCAAGTTATTGACATAAATATAAGTGTCATATAAATGCTCAGAAAACATTAGCTTATATATATAGCAGACATTTAAGATTATTAATTTCGATAAAGATAACTATCATTGTCGATATAACTACATATAAAATATCACTTAATTCAGATTGAACGATCTTTAATATCTGCCGTTAAAAGTGTGTCTTTAAAACATAGGATGTCAACGTGTACGAAGGTATCCTTTGTGTAATCAAATTTTATTACGTGCTGCAAATATTTTTGTGTAAAAGTGATAAAAGGTGTTTTATTTGAAAAAACATGTCCTTGATTTGTTTCAATGTCACAACTCACCAGACAATAGAATACTGATGCCACACAGAATGCAAAGCATGTGAAGTATCAGAAATTCTGTCACACCTAAAAGAGGTTTTTAAACTACAAATGTAATAACAAAATATGGTGACAGAAAAAAATGAATACATCAGAACTGTTGAAATGTGATAAAATATGCTAGAATAGTTCGAGTGTACTCAAAGAGGTATCTCAAGACAGTGTTAGCTATGTATATAAACATTGCTAACGCTAATATTTCAATATCCAAGACAGTTAACCCATTTGTGCCAACGATCCCAATATATATATACATATATATGCGATATAGGCAAACAGTGTAGATTCTGATCAGACGCCGAATTATGCGGCGTCTGATCAGAGTCGATACTGTTTGCTGATAGGAATTTCAATATAAAACACAACGAAAATAAAACTTTAGACCGTACATCCCTTACATAAAATATGAAATAATCCAATTTATAAGCATGGGATAATCTACAGGGCGTAAATGGGTTAAACAATCTTTATCACCGCCCTCCATAAACATACGGCATTATCCATTAGCGTACAAATAGAGGAAGTGTGCCACATCGACAAGGTTGGGCGAATATAGTAAATGTAAAACGGTAACGTTTTTAAAAATGCACAAACTATTATTATAAACATGGACAAGACAGGTCACACAGCAGAGGAAACAAAGGAACAATTAAAACAAGTTCATATGAGAACATGATATAGAGCATTAAAATAACAAATAAATAAATAAAGATGTCTGTAAAAGACCAATATGATCCTTTATCAATAACCATTACAAAACATTAAAAGAGCTCACATGTTAAACATGAAGTCTCTATCTCATGTAATATCCAAAGCTATGTCCAAGGTTAAAGTTATTTTCATACCAAAAATAGACAGACAGACAGACAAACAGACAGATAGAGCACAAAAACACAATTTGCCCCAAACTAAGTCGTTGTAGTGGAGCACAAAACGAATGGGCTCGTTAAAAAATACTGATGCCCTACGATGTGCTTGACCATTAAGACAATGAACTTTCTTCGCCGACCTTACTATGGTCACAAACGTATCATGGTCACTACTGGTCAATATCATGATGGTCTTGAACTATATGGAGTAGTATAAATGGGACTGCATTACTTAGTTCAGAACTGAAGAAAGTACAACCAACAGTTACTAGCCATCTCACAAATGTACAGACAAAGGTCCCCAGACTCAGGTTATATCGTAATGCGTAATGAATGTAAAACAGCTTGGACCCTGATCAGATGCCGCCTTATGCGTTGTCTGATCTGGACCAAAACTGTTTGGTTTGCAAATAACTATCGTTCACTTGATCAGGTTTTGGATGGGGTTAAATAAAAATCAGGCATTGTTTATATCAGCATTTGAGGTCCAAGTTAATATATATGCAGATGATGTTATAGGACAATGTCCCTTTACTCATGTAGAAATACACTCTGGGATTGGTGGGCCGGATCCAACCTAAGCACCGTATACGGTTGTATTGGAATATCCTACTGTACATATACATGTTCAGACATATAGGTATACAGCTTTATCTTCAACAGAATTTGGTTACACTAAAGAAGATGTTATGATTTCCAATACACAAACGTGTTTATGTTAAAATTATAATGTCAATTGCCCACAGTTTGAAGTCAGATCAAACGCCGGGTAACCCGGCGTCTGATCACTCTCCAAAATGGTTGCCCTTCAGACATATATTTAATTATCAGATCTTCCACACAGTTGTCGTTTTTAACCATTCATGGCAGTGCATTTGCGTTTCGCTTTCGTTCAACCGGTGGAGAACAACGCCTTCTTAACTCTACCAGATGTAAGCAGGATTACGCAACAATGAACATAAACTTTTCTCTTGTAAATCAAGGAACGAACACAGACTACATCAGAATATTCAATCTTGTATTAAGCGACCACACAGCAAAGTAGAATAGGTACTTCTGAAGGCAAGTGCCTGCTCAATGCAGGATAAAACTGATACAGAAAGCTCCTTGGGGAGCTTTCTGTATTATTTTTATTCTGCATTAAGCAACCGTATGTATTAATACTGTGGACGAGTTTCTACTGAGTGATATCTTAATACAGACTTCACTGGTACTATTTGATTAGCTTGCAATGGTAATCTCCTCTCTGTGACAGTGACTTTATTGCACAATGTAGCACATGGCGCCTAAACAGCAACATCGATAAAACCAGAGCTATATACTGTAAAACTTCTCTATTACGACCGCTAAATTGTGTCAAATATTAGTCGCTTAAGACAGGTGATAGCTTAAAACAATTTGAACGTGAAACAGAAAGCTCCTACAAGAGCTTTCTGTTTCACTTTTACATTGCTTTAAGCTGTCACCTGTCTTTTATATCGACAATTAGTCTTTTTTAGCGATCGTAATAGAGTGGTTCTACTGTACTGTAAAACCGCTCTATAACGTCCACTATATTGTGTTAATTGTTAGGTTTTAATGACATGTGACTGCTTAAAGCAATGTGGCTGTAACACAGAACGCTTCTTTAGGAGCTTTCTGTTTTACTCTCACATTGCGTTAAGCTGTCACCTGTCTTTTAGAAAATGGATTAGTCTTCTGTTCAGTAGTCGTAATAAAGAGGTTTTACCGAAGCTCACAGATGGTAAGTTGTTTCTCTTTTAAACGAATGTTAACATAAACACAATGAAATAGATAAAGTCATTTTATAGAATTTCAAACGATCATTTTAATGTAAATGACCAACAGTTTGGAGCTTGATCAGACGCCGGTTTACTCAACGTCTGCTCTGACTGTAAACAATTTGACAAGGACATGAGAATTTTAGAATAATATTTTGTCCACTGAATACATGTAGATACAGTATTACTTTTGCATAGCGGTCACTGTTTGAAGTACAAGACCTCTGTATTAATACGATAAAACTGTATTAACTATTAGATGTTTTCATTTTTCAATTTTTAAACCAATCATATGCACAAGTCATGCTATTTGCAGGCAGCATCAGCGAGAAAGTTAGGCTATATTGTTAAGAATTCTACCTGATCATTTAAGAAGAGTGTGCTGTTTTCTGTTGAGACAAGACAGTTTGTAAGCACAGTCTGTTCTTGAATGTTCTGTAATAGCGAAGTGTTGCAGGGCTACCATAAATTGACAAGAAAAAATCCTAAGATTTCAAAATTTGCATTTTTCAAGTGAGATTTTACGAATCGTACCTTTACCCATCACCCGTTTCTAGTTTTGTTGACACGCGGCTGCATAAAGCAGGCTGGAAGTAAAGCAGAATGCGCCTTAAGGCGCATTCTGCTTTACTTTCAGCCTGCTTTAAGCTACCATGTACTAGACAAAAATCTGAAGATTTAGGAAAAATCCGGAGAAATGGCAGCCCTGGTGTTGCTGTATACTGTCAGTTTTCACTGACAGCTGTCGCCTGTCATTTATACCATCAATGAGTCTGCGTTCTCTTGATCATTATAGCGGAAATTAATCAACAAGCCGCATCCTGTGACTGCTCATTAGAATCGTCTCTTTGAGACAATATCTAAAACGTATTTCAAAACACATTCTCAATCAAAAGGGTTCGTGTTGACATAGGGTCTTTTACGTTAGAAAAACTCCCCCTAGCTTTGATATACAACGATGTGACGCCGCAAGCGAGGCATCTCGTCAAAGTACGAGTCTGTGGTTTAATCCTGTCACTACCGGGGCCGACAACACTGACATTTGCAACTAGTTTGGATTCTGAGCAAAAAGGCGGCGTCTGATCAGGATACAAACATTTTATACTTTTATGTAAATGTTTCTTGTGTCAAAAATGCATAAAACTACAAATTTTAAAATTAAGAGCAGACGAAAAATATAAACAGACGATATTACTTATGTCAGCGACTGTGTTAGACTAGCGCTGACGTCATACTGGCAGTAAAAGCGTTAAAGCGGGAAAGAAGACACTCCTCCCCGTTTAAGAAAAAATAAACGCTAACGAAGTGTAAGAAATGAAGAAAAAGACATTCTTTGGTGTCTTTTAAAATGACAATTTATTTTTACATGAGTGACATATGGTGTGAAGCCTGGTCAGAAGCCGTTCTACATGACGTCTGACCAGACTCCAAACGGTTTGCAATTGTAAGAAATTGGTAATTTACGGCAGTCAAACAGTATAGAACCAAAATGTTTGGCGTTACTATTTATATTTTTCAACTACAAAATACGTAAATAGCCGAACTTTACTAAAAATTCTAACGACATATTTAAGCAGATGATCAAATTAAAGTTGTACAAAGCTTCCCATTGGAAACGGGCGACAATTTACGTCGTCTGTCATGTTTCTTGCATATCTCGTCTGCTGCACTAAAACTTACAATATAACATCATCTGCTTCAAATTGTCGTCTGATAATAAAACGCGAAATTGTTTCAGTGACTATAATTGAACATACCACTCGCTGAATTCCAAACAGTAACTCTGGACCCAAACTGTTTGAAAATGCTTGCCATATTGCCGTAGACAATATAAGGACGGTGACGGGTGGTATGGACGCTTGGTACAGTGGAGAATTTGTTATTCTTTCCCAATAAACGCTTACGCTAAAACTATTATTTCCAGTGCAAACAGTTTGGAGCCAGATCAGACGCCGGGTAAACCGGCGTCTGATCAGGCTCCAAACTGTTTGCCACCAAGATAAACAAAAATTATCAGAATTGTACAAAAGTTGTTCTTTTCTACGTTTTAGTGATTTGCGTTTGCGTACGTTTGCGTTTAAACGGGAAAGAATAACAGATTCTCCACTGTAGTTAGTACATTTTAGTTATTGATTGTATTACGTAACAATTAATTCGAACAGTTTCTTGAATTTACAACGTAATCATCTCCTTGCAGCGGCGCCATTAATTAACACACTGTGGACTGTCTCTCGTCCGCTCTCCTTCAACATTAATCAGGAGGTCTAATCACAGGTCAGATTAGGGCGATCTTGTGGGAAACATAAGTTCAGACAGGTCGTGTTGGTAAATCACAATTTTAACCTCATACCTTCCGACGACTAAAAACAACATGTTATGAAGTGTCGTCTGCTTAACGTAATTTCTGCTGCGTCATGAAAAACAGTATATACCTTGAGCAGACACGGCGATTTAAGGACACGGTATGTAGTGTCTGCAATGTCAAGATGCCTTCATTTATCTCATGACGTAACAAAAAATACAATAACCCTTTTGTCGCCATAATACCATTGCTTTCAAAATGCGAATATTGTAGAAATATAATTCATGCATTTTAATTGTAGAAAGCTAAAGACGAGTTTCAAACAGTTAAACTCTAGATCATACGACGAGCTAAATGGAGTCTGATCTGGATGTAAATTATTTTCAATTCATTAATCGACAGAAAAAGAAAAACAATGAAAAACGATAAACTCAACGTCTGATCAATTGTTTTACATTCATCATGATAAAATTAGCATATTTTAGTTGATTTACCCAAATTTGTATTTCGGAAATAAAAACAGACGACAATTTTTCAACGCATGTGACGTCATTGCAGTGAAGGTGTAAATTTAACCACTGCACTGCAATGACGTCATTACTTTAAACATTTGTCATTTTCTTTTATTCGTCCAATTTAGATTTTAGGTTATTTGACTTCAGAAATATTGCAATGTGTAGCAAACAGTTTGGATCTTGATCAGACGTCGCGTTACGCGACGTCTGATCAGAATCCAGACTGTTTGCAAATAAATACCGTACTCGGTGCAAGACAGTAAAGTGGTTAACAGACAGTTGCACATATTCAGACGCTGTAGTACACCATTCCAGTATCGATTCTGCAAAAGATTAATTTATCATTCTTCCGCAGACTGAAAGTAAGCCCCCGTGTCGTGTGAATATTTATTGAAATGTAACGACCAACACGTAGAGCTAATCCCGATATTAACCCACTTATTGCTGGATATTGCACTGAACTCTTCCTGTGTACTTTCTGGCTTTAATGTTATAAAGCTTTTGAGCTGAGTCTGGAGAAGTTCTCAAGCGTTTGATTGGTCAGATTTGAGCCTAGGCTCAAATCTGACCAATCAAATGCTTGAGAACGATATCAGACTCAGCTCAAACGCTTTATAACCTTGGACCCTGGCATATTTTATTATAGATATACATATACAAGGGTGATCTAACGACATTGCAGGATTTGTCCAAACTATAGTTCATTTCATATGATATAGTAAACAGTGTAAATCCGGATGAAACGCCGTGACCTGGGCCAAAACTGTTTGCAATTGACATGAGTGTTTGGACATAAACGCATTTTTTTGGAAAAGAATAACGTTTTATCGTCTTTCGTGATATTATCTTTGCATGGACTCTGTTGTTCAACCGATTCAATATAAACACCAACATATCGAGGGCTTGGTGCAAACTTATTGTAACTCCTTCACAATTGGGAAGGAGTTACAATAGTTTTGCACCAAGCCCTCGATATGCTATCGATGCTCTTAAAATAAAGTCACAAAACTGCTTAAAAGTAAAACAGCAGTTCCTTCTAAGATAAAGATTGAAATTAAATTTAACAAATAAAACCATACGACAATTATTTAAAGCAGATGACGCCATAGCAATGAAGTCGCTAATCATCTGGTAAACGCCACAAATGAAGCTTCGTAGGAATAGTTGCTATAACGGAGCTTGTGTATTATATATTTATGTATATATATAATTGTAATACAGTGGAGAATCTGTTATTCTTTCCCAATAAACGCGTTTACGCTAAAACTATTATTTGCAGTGCAAACAGTTTGGAGCCAGATCAGACGCCGGGTAACCCGGCGTCTGATCAGGCTCCAAACTGTTTGCCACAAAGATAAACATGAAATATCAGAATTGTCCAAAAGTTGTTCATTTCTACGTTTTAGTGATTTGCGTTTGCGTACGTTTTACGTTTAAACGGGAAAGAATAACAGATTCTCCACTGTAGTACATGTACACTCTATTTCGACCACTCGTGATAAGACTCGAGGACGGAATAAAAAACAGTCTATAGCATAAAGGATTTTAAAGTAATACAGAAAGCTCATACATGATATTCTTGCTTTACTTTCATTTTGCCTTAAGTTAAGCAGTCAAATGCTTTTAACAAAAATGAAAACTAGGCCTAACCTAGTGAGCGAATATAGGAGTTTTATTGTATCAAGTGCATCTATTCGGCGTTATATGCGATTAGCATAATAGAAGGTGAACCTCGTTTAATATCAAAATCACGTTTCGTGTCGCTTTTCCCACAAGCCGTCAGCTCATATTTGTATTCTGCAAGATATATAGCTGGTAAATGGTTTTGCCTATTTGTGAAATCAAGTTTCGCCAACATGTATCGATCTCATTTGTTAAGAAATGAAAGGTGATGTCTTTTCCTGAATGTTCTCTCTCTGCTACCGAACAATGCATAAGAACATTATGATTTCCCAAGGTATTTCGTTTCAAGAATATATTCCATCGAGAATGGATTCCTCTAGATCGATAATCGAATTTTGTCTAGACCCTGGCCATAACTTGTGGTCCTAAAAAGAAGATTAATTGTTATCTGATCTGGCATCAAACCATTGCTAATCCTCATCTACATAACTTTAAAAGTACACCTACGATAATGATTCGTTACATACAGTGAGAAAGACTTCATTTTTCCTATTTTAACTCTGTCGCTGCCAACGGCGTTAAAATTTGACATTGCAAACAGTTTGGATCCTGATCAGACGCCGCGTAACGCGGCGTCTGATCAGGATCCAAACTGTTTGACACTCGTATCGACATTTCTTCAGTCAAAAAAGCCCTAAAGCTGGCTTTAAAAAATATTGCAGACGACACTACCATTGCAGACGATATTTTGGCGGTAAGAAGGTTAAAGCAGACGATAGAACTTGGCAGGGAAAGAGTTATACGTAACCAAACGCAATGTAATTGCATGTAGAAAATGGTACCTTTTTAAAACATTGACGATTAATTTTAAGTTGAGCCTGATTACCGGATTACCCGGCATCTGATCTGGTTTCAAGCTGTTTTCAAAGGACATATATTTTTGCATAAATGCTGTTATTTGCAAAGGATATTGTCTTTTCCACTGTAAGTTTGCGAAAAAATGCAATGGAAATACAATGTAATTATTTAATCCCATTTGTTGTTACTTTTTAAAATAAAGCGTCTTTTACCCATTAGAATTCGAATACATGTAAATAAAATGAAAATAATTTGTTTAGCACAAATGCTGTTATTTGGAATTTGTAACCTATTTTCCATTGTAATGCTTCGATTAAATACAGCTAGACATAATTTTCTTTATCCCAAATGTTGTAACTTGAAAATGATTATGTCGTTTCCGCCTTAAGACTTCGAATAGTGGTTAAAGTCTTTTGCACTGTAAAACTTTGAATGGTCGCAATGGAAATAATGGTTTTAGCACAAATGTTATTATTTGGTAACGATAACGTTTTATTCACTATATGATATCAAATGGTTCCAATGAAAATAATGTTTTAAGCAAAAATGCTATTATACACTGTAAGACTTCGAATGGTTGCACTGGAAATAATGTTTATAGCACAAATGTTGTTATTTGAAAAGCATAACGTCTTTTGCGTTGTAAAATTTCGAATGGTTGCAGTGGAAATAACGCTTTAGCACAAATATAATTTTTTGAAAAGCATAACGTTTTTTTGCGTTGTAAGACTTCGAATGGTAGCAGTGGAAAAAACGTTTTACATGTAAGCACAAATTCTGTTATTTGAAATATATAAGGTCTTTTGCGCTGTAACACTTCGAATGGTTGCGGTGGAAATAACGTTTTAGCACAAATACTGTTATTTGAAATATTTAACGTCTTTTGCGCTGTAGCACTTCGAATGGTTGCGGTGGAAATAACGTTTTAGCACAAATACTGTTAGTTGACATATTTACCGTCTTTTGCGCTTTAACACTTCGAATGGTTGCGGTGAAACGTTTTAGCACAAATGTTGTTATTTGGAAACGTTTACGTCTTTTTTACTGGAGGATCTAAAATGGTAGCAATGGAAATAATGTTTTAGCCTAAATATTGTTTCGCACTGTAAGACTGCGAATGGTTGCAATGATAATATTGTTTGTAGCAAAAATAGATTTGAAAAGAATAACGTCTTTTGAACTGTAAGACTTCAAATGGTTCCACTTGAAATAATGTTTGTAACACAATTGTTGTTATTTGGCAAAGCTACCTGGTTTTTTTACAATAGGACTTCAGGTAGTGGCTTACGTCTTTCATTACGTTTTTTACACTGTAAGGCTATGAATGGTCGCAATGGAAATATTGTTTTAATATTAATACTGTTATTTGAAAAGGATAACGTCAAAAGCAGACTAAAAGTAAAGTAGAATGTGCATATAGGCGTATTCTGCTTTATTTAAAGTTGTTCTGTCTTCAAAACTAAAACATGCTTTGTGGTAAAGTGTTGACCTTTTAAGTAAACCAACGTCTGATCAGGCTGTAAACTGTTTACTTCTAAAAACGAGTGGTCAACTTTTTTCTCATTTAATTGTTATTTTCTCAGTTTTATTGCAGTGCGTGTGCGCTGAGTTTAGTTTGAATAAGAGAATACCAATTTTTAAAGTGTTGTCTATTTCTCCGTTTATTGCATTGCGTTTGCATTTAGTTTAGTTTTACTCATTACCACCATTACGATTTCTAGTTTTGAAGATGACCACTTAAAGCAGGTTGAAAGTTAATTCATGCACATTTTGCTTTCGTTTCAGTCTGCTTTAAGCTACGATCTGTTAGGATAAAAAAATTATATATTCATGACTGTATATATTGGAACTATTTTCTTCAGTGGAGGAATTATTTTAATGCGCTAAAAGGCTCTTCTGTGGGGGATGGTTCAAACGAAACCAAATGAGTCTTCTCCACTTAAGCATGTGTTGAATGTGTGTTCAATTTGGGTTTGACAGTACATATAAGAACTGCCAGGGTATCAGATAAAAACAAACATGAATAAGTAATGGGTCTGGATGGTTTAAACACGATAAAATGACTAAGTATTGATTCTGCAAGGCGAAATGGATTTCTTCATCGCCAGAATGTATAAATCATTGAACAGTTTCAGATATGCATTTGCCTTATTTTGGGGGGTTTTGGAGTCTGTTTGTCAAGAATGACCTGCAGACGATAAACAGACTTGGCATGCACCGTTATCAGGTTATAATACCGTCTGCTGTAACATTTTATCGTCTGCCATAAAATATCAGATATTTGTTTTACTGAGCAATACTTGATTTGGGATCCTGATCAGATGCTATGTTAGTTTGGCGTCTGATCTTGATCCAAACTATAAATAGTAAAATGATTCAAGTAAATGTCAGAAGAGTCTAATTAAGCAGTTGAAAGGATTAACCTTTAAGCTGCCTTACCCCGTACAATTATGATTTGCAAACAGTTTTGATCCTGTTCAGACGCCGCGTTACGCCAAACTGTTTGTCTGTCAACTCATTACTATATCACTTCAGTTTATTTTCCAAAATTCACCAATGAGAAATGAAAGCAGACGACAACTGTTTAAAGCAAATGACGTCATGGTAGTGAAAGGGTTAAGATTTTCGTCTGGAAGTTTCCAGTACTCAAGGAAATTCTAAGAAAAGGGTTCATCAGGTGTAAATTATCCCGTTGAAATGTCTTCTGCTTCATCAACATCCGTCTATGTAACCCTTTGCCTGCTGGTCGCTACTTTACTAATATTTTGCAAACATTTTGGATCCAGATCAGACGCCGCGTCACGCGGCGTCTGATCTGGATCCAAAATGTTTGACACTCGTCTTTATGTTTCTTTACTTAAAAAATGTATAAATCTAGATTTAACAAAATTTGCAGACGACATTTCGAAGCAGACGATATTACCGCAGGATAAGGGTTAACATATCACATTATGTGCGTCTTTTATTTGCCAAATCCCACTATACGTTTTATTTGTAAACTATTTGGATCTAGTTCAGATGCCGGGTACCTCGGCTTGCACTCAGAATCCAAAGTATTTTGGGCACATCTTTCGATGTTTCTTCTATCGAATTGCCAACAATCTGACTAGGAAATAAAAGCCGACGATAATGTTTAAGCTGAGGATGCAATTGCAATGAAAGGGTTAAGGAAGATGTTCCGGTCGACATATAACATTATTGCATTACGACGCAGGCAAAACAACCGAATGTCAAACTGTAACTTAGTAAACTATCCATTTGCTGAGAAAAGGTTCACTTAATGCACTCTGTCTAGAGTAAAATGCAATTCATCTACACTTACATGCACTTTTTTATATGCGCTATAATAGTTGTCTTGCATACATGTACTGTCGACTGCTTGTCCTACAGAGAAGAAGACGTTATTATTTCCCATTTAAACACAAACGGAACGTAAACGCGTTGCAATTAAATGGAGTAAAAGGACATCCATTTAACAATTCTGTTTTCTTAAAATAAAATTATCTGAGGGGCAAACATTTTGGAGTATGGTTAGCCGGCGTCTGATCTGGCTCTAAACTGTTTGCAATTACAATTACAGTAGAACTTCTCTATTACGACCACTAAAAAGAAGGTTAATTGTCCGTATAAAGGACAGGTGACAGCTTAAAGCAATATGAAAGTGAAACAGAAAGCTCCTGTAGGAGCTTTCTGTTTCACTTTCACATTGCTTTAAGCAATCACCTGTCTTAAACGACTAATATTTGACATAGCTTAGTGGTCGTAATAGAGAGGTTCTACTGTATAGTTTTAGCGTAAAGGCGTTTATTGGGATTACTGTCTTCTCCTCTGTACGAACCCTATAGTGACACGTATACGCGTCATTTACAAACAGCGTACCTGAGAAGAATATACTTATCGTATGCAAACAGTAGACTTACATTATAGATCAAAAGTCTCGCATAGGAGCCCTCTTATTAGGGTCAACATTGTTTGACATTTTGCAATACATTAGAAAATAGCCTTAAAATGGCACATAGACTTAATAACAATTAATTTGAAATAGAAATTGGTAATTTGCAATTTCAATGTACATTTGGAAAGAGTTGAAGAATGTCGTCGGAGGGCATACACACATTATAATAATTATGGTGCACTTGCTCTAATACACATCACACAGGAGCTCTATGTGTTACTTTTGACCTGCATTTAGCAGTCGCCCGTCTGTAAAGATTCCTATTCTGTCTAACTCATGTATCGCTCAATATAGTGGTCATACAGTGGAAAATATTTTAGAATCTCAAAAATCAACACATACGCATATATATAATTTAATAGTGTTTGTTAATATTACTTTTGGTTTAAGTTTGATTGGCTGCATTTATTTTCATAACCTCATGACAAAAAAATAAAATTGGGCCACGCCTTGTACGGGACTACTTTCTCCTATTAGTCAAATTGTTCTCCAAAAGCGCTGCATGAAGCCGGACACCAAACTATGCCATTGGCGATGACGTTACTACAAAACAACGTCACGGCAAAAGTATATTTTTTGCGGAGGGACTACAACCTTAAAAGTGTTAAATAATACGCACTCATGTCAGATTCTCTATTTAATTTATTTCTTACATTCAGTAGCGATATTAAATTATAAGTACATTGTATAGCAGACAGTCAGACTGACATGCATACACATATATAAACAGACAAGCAGACATACACATATAAACAGACAGTTAGACTGACAAACATACACAAGAGTGCCTATTAATAGTGACATATAAACAGACAAACAGACATTATATAAATATTTGATGGCAGTTTGCGTGACATTCAACTTGTCAACCCGAGAAACAGCATGTCACCCCGAGGCGTAGCCGAAGGTGACATTCTTGTTTTCGAGGGTTGACAATTGAATGTCACGCAAACTGACATCTAATATTTATTTTATTACACCGAGCTTATCAACCCTGGCTTTGGAATCGTTTTATTCGTCTTTTATAAAATGTGTTGTGAATACCAATTTAGCGCGGACATGTACATAACGCGGGAAATGACGTCGCCGTCTTACGACGTCACATTGTTTATAATTATATTACAAGAAACAAAGAAGAACGTTATGATAAGCAAATTGAAGAAACAGCGTCTTTACATTGTCTAGGTGGCAAATATCCTCTTCCGAAATGGTGGCAAATCGTTAAGGAATGGACAAAAGGAAGCAACTTGTACAGAAAATGCCAAAAGTTGATTAGAAGTTACCACTCTTTAAAACGTTCCAATGTATCCAATAGCGAAAGTCATGTCAATGCTGACAGTACGTTTTCGGACGGAGTAAAAAAGTAATGTCCTTTAGAGTGACGTCACAAAAAGAATATCATTAAGAGTGACAGCATATTTTGAATAAATGTAAAAGACATGCAAAATGTTAACTGTAGGTATATGGGAATTTAACATTGTAACTCAAAGCGAGGTGTAATAAACACACATATGCAGACAGACATAATCGATTACAATTGATCATTACCTTAATCGAGTGGGCGTTGTGATAAGCTAATGGATGATAAACTATCAAAACTCTATTTCCTCTGTAAGTTATTATTTATGCATCACTTAACCCTTATCATGCTCAGTGCCACTTGGTTGACATTTGCAAACAGTTTGGATCCAGACCAGCCGCCGCATAACTATGCGTCTGATCTAGATCCAAACTGTTTGTAACCCATACTCTTCTTTTCTTTCATTTTGAAAAGTTTTTGCAAACAATATATTTGAAGCAGACGACAATTCAGCATGATAATGGCTTAACTTTCGGCTGCATGTAGTCGCGGTTCTACAAGAATTTGCAAATAGTTTGGATCCAGAGCAGACTAACAGGGTTTAAACTGTTTGACCCTTGTGTTAAAATGTCTTAAGTAAAATGGCTTTACAATAAATATATTTTATTTCTTAGATAAAGGCAGACTACAATTGTGAAGCAAACGATATTGAAGCAAGCGTAGAGCTAACCCTTACAGTAAAGAATACAGTGGAGAATCTGTTATTCTTTCCCGTTTAAACGCAAACGTACGCAAACGCAAAACACTAAAACGTAGAAAAGAACAACTTTTGGACAATTCTGATAATTCTTGTTTATCTTGGTGGCAAACAGTTTGGAGCCTGATCAGACGTCGGGTTACCCGGCGTCTGATCTGGCTCCAAACTGTTTGCACTGCAAATAATAGTTTTAGCGTAAACGCGTTTATTGGAAAAGAATAACAGATTCTCCACTGTACATATGTTATTCTTTCCCGTTTAAACGCAAACGAAACGCAAACGCATGGCAATAAAAAGTAGAAAATTACAACTTGTTGATAATTCTGATTATCAGTATTAATCTGAGTGGCAAATAGTTTGGAGCCTGATTAGACGCCTGGTTACCCGGAGTCTGATCTAGCTCAAGACTGTTTTTTTGCAATGGAAATAATAGTTTTAGCGTAAACGCGTTTATTTAGAAAGAATAACGTTTTATCCACTGTAACCCTTATCCAGCTAGTCCTGACTGACTTGCATTTAAGAACAGTTTAAGTACACATGAGGAACAGGGTAACTGATAAAAAGCAAACTATACTACAGTGTATTCATGTATCATCAAATCTAAAGCACATTAAAACAATTTTGACATTTAAACTCAGAATCTACATGTACAATAAAACAACCGGTTATTCCCAGTTCAATGAACAGGGGACAATTCTACGGTCAAAGGAAATAACTGCTCAGATAGTTGTAGTTCTAGCTACATTTGAGGGGTCTCTGTGTTCCAGTATATTAGTGACTGTGACTGACGATTACGTTGCTTCTTACCGCCTTGGGTTCGATTCCCTGTCTTGGCACTCAGATGTCTCCATGTGGGTAAGCCTTCAAGCTGACTTGCAGAAGGTCGATGGCTCTATCCAGCTTTCATGCAGTCTCTGACTGCAACAGTGTACGGACATCTTGGATATTCCTGCACCTGTTTTTAGCTGGTCATCACAACATGACTGACGTATAGTTTAAACGACTTAAATGCATAACAAAATTGCAAAGCCAGCTACATAGTAGCAAAGGCAAATATTCCCAAATAAATTCGTGTGTGAAAAAATCCTTACGTCCATAACAACACTTTAAAACCAAAACAGACATCTGGTAACCAGGCATATGGCCAGTCGCCCAACTGTTTGGCACTCGGATTAAAAGGAATCGTCGTCATTTTAAAAAGTGTTATTTTGTACATTGTCGTATTAAACTATGACAGATTCTTTAAAACATTGGCTATTTATTTCAATCCGAGTGGCATAGTTTTGATCCAGATCAGACGCCGAGTTACTAAGATTGGAAGACGTTATTCTTTTCCAATAAACGCGTTTACGCTAAAATTATTATATCCATTGCAAAATGTTTGTAGACAGATCAGACGCCGGGTCGCCCGGCGTCTGGTCAGGTTTCTAACTGTTTGTTACTCAGATTAACATGAATAGTCAGAATTGTCGCAACGTTTGATTTTCTACGATTATTTACTATGCGTTTGCATTGCGTTCGTTTGCGTTAGAACGGGAAGAAATGATATATTCTCCACTTTACAAATACACACACGCATAAAACTTTATACATAAATACATATTCATACACATATACAAATTCTTTATCGGGATCTTGGCGCCAAATTTGAAGCTCTATGGTGATTATGGTTTTGAAAATGTTTAAGACTCATTTAAATCTGAGAGGAAAACAGCTTTCAACAGGCATATACATGTACGTAAATGTACGAATTTTAGCATACAAGCGTTAATGGGAAAGAACAACGTCTTCTCAACTATAGCCGAGAAACATGGCATCTTTTGTCATTTTATATGCAAGATAGCAGTTTCAGTCTTATTGGCAAGATTGCGAACGCGCTGATACAGGCAGTTGCATAATTCATTTATTTGCATGTCTGCCATGTCAGCAGTTTTATCTTGATGAGATAATATGTGACCAGAATATTAGAATATGCAACTACCGAGATTTTCTCATTTATATCTGAAATGCATTAAAAACCAATAACACCCGTATATAGATATGGGTTTTCGCCTATAGCTTAACACATTGAATCCTAATGACGAGTATACTCGCCCCTTACAAATAAGTTGTCAAAACAATAAATTGTCAAAAACAATAAATTGTCAAAAACAATATAGAAATATTCCAAATGGACTAGACTTTATTGGAAACTGCATGGTATTGTCAATTTGAAGTTTCAAAGAACTCTGAATGAGTTTAAACATGCAAATGCAAAATGTGTAAACCAGTATACTACAAAAAAGAGTAAACCCATGGATTGGAGAAACGCATTGTAACTTGTGTACAGTGAGACATAACAAATATTATAATATTATGATATATAGAGGATAATCAATTCCTTTGGATTGATATGAAAAATATATCACGAGAAGGGGTTGTTATCTGGTTAAAAAACGAGTCCGCAGGACTCGTTTTTTAACCAGATAACGACCCATTCGAGTGATATATTTTTCATATCTATTCAAAGGAATTGATTATTCTATTTAATATATATATATTAATGACGTTTTTACACAAAAAACACACAGAATTTATTACAGCGACGTCACTAAACTAATTATGACGTGACGTCACAAAAAGTGGTATCATCACTACATGTAGTGATGATATCAACAGTGACGATATCAAATTTATCTAACTGAGAAATCTCTATAAATCATCGATATGTATATAATAAATACTATGTATACACCTTTATATCGTAAATAGAGTAAGTTTTGCCATTGCAATACTCGTCCAATTATTGCAAAATGTGTACCAACGAGCATTTGTTGCTGGTTTATATTATTTGCAAGAGGTAGATAAACAGACAATGTATATCCTGGTCAAATACTGTGTTTTCAAGTCCGAAAACCTTTTCTTAAAATAATACACTGATGGTAGACATCTCAAGAAAATAAATTTGTTGTGGGTACTGTAGACACGTGACTTCTTAAATCATTCTCAACAGAAACTATGAAACTTCCAATATTTAGTTAAGTTTGGTCCATTTTTATACTATTTAATGTAATGTTGATCTTTACAATATATTCAAAATAACAAACAGTGCAAACGTGTACTCCTCACAGGTACTTTGCTTGTAAATGGCGAGTATACTTGTGGCTAGGATTGAACGTGTTATTGCTTGATGAAGCTCCTGTTGAATTCCCGGATATTTTCGCATGAGCCTCCAATTCGCGCTTGGCAAGAGATGTGTGAAATGAAACTTTAAGAGAATCTTTATGTAACTTACAGACAGACTGTTCTAATGACTGACTCAAACCAAATGATCACAATAAAAGAACTGTTTTTACGACCTCTCAAACGAATAATCGTGTTTCGACGTTTAACTTTTTCACTACTATATTGACGTCTGCTTTACTTTCGCCTGCTTTTTCAAATTTCAAATGCTGTGAGAAACTAAAAACTTAAAAGCGTGCCTATCATTTTGGATCCAGATCAGACGCCAGGTAACTATGCGTCTTATCAGGAGCCAAAAAAGCTTTATGCAAATGAAAAATCATATCGGCAATTACAGTGAAAAAGCCTTATGGGGCCTTAACATACATGATATTTTTTTACGATTCCTTACGGATCGCCAACTCGTAGTCAATCGTAAGCGTCCGTAAATGATCCGTTAGTGTCCGTAAATAACTCGCAAGGATCCGTAAGGATTCGTGGAAGAAGATGCCCATATTTTTGTGTCACAAATTTTCTTACGATTGTCCGCGGAGTTATTCTTCCGTAAATCAATCGTAACGATCCGTTAAGTATCGTAAACCGGTTGTAACAACACGTAATCCTCCGTAAACAGCCCGCAAGGATCCGTAAACAGTCCGCAAGGATCCGTAAACCGACCGTAACGTGTTCGTAGTCATCCGTGGTATTATCGTGGAGGTTTTCCGTCCAAACAGGCATAATCTTGCCAAAAAGACCACAAAAATCTAAGTGAACTATGATTTCAGTCATATTGATGTTCTCTCACTTCATGCCAGTTGTCGAATGATGACACATTTCAAATTGAATAATTGTTGGTACTGAAAATGTCAAAAACGTCAGTTCTCTTAGGTAAATCGTAACAACTCATTAAGGTGCGTTCACATACACGGATGTTTCTTACGAGTCCTTACGGATCTCCAAACCGTAGTCAATCGCAATTGTCCGGAAATAACTCGTTAAAATCCGCAAACACATCGCAGACGTCCGTAAACAATCCGTTACCACCCGCAAAACTCGACGACATCCGTAAGACGAAAATTATTTTTTTTGACATGTCAAAAACTTTTTTACGATAGACCACGGATGGACTTCTCCGTAAACAACTCGTAAATAATCCGTTACAATCCGCAACTTAATCGGAAATCGAACGTAACAACACGTAACCCTAACATTTGCTAACAGTTTATATCCAGATTAAACCGGACGTGGCGACAACTCACATCAGGACCTACTCAAATTGAGACTCTAATCTTATATTTTGAGAAATTTTTGAAAATAAATAAATATTATAACAGTACTTTGCAATAATTGTTGCAGGCGGTAATATTACGTATTGTTTATACGATAAAGCCCCTTCACTGTCATCACGTAACGAGCTTTGAACAATTCGTCTACGTTTATTTCTCAAATTTTAATTCTAAGTTTTTTTATTTAACCCTTTACCCAATAGCCTTTTTTAGTTTTGAAAAATGTGACCCCTTAAAGCAGGTTGAAAGTAAGGCAGAATGCGCCTTAAGGCGCATTCTGCTTTACTTTCAGCCTTCTTTAAGCTACCAGCTCTCAGGATATAGAAAATGTTTCTGTTGGAACATGTTTATGACTGTATAAATTGGAACCTATTTTTTTTGTGGAGGAATAAATCAAATGCGCTAAATGGCTCTTCTATCAGGGAAAGGGTTAAGGAGTATAAAATTGAGTGTCAAGCAGTTTGGAACCTGACCTGGTGCCGCGTCATGCGATGCCAGATCTGGATCCAAACTCTGTGCAAGTAAACATTGTACTCGGGCTATGGCGGTGAAGGGGCAAGTACAGTCAAACTTATATTGAGTGACCCTTTAACCGAAAGAGCGTGCAAGTAGAGAAAACTAGGTGCGACTGCTATAGAACGCGGAGTTTTATCGTAAACATATCGTAATAACTAGTAAGATACCGTAAATAACCCGTAACAACTCGTAACACATCTTAATTCACTCTTAAAAGTGGCATATATCGTAAGAAACCGTAAACTTTTACGTCGTAGAAATTCCGTGTATGTGAAGGCCCCATTACGACCAGTTGTGTGTCCTAGAATTGCAACATCATACAGACCAAACATCGTTGTCATCCCATGTTCTGTATCTGTGTTTGGTCTACACTGCTAAATACGGTATATCGTACATGTACAGCTGCATAAAATGCTTGAGATGCGTGTGAGTATCAAATAGTGTAGATCAAGACCAAACGCCGCGTCTTTGACGCGGCGGCTCTCCTTGATATACACTGTTTGCAATGCAATAAGGCAGGTTTCGTCATGACACGGGTCTTATGTAGATCTATTCAACAATGGACTAGACTTAATTGGAAACCGGAATTGTGTATTTAAATTTGAAGAGTCAAGGAGGTAAGCAGGATAGGCCTACTAGTACTCCTGCAGGAGGTTTCTGTTTGAATCCAATTCTTCTTTAAGTTACAGTGGAGAATCTGTTATTCTTTCCCAATAAACGCGTTTACGCTAAAACTATTATTTGTAGTGCAAACAGTTTGGAGCCAGATCAGACGCCGGGTAACCCGGCGTCTGATCAGGCTCCAAACTGTTTGCCACCAAGATAAACAAGAATTGTCCAAAAGTTGTTCTTTTCTACGTTTTAGTGCTTTGCGTTTGCGTACGTTTGCGTTTAAACGGGAAAGAATAACAGATTCTCCACTGTACCATCAGTATTCTGTTCTTAACCCTTTCATGATTAAATTTGATGTGAGGGTTTCACCCCTTTCACCGCCATATTGTCGTCTGCTTCAATATTTATTTATGCAATATCGTTTCAAAGTTAGATTTAACACAGTGTAACTGACGTAATTTCAAAACAAGTGACAAACAGCTTTGATCCTGATCAGACGCCGCCGCGTTAAGCGTCGTCTGACCAGGATAAAAACTGTTTGCAATGAGCTTTATGTCGTCGTTTAGAGTGAAAGGGTTCATCGTTCGCTTCATGTACATGTAGTATTTAATATATATGCGAATTTTAGCTGCTATCTTTCTCTATCATTACTTATGATACCTCTATTTAGAGGTTACAACAGAATACTGTTTATTTGTGTGGAATACGGAACACCAAAAAAGCCCGAACAATCATAAAGTAACAATTATCAAATAATGACTCGCACGCTCTTACTTTCTGGTTAAAGCATATTTCCCTGATAATATAGTCCCTTACGATACAGACAAACCTGAGCCAAATGACCCTGTAGCTGCAGCTAATGTTTTCAACCCGTCTTAAGGACAAAATAATGCATAAGGATGCACACTGTAAGTAATGCAAAACGCCCTTAATTATGTAAGATTTCTGCCTTGCTTTTGTTCTGTTCTTATTAGTAGTTACATTGTACCAGCCTGTTCAGTTACATGCAACCACTCGAGAGAATAACATAATATGTCATAATGCAATCTTAAGACAGGTTGCAACGTGATGCATGAAAAAATGCATGACAAAAATAATGCAGAAAGGAACTTTCTGCATTATTTTTGTCATGCATTTAGTTGCCGCTTACACATACATGTATCTGTCAAAATCTCCATTCTCCTTCATGGTATTTCCGGTTATAAAAGGTTTGACTGTTATATTGTTATAAATTGCTAGCTATGTTTACAAAATGGGACAGGATAACATCCCAATGTAACATCACACTGACTGTGCCTGAAAGTCAATATCCCGATATCATTTGAATTGATCCCGATTGCGGATTGAAACAATTCCCGATCTAGAACAAAACTAGAGTTACCCGAAACCTGTTGCAGACCCAAATTGCTTGACATACTTATTTTGATTGTTTTCGAAATTGAAAAATGTATATGGACTGGTTTTAGAACTTGTGCTGGTGGAAATGCAGAAACAGACGGGTATCGCCAAACAGCTAAAAGGATACTGGAGAACTGATTTTATTGAGCTCCTGGGAATGTTCATATATGTTGAAGAGGACTGATATTGGTTAACAGTGACACAGTGATCCTTCTCTACAACGGCCCTCTCAACAACGACTCCTTCCTTACAACAACCCTTGCCTCAGTTTTCTAAACAGGACACTCATGTCCAACGCTTTTACTGCTGAAATATCGTCTGCTCTGCTGTTTTTCTCAAAGTTACATAATGGACATTTTGACATAAAAACCTTAATGACGAGTGACAAACAGCTAGGTTAGACTAGGGTTTACAATTGGTCCGCAACCAAAAACTAGGGTTAGGGTTAGGGTAAACTTTAGAATCTGTCCGCAGGTATTTTTGGGTTTTTCGTAGAACTTAACTGGCTAGGTCTTGTAACATTAACCTGGCCATTTATTGTGAAATCAATCTGTCCATTTCTTGTGACGTTAACCTGGCCATAAAAAATGACATTTTGGTGGTGGGCCAATTGTAAAAGTGCTCTTAAATATGTTGAAATTTAATGTAGGGCAAAAATAATGCAGACATTTCTTAACCAATTTGTGCCAACGATCCCATATGTGGGGAATAGGTAAACATTGTAGACCCTGATCAGACGCCACATAATGCTGATAGGAATTTGTATACAACATAAAATTAGAATGAAAATTTTGACCATGCATCCCTTTGATAATAAATAAACTAATCAAGTATAAAACATGGAAGAATCCACTGGGCGCATTAGGTTAAAGGAGACTCCCGAATAACTTTTATCCTGCTTTAAGCCATAGCCTGACTTAAATACTGCAAGCGCATATCATGTTTGAGTGGTACTACAAGTTTCGTTAAATCTTAACATTTGGCAAAGAGAAAAATGCAATTTTCTTTCAGTAAATAATGGTTTTTTACATATCATCCGATTGTCAAACTGTTAGGATCCAGATAAGATGCCTAATTACTTGGAGTTTCATCTGGATTCAATCTGTTTGCAACGGTATTCACAAATTCACTTGTGCTTCAGATTAAACATTTTGCATGACCTTTGCTGCATGGTTTAGCAGCACAAATTCCTCTACTGACGTAAGCCTTATATTCCCGTCTGCTTCAGTCTCTTCTGCTTCAAAAGAATCTAAAGAATCGTCTAAAAAATCTTAAAGTTAAATTGTTATGCCCTCTTTTCAGCAGAAGCTTAAAACTGATCGTCAAACAGTTTGAATCCTGGACAGACGCCGAGTTACTCGGTATCTGATCTGGATTCAACCGGTTTGAAAATGCTAGCCATGTCGTTCAAAGCAAGATAAACGTTAAATTCTAATATCTTTTCTGTATTTGCATAAATCGGACATTTTGATCTCAAGAATGTAAATTTTAGTATTTTTAGCTCTCGGAATGCGATATTTTACCATTCAGTTTAAGATTAATATGCCGGATTATCATTCGCTGTTAAATAAACTAATAGTTTTTCTCGTTGAAACAAACATAACGCAAATGCAATGCAGAACAGTGTTCCCTCCCAACAACGATTCCCTCCTTACAACTACCATTGTAGCTGTTCCGCAAACATTACAAATTATGTTTAAGAATTATGCTGCTGCAATGTCGTCTGCTTTAAATTATCGTCTGCTGGTTTCTCAAATTTACATATTTGGACTTTTTTTATTGAAAAAACAAACTGACGAGTGACAAACAGCTTGAATCCAGATCAGACGCCGCGTTACGCGGCGTCTGATCTGGATTCAAGCTGTTTGCAAATGTAAATCAATTTCCCTCCCGATAACGACTCCCTCCGAACAACGCACACGATTTTTGTCTCCGATTGGATGTCGTTGTATAGAGGGAACGCTGTACATTTCATTTCGATGATGATTACAAATCAACATGATAGGAAACATACAAACAATATCAAGGATTATACAGCAAGCTTAAAAGTTATTGATACTTTCTCCAAAGATCTACCATCGTTTTAAACAAAGCTAAATGAAAACGCAAGGCAATATGGTATCCAGCATCTTGTCTTGCTCCAAACTGTTTGCAATGCGTATGTTTAAGCATAAACGCGTTTACGTTAGTGTGACAAGTATAACGTATTATTCACATCACTTACAAGTTACAAGAAAACTGGATATAACGAAGTATTGAATGTAACAAAACTAAATTTATTCCCCATCTATAATTAAACCGTTACCCCATAGCCTGTTTCTAGTATTGAAGATAGTTGATCACTTAAAGCAGGTTGAACGTAAAGATGGTTTAAGCTATTTTCTACTAGGTTATTGAAAAATAATTCTTATGGTACATGTTTATGACTGTATAGATTTGAACTATTCTGTTCAGTGGAGGAATAAATCTAATGCGCTAAAGGGCGCTTCTATGGGGTAAAAGGTTAAATAAAAATAAAACAGAAATTAAAAGATATCAGACGACTGCAAGGCCATCGTTATGTATTAGTGAGATAACTGTATATACAGTGTTTCCTCCCTACAACGGCCCTCTCAACAACGACTCCCTCCTTATAACGACATTTGCCGCTGTTCCCAAACAAGACAAGTATGTCTAACGCTTTTCATGGCTGTAATACCGTCTGCTTAAATTTGTCGTCTGCTGTTTTTATCAAAGTTACATAATGGACATTTTGACAGGAAAAAAAATAATAACGAGTGACAAATAGCTTAAATCCAGATCAGACGCCGCGTTACGCGGCGTCTGATCTGGATTTAAGCTGTTTGCAAATGAAAGCCGATTTCCCTCCCTATAACGACTCACTCCGAACAAAGCACACATTTTTCGTCTCTCATTGGATGTCGTTGTAGAGAGGGGGCGCTGTACTGTACATTTGTAGTCAAAGAGGTAGTATATTCTTATCAAAGAATTAGCCACAGATTAATTGACTGTCTAAGTAATGGCCTTTGAGCGGGTACCCACTCAGTCAGAGAGTAGATAAATATAACAATCACAGTAATTATGTTCGACAGAGGGGCACTTAATGTCCCAGCCGAATCACATGTACTTCTCAATAATTTATAATCTAAGGCTTTCGATGAGCTGTTACATATTTCACCTGGTTCCATAAATGACTGGTAGCTAGATTTCTTAATTTTTCAGACTGGTTTGACCTTTCCTACCCCCAGTTTCTTCGATATTCGAGTACTCTCCTCTCTCTCTGCCTTTGTCTCTAACTCTTTCTCTCTCTGTAACGGCAACTATAATTTGTTTATTGTTGGTTCTTAAACAGATAACAGTTTAATGCAGGACAAAGGAACTTTCTGCATTAAGTTTTCCTGCATTAAGTAGCCATTCGTATTTACTTATCTCCATTCGTCTTTAACGGCTGGTCAAAAGAAGTTGTACAGTACTAATTGTGCAGAAATTTCCCGGTGCACTACATGTAAATGATAAGTATGTTTGGGTTTTATGGTATCTTTAAAATGGAAATTATGTGTTCCTCTATATAGGGGAGAGACACGTTGGTGTTGTTCTTTCTATTCATCCTTCTGTATGTCTGTCCGTCCATCCGCTGTCTGTATGTCCGTCAAAGCTGCCTGTCCGTAAACAAATGGTATGCAGCTAACTTCACCTACACTTTATGAAGGATTTTGTTTTTTTGTAACAGATACAGTGGAGAAAACGTTATTCTTTCCTAATAAACGCATTATTTCAAATGCAAACAGTTTCGAGCCAGATCAGACGCCGGTTTAACCGGCGTCTGATCAGGCTCCAAACTGTTTGCCGTCCAGGTTTAAATCAACATTCAGAATGGTCAATTTTCTTCATTTTACCTCAATGCGTTTGCGTTTCGTTTGCGTTTAAACGGGAAAGAATAACGTTTTCTCCACTGTATCACATACGTTCCATTATAAATATGTGAAGGTGTTTATGTGATTTGGAATATTGGCTGCAACTATCTTGACGTTGGTCTATAACGACTACTAAAGTGTGTTGATAATTAGGTGTTTGCTTAAAGCAGGTTACTGCTTAAACCTCTTTTAGAAATTTTTTGTTGTACTATATCACATTGCTTTAAGCGATCACCTGTATTTAAAACAACTTATTATCCATCGTTTTAGTGATCGTATTTGCGAGGTTTTACTGTATACGATTGTTTGTCAATAAAGCTGAACAAAACAAAATGGCTTGATATCTAAAGATGGACTGGAAAGTCACATAACTATCTTCGGAACAAATAACAAATGCTCACAAAGTCCAGACACTGTTTCAGATTGAGCTTTTTATATGCAAAATGATCGTCTGTGAACAAGGCAGTCATCTGCATATGGGTTGATTTCGATTTTCTTTAAGAAAAAGAAACATGGGAGTGCCAAAATAGTAATTCCGAGATGCTCGGTGACTGGTCTATATCGAAACTACTTAAACGCAAAAAACGCAAACGCATTGCACTAAAATGAAGAAAATTACAACTTCTTGACCATTCTGAATGTTGATTTTAACCTGGACGGCAAACGGTTTGGAGCCTGATCAGACGCCGGGTTACCCGGCTTCTGATCTGGCTCCAAACTGTTTGCATTTGAAATAATATATTTAGCGTAAACGCGTTTATTGGGAAAAAGTAACGTTTTCTCGACTGTATAACTGATTTGGCTCAAACTTTTTGCATTGGACATAACTGTTTTAGCATAAACGTGTTTATTGGGAAAGAATAAAGTCTTTTCCAATGTAACATTCTCCGTTTGTACGAAACACGACGCAAACATGATGGTGGGAACGACTGTTTTAAAAATGGAATGATCTGATTTTTATCTGAGTGTCAAACATTTCGGAGCGTTATCAGACACCGTGTTTATTTATTCTGTTGGTAACGAACGTTAATTCTTGGAGAAAAGCTGAGTTCCCCTCCCCCGTACATGTGTTTAAAGTCTGTCGCTAATTGTTTTAGCGCAGTGATAAAAGGTTATCACACGTTAAATAGCAAATATATATTACGCCATGGCATAAAGTGGTAAAAGGGTTTGTATTTCTTGTTTTATCATTGATCTTAACTCCTTCACTGCCATGACGTCATCAAATTTAAACAATTGTCGTCTGCTTCTATTTCTAAAAAACATTTTTTAGGTATTTTGACTTACGAAATATTGAAACGAGTGTCAAACAGTTTGGATTCTGATCAGACGCCGCGTTACCCGGCGTCTGATCAGTATCCAAACTGTTTGCAAATAACTACTGTACTCGGGTTAAGGCAGTGAAGGGGTTAACCCTTTACGTGCAAAGCACGACCTAGCTAACATTTTCAAATAGTTTCAATACAGATAAGACGTCGCGTATTGCAAACTGAAAACAAATGCAGACCAAATCAGAGGACTCCTGTAGTAGCCCTCTGTTCCGAGGGCCTACACTGTTTTCCAAGGACAAGTGTACTTTTCATGGGCACACTATTCATAAATGGTCGCTAGGATTGATTTTTAAAACAAAATCTTTTTAGATAATGTTTGTTTCACTAAAAGCAGATATAGACATTGAAAAAACACCTCATGAATGTTATTAAAAAAAAAAGCTAAACAACAAAAAAGACTTTTAGAGCTAAGTGGTTATGTTTTCAAATATGTTACAATTATAACAATACATTTGTAGTTTGCAATTATGTTAGAACACATTAATCTAAGGAGTTTGTTACGATACAGTGAATATGTAACTTTAAATAATAAACGAGTTTATGCTTAAATATTGAAATTCATTGCAAACTGTTTGGAATCAGATCAGACGCTTTGCCGCTCAGATAAAAAAAAATGAAGCGTGTTAATTTCTGAAAATTAATATTTTCTATACTTTATTGCATTACATCAATTACGTTTCGTTGGCGTTTCAACGGAAATGAGTAACGTATCATATACTAAGGTACAGCAACAATGTATAATACATGTAACTCGTTTAAACGCAAACGAAACGCAAAGGCAACTGCAATAAGATTGAAAATGTCTGTTTTGGAAATTTCTTTCGATTAAGTTTAATCTGAGTGGCAAGCAGATTGGAGCCTGTCTAGAAAGGATCAAAACTGTTTGCTATCTGTTTTGAAATAAAGTCATTTATAGTACCTTAAATCTTACTTGAAACGACATTGGGGACAACAATATTGAAGCAGACGACAATATGGCGGTGACGGGGTAAACATATCACGATAAATTTGATCATGAAAGGGGCTAACACGCAGTGGTTAACCCGGCGTCTGATCAGGCACAAAACTGGTTGCCGTTCAGATTAAAATTAATAATTTTTTATAAAAAATGTTGTCACTTTCTCCATTTAAGTGCATTACATTTGCGTTTTGTTTCGTTTATTTCCCTGCTGTACTATAAAAATAAAATGTGTAAAGCTTGTAAGTTTCATTAAATAGTGTACCAGTGTTTTAAAAGAAAGTGTCATGAAAACAATATATAAGATGATAAAGACACCGACGCAGACTGATAATGAACAACTCCGTCTCCCTTTTTTGTACGGTTCGAAGACAAAACAATAGTTTTTAAACTGTTATTTCATAAGGCATAAGTTTTTAGAGTGTTTCTATAGCATAATATTGTCTGTCGAAACCATAAATGTCGGTATTATCAATGTTTATAGCATGTGGTGCCGTCTCATGCCCGATACACAAGGGACATGTCGCTGTCTTAGTCCTTACCGCTCAATATCACCATCGGCAATATAATTTGTCGTCTGCAAATATTTGTTTCAAAATAACTTTGAATAATGTTTGCATGAAAACACTGATACGGATGTCAATTAGTGAAGGGTTTGGTCAGACGCCGATAAACAGCGCTCCCTCTCTACAACGACACCCAATTGGATACAGATAGTGTGTGGGTTGTTCGGAGGGAGTCGTTATAGGGAGGGAGATTGGCTTATATTGGCAAACAGCTTGAATCCAGATCAGACGCCGCGTTACGCGGCGTCTGATCTGGATTCAAGATGTTTGCCACTCTTAATTATGTTTCTTCTATCAAATTGTCCAATATATAACTTTGAGAAAACCAGCAGACGACAATTCTAAGCAGACGAATTCGCAGCAGTTAAAGCGTTAGACATAATTGTCTTGATTGGGGGACCAGCGGGAATGGTCGTTGTAAGGAGAGGGTCGTTGTTGGGAGGGCCGTTGTAGGGAGGGAACAATGTACTCGGCGTATGATCAGGGTACAAACTGGTTGCATATGCAAATGAAATCGCGGTTAGCATGGTAGGGACTAATACTGAGGACAGTTGACATTTACGCAAATCACAGGCAAACTTAGACAACATGGCATAGATAAATACTGACAGCTGTCTAACTACGTTGCTTTACTCGCTTATCATATTAGAAACGCTCCTTTGGGTATATCTTCAGGTTTCAATGTTCAAGTAATACAATAATACAAAGTCTCGGTCAATTGTGGCAGATGACGAGCCTGTTTACACCTGTTTTGGTGACAAAATTACGGAAATCGTCTATTTTGCTAATTTATAGTGTTTACTTTGATAAAACAATTAATACAACAATTGATTGAATAGCTTTTTTGGCACTGGTCATCTCCGATTACGGAACTTATTTAGAGAAATGTTTTATCCATAACCTTTCCAGAAAAAAGGCATGTCTCTTTAAGAAATTAGAAAGTGGAACATAAAGTTCATACAACTACAGTAGAGAAAACATCAGTCTTTCCCGTTTAAACGCAAACGAAACGCAAACGCATTGCAGTAAAATGAAGAAAATTACAACTTCTTGACCATTCTGAATGTTGATTTTGACATGGACGGCAAAATAGTTTGGAGCCTGATCAGACGCCGGGTTACCCGGCGTCTGATCTGGCTCCAAACTGTTTGCATTTGAAAATATATATTTAGCGTAAACGCGTTTATTGTGAAAGAATAACGTTTTCTCGACTGTATTCGACACTATAGAAAGAAAAAGTTTTCGTATTCCCCAATACTAGCGTTTATGTTTGAACAATTATTACACTGACTTTGTAAAATGTTTCGAGACAGGTAAAACGCTGGGTAACCCGTCGTCTGACCAGTCTCGTAACTGTTTACCGCTCGCGTTAAAGTAAATCAAATTTGTTTTCTACATTGTATGGATTTGCGTCTGGTTTTTGACTACTTATAAACGGGAAAGAATAACGCATTCTCCGCTGAAATTGACGACAATCTGCTGAATAGGCAGAATTGCCAAACCCAACTTAGACATTTTGATTAGTAATATCAATACATGTGCTCTTCATTTGACAAAAACAGAAATCAGCATACGACAATCTCTAGCAACACAATAGATTAGTCTTTTAAACGTCGTGTTTGTCATAAAGTTAAACATAGCAAAACCAACAGGTCAATCCCATCAACAGACGAGCATATGGGATGGCAATATACTTTGTACTTGTCTAGACAGCCTAAATTGACTACAATACTGTTAAAATGATGTTAAACTTTTAAAGAGACTGGACGCCAGATGGCAAATTGACAAAAATAAATAAAAAGTTCAAGGAAAAAACAGAAATGTGACATTAGTGTGTTAAGGGAATAACATTTACAAATGTAATGATTAACCTAATACATTGTATAGTTAGCCTTAGAAACATCACTGGATTGCATTAAATTCATTTTATTTTCAGCTTTAGATATTTATTTCTAGATGGCATTTTCCTCTTCCTCTTCTACCCTTTTACTCTCAATGACGTCATAAAGCGCATTAGCAAACAGTTTGAATCCTGATCAGACGCCGCATGACAATAAAGCGACGAAGGGGTAAAAGTCTCCCGAATAATTCGATCATGAAAACGTTAACGACATAGTGGCTACGTAGACTATGGTAAAAGTCTTTAATACAGACAAATTGTATCAGGCCAATTACCCGAACCACCGAGATGTTTTGTATAATCACATGATTGATTTTACGAGTAAAGCATGTCTTCAAGGTAACGGGTTTGAATCCTGACAATGACAACTGATTTTTCAGTGATTTGATATTCTTAACATAAACAATTGTCATACACTAAAGCTTTGTTGTTTATATAAGCATTTGACATCCTTTTAATAAGGTTATATCTGGTTGTTAGTCTTCTGAACAAATAAGGTGTGTAGATACAAATAAAACTATGCTTAATAATTAAGTATCTTGACCATAATTCGGAAAATATGTATTATATCACAATATCTTTTTCTTTTTGGAATGCTATAATTGACATGCATAACATACATCTTCACATTTGAAGTGTTCACGTGTCCTATCCAAACTGTGAACAGTAGAACCGCTCTATTACGACCATTAAATTATGTCAATTATAAGTTGTTTACAACAGGTGACTGCTAAAAGCAAGGTGACAGTTAAGCAGAAAGCTACCTCAGGAGCTTTCTGTTTTACTGTCATCTTGCTTTAAGATGTCACATGTCTTTTATACAATCAATTAGCCTTCGTTTTAGTGGTCGTAATAGAGAGGTTTTACTGTATATCCAGATCAGAGGGCACTTACAGGAGCACTGATCAAGGTCTACACCGTTGGTATATTGCAATATATTTCAAAATCAATCCTGAATAACCAGATTTTATTGGTCACCCAGTCTGTATTTTCTGGGAACAATGTGTCAAAAGTAGAAATATTTCACCAGGGATTATTATTGGTTCAGTTTAACCCTTTGAACCCTAGTCCCGCATTTAGGCGTCTTTTTCAAACAGTATACATGTGAAAAGTGCATTGTCCCATGCAAACAGTGAATACCCAGATCAGAGGGCTCCTTACGGAGCCCTCTGATCTGGGTCTTCACTGTTTGTAATAATACAAAATATTGACCAAAAAACCCTTAAAAGTCAGAAATGGACTAGACTAAAATGGAAACTGGGTTTGTCCATTTAAAGTTTCAGGGAGGAAAGAGTTAAAAGACCCTTTTCAGTCCCGTTAAGTGCATTCATCCTAAACCAAATTTTTCAATTTATTCCTTTCACTCTCAATGACGTCATAAAGCGCATTAACAAACAGCGTCTGACCAGGATCAAAACTGTTTGCCACTTGTTTTGAAATTACGCCAATTACAGTGGAGAGTGTGTTATTCTTTCCCAATAAACGCGTTTACGCTAAAACTATTATTTGCAATGCAAACAATTTGGAGCCAGATCAGACGCCGGGTAACCCGGCGTCTGATCAGGCTCCAAACTTTTTGCCACCAAGATAAACATGAAATATCAGAATTGTCCAAAAGTTGTTCTTTTCTACGTTTTAGCGCTTTGCGTTTGCGTACGTTTGCGTTTAAACGGGAAAGAATAACAGACTCTCCACTGTATACTGCCTTAACAATATTGTAGCAGACGACAATATGGCGGTGATGGGATAAAAACCTCACGATACATTTGATCATGAGATGGTTAAACGGGGAAAGAATGAAACACACCCTATGTGCGACTTTACTATTTCATTTCACGATGACCGACATACACTCTGCTGAATCAGCTGAAAGTCTCGCCTATCTAAGACATATCGATCAGTTGTCAGCGGTTTGAACTGCACATTGCTGCCAATTTGGACCTCAGTCACTCAGAAGCACTACAACGTGATAGTATCTGTCAGACACTACAGTGGAGAAAACGTTATTTTTTCCCGTTCAAACGCAAACGAAACGCAAACGCAGAACACTAAAACGCATAAAAACAATTTTCTAATAATTCTGATTATTCGTTTTAATCTGAGTGGCAAACAGTTTGGAGCCTGATCAGACGCCGGGTATCCCGGCGTCTGATCTGGCTCCAAACTGTCTGCATTGGAAATAACAGTTTTAGCGTAAACGCGTTGATTGGGAAAGAATAACGTTTTCTCCACTGTATGCCAAAATGTACATATCCGCGTTAAAAATCTCACCTGCTATATATTGATCGTCTCTTGCACTTGTTCCACCTTACATGACCGTCAGTTATAAGTTATAACTTATCGGCTACTGGGGTATTAATTTGGACCAATTCAGTTTTAAGCTTTCCGACAAATGTCCAAGAGGGTTTATGTTGTCATACAGATGTTGACATTGCCGTTGACATTGCCGTTCGCGTTAGAAATTTTAAGAACGGCAAAGGCAACTACTATGCCTTTTGACCTACAGCTTTGAAACTTTAAACATATGCCCTGAGACAAGACATTGCCGACCATGTGACCTTGACCTCAGCCTCTGCGTTTAGGTGTCAAAATGTTATAAAGTGCCCCCAAATGCTATTACTTTTGACAAGCAGCTTTCATACTTGCAGCACACATCCCTCGGGAAAAACCTTTCCAACCATGGGTTTTTACTACTGTGACCTTGACCTTGACATCAGCCTTTGCTTTAAAGTTTCAAACTAAGCGCTTAAGTTTATGAAAAATACTCACAACTGATACACCCTTTGACCTACAACTTTCATACTTACAGCACACATGCCTTTGGACAAGACCGTTCCAGCCATGTGACACATTTTTACGCATGTGCCCCTGACCTTGTCCACAGTCTCTGTTTTAAAGTTGCAAAATGTGCTAACTGTAACAGTAGCACAGAACAGTAGCAGACAACACTTGTTGCCGACGAAAAACAATACCCAGCATGCAAAGATGTTAGCTCCTCCCTTCGCACCCTTCTTGTGTACACTGGTATATACAAACAGGTTGTACAGTGGAGAAAACGTTAATACATGTATTTCCCAATAACGCGTTTACGCTAAATATATTATTTCAAATTCAAACAGTTCGGAGTCAGATCAGACGCCGGGTAACCCGGCGTCTGATCAGGCTCCAAACTGTTTTCCGTCCAGGTTAAATTCAACATTCAGAATGGTCAAGAAGTTGTTATTTTCTTCATTTTACTGCAATGCGTTTGCGTTTCGTTTGCGTTTAAACGGGAAAGAATAACGTTTTCTCCACTGTATCCTAATTTGACGCAGAGACAGCGGCAACTGATTAGGGTACAAACAAATTTGACACTTCAATCAATGGTTCTACAGTTTAGATGTATAAAAATATGAGTAAAAACAGAGCAATTATTTGAAGCAGATGACGCCATGACAGCGAAATGATTGAATGAAGGTTATTGTTGCATAGGATTAAAAGACGTCAGATAATGTTGGCATTTCCCATTGCAACAATAACGATAAGAGGTTTTGTCATAAAATACACTAAATATGGATATAGTAAAATCTCACTTTATTGTTTTTATATTAGTTGACCATTTACCCTATACATACGCTCTTTTGCTCCTTTAGTTTAATTTTCCATAGGAGAGAAAAAATTATTTTAAGCTGTAAGGAATAATCATTATGTATAAATAGTTTCAATATCCTAGCGGAAGTTTAAAGCAAGATGAAAGTAAAGCAGAACGAACTACTTCAACCTTCTTTAAGCAGTTAAATATATTAAATACTAGAAACTCGCTATGGGGTATGGTGTTTAGGCAAATAGCAGAGAGGTGCTTGCTTAAAACAGGATGAAAGTTAAGCATAAAACGTCTTCATGAGCTTACTGTCTACGTTCACTTTTCTATCACCTCTTCATCGTCAAGATTTACAACATTTACATTTGAAAACAATTTGGATCCTGGTCAGACGACGTGTTCGCTCCGTCTGATCAAGTTTTAAACTGTTTGACACTCATATCAACATTTTCTTAAGTCAAAATGTTTGGTTATCTTTATTTAAGAAATCAAAACAGACGACGTTTTCGCACAGACGACTTTTTTAAGAGAACGATATTGTGTCAATGAGTGTTAAACTGGCTATGACGTCATTTTTGCGGCATCATGTTATACAACATTTTTACTGAAAAACTATTTTATGGTGTTATGTCAAGTGGTCTTAAAATGAAATAAACATCTCCTGTAGAAGCTTTTTTATGTGTTAATGCTATGAGCGGCCACCTGTCTGAAATGACATAAAGCAATACTTTGTGAGAATTAAAGTGCAATTTCAGATACAGGAGCAAAGACGTCATTTTTCTCCATTCAAACGCAAACGAAACGCACACGCTTGCAATAAAATGGAGAAAGTGTCATTCTTAAGAAATTTAAAACGATTCATTTTGATCTTATAGTAAAGCTGTTTGGAGCCTAATCAGACGCCTGGTTACCCAGCCTCTGATCTGGCTCCAAACTATTTGCAATCGAAATATGGGGTTCAGGATAACTTGTGACCTGTTTATTGAGTTATAGGGAAGAAATAATGTTTTCGTCTGTAATACAGTACTTTAAATTTACACAGTTGATAAGTTCAATATAATTACGATATCAATCGAAGCAGATTATTACTAATTATTGAAAAGCATATTAAAAATGCATGACTAATTGTGTGAAACACTGAAGATAATCACTGCTATATCTGTTTTCTGTATGATGAGTATACGACACATCAAAGCGAAATGGTTTCAGTGGAAAAGACGGTATTCTTTCCAAATAAACGCATTTTTTGCTACTTAATTAACCCATTTGTGCCCACGATCCCATATATGAGACATAGGCAAACAGTGTAGACTCTGATCAGACGCCGCATTATGCGGCGTCTTATCAGAGTCTACACTGTTTGCTGATAGGAATTTCAAAATAAAACAAAATGAAAATGAAAATTTTGACAAGGCATCCCCTTGATAAAAAACGGACTAATCCAATATATAAACATGGAAGAATCCACGGGGCGTAAATGGGTTAAATTCAAGTAAAATGCTACCCGTCTACCACGCCACCAGCCGGTCCAGTGTATAGTTATTAGAAAAGTAATGTCTACTCCACTGTCAATGCGTTCATCTATCTTGTAATGCAATGTACTTTCACAATCAGCATTATTTATACATAGTCGAACATAAGAACTTTCTTATTTCGCAATCCATAGATAAATGCATTTTGATACGTTGTCTATCGTTTGTAATTCATTTTTTAATTCATTTTTTTTAAAGATAAGGATTCCATTTATTCAATCATATGATTGTATGAGCATTGTCACGAAAACTGCACTATGCTTCGGAAAAAGCAGCATACAGTCTGACCTAACGTCCTAAGTCTACCGTTGAGAATCTGTTATTCTTTCCCGTTTAAACGCAAACGTACGCAAACGCAAAACACTAAAACGTAGAAAAGTACAACTTTTTGACAATTCTGATAATTCATGTTTATCTTGGTGGCAAACAGTTTGGAGCCTGATCAGACGCCGGGTTACCCGGCGTCTGATCTGGCTCCAAACTGTTTGCAATGTAAATAATAGTTTTAGCGTAAACGCGTTTATTGGGAAAGAATTACGTTTTCTCCACTGTATCATTGTTTGTTTCTCAGCAGAGTTACCAGCATTTTGTTATCTAGCACATTAAAGTTTGACAGTATTTTCATAATTAAACAGGATTCATAATGCCTTTTGTAATTTAGATGTACACTGTTTGAACTTATCGAAGATTCTCTGTCTCGCTGCACTACTCGTATTGTTGATACATTTGTCAGTTGCTCTTATCATGTATTCTTCTGGCTGTAATTATGAATTATTTAACCCATTAACACGCATTTAAGGCATTTAATATATTATTCCACTGAAGAAAACAGTGCCAATTTATGCAGTCATAGATATGTATCACAAGAGATAGTTTCTATATCCTAACGCATGACGGCTTAAAGCAGACTGAAAGTAAAGCAGAATGCGGCCTAAGGGGCATTCTGCTTTCCTTTCAACCTTCTTCAAGTGGTCATTTCTCTTCAAAATTAGAAACAGCCTATGGGGTAATGGGTTTACCTTTTACTCCATAGTCTATTTCTGAATTGAAGACAAGTGAACACATAAAGAAAGCCGAAAATAAAGCAGAATGAGCAGTAAAGCGCATTCTGCTTTACTTTCTATCTACATGTACTTTAAGCTACAAATATACCATCTGCTAGGATACATTTACTATTTGTATGGTGTATATTTATGGCTGTATAACATGGAACTATTTTCTGCAGTGGATGAATAAATTGAAGGCGAAAATAGGTTGGATATAAATGTCTTGTTTGGGAAACAGCGGCAAGTGTCGTTGTAAGGAGGGAGTCGTTGTTTGGAGGGCCGTTGTAGAGAGGGAGCGCTGTAACAGCACAGACATTGTGTCAATGCAGACAGGCTTGCATTGATTTTTGATATCTCTGTCGATAAGATCAATCGATTCCTGTGAATGATTTAGATTGTTTCCTAGAAGTGCTTCTCTCAGACATCTTAAAATGTTAATACCAGACCCCTCTTAACCATGCCTGGCGCGTAAACTATAACATTTGCAACAAGCTTGGATCCAGATCAGATGCCAAGTCAACGCGACATCTGGTTCTACACTGTTTGACGCTCATGCCAATGTTTCTTCAACTAAGTTTCGTGAGGTTTATGAATGGATTGATTTGCAATTTGCAAACTACATTTGTAAACCAAACGATATTAGATCCATTGCAGTAAAAAGGTTAACAACGTTGAAAATGACGAGAATCTCTACATAGATCACAGACTGTTTGTTATGAACGTAACGTTTTTAGCATACACGCGTTTGCTCGGGAATAATAATGTTAATAATAATACATGTACATGTAATAATAAATTTAATGTTTTCTGCACTATATACACTTCTATCTTCTTCACTATACAACGAACTAAAAGAACTGCATTATCAACTACTAGATCTAGTATCAAACGATTGTGCATGTATTTTGCGTGTACGATCTATATAACAACAGTTTAACAAATATTTCTCCATACATGTACCAATACTTCGTAACGAGTGGCATCTTAAACGGCAGAATGAAAGTAAAGCTGGAAACTCATACGGGCGCTTTCTCATGACCTTACGTCCATTCTGCGTTAAGCGGATATTTTTTACAACTGAAAACAACTTATTAATGCGGTTGTTATATAATTGCATTTTACTGTACCTTTTAACATTAATTTGTCCATTAATTAATATTCATAAAGCCGTTCACTTCCTATGCCTGTAGTGTACGTAACTTTTCAAACAGTTTGGTGCCTGATCAGACGCCGCGTAGCGCGGCGTCTGATCAGTATCCAAACTGTTTGACACTAGTATTAAATGTTTCTCCAATCCAAATACATGTACATTAATTATGGATTAATGAAATTCTAGCAGACGACAAATGTCAAGCAGACGTTACCCAGTCAGTGCAGAGGGTTGATAGAATGAGATCAGCCTCCCACTCATCTAGCACTTTTATAGCCGTAGTATGTGTACAGTATTTCTAACAGATACAATAACATAGTGAATAATTCATCATTTGTCCCGGTCACCCGAACTACATAGATACTAAAGTTAATTCTCTCTATTATGACCACTCAATATAAGGACTTTGTAATGGTTGTATAGACATTAGCAGCTGAAGATAGGGTCAAAATCAAGCAGAAAACTCCTATATAGGAGCGAGCTTTCTGCTTTTTGTTAACCCTGCTTAAAGCAACTGTAAAAGTTATATGTAAATCATCGGAAAACGAGCTTTCTTTTGAGTGGTTTTGATGAATTGGGTTGATGGTAATCAAATTACTAGTTCTATGTACACTAAAACATCTGTAAACCGGACTCTCTTTGAAAAAAGGTAGACCTAAAAAGACTGGTGATTACTTAATCAGTCAAAATAAAAGTAAGAATGAAAGTCATTCGGGAAACTGCAGCTTTCTATGTAACACTGGTCCTGTATTAAGCTATATAACATATTTCCAGCTTGTTAAGAGACAGAACATATCGTTTTAGTAGTGTTCAATTGAGAGAGCATATTTTCATATCATGTGACCAGTTATGCATTATATGTATGTCTATTTGAATAGGGGAGGGCCGTAACTAATGTTGATAGAACTTGTCGCCAGACTCGTTTTCATGGACTTTGAAATAAAATATGGTTAAACTTATTAAAAGAGTTTTAACTGTACACGTGTACCAACATGTACCACACAAAATAAACGTTAAAATTGAGTGATTTGAACTATTCAAATATCCAGGCTTAGCAGCAACACTTCCCGATTGAGTCATGGATACAGATATATAAATAGTCTACAGTAAAAACCATCTTTACCACCATGAATTGAGGTTTTCTTTTATACAGAGAAGTGGCTGCTTAAAGCAAGCTGAAAGTAAAGCAGGAATCTCATAAAGGAGCTTTCTGCTTTACTTTTATCTTGCTTTTTAGTGACACATTTCTTTATAACCATCAATTAGGCTCCCTTAATGGGACCATAATACACGGAGTTTACTATATATTGAAATATATCTAGTTTAAACAGATTTTATTGTCAGATATTTGTACAACCATATAGCACAAGTTCATAATACCAATTTAAGAGCAAAAGAGTTGGGCCACAAGTTCTACCAACAAACGGCCCTCCGCTTTGAAATACAGTACTGAATCTTATTAAATTAACAATTTTTGCGATTCGCTTGCAATTCGATAGCAATTCGCTTGCAATTCGATTGCGATTCAAAGTACTAACTTTACCCTCGGGTAAGTTTTCTTGAATGGTGTATCTCACAAATGTTCGCAAATATGCCTTCGTTATTTTTTTCGATTCCATTTATGTCACAACCGCTTCGGAAAATTCGCGTAAAAATGTTCAAACGTAGGATTTGATTTTTGAAGCGCGCGATTCGATGGCATTTCGATGGCAATTCGCTTGCGATTATCAATTTAATTTAATAAGGTTCAGTACTGTATATCTAACCCAGAGATTGCACTGTTTATCATATTGCAATTTATCTCAAACAAATGCGTTTTATGACGTCATTGAGGGTGAAAGGGTTATAAACTGAAACAGTATTTTTTTTATTTTGAACGAGCGCTAAACTTAGATTTGAGTGAACATGTATTTCTTAGCAAGATAGGAAAAAACATGAATCAGCCAAGAACACGACGACGTTATTCTTTCTAATAACACGTTTATGCTAAAGCCCTTATTCCCACTGCAAACAATTTGGAACCTGATCAAACGCCGAATAACCCACCATCTGATAAGCCTGTAAACTGTTTGCCACTTAGTTAAAAGAGTCGTAAACAATTTCTGGAAGCTGTCTTTTTCAACATTTGATTGCATTATGTTCGCGTTCCTCTTCACACGAGAAACAATAAGATATTCTCCTCTGTGACTACTGACTGAAACACCTCAGTACATGCAATACCTACAAATGCGTTTCGAAATATTGGCGTTCAGCTCTTCCCTATTTGCACTTAAGAGGGATCTCGTACATTCAGGTACTTGCTATAATATATCAAAGAACTATCTGACAGCACAGTAAAACAATTAAACGGTAATTCTCCGAAGATGCACGATACAGTTTTAGATGCTTAATGCATTTGTCGCTTATCACAGAGTTTATTGTCTGTCATCACAGACTGCGTTTCTTCTCTGTCTGATGCTTTATGATCAAACATGTATTGCAGTGCTGATAAACTATCGCTATAATGCATTACGACCACTCAGTCAAATACATGTACTCAGTACTTACGCCATAGATACGCATTTTTAAGTATTTAAATGACTCTTACACTGAACAAAAATAGTGTTACATGTATCTCATACAGTTGTGAATATTCACAATTAGAAATACTTTTAATTTCATAACAGATGGTTACTTAAAAAGAATACTAGTAAAGCAGAATGTGTCTTAAGGCGCATTCTGCTTTACTAGTATTCTGCTTGAAGTTGCGAACTGTCTTCAACACTAGAAACATGCTATGGAATTATGGGTTTAAACATATGCATCTAAAAAAGGGATGAAAGTAAGACTGAAAGTCTCATATGCACCCCTCCTGTCCATGACAAGCATATTGCAATTTCAAAGAAAGTGACACCAATGTTACAGTATTTGAAAACTTAAAAAAGACAACTTCAGGAAAAAAAGAAACGTAACTTTGTACAAGTTGTATTGAAGTTATATTTGTAACAATAGGTGTACACTTAAACAGTTGGGAAGACGTTATTCAAATGTTTCTTTATAAACGCAAACGAAACTCTTATGCATTACAATAAAACATAGAAAATTACACTTTGTTCATTTTAATCTGAGTGGTAACCAGTTTGGAGCCTGGTCAGACGACGGGTTACCAAGCTCCAAACTGTTTGCAATGGAAATAGTAGTTAGTTTTAGCGTAAACACGTTTATTTACTGTATCTACAAGTAACAGCAATAAATCTTATTAATATGTAGATATTTTGATTGCATAATTCAAAACTGTAATTCAATGAAAAACATTAAGAAACATTATACACATTTTATCTTCATTGTAGAGAACTGTTGCGACTTTATAGAGCTTCGTTTATCAGTCATTTTAAAACGATTGTTATCATCATAAACACTTTGAAATCAGATCAAAAGCCGGATAGCCCTATGTCTGATCAGGCCTCTAAACTGTTTGTCTCTCAGATTATAGCAAATAGTTATTGTATTCGATGACTTGTTATTTTCTACATTGCAGTGTATATCACTTTAGTTTAGATTCGTTTGAACAGGACAATATAATTGTTTGCAATTAAATTAAGGCTTAAACCTCTCCACTGCCTTAACCGGAATACACTTGTTATTTGCAAACAGTTTGGATCCTGATCAGACACCACGCCGTCACGCGGCGTCTGATAAGGATCAAAACTATTTGTTACTCATTTCAATATTTCTTAAGTCAAAGTATGTATCTAAAATTTAATATTTAAAAATCTGACCTGAGCCAATTACGTAATCAGTTATTGTCTGCTTTTTTATCATTTAACATAAACGCGTTTATTTGGGAAATAATAATATGTTCTCCACTGTAAATTTGTTTCAAATTTACTGAGCCATTGACATGCAATGTGATTAAGCCTCACGTTAGTGTTTTGTTCAACTGGAACTTTTGACCTGGCAAACATCAATATTATTTCCAATTTAGGAAGACATCTTGTAAACTTTTTGTCTTAAATTTCTATTTCCATGCTATAATCTTTATCATGCAAGACTCCATCCAAATAGGATTGCAACTAGTTTGGATCCAGATCAGACACCGATTAACTCGACGTCTGATCAGGATCCTAACTGTTTGACACTCGTTTTGAAGTTTTCAGTTTGAAAAATGAATATGTTACAGATTATAGTTTAGAATCAGACGCTATCAGTACTTCGATAAAAGGGTTTGAGAAATGTGTAAAATGACATATAAATAACTGAACACTTCCAGGCACTTAAGCAACATGTAAAACCACTGACATCAATAAGGTATGGATTGTTCGAAACCAGCGTCTCAATGAAAGACCAGTGTAGCGAGACGTGTACCCTAGACCGGGTTTATTGCACTCAGGTCACGGTGGAGAAGACGTCAATGCTTTAGTATGGTTCAGCAGGTGCGCTTTCCCATTTCCGGTTCCTGCTAAACCTCGTTCTGATACCATATCGCCTGCTTCAAAACATTTCGTCTGGCCGTACTTCTAAAATTAGGATAAATGGTAATTTGATTCAAGAAACATTTATGCGCGTGTATAACAGTTTTAACCCTGCTTAGACACCGCGTAACACGGCGTCCGACCAGGGTCCAAGCTGTTTTGAAAATACAGGTCCATTCGGGGTAAGACAGTAGAAGGATAAACGCTTGTTCTGCTATGATATCGTCTGCTCTAAATTGTTGTCTGCCAAACGCATGAAAATGAGTTAAAATGCCTATGTAATTGAACAAATTATAATTCGTCGGACAAAGAGTGTGGATTAAGATCAGACTCAGTGCAAATGCTGTGTTTGAACTAGACCCAGCCTGATTGCAGTTGCTTTTCAATTTAAGCAAGTCTAGAGTTCAGTCATTGGTTGAGCGAACGCTGGCAGACTGCGACGAGGGATTAACTTGTATCAAGTTGATCTTATAGCAATTAACCCATTACCTGCAGTGACGTCATACTTTTCAAACAAATTTCGTCTGCTTTTATTTCTCAATTTTAAAGTATTTTGACTTAAGAACTATTGAAATGAGTGTTGAACAGTTTGGGTCCTGATCAAACGCCGCGTTATGCGGCGTCTGATCAGGATAAAAAATGTTGCAAATAACTATTGTACTCGGGGTAAGGCAGTGAATATGTTAAAGTCTTAGATCATAATAATTATTGTACTTGATAATGTTTAACATATCCAGTTTCTACATCTCTGGTATATGTTTTTTTGAACTAGAAGACACGATAAGAAATTAAAATAGAAGAACCTCAACACTTATAGGCAAAATTACAATTATCAAATGTTTGTTAATTTCACAAATTAAACCATTTATTTCTTGATTAACCGAAACCATCAGATCAAATGATAAACAAGTTACATACCACATTTTTCACCTACATTTTGAGGCGGGTGTCATAAGAAAAGCAATCTATACAAGTATAAGGTTATAAAAAGAAGGAGTTTTAAAATTATAGATTTAAAGCGACTCGCAACCAGATGGTGCATTAAAAATAGTAATTTGTAAATATGTGTCAAACGCTTATATAAATGGTAAAGAATTAGTTTAGGATAAGAAATTCTGTTTAAAAAAATGTATTTCAATAAAAAAAAATATTGGTCTCTGGTGGGATTCGAACCCGGGGCCCGACATTGGCGGACAGAAGGCAAAATAGGGGAAACCGCTTAGACCAATGGACCACGGAACTATCCGTTTATCTCGGATCGATTTAACGTATTTCAATGTGTAGCCATCGAAAGTGCATACAACTGCGTAATTCGGCTCGTGTTTATGTCTGAGCCCGTGTAGAGAAGCAACAACAACAACTATACCGTCTACTAGTCGGTATAGAAAAACGATGGAAAATATCTAAAAATCTAAGATTCGGTGACGATTCTTGAGACTTTTTTTGGACTGATCATATTTTTTTAATGTCAGAAGCCAAAAAATGCCACAAATTTGCTTTTATTTGAGTATTTTATTTTATTTTGACAAGTACACCATCCGGTTGCGAGTCCCTTTAAGAGCTTTTGTTTATTTACTAAAAACAACATAGATCAGAATAAATTATGGTTGATGGATAGATATAACAAAAACTTACGCTGACTTAAAAAAAATGCTAAACTGTTGGAAACATTTCTATAAATCATTAGCAATTAAATGTAATAATACATTTTGAACTGAAACGTTTACAGCATTTTAAAAATATTAAATAATCATATTACAGATTAAAATGAAATTCAAAATTATCCATTCTTTTATAACCATATGATTTTGATTAGGCAAAAAGATTCCTTGAAGTCATGGTTTAATTTTAACCCTTTACCTCATAGAAGCGCCTTTTAGCGCATTCAGTTAAATCCTCTGCTGAAGAAAATAGTTCCAATTTATACAGTCATGAATATGTATCATTAGGATTTTTTTTATTCTATCAGGTGGTAGCTTAAAGCAGGCTGAAAGTAAAGCAGAATGTGCCGTAGGCCTACGGCACATTCTGCTTTACTTTCAACCTGCTTTAAGTAGTCACCTATTTTCAAATCTAGAAGGAGCCTATTGGGTAAAGGGTTAGGGTAAGATTTAATTGAATTTGAGATTGAGTAAACGAATGTGGTTCTATCATAAACTTTGACGAGTATATAAAATCATAACATATCAAAACCAACCCTTTAATCTACAATGGAAGTAAACTTGCAATTGAAATGAGGCTTGAAAAGTTACAAATACATGAGAGAAATTTAAACCCCATTAAAACAGTTTTCACGCCTTATATAAAAATACTTTTTAAAGATTCTAAAAGTTCAAACCCAATGTACGAGTATTCAAATAGAAACACAGACAACTCGACTTGCATTCAAACATGGTGTAATGTATTAGGAAAGGGAATTTGCAATTATGTTTGGAAACATATATTTCATAATTATACCCTTTTTAGTAACCAATGATACAGTTTACAATGGTTTCAGGTTATAGCAATACACCGACTACTACATGTACGTAGGCACACTTCTACATGTACCTATTAGAACTGATTATATACTGATTCCGTTATATGCTTTTTGTAACAAAGACATATAAATTGTCGATCGTTTGTTTTGGGGTGCCCTATCAGCTTAACACTAAAAATCCCGAATGTCCGTTCATGACGCATTTCATACTCTTAATATTGAAACAATGCTCTTTTGGTTTTAGACAAACCGCTGATAATATAAGAATCTAAATCTTATCTTTTTTTATGTACTTTTTCCAATGCAAATACAAAAGTATCAACCTACAAGGTCTAAGGAACTACCTCTCTTTTAACCCTTTCAACCCTACAGGGCCCTCTAATCAGGGTCTACACTGTTTGTCACTTTGACATGTATTGTAAAAATCATAATTAAAAATTAAAAAAAGACTCGACTTAATTGAAACTTAGAATTGTTCATTTGACGTTTCAGGGAGGAAGGGTTAAGCGATCAGAATATTATGGAGGTTAGACAGTATGTTTGTTATTGTTTGCTGCTGACAATGATGTATCATGTCGGAATGTTTGAAACCTCTCTTACATTAGTTATTGATGTCTGTTTCATTTCTGTTAATCGATCATTCATCCACAAACTTCACTTTTCTTTAACTCCCGTCACTGCAAAGACGTCATCTACTTTTAACACATTACAGTGGAGAATCTGTTATTCTTTCCCGTTTAAACGCAAACGTACGCAAACGCAAAGCGCTAAAACGTAGAAAAGAACAACTTTTGGACAATTCTGATAATTAATGTTTATCTTGGTGGCAAACAGTTTGGAGCCTGATCAGACGCCGGGTTACCCGGCGTCTGATCTGGCTCCAAACTGTTTGCACTGCAAATAATAGTTTTAGCGTAAACGCGTTTATTGGGAAAGAATAACACATTCTCCACTGTACCTCAAAGATACGCCTTTGAACGTCTTTAATGTTGTTTTAATGTACAACGCTCCCTCTCTACAACGACAGCCTGGATTCAAGCTGTTTTTTCACTCGTCCTTACAGTGGAGAATGTGTTATTGTTTCCCAATAAACGCGTTTACGCTAAAACTATTATTTACATTGCAAACAGTTTGGAGACAGATCAGACGCCGGGTAACCCGGCGTCTGATCAGGCTCCAAACTGTTTGCCACCAAGATAAACATGAATTATCAGAATTGTCCAAAAGTTGTTCTTTTCTACGTTTTAGTGTTTTGCGTTTGCGTACGTTTGCGTTTAAACGGGAAAGAATAACAGATTCTCCACTGTACAACGACAGCCTGGATTCAAGCTGTTTTTTCACTCGTCCTTATGTTGGCTTTTTTCTATCAAAATGTCCAATATGTAAATTTGAGAAAAACAGCAGATGAAAAATTTAAGAAAACGATAGTTCAGCCGTGAAAGCTTTGGATATAATTGTCTTCTTTGGGGAACAGCGGCAATGGAAACTTAAAGCAGACTTAAAGTATATACAAGCAAATGGAAGCTTAGAGCAGACTGAAAGTACAGTGGAGAATCTGTTATTCTTTCCCGTTTAAACGCAAACGTACGCAAACGCAAAGCACTAAAACGTAGAAAAGAACAACTTTTGGACAATTCTGATAATTCTTGTTTATCTTGGTGGCAAACAGTTTGGAGCCTGATCAGACGCCGGGTTACCCGGCGTCTGATCTGGCTCCAACCTGTTTGCACTGCAAATAATAGTTTTAGCGTAAACGCGTTTATTGGGAAATAATAACAGATTCTCCACTGTAACACAAACTACGCCTTCAAGCGAACATCCTACTTTAAATGGTAACAATAAAAACAATAAAAAAGGACATGGAGTAATGCGTTAAACAATTGTGGTCTGCGTTTATTTCTAAACTTTACAGTTTAAGTGAATTGACTAAAGTAACAACGCGGTGTCTGATCAGGGTCAAAACTGTTTACCATTGTACAGTGGAGAATCTGTTATTCTTTCCCAATGAACGCGTTTACATGTACGCTAAAACTATTATTTCCATTACAAACAGTTTGGAGCCAGATCAGACGCCGGGTAACCCGGCGTCTGATCAGGCTCCAAACTATTTGCCACCAAGATAAACAAGAATTATCAGAATTGTCCAAAAGTTGTTCTTTTCTACGTTTTAGTGCTTTGCGTTTGCGTACGTTTGCGTTTAAACGGGAAAGAATAACAGATTCTCCACTGTACTTCGGGGTAAAGCAATGAAGGGATTAACTCTCCATTACATTACATGTCCGTTTAACCCATTACCCAATACAGACGCCTTTTTACTCCTTTAATTTATTCCTCCACTGAAGCAAATATTTCCCATTTATGCAGTTATGGTGATGCACCATAAGAAATAGTTTCTATATGCTAACAGATGAAAGCTTAAATCAGGCTGAAAGTAAAGCAGAATGCGCCTTAAGGCGCATTCTGCTTTACTTGCAACCTGCTTTAAGTAGTCACCTGTCTTCAAAATTAATACCAGGCTATGTGGTAATGGGTTGATAGACTTAATACCGACTTGACTGTAGTTTCATACTTGGATCAACTATCCCAAATGGTGTCATGTACATGTACAGGGATTTGAAAAGTGATATTTGTAATTGTAATTAATCATTCTCCCTGTTCATTTGTCAGATTCGACGATGCTTCTAGTGAAATAACATTCGCGTTTCTTTTATTTACATGCATGTTACTTTTGAAATCTCAATTTCCTTTGGCTACGAAAATCAATAAACGTTCTTCACGCAATCGGCAAAATTTGTAACAATTGTTGCAAACGGTTTGGATTCAGATGATATGCCGAGTAACTATGCATCTCATCTGGATCCACACGGTTTGACACTCTAATGGTTGTTTCTTAAAGAAAATGCAGATGACTAAATTCTGAGAATTTTTGCGGAAGACAAATCTGCAGACGACAATCACACGCGTTCTAAAGATTATACCGAGACAAGAGCCGTTAAACACTTATTATGCTAAATTGACGTCTGCTTAAAAATTATCGTCTGCGAAAATATGTTAATATAGAAAATATTAAAATGAATAGCAAACAGCTTGGATCAAGATCAGACGCCGCTTGACGCGGCGTCTGATCTTGATCCAAGCTGTTTGCATAAACATGTATATAGTAGCCAAGTCTCGCTAAAGGGGTCTTTTCACCAAGAAATCTTCCCGGAAGACTGAGCTGCGATCTTAGAGCGTGGCTTGGTCGCCCCAGGTCGCACGTAGTCGACGGTTGACCGAGGGTAGTCGAACCTTGGTCTCCTGTGGTCGCACATGGTCGAGGATTGGTCTCCTGGAAAAAAGATCGTGGCTTGGTTTTTTGACATGTCAAAAAACCGAGCCTCGACCTAAAAGTCGCACGGAGAGCGTCGAAAGAGCGAGCATGGTCGAGGAAAAAACGTGTTGGTCGAGGGACGATCGAAACTAGAACGGGAGTGAGCGAGGCTTCTCGAGCGAGAACTGATCGCGCGCAAAGTCGTGCTGCTCGACCTCTGCTCGATCATCGCTCGATCCGTGTGATCTAGCTTCGCTCTTTTGCGATCAAGCCTCGCTCCACGCGACCTGTCCCAGACATTCCCTAGCCCCGTACGCTCCATATTATTTCTATTCGCATGATTGTATCGAGATAGAAGGATTATGGTGCGACCTATGTAAAGCTTCAACCAATAAATTAGAAAGCTTCAGTCAAAGCATGCAGCATGCTTTTTAACAGAACAGATGTCTAGGCAAAGAAGCAGTGGTGAAGTAAAATAGATATGCTTGGATGAGCATTTTTGGAGTAGGAGGTCAATCATGTACTACTACTGTTATAGTTATACTTGCACAGCTATATGTTATAGATCGATTTTATTGACCTGGCAGGGCGGAGTTTCGATACGGACCTTTGCATTTCAACTTTGGGACCGACAGCACGCTCTTTTTTATCGGAATTTACCGTTGTCGTTTGTCAGTTTTTTCTCTACATTACATATCAATGGACATTTTGACAGAAGGAAGATAATGAAGAATGACAAACAGCTTGAATCCAGATCAGACGCCGCGTTACGCGGCATCTGATCTGGATTCAAGCTGTTTGCAAATGTTAAAAAAGTATTAATTTCTCTTCCTATAACAATTCTCTACGAACAACACACGCAATCTTAACCTTCCATTGGGTGTGTTGTAGAGAGGGAGCATTGTATATTCCAATTGCACGCGGATATTGGTGCACGCATAAATTGTGTTTCTTCAAGGTCAAGTATCGGACAATAACAATATAATACGGAACTACACCTATCAACCCTAAAATCAAAAGAAATTTGTTTATCTTTGCCAAAGGTTAGCTCCGCCCTGCCAGTTGAATAATATCGGCCTATAAAAACACACAAAACTATTGTAAACTTTATATACGAAATAAACTCTGGAAAAAAAACATTTGAGAAAAAAAACTCAATAAACACTAAATATTGAAGTGGTGTAGCGTGCATGCTTCTCAATAATGCGGTCCGAGCTCGGTACCGGCAGTGTTAGAGGATGCAGTGGTTACCCATCCGAACAAGTGGGTTTTCTCCGGGTACTCCGATTTCCTCCCACAATAGTGACAACATACGCCTTAAGGAGCAATCTGCTTCACGTTCGACCTACTTTAAGTGGCCACCTGTCATTTGATAAGGGTTACAACTCGTGTACAGCAAAAGCCTGTGCTAAGTGGTACATGTATTACAAGTTAAGATGCACCAGTTTGGCATCTTAATGCAGAACGAAAGTAATGCAGAATGTTCCGATAGGAGCTTTCTGCATTACTTGTGATCTGTTATCAGCTGTAAAATCTAGAAATATGTCGTATATTTATGTCGCTTTGAATTGGCTTACTATATTTACTTAATGGAAAAAGAGGAAAATTGAAAACATTGAAACGCATTAGGTAGACGGTGTGTCGCCATAATTCTTTAGCTATGACCTTATCTGGAGGAAATTTGACAGGCTCTATACAAGAGTGGTCCAAATACAATCAGCATGGCTTGCAGAGGATAAAACGTTATTCTTTTCCATTTAAACGCAATTGAAACGCATGTATATTGCAATAAAAGTGTGCAACTGTGGCAATCAATTCTGAGCCTGTTCAGAAACCAGTTTACCCCGTGTCTGATCTGGCTCCAGGACAACTTTAACCATATGTTTGTCTATGTGGTAGGATTTACAGTGAAGAAGACGTTATTCTATCCCAATACACGCGTTTACGCTAAAACTATTATTTCCATTGCAAACAGTTTGGAGCCAGATCAGACACCGGGTAACCTGGCGTCTGACAAGCCTCCAAACTGTTTGCCACTCAGATTTAAATGAATAGTCAGAATTAGCAGCAAGTAATTATTTTACGGATTTTTGCAATGCGTTTGCGTTTCGATTGCGTTTAAACGGGAGAGAATAACGTCTTCTCCACTGTAAATAGTTTATTTACAACAAATCTTATTTGCACCATTTCCATCTAAGTTCAGTTGACACTGGCTCAGACATTCCATTAGTTCAGCCCCCTCACAGCAACACGTCACTTAACTCTTTCCTCCCTGAAACTTACAATGGACAACCCCAGTTTCCATTTGAGTATAGTCCATTTCTGACTTATAAGGGTTGTTTTTGTCAATGTTTTTCATTATGACAAACAGTGAAGACCCAGATCAGAGGGCTCCGTAAGGAGCCCTCTGATCTGGGTAGTCACTGTTTGCATTGGATAAGTGCATATATCACATGTATACTGTTTGAAAAGGACGCCTATATGCGGGACTAGGTTTCAAAGGGTTGAATCGATTTTGCAAATTGCTTTGAACCTGATCAGACAACGAATCAACCGGCGTCTGATCAGGATCCATTACTGATTGACACTCGTATATGTATCCATATTTCTTCTAACTGATTTAAGCCTTACATTGAAATGACAGTGCAGGCAACTTATTTAAAGCAGACGATATAATTGCGTCGTTGTCGTCTGCTACAAATATAACGTCTGCGGAAAAACTCATAATCAGTTTTATGAGGGTTTTTTAAACTAAAAGTTGAAAATGTGTGACAAACAGTTTTGACCCATATCAGACGCCGTGTTTCGCGGCGTCTGATCTGGGTCTAAACTATTTGCAAGGTTAGCAAAGTCACACTAAAGGTTAAAGCAGACGATTAAAAGTTGACAATCAAAGAGCTCATACATGTATTTTCATCGCCAAAATATTGCATGCGTTGAAAAGAACATGTAGCGTCTGCAATACAATTTTGAAATTTAGATTTACGAAATTTTGTTGACAAAACCTCTCTATTACAACCACTAAAACGAAGGATAATTGGTTGTATAAAAACAGGTGATAGCTTAAAGCAATGTGACAGTGAAACAGAAAGCTCCTGAAGGAGCTTTCTGTTTCACTGACACATTGCTTTTAGCAATTACCTGCCTTAAATACTCAATAATCAACAAATATTAGTGGCCGTAATAGAGAGGTTTTACTGTAGTATGGATTGTGAGCAAATGCTCCATTTTCTGAGTAATAAGACCAGTTGACAGTGTCGATGGGAGTTGACGGTGAATAAAATGCATTGTTTTATATGCCCTTTGGGAGCCGAAAATCAGGAGCATGAAATGAAAAGTGAAAAAAGCTATCCACCATACAAACACTATCACTGATGTTGTTTATATATTGAGGCAGACGACAATACAAATATGGCACCAAAATGAGTTTATCCTTATCTTGTTAAATTTTCGTCGGCTTTAAATGTTTCGCTTGACATCAAATTGAATTAAGTTTTTTGTGGATTTTTTACTGTAGAAACATCGGTAGCTATTGGTTTGAAATAGTTTGGATTCTGACAGTCTGTTCAGACGCCGTGATACTCGGTGTTTGAGGAGGATCCAAACTATTTGCATAACTGTTGTCGTGTTTGGTAAAGTAAGAGCTACCCGTCAGTACAGTGGAGAAACCGTTCTTCTTTCCCAATAAATTTACGCTAAAACTATTATTTCTTTTGCAAACAGTATGGAGCCAGATCAGACGCAGGGTAACCCGGCGTCTGATCAGGCTCCAAACTGTTTGCCTTCAAGATAAACATGAATTATCAGATTAGCCCCAAAGTTGCACTTTTCTACGTTTTAGTGTTTTGCGTTTGCGATTCGTTTCGTTTAAACGGAAAAGAATAACGTATTCTCCACTGTATAAATGTCGGGAACAATCATTGATGTATTGAAAACAAGCATTTGGAGACGTCGAGACCAGCAAGAGATTAAATAATTCATAGACCTATGAAAATGCTTTTCACAGCGAGGAAGTTATTCTTTCCCGCTTACAGTTGAGAAGACGCTATTCTTCCCCGTTTAAACGTAAACGAAACGCAAATCCATTGCAATAAAATGTAGAAAATGACTATTGAAATATGTCTGAGTGGCGTACCTTTTGATGCCTAGCCAGATGCTGGGTGATGATATATTACGTAGTTCAGGGTCAAAGGTTATAAAGCGTTTGAGCTGAGTCTGAGTGTGTTCTCAAGTATTTGATTGGTCAGATTTGAGCCTAGGCTCAAATCTGACCAATCAAATGCTTGAGAACGACGTACGACTCAACTGAAAAGCTTTATAACCTTTTACCCTGTTCTTAACCTATTAAGTACATATTAGCAAACAGTATAGATCCGGATGAGAGGCCGCAATTTGCAATGACTGTTCCGGGATCTACACTGTTTGCTAGTTCATATGAAATAATATTATGTATGAACAAACATTTTAGCGTCTCTATGTCACCCTTGTACATCGGAGAAGACGTTATTCCCAATAAACGCGTTTATTCTACGTCCCCTATACTCATTACAAACTGTATAGCGTCAGGTCAGACTCCGGGTAACCCGGCATCTGATCAAGCACCAACAGATTGCCACTAATATGAAAATGTATAGTCAGAGTAGTCACAAAGTAGTAGTTTAGTGCATTGTGTTTTCGTTTAACCCATTTATACCCAGTGGATTCTCCCATGTTTATATATAAGATTAGTTCATTTTTTATCAAAGGGATGCCTGGTCAAAATTTTCATTTTCATTTTGTTTTATATTGAAATTCCTATCAGCAAACAGTGTAGACTCTGATCAGACGCTGCATAATTCGGCGTCTGATCAGAGTTTACACTGTTTGCCTATGTCCAACACATGTGATCGTGGGCACAAATGGGTGAAACGGAAAGGAATAACGTTTTCTCAACTGTAACTTCATGTATATCTATGATGAAGTAGTTCAGCAAACACCTATACAGGGTTGGTTGCAATATCATAACTGTAGTGTACTCAGATAAAACTTACTCGTAAATATTTATATTTTCTAATATATTTTATTTCATTGTATATGCTTTTTCGTTTTATTTTAACGGGGAAATGATAACTTTTCCCTCATCGTGTTTCTATAGGTTAGACCTTATTTCCCAAGAGGAACGTTTTCACCACCTAGTCGCCCAAGCGTTGGAGTGAACATGCTCATTTATGTATTGTTTTCCCGTGATCTAATAATCTTCCACTTGGTTTTATGTACATCAACCATTAGCATGCGGTTGTACATGTTTATTGCTGGAATTTTCAAATAGAGTTGATACATGCATATACGGCGGAGAAGACGTTATTCTTTCCCAATAAATGTGTTTACGCTAAAACTATTATTTCTATTATTTCAAACAGTTTGGAGCCAGATCAGACGCCGGGTAACCCGGCGTCTGATCAGGCTCCAAACTGTTTGCCACTCAAATGAATGTAATGTATATTTATTGATTTCCTCCATTCATGGAGATATTTAACAAATCATGGAGATATACCGGTATAACAGATAGATCTATACAGAATTTGCAGCTGAACAATACTTATAAGATTGTATGCACATGTACTTATACACAATATGATTTTTAGAACATTATAAGTTAAGTATATGTAATACACATACCAATATTTTCACATAAATGTATTTTTCTAATATTCTGATGCATTGCATTTGCGTCTCGTCTACGTTTAAACGGAAAAATATAATTTCTTCTCCACTGTATTAGAGTTAAAAGTCGTGTTCAAGATAAGACATTAAATCCTCGCATTGATGTACCTTCAGTTTTAACCAATTTCCCCAAAAATACTCCTTATTACGCCTTAAATTTATTTCTACACTGAAGAAAGAAGTTTTAATTTATACAGTCATGAAAGTGTACCATAGGAAATGGTTTCGATATTGTAGCAACTGGTAGTTTAAAGCAGACTGAACGTAAAACAGAATGTGTCAAACGTCGTATTATAAATGGGATATAGGCGAACAGTGTAGATTCTGATCAGATTCTACACTGTTTGGTGATAGGAATTTCAATATAAAACAAAACGAAAATGAAAATTTAGACCAGGAACCCCTAATATAAAAACGAACTAATCCAATGTGTAAGCATGGAGGAATCCGGAACGCTTTACACAAGTTTAGCCGTATTTGGACCACACATATATATATAGATCTTTGCACAAAAGTTCTGTCTGCCTAGTACTACTGTTATCTCAGCCACCTTTCCATCCACTCAGCTAATTGGCAACACAAACACGTTTATCTGTCCCAATGTACATATAGTTGTCTATTCTTTTTAAACACATTCACCCTAGCTGCTATTTAATATTCGTCATTAACAAACAGTGTATGCTATATGTATACTTGTATGTAAACTATATCCTGATCAGAGGGCTTCTTCATGAGTTGTATTATCAAGAGATGCGCTGCTTGTCATTCTGCAATATATTGGTAAAATCATTTTTAAAAAGTACTTGACGGGGGAAAAGTGCAGCGGTGAACGAACTTAAACCAAAAATAATGCGTTTCAAGACTGCTTCAAGAACCAATGCCATCGCAAACAGTGTGGAGTTTGATCAGCCTGATGAGGCTGTATACTGTTTTGACTAAGATTACATATAACACGTCTCGTCAACATGTTCATGTAATTGTTATTTCACGATTTATTGTATTTAAGCGTAATTCGTTTAGGATATATGGGGATACTGACATTTTAACACTTAAATCGTCCTGAGAAACCTTGATATCATTGAGTCACAATAAGCCAATATGTGTTATCACGTTCAACCCTAGCGATAAGTATACTGATCATTAATAAACAGTGTACCTGTAAAGAATACATGTGTCCTTTGCAAACAGTGAAGCCCTTATCAGGGGGCTCCCGAGGGAACCCTCTGATCTATAAGGGGCTACAATGTTTGTCATTTTGCAATAGAATACAACCATAAATAGTCAAACTGGACTAGACTTAATTTGAAACTGGTTTTTTTCTAATGAGTTAGAAATTACTGTATCATATACAATGTAAATGTAGTCACTGTTTTCATCTATGGACAGTGAAAACAGCCCCAAAAGGGTTATATGTACATGTACAGTGGAGACGACTATTTTGTTTTCTGTTTAAACGAAATTTTCTAATTGCAATATAATGAAGAAAAACACTTCTAGAAACACACTATCTACTTTTTTATCTACTTTTTTATTTAAGGTCGCAAGCAGTGTGGAGCCTGATCAGACGTCGGGTGATCTGGCTCAAAACGGTTGCCAATAGATTTGGGCATCAACGCGTTTATAGGAAAGAATAGATATATTCTCCACTGTTATCATTAAAGGCGCTGGCAATCAGATATGACAAAAATACATAAAGAGTGATGGATGTCTGGCGCTAGTACACGTAAACATAAGTTTTTGATTATAAATTATTTAAACAAAGTATTTTAAGGAACACTGTTTTGGTTAGAGGCGGCAATAGATTTAGAGTAGCGCATTAACCCACTTCGCCATGGAGTCATTAGCGACTAGCCACCGCTTACATATTAACAACAGTACGGAATATGTTATTGGTTCGCGTTTACTGGCTTCGGGGTTCTGGTTTTATTTTCTTTATTTTCTTTTTTCTTTTTACGGGCGTGGTATTAAAGATTGTTTTTTATGTTTAACTGTTATTATTATTATTATCCTTATGTCATAACTTTGTTTGATTTATAACTTGGGGAGGTGATATGTTTTGTCTTCAAGGCAAGCATTTTTCAAAGGTTTACGTGACTTCAGGAAGAATATATCGACCCAGACATCTGACATAACGAAGTTGTTGTAGAAATGTCTGCATTTTCAATCACTGTGGCATTCGATCACAATAATTGTCGATAGCTTAAGCCAGAACTATGGTTATTCTGCCTCGTTTTGACGTTCTTTATTGTCAACCAACAGAAATAACAGCATATTCAGTCAATCCTATATTAAGCGACATAACAAGGGGTAAATCGACTAAAGACGAAACTCAATAAAGTCTATTTGGGGTCTCTAAGGACTGGTGACTGCTTAATGCTATATAAATATATTCTGTAAGAGCTATCTGCATTTGTACAATGTAACAACCATGTGTACCATAGCCTGTTTCTTTGTTTTTAAGACCAGGTGACCGCTTAATCCAGGCTGAAATTAAAGCAGAAAGCGCATTAAGGTACATTCTGCACAACCTTCTGCTTGGTTTCAGAAACAATCTACATGTACTATGATATAGGATATATTTCTGATGTTGCACATGTATACATAACTGTAAAACTTAGAACTATTGACTTCAATGAAAGCATGCATTTATTGCGTAAAAGGACGTTTCTATGGAGTTACTTGTATTTAATAAGCTTGTATAGCTCTAAACTATTTGCAGTGGACATCGTTGTTTCAGCATAACCGTGCTTACATGTATTAACCCATTTATACCCAGTGGATTCTTCCATGTTTATATATTGGATTAGTCCATTTTATCAAAGGGATGCTTGGTCAAAAATTTCATTTTCATTTTGTTTTATATTGAATTCCTATCAGCAAACAGTGTAGACTCTGATCAGACGCCGCATAATGCGGCATCTGATCAGAGTCTTCACTGTTTGCCTTTGTCCCATACATGGGATCGTGGGCACAAATGGGTTAAAAAAGAATAACGTTTTCTCCATTGTACATAGCGACAATTAAAGATCAGTGCCCTATACATTTTTAAAAGTAGCGACTGGTTAGAAAGTTCATGATGATAACGACATAGTCCTTCTAGTGAGCTAGATTTGTTGGCAAACTGCGGATGTATCTACTACTAAACATATCAAAGTTTGATTAATTTGTCTGCTACAACATACTAATCCTTGATCCCATAGCCTCTTTCTAGTTTCGAAGACTTAAAGCAGGTTGAAAGTAAAGCAGAACTCGCCTTAAGGAAATTATACTTTTCTTTCAGACTGCTTTAAGCTCACGTCTGCTAGAATAAGGTAGCATTTCTAATGTTGCATAAATTCGTTACATTATAATTATTTTCTTCAATTGAGGAATACATTGAATGCGTCAAAAGGGCGTACCTATATAGGAGAAAGGGATTAATGATATCTCATACTGTAAGATGACTTAATCAAGCATGTCTTGAAGATTTGTTAAAGTATAGCTCTGAGCTCATTCACCCTTGACGCTTCAAATAGACTATTCCAATTACCAATGAAGTTTAGTCAATCTTTGACATTTCAGGGTTGTTTTTGTAATTAACTGCAAAATGACAAACAGCGAAAATCCTGATCAAAAGACTCCTACAATGTAAATAGGCCTCTCTGACCAGGACCTACACTGTTTGCATAAAACAAGTGCAATATTAACAGGTATTTGATGTTTGGAAATAACGCATATACATTGTACAAATCACCGGAATTGTAGGGAACAGGTCCGGTTTTTTCGATTTACGTAAGCATTAAGTTTAATTAAAACGGGGACAGTTCATAAGTCATAACGCCCTATTTCAGCATGTTTACAACTTGGAAAAGATGTTTACCTTGCCCAGTGAAAGCAAATTATTTGGACCCAGATATGACGCCGGAAACTCTGGTGTCTTATCAGGCTCCAAACTGTTTGCCACTCATATTAAAACAACTACATGTAGTTAGACATTAAAAGCAGTTATTATTTTCTACTTTTTATTGCAATACGTGTGCGTTTCTTTTACGTTTAAACAGAAAAATGTCGTGTTCTCCTCCGCACCACATAGAGTATGGACTGTAATCGATTTCATGAGAAAAAAACTTGTAATTTTCTCGTCTAATTGGTTCATTCATGTTTAGAAGTTCTATTACACACAGCTAAAATATTTGTTGAGCGACCATTAACCCCATCACTATCCTACCCCCAGTACACTAGTTAATTGCAAACAGCTTGGGTCCTGATCAGACGCCGCGTCAGGATCCAAACTGTTTGGCATTCATTTCAAGATTTCTTATTTCAAAATAGCTCGAATTTAAAATTGAGAAATAAAAGCTGACGACAATAATTGTTTAAAACTTATGGCGTCATGTCAGTGAAGGGGTTAAAATGATGATGCATACGTCTCGAAGAAGTAAAACAAAAGAAGCCTAAATCAGCAGGAAAGGATTTCCCAAAGACTCATCAATGATATATCTGCCTTCATTTAGCAGTCATCTGTTTATTTGTTTTATCACACAATACAGGAGCCTCTGTAGATAAATTCATTGCTGTTGTAACCACTCAGTGCGAGGCTTTGTTTTCCTATGTCAAAATTTAAGAAATATTGATGTTTAAAGCAACATGAAAGTAAAACAGAAAGCTCCATTTGGAGCTTTCTGTTTTACTTTCATATTGCTTTGAGCATTCTATGTCTTTAACACATTCTACAGGTACTTGTTTTCAGTTATGGCACTAGCGGGTGTTACTGTGATTTGTTTACCCAGTGGCAGTTTGTTAATGTCCGTAATGCCCGTCCTTATGCAGATTGCTAGGGCGATTAGACCTCCTTGACATACAACATGACTGATTAAGCCCCGTATTAGACCAAATAATATCGACAAACCACCCTTGAAACTGGAACATCTATCCGCCTCAATGATCCGCGATTGTCTGAAGAAAATATTCGATTCCGTCGCAACAGGTCAAGATGGTAGAGTAATGTCCTGTGAATAGATCGGTTCTATGTTGATATGTATTCTATTTAATATAACACTCGGTGCGAATCCAGTCTGTAAACCTATATTAGCATGGACATGCCTTAAGAGGCAAGGGTTTTGTCCCTTACATTTGTATCTAAGTAAGGGATAACCTGACTACCATTATCAAACGGTTTGGATTCAGATCAGACGCAGAATTATTCGGCGTTTGATCTTGATCAACACTGTTAGAGACAAAGTTTCTTCATTTAGAATATACACAAATGTTTGATTTTGAGTTTGTTGCAGATGACAATTATGAAGCCGACGATAATCTAGCAGGATAAGAGTTCATAAGTACGCCATCAATATCAGTGCTCTCCGAGTATTGATGAAATGTCCTTTTATATGTAGCATCATTGCCATATGCAAACCAGCATTCCATTTGTTCTGGAGTACAGTAAAACCTCTCCTCAACGATACTCAAATTAAACCTACATATAATCTTGGTTGTATCGGACAGGCGACAATTTAACCCATTTGTGCCAACGATCCTAAATATGGGACATTGACAAACACTAGACTCTGATCAGACGCCGCATTATGCGGCGTCTGATCAGAGTCTACACTGTTTGCTGAAAGGAATTTCAATATAAAACAAACTGAAAATGAAAATTTTGACCACGCATCCCTTTGATAAAAAAATACTAATCCAATATATAAACATGGAAGAATCCACTGGGTATAAATTGGTTAATAAAGAACAAAGGCAATGCAGTAAACTCCATCAGGAAGTTTTAGCATTAATTTGTTCTAAATTAACCCGCTCTTAAAAATGACAAGTTTATGTTGATCTTTATGGAAGTTTCTAGAAAATACCGGTAATTCAAACAAACGAACGTAAAATGACATACACAAGTTTCCGACATAGGAATATTAAATGACATGTAACACATGTATACACAGGTTTCTAGCATCGAAAGGGCACACGTATTATTTCTATTTCTTGCCTTCAGTAAACTAGGTATGTCTGTTCAAAAATGGATGAGAGTCTCCACCGCAACCTCAGTAAATCATATTTCCCCATGTACAAACGTCAGAAATATGATTACTGTCACAAAGTTGCCAAACTTTTGGTGTAAATGGTGTCTCATCGTGAACAAAAACATCAGCGGGCGTAATTGGTTCAATGCATTTATTATAAATGAACAGTGGAGAATCTGTTATTCTTTCCCGTTTAAACGCAAACGTACGCAAACGCAAAGCACCAAAACGTAGAAAAGAACAACTTCTGGACAATTCTGATAATTCTTGTTTATCTTGGTGGCAAACAGTTTGGAGCCTGATCAGACGCCGGGTTACCCGGCGTCTGATCTGGCTCCAAACTGTTTGCACTGCAAATAATAGTTTTAGCGTAAACGCGTTTATTGGGAAAGAATAACAGATTCTCCACTGTATGCAGCGGAGAACATCTAATTTTCCCCTGAAGACGCAAATGCAGTGCAATAAAATGTAGAAATTTAGTTATCCGTCGTATGATCTGGCTCCAAACTGTTTGCATTGCACGTACGGTTCCAAACACTACAAGACAGTTCCACTGTCACGACCTTTAAAAGAGGGTCTTTTTACAACCTGAAAATTGATACTAAAGTGAGATATCTGCTGAGATATTCATATTGCTTTAAATAACCCATTCACTGCCTTACCCCGAGTACAATGTTATTATTCGTTTCCCCAAAACAAATGATGCTTAACGCGGCGTCTGATCAAGATTCAGACGTTAGGCAGAATAGTGGACACCGATAGATTATCGATAAACTGTCCTACGCTAGCTTGCGTGCCCGTCAATGTTCGGCTCTTACCGCTCGGTATTTACGGAAACTCCCGACGACTCTTTGAACATATTAATTTTATTTTCAATTTGAAAAAGGACCAAATTAACATTAACTTACAATTCTTAAATTTATATCAAAAGAAAGAACAAATAGTCAAGTATACGAGCCCGTTTGCACAGAATTGATATCGATTTGTATAAATGCACAAGGTCGTGTTATATTATCCGTGTCGAGGCTTATTTTCAGCATTTTACTCTTTGTTTAATGTGAATTAGAGGTGTCTTTTTAAACATAAAAAAGGACCAAAATCTTATTAAAATATTTTTTCAAAACAAATTTGATCATAAAGGAAAATGTTTAAGCTAACACAGGCCGTTTGCACAGGAACGATATCTGTCCAGAAAAAAAAGTTATTACAAGTTATGTAAAAAATGCCCTTCTTATTTTAATGCTCGAAAATGAGAGCAAGTGGGCCACCTGCGTGTCCACTATTCTGCGTAACGCTATTTGACACTCAACTTTATAATTTCTTATGTTAAAATAACTAAATGTTTTAGAAATAAAAGCAGTCGTTCAATCCATTCCCCCCTAAACACGCCTTTTATGCCTAAAACTAATTATTTAACTGATTAAAATCATTCAGATTTATTCAGCCATGGATATTCAAAATTAGAATAATGCTAGCAGATAACGGCATGGCAGTGAAAGGGTTAAGTTGTCATACTACACTGCTTCACCACACGATATTTTCGCTGTTCGACAAAAAAAATCAACCTAAGTACAGCGTTCCCTCCCTACAACGGCCCTCCCAACAACGATTCCCTCCTTACAACGACCCTTGCCACAGTTCCCTAAACAGAACAATTATGTCTAACGCTTTTTCGGCTGCAATGTCGACTGCTTTAAATAGTCGTCTGCTGCTTTTCTCAAAGTTACGTTTTTGACTTTTTGATAGAAAACACTTAATGACGAGTGACAAACAGCTTGAACCCAGATCAGACGCCGCGTTACGCGGCGTCTGATCTGGATTCAAGCTGTTTGCAAATGTATGCCAATTTCCCTCCTTATAACGACTCCCTCTGAACAGCGCACACAATTTTGGTCTCCCATTGGATGTTGTTGTAGAGAGGGAGCGCTGTATTGTCAAAAATCATCGACAATACACAAACAAAGACCGCGAGATGGTAACAATAACAGCAATATTCACAACACGATAACTGCTAGCTTTTGTTTAGCAAATAAGACTATCTCTTCCTTCATTTTCAGTGGAATTACGCGTGGAATGGGGTCGGCTACACGTTCTTACAACAAAGTTATACTAAAATGATATATATGCAATGTACATAAGTACATGTACAGTTTAAAATATAATGTTTCCATATAACAAGAGACATATAAAACAGAGAATATTGGTAGATACATGTATTCAATAGGGACTATTTTAGTGAAATGCCTGGCTTAATCGAGGGAGTTACTCCCCTTGAAAAATAAGCCGATAACGACTTTCCAGCAAGAAGCCATCAATTTAGGTTACATAGAATATATAACGAATTTCTTTTGTAACTGCAATAAAACCATTATTGTTCAAATCACAATATCCGCCCCGTTATGAGTTGAATGGTCTAAATCTACACTTTATGATGGTATATTTTGTTTTAAGATAATATTTCATCTTCAACAGTATTTTTTTGATTATTTAAACAGTAAAGTGCTGCCTATATATTCTTATACGAATATGCAAAAAAGTGGGAGTGGTGTACCTTTCTTGGATCTTAAAAGCAATTTATTTATCAAAATCAAATATCCGCCCCGTTATGGGTAAATTGAGAAAACATTGCTCTTTCTAATGATATAAATTTCAGAAAAATAGATTAGTGTCTTGTACAGTATTTTTTAAGTTGAATTACACTATATTTCATGATTTCAAGCTGTTACACTCGTTAATCCTACGGAAATTACCGACCATAGCATTATCATCGGGTGACCCCCTGGCGCGTTTAATTGCGCGGTATCATAAAACTGCCATGGGGAAGGATATATTATCTGTCATGTATTGAAATAAAGGGAGAAAACCACAATGCGTATTTCGGCTTCTTTACTAGGTCTTTAAGGGACGCAATCCAGTGATTTTGCTAAAAATAGTCCCTAATGAGATAAAAATCGAAAAGAAGAAAAGGAGATGAAAATGTAAAAGGGCTTTGGCTTGGTTACATGTGCGCGTCTCCTTAACCCATTTGTGCCCACGATCCCATATATGGGACATAGGTAAACAATGTAGACTGATAAAACGCCGCATTATGACGCCGCGTCTAATTAGAGACTACACTGTTTGCTGATAGGAATTTCAATATAAAACAAAATGAAAATGAAATTTTTTGCCAGCCATCCATTTGATAAGGAATGGACTAATCCAATATAAAACATAGAAGAATCAACTTGGCGCAAATGGGTTAAAATTGAAGGGAAAGATATCGATCGTTACATTACTTTACGTTTCACATCCCTTCATTGTTCTGAAGAATGTTATATTAAGCCCCCTTTAGGGTTCTTTTGAGTTTCGAAGTAGCCATGTTTTAGAAGGAACTTAGTATGCTTATGGCGAAACACTGAAATAAAATGGAAGCATTTTTGTGCAACCAGTCAAACCTGCACTGTCTGTGCATGTCTGAAACTGGGTTGCATAAATTTTCGAAGTTTTTAGACGAAAATTAACTGTTCCGGTTACATGTAGAAATAAAACTCATACCGGGACTTATCACTTCTGTTAGGAATAAAACTCATACCCACAACAGCAGATGCTAAGTGCTTGTGTTGCAGCCGTAAAATGTCGCTTATAAAGCAAATTGATTGTATGAAGGACATATGGCAGCTTAAAGCAAGATGTAATAAAACAGAAACCTCCTATATGAGCTTTCTGTTTACTTTCATATTTTCTTAAGCAGCCACCTGTTTTAAAAGCAAACTAATAAACACAGTTTGCTGGTCGCATTAATGAGGTTTCATTGTAAATAAACTATCTTCTCAAATACCTTTCAACTATATTCTTCCTTTCCCCAACCCAGCATAAGTGTTCTTCCCTGACTCCGTTTCTGAAAAAAGCCAACTTGTTTATATACGTTGGAGGTATTTGTTTAAAAAATGAGACTATTTCTACCTTTTTTCAGTGTCCAAGGTTATAAAGCTTTTCAGTTGAGTCTAAAGTCGTTCTGAAGTATTTGATTGGTCAGATTTGAGCATAAGCTCAAATGTTTGAAAACACACTCAGCCTCAGCTCAAACGCTTTATAACCTTGGACTCGGGAAAATCTTTGTTTCGCGAACAAACTCTGACCATCTCTTCCTTCAATTTAAATAGTGTTGCAGGCTTGGGGTTGTGTTAGCAAAGAAGACTCGCTCTTGCTGCTGCTTCTGGAGAATAACATGTTTCAGGTTTTATTAACCCATTTGTGCCCACGATCCCTTGTATGGGACATGGGCAAACAGTGTAGACTCTAATCAGACGCCGCATCATGCGGCGTCTGATCAGAGTCTACACTGTTTGCTGATAGGAATTTCAATATAAAACAAAATGAAAATGAATGTTTTGACCAGGCATCTCTTTTTAATAGAAATGGACTAATCTAATATATAAACATGGAAGAATCCACTGGGCACCAATGGGTTAAGTAAATGCGACTGTCTCTTCCTTCATATTTAGAAGAGTTAGACGTTTTATTTGACGTTTTGTTAAGCAAACATTACCTTCTCTTTCTTTATTTTCAGGTGAGCTTCACGTTCCTCTCGAGGTGTGTGGGGCCGTGGTGAAACGAGAATTGGAGTACTGGCAAATCAACGAGAACTTTATCAAGTCATGTTGTTGGAGGAACTATCGCTCCTACATCGAAAACAAGCGCATCTTAGATTCGTTTAATCGCAGTATTCTCAAACAGCAAATGTCCATTAAGACAGACGGGTTGCGGGGATGGGAGAAGTTCCGAACCACCGTCTGGCTACTGCTAGAGTACCCAAGGACCTCCAGAGCTGCCATGGTAACCTAAAAAACTTAATTCAAGTGGAGAAGACGTTATTGTTTTCTGTTTTAAACAAAACTAATCAATAATTATTTTCAATATTCTAGATAGGGAATTAAATTAATATTTATATATATACTAATCGCAAAACATGAAAATGTAGTAAGAAAATCTGACAGGTTATTGAAAATGTTAATCTTTTTTATTTTTATTTTAATCTGAGATGCAAACAGTTTGGAACCTTATCAGACGCCGGGTTACCCGACGTCTGATAAGGTTAAAAAATGGGTATATTTGCAATTGAAGTAATTGTTTTATAACACAAGCGCGTGTATTGGGAAAATATAACTCCTTCCCCACTATACATGTACCATTTCTTCTACTGTGTTCATTCAAAGGAAGTCTATATTCCTGTCTCTTACCATTGACACCAAGCGGATTCTTCCATGTTTTATATATTGGATAAGTTCATTTTTTATCAAAGAGATGCCTGGTCAAAATGTTCATTTTGTTTTATATTGAAATTCCTATCAGCAAACAGTGTATATTCTGGTCAGACGCCGCGTAATACGGTGTCTGATCAGAGTCTACACTGTTTGCCTATGTCCCATATATGGGATCGTGGGCACAAATGGGTTAATCTCCCTGCCTAACTTTCCTCAAGTGCACTTATATCTGCAAACCATTTGAATCCTGATCCTTGCAAGATTTTTACTGCAATATAAAGTACATAAGGGTTGTCAATGTTTTCTAGGTTACTCGTTCTGTTTAAATATAATCTGTGATCTTTGCGATGTTTGGAAGGTTTACTACATCTGGGTTGTCATGCATGGCGCTGCTTTTTCATTACGTACGGGTAGCTAAGTGCGCCAATAAATGTACCCCTATTTACAATTGTCTATGCCGAATGATAAGCGAGACACTGTTGCTGATCGTATACGTCATAATACAGGAAGTGCAGAAGGAGAACGTTATTCTTTTGTTATAAACGCGTTTATAATAAAATGATTACAGCGCTCCCTCTCTACAACAACACTTAACGGGAGACAAAAATTGTATGCGTTGTTCGGAGGGAGTCGTTTTAGGGAGGAGAATTGGCTTACATTTGCAAACGGCTTAAATCGAGATCAGACGCCGCGTTACGCGGCGTCTGATCTGGATTTAAGCCGTTTGTCACTTGTCATTATTTTTTTCTGTCAAAATGTCAAAAATGTTATTTTGAGAAAAGCAGCAGGCACTAATTTTAAGCAGACGGTATTACAGCAGTAAAAGCTTTAGAAATAAATGTCTTGTTTAGGGAACTGCGGCTAGGATCGTTGCAAGGAGGGGGTCGTTATTCGGTGGGCCTATGTCAAGAAGGGACGCTGGATATTTCATTCCATTGCAATAGTTTTGAACCAGGTTAAAAGGCGATTAACTCTTATGTAATAAACGGTCTGCCTAATATTTTCGTTTGCTTTCATTCTTCAGATTTTAGATTTTTTATGTACATGCATTTGAGTACCGATATATGCACAAATCGCGTCAGAACGATCCCAAACTCATCTTAAGCAATTTTAAGTACATTTGTATTTGAAATGGTTTGGATCTTCTGTGTCTGATTAGGACCCAGACTGTCTAAAAACGTTTTGTCAAGTCGTGCTCAATATCGAAGGGTGGATACTTTCTCCATATTCGTACAATCGCATAAGACAAGATAATTTTTTTTAAGTTGGCAAGACATACAAATAGACAACACAAGCCATAAAGGCTTTTGAACCGACTATACAACATATGTATAATTATAACAAAGATATAGCAGCTAAAAATAGAACATTCGATGCAAACAATGGGTTGGAAAATATATATCACAGATAGAACTAATCTGCTGGCACGGTACCTTACCATTTGGATTGTATAAATAATTTTATTATCACAGAGTTATATTTATGTCTAGCATGGATATTAGTCGCCTATATAAGCAGGTACACTAAGTTTCCACAAATTGACATAGGTAGTAATAGACATAAAGTTTCAACTTATCTATTTCTGTTCAATTGAAGTTTGCAACAAACGTTCTTCACATAATATGAATATAATCATGTGACGTTAACTTTCGCCACATATGCCTCAAATCCTATCAATATTCACTACATTCATATTGTTATACTGAAGTCATATCACTGCTAGTGAGAAACTACACTGTTGTACGAACCTCTCTACAACAAGAGTACATAAACATTGACAACATTAACCCCATTCACTACCTATCTCCGAATGTAGTGTCATATGTAAATTATATGTACAATTAACCTCGACATAAGTAAATACACTAACATTTTCAATTTTTCTGCCATCATTAAACCATTTTTAATGTTTGGGGATTATTCCACCAATTTTAAAAACGACAACTTTTGTTTTATCAAGGTTTACACTTAATTTCCAGCCTAAGCAATGATGTCTAAAACATTTAGACGACACTGACTTTAAATGTGCTCAGTGCCACACCATCAGCAAACATCTAACTTAAAATGTCAACTATGTTCGGTGTTAGTTTTATACCATCCACATTATTAGTACTCATTGATGTACCAAGTTATTTGATAAAAATAGAAATTAATACAGGGCTTAATTTACACCCAAAGGACACCCATAGGACATTCGTAATTAACTGTAACTGACCTATACTCACGTACAGATGCGTTAACAGACTTTTAGCTGCCGAATATTGCCGAGTATAAATTACATTTAATATAAAATGACGTCATGTACATATAAAAAAAGTAAAGTATCTCTATTTACGGAGTCAAATCAACAAAAGCTACATATATTTTCTCACCTTTCCTGCAGAGATACTTATTTATTAATCGATACAAAACAAATGCATTTTCAATAGTCAACTGCCCTTGTCTAAACAACACTCGCGCTTCTGAAATCTTGTCATAAGCATTAGCAAAGAAATTGACCCTTTTGTTTAGAATAACAATATAATAATACTTTTACAGAGCTATGCCACACTCAAGTTAAGTAAAAAAAAAAATTATGTTAAGAATGTTAATTCAATGAATTGAATTACATATTTGTTATTGTCGGGATTCGAACCCGTGTTGGTAAGGCAAAACCAAGTTCCAAATTGTTTGTCACTCAGATTAAAAAAGTAATCGTTAAAAAGTTCAAAAGTTACAATTTTCTACAATTAACTGCAATCTGTTTGCGTATTGTGTGCGTTTGGGGGGAAAGAATACCATCTTCTCCACTGCACAATTTATAATCTTAAACTATACATGTGCATGTTGTATGTTGATGTGGCGAAATTAGTAGAGTTGGATGAGATAATGGGAAGACCAGACGTGAAGCAGTTTGCAATTCAAATTCCGAAATGATCTATGTAATCCAGAGATACTCCTGGGTCCCGTTTCATAAAACTTCGTACGACATAAGTTGTCATATCAGATTATAAAAGTCTCAATTATTATTTATTTCTCCATCTAATCCTGTATTGTGACATCTTTTTGGAATCGTTTTTCAAGACAATTCAAGATGATTCCAATAAGATGTCTCAAGACAGGATTAGATCGAGAAATCAAAAATTAAATGTATTTTAAAGTTTAGACTTATGATCGTTTTTGTCGTACAAAGTTTATTAAACGTATGGTGGTATGTTTTACTTATCAAATGTTAATGCCCTTTGCACGTTGATATCACATTTGTATTTTATGCTGACCAATATTCAAATTGTTGTCGATTTGCTACTGGTTTTTAGTCTTTTCAACTACATGTATATCATTTGAAATGATAGGAAATCAAGACACGAATGTTCAATACGTTGCTTCCCAATGAGCCTACTCTGGGGATATTTTATTTCCTAACGAAACGAAACTCAAATGTTACAGGCATAAGGCGAGATTCACTCTATTATACGACCTAAACGTCTAGGAAAGTCAGTTACCTCCCGTACTGCACTTTATCTGTTTTCTTACTCATATACAGTCGAACTTCGATATCTCGAAATCGCTTAACTCGAAATATCCGATATATCGAAACATTTATTTGCCTTATTTCAAGCTCGGTTAAGTTGAACATACCCATGTTTCAAAGTTAAAACGCGGCTAAGCCGCGTTTTAACTTTGAAATACGGGTATGTGCGACTTAACCGAGTTCGATATATCGTAGTTCGACTGCATGTATATATACACATTATAACAAATGTTTACATTGTTGCAAGATTGAATTATAAAAACTGAGGAAAACATTATTGTTTCCAGTTTAAAGGAAACAAACTAAACACAAGTTCAATGCAAAATAGTATGTGGCCACGAATCATCAGATCGTGGCTGGCAAACAGTCTGGAGCCTGATCAGAGGCCGAACTATCCGGCATCTGATCTGACTTCAACCCATTTGCATACACCTTACTGTTTTAGCAGGAATGTGTTTATTGGGAAAAAATAACGTATTGTATACTGTAAATGGACAATGGTTTTACAGATGTATGACTTTACTCGTATATGTCAAACATGTAGAAAAGGACAATATGACCATTCGTGTTAACCTCAGTGGCAAACAGTTTAGAGCCTGCTCATTTGCCGGGTAACCCGGTATATGACCAGACTCCAAATCGTGTGCAATACAAATAATAGTGTTAGCGTAAACACGTTTATTGGGAAATAATAATATCTGCATCAATGTACAGTCGAACTTGGGATATCTCGAACTCACTAAATTGAACTATCCGATTTATCGACACATGAATTGCATTATTTCATGCTCGGTAAAGTCAAACATATCCGTATTTCAAAGTTAAAACGTGGCTCAGCCACGTTTTAACTTTGAAATACGGGTATGTTCGACCAAAACGATTTCGATATATCGAAGTTCAGCTGTTAAAAGTTATAATAAGTGATTTATTTTCTTTCAGCTGTATGGCATTATTTCACTTCTGTTCGTCGTGACGTCCATCCTCGGTTTTTGTCTAGAAACTCTTCCAACCTTACGTCCAGTCAACATCTCACTTGAGAACCAAACCGGTACATGTGATGGCGAGAACAGAACCAACAACTTTGCTCTGAAACCAAATGAAGCCTTAAACATTCTAGATGTTATATGTACGGCCTTCTTCTCGCTCGAACTCATAGTTCGATTTGTTTTCTCGCCGGACAAAATCAGATTTGTACGATCACCGATGAATATAATAGACCTGCTGGCACTTGTGCCACTGTATATGCAACTAATTTTGAACACGGAGGAGTTCAAATTTTGTTACGTCAACGAACGTCTTGTCTTTGAGATTATGTTCATTCTTCGCATCATCCGTATGTTTCGCATTTTTCATCTCGTTAAACATTATCAGGCTTTGCAGATTTTAGTTTACGCGCTCAAGGCTAGCTTACAGGAATTGCTCATGCTACTTATCTTCCTTTTGATTGGGATGCTTGTTTTCGCCACTATGATTTACTATGCAGAACGCAGGGACGCCGTGAACCCCAGTGAAACTTTCAGCACTATTCCCATAGGGTTCTGGTGGGCCATTATAACAATGACTACAGTAGGTTATGGTGACGTGGTACCTAGTACACCGATTGGATATGTAGTGGGCACGTGCTGTGCCGTGAGTGGTGTGTTGATGGTCGCTCTTACCATTCCGGTCATCTCCAATAACTTTACGCTCTTCTACACGCACGTGCGATCGCGAGGGGGGAAACAAAGTTCTGGTGGGGAATTGGATGATATTAGCAGTGAAATTCTTCTTCATTCCGAGGACGGCGCGAAAATATATGAGAATGCGAGGCGGACTTCAAATGGCTCAATAATATTAAATGATAGAAGTTTTACGTTACCAAGAAAGGGTTCACGGCCATCAGCGCTTACAGCTGATGCATACGCCATCGAAAATTATACCAACGGTAAGTGTGGACATAACGGTGACATCCGATACGGCCGAATGATGAGCAACCCTGTACCGAGGTATTCCGAATCGAACTCTATGACGGACGTGGGCGTGAAACGAGAAGATTCTGACATATTTCTGACCAGGTCGGGCTCCGTGAAGGCTCATTCGGACGATGGAGTAATGTACTCAGGTGAAACCATGCTTTGAAAGAAGTTCAATGATGTCACTGCTTGGCAAGAAAGTAGAGCGAATCTTAACTAGAAGGAAAACGCAAAACAACCTACCTCCTAAAATAAAAGTCCTTGCCCCCTGCTTATAAATCCTTTTGCTGAGTCTGGGATGGTCATCAAACTTTTGCTATTTAGATTTGAGCAGAATGCTCAAATCTGAACAACAGAAAGTTTGAGAACGATCGCAGACTCGTCTCAAACGCGTTATATAAGCATAGACCCTTGACACGTAGGGTAAAGCATTGTCAAAACAGTTAAGCCACTTATGCTTGGATATATTGAAAAATTGCTCCGCTGTGCACGATGCACGAATTCATTATAAATCAATCATAGTTATTATTTACGACATGCCTTATCTGTCAATATTGCCGAAGACTAATGTTGTGCTTCGCTTAAACTTACATGACATTAGTTATTTGTGTTGACAGACAAGCAGAATTTTTAAGAACGGTCAAGTGGACCAGATAGTTCCTTTAGATGCTTTCTCTCCACTTGCATCTCTCTTAAAACCAACCGCTAGTTTTGAATAATTTGGACTGACATATTAGCAGAGTTTGGTTTTAATTCACTAATTCCTGAAACGTCAAATGAACAGTTTTCATTTTCCAATTTTAGGAAAGCCATTTTGACTATTCATGGGTAGTAGTTTTTTTTAAAACATTTTTTTTTTACCTCGGATATGTTATTGCCGTATGAAACCTTCAGATTAAAACATAATTTAGACATTTAATTTTAATTTTAGTACTATAACAGACTTATTACTCAAATGTAACTATTCGATGCATGTCGTGGAAGACGAGTATACCCGTCGTTGGGGTTGAATTTGGTTAGAAAATGCCCGCCAAAATGTTCAAAATGGCATGAAAAAGCCTTCCTCATATAATCTTCCATTAAGACTACATGAATTAAACTAACATTTGCCTAAAGACACATGTCATTTAAAAGCAACGTAATGTAAAGCAGAAATATCATTTGGTGCTTTCTCATTTACTATTATCTTGCTTAAAACAGCCTTTTCTTAATATATAAACACTCCTCTTTTAATCGTCGCAATTTAGCGTGAAAATCTTGTATACAAAGCATTCGGCTTATACATGTATAAAACTCATGGCATTGTGGGTCACTTGTCAGTATATGGGGTTAATTCACTGGCATTCCCTATGCTTGAGATTAAATTATCACTAAGCACATTTTTCTGTGCTATGAAGGCCCGCCATTTTTATTCAACTAATGTCGTTGTTTGAAGCAGATGTTGCTGAACCCTTCCCTCTCTGAAACTTGAAATTAACAATTCTTCTTTCCAATTCAGTCTAGTCAATTTTTGACCGTTTAGATTGTTTTGTCTCAATGTGTTGCAATATGACAAACCGTAAAGACTCAGGTGAGAGGACTGCTTTAGAAGTCCTCTGGTCTGAGTATTTACGGTTTGCAAAGAACAAGTGTTCACTTCACATGTACGCTGTTTGCAAATCTCGCATATACCGGGTATGCATGACTAGGGTCCATGGAGTTAAGACAAGATGAAAGTAAAACTCCTGACGGAACTCTCTGTTTTAACTGCATTGTAGGTATTCCGCGAACATGTATACCAGATAATATAAATCATTTACTTATTATTTATTGACCAGTTGCCCTATTTGTATTCAATACCGTAACAGCGGAGCTATATCGTTATTATCCTTATTCAAATAAAAATGTACATTTGTTGTCAATAAAACATATTGATTAATGATATTATATATCATCACTAATGGACACCGGTGGTTTAACTAAAGTCAAAATATTCCAAGAGAGACAACCCAAATAATGAAACCTTAAACTTGTCAAAGGGTTACGTAACTTATGTATCAAATGACTCACAAATGGCCGATGTATTGGGTATAGACTAATACAAGTATTAAAACAAGGGCTTTGGCTAAAACAAGAGCGTTTTCCTTCTAGTGAAGTCGACTTTCCCACCTTGAACGAACCACTTCCACTGTTTTGTTTTGAACTGAGTGCGACACAGATGTTCACATTTTATGTACGGTGTGTGTACAAAATTTATACGACATTGGTTTTGTTCTCTTTTCTAACAATGCATGTACATTTCCTCACTGTGATATCATTTTGAAGTCCAAAAAGACTTGTTTTTGTACGTACAATTAAATGCCAATGGCTTACATATTGTTTCAACCAATCACAAATAAGTGTACTCCGTTCATAGTACAGCGGGGAAGACGTTATATTTTTCTGTTTAACCCATTTGTGCCCAGTGGATTCTTCCATGTTTTTATATGGATTAGTCCATTTTTTATCAAAGGGATGCCTGGTCAAACTTTTCATTTTCAATTTCATTTCGTACCTATCAGCAAACGGTGTAGACTCTGATCGGACGCCGCATGATGCGGCGTCTGATCAGAGTCTTCACTGTTTGCCTATGTCCCATATATGGGATCGTGGGCACAAATAGGTTATAGAATTTGATGCAAACTCAGTTTAATAGAATTGAGAAGATAACATTTTTCCTAAAATGTAGATGAATTTAAATCTGAATGGCAAACAGTTTGGAACCTGATCAGACTCCGGGATACCCGGTGTCTGATCTGGCTCCAAATTGTTTGCACAATGGACACAAAGCTTTTAGCATAGGCGCGTTTATTGGGAAATAATAACGTTTTTTCAACTGTATCTTTAACCCATTTTATGCTTGGCTTTGTTCAGTGAATGCTATCATTGCATTCATTGTATCTTTTCACTATCAATACATAGGGGAGTTAATAATGTAGATAATGCCTTAATATGACTACTATATCTGATAACGCATAATAATACCCAATGAAAGCAATGTAGACCTAGACGATATGTCGCATATTGCAGCATTTTCTCTGGGTCTACGCTGTTTGCAAATTCCTTACTCGCCATCATAGTTAACGATGCTTCTAGTAAACAGTGTAGATCATAATTAGCAGCATCAGTTTAAACATTTCATCTGAATATATCTTCTTTGCCAATATTTTTCTTGACTAATTCACCATTGAGACTTTAAAGGGTCAACTCCAGTTTTCAATTAACCTCTTCACTGCCTTAGCCCAAGTACATGTACAGTAGTTATTTGCAAACAGTTTGGATCCTGATCAGACGCCGCGTAAAGCTGAGTCTGACCAGGATCCAAATTGTTTTATACGCATTTCAATAGCTCTTCAGTCAAAATAGCAAAACGTGAAATTTAAGAAATAAAAGCAGACAACAATTGTTTAAACTTGATGACGTCACGGCAGTGAAGGGGTTTAGTATTTTTACATATTTAGGGTTATTGCAAAATGACAAACAGCGCAGTATCTGATCACAGGGCTCCTACAGGAGCCTATTGATCAGTGTCTACACTGTTTGCATAGGACAAATGTACTATTTATAGGTACACTGTTTGAAAATGAGTATTCTCGTAGCTAGGGCTGAACACTGAAGTCAAAATCATATACTCATGTATAATAAATATGAAGTCGTCAAGTTCAAGAAAAGACGCCACGTTTAGCAGCGTCTAATCTGGGTCTTAACAATTTGCAATATTTATATATCATTGTAATACATTTTACTGGTGTTCTAGAAAAAGCGGAAAGGGCTTTAGCGGTATATATTCCCAGTGAACTTATTTCTACGAACAACCTTATGCTAATTGCAAACCATTTAGAGGTGCAGGTGCGATGTACCCGCGTAGTCTAAATAGAATAATCACTGTTTATCACTTTGAAATTCCAACAGCGTTTTGTTTTCACAATTTTTAAACAATACATAATTTTATACCGCCGAAGTCCAGTTCGGACATGGTGGCTGGTCTGTTTCTACACTGTCTAATATGTCTAAATGGCAATTTTCTCATGATCCTACTAACATGTTACTACACGATAATTGGCATTGTCATGTTACTAATGTACGCTACAAGATTGCGTTCTTAGTTTATAATATCGCCTATAGAATACAAACAAAACATTATGAATAAAACACAATGCACGACATAACGATACATTGTATTTGCTATGTTTATGTGCATTTATTGTCTTATTTTAATACACGTGCAAATGATTCACATATTCGTTTATACGTTGAGCATTGTTTGTTAAATATACGATAATACAGTCAAGTTCTGCCATTAGGTTCACTTAACCCCGTCACAGCAATGACGTAATCAATTTTAACCCTTTCCCTTATAGAAGCGACTTTTAGCACATTCATTTTATTCATCCGCTGAAGAAAATAGTTCCAAATTATACCGTAATGAATATGTGTCATATTTAATACTTTCTTTATTCTAGCAGTTAATAGCTTAAAGCAGGCCGAAAGTAAAGCAGAATGCGCCTTAGGGCGCATTCTGCTTTACTTTCAACCTGCTTTAAGTAGTCACATATCTTCAACACTAGAAACAATGATATCAGGTAAAGGGTTAACCCCGTCACAGCAATGACGTAATCAATGACGTAATCAATTTTAAACAATTGTCTGCTGCTTTGATTTCTCAAATGTTAATTTTAGGTAATTTCACATTGCAAAATTACAAACAGTACATACCCTGATCAGAGGGCTCATTCAGGAGCCCTCTGATCTGGGTATTTGCTGTTTGTATAGGACATGTGTACTCTTCACAGGTACAGTGGAGAATCTGTTATTCTTTCCCGTTAAACGCAAACGTACGCAAACGCAAAACACTAAAACGTAGAAAAGAACAACTTTTGAACAATTCTGATAATTCTTGTTTATCTTGGTGACAAACAGTTAGGAGCCTGATCAGACGCCGGGTTACCAAACTGGCTCCAAACTGTTTGCACTGCAAATAACAGTTTTAGCGTAAACGCGTTTATTGGGAAAGAATAACAGATTCTCCACTGTACGCTGACTGTAAAGGTAACTCGTCTATATGGTTTAATGCGTTAACAGAAAATTGGTGTGTTGTTTAAGACAGATGACAGCTTAGAGGAGGATAATTATAAAACAGAAAGCTTCTGAAGGAGCTGTCATTTGTCCTAAACACCATGATTGAATATTTGATTGAGCTAGTGATAATAGCTGCGGAATTTAATTGTACATCATTTTACATTTATTTTGATGTGTGTCTAACGTTCATTATTTTGTAAATCAAGCTACACGTGCAACTGCATTGTTAAAGCCTCGAATGTATCAGCAGTATTATGTAAAAGAGTGGGGTTTTATAGGATCATATGTGTGTGCTGTGAAATAACTTAGATGGCATTTGTTATATACAACGTTCATGCTTTTAAGTCTTTCAACTTTATCAAATGTAGGCGTGACGTCACAGAAAAGAGACCCATCAAAAAGTTTTAAAACACTATAGTATATATATTCTTTTCTACATTTAATTAAATTGCGTTGGTACTGTGGTTCATAGACAAAATCGGTCCTTTAAGAATATTTGTAATATACCGTTGGAAATAGGATAAATATACAGTCGAACCTAATAACTAAAACTAAACTTAACAGTTTACGCCCAGTTGATTCTGTTTGATTAGTCCATTTATTATCTAAAGGGTGTCTGGTCTTAATTTTCATTTTCGTTTTATTTTTTATTGAAATTCCAATCAACAAACAGTGCAGACTCTGATCAGAGTTTACACTGTTTGCCTATGTCCCATATACGGGATACAGTGGAGAATCTGTTATTCTTTCCCAATAAACGCGTTTACGCTAAAACTATTATTTCCAATACAAACAGTTTCGAGCCAGATCAGACGCCGGGTAACCCGGCGTCTGATCAGGCTCCAAACTGTTTGCCACCAAGATAAACATGAATTATCAGAATTGTCAAAAAATTGTACTTTTCTACGTTTTAGTGTTTTGCGTTTGCGTACGTTTGCGTTTAAACGGGAAAGAATAACAGATTCTCCACTGTAGTAGGCATAAATGGGTTAATCACTCTCCTGCTATAAGCGTATATTGACGCTTTAAAGAAACATAGTAGACCAAAATTCCTTCAAGAGTTGTCTGATCAGAGTCTGCCTGGCATGCGTCTGCTCCCTTTTCCCAAGAAATTGGTCCTTACTTGTTAACCAATATAATAATTCAGATGATAGATATTCATAGTGAACGAGTTTAGAGGGTGAATGGTTATTACAAGAATGAATATTATAATAAAAGATCCTTCAATATACAGTAAAACCTCTCTGTTAAGACCACTAAAGTGTTCTAATTATTAAGTGTTTCTGACAGGTGACTGCTTAAAGCAAGGTGACCGTAAAACAGAAAGCTCCTGTAGGAGCTTTCTGTTTTACAGTATTCTTGATTTAAGCTGTCACCTGTCTTTTATACGACCAATTAACCTTCTTTTAGTGTCCGTAATAGAGAGGTTTTACTGTATACCCAAATACGAGCCCCGGTAAATTTCAAGATTCAGTTTAATCCATTTCATGCATTTATGCCAAGGGGATTCTTTCATAAATATTTATTGGATGATTCCGGTTTTTGTTAAAAGGGGTGTCTGATCTAATGCTCCTTTTAAATTTTTATAGAATTTCCTGTCAGAAAACAGTGCAGACTCGGGTCTGACGTCTGATATAAGTCTGTACTGATTTCCTGTGCTTAATTAGGAAACGCTCAAATAAATGTAGCGGCATTGCGTTTACACTTACTTCTTAAATGATTTCATTGGTCTATGTTTCTCTGACGTCACGTTAAGTAATATGACATATGGTTTGTTAAGTTTTTTGTCACAAGCACTGTTCTTCCATTTGAATGCCAATATAGAGGGCTAAGTTTTACTTCACCGATTTCTTTTCAAGTTTTATTATATTTACTTGACCACGCCATAACCATTTATACAGTGGAGAAAACGTTATTCTTTCCCAATAAACGCGTTTACGCTAAATATATTATTTCCAATGCAAACATTTTGGAGCCAGATCAGACGCCGGGTAATCCGGCGTCTGATCAGGCTCCAAACTGTTTGCCGTCCAGGTTAAAATCAACATTCAGAATGATCAAGAAGTTGTTATTTTCTTCATTTTACTGCAATGCGTTTGCGTTTCTTTTGCGTTTAAACGGGAAAGAATAACGTTTTCTCCACTGTATCACGTGATTAATTCTTACATATACAACTGACCAATCCACGATAACTGTACCTTAACATTTGGCCTACCAATCGTAACTTGATTGGTATTTGCAAACAGTTCAGAGACAGATCAAACTCCGCGTAACGCATCGTCCGATTCGAATCCGGACTATTTGACATCCTTCTTTAACCTTTTCGCTGCCAAATTAATCGTGAGATTTTACCCCTTCGCCGTTATGTCGTCGTCTGCTTAAATATTGTTGTCTGCAATATCGTTTCTAAGTTAAATTTAAGGCAGTACGACTGAAGAAATTTTCAACAACAAAAAGTCAAACAGTTTTGATCCTGATCAGACGCCGCGTAACGCGGCGTCTGATCAAGATCAAAACTGTTTGCAAACGTGCTTTTTGGCGTCATTGAAAGTGAAAGGGTAACACTGCTTATAATTTTGTTAGTTCTTAAACTTCCTTCATATTTTGCTAATCTTGTAATCATTTTCGCTTGATAACAAATGTGTTTAGCATTCACGACTAGAATAAAAACCTCTTTATTACGACCACTAGAACGAAGGTTACTTTTCCTCCCTGAAACGTTAAATGGACAATTCCAGTTTCCATTTTAGTCTAGTCCATTTCTGACTTTTAAGGGTTGATTTTGTCAATGTTTGGCATTATGACAAACAGTGATGACCCTGATCAGAGGGCTCCTTTCGGAGCCCTCTGATCTGGGTCATCACTGTTTGCACAGGACAAATGTACAATTCAGATGTACACTGTTTCAAAATGACGCCTATATGCGGGACTAGGGTTCAAAGGGTTAAAAGACAGATGGCAACTTAAAGCAAGATGACTGTAAAACAGAAAGCTCCGAAAGAGATTTCTGTTTTACTACAGTGGAGAATCTGTTATTCTTTCCCAATAAACGCGTTTACGCTAAAACTATTATTTCCAATATAAACAGTTTGGAGCAAGATCAGACGCCGGGTAACCCGGCGTCTGATCAGGCTCCAAACTGTTTGCCACTAAGATAAACAAGAATTATCAGAATTGTCCAAAAGTTGTTCTTTTCTACGTTTTAGTGTTTTGCGTTTGCGTACGTTTGCGTTTAAACGGGAAAGAATAACAGATTCTCCACTGTATCACCTTGCTTTCAGCAGTCACCTGTCGTAAACAATTAATGATTATCACAACTTAGTGGTCGTTAGGTTTTACTGTATTTATATTTCATTCATGAATATATAACTTGTCAATTACAGTCGAACATTCCAAAATTTGAGCTCTATTTAGCTGAAAAGACATAAAATGTCAGTGTCCAAGAATTTGGAGCCTTTTCAGGCGACGATTTAATCTCAATCCAACAGGTGCATGTAAACGGCATCGCAATTTTAAACATCACTATGTAGAAAATAGCAGAATCGCGTTTATCACGGGGTGCCAACTACGTATTATCATCAAACTGTATTTCTACGACAACCTATATGGGTATTATAAGAGATTTATATTGCTACGAAGTCAGTGTATACAGTGAGAAATGCCTTCGTAGTTGTCGAATTAAAACATCTCATCGTTATACCTAGTTGGCCCCCAGTGTTTATTGGGAAGTAATAACCTCTTCCCTACTGTAATTAGACTTTACTTCAAATGATGGACGATGTTCTGTGTTCACAAGATATTGACATTTAAATTAGGTTCCATTCCAGTTTACATATCTTAAAAATTCTTTACCCTATAGAAACGCCTTTTAGCGCATTTAATTATTCCTGCGCTGAAGAAAGTACAGTTGAAATAGTCATGGATACAGTGGAGAAAACGTTATTCTTTCCCGTTTAAACGCAAACGTACGCAAACGCATATCAATAAAACGTAGACAATGATAACTTATTGACACTGCTGACCATTTATTTTAATCTAAGTGGCAAACAGTTTGGAGCCTAATCAGACGCCGGGTAACCCGGCGTATGATCTGGCTCCAAACTGTTTGCAATGGAAATAATAGTTTTAGCGTAAACGCGTTTATTGGGAAAGAATAACAGATTCTCCACTGTATGTATCATAAGACATATTTTCTATAATTTAGATTCTAGCAGATAGTGGCTTAAAACAGGCTAGAAATAAAGCAGAATGCGGCTTATAGCGCATTCTGAATAACTTTCAACCTAAACAGGCTAGAAGTAAAGCAGAATGCGACTTATAGCGCGTTCTGAATAACTTTCAACCTGCTTTAACTGATCATCTGTCTTCAAAACTAAAACCAGTCTGTGGGGTCATGGTTAAAGGGGGGAAATATGAATTCATTGATCGGTGAATCTAAAAAATGGACAACTCCAGATTCCAATCAAGAGTAGTCCATTTTTGGTTAACTGATGTTGGTTTTTTTGGAGGTATTGTTTTAAAAAATAATGTTTTCGAATAATCAAACAAGACATACTCTGATCACTGGGCTCCCAGATATTGGTCAACATTGTTTGCAAAGGACAATATAAGAAGCAAATTAAAAATATAATGTAGTAAATTTTGCTTTTTCTACCTGTTTTAAGCAGTGATATGCAATTGATATAAGCATTGCGTCTTGGCTTGTGTTTTCATAATGGACGATTGCAATTTCCAATGAAGTCTACAAGTTCATTTCTGACCATTTAGGGTTGATTTCAGCAATGTATTGCACAATTACAATAGCGCAGGCCCTGATCAGAGTGTTCTTGCAGGAGCCGTCTGATCCGGGTAAAGCCTATTTGCATAGGACAAATGTACTCTTCACAGGAACACTGTTTGTAAAAGGCGAGTATTCTCTTCACTAGGATCGAATGTGGTTTTACATTGATAATAATGCCCATAAACACATTGGTTGATCTTGTGTGTACATGTAATGCGATTTATAGCTTAAGATTAATATTTTGCACCTTTCTGTAACCTTTCCACACCATGAACTTGTTAAAATATACTCATTACATTTGCAAACAGTGTAGACCCAGATCGTAGGGCTCCTATGGGAGGCCTCTGATCAGGGTTTGCACTGTTTGCTAATTTAGAACAGTATATTTTTAACAGCCAGAGTTCCAAGATGAATGGTTCATATTTTGGTAACGAAATTATATCTACCTAATACAGTGGAGAATCTGTTATTCTTTCCCAATAAACGCGTTTACGCTAAAACTATTATTTCCAGTGCAAACAGTTTGGAGCCAGATCAGACGCCGGGTAAACCGGCGTCTGATCAGGCTCCAAACTGTTTGCCACCAAGATAAACATGAAGTATCAAAATTGTCCAAAAGTTGTTCTTTTCTACGTTTTAGCGCTTTACGTTTGCGTACGTTTGCGTTTAAACGGGAAAGAATAACAGATTCTCCACTGTACCTAATACCCACAAGAATTACTACTTGTTGAAAAGGTCAAAGGTGCATTAAACGGCATTTAAAAACTGCTGAACAAATTTCTCCATTACTTTCAGTTCATGTTATTACATGAAAACATAAGAAACCAAACATTTCCCCAAATAGATACTCATGTGCTACCCTTCTGAACTATACTGGCGAACTCATGATAAACATGGGGCAAAGAGTTTGGATTCCGGTGAGATGCAACGTTACGTGGCGTCTTATCTGAATCCAAATCAATTGACAATACGATGATATTTACGTAAAGAAAATGTCAATAAATATAAGTTTTTGCAGATGACAGTACATAACGTGCTTAAGGTTAGCAGTGTATTTCCGTTCCTGCATTGACAAAGCTGTACCTGGACGATATCATCATATTTAATTTGTAAATTTATTAAGTGCCTTGCAATTGTTTCAGTTCCACATTTTTGTAACAGATTTCGTTTAGACGGTGTGGTTTTTTTTCAGTTAGAGTGACACGGGTTGTCTCCCTTGATAGTATCATTGCAATACAGTATAGAAGATGTTATTATTTCCCAATAAACACGTTTACGCTTAAACTATTATTCTCTTTACAAACGGTTTGGAGCCTGATCATACCCCGGGTAACCCAGCGTCAGGTTATGCTCCAAACTGTTTGCCACTCAGGGGCCCGTTTCATAAAACTTCGTACGACAAAAACGATCGTAAGTCAAAACTTTAAAATACATTTAATTTTCGATTTCTCTATCTAATCCTGTCTTGTGGTATCTTTTTGGAATCGTCTTGAAAAGACGATTCCAAAAAGATATCACAAGACAGAATTAGATGGAGAAATAATAATAATTGAGATTATTATAATCTGACTTACGACGACATTTGTCGTACGAAGTTTTATGAAACGGGCCTCTGGTCGTTAGAAATTTTTCAAATTTGACACTTTTTTCATTGTAATGTATTGCAACGCATGTGCGTTTCATTTGCGTTTAAACGGGAAAGAATAACGTCCTCTACACTGTTATTATTTATTTCTAACACCATGTCAGCCAATCTTGCATATAGAAACCACTTAATAGAATACCTGTGTGCAGTATTTGATTCACTTTGTTATTGCTTAATGACTGAAATATCACGCAGAGAGCTCCTATGGTAGTTTTCTGCATTATTTCTATCCTGCATTCTGCAGTCACTTGTCTTAAGGTGTATCAGCGCTAGATCTACTTCACTGAGTGCTTGTATTATACAATATTGCCATACCACGGAACTCTACCTGTTATCCTAAGAATGCACAAGCTTGTGTTAAACGACCGTTCTATGAGAGAAAAAACAAACTGTTTAGATATACATTTATCGTGTATTAAACAAGCACCTAAATTTACAAAGGTACATGACCTCTTAACCCTTTTACTTTCAATAACGTCATAAAGCGTATTTGAGAACAGTTTTGATCCTGATCAGACGCCGCGTAAATGCGCCGTCTGATCATGATCAAAACTGTTTGCCACTTGTTTTGAAATTACGTCAATTATACTGCCTGAAATCAAACTAATTTGATCATAAAATGGTTAAGACAGGCAACTATTTATTGCATTACAAAGATAAAATGCAAAACGCATATACTTGCTTTCTGCTTTTCTTGTGTTCTGCATTAGGCTACCAAGTGTTTTATTTCGACACTCGTATCGACTTTTTTAAGTCATACTGTACTACAGTGGAGAATCTGTTATTCTTTCCCAATAAACGCGTTTACGCTAAAACTATCATTTGCAGTGCAAACAGTTTGGAGCCAGATCAGACGCCGGGTAACCCGGCGTCTGATCAGGCTCTAAACTGTTTGCCACCAAGATAAACAAGAATTATCAGAATTGTCCAAAAGTTGCTCTTTTCTACGTTTTAGTGTTTTGCGTTTGCGTACGTTTGCGTTTAAACGGGAAAGAATAACAGATTCTCCACTGTACATTGAGTCTTAACTTTGAAACGATATTGCAGACGACAATAGTAAAGCAGACAAAAATGGTGGTAAAATAGTTGAGCACTCAGATTTGGCAGTGAAAGGATTTTCTTCATCATAAAATGAACGTTTAACACAAGGTTGACTGTAAACAAGTAACAGATCGTAATACATGTAACTAGATCAATTTACAGCATACGTGCGCACTCAAACTATTACATGATATAACATTTTACTATATTTAGTCCAGGAATGCAGCAATTTAACATCCACAAAAAGCGCAAAAACAAAACAAAAGCAATTAAGCCAAAAGGAGATCACACATTTTTATAGAAATTCCTTTATACTGGCTGAAAGTAAAGCAGAATGCCATTGTTGAGACATTATGTTTTACTTTCAACTTGCCTTGGTCAAATGTCTTCAAAACTAGAAACAGATTGTGGTTTAATGGGTTAAGCTGTAAATATGCCTTAACACCATAAATAGTCTTTTTGAAACTGGACAAGGTGCAACAGTGTGCTATTTACTCTTAGAGCTGCCATAAGTTGATAAAGAAAATCCTAAGATTTCAAAATTTCCGAATTATACCTTTAACCAATAGTCTGTTTCTAGTTTTTAAGACACGTGATGCTCAAAGCAGTTTGAAAGTAAAGCAAAATGCGCCTAAGGGTGCATTCTGCTTTACTTTCAACCTGCTTTAAGCTTCAATCTGTTGGAATAAAAATCCGAATTCGGAAAAATCCGGAGAAATGGCAGCCCTGTACTCTTCTTAGGTAGATATTTTGCAAAGGACGCGCATATGAGCGTAAAATCATTATACTGTCAAGACAACATTGAGCATTGGAAACTCTTGCTGTGATCAACATTAGCCCTTTCCTCCATTGAAGCGCCTGTTATAGCGTTTAATTCATTCCTTCGCTGAAGAAACTAGTTCCAATTTATACAGTCATGAACATGTACCAAAACAAATAGTTTCTATATCCTAGCAGATGGTAGGCTAAAACGGGGTGAAAGTAAAGCAGAATGAGTGTAAAGGCGCATTCTGTTTTACTTTCAACCTGTTTTAAGTGGATGCCTGTCTTCAGAAACAGCCTATTAGGGTAGTAAAGGGTTAACTATATGTTTCTTTGAAGTAGTGTTATTTATTATGCACTACTATTTTACCTTACTTTAAATCATTCCAATGTTGTTCATGATATCGTTAGGGAATACATGTTTTATCAATTTCATTTACCGTTCATATCTTAGAAAATCTATAGACGAGTTCCAACTGTTTAAGAAAGTTGTCTTTAGGCACTCTTATGTCTGCAATTTTAGCAATGTAATTTTATTTTAATGCTTAAAACGGTGTCCTTTTCACTTGCCAAACTAATATGTGCCAACACAAAAAAACGACCCCCGAATTATGTGTAGCAACATGTTTCTTCAACTTTAGAATATAGGCGTCACAATTTGTTGTAATAATAATAAAGTAGTTGTACAACAGAGAATGTCGCACACACACACAACACATATTTACCGATCAACAATCTAACAAGTAACACGTAACAAGTGGTGAACATTTCAATTACCACGTGTAGGGCCGATGGTCCTATTTTAGTTTAGTTCTTTTTTACTTTTATTTTTTGCAGTATTGTAAACAGTGCAGACCCAGATCAAACGATTCCTGTATGAGTCTTTTGATCTGGATTTACACATAACAAGTGCACTATAACAGGTACAGTGGAGAAAACGTTATTCTTTCCCGTTTAAACGCAAACGTACGCAAAAGCAAAACACTAAAACGTAGAAAATGACAATATTTTGACAATTCTGATAATTCATGTCTATCTTGGTGGCAAACAGTTGGGAGCATGATCAGACGCCGGGTTACCCGGCGTCTGATCTGGCTCCAAACTGTTTGCATTGCAAATAATAGTTTTAGCGTAAACGCGTTTATTGGGAAAGAATAACACATTCTCCACTGTATACTGTTTATAAACGACGCATACAAGTAACAATAATGGGTTAAAGTCTGGGATGGACTATTTTTATAATTGACAGTTTGTCTGGGCTTTTATTTTTACATCAATTAAAATTTTAATACAAAGTGATATTAAATAAATTTTTGCGAAATAATACTAATAATCCCTATAGTACATAACTCCTTCACTGACGTGACCAACTAACTCTTGTATTTGAAAACAGTTTGGATACAGGATTCAATCTGGTTGTCACTCAAATCGATATTGATTTATTCAGAATTCCTGGACTATTAATTTGTGAAATTCAAGCAGACGATAAGTTTTAAGCAGACGATAAGTTTTAAGCAGACGATATCATAACAGTGAAGGGGTTACAGCGGAGAAGACGTTATTCTTTCCCAATACTAAACACATTTACACTAAAGCTTTGGTTTCCGTGGCAAGCTATTTGGAGCCAGATCAGACGCCGAGTAACCCGGCGCCTGATCAGGCTAAACTGCTTGCAATTCCTATGACAATAAATCGAAAGAAATTTCAAACAGTGTTATTTTCTCAATTTAGTGCATTTGTGTTTCGCTAAAGTATGTAAACGGGAACAAATAATGCCTTTTCCACTTACACGAGGCCTTAGGCGTTGCTTTCTAACAGTGCTTGAGACTTATAGAGAAAGCCTTATAATTCAGGGGTCAGTTTCAGCCAATAAATGAACACTGTGTTTGCCATTTATTTATATGTGTCTTGCATGTATGTGCCATTTACATACATTTATCTTTTCTTATTGAGTTTTACAATAATTAAAAATGCAATAAAAGAAATTAATGAATGCCTTTGTGTTCTATATTTTGTTCTCTCACCGAAACAGACACTCATGGTCCCTGCTTATGAAGCGTTTGAGTTGGAGCAAAATACTACTCAAATCTGGCCAGTCAAAAGCTCCATAACAATCTGCGACTCAACTCAAACGCTTTTTATAAGCATGTGGCATGGTTTTCGAATTCACTGTTTTCTTTCTTCTTGTTTTCAGCCAATTCTGTATATCATACTTAACCCTTATAGTGTTTCACAATTGTTCTCTGCAATTGTTATATTGATAAGTTCAAGACAGGTTAATAAGGATTTCAAACAGTTTGGCTCCTGATCAGACACTGCGTATCGTTGCGTCTGGCCTGGATCCAAACTATTTGAAACGCGTGATTAGCATGCGAATGCTTGACTCACTCCTGAAACTGTAAACCGGACACTTCTAGTTTCCAATAAAGTCTAGTCCATTTTTTTACGTTGAATTTTACAAAAAATGCAAACCAACAAACAATGCAGATCCTGACCAGACGGCTCTTTAAGGGAACCCTCTTATCTGAATCTACACTGCTTGTATGTGACACGTGTACTCCTTACAGGTACCCTGTTTGTACATGGCGAGTATACTCGTCGCTAGGTTTAAATGTTTTATCGCCTTTAGTGCAATTATAATTTATATGGACTACTTCAAAACTGCCGTTTGCAAAATATGCAATGAACTGGAGAAATATCAAAATCGAACTTCAGACAGATTGGATCCTGATCTTTTGCTGAGTTGTTCGATATCTAATCTAGATACAACTCATAAGCAAACAAGGGTTATCACCGCTCACTATTTTGGAATGTTTTTCACCACTTTGCTGATGCTGTTAAACTCTATTCACGTATTCCCTCTTTCACAAAGTTAACGAGCAGCCTGCACTACTTTTAATGTCCCCAATGTCTATCATCGGGTTGGGGCATATTGTTTTTGGCTTGTCTGTTTGTCCGTTGTTCTGTTATATGAACTATTACAAGTACGAACTCAATACATGGCACATGCATTGTCCATTGTAAAGATCTGTTATTATTATTGGGTCAAAGGTCAAGGTCACAGAGGTCAAAGGGTAACATTTATTTGCAACCTTAACCTAGGCCATACTTTTACAAATACTTGAAATGGCATTAAACCCTTGTCCCTCAAGTGATAAGGACTTCATATTAAATATTTATATGTACATATTACTTTATCTAAAACGAATTTGACGTAAAACTATGTTCCAAACATGTTGAGCCAAAGATTAAGGTGAAAAGGTCAACTTTATTTGAGACTTTAACTTTGGCTATAACTTTCAAACAACTATAAATAATACAAGTTAATACATGGTATATAAGTTGCTAATATGAATAGGTATATGAACATATAGGTTATATGCATGTCGGATCAAAGGTAAATATTGCAGGTCTAAATGTCAAAAAACTTTATTTTCTAACCCTCGTCTGATTGTGACTTCATACTTAGTATACATATTATATACATATTTGTATATAACTTAGGTTAAAGGTCACGGTGACCTGAGTATGGTTCACAACACTCCGACGTCTCAAGATGTACTCACACAATAAAGTTGGTATACCTAGCTTATGTGGTACTTTGAGAAATATTCCCCCAGGGCAGCCTTTTCTTTATTGAGGTCAAAGGTCAAAGTAACAGTGGCCAGAAAATTATATAGGACATTTGGCATTCAAATTCGTACGCACATACAGTGGAGAATCTGTTATTCTTTCCCAATAAACGCGTTTACGCTAAAACTATTATTTGCAGTGCAAACAGTTTGGAGCCAGATCAGACGCCGGGTAACCCGGCGTCTGATAAGGCTCCAAACTGTTTGCCACCAAGATAAACATGAAATATCAGAATTGTCCAAAAGTTGTTCTTTTCTACGTTTTAATGCTTAGCGTTTGCGTACGTTTGCGTTTAAACGGGAAAGAATAATAGATTCTCCACTGTATCAAACTTGGTTTCGCTAGCTTATGTGGTATAGGAACTATAATATACTTAGAGCAACATGTAAACGGACATACTCATTTTGTAAGCCGGTTATTTTATGGCTTAAAAACATATACCAATGTACGTGACAATCATTAACTTGGTTATATTTTGTGACATTACCCTGGTCGTTTGTTTTGACATTAGGCTGGTCACTAGTTGAAATAGTGTTAAGATTAGCTTCTAGATACTAAATAATAGCAAAAGGAAATTTCTGTTCTCTTACTAGGATGTGAGTCTTTATGTGACATTTCTTTCTCTGTGTGTGTTTAGTTGTTTACGGTTTTTGCGTCGCTAGCCACAGAACAGGCAATTACATTTGTATGTTTTGCTCTTACTTTGAAATAAATTATCTAGAAGCTAACCCTTGCCATATTCCCACTCAAGGCCAGGTTAATATCACAAAAACGGTCTGATTAATGTACGAGTACTGACCGACCGACCAATCGACGGACAACTCGTAATTATGCAGCCAAAGCTAGTAGGACATAAAACAAACTGTTATTCACGTAAGTATGTTTTGTTACAATTTTGAACCATTAGAGGACGCGCTGTTCCCGCATTTCCCATCCATCGAGAATATTGAGTCGACAGTGCCAAAGCTTTTTATATAAAAACAATGGTTAAATAACAGTATATCCTTTCCCTTTGAACGTGCTTGACTGGAGTGGGCATTGAACACATCGCTGTTTTCTACCCGCTACTGTATTTTTTAACTATAAATTAAAATAATTTTGTCAGTTGCAAAACGATCGCAGCCAATTTGGATAAACTCGAAAAAGGGAATCTATGCGCATACGCTGTTAAGCTTGAGTTGAATTTGTAATAATTATAATAATAAGGACTTTGTTTAATAAGAGAACTCACATGGCAACGTCAATCTTCCACGAGCCTCTCTACATAACATGTATACAGGACCATGACATTTACAAGGTTATGTCAACAAGAATCATCCGGGTGCAATGCAACACTGTTTTACTACAATTAATGTTATAGTTATTAACCCATTCACTATCAATGTCAAATACAACAGCACCGGCATAATAGCGAAAAGATGGATCCAGATAAGACGCTAAGTTACTCTTCATGATTCAATATGTTTAACCCTTTCACTCTTAATATTTACATTCACCCTGTAAAGTCTTTATGTAATCCTATTAAAAATATGCTGTACATCTGCCGATGAACCTACACTTCCGAACTGGTTTTAACCAGTTCGGATTACCCCGTGCTTTTCGTGGACTTCATCAAATAGACTACATCGGGCACTTAACACTAAGCTCCCATTGGTCGACGGTCATATGACACTAGCGGAGAGATACAGATAGACCCATAGGTCGTTGCCATCGCGTTGAAATGTGTGTAAATGGGTTAAGAAAACAACCGCGACCTGTATTTTTAGAATGTGCTTTGGCAATAGATATTCAAGTTGCACTGTTATTTGTTTGCCGTGTAAGTCTTTTCCATTCACAGAGAGAAAGTTTACTGGAAAAAATCCTGAATTTTTAATACAGTTACAGTACATGTAGTGGGGACTACTTTCTCACCATATTTAGAAACTGGAATGGCTATTACATCGACATTACATCTATCAAATCTCTTTGACCGGTATATGATAAATTCTTATAACAGAAAAACAAATCTGGCCAATAAACACATTAAATTGACAAGACAGAAAAAATAAATATAAATATAAGGAATAAACAACATCTCTTTGCCGCTCATGACGGTATGGCTACATTAGCTTCGGGGGTAAATTTAACGAAAACGCCTTTCGGGCGTTTACGGAATTTACCCCTTGCGAACGTCAAAAATATGTTGTTTAGTCCTATAATGACGTCATACAGCGCATTTGCAAACAGTTTTGATCCTGATCAGACATCGCTTAACACGGCGTCTGATAAGGATCAAAACTTGTTTTGAAATTACGTCAGTTATAGAGCCTTAAAACGTAAATTTGAAACGATATTGCAGACATCAATATTGTAGCAGACGACAATATGGCGGTAAAGTGTGGTGAAAAACTCACGATAAATTTGACCATGAAAGGGTTAACACCCATACCGATGTGTATTGGTACAGTGGAGAATCTGTTATTCTTTCCCGTTTAAACGCAAACGTACGCAAACGCAAAGCACTAAAACGTAGAAAAGAACAACTTTTGTACAATTCTGATAATTCTTGTTTATCTTGGTGGCAAACAGTTTGGAGCCTCATCAGACGCCGGGTTACCCGGCGTCTGATCTGGCTCCAAACTGTTTGCACTGGAAATAATAGTTTTAGCGTAAACGCGTTTATTGGGAAAGCATAACAGATTCTCCACTGTAAAACACTTAAAATCTAAATTTCAGAAGTAAAAGCAGGTGATTGCTTCCAAAATAATGTACGTTATTTCATCAGTGAGAATGTGTTGTCATCTTTAGAAATCGTTTTTTGACAACCTATGTTTTGATGATAAATTGGTATTGTAGTGCACATTTAGTTACACTACCAATGACTCGTATGTTTAGTGATCGTAATAGCCGAGGGTTACAGTAATGTTTGTTGTATATTTACGTGGGAGGTAAATATAATGACACGAATTCCCATTGGTGATAAAAATGGATTCCAGCAGAGAGATACCGGAGTCTGATGTAAAAAGAGATATGGCATGCAAACTGAAACTCTAAAATCAATTTTAAAATGTCATTTAATTCGAAATGAGCTTCCTATTGATTGGCAGTTTAACCCTTTCCTCCCTGAAACCGAAAATGGACAATTCTAGTTTTCAATTTAGTAAAGTTCATTTTTGACTTTTAGGGTTGATTTTTACAATATATGTCAACATGACAAACAGTGTAGAGCCTCATCAGAGGGCTCCTTAAGGAGCCCTCTGATCAGGATTTACACTGTTTGCATAGGACAAGTGTACTCCTCAAAGGTACACTGTTTGCAAAGACGCTTATATGCGTGACTAGGGTTCAAAAAGTTAATTTGCATTAAGCGACCACTTAAATAAGGAGCATTCCAAACTCAAAACACAGGCGATTGCTTAATAAGGGATAAAACTATTTTAGAAGTTTTCTGCACTACGTTTGGCCTTCATTTAGCTATTATGTGTAGCAGATTCTACAGACTATATATATATTAGCTGCTTAACATTTGGTCCACTGTACGTTGTACCCGTTTTTCAGTGACGATGAATACAATCGAGAAAACGTTATTCTTTCCCGTTTAAACGCATACGAAACGCAAACGCATTGCAGTAAAATGAAGAAAATAACAACTTCTTGACCATTCTGAATGTTGATTTTAACCTAGACGGCAAACAATTTGGAGCCTGATCAGACGCCGGGTTACCCGGCGTCTGGTCTGGCCCCAAACTGTTTGCATTTTAAATAATATATTTAGCGAAAACGCGTTTAATTGGAAAGAATAACGTTTTTCTCCACTGTAGCAAATACATGTATGGCTCCGTTCTGCAGTCAAACTTGTGTTCAGAAGTCCGCCAAATGAAATGCATTATCCGCTTTCACTCTCAATGACTTTTTAAAGCGCATTTTCAATCAGTTCTGATCCTGATCAGACGCCGCATAACGCGGCGTCTGATCAGGATCAAAACTGTTTATCACTTGTTTTAGAAATTACGTTAGGAAGTTATACAGCTTTAAATCTAACCTTGAGACGATATTGCAGGCAACAATATTGATGCAGACGACAATATGGCGGGAAAGGGGTAAAAATCTCACGATAAATTTGATATTGAAATGGTTAATGTACATGACAGTTTCTGCAGGCCAAAAGTTAAGCAGGACGCTCCAATGAGAGCTTTGTAATTAACTGTTGTCCTACATTAAGCAGTTACAGTGGAGAATCTGTTATTCTTTCCCATTTAAACGCAAACGTACGCAAACGCAAAGCACTAAAACGTAGAAAAAAAACAACTTTTGAACAATTCTGATATTTCATGTTTATCTTGGTGGCAAACAGTTTGGAGTCTGATCAGACGCCGAGTTACCCGGCGTCTGATCTGGCTCCAAACTGTTTGCAAAAGAAAAAATAGTTTAGCGTAAACGCGTTTATCGGGAAAGAATAACAGATTCTCCACTGTACATTAAGCAGTTACCTGTTTTTGGAAAGATACGTGCATTTATGGTGTATGTTCATGACTGTAACCTAAATGTCTTCAGTTGAAGAATACATCCAAGGCGTAAAAAGGTGTCCTTAAACGTGAAGAAATGGCTAATTAGTTCTGTTTATCTATATTTGTAGATACTCCTATATAGCAGCCATTGCAGAGTGCACAGAGGTAATTGCCTGAGATTCCTATGGAATACGAACGAATATAAGCTATAGCAAAATTAACGACATTTTGGATTACGACATCGTCGATGATACGACACGTTGGATGATACGACACCGTCGATAATACGACACATTGGGTGATACGACACCTTCGATGATACGACACATTGGGTGATACGACACCTTCGATGACATGACATCTTCGTTCGACTAGGATTATAGTCAAACCTGTGTAGAGCGACAGTTCTAAGAAACATTTATGCATGGTCTGTTAGATATGTTGCAGTTTAACTTTAAACATATGTCAAAATTAGTGTAATACGATCACCTAAGCTTAGAGTCGTTTATATCTATAAATAGAAGAACTGGCATCTTCTAAATGCAAAGCATATTCAATGCATAAAGATCCTACATCTACAGGAGCTCTCTGCAACACGTATATCCTACATATACAGTGGAGAAAACGTTATTCTTTCCGTTTTAACGCTTAAACTAGTATTTCCATTGCAAACAGTTTGGAGCCAGATCAGACGCCGGGTAACCCGGCGTCTGATCAGGCTCCAAACTGTTTGCCACCAAGATAAAAAATAATTATCAAAATTGTCCAAAACATGTACTTGTCTACGTTTTAGTGTTTTGCGTTTGCGTTTCGTTTCGTTTAAACGGGAAAGAATAACAGATTCTCCTGTAGCAGTCACTTATGTTAAGTGATGCCACTGCTTATGCAGGACAAAGTATTCAGGATATTTATTTAAGAGCTTTTTAGTTAATTTTTCCTACACCACGCTGAATCCTTTCAACAAAATCACGAATTCGTCCTGGTTTAGTGGTCGCCTTACCTAAACATAGACAGTATTGCAAAGATCGATCTGCATTAATTTTGTCCTACATTCCTCAGCCATCTAGCCCCGTGCTTTCAATGCGTTTGAGTTGGGTCTGATATGCTCAAATCTGAATAATCAAAATATTGAAAGCGATATTAGACTCATCTCAAATGCTAGAAATATGTATAGCATAAACCCTGTCTTTACCATTATTCATTCATTGAAGTGTCGCTATAGACAGGTTTGGGCTGCTTTGTGCCGTGACAGGTGGAATAGACTACTAACTGCCCATTGGAGAGCGGTCGCTTTCTTCAGGAATATAACTTTTTAAGCCGTGATTGTGTTGTTTTGTGTTGAGACTGGGACTCCGGGCAGAGACTGAACTGATACGGCGAGGTATCCGACCACAACCAACACTCAGTTATCTTGAAAATTAACCCGTTTCCCCATACATGTAGTATGTTTTTTGAAATCGGAGTTTTAGCCCTGTGCAAGTATGGAACTTAGAACGGAGTAACGCCGAAACAGAAAACCGTCATCTAGTTTAAACATACATGTATTTTATTTCCATTTTCAAAGGAAAATAGGTCCGGAGACAAGTTCTACAGTGGAGAATCTGTTATTCTTTCCCGTTTAAACGCAAACGTACGCAAACGCAAAGTACTAAAACATAGAAAAGAACAACTTTTTGACAATTCTGATAATTCTTGTTTATCTTGGTGGCAAACAGTTTGGAGCCTGATCAGACGCCGGGTTACCCGGCGTCTGATCTGGCTCCAAACGGTTTGTATTGGAAATAACAGTTTTAGCGTAAACGCGTTTATTGGGAAAGAATAACAGATTCTCCACTGTAACAACATTACAGCCATCTTGGAACATGTTTGCAAGTAGTGCGTCATGCTACAAACTAAGGTTTTTTATAAACTATTTTCCTTCTGTAATCTGATGCCATTTAAAAATATACTGATACATTTCAGACGGGTACAAAGTAGATGCTTAAACAGGACAAAAGTAGAGCAGAAAGTTCCTTTAAGAGTTTCTGCATTTCTTTTACCCTGCTTTAAACAACAACCTGTCAGGACTCAGGTTGCATGAAGAGTTGTTCAGGGCTCTTAATCTGGAGATATATATATGCTTGAATAGGAGAATCTATGGGGAAACGAGTTAATTTGAATCATTCCATTTTTAAATTCCACATGCTGCTGGTTTTATTCCGGTTGTGTATATACTGTGTATATATTCAACAACAGTAAAATTCCCGCCATTTGCGATCACTCAATATAAGGTTGGTTTGGAATAAAAAAAAAAGCCCTTCAGAGCCTTTCTAGTCAACACTTACATTTGCAAACAGTTAGGATCCGGATCAGACACCGCGTAATGCGGCGTCCCATCAGGATCCAACTTGTTTAACATAAAATCTCATTAACCAAAGTAACTTAAATTCTAACCTAGGCGACGATTTTGGCAGCAACAACATTCTGACAATGAATTTGTTAGACGGGTTATGATGTTATAATAGAAGAGAAAATTTTATTGGCATGTGACGTATTAACTCTTTTAACCGTACAGCCCCCTGTATAGATTATTGATTACATATGCAAACAGTGTATACCCTGATCAGAGGGCTCCTATAGGAGCCCTCTGATCAGGGTCTGCAATGCTTGACGTTTTCATTGTTTTTTTTGTTATACCAAAAATGCAACAGCAGACTGGTTCAAACTTCTTGTACTAGAAGAGTCCAAAAGGATTGTATATACCCAAAAGAGAAATTTAGGGTTGAAAGGGTTAAAACGGGATAACAGTAATGATGCTCTTCAAGCAGGATGCTCCTATTTACTCAGCCAAAAAAGAAAGCATCCACTTTCTTATTCTAAATTATCAGCGTTTCATAAATAAACTGTATTCAAATTTTGTTTTATAGAAAGTGGCAGACGACATGGAATAATTCTGGCTAGATAACTGGCACATTATATTGAAACTAAAAGATCTATAACTCTTTTCCCTGAAAACAGCATTTTCAGCAGATAGAGCTTTTGTTTTGAGAAAATAAAATCACATTAGCCTGTTATTCATTACAATATTCACGGCCTTATAACGACTAGAAAGTTTTGTAATTATCAAATTACCCCCCTTTGTTTTGAGACATTAATGAATTTCGAGTTTCGTTACATGTGTTGTTTAACCTCAATGTTTCAACTCATTGTGCCCTAGGGACGCATATATGCGTCCTTTACGAAAAGCGTACATGTGAAGAGTGCACTTGTCCTGTGCAAACAGCGAAGTCCCTGATCAGAGGGCTCCTGCAGGAGCCCTCTGATCAGGGACTTCACTGTTTGTCATTTTGCAATTTATTACAAAAACAACCCTAAATAGTCTAAAATGGACCAGCCTTTATTGCAAACTAGAATTGTCCATTGGAAGTTTCAGGAGATAATGAGTTAACTGGAATACATTGATAAACGTATGAATCTTTTAAATTTAAAACAAAACAGGGGTTGATAAGGTATCATACAAGTTATGGAGCTTTAAAATTTTACTTTATGTAAAGAAAATGTAAAAGTGGGTACCCTCTTTTTCAGTGGCTGAGTAGAGAATTGTTTCATGCTGGGGGTTCATGCTGGGGGTAATGCGGAGAGCTCCTAAAACGCCACCTGTTTTACTTTCATCTTACTATAGACTGTTTTGACACCACAGGGACCCGACACGGTTGATTTTTAAACAAATAATAAAAAAGGTGTAGAGAGACAAGTGGTACAGCTGATTTTCAGTTATTCTCATCCTACACTTGTCATATCGTAAATAATAATTGATGAAACAACACGTTTGTTGCAGTTCTGTCATTTGACGTAGTTACTGTTGAAATTGCATAATTACAGTTGATTATATGTTATATTTTTGTGGAAGGGTATTATATTAGCTAAACAGAAATGCAACAAAAGAGTTGTTTTATCAGTTATTATTCACGATATGACAAGTTTGTTGGAGTAGTGCGAGACTAAACTGAAAATCGGTTGCTTAACCCATTCTCTGCCATATATTATAACGTTATCTGCTTTTATTTCTAAAATTTAAATTTTGGTGAATTGGCTGACGTAAAATCGTTACGAAAACTGGTTTTCAGCATTACTGTTTTTCTACTGCTAAACGTTTATTGGGCGATCATTCTGGCTTTCATGCAGGATGAAAGTAATGAAGAAAGCTTCTAAATAAACTTTTTAAATTGCTTTCACTCTGTGTCGGTTAAGAGAGATTTTGCTGTATATTGAAAATGTTATCTAAATTGCCTATTCTTCTTTTTTGAGTGATCGCTTAACCCATCTGTGCCAAGTGTGCTATAAAAGGGATATAGACAAATAGTGTAGACTCTGACCAGACGCCGCATAATGCGGCGTCTGGTCAGAGGCTACACTGTTTGCTGATAGGAATTTCATTATAAATTTTTGTTTAGACCAGGTACCCCTTATATCAAAAATGGACTAATCCAATATATAACATGGAAGAATACACTTGGCATAAATGGGTTAACACGCCGACGCACACACACTGTGAGTTTGCACCGTTTTCTTGTGAATTGCAAAATCTACACTACCACAGAAAAACTGAACACGCCAAACAGATTGTCTATTTGTAAGACATATTCCAAGTTTCTTCTGTCACATAACACTTTTTATAATAGATGAAGCACAGAGGAAAGAAGTTGTCTTTTCTTTCATTTCCATTTATTCCGTGTGGAAAATCATTGAATCTTGCGTTGGGTGACCATTCAGTGTCAGTCTGAAAAATACTTAGTTTAATTATTCAACCCCAAAACATCAAATGGACAGTTCCAGTTTCCAATAAAGCCTAGTCCATTTTTTCACTATTTAAAATTGTTTCTTACAATTTTTTTGAAAAAATGACAAACAGTATGGACCCTGCTCAGAATGATGTTTAAGGGGCCGTCTGATCTGAGTCCACATTGTTTGCAATGGACAAATGTACGATTCGGAGGTATACTTTGTATACTTTCGCTAGGGATGAATAGATAAATAATCAATAATCAATCAATAATCAATAAATTCAAAGAAAGCTCTATAGGTTGTGTTGCATTTCTTTCGCCATGCACTACATTGCAAGCAAACCATAAGAGCTGCACCCGTCTAAGATATCCTTGTTTCTTTAACATTTTGTCGTTCTAGCATTTTTCCATGCATATGACAGTTTACTATAGTATAAAGGTATATGGGAGAGTTCTGCTTTATTTTTATCCTGTAATAAGCAGTCAATTTTACTTAAAGGGACACGTGTTTATGCAAGGAATGGGTGCTCAACGCAAGGTAAACTCTACTTCAAACAAATATCAGAGACCCGAAGATTTTTATATGACCATTAAATAATGCCAAGCGTCCTAACATGGGACATACATGTAGGTAACCAGTACAGACTCGGGCCAGAAGCCGCATACGCTGACAGGAACATCTCTTTTTTAAAAAATGAAAAATTGGACCAGATATCCCTAAAATGAAAAATGGACTCATCCAATATATATAATAATGGCATAATCAATTAAGCATAAATGTTTCCCCTTGGCCTGTTTCTGGTGAACGTACAAGTGCGACATGCTTTTTTGGCACAGCTTGTGCAAATGCGTATAAAGCATTTGAGTTGAAACTGTGATCGTTCTCAAGCATTTGATTGTTCAAATTTGAGAAAAAGCTCAAATATGACCAACCAAATATTGTAGAATGATCACAGACTCACTTTAAATGCTAAATATAAGTACAGATCCTGAATATTATTACAATAACGGTTCTTAAAGCTGTATAAAGGATGGAAGAAGTGTGTCATTCTGGGAGAACGACATAGAGGATACATTGCAGTACTTTCCAAATAAACGTTTTTATCTATGCAAAAAACCTTATGTCATTTGCAAACAGTTTGGTTTAAACATATTTTATTTCAAATATTTAGATCTACATACATTACACAAACATACAAATTGAAACAAAAGCCAAAATTGTTTATTGTGTTTCTCTGCAAACAGTATGGAGCCAAATTAGACGCCGGGTAACATGTTAACCAACAGATAATGAAATACACTTAGAAGTTGTACTTTTAATATCCAATATGTAAATTCTTGTCAAACTATATCTGTGATGAACCAGACAAGTTCATGGAACATATGGTACATACTTTTCAGATGCACATCATTTATATATAATTGAAAATTACATTTCAAAGCCTGTTATTATTACAATTCCTGTTAGTACCGTCAACAGGCATTGAGCAAAAACAGGAATTGTAATAGTTATTACAAATCCTGTTTGCATTTCTATTTCAGATGACATAGTCAACAATAAATGTAATAAATGGACATAACAGGAATTGTAATAAACCTCTCCTGGTCGACACTTGAATGATGTAAATCATTTGATAATTGGAGTGAAATATAGAGTTGGAGGGTGTACCCATATATACGTGGTCTTGGTCCAACCCATTGGTCAATAATCTATTACACTTTCAATTTTGTTTCATTTCCTGTTGACTATGTCAACCTTAGATTTTATAAAAACAGGTTTTGTAATAATTACAATTAACCCATTACCCCATAGCCTGTTTCTTGTATTGAATATATGTGACCACTTAAAGCAGGTTGAAAGTAAAGCAGAATGTGCCTTAAAACCTGCTTTAAGCTATTATCTACATGGATAAAGAAAATATTTCTTATGGCACATATTCATGACTGCACAAAACAGAACTGGTTTTTTCAGAGGGGGAATATTTTAGAGGCGTAAAAAAGCGTATTTATGGGGTAAGGGGTTAATGTATTACAATTCCTGTTTTTATTAATCCTAAGGAGGCTGCAGACGTCTCCTCCATCGTAAGACGTTGTTGTTTCCCGTGTACATACAGTGGAGAATGTGTTATTCTTTCCCAATAAACGCGTTTACGCTAAATCTATTATTTGCAGTACAAATAGTTTGGAGCCAGATCACACGCCGGGTAACCCGGCGTCTGATCAGGCTCCAAACTGTTTGCCACCAAGATAAACATGAAATATGAGAATTGTCCAAAAGTTGTTCTTTTCTACGTTTTAGTGCTTTGCGTTTGCGTACGTTTGCGTTTAAACGGGAAAGAATAACAGATTCTCCACTGTAAAACAACAGTGCTCCCTCCCTACAACTGCTCTCCGAACAACGATTCCCTCTTTACAAACGATCATTGTCGCTGTTCCCCAAACAAGACAATTGTATCCAACCATTTCACGGCTTCAATATCGTCTGCTTTAAATTGTCGTCTGCTGGTTTTTTCCTCAAAGTCACATATTGAACATTTTGATAGAAAAAAACATAATGACGAGTGTCACACAACTTGAATCCAGATAAGACGCCGCGTTACGCGATTCAATCTGTTTGCCCATGCGAGCCAATTTCCCTCTCTATAATAACTCCCTCCGAACAACACACACACACACTATTTGTCTCCCATCAGGTGTTGATGTAGAGAGGAAGCCCTGTAATCGCAAACGCAATCAAATTCAGAAAATGACGAGCTGTTGAAATTATTGACGATTTATTTCAATCTGAGGACCCGTTTTATGAAACGTTGTACGACTAAAACGGTCGTAAGTCAAAACTTTAAATGCATCTTGTTTCTGATTGCTCCTTCCAATCCTGTCTTGTGACATCTCTTTGGAATCGTCTTCACAAGACAGGACTAGATTTAGAAGTAAATAATAACTGATTATTCAAGAATCTGACTTACGACTATTTTGTCGTATAACGTTTCATGAAACGGTCCCCATATCTCTATATTTTTGGATCAAACTTCAAACTTTTATAAGGTTTTATAATCAGGGCTGCCATAAGTTGACATGAAAAATCCTAAGATTTCCAAATGTGTATTTTTCAAGTGCGATTTAACGAATCGTACCTTTACCCCATAGCCTTTTTCTTGTATTATTGACATGCGACTACTTAAAGCAGGCTGTTAGTAAATCAGAATGCGCCTCAAGGCGCATTCTGATTTACTTTCAGCCTGCTTTAAGCTACCTATACTGGAGAAAAAAATCCGAAGATATAGGAAAAATCCGGAGAAATGGCAGCCCTGTATAATAAATTGATTATTTGGAATGAATAACGTCTTCGACACTGTAGTTGTAACTGTATGACGAAAAAAACAAAAAAAAACCACTTTCACAAACCTTCGATTCTCTCAATCCATTGGAAGTGGAACATCCTTCGTAGGTACAGTGGAGAAAACGTTATTCTTTCCCAATAAACGCGTTTACGCTAAAACTATTATTTTCATTGCAAACAGTTTGGAGCCAGATCAGACGCCGGGTAACCCGGCGTCTGATCAGGCTCCAAACTCTTTGCCACCACGATTAACATGAATTATCAGAATTGTCAAAAAGTTGTACTTTTCTACGTTTTAGTGTTTTGCGTTTGCGTACGTTTGCGTTTAAACGGGAAAGAATAACGTTTTCTCCACTGTAACATCTTCAACATAAGTACGATACTCCCGTGTGTGTATTAAATGATTTATTCAATGTCGTCAATCTGTTTAAGCCGTTTGTGCCCACGATCCCATATATGGGACATAGGCAAACAGTGTAGACTCTGATCAGACGCCGCATTATGCGGCGTCTGATCAGAGTCTACACTGTTTGCTGATAGGAATTTCAATATAAAGCAAAATTGAAAATTTTGACCAGGCATCCCTTTGAAAAAAATGGACTAATCTAATATATAAACATGGCAGATTGCACTGGGCGTAAATGGGTCAAATCAAACTGTAAATAAAGTATAATAACATTTCCACTATCACGACAACAACTCAGACAAAAAACCATTGATTATGTCAAAGACAAATGACATTTGGGATTAAAGAAGAGGCTCCACTTGGTAACTTTCGGTTTAATTTTGAATCTGCTTTTAGCATACGTATACACACACTGGCTTGGTTGGGTGTGATAGCGAAACTTTAATCTCTTCCCCATTATGATTTCATCTGCTTTAAATACTTGGTTTTGACTTAAGAAATATTTAAATGAGTGTCCAACAGTTTGCATTCTGATCAGACATCTCGTTACGCGGTGTCTGATAGGAATCAAACGGTTTTGTTTTTTTAAATAACAAATGTGGGCTACCCGGGGTAAGGCAGTGAAGAGATGAATGCAGTTTTATTTCTATGAAAGGTGAAGGTGATACGGTAAATATAATATGTTTATTATATGCCTTCGAGTGATATCGAGCGTTTCCGCTTGTATTTGCAGAGTCTGTATCAGCCACCTTGTATCAGCCACTTTGTATTTTACTCTGACGTCGCTTTCGATTTGACGTGACGTCATTTACGTACATGTACGAGTGCCGCGTTATTCTTTGTGGCATACAAAATGTTTTGTTCTGCTTCAAATAACTAATTAATTTTGGATATAAAATGATTTAAACGACTATTTAGTTGTTTCTTGTTTGTATTCAAGGCATATAATAAACACATCACGATTGGCAGTGCGCAAGCCAACAGAGTGTTGCATTTAGCTCTCGACGTTTTTGGCGGAAACAACCGATCAGACTCGCGCAAAGGCTCTTCAATGTCTCACAATCGCCTAGGCTGTTTGCTGCAGTGAGGAATACCATAAAAATATTAATGCTTTAATTATCCTAAAATGTGAACTAATTGCGTTTGTCACACAGTCATGTGTTTAAACTGTGAAAACAGAATGGCAAACAGTGAAGACCCTGATCAGACTGCTCCTGATGGAGCAGTCTGATCAGGGTCTACGCTGTTTGCACAGGCCTGTCTGCCCCAGTGCCATTACATGTTATTACTTCTAGTTTCAATGAAAATAAACGCAAACGCAATGAAATGAACGTAGCAAATGTTGAAGACGAGTGGCAAACAGTTTAGAATCTGATTAGACGCCGATTTACTCGGCGCCTGATCTGGCTCCAAACTTTTAGTTTTAGCACAACGTTATTTATTGGGAAAATAACGTAATTATCCCAATACAGTGTTTTCGAGGCCAAAGACCAGTACAGCATTTTCTATTTGACGCATCTACACATGGGTAGGGGAAAATGTTACTACATGTACTTTCCAATAAATACGATTTGTGTTAAAGTACTGGGTCCGTCTTAAGCAACATCGTAAGACACAAACGGTCGTAAGTCAAAACTTTAAAATTTGTATCATTTCTGATTTCAAGACGATTCCAAAGAGATGGCACATGATAGAATTATATGAATTAAATTAATAGTAATTGAGAATTTAAAATCGGACTTACGACAACACTTGCCGTGCGACCTTTTGTACATGTAAGACGCGTCCCTGCTGTCTATTGCACTAAAGAATGTCATACAACACGATGAGAGTATCTTTGGCAGTCTTATTTCAATACATGTAAATCGTTAATAACCTGTTTTTTGTTTTCTAAATTTTGTTGCAATGCGTTTGAGTTGAGTTTATATTACTTTCATTGAATGGTGACTTGGAACGAGACTACATGTACAGTGGAGAAAACGTTATTCTTTCCCGTTTAAACGCAAACCTACGCAAACGCAAAACACTAAAACGTAGAAAATGACAACTTTTTGACAATTCTGATAATTCATGTTTATCTTGGTGGCAAACAGTTTGGAGCCTGATCAGACGCCGGGTTACCCGGCGTCTGATCTGGCTTCAAACTGTTTGCACTGCACATAATAGTTTTAGCGTAAACGCGTTTATTGGGAAAGAATAACACATTCTCCACTGTACGAGACTACATGTATCTGTTTAGTTCAGAGCAGGTTGTGTCGTGTCATTTGCACCCCAATTACAACGGAGAAAACGTTATTCTATTCCAATAAACGTGTTTACGCTAAAACTATTAGTTCCAGTACAAACAGTTTGGAGCCAGATCAGACGCCGGGTACCCCGGCGTCTGATCAGGCTCCAAACTGTTTGCCACTCAGTTTTATAAAAAAAAAAAAATTGTCAGAATTGTCAACAACTCATTTTCTACGTTTTATTGTCATGCATTTGCGTTTCGTTTGCGTTTAAACGGGAAAAATAATGTATTATGTACTGTAAATTTCACATTATTTATTATACAACTTTCGTCCATTTCTATTTCATGCAATACAATGCAAGTTTTTATTACATAGTGGTGTAAGCGTTATTCTTTGCCAATGAATGTGTTTGTTTATAAAAATATATATGTTCTTTTCTTTAAAGAGTTTGGAGCCATATCAAACGCCGAGTTACCCGGTGTCTGCTCTGACTATTTGTCACTCAGATTAATTTTGAATCGTCAGTGTTTTAAAAAATGATCGTTTTCTCCATTTTATTGCACTGCGTTCGAGTTTATTTTCGTTTACACGGGCGAGATTAGCGTCTTCTCTACTGGATAAAATCAAAATATGTCACGATCCAGCAACTGAAGTGCAATCACTGTGCAAAGTTTCAACTTTACTGGCGTTTTATCCCTTCAATGACATGACGTCATCAGTTTTAGAAAATGTTCGTCTGCTTTTAGTTCTAAAAATTGAGCTTTTAAGGAAACTTTACTAAAGAACTGTCGTTATATTTATCTGCAGACTTCAGTTTTAAAGTAGACGATCATTTTGCAGCGCATAGGTTAAAACTTCTTCACAGCCATGACGTCATCAATTTCAATCAGTTGCCGTCTACTTTTTCTCAAATTTATATTTTAGCCCTTATCCTGCGGTGATGTCGTCTGCTTTGAACTTGTCGTCTGCAAAGTTTGTTAAATTTAGATTGATACATTTTTTAAGTAAATAAACCCAAAGACGAGTGTCAAACAGTTTGGATCCAGATCAGACGCCGCGTTACGCGGCGTCTGATCTGGATCTAAACTGTTTGCAAAAATCAATAAAGTCGCGACCAGCAGGCAAAGGGTTAAGTATTTTGACTTTTAATAAGAAATACTGAAATGATGTCAAACAGTTTGGATCCTGACCAGACGCCACGTTGTGCGGCGTCTGGTCAGGATCCAATGTGTTTGCAAATACCCATTGTACGACTACTCGGGATATGCAGAGAAGAGGTTAAACCCCATTCATTTGCACTCTTGCCATTTAACTCGATATTGAAAACATTTCGTCTAGTGTCTAATGTTGTGTGTTATTTCTGTTTTCAATAAAAGGCTTTTTGAAACTGCCATGTGTATTTGCGTTTTTAAATGTTTTCCTGCGAAAACGTATTTGTTACCCTGGGAACGGGAAACTAGTTTCTCGTATGTTTTTGAAATACAGTCAAACTTTGGCGTTAAAACATTTAACCACACCGAAGAGTATATTCGTCAGTAACAAAACAGTATACATGTGCATGACAAATTTGAGCCGTGCCATGACAAAACCTGCCTTATTGCATTACAAACAGTGTAGATCAAGGACAGCCGCCGCGTGAAAGACGCGACAGCTTGTCTTGAACTACACTGTTTGAAACCCACATACAGTGGATAATCTGTTATTCTTTCCCGTTTAAACGCAAACGTACGCAAACGCAAAGCACTAAAACATAGAAAAGAACAACGTTTGGACAATTCTGATAATTCTTGTTTATCTAGGTGGCAAACAGTTTGGAGCCTGATCAGACGCCGGGTTACCCGGCGTCTGATCTGGCGCCAAACTGTTTGCACTGCAAATAATAGTTTTAGCGTAAACGCGTTTATTGGGAAAGAATAACAGATTCTCCACTGTACATCTCAGGCATTATCTAAGGGTTAAATTATAAAATTGTACTATTAAAATATTTCGATCTCTGGTGACATTTATCAAAGAGATCCGTGTTCAAATACACGTCACAGTTTTGTCTCATGCATCCAAACATTAAATCACTCATCCTCTTTGAGTTTAAGGCTGAAAGCATGAACATGGATATTAGGATTTACTTTGATAAAGGCATCTAAAGGTCGAAATGATAAGAAATTAGCAGTTTTATGATTTAATACAAATTAAAATACGCTTTATTGTGCAAAGGACATTTACATTTGGCATGTAGAAATTTGTTCAAATAAAACTTAAAAATAAAAACAATGTGTGGTTTAACTTTTCCACCACCATGTCAACATTTTTTATCGTTTATGTGTCATAATTATATTTCACTTTTAAAGTAAAGGAAGTGTGGCTGAAGAAAAACATTTACTACTTCACAGGTTAGATCATGATTAGATGTTGATTTCACTAGACTGATCTTGATCAACACACTGTGTGCCATGTCATCTAGCAGTTACGAAAATACAAGATCAATACAGTATACTGACTGTAACTTACCATACAGTGGAGAATCTGTTATTCTTTCCCAATAAACGCGTTTACGCTAAAACTATTATTTGCAGTGCAAACAGTTTGGAGCCAGATCAGACGCCGGGTAACCCGGCGTCTGATCAGGCTCCAAACTGTTTGCCACCAAGATAAACAAGAATTATCAGAATTGTCCAAAAGTTGTTCTTTTCTACGTTTTAGTGTTTTGCGTTTGCGTACGTTTGCGTTTAAACGGGAAAGAATAACAGATTCTCCACTGTATACTGACTGTAACTTACTATAAGTCTAGGTCCGTACTTATAGACGGTTTGAGACGAGTCTAAGATCGTTCTCAAGCTTTTGATTTGTGCGATTTGAGCAGAATGCTCCTGTAATGAAGTTTAGTCCATTTATTGACTATTTAGGAGGGTTTTTACATTATAATTTCCAAATGGCAAATAATGTAGACTCATATCAGAACCTCCTGATCAAGGTCTTTACACTGTTTGTGTAGGAAAAGTGTAATTTTAACGGGTACACTGTTTGTAAATGAAAAGTTCAAGTATACTCTACTCGTCCCTATGACTCGGGGTAAGGCAGTGAAATGGTTGACAAGGGCACTGAAATCTTCACGATTGGAAACTCCAAGAAAAGTTGAACGGTTATCTCTCTTTTCTTGATAGTTTTTCTTCCTTTATAGAAAAGTTAGAAAACGGTAACTCTCAAAAAGATGAATTAGCAGGTGTTGTTTATCTATATATTTAAAGGTCATAGTTGACTGCAAAGTAAAAGTAAAGCAGATAGCTCTGAATGGAATTTTTGTTTTAATTTCTTCTTGCATTAAGTACCTTAGAAAATGACCAATGATCACAAGTGTATATGTTACAGTCAATCTGTGTAATAAGTCATTTCTCTAAATGAATAGTCAATCTGTGAAATGACTTTTTCGAATAGTCCTTTAATGTTACAATTTAGGATGATATATACAATGATCTTTTTCAAAGGTCGAAAAGTTCATGCTCAAAACACCACATTCTCACTAAAACCACTCAATTTTTAAAAATTATTTTTACATAAAAATAATACAAAATAGATCTATGTACAGCCTGTTGCATTACATGAACAAGAGGGCCTGAATGCCCTGATATCGCTCACCTCTTGAACTGAAGTCTGATAGTTTTACCCTTCTGTTTCACCCATTTTAATCTAAATCCATTCAAATTTGTAGTATAGCATGTAAACAATTTTGTAATACAATCTCATAATTCTACAATTCTAGTAAAGTAGAGTACACCAGGGGCTGATAACTAGAGCCTAAACAATACTGAAATGAAGCATTTTCTAGCATTTCAAAGTATATCAAGGGCAGATAACTATTGCCACAATGACTAGATTTCACCAATAATTGCACTGCTTCGAGAACTTATAGCTATATACTTTGTGTGCAAGTATAATTAAAATCCATTGTAAACTGTAGTTGCAAGAGTGTTTACACTGTTAGAAATGGCATTTTCAGCTATTCAAGGGCAGATAACTCTTGACCTATTGGTCTGATTTCAACCATATTCACACTTATTTGAACTCTTATAGTAATATACAATCTGAGGAAGGTTGAAAAAGACTGGATCAAAATTGTTGGCGCTAGAGTGTAAAAACCGTTAAATATGGTATTTTCAGCAATTCAAAGGTAGATAACTCCTGACCTATTCATCAGATTTCAACCATAATCAAACTCATCTGAACTCTTATAGACATATACAATATGAGCAAGTTTAAGAAAGATTGGATAAATATTGTGGCCGCTAGAGTGTAAACACCCTTAAATATTGCATTTTCAGCAATTCAAAGGTAGATAACTCACAACCTATTAGTCTGATTTTAACCATAATCAAACTCATCCGAACTCTTATATTAATGTACAATCTGAGCAAGTCTGAGAAAGATTGGATTCAAATAGTGGCCTCTAGAGTGTAAACACTGTTAAATATGGCATTTTCAGCAATTCAAAGGTATACAACTCTTGATCTATTAGTCCGATTTCAACAATAATTAAACTCATTTGAGCTCTTATGGTAATATACAATCTGAGCAAGTTTGAGAAAGATTGGATAATTATTGTGGCCTTTAGAGTGTAAACACTAAAATTGTTGACGACGGACGACGGACATTCAAGGATTGCAAAAGCTCACCCTGAGCTAGCTCAGGTGAGCTAAACATATTCAATTATTTCATATTTACAGCGTTCAATGTCTAAAACATCATTTCACAAATTGACTGAAATAAGGTGTGAAATAAATGTGGTGTTTTGTGGATGAAATCTTTGAACTTTTAAAAAATATATAGAGGATAACTGTTTTTTTCAGTGTAAGATCGAAATTTAATCCATTGAGTGAACATCAGACGTTATATTTTCACGAGTGGCGAAGCCACGAGTGAAAATATAACAGTCTGATGTTCACGAAATGGATTAAATTCGATCTTACACTGAAAAAACACAGTTATTCTATTTATTTATGCTTTTAAGCCACTTTTTAAACGAAATTGTTTAAAAATTGAAAGCGAACGTACATTATTTATCCCGTGTTGAGCCCCACGTTTTATGTCGAACACATGCGCGTGACAGTTGGCGGTATAATGACGTCACTCGTTGCTCCCGAGTTTGGATTCGTGCTCTTCCGGTGAGTAGTTCGCGACAAATCGGACTGCCGGAATTTAACGATAAGACACGATTGACTATAATTCTTGGGGAGCCCTACGGGGAAAATTCATAATAAAAAGCGATTGGTGATAATCCACTGCAGTGGATTACCAAGTGATCATCCACTGCTATTTCGTGGTAATCCACCGAAAAGCATAAATAAAATTGTATATCATCATAAATTGAATCATTATAGGACTATGGAAATTACCGATTACACAGATTGACTGTAACATATTGACTGTTAATCAAACTGTTTGGTTCAAGTAATCGTTCGTTTCTCACTGCCATTGCAGGCTACGGACCTTTATCAGATATTTGTTTACCTATGCGGTACCATTGGTATACCATCTTAACCCATTACCCAATAAATACGCCCTTTTACACCTTTAATTTATTCCTTCACTGAAGAAATGGTTAATATTTATACAATTTTAAACATGTTTGATATGAATATGTTTCCATATTCTAGCTGATGATAGCTTAAAGCAGGCTGAAGGTAAAGCAGAATGTGCCTTAAGGCACGTTCTGCTTTACTTTCAACCTGCTTTAAGTGATCACCTGTCTTTAAAACAAGGGCCACGCCACTATGGTCCTAAATCGCTCACCTGGTAACCATGTACACCGTGTGACCTAGTTTTTGACCGAGCATGACCCTCATTCTAACTTGACCTCGATTTCAGTGAGACAAACATTTTGTTCAAGTTTCATGAAGATTCAATGAATTTTGTAGTCTCTAGAGTGTTAACGAGGTTTTTGGATGATTTGACCTAGTGACCTAGTTTTTGACAAGACATAAGCCACATTTGAACTTGACCTATATTTCATTGAGGCAAACCTTTTCATCAAGTTTTATGGAGATCAAATGAAATTCGTAGTCTCTAGAGTGTTTAATAAGGTTTTTCAATGATTCAACCTAGTGACCTAGTTTTTAACCGGACATGACCCACATTTTAACTTGACCTAGATTTTATTGAGGCAAACATTTTGATGAAGTTTCATGAAGATCCAATGAAATTTGTAGTCTCTAGAGTGTTAACAAGGTTTTTCGAAGATTTGACCTAGTGACCTAGTTTTTGACCGGACATGACACACATTCGAACTTGGCCTATATTTCATTGAGGCAATTCTGCTTTACTTTCAGCCGGCTTTAAGCTACCATAACCTGGGGCAAAGTCCGGAGATTTAGGAAAAATCCGGAGAAATGGCAGCCCTGATACAGTGCTCCCTTCAATGACCCTCTTAGCAACCATTCCCTCTTTACAACAACACTTGCTGCTGTTCCCAAAACAAGACAATTATGTTCAACCTTTTCACGGCTGTAATATTATCTGTTTGAAAATTGTTGTCTGCTGTTTTTCTCAAAGTCACATATCAGACATTTTGACAGAAAAAAACATAATGCCGACTGACAAACTGCTTAAATCCAGATCAGACGCCTTGTTACATGGCATTTGATCTGGATTCAAGCTCTTTGCAAATGTAAACCAATTTCCCTCCCATTAGGACTCCCTCCAAACAACACACATAGTTTTTGTCTCCCTATGGGTGTCGTTGTAGAGAGGAACACTGTAACAGGTTTAGCAAATATGTGTTTATTGGGAAAATACTAACATCTTCACTCTTGTAGAGGGGTTTTGTATTATGGTGTGAGACAAAGACATGGGCATAACATACTAAAGCAAACACATGGGCATGTTTTAGTATTCTTTTATTTTGTTAAATGTGAAAAAGATATTTCAATATAACTAATAACTTGTAATTATATATTCCTGCAAAATCAAAGAGAGAAATCACCTAGTCTGAACAATGAGTATAACAGAAACAAGCTTCAGCCTACATTAGTGCCATCCAGGGTCCATGCTTATAAAGCGTTTGAATTGAATCTGAACTCTTTCTCAAGCATTTGATTGGTCAGATTTGAGCCTAGGCTCAAATCTGACCAATCAAATGCTTGAGAATGCACTCATACTTAACTCAAATGCTTCCTAAGCAATGGGCCAGTATCTTAGCCGAGGAGGTCCTGCCTGGCACAAACAGTCTAGATCCAGATCAGAACACACAATGTCATGTATAAATTACATCTAGATCGGTATTTGCAAAGAGTATGGGTCTAGACACAGTGCAGATAATTTCCTATCTAATGATGATTCAAATTAATATACATGTACAGTATTGTTTATTAATGATACTGTATCATGCTAGTTCTCCACTGAATAATGTTACATATAAGAACATTTTGGTTTAACCTATTACCCCATAAATGTGTTTTTATATGGAGATCTGGATATTTAACTGTTTACAAGTGTCAGGCAAAAATCCACAAGACATAATAATTGTTAAAACAAAACAAAGCCTGTGTCCCAATCAAGAAGCCTAAGCAAACGGCATAACAGCATTGTTAGTGGGAAAGACCCAACAACTAAAGCCAAAACCTAAACAGCATTAACCCCCTAGACATCCCGTGGCTATATCATTCCCATTTGGATTGTGTTCATAGTATTAAGGATTTTTACGCCTTCAAATCATTCCTCTACTGAAAGACGTAATTTCAATTGAATACGCAACATATGAAAAACAATCTAGCAGATGGTAGCTTAAACCTGGCTGAAAGTAAAGCAGAATGTGCCTTAAGGCACATTCTGTTTTACTTTCAATCTGCTTTAAGTGGTCACCTGTCTTTCAAACTAGGAGAGGAGTAAAGGGTTAAAACTCTCATTCATTTGAAACTCAATGTATTAGATTTAGCTGGGCTGTGTATATAAACCTGTAATATCATACAGTAAGATCTTAACCCTTAGCCTGCCACTCACGACTATAGCTCCATATGCAAACAGCTTGGATCAGAATGAGACGCCGAGTAACTCGGCGTCTCATCCGGATCCAAGCTGTTTGACACTCGGACAACATTTTCAGCAATTTTGAGCAACTTTGAAGCACTTTGAAACTTAAAGCAGATGAGAAATATAGCAGACGACAATTTATTTGGCGGGCTAAGGGTTAATATGGAATGTTATATAATAAGTATAACCTTATGTACAATTGTTCTAACCAATTACTACGGCGGAGAAGACATTATTCTTTCATGTCAAGAAAATGTAAACAATGACCGTTTTTTGACAACTTTGACTATCTATTTTTAATCTGAGTAACAAACTGTTTGGAGACTGATCAGACGGTGGGTTATCCTTCGTCTGATCTGGCTCTAAACTTTCATTTGAAAGAACAGATTTAGCTTAAACGCGCTAATCGGGAAAATAACATCTTCTCCACTGAAAATACAGTGAAGAAGGCATTTTTCTTTCCCTTTAAACATGCTGGTTCTAAATAAATTTATTTCCATAGAAAATAGTGAATCCTGATCAGACGTGAGGTATCCTGGCATCTGACCAGGCTTCAAAACTGTTTGTCACTCAGTTTAAATTGGGTCAAAACATTTTCAAAAAAGATGTTATTATCTCCATTTTATTGCATTATGTTTGCATTTACATGTAGTTTTGTTTAAACAGGAAAGAATAATGTCTTCTCCTCTTTACCTCCTAAGAACCATATGCTTCCATTAGATACAGTGGAGAATTGGTTATTCTTTCCCGTTTAAACGCAAACGCAAAGCATTAAAACGTAGAAAAAAACAACTTTTGGACAATTCTGATAATTCTTATTTATCTTGGTGGCAAACAGTTTGGAGCCTGATCAGACGCCGGGTTACCCGGCGTCTGATCTGGCTCCAAACTGTTTGCACTGCAAATAATAGTTTTAGCGTAAACGCGTTTATTGGGAAAGAATAACAGATTCTCCACTGTATGTCCTTACAAACGTCACTTTCCAAACAGAGTCAAACCTATGCCTAGCAACAGTTCAGAGATGGAGACATCGACAATGTGAAAGACAAAGGTTATTCAACAGTAGAAACCTTGACTTTATGACCACTGTAAATATAGCATCTTACATGAGTGCTCATTATTTATCTTTTTTATTAACGAGTTGACTAAAATGATATGACGGGAGCCAAGGCTTGCGTTATATAAATTTTAGTCAACCAGTTTATTAGAAATTTAATAATGAGCATGAATGTTAGATTCTATTTTAAGGAGCTTTCTGCTTTACTTTAAGTTTGCTTTAAGCTGGCACCTGTCTTAAACACCATCAATAAAAGTGATTTTCTTTCTGTCATAAAAGCAAGACTTTACTGTAAATGATTTCTTTAATCTCATTGAACCCTAGTCACGCATATATGCCTCATTTGCAAACAGCGTACCTGTGAGGAGTACACTTGTCCTATGCAAATAGTGTAGACCCTGATCAGAGGGCTCCTCCAAGAGTCCTCTGATCAGGGTCTGCACTATTTGTCATTTTGACATATATTGAAAAAATCAACCCTAAAAGTCACAAATGTACAAGACTAAATTGAAAGCTAGAATTGTCTATTTGAAGTTTCAGGGAGGAAATAGTTAATCTCATGGAATAGTTGTCATCATTCTGCACAGTGCTGGATCTTAATTAGTGCAGGCGTGAGTGAAGACAGGAATCATTCATACAAGGTGTCATTATTCAACAAACGCTTAAAGCTCAACATGTAAATGAACAATATTCCAGCAGATAGCTTAAGTTTGGAAGAAGCATGACACACATTAAACTGTACATCAAAATTAAAAATTCTGAACTATGAACAAAATAAATAAGAATCTGAATCGGTAAAATTATTACAGAGTTTTCTGAAGTGTTTTGATCATGCACTAGGTAATCAGGATCCAATGTTATTTATAAAGCTTTTGAGGTGGGTCTAGAGTCGTTCTCAAGCATTTGATTGGTCAGATTTGAGCCTAGGCTCAAATCTGACCAATCAAATGCTTGAGAACACAATCAGACTCGGCTCAAACGCTTTATAACCTTGGACCCAGAAGAACACCTTTGGATCTTCTACTGAAATTAGGACCATCTTTCATCTGCTATCGGAAAAACCCTCAACCTTTTAACCCCATAAATACGCCTTTCAAAACTTTTTCATTTATTCCTCCACTGAAGAAAATAGCTTCACTTTATATCGTCATTAGACTCATTAATATGTACCTTAAGAATTTTTTTCTATATCCTACAGATTGTAGCTTAAAGCAAGGTTAAAATAAAGCAGAAGGCGCCTTAAGGCGCCTTCTGCTTTACTTTCAACCTGCTTTAAGTGGCAACCTGTTTTCAAAAATATTGACAGGTTATGGGGTAAAGGTTACTACATGATTGGACTTTGTAACTGCTCACTAATTTGGAAGTTTGACAGCCTATCACTAATGTCCTTGGTACAAAAACAACTGGGGACGTGCTATAAAGTACATAATCATGTTGTCCCCCGTCTACCTACAAAGTTAAATAACTACTCTCCTCTATGCAATTATAAATGCAACCATCACCAAACAAATAAATACAGTGACCGAATATATGTGCTCAATTGCCTTCATTCCGTCCACCTGACAGGTATTGTAAGATATGTGCTATATGATGTAAAAGTTGGCCAATGTTTATACTTCAGGGGCCCATTTCATAAAATTGTATGACAAATGTTGTCGTAAGTCAGATTATAAAAGTCACAATAATTATTTGTTTCTTCGTCTAATCCTGTCTTGCGACATCTCTTTGGAATCATCTTGAAAAGACGATTCCAAAAAGATGTCACAAGACAGGACTAGATAGAGAAATAAGAAAGTAAATGTATTTTAAAGTTTTGACTTGGGATCATTTTTGTCGTACAAAGTTTTATGAAACGGGCCCCTGGTATTACATCTTGCTACAGAATCTTCTTTGTAATGGATGTCATCTGCCGTTGTTTTTTTTAAAAATATGTTAGCTTAAGAAACAGAAATATATGGGTCAAACAGTTTGGACCCATAGCAGACATACATTTCATGGCTTCTGATCTGGATCCAAAATGTTTACAAATTCTAATCAATTTGCAGTTAGCATGCAAAAGGTTAACCCTTAGCCTGCCACTCACGACTATAGCTCCATATGCAAACAGCTTGGATCCGGATGAGACACCGAGTAACTCGGCGTCTCATCCGGATCCAAGCTGTTTGACACTCGGACAACATTTTCAGCAATTTTGAGCAACTTTGAAACTTGAAGCAGACGAGAAATATAGCAGACGACAATTTATTTGGCGGGCTAAGGGTTAATCATTACTTCATACATACGCATTTATATGCATATAACTAGCTGGTTCATACACTAAGTAGGCTAAACATGATTCCAATACCAACAGCTGATTGTGTAACACCTAAAAAGCTTTTTGACCGTAACAAAATTATAGAATAATACAAAACTTCTTTTAAAATCCAGCTAAAGATGGGAATACATTTTTCTTTACCAATAAACGTAATGTTAAACCTGTGTTAAACAGCCATGTAATTCAGATGAAAAGTGATCTTTCAAGAGAGCTGATGGCTGAATGCAGGGCATAAATAATGCAAAAGGCTCCATGTGTTATAACTGCCATTTGTTTCACTCAAATGAGAAAGAATAATGTATTCTCCACTGTAGCAAGCCAATGCCTAGCCACATTTCAATAAAGACGTCTTTAAAAACAGCATACATGTGAAGTACACTTGTCCCATATGCAAACAGTGTTGACCCTGATCAGAGGGCACCTTAAGGAGCCCTCTGATCAGGGTCAACACTGTTTGTCATTTTGACATTTATTGTAAACCTCAACCCTAAAAAGTCAAAAATGGACTAGACTAAATTAAAAATTAGAATTGTCCATTCGAGGTTTCAGGAAGGAAAGAGTTAACTCTTTGCAGGCTCTGCAATTTTATACTACTGGGTATTTTGTTTTTCTGGGTATTTCTGAAAACAATAATTGTCGCCTACTACTGTTCTAACAATAGAATTTTCAAAACTTCTTGTTAAAACATGGCCAGAGTGGCAAACAGTATGAATCCTGATGAGACGCCGCATTATGCGGCGTCTCATCAGGGTTCATACTGTTTGCACTGATTATCATGATTCCTCTATTAGCATGCAAAGAGTTATTACACGACAGAAAGAGTCATTATTTTTATACTGGAATAAGCTGCTACTTGTCTGAGAAGTCTACACATGCCTCCTACTATGAATGGTTTCTAGTTACAGATTTCATTATTAAAGAACTTTGCATTTATTATTAATCTAATGCAGTTACAGTAAATCCCCTCTACTACAACCACTCAGAAAACCACATAATGACTCTGAAGGGATGTTGAAGCTTTTACTCTCGGCACCCTAAACAGTTTGGATCTAGACAAGTTACTCAGTCACTCATCAGGATCCATATTGTTTGACACTCTGACCCAATTTTGATAAGATTTAAATTAAGAACAGTAGCAGACAACAATCGCTGGGGACTACAAAATGACTTAGCATTCAGCGTAAACTGGATGACTGTTGAGCCGAAAGCTAATTTTGGAACTTATTGTTTTGCCTTCATCCTTATTTAAGCAGCCATTTTCTATAAACATTGAAAAACAATAATCCTTCTGAGTGGCTATAATAGCAAGGGTCTACTTTACCTTATGTTCTAACTCTAGCCAAGCTATATATTTATTACCCGGTGGCCAACAAGCAGTTCTGGGGCCCGTTTCAGAAAACTTTGTACGACAAATGGTGTCGTAAGTCAGATTATAAAAGTCTCACTTATTCATTTCTCCATCTACATGTAATCCTGTCTGGTAACATCTCTTTGAAATCGTCTTGAAAAGACGATTCCAAAGAGATGTTACAAGACAGGATTAGATTAAGAAATCAGAAATTAAATGTATTTTGAAGTTTTGACTTTAAGGACCATTTGTGTCGTATGAAGTTTTATGAAACGGGCCCCTGGTCTTAATGTGCCAATGCTTCAATTATATGAACAGTAGTGTGCTTAAATCACAACCATCATCATCATCATATAAAAATATGCAAAAATAGTACATTAAAACACAAAAAATTAATACATTGTTACAAAAACTTGAAAAATCAAAGATGGCCGTATGTACACAGAAAAAATGGACTGATTAGAATTGTAAAGATCTGCTTATGTACAGAATTTTAGTAACCTATCAACTTGAGAATCTATTTACATATTTCAACAATGTGCAACAATGCATGGAATAAAATATTTGGAAATATAATGAAACAGGATGAAATTTACATGTACGCTAAATCTACTGTTCAACCATTATAAGTATCTAACAATATTTATTAGTTTCTTTTCCTGCTATACTAAGTCTTAACCTATGAAGTCTATTGACAATAGGTTACAGCTTAACCCATTAACCCACAGCTTATTTCTAGTTTTAAAGATAGACGATCACTTAAAGCAGGTTGAGAGTAAAGCAGAATGTGCCTTAAGGTGCATTCTGCTTTACTTTCTTCCTGCTTTAAGCTATTATCTGCTAGAATATAGAAAATATTTGTTATAATACATATTTATATGTATAAAAGGAAACTGTTAAAGGAATAAATTAAAGGTGTATAAAGGTGTATTTGTGGGGTAATGGGTTAAAGCAGGTTGAAAGTAAAGCAGAACATTTTGCCTTACTTTCAACCTGCTATAAGTGGTCACCTGTCATCACAACTAGAAACAGGCTATGGTGTAGATGGTTACGTTCATTTCCTGTTGAGTAACAGCTGTGGTGTTGCTGCTGTCTATGTTATTTTTTCCCACTTCCTATGGTATTAATGATAGAAGTGCTGAACCTGATTTCCACCATGTGATGTGCAAACAAAATCCATCTGAAGTAGATCTCCTATTCAGATAAGGCTTGGCTATTGCACAGTATACGGTCAATCTTCTATTAACCCATTACCCCATAAATACGCCTTCTTACGCCTTTAATTTATTCCTCTATTGAAGAAAATAGTTTCAGTTTATACTGTTACAAATAAGAATCATAAGCAATATTTTCTATATTCTATCAGATAATAGCTTAAAGCAGGCACATTCTGCTTTACTTTCAACCTGTTTTCAGTGATCATATTTCTTTAGAATTGGAAACAGGCTATGGGGTAAAGGGTTAAGCAACTGCTCAGTGAAGTAGCATGGGAGCCTCTAAAAATATGTGATTGCTTAATGCAGGATAGAAATAATGCAGAAAGCTCCTAAACAAGAAGTCTGCATTTGTTTTATCCTGCATTAAACAATCATGTGTATTAAAATACTACACATTGGTCTTCTATTGTGTGGTTGCTTAATACCAGATAGACTGTGTCTCAATTAGCAATTTCTTCGAATGCCATTTGCATATTCAACAAGTATTGCAGCTTAAAACAACTCTTACAGCAATATAGAAAATTCTGTTGAAATTTGAGCTTGAAATTTACAGACAGTAAGCATAACAAAATGCATAATTTTCACAAAAGTGTAATTTATTTATTGGACAAATATCTTAGAATCAACAACATGGATAATGCCGTCAGTAGAGTAGCTGTCTGTATTGGGATCTTATAATGAAAGTGCTCAAAAAAGATGATTATCACTTGTTAAAATGATGACATCATATGCATAACACAATGATATCACATTTAAAATGGTGACATCATATGCATAAAACAATGACATCATATGTAAAAATGATGACATCATATGCATAACACAATGACATCACATTTAAAATGATGACATCATATGCATAATACAAAGACATCATATGTAAAAATGATGACAGTATATGCATAACAAAATGACATCACATTTAAAACGATGACATCATATGCATAACACAATGACATCATATATATAAATGATGACATCATATGCATAAAACAATGACATCACATGATAGAATGATGACAGCATATGCACAACATGATGTCATTAAAAATGATGACATCAAATTGAATAAAAGTGTTAGTGTAAATTATGAGCTGATTTACAGTTATCAAATACATCTCATAAAGTTTAAAGTGAGTGTTCAGCATGTAAAATCTGAAAAATCTTTCTACACACCAGATGAGTTGATATGCTGATTTCAGTTCAGTGTTACCTACAGGTGGGGGGACACATTATTCGTTCCCAATAAACAAGATTGTACTAAAATAGTTGTTTCCATTGCAAACAGTTTGGAGCCAGATCAGATGCCAAGTAACTTGGCATCTGATCAGGCTCCAAACTGTTTGCCACTCCGATTTATAATAATGTTATTATAATAACATTTTTAATTTTTTTTTTTTTTTAAATTTGCATAGCTTTTGTGTTTGTTTTTGTTTCATTAGAAAGGACTAATGTCTACCCCACAATAGCTACTATTCATCTGCTTACATGGGAGGTAAATCATGTTTAACTGAGTCTTTTCCTATGTGTTAGAGTGACAAGACTTTGGTATGTTCACGAGAGCACACTGCTAAGACAAGACATTCAGTATCACAGATCCTTTTGCATTTTTCAGAATGTTCACAGCCTCCTCATGGGTTAAGCCCTCAAGACTATTTCCATTTACGGACAGTATTTGGTCTCCTCGCTTCAGTTGGCCATTTTCAGCAGCTGCGCCCTTGGAGAAGACATTTTTGACGTAGATAGGTAGATCCCCGTGTGGACTGCCATGCCCTCCCACTATAGAGAAGCCAAGGCCATCAGGGCCACGATTTAAAGTTATTGTCTTACACTGTGGCTGCGGACTGAAAGAAAAACAAGTTTATACAGCTGAACATTGATATCTCGAACTCGGTTAAATCCAACATACCCATATTTCAAAGTTAAAACGTGGCATAGCCACGTTTTAACTTTGAAATAATATGGGTATGTTCGACTTAACCCAGCATGAAATAATGCAGTTCATGTGTCGAACTATCGGATTGTTCGAGTTAACCCAGTTCGAGATATCGAAGTTAGACTGCATGTAATAGTTTCTTTTGCAATAATATTGTAAATATTGTCTCCAAAACTATGTCAAATTCAATTTTATGCATTTTTAACTCATCACTACATAAGTACGCCTCCTTATTCCTTTAATTTGTTCCTGCATTTACATGCTGAACTGGTGTCTGCTTAAAATATATTGTCTGAGAAAGTAATAATAGTTAACTTTGATCTTTTTAAACTTGAGAATATATCAATATGACCGGCAAACAGCTTTGATCTGGATCAGAATCTGCATTCGGCGGCTGATCTGGATCCAAACTGTTTGCAAATTTGAGCCAAGTCACACTCAGCACAATAGGGGTTAAAGAAATCAGTTCCAATTTATATAGTCATGCATGTGCACAATAAATTCTATACCCTAAAGCAGATGGCAGCTTAACCTTTTACCCCATAGAAGCGCCTTTTAGCACATTTAATTTATTCCTCCTCCGAAGAAAAGAACTCAGATTTATACAGTCACTAATATATTCCTTAATAAATATTTTCTATATTTAAGCAGATGGTTGCTTAAAGGAGGCTGAAAGTAAAGCAGAATGCACCTTAGGGCGCATTCTGCTTTACTTTCAACCTGCTTTAAGTAGTCACCAGTCTTCAAAACTAGAAACAAGCTTTGGAGTAAAGGTTTAAAGCCGGCTGAAAGTAAACAGAATGTGATACCTACCCATCATCATCGTCAAACACATTGTTCTCCTGTGGTGTTGGTGTTCGGACAGTAGGGATATCTGGCTGTACTCCTTTGGTAGACGATGTCCGCCCACTGACACTTACTGGAGTCTGCTCACCTACAGTCATAGTAACAGGAATACAGTCAAACTCCGATATCTCAAACTTGCTTAACTCCAATCCGATAGTTCCACACATTAACTGCATTATTTCATGCTAGGATAAGTTAAACATACCCATATTGATAGTTCTACACATTAACTGCATTATTTCATGCTGGGTTAAGTTGAACATACCCATATTTCAAAGTTGAAACGTGGCTAAGCCACGTTTTAACTTTGAAATACGGGTATGTTCGATTTAACCGAGTTCGAGATATCGAAGTTTGACTGTAGTTAGATCAATATCATTCAAAGATGAATACACTTCACCATTTTCAAAAACTCATTGTATTTTGGAAGTACATGTACATCATTCTCAGTGTTGTTATTGTGACTTTCTTGTACTTTGGGATTGTTGATTTAAATACATTTCTAGTTGAAAATTCAATTCCACCTATAGATATTTCCTGACCTAGTTTTGGTGATTACACCTAGTCAGGTAAAAAATTGTGCATAGCAAATTGTATGTCTATGCCTAGAATCAGTGAGGTGTCTCATGTATATATAAGGCCCGTCACTTACATTTAAGGGTTTGGATTGAAAAAATCCTTGATTATGAGTATGTCAGTGCCTCTCTAGACAGAATGAGATTGCTTTGCCACATGTCTCATGATTTTATGTACTTTCATGCCTATTGAGAGGGCTTGGTTGCACTATTCAGTTCAGAGACTGTAGAAAGCCAGAGATACACGAGTCGACTGATTTATACATACGAGACCGTTGAGCGAGATTTCGCGAGAACAGGTCCTCGCGAGTTATATAAGCTTTAGCGACGATCGGGAAAAAAGTCGATATTTGGAATTACTTATCAGTTGCTGCGTTAATACGGTCTACAGTTATTTTACAATACAAACATTCCTTAAAGAAGCCTCTTTTTCGAGGTTTAACACAAAAGAATAATAAGAATAAAGTCCGAGCATAAATTAACCCCTCCGCGCATCGCACTCACGTTAATTAGTGTTTGGAAAATGCCGATTCAATGAAAAGTGACGGCAGTTTGCACGAAGGTGTGAATGGACCCATGGGTGGCCTCATTAAAATTTAAGTTATAGCAAAATGCGTGGACCGATTGACATGAAAATTTCGCCATAACTGTATCTTAATATGAGCTACATGGACAACCCATTCTTATTCATGTTTGAATGTTCAAACTGCTGTTTAAGCGTTTACGGCAAGGCGATATTGCATCGATCTTCAATCGAAGTACCAGTGGGTGGCCTCATTAAAATTTAATTTATAGCAAAATGCGTGGACAGATTGACATGAAAATTTCGCCATAACTGTATCTTAATATGGGCTACATGGACAACCCATTCTTATTCATGTTTGAATGTTCAAACTGCTGTTTAAGCGTTTACGACAAGGCGGTATTGCATCGATCTTCAATCGAAGTACCAGTGGGTGGCCTCATTAAAATTTAATTTATAGCAAAATACGTGGACAAATTGACATGAAAAGTTCGCCATAACTGTATGTTAATATGAGCTACATGGACAACCCATTCTTATTCATGTTTGAATGTTCGAACTGAAGTTTAAGCGTTTACGGCAAGACGATATTGCATCGATCTTCAATCGAAGCACCAGTTGGTGGCCTCAATAAAATTTAATTGATAGCAAAATGCGTGGACAGATTGACATGAAAATTTTGCCAAAACTGTATCTTAGTTTGAACTACATGGATAATCCATTCTTATCCATGTTTGAATGTTCATACTGAAGTTTTAAGCGTTTACGGCAATACGATATTGAATCGATCTTCATTTTTTTGGAACTTACCAGCAACCACGCAGCAACGTATCTTCCTTTGAGCCAGGAATACACTTTCTCGGTTTAATCCACAACTCATATTTTGGTTTCACTCGATTAGTATCACAAAATATTGTATAAAAACGAAACAAAGTCAATATTTATAAGTCAACTGGTCGATATGTGTATTTTTTCCCATTATCGCGACGCTGTCATTACCTGTGCTGGTCACGTGATCGCATCGACATACGTCACTGCCTCTCAACGGACACCTGTTATATGGGGAAAGAAGGAAAATAAGGGACTCGTGTATCTCTGGCTTTCTACAGTCTCTGATTCAGTTATACTCAGGAACAGACTCAACAAATTTGCATTTGTCCGTATTTGCTAGTGTTTTTTATGCTTTCAATAGATCTCCCCTTATTCAGAACTTGAAAATCAAAATCTACTTCAGAGCGATTTTGAAATTACCTGTGTTACAAATTTTCTGAAGTGTCTAATTCTTTCGTTGAGTCAGATGACCACACCAGGTCATGTGACCAGCACTAGTTGATGATCAGTCAGTGCTGACGAAGGAAGTGAGACACTTCCGGAAATTACAGAGGTAATTTCAAAACAAAATACAAATGAATCATCCAGAGCATGGAAACAACCTTTTAAGTTGATTATCAGTAATAAACATACCTTGAGTGACCTGCATTGTAATGGAGCCCTTGACTGACTTGAGCATGTTGATAACCTGGTCATGGTTGAGACCATCAGTAGTTGTGCCATTGATACTGAGGATCTTGTCACCCACCTGGATATAACAAACATTATACAGTTAAACCTCTCTAATACCACCACTAAACTGAGATAACCTGCCCATGGTTCAGACCATCAGTAGTTGTGCCATTGATACTGAGGATCTTGTCACCCACCTGGATACAAGAAACACTATACAGTCAAACCTCTCTAATACCACCACTAAACTGAGTAAACTACCATGTGTTTATGGCAGGTGGCTGCTTAAAACAAGGTGAATGTAAAACAGAAAGCTCCTATTTAACCCTTTGAACCCTAGTCATGCCTATAGGCGTCCTTTTCAAACAGTGTACATGTGAATAGTACACTTGTCCTACGCAAACAGTGAAGACCCAGATCAGAGGGCTCCGAAAGGAGCCCTCTGATCAGGGTCTTCACTGTTTGTCATAATGCCAAACATTGACAAAAACAACCCTTAAAAGTCAGAAATGGACTAGACTAAAATGGAAACTGGAATTGTCCATTTAAAGTTTCAGGGAGGAAAGAGTTAAGGGAGCTTTCTGTTTTACCTTCACCTTGCTTTAAGCTGTCACCTGTATTATAACTATGAAATCATAATTATAGCCTTCTTTCAATGATTGTAATTGAACGATTTTACTATATATATAGCTATGTGGGTCAGGCAATATTTCCTAATAAAAGGAATTCATAAGACTTAAAATGGTTGTAAAGGATGCATATACACCTCATCAGCGCTCGCTGAGTTTAGCATTACAATGTTGAAAGTTTCAAATTGAGTATCCCATTTTCGGTTAATCTTAAGTTTATATTCATTTTTAGAGTGATGTTTTCAGGAAAGTAACCAAACAGTGCAAAACCCTGAGTATAGTGTCTGATTGACATGCTCCAAATAATTAACCCTTTACCCAATAACCCGTATATAACATTAAATACAGGTGATCACTTAAAGCAGGTTGAAAGTAAAGCAGAATGTGCCTTAAGGCACATTCTGCTTTACTTTCAGCCTGCTTTAAACAATCATCTGCTAGGCTATATAATAATATATGTTATGGTAATTGTTCATGAGGGTATAAACTGGAACTATTTTCTTCAGCGGAGGAATAAATTAGATACGCTAAAAGTTGCTTCTATGGGGTAAAGGGTTAAGAGGACAGACAGGGGTAAAACAGTAGGCATTCCCTACATCTTCTAATCCTCTCTGGGTCATAAAAAGTGATGACAAGTCTGGACCGTTAGTCTTGGTTAGAGAAGTGAAAGTTTCCACAACTTTACCTTTAATTTTCTGGACTTCTCTGCTGGACCTCCAGAAGTCAGGTTGGCAACCATGATGGGCGTGTCCCCTAGGGAGCTGCCTTTGCCCCCAGCAATGCTCAGCCCCAGAGAGCCAGAGGCATCCTGCTCCAGTTCAACAACTCTTATATGACTCATATCCTCGCTGCCCTCTGAAAAACATACAAGACATGTAACATAACCATTAAGAAAGAATAGAATTAAGAATTCTTAATAAAGAATAAGGACCTCTCATAGTTAATTTCATATTTTTTCTAATACTTTGCCATACAACCGAACTACGATATCTTGCACTCTATTAAGTCCAACATATCCTTATGTCAAATTTAAAATGTGGATTTACCATGAATAAACTTGGAAATAGGGATATGTTCCATAAAGTGAGGTCGACATCATGGTTCTTGGTGTTTTTTTGTGGTTCAGATCAAATTTTGAGACAAGTAAGATTTGATGATCAATATGAAGACATTATATGTATTTGTTTCCATGGTTTGAAATGCAGAATTGTTTGAAGTTTATAAAGAAAATACCTGAGTTTAACACATCTATCTATATTCCCATACATAATCCTTTTGTAATTATTCTTTTAACAACTACAATAGAGTCCAGTTTCTTTATTTCTGAAAGGTGGTAGCTTAAAGCAGGTTGAAAGTAAATAAGCATTCTGCTTTACTTCTAGCCTGCTTTTACCCATAACTCAATAGCCTGTTTCAAATTTTGAAGACAGGTGACGACTTAAAGCAGGTTAAAAATAAAGCAGAATTCTAATTTACTTTCAACCTGCTTTAAGCTTTCATCTGCTAAGACATAGGAATTAGATCATATGATGCACATTCATTACTTATGAAAGGGAATGTTTTTCTTCAGTAGAGGAATTAATTAAATGTGTACAAAGGTTTATATATGAAGAAATGGGTTAAGCTTTCACCTGTTTAACTCTCTAAAACAAAATATGGAGTAAAGGTCGAGTCACAGTTGTAAATTCTATGGAAGTTGCACGTTTTGGCTATGGAAAAAGATTTCTGATACCTATGATATTTGAAATTTTAAATTTTACAATTCAGAAGAAAAACTTTTTTTTTTGTTACATAATGGGTGTTTCTTGAAAGGTTAAAGTTATTCCGATTTCCATGATAATCTTGTATGAAATTCATATCTTTCACTTCATTATACAATGTTTCCTCTGTACATTTTATTACCAGATAAATTTTGCTTCATCAGAAAAATAGCGCTATTGCTTTATCTACTGAACTACATCTGCTCCTTGGTAGCCATAGCAACCACTGCCAACAATATTCATATTTTGTCTCAGCAACATGCTGAGCCATATGGTAAACAGAAAATGTCTTGCTATGAAACCAACTCAAAAGTGCCTCAATCAATGGTGGATTGACAGACAGATGTCAGCTTAAAGCAGGGTGAAAATAGAGCAGAAAGCTCCTGTTGGAGCTTTCTGCTTTATTTTCACACTGCTCTAAGCAAGCGCTTGCCTTGTTCACCAAACACCAGCTTTCTTTTCAGTGGCCACAATAGCATGACTTTACCATAGATACTTAAATCTGTGATCAGGGAAAACCTCTATAAAGAAACATGGAAATCTTCAAAAACATGAGGCAGCTTAGTGTAAGATAGAAATAATGCAGAAATCTCGTATTAGAAATTTTCACAAGACTTCTTCATATAAACTGATCGGTCCCTGTTTCCACTTTTGACTATTTAGGTTAGATTGTGCAAAAATAACAGTGCAAACCTTGATGGGAGCCCTCTGATCAGGGTCTACCTGTTTGCATGTGACAAGTATACTCTTCACAGGTACACTGTTTGTTAAGGATGCATGTACTCATCACTAGGGCTCAATGGGTTAAATATGCCACCTTTCTCAAAGACTAATTCCTTTGCACCTTCTATGAAGTAATCCCTCAACACAGGTTTATTTGTAGTCGAAACTCAATACTTTGAACTCGCTTAAATCGATCTCACCAATATTTCGTAAATTGAATTTTGATAAGTCGATCTCGTCTAAGTTGAACATACCCGTATAGATTTCAAAGTTAAAACGTGGCTAAGCCACGTTTTAACTTTGAAATATGGGTATGTTCGAATAAACCCGAGTTTGTAGAATCAAGTTTTTACTGGTTTTTGGTTTCCTCCTATGCGCAGCCATGCAGAAGTACATGTAACCTATCTTGCAAGGATGCAACAAATTCAAATCCATCACAGTTTTCTAGTCTAGTAACCATGGCAACAAAGTAGTTCATGCATGATTAGGCTGCTGTTAAATCAAGTAGAGATACCTGTAATAATGCACTGTTTTCTTAACAAATATCCTTTCATGCACATTGATGCATACTCACATAATGCTACAGAAGTGTTTCCCTTATAGGATCTCAATTATTAATAAAGAATTATCAAATAATAGAAGAGTTCATAATATTATAAATCTTTCAAGAAATACCATAGAAGATTTCATTTCATGTGCAGTACATAAAGTTTTTGTCTGATACTTAATCCACTTATGCCTTTTGTCGCTAGGTACTGCAAACTTGGCAAACAGTGAAGACCTTGATGAGATGCTGAATTTTCAACGCATCTTCACCTATTGCCATCAAAGCAAGAAAAAATCTTCGGTTGCGCACAAGACTGTAGAGACAATGCCGTCTGCATAAATACACTTTTTTAAACCTTTAATTTTCTACTCCACTATAGAAAATGACCCTAATTTATACAGACCATAAGAAATATTTTCTATATCCTACAGAAGTAATTCTGCCAAGAGAGAGACAAGTCAATATAGCTGGTTCAAATGTAAATCACCTCATACACACCAGCAAGATCTAGCATAAATATAGATGAGAATATTGACAAAATATAGGGTGACCATTTCACTCTTTTAATGTGACATTACATTGGCTTAATATGAAACTAAGAGGTAAAAGTGTAGTTGAGATAGCTATTCAGGAAACAAACATGGCATATAATGGTGAAGTCCTACAAATAACAATGCTACTGCATATTTCTGCCCAACAACCCTTTCCCCTTTAGAAGTGCATTTTAGCGCATATAATTTATTCCTCCATTGAAGAAATTATTCCTTTTTATGCAGTCATGAATATGTATTACAAGAACTTTTTTCTATATTCTAGCATTTCGAGGGCTTGGTGCAAAACTATTGTAACTCCTTCACAATTGTGAAGGAGTTACAAAATAGTTTTGCACCAAGCCCTCGATTTTGACATGCTTCAAGAGGTCACCCGATTCAAAAACTAGAAACAGGCTATGGGGTAATGGGTTAATAGAACAGTTAACCTATTACCTAATAGCCTGTCTCTAGTTTTGGTTTGAAGGCAGGTTACCACTTAACTCTTTCCTCCCTGAAACTTCAAATGGACAATCCAAGTTTCCATTTAAGTATAGTCCATTTCTGACTTTTAAGGGTTGTTTTTGTCAATGTTTTTCATTATGACAAACAGTGAAGACCCAGATCAGAGGGCTCCATAAGGAGCCCTCTGATCTGGGTAGTCACTGTTTGCATAGGACAAGTGCACTTTTCACATGTGTACTGTTTGAAAAGGACGCCTAAATGCGGGACTAGGGTTAAAAGGGTTAAGAGCCAGTTGAAAGTAAAGCACAATGCACAATAGGGCACACTCTGCTTTACATTCAGCCTGCTTTAAGCTTCAATCTGCTAGGGTAAAGGAAATATTTGTTATGGTGCATATTCATGTCTGTATAAAGTTGAACATACTATTTCTTCAGTAAAGGAATCAAATAAGGCATAAAAAGGCTTATCTATAGAGCAATGGGTAAAAGTTTGATTGTAAATACTTGTGATGGCCTCTAAGAAGACGGGATGGCTGCTATTACATTGCCAGCAAAGTTATAGAATTATCTTGATGTTTTAACTCTTTATCCTTAAGTTTTGAAGATATTTTACCACTTAAAGAAGGCTGAAGGCCTTAAGGTACGTTCTGCTTTACTTTCAGCCTGCTTTAGGCTACCGTCCGTAAGGATATAGAAAGTATATATTATATTTCATGGCTCTACAAAGTTGAACTACGTTCTTTAGTGGAGGAAAAATTAAAGGTGTCAAACCACGTATTTATGGGGTAATGGGTTATCCCTTACAAATGAACTTGTCTGTTTTCTGATAAATGCAAAGTTGACTCTTTCATCAAGCTTTAACCCTTTACCTGATAGCCTATTTCTAGTACTTAAGATAGGTGACTACTTTAAGCAGGTTGAAAGTAAAGCAGAATGCGCCTTAGGGCGCATTCTGCTTTACTTTCAGTCTGCTTTAAGCTATCATGTGTTATAATATAGAAAATATTTCCTATAATACATATTCATTACTGATTATTGGAACTATTTTCTTCAGCGGATGAATAAATGATATCCGCTAAAAGGCGCTTGTATTGGGGAAAGGGTTATAAGTGGTCACCTGTCTTCAAAACTAGAAACAGGCTATATAGTTAAGTGTTAAGACCCATTTATTGAATGTCTATACAGCGGTATATAGCAGAGTTACAAGGCAAGTAGCACTGTTCCCTGTAGGCCTATAATGAAACAAAACCGTACAGTCTACATGGCAGCCAGTAGATATTATTAACTTACTCTCAGTCCACTGGGCTACTCTCAGCTGGCCATATCTAGGATTCAAACTGCCCTTATATTGGTACCAAACATGTCACTTTAACTACTTTCGATAACAGTTGATCCCTTTCCCTACCTAGTGCTTATCAAACCTTTACTCCATTGATACGCAATTTATATATTCCTCTACATCATCATTAGAATAATTATCTATATTCTAGCAGATGGTAGCTTAAAGCAGGCTGAAAGTAAAGCAGAATGTGCCTTAAGGCACCTTCTGCTTTACTTTCAACCTGCTTTAAGTAGTCACCTATCTTCAATACTAGAAACAGGCTATGGAATAAAGGGTTAAAATGCATTTGCAAACAATTTGGATCCAGATGAGATGTGGATAAATCAGCATCTGATCAGAGTCCATACTGTTTGACTCAGCATGAAAATTCACTCCGAAAAAAAAAATTGTCTGCCCCAACTACCCTTCATAAACACTGTATATCTAACAAACAGAACGTTTTATGTTATTGCTGTATATTACCCTTCTCTTTTATGTTAATATATTAGTTGAATATGGAAAATAATATATACAATGTACTGACATAACATAAGATATAACAACAAAAAGTACAACTGATAACTATCTAAAAATAGTTATTTTCCTTTTTTTAGTCCAAACGAAAGTCTCTAATTGAGTACACATGCCAATTACTCTCTTAGACAAAAAACACCAAGTTATCAGGAGTCCATTTAAAAAAATCAACTTCATTTTCATATTAAAAACAGAAAAACAAAAACATAATTTGGTGCAACCTTAGCTGTTATTTTTTCTTACTTGACAAAATCTAAACCATAATTCAAATTCCATTCATGAATTGTAGAGTTATTGTTATTGGTTACAAAACAATAAATCCAAGAAATGGAATATGTATGTAAAATTATTTAATGTATAATTGTTTAAAATATTTTATTAACTTAAATTTACATGGAATGAGTAAAGGAATGTAAGATTATTTTATTCTCACATTTTTGCCTGTCTAAAAACGAGAAATAGGCTAGGAAATAACTCTTTGAACCCTAGTCACGTATATATGCGTCATTTGCAAACAGTGTACCTGTGAGTAGTACACTTGTCCTATGCAAACAGTGTAAACCCTGATCAGAGGGCTCATTTAGGAGCCCTCTGATCAGGGTCTACACTGTTTGTCAGTTTTACATATATGGAAAAAATTAACCCTAAAATGTCAAACAAGGGCCACTATGGCCCTAAATTGCTCACCTGGTAATCATGTAACCATGTACACTGTGTGACCTAGTTTTTGACCAGACATGACCCACATTCTAACTTGACTTAGATTTCATTGAGGCAAACATTTTGATGAAGTTTCATGAAGATCCAATGAAATTTGTAGTCTCTAGAGTGTTAACAAGGTTTTTTGAAGATTTGACCTAGTGACCTAGTTTTTGACAAGACATGACCCACATTCAAACTTGGCCTAGATTTTATTGGGGCAATCATATTGATGAAGTTTCATGAAGATCCAATGAAATTTGTAGTCTCTAGAGTGTTAACAAGGTTTTTTGAAGATTTGACCTAGTGACCTAGTTTTTGACCGGACATGACCCACATTCGAACTTGACCTAGATTTCATTGAGGCAAACATTGTGATCAAGTTTCATCAAGATCCAATGAGATTTGAACCTGGTAGAGTGTTAACAAACAATTGTGGACGGACAGACAGACGACGGACGACAGACATCCAGCGATCCTAAAAGCTCACCTTGGCACTACGTGCCAGGTGAGCTAAAAATGGACTAGACTAAATTGAACTAGAATTGCCCATTTGAGGTTTCAGGGAGGAAAGGGTTAAAGGGTTCATTAACATGCTTAAGATTGATGCTGATCAGCTGCTGAGTTTTCAACAGAATAACTGGAAGGGGTATGCATTGTTTCCAACATAAGTAGAATCAAATGCTAACAAGTGGGGAACCATGTAGATATACACAAGAGTTCCAGATAAGGAGAGAATTTCAAAGATTAAAATCTTTATTTCTACATTAAACCCTATGGTGTCACTACTCATTGGAATCGTCTCAAAGAGACGATTCTAATGAGTAGTAACACCATAGGATTTTTGTTCAGTTTACTCCTTCTTATCTGGAGCCCTGATACACTAGTCATAGCTTATTGCTGTGACACATGATAATATAAGCAGTATAGATCTACATTAGCCCCTGTTTCCAAAGGTAGCAGCTGATCTGGGTCTACATCTATGCAACTTTGGAGGGTCTTCTTATTTCAAAGAATAAAAAGCTCTAGAGTATTCATTCAACTTAAAAAAATAAAATAATTAAAATATGCATTCATACATTTTAAATAAACAATAAAAATTTCTAACATGCTTATATGTAAATTATTGTTAGTTAAATTATACATATAATAATAAGAATCCATTGATTACATTTACAGCTTATCCTAACCAAATCATGCCCCTACCCCCTTTCCCATAATAACTCCTAACCCCCATCCCTTAATTAATAATTTTTTCCCAATGCTACAATGATATGTCACTAGATATGGCCAGCTTCAGTTACTGTTGCTATCCGAGGGACCTGTATAAGCAAAAACTGTATGTTACTATGACAACACATTACATAATCAACAGCAAATTTCAACACCACTTCATGGTTTAATCCATTACCCCATAGCCTGTTTCTAGTTTCAAAACCAGGAACTACTTAAAGCAGGTTGAAAGTAAAGCAGAATGCGCCTTAGGGCGCATTCTGCTTTACTTTCAGCCTGCTTTAAGCAAAAATCTTCTAGAATGCAAAAAGTATTTCATATGGTACATATTCATGATTGTGTCAATGGGAACTATTTTCCTTAATGGATGAATAAACTAGAGGCGTAAAAAGGCGTATTTATGGGGTAATGGATTAACAGTACAATAAAACACTGATAAAACAACCACTAAACTAATTTTTCTTTCATAGCTATAAAGCAAGCAACTTCATAAAGTAAGATGAAAATTAAGCAGAATTTTCTGCTCTACCTTTATCCTGCTTTACTCTGCCACCTGTCTTAATTTAATCTTGCTTTAAGCTGAAACATCTTTATCTTAATATCACTTGATGCTGTCACTTGTCTTTTCTATACTCTGCAACTGTATATTTCATTAACCCATTACTCCATAGATATACTTTTTAAACCTTTAATTTATACACTCACTGAAAAAAAATAGCTCTACCTTAACCCTTTACCCAATAACCCTTTTATAACTTTAAATACAGGTGATCACCTAAAGCAGGTTTAAAGTAAAGCAGAATGTGCCTTAAGGCACATTCTGCTTTACTTTCAACCTGCTTTAAACTACCATCTACCAGGTTAATAAAAAAATGTTATGGTAATTGTTCATGAGAGTATAAACTGGAACTATTTTCTTCAGCGGAGGAATAAATTAACAAGAGCCCCATGGGCATATTTCGCTCACCTGAGAAAATAGAGATAATAATTTAGGTCAAGGACTGACCTAGATATGCAACAGACCGGAACAATTTGCAAACAAATTATGTAAAGTATATTTAAAAGTGTCACCATACCGAATATAAAAGCTCTGGCCATATATAGTGTCAGAGAAGAAGACATTTGAAATTTTCTATATATAACTCTATGTAAAACTGTGACCCAAGGGGCGTGCCAATTTTGACCCCAGGTGCATAATTTGAACAAACTTGATAGAGGACCTGTAGGCGATGACATGTGCCAAATATCTAAGCTCTGGCCCTTGTAGTTTCAGAAAAGAAGATTTTTTTAAGTTATAATTGAAAAAAATCTATTTTTAGCTCCTGTGACCTAGTTATGCAACCGACCAGAACCATTTGAACAATTTTGGTATAGGACATCGAGAAGTGTCACCATGCCAAATATCAAAGCTCTGGCCATATTAGTTTCAGAGAAGAAGACATTTGAAAATTTCACTAAATAACTCTATGTAAAACTGTGACCCCCGGGGCGGGGCTAATTTCGACCCCAGGGGCATAATTTGAACAAACTAGATAGAGGACCTGTAGGTAATTTTATGTGCCCAATATCTAAGCTCTGGCCTTTGTAGTTTCAGACAAGAAGATTTTTTAAGTTTTCAATGAAAAAAATCTATTTTTAGCTCCTGTGACCTAGTTATGCAACCGGCCAGAAATATTTGAACAATTTTGGTATAGGACATCTAGAAGTGTCACCATGCCAAATATCAATGCTCTGGCCACATTAGTTTCAGAGAAGAAGACGTTTGAAAATTTCACTATATAACTCTATGTAAATCTGTGACCCCCGGGGCGGGGCCAATTTTGACCCCAGGGGCATAATTTGAACAAACTTGATAGAGGACCAGTAGATAATGCTATGTGCCAAATATGTAAGCTCTGGCCCTTCGAGTTTTTGACAAGAAGATTTTTTAAGATTTCCTTATTTTTTCACTTTGGTTGCCATGGCAACCAGAGTTCTGCATTGTTTTTAATTCTTTGAACAAATTTGAAAGAGCTTGACCCAAGGAACATTTCTGTAAAGTTTGGTTGAATTCTGTCAAGTGGTATAGGAGGAGATGTCATTTGAAGCAATTGTTAACGACGACGGACGACTAACGACGACGGACGCCGGACACAGGGCCATCCCAATAGCTCACCTTGAGCCTTTGGCTCAGGTGAGCTAAAAACGCTAAAAGTCGCTTCTATGGGGGAAAGGGTTAAACAGTCATGAATATGAACCAAAATAACAGTTTCTATATCCCAGAAGATGGTACCTTCAAGCAGGCTGAAAATAAAGCAGAACATGCTAAAGGAAAATTCTACTTCACTTTCATTCTGCTGTCAATGGTAACCTGTCTCCAATAATATAAACAGGCCATGGTGTAATGGGTTAACCCATTACTTCATAACCTCATAGATTGGTGACTGCTTAAAGCAGGCTGAAAGTAAAGCAGAATGCGCCTTAAGGCGCATTCTGCTTTACATTCAGCCTGCTTTAAGCTATAATCTGCTAGAATTTAGAAAATATTTATAATGATACATATTTATAACTGTATAATAGTGGACCTAGTTTCTTCAGTGAATGAATAAATTAAAGGCGTAAAAAGGTGCATTTATGGGGGAATGGGTTAACACAGTATGAGGTGTATTTTGAAATGGTTGTAATACAGAGTGTTTACTGTACAAATATCTACACACCTGCATAAAACAACTCTATAACAACACTGGACAAGATACTAATCACTATGTTTTAATAAAGACACCATGGTCCAAGGTTATAAAGCTTTTCAGTTGAGTCTAAAGTCGTTCTCAAGCATTTGATTGGTCAGATTTGAGCCTAGGCTCAAATCTAACCAATCAAATGCTTGAGAACACACTCAGACTCAGCTCAAACGCTTTATAACCTTGGACCCATGACTTGTATAATACAGGTAAAACCTCTCTAATAAGACACTAAATTGTGTTCATTATTAGGTGTTTACGACAGGTGACAGCTTAAAGCAAGGTGACAGTTCAAACAGAAAGCTCCTTAAGGAGCTTTCTGTTTTACTGTCACCATGCTTTAAGCAGTCACCTGCTGTATATACAATCAGTTAGCCTTTGATTTAGTGGTTGTAATAGAGAGGTTTTACAGTAGTTAAGTGCGTTCAGGTGGCAGAGTATATAACCCCATACTTTGCAGGAACGAAGAATATTTGCAAACAGTGTAGACACAGATCAGAGGGTTCCTGAAGGAAACCCTCGTTCTGGGTCTGCATTGTTTAACTGTCATACTCTTTAACATTGTACATAGAGACACTCATGAATAGTCGCTAGGAACTGGTCATTTTCGAAAGGGAACAAGTCAATTTGAAATTGTGCACTGTGTTTATTGAATTTAACCTCAGCAATAAGTATACTTTTCATTAGCAAACAGTGTGCCTGTGAAGAATACACTTGTCCTATGTAAACAGTGTAGATCCTGATCAAAGGGAGCCTACATGAGCCCTCAGATCAGGGTTTTCACTATAAGCAACAACCCTAAATAGGCCAAAAAGCACTGAACTTATTTTGGTATTTCAGGAATAAGTTATTGAAGGAAATGAATTATGTGGAGCGCAGAAAAAAAAGATTTTGTCCTGCATGTATATTTTAGAAATTATGTGCTTAATGCATGATAAGTAATACAACACTCATTGTCTGACATATCTTGCTCTGCGCCTAAGTACACGAATTTAGACATGATACACCTATGGTGTTCCTAGTTTAGTTAGTATAGCACTAGGTCAAGGTCAAATATCAAGGTCACCAATGTGCATTGCCACATGCCGTATTAATCAAGGGGCATAAGCATGTGAAGTTGTGTTACAATGGTTGCAGTATTTTTGTCCATAACTGACCTAAATGCAAAACTTGAAACTTTGAAATTTGAGTGCAAAAAATGTGGTCCAAAACATGGGAAATCTAAAAATCTAAATAACATCACTTTTCCTTTGTCTAGCTTTCGCTGCTTCATCGTGGTGAGACAAAAATCTCGAACACCTCTCCCCCTCTTTGTATTACTTGCACAGCATTGATGCTTTAACGAGAAGCTTGTTTTAAGACAGATGGTTGCTTAAAGCAGACTGAAAGTAAGGCATATTCTGCTTTACTTTCAGCCTGCTTTAAGCTACCATCTGCTAGGATATAGTAAATATTTTTAATGATGCATACTGTATAAAATGAAACAATTCTCTTCAGTGGGGGAATATAGACGTAAAAAGGCATTTTATTGAGTAATGGGTTCAGGGCTGCCATTTCTCCGGATTTTTCCTAAATCTTCGGATTTTTTGTCTTGTTCATGGTAGCTTAAAGCAGGCTGAAAGTAAAGCAGAATGCGCCTTAAGGCGCATTCTGCTTTACTTTCATTCTGCTTTAAGCAGCCACGTGTCAACAAAACTAGAAACAGGCGATAGGGAAAAGGTACGATTCGTAAAATCGCACTTGAAAAATGCAAATTTGGAAATCTTAGGATTTTTTATGTCAACTTATGGCAGCCCTGTTGGTTAGGTAGTCACTTGTCTTTGTGTCTCTCAACATTAGTATGGTAGAATAAAACAGGCCTATCACTGCTTCCTGTTAAACATTCTGATCAATTTCAGCTCGAAATCAATATATTCAATCTGAACTACAGTTAAACCCCTCTATTATGACCACTTTAAAAATGTCTGATTGTTAGTATGAAAGACAAGGGTAGGCTTAGAGCAAGCTAAAAGTAAAGCAGAAAGCTCCTACAGGAGCTTTCTGCTTTCCTTTCATCTTGCTTTAAGCAGACACCTGCTATAAACACTGAAAACTTAAAATCTCATTTGGAGGTTGTAGTAGAGGGATATTACTGTATCAATCTTGCCCCACCCATCAATGGTATTATTAGATGAGATGAAATTCAGAATTTACAGCAAACTGATCCTAATTAATCTCCTTAGAAACGAGGATATGCACGCATCAAGTGCAGATAGCACATACATTTCACAATTACACAAGAGAAGGCACGCTTTCAGTGTCTGAGGCAGGTCGGTGCTTAACCCGTTACCCCATAAATAAGCCTTTTTACCCCTTTAATGTATTCCGCAACTGAAGAAAATAGCTCCGATTTATATGAATATGCCACTGCGCGTAAGAAATAATATTCTATTTACAAGCAGATAGTTCCTTAAAACAGGCTGAAAGTAAAACTGAAGTCGCATTCTGCTTTCAGTACATGTGAATGGAAGTATGGAACAATGTACAGACTGACAGGGATAAAACAGTATACCCCTGACTAACCACGTAACTATTGCAAAGTTTGGATCCTGATGAGACGCCACATAACCTTGCGTCTTATAAGGATTCAAGCTATTTGATATTCTAACCCTATTTTCTGTAAGAAATTATGAAAATTCTATTATTAGAACAGTAGCAGACGACAACTGCTGCAGACAAAAATTTACCCACATGCAAAGAGTTTGCACTAAAAGACTTATTTCTCAATTCCCATCTGCACATGGTAACTGTATTCCTTATAATTTTATCAGGGCTCCAGATAAGAGGTAGTTATTTCAACAAATCCAACATTTTCTCACTCTTTTTAGAACCAAATCCTATCATATGGTGTTACTACTCATTAGAATTGTCTCGAAGAGACGATTCTAATGAGATAGAGGATAACTGTTTTTTTCAGTGTAAGATCGAAATTTAATCCATTGAGTGAACATCAGACGTTATATTTTCACGAGTGGCGAAGCCACGAGTGAAAATATAACAGTCTGATGTTCACGAAATGGATTAAATTTGATCTTACACTGAAAAAACACAGTTATTCTATTTATTTATGCTTTTAAGCCACTTTTTAAACGAAATTGTTTAAAAATTGAAAGCGAACGTACATTATTTATCCCGTGTTGAGCCCCACGTTTTATGTCGAACACATGTGCGTGACAGTTGGCGGTATAATGACGTCACTCGTTGCTCCCGAGTTTGGATTCGTACTCTTCCGGTGAGTAGTTCGCGACAAATCGGACTGCCGGAATTTAACGATAAGACACGATTGACTACGTTTCTTGGGGAGCCCTACGGGGAAAATTCATAATAAAAAGCGATTGGTGATAATCCACTGCAGTGGATTACCAAGTGATCATCCACTCCTATTTCGTGGTAATCCACCGAAAAGCATAAATAATAGTGACACCATATGGTTTAATTCAGAAATAAAGATTTTAGTTTTTGAAAAACTACCCTTATCTGGAGCCCTGCTTATATATTTAATTAAAAGTTGTCATCTTCAGCCAATCTTAATTACAGTCTTATGATGTAATTACTCAACTCTCTGCATGTTAGCAGGAAAACTCTGATGACTCTTGCAAACAGTTTGGATCCTGATGAGATGCTGCATAATGCAGCATCTCATCAGGATCCAAACTGTTTGACACTCAAACCCTATTCTGAAAATATTTTTTTCTGAAAATTCTGTTTTAGAACAGTAGCAGATGACAATTGTTGTAGACGACAATAGTATTTAGTATTCAAATATTTAAAGTCATAAACAGCTTCCATTTTCAGAATTAAGCACTCATTGATTCATCATGACGATTGTTTTCTTTTTTCAACCTTCTTCACGCTCAGTCTTTCATATCCACTATTAAACTTATGGATAAAATGTGTTTGTGAAACATTATGCCCCCTGCTGTGACCATGACCTCTAAATGGCCTTGACCTTGTGTGACATGATCCAAGCTGTACTGATCAAGGTCTACACTGTTTGCTCAGACCTGTCTGTTCCAATACTTAGAATCATAAAGGTATGCAGCAGGATTAATGTATTATATTTGGTTTTATCTGTCTGTATGCAAAAGGTAGGAAGTTGTTGAAGAATGGCTGATTATGGTGACATCTCCTAAGGGGTGCTATTGTTCAGTACATCACTAGTTATCACAGTATAAGTAGTATTACATATGGGACTTCCTATACAGTCAATTACGTCTATATTTATACCATAGTAAGACCTCTCTATAGCTGTACTCAAAATAAATCCTTTTGACAATTTTAACCCTTTACCCCATAGAAGTGCCTTTTAGCCCATTCACTTTATTCCTCCACTGAAGAAAATAATTCTGATTTATACAGTTATGGATATGTACCATCAGAAATATTTTCCATATTGTAGAAGATGGTAGCTTAAAGCAGGCTGAAAGTAAAACAGAATGTGCCTTATGGCACATTCTGCTTTACTTCCAACCTGGTTTAAGTGGCCATCTGTCTTCAAAAGTAAAAACAGTCCATTGGGTCAAAGGTTAAAACTTGTACCTGTTAAATGTAGAACAAAAGAAATGCAGAAAGCTCATTACTTTTATCCTGTATTTAGCAGCCACCTGCCTTTAAAGACTATCATTCTTCTTCACTTGTAGGACAGTATAGAGAGGTTGTACAGTACTACAATATGCATTTTTAGAACAGGCTAATCAAGTATATACATGGGTGCAATAAGCAAATCAATCCTATTAAAGGGTGCAACTAAATAATAACAAGTAGGTTGCCAGGACAACGATGACATCACATCACAAATGATGACATCAACATGGCCTCTCAACAGGCATGCAAACCTGCCTAGGTTGCCATGGTGATACTTACTCTTGGAGTGTCTTCCTTTTGATTTATTGCTAGCTGTGGACTCGGACTTGCGTAGTGCTGTGCCATGTGAGTTGGAATTTCTCCGTGAAGATGTCCTTGACCCAGCCTTTAACCTCCCAACAGTCAAGGTCACTTTACCCATGGTTGTCTGTAACACAGCAAGGTCCAAGGTTATAAAGCTTTTGAATTGAGTCTAAAGTCGTTCTCAAGCATCTGATTGGTCAGATTTGAGCCTAGGCTCAAATCTGACCAATCAAATGCTTGAGAACACACTCAGGCTGAACCCAAACGCTTTATAACCTTGGACCCAAGCATCCATGTCATAACTTGGAAAATCAAAATGAGATGACACAGGGTTCAAAATAGGAGGGAGCTAACTACACATTTCCAAGTTTATCTCATTTATAGACTCTCTTAACCCATTACCCCATAAATACGCCTTTTTACGCCTTTAATTTTTTCTCTACTGAAGAAAATAATTCAAATTTATACTGTTACAAATTAAAATCATAAGAAATATTTTCTATATTTTAGCAGACAATAGCTTAAAGCAGGCTGAAAGTAAAGCAGAATGCGCCCATAGGCGCATTCTGCTTTACTTTCAACCTGCTTTAAGTGGTCACATATCTTCAAAACTAGAAACTGCCTATGGGGTAATGGGTTAACCCATTAACCAATTGAATACACCTGTTAACGCCTTGATATTATTTATCCACTAAAGAAAATAGTTCTTTTTTATACAGTTATTGATATGTATCATTAGGAATATTTCCTATATTCTAGCAGATGATAGCTTAAAGCAGGTTGAAAGTAAAGCAGAATGAACCTTAACTCTTTCCTCCCTGAAACTTCAAATGGACAATAACAGTTTCATTTTTTGGCCAAGTCCATTTCTGACTTTTAAGGGTTGTTTTTGTCATTGTTTTGCATTATGACAAACAGTGAAGACCCATATCAGAGGGCTCGGTATGGAGCCCTCTGATCTGGGTATTCACTGTTTGCATAGGACAAGTGTACTTTTCACATGTATACTGTTTGAAAAAGACGCCTATATGCGGGACTAGGGTTCAAAGGGTTAAAATTAAGGCACATTCTGCTTTACATTCAACCTGCTTTAACTCTTTCTTCCCTGAAACTTTCAATGGACAATTCCAGTTTTGATATTTGTCTAGTCCATTTCTGACTTTTAAGAGTTGTTTTTGTCAATTTTGGCATTACTGACAAACAGTGAAGACCCTGATCAGAGGGCTCCTTTCGGAGCCTTCTGATCTGGGCCTTCACTGTTTGCACAGGACAAGTGTACTATTCACATGTACACTGTTTAAAAAGATTCCTATATGCGGGACTAGGGTTCAAAGGGTTAAGTGGTATCCTGTCTTCAAAACTAGAAACAGATTAAAGGGTAATGGGAGAAACCTTTTATCCACAGAAGCACCATTAGCACCTGTACAAACTCCACATAAGAACCACAAGCAATTTTTTGGTTGATAGTTTTAAATACATATGGAAGCTTTGAAATTTGATGAAAATAAAGCAGAAAGCTACTTAAGGATCTTTCCGCTTTACCTTCATCTTGCTTCAAGCAGTCACTTGTCTTTTAAACATATTGAAAATATAAGTGATTTACACTTTTTAATAGCTTGTTTCTAGTTGTGAAAACAGATGACCACTTGAAACAGGTTGAAAGTAAAGCAGAATGTGCCTTAAGGTACATTTTGCTTTACTTTCAGTCTGCTTTAAGATATTATTTTCTTTATATAGGAAATATTTCCTAATGTGACTATTGTGCAGATTAATGATTGAATTTTTTTTTAACTATTTTCTTTAATGAAAGTACGAAAATAATGAAAAGTGTAAAAAGGCTTAATTATGGAGTAATGTGCTAACCCATTTCATGGGGGATACACTTTTAGGTGTACCTCTAGGCAAATAGTTTTAATCTCAAATCAGGCCCCACATTGTGGGGCCTGATCTGAGATCAAAACTGTTTGCTGCTAAGTCAATATTCTATCAAAACTGTTTGCATCTAAGTCAATATTCTATCAGAAACTGCTAAAATATTTTGCAAATATTTGAGTAATACCCACTGCAGACGACATTTTACAATGGCCGCCAAATTATATATTACCCAGCATACAATGGGTTAATTGAATCCCCCCTCCACGCCAGTCTTTGTGTACATACCTTGAGCACTGCTGCTGCATATTCCTGAGTGGCGTTCCTCATATCCTCTCCGTTCACGGCTAGTATCTGATCACCCTGCATCAGCCTGCCATCAGCCTCTGATGCCCCGCCCTTCACAATATCTGATATGTAAACACCAACATCATTGCGCTTCCCCACAATGCTAAGTCCAAGACCCTTACCGGGCTTTTTGATAAGTTCTACAGTGAATATGTCATAAATATCCTCCTCTTTAACATGGCTGTCATCACGGAAAACAAGAATTTTCACGGTTGCTGGAGTCTGCCGAAGAACCTGAATTGCATAGTCGTGTGTGGCCTCTCGCAAGTTTTCTTCATTTACCTAAAACAGAAATACAGTCGAAACTCAATCATTCCAAATCGCTTAAATACTTCAAACTGACACGAATTTCAAAGTTAAAACGTGGCTATAAGCCATGTTTTAACTTGAATTACGGGTATTTTCGACTCAAGTGAGATTGAGTTATGAAATTCAACTTATCAAATACATGTATTGAGTTTCTAATGTAGATAAAGAACTTCAAAGTAGAGAATTAATCCAGGTAAATCTTTGTCCTCAATAAGGATCTGGATGCTAAACACAGTAAAACCAGTTTAACTGTCAACATTTTATGATGAAGCATTGAGCTTCTTGAGGCTGCTTAACTGATGAGCTTTTTGCAATGCTTTCCTTCTACCTTACTCCTAAAATTTCTCAGTTTTGTTCTAAAACTATGGCACTGATCAGGATCAAAACTATTGTCACTTAGAATATATTTTGTAAGTATACAGACAAGACATTTCTTCGCAGAATATCAGCCAAAGGAATACATATCTTTCTACAGTGTTCAAAGATTTATTAATCCAACAGTCTTATCGTGTCTGCAGGGCTGCCATTTCTCTGGATTTTTCCTAAGTATTCGGATTTTTATCCTAGCAGATGGTAGCTTAAAACAGGCTGAAAGTAAAGCAGAATGCACCTTAAGGCGCATTCTGCTTTACTTTCAACCTGTTTTAAGCAGTCATGTGTCTTCAAAACAAGAAACAGACTCTGGGGTAAAGGTACGATTAGTAAAATTGCATCTGAAAATTTGAAATCTTAGGATTTTTATTATCAACTTATGGCAGCCCTGTGTCCGATTTGTTTACCTCTAACACCTGGTCCCCTGCCCATAACCTGCCATCACGGGCTGCAGCACCATCCTCATACACCTCATGAATAATGATTGCTCCCTGAATAATAGCAAAACATTCATTATAGAAATACTTGTCATACATCTTGTGAATAATTATTGCTCCCTGAATAATAGCAAAACATTCATTATAGAAATACCTGTCATACATCTTGTGAATAATGATTGCTCCCTGAATAATAGCAAAACATCATTATAGAAATACCTGTCATACATCTTGAGAATAATGATTGCTCCCTGAATAGTAGCAAAACATTCATTATAGAAATACTTGTCATACATCTTGTGAATAATTATTGCTCCCTGAATAATAGCAAAACATTCATTAAAGAAATACTTGTCATACATCTCATGAATAATGATTGCTCCCTGAATAATAGCAAAACATCATTATAGAAATACTTGTCATACATCTTGTGAATATAGCTCCTTGGATAGTAATAAGCAGTATTTGTTCATACTCTTAGTAAATATTTTTGACTCGTAGTAAGAACAAGTTGTCATTTTCTATATTTTACTGCAATACGTTTGCGTTTGTTTGCAAAAACATTCATTATAGAAATACCTGTCATACATTTTGTGAATAAAGGTAGCTCCTTGAATAGTTATAAAGTAATATTTGTGCATACTCTTAGTAAATAATAATGATGGCCTTCAAAAGAAGTTCATAAAACTTTGTACGACAAATGTTGTCGTAAGTCTGATTATAAAAGATTATAAATTATTATTTATTTCTCCATCATTGAAAAGACGATTCAAAAGAGATGTCGCAAGACAGGATTAGATAGAGAGTAATAACGATTTGTTTATAAGCCCTCTGATCAGGGTCTGCACTTTTTGCTGTACTTTTTAAAAATTTTGGGAGCAAACCCTCCAGTCAATGTAAACTGGTCAATATCTAGCAAACAGACAAATCAATTTGAAGTCTAATCAGCATAGCCAGGGTTAAACCATCACTCTATAGATACTCCCTTTTGATACCTTTAATGTATTCCTCCACTGAAGAAAATACTTCAAATTTATACATGAATGTCCACCATTAGAAATATTCTCTATATCCTAGCAGATGGTAGCCTAAAGCAGGCTGAAAGTAAAGAAGAATGTGCCTTAAGGCACATTCTGCTTTACTTTCAACCTGCTTTAAGTGGTCACATATCTTCAAAATTAGAAACATGCTATGTGGGTAAAGGGTTAAACCTGCATTGTGATAGGACACATACCAACAAAGTATCAGCTCCCCCTACTATACTCAGGCCCAATCCTGTTCTGCCCTTTTCTATCATGATGAAGGTCTCCTGACCTGGAAGGACAGGGCAGGTGAAGGGGTCAGTTGATCCAGATTCTGATGACTGACTGGCTGGAGCTGCGTCAGAAGAGGACTCTCCTTGAAAATAAAAACAATCAACATTTAATTACATTCAATAGTTTTATAAGTAAGGTGACAACCCCATAGTAATGAGCCAATGCTGACCAGAACAGCAAATATGGGATGAAAGTAAAGCAGAACTAGAAACAGACACTGCATGGTTAACTTTTACAAGGATTATGAGAATTCAGCCGATAAAACTCATTTTGCCTATTACTCAATAAATACACCCTTTTAATTTAAGTCTCTAATATTTTTTACACATAGAAAGTAGTCCTTAACTAGATAATATTGAGCATCCAACACACAAAAGGCATTTGCAGTATCTTGCAATGTGGTAGAATAAAGTAGACTGAAAATAAAGCAGACTTTATTTTCAATATGCTTTAAGTAGTTACCTTTCTTTAAAATTAGAAACAGGCTGAGGTATTGGTTTAAATGTCAAAACCTTATTCACTATTGACTCACCTGGAGGGTTGGCTAGGTTCACCTGACCTTGGACGTTGTTTTGAGCATGCTGTAATCCCTCCATGTTAGTTTTCCTAACTTTCAGCCGTACTGTACCCTGACTGTTGCGTAGTACTTCTATTGCCTGTAATCAGTAAAACACTCCAACAATAACACTTTACTCCATAAGCTTGTTTCTAGTTTAACTCTTTCCTCCCTGAAAGGTTAAATGAACAATTCCAGTTTTCATTTTAGTCTAGTCCATTTCTGACTTTTAAGGGTTGTTTTTGTCAATGTTTGGCATTATGACAAACAGTGAAGACCCTGATCAGAGGGCTCCTTTCGGAGCCCTCTGATCTGGGTCATCACTAGTGTACATTTCACATGTACACTGTTTGAAAATGACGCCTATATGTGGGACTAGGGTTCAAAGGGTTAAAAGACATATGAGCACTTAAAGGAGATTCAGGGCAAAGCATAATGTGCCTTACAAGGTACATTCTTTCTTTACTTTCAACTTGCCAGGGGTAATACTAATAATTAGAAGTTAGAATACTGCATGGAGACAAGTATTTTTGACAACTTTTGCAAACACCTGATTTCACTGAATGTGGGACCTATACTTTTTTGTCATTCCTGTACTTACAGTGGAGAATACGTTATTGTTTTGCAATAAACATTTTTTACCTTATAACTATTATTTCCAGTGCCAATTTTTTTACTGTATCTCAATGGAAGATTAAAGCGAGTGAGTGAGTTGGGTATCTTCAGGAGATTTCTGCTTTACTTCAGCATGCTTTATGTGGTCTGAGGGAACAGGCTATAGGTGAAAGTTAACATAGATCTGACAGAAATATTACATTTATTTTGTTCCTATACCACATGTGGCAAGCTTGAACAAACTATACATACAGTCTTTATATAAATGGATTCACAAACATCCCTGACTAAAGTAATTAGCTATTACTGCCGCAAGGAAGGGAAGGCAGCATCATTACATGGTTTAGAGCGGACATAAATCCTTTCTAGAATAGAACAACAACAAAATGGATATACCCAATTACAATGATTTTTAGAATACATACCACCAATTCCAATGCACGAATTTATTCCTCCACTGAAGACAATACCTGTAGGTTCACTTTATACAGTCATGAATATACACCATCACCAATATTATCTCATTAGGTTAAACTTAACTCTTTGAACCCTAGTCCCGCATATAGGCGTCCATTTCAAGCAGTGTACATGTGAATAGTACACATGTCCTATGCAAACAGTGAAGACCCAGATCAGGGGGCTCCAAAAGGAGCCCTCTGATCAGGGTCTTCACTGTTTGTCATAATGCCAAACATTGACAAAAACAACCCTTAAAAGTCAGAAATGGGCTAGACTAAAACGGAAAGTGGAATTGTCCATTTAAAGTTTTAGGGAGGAAAGAGTTAATGCAGCCTGAAACTAAAGCAGAATGTTCCTACAGGAATTCTTTAACCCTTTCTCTCATAGAAGCGCCTTTTAGCGCCTTAAATTTATTCCTACACTGAAGAAAAAAGTTCCAATTTATACAGTCATATGCATGTACCAAAAGAAATATAATTTATATCCTAGTAGATGGTAGCTTAAAGCAGGTTGAAAGTAAAGCAGTATGCACCTTAAGGTGCATTCTGCTTTACTTTCAACCTGCTTTAATTGGTCACTTGTTTTCAAAACTAGAAATAGGCTATGGGGTAAAGATTTAAGCAACCATTTGTCTTCAGCCCTGAGAAGAAGCAAAGCTGGTTGTATGGGTAAATATGAACACAGCTTTACCTTATCATAGTGGACATCTTGTAAGTTCTTGTCCTGAACTTCTAATATCTGATCTCCCATAGAGAGCTGACCATCCTTATCTGCTACACCCCCTAGCGTTATACTGCGGACATAGATGCCTGGTCGACCATCTCTAGCCTCCTCCACTATGGCAAATCCAAGACCGCTTGGTCCCTGCAACACATACAATATCATTGTCTAATTGATGCATGTACACAATTCATTACTCAATTAATACATCTTTTATTTAACCCATCACCCCATAAATATACAGTTTTAGGCCGTTCACTTCGTTACTCCTCCTCTAAAGAAAATAGTTTCACTTTATACAGCAATGAGTATGTACCATAAGAAATATTTTCTATATCCTGGCAAATGGTATATCAAAGCAGAATGGAAGTAAAGCAGAATGGGCCTTAAGGCACATTCTGCTTTACTTTCAACCTGCTTGAAGTGGTCACTTATTTTGAATAGTAGAGAAAACTATGGGAATGGGTTACTCCTCCACTACAGAACAAGTTAACTCTTTCCTCCCTGAAACTTTAAATGGACAATTCCAGTTTCCATTTTAGTCTAGTCCATTTCTGACTTTTAAGGGTTGTTTTGGTCAATGTTTGGCATTATGACAAACAGTGAAGACCCTGATCAGAGGGCTCCTTACGGAGCCCTCTGATCTGGGTCTTCACTGTTTGCACAGGACAAGTATACTATTCACATGTACACTGTTTGAAAAGGACGCCTAAATGGGGACTAGGGCTCAAAGGGTTAAACTTTATACCGTCATGAATATTTACGATTACAAATAGTTTCTTTATCCTAGCAGATGATAGCTTAAAGCAGGTTGAATTAAAGCACCTGCTTTAAACTATCAATTGTCTTCAAAACTAGAATCAGGCTATGGGGTAATGGGTTATTTTTATGGCACACAGCAAAGTGGATTATTACAGAATGTCTCAATACATTATCTTAAAGTGGCTGTGTAATAATTTTCACTATAGTAGGGCAGATTTATTACACATCAAACTTCCTTCACTTTGAAGACACATCACAATAGACCCTATAACCTAATACAGAGCTCTAGATTAACCCATTTATAACAAGTGGAATCTTCATGTATGTTTATATATTGGATTAGTCCATTTTTTATCAAAGGGATGCCTGGTCAAAATTTTCATTTTGTTTTAAAATGAAATTCCTATCAGCAAACAGTGTAGACTCTGATCAGACGCCACATTATGCGGCTTCTGATCAGAGTCTACACTGTTTGCCTATGTCCCAGGATCGAGGGCACAAATAGGTTAAGGTGGGTATTTCAAATACTAAATTCCATATGCAGTAAAACTTCTCTATTCCAACCACTTAATTGTGTTAATTATTAGGTATTTGCAACAGGTGACTGCTTAAAGCGGAGCAATTTTACAATTAGTCTGCCACCAAAAATGTCATTTTTATGGCCAGGTTAATGTCACAAGAAACGGCCAGATTATTGTTACAATAAATGGCCAGGTTAATGTCACAAGAGATGGCCAGTTAATTTCTACAAAAGTACCAAAAGACCTGCGGACAGATTGTAAAGTTTACCCTAACCCTAAGTTCCTAACCCTAGGTTTGATGGCGAACTAATTGTTAACCCTAGCCCTTAAAGCAAGGTAACAGTAAAACAGAAAGCTCCTATAGGAGCTTTCTGTTTTACTGTCACCATGCTTTAAGTGGTCACCTGTCTTTTATACAATCAAAACTGCCTTCCTTTAATGGTCGTAATAGAGGTTTTACTATATCTACACTAAACCTTTTGTTGTGACATGTTAGATTTGCTTTGAAGAGATCATTGTAACAAATGGTCACAACATTATGAGTTATATATACAGAGCCTATATTCCCTGTCAATAATTTATGTACTCTGAGCAAATTTCTTCAGGTGCATATCCATGACTGTAGAAAAAGGAACTATTTTCTCTTATGGAGGAATAAGTTAAGGGAATAAAAATGCATATTTATGAAGTAATGGGTAAATTATCAAAGGTAATCATCGAAAGCCTTTCCCAAGATAAAGTTAACCCTCAACCAATTGTGCAAACTAATTCAATGGCAATAAATAAATGATACAGTGTTCCCTCTCTACAACCTTCAAACAATGATTCCCTCCTACAGTGGAGAATCTGTTATTCTTTCCCGTTTAAACCCAAACGTACGCAAACGCAAAGCACTAAAACGTAGAAAAGAAGAACTTTTGGACAATTCTGAAATTTCATGTTTATCTTGGTGGCAAACAGTTTGGAGCCTGATCAGACGCCGGGTTACCCGGCGTCTGATCTGGCTCCAAACTGTTTGCACTGCCAATAATAGTTTTAGCCTAAACACGTTTATTGGGAAAGAATAACAGATTCTCCACTGTACATCGACCGTTGCCACAGTTCCCTAAACAGGACAATTATGCCTTATGTTTTTATGCTGCAATATCTTCTGCTTAAAATTGTTGTCTGCTGTTTTTTCTCAATGGACAGTTTCATAGAAGAGTTATAATAACAAGTGACAAACAGCTTGAATCCAGATCAGACACCGTATTACACAGCGTCTAATCTGAATTCAAGTCGTTTGCAAATGTAAGCCAAGTCTTAATTTCCTCTCCCTATAGCAACTCCCTCCGAACAACACACATAATCTGTGTCTCCCATTGGGTGTCCTTGTAGAGAGGGAGCACTGTACATTTAACACAGAGAAAGTGGGGCATGTTTTCTATGGCTTTGTTGCACACCATCCAGGGCGATTTGCTGATTAAATCATGATGTATGGCAACTTTTCAGGCAGAAACTGTGTTAACTCATTACTCCATAGAAATGCCTTTTATGCTTTTAACTCAATTTCTCAAATGAAAAAAATATATCCCATTTATACAGTCATGAATACACCGTACAAAATATTTTCTATATATTCTAGAAGATGGTAGCTTTAAGCAAGTGCACTGTGCTTTACTTTCAACCAACTTTCAGTGATGGCCTGAAAAACTAGAAACAGGCTATGGACAACTTTACCTTGACTAGATTTATCCAGGGCTGCCAATTCTCCGGATTTTTCCTAAGTATTCGGATTTTTATCCTAGCAGATCGTAGCTTAAAACAGGCTGAAAGTAAAGCAGAATGCGCCTTAAGACGCATTCTGCTTTAATTTCAACCTGTTTTAAGCAGACATGTGTCTTCAAAACAAGAAACAGACTATAGGGTAAAGGTACGATTAGTAAAATTGCGTCTGAAAAAATGAAAATTGAAATCTTAGGATTTTTATGATCAACTTATGGCAGCCCTGTTTATCACTTGCACATCACATAACTTTACCTTGACTAGATTTATCACTTGTATAACATCATGGGCGGAAGGTGAAGTGGGCGACCTGGCTTTGCTGTCATCTGAGGGAGTTGGACTCAGCCTGGCTGGTTCAGTAGCTGGAGTAAGCTGATGGACCTTATTGTCATGCTGCAATGTACAATTAGCATATACCAGACAAAAAAAGAAATGTCTACTATAATATATACTGCTTTACCTTATAGCATCTGATCTAAATAAATCTTCATCTTTTTCACTAAAGTTTTCTTTTAATGATGCCGCCATCTTTTTTCTGTATCAAAACAACAATTCTAATTGTCTAATTGATAAATGTGGCTCCCAATTCTCGCCAAGATGTTGAATAAAAGCGTTGAAAAGGTGCACACTTTTTAAATGCAGATGTTTCTTTTTTGTCTGGTATACTTTTACTAATTCAACCAAAACAGAAATAATAGAATACTTTGCAACTATCACACCCATTACCCCATAAATACATCTTTTAACACCTCTAATTTATCCCTACACTGAAGAAAATAGTTCCAATTTTTACAGTTGTGAATATTATACATTGGAAATAGTGTCTATATTCTAGCAGACTGTAGCTTAAAGCAGGCTGAAAGTAAAGCAGAATGTGCCTTTAGGCACATTCTGCTTTACTTTCAACCTGCTTTAAGTGGTCACCTGTATTCAAAACTAGAATCAGACTATGGGGTAATGGGTTAACTAGTGTACAAAATAACTAGTACTTGTTCCATGCATGTCAATACAGTTGGGAAGATGTTGTTTATTCCCAATAAATTAGAGCTAGAAACAATTACCAGTATGCCAATCATCCCACTGCAAATAGTTTGAAGCCAGTTCAGACAACAGGTTAATAAGTTTTTAAGTACTTTTTATGTTAACCTATTACCCTGTAAATACACCCTTTTATGCCTTAAATTTATTCATATATTGAAAATATCAACATAAAAATGGTTCTTATATCAAAGTAGAGGGTAGCTAAAAGCAGGCTGAAAGTACAGCAGAATGCGCCATAAGGTACATTCTGCATTACTGTTTTATTGGATTTAAGTGGTCCCTTTAAACAGGCTAGGTTTGGTTTGTTTTGATTTACTTCAGTTTCTGCCGACTTTTGGCTAATTGGATGTCGCAGAGAGAGGGAAGCATAAACAGAGGAACCCAGGTGTTGCCCCACTCTTTTTTGATAAAGCCCTCTGGTTCTTTTGCATGCCCAATGACTGTATATCATCAATACATGGGACCTTTATTTTAGGTCTCATGGATGGACATGTTATGGTGGGTGGTCAAACTCACAATCCCTGGATTTGCAGTCTAACGTATTACCACTAGACCGCAGGTTATGGCTATGGGTCTTTGAGCCCTAGTCCCACATATAGGTGTCCTTTTCAAACAGTGTACATGTGAATAGAACACTTGTCCTGTGGAAACAGTGAAGACCCAGATCAGATGGCTCCGAAAGGAGCCTCTGATCAGGGTCTTCACTGTTTGTCATAACGCCAAACAGTGATAAAAACAACCCTTAAAAGTCAGAAATGGACTAGACTAAATTGGATACTGGAATTGTCAATTTAAAACTTCAGGGAGGAAAGAGTTAAGATATTTTGCATGTTAAATGATGGGAGTTTTTGCATATATTTGTTTCACCTGTTTGGGTAGTACTGGAGATGTCATCTTCAAGGGTTTGACAGCCATTCTCTCCAAGTTGTCATCTCGCCTGAAAATATACAATAAAAGATAAATGTTAGTATATTCAGATTACCTCCGCCATTAGACCTTTTGTATTTAGTGTGTTAAAGACGTTCTCTAATGACCATTCATGAACACCTCACCCACTCCAGGCCCCAAGCTTATAAAAAGTGTGAGTTGAGTCTGAGATTGTTCTCAAGCATTTGGTTTATCAGATTTGAGCAAAAGCTCAAATCTGACCAATCAAATGCTTGAGAATGATATCAGACTCAACTCAAATGCCTTATAACCTTGGACCCAGGGTAAAGAACAGGTAGAGCATGTGGATTTGGTGTCTTAAGTTGTTTCATGAACAGCTATCCCAGAGGACTTTTGAAACAAACAGTGCTTAAGTTTAATAACTTGGAATTTGTTTTGCGTCACTGGCGAAGACTGGTCGAGAATGTCTTAATAGCAGGAGACTGGTTAAACCCTTTCAACCCTACAGCCCTCTGTAGAGGTTACTGATTACATATGCAAACAGCGTAGACTCTGATTAGAGGGCTCCTGTATGAAAACTCTGATCAGGGTCTGCACTGTTTGATATTTTCTTTTTTGTTGTAACAGTAGACTGGTTCAAAATACCTGTATTAGAAGAGTCCAAAAGGATTATAAATACCCAAAAGAGAAACTTAGGGTTGAAAGGGTTAATATAATGGTTTCCAATTTTTCTAGTCCTTTTATGTATATATATAATAAAGGGATGTTTTTTCCCACTAATTAAAGAGGCCCTCTGATCAGAGTCTACACTCTTTGTAATTTTACAATATATTGTTAAAATCAATATATCGTAAAATTACAAAGATTGTAGACTCTGATCTGATCTCTAAGAGTCCTGTCACCATGGTTTTCACTGTATGATTAGGACAAATGTACTCTTCACAGGTACACTGTTTGTAAAGGACCAGAACACTTGCCACTAAGGTTGTATTGGCTAAGTTGAGAGGTCATACACTCATCAAGCTCCATTCACTGGTCTTTGTTTGAAAAGATGGGAAGAGACAATTGCAAGGTTTAGCATTGTAAAATTATGGGGGTTTAAAAATGAAAATGGTAATTTCAGAAAAGAAGAATAAGCATGCACAAGGTATGCTGCACTTTATCGCCATGGGGATTGCTTGATAATCTGATATCCAGAAACACTAAATCTTTTCAATAATCAGAGAAATACAGAAAATGCAGATTACTTTCCACCAGGAATTTAACAACCGACTGATGACATTGAATTCCCCTAGGCTTTCTCATAGCAGAAAATTTACAAAATCAATGGCTTCGAACGCCCTCTTGTTCTGCAAAAAATTACCAAGCGTAAAAGGATGATAATATTTTTTTTTGCCATTAATGTACAATCTAACTTGTATTAAATTATCACTGAAAAGAAGATACTTTGGTAATCTATTGGACAGGTGGACGTTTCATGCAGTACATAAGTAATGCAGAAAGCTCCTAAAGGAGCTTTCTGCATTACTTTTGTACTGCATGAAAGTGGACACCTGTCATTAACGATAGCCATGGTCGTTATTTCGTGTGAAACTGAAGCTATGCTTGACTGTTTTGCCATCACTAAAAGCTTGGAGTAGGATACACTGATTGGAATCTATTAACTCTCATAGTGCTAGCCGTGAACTGGCCCTCAGTTTGCATACTGTATCCAGATCAGAATACTAAGTAACTAGATCTTTGACCAGGATACAAGCCTGTTTGTCACATTAGAGAGTACATTCGAAAAATTAAGTAAACTACAGTATTTCTGAAGACAGTATCTTTAAAGCTGCTGACATTCTGTAGCATTCAGGCAGTCAACCAACGTATGCCTAGATTGGATAGTTCTATTTTGCTTGTTGAGCAATTTTTACAATTTGTTTTAGGGATATTTTCTAAACAAAGTCAAATATGGAGCTTGATGTGACACCATGCTTTGATGCATCCTATCTGGGTCTACACTGTTTTCCATTGCTCTTTCTTACACCTGGATACTAGGGGTTACATACATGGTTCACTTCACCTCTCTTTGACATAGTAAAACGCAATTCAATATATTAAACTTTTTTTGTATCCATATCAAATAACCAGTCACATTTATTGACATCATATAACAAATTTGATATTATCAAGGGAGATAACTCAAGCATGAATAAAGCATTACTCATTACTCCATAGATACACCTTTTCATGCATTTAATTTATTCCTTCACTGAAGAAAATATTTCCACTTTATAAAGTCATGAATATGCACCTTAAGGAATATTTTGTTTAGTGTAGCAGATGGTAGCTTAAAGCAGGCTGAAAGTAAAGCAGAATGTGAAGGAGCTGTCTGATCAGGGTCTAAACTGTTTCCAAAAAGTGTTCACATACGCAAATAGTTAAACGGGTAACCTATTACCCCACTTGTCCCTACCTTTGAATACAGATGACTATGGCAGATTCTGCTTTACTTTCAACCTACTATAAGCTACAATCTACTACGGGAAAATTGTTATGGGACATATTCACACAGTATAAATTAATCCGGAACTATTTTCTTCAGTGGAGGAATAAAATCAAAAGTGTAAACAGGCATATTTATGGGGTAAACTGTACTGATTGCATGCAAAGCCTCATATGTTAGGCTCTTTCTGCTGTATAACATTACAGACAATTTGTCAAGCTTACACCAGAGATCATGTGACCATGACAAAGCAGGGAACCTGTCTACTAAAGAACAATATTCATAGCCATTATGGTAAAATATGAACGTTCCAGGGCACAAACTGCATGTTTGAATATTCATAAAACAGCTAGACAAAACTGTTTCAAGGGATAGTTCAATGGAAATACACATGACTTGGCTTGGTTTGGTTTTGGTTTGTTTGTTAACTCTTTGAACCCTAGTCCCGCATATAGGCGTGCTTTTCAAACAGTGTACATGTGAATAGTACACATATCCTATGCAAACAGTGAAGACCCAGATCAGAGGGCTCCGAAAGGAGCCCTCTGATCAGGGTCTTCACTGTTTGTCATAATGCCAAACATTTACAATAACAACCCTTAAAAGTCAGAAATCGACTAGACTAAAATGGATAATGGAATTGTCCATTTAAAGTTTCAGGGAGGAAAGAGTTAATGTCTGATTCTGTCATCTATGGGCTCAATGGATGACTCTGAGAGAAGGAAGGGGATACAGATAACCCAGTCTCAATGCCCCACTCTTAGTATAGACATAGTTCTCTGGTGCTTTCGGATGCCCAGTGTAAATGACTGATATGTCGGACCTCAGTTTAAAAAGTCTCATCCGAAGGACTTGGTCTGAGGTGGGACTGAACTCATGGCTCCTGGTATCGTAGTCCAGCATATTACCATTGAACCATGTAGGCTTTGAGGCAGATAACCAGCTATATTCAGAACAAAATGACCTTGACCTTTATCTCCAATGACCACATTGTTGTACTAACCTCAAGGGCTTCTTGAGTTGAGTAAACAGAACAAAGTCTCTGTCACATGTAGTTTCAGTACCCAAGTTATGGCCCATGTTTAACCTGTTACCCCATAAATACACCTTTTTACGCCTATAATTTATTCCTCAACTGAAGTAAATAGCTATATACAGTCATGAATACATGTGTATGTATGGTTAGAAATATTGTTTATATCCTAGCAGATAATAGCTTAAAGCAGGCTGAAAGTAAAGCAGAATGCGCCTTATGGCGCATTCTGCTTTACTTTCAACCTGCTTTTAGTAATCACCTGTCTTCAAAATTAGAAACAGGCTATGGGGGAATGGGTTAAGTTGTGGATAGAAAATTCTGCAGTGTAAGGGGTACCAGTGTGAAGTATTACTTCTTGAACATAATATAAGTGATTCTGCGAAAAACTGTCATTATATCTCTATGTAACACTTACTGTCCTACTTGATAAAACTGTCACATCCCGGAAAAATGATCATCTCCTGCTATAATATCCAGCATCTCTACTGAAACCTTTTATTAACCCATTACCCCATAAATACGCCTTTAAATTTTACGCCCATAATCTATTCCTCCACTGAAGAAAATATTTTCAATTTCTACACTAATGAATATGCATCATAGGAAATATTTTATGTTTCCTAGAAGATCTCAGCTTAAAGCAGGCTGAAAGTAAAGCAGAATGCGCCTCAAGGCGCATTCTGCTTTACTTTCAACCTGCTTTAAGTGGTCAACTCTCTTGAAGACTAGCAAAAGGCTATGGGGTAATAGGTTAACTAATATGTTTAACTATTTTAACACTAAGTAAGTATTGTAGGTTATTAGGTTCTCTTGTGGATCTTTTTAATTACCAAACCATGAACCAGTCTACTTTAAAGTTCTGGATAGTTTGATAAATACTGGTCTAGATTAGAAAACAGTGCAGACCCTGATCCTAGCAGATGGTGGCTATGGTTGGTTTGTTTGTTAATGTCTGTTTCTGTCATGAATGGGCTAAATGGACGCCCAAGAGAGGGGAATGGAGACAGAAAATCCAGGCACGATGCCCTATTCTTATCATTGACAGAATTCTGTTTTTTCCCCCGTCTAAGACGGGAATGTCATCTGGTTTAACCTCTTCTGGCTGAAACAATGAACTAATCAGCAATGATCAGAAATCTTGGTCAATGACCACCTGCTTGAATTGCAGCACGTTCATTGGTCAATATGCAGAAATGACCTGGAGGTCAGAGACCACCAAAACATTTCCATAGACCTCCATTTTAACGTTCAAGGCTGTGTTGACCAAATTTGAACAGACATTTTTAAGCACAGAATTATACATTGGGCAAACTTGTGTATAATTCCTGTATTAAGTTTATATAATGAATACTGTTCACTCCCAAAATAAACTGTAATTTTCGACGGAATATCTTTTTGAAGATATTTCTTGTTTCCAGATGCCCTGAAGTGTAAAGCACTGATACATCTGACCTCAGTTTATAAAGTCTTGTCTGTAAAGGACATGATCCCTAGTATTGTAGTCCAGCGCATTACCTCTGATAATTCTGCATTACATAAAGCCTGTTTAACCCTTTCCCACATAGCATATCTCTAGTATTGAATATAGGTGTCCACTTAAATCAGGTTGAAAGTAAAGCAGAATGCGCTTTAAGCGCATTCTGCTTTACTTTCAGCCTGCTTTAAGCTGTAATCTGCTAGAATATAGAAAATATTTTGTATTATACATATTTATGAATGTATAAATTGGAACTATTTTCTTCAGGGCAAGAATAAACTGAATGCGCTAAAAGGCGCTTCTATGGGGGAAAGGGTTAAACTATCATCTGTCTCCAAGACTGAAAACGAGCTATGGGAGAGAGTTAAAAGCAAGCTGAAAGTAGCTTTCCGCTTTATTTTCAGCCTCCTGTTTATAGTATACAGGAAAAATGTCCTATGCCCTTTCTTGAAGACTTAAGGCAGAAGCATGAAATTGAGGAAATAATATACATGTATAAGGAAACAGACCATGAGGTAAATGCTTATTGCAGGATAGAAATCATGCAGAAAGCTTCCATATGAGCTTTTATAATATTTTTATACCACATTAGTAATCATATGTATAAAATACTGCATAATGCATACTGGGTCTTCTATTGAGTGGACATTTATCACATTCAACTCTAGGGACTAGCATACTCATCATTAATAAACAATGTACCTGTTAAGAGTACACTTGTCAGAAGCAATCAGGATAGACTCTGATCAGAGGGCTCCTAAGGGAGCCCTCTGATCTGGGTCTGCACTATTTGTAATTTTTGCAGTACTATTTTGTACAAACAACCCAAAATAGTCAAAACAAAACGGACAATACTTAAACAGAATTACAGTCAAAGCTGGATACTTCGAACTCACTTAAATTGATCATACCAGTGTGAATTTTGCTAAATTGATCTCACTTAAGTTGATCGTACTCATATTTGAAGTTAAGCCACGTTTTTACTTTGAAATATGGATATCTTTGAACAAACACAAGTTTAAACGATCCAGTTTCGACTGTATCTATTTGAAGTTTGAGGGGTGAATGAGTTAATACAAAATTAATGTTACTTCATCATGCATCAATTTGACAATTTCTACGCCAACATCACTGCAAACGCACTCAGCTGATTAGATAGACATCAAAGACTACTGAGGTTACAGGTAGGCATAATTACACACTTAGACAGGGCTGCCATTTCTCCGGATTTTTCCTAAATCTTCGGATTTTTTTTCGAGTTCATGATAGCTTAAAGCAGACTGAAAGTAAAGCAGAATGCACCTTATGGTGCATTCTGCTTTACTTTCAGCCTGCTTTATGCAGCCACGTGTCATCAAAACTAAAAACGTGTGCAGGCAATGTGGAAAAGGTACGATTCGTAAAATCGTACTTGAAAAATGCAAATTTGGAAATCTTTGGATCTTTTATGTCAACTTATGGCAGCCCTGCTTAGAGAAAGAACAAATTAAGTAGTTTTTCCAAGGTGTGGCCAGACCAATTTAGTAGTCACACCTGTGTTAAGCAGCTATAAAAGATTCATTGCCAATCATTAACCAATTACCCCAATTAGCACGTCTCTAGTTTTTAAGACAGGTGACCACCTAACCCTTTCAACCCTACAGCTCTCTGTAGAGATTACTGATTACCTATGCAAACAGTGTAGACCCTGATCAGTGGGCTCCTATAGGAGCCCTCTGATTAGGGTCTGCACTGTTTGATATTTTCATTGGTTTTTGTTGTTATACCAAAAATGCTACAGTAGACTGGTTCAAAATTCTTTTACTAGAAGAGTCCAAAATGACTATAAATACCAACAAGAGAAATTTAGGGTTGAAAGGGTTAACCCATTACCCCATGGCCTGTTTGTAGTTCTAAGGCACATTCTGCTTTACTAGTACTAGCTTTCAGCCTGCTTTAAGCTATCATCTGCTAGTATATTGAACATATTTCTTATAGTTATAATATTTATGACTGCATAAAGTGAAACTGTTTCTTCAGTGGAGTAAATTTAAGGCATAAAAAGTTGTATTTATGGGGTAATGGGTTAGAGCAGGTTGAAAGTAAAGCAGAATGTACCTTAAGGCATATTCTGCTTTATTTTCAGCCTGCTTTAAGCTACCATCTGATAGGAAAATATTACTTACAGAATATATATTTGTGACTGTATGAAGTGAAAGTAAATTTTTCAGTAAAGGGATAAATTAAAGGCATAAAAGGGTGGATTTATTGAGAAATGGGTTAAGACAGGTAGCAGGTTAATGTTGGGTAAGGATGATGCAGAAAGCTCCTAAAGGTCTTTATGCATTATTTTTAATCCTGCATTAAGTTTCCATCAGTTCTCAGAAACATCCATTTCTATCAATCAATGGCTGCATGTCTGACTCTTAATTAGGCAGTATTAAAGGCGTGACAGAGATGTCAAACTTGATAAAGGACGCTGGAACTGGATACATACATCCTGTGTGCACCCAGATCAGAGGTTTCTTAACCCATTACCTCATAGCCTGTTTCTGGTTTTGAAGACAGGTGGCCACTTAAAGCAGGTTGAAAGTAAAGCAGAATGCACCTTAAGGTGCATTCTGATTTACTTTCAGCCTGCTTTAATTAAGCTACCAACTGCTAGAACATAGCAAATATTTTTTATAATACATATTCATTAATGTATAAACCCGAATTATTTTCTTCAGTGAAGGAATAAACTAAAGGCATAAAAAGGCGTATTTATGGGAGGGAAAGGGTTAAAGGAGCCCATTGAAATGGGTCTGCACTGTTTGTTTTCCTTTTAAATATTGAGGGGACACGCCACATGAGAGTCAATCAGTGAATTTATAAAATTCCCATTGTAAAGTTTAAGAAGATTGACAGAAGGGTTTTGAAAGCAGGTGTCCACTTAAATCAAGTTGAAGGTAAAGCAGAATGCATGTTATGGTACATTCTGCTTTACTTGCATGCAGCCTACTTTAATCTATAATCTACTAGGATACAGAAATTTTTTATGGAATATGTTCTTCAACAGAGGAATAAATTAAAGGCGCAAAAAGGCATTTTCATTGGGTAATGGGTTCATAAAAAGAGCATTGCATGGTATTGTCTGTTACATGTTCAAAACTTACCTGAGAAGTACAAATTTAATGACGGGCGTGTTCAAACCCTTGATGATTGCTGACGCATTAAGGTGACTCCGCCCATAAAGTACTTGGCCATTTACCTGGAAAATACAAAATATTTCTATAATATCAACAACATCAACAGTCTTTCACACACAAAATGAGATGAACACTTTCCTCCTTAGTTTATTCATCTTGACAGCTGGCTGCTTAAAGTAAAGCAGAAAGCTCTTGAAGGATTTTTCTGCATTTCTTTCAGCCTTTTTTAAGCAACGTACCATCAGTCTTAAGGAGCCCTCTGATCAGGGTCTATACTGTTTGCATAGGACAAGTGTACTCCACAGCTACCCTGTTCGCTAATGACGCAAATATGCGTGACTAGGGTTCAAAGAGTTAAGCTGCTACCAGTTACAATGTTGATTACTGTAAATGTATCATCTTCTAGTGGGCGTTTAATACAGGTTTGACTATAGTAGCATGGAACAATCATTTCAAGGAGGAAGAGGTTCAAATCAAGAACTGGCATTTGCAACAATCCTCAGCAGGGCTCCAGATAAGTGGGAGTTATTTCAACAAATCAAACAATTTCTCACTCATCACAGCACCAAATCCTATGGTGTTACTAATCATTAGAATCGTCTTGAAGAGACGATTCTATTGAGTAGTGACACCATAGGGTTTAATTCAGAAATAAAGATTTTAGTTTTTGAAAAACTATCCTTATCTGGTGGTCTGATGCTAGAACTAGAAATAAAACAAAACAATTTGACAGGAAAGTTACACCATAGAACTTGTGTGAAAAATAAAGTAAAACCGTCTCTGTGGGCTGAGGAGGGAATTTTGATGTATGTTTTATTACTTTTTGACAGGTTGAGAAAATAGCTTGTTTCTTATCTTGACTAGAGGCTGGGTCAATTTGAAGCTGAATTCAAGATGAAAAATATCTCCCCCAAACTCGATATTGTTGCTGTGACTTTAAATTGAATCTTCTCAAACAAAAATGAACAACTTTTGATTTATTCGCATCCTACCTATCTTTTTAATGAACTTTTGATTTAGTATTGAGGATATAAACTAATAATTCACTGATGGTATAAGATGCATCTGGTAGTTTAACCCATTACCCAAAAGCCTGTTTCTACTTTTGAAGACAGGAGACCACTTAATGCACAATGAAAATACAGCAGAATGTGTCTTAAGGCACATTTTGCTTTGCTTTCAGCCTGCTTTAAGGTACAATCTGTGAGGACATTAAATGTTCAAGACAGTATTAAGTTAGGTGAGCTCAAAAAGGCATATTTATGGAGTAATGGATTAACCCATTTGTGCCAAACGTCCTCTTATAACCCATTACCCCATAGCCTGTTTCTTATTTTGAAAATATGTTACCACTTAAAGCAGGTTGAAAGTAAAGCAGAATGAGCCTTAAGGCCCATCTGCTTAACTTTCAGCCTGCTTTAAGCTACCAGCTACTAAAATATAGAAAACATTTCTTACAAAACATATTCACGACTAAATAAATTTGAACTATTATCTTCAGTGAAGGAATAAATTACAGATATTAAAAGGCAGATTTATGGGGTAATGGGTTATAGAGATATACATTAAAGGCAAACCTCGTAGACTCTGAACATTATGTGGCATCTGATCAGAGTCTACACATTTTGCTCATAGGTATTTCCTTATTAAACAAAACGAAAATGAAAAGACCAGGCACCCCTTATAGCTAAAATCGACTACGGTAATTCAAATTATCACCATGGAAGAATCCATCGTGTGTCAATGGGTGGATTAATCTGTCACATGTAATTTTACTACATCACAATGCATATTGTTTCTAGTTGCCATCGTAAGACGTGTACACCTCAGGAGAAATGGTTAACAAGTCATGGAAATCTAAGCGCCTGAATTATTCAAGTGACATGTCAAAGATAGTCACTGTTTAAACATCAATAAGCTGCTGCTGAATATGACTGGGCATGTAGACAACTGAACAATGTACAGTCTATACAATAGCAGTGAAAGTTTGTTTTAACCCATTACCCCATAAATACGCATTTTAAGCCTCCAATTTATTCCTCCACTGAAGAAAGAAGTTCCATTTTAAACAGTCATGAATATGCACGATACAAAATATTTTCTGTATTTTAGCAGATGGTAACTTAAAGCAGGCTGAAAGTAGCGCCTTTAGCCTTTTAGCAGACGATATTACAGCAATATAAGCGTTTGACAAGATTTTTCTGTTTCGGGAACTGCGGCAAGGGTTGTTGTAAGGAGGGAATCGTTGTTGGGAGGGCTGTTGTAGAGAGGGAGCTCTGAATTTTAGCAAATACACGATTATTGGGAAAAGAATAAGCTCTTCTGCACAGAACTATAGTAGGTTACTCTATAAAGCCTCTGTTTCTCAATGCTTCTTTATCAAATTTGGCACAGAGGTAAATAGAGATTAAAACGATGCCTGACAAACAAAGCTTTCATTAAATCTATATTAACAAACCGTGTCTCTGATAACTGAAATCACCATGGCATTAATGGAATAATTTGACCCTTGTCAGTTGTCAGGCAATTCCCTGCTAGCTAATGCACAATGTTATAACATAAACAGCCAAAACCGATATTGAGCTCTAGTTCAGTGAACTGATGTCTCGAAAGTCAAGCAGTTGCTTAACTCTTGGAATGCTGGGTAATTTTTCCGTCTGCAACTGTTCTTAAAGCAGAATTTTAAAATTTCATTTTCAAAACAGGATCAGAGTGTCAAACAGTTTGTATCCTGATGAGACGCCGTGTTACAGGGCGTCTCATCTGGATCCAAACTGTTTGTTAAGATAATCATTGTGGGGCATTTCAGCAGCTAGCATGCAACGAGTTAAAATATACAGGAGAAAACTTACATTGAAAGCTACAGGCTACTCATACAAATTCTTTTGACAGTCTGACTAACATTTTAACCCTTTACCCCATAGCAAGTTTCCTAGTTTTGAAGATTCATGTAGATGAACACTTAAAGCATAATTATTGAAAGTGAAGCAGAATGTGCCTTAAAGCACATTCTGCACACTTCAAATTTCATTTTACTTTAAGCTACCATCTGTTAGGATAAAGAAAACATTTCAAACGGTACATATTCATGAAAGTATAAAATGGAACTATTTTATTCAGTGGAGTGATGAATCAAATGCGTAAAATGATGTAGCTATGAAGTAATTGGTTAAATTGTGTAAAGAGAAGTCAGGTTACAGACAATTCTCATCATACACTAATATTAAAATTAGTTCATAATAGTACTGCAATCTAGATCGGTGTTTTATAAATTGTATTCCTCCACTGAAGAAAATAGTTCCAATTTAAACAGTTATGAAAATGTATGATAAGAACTATTTTCTATATTCTAGCAGATGGTAGCTTAAAGCAGGCTGAAAGTAAAGCAGAATGTGCCTTAAGGCACATTCTGCTTTTCTTTCAACCGGCTTTAAATGGTCACTTATTTTCAAAACTAGAAACATGCTATGGAGTAATGGGTTAACTTAACATGTTGCAGTCATCATTACAGTCATTTTTCAAAACATAGAAATTTAAGCATTGTAAGAGTTAACCAATTACCAGAAATATATACATCTTTTGTTTATTCCTTCACTAAGAAAATAGTTCCACTTTATTCAGTCATGAATATATGTTATTATGTACCATAAGTAAATAACTTTGATTGATATTCTACTGATGGTAGCTTAAAGCCTTAAGACATTCTTCTTTCCTTTCAACCTGCTTTAACTCTTTGAACCCTAGTGCCACCTATTGCCGTCCTTTGCAAACAGTGTACATGCGAACAGTACACATATACTATGCAACAGTTACGACCCAGGGTCTTCACTGTTTGTCATAATGCCAAACATCGATAAAAACAACCCTTAAAACTCAGAAATGGACTAGACTTAAATGGAAAATGGATTTGTCCATTTAAAGTTTCAGGGAGGAAAGAGTGAAGTGGTCACCTATCTTAAAACCAGAAACATTCTATAGGGTAACGAGTTATTCACGTCTTCTGAATCCTTATCTTGCAAAACTCTGCTTTACAGAATTTGAAAACATTTCCATGCAGTTTACACCAAATGCTGAGTAACTCAACATTTAATATGGATCAAAGCTGTATTACATTCATTTCAGCAGAAACTTTAGTCAAAAGACACAACATTGAGATTGGGGTGGGTGGTGATGGTTTTTAAAGTGTTTGACATTACAGCAGGATCAGGGTTAAAAGAGGTTATGAATCTCATGAATATTCATTATGGAAATTTTTGTATGATATTTGCAGACATAATAGGCTGGCTTTAAGAGTAGACAATGAAAGATCTGCAACTCTATCTGAACTCTAAGCAGGGCTACAGATAAGGGGGGGGGGGGTGTATTTCAAATACTAAAACCTTTATTCCTGCAATAAACCCTATGGTGTCACTACTCATTAGAATCGTCTCAAAGAGACGATTCTAATGAGTAGTAACACCATAGGATTTGATGCTGAAATGAGTGAAAAAATGTTGCTTTTGTTCAGTTTACTCCCTCTTATCTGGAGCCCTGCCTAAGCATTCTTGATTCATGTTGGACAGCTGGATACTTATTTTACATATTACAGCAGTTACAAATATATTAACCCAACCATTCAATACTGGAGCAAAGGGTAATAGATTATGTAAGTCCTCTTTACTCTTTGAATGATAGCAAAGCAATGGTGATTACTTACAAAAACAGTTTTGATCCATGAGATGCTGCATAAGATATATAAATTGTACAGGAGGTTTTTTGCTAATTTTCATCATGCTTTGTCTCCTGCCTTAACCCATTAATTACTAAGTAGATAGTTAGATACAAATTTTAATGATATCAATGTATTCCTCCATTGAAGAAAATAGTTCCATTATATAAAGTTCTGCATTACTTTAATTTACTTTAGGTGATCATCTGCTTTCAAAACTGGAAACAGGCTATGGGGTAATGGATTGATGTTATAATGTGCTGGTCTTTAATCTTTTAAAAAGTTGTTTAGATTTGTTATGATATTACGTCATATTAACCCTTAGCCCGCCAAATAAATTGTCGTCTGCTATATTTCTCGTCTGCTTCAAGTTTCAAAGTGCTTCAAAGTTGCTCAAAATTGCTGAAAATGTTGACCGAATGTCAAACAGCTTGGATCCGGATGAGACGCCGAGTTACTCGGCGTCTCATCCAGATCCAAGCTGTTTGCATATGGAGATAGTCGTGACTGGCAGGCTAAGGGTTAACAGTATTTTCAGTCATATCACCATGTCCAGGTGGAGGAGGACCCTAGAAGCTCTTTATGCAGTATTGCAGGCACAAATTGGCAACTATGTAGAACCTACAACCTTCTGCAAGTCAGCTGGAAGGATTCTCCAAATATATACATTGTACTCAGAAATTCCAACTCATTGCAAATCCTAAGGCTCTGAATTATGCAGTCCAGTTGAATGGCAGACTTGACTCAATAGTCCAATGGAAATACTCATCGACATGGCAGTTAAAATATGGAAAGCTATTGAAGCAGAATGAGATAGCTAGCCCTCCCGTCCATTATCTGTCTAAGGGATACATAACGATTCCATAGACTCATACATATTTCAAACATACAACCAGACCTCATTAACTTGAACTCTCTAATGTCCAACTTACCCGTGTTTCAAACACTGTATTTTGATAACCATGACTTGCTCAAGTTGAACATACCCATAACACAAAGTTAAAACGTGGCTAAGCCACGTTTTAACTTTGTAATATTGGTAAGTTTGTCTTGAAAGCGAGTTCGAGTTATTGAAGATTTGACTGTACTGTAATCACAGTGGAACAATATCCACAGCAATTCACAAGGCTTTTATATAAACCCTTTCACTGACAGATCTGAGTTGTTCTACATGAACTTTACTCTTATTCTTCTAAAACCTTTCTAAACAAATCCTAAAATTCAACATTTTAAAAAAAATTGGCATTTTTTTCAAAACCTAGAACAGTCTATTTGGAAATTCAGCAAGCGGCACCTAAAGGCGACTTTGCAAACAGTTTGAATCCTGATCAACGCTGCGTCATGCCACGTCTGATCAGGATTCACGCTATTTGACACTTTTATGGATATTTCTTATGTCAAAATAGGCTTATAGCAAACTTTAAAACATATTGCAGATGACACAACCCATACAGACGATATTTTGCCGGTAATAGGGTTAAATCAGACGATAAAACTTGGTGGAGGAAGAGTTCTGGTTTCTGTATTATGGAGGAACAATAAAGAAGAATGATCAAAGTTTGATGTCATTTTTATAGTTCATCATGGGACATATTACATTATCCAATGTGATCCCGGGTCTGATAGACAAAGTGCTTTAGTGTGTGATTGCAGAACGATTCTCCCGAGTCGTTAGTCATTCAATATAGGAAGTGAAAGCCCTATGGCATAAACCATATAATCCTGTAACAGTTTACAGGGCAGGTGACAGACAACAACTCAGCAATGACATCGGGACCATTTAACCCTTTACTCCATAGCCTGTTTAATTCTTATTTTGAGGATGGGTGACCACTTAAAGCAGGGTGAAAGCAAAGCAGAATGCTTTAAGCTACCATCTGCTAGAATATTAAAAAAAATTCTTATGATACATATTCATGAAGTGTATAAAATTAATTGTATCTTTTTTCTTCAGTGGAGGAATAAAATAGAAGCACTACTATCAAAATCTACACTGCTTGCATAGGATAAGTGTATTGTATGACAAGTATGTAAAAGTAAAGGACTTGTATATTATTGCTAAGGTCGAGTGGGTTGATACTTTATTGAGAATGCATGAATATCTCAGGTTACTGCATAGTGCAGAACGAAAGTAAAACAGAAAGCTTGTACGAAAGTTTTTCTTCATTACATTTGTCCGTCTAAATAATCTCCATTTGAGTGGCTAGTTAATCCTTGCCTCCATAGCCAAATGTCAAAATCGTCTCAATTCAATTATAGATATTAAGTTAAATGACTTCTTAACTCTTTCCTCCCTGAAACTTTAAATGGAAAATTCCAGTTTCCATTATAGTCTAGTCCATTTCTGACTTTTAAGGGCTGTTTTTGTCAATGTTTTGCATTATGACAAACAGTGAAGACCCAGATCAGAGGGCTCCGTAAGGAGCCCTCTGATCTGGGTATTCACTGTTTGCATAGGACAAGTGCACTTTTCACATGTATACTTTTGAAAACAACGCCTATATGCGGGATTAGGGTTCAAAGGGTTAAAGCAAAATGAAAGTAAAGCAGAAAGCTTTACTGTCATCATGCTTTAAGCTGCTTCCTGCTTTAAACACAGTCAGAGAATATTTAGTTTTGGTGCTTCTATGGAGAAGTAAAAGTGGCAGGGCGTAAAGCTTCTTCTGTAGATGAAAGTGTTAACTCTTTGCATGCTGGGTAATATTTTCGTCTGCAAACAACAGTTTACTGTTGTCTGCTACTGTTCTATAAATTGAAATTTCAAATTTCTTTTCAAAATAAGGTCAGAATGTCAAACAGTTTGGATCCTGATGAGAAGCCACGTAATGCGGCGTCTCATCTGGATCCAAACTGTTTGCAAATGTATAATAATTGTGGGACATAATATCTGCCGCTAGCATGCAATGAGTTAATACAAGAACGACTGTATGTGGGGGCTGTAAGTCTCCGATAATCTTGTTCTAGTGTCGATCTGTCCTGTCTATCAATAAGAGAAGCTCCTTAAATGATTTCGGCGTATTCTTTTGGAGAATTAAAGCTTAGCCGACTGAAATAGCTGTGCTGTAAAATCAATACGCCATCAAAATGTCCAAGCTTGCATTTATTTTTAAAATATCCTAGTCTTCTTTGTTTTGAAGATGGGGAACCATTTCAAACAGGTTGAACGTAAAGCAGAATGCACTTTAAGGCATATTCTGCTTTACTCTCAGCTTGCTTTAAGCTCCCATAAGCTAGGATAAAACTCTGGTTAGACTTTGCATTTAGTCGGCATGTACGTGTATATGTATAACAAATATTTTTAAGTTAAAAATATTATAAAACTGGCAAAACAGCTAAATAAGTAGAATTTTCTTTCAATTCTTATAAGCAGAGTCGGAGAGTCAAACAGTTTGGATCCTGATGAAACACTGCATAACAAAGGTCTCAACTTGATTCAAACTGCGAAGTTAACACTGTTGCACTGCTAGTATGTAAAAAGTTAACCCTTAGCCCGCCAAATAAATTGTCGTCTGCTATATTTCTCGTCTGCTTCAAGTTTCAAAGTGCTTCAAAGTTGCTCAAAATTGCTGAAAATGTTGTCCGAGTGTCAAACAGCTTGGATCCGGATGAGACGCCGAGTTACTCGGCGTCTCATCCTGATCCAAGCTGTTTGCATATGGAGCTATAGTCGTGCGTGGCAGGCTAAGGGTTAAATTTTGGGACTTGGCATCGTCCCACTGGGGCGTTTAAATGTAGTTATACAGTATGTTCAAACAGTTCAGACAGATCCTAATCAGACGCTGACTGTTAGCAAATGTTAGTCAAGTCAAACTTAGCAGAGAGCTAATAGCCCGGGGCATAAGTCGAAAAATACTTCATTTCATGATGCAAGCAAACCACTTTGCAGGTTTACTAACATGACCATAATCAACCGAAAAAAGCCGTTAGCCACTTCAATTTCCCTGGCAGATTCAAGATGGCGGCCATTTTCAAAATGGCCGCCATTTCCATTTTGTATAAGTTATGTCGTAATGGTTTTTTCCATGCCAGGTTCGAAAAGTCACATAAAACTAACAAGTATGAGATGTAAAATGAAAATCATCAATTGTGGATTACGCAATATTGTTAATTATTCAAGACGGTCGCCAAAATTTCAAAATGGCGGCCATTTTAACTATTTTCAATTGTACTTTAACCACATGTAATTTTAAAGGATTATTAAAACTTTCCTCGGGCCTTGTGTAAACTTTTCTGTTCTTATACTACTATTTAAAGTTATTTAACTCTATACATTTGTTGAATGCATTAATTCCAATACGATTTCCACGTCCATACTACCTTATAACACGAAGATACTAACGAAATTCCTTCACATGGTTTCATTTTGAAACTTTGATTTATTTCTAAAATAGTCTTGCCGGACTTTTGGGAAATGGCTTTTTTTAAGGAAAGTTGACATACCTCCGTTTTACCACAATTAAGGTGTGCTGAATCTATTTCTGCTATCTGTCACATTCTCCCATGAAGCTAACAGCCAAACAATGATGAACAAAAACAACAAAATGGCCGCCAAAACAATTATTTTCGTTATTATATACACAAACACACATATTACATCTGCTTCTCCTAAACCACATGGCTGATTACAACGAAACTCAAGATGGACATTCTTTAGGCCAATCTCTTTTAACTCTGGTTGCCATGGCGACAACAGTAAAAAAAACTGCACAATTTAGAATAATGATTATCAACAAAGTCCGGAACTTAGATAGTTTATATATAGTAATACCAAGCAGGCCTCAATCAAGTTTATTCATAACATATTTCTTCATCAAAATTATTGTGGTGTAAAATACGCTGAAAACCATATCGCGATATATTGCAATACGGAGAAACTGTATTGCAATATAAGTAATTTGGTCCAGCGCCGGGATTAACAGCCTTACATAGACATATCGTATATAGGATAAGCCCAAAGTTAAATATTTCATGTAAAGTATAACGTAGTAGACCTATACCCAGTTGTTAAAAGCATTATAGCCCGGGAGTAATAAATCAACCCGCCCATGGGTCACTAGCTTTGCATATATTTAAATAGGAAACTATATAAAATCTTGTCAAAAACCTTTTAGCCCAGAACTTCGTTTTATATTGTAGAGTATTGCCTTGAAGACATATATCAACTTTGTTGAAATCATAGCGCTAGTTTTAGAATTTGATATCTATAGTTTTATGGGTTTACATAGACTTTTATTTGAATACTTAAAAGATTATTCATGTCAACACCCTAAAGCTTTAATGTCTCCCTACAATAGTCCCCCTTACAACGATTCCCTCCTTACAACAATGTTACCACTTTTGCCCATACAGCACAATTTACACCTTTCTATAACAATTCCATCCTAACATCACACAACATATTTTGTCTCCGGCTGGGTATTGTTGTAGCGATTCAGCAGTGTAGAATTATTTCAAGTTTGTTAAAGAAAGTAGCTGTCATGTCAACATATTACCAATGAAAAAGTAGTTTTTGAAAAAGTGTCCTAACCATAATGCGAAACATCCTATAAATATATTTTGTCCAGAATGACGTAGTAGACCTCTTTCAGGTTAGTTAAAATCAGAGCCCTGGTATTAGAATTGTCCCCGCACAGCGGCTATTGTGTCAAAACCCTTGACACTGGTGAGCGATATAGGGGGGTTACGGTCCTCTTGTTTAAGCAGTTTAGTCACACAAACTATGCTCAAAGGAGAAACATATACATGTATGTGAATAAAATGCACCATGCAGCTATCAACAGAATGGTTCATGAATTTCTGAAATGGAAACGTTGTAGCGATGAAACCTAAGTGTTGATTCAACCATGCTGATCCAGTTAAAAGCCAAGAATTGATAAATAAATAGAAGAATAAGGAGCAGGAATTATTGGTAACACTAAGACCACAACATTCTTAGTGAGACAATTCTCAACCCTAGCAATAGACCAAGCTCACGAACAGGAGAATGCAATCATCAAAGGCAATGGGGTGCACTTTGCATCACAGAGGACCTTAAGCTCTAAGACACTGAATTATGGCAGGCCCCGAAGTCAACCGATTATGTACAGAGTACGATGAAGAATCTAGCGCGAGTCACCACGGGCAAGCAAAGAGTGCGCATACGTCATTGCTTTAGAATGTGACAAGGTTGACCGCGACCATCAAGATGACATAGGTCTCAGGGCTATGATTTTAACAACGTTGATAGAGGTCTTCTATGCGAAATATCTGCACTAAAAATGAAGCTTTGGCTATAAGGTTTAGATAAGATTTCTTTAAGTTTCCTTTTTAAATCTATGTAAAGCTAGTGACCTATTGGTGGGGTCATTTACTACCCCCGGACTACAATGCTTTTAACAAACTGTGTAGAGGTCTACTGTGATTTGCTTTACATAAAATATTTGAGCTTTGGGCTTTATGTATTTGTGAAGCATATTTTTCTATATGCGATAAGTCTATGTAAAGCTATTGACCCTGAGGCAGGGCCTCTTTACTTACGTGGGTCATTCCAAAATTATTCTACTTTTGCATACATGTATAATAATCATGTGTGATACATCGTTGAAAAGCGCATTTTCTTGCGGATACATCGATGCATAAAAAATTGATAACAACAATTCTCTTTGTTGTGGAAAATAGGCATCAATATTTGACAGTCATAGGCACTGGCCATATTTGCTACAGAATTCAATCATAATTTTATATCATATAGCTTAGAAAAAGTGCCATAACGCTTTTAAATGTCGAACTAGCTTATTGGAACTTTACTTATGTTTTAGGCCACAGCACTTAATACATTGAATTGAATAGTATTAATAAATTTGAGACGTGTTGTAAGATTAAAGCATGTATTAAAAAGTAAAATAAAACTTGAAAAATGCAAAAAATATCTTACAACAAAACAACATTAATGTTGACACATTAAAGTATAAAACTATATTTGTCCCTTCAATGCATCACAATAGTAGTTTCAACTATATAACATGCATGGTTGTAGTGCCATTCGAGTTGTGTTATTTTCACCAAATTTAGACCGTGTAAAATAAGAATATTGACTTGCATGATAAGTTGTCAAATCCGCACGAAATTGGCCTTTAAAATGATGTATTAAGACAAAAATCTTACATGTAGATTTCAAGAAAATGCCAAAGTAACACATTTTGAAGGACGCTAGTTTATTGCTATATGTTGCAATACTGTTTCTGCATATTGCAATATATTGCAATATGGCTTTCAGCGCATTGTTACCCTATTACAATTTAGATGCAAGAATATGATATGAATAAACGTGATTGAGATCTGCTAGTAAATACAATATATCAAATATCTAACCTCTGTGTCTGGTGTTATTACAAGAAAATATTTGAAAGATTTTCCCAGTCTTTCACATTGGTTGCCATGGCAATCAGAGCTCTTTATTGAATCAATCCTTTGAAAGAAATTAGCCCAAAGAATGGACTGTAACGTATGGTTGTAATCAGCAATGTGGTTTTACAGGAGTAAATACTATGTGTATTTGATTCCCGAAAGATCGGAAATAACAACGAAAAAAAGTGTTTTGGTGGCCATTTTGGTTTGTTTACTATTTTTTGGCTTTCAGCCTCGTGGGAGAGATTGAAAGACAATAGCAATTGATTTAGCACGCCTGCATTATGGCAAAAAGGTGACCAACTTTCCCCAGAAATGCATCTAGGAATGTTATTTCCCCAATATCCGACAAGTCTATTTTATTTAAAAAAGCAATGTTACAAAATGAAAAATCTTAGTGTTATTAGAAATTTTGAACGTTAAAATAGTATCGGAAATCATGCATAAAACAAATGTATATATTTTAATAGCTTTTCATAGTATTAGGACAGAACAATGAACACACAATCCGTGGACATGTAGTTTAATAATCCTTTAGAAATACATGTGCTCTTGTGACAATGAAAATAGAGTGAAAATGGCCGCCATTTTGAATATTTGGCGGCCATCTTGAATAATTAGCAATATTCCGCGATCCACAATTGATGATTTATATTTTACATCTCATAAGTGTTAGTTTTGCGTGCCTTTTTGTATTTACATTAGACTGGCAATAACGACATAACTTATGCAAACTTGAAATGGCAGCCATTTTGAAAATGGCCGCCATCTTGAATCTGCCAGGGAAATTGAAGTGGCTAACGGTTTTTTTAGGATAACATATGTCTAAACACTTATTGTAGAAAGTCCCTTGCTTGCATCATTATTTGAAGTATTTTGGCAAAATATCGACCTTATGCCCCGGGCTATAAACCTATAGTCCTTTGTATGGTACAATGCAAACAGTGAAAACCCCAAGAACCTTAGTTTTATACATGGTCCAGGGTTAACTCTGCAAGACATTGGAGAAAAAAACTAAACTGCCTTGTTATCTTGATGGGTAATGAAAACTTAAGAGCCTCTCAAATAAAACACCATTTGTTATTCTTCTCAGATGTCCCAATGGATTCAAACTCCCATTTCACTTCACTGAGCAAGAGACCAGTATTAATGAACCATTTGCAAACAATGTAAACTATGACCAGATGGCTCCGTAAGCCGCAATACCCTACACTGTAGCATTAAGTAAAGCAGAATGCTGAGCTCCTTAACCCATTACCCCATAGCCTGTTTCTAGTTTTGAAGAGAAGTGACCACTTAAAGCAGGTTGAAAGTAAAGCAGAATGTGCCCTAAGGCACATTCTGCTTTACTTTCAGCCTACTTTAAGCTTCCATCTGCTAGAAATATAGAAACAAATTATTATGCTACATATTCATGAATGTATAATGTGGAACTATTCTCTTCAGTGTAATAATAAATCAAAGGCATAAAAAGGCGTATTTATGGGGTAATGGGTTAACCAAATACGCCATAATTACGCCTTTAATTTATTCCTCACTTTATACTGTCATAGAAATGCTCCATAACAAATGTTTCCTATATCCTAGCAGATTGTATGTTAAAGCAGCCTGAAAGAAAAGCAGCATGTGCCTTAAGGGGCATACCGCTTTACTTTCAACCTGCATTAAGTGGTCACATGTCTAGAAACAGGCTATGGGGTATAATGGGTTAACCCTTTCCCCCATAGAAGCGACTTTTAGCGAATTTAATTTATTCCTCCGCTGAAGAAAATAGTTCCAGTTTATACCCTCAGGAACAATTACCATTACAAATATTTTATGTAGCCTAGCAGATTTTAGCTTAAAGCAGGCTGAAAGTAAAGCAGAATGTGCCTTAAGGCAAATACTGCTTTACTTTCAACCTGCATTAAGTGGTCACCTGTCTTCATTCTATAGAAGCAGGCTATGGGGTATAATTAGTTAAGGCACATTCTGTTTTACTTTCAGCCTGCTTCAAGCTACCATCTGCTAAGATATGGAAACTATTTGTTGTGGTGTGCATATAAGTGGAATTTAATTTCATTTAGTGGAGAAATTAATTAAAGGTGTTAAAACGTAAGGAGTAATGGGTTAGCAAGCAACTTGTCGTTAGGGATCACAATCATGCTTTTGTTCATCTTTGCAGTTGCCAATGACAAGGTGTGTTATGTTGGCATTTATCATGTTGATGTATACCTATATCATAACTGGGTATCAGGGCTCTGGAAAAGGGGAGTTATACAAGAACTAAAATCTTTATTTTTGCTTTAAACCCTATGGTGTCACTACTCATTAGAATCGTCTCGAAGAGACGATTCTAATGAGTAGTAACACCATAGGATTTATTGCTAAAATGAGTGAGAAAATATTGAATTTGTTCAGTTTACTCCCTCTTATCTAAAGCCCTGTATCATAATGCATTGGGTATAACATGTGGGGTATGTTGCAATGGGATCCTACCTCCAACAATTCATCACCAACTTGTATTCGACCATCTTGGTAGGCAGCACTGTCAGGCTGGATCCCAGCCACAAACACACTCATTGTATTTCTGTCTTTGTTTCCTGCCAAGCTGATACCCAGTCCACTTGACCCACGAGTCAAATCCACCAACAGCAAATCTCCATTCAAGTCACCATAGCGACGCTGTATACGTTCTGTGAAAATACAAAATCATTATCTTAAAACATAATTCTGTATGTAAGTAAACATCAATATCTTCTTACACTACAGTAATATCTCTGTATTTAAGACCACTAAAAGAATGCTGATGATTGCGGTAGTGGCCCAATGGTTAACACCTTGGACTACGTTACCAGGGGTCGTGAGTTCGATCCCCCGCCGGACCAGCGGTCTGACTAGGGGATTTTTCTGAATCCCTGATGATGTACAGGAATGTTCTTGAGCAAGACATGTACCGCGAATTGCTCCTCTCCACCCAGGGGTTAACATGGGTACCTGTGAAGGGTCTGAGTCGGTACTGCTGCTGCATTTGACTGCGCCATATGTTAGCAGTGCTCATAGGCAAGATGGCTCGATGATCAGGGGAGTATATGTACAGTCGGCTGAGCGGTCATTCGGACTGAAAGTAGACTTTAACTTGGTATATTACTTTATTATTTTTTTTTTATATAAGGCAGGTGACAGCTTAAAGTTAAAGCAAGGTGACAGTAAAACAGAAAGCTCCTACAGGAGCTTTCTGTTTTACTGTCACCTTGCTTTAAGCAGTCACCTGTCACAAACAACTAATAATTAACACAATTTAACGGTCGTTATAGAGAGGTTTTACTGTACTTTCTCTCTATAACAATTCATTTTTACAAATACATGTATGTCCAGGACAGATTGCAGCTTAATACAGGACAAAGGTAATGCAGGAAGCTCCTGTGGTGTGTTTGCTCAGCATAAACAACCAAAGAAATTCTAATTTTAGAACAGAAGCAGAGGACATTGCTGCAGAGGACACTTCAAAGAGTAAAGCAGCCTTCAGGTGCAATCTGTATCACTTTCAGTCTGCTTTATATATAATTTAGCTACCATCCGCTTTGATATGGGATAAATTTCTTATGGTACATATTCATGACTGCATAAATTACTGTCTTCAATGGAAGAATAAGTTAGAGGTGCTAAAAGGCATATTGGTGGAGTAATGGGTTACATCAGAACAGAAGTGAATTCTACAGTTTTTGGTTTGGATTAACTTTGCTCTGCATTTAGCTGTCACCTGTCCAAAATGATGGCATTTTTCTTGTGATGTTGCCAATTAACACGAGTTAACCCTTTGCCTCATAGAAGCGCCTTTTAGCACATTCAGTTAAATCCTCTGCTGAAGAAAATAGTTTCAATTTATACAGTCATGAATATGTATCAGTAGGATTTTTTTTTATTCTATCAGGTGGTAGCTTAAAGCAGGCTGAAAGTAAAGCAGAATGTGCCTTAAGGCACATTCTGCTTTACTTTCAACCTGTTTTAAGTAGTCACCTATTTTCAAATCTAGAAGGAGCCTATTAGGTAAAGGGTTAAACCGTTTAATTTTGGCCAAAGAACCCATTACCGAACTATAGGGTCGCCAAAATTGATAATGAACTCTACTACTAGCAGGTATTCTTCATAGATTCATTGAAACATCCGTTCAGCTATAGTTTAACAGGCATAGACCAGATAAATGACGAGATACTAGACATTTATAGCAAGAAATACTATTACATTTTTGCATTAAGAATGATAACAGAATACATTAATTCACACACTGTTGAAATTCCGACTCAACACTACCATTCTCAAATCTCTTTCTTTCTCACTCTTTCTTGTTCACTGTCCGACTTTCTCTGTTCTCTCTGAGACTTTTATTGTTTGTTTCTTCAGCTAATGCTATTTTATGCACTGATTGTTTCAGTTAACCCACTTTTCACTCTCTCTCTCTCTCAGTTATTCTCTATGTCTTCTCTGCTCTCTCTCATTCTCTTCCTCACTCTCCATGCCTCTCCTGCTTTCTCTCTCTCTCAGTTACTCTCTATGTCCCCTCTGCTCTCTCTCTCTCTCAGTTACTCTCTATGTCCCCTCTGCTCTCTCTCTCTCTGCACCTGCTCTCTCCCTCATTCCCTTCCTCACTCTCCATGCCTCCTCTGTTCTCTCTTTCTTCCATCTCTTCTGCCTCTATTGTTTCAACTATCTGTCTTTTTCCCTACACCTCTCTCTCTCAGTTGTTCTCTGTGTCTCCTCTGCTCTCTCTCTCTCTGCACCTGCTCTGCTCTTTCTCTCATTCTCTTCCTTACTCTCCATGCTTCCTCTGCTCTCTCTTTCTCCAATCTCTTCTACCCCTATGCCTCTATTGTTTCAATAATCTCTCTTTTCCCCTGCATCCCTCTTTTTTTCTCTCTATCTCTCTCTCTCTCTGTGTGGACCTAACGCTTTTTATTTTTTCCATGAAAAAACATCATAAAATACACATTTTGCAAAATCTCCCACCCACATCACTTTGCAACAATATTTACTCTTCTAAAAGCATTTTATGCTTCTATAATAACCTAGTTATCATCACCCGCCCAACCATCTTTTAATCAATAGTACTGTCAGACCCTCTGTCAACCCCTCACATCATAAATACGCAATTTTTAAACAATTGATTTATTCCTCCACTGAAGAACTTAGTTCCACATTACAGAGTGGAGAATATAAACCATACTTTCCATATCCTGGCAGATGATAGCTTAAAGCAGGCTGAAAGTAAAGCAGAATGTGCCTTAAGGCACATTCTGCTTGACTTTAACCTGCTTTAAGTGATCACCTGTTTTCAATACTAGAAACTGGCTATAGGGTAAAGGGTTAAGCTACCAATCAAAAGAAGGTACTGAGGTAAGACAGGTTAAAGCTAAATACAAATTGCAAGTTATTCAAAAACACTCCTGGATTTGCCACCTGTCTTTTAACCTCCTGCACTCTATGTTATTGCCGTCTGCAAAAGTCGTCATCTGCAACAATTCTCTTCTTTTAATTTTTTTGCATTTCTTTTCAGAATATATCATCAGAGTATCAAACTGTGTGTATCCAGATGAGACGCCGAGTTACTCGGCGTTTCATCTTGATACAATCTTAATGTAATTGTAATCACAAATTTGCCCTGCAGTGTGCTGAAGGTCAAAGACCTTCATGCTTGTTAAATCATGGTCCCAACTAAAACAAAAGTTTAATGCTACTTTCCAACTAAAATCCTGCCAAAATATCCCTTCAAATATTTACTACAGCTCTCTGTAACAATACAGATCCTATTTTTGTCACATATAATAATTTCTTACCAAAGACTGAATTTTAAATATATTGTACCTTGTTTTTAATATACGGTTACACAAAGCCAGTCAGCCGGCAGCCAGCTGTTGAAAGGATGTAAACATCGCAGACCCTGACCTCTTGTCTACCTGTAGAAGGTGCTCATGTTTTTTACACCTATAATTATGTCTGTGAATGTTCTAGTCATAGTAGTGGTACTGAGATACCCTTCTGTTACACCTGATTTATGGACTACTAAAATGTTTTAGATTTATGGACCACTTAAATGTTTTAGACTCATAATGTCCCCGTTAAAAGACAGGTGACTGAGTAAAACAGGATAAATGTAAAGCAGAAAACTCCTAAAGGAGCTTTCTGCTTTACTTTTATTCTGATTTAAGCAAGCACATGCCAGAAAAAACGAAATAAGTGCTTCTATGCATATCAATGCAATACAAACACTCTGAACCATAAATGAAGAATTCCATTAATCTTATCTAGATCAGCACTGTGTGAAAGACTGATTTTTCTTACACTTCCCCCCACCCCCACCTAATTGCAATATAACCTCATCCTCTATAAGTGAAAATCATCCATGTCCATCTGCATAATCCTTACAGTGTTAAATTTTCAATCACATTTTCAATTTTGATAAACGTCTAGTTCACATTAAATTTTGTTCTTGTCCAAATAATCATGCTCGACTAAAAACATCACAGAGGTCAAGATAAAATGTCAAGGACTCTGACCTTAGTTGCAGTACCATAATGGTAGTCCATGAGAGAGCTAAAGGCAAACACTTAAGCAATGGTGTGTTGCAGACAGACAGACAGATATTATATGTTTGGAAAAGTATGCCGGCAGTATTTCCTGGAGTAGCATAAAATACAAAACACTAAGTTAACTCTCTCTTATCAGAAGCCCTATAATGTGGGGCTTAATCTTGATCTGACTGTGTGGAAAGCTCTTCAAAACTGTTTTCCTATGTTTAACTCATTGCAAGCCAAGTCCTTACTTCATCTGCAACAAGTGTTGTCTACTACTGTTCTTAAAATAGATTTAATCTCATTTTTACTTTTTTTCAAAATAGGAACAGTTTGGTTCCAGATGAGACGCCGCATAATGCGGCATCTCATCTGGATCCAAACTGTTTGCAAAGGCAATCACATGTTCCCTGCTAGCATGCAAAGAGTTCAAGGGTTACACCATGTATTTTTTTCCGCGGCTAATTCTTGAGATTCCAGTGTTTTATCCTTTGTTTACATTTCCCACAAAGCATATTACCTGATGCTTCTGTCTAAAGGTTACCTGCTCTACTGCCATGGAAAAAACAGAGAGGAAATATGCCAACACTAAAAGCACCTTAATTTACTATTAAGCAAGAACTCAATTAATATCTCCACAATTTATAAACAAAGGCATCTGGATATAATAACCCCTGATCAGCCAAGATAGACAGACGGAGATTCAACCCTTTCATCCAAAGATATGCCTTTTTATGCATTTAATTAAAATCTCCATTGATAATTTTTTTTCCATTTTATACTTTAAATAATTGAAAAAGCTTGAAAATGAAGCAGAATATGCATCAAGGTGCATTCTGTTTTACTTTCAACCTGCTTTAATTGATCACATGTCTGCAAGAAAAAGTCTAAGGGGGTGGGGGTGGAAGAAGAGATTTCACTCTTAAATGTGGCAAAGCCTTGTTTTAACTGAGAAATATGTTTGACTTATACAAGAGTTCAACTGAAGCATGCATGTATTCTTTTCAATTTTGCTATTTCATAGTGCCTTTTTGGAACAAAAGCAATTTGTTATTGTTACTTTAGAAATTGCCCAAGGAATGATGTACTTGATATAATAATTCTACCCTTTCCCCAATAGCTATCAACATACAAAATTGAATTAGATGATTGTTCAAAGCAGGGTGAAAGTAAAGCAGAAAGCTCCCATAGGAGCTTTCTGCTTTACTTAACACCCTCTTTGAAGCTTTCACTTGCGTAATAAAACATCATCTGCAAGAAGGGGCATCAAATTGAGGAAGATGTGTAGACTCCAAAATACACATCTGTGGAGGAAAGGGTTACGCACACAATGTTTCCAAGGACACTCAATTCTCAGAAATGGAAGGTAATTATGGAGAGAACTTTAACCCTTTCCCCCATAGAAGCACCTTTTAGTGAATATAACTTTTTCCTCTGCTGAAGAAAATAGTTCCAATTTAGTCAGTCATGAATATATATTAATGGGAATTTTTTCTATATTCTAGCACATGATAGCTTAAAGCAGGCTGAAAGTTAAGCAGAATGCGCCTTAAGGCGCATTCGGCTTTACTTTCAACCTGCTTTAGGTAGTCACCTATCTTCAATACTATAAATATGCTAACAGGTAAAGGGTTAACAGTTTAACCCATTTTAGTCTATTGTAAGTGCCTAACACAAATTAAAATTTAGACCAGGCTCCCCTTACATCAAAATTAGACTAATCCAATATATCAGCATTGAACAATCCATTGGGCACAAATGGGTTAATAAGCCTTTGAACAATTATGGGAAGTGATGTTTCTAGGCTTTTGCCAGAAGTTTGTATTCAGACTGGTCTGAATGTCACTCTACTTCTGATCAGGATCCAAACTGGTTGTCACTTTAGCTGAATGTCAGTACATTTAACCTTTTTCTTCAAGTAAAGCAGAAAGTGCCTTAAGACACATTCTGCTTTACTTGGAACCTGCTTTAACCCATATTAGCCCATAGATATGACTTTTTTATTCCTCCACTGAACAAAACAGTTCCACTTTATACAGATATCATTATGCAATATACAAGTAGTAAACAGTTTGCAGATGGCAACCTCAAGCAAACTGAAAGTAAAGCAAAATGTGCCTTAAGCAGAACTCTGCTTTAGTTTCAACCTGCTTTAAGTGGTAACTATTTTCAAAACTAGAAACAGGCTATGGGGTAAATGGTTAATTGTCACCTGTCTTCAAGACTAGAAACAGGCTATGGGTAAATGGTTAAAGTTACTTTACCCATTACACCATAAATACGCTTTTTTACGCCTCTAAATTATTCCTCCACTGAAGAAAATAGTTCCAATTCATACAATCAAGAATATGTATTATAAGAAATATTTTAGACATTTTAGCAGATATCCACTTAAAGCAGACTGAAAGTAAAGCAGAATGCGCCTTGAAGCGCATTCTGCTTTACTTTCAACCTGCTTTAAGTGGATATCTCTCTTCAAAACTAGAAACTAGCTATGGGGTAATGGGTTAAAGGTTTAAAGGTGTATTTTTTGCAGCAGTGTAAAGGATATGAAAGGTTTATAAATAATAAGCCAAGGAGCAGCAGCAGTTTACCATCCACTTCTTGAGATGGGCGGGTCCCTCTATCCCTCTTTCAACTCTCACAATTCCTACATTGTACTGAGCTTCGGAAAACAGTGCTTGCTTAGTGCATTATAACAAACACAGAGTTTATGATCATTTTCTTGACAGATTTCACTCATATAATCCAGCACATCTGTTACACAAACCTGATTCAAACTTTTACCCATCATCCGTCATCCTCTTCAACACTGTTAGCATTTGGAAGTACAATGTACAGTAAAACCTCGCTATTACGACCACTGAAACGAAAGCTTATTGATTGTAAAATAGAGAGGTGACCGCTTAAAGCAAGGTGACAGTGAAACAGAGAGCTCCTTTAGGAGCTCTCTGTTTCACTGTCACCTTGCTTTAAACGGTCACCTATCGCAAACACCCTAATAACTAACAAAATTTTAGTGGTCGTAATAGAGTGGTTTTACTGTAAGTTTTATTTTTGGTACAATTAAGGTTAATTCTTTGCATGCTAATTGGCAATTTTGTGATTACCATTGCACAGAAGCTTTCTGCTTTACTTTCATCATCCTTGAAGCAGTATCTTGCCATAACCCATCACTCCATAGATATGCTTTTAACACCTTTAATTTATTCCTCTATGGCATAATATAATTCCAATCTAATTTTACAGACATGAATGTGCACCATAAGAAATATTGTATTTATCCTAGCAGTTTTGCTTGAAGCAGACTGAATGTAAAGCAGAATGTGCCTGATTGCAAAAAAAATGGTAAAGTTTCCTGTTTCCTCATACAATGCATTTATAGATTTGTTAACAGCTTGGAACAGCAATGTGTGTGTGGTTTGTCCTTCAATATACTGTACAGCTGTTACATGGACTGGACCAGCTGCCCAGAATGTGCGGAAAAATTAAAGTACATACACTCCATTTTATATTAAATCTCGCTAATTATAGGAATTGTTTTTGTCAGTCACTATTATAATCTGCTACTGTTCTAGGATTTGAATTTTCCAAAACTATTTCCAAACCTGGGTCAGAATGTCAAATAGTTTGGATCCTGAGGAGAAGCCATGTTACACAGGGACCCCATTAGGATCAGAAAAAACAGTTTCACTGCAAAATTTGGAACTATTTTCTTCAGTGGAGTAATAAATTAAAGGTGTACAAAATGCTATGATATGCATGGACGGGTTAAAGATGTGATCATGATTACAAGCTACCTCCATCATCACGGACATGACAGAAGCAACTAGTCTGGAGATGAATGTGTCTGAGACTTTACAGGTGATAATGAAATATTACAATGTCTGACCTAAACACTCATGACCTTGTGTCAGTAGGCCAGCAGGAAATTACTTTAACCCTTTACTCTATAGGCTGTTTCTAGTTTTGAAGATAGGTTACCCATAACTCCATAGCCTGTTTCTAGTTTTGAAGATAGGTAACCCTTTACACCATAGCCTGTTTCTAGTTTTGAAGATAGGTTACCCATAACTCCATAGCCTGTTTCTAGTTTTGAAGATAGGTAACCCTTTACTCCATAGCCTGTTTCTAGTTTTGAAGATAGGTTACCCATAGCTCCATAGCCTGTTTCTAGTTTTGAAGATAGGTAACCCTTTACTCCATAGCCTGTTTCTAGTTTTTAATAGGTAACCCTTTACTCCATAGCCTGTTTCTAGTTTTGAAGATAGGTAACCCTTTACTCCATGACCTGTTTCTAGTTTTGAAGATAGGTAACCCTTCACACCATAGCCTGTTTCTAGTTTTGAAGATAGGTAACCCTTCACACCATAGCCTGTTTCTAGTTTTGAAGATAGGTAACCCTTTACTCCATAGCCTGTTTCTAGTTTTTAATAGGTAACCATTTACACCATAGCCTGTTTCTAGTTTTGAAGATAGGTAACCCTTTACTCCATGACCTGTTTCTAGTTTTGAAGATAGGTAACCATTTACACCATAGCCTGTTTCTAGTTTTGAAGATAGGTAACCCTTTACTCCATGACCTGTTTCTAGTTTTGAAGATAGGTAACCCTTTACTCCATGACCTGTTTCTAGTTTTGAAGATAGGTAACCCTTTACTCCATAGCCTGTTTCTAGTTTTGAAGATAGGTAACCCTTCACACCATAGCCTGTTTCTAGTTTTGAAGATAGGTAACCCTTCACACCATAGCCTGTTTCTAGTTTTGAAGATAGGTAACCCTTCACACCATAGCCTGTTTCTAGTTTTGAAGATAGGTAACCCTTTACTCCATAGCCTGTTTCTAGTTTTGAAGATAGGTAACCCTTTACACCATAGCCTGTTTCTAGTTTTGAAGATAGGTAACCCTTTACTCCATAGCCTGTTTCTAGTTTCGAACATAGGTGACCACTTAAAGCAGGTTGAAAGTAAAGCAGAATGTGCCTTGTGGCACATTCTGCTTTACTTTCGACCTGCTTTAAGCCACCATCTGATCCACTATAGAAAATATTTCATATACTGAGTATTAATTACTGTTTGAAATGGAACTATTTTCTTAAGAGGATGAATAAGTCAGAGGCATAGAAAAGGCATATATTTATAGGGTAATGGGCTAAGGATTGATACTGTTTAGGGAGCTTTCTGTTTTACTTTTATCCTGCTTTGAGCTGTAAAGTATTTCAACAAGATTAATGATTAACTGTTTATGGTGCTTAATATGGAGGAGAACATAGACCCTCTCTAATGTAAACCCTTTCCCACATACAAGCGCCTTTTAGCGCATTCAGTTTATTCCTTCATTGAAGATAATAGTTCCAATTTATACAGTCATAAATATGTATCATAAGGAAAACTTTCCTAATTCTAGCTGGTGGTAGCTAAAAGCAGGCTGAAAGTAAAACAGAATGTGCCTTAAGGCACATTCTGCTTTACTTTCAACCTGCTTTAAGTACTCACCTATTTTTAAAACTAGAAACAGGCTATAGGGTAAAGGGTTAAAGTGCATCAGTGGCGGAATGGGTTAATTACACTGACAACAATGGTGACGGAAAAAGGTTCAACATGATAATTGCTTCTACAAGAGATGGCCTAGATGACCATCAAAGAGCTTCGAGAAGATCATGTTTGAGAAGTGCACACACTCATTAACCCTAACACTGGGTATGAGAACATGCACCTCAGAAAAGAGTGCATCAACCCAAAATGTTCAGACCTTTCTCCTTTAAGCTCAACCAAACCTTATGTTGTGACTACTCATTAGAATCGTCACAAAGTGTTGATTCTAATAATTAGTCTCATAATAGGGTTTGGTGAGGTACAAGTATTTAACATACTACCCTTATCTGGTGCTCTTACATCTATTACAAACATAGTACACAGAACTAGACACAGATCAGAGGGCCCCGAGATCTGATCTGTTTCTACACCATTTGTATAAATACTGTTATATAATATGTTGAGCCCACATCCCTTAAGAGTTAGTCCATTTCATTATTAACCGATTACCCCATAAATTCACATTTAAAAGCCTTTGATTTATTCATCCACTGAGGAAAATAGTTCCAATTTATACAGTTTTAAAGGTGTATCATAAGAAATATTTTTTATATTCTAGCAGATGATAGCTTAAAGCAGGCTGAAAATAAAGCAGAATGTGCCTTAACCCTTTCCCCCATAGAAGCGCCTTTTAGCGCATTCAGTTTATTCTTGCCCTGAAGAAAATAGTTCCAATTTATACATTCATAAATATGTATAATACAAAATATTTTCTATATTCTTGCAGATGATAGCTTAAAGCAGGCTGAAAGTAAAGCAGAATGCGCTTAAAGCGCATTCTGCTTTACTTTCAACCTGCTTTAAGTGGACACCTATATTCAATACTAGAGATATGCTATGTGGGAAAGGGTTAAGGCACATTCTGCTTTACTTTCAACCTGCTTTAAGTGGTCACCTATTTTCAAAACTAAAATCAGGCTATGGGGTAATGAGTTACAAAGTGTAAGTGCCATGATAAGCTTTGCAAACTCAAGTGTTTCAGAGTGCAAAAACCTGAAGCTTTTGTATCATTACCATAATGCCTAACATTTCTCCACGAATTCATTACCCTCATAATCGTTTTCCAGTAATATTGGCCAAATGAGTCAGAATATTAATACAGAATATTGACCTGACCTGATTGAAGGTTGCACTCTGCATCTCAACATATGGACTCATCAACCAATTAAGTATCTATAGAGTCTTGGGTTAAGGAGACATGGATTATAAGGGATCAAATGTGGAGACCCTTGGTTGCTAGAATTAAATAGGGACAATTGTTTCATCTCCATGTGAAGGTCTGGTCAGTCATGGCGAGGAATCACACTGAGCGACTTTCGAATCCTTGGTTGTTAAGATTATATAGTCCACCGCAAGCAAGAAACAACTCATCTAGGGATTACTCAATAAACCCCTTATATTCTACATATGACCAGAGTATGGAAAACACACCACAGTACTCATCCAATTTAACCCATTACCCCATGATATTGTACTGAAGATACAGGACTATTTAAAGCAAACTGAAAGTAAAGCAGAATGCACCTAAAGGCGCATTCTGCTTTAATTTCAGCCTGCTTTAAGCTATCCAGCTGCTAGAATATAGATATTATTACTAAAGTTAAATATTCACATCTGTACAAATTTGTATAGACACCCTGGTTGCCATGGTGAGATGAGGAATAATCATTGTCTGCAAATAGTGTCCACCCATATTCCATGGTTTCATTTCTTCCAGCGTATACTCATCAATGTAAATTTATACAGCAAATACCAATCTTCAATACACTAATATGGAAGCTAGTCTTTGAAGACTGTGCAACATGTAACCCGCTTTAATCCATTACCCCATAAATACGCTTTTTTACGTTTACAATTTATTCCTCCACCGAAGAAAATAGTTCCCTTTTATACAGTCATGAATGTGTATCATAAAAAATATTTTTTGTATCCTAGCAGATAATAGCTTAAAGCATGCTGAAAGTAAAGCAGAATGAGCCAAAGGTACATTCTGCTTTACTTTCAATGTGCTTTAAGTGGTCATCTTTCTTTAAAACTAGAAACTGGCTATGGGGTAATGGGATAAAAACTCCCAAGGAGGCGATGTAAAGTCCAAATGTTCAGTATTTAACTCTTTGCATGCTCACAGAGAAATAGCATTACATTTGCAAACAGTTTGGATCCAGATGAGATTTCGCTGATACTTGTGGTGTAAGACTGCTGTATACTTAGAATAGTTTTAACAAGTCAGTGCTACAGGCACATATTATGTTACCATCTTTGAAATTAGAACTACAAAGGCAATGAAGCATCCTATTAATCCATTCCCCCATAGCCTGTTTCTAGTTTTGAAGATATGTGACCACTTAAAGCAGGTTGAAAGTAAAGCAGAATGCGCCTCAAGGCGCATTCTGCTTTACTTTCAGCCTGCTTTAAGCTTCCATCTGCTAGATTATAGAATATTTCTTATGCTACAATGTCATATTCATGAATGCATAATGTTGAACTATTTTCTTCAGTGTAATAATAAATTAAAGTCGTAAAAAGGCGTATTTATGGGGTTATGGGTAAAGTTGGATGGATGAGACAAACACACTGGACAGATGTCTGGTACAGTGGAGAGGTAATGTTATTTTTTTCGTTTAAACGCAAACGAAACACATTGCAATAAAAACGTTGAAGATGTCAATTGTCTTCACGCTAGACACAGGCTATGGGGTAAGGGGTTAAAGCTGAAGAACATACAAATTCAAAACAGAATGGAAGTAAATCAATGCTTGTCAATTTTCACGAGGTTGTAACCCTTTACCCCATAGTCTGTTTCTAGTTTTGAAAATAGATGACTTCTTAAAGCAGGTTGAAAGTAAAGCAGAATGCACCTTAAGGTGTATTCTGCTTTACTTTCAGCCTGCTTTAAGCTGCTACCTGCTAGAATAAAGAAAATATTCCTTATGAAACTGTATAAATTGGAGCTGCTTTCTTCAGCGGAGGAATGAACTGAATGCGCTAAAAGGCGCTTCTATTGGGGAAAGGGTTAAGTCTTAGCATACTAGCAGAGAAACCATGATAACCATTGCAAACTGATGAGACGCCGTGCTACAGTGGAGAATCTGTTATTCTTTCCCGTTTCAACGCAAACGTAAAGGACTAAAACGTAGAAAAGAACAACCTTTGGACAATTCTGATATTTCATGTTTATCTTGGTGGCAAACAGTTTGGAGCCTGATCAGACGCCGGGTTACCCGGCATCTGATCTGGCTCCAAACTGTTTGCACTGCAAATAATAGTTTAAGCGTAAACGCGTTTATTGGGAAAGAATAACAGATTCTCCACTGTATGCTGTGTCTCATCAGGATCCAAATTGTTTGACACTCTGATCGTGTTTTAATTTTTTTTTACAACATTCTACTTTTTAATTTAGAACAGTAGCAAAGGACAATTAATTGTTGCAAAGGAAACATTACCCAGCATGCAACTTATAGCATTAACCAATGAAAACAAACTAACTCTACCTGAGCTTTACTGTACAACGAAATATATTTTCAGAATATCTCAAGGATATTCATGTTTAAACAATTTAATCAATCTGCTCTTGAATTCTTTTGGGAGACAATTAATTTGAGATGCACTGGGAGAAAATTAAGCATTCAGACAGTATAAACACAGATCAGTCACCATGCCTGATAACTCGGTCTTTATCCCTTACAGTGGAGAAACCGTAATTCTTTCCCGTTTAAACCCAAACGTCGCAAATGAAACACATAAACACAGTAAGAATATAGAAAATAACAACTTTTTGGAATTTCAAACTACTAATTTTGATCTGAGTGGCAAACAGTTTTGAGCCAGATCAGAGGCCGGGTGACCCGGCCTCTGATCAGGCTCAAAACTGTTTGCAATGGAAATGTTAGTTTTAGCATAAATGCATTTATTTATTTTTTAGCGTAAACGCACTTATTGGGAAAGAATAATGTCTTCTCCACTGTACAATGCTGATTTTCAGTTGGGTGTAGGTTATTTGAACACAGTTGGGTGTAGGTGATTTGAACACAGTTGAATGAAGGTGATTTGAACACAGTAGGGTGTAGATGATTTGAACACAATTGGGTGTAGGTGATTTGAACAAAATTGGGTGTAGGTGATTTGAACAAAATTGGGTGTAGGTGATTTGAACACAATTAGGTGTAGGTGATTTGAACACAGTAGGGTGTAGATGATTTGAACACAATTGGGTTTAGGTGATTTAAACACAGTTGAATGAAGGTGATTTGAACATAGTGGAATATAGGTGATTTGAAACAATGGCTGTGCAAGAAAGGTTAAGGGCTACATTGTCTGTGCTGTCAAAATGTATTTCACTGGATATTTGGCTCATGTTTTATCAGTGTTTGCTGTAGATGTCTAAATGATGTACATTACAGGTTGGAAGCAGTTCAAAGTGTCAGCATGATACTTAATGCCTTCTCACTGGCAGTAAACTAATGTACAAACACACACAGTAAATACCTGCTACATGTATTACAACCACTCAAAAAAGACCAGTGGTAGCATAAAGCAGGATGAAGGTAAAAGTAGGAGGAAATTTTACTAGCTTCAACGTTGCTTGAACATTGTATTTAGCGATCACTTGCCATTTAATTATAATTAAGCCATTACTCCATATATATATAGACACACTTTGAATTTCATATATCCTCCACTGACAATCTAATAACATTCAAGGAAAAAAACATTTGCAAGCAGTGTAGACAAAGATCTGGGGACTCCCATTACTAAGGTCTGCATTTGAAGAGACGTATAATTCTAGTCATGAAATGTATTCAGAGTGAATATTTTAATTTTACCCTTTTATGCCTGGATATTCAATAAACTCTCTCGATCTACCTGCTTGCTGGAAGATTTTATTTTAGATCTAATAGTGATCTAAAGCCACAGCAGTGTTCCTGAATTCAGCAGATCATTTCTTATCATACAGTAAACAGGCTACATGTAAAACCTCTCTATTACGACCACAAAACTTTATTATTAGGTTTTTACGACAGGTGACTGCTTAAAGCAAAGTGACAAGAAAACAGGAAGCTCCTGTAGGAGCTTTCTGTTTTACTGTCACCTTACTTTAAGCTGTCACCTGACTTTTACACAATCAAGTGGCCTTCCTTTTAGTGGTCGTAATAGAGAGGTTTTACTGTATATGTCTCCTCAGGGTTTACTCTGTTTGAAAATGTCTACTTTTGATGGCGTTTGTTAGGCATAATTGGGTTAACTCCTTGACCCTTTGGATGCAGGAAACAATTGTTTCAAACCCTATTACAACTATACAGCCTGCACTGCCTAACAGCCATCATTGATAATAAGATTGATAGTGTCTTTATGACAGGTGCTTGTTTAAAACAGAAAACAAAAATTCTTGCATACAGCAATCATCCTTCCTTGGATATTACCATTGTATTATATTAACCCATTCCCCAATAAATACACCTTTTTACGCCTTTAATTTATTCCTCCAATTTATACAGTTATGAATATGTATGATAAAAAGTATTTTCTATATTTTAGCAGATGTTAGCTTAAAGCAGGCTGAAAGTAAAGCAGAATGCGCCTTAAGGCGCATTCTGCTTTACTTTCAACCTGCTTTAAGTGGTCACCTATTTTCAAAACTAGAAACAGGCTATGGGGTAATGGGTTAATAGATCTGTACATGTATGACTACTTGCAACTTTGTTTTAAACAAACACTCAATTAACATCTCAGCAACAGTGTTTTATATTCAATGCAAGTGGTTGCATATATACAGGATAAAATAATAATACAGAAAGCTCCTTCAGCTTTCTGCATTATTTTCATCTATATTAACCCATTACCCCCTTAAATACACATTTTTACGCTTTAAATTTATTCCTCCCATGAAAAAAAAAGTCCCCTTTATATAGATATGAATTTGTACCATAAGAAATATTTTTAATATACTAACAGATGCTAGCTTATATGAAGCAGGCTGAAAATAAAGCAGAATGTGCCTAAAGGTGCATTATGCTTTACTGTCAATCTGCTGTAAGTGGTCACATATCTTCAATACCACAGACTATGGGGTAAAGGGTTAATCACTCTCCTGGTTTTAGAGATATATATCCATGTGATTTTCAAGTCTTACTGAGTGGTCGCTATAACACAAGTACAGTGGAGAATCTGTTATTATTTCCCCCAAAACACGTTTACGCTAAACCTATTTTTACCAGTGCAAACAGTTTGAAGCATCAGACGCCGGGTAACCCGGCGTCTGATCAGGCTCCAAACAGTTTGCCACTCAGATAAAAATGAAAACTCAAAATTGTCAAAAAGTTGTCCTTTTCTAAATTTTAGTGTTTTGAGTTTGCGTTTCATTTGCGTCTAAACGGAAAAGAATAAAGTACAGATTCTCCACTGTATATGTATGTATTGAGCTGAAAACAATAGTTAAAATTACATAAAGATATACACTTGCCCTCTGGAGTTTCATCAATGTGTAAATTCATCCTATAAATTCAAGAATTTCTGAGCTGGCAGTCATTTTAAATATCCACTACATGATTAATAACAGAATATTCCAGGAACACGTTCCAAGCTTCATCCTTCCCATCAAATCACAGCTTGATAAACAAGTGCCTCTTTGCAGAAACAAGGAACAATTAATTACATATTCCACTTTGATACACTGTTTCAATGGTTAGCTCCAAATCCTATGCAGTGAACACATTTTTCCAATACAAACTAACAGCGGAGCTACGACCAGCTCTGCATACCACAAGCCATTGGCACCGCATACACACTCCCCCACTTTATAATATCCTTTAGCCCTACTCAAAACAACCACTGCTTCAATATCTAGACATGTATTGAAAATCGAAAATTTTGTAGAAATGCTGTGCTTTTTTCGTTTTACTACTGAAGGATTTATGCCAAGAAGAGAATGGTTTGTAATCTGATCTGGTGCCAAATTATTTCATGTCTGAGCTATATTTGAACTGCTGGCACGTCAGAAAACAACTATGTACAGCAAATCTTGTCAGCTATTAACCCATAACCCCATAGCCTGTTTCTAGTTTTGAAGAGAAGTGATCACTTAAAGCAGTTTGAAAGTAAAGTAGAATGTGCCTTAACCCTTTCCCCCATAGAAGCACCTTTTAGCGCATTCAGTTTATTCTTGCCCTGAAGAAAATAGTTCCAATTTATACATTCAAAATTTCTATATTCTAGCAGGTGATAGCTTAAAGCAGGCTGAAAGTAAAGCAGAATGCGCTTAAAGCGCATTCTGCTTTACTTTCAGCCTGCTTTAAGTGGACACCTATATTCAATACTAGAGATATGCTATGTGGGAAAGGGTTAAGGCACATTTTGCTTTACTTTCAGCCTGCTTTAAGTGGACACCTGCTAGAATATAGCAAATATATTTTCAGATATAAATTTGAGACTGTATAAATTGGACCTATATTCTTCTGTGGAGATATATATTAAAGGTGTAAAAAGGCACATTTATGGGGTAATGGGTTAAATGAAGAAGCACTGAAAGCTCTAAAAGTATGTGGTAACTTTACAAAATCAATGGAGCTTTATGAACTACATGTATGTGTAATATTGTTCTAAATAAACCCCATACCCCTTGTGTCTTTGCTTAAAGACAGATGACCACTTAAAGCAGGTTGAAAGTAAACAATTAGGCACATCCTGCTTTAATTTCAGCCTGCTTTAAGCTACCAACTGCTAGGATAAAGAATATAGTTCTTTTAGTGTATGACTTTGTGTTATTAATATCTTCATCAGTAGAGGAATAAATTAATGATGTTAGGATCAAACCTTAGCATTTCAAGACACTTTTCCCTGCACTGTGGTTGAGGAAATCTCCAATTGCTGAAATCTCCACTTATATAATTATACACATACTGGCTGACAGCTTGGACAGTTTTATGAAGTTCCTTTCAATTAAGTCTTGATCAAGCTTTAACTCTTAACCCTTTACCTCATAGCCTGTTTAAGTATTGAAGATAGGTGAACAATTAAAGCAGGTTGAAAATAAAGCAGAATGCGCCCTTAGGCGCATTCTGCTTTACTTTCAGCCTGCTTTAAGTTACCATGTTAGAATATCAAAAATATCTCTATGATACCTCATTTATGACCATATAAAATGGAATTACATTGTGTTTTCTTTAGTGCAGGAAATAGTCAGAGGCGTAAAAAGGTGTATTTATGGGGTAATGGGTTAACTTGCAGTGAAACTGTGATAACCTTAAATTTGCAAACAGTTTGGATCCTGATGAGACGTTGCATAATGCAACATCTCATCAGGATCCAAACTTTTTGACACTCTTACCATGTTTTGGAAAGAAATTGAAATTTTTTTGTTTTAAGGCGCATTCTGCTTTACTTTCAGCCTGCTTTAAGCTATAAACTGATAGGATATTGAAAATATTTCTTATGGCACATGTTCATGACAGTATATATTGGAACTATTTTTTTTTGGTGTAGAAATATATAAGAGGCGTAAAAAAGCGTATTGATGGGGTAAAGGGTTAATTGATAGGAACTTAACTCTGCATGCTGGGCAATTGTTTAGTCGGCAGCAATTATTGTCGTCTTTATTGTTCAAAAAAATTATTTTTTTTCAATTTCTTTCCAAAACATGGTAAGAGTGTCAAAAAGTTTGGATCCTGATGAGATGTCGCATAATGCAACGTCTCATCAGGATCCAAACTGAAGGCGCATTTTGCTTTACTTTCAACCTGCTTTAAGTATAGTCACCTACCTTCAATATTTGAACTTGGCTAAGGGGTAATTGGTTAAGTCTTGATCAATCTCATAACAGACTGCTTGCAGACTGACTGACAAACAATTACGACCTGAACCAGTCAGCAGAAAAACATGATCGAAAGATATGTGGCAAAAAACACTTTGACATCTGCCATGTGAATTCTTTAGGGAAACTTTAACGTACACTTTAATGATTTCAGCAGAAATAGTTAAGAAGCATCCAACATACTTTGTTGTCAAATGTACATTGTTACTGTCTAGTCCTGATCTGGTTATAACCTTTTAAATATATCCTATTACAAGTCTTGAAGACAGGTACCCACTTAAAGCAGGTTGGAAGTTTAAAAGTAGAATGTGCCTAAAAGCGCATTCTGCTTTACACTACCACCTAATAGAATTATGAATACAAAAAATATTTCTTATGATACGTATATATTACCTAAATATTCACAACTGTATGAATTTGAATTCTTTTCTTTTCAATGGAGTTAAATTAAAAGTGTAAAATTGTGTATCTATGGCATAATGGGTTAACCCTTTCCCACATAGCCTGTTTCTAGTATTGAATATTTGATGTCCACTTAAAGCAGGTTGAAAGTAAAGCAGAATGCGCCTTAAGCGCATTCTACTTTACTTTCAGCCTGCTTTAAGCTATCATCTGCTAGAATGTAGAAAATTTTCGTATGATACATATTTATGACTGTATAAATTGGAACTATTTTCTTCAGTGAAGGAATAAACTTAATGCGCTTAAAAGGCACTTCTATGGGGGAAAGGGTTAAGCTACCACCTCGCTGTATTTCATACCACCAGTAATAAGCCCTCATCTGTGATATCATTTATTGAGTTCTACTGAATTGAAGCAGACAATGCTAAATGCCTGTTCATCAAATCCACCTCCATTTTTGAAAACAGGAAGATGTACACAAGTAAATAAATCTAAAATCCTACTGAACACTAAAATGCTGCCAACGGCAATATCTGGATCAAGGTATTATAACATTATGATATATAAATGTTTTGGAATGCTAATTGGCAGATTCCAAGGGTAATTCAATAATGCAGATGTTGCTTCTGACTTGCATCATCAAAAGCTATGAGTAAACAGCCCGTTTATTTTGCTACTACAGTGTTTCTTGTCTCCCAAAAACAACCATTCACCCATTACCCTATTTCTACTTCTGGACACAGGTGACCACATATAGCAGGTTGAGAGTAAAGCAGAATGCACCTAAAGGTGCATTCTGCTTTACTTTCAGCCTACTTAAAACAAACATACTAGGGTATAGAATATATTTCTTATGATACATATTCTTGTTTGTATAAATTGGAACTATTTTCTAAAGAGGAATAAATTAAACTTTTAAAACCAGGGTTTGGGCTGTTTATAATATGACAAGTGTACATTTCACAGGTACACTGATTATTAAAGATGAGTATATTCATCGCTAGGGCTGAATAAGTTAAACTTCTCCAATCATTTAATGAGGAAACGCAGAGTACTAAAAAAGACAGGTTGCTCTTTGATGCAGTTACATATACAAAAGTAATGCAGAATACTGTGGTACCTCTATTCTAGCTACATCAATTTAGCAGTTTGCTCTTTTCATCTTCTTATACATATAATGTGCCCAGTGAATTCTTCCTTGTTATTATATTGGATTGGACCATTTTTTATCTACGGGATACCTGATCTAAACTTTAGTCTGTTTTGTATTGAAATTCCTACCAGCAAACAGTGTACACTCATATTGTGGCATCTGATCATCAAAGTGTACCCTGTTTGCTTACGTCCCTTTTATAGGACGCTAGGCACAAATGGGTCAATTTATATAGGCTTGACAGTAAACTACATGTAAAATCCTGTCTCAACTTAAGTGGACATTTCCTAAGGGTATAAAGATCCTGAATCTATGTATTAACACTTTCCTCCTTGTTAGCACATTAGCACATCTTCAACTTAATAATTTACTTATGTCTCTGCAGTCTGCACAAACTCCTGAATACACCTCTTCCCTGTTCTAGACACAAAAGAGTCTGAGAACCTGCTGATAGTCTTAAACAACAATAGTGGCTTAATTAAAGCAAGATAAAAGTAAAGTAGAAAGCTTTTGATTGATTCTAGTTTTACGACACTGCAACACAATACTCAGAGCATATAGCGTCTCCATCTGTAAAACTTACACTGTAAAGTAGTCTAATTTGAATTTCTTAAATAAAATAGGTTGCCTAAAACAGAATAAATACAATGCAGAAAACTTCTAGTCAAACCTGTATTAAGCGACCATGCACACCAATGGTCTATAGCAGTCTTTTATACAAATAGTTGCTAGATGCAGGATAGAAATAATGCAGAAAGCTCCTACAGGAGCATTTAGCAGTCACTTTGTCTTGTAATTGAATACATGTATGCTTCCACAAGATCGCTAAAGATAGGATTAACTTTATATTATGCCTTATGATGCCTCAGCCTAGTTAGAAATCTTCATACTACTGCAACATCACAAGCTTTACTGTATACAGTCAAACTTTGATATCTCGAACTCGTTTTACTCGAACGATCCGATAGATTGACATATGAACTGCATTATTTCATGCTCGGTTTTGTGGAACATACCCATATTTCAAAGTTAAAACGTGGCTTAGCCACGTTTTAAGTTTGAAATACAGGTATGTTCCACAAAACCCACTTCGAGATATAGAAGTTTGACTGTACATAGAAAGCGTAACTTCTAAAAGACAAAATGACCTCAGTATGTCACCATGCTTTGAAGATGACCCCAAAACATACCGTGCATAATGATATATATCAAAATTGACCTTACAATGACAAAATACGTGAACAAGATAATTGCTGTAATATGAGGTAATCAAATAAAGGAAAAGGGAATTGAACAAGTTGTCAGGGCAAGCATGTACACTTTATTTCACCTGGGGAATTTATGTAGCAATTAGATTAATTTGCAACAGCTGTGACAGTGGTCTATAGTACACTCCAATATCTTACAATCCACTTCTCTCAAATCATAATTACAATCAACAATAAGTCTACCAGAGCTACACATAAAGGTAGGTAATTTCAAACTTATTTATGTCTTCAACAAACCCTATGTTGTTACCACTCCTCATTAGAATTGTCTCCAAGTGATGATTATTGTAAGTGGTCACAACACCATGGAGGGCTCCAGATAAGGAGAGTATTTCAAAAACTAAAATCTGTATTTCTGCTTGAAACCCTATGGTGTCACTACTCATTAGAATCGTCTCGAAGAGACGATTCTAATGAGTAGTAACACCATAGGGTTTGGTGCTGTATGAGTGAGAAAATGTTTGATTTGTTCCAATTACTCCCACTTATCTGGAGCCCTGCATAGGGTTTGGTGGAGACATCAAGGAGAAAATGTTGTTAACCCGTTACACCATAGCCTGTTTCTAGTTTTAAAGACAAGTGACCTGACTTAAGGCACATTCTGCTTTACTTTCAGCCTGCTCAAAGCTACCATCTGCAAAGTAATGCAGAAAGCTTCTTTTATAGCTTTCTGCTTTACTTTTATTCTATTTTGAGCAACCACCTGCATCTTAACACTGTGATGATGCAACTTGTACTGAGCTCAATGGGCTTTTGGAGTATAGTTTACGTCTCTATCATCATGTAGTTCTAAAGTTAAGGTCAAATATATATTGAGTCTATTTGACCTCAAAATGACCTATAAATGACCTTTAACCTTTGTTAAACATTACCAAATGGTTTCTTGAGATGAGTACACATATTAAATGTGAAGTCTCCATTACATGATTGTAGTTCTCAAGATGTATGCACGTGCAAGGTTTTGTAATCGTAGATGATATAATTATGGTATAGGAGTTATGCTCCAGAAAAGGTTTTGCTTATAATCAAGGTCAGGTCAAGGTGACCTGAAAGTGGTATGCAATACTGGGCAGTCCATATATGTAACACCAGATTTGGTAATCTTAGACAGCACAGTATAGTGTAGATATCCTCTGGACAAGATTTTTCAATAATCAACCTCAGAGGTCAAGGTGACCTTAAAATGGTATGTGACCTTCCTCCATCTCAAGGTATATGCACACACCAGTTTAGGGTATTATAGATGATATGTATTGGAGTTTTGCTCCTGACAATGTTTTTCAAGGTGAAGGTCAAAGTCAAATTGACCTGAAAGTTGTACGCAACACAGGGTAATCCCAATATGTATACACACAAGGGTCTGGTAATCCTAGATGGCATAGACATGGGGTTATATGCTATGGCAAGGTTTTTCAATTATCAAAGTCAGAGTTCACGGTCAAAGAGACCTGAATTTTTTTGTCTTGCACATCAACTAATCCTGATTGATGTTTATGCAAAGTATTAGGCAAATCAGATTGAAAGTGAAGGAGAAGTTTTGCAGACAGTCGGCAGGCAGATTCCAGTATACTCCCCTCAAACTTTGTTTACGGGGGTATAACTATAAATTCTACATTTGAATCTTGATAGTGCAAACTCCCTCAAGTGAATTTGCCAATATTTAAATTTTAAATTTAGATTAGATCTGAACAATGCAATGCAGGTAATCTCCACAAACTGTTTCAAGTATTATATAAATCAGACAGTGAAATATTAGGTTATAACTGTCACACTAGTGTTGGTTGAAATGTCATAATTCAAATACAAGGTAATTTGTTTTCAGACTTCTTTAGCACTTCAAAAGACATATATTAAAAGCAGAGTCCCCAGAGGGATAAGTAGCTATGGTCTTGGACAGCAATCACTTAATTAGGCTATCATGACTGTATAAAGGTTTTATCAGGATCCCTAGTCTCTCATCTAAATCCAAACAGTTTGCAAATATTTATCTCTAATTTAGGCATCACAGCATGCTTAACCACTACCCCATAGCCTGTTTCTAGCTTTACAGACACTGGTTGCCACTTATAGCACGTTGAAAGTAAAGCAGGCTACTTTCAGTCTACCATTTGCTAGGATATAGGACATATTTCTTATGGCACATAGTCATGACTGTACAAAGTTGAACTGTTTTCTATAGTGAAGTTTAAGGCATAAAGATGCATAAATATGGGGTAATGGGTTAAGGGTTAATAAGAATTAGATTTAACAGCCATTTAACCCTTACCCGATAGCCTGTTTCAAGTTTATAAGACAGAATACCACTTAAAAGCAGGTTCAAAGTAAAGCAGAATGTGCCTTAAGGCACATTCTGCTTTACATTCAGCCTATTTTAAGCTACCATCTTTTAGAATATAGAAAATATTTCTAATACTACACATTTATTACTGTATAAATTGGTACTATTTTCTGCAGTGGAGGAAAAAATTCAATGAGTAAAAAGGTGTATTTATGGGGTAATGGGTAAACACAAAACAAATCCCTGTTGATTAAAATATTTCTTGCTTCTCCCCATTTTCGCTCAAAATGCCTCATGTTTAAACACAAAATTTCAATCAGTGAATAATTCTGTGAAAAGTCATTATGCATTCCCAGAATAACAAATGGACCAGTCATTATCGTTAAGTAAGGGCATCTATTATAGCCAAGAACAATAAGATAGGCACTAACCCATATAAATCTTACTACCATCAGACCTGCATTGCGCAATAATTCCAAACACAAAACAACCACATTCTCTTATACAAACAGCTTAATGCTAAATGAAAGTAATGCAGAAAGCTCCTAAGGGAGCTTTCTGCTTTACTTTCATTCAGCATTACCCAAGCACCTGTCTGTAACGATCTCAGTACTTGACAGAATTGCGATGGTAGACAGGTGTGACTGTCTAGTTGTAATTAGTCACTGTCCCTATCAGTGGTGTCATACCAGACCAGAAAAATCGATTTTAGGTAGACAGCTTACATCCACAATAAAAAATATTTTTCTATGACAGATAATTGCGGATCTATCATCATCAACCTCTCTAGTTATTCTGTTGCAGGCAAATTGACATTTTCTATGTATCCTGGCCTTAAAACATCATTTCATCATAATAATACATCGTGGGCAGCTACTAAAGAGACACATTCCTTTCACATGCTAGGAGAGGTTTGCTTATCACAGACTTGAACAGAGCTCCAGATAACGGGAGTCTTTCACAAACTATAATCTTTATTTCTCAATAAAACCCTATGGTGTCACTACTCATTAGAATCGTCTCGAAGAGACGATTCTAATGAGTAGTAACACCATGGGATTTGGTGCTGAAAAGTGAGAAAATGCTTGAGATTTGTTCAATTAACTCCCTCTTATCTGGAGCCCTGCTTGAAGGTCAATTATATAATATCTGATTAACTAGTACAAACTCCATAAACTCTGGTTAGCTGTCTGCAATACTGCAATTACCCAGAAGGGAGATGTCTGCTTTACTGTCAGCCTCCTCTAAGCAGAGATCTAGCTTTGGTTAACCCTGTCCTCCTTGGAAGTGCCTTAGAGCGACTCTCATTGCATAGTTCATATATTTGTCCTCATTGAATAGCTCATTGATCCCATATAACTCATATATTTGTTCGCATTGCATTATAGCTCATATGTTTTCATTGAATAGCTCATATATTTGTTCTCATTGCACAGCTCATATATTTGTTCTCATAAAATAGCTCATTCTCACTGCATGCATAGCTCATATATTTGTTGTCATTGAATAGCTCATGAATTATATTTTTTTCTCATTGCATAGCTCATATATTTGTTATCATTGCATAGCTCATATATTTGTTCTCATTGCATATCTCATATATCTGTTATCATTGCATAGCTCATATATTTTTTCTCATTGAATAGCTCATAAATTATATTTTTTCTCATTGAATAGCTCATATATTTGTTCTCATTGCAAAGCTCATATATTTGTTCTCAAGGCAGCTCCAATTAAACTGAACCTGGAAACCTAGAACTAAAGGAGTAGTTACAGTCCACTTTGGCAAGTAGCAGTTTTAAGAAGCTGAAAACATTCCTTGCATACCACTAACGTATGTGTATAATGTATACAGGCATACCTATAGTATATAATGTTACACATTCAACCAGAATGATAGGTATACTCTTCATTTACAAATAATGCACCTGTGAACAGTACACTTGTCCTTTGCAAATAACTTATGTATTGCTATACATGGGCAGCTGAATGCATAACAAAAGTATTGCAGAAAGCTCCTTTAGGAGCTTTCTGCATTACTTTTGTTATGCATTAAGCATCAAATTGTCTACAAAAATCTTGCTTCTAATGGACATTTGCTACACATAAGACGCCTAGCTAGTCAAGTGATGTAACTGCCATGTCTAGGAACTTACCATGGTCAAGATAGGAATTTGATGGAAATTGACACATTGTCAGTCTTTCCCTGACAATTCCATGCTCCCCTGGTTTCCATTGGACATAGTGTCCTTTAACATGCAAGGAACCATAGACTGGTTCCATACAGCAGGGACAATATATAGACTGGTTCTAAAATTTTGTTCATTGTGAATTTGAAAAATAACTGAAACTTTTTTTTAACTGTAAGAATGTATAATTGCCTATCCATCTGAGCTCCTATAATACTTTGGAATAGATCTGAAATCTTGTTTTTCTTGTTGCCTATCAGTTTATGTAAACCTATATTGTGCTCATGCAACATGACTTAGAATTGGAATTTACAAAGCTTTGATCCAGAATAGTTGCTGAATAAATTGGTGCCTTGACCCAGCAGATCTCAACTGTCTGAAACTCCAGCTGTAGCATTTCTGTACTCAAAACAGACACCAAAAAAATATATAGAATAAGATCTGATGACAATTTTTTGAAGCAGACAATTCTATATTATATCTTTGTAAGGGTTTTTTCGATGTTCCATAAGAGCCATACAATCTGACAGAACAGCAGACTGGTTTACTACAGAGACACTGAAAATTATCATTTTGCCAAATGTAATTATAGTTGTATGGCTACAGTCAAACATGTGTTAAACGACCACTCAAAAGATTATATCTTTCTAGTATTCATGACAGGTGGCAGTTTATGAAGGGGAAAAGTCATGCAAAAGACTCCTATGAGCATTCTACGTGACTTTTGCCCTGCATTAACCCATTACCCCATAATTACCCCTTTTTACGCCCTCAATTTATTACTCTACTGAAGGAAATAGTTCCAATTTATACCATCATGTATATGCAGCATGAGGAATCTTTTTTTGTATCCTAGCAGATGATAGCTTAAAGCAGGCTGAAAGTAAAGCAGAATGTGCCTTCAGGCACATTCTGCTTTACTTTCAACCTGCTTTAAGTGGTTACCTATCTTCAATACTAGAAACAGGCTATGGGGTATTGAGTTAAGCGATCACCTATTTTAAAAGATCACCAAACATCTTCATTCAGTGTGGTCACTTAACACAGGTTTGACTGTATATATGTTTTATCCCGTCACTACAATCTCCGGTGACATAATAAAGGGGTAGCATAATAAACTTAGGTTTATCTGTACAGTAGCAGGTTTATCTGTATAGTAGCTGTATGAATACACCGGAACTATTTTTATTTTCATTACTCAAAGCAAATAGCGAAGACGTTGATTTTAGACGCAAAAAACACCCTTAATATGTTTGATACCGATTTAGCATCCACAAAAATAGAAAAAAAATATTTACAAAAAAAAAAAAGTTTGGATCAAGTGGGTTTTGAACGTGGATCGCCGTGATGGGAGACGTCGATGTTAACCGCTGGACCATAGGGGCACATACAAAGCGACGTCGATTTAAGTTATATAAAGTTTGTATATTGACGCGTTTTTAAAAAAAAAATCATTTAGATAGAAACTAACCAGAATAAACATTGTTTTTTAAAAACAAGTTCACAAATAAATCTACATATCCATACATTATTTCTATTCTCATATGGACCTACGCTTTTAGGAACCATTCTGCAATCGTCTCTGATTCTATTTTTAGCCTACTTCTACTAAAGTAAAGCCACAGGTTCTTGACTTCGTTTTCCGAGGGCACCACAAGAGAATATCGGTGATCTACTCTATTTTAGCATCAGTTTTAGTTAATAGTTTAGACTACCTGTTAGATCCTCGTTGTATACCTTGTCTTAATATATACGGTAATAGAAGTCTAGTTTTTAATAGATCTAGATCTATATGTCAAATACCTGTGGCTAAAGCAATACATGTACTGTGTACTGTTGAGCAACAAGTTGAAGGAAACTTTAGGTAGGCTTATAAACAAAGCAGAAAGCCAGCTTTAGTAGCAAATTTCAACATAATCATTGGATGGGATGTAGAGTTTGAATCTTAGCGGTCAGAAAAGAAACTGTTCAAAAACAATAAACAACCTTGACGAGTAACGCGAAAACTGGTGACAATTTCCAGTCGTTATTTTTGGCAATTTTAACTTCTGAGTTGAAGCGTAAAGTATAGCCTATTTGAGTTAAAATGTATAACTTGTCAAATTTGAATCGACTCACTTTTCCAGTTTGTTGCCAGTTTGTCACTCCAAGCATTTTGTTATGGTCATTTTTTTCTGTTGTGTAAGTATAACTAAGCGCAATTCGGCTGGGAGCGGTTATTATTTTTTTGTATGTCAGAAATTACATAAAACTTGTCAAATTAAATATTATTGTACATTTGAAAGGCCAGAATCAGTCAGTGACGGGATAAATCGAATAATATGTCATTGCAGGATATAGGACTTGTTTATTCTGCTCGAGGAGAAATCACTGACCACTCGGCAAGCCTCGTGGTCAATGATTACTCCTCTCGCAGAATAAACAAGTCCTATATCCTGCAATGACATATTATTCTCTATGTTACTGCTGTCCTGCTATCTGCTCAGCCTATATTTCTCTTTGAAAATGTGCAGACTGACTATCTGTCAATGCATTCACATATATTTAACCATTTCTTCATTACTGTATTTGTCTCTTGTTTAAAGACTTTTCCTCAGTCCATTGAGGAACCACCAGCATATTGTTCTGGAGGTGTCAATGTAACTGTAAAGCACGCGGGAAATACAATCTCAATTTACTTGGTGAAGACCAGATTATACTCATGCTCTAGTGATTTTCAATGGTTATTTCTAACCAAACTATCAAATATAAAGGTTCTGTCTCACATAAGACGATTCAATGGTTCAATATGCACAAGACCCATGCTTTTTGCAAGGAAATTGACAGTAAATAATCTGGCAATGCGTTATGACCAAAAGGTCGTCAGGAGATGTCTTTAAAGCAGGTGGTTGCTTTACCCATTATTTATAAATACGCCTTTAAACCTCTCTAATTATTTCAACACTAAATAAATTCAAAGTCCCTCATAGGACATAGTCCTGAGCATAAAACACATAATGTGTATACGTGTATCAAGCATTTTTCCAGGTTGTAGTTTAAAGCATGTTGAAAATAAGCAAAAAGCTCCTTAATTAAGGAGCTTTCTGCTTTACTTTTAGTCTGCCCAAATTGACCATGTGTCTTTAGAACTGAACACAAGCCATAGGGCTATACATGCAATGGGTTTAAACGGACTCAAAGGGAAGCAGATGGTGCCATCAGGAGCTTAAATCTGCTTTACTCTCAGCCTGCTTTAAGTATCCACCTGTCAAACTGCAAGAAAAGTTTTCTATAGCCCTTTATCAAATCATAGTAGAAGAAAATAAGGACACTTCTATCAAACATATAGGTAAAGGTTTGAAGATGCGCTTGTAAGGAAGTACATGTACAGTCAAACTTCGATATCTCGAATCTCGCTTAACTCGAATTATCCGATGGTTCAACCTATGAACTTTATTATTTTATGCTCGGTTAAATCGAACATACCCATATTTCAAAGTTAAAACGTGGCTAAGTCACGTTTTAACTTTGAAATACAGGTATGTTTGATTTACCCGAGCTCGAGATATCGAAGTTTGACTGTATTGGGTTCAGTGAGTCAGAGTTTGATGTTGACATTGCCATGACTTATCTGATGGAAGGGCAACATTCAAGAACAACTTCATCTGTAACACTTACAATGACGAAATATCAAAAGGTCGGCTATTCCACATTTGAAAACAATGACCAGCAATCTGTGTTGGGCTTTATTTAAATAGAAAACAAACAGTGCAGACCCTGATTAGAGGGCTCCTAAAGGAGCCATCTGATCATGGTCTACCCTGTTAACAAAGAACACATAGACTGGTTTCCTGTCCTGTAAGAGTTGACTTTCAGATATTGTATACACTGATTTGTGGGTTAGAAGCTCAAGTCAGGCACCGATCCATATTCATGAGAACACTTCTAGACAGTCCTGAAAGCTCAAACTCTCTTACATGACATTATGTCACTATAATGTTTTGACTACAGCAAACAGTCAACACTTTTCCTGCATATACAGCATTCCCTCTCTACAATGGCCCTCCCAACAACGACTCCCTCCTTACAACGACCCTTGCCGCTGTTCCCCAAACAAGACAATTAAATGCCTAACACTTTCACTTTTGCAATATCGTCTGCTTAAAACTATCGTCTGCTGTTTTTCTCAAAGTTACATAATTTACATTTTGACAGAAAAAAACGTAATGACGAGTGACAAACAGCTTGAATCCAGATCAGACGCCGCGTTATGCGGCGTCTGATCTGGATTCAAGTTGTTTGCAAATGTAAGCCAATGTCCCTCCCTGTAACGATTACCTCCAAACAACATACATATTTTTTGTCTCCCGTTGGGTGTCGTTGAAGAGAGGGAGCACTGAAATATTATAGCCATCATTGCATATGGTGGAAAGTTAACCCATAACTCCATATATGTGCTTTTTATGCAATTAATTAATATTTCTCCACTGGAAAAAATTCAGGTTCTTTTTACTTGTAGCCTCCTTTAGTTATTATTATCTGCTAGGATATAGAAATGCTTCTAATAGTGCATTTAATTCTTTAAACTTCCTTGAAGTGGTCAGAGTTCAAAAGAACTCTAACTTACGCCTTCAGTATGCACAGACAAGAATTTGATTCTCTGCATAACCAATTGGTTTTATTCCAAAACGATGCACTAAAAAGCCCATACTAATTGCCCACTCAAAAGAGTCTATCACAAAGTTTAATTCAGTCTATAACAGATCAATTTAAGGGTGTATCAATGTCAAGAATTTGGGAACTTTTCAAAGTATATGAAATCCCTCTATGATGGTTTTGTATTGAAGAGCTATTTAAGATGAATGAAAAAATAGAAAAAGTGTACATTTTGGTGAACAACAGTTGGCTCTACGGCCATGTAAAATTTACCCCACCCACTTCCTCTTATTTTGTCCTTTTCAAACAGCCCGCTTCAATAAAACCCATTTTAAATGAAAACAAATACGATAATTTGGTTTTGTGTTATTTATTTCCTATCTATGGTAGTATTTCTTCATACAAAAACTAATTTAAGAAAAAAAAGGCACCAAATGTGAAATTTATAAAGCTCTAAATATCATCGATATGGTACTTTTTTGAAAATTTTGTAAGGGGCGATAACTCTTTATACTTTAATAACTCAAAATTTTCAACACTGACCTTTCAATTTCTTTTCATATTTTGAACTGCCTTAGTATGGGCTTTCATCTGGTAGAATATAAGAAAAAGTTAAATACTAGAACTATTTCATTTTCAAACTTTTTTACTTTTTTTCATAAAATAAAAAATCTAATAAAATCATGCCCTATATAAAGCATATTTTTGATATTCAAGGATCCATATTGTTCAAACCTGGTGCCTGCTTTGTCTAAATTTGGTTTATATATGTGAACATACCACCATAGACATGAAATGAATAAAGAAAACCCAAATTAACTTTTTTTGTTTTGTTTTGAAATAGATTTTACTGAAGCTTGTACTCTGAATGGGTAAAATTTGAGAAAAAAATCCAAATTTGACATACCTTTTTCAAATCGCTGTAGCTCAAAAAAAAGGACACCACCATATATATTTTTTTTCATTTTTTCATTCATCATAAATAGCTCTTCCAAAAAAACAATGATAGACAAAAAGTTTAATACTTTGAAAAAAATGGCCCATAACATTGATACACCCTTAATTCCTGCATTATAAGCAGTATAACTTTTCTTAAGAAAATCTTTTGCAAACACTTTGGATTCTGATGAAAGCAGTACATCATCAAAATCCAAACTGTATGACACTCTTACCCTATTTTGAAAAGAAATTTGAATTTTCTATTTTCAGGAAAGTAGCAGAAGACAATTGTTGCAGACAGAAAAAAATTACTCCGCATACGAAGTCTGTTAAATAAACTACTGAATACAGGATATGTACAGTACATAACACCGGGATGTCTATATGTATTTTCTTACAGACCTGCAAATAACATCACTAGCCAAAAAACCTGTTACAGGGTTCCAGATAAGGGGGAGTAATCTGACCAAATCCAGCATTTTCTCACTTATTTCAGCACCAAATCCTATGATGTTACTACTCATTAGAAGCGTCTCTTCGAGACGATTCTAATGAGTAGTGACACCATAGGGTTTAAAGCAGAAATAAAGATTTTAATTTTTGAAATACTCCCCTTATCTGGAACCCTGCTGTTAACATTCAAAAATCTCTATAGCAACATTAACTCTTTGAACATTATAACAGCGAAAACCCTGATTACTTTATAAATGACAATTGTTGCAGACGGAAAAAATTACCCAGCATGCAAAGAGCTAACAAAGGTTAGTTACAGGCTCTCTATATATATAGCTTTTGAGGAAGAAAGGGTTAAACCAAGATAAATAAGAGCGCTGCCTGTGGGTGCCATAGCTCATCTGCAATTATGGCCAAATTTATATTAAACCCAACCTATTTGATCCTTTAATGACCTCTAAATGACCTCAAGACCTTTGTTTTAAATGACCCAAATTTTACTTAGCTCATGATTTGTTTGAGGTGAGTTCACATACCAAATATAAAGTCTGTATCACATGTAGTTCTAAATTTATGGCCAACGTTAAGATTTCAGACAACTATGACAACCAGGCAGACGTCAGAGTGATGACAAAAGCTTGTAGTTTTTTGGAAACAGAAGAGCTATAAATGACCTTGACCATGACCTTATGGTCAAAGTTTGTGTCGTCATATTGATGCTATGGGCAAAATATTGATGGAATATGATCATGAATAATTGAAATATAGCTAATTATGTAAATGTTGCGCTGCCGTTGATTGCTTTTGGCGCCAGAACAGACTATTTTACTTTCCGCTGAAGCTGGTGAGACAAAACGTAAAACCCTCTGTCCAAGAAACAATTCCTAATATTATTTAATGTTTTTATTACCAAGTTTGCATTATGCTAAACCTGAGCATCAAGGTTGGACTTTGACTTTATCATGATAGAAGCTAAATTCTGCACATGGCCTAGCTGCTCGTAAATTTAACCCATTATATCCCATAAATATGCATTTTCAATTTTTCACTTATCTAACTTATTCCTCCACTGAAGAAAATAGTTCCATGGTATAGACAGTTATGATTATGCATCACAAGAAATACTTTCTCTATCTTGGCAGACTGTAAATAAGGCACAACCTGGTTATTTATTAAGTCTTCCTGGGCTCCAGATAAGGGGAGTATTTCAAAAACTAAAATCTTTATTTCTGCTTTAAACCCTATGGTGTCACTACTCATTAGAATCGTCTCGAAGAAACGATTCTAATGAGTAGTAACACCAAAGGATTTGGTGCTTTATGAGTGAGAAAATGTTGGATTTGTTCAGATTGCTCCCCCTTATCTGGAGCCCTGGTCTTCAGAGTTTTATTTATGACATTCATCAGGAGAAGGATTAAAATTTTAGATTACTGTACTGGAAAAAGAAAAATAGACAAAACTAGCTGACATGCAGACTTATTTAGGGTTGATTTCAACAATAAAGCGCAAAATCACAAACATTGTAGACCCTGATCAGAGGGCTCCTGCAGGGTCTACACTGTTTGCACAGGACAATTACGTATCCTCTTCATAGGTACATGTGAAGAGTATACTAGTTGTCTAATGGTTGAACGTGTTAAAACTTTAAAGGTTTATACAAAGGTTTTTTAAGAAAATATCAAGAACAGCTCAATTTAAGTGTAATTGAAAGCCGTTGTAGATGAAAAAAAGTTCAGTGAACTGCAACTCCTTTCATCAAAGCAATACCCTGTACTAGCTTTCAATAAATCTCTTCTGGTTCATTTCAGGAATTTCCATAGGCAAAATGCACACCCAATTACCAGGAAAAGAGTTACTTCTCAAAAACAGTTAAACCTCTCTATTATGACCACTAAAACAAAGGCTAATTGGTTGTATAAAAGACAGGTGACAGCTTAAAGCAAGGTGATAGTAAAACAGAAAGCTTCTATAGGAGCTTTCTGTTTTACTATCACCTGTCGTAAACACCTAATATTTAACAAAATTTAGTGGTGGTAATAGAGAGGTTTTACTGTAGTCCTATTAGACCACTCCAAAGAAGACTCACTGATGGTATATAAGACAGGTGCCAGAATTAAAGATTTCTGTTTTATGTTAACCTTGCTTTAACCCATTACCCCAAAGTCCATTTCTAATTTTAAGACAGGTGACCACTTAAAGCAAGTTGAAAGTAAACCAGAATGTGCCTGAATGTGTATTCTACTTTACTTTGAGCCTGCTTTAAGCTACAATCTGCTAGTATACAGAAAGTACATGTATTTCTTATATTGCATATTCAAAACTGTATAAAGTGGAACTATTTTCTTCATCGAATAAGTAAATGAAAGGCCTAGAAGAGCATATAACTATATATGTATATATGGAGTAATGGGTTAAGCTATCACATGTCTTTAACACTGAAAACAAGCTATGGAGGGAAGCGTTAACTCCTGCAGTGACTTTCATCCTCATAGCTTGCTGGTAACAGTTTTATATAGACTGAAAGTTAATTTTTAGTTAAATGCAGAAAGTTCCTGTTCCTTGCATGCTTCAAGCAACTTTTGTCTTAATCACAGAAAAAGGAAATGATAACTCCAGCAAATTCTTCAAGCCTCAGCTGCTAAGTTCATGAGATAATTCAGGTTATCAATGTATTGACTTCAATATTTCTATGACAACAATGCCTACTACCCACTTGCCATTTATATTAATGTCTAACTAAATCTGTTAACTCTTTGCATGCTAGCGGCGGATATATCCGCAAAATTGATTGGCATTACAACCAGTTTGGATCCAGATGAGACGCCGCGTTACGCGGCGTCTCATCAGGATCCAAACTGTTTGACACTCTGACCCTGATTTGAAAAGAAATTTCGAAAATTTTATTTTTAGAACAGTAGCAGATGAAAATTGTTGCAGACGACAAAAATTACCCAGCATGCAAAAAGTTAAACCGTCTATGACTGAGATGTTATGATCTTTTTTCTGCCACTCATAACCGAGAATCACTGAATACTGTAGTTCTGTCAGGAGACTTGATATCCTTGGCAAACAGTAGGGATCCAGATCAGGCTGCACTACTAAACATTGGGCCTGATCTGGATCAATACTGTTTGACAACCCATGTTGTATATTTGTTATGTGAATTTGCAATGCTTTTATATTCCAGGGACAAAGCAGTAGTTGATTCTATAGATGACAGATATCTAGAACAGTAATGGAGTAAACAGTATTGACAATCACATCTCCAAAGTTTTATCCAATTTAGACACACCTTTTTACGAATTTCATTAATGCCTCTTTTGAATAAAATTACATGTTGTTCCATTTCAACAGCAATGAATGAGCAGCATAAGAAATATTTCCCATATCCTAGTAGATGATAGCTTAAACTAAGCAGGCTGAAAGTAAAGCAGAATGTGCCAAAAGGGACATTCTGGTTTACTTTCAACCTGCTTTAAGTAGTCACCCATTTTCAAAACAAAGAAACAGGTTATTGGGTTATATAATGCATTAATTCTGCCTATTCTACTTTTTTTCAAAACTATAGTAATTGGACATTCCTAGGGATGTACTTTCATGTTAATTGTAGTGAGAAATATTTATTCAGAGGTGACCTTAACCCATTACCCCATAGTCTGTTTCTAGTTTTGAAAATAGATGATCACTAAAAGCAGGTTGAAAGTAAAGCAGAATTTGCTTTAAGGCACATTCTGCTTTACTTTCAACCTGATTTAAGCTAACATCTACTATGATATAGAAAATATTTCTTATGGTATGTATTTAGGAAGGTATAATTTGGAACTTTTTTCTTTAGCGGAGGAATAAATAAAGAGCGTAAAAACGGCATATTTATGGGATAATGGGTTAACACAACTATACTTGAAGCCACAACATTTCTGATGGTATCGAGCAGACTAAAGGTTTTCCTTTGGGGACCTGGTAAAACATAATGGCTGTTCTGTGGAATCGCACAAGATATTCTATAAATCACTACAGCATTTCTCCAATATTGAAGATATGACTTGACTTACTAGATTGTTGGACAAAACTAAACTGCTGCAGCTTATAAGCTACAGTCAATGTCAAACATCATTCTGTAAACCCATTATCCCATAGGCTGTTTCTAATTTTGAATAAAGGTGCAATTACCACTTAAAGCAGGTTGAAAGTAAAGCAGAATGTGCCTTAAGGCTATAATCTGCTAGGATATAGACATTATTTCTTATGGTGCATTTTCGTAACTGTATAAACAGAACTATTTTCTTCAGCAGATGATTAAGTTAAAGGCGTAAATTTTTTTTATTTAGAGTGCAATGGGTTAAAAAGCTATTCTATCATAATGAAACAAGGATTTTTTTCACACAAATGACTATTTTACTCATTACAAAAGGCACACACCCAGATGTTATAATGCAAAGAACTAGAAGGTCTAAAGATGTATTAATTGCAACTAACCCTTTCTCCCCTATAAGTGCCTTTCAGCGCATTTAATTTATTCCTCAACGGAAGAAAACAGTTACATTTAAAACCTTTATGAATATGTTTTATAAGTTATAGTTTCTATATCATAGCAGATATGATAGCTTAAATGATGGCTTAAGGCACATTCTGCTTTACTTTCAACCTGCTTTGAGTGGTAACTTATCTTCAATACTAGAAACAGGCTATGGAGTAAAGGGTTACATCAGTGTTTATCTACAATAATTGGGTTCTGCAGCAATTGTTAAAAGTAGATTTATTTTGCCTTTTCTTGCAGACAGTGATGAGTGTGTGTGACACTGTCTGGACATTGATACTTCTAACATACATTCACAGACTCATCACATTCCTCCCCCTTCAAGAACGAGGAAAAATTTCAGTTGTGATTTGAAGTTTCCGGAGGTTGAGCAGCCATTTGAAGCAACCAAATTGAATTCACAGTTGTTTAAGACAGATGGCAGCTTAATGCAGGATGCCATTAATGCAGAAAGCTCTTTCAGAGCTTTCTGCATTACTGTTGTCCTGCATTAAGTAGTCCCCTGTCCTCCCCATTGTTAAAGACTTGTTGAGCAAGGTATTGAGCAAGGAAAATGTTTGGGATAGTGAAATTTGGAAATTTATTCTGACGTCCAATTTTCGGAGGTTACGATGCATATCCAGGTTGTCACAAAGTTACTAGTTACAGAATGTTTAACCCTTAGCCCGCCAAATAAATTGTCGTCTGCTATATTTCTCGTCTGCTTCAAGTTTCAAAGTGCTTCAAAGTTGCTCAAAATTGCTGAAAATGTTGTCCGAGTGTCAAACAGCTTGGATCCGGATGAGACGCCGAGTTACTCGGCGTCTCATCCGGATCCAAGCTGTTTGCATATGGAGCTATAGTCGTGACTGGCAGGCTAAGGGTTAAGACAAGCCCTTATCCTATTTGCTATAAAACTTAACTTGCACACAAAAACAGTTTGGATCAAGATCAGAAAAGTCCAACTAAGTGAGGATCTGATTGGGATAAAAATTGTTTAAAATTGGGTATCAATGTTTATTGCCAATCAAAAATAGTATTTTTTTTTACAAAAATCATGCAAACCAAATATTCTGTGAGAGAATGGATGGTTTTATAGCAGGATAATGGTAAAATTACAATATTCCTAGCCAAGCCGACAATAATATCAATGTAGACATTTGCTGCCTAATTTGAACTGCCAACTGGGCATCGATAAATTTTGTCTGGATTTCTGTAGGGATATGGATAAAATCCGAGCTGTGCCAAAGTTCCACTAAGTCACACCAGCTGGGTATTGTCTTCAGTCAGCATTCCAGACAATGACTATATAATATATACAGTCAAACCTCTCTATAACGAACACTAAATTTTGTTAATTATTAGGTGTTTACAACAGATGATTACTTTAAGCAAGGTAACAGTAAAACAGAAAGCTCCTTTAGGAGCTTTCTGTTTTACTGTCACCTTGCTTAAAAGCTGTCATCCGTATTTAGTCACAATCCAATTATCCTCCATTATGAATGGTTGTAATAGAGAGGTTTTACTGTATACAATCAATTATCCTTTGTTATAATGGTTGTAATAGAGAGGTTTTACTGTATACAAACAATTATCCTTTGTTATAATGGTTGTAATAGAGAGGTTTTACTGTATACAATCAATTATCCTTTGTTATAATGGTTGTAATAGAGAGGTTTTACTGTATACAATCAATTATCCTTTGTTATAATGGTTGTAATAGAGAGGTTTTACTGTATACAATCAATTATCCTTTGTTATAATGGTTGTAATAGAGAGGTTTTACTGTACACAATCAATTATCCTTTGTTATAATGGTTGTAATAGAGAGGTTTTACTGTATACAATCAATTATCCTTTGTTATAATGGTTGTAATAGAGAGGTTTTACTGTATACAATCAATTATCCTTTGTTATAATGGTTGTAATAGAGAGGTTTTACTGTATACAATCAATTATCCTTTGTTATAATGGTTGTAATAGAGAGGGTTTACTGTATACAAACAATTATCCTTTGTTATAATGGTTGTAATAGAGAGGGTTTACTGTATACAAACAATTATCCTTTGTTATAATGGTTGTAATAGAGAGGTTTTACTGTATACAATCAATTATCCTTTGTTAAAATGGTTGTAATAGAGAGGTTTTACTGTATACAATCAATTATTCTTTGTTATAATGGTTGTAATAGAGAGGTTTTACTGTATACAATCAATTATCCTTTGTTATAATGGTTGTAATAGAGAGGTTTTACTGTATACAATCAATTATCCTTTGTTATAATGGTTGTAATAGAGAGGTTTTACTGTATACAATCAATTATCCTATGTTATAATGGTTGTAATAGAGAGGTTTTACTGTATACAATCAATTATCCTTTGTTATAATGGTTGTAATAGAGAGGTTTTACTGTATACAATCAATTATCCTTTGTTATAATGGTTGTAATAGAGAGGGTTTACTGTATACAAACAATTATCCTTTGTTATAATGGTTGTTATAGAGAGGTTTTACTGTATACAATCAATTATCCTTTGTTATAATGGTTGTAATAGAGAGGTTTTACTGTATACAATCAATTATCCTTTGTTATAATGGTTGTAATAGAGAGGTTTTACTGTATACAATCAATTATTCTTTGTTATAATGGTTGTAATAGAGAGGTTTTACTGTATACAATCAATTATCCTTTGTTATAATGGTTGTAATAGAGAGGTTTTACTGTATACAATCAATTATCATTTGTTATAATGGTTGTAATAGAGAGGTTTTACTGTATACAATCAATTATCCTTTGTTATAATGGTTGTAATAGAGAGGTTTTACTGTATACAATCAATTATCCTTTGTTATAATGGTTGTAATAGAGAGGTTTTACTGTATACAATCAATTATCCTTTGTTATAATGGTTGTAATAGAGAGGTTTTACTGTATACAGTCAATTATCCTTTGTTATAATGGTTGTAATAGAGAGGTTTTACTGTATACAATCAATTATCCTTTGTTATAATGGTTGTAATAGAGAGGTTTTACTGTATACAGTCAATTATCCTTTGTTATAATGGTTGTAATAGAGAGGTTTTACTGTATACAGTCAATTATCCTTTGTTATAATGGTTGTAATAGAGAGGTTTTACTGTATACAGTCAATTATCCTTTGTTATAATGGTTGTAATAGAGAGGTTTTACTGTATATTAATACTGTATAACCCCACTCAGAGTAACACTTATTGATGGTGTTAAAACAGGTGGCTGCCTTTAGCAAGTTGAAAATTGTTATTAATTAACTCTTTCTTCTGAGGAAACGTCTTAGAGTGCTTTTAACTACTTCTCGACACTATAGAGCTACAAATGAGTATTCAATTATGGTTTTAAAGCAAGATAAAGGCAGATCAAAAAGCTTCTAAAGGAGCTTTCTGCATTCTTCATAGCTTGTTTCTATGAGACAAGAGACCTGACTTAAAGCTGATTGACAGTAAAGCAGAATGCGCCTTACATCACAGCCTGTTTTACTTTCAGCCTGATACCATCTGTTAGGATATAGAAAGTATTTCTTATGATGCTTATTCATGACTGTATAATATGGTGGACTACAGCACTCCCTCTCTACAATGACACCCAGTGGAGGACAACAATTGTGTGCATTGTTCGGAGGGAGACGTTACAGGGAGGGAAATGGCTTACATTTGCAAACAGCTTGAATCCAGATCAGACGCCGGGTTACGCGGCATCTGATCTTGAATCAAGCTGTTTGTCACTCTTCATTATGCTTTTTCTGAAAAATGTCCAATATGTGATTTTTGAGAATAACAGCAGACAACACTAAGTCTTTTAAGCAGAAGATATTGCAGACGTTAAAAGATTGAGCATAATTGTCTTGTTTGAGGAACAGCGGCAAGGGTTGTTGTAAGGAGGGAGTCATTGGGAGGGCCCTTGTAGAGAGGGAACACTGTATATTCTTCAGTAGACGAATAAATAGAAGGTGTAAAAAGATACATTTATGATGTATAATGGGTGTCTGGTTTGGAGGCTTTCTTCTTCGCTTTCATCTTGCTTATTCTAAGCAACTGGTATGCTTTTGACTGCGGGTAAAGATGGATTTACAGTGGGGGGGGGGGGGGGGGGGGGGGGGGAAGTATAAGAGGGGCTTTACTGTAAGAAAACCACTATCAACAGTGTTAGTAAACAATTGCTTGTTGTAACTCAACATGTTGTCATACTAAGTACCATATGTCTAAACAGAATCAGAACCTCACTTGAAGTGAAGTCCTCTAGTCTATAGGCACCCTCATTATCCCATTCCTTTGCCCCTTCTTCTGCACAATAATCAAATACAACATTCTGTGAAGCTGTCAAACACAGTTGGCAGCATAGAACAAGATAAGAGCTTTCTGCATTACATTCATTTTGCTTTAACCCATTATCAGGGTCTACAATCTCGTGACGTCATTGGGGCTGAAGGGGAGCTGAAAGTGCTCGATTCAAGTAAGTATTTTGCCGATTTCTTTGTTAATACTGGGCCGATCTTGACCAATTATAGATGGTACCACCCGCCTTACTGAGATATATCTCCGAAAAATACTCTCATGCGGCGAAATCCTTTATTTCAAACGCAATTTTGTACCAACCTCCGCGGATTACCGGCGTTGAGATGGGGCGTTGGGGAGAAAAACCTGCGAGTTGTATTGAAATGCACTTTAGGGGCACTTTTTCACCAATAAGATAACACTTTCTAAATGAAAAAATGTATACTTTACTGTTGCAAGCGTATTTTGACTGAAAATGGTGTTTTCGTTTGTGCAATCGAACATTTATGAAATGCGGTCGTTGGGGAGAAGGGGTCGTTGGGGAGGAAAACGCAACAACACTGGACTTCGTCTTGAGTTTGTGTTATCGGATATACATTATATAGCCCCAATATAGTTTATTATACGCTTATGATTGATAAGATACTAGTTGAGTGATTAAATAAAATTTAAATCAATATCGTAGCTTTATTTTATCCCCCTTCCTGAGTCTAAAATTGTGTAATAGTTTGGAGTCCCTGCTGTTCCCTCATATCGTTTTAATGGTATCTTAATCATGTAATGTTCGAAACAAATGTTAAACAAATGTGCGATTGAGTTGTATTTTTTCAGATGTCACCCACACCATATCTAACGTTGTGTTGGTCTTCTCTTGATAATACATGCAGTTGTATTTGCAAAACTGTGTGCTAACTTCGACATTTCTATTCGTAAATCATTAGTCCCTGAAAATTTACAGAAATTATGAACACCTGATGACTATTTATTAGCTAAAATTATACTTTAAATCATCCGAATCGCATATTTTATGTGTCAGCACGAAGAAAAATGTTTATACTTGGATCTCACATAGGCAAATAAAGTATACCCTGATCATACAGCTCCCGAGGAGCTGTTTGATCCGGTTATACTTTATCTGCAAAAGACGACCCAAGTCGTCACTAGGGCTGATTGTGTTAATCTCGATCATCTGTAGGTAGTATAGTTCTATCTAATTTGGATCTACATAGATTTTGATAAATCACCAATGCATGAGTGATGAAATTGTTGTACGTTTATTACATTTATGATAAGTATTATTAAAGAACAGCCGAATTATTACTTCAATTTGTTCAGTTCAAGAGTGTCTATCTATAGTCTCAAATATAATGTTAAAAGTTCAGTCAGTAAAGGATTAAATGTTCACTATCGAACGGAAATTGCCGGGACTTTCCGACAAACCTCTATGAGATATGCGGAAATTGCCGATAATTTTATCTCTTTTTTCAAATTAGGATCACTTATTTTACCGATTGAAGTAGCTCGAAATCTAGATCGAAATATTTCGTCTCAATGTGGGCTTTTCGACAGTCGCATGGGATTCAGTCCTATTCCACAAATGACGTCACACATCTTATCCGATTCATATAATTTACGGGAAAGTGCACCTAGCCAAAATTCAGTCACTGAATGTAAAACATTAACTAGATCTGTCCAAATACTGAGTGGTCTTGTATCCTCAAACCGATTAAAGCCAAATCGCCTGAACATAGGAAAGAACTCACTCATATGGGTTCTACCTGGCATGCTGTTTTGCAAATTAGGCTACAACTACATCTAGATAGCTAGTTCTAGTTGAATTAATATCAATATCGGTATCAAATTCTGGCGTTGATTTAAAAATCATTTCTATGAAAGTGTGAGTATGAGTGGGAGACAGATATTTGCAGGACATTTCTGGATTGCGATTGTTGTCTTCAGGTAAGGATGTAGGGTGTTGGGGGTAACATGGGGGAAGGGGGTAGATCTAGGTTTTCTGATTTGTTAAGGTAACAAAACAAAGACAAAAACGCTGTTAATGTAAATTTGATTCATGCACTTTAAAAACATAAAATTTAATCATTTTGGGTGCAGCAGACCTTTTGTGTTTGGGTTGGGGATCCTGTGAAACACTCTGGATCACGAGCTTTTCTTGTTTTTGTATTTTGTCCTCATGATTTTAGGCAGGAGACGAGACGCAGATACTGTGCGACACTAAATACGCCGTTTCTCTAACAAGTACTCCAGTGTTGTTGTGTTTTCCTCCCCAACGACCCCTTCTCCCCAACGACCGCATTTCATAAATGTTCGATTGCACAAACGAAAACACCATTTTCAGTCAAAATACGCTTGCAACAGTAAAGTATACATTTTTTCATTTAGAAAGTGTTATCTTATTGGTGAAAAAGTGCCCCTAAAGTGCATTTCAATACAACTCGCAGGTTTTTCTCCCCAACGCCCCATCTCAACGCCGGTAATCCGCGGAGGTTGGTACAAAATTGCGTTTGAAATAAAGGATTTCGCCGCATGAGAGTATTTTTCGGAGATATATCTCAGTAAGGCGGGTGGTACCATCTATATTTGGTCAAGATCGGCCCAGTATTAACAAAGAAATCGGCAAAATACTTACTTGAATCGAGAACTTTCAGCTCCCCTTCAGCCCCAATGACGTCACGAGATTGTAGACCCTGCATTATCCCATAAATACACCTTTTACAACTTTATTTAATTCCTCTACTGAAGAAAATGGTTCGAATTTATACTATACAAATAAAAATCATGAGAAATACTTTCTATACTTTAGCAGATAATAGCTTAAAGCAGGCTGAAAGTAAAGCACAATGCGCCTTAAGGCACATTCTGCTTCACTTTCAACCTGCTTTACGTGGTCACATACCTTCAAAACTATAAACATGCTATGGAGTAATGGGTTAAGCAGTATCCATCTAAACCATTACCCTACCAATATGCCTTTTTATGCCTCAAATTTATTCCTCCACAGAAGAAAATAGTCATTATTAATTCATAGTTATGAATATTTAGCATAAGAAATATTTTCTATTTCCTAGTAGATGGTAGCTTAAAGCAGGTTGAAAGTAGAGCAGAATGCACTTTAAGTAGTAATAAATATAAATAATAAATGTGCCATATGTTAGCAGTGCTCATAGGCAAGATGGCTCGATGATCAGGGGAGTATATGTACAGTCGGCTGAGCGGTCATTCGGACTGAAAGTAGACTTTAACTTGGTATATTACTTTTTTTCACTTTAAGTAGTATTTTGTCTTCAAAACTAGAAACAAGCTACTGGGTAATAGGTTAAACTTTTTCTAAATATTGTTTTCAAAACAGGGTCAGAGTGTCAAACACTTTGTCTTGGCATCTCGTCTGGATCTGAATTTTTTTCAAAGGTTACCACAATCTTGCCCGCAAGCTTTTAAAAGAGTAATTGGTACTCAGTAATACTATTCATTATCAATATTCAATTACCGACTGTAATTATCTCATTATAGACCTAATCACTTCACAAGCTACAGTTACATTTAATCACCAGACACTTACTTCAACTGGGCGGGTTCCTAATTTACCCTTTAGCCACTCACAACAAATGTTTGCCAACAGAAATTGATGGCTAAAGCAAACCGCAGACAATTCCAGACATTTCACTAGAAAAGTATTATCAAAAGTTGCTTACAGTTTGGATTCTGATGAGATGCCAATTAACTTAATAAGTGGCACCTCATCTGGATCTAAACTATTTTCAATGGGTAAATCATTAACTGATTCTATACAATACTAAGGTTAAGCTTATGACAGTATGCACACCTACTAATTACTTCAAGATGTCAATTCTTTTGAAAATGGAAATAGCATCTGCTACAAAAACAATACCTTATCCAAACACGTGATTGTCAACTATTTTAAATTGCAGTTGAAGCAAAATATGAACGACTTTGAAAACACAAACTTTGTGCAATTTTGCTTTTCAAACAACATATTAGGGTCTGCTTCGATTACTTTCATCTTTTGATTGATTTGCTATGAATTTATGCCACTTTGACAGTATTTCAGTCATATCGCAACATCCAGCTATTTACATGTCGGGAAGACAACCCCCCCACACCCCCCATGCCCTTCATACACTGTTTAACCCTTTCCCCAATAGAAGCGGCTTTTAGCGTATTTAATTTATTCCTCCGTTGAAGAAAATAGTTCCAATTTTTACCTTCATGAACAATTACTATTACAAATATTTGATATAGCCTAGCAAGTTTTAGCTTAAAGCTGGCTGAAAGTAAAGCAGAATGTGCCTTAAGGCACATTCTGCTTTACTTTCAACCTGCTTTAATTGGTCACCTGTCTTCAAAACTAGAAACAGGCTATGAGGTAAAGGGTTGAGGCACAATTTGGCTACAGTTGGATCGAACCAGCGACCTTCTGCAAGCCAGCAGGACAACTTCCCAACAGGAAATGTCCTAAGTGCTCGGACGGATTTGAACCTACAGTGAAGAGAAGATATTGTCAGTCACAGTGACTATATATAATCACTCTAAGTTTTTTCACTTACATAATACCGTAACCCTAAAACATCAACATAAACAGATAATTTCTCTCCAAAGTGGAATTGTCCATATCTAGACACCAGCTTTGTCACAGTTAAAGCAACAAAAGTTATATCCAGTTGCATGAACTATTTCAAGCCAGCCATCTTGCCTAATACGGACTTTATTCTCCTCCCACGCTTTACAAAACCAAACACCAGTGCCATTAACCAACTACCATCAAACCGAAATTAAACAGCAATTTGCCACAAAATGCTTGACCGATCATTACAGACAGATCCAATCTTAATGCAGGATAAAAGTAATGCAGAAAGCTCCTGCAGGAGCTTTCTGCATTACTTTTATCCTGCATTAAGCAGCAGTCACCAGTCTTTTAGATATTCGAGCCCTTTGGAAAGGAACATTTGAACATCAACGGGTGTGATAGTACATCATTCAACAACCTAATGGATTTATCAATACTGCGGGTTCTACTGACTCATCAAAATAAAAAGCTTCGAAAACAGCGTAAATAACCAGGCTCTCGAAAACACTGATTTCAGGACATGTTCACTTTATGGCGGAAATTTTATGGTTTTTCACTGAAACAAACTAAATGCATATCTGTTTACACATATTTTGCACCCAATGTTTTAAGACCTGATCTTTACTATTTATCTTGATATTGTCAATTAAGATCTCCTTAGGTAATGCATTATAAATAATTATGGCTGTAGGAAATGGACTTTGATACAAACAGCTGCAATCAGAAAGCTCTGCATCATTTTGTTATATGGTCATATCTATAGCTTTAACAATCACGCATAAAGAAAGTTTGTTATCAGTATTTAAGGTAGCTTACTAGATCTACTTAAGCAAGATAAAAGTAGAGCAGAAAAATCCTTAGTTTTATGCTTTCCTTTGATCTAACTTTAAGCACTCATCTGCAGAAGTTCTATGTTGTACATAGAGGTGCTCAAGGTTGCTTCTATGGAGGAAGGTCTCTTTGTAAACGTCTCTTTCTGCGATCTTTTGGCTAAGTGGATGCCGCAGAGAGAGAGTCTAAGAGAGAGAGAGGGCAGCGGATACAGAGAACCTAGGTGTGATGCCCTACTCTTATTATGGACAGAGTTCTCTGGTTCTTTTGGAAGCCCAGTGTAAAGCACCGATACATCTGACCTGGGTTTATATAAGATCTCATCAGAAGGACTTGGTCCTGAGGTGGAGAAAGACTCACAACCCCTGCCCTGTATTGTTGTCAAGTGTGTTACCACTACAGTATGTCTGCCGGTATATGAAGGAAGGGGTTAACAGACAGACATAATCCAGGCATAAGTGATAACACCTATTTATGTCAACATAAAAAGAACACATCATTGAAATCTTTTTTTCCCCTTTAATCTCAATCTTGCAGGAACACATTCTAAGCATTTCCAGGAGCCAACACTCCCTCTCGGTTCCAAGAAATAATTTCAAGGCTCTATCATTATATGAAATTTCAATATGCTGCTTCATCATTCTCCATAACACAGCTTATGCAGAATCAATAGAATAACCATACAGTAAAACCTCCCTTATTAACCCTTTCCCCCATAGCCTTTCCGCCTTTTAGCGGATATGATTTATTCCTCCACTGAAGAAAATAGTTCCAATTTAATCAGTCATGAATATAATAGTATAGGGAATATTTTCTATATTCTTGCACATGGAAGCTTAAAGCAGGCTGAAAGTAAAGCAGAATGTGCCTAAATGTGCATTCTGCTTTACTTTCAAACTGCTTTAAATGGTCCCCTATCTTCAATACTAGAAACAGGCTAATATATATAAGTAAAAGGGTTAAGAACCCTAGATTGTGTTAGTTATTATGAAAGCTTAGAGAAAGGTGAAAATTGAACAGAAAGCTCCTGTACATTCTTTATATTCTAGCAGATGGTAGTTTAAAGCAGGCTGAAAGAAAAGCAGAATGTGCCTTAAGGCACATTCTGCTTTACTTTCAACCTACTTTAAGTCTTCAAAACAAGAAATAGGCTAGAGAGTAAAGGCTTAAAGCAATAATTGTTTTAAAGCTGAAGCAAGGTCTACACTGATTGTTAGTGTGGTAGGAAACATTATCAATATGCCAAAAAATCCTTAGATGGTTGGAAAATACTTTTGATTCTAATGATTGACAAACATGTTGTTTAACTTTGAAATGCTGGTACGTTTGACTTAAGTGAGTGCCATATAATGAGGTAAGACTATACAGAAATTGTTATGTCTACCCAAGTCCAATGTTGTCACTTCTCGTTAGATTCTCTTCTCGAAACAAACATAAAATGAGTTTCATGTACATTCTTCAGTTAGCTCTAGTAGCAGTGAAACCATGACAACCTTTGCTAACAATTTAGATCACATAACACAGTGTCTCATCAGGATCCAAATTGTTGGACACTGAGACTGTTTTGAATTTTTTGTTAAAAATTTAATTTTTAGAACAGCAACAGATGACAGCTGTTGCAGACAAAATATTTACCAAGAATGCTAAGAGTTATCCCTTTACCCCATAGCCTGTTCTAGTTTTAAAGAAAGATGATCACTTGAAGCAGGTTGAAAGTAAAGCAGAATGTGCCTTAAGGCACTTTCTGCTTTACTTCCAACCTGCTTTAAGCTTTTATCTGCTAGGATATAGAAAATATTTCTTATGATACATTTTCATGACTATACAAACTGAATCTTTTTCTTCAGTGGAGGAATAAATTAACGACATAAAAAGGCATAATCATGGGTAATGGGTTAATTCTAGGACATCCTACCATTCATCTTCTAATGTCCTTGAAACTAAACTAATCATCAGTGGAAATATTTCGAATTAACGGTTACTTTTTTTGTCTACTACTCTTTGGCTTCAATGCTTTATTATCAACCTGCTTTAACCCATTACCCCATAGCCTGTTTCTAGTTTTGAAAATTGTTTACAACTTTCAGCAGGTTGAAAGTAAAGCAGAATGTGCCTTTTAAGGCACATTCTGCTTTTCTTTCAGCCTGCTGTAAGCTTCCATCTGCTAGTATTTAGCAAATATTTCTTATTATACATATTCATAACTATAAATTTTGGAACCATTTTCTTCAGTGGAGGAATCAATGTAAAGCGTATAAAGCTTATTTATTGGGTATGGGTTATTTCTAGGACATTTCTACCATTCATCTTCTAATGTCCTTGAAACTTATAATCAGCAAGGGAGTTATATCCCATTAAGGGTTACCCTTTTGTCTACTACTCTTTGGCTTCTGCTTTACTTTCAACCTGCTTTAAGTGGCCATTTGTCTTCAAAACTAGAAACAGCAGAGCCCCAGATAAGGGGGAGTAAAATTTTGTCACTTATTTTAGCACCAAATCCTATGGTGTTACTACTCATTAGAATCGTGTCGAAGAGAGGATTCTAATGAGTAGTGACACCATAGTGTTTGAGGCGTAAAGAAAGATTTTTGTTTTTGAAATACTCCCCTTATCTGGAGCCCTGGAAACAGGCTATGAGTCAAGGGTTAACATGTAGATCACAGTACAAAAAGATGCCATGCTTTCTATCAGCTGAGATCAATTTTGTGTTTCTTGTATTCATGCCTTATCTGTTTGGTAAAATCTCCTCCTCCGCCTCAAGTGATTATAAATTGATGCCAGACAATGCATGATAGGCACGAATTGTTTAGAAACGTGAGAAAAAAACACCATCGCAAACACTAAACCAGTCACCGGATATGTGGTGACATCTGCAGTACGGATCAATACAGGGAAACCTGTGTAAAGCAGTCGACCTGTGTAAAGCAGTCCCCTTAACACATGTGCATTACCCTAGAAATGCGCCTTTTTACGCCAATCATTTATTCCTCCACTGAAGAAAATAATTCAAATTTATACAGATCTACCTTTAGAGATGGTTATCTCTCTGTATTGAGTGAATGCTGCATTGGGTGTCATGACAATTAAGACTTGCATTATCTAAACAGAAAACAAACAAGATTTGTTTTGTTAAACAATATGTCACTGAAACCTCAAACGGCCTTGATAAGTACATGCCATTGTGATATATGACAAACAGTTTAGACATACAAATCAGAACAAAATTACTCCCAGCCTCACATTTGAAAATGTATGAAGGTAACATGCAAGTTCATAAGTTGTTACAGTTTAACCCATTACCCCATAGCCAGTTTCTAGTATATGAAGACAAGTGACCATGCACTTAAAACAGGTTGAAAGTAAAGCAGAAAGCACCATAAGGCACCTTCTGTTTACTTTCAACCTGTTTTAAGCTACATTCTTCTAGAATATAGAAATTATTTCTTTTGAGACATATTCATGACTGCGTAAAATAAAACTATTTTCTCTGATGAGGATTAAAATGAAGGCGTAAAAAGGGGGTATTGATGGGGTAATGGGTTAAAGCAGGATAAAAGTGAAGCAGAAAGCTCCTAGTTAAAAAGTTTTATCTATTTTCATTATGATTTAAATTTGGGCACTCAACTGCCTTCAACTGAATTTAAATCTACTTCTGAGTCTCAGGGTGATACTTGCTGAATTTCTTTAGGATATGATGGGTTTGTAATGGTTAGACTGCTAGTATTGTAGCATGACTGTTTTACCCCTAATCCAATAGCCTGTATTTAGTTTTGAAGACAGCTGATCACTTAATCCATAACCCCATACAGTGGAGAATCTGTTATTCTTTCCCAATAAACGAGTTTACGCTAAAACTATTATTTGCAGTGCAAACAGTTTGGAGCCAGATCAGACGCCGGGTAACCCGGCGTCTGATCAGGCTCCAAACTGTTTGCCACCAAGATAAACAACAATTATCAGAATTGTCCAAAAGTTGTTCTTTTCTACGTTTTAGTGCTTTGCGTTTGCGTTTAAATGGGAAAGAATAACAGATTCTCCACTGTAACTATGCCTTTTTACACCTCTAGTTTATTCATCAATTGAGGAAAATAGTTCCAATTTACACAATTATGAATATGTTACACAAGAAATATTTTCTTTATTCTAGCAGATTTTTGTTTAAAGCATTCTGCTTTACTTTCAACCTGCTTTAAGTAGTAACTTGTTTTCAAAACTAGAAACTGGCTATGGGGTAATGGGTTAAAGAAGGTTGAAAGTAATACAGAATTTGCATTCTGCTTTACTTTCAGCCTGCTTTAAGCTCCCATCTGCAAGGATATAGAAACTATTTTGCTTATTGTCCTGTCTACAAATAACCGCATTCATATAGCAATTTAAAGTCTAAACAATCAAAATTATCAAAATTAGATCTAATACTTTACAGAACATTTTAAACTTGTTAATTCCTTATGTAACCATTTTATGTCTCATATAATAATCGACTACCCCCCTCTATTTTCTAGTAGATGGTAGCTTATAAATCTGACTGAGGGTAAGGCAGAATGCATCTTAAGGCGCATTCTGCTTTACTCTCAACCTGCTTTAAGTAGTCTACTATTTTCAATATTAGAAATAGGCTATGGGGTATAACCGGGTATTGGGATAAGTCTGACTATGCATAAACAACTCAAATTCTAATGCCACTAAAAATCAGATCTTCTCTGAACCAAAACCTGGCTTAGCCACGTTTTAACTTTGAAATATGGGTATGTTCGACCTAACCGAGCATGAAACAATGCAGTTCTTGTGTCCAACTATCGGATAGTTCGAGTTAAGTGAGTTTGAGATATCAAAGTTTGACTGTATATCTTTTCTAGACCAAGTACCATTTTGCTGGGTGTATCTGATCAGGATCTGAACATTTATGGGTATCTTATATCTGCCTGAAGAATTATCAATTTCTAGCAGATGACATTTATTCATCAAATGTCAGCGGTTCACAGGATTAATGTTTTTTAACCCTTATCAAGCTGAATTGTCGTCTGTTTACAATATACTGTCTGTTAATTTATTTATTTTTAAATTAGGTCTTTTTTAAACTTGAGAAAATATTAATATGAGTAGCAAACAGCTTGGATCCAGATCAGACGCCACGTTACGCGGTATCTGATCTGGACCCAAATGTTTGCACTTATTAGCAAAGTCGAGCTCAGCTTGACAAGGATTAACACTGAAAAACTATTTGAAGACATTTCAAAACAGTTGGGATCCAGCTCTGGTTGCTCATCATTTTGGGCCTGGTCTGGATCCAAACTATTTGTCGCTCTGTGTTTTAGCAAAATTCATATAAAGAAGACCCCTGTCAATTTCAGACTTTCAGCAGAAAATACAGGGCTCCAGATAAGGGAAGTATTTCAGAATCTAAAATCTTTATTTCTGCGTTAATCCCCATGGTGTTACTACTCATTAGAATTGTCTTGAAGAGACGATTCTAATGAGAAGTTACACCATAGGATTTGGTGTTGAAGTGAGTGAGAAAATGTTGGATTTGTTCAGTTTACCCCCTCTTATCTGGAGCCCTGACAATATTGTCAGCAGCCGACAACTATTCCATGTTAAAAAGGTTAATTACAGAGAAAGCGTAGCTTCATTTCATCAACTGATAAGAATTTGACCGTTACTGCACAAAGGGTGATTTTGTGATAAACTTTGCAGACAGGCTGGATCCTGATGAGACATTAAGTGACTTGTTATAGCTGTTTGACAAAATGATAGTATGTCTTAAGTCATAATCCATAAATATGCCTTAAATTATTCCTCCACTGAAGAGTTGACTTTTTACATTCATCAATAAGCACCATAAGAAATATTTTCATTATCCTAACAGGGTTCTAGATAAGGGGGAGTAAACTGAACAAATCCAGCATTTTCTCACTTATTTCAGCACCAAATCCTATGATGTTACTACTCATTAGAATCGTCTCTTCGAGACGATTCTAACGAGTAGTGACATCATAGGGTTTAAAGCAGAAATAAAGATTTTAATTTTTGAAATACTCCCCTTATCTGGAACCCCGATCCTAACATTACTGCCTCGAAAAGGTAACTTACTCGCAGCTTTACTTTCATCTTGCTTTATGCTGTCACTTACATTTTATAGTGCCACAATATTGACCTGACATTGAACTTTATGCATGAATAAAGTATTGTAAGATGACGCAGTATAAATCAATAATCGATAGCAAATCGTATAGTGTCAGTTTTTTCGGCTGATTTCGTGAATTTTGTTACAGTTGTGATCCTCAGTGGATTAACACTCCACATTGAGCAAGTTCAAAAAGTTGTTGTTGATAAACTTTTATTCCCTAGTCTCCTAGTATAATCGTATCTAGTAAAACGCATCATGTTGCGCTTTCGAGTGGGTTTTAATTCAGGTAAGATCATCGATGTTCTCACCTGCGACTCTTGCCAAAACGTGTATATACCTAATTTACACCCCTCAGACGTAACTAATCTGCAATAGGTGTGTCGTTAGAGCAAGGTATTTGTAACATCAAGGTTCCGGGTTCGAATTCCGATAGAGGAGAAAATATTTTTATTTTATAAAATGTTATTTTATAGACCAAACAGACGCTATGACATTTTTTTTTTTAAAATAACAAAAGAATCAAGTTCCAATCGAAATAGATGTTGTATAATTACTTAAAAGAAACAGCATAAATTATAAAATGTGAAAAAATGTATGAGTATTGCATGGGATTCGAACCACTGGCTGTACGGAAAAATCATGTATAGTCGTCTTCCTTACCACTTGCGCTAAGCCTAAATACCTGTCGATATTTGTGGAACCGGGCAATGCTATATTTTCTCGGTACCAATGTGGTTACAATGTACGTTCTCGTATAAATGATAACGAAATGTTCCGAAGCTATATTTAGAAATGCAACAAAGTGTGAAATTATGCTAATAGAGGTCACCTATGTCAGGTCAATATTGTCGTACAATACAAGACATGAGCTATGTATCTTCCTTTTCTGTTGGTGGTACTACTAAAGAAATGCAGCATAATAAACCTAACCTGATCACAATCTGTTTTAAACACTTTGAACCCTATGCTAATTTGTCGTCTGCAACATTTTTCGTCTGCTGTTATTCTTAAAATAGAATTTCCTAAATTTCTTTTCAAAACAGTGTCAGAGTATCAAACAGTTTGGATCTTGATGAGATGCCGCATCAAGATCCTAACTATTTGCAAAGGTTATCATTGCTTAACAGCTAGCATGTTAAAGTGGTAAAAACTGACTGAAAGTTCATTTACTTGATTAATTAGCACATAACCATTTCCTGATGTACTTTTCTGTCTTTTATGCTTTGCACACAAATGGCAAACCTGTAATTACCTTTGTGAACAGTTTGGATCCAGATAAAATGCAAAACTGATCTAAACTGTTTGTAATCTGACAATGTGTTGAAAGAAAGCTTTAGAAAAAACTAATTTTAGCAGACAACAATACTTAGTGTTTCAAAACATTACTTGGTGTTAGAATCAAATAGTGCAGCAAAGCCTAATTAGTTTTCACTGCTTGTAGTCATCCATTTTAACCCATTGTATGCTGGGTAATATTTGGCAGCCATTTTAAAATGTCGTCTGCAGCGGGTATAACTCACATTTTTGCAAAAGATTTTAGCAGTTTCTGATAGAATATTGAATTAGCTGCAAACAGTTTTGATCTCAGATCAGGCTCCACAATGTGGGGCCTGATATGAGATCAAAACTGTTTGCCTAGAGGTACACCTAAAAGTGTATCCCACATAAATGGGATAAGCTTCAGATAAAATAACTCTATTCAAGCATGACTATAAATTTGAAATATTTTCAATAACCAGATTTTAGCTTAAAGCAGGCTGAAAATAAAGCAGAATGTGCCTTAAGGCACATCCTGCTTTACTTTCAACCTGCTTTATGTACAAGCTCAACTTTAGAACTAGAAACTAGAAACAGGCTATAGGGAAGTGGGTTCAGCTTGACTTTGAAGGCTTACTGGCTGTGACAGTAGCATGCTCATGATACACTAAAAGTCTTGTTCAGTAAAAGAATTTGAGTAGTTTCCCAAGTGAATGACTAGATGCCCAAGACCGTAGTGCTGGAACAGTATATCATCTACTGGCTGCTGCCATTTGCATTCCTTTCTGATTGTGTAATAATGTTGGCAATGCCCGCAAGAGCATTGGAACAATAACAAACATCACCCATCTGTCGAGGCTTCAGATAATAGTGAGTAATATAAATATTTCCAGCAATTCTGCAAAAAGTTTTTTGGTGGTGTTTTGTTTTTTTCACTTTTCTGATGCTAACATCAAAGTCTATGATGTGACTACTCATTATAATAATTTTCTCAGGAGAATTCAAATAAGTAGTCACAATTTAGAGCTTGGAGGAAACATTAGGATTTCAGTATTTGGTATAATTCCAGTTTTTTAGCTATGGTTTTATATGAGCCAGACTCTTTAAACTATTTAACCAATACTTTGTTGCTAAATTTGGAATCACTGGTGGTAAATTGAAGCAGGCTGAAAGTAAAGCAGAATGTGCCTAAAGGCACATTCTGCTTTACTTTCAGCCTGCTTTAAGTTACTATCAGATACAATATAGAAAATATTTTCATTGTGCATAATTATGACTCTATTGAATGGAACTATTCTCTTCAGTGAATTGATATACTAAAGGCATCAAAAGGCATATTTATGGGTAAAGGGGCTAAGCATAAATAGGGTAAAATATTCAAATTACCCATCTTTGTATATGAATCAATATATAAGTACATTATGTCCATACAAAACACATTTATATTACATTATACTCATGTTTGCAGACAGCTTAGATGCCAAAACAATTTTTCATCTTCTCTTTAGGCCAAATATGTGAAAATAATGACAGCCAGAACAGAAGAGTTCCCTACTTTCTCTTAACCTTTTATCCCATAGCCCGTTTCTAGTTTTGAAGACAGTTTACCACTTAACTCTTTCCTCCCTAAAACATTAAATGAACAATTCCTATTTTCATTTTGGTATAGTCCATTTCTGACTTTTAAGGGTTGTTTTTGTCAATGTTTGGCATTATTACAAACAGTGAAGACCCTGATCAGAGGGCTCCTTTCGGAGCCCTCTGATCTGGGTATTCACTGTTTGCGCAGGACAAGTGTACTATACACATGTACACTGTTTGAAAAGCACGCCTATATGCGGGACTAGGGTTCAAAGGGTTAAAGCAGGTTGAAAGTAAATCAGAATGCACCTTAGGGCAAATTCTGATATTCAGCCTTCCTTAAGCTGTTTATGTATGTCAATGATTACAGCACACCGTTTGATGACCTTGACCTTTGATATTGACCTCTGTGACGTAGGTTAAGCTTTTAAATTGAGGTGCTTTTGCATGTAAATTGTTGACTTATCGTACTGCAGCTAGGGACAGGCAACTTCACTTATATGAAACTTTGAGAAAAACAGCACACAACAATTTAAGCAGACGATAGTGCAGCAGTAAAAGCAGAGACATAATTGTCCTGTTTAGGGAACATTGGCAAGGGTCGTTGTAAGGAGAGAGTCCTTGTTGAGAGGGCCATTGCAGGGAGGAAACACTGTACAGTTGAACTTCTATATCTCAAACTCGGTAATGTTAAGCCACGTTTTAACTTTGAAATAAGGATATGTTTGACTTAACCGAGCATGAAATAATGCAATTCATGTGTCGACAAATCGTATAGTTCGAATTAAGCGAGTTTGAGTTATCGAAGTTCAACTGTATTTAATTTGACAGTACAGGGGATATAGGGCAATCCTGGTTTTCATTTCTAACTACATCTTATAAGACTTCAAGTCTCCAGCCTAGCAGATATTCAATGAAAATGAGGGACATAAAGCATGGCGTGCTATAGGGTTATCACCAACATGATACTGATCAGTACGTCCAGACACAGTTATTACCCCAATACCATTATCCTGCCGTAACTCTTTCAACACTATGGACCTATTTAATATATACCCATTACATTTACCAACAGTGGAGACCAAGATCAAGGGGCTCCTAAAAGAGTGCTCTGATCAGGGTCTACACAGTTTCACTCACTCACTATCCGGTTTATTTGTTGATCAGGCCACAATTAATCCTCTGCTGAGGGTGGGGCCTGACTGTCCAGTCTCGATCTGAGTCTTCCTCTCCATTCCAAGTTTGATACTTTAAATTAGTATATATTAATCTTCCAAGAATTCCAAGTAGACTGGTTCAGGTTTTGGTAACTAAAATGATCCACATGGGAACCGAATAATCCACTAGAGTTACTTAGTGTTGAAAAAGGTAATATCTTGTCTGCTTTGAAATTGTAATTTGGTTTTTTAATTTAAGCTAGAAGAAACTTGAACCATATCAATCGCCACATTAAGCAGTGTCTGATATGAATCCAAACTGGTTTCTATGTTGGTATGAAAACTGTTCACTCTAGTAGTGCTAAATGAATGTCATTTGTTCCAAAATTGTCACGTACTGAAATTTCAAAATTTGAATTATTTCTCTGTATGTTTCCAGAGTGGATCCTGATCAGACTTCAGGTAATGCAGCGTGTTATATGGATCTAAACTGTTTCCAAGCTGTTAATTTCTCCACTACACCACTTTGCAAAGTTTGAATCCGGATCAGACCTCAAGAAAACTTGCCATCTGATCAAAATCAACACTGTTCCACACTCATGTTTGTTGGTGGGGGGGGGGGGGGGGGGGTTATTTCAGTAAAAATGTCAGAGCAACCAAACAGGGATGTTATAGTCGACGAAAGTTTTTGAAGGCGACCCTATTATAGCGTGATAATTGTTAAGCCTATACTTGGCAATGAAAATATTCTGCAAGTTTTCCCTTGTGTACAATTGGACGTCTTGCCCTTGGAATTGCTGAAGTTCTAGCTCTATGATTGTATGGTCCTTTTTTTCCTTTACTAAATAGATATGCAATTTTACACTTTCAAATTATTCCTGCACAGAAGAAAAAAAAATGGTTCCAATTCACACAGCCATCAATGATATATGAGAACTATTTACTATAATTTAGCAGATGATAGCTTTAAGCCGACTGAAAGTAAAGCAGAATGTGTCTGAAGGTGGGTTCTACATTATTTTTTTTCTGTAAATAAGCAACTGTCTTTTGTACCAAACTTCTCAATCATCTACCACTGAATGATCACTGTAACCACTGATTTGACTGTACAGTGAAACCCCTCTAAACCGGACATGTGTGGGGACAACAAAACGTTCCGGTTTAGAGGGGTTTCCAGTTTAGAGGGGTTTTAACCCATACCAAACAGCTTGTTTCTAGTATGGAAGATAGCTGAGCACTTAAAGCAGATTGAAAGTAAAGCAGAATGCGCCTTAAGGCGCATTTTGCTTTACTTTCAACCTGCTTTAAGCTATGATCTGCTAGAATCTATAAACAATTTATTTTCTTCAGTGTAGGAATAAATCAAAGAGGTAAAAAGGCGTTTTTATAATGTAATGTGTAAAAATAAAGAAGGGTTGGAAACGGGACCAAAGCTTTTGTCCGGTTTAGAGAGAATTCCAGTATTTAAAGGTTCTGGTTTAGAGGGGTTTCACTGTATATCTTTAACCATGCTAGTGTATGTCCCATAGTTATAGGTAACCTTTGCAAACAGTTTAGATCCAGATGAGACATCACATAAAGTGACATCTCACCAGGATCCCAACTATTTGACACTCTGACCCTGTTTTGAAAGAAATTTAGAAAAAAAATATATTTTTAGTACAATAGCAGACAACAATTGTTGCCGATGGCAAAATCTTATTGGTTAAAGATTAGATTACATGTTACCATTTCAAGGGTAAATTTCAAAGCCAATTATGTATGCGTTTGTAAGTATTCTCAATGTACTCAACCCGCACTAGGCATAACTAGGAGGAGAAAATTTCCATTTGGACACTAATAGCTGAAATCAAATTATGGCGGTGTTCTTGTGAGATCACTGATAGAAACATCGAGGCTGGTTTTTAATGTCATCAATCAGGGCATCGTATCAGTCATGTTGGTACATATGACGGCTGATTTTATGACATTGCCAGCAGGGCTGTCATTTCTCCAGATTTTCCCTAAATCTTCAGATTTTTTTCTAGAACATGGTAGCTTAAAGCAGGCTGAAAGTAAAGCAGAATGCGCCATAAGGCGCATTCTGCTTTACTTCCAGCCTGCTTTAAGAAGTCACGTGTCAACAAAACTAGAAACAGGCTATGGGGTAAAGGTAGGATTCTTAAATTCGCAATTGAAAAATGCAAATTTCGAAATCTTAGGATTTTTTGTGTCAACTTATGGCAGCCCTGTGCCAGGGTCTATTGACTTGGGAGACTGGGATAGACTGATACAAGGGGTGGTGGGGGAATACAATGTTCTTTTCACTTTAACCCATTACCCCATAAGGACACCTTTTTACACCTTTAATTTATTCCTCTCCTAAAGAAATAGTTTTAATTTTAACAGTGCTGAATATATCATAAGAAATATTTTTTATATCCAAGCAGATGATAACTTAAAGCAGGCTGAAAGTAAAGCAGAATGTGCCTTAAGGCGCATACTACTTTACTTTCAACCAGGTCCTGCTTTAAGTGGTCACCTAACTTCAAAACCAGAAATAGCTACACTTTTTAATAGTCAGAGATATGTACCATAAAAAATATTTTCTATATTCTAACAGATGCAGGATAGCTTAACCCATTACCTCATAAATAAACCTTTAGATTTATTCCTCCATTGAAATAATAAAATTCACTTGATACAGTCATGCATATCTATTATAAGAAATATTTTTTATATCCTAGCAAAATGATAGCTTAAGGCATGCTGGAGGTAAAGCAGAATGTGCCTTAAGAGGAGCCCTCTGATCAGGGTTTACACTGTTTGCTAATTTAGTCCAGCATTTAAGACAGCCCTACGAGATCATCACCAATAAAATGGCGTCTCTTCACATCCGTCGTGTGAAAGCCTTTATAGGATTCTACGACGTACTATAGTCAGATTCAGATTTATTAAACTACCCAGAATTCCAAGTAGACTGGTTCATATTTGGTAACTATAATGATCCACAAGGGAACCTAATAACCCACAATATTTACTTAGTGTTGAAAGGGTTAAATGGTTAAGTGACTGGCCTTATACACCACATACAAATCCTTATCCAAATCCTGAATTACAGTAAAACCCCTCTGTTACGACCACTAAATTGTGTTAATTATTAGGGTTAAAGAACAGGTGACCGCTTAAAGCAAGGTGACAGTAAAACAGAAAGCTCCTGTAGGAGCTTTCTGATTTACTGTCACCTTGCTTTAAGCTGTCACCTGTCTTTTATACAAACAATTAGCTTTATTTCTAGTAGTCGTAATAGAGAGATTTTACTGTATTCTAATAGTTTGACTATATGGTATGACGTGTTATCAGTTAAGCAACAAGTCTATGTCTGTCAGCAACAAGGCTATGTCCGTCAGCAGCAAGGCCTATGTCCGGCAACAACTGTATGTCCAGCCCTCTCCAAACACTTACAATGCCCTTACTGACCATTAAAACACCATCTGTTGACCACACCAGCAGCCAAAAGGGACAAGAGGGACAGGAAAGTACACACTTAACAGTCCATCTGTATCACCTAATAAATAATTAACCCATAACCCCCAAAATACACCTTTTTATGCCCTTAATTTATTTCTCTACTGAAGAAAATAGTTAATTTATACACTATATTCCATAAGATGTTAGCTTAAAGCAGGCTGAAAGTAAAGCAGAATGCAACTTAGGACGTATTCTTCTTTACCTTCAACCTGCTTTCAGTAAGTCGCCTGTCTTCAAAACTGAGAAACAGGCTATATGGAGTAAAGGTTAAACACAAACAAGGCAATTCTATGCTTCCTTTACTATGTTATTCAATGCTGGCATTGAGGAAAACAAGTGTATACATTCTTTGCAAACAGTGTAGGTCCAGATCAGAGGGCTTATAATTATGCTTACAACACCTTTAATTAGTATTCAATCAGTGGTCTTGATAAGAAGGATTTAAAAGGGTTTTGATCGGTACCAGCCTAACCCATTGCCCAATAATCTGTTTCTAGTTTTAAAGACAGGTAACCACTTAAAGCAGCGTGAAAGTAAAGCAGAATGGGCATTCAGGCACATTCTGCTTTACTTTAAGCCTGCTACCATATGCTAGGATTTAGAGAACAATTCTAATGGTGCATCTTCATGACTGTATAAGCGAAATTATTTTCTTCAGTGGAGTAAAACAATAGGTGTAAAAATGTATAGTTATGCAGTAATAGGCTAAAGAAAGACGATAGTAACAGTAGCTCCTGTTCCCTGTCTTGAAGACTTGAAATGTACTGAGACACAGATAGCAACTCTGCACTTTATCAGGAGCCCAACCATTTGGCATTCATATCAGATTGCATTAACTCATTACCCCATAAATAAGCCTTTTTACGCCCTTATTTCAATCCTCCATTGAAGAAAACAGTTCCAATTTATACAGTCATAAACAAGCACCACTAGAAATATTTTCTCTATTCTAGCAGATAGTAGCCTAAAGCAGGTTGAAAGTAAAGCAGAATGTACCTAAAGGCACATTCTGCTTTACTTTCAACCTGCTTTAAGTGATCACCTGTCTTTAAAACTAGAAACATGATATTGGGTAATGGGTTAAAGTCAATACTTCTCAACAGACAATATTATGACAATGAATTATGTATTAAATTACAATTAAAATTCATGAATATTGATACAAGGTGCTAGAAAAGGAATATATAACCTGTATTATATGGAAATACAGTCAATATATTGATTATCTCCCTTGATAATACAACTTGTTCATATCAATTATCTCCCTTGGTAAAACAATTTGTTCATATAACTGCTGGAATCCAGGTACCAGTCATTTCATTATTTATATTTTGATGGAACCTAGGGAACCAGAAAAGCAATCACTTACAAGCCAGTAAAAACAAGTTAGCATTGATTCAGTCTACTTGAAACTCTAAAAATCTAATCAGATGCTGGTGAGTGGCATTCAAATAAAACCAGGATATATTTATCAAATAATCGGCAGCAATTGCTAGATAGGCAAATACAGTCAAACCAGTCTTAACCCATTACCCCTTAAATAAACCTTGTTTTACCTTTAATATATTTTCCTCAGCTGATAAAAAATATTTCCACTACAGTCTGGAATTATGTTCCATAAAAAATAGTTTCTATATCCAAGCAGATAGTAACTTACCACAGGTTAAAAGTAAAGCAGAATGAACTCTTAACGCTTTAACCCATAGCCTATGTCTAGTTTTGAAGAGAAATTACCACTTATAAAGCAGGTTAAAAGTAAAGCAGAATGCACCTTAGGTGCATTCTGCTTTACTTTCAGCCTGCTTCAAGATACCATCTGCTGGGATATAGAAACTATTTGATATGGTTCATATTAGTGAGTGTATAAAGTAGAATGTTGGTCTTGACATTAGAGACTGTTGAATATTATGCATGACCCAGAGACATGTGACGTCATTTATCTCTAGGTCATGTGTCTTTCATCAGTTAAGAGATAAATTACTGGCGTAATTAGGCGTGTTTACGGGTTAATAGGTTAATTTTGATCTATTTCCAACCTGCTTTAAGTGGTCACATGTCATCAAAACTAGAAACAGTAACAGTCTATGAGGCAATGGGTTAACCCTGTTTCTCAACAGCTATCGGAACAAATCACCTATATTCAACTGTGATAAATGGAAATCACTACTATAGCAAGATGAAAGTAAAGCAGAAAGCTCCTGAATTTACTTTTATCTAGCTTTAACCCAATAAATACCCCATAAGTAAGCCTTTTATTTATTCCTCCACTGAAGAAAAAAGTTTCAATGAATACAGCCAAGAATATGCACAAGAAGAAACATGTACAACATAAAACACTCTAACTCTTTCAACACTAAGAAACTCTTGTGAGTTACAAATGTTTTTGGTTCCCTTGTGGATCTTTTAAGTTGCAAAAACATGAACTCAGCCTTCTGTAATGAGTATTACAGTAAAAGGTCCATGGTGTTGAAAGAGTCAAAGCATTGGTTCTAAAGAGTAGTCAGATTATAGGTTTTGGGAGAACATAAAAGAGAAAACATTTGAAGCTTTTGTAGATATTTCTCTCTCTAACAGAAACTCTGATGGTTGCTGATCAGTAGACAAGGGTTCTTCTCTGGGATCTGACATTTCTACAGACATAATAGTTCTACTCACCCACGGTGTACCCAAACTCATCTTCTTCCTCTTTTGGCTCCTCCTCTTCCTCTACTGGTGCAGGCTGGGAAGGTGGAGGAGGCGGAGCTTCTGTGGGCACAACTGGGGAACTTGTCCTCACAGGAGGCTCTACAACCTGTTAGTGTAGATAAAACATTGCTTTAACTCTTTACTCCATAGCCTGTCTGTTATATTGAAAAGAGATGAGACTACTTAACCCTTTACCCACAGCTTTACCCATAGCCTGTTTATAGTTTTGAAGATAGGTGACTACTTAAAGCAGGTTGAAAGTAAAACAGAATGCCCCTCAAGGCACATTTAGCTTTACATTCAGTCTGCTTTAACCTATAAAATGCTAGAATATAGAAAATATTTCTTATGATACATATTTGTGACTGTATAAATTGAACATATCAAGCATTAATTTTGAATGGTCAGATTTGAACTTTTGCTCAGCAAAACCTCAAATCAGACCAATCAAAAGCTTGATAACTATCTCAGACTCAACTGGAAAGCTTTACAACTCAAAATTGTCCAATCAAATGCTTGAGAACAATCTAAGACACAGCTTAAAAGCTTTATAAACTTTACCCTGTAATACCAACTAAGGTAAGTAGCAACATTTAATTTAGAAACTGTTAAAAAAATCTACAGTAAAACCCGAGTTAAGCTGACAATTAAAACATGATTAATAGACAGGTTTATACAAGTGATTTGGGTTTCATGGCACCGCGCATCGAACAAGGTCATATTGCACTGAACAGCTTTATGTAAAAGTAACAGCTTTATGCAGGACAAGTCGAGTTAACTGCAGGTAGAGAAAGACTCCAGATTCCTTTATACACTATTTCAGGCACAATTCTACCCTGGGTAGAGAAGCATCTAATCTCCGCAAGCGAGCTGGATAAATGATAAATTAAACGAGCCATGCCATGAGAAAACCTGACTTATTGCATTGCAAACAGAGAAGATCAAGGCCAGTCGCCGCGTCAAAGACATGGTGGCTGGTCTTCATCTACACTGTTTGATACCCACAAGCATCTAAAGCATCTTATGTAGTTTTAATATATATGGTATTTGGCAGTTTAGACTAAGCTCAGATACAGAGCCTGAGATGACAATAGTGCTTGGTCTCTGTACAATGTTGCAATGCAATAAAGCTGGTTTTGTCATGACATGGCTCAAATTTAACCCACTCCCCCATAAATACACCTTTTTACTCCTTTTATTTATTCCTCAAATGAAGAAAATACTTCCAACTTATACAGCAAAGGTTATTTTTTTAAGAAATATTTTCTAAATCCTAACAGATTATAGCTTAAAGCAGGCTGAAAGAAAAGCAGAATGCGCCTTAAGGCGCATTCTGCTTTACTTTCAACTTGCTTTTAAGTAGTCAACTATTTTCAATACTAGATTCGGGCTATGGGGTAGAGGGTTAAAAAAAAATCCCCATTGTCTATGTATGTACCTGGTTAGCTGCTGCAGCGGGTATCACTGGCTGCATCTGAAGATTGCCCTCATCATACGAATGTACAGACTTGTTGTCTGTCTCTAGATCCAGAGGCTGCAAGTAAACACCAAGTGTGAGCATCAATAAGCAAATACTGGCATTTATAGGTAATGGATTCTAAATTATAGCTTTTGAATTTGTAAACAATATCCAAGTTTTAACTCTATGACAGCAGTAAAACAGTTATGTTGATGGTTGTTAAAGAAGGATTAAAGTAAATAAGAAAGCTTTAAAAAATGTTTTTCATGTTGCATATTAATGACTGTATGAATTCGAACTATGCATTTCAGGCGTAAAAAGGCCTATCTATGGAGTAATGTGTTAAGTTATGCCAATGGTAAATATGTCATTGTCCATTTGAAAATGCATCCATAAATACGACTTTAATTTGTTCTTCCACTGAAGTAAATAGTTCCAATTTATACAGTCATGAATATGCAACATAAGAAATGTTTTCTATATCCTAGCAGGTGGTAACTTAAAACAGGCTTGAAGTAAAGCAGAATGCACCTTAACCCATTACCTCTTAGCCTATTTCTAGCTTTGAAAACAGATGACCATTTAAAGCAGGTTGAAAGTAAAGCAGAATGTGCCTTAAGGCACATTCTGCTTTACTTTCAGCCTGCTTTAAGCTACCATCTGCTAAGATATAGAAAATATTTTCTTCTGGTACATATTCTTGGCTGTATAAATTGGAACTATTTTCTTCAGTGGAGGAATAAATAGAGGCGTAAAAAAGGCGTTTTAAGGGTTAATGGGTTAAGGTGCGTTCTGCTTTACATTCAACCTGTTTTATGTGGTCAACTGTCTTCAAAACTAGAAACAGGTCATAGAGTACTGGGATAATACTTGCTTGGTGTGAGAATACAGTGCTTTGACTTACACATGCAGGATCTGTGAGACTCTGGACAACAAACTTGACAGGGTTACTGGCATGTCGAATGGTCTCCACTGCTTGATCATGTGTGGCATTTCTTAAATCTTTGCCATCAACCTGTGTAGTAAGGAGGTCGAGAGTGTTTGCATATACATGTATACTATATACAATGTACTCACTTTGTAATTTTTTATTTGCTACATTAGATTCTAATGTTGTTGTCTAACTGTTTTCCAAATTTAGAATTCAAAATTTTTTTTTTTTTAGATCAGAGTGTCAAATAGATTTGGATCCTGGTGAGAGGCTGCATTTTGCAGCGTCTCATCTGGATCCAAACTGTTAGAGAAAGTAATATGGTTTTGCTTTAAGTAAGCAAGGAGTTAAACGCTGAAACCCTGAATACATTTTGAGACTATGCATCCCCCGGGGTGTTAATTAAACATGGTTATACTGTATCATATTTTAGAGTTCATTCATGACAAGATTCTATGAAGTAATGATATAAATAATATATCCCATAACAAATTATTTCCAAATCTTTTCACTGCCATAAAGTCATTTGCTTTAAATAATTGTTTTCTTCTATTATTTCTCAAATTTTTATTTTAACTCTTTCCTCCCTGAAACTTTAAATGGACAATTCCAGTTTTGATTTTAGTCTAGTCCATTTCTGACTTTTAAGGGTTGTTTTTGTCAATGTTTGGCATTGTAACAAACAGTGAAGACCCAGATCAGAGGGCTCCAAAAGGAGCCCTCTGATCTGGGTCTTCACTGTTTACATAGGACACATGTACTTTTCACATGTACACTGTTTGAAAAGGACGCCTATATGCGGGACTAGGGTTCAAAGGGTTAAGGCATATTTCACTAAAGTTATATCGTAATGACTGTAAAACCATTTAGATCCTGATCAGACACCACATTATGCCTCTTCTGATTAGGGTTCAAACTTATAACCATTGTACTCCATGTAAGGCATGGAAGGGGGTAAACTAAAGCGTTTTCAGTTTTTCCAGAATGGCCTTCGATCTTTACAGAGACCTATGGGTGCTTCAAGTTAATTAGTCCATTTAAGCCTAGTGTCAACTAAATGGGACATTGGCAAACAGTGTAGATCCTGATGAGCTGCCGCGTTATGCGGCATCTCATCAGGGTCTGTACTGTTTGCTATTGCATATGAAGTATTCTGCTGTATGGAAAAATATTGCAATGTTCTTAGATCAGGGTCTACACTGTTAACCCAGACCTGTCTGTCCAAATACTTAGGATCATTATGGTATGCCTGCCTACCTGTAGAATTCTGTCGCCAGTTTTGAGGGTACCATTCCTGCCAGCGGGGCTGTCCTCTAACACATGCTTGATGAAGATGCCTGAGATCATATGCTCCTCCGACAGATGGAACATGTCTACCCGACCACCTGCAAATAAATAGTAATGAGTAAAGTTAATTAATGAAGCCTCTTTGGACATTGCTTTATAAACATGATTCATTGGTCACCTCATTGGAAAGATTAGCATGTAACCGGAGTCTACACTGTTTGTCAGAGTAATCAATATATTATATCAATATAACTGCTCATACAGTAAAACCTCTATATTACGACCAACAAAAAGAAGACTAATTGACTGTATAATAGATAGGTGACAGCTTAAAGCAATGTGATAGTGACAGGATATTTCTGTTTTACTGTTACCTTGCTATAATTGATACCATTGAACATAGGCAGCAGCTAAAAACAAAATAAAAATTACCTTTACTTTACTTCCATTCATTATTCTGAAACATAGCTGGATATTAAAGCAATATACTTAAGTAGCAGAAAGCTCCTTCCGAGGAGGTTTTTGCTTTACACTTCAATCTCGTTTAAAGCAGTCACAAGACTTTAACACCAACAATGAGTAAAAACATAAGTTTACTAAAGCCACTTTTCTTTCTTTATTACTTACCTACTATTCTAATGACTAGTGTTTTGCCTGCCTCTCTATGTACATGTAGTTCTACCAGCCTTGTTTACCTACCTCCTATACTAATGCCTATAGATATAGTGTTTTGCCTGCCTCTCTATGGAGTTCTACCAGCCTTGTTTACTTACCTACTATGCTAATGCCTAGTGTTTTGCCTGCCTCTCTATGGAGTTCTACCAGCCTTGTTTACTTACCTACTATGCTAATGCCTAGTGTTTTGCCTGCCTCTCTATGGAGTTCTACCAGCCTTTTTTACTTACCTCCTATCCTAAAGCCTAGTGTTTTGCCTGCCTCTCTATGGAGTTCTACCAGCCTTGTTTACTTACCTCCTATCCTAAAGCCTAGTGTTTTGCCTGCCTCTCTATGGAGTTCTACCAGCCTTGATAACTTACCTACTATGCTAATGCCTAGTGTTTTGCCTGCCTCTCTATGGAGTTCTACCAGCCTTGTTTACTTACCTACTATGATAATGCCTAGTGTTTTGCCTTCCTCTCTATGGAGTTCTACTAGTCTTGATTACTTACCTACTATACTAATGCCTAGTGTTTTGCCTGCCTCCCTATGGAGTTCTACCAGTCTTGGAGGTCCCCATGTCTGGTTCCCTGATCCTACAACCACAGTCTCCTTCTGCCTGGGTGAGCCTTGCTGAGGGGAAGCAGACTTGCGAGGGGAGGACAAGGGAGAGGAGGGGTTGCTGCCATCTGAGGTACTGCTTCGTTTGTTTATAGGACTCAGGGTAGAGCTGAAATAGAAATGACAATTGTTTCTATTGGCTACCAATTGTCTCATCATCTTTGTTTTTTTACACCTTTAAGTTATTCCTCCACTGAAGAAAATAGTTCCAATTTATACAGTCATGAATATGCACCATAAGAAATATTTTCTTTAACCCAGTAGGTTTTCGCTTAAAGCAAGATGACAGTAAAGCAGAATGTGCCTTAAGGTGCATTCTGCTTTACTGCAACCTGCAATTAAAGGTCACCTAACTTCAAAACTTGATATATTATGAGGTAATGGGTTATATGACCAATTCACAGCACTATAATTTTTATGGAGATCTCTAAAGCTCGATGACCACTTAAAGCAGGTTGAAAGTAATACACAATATAATTTCAGCCTGCTCTTACATATGTACATGTAGCTAACATCTGTTAGAATATCGAAAATATTTCTTATGATACATGACTGTATTTTTTTCAAGGAATAACTGAAAGGCGTAAAAAGGCATATCTAATGGATTAAAGGGAAGTGACTGTCTAATGCAGGACTTCCCATATTGAATATTGCTGTCAGGTGTTACTCGATCTGCCTAACTTTGTTAAGTTACTAATGAATATATTACTACATTGAGTGCATTTGTCAGTATCTACATATATAAATCAAAAGCTTCATACTTTTATCTCTGAGTATAATAACCAAATGAAATAACTTAAAATCAGTAAATCAAAAACACATACAGCCCAGAGTTCATGTTATTACAAACAAGTATAATTTATTGTGTACAGTCGAGCACCAGTATCTCGAACGTCAGAATCTCGATTGCAATGCCTATCTCGACGATTGTCTAAAGTCCCGGAAATATTTGTTCTTATTCTAATGTAATCTTACATGCCCTATTTCGACTATGGCTAATCTCGATTGCCCCCGGTATTTCGACTATAGATTTTGGCCATATCCATTTAATTGTTCTCAATTAACACCCAGTATCTCGACGACTGTAAGTCATCATGCACTGAAACGCTCGCCGACTTTGATCGCGAGTATCGGACTGTGGAAATCACACGTAAAATCATTAACCGGAACTATCGGTAGCTTTACACGTTGGCTGAATGATTGTTAGGTGATAATTGTCGAACAACAGTAAATTATCGCTTAAAGTTTGGTCGCCGTATCCTTAAAATCAGTCTTCTTATAACCGTCATTATCGGTGTTAATTCAACTCATCAAGAGTAACGCCCCTTGATATAACGGATGTTAAGGAAAATAGTACCGCGCAGAAGGAAGGAAAATACGAATAGTACACGAAATTCCGCGATAAACAAAACAGAGTGGTAAAAAGCTATACATAGCTTATGTTTTATTGTTATGACCTGTCCGACAAATAAATATTGAGCCGAATCGACCGAGATGTCTTGCGGAATCCAGGTCAATGTCTCATGAATATTCAATGAGGTCAAATGTGCATGAAATGTACACAATTGACCCACGTGTCTTTAAATACTAAATGTAAGGATTTTTTACGAATCATGCTCATCGCAATTACTTATTCTAAACCTAGGGTTGGTTTTTACCAGCTCTAATGAATTTCACTGTGATGTCCTTAGTAAAAAGAGGTTTTCGTGAGTATTTGACAGCCGGAAGTTAAAAACCGGTCTGTTGATGCGCAGCTTTACCGGGCGCGCAGACTTACCGTACGCGACTGTAATAAACAAAACAACCCATGTATAATTCCATGTTTGGTGTTTGCAAAAAAAACATATTACGTTCGCAGCTATTCAATATAATCTCCCTGGTCAAGTACTAAATAAAATGTGAGTTAATGATTGTCTATCTTTATCGTCCATGTTTTGTGTACAAAAATACAGTAAACGTGTAACATCGAAATCGGCATATAACGTGTTAAAAACGTTACGGCATTTCACAAACACGCGAGAGTACATACGTACAGCGGTTTTATTGTTCACAGGCTTACTTCCTGTAAGTTTTGAATTTTTTTATCAGTTTGGTTATCTCGAGCCCATGCTTATCTCGACGCTATTTCGATCGTCCCGAGACCGTCGAGATACTGAAGTTCGACTGTATACATGTAATTCAATATAATTTTTTTTTTATATTAGTTAATATCATTTGTGCTAAACATTCCAACTGTCATATAGCTTTTAGTCTTTCAAGCTGCATTCAAATGTGTCATATTCATACATAAGCAAGACAGCTAGGTAGGGCTTTATTATTTGGGGAAAAAATTCCAGGGCCCAAGGTTATAAAGCTTTTGAGTGGAGTCTGAAGTAGTTCTCAAGCATTTGATTGGTCAGTTTTGAGCCTAGGCTCAGATTTGAGAACAGACTCAATTCAAAAGTTTTATAACCTCGGGGCCAGTAAACAATGTACACTCAGAACTGAAGTAAGCACAGAATGTTTGCTATGAGCATCACACTTATCTGAGTTTCAGAGACTGTTGTTTCAATCAATGTCAGATGCCAAGTTAGGCCCCATTCCTTACGCCTTCTTTAACTCTTTACGCCATAGATAGACATTTTTACACAATAAATGAATTCCTCCACTGAAGAAAATAGTTCCATTTAATAAATAATGAATGTGCAATATATGAAATATTTCTTATAGACTCTACTCAAACAGATGGTAGTTTAAAGTGGGATGCTGCATTCTGCTTTACTTTCAACCTGCTAAAAGAAGTCACCTGTCTTCAAAATTAGAAACAGGCTATGGAGTAAAGGGAGAAACAATTAAACGCATAGCCTGTTTCTAGTTTTGAAGATAGGTAACCATCTTAAAAGCCGCTTTAAAGTAAAGTAGAATGTTCCTAAATTAATATGCATTCTGCTTTAATCTCAGCCTGCTCTAATCTACCATTTGCTCGGATATAGAAAAAATCTTTTGGTGCATATTCATGAGTCTAAAGTGAAACTATTCTCTTCAGTGGATGAAAAAGTTAAAGACGTAAAAAGGCATAACTAGGGGAAATGGGTTAAAACCATCCACCATATTCCCTGTTGTTCAGTTCAAGCTTAAATATATATTTATGGGTAAAGAATATTCTACAGGCATTTATGATGGTCTGGGCAATATTATTTTTACAGTGATTATGATGGTCCCCCATTCAGTCATAAGCTGTGGACCCTGTGGCATCAATTAATCATTATTCATTAGTAGAGAGAAGTGATACAAAACCATTCCAGGGCTGCCATTTCTTCGGATTTTTCCTAAATCTTCGATTTTTTTCTCTCCAGTACATGGTAGCTTAAAGCAGGCTGAAAGTAAAGCAGAATGTGCCTTACGGCGCATTCTGCTTTACTTTCAGCATGCTTTAAGTAGTCGCATGTCAACAAAACTAGAAACAGGCTATGGGGTAAAGGTATGATTTGTAAAATCACACTTGAAAAATGCAAATTTGGAAATCTTAGGATTTTTCATGTCAACTTATGGCAGCCCTGCCATTCCTGTCATATCTGTTTCATTACAATCACATTACTGGGAGAAACAGGAAACCTTCTGAATAGGGACATAAAACCATGAAGTCTTGCTATTACAACTATCCAGAATTATATGTGTACAGTAAAAAAACCTCTATCACGACCACAAAATAGAAGACTGAATAAATTGACTGTATAGAAGACAGGTGACTGCTTTAAGCAAGGTGACAGTAAAACAGAAAGCTCCTTTAGGTGGCAGCTTAAAACAAGGTGACAGTAAAACAGAAAGCTCCTAAAGGAGCTTTCTGTTTCATTGTCACCTTGCATTAAGCAGGCACCTGTCTTAAGCAACTATAATTTAACACAATTTAGAGGTTGCATTAAGGTCCAGTCACACCTTATCGGATAGCGTAAACAGACGTCTAACGGAGAACACAATTTCCAATCCGTTCCTCTCCGTTTCTTGTCCGTTTCTTATTCGGTATATTCGCTCATTGTCCGGCCAAGTCCGTTGATGTCCGTTCAATCCGGTGGAAAGTTTTAAACATGTTTGAAAACTTGGGAACGGATGCCACCAGACAAAAATGAACGCTAGATGTACGGTAGCTATGTGTTTGCATACGTTTTATTTGGAATGCATGCGTTCATTTTCCTGTACTTGTCCTGTATGTATTCGTTGATATCCGGTGAACCGGTGGGACCAATACCTGACATCCAACGGATCAACTGGAGATGTTCCGACAACTAAACGCATGTTCAACGGACCAACCGGAGGGGTTCCGGCAACAAACCGCAGACTCAACGGACAATTACTCAAAATGCATACGCTATGACCCTTGTTGAAATATTAGAATTTTGTTTGTTTTTTCCGCTTTTTTCTTTGCACACGCTTCCACATATTTAGCTGAAATTTTCTATATGATTCTATCTCTATAAACTACATATCGACTATTGAGTTCGCATGTCGAGTTTTCCATGAATTATGCCCTCTGAAGGGCGTTTTATGTATAGGTCGTTTGCAGTTCAAAAAAACACGATAATTTTCAAATATCTCCATAACAAGAAAACGGAGACAAATGGAATTTTGCATAGATTTATGATATACCTATACCAACTCTGACAAAAAAGAAATATTTTTTTCTCTTCGTATTAAAAAAGTTTTATTCATAACTTCTATATAAAGTTTACACTTCTAAGGGACAGTTTTCCGAAGGGTGATTTCAAGTTATTCAACAGCCTATCTTTCACGACCCGGCAACGCCTCACCGTTAAGCCATCGCATACCATAGCAGTTTACAACTAACCGAACGAGGCCCTGACTGGGGTACGTTAAACGTATTAACTGACCATACTGTCATTTACGCACATGTTAGATCCTTATCGGACACCGGAGCCATTTCATACCTGAATAGGACATAGACATAGACATAGTTTATTCGTAACTTATACAGAAAGTATCTCGTTACATAATCCATCATTTATACATCATATTCAACAGGTCTATCATGTGACATGCAAATATATATTTATATACCAAATCAGATCAATATGAATGCTTAACCAACTCACCCCCTGTGACGCATATATATGCGTCATTTACAATTTTGTATTGTGAAAAATACTCTTGTTTTATGCAATCAGTGTAGACCCTGATCGGAATACTCCTTATAGGTGTATCCAGATCAGGATCTGCACTTTATGACTTTTTAATATGCATTGTACATAGTTAAATATCAACTGTTGATGTTAACTATTTTAGTCTCCTGGGTGAATAAGTTAACCATTTTATCGAAAGTACCAACTCTCCTCGAATGAACTATGAGGGAAAGTATGAGGAGAATGAACACTAGATAAGAAAGTGATCAAAGATCCGTACTTTACTATTTAACCTGTAAGTAATAACATTTATATGCATTGCTGCGGACTTTTAAGAACAATGTGATTTCTTATACTGTCAATAAGATATCATTGCGCCTAGAAATCGCAAAACTTATAAATTTACATAAGTTAATAAGCGCTGGCTTATTATCAGTGGTGAGTAATTCAATAAATTTGTGCATACTTGGTCTTAGTGTATAATATTTTTTTATATACTTAGCTCTTAAATCTTCAAAAGCTTTACATATAATTATGAAATGATACTCGTCTTCAATATCATGTACATTACACAACTGGCATATTCTCTGGTTCCGTTCTAATCTATTTCTACCATATCTTCCAGACTGGATACGCAAATTATGGGCAGATATGCGGATCCTCGTTAAACACTGTCTTAAGCGTTTTGAAACAATACTATTAAGATAACTTTCATAACCGAAAGTCGGTTTGATATGAATATAAAGTGTATTGAGAACATTACTCGACTCAACATCAGAAAACCATTTTTGATAAAAGTTATCAATTACTCGTTGTTTAAACAAAACAATAAAAGATTTAACATGTACATTCGAAGGTTGTACCCAAATATCTGAAAATCCAAATTCATCAAGCAGTGCCTTCACTCGCTTTACCCAATTATCTTTACCTTTTAGACTTTGTTCACAAGCATGACGATAAACATTTTTCAAAATAATATTATCTGAATGCAATAATTTAAACCAGTATTTCAATATTTGAACGTATCTATTGATATACAGTGGGTAGCGTCCTAGCTCTCCATAGATTGCATCGTTACACGAATTTTGTCTGACGCCTAATATCATCTTGCAAAATTTTAAATGTACTCTCTCTAGGTCTTTAGACTTCGAAAAACCCCATACATAGGATCCGACCCATGTGCCACTCATACGAAAGTTTTATCAACAAAACGCAAACTAACTAAATGCGATAAATAACAGAAGAGACATGTTCATACCAGACGATCTACACCAACTTACCATTATCAAATTTTCAACAGAATGTTTCCAGATCAGTTCGAAAACCTTTATTATTTTATCGCTTAATATTAAACTCCAGATAAGGGGAGTATTTCCAAAACTACTAGTAAATCTTTATTTCTGAATTAAGCCCTATGGTGTGACTACTCATTAGAACCGTCTTTCTTCGAGTAGTCACACCATAGGATTTGGTGCTGAACTGGGTGAGAAAATGTTGGACTTGTTCAAGTTTCTCTCTCTTATCTGGAGCTCTGTAATTATGTAGAAATGTTAGAGCTTCGGTTTGAAAAGTAATTGCAATTCTCTTTATTCCTGGTGAAGAGTTCGTGGATTTAGGTCATAGTAAAAATGTAATGGATTATGGGGCCTCACAATTAATTGTGTACAACTAAACAACCAATATCAGCACGGGATTCACCTTTCAGACAGAAGCAACTTGCACGGGATTTTACCTGGGGATATTCTCCAATATAAACAAACGTGATCAAGGTAATAGCCAATAACACCCCACGTAATTGACCATTTTCAGCGACACAAAATTTATATAAAACAAAGAATAAAAGTTTTTAGATAGACTTTCAAAAAAATTGAATTTCCTTGTCAGAGTTGGTATAGACACATCATAAGTGTATGCAAAATTCAATTTAAATACGTCTATTAGTTTTAAAATTATCTAAGATTTATCGTGTTTTTTTGAACTGCAAACGACCTATACTATGATCATTTCTTGTTCGGCCTTTTTTTACCAGTCTTATCGTGACACGAACAAGAACTTTTCTTAAACGTTCCATGCAAGAATGTTGCGTCAGTTACTCATGCGTTCCACTTTCGTTTTATCCGGTATTCCTCCATTGCCTGTACGGTTATGTCCGTTAAGTTACCGTTAGTTTACCAGTAATTGTTCGGTCATCATGCGTTTTATTCGTTCCATGCCCCAAACGCGAGCGTCTCGTGCAGCAGCGATGACGACTTTTGTCACCGGATATCTTTCTTTAGACAAATTTTCTTTCTGTTTGACGTCCGTTTATGCCATCCGGTGAGGTGTGACAGCACCTTAAGAGAGGTTATACTTTATATGATTGTAGAAGGTGAAATAAGTATTTTTAGCTGTAAATATATAAATTTCATTGATTAATGTCACAGTGAAGGTCTAATACTGCTGATTATACATGTGTATGTGAAACTAAACACTATGTGGATATAAAATCAACAAACAACTCTGCTTCAAAATGTATCACAGATCACATGCTAAAGCAAAAAGTAACACATGCATAATACAGAATGGTGACAATTCACGCTAAAATCTACTCTATTGTCTCATGCTTATCAATGCTATGGGCATCAGCATACATTAATGCAGATACAGTCAAACTTGTGTTAACTCATTACACATAGATATGCCTTTTTGCGTCTTTGATTTATTCCTCCATCAAAGAAAATAGTTTATACAGTCATAAATATGTACCATAAGAAATATTTCTTATATCCTAGCAAATTGCAGATGAAAGTATATTGAAAGTTAATCAGAAAGTATTTAAACTCACATTCTGCATCACTTTCAACTTGTCTTCAAAACTACAGAAGCATGTGATTGGGTAATGGGTTAACCCTTTCTCAGGCCCGTAGGAACAGGGGGGGGGGGGGGGGCATGCCCCCCCAATAATTTTGCCAATATTGGTTGCAGATTTTTTACATAAATTTATGTTAGTATTTTACCTGCTTTGAATGAGCAAAACGCCCCCAGAACGCACCAAAAACCATCTAGAAATAAAAATAAATCCCGGGGAGCATACCCTTGACCCTCTAGTAACAGTGTGTACACTAATCGGAGGGGGTAGGGGTAGGCTTTTAGGCTAATAGCCGGAAGACAACGTAAAACAAGAGGGCCATGGCCCTAAATTCGCTCACCTGAGGACATTGAAGTTTGTACCTAAGTTGACTGGGCAAGACAACATTTTAATATAGCTATAAATGGAGTTATCTTCCGGACAAGAAAACATGACAAAAGTGAATTTTGTTGCCAAGCTTATGACCCTTATCCATGACACATCCTCTTATCAAGCTATTTCCATTTCCGGTAAATGATAATTATTTCACTAGCGTCAGCAGAACTGGAGTTATTTTCCTGACAATAAAATATGACAAAGGGGAAAACAAAATATTGCTGCCCTTATGCATGGCATTTTCTCTCATCAGTTTCTTTCCATACATAAAATTTCATTACAATAGCATCAGTAGAACTGGAGTTGTCTTCTTGACAAGAAAATATGACAAAGGGAAATAACTAAAAAAACAATGATGTCAGAGTTATGGCCTTTGCAAATGGCACTTCCTCTCATTAGGCTCTTTCCAAATAGGCAATTTCATTTTACCCATTACCCCATAGCCTGTTTCTAGTTTTGAAAATAGGTGGCCACCTAAAGCAGGTTGAAAGTAAAGCAGAATGGGTCTTAATGCACACTTTGCTTTACTTTCAAACTGCTTTAAGCTACAATCTACTAGGATATAGAAACTTATTTCACATCTTACATTTTCATGACTGTTTAACCCTTTCCCCAATAGAAGCGCCTTTTAGCGCATTCAGTTTATTCTTGCTCTGAAGAAAATAGTTCCAATTTATACATTCATAAATATGTATAATACAAAATATTTTCTATATTCTAGCAGATGATAGCTTAAAGCAGGCTGAAAGTAAAGCAGAATGCGCTTAAAGCGCATTCTGCTTTACTTTCAACCTGTTTTAAGTGGACACCTACATTCAATACTAGAGATATGCTATGGGGGAAAGGGTTAAAGGGGAATTATTTTCTTAAGTGGAGGAATAAATCAAAGGCCTAAAAACGCACATTTATGGGGTAATGGGTTAACAAACGTCAGTATTTATTGGGAAAAAGGGTTGAATCCTGGACAAGAAAAAATGGCAAAACATGCAGATAACTGTGACAAAACCAATATTAAACATATGTATAAATATGGCATAAGACATAATTACATAACTGTCAGTGGATCACTTCCAGATCCTGTTTCTCTAAGTATGAAGAAGACTGAACCATTTCTAAACTTTAGCAGACAACATGTTCAGTTCTGTTGGCCTGATCACTGAGGTCAACTATTATGCAAGAGTACGGTACTGTAGCATTAGCAGCACTGCTGGTGGTGGCTTACCCTTACCAGACTGAAATGATGTCTGCTAAATACCTTCTGTGTGTAAAAAATGTACTTTTTTTTTTTTAGAAAATGTTAAGTTGGTAAATGAGTGGCAAATAGTTTGGATCCAGATTAGATGCAGCATTATGTTGCATCTGATCTGGATCCAAACTGTTTGCAAATATTGGTTATTTGCCCATAGTATATTAAGGGTAACTCAGGTAAATATAGTTCTGCCTAAATCAAAAATACTGTAAAACCTACCTAGAGCAGCACTTAAACTGTGCAGGGTGGTGTCAAATGTGACCCTAGGGATTTCATTTTAACAAACTATAGAGGGATCCACCAGGAGATTCTACTGTACAAATATCAAAGCTTAGGGCCTAGTAGTTTTGGGCAAGAAGATTTTTTAAAGATTTTTGCTTTTTTGCTTTTTCAAGCAGAGTTTGTGCTTTTTTTCCTTTTTTTTGAACAACTTCTGTAGAGAAGCATCCAAGGAACATCATGAGCAGTTTGAACTCTCCCTACAATCGGCGGGTTTCAGAGGAGATGTCGTTTGAAGTAAATGTGAACGGACAGACGGACAGACGTACTACGGACGGTGAGCGGTCACAATAGCTTACCTTGAGCCTTTGGCTCAGGTGAGCTAAAAATATCCTATATTAGTTACAATTTGTTATTTTAAGTTGAAAATTTACATGGATTTTTATTAGTATTTTACCTGTTTTCAATGCGCAAAACGCCCCCATAATGCGCCACAGGCCATCTAGGAATAAAAATTTTCAGGGGGAGCATGCCCCCCCCCCCCCCCCGACCCCGCTAATAAGAGTGAGTACACTAATAGGAGTTGGTAGGATAGGAGTTAGAGTTTAATAGCTGGAAGGCAACCTGCCTAAAAATGTTATCTTAGATTAATAATTTGGGGTCATTTGGAGTCATTTTTTACATAGAATTATGTTCACCTTATACCTGTTTGGAATGCTGGAAACACCCTCAGAATGCAGCAGAGACCATCTAGAAATAAAAATTTCCCGGGGGAGCATACCCCCGCACCCCCCTAGTAAGAGTGCGTACACAAATTTCCTTGTGCCCCCCCCCAATCGCAATTTGCTTCATACGGGCCTGTTTCTTCCATAGAAAGTGGAAAATCATTACTATTCCTCCACATAACCACTTTAGGGAGATGGGGCTTGGGTCAGATTCCCTGTTTGTTTTGTTTGTTAACCCATTTTATGCAGGATACACTTTTAGGTGTACCTCTAGGCAAACAGTTTTGATCTCATCAAATTGTGGGGCCTGATCTGAGATCAAAACTGTTGGCAGCTAATTCAGTATTCTATCAGAAACTGCTAAAATCTTTTGCAAATATTTGAGTTATACCCGCTGCAGACGACACTTAAAATGGCCGCCAAATATTACCTAGCATGCAATGGGTTAATGTCTGTTTCTGCCAACTATTGGCTAATTGGAATGCCCCGGAGAGAGGGGAGGGAATACAGAGAACCTGGCTGCGATGCCCTACTCTTATTATCGACAGAGTTCTCTGGTTCTTTTAGATGCCCAGTGTAAAGCACCCATACATCGGACCTTGGTTTATAACGTCTCATCCGAAGGACTTGGTCCGGCGGGGAATTGACCCCTGACTTCGTTATCAAGAGCTCTACCCCTCGACTATGTCTGCTTGTGGATTCCCCGATAGAGGGCACTCCTCTTATATGCATGTATATGGTGGTATCAAATACAAGTTGAAGCTTAAAGCAAAATGAAAGCAGAGCAGATAACTCCTACAGAAGTTTTCTACTTTACTTTCATCTTGCTTTTAACCGCTCCTATCAGGAATCATAATAGAAACATCATTATATATATTATATTCAGGACTTCGTAAATTGAAAATACTTTCTTTAGTGTAGAAACAATAAGGGGTAGAAAGGCTTATTTATGGAGTAATGGGTGAATCAGTAGCACAGGGGGCCAACTAGGTATTATGATAAAATGTTTTGCTACGACAACTTATATGGGTATTATAACAAATTTGTATTGCTACGAAGGCAAGTTTGTTTTCGTAGACAAACATTTCTCACTGTATACACTGAAATCTGTTATAATACCTATATTGGTTGTCGTAGCAATACTGTTTGAGGATAATACGTAGTTAACCCCCAGTAATACAGAAAGGTCCTCACATTGTATGTTTGTCATTTAGCCACCACCAGTCATAAAGACCATGCACTCATGCATTTCTTATTTCAATACATGTAGTTGCAAAATACTAGTTTGACTTAATATGCATATATAATAATTTGTTGTTCTTGTAAAATGCTTATCTTGTAATAGGCATACATTATAGATTGAATTTTCAGTTAGTCAAGACATTCATGGGCATAACAGAGAGATTTAGCCTTTTCTATAACCTCAAACTTAATGAGTAAATGAGATAGTTTAGATAATTAAACAGACTCCTTCCAAACAGAGAATTTAGCATACTCGAGTTCAGGGAGGAGAAATTGAATCAGAGAGATGCTTATTATTCAGAGTTATCATGATCCCTACCTTCCATTCATAAATAATGCAGCTATTGCAGTAATCTGGAATAATCAGTTCAATGTACCAGTAACCCATTTATGCCAAGTGGATTCCTCTATGCTTATATATATTGGATTAATCCATTTTTTAGCTATGAGGTGCTTGGTCTAAATTTTCATTTTTATTTTATATTGAAATTCTTATTAGCAAACAGTGTAGACTTATGTGGCATCTGATCAGAGTATAAACAGTTTGTTTATGTCCCTTTTAAGGGACTCTAGGCACAAATGGGGTTAACTCTTTACCCCATTGCTTGTTTTTAGTAATGAAGACAGGTGACAGGTAGAAAATCAACACTGAAACTTTTTTAATAAACATTTCAAATTTCCAATTAATTCTAGTCAATTTATCAATATTTAGGGTTGTTTTCTTGAAGGCACAATCATTTTTACTTTCAACCTGCTTCAAGTGGTCACCTTTCTTTAAAACTAAAATTTAACATGCTATGGGGAAATGAGTTAATATATAAGCAATATTGATATTATCTTTTACCATTTCAAACCCGGTGTATTTTTTCATTTAAAGACTGCAGAAAAAAGTTAATTGAAAGCCGTTTCTAAACCAGATCAATGGGTTTTCTCCATTTTTGACACTTGATGAATTATATAATCCCCAATGGAATTGTTGAGATATTAGTTGTCAAAATCTCAATAGATTCACCTTTCATCATTCATCCCACAATAGATCAACTTAGAAACTAATCTACTTCATTAGCTAATATATCATTGGAGCTAAACTGTTGCCATGGAAATCTATATAAGATATTACAGTCAAACCTGTGTTAACCCCTTGAACTCTTGTTAGTCAGATACATGTCCATTGCAAACAGTATACCTGTGAAGAGTACACTTGTCTTATGCAAAAAACAGTGAAGACCCAGATCAGGAGCCCTCTGATCAGGATATGCGCTGTTTGCCATATTGCAATACCTTGAAAAAAACAAACCCTAAATAGTCGGAAATGATTGTGAAAAGTATGAAGCTGGAATTGTCCATTTGAAGTTTCAGGGAGGAAAGGGTCAACTCTGTCTACAGAAAAGCAATGTAATCTATTCCTAATAGAGAGACTTTTGTGCTTTTACATAATTCAACATGTTTTATGTTTCTATACTGTAGCATGATTAACCCATTTATGCATAAAGGCCTTGCGTCTTTTGGGATTACCATTCTTCTTCATAAGAGTAGCCACTCAGTATAGGTAGGACTACTAAGTTTGTCCCATGACTTCATATTATTAAATGGCCCTTTTGAAGCCTTTAAAATAGCTTTATACGGCCATGAAGCATAAGCAATACAGTAAAACCTCTCTATTACGACCACTAAATTATGTTAATTATTAGGTGTTTACGACAGGTGTCTGCTTAAAGCAAGGTGACAGTAAAACAGAAAGCTCCGTCTGGAGCTTTCTGTTTAACTGCCGCCTTGCTGTAGGCTGTCACCTGTCCTTTATACAACAATTAGCCTTCGTTTTTGTGGTCGTAATTGAGAGGTTTTACTGTATTTCCATAACTGTAGCTTATTTAAATTAGGCTGAAAATAAGCAGATGCTCACTTCTTACTTTCAGCCTGCATTAAGCAAACATTTGTCTTCCATACTAAACACATGCAATGGGGAAAAAGGTCAAACTTCTATCACATGATCACTCAATAGAAGGCCAATTGGCACTCTTTAATACACTATTGCCAAATGCAAAAATAAAATAATGCAGAAAGCTCCTTGTAGGCACATTCTTCATTATTTTGATCATGCATTCATCATTTACCTGTCTTTAGATATCTAAGCTTCATCATTGAGTGATCACTTTCAATAGTTATAATTGTATGTATACAAAGTACCGTGTACCTCTATTTAAACACTCCTCTCCCAAAATTTAATCATGGTTCCAGTATTAAACTCTTTGCATGCTTACAGCAAAACAGTATTACCTCTGCAGACAGTTTGGATCCAGATGAGACGCCGCCGAATGCAGCATCTCATCAGCAGCCAAACTGTTTGACACTCTGACCTAATCTTAAGATTTTTTTAAGCTTTAGAAACAAATATCTTGAGGGGGCATTAATTAGAGGAAATGTGTTGTTTATTAGAGGGGCTGTGTTTAAACCAGGGTATATGGTATAGTAAAACCTCTCTATGACGGACACTAAACTATGTTAATTACTAAGTGCTTATGACAGGTGACTGCTTAAAGCAAGGTGACAGTTCAACAGAAAGCTCCTTTAGGAGCTTTCTGTTTTACTGTCACCTTGCTTTAAGCTGTCACCTGTTTTTAAACAATCAATAAGCAGCCGTTTTAGTGGCCGTAATAGAGGGGTTCTACTGTATATAAAATATATATTGATCTAAATACTTGATACAATAGCTCTATCTGTAATAAGGGTAAAAGTAAAATAACACAAAGCTACTGGAAACGGGGCAGAGTCAAAATCTCAACCAAAGGTGTTCACAAGAACACCGTGTCACCTGCAGGTGCAGAAAATAAATTTATAAATAAAAATAAACACGCGGAACAGTGAAATGCCAGACAAAAACAACCACTAGGTGTCGCTCTGCTCTGCTGGTGACACAAAAAACTTGGCAGCGGGTCGGTAAAAAACAAACGCATTCCAGTGCCAACCGAAAATCTTACCGGTAGTACTTTGGGAAAATCCTAGCAGCACAAACGGAAAAGTATTGGGACTTGAAGCACATATAGACAGAAATACTAAATGAGTTCTGTAAGTCTCAAACCGAGCATACCTGTACAGCTGTTAAAACACCAGTCTAACACAAAAACCAGAAATAAGATGTGCTAAAAGGTGCTTCTGTGGAGTAAAGGGTTAACCCTTTACTCCACAGAAGCACCTTTTAGCACATCTAGTTTATTCATCCACTAAAGAAATAGTTCCAATTTATACAAACATAAACATGTACCATAAGAACTGTTCCTAGCAGATGGTAGCTTAAAGCAGGCTGAAAGTAAAGCAGAATGCGCCTTAGGGCGCATTCTGCTTTACTTTCAACCTGCTTTAAGTGGTTTTCTATGTTCAAAAATAGAAACAGGCTATGGAGTAAAGGGTTAACCCATTACCCCACAAAAACGCCTTTTTACTCCTTTAATTTATTCCTCCAATTCAGAAAGCAGTTTGAATTTAAACATCTATGAATATGTTCTGTAAGAATTATTTTCTATATTCTAGCAGATGGTAGCTTAAAGCAGGCTGAACGTATAGCAGAATGTGCCATAAGGCACATTCTGCTTTACTTTCAACCTGCTTTAAGTAATCACCTATCTTAAAACTTGAAACATACTATGGGGAAATGGGTTAAGATGCATTTTACAAAATGTTCAATCCTTTTGTCCATAGAAACAACTTTAAGGCCTTTACCTCATAGACATGAACTTTTATTTTCCTACAATGTACCGATAGAGTCACAGGAAACTTTTCTTACATGCTGAAAGCTGGTCGCTTAAATCAGGCCGAGAGTAAAGCTAAAAGCTCCTTAACAAGCTTTTTTCTTTACTTTCAACCTTCTTTCTTAAACATGGAACAAAAGCTAGGTTGGAAGAGTTAACCCATACATATAATAGTTCTGTTTAAATTGTCATGTGTTATAAATTTGCATCCAAATATTAACATTGATACAGTCCAATTCTTCTTTTTTTGCACTGAAATATGACTAATTTGAAATTTGGATCTACAATGAAGGTATAAATGTGGGGAAATATAATTTTGAATCCAATAAAGTTGACACAATAGTGCAGTACTTTACAAACTGGTGTTTCAACAGCAGCCAATTGCATAATTATGGACACCGTACATTTCTTATAACAAACAATTTCACAACAACTGCTTTGTCTTCCACATAATGAAAATAAAAAGATAAAATAAACATAAACCTTTAAATCAATCAACAGTACAGAAAACACATCATTCCATAATCATAATATCAAACTATGGGACCCAATAGTATAAAAGACCAGCCTGTCAGCAAAGGGAGACAACAGCCACTAGATTCATCAGTTCAAGAAAGACAACTCTTGCCTGACTAAAATATCAATAAAATTAATGAAAGTAGACAGCTCATGCATTGGGTATCAAAATTATAACAGCTCTTTTTGTTTATGCTTATATACCTCGATCAATAATGATCAAAGAAATCAATAATGTTCTAAGAATAGTTTATTACGTTTTTTTCAGAATACCAGAACAGTTAGTAAATAAACTATAGCAAGACTAGTTATGTACAGTCAAACTTCGATATCTCGGTTCAATCCAACATACCCATATTTCAAAGTTAAAACGTGGCTTAGCCACGTTTTAACTTTGAATTATGGGTATGTTCGAACTTACTGAGGATAAAATAATGCAGTTCATGTGTCTAACTATCGGGTAGTTCGAGTTAAACGAGTTCGAGATATCGAAGTTCGACTGTATATTTAATCATATCTCAGACCCACTGGTTAGAACAGGCAAATATGATCAGCAATCATTCTAAATAATTGTTGCCTATTGCATAGTGTTCAGACAATACACAGTGGAGAAGACGTTATTCTCTCCCTTTAAATGCAAACATAACGCAAACCCATTGCAATAAAATGTAGAAAATTACAACTTTTGACATTTCTCATGATTTATTTTAATCTCAGTGGCAAAAAGTTTGGAGCCTGATCAGATGCCGGGTGACCCGGCATCTGATCTGGCTCCAAACTGTTTGCAATGGAAATAATAGTTTTAGGATAAACACATTTATTTGGAAAGAATAATGTCATCTCTACTGTACGTGTTTCGAACTGTTCAATACAGTCACACTATAAAGATAAGTTGTCAGTTCGATGCAGATAGATATGCAGCTGTTAAACAAGGGTGCACCTCAATGCAGAAAAAAGAGTTTTAATAGCTTTCAAGATATTCCTATGTTCCTTAACTCTTTCCTCCCTGAAACTTTAAATGGACAATTCCAGTTTCCATTTTAGTCTAGTCCATTTCTGACTTTTAAGGGTTGTTTTTGTCAATGTTTTGCATTATGACAAACAGTGAAGACCCAGATCAGAGGGCTCCGTAAGGAGCCCTCTGATCTGGGTATTCACTGTTTGCATAGGACAAGTGCAATTTTCACAGGTATACTTTTGAAAACGACGCCTATATGCGGGACTAGGGTTCAAAGGGTTAAATGATTGGCAACTTAACCCTTTGAACTTTAGTGATACATCTACACTTTTTTGCAAACAGTGTACCTATCAAGAGTACACATTCTGTGCAAACAGTGCAGACCCAGATCAGAGAACTCCTATGGGAGCTCTCTGATCAGAATCTGTACTGTTAACCTTTTGGAATATACAGTCGAACTTCGATATCTCAAACTCGCTTAACTCACTATTTGATATTTCGACACATGAATTACATTAATTCATGTTCGGTTAAGCCATACATACTTGTAGTTCAAAGTTAAAACGTTGCGCTTAGCCACGTTTTAATTTTGAACTACGGTTATGTTCAACTTAACCAAATTCAAGATATCGAAACTCGACTGTACATAGAAATTATATGAACGTAAATAGACCAAAAAATAGACTGGTCTAAATTGTAAATTGGAATTGACCGTTTGAAGTGTCAGGGAGGAAATGGTTTACAAAAGTTTGACCATATATTCCAATTTTTGTTTTACTGTATTATTTCAAGAGACTTATAGTAAGTCAAACACACTTGGTTAATATATAATGGAAATGTTCAAATGACAGTTTTGACAGACATGCCATTGACCCTATATATCTACATACTAAAGTCTTTCACAACTTAACCCATTACCCCATAAATACCCCTATATATGCATATAATAGTTTATGCGCCATGTGTGAATCGCTGCATTTTTCTAAGCTCTGATGTTATCAATATTCAAAGTGGAATTACTTTATATAGACTTCTGAAACTTGACAGTGTTGTAAATGAATATATTTTTAAAAAGAATGGTGTGATTTAATAGTGATTTTATAGTGAGATTTAAAAGATATTGAGGATTTAATAAATCATATTTGTGGAGTATATAGTGTTACACTGGACATATTGGATATTTAATTCAACATGTGTTTAGCCCAAGGCAGTCCTGACCATCAACCAAAGAGGATCAGATATACGGATAAGTACATTTATTCACTCAGTCAATTATCACCTTATTCTAAACCTGATCCCCTTCTATTATCTAGATTGAAAGAGTTAGGTCTTTATGACTTTGGGCAATTTGGATTAGCAAAGTATAGGGGTACAAAAGGGGGTAAATCCAAACTGAAACGCATTTGGGATACAAATGATGGCATTCATCATGAAATTGTTAGAGAATTACCACAGTCAATAGAAGTTGTTTCCAGTACTTGTCAAACAAATAGTAAACTTGAAATCTCAATTGAACCTGCTAAAGCAAAAACACAAAATCTCATTCATGTAAAGTATGAACAGCCCATGTCCACCAAACCTCAGAAGCAAATTAAAATCTGCAGTTTAAACCCAAGATCAGTAAAAAATAAAGCTTTGGCTATACATGACTATATAATCTCAAATGATATTGATGTAATGGCCGTCACTGAGACCTGGCTTGGTAGTGCTGCAGATAAACCGTGCTTAGGTGAACTGGTTCCTGACAGCTATAAGATCAAACATGTCCCTCGCTGTAGTGGAGGCCGGGGTGGTGGGGTGGGGCTCATATATAAGGCATCAATTGATGTTAAAATCCTTTCCTCTACCAAAGATACTGATTTTTCAACTTTTGAGCACATTGACTGTACTTTAAGCATCAAAGATTTCGTTGTGCGTCTAGCAGTCATCTACAGACCCCCTCCATCCACTGCAAACGGTCTAAAAATCTCAGACTTTCTTGACAGGGAATGGCCACTTTTCTTATCGAAAGTTTCAACCATTGATAAACAAATCATCATTGTAGGGGATTTAAACCTTCATCTTGATCTCTCAAACGATAGGAACACTGTCAATTTCGTCAGTACAATGGATTCATTTGGTTTTCAACAGCATGTCAAAGAAGCCACCCATGTCGGGGGACACACTCTTGACGTTGTTATCACAAGAGATAACGAAGACTGTGTGTCAAATCTCGAAGTCACAGACCCTGGACTATCTGACAGTAGTGGCAAAATCTCAAGAGACCATTTCTCTGTGTCTTTCAGGGCAAAGGCAGAAAAAACCCCGCCCATCAGAAAAACTGTTTCATTTCGAAGGCTTAGGGACATTAATGTCGAATTATTTAAAAGAGATATCCTTAACTCAGATTCAATTAAAGAAATTCTAAAAATGACAGATATTGACGAAATTGTCAGTGTATACACACATGAACTTAAAGCTCTGACCAATAAGCATGCACCATTGTGCACTAAGACCATAATTCTCAGGCCATCATGTCCATGGTACACCCAGGAACTTCACGATGCTAAACACTTAAAGCGTAAGCTAGAACGAAAGTGGAAATTATCCAAACTCGCAATTGATCATCAACTGTATCGAGACCAGTGTGCTAAAGTAAACAAATTGTTAGCAAAGACAAAGGTTAATTTTTACACAGAAAAAGTAGAATCCTGTCAACGGGACTCGAAGAGTCTTTTTAAAGTCACTAAGCATCTCCTTGGTGCAAACAGTGAAATTGCACTGCCGAAAAATTTGTCCTCAAAACAACTTGCGCATGATTTCAGCGACTTTTTCATTGAAAAAGTGGACAAAATACGAACAGGCATTGCCTCTGAATCAACGGCATGCACCCCAGTTATCACAGAAACGTTGAATTCTATTAGCTATTTAGAAAGTTTTGACACTGCTACAGCAGCAGAAATCGGGGAGATTGTCAAGGCATCCCCATGTAAGTCCTGTGAACTCGACCCAATACCTACATGGCTCTTAAAGGTATGCCTTAGCGAGCTCCTACCGTCATTAACAAAAATTGTGAACTCTTCGCTGGAATCTGCGTATGTTCCAAAAGAATTCAAAAAGTCGCATGTAAGACCTCTTTTGAAGAAACCTGATCTCGATACAAATGATCTTAAGAACTACAGGCCTGTATCAAATTTGCCATTTCTTTCCAAAGTATTAGAAAAAGTTGTAGACAGACGCATTGAGTCCCATTTGGCCACAAACAATCTGCATGAACAGCATCAGTCAGCATATCGTAAGCATCACTCTACAGAAACTGCTCTTGTTAAAGTTCAAAATGACATCTTGCAATATCTTGATAAGAATGAAATCACAATTCTGGTGATGCTTGACCTATCAGCCGCATTCGACACAATTGATCATGAAACATTACTCAATCGCCTTGAAAAAGACTTCAAAATCATTGGAAACCCACTTAAGTGGATGACCTCATACCTGAATGACCGTTACCAAACAGTCGCAGTAGATGGAGAATTATCTGCCCCAGTTCAAATGAAATATAGTGTGCCACAGGGCTCAGTCTTGGGACCCAAAAACTACATCATGTAAACAAAACCTGTCGGCTCAATTTGCAGAAATCATGATCTGGATCATCATTTCTATGCAGATGATTCACAGTTATACTTGTCATTTAAGCCTAAAGACACATCTAGTCAACAAGAAGCCCTTTCAAAAGTCGAAGGATGTCTAAAAGACATAGTCTCATGGATGCACCAGAATATGTTAAAGCTGAACACTGACAAAACTGAGGTCATACTGTTTCATTCAAAAAAGGTTAACGTTCCCGGAGATTTTCATGTTCAAGTGGGAAACTCTAAAATCAAACCGTCATTATGGGTGAACAACCTTGGTGCTAGATTCGATTCCCAAATGGATATGACACAGCACATCAACACTGTGTGCAGGTCTAGCTACGCACAGCTGCGGCCAATAGGTCATATTAGACAGTACCTTTCTCCAGAAGCTACAAAGACTTTGGTCAATTCTCTGGTCACATCAAAAATTGACTACTGCAACTCACTGCTATATGGGATTCCCCAAAACTCACTACGAAAACTACAGCGTGTGCAAAATACAGCAGCCCGCATCATTACCAGGACTCCTCGGTACAATCACATCACTCCAGTCTTGAAGGAGCTTCACTGGCTTCCAGTTCAACACAGAGTTGAATTCAAAATTCTGACACTCACATACAAAGCCATGTGCAATGATTCTCCAAGGTACATTGTTAGTATGCTGGACGTGTATAGACCTCGAAGAGAGTTGCGGTCTGCGAGTAAATCAGTATCGCTGGTTGTGCCGAGAAGTCGTTTAGTGAAGTTTGGAGATAGAAGTTTCATGCATGCAGCCCCAAAGCTCTGGAACTCTCTACCATCAGACATCAGAAATGCGAGCTCAGTTGCAGTCTTCAAAAAACGTCTGAAAACACACTTCTTTAATATTTATTATTAGAACACATTAGGAAATGGATGACTGCTACCTCCGGGCCATGTTCTTGCTGTAGATATTGTGGGTCTAAATGGGAGTTCTGGAATTGTACCGTTTGCCCATGCCTGTTCGGTGGATCTTGATGGTAGGGATTGCCCCTGATCTCTTTGAAACCGACTGGCTTGGGGTTTGCGGTATAATTCAAGGACAGCTTCTTATCTTGATGTTTTATAAAGTAAGGGTGTAATTTTCAGCCATGGAACATGTAGGTCCCGCGGGTGTGGGGTGGAGAGGGTAGATGACTGCTACCCTAGGGCTGTGTTCATTCTGTATATGTTATGGGTCTAATCTTTAGTTCTGTGGTTGTACTGTTGACCAATGCCTGTCTGGTGGATCTTTGATGGTAGGGATACAACTCTGATCTCTTTTGAAACCAGCTGGCGTGGTATGTGGTACAATTCGTGGACAGCTTTCACCATTTTTAATAATGTTATTGATCTTCTATAGAGTTTTTAGTTATGGTCGCATGCTATTATTCCTAGTTATGTTATATTAGACGGCCTGCATTGGGCGCTCTGCTATTATTTCTATTGGTCGGCAATCTTTAGCCGGTTGGTTCATTGCTGATTGATGGGGGTAGTGTGATTGCCGTTTTGGGGGCTGTCTTTTGTATGTTTATTCTTATTTATTTTAGATCTAATTATAGTTATTTGTGTTTCGTCGATGGCCTGCATTGGGTGCTCTACCATTATTTATATCAGTCGGCAATACTTAGCCGGCCGGTTCATTGCTGATTGATGGGGGTAATGTGATCGCCGTTTTGGGGGACTGTCTTTTATATGTTTATTCATGTTTTATTTCAGATCTAATTGTAGTTATTTTGTCTTTTCACGATTTATAGGTACATATGTGTTATTTCATGTAAAGCGCTTTTGAACGCACAATCCTTGTGTGAAAAGAGCGCTATATAAATCTGGTATAATAATAATAATAATATAATTAATTCCTCCACTGAGAGAAATAGTTCTTTTTTATAGCAATGAATATGTATCAAAAGAAATATTTTCTAAATATTCTTGCAGATGGTAGCTTAAAGCAGGCTGAAAGTAAAGCAGAATGTGCATTAAGGCGCATTCTGCTTTACTAACAGCCTGCTTTAAGTGGTCATCTGTCTTCAAAACTAGAAACAGGCTATGGGGTAATGGGTTTAGAAGTGTACTCTTTCACACACAGCTTTTGATGTTTTTGTTTAACAAGCATATCTGAAATTGCTTCAAGCATGTTTGACTACTTTTCATCTGGAGTCCAATGACATGTTAAAGTTGAAGACCTTTTCAGAAACATGAAACCATTGGATTGTGACTTACTTTGGTGAAGGCATCATCGTTGGGGTAGAGGGGCTCCCAGGGGGATTCCTGGCAACAGCTTCTCGATGAGCATCAGCATCAGCAGCAGTCACATAGTTTATACTGCAAAAATACATACCAGTATCACATAAGTCACGTCGAGAGCTAAATGCAACACTCTGTAGCGCACTGCCAACTGGTGATGTAATTATTATATGCCTTGAATACACTCCAGAAACAACTAATTAATTGTTTAAATCATTTCATATAAAAAAAATTATTAGTTATTTGAAGCTGAAAAAGATTTTTTGCAGGACACAAAGAATAACGGGGCACTTATACATGTACGTAAATGACGTCACACTAATTCGAAAGCGATGTCAGAGTAAAATACAAAGTGACTGATACAAGGTGGCTGATACAGACTCTTGTATTTAACTCTGCAGACACACGCGGAAACGCTCGATATCATAGGAAGGCATATAATAAATACCAGTATCACATAAGTCAATAGTAAGTCACAAAGTTTTTATCCTTCAAAATACATACATTATGCATAGAGGACTGCATTCAAGATTCGAACCAGTAAAAATTACAAATAAACAAATTTCGAACCAGCAAGAATGAAAACACATGAAATTAATAGACTGGGACTTGGGACTTAATAATATTTTCGAACCAGTGAAGTTTTCGAAGTATCGGGTTACAAACGATCGAGTCCAGGATGTATCACATAAGTCAGCATACTGCAAAGTATAGTTATATCGCAGAAGTCACATAGTTTATGCTGAAAATATTGTTATATCATAATTTTATAAATCAGCATAGTTTATACTGCAAAGTAATAATTATACCACAGAAGTCAGCAGAAGTCACATAGTTTATACTGCAATTAACACATCACATAATTCAGCAACAATAACATAGAAAACAATGGATGACGCAGACGCCATAGTGACAATAGTTTGTTTGGGTTCCTCAAAACAGACGACTTTAAAATGTAAAGTTGAAGCATGTCTAATCTAGAAGCCTGCTTCACCTACCTTATATCAGTACTTCCCATCAGTGAAGCCCTCCTCAGTATGACACGGGCCTGCGTGTTGGTGATGCGGCGCATGCTTTCGTTGTTTATGGACATGATATAGTCCCCCACCTGTATGTTTCCGTCCTTGTAAATAGCACCAGTCTTTGCAAGACTTTTAACTATACAACCATTGATACCTTTGTCACTGGCCTCTACAGTGATTCCTAGGGGTAAAATACATAATGCATTATAGACAATTGACAAAATACACAATGCTTTATAGATAGCTGACAACTTAAAGCACGACAAAGGTAAAGCAGAAAGCTCATATATGAGCTTTCTGATTTGGTGTCAATTTTGAACTGTAATGGTGTGACTTCCTGTTAGAATCCTCTCAAAGAGACAATAAAACTCTAATAAATTGTCACACAATATCGTTCATTGGCTACACAGAGATTTTAGTAATTAATGCATTCCCCAGATCAAGAGCCATGAAAAATCTACTGGTAGTGTACATTAACCCATTACCCCATAGCCTATTTCTAGCACTGAAGATAGGTAATCACTTAAAGCAGGTTGAAAGTAAAGCAGAATGCGCCTTAAGGCGCATTCTGCTTTACTTTCAGCCTGCTTTAGGCTTACATCTGCTAGAATATAGAAAATATTTCTTATGGTACATATTCATGACTGTATAAAAATGGACCTAATTTCTTCAATGGAGGAATAAATTAAAGGCGTAATAAGGCGTATTTATGGGGTAACGGGTTAAGAATGTGCAAAGAGAACATGTTACACCTGTATCAAACAAACAACAACGATTCTGGAAAGAACACTATGCCCCCTCATGTGACCATGAACTCTAAATGACTTTGAATTTTTCTGACATGATCAAACTTGTGCTGAACTCAAAGGCTTCTTCAGTTGAGCACACAGGCAAAATAAAGTCTCTATCACATGTTGTTCCAATGTTATGGCCAAGTTATATTTAGCCTATTTGACAACTAAATTATCTTGACCTTCGTCAAAAATCAAAGTTGTACAGAGCTCAAAAGCCTCTTGAGGTGAGTTATCATGCCAAATATGAAATGTTTCTATCACAGTCATGTAGTTCTAAAATTATGGCAGAGGTTAAAGTTGTAGACAGACAGACAGGGCTAAAAAGATATGGCCCCAGACAGACAGACATGGCCAAAAAGATATGGCCCCAAATATGCAGGGGCATAAAACTGTATTTCAACGCCCAAAAGACAAATGCTCTACAAAGTCACTAAACATCTTGGCCTGTATCGTACCTAGATTGTTCTGAGATCGCTTAAGCGTGATTCGTCTTTCTAGCGATGGTGGCAGCGTGTCAGGACCTGACAGTGACCTCATCAGGCTTGGTGATGCCACAGGTGATATACCTGGTGATGCTGTTCTTGGCGTTGTTGATGGTGATGGGGTCATGGCAACCTATCAAAAAGACAAGTTTGTAACATACGTATAACATCTCTCACTTACCTAACAATGTATCAATTAGGAATTAATTCTTTATATCTATGTGTACCACATGATGAACTTTAACCTTTACCTCATTGCCTGTTTCTAGTATTAAAGGCAGATGACCACTTAAAGCAGGTTGAAAGTAAAGCAGAATGTGCCTTAAGGCACATTCTGCTTTACTTTCAGCCTGCTTTAAGCTAAAATCTGCTAGGCTATATAAAATATTTGTAATGGTAATTGTTCATGAGGGTATACACTAAAACTATTTTCTTCAGCGGAGGAATAAATTAAATATGCTAAAAGCCGCTTCTATGGGGGAAAGGGGTAACCCATTACTCAATGTATTCACTTTTTGCACCTTCAGTTTTAACACCTTAAATCTATTCCTCCATTGAGGATAGTCAAACTAGCCAGCTCCAAGACTTGAGCCATAACTTACCAACATGTCTGGAATGGGGGCTTGAAACTCTAAAATACTCTATAATCCTTTGGACTGGCTCTCAGCTTCATCCAGAATGGCAGAACCTGGGAGCCCACCAAATTTTTTTAGAGAGTACTCTTCAATCTCAAGTCAAAGAATGTGTTTGAAAGTTTTAGCACTAGAAACATGAAATTAATGCATATTTGCAATAGATTAATCATCCATGTACAACTTAAACTTTCGCCTATTCTATGTGCAAAACAATGCAACCATTTGTAAACCTTACAAACAGTGCAGATCCTGATAGGCCCTCAAATCTGGGTCTCAACTGTTTGTTTTGCGTTTATTTTCTGAAATAACTTCTACAAACAGCCCTAAAAATTAACATTGGTTGTTTTTTTAAAAATTGCCCATTTGAAAAATCCAGCATAGAATGGTTTACAAGAAAGCAAATGAATATGACTGTGTTTACCTTAAGGTCACTTTTGGTGGTTTGATCAGATGAAGATGAGGTGTCCAATGAATGCTCCATTCTGAGGTCACTGGGAAGGTCATTGTTGGTAGTCACTGGGGTCATTCCAGCAGTATTGGGGGATGCCTGAAAAACCAAAGAATCCAATCGTTTAAAATCAATTACTTGATTGTACTGACCTGAAACCTATACTTTTTTCTATCAAGACCATCAATTTTTAGTGTGGTGCCATGCAATTAGAAAACCTGACTTATAGCAATAGATACAGTGTAGATTCAGACCAGTCCCTGATGCTGTGACTTGTCTGGATCTACACTGTTTGACACTCCTTAGCATCTACAGATTTTAATTCTGTCCTGTTTTGCCTATAATAAACCTTGATCTGGCTTCAAGGTTATAAAGCATCTGAGTTGAATCAGAGATCGTTTGGGTCAGATTAACACAGTAGAGTCAAGCATTTGATTGACCAATCAAAAGCTTGAGAACTATCTAAGACTCAACTCAATGTTTAGGCTGAAATGATTGTTGTGCTTTATATATCTACAGGTTTTTTCAGCAATTCTTTTTATTATGGCATGGCACATTTCAAGGCTAAAATATAAACAAAGAGTTTTCATATAAAGTGAAATTGACAATGGAATACATTTGTACAGAAGATAACCTAGGTGATGTGATAGATCTGCAAATGTTATATTTTTTATCTACCATATACCATCCTTTAAACACCCCCACCCCTTCTGCCAAGACCTATATATTGTAGTTTAACCCTTTACCTTACAATTTGTTTTCAGGGCTGAGGACAAATGGTTGTTTAAAGCAGACTGAAAGTCAATCATAATGCTCATTAAGGCGCATTCTGCTTTACTTTAAGCCTGCTTTAGACTTTTTGTATTTTGCATTACCCCAGGGGCATTCAAACAGGGTTATAAGGTATATTAAGGCTATTAAGTTGGGTGGTTGTTTAAAGGAAGGTGAAAGTAAAGCAGAATGCTCCTTTAGGAGCTTTCTGCTTTTCTTTCAGCCTTTTTTAAGAAATTAATTGTGAGGAAGCAGGAATATTTTCATTTCTCTCTTTATCGGGATATGGTAGAAGCATGGGAAGGAATTATATTGAAGAAAAGGTTGTTCATGTACAGATTTTTACACTAACATTTTTGTACCTCCAGCATCATGATTTTTATAATGACGACCATATGTATTTAACACTAAGAAAACAGTATCGTCAGCTTTCAAACTGTCCTCTGCAAAAGTTCCAATTACATTTATGCTTTTTCTTATTTCTTTAAATGTAGCATTGTAAGTACCAGAATCGAACAGTTTGGATCTCAATATCTGATACCAAATCACTTGGCATCTGATCTAGATTCAACCAATTTGCAAATAACTTCCAAATCAAATTTTAATGTTAAACCCAATACAATGAGACTATAATGACTCTCTTCAGTCTAAAGTATCCTTCACCAATAACATTCTATGCATTTCCACAAAACCAGCCCATCTTGTACCATTGGCATTTTAATTATACTGTCAAATTTTTTTTAAAACCAAATTTCAATTGAATACCTAACAATGGGTACTTTTCAAATTCAAGTAGTTGTATAACAAAATATACCATTGATGCAGACTTCCAATAAGAACTTTCTGCATAATAGCTTATCCTGCATTAACCCTTTCCCACATAGCATATCTCTAGTATTGAATATTGGTGTCCACTTAAAGCAGGTTGAAAGTAAAGCAGAATGCGCTTTAAGCGCATTCTGCTTTACTTTCAACCTGCTTTAAGCTATCATCTGCTAGAATATAGAAAATATTTTGTATTATACATATTTATGAATGTATAAATTGGAACTATTTTCTTCAGGGCAAGAATAAACTGAATGCGCTAAAAGGCACTTCTATGGGGAGTCACATGTCTTTACCCTTTACCCCATAGCCTATTTCTAGTTTTGATGACAGGTTACCACTTAAAGCAGTTTGATAGTAAAGCAGAATGTGCCTTAAGGAATATTCTGCTTTATATTCAGCCTACTTTAAGCTAACATTTGCTTGGATATAGAAAATATTTTTTTTAGGTACATATCCATGACCATATAAAGTGGAACTATTTTCTTCAGTGGTGGAATAAATTAAAAGCGTAAAAATTCATATTTAAGGGGTAATGAGTTAAGAAATTTCTTTGCAGCTTCAATTGCGAGGTGGTTTAACACAAGTCTGACTGCAAATCAAATCAGCACGCCTACTCTATTGCTGGTTACCCTTTCTCTGCAGGAAACCAGTATTTTATAGCAGCCCTCTGATCAGGATCTACACTGTTTGTCTTACTTTACAATATTTTTGCAACAAACCCCTTGATCCTCAAAGTAAAATGGTCGTTTATAAGAAATTGGATGAGTCAATTTGTAAATTCATCAGGTTGTTGGTTAATTGCACTTCGCATGCATGAAAGCCTCAGGCATGTTTCTACATTAGCAGCTATTATAATCATGAAAGACAACTCTAGGTGAAGGCCTCCTATAATTGGTTAATTTCATTGCAGACATGATTACATTGAAATCAAATTCACCTTCAATTAGTTTCATTTCTTTTAAGTTTTTGTGAAAATATTTTCAGAAAGTGCAACAGTACTGTTATGTAAAAACAAAATACGATGACTCATGGCAACAAAGAAGCAAAGGTAACACTAAGGTATTGCAATGACAGCTACTGAAAAATAGTCTTCTTTCTATAACGTTTCATACATATGAGATGAGCCATGAAAAAAACTTATTTCATTACAAACAGTGTAGATCAAGGCCAGCCGCTGTGTCAAACGTGGTCGCTGGTCTTGATCTATACTGCTTGACACCTACACACATCTGAGGCATTTTAAGTAGCTGTATTATATATAGGGTATTTGGATCATATACAGAGCCTGGGATAACCACAGTGCTTGGTCTGTATTGTTGCAATGCAATGAGGCAGGTTTTTTCATGGCACGGCTGATATTTATTTAAAGGGAAATGGACAGCTGGTGATAAATATCTTTTAAATGAAAGATATTGAAAAAAAATCGCATTCTGCCTTTGAAATTTTGAAAAATAATAAAAAATGAAGTAGTTAGAGCCGTTTAAACTTTGTGATATATGACTGTGCAAGCGACCATGGGGGCCGCCATTTTGTTTACCTGTGTGACGTAACTAAGGCCTTCCGCGACCTTCCGGTTATAGCGAGTCTAACCGGGAATGCCGTAGAGTGCGCGGAATTTACATCAATAACATTAATAAACTGAAATACTGAGAAAAATTGGGCATGTGGAGGAAGGTAAAAACACTTTAGAACTTCAGTGTTACGATTTCGATCCTAAATTATCAGAGAATGTAATATTAGAAGACAGCGACTACGACGGGTCGGGCGAAGAGAAAGCGCATTCGCCGGACGAATTTGCGACTGCAATACTTGTGTATAAATGCCTACAAAGGAGGTTAATACTTGCTGAAGAACAAATGAAATGACGATTGGGTGTCTTGGTGACAATGAGTGCATAGCAGAACCATCAAAATTTCGAGCTATTAGTGCTTAATCCAGCCATACTTGAGGTAGCGTATATCAGGCAAATATCATAGGACACCGGAATCGGGCACGGATACTCTTGATAATATTTGCATACTGGTTGTGAATAAAGGCATCGAAGCCCTGTGACTTTCGAAAAAGTTTCTCCGATATATTTAGTCTTATCTGTTAATATTTCCGTAAATATTAATCATAAACATCAGCTCCAGGATATCTTTGTTTTTTTTACGGGACTACGACTAAAACACGAGCAGATAAAGACGATAATACATGTGCCGATTTTTATAACATCCAGTCAGAGACAGTGTATAGCCATATGGCTATACACTGTCTCTGCATCCAGTACAAAACGGATGAGGTATTACGTTTTTATTTAATAAAATAAGGGGGATCAAATTATTTTTCTGGTCTGTTATGAATTTTCCGTGACGTTTAACATCGGTTCTGGTCCTCAATCGGACATACATTTTTAGAAAATAGACCATTTATTCTCGGAATCGCAACATCCGGGAACTTTCGTACATCCAGGTCTCAATCACAGAGTTTCTCAATATCTCATTTGGATCCAAACTGTTGCTGACCTTTAAGTACAGTCAGTTTTGATTCCGATCTGGGTCCTAACTGTTTGTCAGTCTCTCGTACGGATAAAAGTTTCTTCAATGAGCTTTTCAATACATTCAAACCTTAGTTTGGATTTTCAATCACAGAGTTTCTCACTATCTCAGTTGGATCCAAACTGTTGCTGAACTTTTTGCACAGTCATTGACATGACAAATGTGGAATATCAATTTATCATCTAGCAATTGAGACTGGCAATGTCTGATTAAGATCCAAACTGATTAATTGTCTGCTGAACAAAGTATTTGATATTCTGATCTGGGTCAAAACTGAACGCTCTAGATAACGTGACCCGAGTGCTCATTTATTGTATTAATGTCGTTTTTTACTTATCGTTATATATCTTGAGCTTATATAAAGATCTATGAAAATCATAATCGAAACAGATTCAGGACATATTTCAGCAGGCGGCTTTGATCTAGATCGCATTTTATGCTGACATTCATCATCAACCACTAATCAATTATGCTGCCTTGCAAATTGTACGATATGGACCGGAAATAATTACACACAACCCCTTTCTGCCTAAGACCCCCTCTGTGAAGAAGTAAGAAGCTTTAGGGGCCTGCAGGGCATAAATATCCATATTACGTAATCCGCACTTGTCAAACAGGGTCAGGCTAGCAATTTGGCTACTTAAATATGCGATTACACGCCACGAGCCTTTTACCCTGTTTCTACTTCTGAAAATATGTGACCACTTAAAACAGGTTGAAAATACTTTCAGCCTGCTTTAAGCTTTTATCTGCTAAAATATTGAAAATATTTCTTATGATTTTTATTTGTGACAGTATGATATTGAAACTATTTTCTTCAGTATATGAAGGAATTAATTAAAGGCGTTAAAATGCGTATTTATGGGGGAAAGGGTTACATCAAAACAGAAAAGCCAAGATCTTTAAAAAAAAAAAAAAAAAAAGAATATTGGACACTTCTAGCTCTTGTGGTTTTGTATTGATCTAGATGTGTATGCTGCTTTTTTAAAAAGGCTAGAGTCTACTATAAAACTCGAATTTAAATCTTAAATTAAAATTCATTTAGGCCTATCTAAAAGTTATTTGAATTTTTTTCTACAGAAATGAGGAGTGTAAAACAACACCCAGAAATAAGAACGATAAAACTAGATCCAATCAAAATCGGATTTGGACTCAAGTAAGATCGCTCTATCAGATCGGGATCTAGAGAATCGCGATGATTAAATTAAGAAAGAAAAAACCGATCTAGATCTACCCGTACAATATGTAGATCTAGTAATGAGACTTTTTTCATTAAGAATTTCTGTAGCGTTGAATTCCTAAACCGAGACGAACCAGCTAGAAAATGCTGATTTGTAAACGAGTTGGTAGATCTAAGCCAGTTCAACATTTAGGTCTAGATCAGCACAATATCGCACTGATTATCAGATTTTTTTTTATTGTAGATCTAGATCTATTATTATAAACATCAATCAAGGTATTATGGATGTCGCCATACTCTACTGTTAGCCATTTCGCAGCATTGTTTTCCAAGATTCTATAGCTGGGAATTGGAACGGACATTTTTCTAAGCCGATTAACGATAGCTTCTGATCGTTTCTGGATCTACACGACCTTTCAAGTTCATCATAATCAATATGAATATACCATCTATCTGTTATCTTTTTTTTTTAACTGTATGCGACCTTGAATTAAGCTTGCCGTTACCCTTACTGACGAAGTGTGAAATGTCCGTCCAAGTTACAGTGGTTGAGTGAAAGAGCCAATCAGCGTTTAGGCCTTTGTGTCGTCACAAAATGGATAAAAATCGAGGGTTCCGAATGATAGCTTTGCCAATATGGCGGCGCCCGTTCCAATTAGCGATAGCTTACCTGTATGCAGTAAATCGATCGTTTTCGTACCTTATCGATGAGTAATAATTGCAGGACCTTCATGAATGTTGCTTTTAGGATAAAATCTAGGATCTAAGACCATATTGTCATCAGCTGTCCGTTTTCCTTTAATCTTAATGCAACAAACCCTTGCTAAAATAGACTTGGCATCTGATCAGACTCTAAACTGTTTGACAATCATTAAAGTGATGATTAGATAATTCTGTTACAATTAATGCAAAACAATTCCATCAAACTTATTCCTTTAGAAGCTTTCATCATGACCTTTTCCTTGTATTCAGTAATCCAATCTTTTAACCCATTCCCCCCATAAATATGCCTTTTATTTATTCCTGTACTGGGGAAAATAGTTCCAATTTATTATACAGTTATGAATATGTGTGAACATTTTTTTCACTATATTCTAGCAGATGGAAGCTTAAAGTAGGGCTGAAAGTAAAGCAGAATGCGCCTTAAGGCGCATTCTGCTTTACTTTCAACCTGCTTTAAGTGGTCACCTGTCTTCAAATCTAGAACCAGGCTATTGGGTAATTGGTTAACCCACAACGCCATATATAGACCTTTTTGCACCTTGAATTTATTCCTCTACTGAAGAACATATTTTATATACCCTAGCAGATATTTGGTTAAAGCAGGCTGAAAGCAGATCTAGACTGGTGCATTTTGCTTTACTTCCAATCTGCTTGCAGAAGTGCTCATTTGTCTCCAAAAGATGAACAGGCTATGAGGTACTGTGTTTATCTAGCCGTTAACCCATTATCTGCTTCTAATTTTGAAGACAGGTAACTACTTAAAGCAGGTTGAAAGTAAAGCAGAATGCCTTAATGCACATTCTGCTATACTTTCAGCCTGCTTTAAGCTACCATCTGCTGGAATATAGAAACTATCTTTTATGGTGCATATTCGTTACTGTGTAAAGTGGAACTATTTTCTTTCATGCAGGAATAATTTTGAAGTATCAAAAAGGCGTATATATGGGGCGATAGGTTAAACTGCTCTGGGTACAAGGCTATAAAGCTTTTCAGTTGAGTCTAAAGTTGGTCTCAAGCATTTGATTGGTCAGATTTTAGCCTAGGCTCAAATCTGACCAATCAAATGCTTGAGAACACACTCAGACTCAGCTCAAACGCTTTAAAACCTTGGACCCTGAGCTTCAATATCTTTGACTGTATTCAGCTACCATAAGCAAATTTCCTGGACATGAGTAGATTGCAAAGTCTCCAGGCATGCCTTGTCCACATGCAATATGAAGCACCTTGTCAGCAATATGGTGCAATTAATAAAAGAACCAATTAATTTGGCTTGGTAATATAGACCCAATTAGTTTTGCTTTGAAATAATGATTCAACCCAATTATTTTTGCTTTATAGCGATGAACCAATTATGTATTATATGAAAGCACATCATACACCACAGCTCTAGATAAGAGTCGTTTTTCAAAGACTAAAATCTTTACTTCTGCATTAAACCCTATGGTGTTACTACTCATTAGAATCGTCTCAAAGAGACGATTCTAATGAGTAGTAACACCATAGGATTTGGTGCTAAAATTATTGAGAAAACGTTGGATTTGTGCAGTAAACTTCTCCTTATCTGGAGTCCTGATACACTGTAAATAAAATCAATACAGGGATGGAAAATGCAGTAATATTTTAATGGTGACTATGTATGGAAAATTTAATGGCTAGCGTCTATGAACATTTGTGTATCATAAATGGGAGACATGGTTTTACGTGATCAATTTCTCTTGAATGGGGTTGTGGTGAACATAGAAATGTTGTAAAGTCAGCAAAATTCAATTTAAGACACTGCATTTTTTTAACCCTTTACCCCATAGCCTGTTTCTAGTTTTGAAGATGGATGACCACTTAAAGCTGGTTGAAAGTAAAGCAGAATGTGCCTTAAGGCACGTACATTCTGCTTTACTTTCAGCCTGCTTTAAGTGGTCATCTGCTAGAATGTAGCAAACATTTCTTATCGTACATGTTTATAACTGTATAAATTTGAACTTTTTTCTTCAGTGGAGGAATAATTCAAAGGCGTAAAAAGGCGTATTTATGGGGTAATGGGTTAAGCATATTCACTTTTCTCTCTTCACTGCCATATTTACTGTCTGCTCAATATTATGGCCTCTAATCAGGATCAAAGCTACTTAATTGACACTGTGACCCTGCTTTGAATTTTCCTTTTTCTAAATTCTAAATGTAGAAAAAAAGAGGGCAACATTTTGTGTAGCAGACGAAAAATTAGTTATGCATTTAAAGAATTAAAGGTGTAAAAGTTTTAGCTAAATTCAGAGTTTTTGAATAATTTTTCGGCAGATATTTTGAGAGGATCTGGGTCTATCTACACTGTATGCAAAGGAAAAATGTATTTTTCACATGTACATTGTTTGTAAAAGATGCATACAGGTATACCTATCACTTAAGGGCTCAATGCTTTAACCAATTTTTCCATAACCTGTTTAGTTTTGAAGACAGGTGACCACTTAAAGCAGATGAAAGTAAAGTAGAATGTGCTTTAGGGTTCAATCCTCTTTACTTTAAACCTGCTTTAAGCTACTATCTGCTATGATATAAAATATATATATTTTTTGTATATGTTTTGCTATGTGGGAAAGGATTAACCCATTATCCCATAAATATGCCTTTAATTCATTTGTGTACTTAAGAAAAATAGTTCCAACGTCTGAGTGTATCAAAAGAAATATTTGACATATTCTAGCAGATGACAGTTTAAAGCAGGCTAAAAGTAAAGCAGCACTCTGCTTTACTTTCAACCTGTGTTAAGTAGTCACCTGTCTTCAAAACTAGATATAGGCTATAGGGTAATGGGCTTTGCGAAGTAGCACTGTAATCAGGGCTCCAGATAAGGGGGGTATTTCAAAAACAAAAATCTTTATTTCTGCTTTAAACCCTTTGGTGTCACTACTCATTAGAATCGTCTCAAAGAGACGATTCTATTGAGTAGTAACACCATAGGATTTGGTGCTGCATGAGAGAGAAACTGTTGGATTTGTTCCGAATACTCCTCCTTATCTGGAGCCCTGCTGTAATATAGGCGACTGTAGCTATTCCTAATCAATACTTTTAGCAACTGAGCTGTGTGTCATTGTTGAACCATTATTCTACTAAAGTCATTATCTACTTCAGAAACTAAACAGTACCTGAGAATAAATTCAAATTTAGTGTCTATGTCTCTGTAACCAAGACAACTCAAAACAACTGAAGTGTTATAACTCCATGGAACTTTAGTATAGTCATTACATTTGCAAACAGTGAAGACCAAGATCAGAGGGCTTCTATACTGTTTGCTATGCTAATTCAGACCAGTATTTATTAAACTACCCAGAATTCCAAGTAAACTTGTTCATGTTTTGATAACTTAAAAAATCCACAAGGGAACGTAAAACCCTGGATGAGTTACTTAGTGTTCAAATAGTTAAACATGACTGTAAATTGATAAGATGCTATTTCAAGTGGTAATCTGATCAAGATTCAAACTGTTTGTAAACGCTAACATCAAGATGTATTTAGTAAGATAATGGTTAAACCCTTTCGTCCACAGAAATGTCTTTGGATCCCTTTATCTATTCAAGAGTATACATAACTCGAATAAACAAAGCTTGAATTTAAAGCAAAATGAAAGTAAAGCAGAAACTCCTTTCAGTTTTTCTTTCATTTTGTTTTCAACAGTCACTAAATGCTTTCACTCTTTCCTCTGTTGACAAAAGTGTGAATCCTATAATTATATCCATGTTTGAGGCAGTGACTGCTAAATACAGCAAAATGAAAGTAAAGCAGAAAGCTCCTTTAGAAGCTTTCTGTTCTTACTCTCATCTTGCTTTAAGCTTTTGTCGGTATTCAAAAGCACCACTGAATATCCAATATTATGCTTTTATATGGAGGATAGATAAATACAACAGTTTAGGTCTAAATTGCACTAACGACTGACTTTAAAAGTTTTAACATAAAAAACCTTCGTAAAATCCTCCTTGCTGACAAAATAGGCCGTGAGCCAGGCACCTGAAATTTGAGGTACGGGTACCATTCGGGTGAATAAGGTTCACTATGATTTTCAGGAAGCCCAAACCCTCTGCTTTTAGGAAATGTATGATAGCAGTAAATTCATGGCAGCTTTGTTGGCTTTTGAGGCATTTTTGTTACCCCACCCACCGAGTTAACGTTGTAAAAGGATCATTGTTGTCACAATCATACTTTTTGTACTGCATGCATTTTTATTGGTGCCTAATATCAAAACGGGTATTGAAACATGCCATTAAATGTTATTGACATTATTAAAGGTTTTAACTTTGGTAAAAACCAAATTTCCACCACTTTTTTTGACGAAAAAATCACATTTTTATGCCTTTAGACAAATGTCTTTTGATGAGGATGGCATATAGTGATCCTACTGGCGGTGCGTACAAGTTAAACATATTTTACCGATTCTTGTAGCAATAACACCGTGTAATAAAATGCTTTGGTACTTATACAGTTGTTGTTTACGGTAATTCCCAATCCAACCATATCATCTAACCTCGGTTTGACATTGACCTTGACCGAATTTTGTCTACGAATATGTTATTAGGGTTGTTTATTGGTTAACTAGATTTTACTGTTTCGTCTAGCATCAATACCGCATATAAGAATGATTTGATACTTGCTGCTTTTGATCATTGCCAATTCACCCATATCACCTTACCTCAGTTTTGACCTTGTCCTTCACCGAATTTGGAACTAAAATATGTTATAAGGGCTGTTTTATTGGTTCACTAGATTTTACCGCATCGTCTAGCATTATTACCGCTTAGTAGAATGCTATGAAACTATCACAGTTATGGCTTAGAATCACTCTCAGTTCACCCATATCACCCAACTTCCATTTTGACCTTGACCGTGACTGAATTCGGACTTAGAATATCTTAATAAGGGATGTTTATTGGTTAACTAGATTTTACCGTTTCATCTAGCATTACGTGTAACAACTTTTATTAGAATGCTTTGAGACTTGCACAATTGTTACATTCGATAATTCCCAATCAACGAGTATCAACAAAACTTAATTTGGCATTGACCTTGACCTTATTGTGGACTAAGAATATGTTTTATGTGCTATGTCAAGGTTAAATAGATTTTATCTTTTCGTCTAGCACCGCTTACTCAAATATTTGGATACATAATTATACAGTTGTCGCCTCATACCATTCATAATCTATCCATATCACCCAACCTTGTGTTTACCTTGATACTACCACAGAGATCACTGTCAATGAGGACACACAAACTCGCATTGGGACCATACACTTCCGCTTGAACACTTGTGCCACCAAGCGTTACTATATAACAGTGCATCTATCAGCCAATTTAGAGACATTCTTGAAGATACGAAACACGAGAACTCTCACACACAGCTGAAAAGGTCACAAATGCAGAAATACGAGGAAAAAGTTACTAAAGTAACGTATCTAATAAGAGGCTGGTTCAACCCATTTGAAATAAATCAAGATCTGATTAGCATATCCACCGTTAATGCAGTACCTTGAGACATCGCAAAATACCTTCTGAGTGCGCATACGATTGGTCAATGATGAGATTGGTCAATGCACAATTTAAAGGAGATCAACCATGATGGAATAAAGAGCAACAAAGTTTAGACCTCAAGCAGCATGAAAGTGAAATCCAGTGGAAGACTGGCAGTTCTTATAGCTGATAATGCTTTTGTTCGGTCTCATCATAGTTATGGCACACACACGCAATCTCCAGATAAATTTCATTATTTTACTTATTGCTCTTTGGCAATAGTCTTTCTCAACATCAAATGGTTTGCTAAGAAATCAAACAATGCTGCATTAGCATTGAGCTAACAGAAAACGCTTGGCTTAGCTGAAGGTGTCCCGAAAAAGTCTGTCTCTGTGATTGACGGAATGAGCCTCGTATAGAAAGTCAAAAGATACCAATGCATTTTTGTGGCTGCGCAAGCACTATTCTATCGATGGTACTCGAGGCGGCAGTGACAGTGATAGAATAGATGTATACAGGGGAGACGCTTCTGTAGCAATAAGGTCAATAATAATATTCTTATAGCATTGCTGGTGCATCAATGGATGAAAACTGAGCACAGTCAAAGGTTACAGAGGATTTGATTTGATTATTTTTTTTACGTCGCTTTCAACAGTATTTCAGTCATATCGCGACGTCCAGCTAAGTATTGGTGGAGGAGGACCCCAGAAGTCCTTTATGCACTGTTTCATGCACAAATCGACAACTGGGTAGAACCATCGACCTTCCGTAAGCCAACTGGAAGGCTTCCCCACATGAGAAATCCGAACGACTCTACTGGGATTCGAACTCACAGCGGTGAGGAACTTAGTGATGTAAGTCACAGTGACTATACCACTAGGCCACGGAGGCCCCTAGGTTACAGAGGAAAATATCGCACCTTACGTTGAAATAAAATGCTTCAAAATAAAATACAATGGATGCGAGGAGGTACAGGGTCTTTGAAGCAGCCAAGAAGAAGCAAATGAACATATTTAAGAAATGCTCGACAAAGACATGCACACGTTATATATGATATCCTGAAAATTGAGGACGCGATTGACACTGATGTTTGCAAGTCACTGAATTGAATGTATGTCTTAACATGTTGTGACACGGTCAGCGCATTTGCTGGTAAGAATAAAACACGCGCACTGAAATTGATGAATGGTAATGCTGAAGCTCAATAATGTTCCCAGACGTTGAATAGGAAAGGGGTACCCCTCCTGCTTCGATATACAGACTTGAGATATAAACGTCAGCTCTATGCCCTGTAAGCGTCATCAGCAAAAGTGAATGTTCAGCGGTACGGCTTATTATGTACCACATAGGGTAAGATAGAGCGCCACCAGCTACACCTCATGCCTGGATGGATGGATTAATTTATTTTGGTTTACGGCACTGCGCCACAAAATGGGTCATAAAGCGCCAGTGAATGATGGGGCAATGATGAGACGCGATGATGACGATGACTTCGCGCAGATGATTTTGACTAATTTCGTCCTTTGCAAAACAGCAAATAAGATCAAAACCAACTACCTGTCTTCCTTAATTTAAGTTCTTAGAAGAGGGGGTAATTTCGTTCTAACAAAGAGAAACAATTCCGTATGACAATTAACCCACAGAAATACAACAAGATAGGAATGTCTGGACTCTTTAGTTAAGCACACTTTAAGAGCTTACCTCAAGGCTGCTATTTGGAGTCGATGATATTCCAAGTCATGTAGGAAGAGGATGGAAAGTTGTGAAAGAGGGTGAGATTGATCAGCTATTAGACAACAGATCCGACGTAGATGCTTGACCTACTAGCGGGGAGCTGTGCTAGTAAATGTACTTTGCCTAAATGTGTATGCATTTCTTATGGTTTGAATAGTACGAACATGTGCAACTGTGATAATCAGCAACTAGTACAGAATCAGATGATGAAGAACGTCCACTGGAAGAGGCTGAAAACATTGAGAGTGAAGGAAATGTGAGAATTGGTATTCTTACATAAGAATTACAACCTACACTTCAGTGGTTGTAATGCATTGATTATTCGTAAATGCCGACTAGATGTTTAGACATTTTCATAACACTGTTGTCAATGGTTTGTAAGTTAACGCCAATAGATTGCCTTTAAACTTAAATCCTTTGACCCGAAATATTTGTTTTTCATCTGTTATGTGCTAGCAGGTGTATTTGAAAATTGCAGAGTCAAGGATTTGTACAATATTAGCCTTAGCATAAGAAGAGAGTAACAATGTCTTAGAATATTACTGCTTTAAGAGAACCCCGGAGGCACCCTTAACAGTACTGTTTATTCTGAATTTTTTAGAGGTCCAAATTAGGTCAAGTCCAAGGCCAAACCAAGCTTTGGTGATATTCCTGGATTTCGAAAGGTTCAATGTATTCAGTATGCAATGATCAAATCATTCCAGAAAGAAGTAATAACTCTGGAGAAACGGTAAAATCTATTTTACCAAGAAATAGCTCAAAAATAGCTGGGAATGGTTCAAGGCAACAACTGTAGAAGTGTAAAATCATTCTAGTGAGCTGTTTTCATGCTATATAAAAGGTTAAGATATGGTTGACTTCGTACGAACGAATAGGGCGATTACTTTAATTATGCCACCTGCATCAATAGATTCCAGGAGTCAAAACAGGGATTTTTCGTTATGAAAAGGATGACGTAATTTATTGTTTTCGCTTAAGTAAATTACTTAAACAATTCCAATAATGCCTAATGGCATGTTACAATACTTTTTTAATGTGATGCTTCAAAAAAAAGTATGCATGACCAAATGTATGATTGTGATAATGATGGTCCTTTTACAATGTTAAACTTGGTGGGTGGGGTAACAAAAATGCCTTTTTTGCTAGAGTAAATTACTTCAACAATTCCAATGATGTCTAATTGCATGTTACAATACATTTTTATAATGATACTTCAATAAAAATGCATACGCTACCAAGAGTATGATTGTGATAATGATGGTCCTTTCACAATATTAAACTTGTTGGGTGGGGTAACAAATATGCCTTTTTTGCTAGAGTAAATTACTTCAACAATTTCAAAAATGTCTAATGACATGTTTCAAAACATTTTCAATATGATACTTCAATAAATGTGCATGCATTACCAAAAGTATGATTGTTATAATAATGGTCCTTTTACAATGGTAAACTTGGTGGGTGGGGTAACAAATAAGCCTTTTTTGCCAAAGTAAATTACTTAAACAATTCCAATAATGTCAAGTGGCATTTTACAATATATTTTCAATATGATGTTTCAATAAAAATTCATACATTACCAAAAGTATGATTGTGATAATGATGGTCCTTTTGCAAGGTTAAACTTGGTGGGTGGGGTAACAAAAGTGCCTAAAAAGTCAACAAAGCTGCCATGATTTTACTGCTATCATACATTTCTTAACTAGTCACACATTGATCTTTCCGAAAATCATAGTGAACCTTATTCACCCGATTGGTACCAACCAACCCCTCCGGCTCACGGCCTAAAAGGACACATTTCTATGTTCACCTAAAACTCGCATCTAGATCACATTATAAATTGCTCTGGGGTTGATTTAACATGGATGATACAATGGCTCCAACTTACCATATCTACCCATTCTAACAAGTCCTAAAACAAACAGCACACGTTTACAAACCAATATGTCACTTTACCCAGGGCTCCAGATAAGAGGGGGTAAATTGAACAAATCCAACATTAACTCACTCATTTTACCACTAAATTCTATGGTGTTACTACTCTTTAGAATCGTCTCGAAGAGACGATTCTAATGAGTAGTGACACCATAGGGTTAAATTGAGAAATAAAGATTTTAGTTTTTGAAATACCCCCCTTATCTGTCGCCCTGTTTACCAGCTAAACAGGCGTTGGTCAGACATCACAGACATGTGACACCATGATCAGTACAAAAAATTGTAACCTATTACATGTTTACCACAGGTGACTGCTTAAAGCAAGGTGACAGTAAAACAGAAAGCTCCTGTAGGAGCTTTCTGTTTTAATGTCACCATGCTTTCATTAAGCTGTCACCTGTCTTTTATACAATCAATCTGGCTTCATTTTATTTGTTGTAATAGAGAGATTTCACTGTACATCAACCTTGGCATCTGATAAATAATCTACACTGTTTGTCATTTATCAAGAGTCAACATCATTCAATATATTTCAATTGCAAATGATACAGATCCAGATCAGAAATCACCTTGGATCTGGTCTGCTCTGGATCTACATGTTTGCAATGTCTTGTTCTGCTTTATATAGCTGCACTGATTTCTTAACCCATTACCCCATAGCTTGTTTCTAGTTTTTTAAGATATGTGTCTACTTAAAGTAGGTTGAAAGTAAAGCAGAATGCGCCTTAAGGTTATTATCTGCTAGAATATAGAAAATATTGCTTATGATTCTTATATGTAGCAGTATAAATTGGAATTATTTTCTTCAGTAGAGGAATAAATTAAAGGCATAAAAAGGCGTATTTATGGGTAAATGGGTTAACCCTTTCCATGCTGGAAATCAGTATACGTTTACTTTGCAAGCAGTGTAGACCCTGATAAGAGAGCTCCTTAAGGTGCCTTCTGATCGGGTTGTGCACAGTTTTTTACTCCTATTTTTCTGATATATTTTCTAAAATGACCTCTTATAATCAAGATTAACTAGTCATTTAATTTGAAAAATTTGAAAAATTCATAATAAAACTGATTAAAACTAATCACTAAAGGATCAAACCTATCTTAGCACATAGAACCTAAAGTAAAGTTCACAGTACACACACAAGAATTTCACTCAATATATCCACTCTCACTCTCACATGAAAATAGTACCAGTAAGGTAATCTAGTTTTCTTTGTTCCAGTGACATTTAGCCCTTTTCCTGTCTTAATATCTCCGTGCTACAAAAACTGATATCTGCAAACGATATTCAAATTCATCTCATATTCCATTACTAAATATGGAAAACGTTGATACAAATCTCGATTGGTTTGGATCCAGATCAGATGCTGAGTTACTCAGTATCTGATCTGGTTCCAAACTGCTTGTCATTACCTGTTCTGTTATTGCTGGTAATACAAGGGTTACATGTACAATCATGTTCGTCCTTTGTTTTAACAGAAAACTACTCACAGTAATTAATGCTTTCGAGATCAATGATAGATAAAGCAATAATTTATCTAGCATAGTAATCAGGCTCTAAACTGCATTTCATCTTTAAACAGCTGTAGCACAGGGTTATGTAAAAAGCAACAGCGATTATTATGGACTAAGCATTACAGCTTCAGACAGATATTTCCCTGCCATTTAGTAGCTGTAGAGCAGAAAATACAGGCAATCATGTAATAAGCGATGACTAAAATTTAATACAAGACCCTTAGCTTATGCTTAAATACAGGTGCTTGCTTAATGCAGGATAACAATAATGTAAAAAGCTCCTTTCGGATCTTTCTACATTATTGTTACCCTGCATTAAGCAAGCACCTGCATCTTCCATTAATTGGTGCTTAATACAAGACTGGTTGTAGACGCATCACAAGGACAACTCCGATGACAGTATAGAGTGTGTAGGAAGGTAACATTTAACGCTCTCATCACTATTTTGTCCTCTGCTTTAAAATTGTTGTCTGCAATTTTATGTCAATTGCATTGTTTTAAGATTTGGTAAAGGACCTATTGATAGGAATGTTGTGCAATTTTAATCCTGACAGGGAGTGTAATCTGGATTCAAACTGTTGGCAAGTGGTGTGTACTGTGACATTGGTGGGTGCAGGGAGTTCAGAACAAGGTTTTGCTTTGGCATTTACAAATGAGCCATGTTTACTATTGGGGAAACTTTGGCTTTCTTTTCTGATTTGCAAAGGTTAAGTTCAGCCAATGATACCGGCGGTAGTAGTCCAGTGGTAACACAGGACTAGGAGTCGTGAGTACGATCCCCCGCCGGACCAGCGGTCTGACTAGGGGATTTGTTCTAAATCCCAAATGATGTACAGGAATGTTCTTGAGCAAGACATGTACTGCGAATTGCTCCTCTCCACCCAGGGGTTAAAATGGGTACCTGTGAAGGGTCTGAGCCGGTGTACTGCGGCTGCATTTGATTGCTCCATATGTTAGCAGTGCTCAATATTGTAGATTGTATTGTAAGATGGTTCAATGATCAGGGGAGTAAATGTACGCAGTTACTTTTATATGTGTTGCCATTTAGTTACCATCTAACTTTTTGCACACCAGCCATGAAATCATGATGACCTTTGCAAATAGTTTCGATCCTGGTGCCCGTTTTATAAAAACTTCATACGACAAATGTTGTCGTAGTCAAAAACTTTAAAATACATTTAATTTCTGATTCCTCTATCTAAAACTGGCTTGTGACATCTCTTTGGAATCGTCTTTTCAAGACGATTCCAAAAAGATGTCACAAGACAAGATTAGATGGAGAAATAAATAATGATTGAGACTTTTATAATCGGACTTACGACAACATTTGTTGTACGAAGTTTTATGAAACGGACCCTAGATGAGGAGCAGTGTTATGCGTTGTCTCATCAGGATCTAAAATGTTTGACACCCTGAACTTATTTCGAAAATAAATTTTAACAGATTCTATTTTTAGAACAGTAGCTGATGACAATTGTTGCCGATGACAATATTTCTTAGAATGCAAAGATTTAATGAAGGAACATGAGCATTGATGAAGAGCAAAAGTAATGCAGAAAGCTTCAGGACTTGAAACAACTAAGAAAGCTTCAGGACTTGAAACAGCTAAGTTAACAAGAGTGTCAGAAAATCAAATAAGCTGGGCACTTAATACAGTTCAAAAGCAATGCAGACAACTACAAAGCATTACATCACGTTATCTTGTCATAAAGTTAGAAGAATTAAAGGCTTTCTGCATTACTTTCAGTCAGTTTCAAGCAATTATCTGTCTTTAAAATTGAAACCAAGCCATTGGGTAATGAGTTAAGCAGCTTTGAGTAATCATGGTTTGACTGTAGTCTATATGTGATTCCTGGTAATAAGGATGAAACCTTTTACAGTAAAACCTTTCTATAACACCCACTGAATTGATTAATTATTGGGAGTTTATGATAGGTAACTGCTTAAATTAAGGTTACAGTAAAACAGATAGCTCCTATATAGCTTTCTGTTTTACTGTCACCTTGCTTTAAACTTTCACCTGTCTTTTACATAAATTAATTAGCTTTTGTTTTAGTGGTCGTAATAGAGGGGTTTTTTGTTATATCTTTGTGACATTTACCAAAGACCTACTAACCTAAAGCAAATGCTAAAGGCAAAGAAGAACCAGAATATTATAACAAAATGTGTCTCTGAAGAATTGTGAAGAATGGTGATAAAGTATCATCCACTCACAAACATTATAAATTGATGAAGAACAAGAGCCCAAAGGCTCTAAGGCGCTCACCAGAGTACAAAGTTCCCAGATTTAACTAGACTTATTACTAAAGGTGATTAATAGTAAATAACCTAACTAGCGCCTTGTCACAAGAAGCAAATGTTTCATGATAATGTTGATGTATGTACTGCATATGAACAAGAGGGTTCATAAGCCTTTCCTAAGAAAAGTTTCATGAATTTGGGGCTAAATAGTGTTCAAAGTCTTTTTTTAGGATTTGACCTACTGACCTACTTTTTATTCAGATATACCGGACATATTTTTCATAAATGACCTAGATTTTGTCAAGGTGATCAATTTGAGATAGTTTTGTGAACTTATTGCAAAAGATGTGGACCCCTACAGTACTTTTTGAAGGTTTTCCTATGATTTGACCTACTGACCCACTTTTTGACCCAAAGTAATCCTTATTACTACTTTGCCTAGATTTTGTCAAGCAGGTTTTATGAAATTATAGCTGCAACCCCCATCCACTTCGCAGCAGGCAATTAAAAACATTGCAATCGACAGCTTTATGAAAATGTTGATGATTTATCAAGAAAATGGACAGCAAAAGGTTTGGAGCCTGATCTGACACCTAGTTACTTGCCATCTGATCTAGCTCCAAACAGTTTGCAATGGACATAATCATTTGATCACAAATATGTTTAGTGGGAAAGAATAATGTCTTCCAGGACTCCAGATAAGAGAGGGTTTACTGAAGGAACCCAACATTGTCTCACTTATTGCAACACCAAATCTTATGGTGTTACTACTCATTAGAATCGTCTCTTCGAGACGATTCTAATGAGTAGTGACACCATAGGGTTTAATACAGAAATAAAGATTTTAGTTTTTGAAATACTCCCCTTAACTAGAGTCCTGGTCTTCCGCTCTGTAACAGCATAATATTATCATCTGAGGGGTTAACCCTTACTTAATGCTAAGCGCGACTTGGCTAACATTTGCAAACCGCTTGGATCCTGATCAGACGCTGTATGACGTGATGTATCATCGCTGACCTGGATCCAAGGAGTTTGAAACACAGGTTAAATTTTTTCTTAAATTCAAAAGAGAGTAAATTAATTATTGTCTTTTTCTCAGATAATATATTTTTAGTAGAGGACAATTCAGCATGATATGGGTTACTAGTTGTTTTCTTCTCCCTGTGACATGTGCTCTTGGACATTGTCTAAAAAGTTCAAAGTCATTATTCTCTGCATTGACTGATAAGACAGCTTTCGACAGATATCTAATTGAAACCCTTGAGTATCTGTCACTAAGAAACATTTAGGAAAGAAACATGGCTTTCTCTGAGTACTAGTCACTGCTTAATGCAGGACAATAGTATTATGTAGAAAGCTTCTTAAGGAATTATACTTTTGTCATGCATTAAGCTGACACCAGTCTTTAAGATTGTCAATGCATATTCTTTTGAAACAATGCACCATATATATTTGTCTGTAGAACTAGAACTAGAGATAGAAGAGTTTGTCATGAATGACAAACTTTGGGCAAAGTTCAGATTTGTCTTTGACAGTTTGCATTATAGCTAAACAAATATGAATGATACAGTAAAACCTCTCTATTACGACCGCAAAATTGAGTTCACGATTAGGTGTTTACGACAGACGAGTGCTAAAAGCAAGGTGACAGTAAAACAGAAAGCTCCTTTAGGAGCTTTCTGTTTTACTGTCACCCTGCTTTAAGCTGTCACCTGTCTTTTAAACAACCAGTTAGCCTTCGTTTAGTGGTGGTAAGAGAGATTTTACTGTACAATATTTCATTGATTTACCCATTATCCCATAGCTTGTTTCTAGTTTTGAAGACCGGTGATCATGTACAGCAGATTGAAAGTAAAGCAGAATACACTTTAAGGAACATCCTGCTTTACTTTCAGTCTGCTTGAAGCCACCATCTGCTTGGATTAAGAAAATATTTCTTATGGTGCTTTTCATGACTGTAATTAGGGGTGTCATTTTCTTCAGATGAGGAATAAATTGAAAGACAGTTGTCGGGTGATGGATTAAAAATGCATAATAGTGGGTTGTGTGTATGACTGTTTTTACTTTACGTTGATACAGAAGGCAGATGCATTGGAGCAATTCTAAAACAATGTCGCTCTCTGAACATAAGCCATATAATCACAGAGTGTTCAAATTTAAGTCCTAAAATGCTTAATTACTTACATCACACAAGTAAAATCCTACTGATATGAACACAAATCAAACTGGAGACTTGGTTGTGTCTTTAGGACACATCTGATGTCCCCTTATATGTACATGTCAAAAATTACTATTAACAGCTGACCCTTATTGTACAAACTAATGGACAGGTGTTTGTTTTTAAATGTAAATGTAAAGTAAGATGAAAGTAAAGCTGAAAAAGGAGCATAATAATTATGAAAACAGAGTATGAATTTATTTTCTGACAACAAATCTAAACCAAACTATTATTAAGCAAGAAGAAAGTATGTAATAGCTAAAAACTCATTTCATCAATTTGTGTAAACCCTTATTTATACCTTTGTTTGATCATCTCCGGCAAGCATGGGGGGTGGGGAGGTAAATGGCAGCGGTGGAGGCTCTTCCTGAAATGACCAATCAAAATTCCCCTTATAAAAACGACATTAAAACCATCCAATCAAAATAGGCCTTGCATATAAAATATATAAATAGCAATTAAAATACAGTAAAACCTCTCTATTACGACCACTAAAGTTTATTAATTATTAGATGTTTAAGGCAGGTGACAGTAAAACAGAAAGCTCCTGAAGGAGCTTTCTGTTTTACTGTCACCTTGCTTAAAGTTGTAACCTGTCTTTTATACAACCTATTATCGTTCTTTTTTGTTGTTGTAATGGAGAGGTTTACTTTAATGGAAGATTTATGTAGCAACAATCTAGAGATAATGAAATGAATATACAGTCAATCTGTGGTTATAAATATTCAAAAAGATCATGCACACATCAACTGTCTTTAAACCCATTCCTTGTTAGGCAAAACGGCAAATCATCTACAGTAAAAACCTTATATTATGACCAATAAAAGAAATTCTAATTAATAGTATAAAATATTGATGACAGCTTAAAACGAGCAGAAAGTAAAGCAGAAAGCTTCTACATGAGCTTTCTGCTTATAACTTACATCTTGTTTTAAGCAACCATCTGCCTTCAATGGCAAAAACTATCCCAAAATGTCACTGTATCCAACAACCAGTATGTTTAAGCAAGGTAATTGTTTATTTCAGGAAATACATGTCACTATGACCCAGTAGATATAGCAAAATGTTTAATTACAAACATTCAAATAACAGAAGCCATATCTCAACATTCATTATTTCACAGTTAACCTATAACCTTTGTAATGCTAGGTTCACACCAACGGCGCTTTGATGGCGCTTTAAAGCGGCGTGCAAAGCGGCACCAAAGCGTAACAAAGCTTGATTAAAGCGTCAGGGTCGTAATAAATCGTGGGAAAGCTTGGAGTAAAGCGGGACATTCGGCAAGAGCGCCCAATTTTTTAAAACTGTTTAAAAATTTGGGGCGCTCTGTCACGAATTGATTAAAGCGCCTAGAGCGTATCAAAGCTTATCAAAGCTTAACAAAGCGTAACAAAGCTCAGCAAAGCTTGACTCAAAGCGTAGGAAAGCTTAACAGAGCTTGATTCAAAGCGGGGACGCCATTCTTCACGGTCTGTCACCACTTGACACGCTTCGTTAAGATGTCTCAAGATTTGTTACGATCTGGCATGAAGATCTGACACGAGGTCAGACGCTTTCATCAAGATCTGACACGCTTTATTACGTTATGTTACGTTTTCATGAAGGACTCTCACGCTTTCCCACGAATTGAGACGCATCGATCAAGGATTGACACGTTTTGTTAGGCTTTGTTACGCTTGGCAAGTTTCTTCACGCTCTCTCACGCTCTTTCACGCTTTCAAGGGCTAGGATGTAGTTATACAACAGGGAGACAAACATCATGTCTTCTTCAGATAGATCATGCTCTGGTTCATCTGGAACTTCTGGATCTTGTTGTTCTGCCATCGTGTTCTGGGGTCAAAGATGCAATGATAGTTTGGAACTTTTGCATCTTTATGTAGGCTCTGGATAAAAATCGGCATGAAATCGGCGATCTTGACATTTTCCAATGCGTAACAGAGCTGAACAGAGCGTAACAATGCACAACAAAGCTTGATAATCGTATCAGAGCTTGATTTAAAGCGCCATAATCGCATCAAATCGTAATAAAGTGTAATAAAGCTTATTAAAGTGTGACTTCAAGCGTAACAAAGCCTGATGAAAGCGGGACCAAAGCGCGCGGAACCGTAACAGGTCGGGAAATAATTCGTCCCAAAGCGGCAACCAATTCGTATCAGAGCGTATCAGAGCTTATCAGAGCGTAAGAGATCGTGATATTTTTTGAAAAGTTAACAAAAATGACGACGCTTTGCTCGCCGATTTAAAGCGCGGCATTCGCCGTTGGTGTGAACCTAGCATTAACGTGAGTCATGCTATTGTTTAGTACTGAGAAATATAAGACAACATTTAAACATTAGTATTGATTTTCTGCTATGATAAATCTTTGCATGCTGGGTAATTGTTTTTGTCTGCAACAATTGTCGTCTGCTGCTGTTCTAAAAACAGAATTTGCCGAATTTCTTTTCAAAACAGAGTCAGAGTGTTAAACAGTCTGGATCCTGATGAGACGCGGTGTAGACATGGTTTCACCACTTAGACCAAGCATATTGCTAAGAGTTACACATGAGCATACGGCCATATATATTTTGCTTTATAAATTGAACAAAGGTTTATTAATAACATGCACATGATTCAATTCATCCTCATATTATGGAACAAAAAAATGTAGTTCAAATTAAGAAATACAAGCAATGTAGCACTCTTGAAATACAAACAACTTTCTTGTTCTTTAATTGACATTTATTATGAACATTGTTAATAACTGAATTCTGTATTAAAGTCTTAAATTGTTTTTACTACATGATATAAGTCAATCTTGTATGAAGTGATCACTAATTAAAATAGCATGAAGATTTCTAAATACATGTGACTGCTTAAATTGCAGGATACAAAAATAATGCACTATAGGAGCTTTCTGCATTATTTCTATCCTGCAAGTAGAGTCCACCTGTACTTATATAATACTACCTTAGAGTCTTCTTAAAATTGTCACTTAAACCTATTACTTCATAGTCTGTTTCTAGTTTTTGAAGACAGGTGACCACATAAAGCAGGTTGAAAGTAAAGCACAATGTGCCTAAGGCACATTCTGCTTTACTTTCAGCCTGCTTGAAGCTACAGTATACCACGATATAGAAAATATTTCTTATTGTACATGTATAGGATTGTATAAATTAGTGCAGCTAGGATTAAATTAAAGGCACTATAAACAAGATACGTGATTGACTGTAATTGTACAGGTAAAGCAGAACTTTATGGGTGAAGAAGTTGTTAGTTAAATTATGTTACAAGACAAAGCAGTGCTAATTAAATAGGCTAGTCTACACAGTGACTAAAGAACTAACTGAAATTGATTTAAAAGAGGGAAATGATGCAGTGAATCTAACTGAACTAGATTTAAAAGAGGGAACTTATGCAGTGAATTTGAGTCCCTATTCTTTAATTGTCTATACCATCACCATTCTATTAATAGTCTGCTATTATGTCACTAAGAAATTCATACAGAACTTCAAATTTTAATTCTATACATAACATGTGATTATTAATTAACCCTTTCCTCCACAGAAGTGCCTAAGAACACCTTTACAGGTGAAACAATGCAGCCATTCTGTGAAGTAGAAATGAACTCTCTGACAGGCAGGTGAAAGTTTAATGGAGGATAAAAGTAAAGCAGACAACTCCTTTAGAAGATTTTTGCTTTTTCATTATTAGACTGCAATCGTTATTTATGACTGCTAATTCATATTCTTTTGAGTAAAAACTTAACACAAGTTTGTCTGTTTACTCCTTCCCCAAAATTTTATGTTTGTTTTCAGAATTGAAAACAGATGATTGCTTAAAGCAGGGTGAAAGTAAAGCAGAATATAAATAGACATCCTGTTTAATTTCCAGCCCATTAGTACACCCTTTTACACCTTTAATTCATTCCTTCATTGTTCAAAATAGTTCAACTTCATAGAGCCAGGAACATGTATCGTAAGAAATACTTGCTTTATCCTAGCAGATATGATAGCTTAATGCAGGCAGAAGGTAAGGCACATTATGTTTTACTTTCAACCTGCTTTAAGTGGTCAATATCTTCAATACTAGAAACATGCTATTGGATAATAGGTTAAGCTACCTGCTAGCATGTAGAAAATATTTCTTGTGATGCATATTTCATGACTGTATAAATGGAACTATGTTCTTCAGTGGATGAATAAACCAAAGGAGGAAAATGGTGTACATGTAATCTATTGGGTAATGGGTTAATGAAATTTTATGCAGTATTATATAGATCGTTTTATTGTGAATTCTTGTTAGAAGACTACATGTATTACAATGTTAATGGTGTATTATATACATTTTACTGCTACTACAATATATATAGTGAGAAATAAATTTATATGGTGTATAATCAGGTATACCCTCTTCACAATATAGTTGAATGCAACTCCCTACAAAATGATAGGGACATACATAATAAACTGAAGTACAAGAGAATATAGTCATACAGAGTACAAGATAACCATAGGATTAAGTATAATGTAATCATCCGGAGCATTGGGACACACAGGCTAGAGCCAACAGTGTAGACTCTCATCAGACTGCTCCTAACAGAGCAGTCTGATCAGGGTCTACACTGTTTGCCATTTAGTTTGCACTTTTTTGACAAATTACTGTGTGATAAAAGCAATTTGTTCAAATTTTGTGATAGTTACAGTGGCTACAGTCACGGTGTCCCAATGTTCAGGATTGTTACGGTAGTCAAACGTGTGTTGAGGGGCAACTCAATAAAGTAGCATAGATATCTCTTAAAAAGAAGCTTAATGCAGGATGAAAGTAATGCAGAAGTCCCTTTGTACTTTTGTTTGCCATTAATATGTTATGTTTATCCATTTTTTAGAACACATAATTATATAAATGTAGAAATCATATATTAAAATGAAATATTCAAGTAATTAAAAATAGTTTAACTGCAAAATAAAAGTAATGCAGAAAGCTCCTTAAGGAGATATCTGCTTTATTTTTTGTCCTGCATTAACCTGCTTCTTTCAACTTACAAAAACATCTTTTAAATGACTCCTTAACACATGTTTGACAGTATGATAATGCAGACATGTTAAAATCAAAATAGTTTGGGTTAGAATCATTATAACAGCAACGTCTATGGAGGGATTATCCCGTTCCAGCAAATACCATGTGCTACACACTGCATGCAAAACTGTGGCCCCCATTTTTACCTTGACCTCTGGCGACCCCAAGCGAGCTTGCAGAGACGGCTTGGGTGGGACGTTGGGTTTCGGACGCACAGCTTTCTCCGCCCTATGATCAGGGGGAGACTTTCGTGGCGAAGGTATGGGAGTTTTATGCTAGTGTGAATTAAAACATTACAACAATAAGCAACACTTTCTACACATACCAATCATTACAAAGTAGCCAGCCATTCTCATTGTCACACTACAGTCAGACCTGTGTTAGGTGACCAATTACTGATGATGTATGGACATTAGAAAGAGGCCAGAATCCCAGATCAGGTGAGTATTATAAATACTAACTTTCTTATTTCCCCACCAAACCATATGTTGTGACCACTCATTAGAATCGTCTTGAAGAGACGATTCTAATGAATTGTCACAGCATAGGGTTAAGATTAGTTATAAAGCAAAATTTTTGGCAATGGTCAATATACTCACTCTTATGTGGAGCTCTGAGCAGCTGCTGCTTAATGAAGGGCAAATGTAATGCAGAAAGTTCCTACAGTATCTTTCTGCATTACTTTTGACCTGCATTAATATGTTACTTGTCTAAGTGTAAATACATGACCTTCTGACTGTTTATTTAACACAAGTTTGACTGAAGTCCAAATACAGAAATATTAACAAAAGTGACACTTGCAAATTGTGTAGACCAAAATGAGATGTCTCAAATAGGAGCATCTATGTAGATTTTGAACTGTTCAGTATTTCACTTTTCTTCTGCTTTACTTACATTCAAATAAGGCAATGTCTTTAAAACATTCCCCTTATTGATAATGAACTCACCTAACAAGCATTATAGAAGTGTTCACTTAACCCATTACCCAGTAGCCTGTTTCTAGTATTGAAGATTGGTGTCCGCTTAAAGCAGACTGAAAGTAAAGCAGAATGTGCCTTAAGGCACATTCTGCTTTTCTTTCAGCCTTCTTTAACCTACCATCTGCTAGGATATAGAAAATATTTCTTATAGTACACTTTAATGACTTTATAAATTTTGGTTATTTTCCTCAGTGGAGGAATATATTAAAGGCGTAAAAAGTCGTATTTATGGGGTAATGGGTTAAATATCAAGGCATACGCTGGGTTAAAGGTTCTGACTGCATGCCACGACATGTTTATTGTTACAACAACAGCACATCGTTAATATCAAATCATTGTAAGAGTCAAGCCTCAACTTGCATCTCTATCTTCAACATGCCATTGGAAAATGTCAAATGCACACAAGTTGTAGCAGAATAAGTTCTTGCATGCAGTTGACCAAAATTACAGTAAAGGGAAATAACTCTTTCCCAAAGGATAATTTGCCTAAATCTAATTGCAATTTCTTAGCCCCATAGTTGATAAATAGACTGTTATAGAACAGCAGACTCCCGCTCTACAACGACACCCAATGGGAGACAACCATTGTGTGTGTTGTTCAGAGGGAGTCGTTGTAGGAAGGGAATTTGGCTAACATTTGCAAACAGCTTGAATCCAGATCAGACGCCGCGTAACGCAGCGTCTGATCTGGATTCAAGCTGTTTGCCACTCATCATTATGTTTTTTTCTTTCAAAATGTCTAACATGTAAATTTGAGAAAGCCAGCAGGTGTCAATTTTAAGTAGACTATATTGCAGCCTAGAAATGTTTGACATAATTATACTGTTTTGGGAACAGTAGCAATGGTCGTTGTAAGGAGGGAACCATTGTTCGGAAGGCCGTTGTAAAGAAGGAGTACTGTAATACAGTATTCAGAGGCTTATGGATTCACTTGCATGGAGGCAAACTAGGTATTATGATTAAATGTTCTGTTACAACAACTTATACGGGTACTATAACAGATTTGTATTCCTAAGAAGGCAACTTTGTTTTCTTAGCAAAACATTTCTCACTTTATACACTGACTCGGTTGGAATACAAAATCTATATTATAATACCCAAATAGGTTGTCGTAGCATTACAGTTAGATGACAATATGTAGTTGGCCTCTCCTGGGATTATTAATTTTGGCGATAATAAAAAAAAATCAAAAAGTGTAATCAAAATGAAAAAGATAAAATGTAGACAAAATGTATTGTTAAGAGTAGATCTAATACAAAGTAAATGTTTGAAACATTTTAGATTAAAAGAAAAATATTAAAAGAAAATATCTAAAGACCCCTTGTATCCAATACATTGTAATTGCAAAAAAATAATTAAATGAAGCAACATAACACCATTCTGTATCAAGCAAAATGCTTACAGGCCTTAAATACCACAACCTACTTTATACAGTGTTAAAGATATCATTCTTTTCCAGTAGATGTATTTTTGGGAAAAACCTTATGTCTATTGCAAATAGTTTGAAGCCTGATTAGATGCCAGGTAACCTGGCATCTAATCAAGCTTCAAACTGTTTGCCACTAAGATAATAATAAATCATGAGAATTTTCAGAGTTTCTATGTTTTTTGCATTGTATTTGCTTTCATTTTTGTTCAATCGGGATAAAATAACGTCTTCTCCACTGTATAAATAACTAGGCCGTTATTCCCAGTCACATCCATACATGCTAGTCGCTGTTCTAATTGGCAATCAATAGAGCTTATCTGATCTGATTCAAAACTAAAACACCCAAAGTCTAACATCCATCATGCCAAGATTCTGTAACATATCTTGTTCCTTAAATTCAGCTTATCATCCGCAAAACTCAGGTTTCCATTTTAAGATTCGTTTAAAATACTGATTGTGTAAATCACTAATCAGGACTCTTTAAAGCTGAGATTAATAAAATGAAAATCCTCTTCTGGTTAATTAAACAACCATAATTTTATTTTAAGAATGATGATTCTAAAAATGGAGTTAATTCCTTAAACATTTAATTTAAATGTTCTCTATTTGATAGCAGCTTGAGACCGTTTTAAAATAGCAAGGCCAATAATAACAAGCTGGTAAAATTAAACATCACAAATCATGCTTAATGCAAACAATGTTAATTAACTGCTACGCTATGAGTTTTTGTCATGACATCAAATACAGTAGCACCTCTCTATTACAACCACTAAATTATGTTAATAATTAGGTGTTTATGACAGGTTACTGATTAAAGCAAGGTGCCAGTAAAACAGAAAGCTCCTGTAGGAGCTTTCTGTTTTGCTGTCACCTTACTTTAAGCCATCATCTATCTTTTGTAGAATCAATCAGCCTTTGTTTTAGTGATCGTAATAGAGAGGCTCATTGTGCTATTGCTTTAACAGCAATATGGTCTAAGTTCTGACCAGATATAAAAACAAATTTGAACTACTTGGGGCCTCATGATCTTGATCAAAATATCATGCCATGGTAAATTACTCTCCCTGTAATTATTTTATTGGTTTATGTAAAGGTACATGCAACTTTTTTCATTTTTCAAAATTCATGGATTTTATAACATGCTTTATTTTATTTTTTTAAGCCTTTACCAGATAGCCTGTTACTATTTTTGAAGACAGGTGACCATTTAAAGCAGGTTGAAAGTATAGCAGAATGTGCCTTAAGGCAGAAAGCCCCTTGAGGCACATTCTGCTTTACAATAACCTGTTTTAAGTCAGGTAGCCTTTCTTCAAAACTAGAAACTGGCTATGGGAAAAAATGTTAACCCATATTTAATTGCACTTTACAAAGATGACTATATTCTTAAGGGTGTTTCATTTCTGAGTGACATTTCTCAGAAGCTGTACCTGTAAAATGAGATTGGCCCATACTAGTATTACATGTGTGTGTATGTACAATTTGCTGACTGACCTATTCGCTGGTTCTCAGCATGTACAGACACTATATCTACAACCATTACCTCGTCAGATGATATATCAGATGGCTGTCCTGAAGAACTCCTACTGGTTCCCATGACTTGGTTAGAGTCTTCACGTGTTGGAACCGGTGGAGCATCAAGATCATCTAAATTAAAGAACTCTGCAGCAACTGCCTCTTCATACGATGGCAACCCCTCAAATGATGAGTTCTCATAATCAAACACTTCTGCTGTGTCATCTTTGAAAGAGTCAGTTTGTTTTAGCTCAGTAATGCTTGTAGTTGGGTTTTCAAAGCTGGTTTCTGTTTCTGCCCTAAGAGCTGAGTCTATATCATATTCTTGAGGAGCAACCATAGTGACTTCAACAGTCTTCTCCTTGACTATTTCTTCTACCTGAGTCTGTGTTTTGAACTGCTGTATGGCTTCTTCATTCTCATAGCTTGTCACTGATACTACGGAGTCCTGCTTCCTGGGCAATGGTACCGGCCTGGCTTTCACAGAGGGCTTATCCTTCAGCGGAGGTCTCTCTCTCGGTGAGACGTTGGTTTTTGTTGGGCTTGAATACGATAGCTCCTCTTCATCAGAAGCATAGAAACTGTCTTGAACTTTGTGCTCTACTTTCTCCGGAGTTTTCACAGGCTCAGGATCACTTTCAGAGCTTGAAACAGATGGGTGTTTTCTTGGGGGTGGAAGACTTATCGAGTTGATTTCCTCAATATTCATATAATTATGCTTTTGAGCCTCAGACACATGCTCATGCATGGGAAGGGAGGCAAACTGTGGGGGAACCGTGTGAGCCATAATCTGTATGAAACAAAAACAGAATAAAATCAAAGACAGATGGTTGGGAGAGGGCTGCCATTTCTTTGAATTTTTCCAAAATCTTCAGATTTATATCCTAGAAGATGGTAGCTTAAAACAGACTGAAAGTAAAGCAGAATGCGCCTGAAGGCGCATTCTGCTTTACTTTAAGCCTGATTTTAGTAAACTTGCTTGAAAAATAGAAAATTTGGAAATCTTGGGATTTTTCATGATCAAGTTATGGAAGCCCTGGTGGGGTGGAACTAAACATGCATATTGAGACAGAAGAAATGCTGACCTCAACAAAGCAGACTGGGTGTATAGAGTTGAGCCATTTAGCTCCAGATAAAGGGAATATTTCAAACAAATACCTTGTGTGTCTCTTCCAGACCCTATGTTAAAATTAATAACATAATAAAAATAATTATGTTTTTATTAGAATCATCTTTAATCTGTAGATTTGCACCCAAGCCCTATGATGTGACTACTCATTAGAATATCGAAGAGACGATTCTAATGAGTATTCACACCGTAGGGTTTTGTGCAGACATAAGGAAGAAAATGCTGGAAAACTTGTGTTTACTCCCTTTTATCTGGTGCCCTGAGCCTTTTTCCCAATGACCTGGCTCAGTTTGTTCAAAAAGGTGTTTATGAGATATACAGGACTGGTGAGATACGGAACTTGCTGACGACTTAGTTGGCACAGGCATGCCATTACAAGGCTGAATGACAAGGTGTTCAACACAATAATTAGTTGACAACCAAGATAGAGCAAGACAGCACAACTGTAAGCACATTTTAGCTCAGATTTTCTCAAATATTATCTATGCATTCAACATTTGCAGCATTTAATTATAACCAGCATCAACTCAATCATCCCTGAAACTTTAAAGGGACAATTCTAGTTTTTAATAAAGTCTGGTCCATTTTTAACTATTTAGGTATTTTCTTTCTTCTAAATTTATTATGAAATGACAAAAAGAGCAGACACTGATCAGAGGGCTGCTTTAGTTTGAATCTAGATAAGATACTGCTATACTTGTAGTCTTATCTAAATCCAAAACTGTTTGACACTTTCTCAATTTAAAAGAACAGCAGAATTATACTGTAGGCTGAAAAATTTACACACAGAAACTGCCTAGCTTACTTGCTGTTAATAAGTTCATTTTGTTAAATTTTATGTTTGATTTCTGTTTCAAAATTGTTTTTCTGATAAATTGGACAACTTCACTTGTATACAAGCAGAGCTCCAGATAAGGGGAGTATTGCAAAAAACTAAAATCTTTATTTCTGCATTAAACCCTATGGTGTTACTACTTATTAGAATCGTCTCTTTGAGACGATTCTAATGAGTAGTAACGCCATATGATTTGGTGCTGAAATAAGTGAGAAAATGTTGAATTTGTACTGTTTACTCCCTCTTATCTGGAGCCCTGTACAAGTATATCAAAAGTTAAATGTATAGCAATCTATATGGCCACTGGACAGGGCTTTTACAATTGATAGGGGTTTGTCAGGGGGACATATCAATGTTCTGTTCTGTTCATGTGCTAACACTACTATTGTATATATCTCTAACAATGCAAGAATTACCAGTACTGTATATATCTCTAACAATGCAAGAATTACCAGTACTGTATATATCTCTGCAAGAATTACCAGTACTGTATATATCTCTAAGGATGCAAGAATTACCAGTACTGTATATATCTCTAACAATGCAAGAATTACCAGTACTGTATATATCTCTAATGATGCAAGAATTACCAGTACTGTATATATCTCTAATGATGCAAGAATTACCAGTTCTGTATATATCTCTAACAATGCAAGAATTACCAGTACTGTATATATCTCTAAGGATGCAAGAATTACCAGTACTGTATATAATCTCTAACAATGCAAGAATTACCAGTACTGTATATATCTCTAATGATGCAAGAATTACCAGTACTGTATATATCTCTAATGATGCAAGAATTACCAGTTCTGTATATATCTCTAACAATGCAAGAATTACCAGTACTGTATATATCTCTAAGGATGCAAGAATTACCAGTACTGTATATAATCTCTAACAATGCAAGAATTACCAGTACTGTATATATCTCTAAGGATGCAAGATTTACCAGTACTGTATATATCTCTAATGATGCAAGAATTACCAGTTCTGTATATATCTCTAACAATGCAAGAATTACCAGTACTGTATATATCTCTAAGGATGCAAGAATTACCAGTACTGTATATAATCTCTAACAATGCAAGAATTACCAGTACTGTATATATCTCTAAGGATGCAAGAATTACCAGTATTGCATAGTTCACTACGTTAGTCCACCATGGTACACCATTACCTCAATATGCCATGCCTAGTTCCATGATACCACTTAACCCAATACTAAAACATTGGTGTTTCTAAGCTTCATAATTATATACATAACAAAAAGAATTATAGATGTGTTATGAAGCAGTGTTTGCAAAAAAAAAAATGGATTGCTCAAGGATCAGGTATATGAACTTAAAGAATTTAAATAAGCAACTTAATTCAGATTAAAGCAAAACTCGTGTCCATAATTGACCAAAAGAATTGTCTTAAAAAAAAGCACAGTCAAACTAGAAAAAGCAACCGCTTTAGCAATTATCTAAATAGGTGGCAGCTTAAAGCAGAACAAAATTAAAGCAGAAAGCTCCGATAGGAGCTTTCTGCTTTACTTTTTGTTCTGCATTAAGTGTGTGTTTTTGGGATAAGGGGCACTTGTCTTTAGTAATTTCAATGCTTTTTCTAGCAATGGCCTTGCTCGTGCTACACCTGTGTTCATCAATAGTTTACTTGAGAAACATGGGGCCCGTTTGACGACACCTCGTCCAGCAAAAACTGTCATCAGTCAAAACTTTAAAATACATTAAATTTCTTATTTACCGAACTAATTCTGTCTTGTGACACCTCTTTGGAATCGTCTTTTCAAGACAATTCCAAAGAGGTATCACAAGACTGGATAAAATGGAGAAATAAATAATATTTGAGTAATTTAAAATCTTACTTACAACAATATTTATTGTACGAAGTTTCATAAAACGGGCCAATGGACAGGTGGCAGCATCATACAGGAGAAAGTAATTCAGAAAGCATTCCTTCTGCATTAAATTGCAACATATCTCAATAACTTTTCCTGCAGATTTCTTTTGTACAGTTGATTTACACAGGTTTAAGTGAACATCGGTTAAAAAGTAAAATTTAGTGAGTTGATTCAATTGAAAATGCACTGAAAATTTAAGCAAGAATCGCATGTGCTTCAACACAATATAGTTCAACAATTCAAAACACTTACAAAAGTGACAAAGTTTTACAAGCCATGGTTCTTGAGAAGAAAATGCCAATCTCTTTTAACATAGTTATACATATTTTCCTTGCACAATTATATAAATATGTCGTTATTTCTTGATAAACAAATAAAACAATTAATACAATCCTTATGCCTCCATCATCTCTAAGGTGATAAAAATATAACACAGTGCTACAGATAAAATGGAGGACTAAACTGAACAAATCCAACATTTTCTCCTATTCAGCACCAAATCCTACGATGTGACTACTCATTAGAATCGTCTCGAAGAGACGATTCAAATGAGTAGTGACACCATAGGGTTTAATGAACAAATAAAAATTTCAGTTTTTGAAAATATATATATACTCCCCCTATCTGGAGACCTGATAACAGAGGCTTTACTAGGCATATATTAGCAGAAAATTACATGAAATACTCCCTTATCTCATGTTATCATTTGTTATGCTTTATTATTCAAGATTTAAAATATCATATGTATCATTGTTTCACGCAGTCTATGACCAAACGATACATTATAATAAATCGACCACAATATATTAGCAGAAAATGGCATCTTCTCTCAAAGATCAGAAAAAACAATGACATAAACACTTACAGCAAGTAAACAGTTGCCATGGTAACCAAACCATACTTACATCTGATTCCTGACCCTGCTGATCTGTCAAGACCCCTGAAAACGGTAGGGGCTTGGCCACCCCTATCCTCACCAACCCCTTCTCAGCCCCTTTGAGGGCCTGGACAGCTTCGTCTAAGGTAGCATTTTCTAGGTTAACATCGTTGACGAACATGAGTCTGTCCCCGGGTACCAGCCGTCCATCTGTCTGTGCGACACCGCCTGGTACCAGGCTTCGTATAACTATCACAGTCTCATTAGGATTAACAGGGTCCTGGATAACATGAAATACAATGTTTATAATGTGTATGCATGTATATTATATATATTAATACTTTTATATTGCATTAAACTATTTTAATGCCACTGGCATTTTTAACCCTTTACCTCATAACCTGTTCTAGTTTTAAAATTAGGTGACTACTTAAATCAGGCTAAAATTGCATTCTGCTTTACTTTGAGCCTGCTTTAAGCTGCCACCTGTTAGAATAAAGAAAATATTCCTGATGGTGGGTATCCATGACTGTATAATTAAACTGGAACTATTTTCTTCGGCTGAGGTATAAACTAAATACGCTAAAAGGCTCTTCTATGGGGGAAAAGGAAAATAAGTCAAATATACCCATATCGGGGATTGAACTGTACAGTAAAACCTCTCTATTACGACTACTAAATTGTGTTAATTATAAGGTGCTTACTGCAGGTGACTACTTAAAGCAAGGTGACAGTAAAACAGAAAGCTCCTGTAGGAGCTTTCTGTTTTACTGTCACCTTGTTTTAAGCCATCACCTGTATTTACACCACCAATTAGTCTTGTTTTAGTGGTGGTAATAGAGAGGTTTTACTGTATTTGAAATACTTGCATTATCCTGGTTCACCCAATTACCGGTGATCTAAGGATTCGTCTGACTATTTCTCATCAATTAATAAGGTTTTTAACTAAAAAATATATTAAACATATAAAGTAAACATTTCTTTATGATTTTCAGCTTTAATATATAAATACACCCATAATTTGACATAAATAATCATAGTCAACTGTAGCGAGTGCGCCGCCATGTTTGTTTTGGTTACTCGTCCTATTATCGGTGATGAGGTAAAATGACACCCGGAATAATTTTCAGGTATCGGCTTGAACTTCTATCAAACATTATTAAGAAAGGCTATCTGTTAACATAATTTTTAACTGAAAAGTTGTAATATTTTCCGTCACAATTTTTCACTGTTGGGGCAATGGAATATGTCACATTATACAAATAGGTTAAATGGTTTTATATGGGGAGAAAATGATTTATCTTGCGTAATTAATAAAAAAATGCACACTTTCCCTTTAGGAAAGTTTTTTTTGCTTTATACACATTAGTCTTGAGCAGCAGCCGAAAGATAAACGGAAGTTACGATTTTACACATGCGCGTAGCGGCGCTATGCGGAATACTCGGAAGTCACCGGTAATAGGATGTCCACGGTAAACGGGTCAATGGCGGTATCTCTAACTCTGGTACAATTTCTTTCAAAGCAAATATATCATTTACTCATTACTGCGAAGACGTTTTTCAGTGGATATTCACGAGTGGTTTGTAAACTAGACACTGTAAACACCTTGATTAAATACCACATTTTGTGCAGTGTAATCTGGCTCTACTGTTTTCTAATGTTCTCTTGAGGGGTATGCTAGGTATTAATGGGCTAATTTCTGAAAGTTTACAAATTATTCACTTTTAACATTTACCTTACACTGTTAAAATGTATGTTTTGACTACAAGTTACCTCATTCACCCATGAAACTGTAAACAGACAATTACAGTTTCCAATTAGGTCTAGTCCGTTTTTGAGTATTTAGTTTGATTTTTTGTAACAATAGGGCAAATATTGCACACCCTAATCAGAAGATTCATTTAGGAGCCTTCTGATCTTGGTCTACATTGTTTGCATAGGTCAAGTGTACTTTAAACAGGTAAACTGTTTGAAGGTTTTTCATTTGATCAGATGCAGGTCTGATCAAGATCCAAACTGTTTTAACCCTTTCCTCCATAGAAGCACCTTTTAGCACATGTAATTTATTCCTACATCAAAGCAAATAGTTCAAATTTTGAAGTCATAAACAAGTACCATAAGAAATATTTTCTATATCCTAGCAGATGGTAGCTCAAAGAAGGCTGAACGTAAAGCAGGATGTGCCTTGATGCACATTCTGCTTTACTTTCAGCCTGCTTTAAGTAGTCCCCGATCTTCAATACTGGAAATAGGCTGTCGAGTAAAGGGTTAAAAGTAAAATTTACTAACCTATAGCTGTAAAAGGGTTACAGTTGTCTGTCTAATATCCCTGGCTCAATATAAATTGTTTTATGTTTTAAACAAATTAGACTAAAACATATTCAATGCCAATTTACATCAAACTGTAGAATACAGTAACTTAATAACCTTTAGTAAAATGACCCAAAAAAAAGCTATTTGATTGTATAAAAGAAAGATGACAGCTTAAAGCAAAATAAAGCAAAAGCTCCTAAAGAAGCTTTCTGTTTTACTTTCACATTGCTTTAGGCTGTCACCTTAAACATCTAATAAACACAATTTAGAGGTCTTAATAAAGAAGTTTCACTGTAAAAAAAATTGTAGAAAAAAAACCCCTAAAGATTCCAAGTGTGCAAGTTTTGAACTGCACACACCATTTCTAATTTCTCAAGGGAGACAACTCACCTGATAATCTAATATACTAAATCCAAGCCCTTTATCTCCCTTCCTTAACTCAATTATCACAGGCTCGCTACTCCACATTGCAAGTCCTGTCAATGGCTCTAGAGAGCGAGACTTTTTAGTCAAGTTAGATTGAGCAGTAGGTTCCGTTGATAATGCATTATCCGACTTTGATTTCACAAGTCTTTCGGGGCCATTCTCTGTGACCCCTATGCTAAGAGGAGGTGTCGAGAACTCCCCCTCTTCCACTGCATAGCTGATTTCATTAGGTACAGTGTTTTTCCTGCGTGCACACACAAGACGCACATTCTGAGGAAGCTCTTTAAGAATCCCAACAACCTCTTTGTGGTTTAATCCTAAAAGTCTCTTGCCATTGACCTGGAAGAAGAAAAAAGATGTCAATTTTTCTTGCCATTTATGACATAACCATTACCATGATGAGTTACTGACTGCTTGTCATCTCAGGGCTCCAGATAAGGGGGAGTAATCTGAACAAATCAAACATTTTCTCACTTATGCAGCACCAAATCCTATGGTGTTACTTCTTATTAGAATCGTCTCGAAGAGACGATTCTAATGAGTAGTTACACCATAGGGTTTAAAGCAGAAATAAAGAATTTAGTTTTTGAAAAACTCCCCTTATCTGGAGCCCTGTAATGTAACATCTTCAAAACTTTTAATCCATTACCTCATAAATACTCCTTCAATTTATTCCACCACTGAAGGAAATAGTTTATACATAATTGTTCCAATTTATACAGTACTAAATATGTATTAAATGAAATATGTTCTATATTCTAGCCGGTGGTAGCTTAAAGCATTGTGAAAGTAAAGCAGAATGCGTGTTAAGGCCCAGTCTGCTTTACTTTCGTCCTGTTTTAAGTGGTCATTAATCTTCAATACTAGAAACAGGATAAGGGGTAAAAGTCAAGTTTTCATGTTCTTTTTTAAAACCATATAAATCTATCGATATGAGTGTCAAGTAGTTTTGATCATGATCATATGCCAAGATACCGAGTGTTGCATCTGGATGAAAACTATTTGCAGATGTCAATCAAGTCACAATAAGCAAGATAAAGCATATCATTGCATATTATTGTAACACTCTCGTTCACCCAATTGTTGAGTTTTGAAGACAGACATTACTTAAAGTAGGTTGAGTGTCTGAGCTTTTTATTAGCTTCTTGTTCATATCTGACCAATCAAATGCTTGAGAATAATCTAAGACTCAACTCAAATTGCTTTATAACCTTGGAGCCTTGTTTCCCAAACAGCAATGTTCATTGCCACACGGATTTTGTAACAGCAACTAGAGTTTTTTTTATAAATCTTTTCCACATAATAACTCATTACCTCTAGCAGTTCAACTCCACAAGGTGTCTTCAAAAGGCTGTATTTTAATGCTATACAGTAATAACAGTTTTGTCATGAAATCTTTAGCCATCTCATGACCAACCACTAGGCACCAGCTTCCTACCTCTAGAAGTTCATCCCCGCTACAAAGTTTCCCATTGACGCCTACAGGACCAGTGGGAAGGATGGCCCGTATGTAGTGGTGTGGTCTCACTTCCACTCCGTTCTCCACGTCTACAGTGCCTTCCAGGCTTATACCAAGACCTCCTCCTTCTCGGAACTTGGACAACTGAGCAACCTGCAAATAGAAAGCATATAGTAATACCTCTCTATTATGACCAATAAAATGGAGGCTAATTTTTTGTATAAAAGACAGGTGACAGCTTAAAACAAGATGACAGTTAAACAGAAAGCTCCGACACTGTTTGACTGTCATCTTGCTTTAAGCAGTCACCTGTCATAATCACCTAACAATGAACACAATTATAGAATATTGTTACTGTAAGTTTCTGTTGAAGGAGCCAATACATTGGCAAAAACTGGCTATTCTGAAGAGGAAGCAATTAGCAGTAGCTGTTGTTAAAACAGGTGATAGCATGTAGAATAAAAGTAATGCAGAAACCACAAGTAGGAGTATAGAGTTTAATCGGACATAAAGCTTATAACTTTAGAAATACTCCCCTTATCTCCAGGAGCCATGAATGTGAACAATATTTGCAAAGGAAGGAGACAGACTGGCAAATCAAACAGATGAAATGTGTAGGAAGCAGATCCCATAGGACACAGGGTACCGGTATAACTTGATTTTGTATTTTGCTGCCCGCCATTTTCACATCATTTTATGAGAAAAAGATGTGTAGCTGAGTGGCCATATTTGCATGAGCTCTGGGAATACTAAAGTTTGAACAACACCAAGCTAGACAGTTAACGGTGTAATTTTTGCAAATAGGAAAATTTGGCTTTTCACCATGAAGCAAATTGACAGCGCTTACTATAGTATAACCAATCACTCCATAAATACATCTTTTTTAAGCCCTTAACATAATTCTCCACTGAAAAAATAGGTCCAATTTGAATAGTCATTAGAAATATTTTCTTTACTCTAGCAGATGGTAGCTTAAATCAGGTTAAAAAAAGCAGAACATGCTATAAGGTGCATTCTGCTTTACTCAACCTGCTTTAAGTAGTCACCTATCTTCAAAACTAGAAATGGGCTGTGGGGTATATAAATAAATGTCACTTTTACGAACTTCTGAAAAATAGAAAACAGAAAAGTTCAGACCTTTTTTTGCAGCCCATAAGTTGCATAAAACCTTGCTTGTACTTAAATACTGCTTTTCATAATTTCAAATATTTATAGGACAACTAACAGTATACTGTTCAACTTTTAGAAAATGGAGGAATCCATTTTGAACCTTCAGGGTAGTTGGAATGATAAATATTGAGAAGCAAAATTATGTTTTATAGCTGCCAAAGCTTTATCAACTGAATGGTCTCTCATCGCCCGTTTATCAGTACATGTAAGCTGCAGACCAGTCAAGAGGTATTTGAATGAGGAGCTTTTCAATAATGATTTCATCTGTAAAGCACATCAGCAAATATATAGGAACTTTCTCTACCATTTTTGCTTTAAGTCAATTGAAAAGCTGCTACCCACCATAACCCAGGACTCCATAAAATACCCCTTCTTTGGACTGGGTTTATCCCTGCTCCCTGCTGCAATAGATCTATAGAGGGGACGGTGGCAGACTGTTATTGAGATTGCAGCATGGAAATTAAGTGGAGAGATTACAGGTGATTTGCTTACAGATAACAGTAATCAATAAGAGACAGGTAATTTCTGCAAAATGATTGATCCATGAAGATAATCTGCATAATATTGTTTGTGAAGTGGTGGGCTGACTACGGGCTTCAGTACAAAATGGACAATGCTTAAATTGGAGGTTAGAGTTTTCCATTTGAAGTTTCAGAGATGAACAACAAATAACTGTAGTATACCGAAAATTATGTCTGGTGAAAATTCTGAAATTGTTCAAGACTTTATTACATGAAAGGGGATTGGAGTGACAAACAGATTGGAACCTGATGAGGCCATATATTTAACCCATTACTCCATAAATATGGTTACACCATATATTTCTTCCTCCACTGCAGAAAAAAGCTCTCCTTTATACAGTCATAAATGTGCACAATAGGAAGGATTTGCTATATCCTAGCATATAGTAGCTGAAAGTAAAGCAGAATATGCATTTTGGTGTTTAAGCATTACTTTCAATCTGCTTCAAGTGGACATCTTTTGTCATGACAAAACTAGAAATGGGCGTAAAAGGTACCGTGTGATCTAGATTTAATGCTTATGGCAACTTGGGCCAAATATCTGATCAAGATCAAAACTGTTTGTGACCTGGATTGTATGGAAATATAGGGAAGATAGATTTGATTTTAATCTTTCAGCAGACGACAATTTGGAAAGCAGACGACCTTGAATATGCATTCAAAAGGGTTAGATGCACAATTTTATGATATTATACAATATTGAACCCTCTGTATGCTAGGTAAACTTTTTGTCTGATACAATAGATGCCGTCTGCTACTGTTCTAAAAATAGAATATTCTGATTTTCATTTCAAAACAGCATCAAGCAGTCTGGATCCTGATGAGACACCCCATTTATAATGCTGTGTCTCATCAGGATCCAAACTGTTTGCAATGGTTACCATGGTTTCACCACTAGAATGCTAAGAGTTAATGACTTTTCCTAGGAAACAGCTGGCATGAGCTGAATTTCAATACTTCGGTTAACTAGAATATACCAAGCAAAGCAGTACAGTGCTCCCTCCCTACAATGGCCCTCCCAACAACGACTCCCTCCTTACAACGACCCTTGTCGCTGTTTCCCAAACAATACATTTATATCCAACCTTTTCATTGCTGCAATACCGTCTGCTTAAAATTCTCGTCTGCTGTTTTTCTCAAATGTATACGTAAGTGGGCATTTTGATAGAATAAATATAATGACGAGTGACAAACAGCTTGAATCTAGATCAGACGCCGCGTTACGCGGCGTCTGATCTGGATTCAAGCTGTTTGCAAATGTAAAACTGTGTCCCTCTCTATAACGACTCTCTCCGAACAACGCACACAATCTTTGTCTCCCATTGGTGTCGTTGTAGAGAGGGAGCGCTGTAGTTCCAAATAAGCCATAGTCAACCATTCAGTACCTCAATACTCAATAAATACATTTTTGAATGGATCTAACTTTCTTAACTGAAAAATACAAATTTATGGCTTGGATTTTTTTTTTTTTTAATGAATCATTGATGACATTTCAAGTATTCTTTCAAACAGAAGCTTAAAATAACATAAGTCAATTACCAAAAGTTTAATCCCAGTCCCATTTCACTGTGCACTTTTTCAACACTATAACAATTCTTCTACATTGCCTATGTAGCTGTTATTACATTTCCATTCTTTTTTAATTATTATCAATATCTAAAGTCTTAAAGTACTAGATTTTGATTTGTTTTGATTTTACGTCGCTTTCAACAGTATTTCAGTCATATCACGACGTCCAGCTAATTATAGGTGGAGGAAGACCCCAGAAGTCCTTTATGCACTGTTTCAGGCACAAATCGGCAACTGGGTAGAACCACCGACCTTCCGCAAGCCAGCTGGAAGGCTTCCCCACATGAAAAATCCGAACGACCCTACTGGGATTCGAACTCACAGTGGTGAGGAGCTTAGTGATGTAAGTCACAGTGACTATACCACTAGGCCACGGAGGCCCCCCTAAAGTACTAGAATAAATGTGCATACTTTTTATTTTCATACCAATTCAAGTATATCCAACACCTACCACTAGCTCCATTATTTCAATAGATATTTCCTTGCATGCCGTACCAAAGTTAACAAAGAGGGAAGGTCATACTATATGTAAGTGTCATGACATAATGGAATAATTTCTATAAGTTGATATAGTAAATCAATTTTTATCAGGTTCATTAATCGAAATGTTTTGTTCTATGTCTCCCATTATTGCTTAGCAACAGATAAATCTCACTAAAATATTGCCATTTTAAAATGTTTCTATGGTAACCAGTAACTGGAACTAAAATTCCATAATTATATCAATGAATATTTAGCTTATATATTCTATAACTGGTTTGTTTTGTTTTTTTTTTTTTTTTTTTATGAAACACACATCTAATTTCATTGCCGCAGAATGACAGTAAGAGTAGTGCATGGGACGTTTGGTTATACAGCGCTCCCTCTCTACAACGACATTCAATGGGAGACACACATTGTGTGCGTTGTTCGGAGGGAGTCGTTATAGAGAGGGAAATTGGCTACATTTGCAAACAGCTTGAATCCAGAGCAGACGCAGCGTAACGCGGCGTCTGATCTGGATTCAAGCTGTTTGTCTCTCATATTTATGTGTTTTCTGTCAAAATGTCATTTATGTAAGAAAAACAGCCGATCTCAAACTTAAGCAAACGATATTGTAGCTGTGCAAGCATTAGACAAAATTTTCTTCGGAACAGCGGCAAATGTCGTTGTAAGGAGGTAGTCGTTGTTCGGAGGGCCGTTGTAGAGAGGGAACACTGTACAGTGCTCCCTCTGTACAACGGCCCTCTCAACAACGATTCCCTCCATACAATGACCCTTGCTGCTGATTCCCAAACATGGCATTTATGCCCAACCTTCATGCCTGCATTACCATCTGTTTAAATTTGTCGTCTGCTAATTTTCTCGAAGTTACATAATGTACATTTTGACAGGAAAAATACTTTGACGCATAACAAACAGCTTGAATCCAGATCAGATGCCGCGTTACGCGGCGTCTGATCTGGATTCAAGCTGTTTGCAAATGTAACCAGTTTCCCTCTCTATAACGACTCCCTCCAAACAAGGCACATATTTTTTGTCTCCCATTGGCTGTCGTTGTAGAGAGGGAGCACTGTCGAAAAAAAGCAATGATGTTGCTGAGTGGTTACTGGTCTTGACTCTGGATCATGGGTACCCATGATTAGATCCCACAGGAGGCAGAATTCTTTGCAAACATAAATGATGTACGAATCATTGACAGAAAGTGGTTTACCAATCAAAAATTTCACAGAAGTATAGCCTGGACAGGAGAATTTAAAATTTAAGTGTTATTACACCACTAAGCCATTGTCAACCCAATCAACACTAATAGAAAAGCATAAATATTACACTCTTTCCCCACCCCACCCCAACCCCCTCTTTAATTCCAATTTTGGCAAGACGCTAACTTTGTTTGTGGGAGTTTAAATCAACAATCAACATTAACCTATTACCCCATAAGTACACATTTTTACGTCTCTAATTTCTTCATATACTAAAGTAAGTTCCATTTGATACAGTCATGGGTATGTACCATAAGAAATATTTTCTTTACCCTTGCAGATTATAGCTTAAAACAGGTTAGAAGTAAAGCAGAATGCGCCTCATGGCGCATTCTGCTTTACTTTCAACCTGCTTTAAGTAGTCACCTATCTTCAATACTACAAACCGTCTATAGGGTAATGGTTAAAGGCTTCTATTTCAACACTTACCCCTATTTCTATACTCAATAAATGACCAATATTTCAACTGTTACCATAATATTCCTCAATATTAGGGCACCCTGTGTATACGTAATTGCTGTAATGATCCTACAGTTTAAACTAATTGCTTTTATTACACAGTATTTTATCTTTAAAGATGCAAACTGAATGGCAAACAGTGTAGACACTAATCAGACTGCTCCATCAGTAGCGGTCTGATCAATATCTACACTGTTTGCTCAGGCCTGTCTGTCCCAATACTAATATATATAATAGCCAATTATGAAAATTGCAATTACCAAATACTAATTCTGTAAAATATCAAGGACTGAAAACAATTATAATAATTAGGTTTATTACGGTATTTAGATATGTTCTAACCTGGTCACTATTTCAACACTACCACAACAGATATTCACTCTTCTTTAACCCATTACCCCATAAATACGCCTTCTTAACCCTTTAATTTATTCCTCTGATCAGACTACTCCTTGAGGTATTTAGATATTTTCTAGGCTGGTCACTATTTCAACACTAACCACAACCTCTATTTCAACACTTACCACAACCTCAAATTCATCTCCAATAATTGGTTCCCAGCAGGCAGAGATGGCAGCCTCAACATCAGGGGACAAATCACCATCTGAAACACAAAATACGAACATATTTATACTCACTTAAACATTTCCCCAAACCTCATTGTCAGTGCATAAAGTTGGCTAAAAAGTACAGCAGGACCCTCATTTATATCTTGCATTAAGTACAGTCGAACTTCGATATCTCGAACTTGTTTAACTCGAACATACCCCTATTTTAAAATTAAAACGTGGCTTAGCCACGTTTTAACTTTGAAATACGGGTGTGTTCGACATAACCGAGCACGAAATAATAACGTTCATGTGTCTACATGTCGGATAGTTCAAGTTAGGCGAGTTCGAGATATCGAAGTTCGACTGTATCCAGTACCTGTCCACAGATATTCATTCTTCTTTAACTGTTGCTAGCTGTGAAACCATGATCATTTTGCAAACAGTCTTGGATCCTGATGAGACGCCGCTTAGAGATGCCGCTAAATAGAGCGGCATCTCATCAGGATTCAAACTGTTTGAAACACTGACCTTGTTTTAAAAAGAAAATTTGAAAAATTCTGGTTTAAAACAGTAGAAGTCTACTATTGTTGCAGATGAAACAAGAATATCGTTCCCAATGATGGTTGCTCCCCACAAAGAAAAAGCCCAAGGTATAGCATGTTTAGTAGGTGAACACAGTATCAAGTTTCATCAACTTACGATGTAACGTTCAGGAGATATGCTTCAGACAAAAACGTATTCATTATGAAAAAGGGAGGCAATTCAATATTTGGAGATGAAAGAGTTATAATTCTTGTGTACTACACTTCTTTTTGTCATCCTCTAACACAATATCAAGTTTCATCAAGTTACAGTGCGGCAGAAAATTTGTTTTTTTAGAATTTTTATGTAGAAAAAGGGAGATAATTCAATATTGGGAGATGGCAGAGTTATGGTTCTTGAGTACAGCACTTCCTCTGTCATCTCGTATCACTGTATCAAGTTTCATAAACTTACAATGCAATGCTCAGGAGATATGCTCCAGACAAAATTTGATTTTTTTTTAAATAGAAAAGGGGGGATAATTAAATATTTGGAGATGACAGAGTCATGGTTCTTGTGTACTGCACCTCCTTATATCATCACCTATCACTGTATCAAGTTCCATTAACTTACGGTGTAGCAGTCAAGAGATATACTCTGGACAAAACTGTTTTGTATTTTTTTGAAAAAGGGAGATAATTCAATATTGGGAGATGACAGAGTTACCCTTCTTGTGTACTGCACTTCCTTCAGTCATCCTCTATCACTTTTACAAGTTTCATCATTTTTCGGTGTAATAGTCCAGAGATATGCTCCGGACAAAATTGATTTTTTTATGAGAAAAAGGGAGATAATTCAAAATTGGAAGATGAGAGAGTTACGGTTCTTGTGTACTGCACCTCCTCCTGTCATTCTCTATCACTGTATCAAGTTTCATCAACCTATGGTGTACCGTTCAAGAGATATGCTCCGGACAAAAAACAGTGACGGACGGACGGAAACACGGACGGACGGACAAAGCGGTGACTATAATATGCTTCCCCCCTAAAGGGGAGCATAACAAGACTGCGCTCAAGTAACACTTATCATGCCCTGGTGGCTTCCATGACAATCATATTCTGATTATTTTCTAAGTCCAAATTAGGTCAATGTCAAGGTCAAATTGAGGTTGGGCAATATGGGTGAATTGGTAATGGTCCAAGGTAACAACTGTATAAGTAGAAAGCTCTGTACCGTATTCAATAGTGTTGATGCTAGACAAAACGGTAAACTATAGTTAACCAAGAAATAGCCCATTTAAAATATTCTAAGTACAAATTAGGTCATGGTCAAAGTCAAGTCAAGGTAGGGTAATATGGTTGGATTGGTAGTGGTCCAAGGCAACAACTCTGAACTGTATAATTTTTATGTATCAAAGTATTTTTGTTAGTTGTGTTTACTCTAGACAAAACGTTAAAATCTATTTACCAAGAAATAAACCATTTATAATATCTAAGTCCCAATTAGGTCAAGGTCAAAATCAAGGTTGGGTGGTATTGGTGGATTGAAAATGGTCCAAGGCAACAACTGTATAAGTATCCAACTATTTGAGTAAGAGGTGTTGAAGTTAGAAGAAACAGTAAAATTTAGTTAACCTTGTTATGGATTAAGACAGGACATTCATTATATGCCTCCCCATCTATAGATGCCAGGGGCATATTATTTTCCCAGTTTGCAAAGAAATAATGAATTATCTCTTTATACACAGGTATGTGTTGATGCATATTAAATTTTCCGGAATATTCCTTACTTGTATCAGTAATAAACCAGTCGGTCCTGAACATTATATTATAATTCCATCAACTATAGTTAAACACTCAAATGAACTCTTTGCATGCTTATATATATTGTCCTCTGCAACAATTACTGTCTGCAAAGGCAATCACTGTTTCACCACTAGCCTGCAAAGAATGAATATTTCTGTTTAATACATCCAGGCACTTTGTTGACTGAATATCTCCTTATGTCCGTCCTTGATTTCTGACTCCCTTACAAATCAGGTATCCAGATAAGAGGGAGTAAACAAATATTTTCTAACACTTTCTCCTTTATTTCTCAACCAAGCCCTTTTATTGTTGTTACTTAATAATACTCATTAGAAATTTTTCAAACACACAATTCTAGGGCTCCAGATAAGAGGAGTAAACTGACAAATCCTACATTTTCTCATATAACATCACTAAAACCTATGGTGTTACTACTCATTAGAATCGTCTCGAAGAGGCCATTCTAATAAGTAGTGACACCATAAGGTTAAATGAAGAAATAAAGGTTTAATATTTGCAATACTCTCCTTATCCGGAGCTCTGAATTCAAATGAGAAGTAACAACAAAGGCTATGGTTAAGAGAAATAGTGTTTTATACTTTTAAGTACACATTTTATCCAGAGTTTTAAGAAAGTGCAAACAAACTACAGAAGTACAAGAAGTCAAAATACACTTCCTTATAAAGGCAAAAAATGTACTGTCATGAGAACTTAAATTAATAAAACTTTCCTTAATTCTTTTTTATATACAGCAATACCTCAGAGAATTAAACATTCTACGACTAAATATACAAATGTAATTTAAGGTGTCTTCTTTATGTCGGACTAAAGTGGGGCAGAAAGCTCCAATTGAGCTTTCTGCTTTACTTTTGTCCTGCATAAAACACCCCCTGTCTGACACATTATTCAGACATAATTTTTCAAATGTTTGTCGAATAAAGAAGTGTCTGTAGTAGGAAGTTGATTCATTTTTTTTCTGTGTAATTCACCTACAGTTGTTCATAACAGCCTGTAGCGACTTTCCAAAATCACTTCTTTTCCACACTTACTCAAATCACCAGCCCAGTGGCACAGTAATTTATATACACAGAACCACACTTCACACTTCCTTGTAACAAACTTCTCCCCCAAAATAAACCCTAAATCTCCTTGATTATAAATTTTGTGTCCATTTTTAGGACTGACTTTTTCATATCTACATGTAGATTGGGAAGCAATCCTAAACATATCAATATCAATTTTGTTCTGCAGCAATCCCTTGTTCTAACCAATATACATGTACAGTAAAACCTCTCTATTACGACCACTAAAACGAAGGCTAATTGCATGAATGACAGGTGGCAGCTTAAAGCAAGGTGACAGTTAAACAGAAAGCTCCTAAAGGAGCTTTCTGTTTTACTGTCCTCTTGCTTTAAGCAGTCACCTGTCGTAAAGATCTGATAATTAACAGAATTTAGTGGTCGTAATAGAGGGTTTTTACTGTACCCATAACACCCTTTTTTATGAAGAGTTCTGACATTTTTTTCTGAAATAAAACTTATTCTATCAAGCAACAACAACTCATCTAATGCATTGTAAAACAGTTAATTATTTTTCAAAACAAATTCTAAACTAAATTGCCATTCTGATCAGATTCCAAACTACCCCCTTCCCCCCAATTAATATCCACATGTTTCAGTAAGGGGTGAAACAATCATGGCAGTACCTACAGGGCCCCGTGGCTAGTAATCACTGAGTAAGGCAATCATGTCCTGTTCAGTTGTACATCATAATTGAATCTATAACTCATCTAAATCCAGTGCAATTTCTGTACCACCTGTTACATTACACATAGCCCAAGTCTCTCCGATTACCTCCACCATAAAGGAAGTCTTGAGCATGTATACTGCACTACTTTCTCTCTCTTGGCCAACAACAAATCTTGCTTTTGTCCAAATAACTCATTGAACCCCAGGGCCTTCTGTTATGAAACATTTGAGATGAGTCTGAGATCATTCTCAAGCTTTCCATTGGTCAGATTTGACCTTATGCCCCAGTGGCATCCTTGACTTCAAATTCTGAATCTTTTCTAAAAATATATGTCCAAATTAGGTCAAGGTCAAACTTAGCTTGAGTAATATGGAGGATCTGGTAATGATCCAAAGCAATAACTGTATAAGTATCAAAGCATTGTAGTAAGTTAGACTAAGTGTTGATGCAAGACGAAACGGTAAATCTTAATCTAGATAACCAAGAAATAGCCCATTTAAAGTATTCTAAGTCAAAATTAGGTCATGGTCAAAATCAAGGTTGGCTGATATTTGCAGATTGTGAATGGTCCAAGGCAATAACTATAAGTATCCAAGTATTTGAGTAAGCTGTGTTGATGCTAGACAGGACAATCATTATATACCTCTGCATCTATCGATGTCGGGGACATAATAAAAGTGTGAAAAGGCATATTCATGGGCTATAATGAATTGACCAATGAACATATATTTGACAGAAAAAACAAACACATGCATACCTAAAATCACTGCAGTACTGTTCTTAAATAACTATATAATTATATACCTATCTGATTCAATCATTCACTTTTCCAAACAACTAACTTAGATTGTTTAACCCTTTAATCCAGTAGAAGTCCCTTTCAGCACATTTATTTATTCCTCCATTGAAGAAAATAGTTCCAATTTATACAGTCATGAACATGTACCATAAGAAATACTTTCTATATCCAAGCAGATGGTAGCTTAAAGCAGGCTGAGTGTAAAGCAGAATGTGCCTTAAGGTATATTCATACTTTCAACCGGCTTTAAGTGGTCATCTGTCTTCAAAACTAAAAACAAGCCATGGGGTAAAGGGTTAAAAACACAAAAATTATCCCTAAATCCAAGGCTGCAAATTATGCAAAACTAGTCAACCTGCACCTAAAAATAAACTTTTCTCATTATTGTATTAAACGGTCCTGAACGCCCTGATCAAAGAGAAGCACAGTGAATATTGCATTAAACGACCATTCAATATGCCATGGGGATTTCTAATAATAAGTGACAACTTAATGCAGGACAAAAGTAATGCAGAAAGCTCCTGTAGGAGCTTTCTGCATTACTAGTGTACTGCATCAACTAGACATCAATGTCAAAGATGCCTAATCAATCTTTATTTTAGCGGTAGCTTAACACAAGTTTGAGGGTATTGTTATCAGGACATCTAAGACTTTCCCATAAAATATAAACTCAATACTTGATGTGAGAACTGAATAGTTCAAATCTTTTCACTTATCTAAAGTTTTATTGTTTTGTAAATGCTTATTGTACTTAATTTTGATATGCATGTTTGTCTGAAAATTAATGGTTTTGAACCACACTGTTTCCTCCAAAGGTACAAGTGCAAATCACCTAAAGTGAACTGTGCTTAAGGCAAGTTAGCTGCTTAAAGCAAGATTAAAGTAATGCTTTTACAGGAGATTCAAATCTGCTTTATTTTCATGCTTTGTGGTGCTGACTGTATTACTAACTGCTTTAATTATACAACCAGTGAAATACCATGTGAGAAATGATTCCTTACAAGGTTCCTACAAGAGCTTTCTGCTTAACCGTCATATTGCTTAAACTCATTCATCCCTGCATGACACTTGAAATGGACATGCACTTCAAACTTCCAATTAAGTCTAGTAAATTTGAAATTTCAGAGTTGATTTTAACAATATATTGCAAAATGGTAAACATTACAGACTGATTAGACCCTCCCACTTGGTCTTTCCTGTTTGCATATGACAACACTTAGTGTATCATTCATAGATACACAATTTGTAAAGGAAGAGTATATGCATTGTTAGGACTGGGTGGGCTAAAGCAGCTGGCTGTATTCTCAATGATTTTACAAATTAACTCTTTCCTCCCTGAAACTTAAAATGGACAATCCCAGTTTCCATTTGAGTCTAGTCCATTTTAGACTTTGTCAATGTTTTGCATTATGACAAACAGTGAAGACCCAGATCAGAGGGCTCCATAAGGAGCCCTCTGATCTGGGTATTCACTGTTTGCATAGGACAAGTGCACTTTTCACATGTATACTGTTTGAAAAGGACGCCTATATGCGGGATTAGGGTTCAAAGGGTTAAATCAATGTTTTACTAACTATACAAACAGTAAATAAACCTTGATTTGACAGTGTCTACAGTGGTTACTGAGAAGTAGGCGCTATATCTGTCTCATGGTATGCAATAGAAGTTGGAGCATCCATCACATCTCTCTATTATAGTCACCTAATGCAATTTACTGCACACCAGTCAGTGGCCATCTATTCCTGGATATTGATAAGTCTGAACTCTTTGCATGCTGGGCAATTTTTACGTATGCTACAATTATTGTGGTCTGCATCTGATAAACTTGGATGAACCAGAAAATTACTTATTGTTCTTATTATTCGGCTGTCAATATCTGCAACGAATCTTATGTCGTCCTTAACCCTTTTTTACCCATTACCAAATAGATAAACCCTTTTATGTCTTTAATTTATTTCTCCACTGACGAAAAATGAAACATGGAAAAATGAACTTGGTTTAAAAGTCAAACATACCCGTATTTCAAAGTTAAAACGTGGCTAAGCCACGTTTTAACTTTAAAATGTGGTTATGTTCGACCAAGCCGAGCATGAATTAATGCTGTTTTTTTGCCGAAATATCAGATAATTTTAGTTAATCAATTTCAAGATATCTAAGTTCGACTGTATATGATACAAGTTAATCACAGGGCAATGTACCTATTTCTTCCTGTGGCAGCATGGCCATATCTTCAACATCCACTCCTCCAGGCTGCATGTCTTGTGGTGACACAGCCAGCATGGTGACATCGTTGGGCATTGAAGGTGGGCCAGTCTGAGTGTACATCTGTGGCTGGGCTGGAAACACAAAACACACACTTGCTGATATAGCACTGCACTTGTTACCAATGTATCTATAACTACTAAGTTTTGATCTATATTAACCCATTACCCCATAGCCTGTTCCTCGTTTTAAAGAAAGATGATAACTTAAAGCAGGTTGAAAGTAAAGCAGAATGTGCCAATAGGCGCATTCTGCTTTACTTTCAGCCTGCTTTAAGCTGTTATCTGCTAGAATATAGAAAATATTTCTTTTGAATTTTATTTGTGACAGTAAAAATTTGAAATATTTTCTTCAGTGGAGGAATAAATTAAAGGTGTAAAAAGGCATATTTATGGGGTAATGATTTTACCCATTACTCCATAGCTATGCATTTTCATGCATTTGAATTATTTTCCATTGAAGAAAATAGTTTCAATCTATACAGTTGTTAATATTAATTAATATTAAAGAAATATTTTCTATATTCTAGTAGATGGTATCTGAAAGCAGGCTGAAAGTAAAGCAGAATGTGTCCAAGAGTAAAGCAGAATGAGCCTATGCACATTCTGCTTTACATTCAGCCTATATTAAGTTACCATCTGCTATGATATAGGAAATACTTCTTGTGTTGCATATTCACTTAAGGAATAATTCGAATATTTAATGTATTCATGGAGGTATGAAAAAAACACCTGGTCACACTGTATGAAACCGCGAAGCGGTTTCATACAAAAGTGTGACCAGGTTTTTTTTTCATACCTCCATGAATACAATAAATATTCCGAATTATTCCTTATAATTTAATATCACTTCTGAATTTAAGAAAGTAGTTAAATAGAGAATATCACGCGAATGTTCTTTTTAACGCTTTTAAAACGTAGGTTGTAGTCCCTCCGCCATATATATTTTCCGCCAAAACGCAACGTTGTTATGTAGTAACGTCAACGTCAATGACGTCATTTTGCATCCTGCTTCATGCAGCGCTTGTGAAGAGCAGTTGGACTAAGGGAAAGTAGTCCTGACAAGGTGTGGCCTGAATTTTATTTTGTTCATGGAGTTATGAAACAAAATTACAGCCAATCACAGCTATCCAAATGTAATGAAAACAAACAATATTAAATTATTACTGTATAAAATTGTGTAAGAACCAATAAAATTTGTAAAAAGGTGCATATATGGAGTAGAGGCTTAAGTATAGACCTTTCAAAGATTACAGTTATCAGGTAAAAGTAGTTGATGGTAATGTCTAGCAATATAGCAAAACCAATCAAAGACAGATGAAGTTGCAAAAATCTGTAGCATGCTTATTAATTTCTATTATCACATGAAACCGCCTCTGGCAGTGTAATAAAGACATTCAATATTTTTGGGGGGGCTCTGGCCCAATCGGTGCATCTACAAGCACCACATGATGCAGGACACCAAATGACAATTGCAATATGCTGTAGCTACTTTAAACAATGTCATGTTTAGGCAGAAAATATTATGGTAGAGAACTAAAACCTATAGCTTCAATTAACTAAATAGGTTTTTAAAATGTTTACGTCATATATAAAATCTCACATTCATGCTCATTACTTATTATTTTTAATAAACTCATTGACTAAAATTATTATGACGGTCGCCAAGGCACGCATCATGTTTTATTTTAGTCAACTCTTTCATTGAAAATGAAGAATAATGAATGAAGCATTCATGAAAGACTCTATATATAAATCATTATTATATAAACCCTTCCAAATATAAACACCAAACAGTGACAGTTCAAGATATAAACTACCATATATGACAATTACTTATATTTTTAGAATAATTCTGCAATATATCATTAGACCCATTATTCCATAAATACATATTTTTGTCCTGCATTAACCCAATACTGTTAGCCTGTTTCTAGTTTTGAAGACAAGTGACCACTGAAAGCAGCATAAAAGAAGTGCAGAATGTGCCTTATATAAGGCACATTCTTCTTTACTTCAAGCCTGCTTTTAACTACAATCTTAGGACTTCTGTATTAAGTATTTCTGATGGTACATTTCACATCTGTATAAAGTAGAACCATCTTCATTGGATGAAAAAGGGGTCAAAAGGTGTATTTATGGAGACCGTATCAATTGGATGCTAAATACAAATTGAATGGTACTTTTATCTACAATTAATTAACAAAAGGTATTTTTATTTATGTTTTGCCATAAAAGTCTTGGCAGGGCTCCAGATAAGAGAAGTTTTTCAAAAACTTAAATCTTTATTTCTGCATTAAACCCTATGGTGTCACTACTCATTAGAATCGTCTCTTCGAGACGATTCTAATGAGTAGTAACACCATAGGATTGGTGCTGAAATGAGTGAGAAAATGTTTGATTTGTTGAAATAACTACCTCTTATCTGGAGCGCTGCTTGGTCATAGATCATATTGCTAGGAAACCTCCATGGCGGTTTTTCAAATCAAGTGGCTTTGTTTTTCAGGATACAGGGAGTGTATGGTCAGATTTATTTGTCATTTCTACGGTAGATTGTGTACAATTAAAGATGTGTGGCCATTGATTTATTTGTTTGCAGTCTAAGAATATTATAAATTTTGAAGCCGTCTTATAATTATAGTGGTTTATATGGGAGAACTATGTATGAAAATTATTTAGCAAGCACTAAACAATGTGGTATATATAAAGCATGTGTCAGTTTCATACAGGATAACAGCTATGCAGAAAGCTCCTGTAGGAGCTTTCTGCATAACTGTTATCCTGTATTAAGCAGTCACCAGTACTTTACTATGGAATTGTTTATGGCATGTGACTGTGTAAAGCAGGAAAACTAAAGCAGAAATTTTCATCTTACCATACTTCAAGCTGTTGCATGTATTCAACACCATCAATATAATATTAATTTGTGGCACTTACGAGGAGATTACATTGTACAATAGAGACTTTGATAGGTTCTCCTGTGGAGTAATGGGTTAAAAAACTCCTTTTTTTCTGAAGCCAGGTTTATGCGAGGCCCTGGGCTGCAGGTTTTATAACAATTTACACCATTACTGAAGAGACTTACAATGGTTTTTCAATTTCATCTATCTCAAGAGAGAAGTAATTTCTATTTTATTCATGTCTTGAATATAGCATGGTACATGTACAGTAGAACCCCTCTATTACGACCACTAGAAATAAGGCCAATTGTCTGTATAAAAGATAGGTGACAGCTTAAAGCAATGTGAAAGTGAAACAGAAAGCTCCTGTAGGAGCTTTCTGTTTCACTTTCACATTGCTTTAAGCAGTCGCCTGTCTGAAACGACTAATATTTGACACAATTTAGTGGTCGTAATAGAGAGGTTCTATTGTATATGGCTATTGGCTAATAGTGCTTAGAATGATGATTTAGCCAACCAAAAGCATTGCTTATTGGTTCACGATAACCTATTCCTTCATAGTCTGTTTCTAGTTTTAAAGACAGGTGACCACTTAAAGCTGGTTGAAAGTAAAGTAGAATATGCCAGCCTGCTTTAAGCTACAATCTGCTAGGTTATAGAAAATAGTTTTTATGGTGCATATATAATTATAATGACTGTTACATAATAATATGAACTATTTCTTCAGTGAAGGAATAAAGTATAGGCATAGTTGTATTATGTTTATTTGTTTGTTTTATAACATCTGTTTCTGCCATCTAAATGGGCTTATTGGACGCCCCAGAGAGAAGGGAGCTGATACAGAAAGCCCTGGTGTGATGCTGTACTCTTGTTATTGATAAAGTTCTCTGGTTCTTTCGGATGGCCAGTGCAGGGCTGCCATAAGTTGACATGAAAAATCCTAAGATTTCCAAATTTGCATTTTTCAAGTGCGAATTTACAAAGCGTACCTTTACCTCATAGCCTGTTTCTAGTTGTGTTGACAAGTGACTACTTTCAGCCTGCTTTAAGCTACCATGTTCTAGAAAATAGATTTTTTTTTCCAAAGATTTAGGAAAAATCGGGAGAAATGGCAGCCCTGCCAGTGTAAGGCACTGATACATCGAAACCTCTGTTTCCGTTAAAGTCCTAAAAATTGGGAAACAGCTGTAATTATCCTGATATGTTAACTAACTGATTTTATTACAAAGCAACTAGTCCAAAAGGCAAAAATTAAATGGAAAACAATGAAGACCCTGATTCTCAGGGAGCAGTCTGATAAGGGTCTACACTATAGCTCAGACAATTCTATTCCAATGCTTAGCATCATTACGGTAACATTAAGGCATATATTGTGACAAGGCATTTCTATGAGGGAAAAGGTTACAATTCGGTCAATCAATGGAATTTGTCATAGGCCCGATTGATTGTATCATCATCCAAGTCCTATCCTTGTTGTCTGTCTAGTGTCTAAAATGGCTATGAACCTACATGCCCGCACTGTTAATATCTGAACACACCAGTCTCCAGACTAAAAGACCTGATAACAGCTCTTAACGATGTATCTTTCACATGAAATCTTCAAGAAGTCTGCTACCTTTCATGCCGAAATAACCTTTAGCCCACTTCTGGCCATTTGTCGTTTTTTCAAATAATATCAACAGATTCAACCCTAGCCAGGAGTATACTCATCATTAACAAAGCTTATACCTATCAAGAGTACACTTGTCCTATGCAAACAGTGTAGACCCTGATCAGAGGGCTCCTTAAGGAGCCCTCTGATCAGGGTATATATATACTGTTTGTTATTTTGTAAAACATTACTACACCCCACCTTCATTATACAAAAATAGACTAGATTTAATTGTAAATTGGAATTGTCCATTCTAAATTTCAGGGTTGAATGAATTAAACAAATGGTTTGTATCTAGATAGGAAATCAAATACTTGATTGGTCTCTCATCTTGATCCCAAACCATTGATGCTCTGAAAATATACAGTAACTTTAAATGATTGGTTTTGATTATTGTCATAAATTATCAGTTCTGAAGGAAGAAAATAATTACAGTGCATGAGTACATTAGATTCATTGGTATATACACTCGAGCTTCGACATCTCATACTCGCTACAGTTGAACCTGCCTATATTTCTACAGTACTGTTGTTTTTTCTTTTTTTGAACTCACTTAAGTCAATTAAATTTACAAACAATGTAGTTCAGAGGGCTCCTATAGGAGCCCTGAGACTGATCAGGGTCTACCCGTTTGCAAATTTAATGCATATTTCTTAACTCTTTCCTCCCTGAAACGTTAAATGGACAATTCCGGTTTCCATTTTAGTCTAGTCCATTACTTTTAAGGGTTGCTTTTGCCTAAGTTTGGCATTATGACAAACAGTGTAGACCCTGATCAGAGGGCTCCTTAAGGAGCCCTCTGATCTGGGTCTTCACTGTTTGCATAGGACAAGTGTACTCCTCACAGGTACACTGTTTTCAAATTACGCATATAGGCGTGACTAGGGTTCAAAGAGTTAAACAGGTACATGGTATTAATTGAAAGAGTTAAAGTCGGAAATATTTGTTGGCTATGTTTTAAGTTTTAATTAAAGAAATGTTCAATTTAAGCAACTTTGGGACAATTCATTTGTCAGGAGTTGGCTGATGTGGGTCTACACTCTTTAAAAAAAGTGCCAATAATATATACATCTGAGCATGAGAGCAGGGTCACTGAAATCCTGGACTTGTTCCTACTTTTTCTGTTAAAATCCACAAGTTCAATCCATTAGGGCATCTTTATACACCAAGATACCCATCACTGTTTTTTATTATCCCAATAGATTCTGGCTGCAAATTGGTCTAATCTGTTAACTGGCTATTGATTTTTCCTTATTCTTTTAAGCCTGCATGGTGAGATGCCTTTTATCCTATTAACCCTAACAGTGTGGGAATTGAGGATTTGCATTCTCTGCAAACAGTGTAGACCCAGATCAGAGGGCTCCTAAAGGAGCCCTCTGATCTGGGTCGGCACTGTTTGCTATAATTCTAAATACTTTTGTTACCAACCCCTCAAAGGTCAATGTAAACCGGTCATTATTTAGAAATGGACAGTCCATTTCAAAAGTCAGGTTTGTTTAAGGACCTTTTTCTTGCTTGATAATGATCAACTATCTGATGTATAATCTCAAGGCAGAGGAACCAAGCTGATACAAAATTTAATGGACTGCTTGAACTATTCAACCAAATCTCTATCTATACAGAGCAGGGCTCCAGATAAGGGGAGTATTTCAAAAACTAAAATCTTTATTACTGCATTATTCCTTTTGGTGTCACTACTAATTAGAATCGTCTCGAAGAGACGATTTTAATGAGTAGTAACACCATAGGATTTGGTGCTGAAATTAGCAAGAAGATGTTAGATTTGTTCAGTTTACTCCCCCTTATCTGGAAATGTGCAAAGTAACAGTTTTCTGTTACTACTGTTGTTTTTTTTTATCCCACTTGTTTTCAAAAATGTGATGTCATGTATAATAAATTATGCACATGTAAAAATTTCCATGTTATTCTTTGCGGCATAAAAGAATTCTTCTTCTCCTTCAAATATATGTTTCTGGATATAAAATGCTTTGAACAACTATTAAGAAAACTGTTGTTGTTTGTGTATATTTAAGACATATAATAAACACATCACTAGTTGGTGGTGCGTTACAGGGCAATGTATTCAGCTCTCAGCTTTCTTGGCGAAAACAGCCGATCAGTCTCGACTCGCACCAGAGCGCTTGTCAGATCATGTTTCCAATATTCAGAATGGCCTACCTTTTATCAAGGAGATGACACTAACAAAATCTCATCAAATTGTATTTGGCCAAGTTTGGTTTCATTTGGGCCATTGGTTTCAGAGAAGAAGTTGTTGGCAATTCACATACAGACAGACAGACAGACAACAGACAGAGCCATATCAAAACAGCTCACCTTAAGCATTTTGTGCTCTGGTGAGCTAATCATACAAGAGGGCCTTGAAGGCCCTTATATTGCTCACCTAAGATTTTAAAAGTTCAATAACATTCACGTGATAATTTCTTTTAGTCTGTTACAGCTTAAACATGCAAATTACTGTGAAACAAAACCAAGCCAACTTTTAATCCTTAACCCATTACCCCATAGCCTGTTTCAAGTATTAGATATAGGTTACCACTTAAAGCAGGTTGAAAGTAAAGCAGAATGTGCCTTAAGGCACATTCTGATTTACTTTCAGCCTGATTTAAGCTACCACCAACTAAAATATAGAAAATATTTATTATTACATTAATTCATGATTGTATAAATTGGAACTATTTACTTCAGTGGAGGAATGAATGTAAGTTGTAAAAAGTCGTATTTATGGGATAATGGGTTAAAGTGTCAGGACTATGTTATAATATATGCATCCTTTGTAAACAGTGTAGACCATTATCAAGAGGGCTCCAAATGGAGCTTTTTTTAGGAGTCTCTCGTTCTGAGTATGCACCATTAATTTTGTTATACATTTAAATGTTTTTTTTAACAAATTAAATTCTTGAGAGTTAAAGTAAACTAACTATTTATCAGAAAATAGACAAGAGCATTTGAAAATTGAACTTTGTAAAAGTTTAACTCTTTCCTCCCTGAAACTTTAAATGGGCGATTCCAGTTTCCATTAAAGTCTAGTCCATTTCTGACTTTGTCAAAGTTTTGCATTATGACAAACAGTGAAGACCCTGTACTATTCACATGTACACTGTTTGAAAAGGACGCCTATAAGCGGGACTAGGGTTCAAAGGGTTAAATAGGATCACAGCAATTATAGGATAGGAGAAAATTAAACAAGATTACTTGGGGGAAAATAAGGTGTGAGCTGTTACGCAGTCACATTGCATGTTCTGAGATTTTAGCACTTGAAACCGTGTTAAATCATTTGTCTTTACCTCTATTAAATTTGGGGAAGACATTTATGTAACTATAAGAAGACCATAAATCATGTCAATTGTTTCATCTACAGTCGACTCTGTATTGCGTAACTTCTGCACAGAAGATGTACTACCAGTTTTAAAGACATACAGCAGCTAATTGCAAAACAACAGTAATGCAGAAAGCTCCCTATGGGGAGCTTTCTGCAATTCTGTTGTTCTGCATTAAGCAGCAACATGTCTTTTACAGATCTCCACACTTCTTCGTTTAACAGAGGCTTGACGAGGCTAAATGACAATTTAAAGGTTTAGATGTATTATATTCAATTTTGGGAGACAATAGTTCATGTTGTAGGATAATTTCCTTCAAATATTTGCTCTATGTCAAATCCCAGATGTTATTAAGCCTAGTTTCCAAACATTTGAACAACTGAATGATGGCTGACTGGCATTAACTCCTTCCTTTGCATTATAAATTAAGCACCAAGAGTGAATATACATTGGCAATGTTGAGTACAGGTAGTAGCTTAAAGATGAATGTAAAGCAGAAAGGCCCTTTGCTTTATAATTTTCACCTAACAATGCAGAGCCATTTTCTGATAAATAACCAGTTTACATTGTACTTTTAAGCTTTTATTTTTGTCTTAAAAATTAAATTAAATGTGTGTCAAACAGTGCAATTCTGATCATAGGGACTCAGGAGCCCACTGATCTGGGTCTACATGGTATGCAGAGGATGTACATATCTAATTCTAGCAATGTAAAGATTACTCAATTTGTACAAATGGTTTTCAAAATTCTCTCAGAAAAACAATTTATACCTATTTGCGTGACTTCCATTTTCAGGAATTAATTGACTCTCTAATAAAAACACATTCCAATGTGTTTAACACTGTATTTTTCATTAAAGCGTGGCAAATTGTACTAATTCCATTCCTTCAAGTAATGAATATAAATGTTGCTGGTTTCCAGAATTGAAATGGTTGCAGAATTTATTTATTACAAATAGTCTAACCATATTTTATTTCAAATTCCATGAAAACAGGTCGGGTCGGGCCACAAGTACTTACAATATTATAGTTATGGCCCCTTTATCTTAACCCTCTCCCCAAATAGAAGCATGGGTTCAAATCCCTACCATAAAAGTCTTCCTAAATATCTTTTCTTTGAAATGTATTTTTTCATATAAATCCTATTCCTTTGTTTATATAGGCCACTATTACATCCATTTACAAACATTTTTTGGCCAAATATGAGTTCCAGTCTTAAAAGCTTGAAAAAAATGAACATTAATAAAGATTACCATCCCATTTTCATGATACCCAATATTTCAAAACCCACAATTTTACTTAATGACAATTCAAAATTACAACAATGGAAAATTTAAAACCACTCTTTAAAGACTGTTTACTCCCTAATTTTAAGTGTCTCACGTTCTCAAACTAACTATGTGGCTGTTATTTGAAATCAAGAATACTTTCCCAAGAACAAACAGTTTAAGTATGTTGCTGATTGGAAGAACTTGCGATTGAGATCTTTAATCCTTTACTCCATAGCCTGTTTCTAGATATGAAGACATGTGACCACTTAAAGCTTGTTGAAAGTAAAGCAGAATGTGTCATAAGGCCCATTCTGCTTTACTTCAGCCTGCTTTAAGCTATCATCTGCTAGGATATAGAACATATTTATTATTTTGCAAATTAATTACTGTATAAAATGGAACTATTTTCTTCAGTGGAGGAAGAAATTAATCTATTTAGTAAAGGGTTCAAGCAGAATCAAAACAAGACGTGTTTATGAGAGATATGAGCATGACCTCTAAATGACCTTGACCTTTAAAGGACATAACCAAACATGCAATGAGCTCAATTTGCTTCTTGAGTGAAGTACATTATGTCTTTATCACAATTAGTTCCAATTTAGTTATGGGCAACATTAAATTCAGCCTATTAGACTTCTAAATGACCTTGACTTTTGGTGGACATGACCCAATCTCTACTTAGCACAAAGGCTTGTTAAGTTGAGCAAACATGCCAAATAGGAAGACACTATTACATTCGGTTCCAAAGTTATGACTAAGGTTGAAGTTGTGTGGACAGACAGGAAAACAGACAGGCCAAAAACTATATGTCTCTGACTATATCGTTCAGGTGTATAATACTGCAAAAGGCCTCTGACTTTTATCTACATTAACCTGCACAAGTTAGTTTTGATTAATTAACCCATTCCCCTATAAATACGCCTTTTTACGCCTATAATTTATTCAACCAATGAAGAAAATTGTTTCCTTTTTTAAAGTCATGAATATGCAACATAAGAAATATTTCTATAACCTAGCAGATAATAGCTTAAAGTAGGCTGAAAGTAAAGCAGAATGTGCCTTAAGGCACATTCTGCTTTACTTTCAACCTGCTTTAAGCTAGTGGCCAGCTATGTTCAATACTAGAAACAGGCTATGGGGTAATGGGTTAAGTAGGGTTTGTAAAATCAGAGAAATTTTGATTGAAGTGAAGCTGATGTTTGTTTTACTGATTAACAGTGAAATTGAAGAACCATTTGATTGCACAGTGTTAGTGTTTATTGTTTCACAGGAATGTTTACCAAAATTAACCTATTACTCCAGACACCAATTTTTAACACCATCAATATACACAAAAGAAATTCATCAGGATAGCTTATGTTAACTTATACAATAATTTTCTACTCGCATATCCAAATAGTTTTTACTTACAATGACATTGTAAGTAAAAACTATTTGGATATGCGAGTAGAAAATTATTGTATAACCATCAATATAGTTTTACACTTTAGAAAATAGTTTTATACTCCTCCATTGTAGAAAAATACTTCCAATTGATACAGTCCCGAATATGAATCGTAAGAAACATTCTCTAAATTCTAGTAGATGGTAGCTTAAGGCAGGCTGAAAGTAAAGCAGATCACACATTCAAGCACATTCTGCTTTACTTTCACCTGCTTTAACTCATTACTCCATAGATATACTGTTTAACTCATTTCATTATTTCCAAACTGAAAAAAAAAAGTTCCACTTTATACAGTCATGAAAATATTCTATATACTAACAGATGGTACTTTAACGCAGGCAATTACAATACAGTCAAACCTCTGTATTATGACCATCAATGAGCTAATTAAGTGGTTGCTTAAAGCAAAATAAAGTAGAGCGGAAGGCTTCTATCTTTTAGATAAATTTTCATTGTACTCCAACTCTTTACCATTCTTATGATCTTCATTTCCTATTTCATCCTTATTAGTTTAACTGAATATAACTAGTTGATCTCTTTATTTTTTGTAATTTAATCTAAGTTTCTCATATTTTTTTTGTTCAAGGTTTAACCCATTACCCCATAAATATGCCTTTTTACGCCTCTAATTTATTCCTCCATTCAACAAAATAGTTCCACTATATACATTCATTAATAAGTATCTTAAGAAATGTTTTCTATATTTAAGCAGTTGGAAGCTTAAAGCAGGGTGAAAGTAAAGCAGAATGCGCCTTAAGGCGCATTCTGCTTTACTTTCAACCTGCTTTAAGTGTTCAAGTGTTTTCAAAACCCGAAATAGGCTATGGGGTAATGGGGTTAAGTCGGTATTTTTTTAACCAATCAATACCAAGGAGGGAGTGCATATTCCCAGTTAAAGCAGCCTCATTTGTCAGCAGTAATGGATTGTGTGCAAATGAAAGACAAATTCTCGCGCCATTAATCCTTAGCAAGCTTCAGTATAGTCTCCGATCTCATTGACAATAAATTCAAAGTCAATATTTGTATCTTTTTAGCTGACCGAAAACACAAACTATAGTGTCAAAAAGTTTAGTCACTGTAGTTACATGGCGTCTGAACAGGATTCAAACTGTTTGAAATGGTACTATGTATCATGTGCTAAGCTTAAGGTTACAGTTTAACTGTTTTAATTATCCCCAATTTATTCAACACACTAGGAAACTCATGATATTCTAGTAGACTTAGAGATTATCCGCCAACAAAAAACAAAAACACTTCCGTATAAGAGATGTTGACCTTCACCTTCATCTCTTCAGTGGTGAAGTCGGGATTATCTGTACAAACGCATAATGCAGCATCTCACCAGAATCCAAACTGTTTGACATTCGGAAAGTGTTTTGAAAACAATCTTTAGAAAATTATTACTTTAGAACAGTAGGAGATGATAATTATTGCTGACAATATTACATGTATTTAGCATGCAAAAAGTTAATATTGGGAACAAACTTGACAAGTTGATTACAAATTGGTTCCCCCATTAAGCTCTGACAAAAGTTAATGAAAAACAAAAACAGGAAAAAGTAATAAAGCACCCTCATCACAAGGAAACTATTAATTTAACAAAGCACATGATTTTGACCCATTATTCCACTGATACACATTTTAAAAAATTTGATTACTCCAACGAAGTAAATAGCTCAAATTCGTACAGTAATGATTATGTTCTATAAGAAATATTTCCTATATTCTAGTAGCTGATAGTTTAAAGCAGGATGAAAGTAAAGCAGAATGTGCCTTAAGGCACATTCTGCTCTACTTTCAACCTGCTTTAAGTGGTCATCTGTCTTCAAAACTAGAATCAGGCCATAGTGTAAAGGGGAATAACTCCTGTGTGCTTAACCCATTAAGACATAAATCTACCTTTTAATGCCTTTAATTTATTCATTGAGAAACTCTTTCTTATTTAAGTAGTCAATGTAAAGTTCAAATGATGAATGGCAGAGTTTTATACATGTACAGTTGAACTTCGATATCTCAAACTCGGTTAAGACGAACATATCCATATTTCAAAGTTAAAACGTGGCTCAGCCACGTTTTAACTTTGAAATACGGGTATGTTCGACATAACTGACCATGAAATAATGAAGTTCAGATAGTTCGAGTTAAGCGAGTTCGAGATATCGAAGTTTGACTGTATAATGAATGCTCAGCAGAAGGGGGGTTAAATTCCGGAGTGGAAAGGGTTATCCAATATATCTTGAGCAGACTTTTTTTCGAGGTAATTAACTAGGAGAGTTATTTTATTGGGCAAAGAGCACGCTTTATTTATCTCAGGGTGATGAGGTCTAGACAAAGCAATAGACCTGATGTTGTTTAGTACCAGACCCCAAGGTTATAGCCTTTGAGTTGAGTCTGAGATCATTCTCAAGCATTTGATTCGTCAGATTTGAGCAAATGCTAAAATCTAACCAATCAAATGCTTGAAAACGATCTGAGACTCATGTCAAAAGCTTTAATAACCCAGGACTTAGGTAAGCAAAATCCCAGATAACAGTAAGTACAAAGAATATTGCTTTGCTTTAGCTTCCTTTAAGTAGCACCTATTCTAAACACTGAAATCAAGTATTTCAAGAATGGGCTACTGTAATGACCTTAAGTTTAGGGAAAGACAGGCCTTAGCAAACAGTGTAGACCCTGATCAGACTGCTCCTTCAGGAGCAGTCTGATCAAGGTCTACACTGTTTGCCAGTCAGTTTGCACATTTTAGACAAATTATTGTGTAAAACAAAGCGATACACTCAAATTTTAGGATAATGTTTGTGTAAAAGATTAAATCTGTGTGATGCTAATCCTCATACAGATTGCCTACTGTTCATTGAGGGACTGGTAAAAGGAAAAGTTCAAACGTACCTAGATACTGCTGCAGCATTTCAAACTTGGCTCCATGCTGGTACCTGGCAAGTTTGAGATGCACCACTTGGCCTGTATTCCGCAGCACCTCTACTGCCTGGTGATTGGTGAAGCCCTGTAGAGACTGCCCATCAACCTGTAAAACAAAGTTAGAGACTACCCATCAACCTGTAAAACAATAGACTAGAGGCTGCCCATCAACCTGTAAAACAAAGTTAGAGACTACCCATCAACCTGTAAAACAAAGTTAGAGACTACCCATCAACCTGTAAAACAAAGTTAGAGGCTGCCCATCAACCTGTAAAACAAAGTTAGAGACTACCCATCAACCTGTAAAACAAAGTTAGAGACTACCCATCAACCTGTAAAACAAAGTTAGAGACTGCCCATCAACCTGTAAAACAAAGTTAGAGACTACCCATCAACCTGTAAAACAATAGACTAGAGGCTGCCCATCAACCTGTAAAACAAAGTTAGAGACTAGAGTGTAAAACAAAGTTAGAGACTAGAGACTGCCCATCAACCTGTTAAACAAAGTTAGAGACTAGAGTGTAAAACAAAGCTAGAGACTAGAGACTGCCCATCAACCTGTAAAATCTTATTTTCCTTAACCCATCCAACTCTAGCGATGAGAAAACTTGTCATTAACAACCAGTGTACTTTTGAAAAGTACCCTTTTCCTATGCAAACAGTGTAGACTCTGATCAGAGGGATTCTGCAAGATACCTCTGATCAGGGATCTGCACTGATCAGACACTAAATAATATTAACTTTTCAGTGTTTAAGACAGGTGATTGAAGGTTCAAGTAAGGTGAAAGTAAAATAGAAAGCTCCTTTTGGAGCTTTCTGTTTAACTTTCACCTTGCTTTAATCTGCAATCCCCTGTCTTATATACTATCAATAAGCCATTTTTCTAGTTTTTGTAATTGAGAGGTTTTACTGTATATTGGTTTATTTCAAAAACGCAAGGATGCCTGAGTCAATATGTAAATTAGCATCTAAAAGAGCTTTAGCAAGTAGAATAAGTTCCTCTGATCTATCTTCAAAGATATATTTTTATCTGCTATTTGTCTATGGCAAAAGAGCTTGGAATCCATTAACATTTCGCAATAAAATAACTCAAACTGGTCTGTAATATCCATAAGTTATAATTATAATCAACATATATCTTTCATTTCTATTGATATTTTATTAAACTCATATGTATGCAATTAAACTTATGAATAATGAATGAAGATTCTTTGCCAGGGCTCCAAATAGGGGAATATTTATGTTGGACTATACCCTAGTATGGTATGACTTTATACAGTCATGAATTCAATATGTTCTATAAAAGATATTCTCTAAATATTAGCAGCTGGTAACTTAAAGCAGACTTAAAGTAAAGCAGAATGGGCTTTAACTCTTTGCACCCTAGTCCCGCATATTGGCGTCCTTTCCAAACAGTGTACATGTGAATAGTACACTTGTCCTATGCAAACAGTGAAGACCCAGATCAGAGGGCTCCTAGGAGCCCTCTGATCAGGGTCTTCACTGTTTGTCATAATGCCAAACATTGACAAAAACAACCCTCAAAAGTCAGAAATGGACTAGACTTAAATGGAAACTGGAATTGTCCATTTAAAGTTTCAGGGAGGAAAGAGTTAAGGCACATTCTACTTTATGTTCAATCTGCTTTTAGTAGTTGCCAGTCTTAAAAAAGTGGAAACTGGTAAAGGGTTAAAATTAATGATGAAAACAAGCTATAGAGGAAATAATTAATGCAGGTGTAAAGTAATGCAGAATACTCCTATAAGAGCTTTCTGCATTACTCTTGTCCTGCAATAAGCTGAATCATTTTCTGTAAGCCAACCAACTCACCAACTTTTTTGAGTTTCAGCTTGATCAAGGTTTACTGTATCGAAATGCTAACAACAGAAAATTTCTTGTAAAGGACGAGACTAGAATGTAGCATAGTTGGCAACAAAGTAAAGGTTTAATTACATAACTTTAGACTTTCAAGTGCAGGCCTTTTACAGAATCACCATATATCAGTCGCCTCTTTATTCCCTGAATGGTTCAACCCTCGGAGAGACTTATTACTTACAATTTAAATGACTTTTCTCAATTCAGACATCATTTATTTACCAGAGAAAGCAGGCAAATTCCTTAAAAACCCTTGACACTGTAGTAATATTTCCCAGGAATATGTATTTCCTCTCAAACTCTCTAAAGAGGCTCTTGCTATTCATTTCGAATATTTATTCTTATAACTCAATTTACCCAATTCACTGAGGAATTGTATTCGAGAACCGGGAAGCTTGTAAAGACAAGTTAAAACTACACCATCAAACCAGCGAAAAGTAAGTTCAAAATACAATTCATAAATAGAGGCTTCCACAGGCATATGCTAAATACAAGACACAAGTAATGCAGAAAGCTCCTAAAGGAGCTTTCTGCATTACTTTTGTCTTACATTTACATATATAAGTAGCCACACACTTGAAGAAATTTGCAGACTTTATCTCATGAATTGTAGTCCAATACCAGCTGTACTGTACTGGTTTACAGAGAACATGTTTTATTCTACAACATTTAAGTACTAGGAAAGTGTATGAGGCAGTCTGATGCCCTGAACAACAATTGTTTGTAGGTGTTTTTTTCATCAATTCTGTTTAACCATGAGCCATTCTGTACCAAATCTACAATATTCAATTGTTACCCTATTTCAAATATGACAATTGACATGCAGAATGTTTTCCTGCAATATTGAGAGAAAATATTGATATTTTGATTTTTGCTTTTAACTTTTTTTTTTCATTCATATCGTGACGTCAAAATATCAACAGATAGAGGAAGATCTTAGATGCCTTTTAAACATTGTTTCAGGAACAACCAGCTGAAACCACCAACCTTCCCCAAGCCGTTAGGAAGACTTGCTCGCATAAAAAGCTGAAATGCCTAGACAGGGATTCGAACCTCATATCAGAAAGAAAACAGGTCCACTTCATACAGTCATGGACGTGCACCATAAGAAATTTTTCCTATATTCTGAGATATATTAAGCAGATAGAAGCTTAATGAAGACTGAAAGTAAAGCAGAATGTGTCTAAACTGCATTCTGCTTTTGCGTTCAACCTGCTTTATTCCTGTACCCCATAGCCTGTTTCTAGTATTGAAGATAGATGACCACTTAAAGCAGGTTAAAAGTAAAGCAGAATGTGCCTTAAGGCACATTCTGCTTTACTTTCAGCCTGCTTTAAGCTATCATCTGTTAGAATGCAGAACATATTTGTTTGGTACATGTTCATGACTATATAAATTGGAGCTATTTTCTTCAGGGGAGGAATGAACTGAATGCGCTAAAAGGTGCTTCTATAGGGGAAAGGGTTAAATATGTGATCACCTGTTTTCAAAACTAGAAACAGGCTATATAGGCAAAGGGGTAAAGATGATACCTATGATATTTCACAGTGTCAATGCCAGATGGTTTGAGCTGTCATAACCCATTACCTCTTATCCTATTTCTAGCTTTGAAAACAGGTGACCACTTAAAAGCAGGTTGAAAGTAAAGCAGAATGTGCCTTAAGGCACATTCTGCTTTACTTTCAGCCTGCTTTAAGCTACCATCTGCTAGGATATAGAAAATATTTCTTCTGGTACATATTCTTGGCTGTATAAATTGGAACTATTTTCTTCAGTGGAGGAATAAATAGAGGCGTAAAAAGGCGTTTTAAAGGGGTAATGGGATAACTATGGATTTAACTTTGAAAAAATATTGCTTACAAGCAGAGTCTTGGCAATTATATTTAAAGTTAAATGTATCATGGGAATTCTTCCCGTCATAAGGCATTACTGAATAGTTAGAAGATATATTGATTCTAACAAAGTAAGTTCAACATTATAGGTTAATAATTTTAAATACACCCAGCGCTCTAGATAAGGGGAGTATTTCAAAAACTAAATTTTTTATTTCTGCTTTAAACTCTATGGTGTCACTACTCATTAGAATCGTCTCAAAGAGATGATTCTAATAAGTAGTAACGCCAAAGGATTTGGTGCTGTTTAATTGAGAAACTGTTGAATTTGTTCAGAATACCCCCCTGATCTAGAGCCCCACATGTACATCAACTGTCAAACCGGACAGCTCAAGTCATTCACGGAAAGAACATCAATATCTTACTCTAGGTGACAGCTTATAATACAGGACTAAAGTAATGCAGAAAGAACATAAAGGAGCTTTCTGCATTTCTTTTGCTCTTCATTCAGTTGTCAGAAAAAAAATTGTCTATACATCTTTGTTTTATCTTATTCACCCCTGACACTTTGAAATTAAATATTCCAATTTCTAATTAAGTCTAGTCCATCTTTGGCTATTACCACTATTGACACTGTTTTTGCAATATATATAATATAACAAAATGACAAACAGTAAAGACCCTGATCAGAAGACACCTTCAGAATCCCATTGATCTGGGTATACACTGTTTGCATAGGACAAGTATACTCTTTACAAGTACACTGTTTACAAATGAAGAGTATACTCATCACCAGGGTTCAATGTGTTAATAGAGACATTAAACAAGTAGGATGGTGTTTTCAATCTAAATAATTTTTTAAATCATTGAAATTGGTAGAAACCTCTATGCAATCAGCCGTTGAATATGGTGCATTATTTTGTATTGAGAATCTGATATGTTTGTTTATTTTCGTTCGTAAATGTGCAACACAACATTGATTAATTGAAAACATGTGGTGAAATTCAAATATCACCCTATTAGCATTTATAGTAAAACCTCTCTATTACGGCCACTAAAACGAAGGCTAATCTGTTGTATTAAAGACAGGTGACAGCTTAAAGCATGGTGGCATTAAAACAGAAAGCTCCTAAAGGAGCTTTCTGTTTTACTGCCACCATGCTTTAAGCAATCACCTGCCTATAACACCTTATAATTAACACAATTTAGTGGTTGTTATAGAGAGGTAATACTGTAGATGTGTTGATACCACAGAGTCGCTCAGTTTGATAACAGTGCAGTCTCATAAAAAAGAACGATGTAGACCTGCAATTTGAAGCAGAAAAATAATTTGAAAAACTTTTTTAAATTGCGTTAAGAATCGGAAAACCGTAATGCAAAATGACAAAAATCTGAAAATATGTCCAACTGAAGTTTCTATCACATACATATTTTGCTCCGCAAAATAGAGAAGCCTGGAGGTTAGGTGTGGGAAACTCTAGCCACCTGCTGCCTACCCCTGTAGGGACACCCTAAGCAGTTGACAAATAAACTCAGGATTTAGTTTTATTCAGTTAATACAGTTCCAAAGTTATGGCCAAAGGTTAAAGCTGTTGATACACAGACAAACAGACAACCAAAAACAATATGTCTGGACCATATTGTGTGGGGGCAAAAAATACCCGCACACAGAATTTTAAACAGAATGTTTGGCTAAATGTTGAAAGGGTTGAAATACATATGTTGGAGAACAGTGTGATAGTTTGGAACCAGATCCAATGTCATGTAACTTGGCATCTGATTTAGATCCAAACTGTATTCCACTTGCATCATATTTCTATCACATGCAAAGACTTTTGTTCATTTATGAGAGACATCAGTCAACAGTTCTGATGCTAGCAGCCGTTTAATCAGCATTCAACAAATTAACTTGGCCCTTCTTGTGCAAGAACAGTGTTTACCCCCTTGCAAGCAGCATAGACCCAGAATTATGGGCTCCTTGAGGACCCTCTGATTCTGGGTCTGCACTCTTTGTCATTATTTTAAATACTGTAAAGATACAGTACACAACAGTAACTGGTAATTTGTTTATAGCATAATTATAAGAGTGACCAATTTGAAAATCAAGCAATGCACCAGTTAAACAAAAATGCAGCCTCTCATTATAGAGCTCTCCTCTGAAGCCATTTGAAGACAAAACACAACCCTTTCTGTGCCGGAAACCGTTATAACATCTTTACAAACAGTGTAGCCCTCTGATCAGGGTCTTCACTGTTTGCTTTCATTAAAAACGTTCATAAAAACTTGTCTTACACACAACACAAAATTAGAATTTATCAAACATGGGATAATTCATTTTGAAAAGATGATACACTGTAAGGGTTCAGATGTGATGAGGTGCAGCTAAAACAACTTTCATTATATGATTAGCGGTAACAGTATCTGTAGGTTGCCTGCTCTTGTTACACAAATTACAGCACTTGACACCGATTGTCAGACTTAAGTTTGCTCACATGCAATATGAAGGCATTTTGCGAGTGAAGTCTGGAAAAACACACATGTATGCTACTTGATTCACCTTTGAAAAGCTGAATTTGTCTGAACAAACTATATAATGAGGCGTCTCATCTGGATCCAAACTGTTTCCAATTCTGACCCTGAATTTTAAAAGCAACTTTGAAAATGCTCTATATCCTAGCAGATGGTAGTTTAAAGCCAGCTGAAAGTAAAGCAGAATATACCTTCAGGTGTATTCTTCTTTACTTACAACCTGTTTAAGTGGTCACCTGTCCTTGAAACTAGAAACAGGCTATGTTAATTTGTTAATCTTTTGTTTTTATATGATCATTTTCATTCCCATTAACCCTTTTTGCCCCATTGCTTGTTTTGAAGTCAGATGGTCTCTTTGACCAGGCTGATATTGATTTGAAATAGTTGACGAGGACACATGATGCCGGACACAGGGCGATCAAAATAGCTCACATTTGCATTAATTAAATTAACCATATACAGTAACAGGTAATGTGAATTTGTAAATATGCCTGGGATTATACAGAGAAAGCCAAATAATATGTGTAATACCTCAATGATCTGGTCGTTAACTTGTATCTGACCATCCATTGCTGCTGCACTCCCTTCAGTAATGCTCTTCACAAATATCCCACACAAGTCATCTACAAGTGAAAGTTAGCGATTAAGTTACATAACAGATATTAACCCATTTATTAACCCATGTTTATATATTGGATTAGTCTATTTTTTATCAAAGGTATGCCTGGTCAAAATTTTCATTTTCATTTTGTTTTATATCAAAATTCCTATCAGCAAACAGTGTAGACTCTGATCAGACGCCACATAATGCGGCGTCTGATCAGAGTCTACACTGTTTGCCTATGTCCTGGGCACAAATGGGTTAATAAATGTAAAACTAAGTTTAAACATTTGTTCATCAGGCTGCTTAACACATATTACTGTACTCTCCCATTGAATGATTCAAAATAGTATATATACGAGTATATGGGCAAAACAATGCTCCAATATTAAACCAATTATACTATTTTATCCTTGTTTTCCTTAACCCATTACTCCGGATCCATAGATACACATTTTCACACCTTAAATTTATTTCTAAATTACGCAGTCAAGAATATGTATCATCAGAAGTAATTTGAATATTCTAGTAGATGGTAGTTTAAAGTATGCTGAAAGTAAAGCAGAATAACCTTTAAAGTATATTCTGCTTTAATTTCAACCTGCTTTAAGTGGTCACCTATCTTCAATATTAGAAACAGGCTATGAGGTGAAGGTTAAAGACAATTCTAATATAGTAATATATACATAGCTAGGTTTGATACAGACTGGAAGGAGAAAATGTTGCAATTCATTTATTTTTCTCTGTCTTACAGTGGAAAATCTGTTATTCTTTCCCAATAAACGCGTTTACGCTAAAACTATTATTTGCCGTGCAAACAGTTTGGAGCCAGATCAGATGCCGGGTAACCCGGCGTCTGATCAGGCTCCAAACTGCTTGCCACCAAGATAAACAAGAATTATCAGAATTGTCCAAAAGTTGTTCTTTTCTCCGTTTTAGTGCTTTGCGTTTGCGTACGTTTGCGTTTAAACGGGAAAGAATAACAGATTCTCCACTGTATCTGGTGCCCTAATATTACGACCTTACTTTGTCCATAAGTTGTTTTACCTGTAGTTACACTTTGTAAGAGCTTTTAAGACCTAATGTCTAATAAAAATGTCTCCCTATGCCATACTTATGCATTTAAATATACTAGATATCCTAAAAGGAAGAAGTATTTTACCAAATTCATTTACCCTTTAACCAGCTACCCCATTGCCTACATGTTTCTAGTTTTGAAGACAGTTGACCACCTCTTCAAGCAGGTTGATTGAAAGTAAAGCAGAATGAACCTTAAGGCACATTCTGCTTTACTTTCAGCCTGCTTTAAGCCACCATCTACTAGGACGTCCAAAATATACTCACACGTCTATAAAGTAGAACTATTTTCATCAGTGTAGGAACAAATTTAAGGCATGATAAAAAGGCATACTTATGGGTACAATCGGTTTTAGTAAAACTATTTTCTCTGTGTACTCTCAAAGCAGCCCCCATAATAGTAGATTTAAGCTATGTGTTTGTGTACAGATATTTACCATATTTTTCTCTGCCATTTGAATGTTATAACAATATAACCCTATCAATATATAGCAAATTATATCTGCATTGGAAAGATAAGAATTTACCAATATCGGTAAATTGAATGCTGTTGACTAGAGAAATATTTCAGCTCTCAATCAGCAGTTTACAAGAACTTTGATTATGCTATGCAATGTTTTACCATTCCTCCCACTCCCACCCCATCCACACCCTGGCCAGTTTTCAGCTTTTTTTAACCCTTTGAACCCTAGTCCCACATATAGGCGTCCTTTTCAAACAGTATACATGTGAAAAGTGCACTTGTCCTATGCAAACAGTGAATACCCAGATCAGAGGGCTCCATAAGGAGCCCTCTGATCTGGGTCTTCACTGTTTGTCAAAATGCAAAAAATTGACAAAAACAACCCTTAAAAGTCAGAAATGGACTAGACTAAAATGGAAACTGGGATTGTCCATTTGAAGTTTTAGGGAGGAAAGAGTTAATGCAGGTGGTTGCTAAAATTAATGCAGGATGAAAGTAGCTTTATTCCACTTTATACAGTCATGAATACGTACCATACATTATTTTCTATATTCTAGCAGATGCTGAAAGTAAAGAGGAATACACCTTCAGGTGCATGCTGCTTTACTTTCAACCTACTTAAATGGTCATGTCATCATAACTTGAAACAGGCCATTGGGTAAAAAGTTATGTTGTACTGTAGTAAGAGCTAGTTGACATGTTACCTGGATTATTGTCCTTGCTGACATAGCCTGCTATAGTAATACCCAGTCCCTGGTAGGAGTCTTTCATCAGGTTGACATCAAAGAACTCGACCTCTGGAGGATACTCAGACTGAATTTCTTCTGGTCCATATTGCGGCTGGCAAAAAAGATAGTTTGATTTGATTTGTTTTGATTTTACGTCGCTTTCAACAGTATTTCAGTCATATCGCGACGTCCAGCTAATTACAGGTGGAGGAAGACCCCAGAAGTCCTTTATGCACTGTTTCAGGGCAAAAAAGATAGATTTTAAAACATGAAAATATTAAAATTATTATAACAAGAGAGTCAACAAAGCTTGCTGGTGAAACATCTCAAATATTGAACCAAATTCTAAGGTCAAGGTCAAAGGGGTTAAACTTTTTGCATGCATGGAAAGGTCTTGTCCATATACACATGCACACTGAATATGATATCTCAAGGGACATGGGAGTCATAAGCATTTTTGAAAACCTAAATGCAGATTTTGAAACTTAATCTTAGGCTTTAAGTTCAAGGTCAAAGTAACAGTGCAAGGAAAAGTACATATACAAAATTAAGGCGTATAAAATATAAACGCAATACCTCAAGGGACCTAAAAACAGATTTCTAACCTAAAAGTGGGCGCTAAGTTCAAGGTCAAGAAGGTCAAAGATTTGGTGTACATGATTCAGACATGGGCGGGAGGCAATTCATATACGTCATAACTAGCCAACTATGAACAGGGACCATGGGATCTACCCTCTCAGCCCCATTTTCAACCTTTGTTTGTCACCAAATCCTGCAGTGACAAAGGGAAGTAATTCTCTCTTTAGATCTCACAGTTCACCAGTGACCAAGATGACTGACAGTCCGCATGGTGTACCTGGACATGTTCTATAATTGAGGCTTCAGAAGGTCATATGGTACTACACAATGATATGAAATGCCTCTACAGCCAGGTCCAATGATACTACTTACATGATGTACCTGGACAGGTTCTAACATTGTGGCTTCCACCATGGCATGTGGTTTTACATGTATGCAATGCCTGTACAGCAAAGTCTATTGATACTACTTACATGATGTACCTGGACATGTTCTAACACAGTAGCTTCCACCATGGCATGTGATATTACATGTATGCAATGCCTGTACAGCCAGGTCCATTGATACTACTTACAAGATGTACCTGGACAGGTTCTAACAAAGTGGCTTCCACCATGGCATGTGATATTACATGTATGCAATGCCTGTACAGCAAGGTCCATTGATACTACTTACAAGATGTACCTGGACAGGTTCTAACATAGTGGCTTCCACCATGGCATGTGATATTACATGTATGCAATGCCTGTACAGCAAGGTCCATTGATACTACTTACAAGATGTACCTGGACAGGTTCTAACATAGTGGCTTCCACCATGGCATGTGATATTACATGTATGCAATGCCTGTACAGCAAGGTCCATTGATACTACTTACAAGATGTACCTGGACAGGTTCTAACATAGTGGCTTCCACCATGGCATGTGATATTACATGTATGCAATGCCTGTACAGCAAGGTCCATTGATACTACTTACAAGATGTACCTGGACAGGTTCTAACATAGTGGCTTCCACCATGGCATGTGATATTACATATATGAAATGCCTGTACAGCAAGGTCCATTGATACTACTTACAAGATGTACCTGGACAGGTTCTAACATAGTGGCTTCCACCATGGCATGTGATATTACATATATGCAATGCCTGTACAGCAAGGTCCATTGATACTACTTACAAGATGTACCTGGACAGGTTCTAACATAGTGGCTTCCACCATGGCATGTGATATTACATATATGAAATGCCTGTACAGCAAGGTCCATTGATACTACTTACAAGATGTACCTGGACAGGTTCTAACATAGTGGCTTCCACCATGGCATGTGATATTACATATATGAAATGCCTGTACAGCAAGGTCTATTGATACTACTTACAAGATGTACCTGGACAGGTTCTAACATAGTGGGTTCCACTATGGCATGTGGTATTACATGTATGCAATGCCTGTACAGCAAGGTCCATTGATACTACTTACAAGATGTACCTGGACAGGTTCTAACATAGTGGCTTCCACCATGGCATGTGATATTACATATATGAAATGCCTGTACAGCAAGGTCTATTGATACTACTTACAAGATGTACCTGGACAGGTTCTAACATTGAGGCTTCACAAGGGCATGTGGTATTACATATATGAAATGCCTGTACATCCAGGTCCACTAACATAGTGGCTTCCACTATGGCATGTGGTATTACATATATGAAATGCCTGTACAGCAAGGTCTATTGATACTACTTACATGATGTACCTGGACATGTTCCAACATAGTGGCTTCCACCATGGCCTGCTGGTCCATTTCCACCTGTTTCTCAATAATCATCTGATCCTGCTTGTCTAAGACCTTCATGATCTGTTCAAGGTGTTCATCTAGTTGGATTGTTGGAACGATGGGCGTGTGTGGGTTTGGAATGGTGCTTGGTTCCATGATGGGTCGGGCTACAATGAGACGCACATGACTGCCTGACTGTCTCAAGACAGCAGCCACCTGCTCCGATCCCATTCCTCGCACATTTACATCTCCAATTTGTAAAATGTGATCCCCACTATGTAAACGACCATCCTGTAAGAAAGAGGAAACAATTTGATTTAACTACAATTTCTTTTTATATACATTAAATCGTCTCTATTACAACCACTAAATTATGTTAATTTTATGGGTTTATGACAGGTGACAGCTTAAAGTAAAGAGACAGTAAAACAGAAAGCTCCCAACAAAATGATCAATAAATTATATGTTGATTCATAATCTCAGCATTTGATTAGAATCCAAAATGTTTTCACTTGAATCTTATTCTCCACCAATATGCACAGGAATTATTTAACCCATTACCCCATAAATACACTTTTTAACGCCTTTAATTTATTCCAAGAAAATAGTTTTAATTTATACATTCATAAGTATGTACCATCAGAAATGTTTTCTTTAATATTCAAAAAGATTTTGGCTTAAAGCAGGCTGAAAGTAAAGCAGAATGTGCCTTAAGGCACATTCTGCTTTTCTTTCAACCTGCTTTAACCCTTTGAACCCTAGTCCCGCATATAGGCGTCCTTTTCAAACAGTGTACATGTGAACAGTACACTTGTTCTATGCAAACAGTGAATACCCAGATCAGAGGGCTCCGAAAGGAGCACTCTGATCAGGGTCTTCACTGTTTGTCATAATGCCAAACATTGACAAAACAACCCTTAAAAGTCAGAAATGGACTAGACTAAAATGAAAACTGGAATTGTCCATTTAAAGTTTTAGGGAGGAAAGAGTTAAGGGGTTACCTATCTTCAAAACAAGAAACAGCCTATGGGGTAATGGGTTAAATTAAAAATATCTAGCAGATAACAGTAGTCAAGCCGAGGACATGTTATCCTGCTATCGAAGAGCCCATAAACTATACAGCGAGTAGAGAGGCTGTTTGTCTGTTTGACAGACGTTGGCTTCCCTCACATGGCATGAAGTCTGCCAAGGGCTTGGCAAGGCCCACTCACTTGTACCATCTATCAGACATAATGGTCTAAGCACTATTTTATCTTTATTATCCTGAATCAAGCACCACCCTTCTGCTTGCCAAAATACCTCCAGAATGACATCATACACACTAACAGGTCATACATCTTAAAGGCCTCCATATAATGAGAGCAATTCAAAAACTAAAATCTGTATGCTTAAACAAAACCCAATGATGCAACTACTCATTTAGAATCGTCGCAACAATATTAAGGTCTGTTACTGAGATGTTTCTTGTGACTTGCCACAACATAGGTAACGTAGAAATTTACTCACTACAGTCAATTCTGTACTGCCAGGGGTAAAAAATTCTACTCGTCCACTTGTCCTGCATCTTATTTCCCTTCTTTGTCTAATGTGCAGGGCAAGTGGAATTTATAGGCTTGCATTCTTTGTCTTTTATGCAGGATGAGTGACAAATTTCAGAATTTTTGACCCCTGACTGCAATGCAGGACGCTCCTATAGCTTTTTGTATGACTTTTGCTTCGCATCAAGAGGTCACCTGTCTTTAACCCTTTCCCCCCATGGAAGCGCCTTTTAGCGTATTCAGTTCATTCCTCTGCTGTAGAAATACAGTCATAAACAATTGTATCATGTATAACAAATATTTTCTTTATTTAAGCACATGGTAGCTTAAAGCAGGCTGAAAGTAAAGCGAATGTGCCTTAAGGCACATTCTGCTTCACTTTCAGCCTCCTTTAAGTAGTCACCTATTTCTAAAATTAGAAACATGGTATGGGGTAAAGGATTAAAGATGGCCATGCATCTTCATTCAGTGATCGCTTAATACAGGTTTCATTGTATCTGGAACCCAGAAAATAAAATACTATCAGAATGGCATCATACAAGGTAGCAGGCCATATATCATAACTCTTATTAGGGAAATAATGTGTACAATAGTTCCACTTACCTAAGCTCATAATCTAAATCATTATACTAACACAGACCAATTAAACTAAGTGTTGTAGATTATCAGGGAGTTGTTTCCTACTTACGATATTATCATTATCTTTATAGACATCTAGAAAATATGGGTTTTCAGTTTCATACCTTCTTAACCCCTTTACCCGGATTGTTTTTTTGTTTTTTAAAGATCGGTGATCACTTAAAGCAGGTTGAAAGTAAAGCAGAATGTGCCTTATGGCATATTCTGCTTTACTTTCAACCTGCTTTAAGCTACTTTGCTTTTTATTTTCAGCCTGTTTGAAGCCTGCTTCAAGCTACTATCTGATAGAATATAGAAAATAGTTTGTATGGTAGTTCTTTCGGTATGAAATGAATAAAGTAGAACTATTTCTTTTACTGGAGTAATAAATTAAAGGGATAAAAAAATCAAAACTATGAGGTAATGGTTAAGAAAACTAGATAACAGCTGCAAATAGTCTGGATCCAGATGAGATGCCCTAGTAACTCTGCATTTCATCTGGATCCGAACAGTTTGCAGACAGGTGACAGTTTTCATAACAGACAATTTTTGCAGATTATATCTACCGAGCAGGCTAACGTTTTATAGATGCCTGTTCAAGAGAAATATCTGATTCAACAAAACTGTCAGTTATTTTTTGTACCATAAAAATTTCAAAATATTTTATCACCTACAGTCAGACTTTTTACTCTTTCAACATTTACTACCAGTAACTCTTGTGGAATATTAGTTTCCCTTGTGGATCATCTAAGTTACCAAAAACATGAACCAGTCTTCTTGGAATTCTGGGTAATCTAATTAATACTGCTCAAAATTAGCAGACAGTGTAAACCCTGATCAGAGGGCTCCTGTAGGAGTCCTCTGAACTGGATCTTCAATGCTGCAAATGTATTGAGTATATTTCAAACAGGTCTTTGGTGTTGAAAAAGTTAGGCAACCAATATACCAAGTTGCAATCAGGCGTGTGGTTTTGAAGAAGATGTTTAAAGAAATTGATGACATTTGACTCACAACGATGGACAACGACTGACCACAAAAGCTCACCATGACATTGAGTTTTAACCAATTAACCCATAGCCTGTTCCTCGTTTTGAAGAAAGATGATCACTGAAAGCAGGTTGAAAGTAAAGCAGAATGCGCCAATAGGCGCATTCTGCTTTACTTTCAGCCTGCTTTAAGCTGTTATCTGCTAGAATATACAAAATATTTGTTATGAATTTTATTTGTGACAGTATGAATTGGAACTATTTTCTTCAGTGGTGGAATAGATTAAAGGCGTAAAAAGGCGTATTAATAGGGTAATGGGTTAAAGCAGATGATACTGTAGGAGGAAACGGGTTCAAAAATTTTCTTACTCTCTGAAATATCTTTTCTTATAACGCACAATACTGTGTATGGGTGGGAAAACTATTATGATCTTCAATTAGTGATCTTTGTAGAGACAACAAACTGATCAGATGGTAATTGCTTCATTATCTTTATCAGTTTAACCCTTTCCCACATAGCATATCTCTAGAATTGAATATAGGTGTCCACTTAAAGCAGGTTGAAAGTAAAGCAGAATGCGCTTTAGGCGCATTCTGCTTTACTTTCAGCCTGCTTTAAGCTATCATCTGCTAGAATATAGAAAATATTTTGTATTATACCGTACATATTTGTGAATGTATAAATTGGAACTATTTTCTTCAGGGCAAGAATAAACTGAATGCGCTAAAAGGCGCTTCTATGGGGGAAAGGGTTAAATCTTACACTGCTGAAGTTTCTGACTTATGTTTCCCAATCCATGACCAGTGAGTTTACATTGACCCTTGAGAGGCTTATCACAAAAATATTAAAAACTTTGAAAAACTGTAAGGTCCCTGATCAGAGAGCCCTGTTGATCTAGGTCTACCCTGTTTGCAAAGGATCCTGCACTTTAAGGGTACCGAAGGCACCAAGTGCATAACTCTTTAATGCTTTATATTCTCTTATTGTTCACTTATCCAGCATAAAAAACCCATTACATCATCATAGATAGACCTTTTTACACCTATAATTCATTCTTCTGCTGAAGAAAATAGTTCCGTTTTATATAGTCATATAATTATATACACCATAAGATACTATTTTTTATTCCCTAGCAGATGACAAACAGATGTGGTCCAGTGGTAAGGGGTTTGACTATGATTCCAGGGGTTATGGGTTGGATCCCCCTTCTGAACAAGTCCTTCTGATGGAAAGATATAAACTGAGGTCCATTGTGTCAATGCTTTAGACTAACCAGGCACTCTGTATAGGAATAAACAACATATTTTTGACGTTCATGACGGTATGACTACATTAGCTTCGCAGGGGGTAAATTGCGTAAACGCCCGAAGGGCGTTTTCGATGAATTTACCCCCCGAAGCTAATGTAGTCATACCGTCATGAGCGGCAAAGAGATGTTGTTTATTCCTTATATTTATATTCATATTTTCTGTCTTGTCAATTAAATGTGTTTATTGGCCAGATTTGTTTTTCTTTATAAGAATTTATCATATACCGGTCAAAGAGGTTTGGTAGATGTAATGTCGATGTAATAGCCATTCCAGTTTCTAAATATGGTGAGAAAGTAGTCCCAACTACATGTACTGTAACTGTATTAAAAATTCAGGATTTTTTCCAGTAAACTTTCTCTCTGTGCATGAAAAAGACTTACAAGGCAAACAAATAACAGTGCAACTAGAATATCTATTGCCAAAGCACATTCTAAAAGTACAGGTCGCGGTTGTTTTCTTAACCCATTTACACACATAGCAACGCGATGGCAACGACCTATGGGTCTGTATCACTCCGCTAGTGTCATATGACCGTCGACCAATGGGAGCTTAGTGTTAAGTGCGCGATGTAGTCTATTTGAAGAAGTCCACGAAAAGCACGGGGACAATCCAAACCGGCTAAAACCAGTTTCGAATTGTAGGTTCATCGAGGGATGACCCTCAAATTTTTAATACGATTACATAGAGACTTTACAGGGTCAATGTAAATATTTGATAATAAGAGTAGGGTATCGCACCCGATTTTCTACTGCAGATATCAAGTGGACACCATTTGTGACTATAGATGATTATCTCACACTTGGGTTTGACTTCAGAATTACAATTGGAAGAAATTTCAACGATATCTATGTATAGAGCTGCAGACAAACAGTCAAGTCTCTGTACTTGCATAATATTATACTTTATCCCTTTACCCAATAGAAGCGCCTTTTAGCGGATATGATTTATTCATCCGCTGAAGAAAATAGTTCCAATTTAATCAGTAATGAATATGTATTATAGGGAATATTTTCTATATTATAGCACATTATAGCTTAAAGCAGGCTGAAAGTAAAGCAGAATGCGCCCTAAGGCGCATTCTGCTTTACTTTCAACCTGCTTTAAGTAGTCATCTATCTTAAGTACTATAAACAGGTAAAGGGTTAAAGAGAAAAGCCACTATAGACTGACAAGCCAAATCCTTCTATAATGAACTGTCTGGAACAGACTCTGCAAACTTAAGTCTGTGGACACTGTATAAATATCATCGGCTTCAACACACTGCATAAATATCATCAGCTTTAACTCATTGAAATATTATCTTCTGCACTGACTGTCGGCTGCTATTGTTCTAAAAATAGAATTATCTGCTGAAAATTAGTTTGCAATCAGCTGCGTTGTTCGCAAGGTTGTCACCAAGTCAGTTGCATGGTTGGTGTGAACAAGCCTTGAATCGAGTCTCGACTGTACTTCAATTAAATAGATATGAATTTTGAACCCTGCAGCTCTGAGGGTGACACTTCAAGACAGTAGATATAATGTGCATAGCTTTCTCATTAATAGAAATTAATTTGCTTTACAATTATATCAGTCAAACAAAATTTTCAGAACAAACATCAATCAAAATTAATTTGTTTCACAATTATATCAATCAAATTTTCAGAACAAAAAAGCTTTAAAACCTGACATAGTAATACTTTGAAATATGAGTCTTAAGCCGCATTCTGTTTTACTTTCAGCCTGCTTTAATCTACATTCAGGGCTCCAGATAAGAGGTAGTTATTTCAACAAATCCAACATTTTCTCATTCTTTTTAGAAGCAAATCCTATGGTGTTACTACTCATTAGAATCGTCTCGAAGAGACGATTCTAATGAGTAGTGACACCATAGGGTTTAATTCAGAAATAAAGATTTTAGTATTTGAAAAACTACCCTTATCTGGTGCTCTGTACATTCTGTTAGGATGTAAATATATATTTGTTATGGTGCTTATTTCTATGACTATATAAATTGGAATTATTTCTTTTGGTGTAGGAATAAATTAGAGGCGTAAAAAGGCAAATTCATGGGCTAATGGGTTCAGTAAGTTTGAGCTATCAAGGTTTGACTGTAGTTTGACAGATCAGAAAGATTTAAATAAGAGTGTCAAAAAGTTTGGATCACGATCTCATGTCTGGTCATTGTGTAGGGTAATGGGTGCAAGACACATTCTGCTTTACTTACAGCCTGCATAAGCTATCATCTGCTAGGATATAAGCTATGAAGGAAATGGTCGATTATTCTGATGAAAGGCAGACAAGAGCGTTAACATTACTCTGTATGAAAATCTACTACTTGTGGGTCAGAGAGCAGCAATTTTATCAAGAGCACAGCCGAACCCTCAGCAGATGGAGATCTAATAATCACCAAGTTATCTTCAAATCCAGGTTTTCTTCCATGGGTTAAAGCACACTAGATCTATACATAATGTGCTTTAAATCTTTAACATTTCTTCATCCAATTAAGCTGTATGATCTCTAGACAGTTCAGATTATAGAGCAGACTGTATGGGTTATTGGGTAATGATCTGGAACAGTACAGTCCGTGGTATGAGCTGTGTTATGTTTGGTCTGTCCGCTGTACAAAGGTTGTAGCAATATAGTCGAACCTCTTTATTACGACCACTTAATTGTGTCAAATATAAGTCGCTTAAGACAGGTGACTGCTTAAAGCAATGTGAAAGTGAAACAGAAAGCTCCTACAGGAGCTTTCTGTTTTACTTTCACTTTGCATTAAGCTGCCACCCGTCTTTTAATACAGACAGTTAGCCTTCTTTTAGTGGTCGTAATAGAGAGGTTCTACTGTAATTGCTGAGGAGAAGATAATTGTTGGTGGTAATTGGTTCTCATATGATAAGTTGGAATGAAATCAAAACATATTTCTGATTATATGTGATAGTGACTAATGATTCATGAGTGTTGTCTGCTTAACCTTTTCCTCCTCAGAAGTAACTTAGAGCTCCTCTACCTAACTCCTCAATTGTATTTAGGCATAATATTGAATATATTTTGAAGCTTTAAACAAGTAGAAAGTACAACAGAAAGCTTCCAATTAGTTAACTCTTTCCTCCCTGAAACTATAAATGGACAATTCCAGTTTCCATTTTAGTCTAGTCCATTTCTGACTTTTAAGGGTTGTTTTTGTCAATGTTTGGCATTATCACAAACAGTGAAGACCCAGATCAGAGGGCTCCATAAGGAGCCCTCTGATCTGGGTCTTCACTGTTTGCATAGGACATATGTACTTGTCACATGTACAGTGATTGAAAAGAACGCCTATATGCGGGATTAGGGTTCAAAGAGTTAATGTAACTACACTGAAGAAAATAGTTCAAATTTATAAAGTCATGAATATATATGATACATATTCAAATGTTGTAGCAAATGGAAGCTTAAAAGCGCATCCTGCTTTACTTTCAGCCTTTTTTCACACCTGAAAACTAACTTATAATGGCGTAAAAGGTAAGCAATTTCCATTGTAAACATTATGGACCTAAACAATTTAACATTCTGGTTAAATTCTTAAAAACAACTTTAGGCTGATAGGGGTTAATAAACTCAGAGAACGGCTTCAGATGATGTTTTTGTATGCCAAACTTTCCTTTTGTGCTTTAGGTTAGAAACTGGCTTCTTTGAAACACTTTCAAGTAATTTGGTAGCTTTATGTTTGCCATCAAAAGATCCTTTAGCCCTTCATTCTCAATGACGCCTTAAAGTGTGTTTGCAAACAGTTTGGGTCCTGATGAGACACCACGTTACTCTGCGTCTAATCAGGACCCAAACTGCTTGATACTATTATCGACATTTATTAAGTCATACAAACTTAAATCTAACATTGAAGTGTCTTGCAGAAACAAAACTGAAGCAGATCACAATTAAGCGGTGAAGGGGTAAAACTCTCCCGAATAATTCAATTTAGTAAATAGTCTTTTCAAAGTAACATCTGACTTAAAATTGATTCTTAAAAATCTTCTCTTAGCATTATTTGCAGTTACGAGATGGAAGTGACAAACAGTTTGGATCCTGATCAAATGCCAAGTTACTTGGCATTTGATCTGGATCCAAACTGGTTACAAAGATCTGAGAAGACTCATGTTCTGGCATTCAACAAGTTAAAACTCAACTGTCAATCAATGAAAGGTTCTAATTGGATAAACAAATTCCATCACAGCTGACCTCAATTGGATCAGTCTGAAAATACAGCTATAAACTCTTTGAACATTGAAGATGTCCTCAGCGAAGAACGTCTTCTGCTTTAACGCTTTGTCTGCTCTTCAAGTCTTGACTAGTAATTTGCAAATAGTTTGGATCCAGACCAGATGCCGAGCAACTTAAAATATGGTCATCATCCAAACTGTTGACAGTCTGCACTTGCTTATATAACACTTTACTCCATAGCTTGTTTCTAGTTCTGAAGATAGGTGATCATTTAGAGCAGGTTAAAAGTAAAGCAGAATGTGCCTTAACTCATTACCCCATAATACACCTCCTATTTTTTGTTTTCTTTGTTTTTCTTTTTTTTTGGTTGTGCGCTAAAATTTGTGTAAAATCAATGTCTGAAATGCGATTCTGGCGCATTTTTAGTACCAATAAAACTTTTTTGCTTGCATCACTATCATTTTCAAAGCAAGTAAAAGTAAAGCATAAATCTCCTGGCTGAGCTTTCTGCTTATAACAGTCTGCCTGCATTATGAAACCACATATTAGGATACTGTTATAGTTCCTTACGACTCTTTATTAGGACATGGCAAAAGTATGCAGAATAGGTAATGGCAAATAACTATGCAGAATCAAAGATTATGTTAACCCTTTCCCCCATAGAAGCGCCTTTTAGCGGATATGATTTATTCCTCGGCTAAGGAAAATAGTTCCTATTTAATCAGTCATGAATATAATAGTATAGGGAATATTTTCTGTCTAGCACATTGAAGCTTAACGCAGGCTGAAAGTAAAGCAGAATGCGCCTTAAGGCGCATTCTGCTTTACTTTCAACCTGCTTTAAGTGGTCACATATCTTCAATACTAGAAATAGGCTATCAGTTAAAGGGTTAAGGAACTTAGAGATGGAATGCTTGTACTTACCACATCAGCAACTCCACCAGGCAGGATGGTCTTCACTACAACCCCAGTGCTTCGTCCTCCAATGATGCCAAATCCAAGCCCTGTACCATCATTAATAAGGTCTATAACTTCAATCTGTGTCCATTCTGTGTTCAACTGAAATATACAGAAAACAAAACATACATGAAATACACAATCCTCCTTTGTTAAAATAATATCTGAATATAGTCAAACTTCAATAGTCAAAAGTAGTGAACTCTTTCAACACTAAGTAGCTCTTGTGGGTTATTAGGTTCCCTTGTGGATCTTTTTAGTTACCAAAACATGAACAAGTCTACTTGGAATTCTGGGTACCAGTAGTTTAATAAAGACTGCTTTAAATTAGCAAACAGTATAGACCTTGATCTGGGTCTAAACTGTTTGTGAAATGTAACGAGTATAATCTAAACATGCCATGGTGTTGAAAGAGTTAAGTCAATATAATGAATATAGGCAAACTCTAAAGTGGTATGTGGCCATACTTTGATGAATTATAAATTACTCTTTAACTGATCCCTCCATAAATATATGCCCTTTTATGTCTTTTACTTATTCTTCCTCTAAAGCAAATAGTTAATACTTTATACAGTCATGAATATGTAACATAAGACAGTTTTCTTTATCCTTTTAGATGAACTAGCTTATAGCAGGCTGAAAATAAAGCAGAATGTGCCAAAGGCACATTCTGCTTTACTTTCAACCTGCTTTAAGTCAGGTCACCCTTCTCCAAAACTAGAAACAGGCTATGGGGTAAAGGGTTAAGAGAAGTCATTACTTCCAGTATAAATCAGTGTATTGTGAATAAATAATCAGAGCTTGTAGCCATCATACAAATATATCATGATTTTACAAACATCTATTCCTCCTTTCCCTAATTGTTTGTTACCAATGATTCTTCACAGATATCTGTTGGTATGGTTACCTGATACAGAACAATTGCAGATCTTACTATTCAACCATTTAATTGTCTTCACAATCAGAGTACAGCCAAACTTCTGTCAAGTAGCTGCTCCGAAGATGAGGAAATCCCAAACATTGCAATTATTTATTTAGCTGAAGCTTAATGCAGAACTAAAGTAATGCAGAAAGCTCCTATTGGAGCTTTCTGCATTACTTTTGTTCTGCATTAAGTCAAAACCTGTTGTTACAGAGAGTTACTAGTGGTAGCTTTTATTCAATTAATGGCAGCTTAATGTAAGATTGACTGTACGATCTCTCTTAGAGAGAACAAAATAAAATCTTGAAGAAAATCTTGAAAGACAGAGAGTAATATCTTTTCAACAGAATCTGAAACTGCTCTCTCCATACTTTGACTCTTAGAGCACAGAATAAATGTCATCAGCTTCAATAATGTCCTCTCCATCAAGAGTTCAAATGTACAATAACGCTGTATGATTATCAGAAATACTATCCAAATGTTTAAAACATGTGGATCCTGATAAGGTACCCAACATTATGCATATCTATATAGCAGCATTTGATCAGGATACAAACTGTTCCAGAAATAGAAATCATCGCCTCTAGATTTAAAGGCTCAAATTGCACAATATGACAAATGATGCAGGAAATTATAACGCTTTATGGCGATGATATATGAAACTGCACCACTTCTGAGAAATATCATCAGGTAGATGGCAAATGAGATGATGAAGGATTCCATATTTTTACAAGCCAAGAATAACCAGACCTCTGTTTGAAGAATGCAAGGCTCCAGAACTGAACAAATGCAACATTTTCTCACTTATTTCAGGACCAAATCCTATTGGTCTTCAACATTCTCTACTAATACGATAACTACTGTTTATTACTTCACTCACTTGTGGATAATAGTTACTATTACCAAAGTGGTTGCTGGGGGTAATATTGTCTGTCCCCATATTCTCTTCAACACCCACGCACACACCCACTATACTTATAGCATCCCATAGCCGGTTTCTACTTTATAGAATATATTTCTGATAGTTCATATTAACAAGAGGGCCTGAAGGCCCTGATATCGCTCACCATTTGTAATGAAGCCTGATAGCTTTAACTTTGAATTTCACCCTTTTTATTCTAAATCCATTCAAGTTTGTCGACCTACTGTAGTATAGTAGAGTACATCAAAGGCAGATAACTAGAGCCTAAACAATACTGAAATGAAGCCTTTTTCTAGCATTTCAAAGTATATCAAGGGCAGGTAATTATTACCACAATGATTACATTTCAACAATAATTGCACTCCTTCCAGAACATATAGCTACATCCTTTGTGTACAAGTATAATCAAAATCCATTGAAAAATGTAGTTGCAAGAGTGTAAACGCTGTAAAATATGGCATTTTCAGCAATTCAAAGGTAGATATCTCTTGATCTATTTGTCTGATTCTAACCATAATCACCCTTTTTCAAACTCTTAAGGTCATATACAATCTGGGCAAGTTTGAGAGAGCTTGGATAAACATTGTGACCTCTAGAGTGTAAACATCGTTAAATATGGCATTTTCAGCAATTCAAAGGTAGTTAACTCTGGACCTATAAGTTTGATTCCAACCATAATCAAACTCATCTGAACTCTTATAGTCATTTACAATCTGAGCAGGTTTGAGATAGATTGGATAAAAATTATGACCTCTAGAGTGTCAACACTGTTAAATATGGCATTTTCAGCAATTCAAAGGTAAATAACTCTCGATCTATTTGTCCGATTTCAACCAAAATCGAACTCATTTGAACTCTTATGGTCATTTACAATCTGGGCAAGTTTTAGAAAGATTGGATAAATACTGTGGCCTCTAGAGTGTAAACACCGTTAAATATGGCATTTTCAGCAATTCAAAGGTTTATAACTTTTGATCTATTTGTCCGATTTCAACCAAAATCAAACTCTCTTGAACTCTTATGGGCATATACCATCTGGGCAAGTTTTAGAAAGATTGAATAAATACTGTGGCCTCTAGAGTGTAAACACTGTTAAATATGGCATTTTCAGCAGTTCAAAGGTAGATAATTCATGACCTATTTGTCCGATTTCAACCATAATCGAACTCATCTGAACTTTTATGGCAATATACCATCTGAGCAAGTTTGAGAAAGATTGGATAAATATTGTGGCCTCTAGAGTGTAATTATTACACTAAAATTGTTAACGCCGGACATTCAAGGATTGCAAAAGCTCACCCTGAGCTAGCTCAGGTGAGCTAAAAACTGTATGAATTGGAACAATTTTCTTCAGTGGAGGAATAAATTAAAGCATATTTATGCAGTAAAGGGTTTTAAAGTAGCAGCTACGTATTCAAATGAATATTAACCTGGGCAGTCATTACGCTGTCCGAAACCAGTATTTGAATTTATAGCAAACAATGAAGACCCTGATCATGGAGCCTCAGGGTACCTGAAGGAGTCCTCTGATAAGGGTCTGCATTGTTTGTTTCAATTTTTTCATATTGTATTGAAACAGCATTGACAGTTAAATACAAGGCAAAAGTAATGCAAAGAGTTCATACAGGAGCTTTCTGAATTACTTTTGTTCTGCATTAAGCAAAAGCCAGCGTTTTAAATCTTACCATGCTAGTCGAGGATTTAAAATGAAAACCTATGCACACAGTTTGGGTCCAGATGATACACCGCATATGTGGCATCTCATCAGGGTCAAAACTTTTTGACACTCTGACTCTATTTTAAAATTCTATTTTTAGAACAGAAGCAGACAACAGACGAAACAGTTACTCAGCATTTAAAGAGATAAGTTTCAGCTGATTTATACAAAGACATATTATATGTTTCTATCTACAGCTGTTTGGGTACCACATTCCTGATGAACCTTATAGTGTTAATACATTGGATATTTCAGTTTTGAAAATTGACCAGTCTAATGTATATATTTATCTATATTTCGAGGCAATTTTTGATAATCAAAGCAAACCAAGCAGATACTGATTAGACGGCTCCTTCAGGAGCCCTCTGATCCAGGTCGACATTGTTAGCAATGAATTAATCAGTATGCTTGTTTCCTCCACACATTAAGGGTAACAATTTTCTCCTCTTTTATAATGTATAGCCTCTGTCTGCAACTTTTTCCCCCTATTTTACTTTTAATGAGATTAACCTGCGGTGATGTCGTCTGCTTCGAAATTGTCGTCTGTAAAGTTTGTAAAATTTAGATTTTTACATTTTTTAAGTAAAGAAACCTAAAGAAGACTGTCAAACAGTTTGGATCCAGATCAGACACCGCGTTACGCGGTGTCTGATCTGGATCCAAACTGTTTGCAAAAATCAATAAAGTCGCCACCAGCAGGCAAAGGGTTATAAAAAAGCATAACATTTGGGTCGAGATCAGACTCTAAAGCAGACAGTTGACATTGCATCGAAAAACTGTACACAATTATCAAGTATAGCAGCAAGTTTAGCAGGAAACAGGCTTCCAACTTCAAACAAACCTACTGAGATTAAGAGCTAGAAATAACCTGTTAGAAAGTGTACTATACTTGCATCTTAAATTGGCCCAAATTGAGTCTTCCACATTTAAAATTGTGCAAAGTTAGGAAATTTCGTTTCTATAATGAAGATGAATGAGAAGCAGTGATTCACTAGACGGGTTCAAGCCACATTAACTCTTTGAATGCTAGGTAATTTTTTCGTCTGCAAAAATTGTTGTCTGCTTCTGTACTAAAAGTTTAAATTTCTATATTTCTTTTCAAAACAGGGACAGCATGTCAAACAGTTTGGTTCCTGATGAGACGCCGCGTAACCGCGGCGTCTCATCAGGATCCAAACTGTTAGCAAAGGTTGTCATGGTTTCACCGCTAGCATGCTAAGAGATAAGAACGATAGGCACTGGAAGAGTTCACCAGACACAGAGAATATATATATATTATTATATGTATTGCATGTAAGAATGTTGTAACTTAATAAAGGTGAAACGGGTAGATACTACAGTCTTGTAGGAGTCCCAAGAATTATACTGAATCTCCAGCTGATTATAGATATACCTACCTGTATTTAAAGTAAAACCTCTCTTCACAGGACAATTGTAAATAATCTCAATTGTTGCTTTTGTAAGACGGGTTGTTGGTAAATGCAGGCTAAATATAGTTCATAAAGCTCCATCTCACTTTTATCCTGCATCAAGCAGTCACCTGCATTGAAGATACCCCTTCTTTAATACTTGTATGTCACTGATAGAAGGTAACCATTCATTGTACAGTCGAACTTCGATATCTCGAAGTCGGTTTTGTCGAACAAACTACCCGTATTTCAAAGTTAAAACGTGACTTAGCCACATTTTAACTTTGAAATATGGGTATGTTCGACTTAACAGAGCATAAAATAATGCAGTTCATATGTCAAACTATTGGGTAGTTCGAGGTAAGCTAGTTCGAGATATCGAAGTTTGACTGTATATATCATTTGTAGGATTTCCTGCTATGTTATGGTCTGTCTTACAGTAACAACTCTCCTAAACCAAATTCAAAATAAAAGATAAACTTTATGTATATTCATACAACTGATAGCTTACTGCAGGAAAAAAGTAATGCAGAAAGCTCCTTTAGAAGCTTTCTGCATTACTTTTGTCCTACAATAAGCAGCCACACACTTAGCCTTGACAAATTTCTGATTTATTTCACATAGATCTGGTCACTCAAGAGAGGGTATAATTCGAGGGTTGAGTGCAAGACTGTCGTATCTCCTTCACAATATTGTGAAGGAGATATGACAGTCTTGCACTCAACCCTGGATATAGTACCAGCACTTCCTTATGATTTGTTACTGCTTTTTCCAGACATTTTCATACTGATGATGATTTAAGCCATCATGTAATTGCCAAAACATATTCATGGCAATTAACGATAAATTTTTGCTATTACAAGTACAAAATCTCGCAGGAAGCCACCCTTGACAGTGCTTTGAATACACTAGATAAGTAACCCATTTGTACCCAGTAGATTCTGCCATGCTTATATATTAGATTAGTCCATTTTTTATGGAAGGGTCCTGCCTAGTCTTAAATTTTTATTTTCGTTTTGCTTTTTATTTTAATTCCTATTAGCAAACAGTGTAGACTCTGATCATTCGCTCCATAATGTAGATGGTTACTCAGCACATTAGATTGTCTGTACCCCTTGAAAATAGTTTTAATGCCCCTTCTACATTTACTACAATTCTACAAACTGCTTAAGATAGGCATAATTGTCTTTTAAAACTGAAATTCGAAATTCTCCGAAATTCTTCATCATTATTTTTCGGCGGAGCTGACTGTTTTCTATTTAGACACACTTTAATATTTGGCCACACATTTCAACCAATGATATTTGATCAGAAATTTAGAATTAAGAGCACCTGTTGAAACTGAATAGTCTGATTGGATAGAAGCCAGGGCTCCAGATAAGGGAATTGTTTCAAAACTTAAAATCTTTATTTGTGCATTAAACCCTGTGGTGTCACTATACATATGAATTGTCTCTTCAAGACAATCAAAATGAGTGGTAATACCATAGGGTTTGGTGTTTGGTGCTAAAAGAGGTGAAAAAATGTGATTTGTTTAGTTTACTCACTCTTATCTGGAGCCCTGTAGGCTGGTTTATGTCCCATTACAGTTTTACATGATGTGGACTGTGGGTGTAAAATTTAGAGATGCAGGCTGTCTGTTTACTACACTAGGCCACAGAATTGACAAAATTATGCTATGATCTGAAATCTATTTATAGATATACAGAGGAAGCTAGGTGTTTCATAATTGTTTACAACCAATTTGTTTTAATTGTTAACTATTTGTACACATTTGCCATACATTAAAAGCAATATTTTATATATGAATAGCCTCAAGTGAGTTAAACACAATTGTGTTGTTTCATCATTATTTACAAGAGTGAAGTACAGTAGATTGTTGTATCTGTACATTTGTGTATGCTATAGTTTGTTTCAAGAAACTCTATGAATGGAACAATAGATTAATGTGAGGATCTCCTACCAGTAGCTAGGATATGAGTTAAATTATTGTTTTGTTTTGCATTTCTGTACATGATAGTTTTGCATTTTAAATAAAAGTTACTGTTTCAATTGAATACTTGTATTTTTTGCTTTTCAATCCAAGATATATATTCTTTGAAAACCTCAATTTAATTCAATTTTGCACACCCATCTATATAGCCTTAGTTCAACCACTCATTCCGCCGAATATCTTTTTTAAAGATATTTCTTGTTAATCCTCCTTCTAGACATGTTAAATAAATACGAAAGACTCAAGAACCCTCTGGTTTCAAAATAAATTTAACAAAAAGTCTGTTTTACTGTGGCATACTGTTTTCCCAGGAAAATATCAGGCAGATTTATTTCCAGATATGGTAAATGATTCAACACTTTGTGCAAATTGCATAGAATAATACTGCCAACCTTGATCTGTTCATATGAAGTCGAACTTTCTACAAGCAACTTTATGTAACACAAACAAATACCTATTCAGTCCCTGTCATATAAATCAGTCAAAAGCGTAATGCAGTATAAAAGTAATGCAGAAAGCTCCTTAGGAGCTTTCTGCATTACTTTCATACTGCATTAAGCAGCCCTTTTATAATTTGGAATCTCCGTGCTGCTTGATCTTCTAGGAGATGCAGTTTAACAGTTGAACACAGAATTTTGATTGAAACTATCTTCCCAAAGGATCCATTTACAATCCAAGCATAATGTAACCTCATTGATATGGAGTAGCAAAAACCCAAATTAAATGTTATGCAAAAAAACAATTTTATAAGTGCATCACTGAAATTGAAACTTAAATTTAAAAGTTCAAAAAACAAGTTTCAAGAGAGCCGTATCAATACTGCAAACATGGTTGTAGCTTTTCTTTCTCCATGTAACTCCTGCAAGAACAAGATGCGGCTTGAATTATAAATTTTGCACTCATGTTTAATTCAATTTATCAGATACCGTATTTGATTTAAAACATTTAACCAATTTATACATGGCTATTGCAATGAGTATAGGGCATCTGACTTGGGTTTTCTGTATCCCCTCCCCTCTCAATTAGCCCATAAATGGCAGCTAGAAACGGACGTTAACAAACAAACCAAACCCATATTGCAATGAACTCTCACTGTATACAAGGGTGATCTTAAAGACACTGCTGGGTTTATCCATACAGTGAATATTTCATATTGATATAGCAAACACTGCAGACCCTGATGAGATGCTGGATCTCATCAGTCTTTTCTGTTTGGCAAACAGTTTCGAGCCTGATCAGATGCCAGGTTCAACTCGGCGTCTGATCTGGCTCCAAACTGTTTGCAATAGAAATAATAGTTTTAGCATAAAGCGTTTATTGGGAAAGAGTATGTTTTCTCTACTGTATTCTGCACGCTGCACACGGGGCACAAACTGCTAACCTAAACCGCAAACAGTGGCAACTGATCACGCTACAGGTGACATCTGTTGCTGACAATAAAAGAGATGCATAGCATTGAAAGATTTAAAGAGATAATCAATCTATTATGCAACTGTCTTAATCAGACCTTGACCTTGACATGCTAAATACAGTAACCTTCTGACTGCAGGAAAGAACCACTGCAGTCCTTTTGTATCTAGATCAAAAACTGTGTGTGGTTTGATCTGGTTCCAACCTGTCTATCATATAGATTGTGTTTACGTAGAGAAGAAAAATATATAATTCAAAATTCAAGCATACATCATTTTAACGAAGCATACAAAATCTACTCAGCTTTCATTGAGGGGCATATTATTTTTCTCGTAAATTACTAGCATGATGAAATTTCTTAGAATGTCATTCAATCTTGCCAAGTTTACGAGACAAAATCAAATTTTGTTTAATCCAAGCTTGATGAAGGCAAATCATTGGGAATGGCACACCAACATGTAATACTGACAGAACCTCTCTGTTTTCACCTAAACGACCACAATACAGCTAGTGATGAGCCATTGATTTTCTTTTTCAGTTACAGTCAAACGGTGTGCCAGCTAGGGCTCTTAGACATCAAATCATGTGGGCACATCATGAAATATTTATATTTGCACAAAACTCTATGTTGTGACTACTCATTAGAATCGTCTCTCCGAGCCGATTCTAATGAGTAGTCAATTAAAGCATATGATTTCATACATAATATAAGGATTTAAGTATTTGAAATATTCAACTTATCTTGGGCTTGTTTTTTTTTCGGCGGAGCTGACTGTTTTCTATTTAGACACACTTAATTTATATTTGGCCACACATTTCAACCAATAATATTTGATCAGAAATTTAGAATTAAGAGCACCTGTTGAAACTGAATAGTCTGATTGGATAGTAGCCAGGGCTCCAGATAAGGGAATTGTTTCAAAACTTAAAATCTTTATTTGTGCATTAAACCCTGTGGTGTCACTATACATATGAATTGTCTCTTCGAGACAATCAAAATGAGTGGTAATACCATAGGGTTTGGTGCTAAAAGAGGTGGAAAAATGTGATTTGTTTAGTTTACTCACTCTTATCTGGAGCCCTGTAGGCTGGTTTATGTCCCATTACAGTTTTACATGATGTGGACTCTGGGTGTAAAATTTAGAGATACAGGCTGGCTTTTACTACACACTGGGCTGATGAAATAGGCCACAGAAGTTAATTATGCTTCTATTTTAAGATATGATGATTGTTGTATCTGTACATTTGTGTATGCTATAGTTTGTTTCAAGAAACATCTATGAATGGAACAATAGATTAATGTGAGGATCTCCTACCAGTAGCTAGGATATGAGTTAAATTATTGTTTTGTTTTGCATTTCTGTACATGATAGTTTTGCATTTTAAATAAAAGTTACTGTTTCAATTGAATACTTGTATTTTTTGCTTTTCAATCCAAGATATTACAATTCTTTGAAAACCTCAATTTAATTCAATTTTGCACACCCATCTATATAGCCTTAGTTCAACCACTCATTCCGCCGAATATCTTTTTTAAAGATATTTCTTGTTTAATCTCAAATATTCAATAGAGTAACATGATCTTGGAAATGTCAAGACAGAAAGCTTACAAAAAGGCTTTTTTGCTCTTTAAAAGCTATAAATAATATTTCTATAGCTGAATTTCTCTAGATATTAATTTCAAGACAGTGTCAGAGTGTCAAACAGGTTGGATCCAGATCTGATGCTTATTTACTCATAGTCCACCAGGGCTCCAGATAAAAGGGAGTAAACTCAACAAAACTAACATTTTTTCACTCATTTCAGCAACAAATTCTATATTCTGCAGATTAGGGTTACTATATTTATCTTGATCTAATCTTGATCAAAACCATTCTGGTACATAGAAATCAGTGCATTAATGAGGACGTTTTTCCCCCCAATAAATCAGAGCACCCCCTCTATCTCTGGGTCATCAATCCTCCCAGAATTCTGAAGATTTCTTCCTAGCATCCCCAATTCCAGGTCATAGCCGAACAAAGTTGTAGCAGGAGCTAAACAACATAGACAATTACAAACCGAGATAACATCAAATATACTACATTCCCTCAGACTGGGCAATTTGGATAGCAGATCAAATATACTACAGTAAAATCTCGATTCTACAAACTCGCGTTACTTTGAACATACCCATATTTCAAAGTAAAAACCTGGCTAAGCCACATTTTAACTTTGATAAGGGTATGTTAAACTTAAACGAGATCGATAATCAAAATTAAACTTACGAAATAGTGGAAAGATCGATTTAAGCGAGTTTGTGGTATCGAGTTTCGACAGTACATTCCCTCAAAGTGGGCAATTTGGATAGCAGATCAACAGACATTTCAGACATACAGGATCAGAAGATTTGTGATAAGCTAGAAATCAAAGCAAGGTTTATGAAGTGTCCTATGACCAGGTGGTTGCTCTGTGCACAATTAAAATAGAACAGAAAGGTCCTGTGTAGAAGCTTTCTGTTGCAACCACCAGCTTTGTTATAACCCAAAAACCCCTCTATTAATTGACTACTAAAACAAAGGCTTATTGACAGGTGACAGCCTAAAGCAATGTGACAGTAATACCCCCATTCCACTAGACGGCGATCTATGGCGCTCTGTCAGAGCGCCGCAGGTCGCCATGCAGAGCGCCGAGGTCGCCAAGAGCGCTACCTGAGCGCAAATGGGTCGCTATCTGATCTCCATGATCGCCAAGGTCACCGTCGGTTTACTCCCCTGCACAAAGATCCGTGGCGCTCCGTCCAGAACGCCATCAGATCGCTAATTGATCGCCTAAGTCGCAATCGGAGCGCTTCTTGATCGCCAAGATCATAACTAGAGCGCTATTGGATCACCTTAGAGCGCCACCATCATCCAACAAAGCAAATCAGTAGATAATTCGCGCTCCGTGGCGATCTGATAGTGTGTCTCTGCATTTCAAAATACCCGATAGTATTTTCTATCAATATATCCAAATTGCATGATGTAACTCGACGTCTCATCCGGATCTAAACTGTTATACACCCATACAATGATGATACCGAAAAGTGTGTTAATATAATGGCGTTTAACATTGATTTTGATGTGCGTTAGAACATTTGTAGTAACTATCAAATGAAGAAACACAGATTTCTAGTGACTTATTGCAGTACGAACGTAATGCAGAAAGCTCTTATATGAATCGTCTGCATTACTATATTACTGCATTGAGTAGACACAAGTAAAAAAGAAAGCAACTATATGTATGGCTATTTGCCTAAATATCTTCAAGCGAATTTAAGACGAATGAGCGCGGCAGAGCGCCACATGTCTTCATAGGATATCTCCCTAATTAAATCAAGTAGAGCGCTAACAGAGCGGTAATGGATCTCTATCGGTCGCCGACATCGCTATCGGATCTCTTTTGAGCGCCATAGGTCGCAGTGGTCGCCATCGGAGCGCCAATAGAGCGCAATAGATCGCATCTTAGTCGCCTTTGAGCGCCAACGGAGCGCAATCTGATCATACAAGAGCGCAACATTTTTATGAATTGGGTGGCGACCAATGACCATGAAGTCGCTATCGGATCTTACAGATCGCTAACGGATCGCCATCGGAGCATAATCTGAACGCAATCAGATTGTAAATGCCGTTAGATTGCCTCATCCTGAGGCGACCTATGGCGCTCTGTCGGAGCGCGGAGATCGCCATCGAGCGCCGTCTTGTGGAATGGGAGTATAAAGCAGAAAGCTCCTAAAGCAGTCAACTGTTGTAAACACCTAATAATGAACACAATTTGTGGTCCTAATACAGTGCTCCCTCTCTGCAACGACACCCAATGGGAGACAAAACAAGAAATATCTTTAAAAAAGATATTCAGCGGAATGGGTGGTGGAATTCATGCTGTAGATGGGTGTGCAAAATTGTATGAAAATGGGTTTTTTCCAAGAATTGTAATAAGCAAAAAATACACATTCAAGGATAACTATAACTCTGACTAAAAAACTATAAATGTACAGAAATGCAAAACAATAATATAACCCGTACCCTAGCTACTGGTAGGAGATCCTCAGATTAAACTACTGTTCTATATTTCAAACTTCATTCATGGGGAGTTTCTTGAAACAAACTATAACTAAATAAACTGTGCATGCCCTTTAACACCTCACTCTTGTAAATAAATGATGAAACAACACAATTGTGTTTAACTCACTTGAGGTCATTTATTATATTGCTATCAATGTATGGTAAATTTGAACAAATAGTTAACAATTAAAATAAATTGGTAGTAAAACCATTATTTAACAAAACACCTAGCTGCCACTGTGTATCTATAAATAGACATCTTCTATCATATCTTAAAATAGAAGCATCAGTACTACACACTGCCTCAGAGCATAAACCAGCCAGGCTAATTACAGGGCTCCAGATAAGAGGGGAGTAAACAGAACAAATCTAACATTTTCTCACTCAATTCAGCACCAAAACCTATGGTGTTACCACTCATTTTTATCGTCTCGAAGAGACAATTCAACTGAGTAGGACACGATAGGGTTTAATCCACAAATAAAGTTTTTAAGTTTTGAAATAATTCTCTTATCTGGAGCCCTGGCTTTTATCCAATCAGACAATTCAGTTTCAACAGGTGCTCTTAATTCTAAATTTCTGATCAAATATGATTGGTTGAAATGTTTGTCTAAATAAAAATGTAGGTCTAAATAGATATTAGGCAGCTCCGCTGAAAAATGTGTGTTGTTCGGAGAGAGTTGTTGTAGGGAGGGAATTTGATTAACATTTGCAAACAGCTTGAATCCAGATCAGACGCCGCTTTACGCCGCGTCTGATCTGGATTCAAGCTGTTTGCCACTCATCATTATGCTTTTTTCTGTCAAAAATGTCTAATATGTAAATTTGAAAAAACCAGCAGACAACAATTTTAAGCAGCCGTGAAAATGTTATCATAATTATATTGTTTTGGGAACAGCGTCAATCTTCGTTGTAAGGAGGGTACCGTTCTTCGGAGGGCCGTTGTAGAGAGGTCGTAATAGAGGTTTTACTGTATCTATGTCTCAACACTGGAGTTTGTTCCAATTAAACTAGCAATATGATAAACTGTAAATATTTACACACCAGAAGAGTTGAGATTCAGAAGAAATAGAATACTCATTGTTTAAATATTCTGCTATTAATTTACTTAACCCTTTTCCCAATAGTTTATTTCAGGTATATATGAAGCCACCTGTTAGAATAACATCAAGCATTCTCTATGGTTTGTTTAACCCATTACCCTATAAATATGCTTTTTTACGCCCTTTAATGTACTCCTCCACTTAGAAAGTAGTTCCAATTTATACAGTTATACATACTATGTATTATAAGAACTAATTTCTCTATTCTAGCAGATGATAGCTTAAAGCAGGCTGAAAGTAAAGTAGAATGCGCCTTAACCTGCTTTAAGTGGAAATGTATTTTCAAAATAAGAAACAGGCTATGGGGTAATGGGTTAACTCTTAACACAATGTAACAGTGAAACGATGATAAACTTTGACCCCAGTTTGGATCCTGATAAGACATTGTGTTACACAGCTAGTGGTGGTTGCTCTGTGTCATCAGGATCCAAGCTATTTGACACTCTGACACCGTTTTGACAAAGGAATTTCGCAGATTCCATAAATGAATGGGTTTAAAGCATGAACAAGCCTAACTAATGATGAAAACTATTTTTTCTTGCATGAAGTTATCTTCGATCTGTAACAAATATATACTGGTATGTCTTTGACTGAATGGTTGCTTGACACCTAATGAGATTCGTTCCCAATCATTTAAAGTGGGATGCTAACTATTGGAGTATTGGTTGATGTTTTTTGTTGATATATAGAACAACTTGACCTCATATTGAATGATTGGCTCAATGTTACCAATAAAACTCTCAGCCCATGCTATGAATTCCTGACTGTGATTGACAGCTCTTGTACTTGCTATGTTTTCTACAATCCTAAGGATGCTGATTGCAACTTAACTCACATCATTCTGTGTCAAACATTTCAGATCCTGACTACATGCCAAGTAGCTCGGCATCTGATCAGAGGAGCCCAGGCCCAGCGCTTATAAAGCGTTTGGGTTGAGTCTGAGTGTGTTCTCAAGCACTTGATTGGTCAGATTTGAGCCTAGGCTCAAATCTGACCAATCAAATGCTTGAGAACGTTTTCAGACTCAACTTAAACGCTTTATAAGCATGAACCCAAGTGTTTGACATTGAAATCAACAATGGCAGAGATTTAAATTTCAAGACAATTGGAGAAAACAACAGGACAATTGTAAAGCAGCCAGTATACAGTGCAACATTAACCCTATGGTGTGAGAATACTCATTAGAATCATCTCTTCAAGCCAATTCTAATGAGTAGGCACACCATACAGTTTGGTGCTGGTATAAGATTTTAGTTCTGAAATACGGTTGAGCCTCTCTATCTCAAGCTCCCTTAAATCAAAATTACTTCAATTTGTATAGATTTATTTCACTATATAAACTTTATTAGGTCAGACATAATCCGTATTTCAAAGTTCAGACGTAGATTTAAGTAACGTTTGAACTTTGATAATTATACTGATATGTTTGACTTAACCCTTTGAACCCTATTCTCGCATATAGACATCCTTTAAAACAGTGTATATGTGAAAAGTACACTTGTCCTATGCAAACTGTGAAGACCCAGATCAGAGGGCTCCAAAAGGAGCCCTCTGATCAGGGTCTTCACTGTTTGTCATAATGCCAAACATTGACAAAAACAGCCCATTAAAGTCAGAAATGGACTAGACTAAAATGGAAACTGGAATTGTTTATTTAAAATTTCAGGGAGGAAAGAGTTAAGAGGGTTTGTACTCCCTATATCTTGGGCCATGAATATAGAATCAGCAAAAGGTCCATCCAACCCCACGGTTGCCAATATGGCCAAAGCTCCAACCGAAATAAAATACCACCCAGCTCTCAACATCCTGGCATGTTTAGAAAACAAAGATAAGAAACCACATTCTTACAATAACAACATGCCTGCCACCTAAATGTTTCCTACTAAAACCACAGTAGCACTGACAACATGTCTGTTATTCTCTCATCACATACTCTTCATTTCGCTTCAGACTTATTTTCACCATGTTACACTTCAAATGGCCAATTCCTATTTCCAATTTAATCTACCGTAGTCCATTTTTGACTTTTTATAGAGATGTTCTTGGTCATTGTAACTATTATCATATGACAAACAGTGTAGACCCTGATCTCAGGACAAGTATACTCTTCACAGGTACAGGGTTTCCAAAGGATTTAGTCAGCCCGGCTCCAGATAAGGAGAGTATTTCAAAAACTAAAATCTTCGTTTCTGCTTTAACTCTTTCCTCCCTGAAACTTTAAATGGAAAATTCCAGTTTTCATTTTAGTCTAGTCCATTTCTGACTTTGAAGGGTTGTTTTTGTCAATGTTTGGCATTGTGACAAACAGTGAAGAACCTGATCAGAGGGCTCCTTTCGGAGCCCTCTGATCAGGGTCTTCACTGTTTGCATAGGACAAGTGTACTATTCACATGTACACTGTTTGAAAAGCACGCCTATATGCGGGACTAGGGTTCAAAGAGTTAAACCCTATGGTGTCGTAAGTCAGATTTTAAAAGTCTCAATTATTATTCATTTCTCCATGTACGTCCTAGTACAGCTGTCTTGTTACCTCTCTTTGGAATGATCTTGAAATGTAATAGTGAACAGGATTAGAAAGAGAAATCAGAAACTAAATGTATTTTATAAAGTTTTGACTTACAACAGTTTTTGTCTAGTCACAGGTGCCGACATAAAGAATTTAAATTTTGAGATACTTCCCTTCTCTGGAGCCCTGACTAGTTTCACTGCTTTTCAGAATTGTTTAGTAGCCAAATCTGCCATTTTAATGCTGTATTCCTAGCATTCAGGTTTCCTCAACATTGGATTTATAGTTCTGTAGTTGCCAAACAATGGCAGAAATTCTATTGTAGGCTCTCAAGTATTGAAGGGAACAGTTTTTGTCAGATTGTTTATGGGCTGAATATATGTGACAAGTTTGATATAAATCAGCAATATTGCCCTGTTACTATTTCCATAATGTTTTTACCACAACTGTGAATGGCATGTGTTGTGACAGTTTGGCACCATATTCAGGGCTCCAGATAAGAGTAATTGTACAAATCCAACAATTTCGAACTCAATACATCACCAAATCCTATGGTGTTACTACTCATTAGAATCGTCTCTTCGAGACGATTATAATGAGTAGTGACACCATAGGGTTTCAAGCAGAAATAAAGATTTTAATTTTTGAAATACTCCCCTTACCTGGAGCCCTGCTTGTAAGAATTTATTAACTCTTTGAGTGGCTAATGACAAATTCAGTGGCATTGAGGGGAGTTTTTAAATAACCAATTAAGTCCACCAAACCCTGTGTTGTTACTGTTCATTAGAATAATCTCAATGAGACAATCCTAATGAGTTACTTACCGGTAGTCACATCATTGGGTTTGTTGGAGACATAATAGAACAAAATTCAAATATATAGGCTTTATGCATTTATATATATGAAAATGCGAGTAAGAGTTTTTTTCAGTTTTTGCTTTACTTTCAACCTGCTTTAAGCCATCATAATATGTCTTCAAAACTAGTAACAGACTATGGGGAAATTGGTTACATGCATTTATCAGGAAAGGGTAGTCTGTCCTGTGGCATTGGTGCAAATTAAGAAATGGGTAAAGGCATCTGTTGGCGCTTTTGTGGAGCAAAAGGATAAAGAAGGTATCTCTATGGCTTGATCTTCAATGATCAGCAGGACTCTAGATAAGAATGAGTAAACCCAACATTTCCAACATTTTCCCCATGGTGTCTGTACAAAACCCAATGTTTCCACAACTCATTAGGATGATTTCTGATGAGTAATCACAAGACACAACATATTAGGTTTTGATGGCAGCAAAAAGAAGTATAAGTGTTCCCTCTCTACAACATAAGACCCTCTGAACAACATTGGTTGCCGGAGTTCTCGAAACAAGACATTTATGTCCAACCTTTCCATGACTGCAATATATTGTCTGTTTAAAATTGTTGTCTTAATATTTTGACAGACAAAAAACATAATGGCAAGTGACAAACAGCTTGAATCCAGATTAGACACTGCATTTTGCGGTGTCTGATCAGGAATGAATGAATGAATGAAGGTGTCTGATCTGGATTCAAGCTGTTTGTAAATGTAAACTAATTTCCCTCCCTATAACAACTCCCTCCAAATAAGGCACACACCCGTTGTCTCCCACTGGGTGTTGTTGTAGAGAGGGAGCACTGTAATCTATTTTGATATATTCCTATTGCCAGGAGTTCTGTTGAATGGTCACTGTGCATGGGTCCATATAACTCGAAATTCTTCAAATAACTTACACTGCCAAATGTCTGGGATATGTTACTAGGGAACAGATAGATGAGAACGTTAATAATCTAAAGAAGAACTCATGGTTTCCAGCTGTAAGAATCCATGAACATTTGAAAGCTATCAATTTAATGGAACCGTTTCAAACTTTGACAAATGTTTCATGTCTGGGTTCCTGAACTTTACTTAGAAAGAGATAAGTTCAGTTTTAATTCATTTATGGCTCTCCTGTAACTTTAACCTAGCTTCTACTTACTGTTAGCATATATTGTTACTTTTTGAAAACAGTGAGAACCCAGATCAGACAGCTCCTGAGAATAGAGTCAAATTTAACAAGGAACTGTCACTTCCAGGATCTCAGTGTGCACAGTGACACTAGTTCCTGGTTAAAATTGAATAACTAGATGCATTAAAATGTGTACCTATGGGGTTATAAGTTAAAGCAGGCTGAAAGAAGTATTCGGCATTACTGCCTGCTTGAATCAACCAATCTGACTTCATTTCTGAAAGCAAGCTAGAGGAGAAGTTAAGGGTTATGGAAGAGTTATAACAAAACCACGTTCAATAAACACATATGTGCCATGGCATCCCTGACAATATATTCTGAATCTTGTTTACGTCCAAATTAGGTCAAGGTCTAGGTCAAAATCAAGGTATGGTAATTTGGGTGGATTGGTAGTAATCCAAGGCAACAACTGTATAAGTATAAAGGCATTGTAGTCAGTTGTGTTGACGCTAGAAGAAACGGTAAAATCTAGTTAACAATGAAATTGCCAATTTACAATATTCTAAGTCCAAATTAGGTCAAGGTCAATGTCAAAATCACGGTAGGGCAATATTAGTGGATTGGGAATGATCCAAGGCAACTTGATAAGTATTCAAGCATTTGAGTAAGCAGTGCTGAAGCTACACAAAACAGTAAAATCTAGTTAACCTGTTACTGACGGACGGACAGGGCAATCACTATATGCCTCCGCATCTTCAGATGCTGGGGGCATAAAAATTGACTCTTTTCTCAGTGTATACAGGGCTCCAGATAAGTAGAGTTTTTCAAAAACTAAAATCTTTGTTTCTGCATTAAACCCTATGGTGTCACTACTCATTAGAATCGTCTCGAAGAGACGATTCTAATGAGTAGTAACACCATAGGATTTGGTGCTGAACTGAGTGAGAAAATGTTGGATTTGTTGGGAAAAACTCCCTTATCTGGAGCCCTAGCTGTGTATATAGTACTACTGTATACTGTGACAATTCCTGATCATACTGACTGAATTACCCAGCATCTATCTTGATTTAAACTATTCACAAATGTCACTGAATTGGCCAAAATCAATCTCAAAATTAACTCTATGCACGCTTACAGCGACAACATCTGTGATTACTTTCGCAAACAGTTTGGATCTTGATGAGACGCCGAGTAACTCGGCGTCTCATCAGGATCCAAACTGTTTGACAACATGATTCTATTTTTGAAAATAATTTTTTATTAAACTTTTTTTTTAAAACAGTAGCTGGTGACAATTGTTGACGATGTCACAAACCACTTAGCAGTCAAAGATTGTAGGAAGGGGAAAAAAGAGTAATTCACAACCTTCCATTCAGATCCAATGTACGGTGTTATTACTTTCTCCGAGACTGATGGAAATTGGAACACACAACACCCAAGCTAATTACAACAAAAAAATGTATATGCTCTAGCTTAAGGACTGTTGCACTGAAGATCTGTGCATGAGCTGTCTATATAAAGGTTTTTAGGCCATCTTGGTATACAAATCCAACAATTTCGCCTTATCAGCACCAAATCATATGGTGAAACTACTCATTAGAATTGTTTCAAAGAGACTTTATTATTCTAATGAGTAGTGACACTAAAGGGTTTAATACAGAAATAAAGATTTCAGTTTTTGAAATACTTCTACACTGTTTGCTTGATATATGTAAAATTCAGCCATAAGATCAAATAATCAATCTCTGTAAAGCGTCATTAACTTTATATAATACACTGATCATGAACAGAGCTCCAACATTTTCACACTCATTTCAGCACCAAATCCTATGGTGTTACTACTCTTTGCGATGATTCTAAAGAGTTAAATGCCTAAATTAAGATTATAGTTTTCGAAATACCCTTATCTGGAGTCTTGATCATGAAAACTTCTTAACATGAAGAAGGTAAGAAGTGACACCATAAGGTTTAAAGCAGAAATAAATTTTAGTTTTTGAAATACCCCCCTTATCTGAAGCCATGACCTACCATTGACAGTTACAAAGCACAACAACATTGATATACATGAACCTAATGAGTATACATTGAGATATAGGAAACAGATCAATATAGGTTACCAAATAACTCGCATCAAATGAACATAATATAAAAATATATACTATCAAACTTGTATTAACGTTAATCATTATAAGTTGTCACTCTATACAAGTTGTCATTCTTTTATACAGGTGACAGCTTAATACAGGATAAGAGTAAAGCAGAAAGCTCCTATAGGAGCTTTCTGCTTTACTATTGTCCTGCATTAAGCAGTCACCTGTCTTAAGAAAAGCTTCACGATTTATCAAGGAGTGACTGCTATCACAAATGTGACTGTATACAGATTAGCCATAGCACTCTGTCCAATATCATAATTACCGTGGCAACACAAAAGGAATTATTCAGAAAATATTGACCATGAATCAGACAAGTGACAAGCACCGTACTGACCGTATTTAAATCGCATCAACAATCTGCTCAAGCATCTCACTTAGACCTTGTCATTTCCTATGACAGATTCTGATTTCTCACGGAAAAAAATTCCGAGCATGAATATTACCAAGACAACACACACATACAAACAAGTATTGAACATCTATATTATCGGGCATGCTAGCTGAAAACAGATTGTGTAAATAACATTACTAAAACACTACCGGTGTGGCTCGTGTCACAGGTCGTTGGAGCGACGGTGACGGTGACTGTCTTACTTTCATATAACACATCGCAGCTACGAGTGCCCCACATATAGCATCCTGGTAGGACTGATTCACTCTCTCCTCCATTGACAACAGACTGTGCACATCATTGTTACTCCACTACGTACACCTAGACTGTGTCAACAACAGGCGAACAATTCACAGACTGGGTCACTCACTTAGAAACCATTCCAATTACTACTTTCCTTCCTGTCACACAGTAGTCTCATCACATTTGGATCTAACTGTTTTTTACATCAACTGAACCACCTTAACAAAACCTACATACAGCCGTCTTATGCAACTCTGAATAATCCATGAGCCGTCTTGTATATAAAAACAACAACACCCCACGCTCAGGTCTGTCTCATATAAGTGTATGTTATTTCGGAATCAATTTGTACGACATATATTGAGATTTTTCGAATCATAAATTCTTACGGAACTGAGACACATTACTAGTCCTTATTGCACATGTGGCAAGATGGCTTGAGTGTGTACACTCCCTTGAGAAAACCAATATTTAACGCTTTTCTGCAGGCTCACAATCTTTGGATCAGAGACTCTTCGAAAAGGAAACACACCGCTACCACTGTACACAGGAATTACTTAGAACTCTTCAATACTTATCCTAGTCCCCCTAAGAAACAACGTTTGATGCCTTTACCTATTCCTCATCTATGATACTCTCATCAGGGCTCCAGATAAGAGGGAGTAAACTGAACAAATCCAACATTTTCTAAGTCATTTCAGCACCATATCTTTTGGTGTTACTACTCATTAGAATCGTCTCTTCGAGACGATTCTAATGAGTAGTGACACCATAAGATTTATTGCATAAATAGAGATTTAAGTTTATTAAATACTCCCCCTTTTCTGGAGCCCTGTCTCATAGAAACCTTTTTTCCTGCCTCCTGGAAGGTTAATTTTTAACCAATTTATGCCAAGTGAAATCTTCCATGCTTATATATTGGATGAGTCCATTTTTGAAGCAAGGAGAGCTTGGTCTAAAATTGTTTCATATTGATATTCCTATCAGCAAACAGTGTAGACTCTGATCAGATGACACATTATCCGGTGTCTGATCGACTATGTCCCTTTTATGGGGCACAAATGGTTTAAAGCAGGTTGAAAGTAATACATACAGCTCCTTCTGCTTCCAAATAAGAATCCTCAGCCTGCTCAGGGATTACAGACAGTGAAGGGCCTACAACCCTTTACCCTAAAACCTGTTTCTAGTTTTTAAGACAGAGGACCACATTATGCAGGTTGAAAGTAAACAGATATTGCCTTATGGCACATTTTGCTATATTTTCAGCCTGCTGTAAGCTACTATCTGTTAGAATACAGAATCTGTTTCTTTTATAATGGTGTATATTTTGTGACTGTATAAAGTGGAACTTAATTTTCCTACAGTAAAAAATAATCTAAAGGCGTAAAAGACACATGTATAAAGTAATGGGTTAAATTATTCTCCAATCTAAAAGAATACTAAGTGGCATAGTCACTTGGACTAACTGATCTGAGTCATTGAGCAAATCAGCATCTGATCTGGATCCAGGCTATATGCAGGTTTTTTTTTTCAAAATTGGTTCCCTGCATTCAAAGAGTTAAGGTCTACAGGGAGTCTAAATTTCCCTGTGTGTTTCATGAACTTAGCCAATGGGTATGAAGACCTGAATGTCTGGAATGAATGGGAAAAAAAAGATATTGCAAACCTTTTCTATTACGATCACTTAATTGTGTTAATTATTAGGCGTTTTAGACAGGTGACTGCTTTAATCAAGGTGACAGTAAAACAGAAAGCTCCTTTCAGGAGCTTTTCTGTTTTACTGTCACCTTGCTTTAAGTTGTTACCTGTATTTTATACAATAAATTAGCCTTATTTTAAGGGGTCGTAATAGAGAGATTTACTGTTTTGCTGCTTGTCTTTGGAATGTTGACTTTTGTAATAGCTCTTATCTGAGAAATATCTGACTTCAATATGAAGTATCAGAAAATTGCTTTGTACTGTCTGGAGTTCTGAAAGGCCAGGCTTATTACTCTCAACTGGCAGCAAACAAATGGTACGAGAGGTTCTTTATAGGAGTGGATGAAGTACAGTGCTCCCTCTCTACAACGACACCCAATGGGAGACACAGATTGTGTGTGTTGTTACGAGGGAGTCGTTATAGGGAGGGAAAATGGCTTTCATTTGCAAACAGCTTGAATCCAGATCAGACGCCGCGTAACGCGGCGTCTGATCTGGATTCAAGCTGTTTGTCACTTGTCATTAATCTATTTTCTGTCAAAATGTCCATAATGTCACTTTGAGAAAAACAGTAGACAATAATTTTAAGAAGAAGATATTGCAGCATTATAATTGTCCTGTCAAGGGAACTGCGGCAAGGGTCGTTGTAAGGAGGGAGTTGTTGTTGGGAGGGCCGTTGTAGGGAGGGAGCACTGTAAAATTAAACCTCAACAAATCTAACACACTTTGGTCAATCAAACTTATTTCCAAGTCAAAAATGGCTCAAACATATTTTAGTAAATGAAACGTCCAGTATTTCAAAGTTAAAATGTGGATTAGCCATGTTTTTAATTTGGGAACATGGGTATATATTTGAACTTATAATTTAGCTCCAATTACCCAAATAAAACCTTAGAAAAGCAGGTAAGTTGGAAGTTATCAAGTTTGAGATATTGAGGCTTGATTGTATTTGCGGATGATGTTATAAACCTGTATTGAGCAATCAATTAACCCTTTATCCCATAGAAACTCCTTTTAGCGCATTTAACTTATTCCTCCACTGAAGAAAATAGTTCCAATTCATAAAATCATTAGTTAACGTGCCATGAGAAATATTGTCCATATCCTAACAGAAGGTAGCTTAAAGCAGGCTGAAAGTAAAGCAGGCGCATTCGGGTTTTATTACTTTCAACCTGCTTTAAGTGGTCATCTCTCTTAGAAGATGTAATTGAAGTTTGAAGAACCATAATGTCAGGCAGGCTGCTGTGCAATGCAAATGCAGTACAAATGTAATCTATGTCAGAATCTTAACTGTCAACAGTTTGCTATATTTCACTTCAACCCTTTCCCTAGACTGGCGCCAGTCCATATGATATTATAGTTCATCCTTATTTCCCTTTTATTCATACTGGGTTGTCTGTTCCTAGCCAGAATCATAAATCTGTGCCGGACTCTGTGGCAGGAATAAGGCACAATGACAAACCATTGAAAAACAGAATACATTATCAAAAATAATATATTTATCAGACTAGTAGCTAGTCTACCCTTTCCCCAACTTTTAGCAAATTCAGTTTATTCCTCCGCTGAAGAAAATGGTTCCAATTTATACAGTCATGAATATGTATCATAAGGAATATTTTCTTTATTCTAGCAGGTAGTAGCTTAAAGCAGGCTCAAAGTAAAGCAGAATGTGCCTTAAGGCACATTCTGCTTTACTTTCAACCTGCTTTAGTAGTCCCCTTTTTTTTCAAAACTAGAAACAGGCTATGGGGTAAAGGGTTAAATAAATAATGTCTGAGACGACTTCAAGATTTCAGCATGAGACAGCTAACAAGCATTTTCAATAACGATCCGGTATTGAAAAGGCTAAGATTTCAGATTTTTACTAGACTTGATGACCTTAATTCAACAAACATGTCAGCATCTAACAGGATAATTTCCCACATTTCATAAAACATTTGACAAATTTTGGCACTAATCACATAACTAAGACGTTCCCAAGTTGAGACTGAGCAAAAGAATTAGGAGACAAAACCTTGAAAAATCTTGACTATTTTGCAAAAAATAGAACAGCAATTTCCATCAATTTGAGACAATATCAAATGATCTTAATTACAAAACAAGAGAATATGCCACAACAACACTGTCTGGCCATCATTTTCATTAAAACTTCTTTGAATCATTACCCAATAGCCTTTTTCTAGTTTTGAAGTTCAAGGCGATAACTTAAAGCAGGATGAAATTAAAGCAGAATGTGCCGTAAGGCACATTTTGCTTTACTTTAAACCTGCTTTAAGCTAACATCTACTAGAATATAGAAAATATTTCTTACAATATATATTCATGACTATATAATTGGAACTTTTTTCTTGTTGCGTCTAATCAAGATCTAAACGGTTAGCAAGTAATTAAAGCAGTGGAAACGGTCCGCATTCGGGGTAAAGCAGTGGAAGGGATATATACAAGTAGTCACTCAAAACAGACATTGAGTTGTAGCTTAACCAATTACCCCATAAATGTGCCTAATTTATTCCCCCACTGAAGAAAATAGTTCCATTTTATACAGTCATAAATATTTACCCGGAGAAATATTTTCTATATTCTTGTAGATAATAGCTGAAAGTAAAGCAGAATGTGCCTTTCGGCGTATTCTGCTTTACTTTCAACCTGCTTTAAGTAGTGACATATCTTTAAAAACTAGAAAAAGACTATGGGGTAATGGGTTAATCGAAGGGTTCTTTCTGCTTTACTTCCAACCTGCTTTACGTAGTGACATATCTTCAAACTAGAAAAAGGTTATGGGGTAATGGCTTAATCAAAGAGAATATATCTGCTTTACTTGATGACGTACAAACACTGAGATGTGACTGTTTTGTACTAGAGAAAGTCTGTCCTAATCTATGGCTTGAGATGTGACTGTTTTGTACTAGAGAAAGTCTGTCCTAATCTATGGCTGGATTTAGAAGCAATGTTTTACGGGCATTTGGTGTTACAGCCTGAATAGTCTGATTACTGTGAGACGTTCATAATGGCCTGGAATAATAGGCTGGAGTGCCATACAACCACAGGGCAGTGAAAGGACTGCTATAATCCTCACTCACAGAATGACAGTACGGGTCCAAGGTTATAAAGCTTTTCAGTTGAGTCTAAAGTCGTTCTCAAGCATTTGATTGGTCAGATTTGAGCCTAGGCTCAAATCTGACCAATCAAATGCTTGAGAAAACACTCAGACTCAGCTCAAAAGCTTTATAACCTTAGACCCCGATCTCAAGTGGTGGGACTTTTTGTTGTACAAGCTACCACTTGGCTAAGCAGTTAGCATTATAAATTTTGGATCATGGGGTCCGGGGTTCAAATCCGGCTTGCGGTGGAATTCTTTGCGAGTCTAAACTATGCATAATTGCACCCTTCTATCATCATATATTATGGATAATGGCTGAACTACTGTTATAAATCTGTATGGAGTAAAGATATTGAGCAAGGATTGTATCAAGCTGAAGACCTTATAAACTGTGACAATGACCTTGACTCTTCTGTAAACCCATAACTTATATCACCTTGTCAAAGTTGGAATCACTTTATCACATCACCTGTTTCTAGTTTTTGAAGGCAGATGACAACTTCAAGTAGGTTGGAAGTAAAGCATAATGTGCATATTCATGGCTCTATGAATTGGAACTTTTCTTCAGTGGAGCAAACATTAGAGGCGTAAAAGGCATATTTATGGAGTAATGGGTTAATAGTCAGAATCCGGAGTGCTTGCAAGCTCCGTTAGATTGGTCTGAGAAATGTATAAAGCCCACATATACCATGAACCAGTTTTTACATAAAACCTTGACATTAATTTCGTACAAAAATTGGAAGAAGTAACATAACAACAAGAGGTCCGCTAAAATGCCTGCGGAGTTGTCATTAAAAACATTGAAACTGTTGAAAAACATAAGACCCTTGAGACATATTCTTTCATTTACATAGAAACTGTCAAATAAAACTTCAAAGCCAATTGTGCCATTTCATACAAAAACCGAAATTCTCCAATAAAACTTGAAATAGCCATAAGCTATCAGAGTTCTTGTCAGTATAATGATCAATAATTGAAAAGTATTTATTTTCCCCTATATTCTGTTTTTTGTATGAAAGAAAAGTTTACAGCAATTATTACAAAGGGTGTCCTAAGTTTTAGGAGTTTTATGTAAAACATACTACAGTAGCCATAAAAGACAATGTCCCAATGCAATGAAACCGTCACAGTTTCATTGGAAATTAAACATAACATAAGAGTTCTAAGAAGTCACCAAACTAATCGTCATTATACTATCCCACTAACCTATTTATTTTCCTATATAGTCACATGACCTTGTGTATTATACTAAGCTTTTGAAGTGAAAACAAATGGAAAGAACATTCAGGGCAGAGTGTCAAACAGTTTGGCTCCTGATGAGACACAAGTTACCCAGCATTATTATCAGGATTTATTTTGGGCTGCGTGCAAAGGAAATCATGTATCTTTGGAAAATAAAATGTTCATACAATAAAGATTATACTGAGTTCCAGGTAAAGATTTTAAAATTATGTAACCCTTGCAATGTTGAATTTTCAAATGGATAACTCCATTTTCTGGCAGAAGACGAGTTTACATTGTCTATCAAGGTGTTTGTCCATAACATACAGTCGAAACTCCATACTACCAACTCGCTTAAATCAATCTTACAAGTATTTGGTAAGTTGAAATTTGATAAGTCGATCTCGTTTAAGTCGAACATATACCTGTATTTCAAAGTTAAAACGTGGCTATTATAAGCCACGTTTTAACTTTGAAATATGGGTACAAATGTATGTTCAAACAAATGCGAGTTCGTAGAATCAAGTTTTTACTGTATTCAAAAGGATGACATGCATTCCTTCATAATCTTCACTGTTTGCAAATGGCTGTATATTTAACCCATTACCCGATAAATACACAGTTTTACCCCTTGAATTTATTCCTCCACTTGAAAAAATAGTTCTCTTTTATACAGAAATGAATATGTATCATAATTTTTTTTTCTAGCATATAATAGCTTAAAGCAGGCTGAAATTAAAGTAAAGCAGAATGCACCTTAAGGCACATTCTGTTTTACTTTCAACCTGCTTTAAGTGGTGACCTATCTACTATTCTAGAAACATCTGTTTCAAAGTTGCCATTTTCAGATTGTTGTATTTTTACTTTTATCGGAAATCTAAACATGCGGTTCAAATTACAGTTTGGATCCATTTCAAATGTAGATTAACTCACCATCAGATCACGAATCTCTAAACTCTTGACTTCACATGACATTTATAGAACACTCAGCATGTTATAGATACTTAAGCATCTTAATCTTTCTCTAATAGAAGTGCATTTTAGCACATTTAATTTATTCCTCCACTGAAAAAATGGTTCCAATTTATAGTTACAGTCATGAACATGTACCAAAATAAATAGTTTCTATATTCTAGCAAATGGTAACTTAAAGCAGACTGAAAGTAAAGCAGAATGAGCTTAAACCTTTTCCCAATAAATATACATTTTTTCCTTAAATTTATTCCTCTTCTGAAGAGAATTGTTCCTATTTATTATACAGTAATGAATGTGCATCATAAAAAATATTTACTTCATCCTAGCAGAAAGTCCCTGGTATCTTACAGCAGAGACTGAAAGTAAAGCAGGGTGAGCTTTAACCCTTTACCTCATAGCCTGTTTTTAGTTTTGAAGACAGTTGACCACTTAAAGCAGGTTGAAAGAAAAGCAGAATGGGCCTTAACTCTTTCCTCCCTGAAACTTTAAATGAACAATTCCAGATTCGATTTTTGTCTAGTCCATTTCTGGCTTTTAAGAGTTGTTTTTGTCATTTTTGGCATTACTGACAAACAGTGAAGACCCTGATCAGAGGGCTCCTTTCGGAGCCCTCTGATCTGGGTCTTCACTGTTTGCACAGGACAAGAGTACTATTCACATGTACACTGTTTTAAAAGACGCCTATATGCGGGATTAGGGTTCAAAGAGTTAAGGCACATTCTGCTTTACTTTCAGCCTGCTTTAAGCTAAAATCTGCTAGGCTATATAAAATACTTGTTATGGTAATTGTGCATGAGGGTATAAACTGGAACTATTTTCTTTAGCGGAGGAATAAATTAAATACACTAAAAGTTGCTTCTATGGGGGAAAGGGTTAATGTGCATTCAGCTTTACTTTCACCTTGCTTTGGACATCTGTATTCAACTAGAAACAGGCTATGGTGTAATGGGTAACAGACTTCACTCATCACATAAATCAAACTTTCATTTTCTGAGTTTTAGTAGATTGATGGTACTATTAAGCCTTTAAAACTTGTGGCAATTTGTTCTGAGTTGGTTTTAACCCTTAGCCCGCCAAATAAATTGTCGTCTGCTATATTTCTCGTCTGCTTCAAGTTTCAAAGTGCTTCAAAGTTGCTCAAAATTGCTGAAAATGTTGTCCGAGTGTCAAACAGCTTGGATCCGGATGAGACGCCGAGTTACTCAGCGTCTCATCCGGATCCAAGCTGTTTGCATATTGAGCTATAGTCGTGAGTGGCAGGCTATGGGTTAAAGGAGATTTTCACTGTAAATTCTAAACAATTACATTCTGGTACAAGACAATTATTTCCATAAAGCCAATCTGCAGAAGGTAATAACATTTTAGTGCCAATGTTAACCCCTTCACGGCCATGACGTCATCTCCTTTAAAACATTGTAGTCTGCTTTATTGCTCAATTTCTTTCCCAAATATTGAAATGAGTGTAACAAAATTCAATCCTGATCAGTTTACGCATTATGCAGTGTCTTATCAGGATCCAAACTATTTGAAATAACTATTGTACTCGGGGTAATTAAGGCAGTGAAGGGTGTAACCCTTAGCCTGCCACTCACGACTATAGCTCCATATGCAAACAGCTTGGATCCGGATGAGACGCCAAGTAACTCTGCGTCTCATCCGGATCCAAGCTGTTTGACACTCGGACAACATTTTCAGCAATTTTTGAGCAACTTTTAAGCACTTTGAAACTTGAATCAGACGAGAAATATAGCAGACGACAATTTATTTGGCAGGCTAATTAAGGGTTAATGTATACAGTAAAAAATAAAGTACAGTAGAACTTCGATATCTCGAAGTCGGTTTTGTCAAACATACCCGTATTTCAAAGTTAAAACGTGGCTAATTTAAGCCACGTTTTAACTTTGAAATATGGGTATGTTCGACTTAACCAAGCATGAAATAATGCAGTTCATATGTCGAACTATCGGATAGTTCTAGTTAAACGTGTTCGAGATATCGAAGTTCGACTGTATTGTCTGCCATTTGAAAAATGCTACATGAGAAACACTTAGCTAGTGCCTAAACACATTTACCAGCTTCTTCTGCTACAGTCTTCCCTCTCTTAACGGCCCTCCCAACAAGGACTCCCTCCTTACAACGACCCTTATCCCAAAAGGACAATTATGTCGACCCTATTCATGGCTGCAATGTCGTCTGCTAAAAATTGTCGTCTGCTGTTTTTCTCAAAATTACATAATGAACATTTTGACAGAAAAAACGTAAGGACGAGTGACAAACAGCTTGGATATAGATCAGACGCCACGTTACCTGAATTCAAGCTGTTTGTAAAATGTATGCCAATATCCCTCCCTATAACGACTCCCTCTGAACAACGAACACAATGTTTGTCTCCCATTGGGTGTCGTTGTAGAGATTGAATGCTTTAATAACTTCATATACTGGTGTTGAAGCTTTTTTTAAATAGTGTAGACTCAGATAAGAAAGCTTCTACAGGAGCTCAAACGAAGATAAATTTGGATTCTTACATAAAGTGGAAATTAATGTACATAACTACAGATAAGGGGAGTATTTCAAACACTAAAATCTTTATTTTTGCATTAAAATATAGGATTTGGTACTGAAATGGGTGAGAAAATCTTGGGACAAAATTTATTCAGAAAGCTCCTACAGGATCTATCTACATTAATTTTGTCCTCATAGAAGCGCCTTATAGCTCATTTAATGTTTTTCTCCAGAAGAAAATAATTCCTATTTATACAGTCATAAACATGTATAATAAGAAATATTTCAGTTTCCTTGCAGATGATAGCTTTAAACCGGCAGATGGTAGCTTTGAACAGGCTGAAAGTAAAGCAGAATGTGCCTTAAGGCACATTCTGCTTTACTTTCAACCTGCTTTAAATGGCCACTTATCTTCAAAACTAGAAACAGGCTATGGGGGTAAAGGGCTATAAGCAGTTATTGGTCTTGAAAGATCACCATATTTCCTTATGGGGTGACTGGTGTAAACAGAAATTACCCTGTCTCAGTCAGAAAGGGTGATCACCTCAGACACATTTGGCACTAAGTTCATTGACATATTGCACTTCAAACACACCACACAATAACCTTATATCTATGGTTTTACTCATATAACACTACTTTTCCAGAACAAACTCATTTATTCTTGTCTGTAGTCAAGACCATTCCTTGTAAATTTAACTCTTTGCATGCTGGGTAATTTTTTCGTCTGCAACAATTGTCGTCTGTTTTTGTTCTAAAATTAGATTTTTTCAAAATTTCTTTTTAAATTCAGGGTCAGAATGGCAAACAGTTTGGATCCTGATGAGACGCCGCATTACGCGGCGTCTCATCTGGATCCAAACTGTTTGCAAAGACAATCACTGTGGCAGATATATCCGCCGCTATAGCATGCAAAGAATTAATACTGTTAAGTTCCCCAATGACAAACAGTATGGGACAAAGCTCTGGCAATTTTCTACTAATCTGGATCTACACTGTTTAAAAAGGAAATTATTTCTTTTGAAAGTATATGACAAATCAAGATGCAAATATCTCCTATTAAACCACAATTTCCCTCAGAATCAACACTGGTGATTTTTTAAAGGTTGAATATGGTCCATTTATTTTGAAAGTTAAAATATAACATTCTGAATGGTGAGAAATTATGTTGTCTCAAATTAGCTTTTATTCTGAAAGTGATTCTGTCTGCTCAATATTGCAGCCACAATTTCAAGCAAACAAATAGGTTGGATCCTGATCAGATGCAGTTATTTTGTGTCTAATCTGGATCTAAACAGCTTGCCAAGATCAAGAAAACTTCCTGATTCTCAACATTCAAAGAATTATTCAGGAATTGGTCCAACATGCTGTTTAAGGATAAGCCAAGAATGCTGGTTTTAACATGCTGCTAATCATCTTCAGTATTTAGCCCCTGATTTAACCCTAAAATTCCTTCATAGCCTATACACTGCAAATAAGCTATATTCAACTGTGTTCAAACGTTAACCCTTTACCCATAGCTTGTGTCTAGTAATGAAGATAGGAGGCCACTTAAAGCAGGTTGAAAATAAAGAAGAATGCACCTGATGTAAACTGCAATCGTTCTGCTAGCTATAGAAAATATTTCTCATGGTGCATATATATCTAATACTCCATGAATTACAAAGTGGAACTACATGTATTTTGTTCAGTAGAGAAACGACTTAAAGGCATAAAATGGTGTATCTAGGGAGTAGACCAATAATTGCAGGCCAAATTCATATGCAGAAAGTTTTGTATGAGCAAGAGAAGGGTTAGGTTTGACCATCTTCTATGAGATCTCGCTTGCCATCAGATAAAGCCGCAATCCCATTAACCCTTTCCTCCCTGAAACCAAGAAAATTGACAATTCTAGTTTTCAATTTAGTCTATTTTTTGCTTTTTACGGTTGATTTTTTCCCGTCGCAGACGGGTCTGTTTTGTATTTTGACCGCAACTCTATGAAACAATTTAACCAATCAGGAATGATCAGAAATCCTGGTCAATGATCACGTGCTTGAAATGCAGTACTCGTATCGGCCAATGGCCTAGACTGGCGTTCTGTTATTTTTTCACATCAATCTTGCGAGTGTAAACCTGGCAAAACATTGAGATGCAGTCTATGTCATCATTTCTAAATTTAGCGTGGATAAGCTCTAAATTTAGCATGTGGGAAAGTCTGTTTACGAAAGATGTTTAGTCAGAATCGGTGTATACACTTGTCTCTGGTTAAGTGAATACTGTACAGTGGAGAATGTGTTATTCTTTCCCAATAAACCTGTTTACGCTAAAACTATTATTTGCAGTGCAGACAATTTGGAGCCAGATCAGACGCCGGGTATGTGTTTTTCTTTCCCAATAAACCTGTTTACGCTAAAACTATTATTTGCAGTGCAAACAATTTGGAGCCAGATCAGACACCGGGTAACTCGGCGTCTGATCAGGCTCCAAACTGTTTGCCACCAAGATAAACATGAAATATCAGAATTGTCCAAAAGTTGTTCTTTTCTACGTTTTAGTGTTTTGCGTTTGCGTACGTTTGCGTTTAAACGGGAAGAATAACAGATTCTCCACTGTAACCCACACAAAACTTTAACCTGCGACGGAATATCTTTTTTAAAGATATTTCTTGTTAAATATATATCAAAATGACAAACAATGAAGACCCTGATCAGAGGGCTCCTTAAGGAGCCCTCTGACCAGGGTCTTCACTGTTTGCATAGGACAAGTGTATTCCTCACAGGTACACTGTTTGCAAATGATGCTTATATGCATGACTAGGGTTCAAAGAGTTAACCTTTTGCACGCTTATGACGAAAACAGGAATATCTTTGTAAACACTCAGTAACTCAGCTTCTCATCAGAATCTAAAATTTGAAAAGAAATAGAAGAAGTTTCTAATTTTGAAACAGTAGCAGACAACATTTGTTGCAGACAAGTATATAGCATTTAAGGGGTCAACAAAATGATAATAGCATTGATTTACTTTAAGGGTCCAACATACTTCCATAGATACATATTTTAATGCCTTTGATTTATTCCTCTACTGAAGAAAACTTACTCTCCCAAACAAAGCATTAATAATTTTAACACATCACTTAACACATTTTGTCACTCAACAATTGTTGTCTACATTTTCTCTGATGTTCAAATATCTCATTTTCATACCTAATTATGTTCCAATCTCCAAACAGTTATACAATACCAGTAAATTTAGCTGCCAATAATCTTCATTAGAAGAATCTTGGTTGACCTTTAAAACAGGTGGCAGAAAAATGTGAAACAAAATTAATATATGAATATGAAGCATCCTTATAACCCTTTACCTGATAGCCTATTTCTAGTACTTAAGATAGGTGACTACTTAAAGCAGGTTGAAAGTAAAGCAGAATGCGCCTTAGGGCGCATTCTGCTTTACTTTCAGCCTGCTTTAAGCTATCATGTGCTATAATATAGGAAATATTCCCTATAATACATATTCATTACTGATTAAATTGGAACTATTTTCTTCAGCGGATGAATAAATCATATCCGCTAAAAGGCGCTTCTATTGGGGAAAGGGTTAAGCAGAAGTGGTAAAACTTTCTACAGTATTCCCTTCGAGTCCCTACAATGGCCCTCTGAACAATGATTCCCTCCTTACAACAATGCTTACCGCTGTTCCCCAAACAAGACAATTAGGTCCAACTGTTTCACAGCTGCAATATTGTCTGCTTAAATCTATTGTCTGTTGCTTTTCTCAATGTCACATATTGGACATTTTGACAGAAAAAAACAAGTGACAAACAGCTTGAATCCAGATCACCTGTGCACTGTAACACTTCTAATCATATCGTTTTGAGTGGTCATTTAACAGGTTAACCACAAGGTTGACTGTAATGTGAATTTGAAATTTAAATCCCTTAAAATGTTAACTTTTACTATAATATTCAGTCAAACCTCATTTGACTTAATTGACTCCCAACAACTTTTACTTAATTTCAATCATTCTTCGAGCACTTTAAGAGCAAAATAGATAAGATCTCCATTAGAAACCAATTACCTTAATGACTGATCAGGATCAAAACTGTTTGGTCATGGATTGATTGCTCAATTTTGGAAATATACAAGGAAATGAGTGACATCTTTAAAGTTTGCAGGATATTAAGCAGGCACCATTTCTTCAGCACTTCACAAGATTAATGGGAGAATACTTATGCAAAAATCAACAATTAGCCACAAGGGAGAAAACTCTTCATGTACACCACAAACAAACCAAACTGTCTATGTAACTCAAAATAAGCATATCGCTGTTATGTTTTTTAACCCTTTAACCCATAGCCTGTTTCTGTGTTTGAGGAAAGGTGACCACTTAAAGCAGGTTGAAAGTAAAGCAGAATGTGCCTAAAGGCACATTCTGCTTTACTTTCAACCTGCTTAAAGCTACCATTTGCAAGGACAAAGAACATTACATTTTCCTTACAATAAGTGTTCATGATTGTATAATTTTGAATATTTTTTTCAGTGGAGGAATTAATTAAATGTGCTAAAAGGCACTTCTATGAGGAAAGGGTTAAGATGTTTGCTTAACTCTTTCCTCCCTGAAACTTCAAATGGACAATCCCAGTTTCCATTTTAGTCTAGTCCATTTCTGACTTTTATGGGTTGTTTTTGTCGATGTTTTGCATTATGACAAACAGTGAAGACCCAGATCAGAGGGCTCCTTAAGGAGCCCTCTGATCTGGGTATTCACTGTTTGCATAGGTCTAGTGCACTTTTCACATGTACAATGTATACTGTTTGAAAAGGACGCCTATATGTAAGACTATGGTTCAAAGAGTTGAAACAGAATAAAAGTAAAGCAGAAAGCTCCTAAATGAGCTTTCTGCTTTACTTTCAGCCTGTTTTAAGTCTTCACCTGCCCAGATCTCCAGATAAGGGGAGATATTTCAAAAACTAAAAATTTCATTTCTGCATTAAACCCTTTGGTGTCACTACTCATTAGAATCGTCTCGAAGAGAGACGATTCTAATGAGTAGTAGCACTATAGGATTTGATGCTGAAATGAGTAAGAAAATGTTTAATTTGTTCAGTTTACTCCCTCTTAAATGGAGCCATCACCTGTCATTAACACCATCAATTAGTCATCCCATCTTTAGAGAGATTGTTAATTGTTAAAAGTTTTCTGTAGTTTGTTTATATGGCTCATGGCATTATCTCTAACAGTAGCTTTGACAGAGTTCATTTGTTCAGTTTAATGTTTATTAAGTTCAATGGCCTTATGTTCTGTGATGCTATGGAAAAATACAATTTCTAGTTGAAACTCGTCTCTGTAAAGCCGCTTCAAACATTAGTTTTATACAGCCTTTTAGTTTGTTGAAAACGATAAATATCAATAACAGTGTGAAATAGTTTGGAAACACCAGTAGGCGGCATTGAGATGCCTACTAGCAGGAATATTTACCAGGACTCCAGATAGGAAGGTGTCAACTCTTTGAATGCTGGCTTAATTTTTAGTCTTTAGCAATTTTCATCTTCTGCTTTTCTAAACACAGAAGTACCAAAATTTCTATTAATATCAGAGTCACAGTGTCAAACAGTTTGGATCCTGATTGAGATGCCGCTTTACACAGCATCTCAATCAGGACCCAAACTGTTTGCAAAGGTTATCATGATTAACCCCTTATCCCCTAGCCTGTTTCTAGTTTAAAGATAGGTGACTCACTGAAAGTAGGCTTAAAGTAAAGCAGAATGTGCCTTAAGGCACATTCTGCTTTACTTTCAGCCTGCTTTAAGCTACCACCCGCTATAATAAAGAAAATATTCCTTACGATACATATTCATGACTGTTTAAATTGGAAATATTGTCTTCAGTGGAGGAATAAATTGAATGTGCTAAAAGCCGCTTCTATGAGGGAAATGGGTTAAGCCACAAGCATGCTAAGAGTTAACTTGGAGTTTCCTACGTTTTCTACTTTTTATCTCAACAAAAAGACATCTTATCACCACTCATTAGAATCATCTTAAAACGACAATTGCAAAGAGTAGGCAACAGCATAGGGAATTGAGTTGAGATATAAGGGCTTCTGCATTAAAAATAGCTATGGTACTATTTTTTCCTCAGTGGCAGAATGAATTGTAAACAAGGGCCACTATGGCCCTATAACGCTCACCTGATAAACCATATAAAACTTTACCTGTAGTGACCTAGATTTTGACCCAACATGACCAACGTTCATCAGTGGCCTAGATTTAAATAAGGCAAACATTTTGACCACGTTTCATTAAGATCAAATGAGAAATATAGCTCCTAGAGTGTAAACAGTGTTTTTTGTGATTTGTCCTAGTGACTTAGTTATGACCCACATTCAAACTTGACATAGATATCAATAAGGTAAACAATGTGACCAAGTTTCATGAAGACCATATAAGATTTGTAGCCTCTAGAGTGTTAACAAGGTTTTTCTATGATTTGACTTAGTGACCTAGTTTTTGACTGGACATGGCCCACATTTGAACGTGATCTAAATATCAATAAGGCAAACATTTTTCCAAGTTTCATGAAGATCTAATGAGATTTTTAGTCTCTAGAGTGTTCACAAGGGGTTTTCTATGATTTGATCTAGGGCCCAAATTTTGACCGGACATGACCCATATTCAAACTTGGCCTAGATATCAATAAGGCAAACAACGTGACCAAGTTTCTTGAAGATCAAACGAGTTTTGTAGCCACTAGAGTGTTAACAAGGTTTTTCTATGATTTGACCTAGTAACTTAGTTTTTGACAGGACATGACCCCCATTTGAACTTGACCTAGATTTCATCAAGACAAACATTGTCACCAAGTTTCATGATAATTGAATCAAACTTATAGCCGCTAGAGTGTTAACAAACAATTGTGGACGGACTGACGGATGGACGGACATCCAGGGATCCTATTAGCTCACCTTGGCACTTACTTTCGTGCCAGGTGAGCTAAAAAGACGTATTTATGAAGAAAATTAATTAAGCAACAACTTATCTTTTTGGAACAGGTTTTCACTGTATTCAAAACAGATTACATCCCTGGTGACCTGAAACCCCAAATTTGTTCTCTTCAGTGATATTTTCAGTTACCATATTGGCGACTGGGACACTATGAATCTCTGTCCCTGATGTACGGGGATAAGTGGGCAGATCACTATAGTTGCTCCATCTTGCCACTGTAGATACTGAATGATCTGACCTTGTATCTACGCTCACAGTCATCCACCATGGATAATGAAATAACTTCTCTGCAGGTTTCAATTATCCTCCACCTTAGCAGTACAATTGTATTAGCAAAACTGCCATTACCCTGTTCAATGCAGAAGAGGCATACACACACATTTTAGCAAACATTTTGAATCCTGATCAGACGCCGAGGAACTCGGCGTCTGATCTGGATCCAAACTGTTTGTCACAGATTGCATATTTGCAAATACATTGATGATAGGGTTACCAGAAGCATTTAAAGCGGATGATACGATTAGCAGATGATATAGATTCAGTATTGAAAAGGCCTGGTATTGACAGTTACTGAGCTTTTTGTGAGTTTTGAGGATAGATCTTGTCAGCTTTAATTAAAAGTAAACATATTTCACGAAACATGCTATTGTTTTTTTTCCCCTTTCAAGGATTTCTATTCTGTGAGAAATTGATTCACAAAATTGGATCTTTTCTGCTATGCTGTAATTTTTACAAATTCTGCCTCTATTTTTCGCATGGCTCAGGAGTATTTCAAATAGTGAGAACCTTTGCAAACAGTTTGGATCCAGATGAGAGGCAGTGTAACGCGTCATGGTATGGTTGAAATTGATAATACATTACAGTATAGAAGTTTTGATCGTTTGAGACTCATTGAAGGGGTAAATATAAACCCCTTATAGTTTATACCTCATAGTCTGTTTCTAATTTTGAAGACATGTGAGTACTTAAAGCAGGTTGAAAGTAAAGCAGAATGAGCTTAAGGCCCATTCTGTTTCATTTTCAGCCTGCTTTAAGCTAACATTCTGCTAGGATAGAGAAAATACTTCTTTTGGTAAACATTTATGACTGTATAAAGTAGAACTATTTTCTTCAGTGGAGGAATAAATCAAATGTGTTAAAAGGCGGTCTTCTACAGGGAGAAAGGATTAAAGACCGGTTGAACTTTTAATGTTTTTACATTTTCAGTCTTCTACCCTGTCCTATTTACCGACCACATCTTTATCTAAATCCTGACATATAGCAGCTGAAAACTTTACTTTCAGTCTGTTTGAACTCATTAACCCATAACCTGTTTTGTTTCGAAGACAATTTGACAACTTAAAGCAGGTTGAAAGAAAAGCAGAATGCACCTTTAGGTGCATTCTGCTTTACTTTTAGCCTGTATTAACCCTTTACCTGATGGCCTACTTTCAGAATTGAAGATAGGTAACTTCTTAAAATAGGTTGAAAAGTAAAGCAGAATGCGCCTTAAGGCGCATTCTGCTTTACTTTCAGCCTGCTTTAAGCTATCATGAGCCAGAATATAGAATATATATTCATAACTGATTAAATTGGAACTATTTTCTTCAACGGAGGAATAAATCAGATTCGCTAAAAAGCACTTCTATGGGGAAAAGTGTTAAGCTTGGGTAAAGAAAATATTTCTTATGGTGGATATTCATGAGTCTAAATTTGAACTATTTTCTTCAGTGGAGGAATAAATTAAATGCGTAAAAAGGTGTATTTATGGAGTAATGGGTTAAGCAACCACTGTAAAAACCCAAGGAAACACATTATGCAGGGACTATGGGTTAAAGAGTCGGTAGTTTGGGGATAATATAATGGATATTAAAACAAGACCACTCAGACAGGTTATTACTTTAAAGAAACTTTCCACAAACACCGTAAGGCGCGTCTCCTTGTTTTTTCGTACATTATTTCCATAATTGCATATTCAAAGAGCCTTAAAAACAATTACATGCTCGGTGTAAGGAAGCTGAGTAGAGGAAATGGAACATGGCAAGTAAATTTGTGCAGAGGCTTTCGATAAGGCGGTTTTCGTGTTCCATCTTATACTGCGCAAGCAGCGGAATTTACCGGTATTGTACAAACAGTTAACATCCTGATAACTCAGTAACTAAGCTTCTATTCAGGACCCAAACTGTTTGACACATTATGAATTTGATTGGAAGCAAACAGCTGTTGGTTTACATAATTCAAGAATTTCAGGAGATGACAATATTGAAGCTGACAACGTTTATATGACAGTCTAAGACCTATAATCAATATAAAGATGCTCTCACGGTGACTTGGGGTTTTCGTCCTTATCTTGCAATAATTTCTTCCACTTCAAAACTGCCACCTACAATTAGCTCAAATTTAGCTTTTCTGTCTACTTAATGTTGTGAAGAAACCTAAACACAGTTATACCTTTTTGGATCCAAACCTGGATGCATCAATGCAACGAATGGGGCCTGCTCTGGATCAGACCTGTTTGCAAAAACTGCCAATCTTCTCGTGACAGGATATAGACTTACATGCCCAACTAATGGACTTTACAGTCCAATACTGTGTTAAACAACCATTAACCCTTCTCATGCTGGGTTTTCATTGGATAAGAGGAAGTAAACAACATCCAACATTTTATCTCTTATTTCAGCACTAAATCCTATGGTGTTACTACTTATTAGAATCGTCTCTTCGAGACGATTCTAATGAGTAGTAACACCATAGGGTTTAATTCAGAAATAAAGATTTTAGTTTTTGAAATACTCCCCTTATCTGGAGCTCTGATATTGGATTCATCCCAATTTTCTGATAAATGACTGGCTTACACTGACTATCAATAATGTTGTTTCAAAAATACTAAAATGCATGGCCAAACAGTGCAGACCATGATCAGAGGACTCCCTCACAAACCCTCTGATCTGGGTCTACACTATTTGCAAAGGACATATAGATATCCAGTTCCAGCACTAGATTGGTAACAGATAGAAAATGCATGATCAGCTTACATAATATTGGAGACAGCTTTATGCAGCATTAGGCAACCATATTCTGCATGCTTCAATCTTTCATAACCATGCATTGTCACTGAAGTTACAGACACTTTACTTATTAACTCTACATTCCACTTTCTTGACAATTCTGTCAATTCATTTTTATCTGAATGGCAAACAGTTTGGAACCTGATCAAACACCGGGTGACCCGGCATCTGATCTGGCTCCAAACTGTTTGAAAGAGAAATAGTTGTTTTAGCATAAGCGATTAAGTTTATTGGGAAAGAATTATCTTCTCCACTTTAATCACCAAGAAAGAATGTGATTTCAAACGCAGTTGACTGCTGAATGAAGCACAAATCCAAAGCAGAAATCCCATTGTAAAGACCTCTCTGCTTTACTTTTGTTCTCTAATAAGTTGTCACCTGTCTTGAAAACCAGTACATGTAATTGGCCTATTATGAATGCCACTTGAAGTACGTTCTATTGTATGCAAAATTGCAAATGCACTTAGCACACTGAGGTTAAGAGTTTAGTAATGTTACTGCACCAGACATTTTCTCTCTTAGTACTTTTAAGCCAATACAATATACAGTCAAAACTCTATAAAACGATCACTTAAGTTCGAACATACCCATATTTCAAAGTTAAAACGTGGCTAAGCCACGTTTTAACTTTGAAATATGGGTATGTTCAACTTATCTACTTATCTAAATTCAACTTACAAAATACTGGTATGATCGATTTAAGCGAGTTCGAGGTATCGAGTTTTGACTGTAATTCTATAATCCAAACATCCATAACAAAGGAATAAAAGACATTTTAGGTAAACAGTTGGTCCCATTAGCAGTTATCTGCCAATCAACATCAATTCTACTTTCCATGTTTGCTAACAATTAACATCAATAAAACTTGCAGCATTTTCTGCCAAAGCAGCATCAATAAAAATCCTCAGCATTTTTCTGCCAATTAACATAGATGAAACTTTCAGTATTTGATTATCTGTCAATCAAAGGTAATTAGCCTTTTTCAGCCTAGGAATTTATACACAGTGCAAATCATTGAACACTCTAAAACCTCATTTCAACACATAACCCCAAAGATAGGCCTTTTCTATAGCTTATAACCCATTACCCCATAAATACTCCTTTCTATGCCTTTGCTGTTTTCCTCCACTGAAGGAGATAGTTGCAATTTGTACAGTCATAATTATGTATGATAAAAATTATCTTCTATATTTAAGAAGGTGTTAGCTTAAAGCAGGCTGAAAGTAAAGCAGAATGTGCCTTAAGGCACATTCTGCTTTACTTTCAACCTGCTTTAAGTGGTCACATATTTTCAAAACAAGAAACTGGCTATAGGGTAATGGGTTAAATCTAAACCTCCACTGAAGAAAATAGTACAAATTTATACAGCCATGAGTTATAATGCACCATAAGCAATATTTCTTATATCCTAGCAGATGGTAGCCTAAAGCAGGTTACATTCTGCTTGATTTTCAACCTGCTTTCAGGGGTCATCTGTGTTCAAAACTAGAAACAGGCTATATATTGGGAAACAGGTTAATTGACAATCAAAATAAATCTTAAAAGTGTATTTTAAGACATATGACAACTTAACCCTTTCCTCCCTGCAACTTTTTGACTTTTTAGGGTTGATTTATTATATGTTGAATTAATATATGTCAAAATGACAAACAGCGTAGACCCTGATCAGAGGGCTCCTTAAGGAGCCCTCTGATCAGGGTCTACACTGTTTGCATAGGAAAAGTGTAATGCTCACAGGCACTGTTTGCAAATGATGCAAATATGCATGACTAGGGTTCAAACTTCAAAGAGTTAATGCAAGACAAAGTAATACAGATGGCCTCTTCAATTTTCTAAATAATGAGCAGTTTACATAAAATTCTAAGGGGTCTGTCCAAAAACTATTTACAGTTTTGACAAACAAAGCAGACCTTGATCAGAGGCCCGCCTGCAGGGGCTGCTGCTCAAAGAACCCTCTAATCTGGCTCTACACTGTTTGCAAAATTTTAATGATGTACATGTATTATGTTTCCCATGATGACAGGCAGGTGAAAGCTTTGTGTACTACAAAAGAAATCAGAATGGTCTTGCAGAACTGTATTATAATAAGGGCTTTCTGTATTTAATTTTGTCCTGTATTAAGCTGTCATCAATCCTATTAGATGGTAGGTTTAACGCAATTTAGGTTTAAGAGTATACGATATAGTGCTTACTATATTCTTATATCTATACAATGCAGAAAATGATAAATGTCCAGTTTTTACCAAAATTACTTACCATAAGCCTAGATAAAAAAAATTATGTAGACTCATTAATTCAGGGAATCTAATATATATCCAATTTCTAAAATTAACATTGATCTAAGCACTCAATAAATCTTATCTATTCAAAATATGTCATCAGCTAAAACTTTAAAATTCACTTAAACATTTGTATCATTGTTGGAAATGTTACAACTATTTGGATCCAAGTCAGATGCTATTTAGTTAAGTTGGCATTTGTCACCTAGATCCAAACTATCAGTTCTGCAGATGCCAGTCAATTTACTATAAGTACTTATGATAAGGTTTAACTCTTAACCCATAGCCTGCCACTCACGACTATAGCTCCATATGCAAACAGCTTGGATCAGGATGAGACGCCGAGTAACTCGGCGTCTCATCCTGATCCAAGCTGTTTGACACTCAGACAACATTTTCAGCAATTTTGAGCAACTTTGAATCACTTTGAAACTTGAAGCAGACGAGAAATATAGCAGACGACAATTTATTTGGCAGGCTAAGGGTTAATTAGCATGCTAAAGGTGAAACCATGATAACCAATGCAAACAGTTTAGATCCTGATGAGACGCTGCATAATGCGGCATCTCATCAGGATCTAAACTGTTTGACGCTCTGAACCTGTTTTTTCCTTTTTTTTAGAACAGAAGCAGACAACAATCGTTGCAGACAAAAATATTACCCTGCATGCAAAGATTTAACCATCTTATATATATTAAATATCCCCTGACATTTTCAAAGTGTGCATCTATTGTACTTTTTGAAACATTAATTATCTATTACAGACAATGCCTTTCTCTAGTTTATATTTCATATAGTTAACTCTTTACCCCCATAGACTGTTTCTAGTCTTGAAGACAGGACCTGGTGACCACTTAAAGCAGGTAGACAATAAAACAGAATTTATCACATAATTTGCTGTCTGGGAGTTGCATAAAGCGATTGTATAAATAGAGGATCTTGTATGAGTGCTCATTATTTATCATTTTTAATAAACGAGTTGACTTAAATAATATGACGCGAGCCTTGGCGAGTGTCATATTCATTTTAGTCAACGAGTTTATTAAAAATGATAAATAATGAGCACGAATATGAGATTCTATTTATCACATAATGTGTTTAAAAGCACCTTTTAAATTGATTGAAGCCGTAGTTTGTAGACCCTCCGCTATATAGAATTTCCGCCAAAACATTTCGTTGTTTACGTTAACGTCATAAAAATGACATCATCTGGCGCCCTGCTACATGCAGCGCTGGTGGTCGAACAAGTTTGGCCGGAGCCCAAAAAACGATATTCCACTAGTGGATTACGATATTTATACAATTGCTTTATGCAACTCCCAGACCGCAAATTATGTGATAAATATCGTATAATCCACTCATGGAATATCAATTTTTGGGCTCCAGCCCAACTTGGTTGTCCACAAGCGCTGCATGTAAGCGCCAAATGATGTCATTTACTATGACGTTAACATAAACAACATAACAGCGAAGGGTCTACAAACTACGGCTTCAATCAATTTAATAGGTGCTTAAACTTGTTATGTGATAAACAGAATCTTACATTTGTGCTCAGTATTTATCATTTTTAATAAACTCGTTGACTAAAATGAATATGAGGCTCGCCAAGGCTCGCGTCATATTGTTTTAGTCAACTTGTTTATTAAAAATGATAAATAATGAGCACTCATACAAGATCCTCTATATATTCCTCCACTCAAGACATTTTTTTTTATTTTATGCAGTCATGAATATGTACCATAGGCATTGGTTGTTTTCTTTATATCTTATGAGATGATGGCTTAAAGCAGACTAAAAGGAAGGCATAAGGTACTTAAGGCACATTCTGCTTTACTTTCAACCTGCATGGCTTCAAAATTAGAAACAAGCTATAATGATGTAATGTCTGAATGAATAAGCAAGTTGATGCATCTAATCTTGTTCTTCACTGTTTGTAAGTTATAAATTTGAACAGAATCATTGTTCTGCATTTATGTAAGCATGTTATTTTGGTCTACACTGCCTACATCAATTTCTTTTAGAAATAATAATGCTGGGCGCTAATTGTGGATAACCATATGACAGCCTGCTAATAACAGGTTACGGAGGGCCTACTTTTCAAGTGCACAGCTATCGATACACCCACTACACATGCATGTTATTGATCCTTCTACGCAACTCTACTTTCACGTGAATAAACTAAAACATTATCCAAACCCTTACTTAATCAAGTCTGAAAACCATTGGAACATCTAATAAACTTCAATCCTTCTTCTATGTGGCTGAATGGAAATTCTTTAAACAGTTTGAATCCAGATCAGACACCAAGTAAGTTGGCGTCTGATTTGGATTCCAATAGTTTGACACTTTTGTTCATGTGTTTCCAGTTACATGTATAAAAGGCATGCGCAATATAAGCTTTTGCCAAAAAACCAATTTTAAAGCAGGATATGGGTTAACCCATTTTTCCGTTAATACAAATTTTACGCCTTTAATTGATGCCTCCATTGAAGAAAACAGTTCCACTTTATACAGACATGAACATACACAATAAGAAAAGCTTTCTATATTCTAGCAAATGGTAGCTTAAAGCAGGTTGAAAGAAAAGTAGAATGTGCCTTAGGGCACATTCTACTTTACTTTTCAACCTGCTTTAAGTGGTCACCACGGTCTTCGTAACTAGAAACAGGATATGAAGAAAGGGATTAAATTTGTTAACAAAGTCCATCAGATAGCTATTGCACTCCATTACCAAAGCAATAAACAAATAATAAAGAACAATATGAGGTCAAAAACAGGCAAATCACCCAACAAAAGCAATGCAATGCAGCATAATCTATATTTTCAAACCTTCATGACTGTTTAATCTGGGGAGAATCTTGATTACAATTGAAAACTGGCAGTGATCTCATTTTGATGCAGTAAATTCAATATCATTAACTCTTAAAGTGCCAATGGCCACCTGGTCTTGCATTGCAATTTAAACGGTTTGGATCCATGGCCAGAACAGACGCTGAGTAACTTAGCATTTGATAAGGATCCAAACTTTTTTGTCACTAGGTTAATATATCTGCAAAGATACATGACAGTGCTAAAAGGCTTAACCCCTAACCCCATAAATATAACTTTTTATGCCTTTAATTTATTCCTTTACGGAAAAAAAATAGTTCCAATTTATACGTTCATGAATACAAGCACCACAGAAAATGTTTCTATATTCACCTGGTAGCTGAAAGCAGACTGAAAGTCCAGTGCATCAGGGTCAACACTGTTTGCAAATGTCCTCTTTAGTAGACCATAGGCTTAATCCTGGTTACTCCATATCCCGTTTCTTCTTTTAAAAACAGTTGACCACTTAAAGCAGGTTGAAAGTAAAGCACTATGCAACCTTCAGGCATATTCTGCTTTACTTTCAGCCTGCTATCCTAAGGATGTTGAAAATATTTATTCTGATACATATTCATCACTGTATAAATTTGAACTATTTTCTTCAGTGGAGGAGTGAATTAAAGGCATAAACATTTATGGTGGAGAACAAAAACAACATGTTTGCCATAGGACACCATGAAATTACATGTCCCATAAATAAACTCACTCATTAGCTACCTCTTTATTATTAATTTCATTGATCATCTGTTTGAATGCTAAGCATTAATGTTCTTTCATGTGCAACATTTATCCTCTTCTGTTCTAAAATTATGTTTTTTTTAAAAGATTTCAAAAAGGGGTCAGATCTGTGTCAAACACTTTGGATCGTGACGAGATGCCAGATTATACTGCTCCTCATCTGGATTCTGAATGATAGCCAATGTAATCAGATTTGCCGTTAGCATGCAAAAACCTAACAGATTTTTCAAGCCTTTAGCCTTAAATGCAGTTTTCTTGTTTTAATAGCTCGTGAAAACTAATCCAGCGCTGTCTTTTGACAAATTACCCTCATGATAATTAATAACCAAAGCTGTTATGTCAACAGGCACTGCCTTATGCAACCCTTATCTCAAATACATGAGAACACTGAGGACAGAGGTTACAGTGGAGAAAACATTCTTCCTTTCCAATAAACATGTTTACGCTAAAACGTTCATTTTCATTGCAAACAGTTTGGAGCCAGATCAGACGCCGGGTAACCCAGAGTCTGATCAGGCCCCAAACTGTTTACCACTCATACAAAAATTAATAGCCACAGTTGTCAAAAAGTTGTTATTTTCTCCATTTTAGTGTTATGTGTTTGTGTTTCGTTTGCGCTTAAACGGAAAAGAACGCTTTCTCAGTGTACATCCATGAGCAGCAACTTTTTACTTTCATCCATCAGCTAATTATTAAGTCTAGTATTTAGAATGCTAAAATCCTTTTATCTACACCAATCCCTATGATGTAACTACTCATTACAATCCTCTCTTTGAGGCATTTCTAATGAGTAGTAACAATATAGAATTTGATGAAGACACAAAAAATATAATGTTGTAAATATTTAAGTTTACCTGCTATTATCTGGAGACATGCTTTATTAATTACATTCTCTCTTGAAATTTTCCAGAATTACATGAAAAAGATGCAATTCTCTGTAGTGACGACATACATGATGGGATGTATCATTTTAGTGTTTGATCATTATAAAACAAAACCTTGTTCAAGGAAAGTGTTTGTTTTAATATAAACATTTGTTTTAACTCATTCACCCTTGAAAGTTTTAATGGAAAATTTCAATTTCAAAATATGTCTAGTTCATTATTGACTATTTAGGGTTGTTTTTAACAATATATTTCAAAATGACAAGGAGCCCTCTGATCAGGGTCTACACTGTTTGCATGGGACAAGTGTAATTCTCACAAGTACACTGTTTGTAAATGACAAGTATACTCATTACTAGGGTTGAATGTGTTATTTACAGCTCACTATTATGTATAACTGATCCAACAGATCCAATAAACATTACATGATTACAGCTACAAGTAGGCTTTTATCTCTCTCTCTCACAAACGTAAACATTGAACATCTTTATCCTCATCTGTCCTCATCTTTGGTAAAGTCATTATAACCTACATCTCAAGTTATATACAGTCGAAACTCGAAACTTCGAACTCTCTTAAATCGACCTTACCAATAATTCATAAGTTAATAATTTCGTTAGCACGATCTAGCTCAAGTCGAACATACCTTTATTTCAAAGTTAATACTTGGCTTAGCAATATTTTAATTTTGATATATGGTTATGTTTAATCTAAAACGATTCTGAATTATCAAGTTTAGACTGTATAATAAACTTGAAACTATTCTGGGAAAATATCAGATTCAACCCATTAATACCTAGAATCCGCTGCAATTGTAGAAAATTCCCCTATCAATTGATAATCAGCCCTTCCTAACTGAACGAAGGAAGTATCCATTTGAGACAAAAACTTGGTTAAACACGCAAAAAATCAATGTGAGTAAAGAAGGTGTTTTTAATTGGATTCATGAGCAATTATCTGACAGAGTCTGCCTCACATGCTGGTCTTGTACTAGAGTAACTCTGATTATCACTAAACCCTTGTAGTGCTGTGCACAACCATTTGCAAACAGTCTGGATCCAGATCAGATACCGCGTTTATTTTCACATACATTTATACATGTACTGATGTTTCTTCAGTCAACACACCAATAGTCTGAATTCTTAACCCATTACCCTGTCGCCTGTTTCTAGTTTTAAAGAAAGATTTTCACTTAAAGCATGCTTAAAGTAAAGCAGTATGCGCCTTAAGGCGCATTCTGCTTTACTTTCAGCCTGCTTTAAGCTATTATCTGCTAGAGTACAGAAAATATTTCTTATTATTCTTATTTGTGGCAGTATAAATTGAAACTATTTTATTCAGTAGAGGAATGAATTAAAGGTGTAAAAAATGTATTTATGGGATAATAGTTTAAAGGATCAATCAATTGCAATGCAGATGATAATTTGTTATACAGATAATATTTTAGCAGTGAAAAAGCTAAATCTTCCTGCTAATTTACTCTTTGAACACTTATAATCTTTAACTTATTCCATCTTTCAATAACCCTTGTAATACAATAGGCATCTGAAAAGAGTAAGGATCCAAATCAGATTTCAAGTAACTTGAGATCTGATTGAGTTCAAGGCTGTTTTAAAATTCATACCTATATTCTCAAGTTATTTAATGGCATATATATGACCAGTATATGACTTTACATGATGTGGCGTCTCATCTCGACCCCACCTGTTTGACACCATTTTGAAAAGAAACTTTGAAAATAATTTTCTTAGAACAGAAGCAGCTAGATGACAACAGTTTTCTGTTGCTGACCAAAACAATTTACCCAGCATGCAAAGAGTTTAGAAGAAAAAGTCCTTGAAATGTGTCAGAAACTGCTGCTGTCAAGGCTGTGTAAATCTTTCATGGCTTGTTTACAGTGTTTGCGACATGTGCATATAACCCTTTGCCCCATAGAAGCACCTTTTAGCACATTTAATTTATTCCTACACTGAAGAAAATAGTTCCAACTTTATACAGTCTTGAATATTTACCATTAGAAATATTTTCTCTATCCTAGCAGATGATAGCTTAAAGCAGGCTAAAAGTAAAGCAGAATGTGCCTTAAGGCACATTCTGCTTTACTTTCAACCTGTTTTAAGTGGTCACCTATTTTCAAAATTTGAAACAGGTTATAGGGTAATGGGTTAAAGCATACCATCAGCAAAGCAGAAAATTCATGCAGGAGTTATCCTGCTTTACTTTCAGCAACCTTTTAAGCAACTACCTGTCTTAAACACTTGAAAAAGCTGTGAAAGAATGATTTACCCATTAAGCAATAGCCTGTTTCAAGTTTTGAAGACAGATGACCTTTTAAAGCAGGTTTAAAGTAAAGCAGATTGCCTTAATGTGCATTTTGCTTTACTTTTTGACATTGAAAATATAAGAAAATAACAATTTTCAAACAAACATTATCATTTATAAGGGCATAAGTGGCGATCACTGTTGAAATGCTGTTTATAGTGAATGGAATGAAAACAGTCCCGGTTGTGACATCATTTGAACAATGGGATAAATAAGCAAGAAATGTGTATGAGGTCAGCTCTAGTGTGCACTTACCATATCTGTGGCTTCTGCCGGAGACGGAGCTTGTGTGTCCAGCACTTCTGGTTGGTTGCCCGGGCTTAAGGGAACTTGTACGGGGCCCCTGGCTACTATCAGCTCCACAAGGCCCCCAGCACTCTGCAATATCTTGATTGCCTCCTGGTGGGAGACGTCTAAGGGTTGTCCATCGATAGCAAGTATCTGGTCGCGTTCTTGCAGTCGGCCATGTCTGAAAAACATAATAATAAAATATTTATTGTCTTTGTTCTTTACAAAACATCCTACAACCAAACATAAGGGAGGTGCATAGTGGATAAAGCAATCATACTTATATATAGTTCTTTGTTTCTAGCATATACAGCGTTCCCTCTCTACAACGACACCCAATGGGAGACAGATTGTGTGCGTTGTTCAGAGGGAGTCGTTACAGGGAGGGAAATTGGCTTACATTTGCAAACAGCTTGAATCCAGATCAGACGCTGCGTTACGCGGCGTCTGATCTGCTTTCAAGCTGTTTGTAAACCGTCATTATATTTATTTCATCAAAATGTAATTTTGAGAAAAAACAGCAGACGACAATTTGAATCAGACGATATTGCAGCAGTAAAAGTGTTAAACATTTTGTCTTGTTTGGGAACAGCTGTAAGGGTTTGTTGTAAGGAGGGAGTCGTTGTTGGGAGGGCCGTTGTAGAGAGGGAGCGCTGTATCTCCAACAAAATCCTGTTATATGACAACTACATATTAGAATCTCTTTGAGATGTAGTATTGAAACATGAAGGCAATATTATTGGAAATAGTCGAAATTCGATAATTCAAACTTAATTCTTAAGTCGAACTTACCTGTATTTCAAAGTTAAAACATGGCATAGCCACTTTTTAACTTTGAAATACGGGTGTTCAACTAAAGTGAGATCAAATTATCAAAATTAAACTAATGAATTACTTTTAAGTTTGATTTTTAAAAAGCGAGTTTGAAGTACCGAGTTTCGACTGTATTTGGTACTTGATCCCTGTTAACCCTTAGCCCGCCAAATAAATTGTCGTCTGCTATATTTCTTGTCTGCTTCAAGTTTCAAAGTGCTTCAAAGTTGCTCAAAATTGCTGAAATGTTGTCCGAGTGTCAAACAGCTTGGATCCGGATGAGACGCCGAGTTACTCGGCGTCTCATCCAGATCCAAGCTGTTTGCATATGGCGCTATAGTCGTGAGTGGCAGGCTAAGGGTTAAATGTTCTTCAATCAGGGCTCCAGATAAGGGGAATTTTTCAAAAACTAAAATGTTTATTTCTGCTTTAAACCCTATGGTGTCACTACTCATTAGAATCGTCTCTTCGAGACAATTCTAATGAGTAGTAACACCATAGGATTTAGTGCTAAAGTAAGAAAATGTTTGATTTGTGCAGTTTACTCCCTCTTATCTGGAGCCCTGTTCAATTCTGCTTGAGTTTCCCAAACCAGAGTCTGTTTGGTATTGTCTGAACCTTGGAGACCACTTCTGTGTAACAGGATAAGAACAACGGAAGCATGGCCGAGTTGATGGCAATAAAAAAGTCTAGGCATTTGTACCAACCCAGTACGTAAGGCACTATATTTGCTATAAACATAGACAAAACCATTTGTATGCAGAAATGCTTTATTCAAGCATATAAAGTACATTTTGTACTGCCCTCAGATCCAGTTATCTAATGTTCATTATCTAACCCGAGCTGCATAGTTCTTGTAAAATAAAGTGTGACAAAATCGTGTTACCCATTATACCCCATAGCTTGTTTCCAGTTTTAAAGACAGGTGACCACTTAAAACAGAATGAAAGTAAAGCAGGATGCACCATAAACCTTTCCCATATAGATGCACCACAAATCAATATTAATTGATACTGTTGAATAAGGGTAACAGCTTAAAGCAAGGTGAAACTCAAGCAGATAGATCTTATAGGAGCTTTCTGCTTTACTTTCACCTTGCTTTCAGCAGTGTATATCTTCCCTCAAACACAGGTCACATGGTATATGTGAACTGAACACATGACTATGAAGAAAGGGTAAAGGTGCATTCTGCTTTACCTTCAGCCTATCTAAACTAACAATTGTTAGGATATAGATAACATTTCTTATGCTGCAAATTCATGTCTCTATAAAGTGTAACTATTTTCTCCAATGGAGGAATAAATCAAATGTGTAATTAGACTTATTTATCGATCAATGGATTAGGGGAGGGCCTTTACTAATGTTGATAGAACTTGTGGCCCAACCCATTTACTTATATTCATACTTTGTGGTGTTACACGTTTTGTAAATATGTCAACTGTATTACATGTATATATGAGTAATAAAATATGTTTAAAGTAATGGATTTAAGTGCATTCCGTTTTACTTTCATCATGCTTTAAGTGGTATGTTGCCTGTCTTCAAAACTAGAAACAGGCTAATGCGGTAAAGAGTTACAAATCATTTATTCCATTGAGATCAAATCTGAGTTTTCATTTTCTCCCGCAAATAGTAAATGACTTTTAAAATCACATTCCACTAAAGTCCTTATCTTGGCACAGATCTGCATCAGTTTACGTTTAATTAGACACATGATGGGGATGGCATATGCTCTCAGCATAAAACTACAGTTAAACTTAGACTGCGCAACCTTTCAAAGCAAAAAACATGTTCATTCAGTCTTGATGACATGTAAAATAAACCTTAATGCAGAACAAAAGTAATGCAGAAAGCTCCTTAAGGAGCTTTCTGCATTACCTTTGTTCTGCATTAAGAATCCACCATATATTTGATTAATTCCGTTTTACTTAATTGAATGATCAATTTACAAAGGCTGTACTGTTAATTCGCATGTTCTTTGGCCAATAAAATCGACTCATAACTCTCAATGAATGCTGCTCCAACAGTGCGAAGCGTGTTAAGTCTCCAGTAGAAAGCCTTTTAATCAAGTTTTAATAAAACATACGGTACAGTTAGAATCTGGTGCTCAGCAACAAGCCAATGATGAAACATGTAGGACCTGATTGACAGCTCAATGTATAAAGAAAGTAATGCAGAAAGCTCCTTTATAATTACTTGAACTGACACTGGGATTAATCTTCATGTTTCTTTGTTGGTGCCAATGGCAGCTAGCCTTAATGCATCATGAAAGAAATGCAGAAAACTCCTTAACCCATTCCCCCATAAATACGCTTTTTTACGCCCCAATTTTACTTATCCACTGAAGAAAATAGTTCCAATTTATATAGTCAAGAATATGTGCCATAAGAAATAATTTCTATACTCTAGCAGAATTGTGCTTAAAGCAGGCTGAAAGTAAAGCAGAATGTGCCTTAAGGCACATTCTGCTTTACTTTCAACCTGCTTTAAGTAGTAACTTGTTTTCAAAACTAGAAACAGGCTATGGGGTAAAGGGTTAACATGCACTTTCTGCATTTTCAGCCAATATTTGTTTTACAAAGACTTCCCATGTTTCTTGTTTGTGAATAATTTCTCAAAATAAATATCTTAACTGTGCTGGAAATTTAACCCTTTACTCCATAGCATGTGTCTAGTTGTGAAGACAGGTGATCACTTAAAGCAGGTTAAAACAAAATCCGCTTTAAAGCTGCTTTACGACTTTAAGTCTACTTTAAGCTGGTACAGGATTTGGATAATATTTCTTACGATACAGCTGAAAAGTAGAGCAGAGCTTCAGATTCCCTGAGGCCTACTTTATAATGATCATAGTAGCTTGAAATTCCAGCAGTAAATTGTCACAATGAGAAACTAAAATCATTGACACAACTTTCATTGTTAAAAATTATTTTTTTAATACCCATGCACTAGCTAGCATACAATCCTCTGGCTTAATCTATTTCCTAATAAATATGTCTTTTTACGCCATTAAATTTATTCCTCCACTGGAGAAAATGATTCCAATTTATAGTCATGAATATGAACTTTAAGAGATATTTTCTATATTCTAGCAGAGTATAGCTTAAAGCAAGCTGAAAGTAAAGCAGAATGTGCCTTAAGGGGCATTCTGCAAAACTTTCAACCTGCTTTAACTCTTTGAACCCTAGTCCCGCTTATAGGCGTCCTTTTCAAACAGTGTACATGTGAATAGTACACTTGTCATGTGCAAACAGTGAAGACCCAGATCAGAGGGCTCCGAAAGGAGCCCTCTGATCAGGGTCTTCACTGTTTGTCATAATGCTAAACATTGACAAAAACAACCCTTAAAAGTCAGAAATGGACTAGACTAAAATGGAAACTGGAATTTTCCATTTAAAGTTTCAGGGAGGAAAGAGTTAATTAGCAACATATGTCTTCAAAACTAGAAACAGGCTATATGGGGTAATGGGTAAATGTCAGAGGTTTAACATGGTCAAGCTTTCCAGATGGTAGCTTAAAACAGGCTGACAGTAAAAAGCAATCTGCTTTTTTCAGCATGCTGTAATTGATAATCTGTTTTTCAAAACAAGAAACAGGCCATGGGGTAAATGGTTATAATATCAAACACCATAATCATGGATTGTCTGAAGGAAATCAACATGAACTTTTTCAACACTTGTGGATTTGGATCATTTTAGTTACCAAAACATGAACCAGTCTACTTGGAATTTTAGGGATAGTTCAATAAATACTGCTCTTAATTAGCAAACAGTGTAGACCCAGATCAGAGGGCTCCTATGGGAGCCCTCTGATCTGGGTCTACACTGTTTGCAATTGTAATGAGTATATTTTAAACAGGTCCATGCATGGTGATGAAAGAGTTAACTGTAGAGTGCTATCAGAAAAGATGCTGACATTTAAATATTGCAAACACCTTGGATCCTGAACAGAGTAACTCAAAAGTCTGATATGGATCTTGTCACTATGATTGCATTTGCCAAAGCATTCAAAAGAACAAACCAATTTCAAAATTTCAGCAGACAGGCTTAATGAAGCAAAAGCCATGCATTAACTCTTTCACTGTCATTGGCGCAATCATTTTCCTTTACAAATATGTGTAGTTTGGATCCAGATCAGAAGCCTTATGATGTGGCATCTGATCAGAGTCCAAGTATTTTAAGTCTGGAACATTTCCAAAATTTCAGTTTGGCATAAAATTGCAAGACAACAATTTTTCAGCAGATAATAAAAGTTGAGTACTCAAAGGATTAACCCTTATCCTGCCAATCACAACTTGACTGCTACTTGCTCAGAGCTCCAAATAGGGGGAGTATTTCAAAAACTAAAATCTTTATTTCTGCATTAAACCCTATGGTGTCACTACTCATTAGAATCCTCTCTTCGAGACAATTCTAATGAGTAGTGACACCATAGGATTTGGTGCTGAAATGAGTTACAAAATGTCGTATTTGTTCAGTTTACTCCCTCTTATCTGGAGCCCGGTTGCTAACGGTTTTAATCAGGATCGTAACATGCAGTATAATCTAGAGCAAAGCTGTTTGAAGCACGTTTTATGGTTTCTTCAATTTGAAAATGCATAAATCTGAATTTTACCAAATTTTCAGATGGCACTAAAAGCAGAGAATATTTCAGCAGGATAGGTGTCCATGTTTCATACAAAAATAACATCAGTTTTAAGGATTTTTAAAGTTATTTTTTTCTGGTTTCATTGATTTTCACTGGCTGAGATTATACAGCTGTATGGCTTGAATGTCTGAGTCCTCTAATTGGCCACACTTATAAGACAGCCTTTCATTAATAACTGTATCATTACTATGACTAAGTAGCCCTGCAAAAATCACCGATGGTTGCTAGTACAAAACTCAAAGGACTGCATGCCTCCGAGGCTGCCTTTATATTGATGAGTAATAAGCTTTTTTCAATAGCTCAGAATGAAATTCTAATGAGTATATATAAGTCATAAAATAGGGTTCTGAGGATACATTATATACACCTTCTGTCGCTGAATTTCATAATTGAGCCGTGCTATGACAAAACCTGCCTTATTGCATTGCAAAGATGCGGCGGCTGGCCTTGATCTACACTGATTGACACCCACATGCATCTAAAGCATTTTATGAAGCTGTATTATACATTGTATATCGAGGGCTTGGTGCAAAACTATTGTAACTCCCTCACAATTGTGAGGGAGTTACAATAGTTTTGCACCAAGCCCTCGATATGGTATTTGGCAGTGTAGACCAAACTAAGATACAGAGCCTGCGATGACACTGGTGCTTGGTCTATATGTAACACTGTTGTAATGCAATAAAGCAGGTTTTATCATGGCACCGCTCATATATTAAATTGGCTTATTATAAATAAAAGAATGGTTATAACCCTTTACCCCACAGCCTGTTTCTAGTTGTGAAGTTGTGGTCCCCTAGCTGTCTTTCAAACTAGAAACAGGCTATGGGGTAATGGATTAAAGGCATAAAAAGGGCATATCTATAGAGTACTTGGTTAAGAATGTTGATGTCCAGCTCTAGTGGTTCTTTATTGTACCTACTTGTGAATGACTGATATCCACAAAACAATCAAGACCAAGACAATCAGTAGCGTAAAAAACACCCGCCAGACATTTACTAGCAGACCAGCCCAAACAATCACTTAAACCCCCAGACAAGCATGCAATCGTCATCTCCATTATTGATTCCTCGATCACGCTTTTTTCTTTCCATTACCAATAACATTCCAATGCCTACAGACCGACAGAAAAACAATGAAGACAAACTAAGATAATTCAATAATGCCTCACCATGACGAAACTTCATTTTCCATCAATAAATAAGTAAAGTTTTCTCTCCCTATATAGAGACTGTGAGCCATGAATTCAAACCAATAAATCATGTCACACAGGGTTCCATATAGCGCAATAATTCAAGAACTAAAATCTTTATTTCTGCTTTAAACCCTATGGTGTTACTACTCATTAGAATCGTCTCTTTCAGACGATTCTAATGAGTAGTAACACCAGAGGATTTGATGCTTAAAGACAAACTAAGATAATTCAATAATGCCTCACCATGACGAAACTTCATTTTCCATCAATATATAAGCAAAGTTTTCTCTTCCTATATAGAGACCCTGGGACATGAATTCAAACCAATAAATCATGTCACACAGGGTTCCATAAAATTAATATAGAGCAGTAATTCAAGAACTAAAATTTTTATTTCTGCTTTAAACCCTAATGAGTAGTAACACCATCAGATTTGACGCTAAAATGAGCAAGAAAATGTTAGATTTGTCCAGTTTACTTTCTCTTATCTTGAACCCTGTCAAAAATATAGAGATTATGAGGTGGAGGTTACATAACAGGCTTCAAACCAGAGGCTGTATCATCACGTTTTATATCTATATAATGATAGTTTTGATGGTAACTGTTCAGAGTCTCCAGACTGATAATGTTGTTAAAACAGCAGGCCATAACTCAGAAAATGATTTTGAAAGTTAGTAATATATTCAAATCAATAGACAAACGTGTATTAACCCATTACCTAGTAAAAAGCCATTTTATGATTCTACTTATTCCTCATATAAATGCCTTTTCAAACTTCTAAAAGATCCTTATAAAGTATGCCATTATAAAGTAACATTTTCTGCATCCTAACAATATTACGGAAAAAAGGCTTGCCTTTTTTCCGTTCTTAAGTAATGCATGATAAAATCAAAGGTATTCCAATTTTATTCAATCACTGACAGACTTTGAAAAGTGTTTGATTTGCGCGTGAATAATTTCCTCAAAACTAGGCAACTACAAAATATGGGGGCTGACATCTTGGATGATGACGTCACGGCTTTTACGAAGAGTTGTGCGTGACGTTTCGGAATTCCCGATTTCGGTGCTATTTTTAAACCATTTTAAGCATGAATAACCCCCAACTCTCACTTGAAATGATTTTCTCCAAAGGACAAAGCTTCAAACAGTTCAATTTATACCCTTAAACGCTTAAATGAACGTTATTTACAAAAATCTACTTCTCAATCGAACCAATAAAAATAACGGATTACCAATACGCCATCAATATAAATAATGATGTCATTATTGGTGGTCATATAACTTCCAAAAATAGTTTCAGATTGCATTATAGGTGTACGGAGGAGTTTTAACTTTTAACATTGTATACACGGGTGCTTATATTTGGTTTAACAACATATAGATCTTGTCCCAAACAATTTAGGTATAAAATAAAAGTTCGAGTTGGTTGTGTAATCCAGATCTCAGTCACGAGAGGCGTAGCCTCGAGTGTGATCTGGAATACACAACGAACCGATACACATTGGTGATAGATGATCTATTCCATTTTCATTAGTATAATTTTGCTTTTTTCCGTCCATAGGCAAAGCCTAAATACATATTAGAAACAGGCTATATGGAGTAAAGGGTTATACATAAACACAATATATTAACCCATTAACCCCATAGCCAGTTTCTAGTTTTGAAGATATGTGAATTATTTTTTTTACTTAAAGCAGGCTGAAAGTAAAGCAGAATGGGCCTAAGCACATTCTGCTTAACTTTCAGCCTACTTTAAGCTATTATCTGCTAGAATGGAAAATATTTCTATGTTTTTTATTTGTGACAGTATAAATTGGAACCATTTTCTTCAGTAGAGGAATTTATTAAAGACGTAAAAAAGGTGTGTTAATTTTATGGGGTACTGGGTTAAACCAATTTAGCAATGAGGGAAATGGCTGGAACAAAAGTATTAGGTCAAAGTGGGCCATGCTCTCTCTCTCTCTCTCCAGTATCTCCCAGACTATCTCAGCTCTATAATCCCTAGTAAATTGACATACTCATATGTTTTTAACCCTTAGCCCGCCAAATAAATTGTCGTCTGCTATATTTCTCGTCTGTTTCAAGTTTCAAAGTGCTTCAAAATTGCTCAAAATTGCTGAAAATGTTGTCCGAGTGTCAAACAGCTTGGATCCGGATGAGACGCCGAGTTACTCGGCGTCTCATCCAGATCCAAGCTGTTTGCATATGGAGCTATAGTCGTGACTGGCAGGCTAAGGGTTAATCAAGCAGGTCGTCTAGAAACTCCAATCAGGCTTTGTATAATGATTAGCAAACTGACCATGTAGATGGTACAATGCTTGCTAAACAATCTCAATCTATAATTTCCCCATTACTCGTCCAATCCCAGCCTTGTCTATGTAGTAAATACAATCCAACATGGGTCAAAGCGTAATAAAAACTGTCATATTCCAAAGATGCATAATTTAGTCCTGACAATATTTTGCAGCTCAATGCAGTATAGGAGCTTTCTGCATTACATTTTTACTGCATTGAGCATTTTCTATTTGTATCTTTATATATAGATACAAGTTTCTTCTGTCAATAGTAGCTGGACACAGGTTATGTTGTATATGTGTTTGTATTTGCAGGGCTACCATAAGTTGACATGAAAAATCCTAAGATTTCCAAATTTTTCAAGTGAGATTTTACGAATCCTACCTTTACCACATAGCCTGTTTCTAGTTTGGTTGACATGTGACTACTTAAAGCAGGCTGCTTTAAGCTACCATGTACCAGAAAAAAAATCCGAAGATTTAGGAAAAATCGGGAGAAAATTGTGGCAGCCCTGTATATGTGTTTGTATTTGTCAAACACATACCTCTTTTTGTCATTCCTTCGATATTCTCCTAATATCACACGGCCTGAGAATAGTAAATTGAATCTGTTCCAGACAAGTTGGTATATAATGATTTCTATGACCAACCACTTTCAGGATATATTGTTAACACTTTTTATGCTGAATTTTTTATAGGGACTACTGCATTGACCCTAAGTATTGGGACAGACAGGCCTGAGCAAACAGTGTAGACCCTGATCAGACTGCTCCTAACGATCAGAGTCTACACTATTTGCGATTCAGTTTGCACATTTTTGGACAGATTGCTGTGTGATAAAAGCAAATAGTTCAAGTTTTAGGATGATTAAAGCAGTTATACAGGGATTCCCAATTTTAAGACTTTTTATGGTAACTGACAATGCCGATTTTAAGAGCTCTTTTTAGAAAATATTTCAGAACAAAACTGCATTCAAACATTATGCTTATGCCCGGTGGCATCCTTGACAATATATTCGGAATCTATTATCTCAAGTCCAAATTAGGTCAAGGTCAAAATCAAGGTTGGGTAATATTGGTGGATTGGAAGTGGTCCAAGACAAAAATTAACTGTATAAGTATATTAACTCTTTCCTCCCTGACACTTTAAATGGAAAATTCCAGTTTCCATTTTAGTCTAGTCCATTTCTGACTTTTAAGGGTAGTTTTTGTCAATGTTTGGCATTGTGACAAACAGTGAAGAACCTGATCAGAGGGCTCCTTTCGGAGCCCTCTGATCAGGGTCTTCACTGTTTGCATAGGACAAGTGTACTATTCATATGTACACTGTTTGAAAAGCACGCCTATATGCGGGACTAGGGTTCAAAGAGTTAAAGCATTGTAGTCAGTTGTGTTAACTCTATAAGAAATCGTAAAATCTAGTCCAAAGTCCAAATTAGGTAAAGATCAAGGCCCAAATCAAAGTTTGGTGATATTGGTGAATTGGGAATATGGTCAATAGGCAAAAACAATATAAGTATCCTAGCATTTGCGTAAGCGGTGTTGATGTTAAACAAAACCATACAATTAATAAAATCTAGTTAACCTTGTTATGGATGCTCAGACGGACAGGACAATAACTATAATGCCTATGCATTGATAGATGCCTGCATGGGGCATAAAAATAAATATGAAACAAACAGTGTAAACTCCTCCATGAGCCCCATGAGCTGCCTTGATCACAAAGTATATATATATACTTGTTTTCAGAATAAAAAGGGTGGTATCAAAAAGCAGATCTTGAGTATCAAGAAAGGTATTGAGAGCTATCTGTATTATAATTGCTATACCTCTATACTGTAATTATAATCAGCAATGTGTTGATTTGTTGGTTGGTTTTGGAGTGTCATGCAGTAATCTGTCTTTATTAATACAGTTCTCCGTCTTTACTAATGAGTTAAGTTAACACACATAAACAATTAAGAATAATTGAAAAGTTTCTTCTACATCAAAGTTTTAAATACTATGTAAAGGTTTTGCCTGCATGATTTATTGTTGTTTGCTTATTTGTTTTCTAAAGAATTCTTTCAAATAGTATCAAAGTTTTCCGAGTGTCAAGCAGTTTTGATCCTTGTAAGATGCCAAGTTACTCTAGTCGCCTCTGGATCCAAACCATTTGCAAAGGTAATCACAGTTATATAGCGGGCAAATAATTTACAAATGTAATTTGTATGTAATATTGTTATTTCCTTCTTGATTTCTTTCCTATGGTATATTAGCAATAGTTCTTCCTATCCTTTCAAGCTTTTTGTATAGTCAAACCTCTCTAAACCCGATACTTATAAAACGTCATTTATGGTCTCTAAGCTAATAGTAACAGGTGGCAACTTAATGCAAGATGAAAGTAAGACAGAAAGCTCCCTATGGGAGCTTTCTGTCTTACTTTGATCCTGCATTAAATAGTCACCTGTCTTTGATGGTCTACTTTCATTTCCTGAGTGTCCGGTTTAGCGTGGTTTTACTGTATATGTTCAATCTACATTATCAGGAAGTTATTGTTTTATGTCATTGCCAATATAAGATAAGAAAAACAATTTTCCATGATCCACAACCACCAGAAATCAGGGCTTGGCTATTAATAGGAAAATTATTTTTGAGACGTACCATACACAGAAAGCTTATTCAGCATCCAAAACAAAACATCACAACTTTTTTGGGGTACTTTTTTTGTACACTGGCAGTGGTCTTCGGCCTAACCCACTTAATTGCCCTGTGCTCGGGGCAAATGGTTTCTGATTCGGTCAAGTACATGATATTTTCATCAGAATTTGGCATTATAACTGCAGTGAAAAAAGTTTTTTTGTGAGCTTCTAGTAATTGGTCTGAAAATATTATGGCAAAGACTGTGGCAGTGATTCTTTAAAATTGTTGATATCTTCTGCTAAAATTGCTTTGGTCCATAATCTTGATCCAACTTATGCAGAACCGAGGTTGATAATATAACCTTTACTAGATCTAGATCTAAAACTTTGAAGGTGACAAAGTAAAAGTTGAAAATGGATTAGTGTGCAAAGAGTTCATTCCATATCTGGTTTAACATAATTGGATTTAACAGAAATTCAAAAACTTCAAGTATGTAAGAAATAATGGGGGAAAATTTAAAGATCAACATACATCTTCATGGAACTGTCTGTGAACAAAGATCTGACAATATCCAATAATGTCTACATAAACATTACAGCAAAACTTGTGTACAACCCCCATCCCAAAGATGATGAAATTTCAGTCTTACAAATAGGCAGCACCATTGCAGCTTAATGCAGAACATAATGCAGAAAGCTCCTGAAGGAGCTTTCTGCATTACTTTTGTCCTGCATTAAGTTGTTACTTGTCATAAGAGACCGCATCTTGCTTCTTTAAGATTGATTAGCTGCTATACACATGTTTTACTGCACAAAGACAAAACAAAGGGCAAAGATCGTTCAGTGTCCAAATGAAGCTTGGTAGAACCATGATTATACATCCTTCCATGAGTGATGGGGAGGCACGCAGATGAAAATTAAACACAATTTTATCAACGTTTGACAGACAAATGAATATTCTAGATTTGTCACTTGTGGTTCTCTTGCCGGGGCTATCAGACAGGCTCATCTGACATCACAGTACAGACAAACTTGTCTACAACAATCACGGAATCACGATGATCAGGCTCCGAGGTTATAAAGTGTTTTTAGTTGAGTCTGAGTGTGTTCTCAAGCATTTGATTGGTCAGATTTGAGCCTAGGCTCAAATCTGACCAATAAAATGCTTGAGAATGACTTTAAGCTCAAGTCAAAAGCTTTATAACCTCGGACCCAGTGCTCCAGATAAGAGGAAGTAAACAGAACAAATACTACATTTTCGCACTAATGAGTAGTGACACCATAGGGTTTAATGCAGAAATAAAGATTTTAATTCTTTGAATAATCCCCTGATCTAGAGCTCTGGGACAATAATGATTATATTTTGAAGACAGCTTCTTCCTTAATGCAGGATAAAAGTAATACAGAAAGCTCCTATAGCAGCTCTCTACATTACTTTTGACCTACATTAACCCATTACCCCATAAATACACCTTTTTACGCCTTTAGGTAATTCCTACACTGAAGAAAATATTTCCAAATTATACTGTCACAAATAAAAATCATATGAAATATTTTCTATATTCTAGCAGATAATAGCTTAAAGCAGGCTAAAAGTAAAGCAGAATGCGCCTTCAGGAGCATTCTGCTTTACTTTCAACCTACTTTAAGTGGTCACATATCTTCAAAACTAGAAACAGGCTATTTGGTAATGGGTTAAGTTGCCATCATGTTCCAATCAAAGACTTATATACACATTTTCTAACTCTTAAGACTGCCTATTATATTTTTGTCTCAAATAGCTTAATACAAGTACGACTGTTATAGCGTTGTTTTGCAGCTAGTTACCAAAAAACATGACTAGCAACAAACTCTTGTTTTATGATTCACAGCAAAAGGAACCTAAAATATGCAAATTGTATACCATTTGCGTGACTGAAAAGTGTTGCTTGACAAAACATTTCTTCTGCAATTGTAAAAATACATTATTACACATTAATAATCATCCAGAACACTAATTCTGAACTGCTCAACAAGAGGTATATAGAGTAGGTGGTGAGTTTTATCTTGATAGCTATATGGTCTGGATATAAACTTTTTATAACCCTATTGCAAATTTGGGTAGATACCGTTGTGCATCCTGTATTGTCCAAGGGGTTAAAATGAGTACCTGTGAAGGATCCAAACCAGTACTGCAGCTATGTTAGCAGTGCTCAATATTGTAGGCAAGATGGCTCAATGATCAAAGGAGTGAAGGTACAGTCGGCTGAACAGTCATTCCGGATGAAATAGACTCTTTCTTTTACTTTACTTTACCTTCAAGCTAGCAGATGGTAGCTTAAAGCAGGCGGCTTTAAGTGGTCACAAGTCTTTTAAAAACTAGAAACAGGTCATGGAATAACTGCATGGTTAACCTATGTCTATTCAATCCAGATCAAGATAACAAATACTTTAATACATGTAGATATTTCAAAGCAAAATAGATTATAAACAATCTTCTATAGTACCTAAATTTCTTAAAACTTCTTAGAAATTTCTAAGACAGTGCTCATACATTCCAGGAAACGCTTAGTTATCATTTTTGAAATTTTAATCCAAAAATTCAGTTTTGTGTATCTTATGACTGACAAAATATTAAAATGAGTGTCAAACAGTTTTGATCCTGATCAGATGTTGTGTGTTATGCTGATTGTCATTTGAATCCAAAATGTAATTTGAAATCTTTGCAGAATTAAGGTAAAGGAGCTATTTGCTACAAAACAATTGATTTAAATTACTATAAACCTGTCTAAATCCTACGTACTTAACTACGCCAGAAGCATATGTCTCTGTACTTAGAAAACATTATAAGTGCACCTTAAGTCATGTCGTGCAAACATCCATAAACTTCGATAATAAACTTTGCCCCGCTATAGATGCTTATTATATAGTTCCTAAAGTTTAATTGAACCAACTTAGATCTTTGGCATACTGAAGTTAAACCCCCAAACAGTCAAACAATGATTGTGCAATCGTTGTAATGTAAGAAAATACAGTCTAAAATTGAAACATCTGCTTAATGCAAGACAAAAGTAATGCAGAAAGCTCCTTGGGGAGCTTTCTGCATTACTTTTGTTTTGCATTATGCATTATAACCATAAAGTCAGCAAACGCTTTTAAAATTATATTTCACTAAAATGCAAGTTTGACAGTGAAATTATCCAGGGTTCCAGATAAGGGGAGTATTTCAAAAGCTAAAATCTTTATTTCTGCATTAAACCCTATGGTGTTACAACTCATTAGAATCGTCTCTTTGAGACGATTCTAATGAATAGAAACACCATAGGAGTTGGTGCTTAAACAAAAGAGAAAGTTATATTTGTTCAGTTTACTCCCTCTTATCTGGAACCCTGGAAATAATTATAGCTTTCAAGGAATTGCACTATTGCATGTTATACACATCCCTACAGGGATTAAATAACATTTTCCTAAAGTAAATTATTCATTTGAAATGACAAGAAAAGCTTTACAACAATAGGTTCTCAGTTTAACATTAATTCTGATGTTTTTATGTTCACATATTCGGTTTCATAGACTTTTACATGTTTAATTGTCGGCAAACTATAATACATAATTCGAAATGCCTATTTTATAATGGCAAGAAATTGCTACCTTCAACCCTTTGCCTCATTGTGGCGCCATCTAGTGTGTTTACCAATTTCTCAAAGAAATTCTTTTCTATGCTCCTTCTATAATTTAAGAGGCATAGGATACCTTTCCTGCATTCTTACACATATACTGCTCAAAACCCTTTTACGCCTAATGGATTATTCCAGGATTATATACTGAATTAGTCAATATTTGATCTAACTTCTGGTGTACATGGTCTAAATTTTAATGTTTGTTTTATTTTATATTGGAATCTTTGCAGCAAACCTTTTAGACTCTGATCAGATGCAGCGTCTGATCAATGTCTACACTGTTTGCTTATGTCCTTTTATGGGACACTTAATAATGCACAAATGGGTTCTTTGCATGCTGAGTAATACTTTCATCTGTAACAATTATCATCTGTTAATGTTCCAAAAATAGAATTTTAAAAATTTACTTTCAAAACCAGATCAGAGTGACAAATAGTTTGATTCCTGATGAGACACCGCATTGAGCAGCATCTCATCAGGATCAAAACTGTTTGTACAGATACCCATAATTCCATGGCTTAAGTGTGCAAAGACTTAAACACAACTCTTGCCTTATCAATGTATGACTTTGTCCTACCAGAAGGTTAATACTAATTGACGTCTTTCTTATTTGGCAATTTGTTTGTGAGTTACCTTGATGGACCGCAGTATTGGACACATAGGCTCAAGCGAACAGTGTAGCCTCTGATCAGACTGCTCCTTCAGGAGCAGTCTGATTTGAGTCTACACTGTTTGCCATTCAGTTTGCACCTTTTGGACAATTTACTGTGTGATAAAAGTAATTTGCTCAAATGTTATGATAGTTACAGCAGTTACACAGGGTGTTCCAAGTTTTAAGGTTTGTACCCTACATACTGAATCTGGCAGACCAGTTATAGTTGCTAGTACAATAAAGTTTTAATTTTGAGGTCACTCAGTTTCAAATCCTTGCTTGGAATTTACCAACAAACTCTGAAGTTACAGACTCAAGAATAATCTCGAAACACTTAAGTCTGTCTCCCAGAAGCTGGGTGCCGAACCATAGTGTCAGATATTATTCTTGTGTAATTCTGACAGAAGCTGGTTGCCAACCCTAATTGTTTGAGACTTTATTTCTCAAGTTCCAAGTATGATCTTTCACACTTTGGCCTGACTTCAGGCTTTTTGGATGCTACAGTGTGTAAAATAATATTGTTAGAATTTTTTTTAGTTTCAAGCCTGAAAATATGATGTTTTATAGTTGGCAGGTCCTATATAGGCACCAAACTATTCTTGAGTCCCTGGTAAAATGCATGCTGAGAATTACAATACTAGCTGCCAAGCTCAGTTACACAGTATAGAGTTACTTGGTTTTGGGTTCAAATCCTAAATTCTCTCCATTCTCAATGCATAATTTATTATCATCCAGCATATTAACCCATTAACTCATAAGCAATAAACAATTAGCAATGCTTATCTCAATACAAGCTCGTGGGTAAAAGTGTGTCAAAATGAGTCAGTATAATGAGGCTATTGTGCAATGAGTCAATATGAGTCAGTATGGCGAAATGGGTTAACTCATTACCCGGGTCCCCATAGCTTGTTTCTTCTTTTGAAGACAGGTGAGCACTTAAAAGCAGGTTGAAAGTAAAGCAGAATGCGCCTTAAGGTGCATTCTGCTTTACTTTCAGCCTGCTTTATGCTATAATCTGCTAGGATAAAGAAAACATTTCTTATGGTACATATTCATAATGGTATAAAGTGTAACTATTTGCTTCAGTGTAGGAATAAATCAAATGTGCTAAAGGGTGCTTCTATGGGGGGAATTGTTAAAGAATGAGGGGAGTGTGAAAGCGGTGGTTCTGTATTTGACATGAGCCCTCTGGAGGTTTCATTTGGCACTCATTACATTACACGGCCATAAAACAAAGAGAATTATTATAGTGTGAGAAGATCTGTGTTGTGCTAGCAAGTAATATCAACATTTCAACAAAACACTAATCATATGCCTTTTTACGCGTTTAATTTATAACTCCAAAGAAGAAAATACAGTAGAACCTCTCTATTACGACCACAAAAAAGAAGGCTAATTGTCTGTATAAAAGACAGGGGACAGCTTAACCCTTTGAACCCTAGTCCCGCATATAGGCGTCCTTTTCAAACAGTGTACATGTGAATAGTACACTTGCCCTGTGCAAACAGAGAAGACCCAGATCAGAGGGCTCCGAAAGGAGCCCTCTGATCAGGGTCTTCACTGTTTGTCATAATGCCAAACATTGACAAAAACAACCCTTAAAAGTCAGAAATGGACTAAACTAAAATGGAAACTGGAATTGTCCATTTAAAGTTTCAGGGAGGAAAGAGTTAAAGCAATGAGAAAGTGAAACAGAAAGCTCCTGTGGGAGCTTTCTGTTTCACTTTTACATTGCTTTAAGCAGACGCCTGACTTAATTATACGACTAATATTTGACACATTTTTGTGGTCGTAATAGAGAGGTTCTACTGTAGTTCCACTTTATACAGTAAAGTCACAGTTGCAAATATGCACGATAATAAATATTTAATACATATCCTAACAGATGAGTTAAGAAAGCTGGGAAAAAATTGTATTTTTTATTTTTTCAAAGAGAAATAATGTGAAACAATGATTTCCATGACTTCAAGAGGGTACCATCATTCAACACAATGTAATCAGGATTTATTGCCTCTAACAGACCAAACTCTATGGAGACAAAAAAGGAGTGAAACAGAGACAGGTGATTTCTGTAAAAACCATCCCCATGCAGGCACCAAGAAGTTTGACAAGAGAACAGGTCATTTTGCTGTGATACAACAAGTTCAAAATTTGAAAGCAACATGTTGCAATTAAATGATCAACCAACCAGAATGCAGTATTAACAATTGAACTACTCAATTATTAAGCCTGTTTCTAGTTTTGAAGACAGCTGAGATGATCACTTAAAGCATGTTGTAAGTAAAGAGGATTATTCTTCTTTACTTTCAACCTGCTTAAAGTGGTCATCCGCCTTCAAAACTAGAAATAGGCTATAGAGTAATAGGCTACAGAGTATATATAAAGGGTTAAACGAATGCATTCACCTAAACTTAATAAGTGCCAAAAATTAATATATATTGATGATGTTAACATTGTTACAAGTTGATAGTTTGAAGCAGCAATTAACCTAACTTGAATTATATTAACCCATTACCCAATAAATAATCCTTTTTACACATCTAATTTATTCCTCCACTGAAGAAAATAGTTCCAATATACACAGTCACAAATATGGATATTGTAAGATATTTTTTCTATATTCTAGCAGATAGTTACTTAAAGTAGGCTGAAAGTAAAGCAGAATGCGCATTAAGGCACATTCTGCTTCAATTTTAACCTGCTTTAAGTGGTCACCTATTTTCAAAACAAGACCTAATCAATCTATGGAGTAATGGGTTAAATAAACCACAATTGAATGTAGGTAACTATACTCAACAAAACAATTAAAGGGGCAAATATATTGGGTAGGCCCAATATATAACAAGAGGGCCATGGCCCTAAATTCGCTCACCTGAGGACATTGAAGTTTGTACCTAAGTTGACTGGGCAAGACAACATTTTAATATAGCTATAAATGGAGTTATCTTCCGGACAAGAAAACATGACAAAAGTGAATTTTGTTGCCAAGCTTATGACCCTTATCCATGACACATCCTCTTATCAAGCTATTTCCATTTCCGGTAAATGATAATTATTTCACTAGCGTCAGCAGAACTGGAGTTATTTTCCTGACAATAAAATATGACAAAGGGGAAAACAAAATATTGCTGCCCTTATGCACTAGGCATTTTCTCTCATCAGTTTCTTTCCATACATAAAATTTCATTACAATAGCATCAGTAGACCTGGAGTTGTCTTCTTGACAAGAAAATATGACAAAGGGAAATAACTAAAAAAAACAATGATGTCAGAGTTATGGCCTTTGCAAATGGCACTTCCTCTCATTAGGCTCTTTCCAAATAGGCAATTTCATTTTACCCATTACCCCATAGCCTGCTTCTAGTTTTGAAAATAGGTGGCCACCTAAAGCAGGTTGAAAGTAAAGCAGAATGGGTCTTAATGCACACTTTGCTTTACTTTCAAACTGCTTTAAGCTACCATCTACTAGGATATAGAAACTTATTTCACATCTTACATTTTCATGACTGTTTAACCCTTTCCCCCATAGAAGCGCCTTTTAGCACATTCAGTTTATTCTTGCTCTAAAGAAAATAGTTCCAATTTATACATTCATAAATATGTATAATACAAAATATTTTCTATATTCTAGTAGATGATAGCTTAAAGCAGGCTGAAAGTAAAGCAGAATGCGCTTAAAGCGCATTCTGCTTTACTTTCAACCTGTTTTAAGTGGACACCTACATTCAATACTAGAGATATGCTATGGGGGAAAGGGTTAAAGGGGAATTATTTTCTTAAGTGGAGGAATAAATCAAAGGCCTAAAAATGCACATTTATGGGGTAATGGGTTAACAAATGTCTGAACAAACGACTGAACCATTTCTAAACTTTAGCAGACAACATGTTCAGTTCTGTTGGCCTGATCACTGAGGTCAAATATTATGTAAGAGAACTGTAGCAGCAGCAGTCTGGGAGCTTACCCTTACCAGACTGAAATGATGTCTGCTAAATACCTTCTGTGTGTAAAAAATGTACATTTTTATTTTTTAGAAAATGTTAAGTTGGTAAATGAGTGGCAAATAGTTTGGATCCAGATTAGATGCAGCATTATGTTGCATCTGATCTGGATCCAAACTGTTTGCAAATATTGGTTATTTGCCCATAGTATATTAAGGGTAACTCAGGTAAATACAGTTCTGCCTAAATCAAAAATACTGTAAAACCTGCCTAGAGCAGCACTTAAACTGTGCAGGGTGGTGTCAAATGTGACCCTAGGGATTTCATTTTAACAAACTATAGAGAGATCCACCAGGAGATTCTACTGTACAAATATCAAAGCTTAGGGCCTAGTAGTTTTGGGCAAGAAGATTTTTTAAAGATTTTTGCTTTTTTGCTTTTTCAAGCAGAGTTTGTGCTTTTTTTCATTTTTTTTGAACAACTTCTGTAGAGAAGCATCCAAGGAACATCATGAGCAGTTTGAACTCTCCCTACAATCGGCGGGTTTCAGAGGAGATGTCGTTTGAAGTAAAAGTGAACGGACAGACGGACAGACGGACAGACGGACAGACGTACTACGGACGGTGAGCGGTCACAATAGCTCACCTTGAGCCTTTGGCTCAGGTGAGCTAAAAATAAGTTCATACAATATTTTTTTAACTGTTTCATGTAAAATTACATGTTAACTTTGTTGTAGAGTATAACTGTATTTCGAAAAGTAGAAATATATATCGCAGTTCCCCTTCAAACACAACCACCCTAAAATTACCGTGTGCCAGACTAGGTGGGTGGGGTAACAAACAACTTGATCAAGAGCCCCACCTTTTAGGCTCTTCTTTTAAATTACAGCTAGTATCATATGTGTTCACCACGTGCATTAATCACTTCCTTGCATCTACATGGAAATCGGAGAATTAGCTTAAGGAGGTATGCAATGGACATTCTGTGCCATTCTTCAATAAGCATGTCTGTTAGCCTCTAAGGTAACGATCTCGACCGGATATCCGGCGTTGCCGTATATCCTAAGCATCTTCAATGTGACAGAAGTGTGTTGACCTTGCTGGCCAGTCCATCTGCCCTATGCCCTCGTGTTCCAAGTACTGGTCTACCATGCGTGCTCGGTTCGGACGAGCTTTGTCGTCTGTCGGGATGAAGCCTGAACTCAAAGCTCCAGCTTCAGCGCGTGCAATAGCATCTAGGGTATCGTCCCTGTACCCCAAACTAGTCAAAGTCCAGTTCCTAATGACGTAAAGGTCCGTGCAACCGTTATAGGATATGCCCACCCATAGGAGCCCTGGCCCCTTTCTGAGTCCGTCATGCTCTGCCACATAACAGTCGAAGAAACATTCGTTTCGCTGTCTTTACATTCGTCTGCAGTCGTCATTTAAATCCAAAATGAAATTTGACGGACTAGTCCACAATACGTTGCGAAAACGTAAACGTTCAAATGGCATGATTTCTGGCAAAACGCTAGATGACGTTTTCGGTGGTGTGGGGTCAAGGCCGGTCGCACGACAGGTCTTCTAGCCCATAGGTTTGCAGCATGAAGTCTATTCCCGGCGATCTGAACAGCAATCCTGTAACCACACGTCTGTTTATAAACACTATTAAGCGAAACGAGGGAATTGAGCCGTTGACGTCATGCCATAAGTGACAACATCGGTCCTTTACTTCAAATATGACCTGCAAACGACCTTGACCTGATCTCCAATTAACCATCCCAGTGTCCAGGTACAACTACCACAACCTGTCGACGACACCCTTACTAACGTCAAACTCCGTCGCAACATGACGTTGGAAAACGACAAATGACGTCTTTAGGGTCATAGTTTTCAAATGTTGTACCAATATGCAATCTATTTTTGCTTAAGATACAAATATGCACTCGATATAACGAAAACAGCTATAAAACTAATCTTTGAAGAATAGGCAGACACATCGTGCAAAATTCCTGTGGACGTTAAAAACCGTGTTTTTGATACTTGTCCGCTTCAATTCATTCAACCATGGCCATTTTTGCACATAGTGACGTTTGTTTCTTAATTTGTTTATTCTAAAGCATCTAAACACGCATTCACTCTTTTAACTTGAAAATGTTTGCATTTTTGAAAAAGATATATGAACTTATACATTTGCCCCTTTAATTATTTTGTTGAGTATATAATGGCTATGGTGGGTATGCTTAACTCAACAAAATTAGACTATCTGTCACTGCTACATGTTGGCTGTATATTGTACAGTAAGAATATACCCTCATCCTCGTTTTTTACCATTTATTAGATTAACATCATTAACATTGTCTAATTTAAGCCCTTTAAAAGGCAAACAGATATCTCATCAAAATGATGTCTAATTTTATTCTGATGTCAACTTTTACACCATACTGGTAATCTATTACAATATCAGTGACAAATATAAGTAGGGATCCTGAGATAGATCAGACACGAAATTGTTCAGTATCTGATCTGGATCCAAACTGTTTGCAATTAAAAGGAGATAGGATTTTGTTTCCTAATTTGAAAGGGTAAATGGTAATTGAAGAGATAGTTAATAAGATGGGTGGCATAGTTATCTTCATTTAACCAATCTTACAGGCAACTTCACACTTACTAGGAACAATTGAAAGACCTAAATATTGGTAATGAAGACAGAAGAAGATACTTTCTTTTTCATCATGGTCATAAAGGTCAATTTAAACAAAAGAAGATTCTGCCCACATTTTGAAACTTAAACAATCAACTAACTAGACACATTTAGCCCTAATGCCTCCCTGTAATTGCAAATGGACAATTTCAGTTTCAATTTGGTCTAGTTCATTTTTTACTATTTTGGGATGTTTTCCAGCTCTACATTATAAGGAAAACTAGTATTTCAAAAAATGATTTTTTCGCATTAAACCGTATGGTGTCATTGGGCATTAGAACAGTCTCTTCGAGAAAATTCTAATGTGTATAGTAACACCATAGGATTTGCTGCTTAAATGAGTGAGAAAATGTTAGATTTGTTCAGTTTACTCCTTCTTATCTGGAGCCCTGGTTGCAATATGACAAACAGTGCACACACTGATCAGAGGGATAGATCTGCATGAGTCCTTTGGTCAAGGTCTTCACTGTTTGCATACTGTACAGAGCTCCAGATAAGAGGGAATTTTCCTAACAAATCCAACAATTTCTCACTCATTTCAGCACCAAATCCTATGGTGTTACTTCTCATTAGAATCGTCTCAAAGAGACGATTCTAATGAGTAGTGACATCATAGGGTTTAATGCAGAAATAAAGATTTTAGTTTTTGAAAAACTCTACTTATCTGTATAGCCCTGTAGACAGCTAGGTAAACTATTTGCAAATGACCAATATATGCCTGACTAGAGGTTCAAAGGGTTAAATCATCAACATACAGTTTGTAGTAATTGCTTTAATTACTCTTTTTGAAATGTTTTCCTAAAATACACTGACACCTTACAGTATGCTTTTCAGACCATACAATATAATATTCCGTGGAAAACATGTCACCTGCCAACAAGCATCAGTTATAAACAAAATGAAAAGCTTCAGTATAAAAGAAGTTGTATTCCAGAAAAGAAAGTTTCAACAAGGGGAATAACTCTAAATGTATTGATGCAAGAGTTATAAACCATGTGCAAGACAGCATCAGTACAACAGGAGTTATAGGTAGAAAAATTCCAATCAAGTCTCAATACCTTAACAAGGGTCAGTACAAATTCAGCCAAAGGCCCATAACTCAATAACCAATAGCCTATTTCTAGTTTTAAATACAGGTGTCCACTAAAAGCAGGTTGAATGTAAAGCTGGATGCACTTTTAAGACTTCAACCAGCTTTAAGTTTAAGCTTCCATCCACAAGGCTATAGAAAACATTTCTTATGCTGTAAAGTCATTACTATATAAAGTGGAGCTCAGAGCATCAGATAAGGGTAGTTTTTAAAATCTTTATTTCTGAATTAAACCCTATGGTGTCACTACTCATTAGAATCGTCTCGAAGAGACGATTCTAATGAGTAGTAACACCATAGGATTTGGTGCTGAAATGAGTGATAAAATGTTTGATTTGATGAAATAACTACCTCTTATCTGGAGCCCTGGGAACTATTTTCTTCAGTGGAAGAATGCAGACTAAAGTGGTAAAAAAGGTGTATTTATGGTGTAATGTGATAACCAGCAATTCCAATATTTCTACATCCAGGCGATGAAATTGTTTTCTGGCATTGCTGACACCCTCCATGGCTGCCATTTGCCTCCCTGTGTGAATGGGGTATAAAACAGCCATTAACTACATAATGTCAGTACCGAGGATGTCTAAACAAGTTCCAAAAATTAAAGACCTTCCAATGTATCCCCAGGGGGGTAATAAAAGACGCTGTTCCAATACTGAAACATTGGCGTGTCAATCACCAGCCTTCTCAGACCCGACCACAAAAAATACAACCCTGTCTTAATACCGCTGTAGCTGCAGTTTCTGCGGCATTAGTTGCAAAAATTTCCGCTTAGAGTAGCTGAACTATTGAGGGTGATATGGCTTTACTAAACTTCCTATTTTCCCACTCTTGATGGAGGTATAAATGCAGATTATTTGAGGTGTCAAGCAGCAGGCAAAAGATTAATCAAATGCTAAATATTTATTGCTCTTTCTATCCCAAAGGGAAAACATTTCTCACCCCTGAAATGGTATAGATGTCACAAGATCAATGTTCTCATTTCATATATTCTCAAAACCATGGCACATCTGTCCACTGATATACTCCTCTTGTCCCATAACTCACACCAACCTTTTCTCATTGCTAAAAGGTTATCCCATTATCCCATAGCCTGTTTCTAGTTTTGGAAGAAAGGTGACCACTTAAAGCAGCTTGAAAGTAAAGCAGAATGTTCCTTAAGGAATTCAGGCGCATTCTGCTTTACTTTCAACCTGCTTTAACCCATTTCCCCATAGCCTGTTTCTAGTTTTGAAAATAGTTGACCACTTAAAGCAGATTGAAATTAAAGCAGAATGTGCCTTAAGGCACATTCTGCTTTACTTTCAACATGCTTTAAACGTATATCTGAAAGGAAGTAGAAAATATTTCTCATGGTAACTTTTCATGATTGTTTGAAAAACAAACAATTTTCTTGAATAAAGGTCTAAAAAGGTGTATTTATGGGGGAATGGGTTAAGTAGTCATTGATAAGACACAGGCTATGGAGTAAAGGGTTAAACAATTGTCAAATGTCTGGTTATACTTTTCAAGATTTAATTTTAGAAAAAATTTAATACAGTAATGATGAGTGTCAAACAGTTTACATCCTGATCAGATGCTGCAAAAGGTGGTGTCTGATCAGGATCTAAACAGTTTGCAAATAACCATTTAACTCCAGCAATGGAGTTTGAAATGATGACATTTGGATCAGACAGTATTTACATTGTAAATTACAATACATAAATCAAGGCTTCAGCTAAGAGGGGGTTAACTTCAAACAAATACAGCATTTTCTCACTTATTTCAACACCAAATCCTATGGTGTTATACTCATTAGAATTGTCTCAAAGAGACAATTCTAATGAGTAGTGACACCATAGGATTTAATGCAGAAATTAAGATGTTAGTTTTTGAAATACTCCCCTTATCAATTTAAAGAGTTCTGCTATTCAACAACTCTTGTTTTTTTGTAGGCTTGATTTATAGCAGTGTTGTCAAAAATGAAACAAAAATACAACACCATATCAATATCTAGAAATTGGTTTAACCCCTCCATGTCTGTATTATAATCTTCTGTCTGAAATTGGCTGATAGCTTGTATTGTTTATAACCCATTCCTCTATAGCTTGTTTTCAGTATTGATCATAAACATCTGCTTAGAAATAAAGCAGCCTGAAAGTAAAGCAGAATGTGCATTCTGATGTATTCTGCTTTACTTTTGGCCTGTTTTATTTAAAGCTACTGTCTGCTATGATATAAGAAATATTTCCTTTGGTGCATATTCATGCCTTATGTATAAGGTGGAACTATTTTCTTTAGAGGAGGATTTGAATTAAAGGCGTAAAAAGATGTGTATATGGTTGATTTTTTTTAATACTAAGTCATTCTGTCTTCTGCAACAATTACTGACTGCTCCTGTTTCAAAATAACTTCAATTGAAAGCAGAGTCACAGTTAAAATGGTGTCTCCTCATGATGGATGGATGAGTTGGGTTTTACAGCACTGTGACATAAAATAGGTAATGTAGCGCCGCGATGAATGAGGGATTATGAGATGAGATGAGATGATGATGCTCAGCATCCAAACTATTTGCAAAATCAATGTAATCAAGGTTTTGCCGCAAGCATGCAAATACAGTAAAACCTCTCTATAACAGCCACTAAAAGAAGGCTAATAAGTTGTATAAAAGACAGGTGATAGCTTAAAGCAAGGTGACAGTAAAACAGAAATCTCCTAAAGGAGATTTCTGTTTTTCTGTCATCTTGCTTTAAGCAATCACCTGTCATAAACACCTAATAACTAACACAATTTAGTGGCTGTTATAGAGGTTTTACTGTATCTCATACTGGAGATGAATATTGAAGAACTTTGCAAATAGTTTTGATCAAGATCAGCCCCCAACAAACTGTGGGGCCTGGTCAGGATCAAAATTGTTTACAACCCAGATAGTATAACTATATAAGTAGACAAAAAATATTTAAAAGCAGAAATGCAGCAGAAGACAGTTTCAGCAGACACCATTTATTTAAGTATTCAAAAGGTCTAGATTATTTCTGAAAATATTTTGTTATGCTTCAGGCCATTTAGATTAAATCCACTGCAAATCAAGCTGAGAGTTTAATCATCTGATGGTGATTGGTGAAATGATGTTCATAGGCAAGCATTGGCATGTTATAACTAAGAGGTCTGGAAAATGTTTCCATAGTTTAATCATGACAGAGATACTCCTAAATAACACAGCCACCAATATAACCCTTTACCCGCCTAGCCTGGCTCTAGTTTTGAAAACAGACATCCACTTAAAGCAGGTTGAAAGTCAAGCAGAATATGCCTTAGGTGCATTCTGCTTTACTTTCAGCCTGCTTAAGGCTTCCATCTTTTAGGATACAGAATTTTTTTTCTTATGGTGTACATATTCATGACAGTATAAAGTGGAACTATTTTCTTCAATGGAGGAGTACATTAACCCTTAGCCTGCCAGTCACGACTATAGCTCCATATGCAAACAGCTTGGATCCGGATGAGACGCCGAGTAACTCGGCGTCTCATCCCGATCCAAGCTGTTTGACACTCGGACAACATTTGCAGCAATTTTGAGCAACTTTGAAGCACTTTGAAACATGAAGCAGACGAGAAATATAGCAGACGACAATTTATTTGGCGGGCTAAGGGTTAAAGGTGTAAATAACATGTTTGTGGGGTAATAATGTTGAGATATTCTGCAATGAAAATTTTGAACATGTTTATTCCATGCCAAGGTGGATTTTCAATTTCTATTTTTGTTTTTCCCTCACAATGAAACTAATGGGGCACGGTAGTTCATCTTATATTAACCCTTTACTCCATATAGACTGTTTCTAGTACTGTTCAAGTCAGGCAACCATTTAAAGCATGTTCAAAGTAAAGCAGAATGCTCCTTTAGACACAATCTGCTTTACTCTCAGCCTGCTTTAAGCTACCATCTCCTAACATATATAGAAAACATTTCTTATGATACATATCCATGACTATATAAACTGAAACTATTTTCATTAGAGGAAGAATAAATTAAATGTCTACAGAAAAGAATTAATTCAAACACATCAGTAGAAACTATAATGCCAGACTGTTGAGGCATTATGCAGCCAGTATTTCTCCCTCAATCAGCGATGAGCTGCTATTCATTTGCATTTTGTCCGCATTCAACTCAGTCTTTTCAACCTGCTTTAACTCTTTCCTCCCTGAAACTTTAAATGGAAAATATCAGTTTCCATTCTAGTATAGTCCATTTCTGACTTTTAAGGGTTGTTTTTGTCAATGTTTGGCATTATGACAAACAGTGAAGACCCTGATCAGAGGGCTCCTTTCGGAGCCCTCTGATCAGGGTCTTCACTGTTTGCATAGAACAAGTGTACTATTCACATGTACACTGTTTGAAAAGGACGCCTATAAGCGGGACTAGGGTTCAAAGGGTTAAGTGGGTACCTGTCTTCAAAACTTGAAACATGCCATGGGGTAAAGTATTAAATAGCCTTGTCGTCATCAGTATAAATGTTCACACATACAGTGGTGAAGACGTTTTTCTTTCCCCCAATAAATGTGTTTAATGCTGAAACAATTATTTCCATTGCAAACAGTTTGAAGCCAGATCAGACGCCAGATAACCCAGCACCTGATTAGGCTTGAAACTGTTTGCAACTCATATTAAAATGAGGTCAGAATGTTGTTTGCACTTTATTACAGATGTATTTGTGTTTCGTTTACCTTTAAACGTGAAAGAACATCTCCATTGTAGCTTAATTTATTTCCTTGATGAAGAGAGTCAAGCAGTATAAATGGGCTTATCTTGATTAAATGTCAACAGTTTTGAACTGTTTGCAAAAATTTTGTAAAGTGGAACTAACAGCAGAACATTTAATGTCAAAGTAACCAAGTTGTCAACTGCAAACCCAGAACAAAGTGTCACAACATAGAATAAATACTTTTTCAACATTCACAGGTTTTGCTTGCCCTAGAAGTTGCAAGCGTTTTTTGCACAACAATACTTTTTTGTTAAACATTTGACTAAGATTAATGTCCATGAGTTTTAACAATGGATTTCCAATGCAGATCAAGTCTTCTCTTAATGGAGACAGTTAACCCTTTCCCTGATAGAAGCGCCTTTTAGCCCATTTGATTTATTCCTCCACTGAAGAAAATAGTGCCAATTTATTCAGTCATAAACATGTTCCAATACAAATAGCTTCTATATCCTGACAAATGGAAGCTTAAAGCAGGCTGAAAGTAAAGCAGAGAGCACCTTAAGGGGAATTCTGCTTTACTTTCAGTCTGCTTTAAGCTAATTATCTGCCAGGATTTGGACAATATTTCTTATGGTGCATTTTCATGACTGTAAAATATGGATTTATTTTCTTCAGCGGAGGAATCAATTAAATATACTAAAAGGCGCTTCTATGAGGGAAAGGGTTAAGCTTTGGAAATACTCACTGGAGCCCTACATAAACGTATAACCATCCAATGTCAAGAAGAACAAAGATCATTTTACCCATTACCCCCATAAGTATACGCCTTTTTACGCCCTGAATTTATTCCTCCACTGAAGAAAATAGTTCCAATTTATAGTTATAAATATGTAGCAATTAAAAAATATTTTCTTTTTTCTAATGGATGGTTACTATAAGCTTAAAGCAGGCTGAAAGTAAAGCAGAATGTGCCATCTGCTTTACTTTCAACCTGCTTTAATAAGTCACTAAAACTAGAAGCAGGCTACGGGGTAAAGGGTTAAAGACAGGTGTCTGTTTCACACTGGCAATTTGAGCTCCTTGTATCTGGGTGTACACTGTCTACATCAACTGGTTAAGTAATGTCATTCATTCAAATTGCAAACCATTCAACTCTTAACAATGAGTAATACTCATCCTTTACAAACAGTGTGAACATTATACACCTGTTCTGTGCAAACAGTGTAGACCTTGATCAGAAGGGTGCAAACTTCTGATCAGGTTCTGCACTGTTTGTTATTTTGCAATATATTGTGAAACATGCCTCTAAATAGTGAAAATGAATTAGACTTAATTGGAAACTGGAATTGTGCCATATTTAACTCTTTGCATGCTGTGTTATTTTTTTCGTCTGCAACAATTGTCGTCTGCTACTGTTGTAAAAATAGATTTTTCTAAATTTCTTTTCAAAGCATGGACAGAGTGTCAAACAGATTGGATCCTGATGAGACGCCGCATTACGCGGCTTCTCATCTGGATCCAAACTGTTTGCAAAGACAATCACTGTGGTGGATATATCCGCCGCTAGCGTGCAACGAGTTAAGTTTCAGGGATCAAAAAGATAAGTACCATAGGTAGGTAATGTCTGGCTTATAATAAAAGAAATATTTTCATCAATGAAACTCCCACGCCAATTATCAAGGTAATAAATCTGGGTGTTAACTTTTATAATTGAAACCCTTTCACCACTGAAAACTGCTGATTTTCTAAAAATTAGTCTGGTCTTCGTTACATAAACAGAACAGAACAGAACAGAATATTTTATTTGGTTTAAGCATAACAGCTCATCACCATACATACATACATATAAACATTGCATGCATTGAAAATAACCAACATAATTCTTATCATGTTTTTCACATGAAACAGTTAAAAAATGTGAAAAAAATGTGAGAGAAATAGTATCCCAGAAGCAAACAGTTTGCAACCTGATCAAGGCTAATTTATGATTTAAAAATCTGGATCCAAACTATTTACTCAAAGCTCTTCATTACAGGCTAGCTACTATCTACAGAGTTGAAAGGGTTAAACAGTTGACCATTCAAATTTTGATTAGAAAGCTCCTGCAGGAGCCATCTCAGAGAAGAGCAGGGTTTACATTGTTTCCAAGCATCTTCATGCAACTATTCTATTACTTTATAACCATATACTGACACTTTTTCAAAAACAGTGAAGACCCTGATCAGACAGCTCCTTAAGGAGCTGTCTGATCAGAGTCTTCACTGTTTTCATATAGCATTTGTCTGGGATGAGTCTGAAATAATTCCTTTTTGGATTATTTGCTTATTTTATTAGCCAATGTAAAAACTCAGATGACAGATGTTCATAGTAGATGAAGTTTTATACCACAATATTCAGCAGGACATGGTTCAAGCTACATTCCTGCAGTACAACAGGGTTCCAGATAAGGGGGAGTAATCAGAACAAATCCAACATTTTCTCACTCATAGAGCACCAAATCCTATGGTGTTACTACTCATTAGAATCGTCGCTTCGAGACGATTCTAATGAGTAGTGACACCATAGGGTTTAAAGCAGAAATAAAGATTTTAGTTTTTGAAATACTCCCTTTATCTGGAGTCCTGGTACAAAAAAGCTTCCTAACGTATATATGCAATACAAGTGCATCTGATCTAGCTCACATATGATCGACTGTTTATGATGGCAGTAACAAATATTGCCAATTATCGGGGTATTATTTGGCAAACAGTATTGGAAATCAATAGCTGGCAGGGAACAAGTAAAACTCCGACCATGTCTGACATAATGTATAGCTTTCCTGGGATTTGTTGCCCATCAAAACAGCAGATCACCAGGTTATACACTTTAAATATGCTACAGTCAACTAGTGTGTCTAAAAGCTGAGTGCAGCAAATATTTTGGCATTCGAGAATATGGCAGATATTGTCCGGGTTGGGGGAAAATAATGCCATATTATATAGACAACAATTTTTCTGTCTCAAAATACTTGATAACTGCATTCAGATATCAAATGGTTGTGTGTTTTTTCAGACAGGAAACTGCTTAAAGCAGACTTAAAGTATAGCAGAAATCTTCCATAGGAAGATTTCTGCATTACTTTCAGTCTGTTTTCAGCAGGGATATTTCTGCTTTATTCTCGGTCTGCTTTAAGTAGGAAGATTTCTACTTTACTTTCAGACTGCTTTAAGCAGCTACCTTTAAGGCTATTGAAATGTTTTCATCCATCCTGAAAATTTGGTCTGTCATTTCATGCTTCTACCCTGTTCTGATTCTGACCGATGGATGTTTAAAGCAGGCCAAAAGTAAAGCAGAAAGCCTCTTCATGAGCTTTCAAACTACTTTTCAGGCTGTTTTAAGCAAGCATCTTTTCCCAACATTGAAAACAAGTTATTGGGGAGATTTAAGTGGTATTACATTCATGAAAAGCTTGGAAAGCTCTGAAGACTAATACTTGATTAATGCAGAACAATTATATAAATTTAGCAGAAAGCTCATTAATGCATTACTCCATAAATATGCATTTTAACGCATTTAACTTATTCCTCCATTGAAGAAAATAGTTCAGTTTTATTCAGTATAACATTGATGAATATGTATCGAAAGATTTTTTTGTGTAAAATCTAGCAGATAGTAGCTAATTATAACAGATGCATTATGCTTTGCTTTCAACTTGATTTAATAGGTCACCAGACTGTCTTCAACACTAGAAACAGACTATGTAGGAAAGGGTTTTAACCCTTTGAACCCTAGTCCCGCATATAGGCGTCCTTATCAAACAGTGTACATGTGAATTACACACTTGTCCTATAAAAACAGTGAAGACCCAGATCAGAGGGCTCCTTAATTGATCAGGGTCTTCACTGTTTGTCATAATGCCAAACATTGACAAAAACAACCCTTTAAAGTCAGAAATGGACTTGACTAAAATTGAAACTGGAATTGTCCATTTAAAGTTTTAGGGAGGAAAGAGTTAAAGTAAGAGCTCAAATTCTGTATTATGTTTGTTCTAAACTAAGCAATAGAAATCTTAACCCATTGCCCCCATAAATACAATGTTTTAAACCTGTAATTTATTCCTCCATTGAAGAAACAAGTTCCACCTTATACAGTCATGAAAATTCACTGTGAGAAATAATTCTGTATCATAGTAGCTTAAGGAAGGCTGAAAGTACTTTCAACCTGCTTCAAGTTTCCCAATCAAATCTTTTGTTTGCATGGCACTCTGCCATGGTGAATACTGTTTTGACAGTAAACCAGTGCCCCTGTAAATATAAACTGTTTACGAGTTACGCACTTAAATGTTTTAAGTACCAGGCATTGTCTGATTTTAAGTTCTATCTATTGCATGCGTGCACATTAGAAAACAGTAAGACACATCAAGGCATACCAGGGTTATTGCAGATATTGCTTCAACCCATTGAGTGCTGGTCCAATTAACCCTTTGCCTGCCACTCACAACTATAGCTCCATATGCAAACAGCTTGGATCCGGATGAGACGCCGAGTAACTCGGCGTCTCATCCGGATCCAAGCTGTTTGACACTCAGACAACATTTTCAGCAATTTTGAGCAACTTTGAAACTTGAAGCAGACGAGAAATATAGCAGACGACAATTTATTTGGCGGGTTAAGGGTTAAACAAGTTTGCTTAGATGTTCTATAATAATTCTTAACCCATTACTCCATAAATATGCCTCTTTACATCTTTCAATTATTTCTCCACTGAAGTGAATAGTTTTTCATGAATATGCCCCAAAATTATGATAAGAAATAATTTTTTCAACACCCTAGCAGATGGTAGATTAACCCTTTACCCCATAGCTTGTTTCTAGTTTTTAAGACAGGTGATCACTTAAAGCTGGTTGAAAGTATAGCAGAATACGCCTTAAAGCCTGCTTTAAGGCACCATTTGCTAGAATATACAAAATAGCATAAATTGGAGCTCTTTTCTTCAGTAGAGGAATAAATCAAATGTGCTAAAAGAGGCTTTTATGGGAGAAAAGATTAACGCAGGCCAAAAGTAAAATGGAATGTCTTAAAGTACATTCAGCTTCACGTTCAACCTGCTTTTAGTAGTAACCATTCTTCAAACAAGAAAAACCTGCTTTGATGAAACAGGTTACATAGATATCTGCTGTTGCATTGTTAGCGGACAGAATCTGATTAGTATCTTAATTACCTGTTGTTCATATAGATCACAAGATACGAAGAAGAAATAGTAAATTTCCCATGCAGTTAAACAACATTTTCAGCAGATATTTATTAGTGTTAAAAACTTTTTCACTGCTGATTAGGCAGAATGAACCTCAAGGTATTTGGTCTACATTTTTTGCAGGTTAACTTTACCTGATAACCTACTTCTTGTATTGAAGACAAGTGACCACTTAAAGCAGGTTGAAAGTAAAGCAGAATGTGCATTCAGGTACATTCTGCTGTACTCTCAGCCTGCTTTAAGCTACAATTTTCTAGAATAAAAAAAATATTTCTTATTATACATATTCATGACTGTATAAATTTGAACTATTTTCTTCAGTGGAGGAGTAAATTAAATGCGATAAAAGGCGCTTCTATAGGGGAAAGGGTTAACAAGCTGATTTAATGGCTTGAACAGTTACAGTGTTTGTTCAATAGAAACAAGATTCTGAAGGAGCTATGCTAATTATACATTCTTCCACTTGTCTCCCAACTGAGAATGTGAAATAATTTCAAAGACTTTAAAGTATCCTTCAAGTGAATTTTGTTCCAAAATTAGATCCACAAAATTATAACCTGACGAAACAATGAATTGCTGTTTAAATATAGCCCACCTGAGACTTTTTGCACTTTAACTCATTGCATGCTGGGTAATTATATCGTCTGCAACAATTGTCGTCTGCTATGTTTCTAAAATCAAATTTTCAAAAATTTCTTCATTAAAATATGGTCAGAGTGTCAAACAGCTTGGATCTTGATGTGACGCCGCGTTACATCAGGATCCAAACTGTTTGCACAGATAATCATGATTCTGCCGCTAGCGCGCAAAGAGTTTGAAAACATCCATTCCCGGATTCTAAACAGCCACTATAAAATGTACTCTTCAAAAAGTACTTTCTTTCAAGTAATTGTCCTCTTGATGCATACCATGTGTATTAGGCCACTTTCTCAGCACCATGCAAGCTCATAGAAAATTCATTTGCTGCATACCAAAGAATGATACCACACTAGGCACCTGATGATTTGGAATTAACTCAGTATTTTCTCATACTTTTGTTCATTTTATTCTATTCCTTTTTCACCTCAGTAAGTGTGCTCACATATTAGAATCCTGTCTTTAGATGATTCTAATGAGTAGACAAAATATTTGTTACATTCCTTTGTGACTCACTGTCATATAAACCTTTACAAGTTGAGCTGCAATACCAAGAACATATTTTCAGACATGCAAACAGTGAAAAACTTGATTTGGAGCTCCTACTTTTAGTGGGTTAACTCTTTGAACCCTAGTCACGCATATATGCGTCATTTGCAAACAGCGTATATGTGAGGAGTACACTTGTCCAATGCAATCAGTGTAGACCCTGATCAGAGGGCTCCTTAAGGAGCCCTCTTATCAGGGTCTACACTGTTTGTCAGTTTGCTATAAATTGAAGAAAAAAAAACCCTAAAAAGTCAAAAATTGAATAGACTAAATTGATAACTTGATTTGTCTATTTGAGGTTTCAGGGAGGAAAGGGTTAACTACCTATTTCTTACATTTTCTCCTTTATGCCTCCACTTAACCCTATGATGTCACTACTCATTAGAATTATCCCCAAAACCATGATTCTAATGAGCATTATTATAGCCATATCAACGGGTTAGGTGAAGGCATAATTAAGATTTTAGTTTTTGAAATACTGATCCCCTTATATCCATGGAGCTCTAACTGTTGATCAAATACAAATATCATCAATGACAAACTAAACCATTGTCCTGAACATAATGTTCCCAAATATTTCACTGCACCATCTTGGCATCTTTGTATAATTTAAATGCTTAAATATGTTCATCCTGGTACAATACTACTTTTCTTGAATGCATATGACCAACCAGTAAGTGACAGAATGGAGATCTTTTAAGACACGGCAGCTTAATACAGGACAAAAACTGTGTCAAAATAAATGGGGCTTCAAAGAGCAAATTCTGAGCAATCAAATGCTTCAAAACAATCTCAGACTCAACTCAAACTCTTTATCACAATGGACCCTTGGTCTCCATGGCATATGCATCTCCATTGCAATATGGTTTCCTGAACACATATCCCCTTCTCACATTCAAAGTGCATTCATACTATTTATCCTTGCATGAAATCTACATGTATTTTAAAGCAGCTAGATTGCTGAAAGTGTACATGTATTAAGAACTAATAGGAGATCCTGCATAAAGCAGGTTGCAAGTAAAGCAGAAATCTCCTACAGGAGCTTTTTGGTATACTTTCAGTCTGCTTGAAGCAACCAGCTATCTTATTTAACATAGAAAACCAAGTTTACTGCAGAAAGATTCAACACAAGCTTTACTGTTTTTTCCAGAATATTAATCTGCTTTTGTCTGCATTAATTTCAGGGAGGAAAACAACACATAGTGATGTGGTGATGATAATATACTGCTAACAAAAGCTGTCACTATTTGGGAAATTCCCTGTCAGAGGAAAGGAGAAACGAGTGTGATTGGATTATTAATCATTCACTGCAAATCAAGTTACTTCTGTGAAAATTCCATAACTTTGTTAGCAATACCCATTGGTCAACTGATCTCAGCAACCAATCAAACTACGCTTACTCCTTAAAGCTGCAACCAACCTAAAGACCGAAAAACGCTTCAATCTTCAAGGATCCTGACGGGATATCGTGTTACTTTCGAGACTATCAAGAACTTAGAACGGTGACAATATTGTGATTACGGTCATTAAATGAGGGGAGAATTATGTGTGAAATACTCCAGCCAAAAGGTATTGGTGAAATCAATAGCCGTCTCAAGGATGTGCCAAAGAACTAATGTGAAAATCAGATTAGTGGACTTTTGCCGAGGCAGAGGGAATTGTTTTCTCTTTTGTTTGTTCGACAATGCCTTAACATGGGGTTATACTCCAGGGGGGATGTCAAGTCAGGAAGGCTTATTGTAACACACAATTGGCCTAAGTAGGCTCCCTCACCTGATCAATGTCCGGTCATGCTCATGGGTTAATATTTTTTCTTGAAAAAGTTTATTTCAGACTTTTCGCCAGACAAACAGTTCCATGACATTCTCCTTACATACTTTCAACTGTTTAAATGAATTTGAAAAAGCCTTTTAGGATGATTGTCACATCAGCATCAACCTTTAAACTATTTTGCAGCATCTCTTTTGGGACTAACACAAGAGAGAGTAAACTGAACAAATCCATCATTTTCTCAGTCATTTTAGCATCAAATCATATGGTGTTGCCACTCATTAGAAATGTCTCGAAGAGAAGATTCTAATGAGTAGTGACACCATATGTTTAAATGCAGAAACGAAAATTTTAATTTTGAAATACTCCCTTTTCTGGAACTCTGGATCGACTGCTGTATTCTGTACAGCATTACAAATTGAAATCTATGCCTGCCCTAAAGATCACCAGCTGAAATACATAGTTTATTCTTAAAATGATGCCTTAATATTCCTCTGTAATCTCTATTATCAATTATTATTATTATTATTATTATTATAGGCTAATTGAATGCTAACTCTGAGCAACAACAGTTTAGATCCCATGGATCAGGCTCCACGTTTAAAGAGGGGTCTGATTTGGGATTGGGAACTGTTTTCAAAGTTCTATATAATTATCACAGAGGTCTATTGAAACGACTAGTTTAATCCATCAAGTCTGACTGTGTGGCTTATGCAATACGCACATAAAAAAAGGCTTGCATTCTACTGGCTTATTTTCTATTCTTGATTCTGACAGGTAGGATAGAGAAACTGATCAATCAGTCCTGCTAGAATTATCACCAATAGAAATATTGTCCTTCTCTCCTACAGTATACATGTATATACAGTAGAACCTCTCTATTACGACCACTATAAAGAATGCTAATTTTCTGTGTAAAAGACAGGTGACAGCTTAAAGCTATGTGAAAGAATTTAGTTTTTGAAATACTCCCCTTATCTGGAGCTCTATATAATACAGTTAAATGGATGTTACAAGCCAGTGCAGTCTTGCCAATGAAGGTGATGTGACATCTCGGAAAAAGGAAACTCATTTGTGCTCTGAGTTAAAGTGCCTGATCCAGAGCAAAGAAACTTCTTTGGAAGTGCAGAATCTGATCAGAGGGCTCTTGTAGGAACCCTCTGGTATGGGTCTACACTATTTTCAAATGTATTGAGTATATTTTGAACAGGTCCATGGTGTTGAAAGAGTTAAAATTGGTAAAGAGACACTAATATCAAGGTCATGTGACACCCTGGAATCACTAAAACAATCTAGACATGAATGGGTGATGTTTACCTCACTTAACTTTTCTACATTTGCAAACAATCACTTAAGACGTTTCCTATAATTAGTATCCTTATCTGAAACTTGAGTTGTCCAGTTCCGTTTTGCAAAAGCTTTTAAGGCATCAGTCTGATGAGCATTTTGTTTTAGCACTCAGAAACCTCAAAGTTCACCTTAAATCGATATATATACATGTACAGTCACACTTGTGTTCAGCATTCAATCAATGTAGATCTCAAGGCATACATGAATCTCTAACAGGTAGTTACTAATTAACCCATTACCCCATAAATATGCCTTTCAACGCCTTTAATTTATTCATCTACTGAAGAATACTGATAATAGTTCCAATTTATACTGTCATAAATAAGAATCATAAGAAATACTTTCTATATTCTAGCAGATAATAGTTTAAAGAAGGCTGAAAGTAAAGCAGAATGCGCCTAATGGCTTTAAGTGGTCACCTATCTTCAAAACTAGAAACAGCCTATGGGGGAATGGGTTAATGCAGAACAACATCTAGTAATGAATAAAGCTCCCTTTGGAAGCTTTCTATATTACTGTTTTTCTGCAATAATGATCAAGATCTACACTGTCTTAAGTAGGACGCTGTTAAAGCAGGATATTTATCAGGATCATAACTGTATGAATATAACACAGAACAAATCAATGTTCATTCTGATAAACAATCTAATCTGTAGACCAAGATCATCTATCACCATGGAAATGCTATATCTGACCAAGCATCAGGACTCCAGATATTAGGGGAGTATTTAAAATGTAAAATCTATATTTCTGCATTAAACCCTATGGTGTCACTACTCATTAGAATCGTCTCAAAGAGACAATTCTAATGATTAGTAACATCATAGGATTTGATTTTGAAATAAGTGTGAAAATGTTGGATTTGTTCAGTTCACTCCCTCTTATCTGGAGCCCTGATCGAAGCATGTAATCATTGAAAGAGGTCTGCACTGTTTGCAGTGTCTAAAAGACCCTTATTCCATCTGACATCTCTCATAAATGATTGCCTGAGGTAAAGCACTCATTACACTCTTTGTAGATCAAGTCATTATTGTCTGCAGTAATGGTTGCCTGCTACTAAACAGATTTTTCAAGAATTTCTTTTCGAAATATGGTCAGGTCTTGAGTGACAAACAGTTTGGATCCAGATTAGACGCCGCATTATGCGGCGTCTCATCTGGATCCAAACTATTTGCAGAGGTATTCAAGTGTTTGCCACTAGCATTCAAAGAGTTAAAACTGCGACATCAATTAATGAATGAAGAACATAATGATCACAGACAATACCGAAGATAACAGTCACGTCCAGCTATATATCAACCAATCAAATGACAGATCTCATAGCATTTCTCGAACAGGTAACATTTTCAAGTAGGATAAAAGTAAAGCAGAAAGCTCCATAAGGAGCTTTCTGCTTTACTTTCATCCTGCTTCAAAATCCCACCTGTCTTCAACACTGAAAATAAAGATGTTAATTGTCAGTAATCATAATTACGTAGTGTGACTTAAACCGCTACAGCATGTGATAAGTTAAACCACAAGATGTTTACAGCCAACCCTATTAATTAGGCCGATTTAATTTTTTGAAATATAATTACTCAAATTACTTGAAAACCAATGAAAAATTTCCACATTATCTCGTATGACAGTCAATAAATCAACATTGAAATGTTCCATCAACAAATGTGAAGATATAAGATTAAAATAATCCATACTTTTTTCAGAATACAAGATACAACTGTTTCAACAGAAGCATATTTCAAAACATTAATTAGCTTTCTCTGATTGTATTTACTGAGACGACTTGGTTAAATTCGCAAATTAAATGCTCTCAATTCCCTTCTAGTTATTCTACACACTTGTAATTAAGTTTTAAGTAATAGAATGGGATTCCTACTTACAATTAATCATACTTGTGCTAAGCACAACATAAAGATATATCAGTATTTAAGACAAGTTGTAGCTTATACTATGCAGAACAAAAAGTAATGTAGAAAGTGTTAACTTTTATTTCTTCATTAAAGCTACATTTTACCTGTCTTTAAAGATATATTCATTCTTCTTAATTGATTATTTGTTTAACAAAAATTAACTGTCACTTAATGTAAGCTTAGAAGTACATGCATTATGTATGCAATTAATGTTGTGTTAACCATCTATGCAATAACGTCAAGCTGGAAGATATCTTTTAAGGCAATGGCTGCTGTAATGCTAGACAAAAGGTCCTGCAAATTCAAATTAAAACTGCTATAAAATCAAAGCATAATATAGGCTTACAGGGCTCTAGATAAGAGGGAGAAAATTGAACAAATCCAACATTTTCTCACTCATTTTAACACCAAATCCTATGGTGTTACTACTCATTAGAATCGTCTCTCGTCTCTTCGAGACGATTCTAATGAGTAGTGACACCATAGGGTTTAAAGCAGAAATAAATATTTTATTTTTTTAAATACTCCCCTTATCTGGAGCCCTGCTATTTGTTTCAATAGTTTTGTTTGTCTCATAGATACAGTTGATGGGCAATACTCATCAGCTTCTTTTGAACACAGTCATTCCAAATATGTTTGACAGTTCAGCAAGATTTTCAACAGTTATACATACTCCTACACAATTTGACTTGTATCAAGAAACAATTCAAAAGTATAAGTACAAGTTGGCAGTCTTTCAGACAAGTGGCTACTTAACTTGGACATTACTTTTGTTCTGCATTAAGCAATGATATGGCTTTTTCTTTAGATAAACCATGCAGCTGGCATATCATCACAACTGTATCACACATAAATCATTGCCTTTGCTTAATGATGGATCATTATCTACGGATCATTTGCAGACATGCCAAAAGAAGCTCATTTCAGTCAGCAAGCTCCTTGACACTGTACTTATGCTTGCCAATTGTCAAGATTCTGTCATTCCCCCATTTAATCCTGAACAAATGTCTTCTGCTTAGAAATTATATCATACACTGCTTCAATGAATGTGGAACAAATTTGTATATTTTTGATGAAATTCATCCTTATTCCATCTCTGACAAGTGTATATGTCAACCACCCCGCCCACCCCCAACACCAATGATTATTCTCCTACCTTAAAAAACATTGTTGTTATATTTATTAATACTTTCAAGGATAAAGAAGTATACAGAAGTATCTCTTGGTCCAATTGATGCAGAAAAGCGGTACATGTATTGAATTGTTGTTAAATGTAGCGCAAACATGATGTAGAAGGCTCCTAAATGACCTGTGTGCATTACTTTAATGTCCCGCATTATTGAGCTTCATATCTAAGTAAAACACAGGTCCTGCTTTTGAATAACTTATATATACAGTCAAACTTCAATATGTCCAACTAGGTTACGTTTAACATACCGGTATTTCAAAGTTAAAACTTGGCTAAGCTAATACAGGTATGCTCGACTAAAACCGAACATAAAATAATGAAAATCATGTGTCGAAATATCAGATGGTTTGAGGTAAGGGAGTTCGAAATATCGAAGTTTGCCTGTAATAATTTAACACATGTTTGACTGTACTTAATGCATTTACTGATGGAGAAAAGCATGCTAGGCAGATTTACCTGTCAATTATCACAGACATCTCAATACCTCACCTTTCAGGATATACATAAGGCTACCCGGCATGTACAGCCCAACTTCAGTTACAGAAATAATCAACCACTAAATACACAAACAATGGATCTTTAAAGACAGGTGACTGCTTAATGCAGGACAATAGTAATTCTTTACTTTTGTCCTGCATTAAGCTGTATCCTGAAATGTACATTATTTGCAATGCTTATATACAAGTTTGACCAATATCAAATAACCATCTTTGCTCTTGGAAACCCATGTAGATTTGTACCAGGAGAACTTGCATACTCAATATGTTTGTACCAATAAGCACCAAAGGAAGGGAATTCATATTCAAATCCCTCTTAGGATCTTCTGTTTCTCTAACATTACCAGGGTATACATAAAGCACTTTTACACTAGTGGTAGTGTTGTATAATCGGTCTGAAAACCATAATCGATTATAAACGATTATTGGTAGTCATAATCGATTGATGATCGATTATATAATCGTTTTAACATAAACTATTATATATGTACTCTGAAAAGCTGAATATATGTGATACTCATGTTTGCATTTGTATGTTATATATCTACATAATTTTGCAAACAATGCACCCATATGAAGCCAAATCAAAAACAAAGCAGCAATTTGATAAAATAGTTAAATTAATGTCCTATTTTTATTTGCAAATTAATTGAGCTTGCTTTGTACTTATTGTATACCACTTCTTTTACTACCTGTAATTACTATTGCTGCGGCAGTTCATCTGGGTAAACATTGTTTGAAAGCTTTTAGTTTGGAATCAACTGTTTCATTTATATATTTGGTGCAAGTAAGTAAAACAATTTATAAAAATTATTTCAAGAAAAAATATTAAAGAACACAACTTTTTCAGATTAACATTACAGTCAAAGCTTACTTAACCATGCTTTTAGGATACATACCCGGTAGTGAACACATGAAAGGCAGCTTTTTGTTAAATGTGGGTTGGAAGTAATGCAGAACACTCCATAGAAGCATTCTGCATTACATCCAACCTGCATTAAGCTACAATCTGTCTTTTATATGCACATTGCTTCTTAATATCTTTATCATAAATAATCGAACATAATCGATAATGGCAAATCATAATCGATTATCGTCGATTATGGCTTTTTTCGATAACAACACTAACTAGTGGGTAACCATATCACACTTATAACTAATAGAACAAGCTTAAAGAAAATTTTCAAACTAAATGAGTGCTAATTAGACTAATTGCAGGCAGATCTTATACAAAATCATTGCATATACTGTACTCTGATCTGGGTCTTCACTGTTTTCTAGACAGTGTCTATATGTTGCTGTGTGACTGTCCTTCAGTGATGTCACCTCATAAATAATTAGCATAAAACTAGGACAATAATGACATAATTAGAGCGGGCAAATTGTCAATAACTTGAGCAGGTAACGAGATGCTGGAAAATCAATCACTCACTCTACTGCTAAACACAACTGCATGGCTCTTATCAAAGGATTTAATTGCTCCTGAGAAACACTGCATGCACAATCAAGTCTTAAACCCTTACACTGCTAATTGTTTTCAAACATGAAAATTTTACCTATTAAAGGTGACCATTAAAGGGATAATTATTGAAACTATAATGACAGATTTTAAACAGTAAAAGCTTAACAGAAACATTGTGCCAACTTGCAGAGAGCGGACTTAGCTAGTTACAAGTGACCTTGAAATTCAATCTTACCAAGTTACAAGTGACCTTGAAATTCAATCTTACCAAGTTACAAGTGACCTTGAAATTCAATCAAAGCTAGTTACATTGTAGTGACCTTGAAATTCAATCAGTATAAGGTATCATGTGACTCTCATTTTGATCAGCAGGATTCCAGATAAGGGGAGAAAACTGAACAAATCCAGCATTTTCTTACTTATTTTAGAACCAAATCCTATGGTGGTACTACTCATTAGAATCGTCTCTTTGAGACGATTCTAATGAGTAGTGACACCATAGGGTTTAAAGCAAAAATTGAGATTTTATTTTTTGAAATTCTCCCCTTATCTGGAACCCTGGATCAGAAACAATAACCTGTGTGGAAAAAACAAAAGTTTACAGACAAGAGGCATCAGATTCAGCTTTCCTAAGACAACTCCACTTTTGGGGAATACATATTTAATCCTTCTCCGACTGAATATTCATGTACAAAAATCCACCCACTATTAACATCTCTCATCTTAACTAATATAAGACTATTAAAATAAGGAAAATTTGATGCAGGAAAAGTGCTCAGACTCCAGTCAGACAGATCCTCAAGAAAACACTAACAAAATATAGTGTTCCCTCTCTACAAAGGCCCTCCCAACAACGACTCCCTCCTGACAACGACCCTTGCTGCAATTCCCTATGGTGTCACTACTCATTAGAATCGTCTCTTCGAGACGATTCTAATGAGTAGTAACACGATAGGATGCGATGCTGAATAAGTAAGAAAATGTTTGATTTGTTGAAATACATGTAACTCACTCTTATCTGGAACCCTGACTGTAGCTCAAGCCAATATCACCCATGGAAGGGCAAGATTTATAATGAACTTTAATAATTTTAATCCATGTCCACTATCATAAAGTATAATTTCAAAACATTATAGTTTCTTAAATCCAGAGAAAAAACAAATGTTAAACCGTGGATAATAATGATTCACCAAAAAAATCCAATTAGATATTGTTACTAGGAAATGGGTTTCTACAATATATAAGACATGGATGCCCACAAGATGCTTTATCATAAATAGAATGCAAGTTATATTAGTCCATAACTGACCTTACAACCCATTACCCAATAGATACAACTTTTTACGCTTTTAATGCATTCCTCCACTGAAGAAAATAGTTCCACTTATATAGTCATGGATATGCATCAAAGAAACATTCCTATATCCTAGCAGATGGTAGTTTAAAGAAGGATTACTTTTTCTCTGCTAATGTAGGCTACACACCATCTGTTTTCAATATGCATGGTCTTTTTGTTCCAGAGAAAGGGTCTATTTCAAAACCTTTATGTCGGCACCAAACCCTATGGTGCGAGTATTCATTAGAATAGTATCTTTGAGACAATTCCAATGAGTAGCAACAAAATAGGATATAGTGCAGCTAAGAAGGAGAAAATGCTGAAAAACTCGAGTTAACCCCTTACCCAATAAATATGCCTTTTAACGCCTCTTATTTATTCCACCACTGAAGAAAATAGTTCTAATTTACACAGTCATCAGGGCTCCAGATAAGAGGGAGTAAACTGCACGAATCCAACATTTTCTCTCTTATTTAAGCATCAAATTCTATGGAGTTACTACTCATTAGAATCATCTCGAAGAGACGATTCTAATGAGTAGTGACACAATAGGGTTTAAAACAAAAATAAAGATTTTAGGTTTTGAAATACCCCCCTTATCTGGAGCTATGAGTCATGAATCAGTATTGCAAGCAATTTTTTCTATATTCTAGCAGATTATAGCTTTAAGCAGGCTGAAAGTAAAGCAGAATGCGCCTTAAGGCGCATTCTGCTTTACTTTCAACCTGCTTTAAGTGATCACCTATTTTCAAAAGTAGAAACAGGCTATGGGGTAATGGGTTAACTCCCTCTTATCTGTGGCCCTGAAAATGATATTTTACAATATTTTTCCACAGCTACTCCATGGGAATGTGTATTATTGAGGAGTATCAACTGTTGGCATTGAAAAGGTTACCAAGGCTGGTTCATCAACATTAGGTAAAGTTTTACGACCTCTGACAGACAAAATCCATTGCTGAAAACACAATATTGTTGGGTTATAGAGTCCTTAGTATGCCTTAATTGGTGTCTGTTTCTGAAATGCCTGCTGGAATTGTACACTGTAATTCAATCTTTACTTCCTGAAAGTACATTTCTAGTGTCATACATTTCATTACCATGTTCTCTACATCGCTATACCAAATGTCAAACACCTATGTCTTGATCATTTCAAACAATGAGCGAATGAAAAAAGGAGTTTTACTATCTACAAACACAAATCATATAGCTTTCAGACAGGGACCTGTGGGTAAAATTCATTTAGTGAGTATCCTAGGACATTCCCTTCCATGATGCCCTTTAACCCATTACCCCATAGTTTGTTTCTAGTTTTGAAAACAGTAACACCTTAAAGCACGTTGAAAGTAAAGCAGAATGTGCCTTAAAGGCACATTCTGCTTTACTTTCAGCCTGCTTTAGGCTATTATCTGCTAGGATATAGAAACTATTTCTTATGATACTTGTTCAAGACTGTATAAATTGAAACTAATTTTTTTCAATAGAGGAATAAACAGAATGCGCTAAAAGGCGTTTCTATTGGGGGGAATGCATTATCTACAAGTCTAAATGGTAGAACAAAAATCCAGATAACAGGGAGCACCATAATGATATAGTATAACATTTTCTTTTTCAGGTCACAGGCAAATCCTATGGTGTGATGCTCATAACAACAGTTTTACTGTCTTGAAGATACCATTCTAGATTTAATTGTATTTCAGGCACTTAAAGCAGGTTGAATGTAAAGCAGAATGTGTCTATATACGCAATGCTTGGGTTTAACACTCATATCTCAAAGGCTGCATCATGAATGTTCATGCACCGGACACAATTATATATAACTGTAGAAAATATCTCTGTATCAAACTAAATTAATATCTCATCTCATCCAACTTTCAATTTGTATCTAAGGGCATGTTTTAGGCAGACAGTAATGACTATGAGTATATAGATGAATAAAGTCAAGCCTGCATTTAGCTGCCTGTAATTTACTCTAACATTAGGTAAATTAATAACCTTTAATACAGGTGACAGCCTAATGCAGGACAAATGTAAAGCAGAAAGTTCCTTAAAGCTCCTTTTGGAGCTTTCTGCTTTACATTTGTCCTGCATTAATGAGTCACCTATCTTTAGAGATCACCATTCTTCTACACTGACTATAAAGATGCTACCCATTGCATGCTAGCGGCATATTTATGTGCCACAGTGATAACCTGTGCAAACAGTTTGGATCCGGATGAGACGCCACATAATGTGGCGTCTCATCAGGATCCAAACTGTTTGACATTCTGATCCTGTTTCGAGACATATTTTTTAGTTTTTTTATAACAGCTAGTATAGCAGATGACAATAATTGTTGCAGACGAAAAAAATTACCCAGCATGCAAAAAAGTTATAATAACACAGGATCAACTGTAGATAGTTTTGAAAATCAAACCATATAACTAACCTGATAACTGTCTTGCCTGATTCAGATTTCAATTTGTATCTGCTGCTATTTGTGATGCAGACAGTAGTTATGGTAAGTGTTTAGACGAATACTTGGTCATCAGTGATACAGAGACAGCACCTTAACCACATTACTGGGCAATGCATACTGAATGATAATTCCAACCATAACACCAAATTAACCCTTTACCATCAAAATGAACTACAGTAAAACCTCTCTATTACGAGAATTTACGACCACTAAATTGCGTAAACCCATTACCTCATAGCCTATTTCTAGTTTCGAATAAAGGTGATCACTTAAAGCAGGTTGAAAGTAAAGCAGAATGTGCCTTAAGGCACATTCTGCTTTACTTCCAGCCTGCTTTAAGCTATCATCTTTTAGGACATAGCAAATATTTCTTATGAAATATATTAATGACTGTATAATGTTGAACTATTTTCTTCAGTAGAGCTTTCTGCTTTACATTTGTCCTGCATGAGTGAGTCACCTATCTTTAGAGATCACATCTTCTACACAGACTATATCGATGGCTCAGCGCAAAACTAGGCTAACTCACTATTTTGGCAAAAGTGCTTTTTTCAAAAATTCTTAAGACCTATTGCATTCCCCATCATCCCACAAAATATTGTGCTTATATTCCCAGTATTTTCAAAATTATTGCATTTTTTATAAATTATGCTAAGTCTAAATGGTAACTTCTTCAGTGCAAAACTATGTCTAAGTGGAGTTAGCTAGAGTTTTGCTCTCAAAATTTGATAAATTGAAAAATATTGTCAGTGCAAAAGGTGTACCAACTTGACTTAGACATAGTTTTGCACTGAAATAGTAATGAAAATATAGTGGTTTAGAACCAAAATTTGAAAGTTACAAAATTACAAGAAGAGTATCAGAGCTTAAAAAGTGAGTAAAATTTGCTCTTTTATTTGTTTGTTCTAGTTTGATACACATTTATTATTATGAAGCTTCTTGAAAATAGAATAAGAACTATTTTGGGAAGGTCAAAAAGCACATGTAATTCAAATGTGGGTGGGGTAAAATTTAAAAAAACTTTTTAGCTTAATTATTAAAACTTTCTTAACAATAGCTTGAATAATGTAGAATAAGTGAAAATTATTGAATGGAGGCTATGTGATCATTGTTTGCTTATTATTAAAGGTTTTTGAAAAGTTTAAAAAAAAAAAAAACCAGCATTGATTTTGGTTTTGAGTTCTGCATGATAAGGATGATTAGCCATGAGACTGAAGGTCTGAGTTGAGATGATTAACTCACATCAGAATGAAACTATATTTTACTTTCCACTTTTCGTTGAGGCATCAATTTATCATGACTGTGCCTGTATAAAATATAATTTAATTAACCCATTACCTCATAAGCTTTACATGTATTTAGAAATTTATTGAGAATTTCATATTGATACATCAGATAGTATGATATATCCACAGCAAAACAAAACTATTTTGAGTTATATTATGATGTAATAGGAGGAAATGCATTGTATTTCAATTAAAAAATAGGCATAAGGCCATAACTTTGTTTCATCTTTGTAAACTACAGCACTTGCCAGCAAAACAAAAGTGTCCATTTAACTGAAACCCCCTTTGAGAAACATGGTCAAATGCTTGGCTGCTAAAACTAGTAAAACACTATGAAAACTCTACATATTTCCCAAACAAAGTTTAGTTTCCATTAGATGCAAGTTATTAGAAGAATCAATATAGTAAAGGTCCAAATAAATCAATGATATACTGTATCAACATTTTATCTATCGATGACAAATCTAGCCATATTGAAACTCAATCTCTATGAATGAATCTACTGAAAATGAGCATTTACTAGAAAAAAGAAAACCTTGGAGCAATGCTCTGTTTATCATAATGATTTCAAAAGTGACTTTTACAGAGGCATCAAATGATATCAGTATGAGGAAATCATCATGACAGGTCGTCTGCAGATGGACATGCTCTCGGCGCTGCCAATCAGTCCTGTTGCTCATACACATGGCCAATTTTTCTGGGCCTGCTGCTCTGATGTTCTTCATTAAAACATTGATCATGGTTGAGGTAGGGTGTCCTGGTCTCAGATGACTACTCTGCTTGCTAGTAACTCTGGATGTTGATAACAGTCCCGGCCTGCTTGTCTAATTCTACAGTGAGCTATTTTGTCAGTCACTCTTTAGGCTTCATGGTATACATTGTAGGTCATTATTGTTGATATGGTAATTTAGGTCGATGTTTATGGCTTGTCTCAGCATCCTGGTGTAGCAGCCGTAAAGCGACCTCTGAAGATCTGAGGTTAGTGTCCCAACACTCTGAACCGTACCATAAAACTGACCAAAATGTAGCAAAGAAGAAACTATGCTATGTTTATCTCAACATCCTTGACATCCAAACTGTCTTCATTACAAGGAGGATTTTCCAGACTATAACTTATACAATATTTGTAATTCCTTATCTGTGGTGCTTACCCATGACCCCAGGCATTTAAAATATGTGACCTCTTTGAGTGTTCAGCCCTATATGGTAGTTAAAAAAGGGTGGTTTATCTTTAGTAAGCATTAGTTCTACTTTTGAGCATGCCTTCTCAATTCCAACTAGAAGATTATGTGCTGTCATGTATTGTTTGAGAGGAGAGCAATGTCATATGCAAAATCAAGATCAATGAGCACAATTATTTAGAGATCTGGAAAATGTCCTTGGTTGGATGGTCAGTTGAATGTTCAGCCTCTTTCCCATGGCTTGCCAGCCTTACAGTGTAGTCCAGCACAATGACAAAGAGGTAAGGTACTAGAGTGTCCCCCTGTAGCACTCCTGATGAGACGTCAAACTCTTTACAGTCACCATCAATGGTTACAGCCTTGGCTCCCTCAATTATCTGCCTTACTGAAAGGATCTGTGAAACTTGTGAGTTTTGTTGGAAGTCATTCTGGTTGTTCCTCAAGTGGAGGTCTGTGACAAGAGTAATGCAGGACAGGTTGATTCCTCTGTAATTGTCTGGCTTGGAAAGGTCACCCGATTTGGGGATTAGAATGATGTTGGACACCAGGGACCGCTATCTAGGATTACCACCTACAAACTATGTTACACATATCAAGAACTAGGTCCTCCATATCACAGTTCTTGATTACCTCTGGCGGTTTGTTGTCAGGTCCTGTCTGAGCTCTTTCCCTGCTGAAGTGAGGCTTCCACCTAGCTGTATTCACTGGCTGTGAAGGGCCCATCATCAATATTGAGGACAGAAGGTACTGGTATTTCTTCTTCTGGATCTTTCACTCTAGGGTTGCCTCCAAGAAGATTACTGAAGTGAGTTTCCCCAAGTAGTTTCTCTTTCTTCAGGGCCATTTACCCCTCCATAGATCTTTTCCTCTCAGTTCATCTCATTAATGACATTCCAGGATTCAGAATTATTTCCAATTATCATGGCTGAGTCCACTATTCTGAATCCTTTCTATCAGTTCTGCACTCTACAATATGTTGTACATGTCATACAAATGCCTCTTGGCTTCCTTATAAGCTCATTCCTTAAGCTCATAGCAGCTCACTTTCTCTTTTAAGATTGAAAGCTTGGTTTCGTTCTTTTCATTTTCTCTTGGGCATTGACAGTGTCAAGATGCTTGGTGCACTAAGACGCTTTTATGCATTCTTTCACTGGTACCCATGCCATCATTGCTTCTATATTTGCCGTGAGGTTCTTGTAGGAGTCTGTAAGGTCTGCTAGTGCTCTGAATTGATTCTTAACTTCCAGAGTGTATTGTCTTTGCAGTTCTGGATCTGCTGAGAATGCCTTCCTGTTCTATCTGACTGGAGGCAAGGCTTTACCCTGAGGCTGAGTTGAACAGTCGTTATAACAAAAGCCTGTGATTTATGGAACCAACACTTTTGAAGGAGCTAGGCTCTGCATTGAGAATGCTCAGTTCTGCCATTTCTTTCTCACAATAATGTAAAAGCTGTCTCCAATACAGCTCCAGATGCTTGGTCTTTCAATGTCCACCTCCTGTAGGAGCTCTCTCATTAGGGTCTGCACAGTTTGCCATAGGAAATCTTCATAATACAAACACTTCTGGTATATTGTCAACACAAAATTTTGCTGCTTACTCGCTAGTCGCTACTCAGTCTATATAAAAGTTTATGCTCACCCTCAGCCTATACAAAAAATACCTAATTAACCCATTACCCCAAATATGCCTTTTTACACCTTTAATTTATTCCTCCATGGAAGAAAATAATTTCAATTTATGAAGTAACAATTGTGTACTATATGAATTTCTTTATCCTAGCAGGTGATAGTTTAAAGCAGGCTGAAAGTAAAGCAGGATTTGCCTTAAGGCACATTCTGCTTTATTTTCAACCTGCTTTAACTGGTCACCTGTTTTCAAAACTAGAAGCAGGCTAATTGTAATAATGGGTTCATATAGTCATAGAAGGAGGAGTTATTTAAATTTATTCAGCTGGTTAAGGGTTAAATAAATTTGTATGTCAAATATGCCAGGTGGGGGCATCTGTGTCCTCTGCTAGTTGTACAAAATTTGAATTATGACAAATAATGCAGACCTTATTAAAGTGCTCCTTCAAGAGCTCTTCAATCTGGGTCTACAAGATTTTAGTTGCTATATTCAGGCTCTCCTACCTTTCTCCCTACACTGAAAAGAACGAAATGAATTGGAAATTGTTCTTTAGCTTCAACCCTCTCAGCCTTCTACATGTTATGATTGAAGACAGTGTAGACCCATATCAGAAAGCTCCTCTGATCTGCACTTTTTGTCATTTCAAAATCAGATTCTGTTAAAATACCAAAATTTTATAAAATTAATAGACCTGTGAAAATATCCAAAATGAGAAAATAAACTGGTCCAAGGTTTAAGGTTGGCAAACCATTAGGTATATAAGGGTGAAAGGGTTAGCCAGTTAGCCTTTTTGCGCTTTTCTCCATATTATTCTCTCTACATTACGCTCCTTATGTATTTACAAACAGTACACCGAGTGTGATCAAACAGCTGCAACAGGAGGTTTCTGATCAGAGTCTACCCCGTTTCCCCATCAATTGGATCTGTTTGGGGGAGTTTACCTTGCCTGCTAGGGAAAATGTCAATATACATATGAAAACGTAATTAAATAAGTTAAACTATACTTATGGATGGGTCCCTAGATTAACTGACAAGTCATTTTCAAAAAAATTTTATAATGAAAATAATATTTTGTTCTAAGCGGGTTTTTTTCTTCTTTTGTCAGTTTGGTTATTAAATATCAATAATCAGCTAAAGCCTACTTGAGTAAGTACTTATTTTACAAGTATGTAGCCTAAAATATTAGTATATAAGTATATTAAAATATAGTTTTGCGCTGAGTTTTTATTTTAAAGACATTGATTTCCAGCGCAAAAGTATAGCTAACTTGACTTAGGTATAGTTTTGCGCTGAGTTTTTTTCTAAAAAACATTAATTTTCAGTGCAAAACTATAGCTAACTCAAAAAAGTTACTAAAAACCTTTAAAAAATGGTTTTAAAAGAAAATCACTCTTATCATGAGTTTAAAGACATGTTTAGGAAAATATATATATAAAAAAAATAACAAGATATCAAATAGGGGAAAAAATAAACAGTTTTTTTGCTCTCCTGTAAAATTTTCTAAAACGGAGTTAGCCTAGTTTTGCGCTGAGCCATCGATATATACTCACGGAATTTAAAAACTGTGCATTGGGAAAAGCTTTATAAATAATAGGAATAACAAACCAAACATAACTTGACTTTGTTATTGTGTTTTTTAAACATCAATCTAACATTTCGTAAGAGTCATTAAAGTGTGATGTCAATCAGGATTGTACTGTCATGCGTTTTTGTCATTGAGGCAATATGACGGGTTTGACGTCAGAATGGGACATACAGTAGGACGGATTCAAAATAAGCGTAATCTTTTGCGCACTGTCCTCGGGCTGATTAGACAAATGTTTTGAGCGTAAAGTTTGAAGACTGAAGATGAAGACGTGCATGTGTAACGGAAATATACGTATCTTGTCTACGTTACGTTAATAGCGGTATCCCTGGTCGCAGGTTCTCGCGAGCATTGCCAATTTGTCGATACGTCTCTATAATGACAACATGATGTTACGATGAAGACCAGATTGGTCTGAAAAATCATTTTTTCTGCATTCCAACCTCTAACATGCTGACTGAACGTAAACGCGTATTTTCAAACAGCCATGGCATAGCCGTCATGGTCGATAAAACAAATTTGACTTGTTTTTCCATTGATTTACTTCTAAAACAACCAGTGTACATTGAAAATGTGTTGCTTGTATCGTACAAATGAGTGTTCTGACCAATTCTTGCCAAAATAGACAAACGTCTTTTGACACGGAAAAGTAACGTTAATTTCACGAAAAGGATAACCAACACATTCTACACACTTTATCCAACTGTATGAACCGTCTTTACGTGAGCTAATTGAATACATGTACATTTAAAACAAATTTCAACCATGCACAGCTTTTTAATTCCGTGAGTATAGATGCAACTCTTTGCAAGTGTGTCTGTATTGCAGACATATTCACACATTTGAGATTTTCTACATGATTTGTGGACTGCTCATTGTCTAGTCTTAGTCCAGCCTAAATATCACTGATTATACGTCTACAAATATAAGTTGAGGTTTCTTTGAATGCTAAGAAAAATTGCCATCTGTTACAACATTTGTCATCTGCTCACAATTTCCTAATAATTATTTTCAGCCCGTCAAATAATTTGGATACCCACAATTAAGACATCAAATTACTCAGAGTCTCAACTGGATTCAAACTGTTTACAAGGTTTATGCACATTACCCATTGGTGCATTCTGCTTTATTTTCAACCAGCTATAAGTGATCACTTGTTTTTAAAGCAAGAAAGAGGCTATGAGGTTAAGGCTTATTGCTTCTCTTTGGTATATAGGTCAATGACTGACTGCTTAACCCATTACCCCATAACCTGTTTCTCATAAGTTTTGAAGACATGTGACCACTTAAAACAGGTTGAAAGTAAAGCAGAATGCACCTTAAGGTGCATTCTGCTTTACTTTCAGTCTGTTTTAAGCTTCCATCTACTAGGGTATAGAAAATATTTCTTATCAAACTTATTCATTACTGTATAAATTGGAAATATTTTCTTCAGTGGAAGAATAAGTATGAGGCGTAAAAAGCTGTATTTATGGGGTAATGGGTTAATAAAAATGTAACAAAAGATCAGGAACTGATGAGAAAATTCTGACAAGGTGGTCTATGTAATAAGCAATTAACTTTCTTTAACAGTTTTATGAAATTCCTAGAGTGCAATTACAACATGGTGCATTAATATATTTCTAAACCTGGGAACTCCAATTGCAAAACTATTGATCAAATCAGTTTGCTATTCCTTCAATTAACGTTAATAATTTTACATAACGTGATTATCTTTTACATCAGCAGCAAATTGGCAAATTATCATCTTCTGTCGTGATGCAGTGTGGTGATAAATGGGTGCAGAAAACCAGACCGAATGCATGAAAAAAACCCGCAGGTGATTAGGTAGACGAAACAGCGTTGTCCGTCAATTGCCAAAATAACAAAGTCAGTTTCAACATGAATGAAAAATCATTGAGATCCTAAGAGATAGAAACTGTCTTAATCAAGGTAAAAGGTTATGCAGAAAAATTTAGAAACTTCTCGAAATAAACCATCTGTACTATTTCAAATCTCCAATATCCAAACGTCTGTCACAAGCTGTCCTTTTTCAAAACGTTGTTCAACATAAGGCTCATTGCATTATTAACGCTAAATGTGTTTCATGATTAGTATGCCAATGGGTACCTCTACTCACTCTAATGGGTAAAACAAATTCAGAAATGGCAATAAACTGTATTTTGCAAATGTATATTTTGTAAACCTGTATAGAAAACACTTGTTTGAAGCATTATTATGTAACTGTATCTAAAAGTATGTACAGTCAGTAGCATGGAAACTTCTGCATTATAAAGGAGCTTTCTATAGGAGCTTTCTGCATTCAAATCTGATCCTGCATTAACCCTTAGCCTGCCACTCACGACTATAGCTCCATATGCAAACAGCTTGAATCCGGATGAGACGCCGAGTAACTCGGCGTCTCATCCGGATCCAAGCTGTTTGACACTCGGACAACATTTTCAGCAATTTTGAGCAACTTTGAAGCACTTTGAAACTTGAAGCAGACGAGAAATATAGCAGACGATAATTTATTTGGCGGGCTAAGGGTTAAGCAACCACATGAATCATACCGAATACTGCACATTGGTCTTCTATTCATGAAACCCCTTTACTCCATAAATATGCCTTTTTACAGCTTTAATTTATTCCCCCACTTAAGAATATATTTCTAATTTGTTATTTATACAGTCATGAATATGCACCGTAAGAAATATTTTCCGTAATCCTAGATGATGCAAATCTTAAAGCAGGCTGGAAGTAAAGCAGAATGTGCCTTACGGCACATTCTGCTTTACTTTCAACCTGCTTTAAGCGTCCATCTGCCTTCAAAACTAGAAACAGGCTATGGGATAAAGGGTTTATACAAGATTTACTGTATATCAGTTACCCGTATCAGTTCAATAATAAAACATGTATGTGATATTACGAAACATATATGCTTCACTCTATTAATTATACAAATTGTATATAGTTGACCACAAAGACAAACGTATATAGAAAATCTATAATGAACTGAATAATAAATGGTGACTTATTTGCACATATTGTATTTGTGTTTTGGCATGCAGAGTAGGTTATTGATTCAGGTACATGTACAATAAATCCTCTCTATTATATATGAGCACTAAATCAAATCAATTAGTATAGGTGTTTAAGACAGGTGACTGCTTCAAGCAAGGTAACAGTAGAGCTTTCTGTTTTACTGTCACCTTGCTTTAAATCACCTGTCTCTTATGCATGTTTTAATTAGCCATATTTTTAGTGGTCTTTATAGAGAGGTTTTACTGTAAATATATACAATACCCAAGGCTCCAGATAATTAAGAGGGAGTAAACTGAACAAATCTAGCATTTTCTCACACTTCAGCACCAAATCCTATGGTGTTACTACTCATTAGAATCATCTCTTTGAGACGATTCTAATGAGTAGTAACATCATAGGGTTTAAATGAGAAATAAAGATTTTAGATTTTGAAATACTCCCCTTATCTGGAGCTCTGAAATTCTGAATACATGTATCACTATATATACTTATGGGACATCATAAATTGTCACACCTGTAGCGTCTCAGGTGACAATTCAATTGTAAAACAATGGACTTCTCTAAACACAGTTGTGTTTCATCTGTTCATCATTATCTTTTATCATTCTGCTTTATCCTACACTGTTTGAAAAGGACAAGTGTACTCTTCACAGGTACAATGTTTATGACAAGTGACTATACTTGTCACTAGGGATGAATGTTTTAACCCTTAGCCTGCCACTCACGACTATAGCTCCATATGCAAACAGCTTGGATCTGGATGAAACGCCGAGTAACTCGGCGTCTCATCCGGATCCAAGCTGTTTGACACTCGGACAACATTTTCAGCAATTTTGTTCAACTTTGAAACTTGAAGCAGACGAGAAATATAGCAGACGACAATTTATTCGGCGGGCTAAGGGTTAATATATCCTACTTTAAACAGTGTTTAAGCCAGGGGGTTACTAAAAGCAAGATCAAGGTCCTTTAGGACCATTTTACATTACTTTCATCTTGCTTCAACATTACCAATGTATACTATATTCGGTGCTTATAAAGCGGTGTAGGCCAACGCTGGCCTCCTATGGAGCTCAAGCAGAGGAAATAATACTGTGGTCTGTACTATTGTTTCAATGTCTTCAAGAAATCTATAGAGAGGATGTTTATAGCTTTATCCTAGTTGTCCTGGTAAAAAGCTATAGGAAGCATGTTACTAGCAGGTTGCTGCTTAACTCTTTGCATGCATGCTGGGTAATTTTTGTCATCGGCAACATTTGTCATCTACTTCTGTTGTAAAATTAGCATTTTCAAAATTTCGTTTAAATTCAGGATCAGAATGGCAAACAGTTTGAATACTGATGAGACGCCGCGTTACGCGGCGTCTCATCTGGATCCAGACTGTTTGCAAAGGCAATCACTGTGGTGGATATATCCGCCGCTAGCATGCAGAGAGTTAAAGCAGGCGTTTCTATGAGGGAAGGGATTAGAGCTGAATGTAAGCAATAATTAGAAATGTTTGCACACTGTTCAATATCCCTGATCATTCCAGGGATCCACGTTGGGGGAGTATTCAAAATCTAAAATCTTTATTTCTACATTAAACCCTATGGTGTCACTACTCATTAGAAATGTCTCTATTAAACTGTATGGTGTCACTTCTCATTAGAATTGTCTCTATTAAACCCTATGGTTCAATATCCCTGATCATTCCAAGGATCCAGATTAGGGGAGTGCTCCAAAGGCTAAAATTCTTATTTCTACATTTTACAATATGGTGTCACTACTCATTAGAATTGTCTCTTAGTATTAAACCATATGGTGTCACTTCTCATAAGAATGGTCTCTATTAAACCCTATGGTGTCACTACTCATCAGAAGTGTCTCTTTTACACCCTATGGTGTCACTACTCATTAGAATTGTCTTTGAGACGATTCTAATGAGTAGTAACACCATAGGTTTTGATGTTGAAATAATTGAGAAAATGTTGCATTTATTCAGTTTACTCCTCTTAACTCTTTCCTCCCTGAAACTTTAAATGGAAAATTCCAGTTTCCATTTCAGTCTAGTCCATTTCTGACTTTTAAGGGTTGTTTTTGTCAATGTTTGGCATTATGAAAAACAGTGAAGACCCTGATCAGAGGGCTCCTTTCGGAGCCCTCTGATCTGGGTCTTCACTGTTTGCACAGGACACATGTACTATTCACATGTACACTGTTTGAAAAGGACGCATATAAGCGGGACTAGGGTTCAAAGGGTTAACTGGGGCCATGTCATTCTGACCCCAACAACATGCTTGATCTTTGTCTACACAATGTCCCAGCTAATCAATGCAACTTTTCATGCTGACCTCATGTATGTAACTTAAGTTCTCTGAACTCTATCAACCTACTGCCTTTGAAGATAAGATCGAACATTAGACTAAGTTAAAATCCATAGGGATTAGCTCCTTGTGTTCTAACGATGTTTTCACATGCATGCAGAAAATCAACATTTTGGGTCCACCAGATATGATACCAAGTAACTTGGTGTATGATCAGGATTTAACCCTTTACCCAATAAATACATTTTTTACGCCTCCACTGAAGAAAATAGTTCTATTTTATACAGTCATGAATATGTACCTTAAGAAGTATTTTCTATATCCTAGTAGATATTAGCTTAAAGCAGGCTGAAAGTAAAGCAGAATGTGCCTCAAGGCACATTCTGCTTTACTTTCAACCTGCTTTAGGTGGTCACCTGTTTTCAAAATTAGAAACAGGCTATGGGGTAAAGGGTTATAATATCTGCAACTTAACTTGATTATGTCTGTGAAAATAGCAAGGAGTGGATCAATTACTTTTGGGAATTTCAGCAGTGACATTTTTAAGTGGACGTCATTTTGTTCAAAAAGAGTTTAACTTAGTGTCCCCTGGATCTTCAAAAGGACAACTCAAGTGTCCAACTAAGGCTCCATTAAGGACTAATAAGGGTCTGTTTCCCGCAATAAACTGCAAATTGATAAACAATGCAAATCCTGATCAGAGGGCTCTTTTAGGAGACCTCTGATCAGGACCTACACTATTTGCATAGGACAAGTGTACTTTCCACTAGTACACTGTTTGTAAATGACATATAATACACATCACTATGTTAAATACTCTCTGCATGCTGGCATTATATTAATTCTAAGAACTGTTGAAAATAAACTTGTGCAAACAATTGGATCCAGATCAGGCCACACATGTGTGGGGCCTGAACTGGATCCAAACTGTTGACATCCAGGATAGATTTCTGCACACATAAACTTTACTTAAATACATAGAAGCTGACAAAATATCGCATTGAAAACGAATATTTAAAAGTTTACTTACATATCCTATGCAACACCCATACATCTATACATGTATGATATATATATGTATCCGCAGAGAGACATAAAATACACTGTAATCTCTGCCTTCAAGCAAATCAGATGCAAACCGAAAGAAGAGCACAAGTAGTATCCTGAAGTATCAGACTCACTGCACCAAGTCACATTACATCCCTGGGCTTTCAACACTGTTTCACTAGTGATAAGAACAATATTTACTATGGTAATCCAATTTACTTTCACATACTATAGTTGAAATACTTTTGATCCCATGCAAACACTAGGACTATTGGAAATTCCATGGACGAAGAATTGCAAAACCCACCTCGCCAGTGTTTGATGATGGTGTCTGACAATTGGTGGCAAACAGCTCTTATTTTTTGCTGATGGACGGATGACTGTGATGCTACACCAAGTCTCGATATAGATGGCTTGAGCTTCTCATCTATAATTTACTGAGTGGTGTTTATTCTGTATTGAACAGTAGTTATACCGGTACTGGAACGTTGTGCCTCCACCGGCTGCTGGTAGGTTGGAGTTTTTTTAAAAGCGGGGAACAATAGAATAATGAACCCCCGTGGAGGCTATTTATGATTGATTGAGAAGCCGAGCTGGCAGTTACAGGGGGGGAGGCTCCTCACTTATCTACAATCTCAGCCACTTAACCCTTCTCCAGCTTAATATTCGTATTATAACAGGACTCCAGATACCAGCAAGACGGAGTATACTAAACAAACCCAACATATTCTCACTCATTTCAGCACCAAACCCTATGGTGTTACTACTCATTAGAATTGTCTCAAAGAGACGATTCTAATGAGTAGTAACACCATAGGGTTTAATGCAGAAAAAAAAGATCTGAAGGTCTGTTATAAACTCTGCTAACTATGAATATACAGTAGAACCTCTCTCTAATGAACACTAAATCAAGTCAGTTATTTTGTCTATATATTTGGCTGGTGGCTGCTTAAAGCATTAATTTTTTTTTTTGTGAATGTAAAACAGAAAGCTTCTTAAGGAGCTTTCTGTTTTACTTTCACATTACTTTAAGCTGCAACCTGCCTTTTATACAGTCATTTAGCCTTGTTAAGTGGTCATAATAGAAGGGTTAAACTGTTTATGATCAGAACAATTACAATGGCTAATACTTTTTAAGATAATGGAAAGCTTTCCTTAGAAAATGTGCATGCTCAAGTCAAACAGAACCTATAAGGGCAGACAGCTGCTCTGGGTCAATAGTAGCTGTGAGGAGAACAATTATAACCTTTTACTCCATTGAAGTGCAAGAATATGATGTTACCCTTTCTTCATGATGCAATTACCTACATATGGTGCTACAGACTTCAAATAAGATAAAAGTAAAGCAGACAGATCCTTTAGGACCTAATTTTAATGTCACTTAACCCTTTCCCTCGAAGCTGATTGACACTCAATCGCTTTCAGACTATTAAAATTAAAATGAAGTAAAAAACCAATTTTGTTTTTTATTTCCCCGCAATCAACAAGTTGATGCAGACATTTTTACGGCAGGAAATTGTCTCTATACTGCATGCTAAAGCAGGGCTCCAGATAAGGGGAGTATTTCAAAAACTAAAATCTTTATTTCTGCATTAAACCCTATGGTGTCACTACTCATTAGAATCGTCTCGAAGAGACGATTCTAATGAGTAGTAACACCATAGGATTTGGTGTTGAAATATGTGAAAAAATGTTGGATATGTTCAGTTTACCCCCCTCTTAACTGGAGCCCTGCTAAAGTTGTAACCTTATATGTACTTCCCCTGAGAAAAAAGTGCAGGCCTTTTCCTTCATATGCATATAATACGCTATATATATATTTTTCCCCACAGGACTTTGTTTCAGACAATACAATAAAAGCATCCAAGAGTGCTTTCAGAGTACTGCACCTTGACATATGTCACAGATAGAGAGTTAACCAATTCACTACCTTATCCTAAGTATATTGGTTATTTGCAAACAGTTTGGATCCTGATCAGACGCCGCATAATGCGGCATCTGATCAGGATCCAAACTGTTTGACACTGACATTACCATATTACTTTCTTCAGTTTACCTAAAATCTAAATTTGAGAAATGCAGGCAGACAATTGTTTAAAGTGGAATACGTCATGACAGTGAAGAGGTTAAAAGTGTTGCACTGCATATTACAATATTTAGTGCGGAATGAATACTATGGATTTCTGAACTCCCTTTAACAATGAGTAAATATTATATTCGCTGAAAATGTGCTTTAACTTCTGATATAATCTTCTTTATATTTGCAGAAAAAAGATCAAGTAACAGACTTTTTGGATCCTGACCAGTCCCAACGTTATGTGGGGTGTGATCTGGATCCAAACTGTTTGTAAAGGTTCAGTACGGGTTTTCAGTGTTGAAAGGGTTTATGCCTGAAAGCAAATATAAATCAGCAGACCAAACAATAACAGAGAATCGTGCCAGCACATACAAATTATAACAACATCCAACACCAGCACAATCTAGTCCAATTTTCCATCCTTAACCTATAAATGCCCACCATTTACAAAAGTAGAGTACTAGACATTAGCAAACAGCTCAGACGCTGATGAGACGCCGCATTATGCGGCGTCTCATCAGGGTCTGTACTGTTTGCTATTAAATATATGCAATGGTATTCTGTATGGACATAATACATCCTTATCTTTAGATCACCTTTGTATAATTGTAATGTATCACGAAATCTTCCAGCAAGCATAATAGGGAAAGTTCATTGCAATATACAGGCAAGTTTTCAGTCTTTGCCGAACGCAAGTAGTTTCTGATTCAGGCAAGTGATATTTGCATCAGAATTTGGTACATTACAGAGAAAAAGCAGTTTTTTTCAGATTTAGGCAATTGGTTTCAAAAACTTAAGGCAACTTCAGACTGAATAAATGGTAACCTTGCAAGAGTTCCAGATTTGGTACTATAACTGCCTTCATAATGTCTCTATCAAATCCAATGTTGTGACCACTCATTCCAATCATCTTAAAGAAAAGATTCTATATAATGTTCCAGATAATTTCTATGGTACTTCAATAAACTAACTTCATTATGTCTCTATCAAATCCATTGTTGTAACCACTCGTCTGAATTGTCTAAAAGACAGAATTCTGATGAGTGGTCAAATAACCTTGACCTTGATCTTAATGCCAATTAAGTGCTATATTTTCTTTCACATGATGCATCTGACCAAATTTAATGTGGCAGGAACCCATTGTTATATAATTGAATTATATCTAGATATGACAGTCCCTGTAGCTTTGTATAAGGAAATACCTTAATTACAGGCCTGTTTCTGATAAAGTAGGCAATGTATACCAGATAAAAGTACACTCATAAAGCAGATTCTGAATAGATAATGCTCTAGATAAGAGACAGTGCACTAACCAACTAACAATTTCCTATATGCGTCTTCCAGTCCCTAGGCTGTTTAAAAACAACTTTAATGAGTAGTTACAACATAAAGTCTGGTGAAGACTTCAGGACGTATTTGAAATACATATCGCATTCCATTATTCCATAAATACACCTTTTTATGCCTTCAATTTATTCCTTAACTGAAGAAGTATATAGTTCCACTTTATACAGTTATGAATATAATTATGCCGTACAAAATATTGCCGATATATTGGCATATGGTAGCTTAAAGCAGGCTGAAGGTAAAGCAGAATGCTCCTTAAGGAGCATTCTGCTTTACCTTCAGCCTGCTTTAAGCAACCATCTGAAACAAAGCTGGGGAGAGGAGAGAGGATTAAACTACATGTATGTAATATACATCACGTCATGAAAGCCTTTTTAGCAATTAGTAGATATATAACCAGTAAATACTGTATTGCAACAAAGGATGAAGCACTCAGGAATATAATAACCCCACAGTGTGGCCTCTGCAAATGTTACCAAGACAAAAGCCAACATAACCTAATCAGGGATTACTAAGAAAATATGGCACATCTTGCATTACTGCTCATTATTTTCTATAAATATGGATATAATGTTACTACGACTATGTGAGATAAATATGGATATATGTTAATGCAGTTATGTGAGCATGTTTGCAGTACCATACAAACCATGGTCTACAATAGAGAAATATGTTCTTATTTCCCCCATTTAAAACCAAACAAAAGGCATAAGTAATGCAATAAGTATACAAGAGCACTTACAGCGCATTTGAGTGCCATTTACAAATGTCTGTTTTTTAATTCAGTGAAAAGTATAGTTAAATTTAGGTCAAAGGTCAAGGTCAATTTGTAAAATATTTTGAACTATATTTCGGAATGTCTGGATAGGACTTATCAAGATGAACATGCATACCACAAATTGGTGGGACTAATCATTAGAATTGTCTTGAAGAAACAATTCTAATGAGTATTCTTGATTTCATACACACATAAAGGACAATAATTATGTCAGAACAGTTTTGTTTACTCATATCTGGAGCCTTTGCCTAAACTCTGTGTTTGATCAAAAACCAAACAGTGTGTCACCAGGGTTCCAGATAAGGGGGGGGGGGGGTTAAACTATACAAACCCAGCATTTTCTCACTTACTCAGCACCAAATCCTAGTGTTACTACTCATTAGAATCGTCTCGAAAGTTACTACTCATTAGAATCGTCTCTTCGATACGATTCTAATGAGTAGGGACACCATAGGGTTTAAAGCAGAAATAAAGATTTTAATTTGTGCAATATCCCCCTTATCTGGAGCTCTGGTCACTCTATTGGATGGTGTGTCAGGAAATATGCATTGAGAAAAAGTCCATTGCAGAAAGACAGCAGACAATGATTTAGCATTCCATGGTTTAAATGCTGAATTGATTGGTCAGACAAGCCATGTTGTATCTCTAGATTACTGAAAATTGCATTAACTTGCAATCTGCAAAGGCAGCAAATAGGACACCATTATAACCCTTTACCCCATAGCCTGTTTCTAGTTTTGAAGACATGTGACCACATAAAGCAGGTTGAAAGTAAAGCAGAATGTGCCTTAAGGCACATTCTGCTTTACTTTTAACCTGCTTTAAGCTTTCAGCTTCTAAAATATAGAAAATATTTCTTATCACACATGTTTATAATTGTATAAATTTGAACTATTTTCTTCAGTGTAGGAATAAATTAAAGGCGTGAAAAGAGGTAATTATGAGGTAATGGGTTAACAAAGGCTTTACATATATACAACCACTCAAAAGTTGACATAGTGATGGTATGAAAGACAAGTTGCTGCTTATATAACTCCTGATTTGTCCATAGAAAGTGAGTAAAGAAAGCTTACAAGAGCTATCTGCTTTACTTTCATTGTGCTTTAACCAACAGTATCTTAACGCCTTAAATTTATTCTTCCACTGAAGAAAATAGTTAAACATGTACCAAAATATATTTTTTCTTTTAAATCACTATATTCTAGCTTAGTGTTGGTTGAAAATACTGTAGAAAGTGCTTTAAGGTGAATTCTGCTTTATTTTCAACCTGCTCAAAGTACATCTACATCTATGTTGATACGTTGCTCTGTCAGTCTTGACAATTATGCAACGGTGCAAGTAGTTACCTGTCATCAAATTTAGAAACAATTAAGTCATGGGGTAATGGTTAAGAAGCCACCTACCACAGAGTATCCCAAAACAAGACTTCCTTTATGGGCATAAAAGCTGTTGGTATAACTATACACTAGGATCATTTATTGAATTCAACTTATACAGTCGAACTTCGATATCTCAATTCGGTTTTGTCGGACATACCCATATTTCAAAGTTAAAACGTGGCTATGTTCGACTGAACCGAGCTTAAAATAATGCAGTTCATATGTCGAACTATCGGATAGTTCGAGTTAATGGAGTTCGATATATCTAAGTTCCACTGTACATGACAATATACCAATCTATCAGGCCGGGCTGGCTGATACCACACAATCATGGGGAGAGATCTCCCCGCTATAACATTGACATGTCATGTGACCCAATCCCATGAGACTGTCTCACAGTAAAAAGGGCGAGTCAATCCTGGTGCTGTAACCAATAACCAAATATTTGCAAACACATGGAACTAGAGGAATACTCCTGTGAGTAGGTTCAGCTCGGATGAAATATGAGTTTGAATCCTCAAATACATTAACATTCAAACAGGTGTGTCAGCTTTCATTTAACCGTTACTTAAAATATACACCTTTTTACGCATTTAATATCATCCTCCACTGACGAAAATAGTTCCACTTAATACTGTCTATGCAACATTAGAACTTGTTTCTATGTCCTGGCAGATCGTAGCTTAATTTAACCCATCACCCCATAAATATGCCTTTTTACTTATCTAATTTAGCCCTCCACTGAAGAAAATAGTTCCTATTTATACAGTTGTGAATATAAACAATTAGAAATATTTTCTATACTCTAACAGCTGGTAGTTTAAACCAGGTTGAAAGTAAAGCAGAATGCGCCTCAAGGTGCATTCTGCTTTACTCTCAACCTGCTTTAAGTGGATACATATCTTCCAAACAAGAAACAGGCTATGGGGTAGTGGGTTATAGCAAGCTGCAAATACTTTCATGCTGCTTTATAATTAGTCTTCAAACATAATTTGCATATCAATCTAATATTGCAGAAAGTTTCATTTGAAAGGTTTTGCAACAATTTTGTTCTGCATTAAGCTGCCACCTGCCTTTCAAATCTACATACATGAACCTCCTTACTTAAACCCTTTGAACCCTAGTCCCGCATATAAGCGTCATTTTCAAACAGTGTACATGTGAATAGTACACTTGTCATGTGCAAACAGTGAAGACCCAGATCAGAGGGCTCCGAAAGGAGCCCTCTGATCAGGGTCTTCACTGTTTGTCGTAATGCCAAACATTGACAAAAACAACCCTTAAAAGTCAGAAATGGACTTGACTAAATTTGAAACTGGAATAGTCCATTTAACGTATCAGGGAGGAAAGAGTTAAATTAAACCCTTTCAATCTCATTATGCTGTCATAAAGCACATTTGCAAACAACTTTGATTAGGATCAAACTGTTTGCCACTTGTTTTGAAATAATGTCAGTTATACTGCCTTAAAACTTACTTTGAAACAATATTGCAGACAATAATAATAAAGCTGACGACAATATGGCGATTAAGGGGTAAAAACCTCATGATAAATTTGATCATGAAAGGGTTAAATAGTCTCTAAATATAGAACTGACTGTTTGAAAACATCAATATTGAAGAAGCAATCAGTTTTTAGTCTCACCACTTCTCACACAGAACTGTACAGTAAGTGTTGGCAGATATGCCAGAATTCATTTCACCTAGTCAGGTTTCATAATAACATGCTTTTCTGCAATAAATTCTAATGCAATTTTCTCCCCAGCCATAAATACCTTACAAACTTCCGTTATGACTAATTCTTTCCTAGGTAGCAAATTTTCTTCCATGCATAAACCATGCCAAGTTGTAATTTTAAAGAGGCCACACAACCTGTTAATCCATTTAGGCACAAAAACCCATAACCCAATAAATACGCCAATTTACGTCTTTAATTTTTTCCACCACTGTAGAAAATAGCTCGATCCACTTTACACAGTCACAAATATGTACAGTTCAAAATATTTCTATATCCTAGTAGATGGTAAATAATAAAGCAGACTGACAGACCTGTAGAAACATTCTAAGGGGATCGAACCGTCAATCAAAATACTGAATCAAGGGACCAATTAAAAGATACAAAAATAGTCTTTAAGACAGGTATATCCTTAATGCAGGACAACAGTAATGCAGAAAGCTCCTTCAGGAGATTTCTGCATCACTGCTGTCCTGCATTAAACTACCGTTTGTCACTAAAGAGAAATAAAGTTTTTTCACTCAAAAGTTCTCACAACTTAGCTAATGTTTCACAGTTAATTTGTTCAACTCATTTAACAGATTCCAATCAGTTCAATTTTGGCATCAGCTGTTTTGAGCCAGTCTCAACTATTATAACTTCCACTTCAAATGACCCCCTACTAAAGTTTAACAAGGTAACAAGAAATGTGTTAGTAAAACATGGACTTTTGGCATGTTTGACTATTATGCACAAACTTAACCTAGATCACAGAGACTAATGTCAAGGTCATCAAACTGCAATGTACTCAATGAGGGAAACAAGGATATGAAGCTAACTCTTTCCCCAATAGAAACGCCTTTTAGTGCATTCAGATTATTCCTTCTCCACTGAAGAAGATAGTTCCAATTTACACAGTCATGAACATGTACCGTAAGAAATAATTTCTTAAAGCTTAAAGCAGGCTGAAACAAGACTGCGCGTTCAATAAACGCTTATGCCCCCGGTGGCATCCTTGACAATATATTCTGAATCTTTTCTAAGTCCAAATTAGGTCAAGGTCAAGGTCAAACTGAGCTTGGGTATTACTGTTGGGTTGGTAATGGTCCAAGGCAATAACTGTATAAGTATAGAAGCATTGTAGTAAGTAGTGTTGATGCTAGACGAAACGGTAAAATCTAGTTAACCAAGAAATAGCCCATTCAAAATATTCTAAGTCCAAATTAGGTCAAGGTCAAGGTCAAAATTAAGGTTGGGTATTATTGGTGGCTAGGGAATGGTCCAAGGCAACAACTGTATAAGTATCTAAGCATTTGAATAAGTGGTGTTGAAGCTAGACGAAACGGTAAAATCTACTTAACCTGGTTACGGACGGACGGAAGGACGGACGGACGGAAGGACGGACGGACGGACAGGACGATTACTATATGCTCCCGCATCTGTCGATGCCGGGGGCATAAAAAGCAGAATGCACCTTAAGGTGCATTGTATGCCTTATAAGTGGTAAACTGACCTAAATGCACAACCTTGACCTCGGTCATAAAGGACAAGGTCAAAGTCAGAAAGAACTGCAATATACCAATATTATTGCATATCCCTATTCTTTATTGAATAGTCATGTAACACAAATTTGACTGTATCCAAGACAACCCCATGAGGCTCAGTATTATACAATATAATTTCTATCCTTCTTCTTCTCAAACAATTTTACCCTGATAAATGACTCGCTTGCAAATGCAAAATTATTCAAATTCAAACACTGTGCAGAGAAAACAAATGCATATGTTTCTGCTATATGGAAAAAGCCTGGCAATTTATCACTCTTCCATCACAGGTAATAGGAGCTATTGTCTGCATCATATCTCTCTCTGGCAATCTTGCAACACAGATTGTATAACCCAAAGAATACTTGATCCTTTCCTCTGGAGAATTTTAGGGCCTATGGACATCCTCTACATAACCCGGGCCTTTCTCCATTAATATAACAAGTGTTTTTAGTATTGAAAACAATCTTAGACAGATGGTTGTTTAAAGCAGGCTGAGTTTCAGACACAAATGGGCAACTGGGTAGAGAACCACCGACCTTCCGCAAGCCAGCTGGAAGGCTTCCCCACATGAAAATTCCGAACGACCCACTGGGATTCACACTCACAGCGGTTAGGAGCTTAGAGATGTAGGTCACAGTGACTATACCACTAGGCCACGGAGCCCCCCTCTATAGTTTTGAATGGTAGTAACTGCACAGGGAAGACTGTACGTGAATTATGTGGTGGTAGAACACCTACAGATTACAAGTACCCATCAGAAATAAATTGTCTAGGAAACACTGTCAAACCTTAGTGTAATGTTCACCCCCTTGCCATGAAGAATTTTACATTCAGTCAAACTTCGATATCTCGAACTCGCTTAACTTGAACTATCTGATAGTTCGACACATGAACTGCATTGTTTCATGCTCGGTTAGGTCGATCATACCCATATTTCAAAGTTAAAACGTGGCTAAGCCACGTTTTAACTTTGAAATACGGGTATGTTCGATTTAACCGAGTTCGAGATATCGAAGTTCGACTGTATCTCCAAAGAATATAAAGTAACCACTTAATGCAGGACAAAATGAGCTTTCTGTATGTATTACTTTTTCCCCCTGCATTAAATGCACATGTGTCTATCCATAATTGACATCTGCATCATCTTTAGAAAGTTGGCTGAATACAGGGCTGACAGTGAAACTAACAATATCTGATTGGGAAATAGATTCTGATCCGATATAATCACAAACCTGTTATACCTTTCCAAGGCCTACAGCAACATAGCATGGATGTGCGCACAGTATAGTAACAGATTAGGTTGCACTTAATGGATACTTAAAATGTTTTAAAACATTGGTCTCACATGCTACCCTTTTCATAAACCATATCCCATGTGCATGAAACAAGCATGGAATCAATTTGAGAAACGATATAACCCGGGTTGAGTGTAGTATATGGAATTAAGGGAAGCAGTGCTGATTGCAAATGAAAACAAATCTCTCTCATGCTCTTGAAGAGATCAAAATGGTGGCTGGCAATCTGCTGCAGATTTTCTATATGTGTACAGGATTACAGTAAACATCAATAAACAAAACTACCACACAGTTTTCTTTGTATTTATATAAATTTTGCCTAGCCTTAAGTGTTTCATCTTACTTAACCCATTACCCCATATCCCGTTTCTAGTTTTGAAGATATGTAACTACTTAAAGCAGGTTGAAAGTAAAGCAGAATGCGCCTTAAGGCGCATTCTGCTTTACTTTCAACCTGCTTTAAGCTACCATCTGATAGAATACAGAAAATATTCCTTATACAACATATTTGTGACTGTATGAAGGGGATCTATTTTCTTCAGTGGAGGTTTATATGAAAGGCGTTAAAAGGTGTATTAATTATAATTATGGGGTAATGGGTAAATCTTTAACCCATTACCCCATAGCCTGTTTCTTTTGAATATAGCAGACCAGCAGCAATTAAAGCAGGTTGAAACTAAAGTAGAATATGCTCCTTCAGGCTGCTTTAAGCTTGAAATGGCAACCGTGATTAATTTTCAGAACTAAAATTCCTAGCTTAAAGGACTACTTTTCTTAGTGCAAGAGGAATCTGGGGTGATAAAAGGAGTATCTATGGGGTAAATGGGTAAATTGTTTAACTCTTTCCCTTTTTGTTGGGATAGATCATAATACTAATCATTTTGTAAACAGCGTAAACCCATATCATAGCCTCCTGAAGAATCTATTTGATCAGGGTCTAACCAGTTTTTGATCTATTCAAATTCCATTGGAACGTAACTCACAAAAGTTAAATGTAAACATGTCAAATCTGTATCAAAATTGGGGACATCTATTTGAAAACTACAGAAATGCAAGGATTAGATACTATCGTATGACACCGTACAATAAGTACAGGGCTGCCATTTTTCCGGATTTTTCCTAAATCTTCGGATTTATTTCTTGTACATGGTAGCTTAAAGCAGGCTGAAAGTAAAGCAGAATGCGCCTTAAGGTGCATTCTGCTTCACTTCCAGTCTGCTTTAAGCAGACATGTTTCAACAAAACTAGAAACAGGCGGTAAAGGTATGATTCGTAAAATCGCACTTGAAAAATGCAAATTTGGAAATCTTAGGATTTTTCATGTCAACTTATATGGCAGCCCTTTAAGTATTGGGAGACAATATGGAGATTCAGAGAAGCAACCCACCATAAAACATAGGTTGAACAACATATGTTGACATCAAACACTAACAAACCAGCTGCTTTGTCTGTAAGAGTACAGTGCTAGAAGGAACAGATCCTGCAAATCTATATCTTATATGACCCCAATAGTAATGTCTGGTTCCATAATGGTTATCCCATTACCCCATAGCCTGTTTCTAGTATTGAAGATAGGTGGCCACTTAAAGCAGGTTAAAAGTAAAGCATAATGTGCCTTAAGGCACATTATGCTATACTTTCAGCCTGCTTTAAGCTACCATCTTCTAGAAAATAGAAATGATTTCTTATGATATAAATTATATTCATAACTGTATAAATTAGAACTATTTTCTTCAGTGGAGAAATAATTTAAAGTCGTTAAAAAGCGTATTTATGGGGTAATCAGATAATTATACTAACACTGTCCTATAACAGTTAACCCATTACCATATAGCCTGTTTCTAGTTTCAAAGACAAGTGACCACATAAAGCAGGTAAAGCAGAATGCACCTACTGGGGCATTTTGCTTTACTTAATTTACAGCAGGGCTCCAGATAAGAGGGAGTTAATTGAACAAATCAAGCATTTTCTCACTATTTCAGCACCAAATCCTATAGTGTGACTACTATGATTAGAATCGTCTCAAAGAGACGATTCTAATGAGTAGTGACAACATAGGGTTTGATTCAGAAATAAAGATTTTAGTTTTTTAAATACTCCCCTTACATGGAGCATTGACTTACAGTCTAGCTGTTTAAAGCTTTCTTGTATTAAGATTTAGAAAATGTTTCTTATCGTGCATATTCCAGGCTGTATAAAGACTTATTTTCTTCAGTGGAGGAATAAGGCATTTTTATGGGGTATTGGTTTAATATTATATTTGTATAGAATATATAAAACTATGTAGTCAGTGGAGTCAAATAAGTCACATTCTGCAGACAAAGGGTTATATATTGGACTGCTCATAGTCATATGCATTCAAGAAAGGTAACTGAATACTTATAAATAAACACTCACCTATTTAAATGAATGAAACATTTTAGCCAACACATTAGATACACTATTAGCATTAATATAGATTACCTTTTGAGCTTTACCAAGGGTATCAAAACAAACAAGCATCAAGTGTAATAAGAATGGATGAACATTTGAATAATTTATCAGAATTTCTACAATAAAATCTCACATATACGACCACACAGAAGACGGCTTCTTTTCCGTGCTTAAGACAGCTGGTTGCTTAAAGCAGAATGAAAGTAAAGCAAAAAGCTCCCTCGGGAGCTTTATGCTTTACTTTCATCTTGCTTTAAGCTATCACCTTTCTTTTAACACAATCAAAGAGTGTTCACTGAGCAGTCACTGTAGAGGGATAGGATTAGGACTGTCATACACTCTGCAATATCAGAGATCCATAACATAAAACAGTGACATTGATATTGACAGGTCTTACAGCTGGAGCAAGAGAAATAGGTCAAAGATATAATTTACGTAATGATCCAAAATATTGGGACACTAAGTCCTGCATGAGCAAACAGGGTAGACCCTGATCAGACTGATACTGACAGTTCTATACAGCTAGAGCAGGAGAAATAGGTCAAAGATATAATTTACGTAATGATCCAAAGTATTGGGACACTAAGTCCTGCATGAGCAAACAGTGTAGATCCTGATCAGACTGCTCCTGAAGGAGCAGTCTGATCAGGGTCTACACTGTTTGCCATACAGATTGCAACTTTTACAGTAGAGAAACATGTTTTTCTTTCCAACAACAATGTAAATGCTAAAACTAATATTTCCATTGCAAACAGTTTGGAGCTAGATCAAACGCGGGGTAACCCGGCATCTGATCAGGCTCAAAACTGTTTGCCATGCACTCAAATTAACATGAATAGTCAACAATGTCAAAAAGTAGTCCCTTTTTACATTTTATTGCAATGCGTTTGCATTAAAAATGGGCAAGAGACAGTCATGTCTTCTCTACTGTAACTAATCTGGATCTATAATACGCCTGTTTTACAATTAGATATTTCTTTCTCACCTCTCCCTTATAAGAGCTAGCTATATATCTAGAGGGTAAAATCAACTAATCCAACATTTTCTCATTCATATCAGCACCAAATCCTATGGTGCTACTACTCATTTGAATCGTCTCGAAGAGACGATTCAAATGAGTAGTGACACCATAGGGTTTAAAGCAGAAATAAAAAATTTTTTTTTCAAATACTCCCCTTATCTGGAGCCCTGCAGCCTACTGTGCTAGCACAATGTCTTCATCAAGTTAGCAATAACAGACATCCAATACAAGCAGCATACATCTGGCTTTATTTCGTGTGATCAATCAAACCTCCTACAGAAACATCATATTTTCACTCCCTAGCAAACACTAGAACCCATAAAAGATCTTTAATTGCCTCTATTTGGTGGAAAATGAGCTTTGAAACTCCATAAAAGCCAAGTCTCCAGCATACTTATGAAGGAACATGCTCCAATAAGGAGCACCTGAGAACAATTCACAAGATCTAAAGAACTGTGTCAACAGTAAAACTTAATGCCAAATAACCCTTAACTCATTCACCCCTGAAACTTTTAATGGACAATTCCGATTTCGAAAAAAGTCTAGTTTAATCTCGACAATTTAGGGTTGATTTTAACAATATACTTCAAAATGACTGTAGACCCTGATCAGAGAGCTCCATGTGGAGCCCTCTGATCAGGGTCTACACTGTTTGCGGGGGACAAGTGTTATCCTCACAGGTACATTGTTTATAAATGACAAGTATACTCGTCCCTGTGTTTACTCCATAGATATGCATTTTATGCACGATTGTACTTTTTTCCTCTACTGATAATAAAATAGTGCCTACTTATACCGATGGTAGCTTAAAGCAGTTTACTTTGAACCTGTTTTAAGTGGTCACCTATTTTCAATCCTAGAAAAATGGAGTATAAAGGGTTATAAAATTATGCAAACAATTATGATTAAACCTTTCAACACTGAAAAATTAAGTACTGGGTGCAAGTGACAAACAGTTGTGATCCAGATCAACTCCCTAAAACTGTATCCAAATTATTTGCTACTCAGATTGTTTGTGTGCTGATATAAAGATGGCGCCTTTTAAGTTGACGAGATTTGAAAGGATGCCACAGGCAAATTAATGTTACTGACAACATTTTAGTCTGCCTGGTCACAATTCATCACTATAAAAGTTGTTAACCCATTACTTCATAACCTGGTGCCCGTTTCATAAAACTTCTTACGACAAATCTTGTCCTAAGTCAGAACGTTAAAATACATTTAATTTCTGATTGCTCTATCTAATCCTGTCTTGTGACATCTTTTTGGAATCGTCTTTTTCAAGACGATTCCAAAAAGATGTCACAAGACAAGATTAGATTGAGAAATAAATAATAATTGAGACTTTTATAATCTGACTTACGACAACATTTGTCGTACGAAGTTTTATGAAACGGACCCCTGGTCCTAAGTTTTGAAGACATATGATCACTTAAAGCAGGTTGAAAGTAAAGCAGAATGTGCCTTAAGGCAATTGCTGCAAACAACAATATTACTTTGCGTTCTAAGTATTAATGACAGTATCATTGCGTTCAACTCTTTGAATGCTGGGTAATGTTTTCATCTGCAACAACTATCATCTGCTACAGTTCTTAAAATAGATGTTTAAAACTTTAACCCATTGCCCCATAAATACGCCTTTTTACGTCCCAAATTTATTCTTCTACTGAAGAAAAGAAATCCAATTTATAGTGTTACAAATAAAAATCATAAGAAATATTTTCTATATTCTAGCAGATAATAGCTTAAAGCAGGCTGAAAGTAAAGCAGAATGCGCCATAAGGTGCATTCTGCTTTACTTTCAACCTGCTTTAAGTGGTCACCTATCTTCTAAACTAGAAACAGGTTATGGGGTAATGGGTTAAGGTAACATATGACGTGGTGTCTCTTCAGGATCCAAACTGTTTGCAACGGTAATGAGGGTTTCAGAGCTCTATAGATAAGTGGAGTATTTCAAAAAATAAAATCTTTCTTTCTGCTTTAAACCCTATGGTGTCACTACTCATTAGAATCGTCTCAAAGTGCATATCATAAAATGGCTATAATTACCTTGTTATAATTCGCAATAAATAAGTTAAGCACACATTCCTTCAATATGTCTCATTGATCTTTTCCTAGCCAGATATTCTGATGGTGAAACAAATAGCATTCAACAACTTTGAAAATTATTAACCTTTTACACACTTTGTCTTGTCATCTGCAGCAATTTCCAGAGTTAACCTATTGCTCCATAAATATGCCTTTTATAATTATGTTATGCAAAAATTCTAGAAGTTTGATGGTTTAAGAAACATTGTTTTAGAATTATGGAAGTTCTTGAACTCCTTTTGTAGAATTTGCAAAATAATTCTTGAATTCTAGAACAATTCTATAGAAGCAGTCATCTAATGTTAATGAATATTCTAAAGGGGTTATTCGCATTTCCCTTAGAGATATTTAAGGCAGCAACCTGTCTTTAACACTTAGAACATAAATTAGTTATATTCTTAGAGTAAGGAAACTGGGTTAATCCTATATACAACTCTCTCTCTCTCTCAGTTTTTTGACCTGTTTCTTTCCTTTTTAAATTGAATAATAATAACTTTCTTAAACAAACTCCAAAACTGGGACATTTAGATGCAAAAATTAAAACAGCCTAACGGAAGTTCAATAACTAAAGTGACATGAAGTCTTAAGCGAAAAAACAATAAAACATGTGTCAATTACTTGTATACAACAAGTACAGTAACACATGGCTTGGTTTTTGGTGTCTATGAGGCAAGTGGATACTTAAAGCAAGATGAAAGCGAAACAGAAAGCTCCTTAATGAGCTTTCTGTTTCACCTTCATCTTGCTTTAAGCTGCCACCTCCTTTTAACAAAATTAATCTGACTTTTTTTTAAAGTGGCCGTCATGGTGGGTTTTTCTTGTAATCTATTTAGTAAAATGGTTCTATTACCTTCCTCTTGGGATGCATTTTCCAAGAAATACCATAGTATGGTAGGAAATTGCAATGAAACTGTTTTGCTAGATGAGACATTCGGTTAAATGGGGTTGTTACAGTAATGCAAAATGATTACCCATAATAACTTCACTTATATAGGAACAAGGGTTATGTACAGTAAATCCTGTCTTAACACTGAAGTCTTTTCACGCTGTGAGTGTGATCTCATGTGAGACTCGGCCGAGATCACACCCATTTTTTCTCTGGGGTTAACCCATAGCCTGTTTCTAGCATTGAAGATAGGTGACCACTTAAAATAGGTTGAAAGTAAAGAAAAATGCACCTTGAGGCGCATTCTGCTTCACTTTCAAACTTTTTTAAATTACTATCTATAATAGGATCTAGAAAAATATTTCTTGTGGTGCATATTCACAACTGTATAATTGGACTACTTTCTTCAGTGGTAGAATGAATTTGAGGTATAAAAAGGCATATATATATGGAGTAATAGGTTAACCAGGCTGTCCCCTATAGAATTGCGCTTTCAAGTGCATTTGCTTATTCCTTATCAAGATATATCTTTTCATGAATTATCAATACCATTTCTAAGGTCCAGAGATTTTGTTTCCTGTTTCCGAACAAATGGATGCTAAAACAAATATTATAACCCCTCCCCTACCAGCTGAACAAATGGTTTTAGAAATAAATACCACTTCAACCCATTACCCCATAAAAAGCTTTCAACCTGCTTTAACCCATGACCCCATAAATATGCATTTCTACGCCTCTAATTAATTCCTATCATGAAGAAAATAGTTCCTATCTATATTGTCACAAATAAAAATCATAAGAAATATTTTCTATATTCTAGCAGATAATAGCTTAAAGTAGGCTGAAAGTAAAGCAGAATGTGCCTTACGGCGCATTCTGCTTTACTTTAAACCTGCTTTAAGTGGTCCCATATCTTCAAAAGTAGAAACGGAATATGGGGTAATGGGTTAAGTAGTCACTTGTTTTCAAATATAGAAAAGCGGCTAAGGGGTAATCGGTTAAACAATATTTTCTATAAAATGTTCTCATGTATAACATATTGTATATCTGTACGTCTTAAAACAATTGCTGCAGTCATTTAACCCGTTACCCCATAGCCTGTTTCTAGTATTGAAGATAGGTGACCACTTAACACAAGGTGAGAGTAAAGCATCTGATTGGTCTGATTTGAGCAGATGCAAAATCTGAAAAGCTCAAACCTGACCAATTAAATGCAAGAGAATGATCTCAGACTCAACTCAAAACGCTTTATAACTTTAAGGCCAGTTTTCAATGATTAAAGAATTTCTTCATGTTAAATCTATAGACCAATCACTTGGCCTACTGACGTGGTTCTCCAGGTCTCTATCAACAACTACTCTCCCAGGGAAATGCATCGGAACTAAACTGCCTGTTTCTTCTGAAACTTGAAACCTGTAATTAAATATACAGTCAACTCCATCTATTACAACCACTGTAAAAAGTGGCTTCATTTTTCTCTTAAAACAGCTGACCACTTAAAGCAGGATGGAAGTAAAGCAGAAAGCTCCTTTAGGAGCTTTCTGCTTTACATCCATCCCGCTTTAAGATACAACCAATATTTAACAGAATCAGTAGTCTTCACGTGATTGGTCGCAGTGATTTGACTCGACTGTAATTCTGCCGTGAAAACCCTCTTGTCATCTGTCCTGCTGGGACTAGAGGTATTGATTTTGCTTTCTTGGTTTTTGTCAATATTATCGGCATATTAATAATCATGATGGCATCTGCTGAGTATGCCTTTTGTTAATTATCCAATAAATTTTGGCATCCTCTCGAAACTGTGTCAACAAAAAAATAGATTGGCTCAATAGTTCTCCCATGCACTTTCACTGCTTGAAAGGAATGACAAAAAAATTGTTCATATTCAGGTACTGGTGAAATGGACAAGATGTTTCAATTGTTTTGTACATTTTACTGTTTTATTTTTGTTGAATGTTTTATTTAGTTGTCTATACAGCTTGGGTGGAAATTGTAACCTTGTAGACAGATAAGAAAAACTAAGGTTTAAAAGAGTCTTGATCAGATAATTGTTTACCGGTACATATTCAACATTTGATTTTTTCCTGAATTCAATAGAAGTTAACAGAAAACACTCTTTGAACCAACAGGTCCAGCGCTTATAAAGCGTTTGATTCGAGTCTGAATTCGTTCTCAAGCATTTGATTGGTCAGATTTTAGCCTAGGCTCAAATCTGACCAATCAATTGCTTGAGAACAACTTCTGACTGAACTCAAACGTTTTATAAGTATGGGCCCAGAGCTCAAGATGACGGGAGTTTTTCAAACACTCAGATCTTTATTTCTCCATTAAACTCTTTCGTTGTTGAGGCCCATCTGCTAGGATATTGTAAATATTTCTTATGGCACATATTTATAAATGTATAAAGAGGAACTATTTTCTTCAGTATATGAACAAATTAACAGCGCAAAAATGATGTTTTTATCGAGTAATAATTTCATTATGGTTAATCTTGCAGGTTATCTAGATGTCAAACCTGTATTCAGTCGCCATTCAATTAAGAATACTGAAGAGCTCACCTGTATAATAAATGTAATACTTGCAATCGAAATGAAGCTACCATCTGTTTCATTGACTGCTTTATGCGCCTTATCTAAATGGTAACTGAGCAGCAACCTTTAAAAAGCCACTCATAACCCATTACCCCATAAATACGCCTTTTTACACCTTTGATATATCCCTCCACTGAAGAAAATTGTCCCAATTTATACAGTCATAAATATGCTTTATAAGAAATATTTTCTATATCCTAACAGATAGTAGCTTAAAGCAGGCTGAAAGTAAAGCAGAATGCGCCTTGAGGCGCATTCTGCTTTACTTTTAGCCTGCTTTAAGTGGTCACCTATTTTCAAAACTAGAAACAAGCTATGGGGTAATGGGTTAAACACTCTAAACTATAAGTATAGCCTTATATATAAGTGGTCATAACTCTTAACAAGCTTAGCAGCCAAACCATGATGACCTATGCAAACTGTTTGGATCCTGATTAGAGACGCCATGTAACACAGCCATGTCTTTACAGTGTCCAAACTGTTTGACACTTGAGACTGATAAAGTTTTCAAAAGAAATTTAGAAAAACTCTATTTTTAAAATAGAAGCAGACGACAATTCGATCGCTTAGTGGAAAACTATCGTAACTCCATATTTTGAAATTTTACAGGAGAAGCAAAAAACTGTTTTAATAGTGATTTTTCCTCATCACAGACTGTTCCTTCACAGGATAAACTTGAAATGTGATCAGAATAACTGTATCAACCTCTGTTTGAACTAGTGTTTTATTAAAAAGCTTTTATAGCACATTTTTGAGATACGATAGTATTGCAATTACAGTTTGCTTCAAGATCTATTTTTTGTTAAGTGGAAAACTATCGTAACTTGAAGATACGATAGTTTTCCACTAAAACAGTAGCCAGTTTTCCAAGGAAAGTATAAGAAACATAATTGTATCTAAAAAACTTTACTCCATTACAAAGGCATTTCAAACAGCAAACAATCCCTATCAACACATTATGGTACTAATGTAATTCAGCTTAACCCATTTAATGATGGGACACAAAATGGTGTCCTTGAAAACCTCGTATGCATCATATGAAATTGATGTCAATTTGTGGCATATTTTTCAAAAAAGTAAAGTGATAGAGACAAACAGACTGGAGGGAAGATCAGGACAAATCAGATATATGGGACCTGATCCTTGCTTCAGCTTGTTTGCAATTTTACAATAGTATTTCTTTATCATTATCCTGAATAAAATGGGAAAAGAAAACAAGATTTGAAGTAAACAATAGTTACTGTAGAACCCTCTCTATAGTAACCACAAAGAGCAAAGATAGGTGGCAGTGTGTTTAATACAGCATATTTGTATTGCAGAAAGAACTTTTTTTGCAATATAATTATGTTCTACCACTAGTAAAAAAGACAAGTAAAAGAGCATTTGAATGATAAGAAACTTATTGTGCCTTCAGAAGAAATAGTCTCACTATAAAGGGTGTCAGGGGCTGTGAGTCAGATGAGGCTTTATAAACCGAGGTCCGATGTATGAGTGCTTTACACTTGGCATCTAAAAGAGCCAGAGAACTCTTTCGATAATAAGAGTAGGGCATTGCGCCCGAGTTCTCTGTATCCGATCCTCTCTCTCTGGGGCGTTCAATTAGCCCATAGATATGGCAGAAACGGACTTTAACAAACAAAACAAACAAACACTATAAAGGGTTCAATCCATTTCTGCACATAGACTGTAATTCATGTTCTTTCACTAGGAAACCCAGACCAATTAATGAATTATTGTACAATGTATTGTACAGAAGCTGTTGACGTTTTGAAAACTTTTTATTCTGAGATAGTTAACTGTAAGTATAATCACAATCCGTTATTTGCAAAACACATCAGCTATTTTCCTGAATCATCAATAAATTAATGACAGCACACGTCACATTATCAAATTACGTTCGTAACAGTATAAGTATAATCACAATCAGAGATTTGCAAAACACATCAGCTATTTTCCTGAATCATCTAGAAACTAACGACAGCACACACATTATCAACTGCCGTTCGTAACCGTATAAGTATAATCACAATCAGAGATTTTCAAAACACATCAGCTATTTTCCTGAATCATCTAGAAATTAATGACAGCACACACATTATTAAATGCCGTTCGTAAACTTTTAAAAATTATAAATCACAATCAGAGATTTGCAAAACTGTAAGTATAATAACAAACTGAGATCTACAAAACACAGATTCTGCTATTTCCAAGTAGATCGAATAATAATTGGAGATTTTTTGAAAGTTTACCACATTTGGAATTTTAGTCACTTTCTAATTTATCAATTTAATCAAATAATATTCCCATTACCATGAAACACAAACAAGATGTGTTTGTGAATAACTATGCCCCTGGTGTGACCATGACCTCTACATAACCTTGACCTTTATCTGACATATCACAGGGGCAATCAAGAACTTTTGCAGCTGAGTACAAATGCCAAATAAGAAGTCACTGTCACACATCTAGTTCAAAAGTTATGGCCAAGGTGAAAGCAGTGGACAGACAGACAAACAAACAGGCGAAAACAATATGCCCAGACTAAGTCGTGTTGGGTTATAAAAATTAGTGACAAAGAAACACAATTTGTGATTTTAGATAATTTAATAAATGTAACTTGCAATTGGGGTAAACTGTATTGATTAAAGAATTCACATATTTAACTGATAGATATTGGGGAAACTGATAAGCAATGACAGGTTACTTTCACTGTTGATATAACCTGACATAACCCTTCTGATTATTATTAACTGTGTCCAGTGTTGTGTTAATCCATTTTGACACAAGTACATACAGATTTAGTTAGGTTTAGTTAATTTCAAAATTAAGTGTTGATAAAATAATTGTGAATGTGTTTATTTGTCTTTTTAACGTTGTAAGTACATTGTATATAATTTCATGTTATGTCTGTGACCGCGGCTTTTGAACGACAACTCTTGTGGGAAAAGAGCGCTTATGTCATAACTCTGGTATGATACTCATAATAGTACTAAATACTATCGCTTACCAACACATCTTTTTAAGTTCACCTTAAACACTGAGAAGGAGTTCTGAATTACCTTAAAAGTATGCCTTTAATTTATTTGTCACTGAAGAAAATAGTTTCACTTTCAGTCATGAATATGTAGCCGGGTTGAGTTCATTGGGAAATAATGGTAAATTCATGAAAGCCATCCGCTAGCTCAGTAGGGAGACCACTTAATCGTCCTGTTAGCAAGGGGTTCCAGGTGCGAGTCTCGGTCTGGCTGCATATTTTTCTTACCATCCCACAGTATAAAACCAGCAAGATTAACATGCAACTGGCATTGTTTACAAAATAATAATTAGACACTCCTAAATTGTTCTTAAGTGAGTGTTCGAGACGAGTTCTTGTAAAGAGTAGGTGTGTGTAGCTGGGCTGAGTTTAGGGTGAAACAGTGGGAAATTTGTGTATGCTGTTCAGTAGCTCATTCGAGAGAGCACTATTCCCATCAGCAAGGGATCCCATGTTTGAGTCCCATTCTGGCATGCTTTTCTCACTATGTCACAAAAATGTACCGTAAAAAAATGTCCTATATCCTAGCAGATGGTAGCTTAAAACAGGTTGAAAGTAAAGTAGAATTCTGCATTACTTTCAAAATATTTTAAGCTGTCACCTGTCTTCAAAACAAGACACAGGCTATTCATTTGAGAAATTCTCACTAAGCATAGCAGAAAAATTCATTTTGGATATTTTAAGAATCCCAGGGCGGACATCAAATCTGGAGCGCTTACGTTACAGTCCAATACCATAACCTCTGCTAAAGAGTCTACTCGGTATCTCATGAGCCCGATATTGGATATATCATTTGCCGCGGCTATGCTATTTATAGTACACACAGAGAGGTCAGTGTGTGAGGAACCGTCCCCCCCTCCTTTGCAATGTCACTTCAACATTTAAGCCATTTCTGCATGTTAGAAGCCATTTTGGCATTATAAAGTCCTTTCAAATCAAGCCTCTATCTGACAAGGAACTCTGGTAATGAAGTATAGCAGAAAAATCCATATTGGATATTATGAGAATCCCCAGGTGGGGATCAAACCTGGGGGGCTTGTGTGACAGTCCAGTATCATAACCCCTGAGCTGAAGAGTCTACTCACTAGCTCAGGAGCTTGATATTGGATATATCATTCGCTGCGGCTATGCTATTTATAGTACACACAGAGAGGTCAGTGTGTTGGCTGTAACACTATGCTGTAATGCGTTAGGAGAATTGTTGTTGATGGCTAGCTCATAAGAAAATAATTATGTCCCTCCAAGCTCTAAATGATGCCATCCCATCCCATGTGGTGACTGTCAGCAGCAACTTATTGTGGTTGTGATGTTCACAGCATATTTTAGAATCTAGTTATTTTAGAGTTTTGTTGAGAGGTGAAGTATGCATACAGATGAAATTCCACTGTTTGAAAACAGGATCCAAGGTTCTTTTACTTGCACGGCATGTAGCACTGATACAGTCATGAGAACTAGGTTTATCCCATACAAACGCATATTGACTTGTTAACTTTGCTTGTAAACCCTTTAAATCATAACCTGTTTGTAGTTTTGAAGACGTGTGACCACATAAGGCAGGATAAAGCAGAGTGTGACAAAAGGCACACTCTGCTTAACTTTCAGCCAGCTTCAAGCTACCATCTGCTAAGATACAGAACATAGTTTTGGTGGTACATATTCATGACTGTATAAAATGGAACTATTTTCACCAGTAAGGAAATAATTTAAATGCCTGAGGACAGTTTTCTTCTATAGAAGACTGATTCAAAACCTTTTGGGTAGGCAAGACCAGCTATAGAGTCTTGTATGTCAAAATAGGCTATAGCTAGACTCTGTGATCAGAAACCTGTTTTGTTTTTTAAGTGTTTCTGAATTTTATCCTCAAGTTGCAGTTTACAGACTAAATATACATTCCTGTATGAAGGACATAAGCCACTCATATCTTTGAGAGATGACATCATAATTAACTCAAAATCTCAAAAACCTATTTATTTGACAACAATTTTATTCATAGTTTTAGCACTTAACAAAAATCTTTATCTTAGCAAGCTTATAGAAACTGAAAATATGATTTTCCCCCATATTTATTTATAGTTGAGTAATATTTACATTCTCCCCTTTTCCCTTTCCATTGAAAAAAAGATGTCGTCATTCTCAGAGGAGGCAGCTAGGGCTTTTGGGTCTTTTCTAGGCAAATTAATTTCCAAACTTGTACAGCAGAGATTTGGCAAATTTGCTTGTATTTATGTAAAAAATGATCAATATTGTTATCTAAGATTAAAATGATGTAATATAAAACTGAATTCAAATAGGCATTTTTGTACCATTGTCAAGTTGATGATTTTTAATGTGTATACTGGAACTTATTTTGTTGCGATCCAATAGTAAACTGCTTCAATTATGCAGTTATGGCTTTTCCTTTCTGGGTGTATACTTTTTGTGTTATCTCCGTGACCTACATTAAGGATAAAATGTTTTAATGTTAGAAGGTATCACAAATGTGATTAACCATGAATCACTAGTACAATTCATGTATTTGCAGATCATTTTATGTCATTCATTTCTCATAAACACAAAAAAATCAGTTTGTTTGTTAATTATAGTCAGTGCAGAACTATTGTTTGTCCAGTTACAATAGTTTTCAACATAATTTTCCATAGACCAATCATATATATTTTACTGGAAAACTATTGTAACTTGAGATACAATAGTTTTCCAGTAAATGTTCCATAGAAAATGGATGCTTATCTTTCCTGGAAAACTATCGTAACTTGAGATACGATAGTTTTCCAGTAAATGTTCCATACTAAATTGATGCTTACTTTACTGGAAAACTGTTGTAACTTGAGTTACAATAGTTTTCCACTAATGAAAAAATAGAAACACATTAAAAAATTATTTGTAAAACTATCGTAAGTCAAGTTACGATAGTTTTACAATTATGAAATTATTCATATGAGTTACAATACTTTTGCAAATGTACATTTATTTCAGAACTAATGCAGATATGAGGGCAATTTTTTGACAGAATGTGCATTTCAGTCTTCTGATTTGTTAAATCACAAAAAACCCTTTTCTGAAAAAAAGTGAGTTACGATAGTTTTCCGCTAAGCGATCGAATTGTTACAGACAAAAATATTACCCAGCAGTCAAAGAGTTAATATTGATATTAAAGACTGTTCTGAATCGCTATCACAATCATCGTTACAAAAGCCAAACTCTCAGAGAGAATACTAATGAACTACAGTAAAACCTCTCTATAACGAAAACTAAACAGAAGGTTATTTGATTGAATAAAAGACAGGCGACAGCTTAAAGCAAGGTGAAAGTAAAACAGAAAGCTCCTAAAGGAGCTTTCTGTTTTTACTGTCACCTTGCTTTAAGCAGTCACCTGTGGTAAACACCTATAATCATTCACACATTTTAGTTGTCATATAAAAGAGGTTGTACTGTATAACAATGACCATCCCCAGATATCAAGAGCGATGTCACATAAAGTATCAGGAATAAAATTTGGCTATCAAAAACTTACAGTCTAACTTGTGTTTTTTCGCCAATTTTGAAGAAATTTTAGAGAGTTCTAGACAGATTAGCTGAATGCAGAGAGAGAGAGAGACCCACAGTAATACAGAATGCATTGTAATATAGGAACTTTCTCCTTTACTTTTGACCAGCACAATGATTGATACAACAGTAACTTAGCTGTAATAACTCTTTCGCCAACAAATTTTATCCTCTGCTTTAACCCCTTACCATCAAAATATCGTCTGCATTTATAGTGTCATCTGCAATATTTCTAAAGTCAGCTTTAGAGCTGTTGTGACTGCAGAAATGTCAATAGGAGTGTCAAACAGTTTGTATCCTGATCAGTTGCCACGTTACGTGGCATCTGATCAGGAAACAAACTGTTTGCAAAGTCGCCATTTGGCGCCATTGGCAGTGGAACAGTTAAAGAATGCTCTTTCAATAATTTTATACTTTTAAGTGGTTAAATTGCTTTAAACACCATCATGTTTCTGAGTTCACAATAGATTTTTGCCTTTGATTACCGTATCATACAGGAAACATGTTTTCATAAAATTTGTCCTCAATTTTTTGTCATAAAATCTGTCCTCAAACCTTAACAGCTACTGTAAAACCATGTTAATCTACTCCATAAATAAGCCTTTTCGTAACCTCTAATTATTTTTAAAATAAGGAAAGTAGTCCCCACCTAGGAATTTAGTCCTGAAGACATTTTAATATATTTGAAGCTGGTAGCTTGAAGAAGGATTCAGGTAATACGATATACAGAATGCTAAGGAGCATGCATTCTGCTTGACTTTCAGTCTGCTTTAAAAGCAACAAGCGGTTGTCAACACTGAATATTCAAGCAAATGTGGAAATGGTTAGAATCATAAGCAGCACATAGTGATACTAACTAGAAATTTTATAATTAAGTCAATAAGACAATTGGTAGCTTAACGCAGGAACAAGTAATGCAGAGAGCTCCTTTTAAGACTTTCTGCATAACGCTTGTCTTGCATTATAGTAGCTTGATCTGCCTGTTAAAGGCATTGCAACTAGCTATTCCTTTTTACTTGGTTACTATAAGGTCTTGATTCAGTAATAACCGGATGTATTGTAAATGGAATAATTTCCTATCAACATAAGTTGCACTAGTCCAAGCATTATAGCCACAGCCCTGACATGTATGTTATGCAAAGACCTGGTTACGTTAACTCCAATTACTTGCATCATTCCCTGATGGGTGATAAAATAATTTATAACCGTATAGCAGTCACCGAGTGGAGCTTTTACAGCACATACTTCATTATTCATGAATATCGAACCAAAATCAATAGCAGCCATATCTATCCATGCACTTCAGTTTTATCTTGTCTGCCCCTGCTTTAAAAGTAGAAATTTCCCCTAGAGTTCACTCCCCTAATTGGAATTAAAAAATTATACCACATGTACATGAAGTTTTATCTAATATGACTTGTGTTTTCCTTTTTTTTTAATGAAACCAGATCAATCAAACATCACAATTCTACAGTGTAAATGTTAAAATTCTCATACGATCTGGGGTACGTTTTATGAAACGTGGTACAACAAAAATGGTCGTAAAGTAAAAACTTTAAAATACAATTAATTTCTGATTTCCCTATCTAATCCTGTTTTGTGACATCTTTTCAAGACAATTCCAAACAAAATAACAAGACAGGATTTGATGAAGAAATAAATAATTATTGATAATTTAAGAATCTGACCTATGACCATTTTTGTGGTACAACGTTTCATATAAAGGGCCCCTGGACTCCAAATTAACATTTCCTGCATCATTCTTTTATGTCACCAATTATGATGGTATATTATATGTCTCAAGAAATATTAAAGCCTTTTCTGTCTTGACTGCAGACACCTGATTTGGATGCTAATCAACTCAATATCCCCTGAAACTAAAACACCATTATGGACGATACCAATTTCCTAATATGTCAAGTCTATTTTTTGACTATTTAGGGATGTTTTTTACTTTTAATACTGCAATATGACAAACAGTACAGACCCTGATTAGATGGCTCTGTTAGGAGCAGCATAGGAAAAGTATACCCTTCACTATAGAATACTGTCTATAAAATCGACTCACATGAGTGGCACTAGGGGTTCATGAGTTAACAGTTTCTGTCTGCAAAGGTTTGAATTGCTGGTTGTCAGAACCAAATCCTATGGTGTTACTACTCAATAGAATCGTCTCTTCGAGACGATTCTAATGAGTAGTGACACCATAGGTTTTTATGCAGAAATAAAGATTTTAATTTTTGAAATATTCTCCTTATCTGGAGCCCTGTACCTGAGTCTGCTGTAAAAAAGCCGAAATGGATCAATTCAGGTTTTTAATTTTGTTATGTCGTGACTGAAAATATGGCATTAATCAAATTAGCCTGTAGCTATAATGGATTCTAAATGGAATGGCATGTAAAATATTGGACCTTGTACATGTACTAGCTGCTCTTGACAAGTTGATAAAAACTGACAAACAGTGTAGATCCAGTACAAAGAGCACCTGCCATGACCAGATTTTTCAAAAAGCATTGTCAAAAAGCTTGCATTTTCTCCATTTTATTGTAATGTAATTATTTTCTGTTTAACTCTTTCCTCCCTGAAACTTTAAGTGGACAATTCCAGTTTCCATTTTTGTCTAGTCCATTTCTGACTTTTGAGGGTTGTTTTTGTCAATGTTTGGCATTATGACAAACAATGAAGACCCTGATCAGAGGGCTCCTTTCGGAGCCCTCTGATCTGGGTCTTCACTGTTTGCATAGGACAAGTGTACTATTCACATGTACACTGTTTGAAAAGGATGCCTATATGCGGGACTAGGGTTCAAAGGGTTAAAGGCAAACACATTGCAATATAATGGAGAAATGAGGACAGCTTTTTGACAATTCTGATATTCTATTTTAATTTGATCGTCAAACAGTTTGGAGCTGGCTCTGAGGTGGAACTATTTTCTTCATTGGAGAAATAAATTAAATGTGTAAAAATGTGTATCAATGGTGTAACAGAGTTATAAAGCTAACTATCTAAGATAGAGAAACCAAGGTTTCAACCATCAAGCTGGTACTAGTAGGATCATTCTTCTTTTTTTCTTCAACACTCTGAGGCATTATTGTACAGGTGTATTAAGTGCACCAGGGACTGGTCCTGGCTGATCACTTTATCCTGACACAGACAATTAAACCAGTGGTTATGCTAACCTCAAATCCTGAGCACCAAGGAAGGAAGTCATAACTACAAATTTTTAAGTCTTTGTTTCGAGTCGGCCGGGATTGAACCCGCAATCTCCAAAACTGCAAGCAGACGCTTTACCACTGAGCTATGCTGCCAGTTTACTTTAACCCATTACCCCATAATCTGCCTTTTTACACTTTAATCTATTTCTCCACTAAAGAAATACATCAATTTTATACAATAATAAATATGTATCATGAAAAATATTTTCTATATCCTGGCAGATATATTATAGTAGCTAAAAATAAAGCAGGCTGAAAGTAAAGCAGAGTGTGCCTTAAGGCGCCTTCTGCTTTACTTTCAACTTGCTTTAACCCTTTCCTCCCTAAACCTCAAATGGACAATTCTAGTTTTCAATTTAGTCTAGTCCATTTTTGACTTTTTAGGGTTAATTTTTACAATAAATGTCAAAATGACAAACAGTGTAGACCCTGATCAGAGGGCTCCTTAAGGAGCCCTCTGATCAGGGTCTACACTGTTTGCATAGGACAAGTGTATTCCTCACAGGTACCTGCTTGCAAATGACGCATATATGCGTGACTAGGGTTCAAAGAGTTAAGGCGCCTTCTGCTATACTTTCAACTTGCTTTAAGTGATCATCTTAGGCTATGGGGTAATCACAGTAGTTGCTAGTAGCCCTGACTTTACTACTTTACTGCTACACCTATACTAAGTGATGCAACTCCTGACAGGCAGTGACTATAGGGCAACAACCAGCTTCCCAAACCTATCATCTCCCTATAGGGCATATTCCAAGTCTGAACTGTCTAAATTATTTACTACTATAAACACTGTACCAGTCCTGATAATGATAAATGCCACTGTCTAAGCTTATTGTAGATGTGAGATTTGACTGGGGGGCGCTCTTTAACTTGTGTTTATTTTCTAATTCCCTTCCATGCACGGAGAAATAAATCATTTATTCGCTTATCTTGTAACTAATTGATGGGGTAGGAAGGAACTAAAACAAATAAAACAGATAATAGAAATGGTCTTACGTATTACTGCATCATTTATCAAGTTGACAGTAGGTCCTCCTTAATCTTTCTACTGCTATAACTGTGTATATAAACCCATTACCCCATATAGCCTGTATCTAGTTTTGAAGATAGGTGACCACTTAAAGCAGGTTGAGAGTAAAGCAGAATGTGCCGTAACCCATTAAACCATACTTATTCATATTCATGCATTGTGTAATATTCTCATACTGACTCATTGTGACACACTTTAATCCACTAGCTTGTATTGAGATAAGCATTGAGAATTGTTTATCGCTTATAGGTTAATGGGTTAAGGCGCATTCTGCTTAACTTTCAACCTGCTTTAAGCCACCCTCTGTTATGATAAGAAATATAAATCTTATAGTGCATATTCATGATCGTTAAAAAAAAATCAGAACTATTTTCTTTAGTAGAGAAATAAATTGGAGGCGTAAAGTGGCATATTTATGGGGTAATGGGTTAATGCTTTTTGAAAACAGTATAGACCCAGATCAGATAGCTTCTGAAGAAGCTGTCTGATCAGGGTCTTTACTGTTTTCTTATCGGATCTCTCCGACATGAGTCTAACGCTCTTTTCCTTATTTTATTACTCAATGCAATAGTTCAGTTACTATTATTTATTATGGGTAGAGATTTCTTAAGCAGGAGAATGGTAGCGTGCCAGCGGCTGATATGTCCCAAAGAGATTTATTTTTGCAAACAATTTGGTTCTATACTGTTTGACACTCTGGCTCTGTTTTAAATTCTTTTTATAGAAAAAATCTATTTTTAAAACATTATATATTGTCTTAATCGGTAACCTAAAACAAAGAATTTTTCAAAATTTCTTTTCAAAACTGGGCCAGTGTCAAATAATTTGGATCCAGATGAAAGGCCATGTTATCCGGCATCTCATCAGAATCCAAATAGTTTGCAAAGGTAATTATCATGGAATCACCCCTTGCCTGCTAATAGTTAAGAACTTAACTTAACCCATTACTCAATAGCCTGTTTCTAGTTTTGAAAACAAGTTAGTACTTAAAGCAGGTTGAAAGTAAAGCAGAATGCGCCTGAGGGCGCATTCTGCTTTACTTTCAGCCTTCTGTAAGCAAAAATCTGCTAGAATATAGAAAATATTTCTTATGGTATATATTCATAATTGTGTAAATTGGAACTATTTTCCTTACTGGATGAATAAACTAGAGGTGTAAAAAAGCGTTTTTATGGGGTAATGGGTTAAGGCACAGTCTGCTTTACTTTCAGCCTGCTTTCAGCTACCATCTGCTATGATATAGAAAATATATCTTGTGGTTCATATTCATGACTGTATTAAGTGGAACTACTTCCTCCAGTGGAAGATTTAATTAAATGTATTAAAATGTGTATCTTTGGAGTAAAGGGTTAAACACCAAAATATAAAGACGCTCTATTGTATAGTGACATTATATATTTACAGTATAGATTCCTTAAATGAGATGTTAATAAGAAGTGATTACTTGCATGGAGAAAAAGATATTCTAATACGGTATTGATCGTAAAGCTTCTGGATGGTCTAAGACCATGTGCTCTCTCATAAGTCATTCTCCAAAATGTCAACCTTAGACCTAACTCTCAGTGTTGAGCAATCATTCTTATCATTAATGGTCAGTTGGCTTAACCCATTACCCCATAAATGCAACTTTATACACCTTTAATTTATTCTTCCACTGAAAAAAATACTCCAAAAATACAGTCAATACAAATTTGCACTGTTGCATGGTAGCTTAAAGGGACTCGCAACCGGATGGTGTAATTGTCAAAATAAAATAAAATACTCAAATAATAGCAAATTTGTGGCATTATTTGGCTTCTGACATTAAAAAAATATGATCAGTCCAAAAAAAGTCTCAAGAATCGTCACCGAATCTTGTTTTTTTTTAGATATTTTCCATCGTTTTTCTATAGCGTCAGCTGACGGTATAGTTATTGTTGTTGCTTCTCTACACGGGCTCAGACATAAACCCGAGCCGAATAAAGTACGATCCATCGCTACCAGTGAAGTACGTTAATTCGCTACCATATAAAAAGAGAGCGCTGTTAGCCGAGGTGGTAAAGGCGTTGACTCATTTTTCATGTTTGTCTCCGCATGGAGGGTCACGGGTTCGAATCCCACCAGAGCTTCTTCTTTCTTTTTTTTTAAATGAATTTTTTAACAGAATTTATTATCCTAAACTAAATCTTACCCATTTATATAGGCATTTGACATATATTTACAAATTACTATTTTTAATGCTAAATCCGGTTGCGAGTCGCTTTAAAGCATGCAGGTTGAAAGTAATGCAGAATTGGAGATTTCTGCTTCACTTTCAGTCTACATTTAAGAAACTGCAGATCATCAAGTGTTCTAGAAAAGAGCTGCGTTCATAAAGGTGCAATTACTGCAGACATTGTTCATGTTCAAACCTGTGGCTATTTCAAATGAAATTCCTAATATAACAAACTGCTACTACAAAGCATTGGCAAAAACTTGCATATGGCTGCAAATTGCTTCTGTGAATACAACCAGAGCACCAGATAAGGGTAGTTTTTCAAAAACTAAAATCTTTATTTCAGAATTAAACCCTATGGTGTCACTACATTAGAATCGTCTCGAAGAGACGATTCTAATGAGTAGTAACACCATAGGATTCGGTGCTGAATAAGTGAGAAAATGTTAGATTTGTTGAAATAACTACCTCTTATCTGGAGCCCTGAATACAATGTCTGAAATTCGTTAACTTTCCTGAAAAGATCAAATCTTCTGATTTAATTCTACAACAGTCAAACCCATGACGGTGTGTTAAGAGACGACAAATGATCCTAAAGAGAATATTAAATCACAGAAAACTGCTTTCTTCTGCAAGATGAACATATAAGGGCTTTCAGCATTAATTTTTGTTCTGCATTAAGCTGTAACATAGACTAAAGACTACCAGCTACTCTTAGCTTCATTGCAATGACAGCTCTGAGTAACTATTAGATTAGAACGTGTCAAATACTTTTTTCAGACGCACATGCGATGAACAGATGCAGATCAATGTGACCCAGGAGCGTGATATTTAACCCTAACTGTGCAGTTACAGGTTTAAACATCATTTTCAAACAGTAAAGAACCAGACCAGGGCTTCTGTTCAAAGAGCCCTTACATCTTGGGTCGGCACCGTTTTGTATTTTTTGGTTATAACCCCTTAAAAGTCAGTAATGTAATCAATATTAATTGTCATTATACAGAAACTGGATGAGTTTTTCCGAAAAGTCAGCAGTGCAAGTGTTAACCCTTATCGTGCTAAACGCGATTTGGCTAATATTTGCAAACAGATTGAATCAAGATCAGACGCTGCATAACACGGCATCTGATCTGGATCCAAGATGTTTGCCACTCATATTAACATTTTCTCAACTTTAAAAAGGATCAAATTTAATTACTATTATTTTCGCAGACATATTTAAAGTAGATGACAATTCAGCATGATAAGGGTTAAGACTCACTCTGAGACCGTTCACAAACACATAAATACCGTCAAACCCTTCTCCCTTCACACTCCAATGAAGAGACATTAATCTATAAAGATAAATAAACTGCTTAATGCAGTACTAAAGTAATGCATAAAGCTCCTTTAGGAGCTTTAAGCATTACTTTAGTCCTGCATTAAGCATTATAAGCAGCAACCTGTTCCAATGTCTACGTATTTTGTTGCTTTTGTCGCTTAGACTCTAGTTAGTCTATTGTAGAACGCAATGAGCAGATGATCAAAAAGATTTCATCACCGATACTCCGGTCGGCTCACGGCTGTCATGCAGAATGGGTTTCAACGAATTAACGATCCAATGTATGTACCAGCCGATAAATCAATCAATTCGATAATTAATCATTCAATCACCACCCACTGCAGAGTTTGCATCAGTGAAAATCTTTCAATAAAGTAACAAGCATATCATAATCTGGAACAAAAACAACAAAATCGATCTCCAAGCATATTGTGAAAAAAATGCATTTTTAAATTTCATTTATTGCTAAGAATCCTGTGTATGCATTCACCATACTTATAATTTTCAGTGTTTAACCCCTTACCCCCATAAAATTGGCCCTTTTACACCTCTAATTTATTCCTCTACTGAAGAAAATAGTTCAAATTTATACAATCATGAACAAGTATCATAAGAAATATTTTTTTTATACACTATAGTACTAGATGGTAACTCAACCAGGCTGATAGTAAAGCAGAATGCACCTTAAGGCGCATTCTGCTTTACTTTTAACCTGCTTTAAGCAGTCACTTTTCCTCAAAACTAGAAACGGGCTATGGGGTAATGGGTTAAGACAGGTGGCTACAGTGCTTTAGTTTACACTGAAAGTAAAGTTACTATAATAGCTCCTAAAGGAGCTTTCTGCTTTTAACTTCCTTCTGTTACTATACAGTATAGGGTCTTCACTTGAAAGGGACATAAATATGTGCGAGTATCTAACCAGATTAAACTCTACAAGTATAATTTGAAACATTACTTCATATATACGTCTTTAATTGGTTCCTCTAAGTTATATACTTTATACAGTCAGAAATATTTTCTACATCCTAGTAGATGGTAGCTTAAAATGGGCTGAAAGTAAAGCACAATTAATGCACCTTGAGGGTTTATAACCAAACAGTATGCATTCTATAACATTCAATAGTCAAAGAGTTTATACCAAATCTCAAAACTTAAAACACAGCCAGCCAGGTCAGCCAAATTCTTTGACAAAAGTTATTAGCATTGTGTGTAAGAAACACTGGCTATGCAGGAAAATGAAGATGGCACTACAGAACAACAAAGTAGGTTGAAAGTAAAGCAGAGTTAATGCATGAAGTTCGTGCTTTACTTGTACTCTGTTTTAGACTGCAACCTACATGTCCTTAACATTATCAGTTGATGCATGGTGTAGCTCAGCGGTTGTAATAGCAGAGTTCCATATAAGGGGAGTATTTCAAAAACTAAAATCTTTATTTCTGCATTACATCCTATATATATGGTGTTACTACTCATTAGAATCGTCTCGCAGAGACGATTCTAATGAGTAGTAACACTATAGGATTCGGTGCTAAAATGCTGGATTTGTTCAGTTTACTTCCTTTTATCTGGAGCTCTGTACTATAGCGAGGTTTTACAGTATTAATTTGGTGCTAACCAGCAGTTGTCATGAGAAAATGAGCATCAAACCTTTGCAAAAAACCAACACAAACCCAAAAACAGCATCGAAAAGCCACATTGACGCTAATTAAATACTCCACTGAAAACTAATGCTATTTTGCATGGTTAACTCATTTGCAACAATGATTATGTTAGGTGACAACAGGGAGGAAGACAGATAAAGGAGGAACGAAGTCCTTACAAATCCTTAACCCATTACCCCATAGCTTGTTACTAGTTTGGAAGACATATGGCTGTACTTAAAGCAGGTTGAAAGAAAAGCAGAATGCACCTAAAGGTGCATTCTGCTTTACTTTCAGTCTGCTTTAAGTTACCAGCTGCTAGAATACAGAAATCATTTCTTGCCATACATATTCATGACTGTATAAAGTGGAATTATATTTTTCGGTCGAGGAATAAATTAAAGGCAAAGTAAAGCCATTTTTTTTAGTAATGGGTTAAGGCACATTCTGCTTTACTTTCAGCCTGAAATAAGAAGGAGCTGTCTGCTTTACTTTCAGTCTGTTTTGAGAACTCATTTGTCAAACATGCTGTATAAAAGCTCATAATTAATGGAATGGATATATTCATTTATAGCTCTAATTGATTTGTATATATTATATAATTTACAAAACGGTGCACCTGTGAAGAGTATACTTGTATTATTGGCTGCCACTGTGACCCTTTGACGCTTTTTCATTTTGTTCATGAGTTACTGCGCGAGTTCTAAAATCTCATATTGTCATGATTTAAACACTATAAAACGAATCATCATCATGTTCATTACTCTGCAATGGCATCAAAATGTTGAATTTTTTATAACTCAAAATTATTAAAAGCGAACAAAGAATATATTTACTCCATGTAGCGAAGCATGGATTGTTTAGTTCGCTGCTTTCGGGTTCACGTGGATTATGCAAGCCTCCATCATGTATAGCACAATGGAAACGAAATAATATTGTAAGGATATCTCGGAAACGAGGAGTGTCATTCTGCTAAGTTCTGCATTTAAATAGATATTTGTGCTAAATTACGGGCTTGTTTAAATAGTGGGTCTGCACTGTTTGTCATTTTGTACTAAATTGTCAAAACGATGTTTAAAATAGTAAAACATGGACTAGACTACATTAGAAACTGGAAATTTTTCATTCAAGTTTCAGAGATGAATGAGGTTTCAATGCTCTTTGAGGAAAGGCTGCTGGACAGGGAGGATTACTCGTATTCTCACCACACAAAAATATATGTCCTGTGCATTTGGGCCCAGGAGAGGAAAATGAGAATGTCTCTCACATGATTAGATCTATCTATCACATGGCAGTACAACAACACTATCTGAATGGTCCTGTAATGATCCATTTGCCATTTCCCTGCCAATGAGAAATCAATCACCAGGCTATATACAGTCATGTCCCCCGCGTGATAGCCACCATTATAACATGCACTCATTCCCTGTTGAAGATAGGTGGCAGCTTAAAGCAGGATAAAAGTAAAGCAGAAAGCTACCTTTGGAAGCTTTCTGCTTTACTTTCATCCTGCTTTAAGCATTCACCTGTGTCAAATACAAAACATCATACTTTCTTACGAGTGGTGAAAATAGCAAGATATTACTGTTTATGCCAACTTAATGTACAATATCTTTTCACTGACCAACACATTGGGGGCCAGAAAATGCTTTGCTTTAATTTGGTAGGTTAAATATAGGTCAGCGCCAGTTTATTTGCATGACATCTTTCAGACGATACTATAATTGTGTCCAGTAGCTGCACTATATGACCATGCAGTTTCCAGTTCGAGGCAATTTCTGATTGGGTGATCTGTGTTTAATATATTTTTGCAAAGGTTTTCTTATACAATGCTATACAGGTCAGATGACACTGTCAATGTATGTCAAACCATATTAGTTTTTTGTTCAATATGCCAGACTTAGAAGTTAGTATATGATATAGGTCAAGGCTCGATCTTGATTGGAGAAGAGAGGAAAAAACATTTCCATAAATTAAAATTCTCCATTAACCCATTACCCCATAGCCTGTTTGTAGTTTTAAAGAAAGATGATCACTTAAAGCAGGTTGAAAGTAAAGCAGAATGCGCCTTATGGCACATTCTGCTTTACTTTCAGCCTGCTTTAAGCTATTATCTGCTTGAATATAGAACCAAATCTTTATGATTCTTATTTGTAGCAGTATAAATTGGAACTATTTTCTTCCGTAGATGAATAAAATAGAGGCGTATTTATGGGGTAATGGGTTAAAGCCTACGCTGTGACTTTTCATAAGGACAATCTTTCTGAAACAATTCTAAAGAGTGGCCAGGCCATAGGAATTCGGCGGAAATCTAAGGATTCTGATATTTTGAAATTCCCACCTAATTTGGAGCTATTGATATTCGTTATTCAATGCTAGTAGGTCAGCTGACACTCTCTCAGTAACTTTGACCTATTCAATATGCCTGCCTATAGTATTTTACATAAAGCTGACCTTTATGAGACACCATGTGTTTTTATTTTTGAAGACCCTTGGCATTATATAACCCTGAATACAATATATTTATTACCTTAACCTTTATATTTGCATTAAACCCTTCGAGACAATTCTAATGAGTAGTAACACCATAGGATTTGGTGCTGAAATACGTTTTGTTCAGTTTACTCCCTCTTATCTGGAGCACCTTTGCTAACAGTTTTGTTACACAGTGTCTCATTAGGATCTAAGCTGTTTGACACTTGCTTTTCATATACAGTTTCTATGGTAAACATTATTAGGAGTTTTCATGGTAAACAAGTTTATTTTAAACTGAAAGTACACAATAAACACTGTGTCAGTCTGTTAAAGCGAGTACATCTCATTCACGCATTGACAACACTAAATAATACACACTTATCAGGATATCAGATTCAATATCAGTTAGAACGATTTAAAGAGTAACGTAACAAGATATAATTATGCAGTCTAGTATGGGAATAGTTTTTTAATTTATTTCATCGGCTATCAAGTAACCACATTTGAATGTATGGTAGTTTGGCAAAGCGCATGCGCTCGCACAAACTTCCCCTATGTTGAAATATCACAAGGGTGCACATGTATAGTGAAAGTGTGTAAGTGAAGGGTTCAACCCCTTTCCTGCCATAACATCATCTGTTTATCCCTTTCCCCCATAGAAGCGCCTTTTAGCGCATTCAGTTTATTCTTGCCCTGAAGAAAATAGTTCCAATTTATACATTCATAAATATGTATAATACAAAATATTTTCTGTATTCTAGCAGATGATAGCTTAAAGCAGGCTGAAAGTAAAGCAGAATGCGCTTAAAGCGCATTCTGCTTTACTTTCAACCTGTTTTAAGTGGACACCTATATTCAATACTAGAGATATGCTATGTGGGAAAGGGTTATACAACATTTATTGTTGTCTGCTTTAATTTCTCAATGTTAAGTTTTAATCCAATACCCCATAAATATGCCTTTGATTTATTCCTTCACTGTAGAAAATAGGGCAACTTAAAATTTATACAGATATGAATATGTTTCATAAGAAATGTTTGCTATATCCTAGATCATGATAGCTTAAAACAGGCTGAAGGAAAAGCAGAATGTGCCTTAATGCGCATTCTGCTTTACTTTCAACCTGCTTTAAGTGGTCACCGGTATTTCAAACTAGAAACTGGCTATGGTGTAATGGGTTAAGGTAAATTGACTTGACTATAACTATCATAACAGAAGTCAAGCAGTTTGGATCCTGAACAGATACCACATATTGTGGCATCTGATCTGGATTCAATCTGTTTACAAGTAACTATTGTACTCAGGGTAAGGCTTAAAGTGAATGGGGTTAATGGTTTAATTATAAATGAACCATATGCAAAAACTGTTCCCATGGAAAATGCATCAGTATTCCACTGGGGTCTCTTCATCTCTTACCCATTTGCATATAACTACTCTACAGTTTTCCTAGCACCAAGGGAGTTAACTCCAAACACAAAGAGAGTTAACTCCAAGTATTTGACTCCAGATACAGTACAGAGTGTCAAATACTTTGGATAACCAAATTATAAATGCAGAAACGGATGGTTTGGTTTATTTGGTAATGTTCGTTTAGCCATCTATAGGCTAATTTGATGCCATAGATAGAGGAATGGGGATACAGAAAACCCAGGGACTTTCAACCAAGTTCTCTGGTTCTTTTGGATGCCCGGAGTGTAAGCTTAAGAACTGATACAATGGGACCTCAGTTTTTAGTCTCATCTGAAGGACTTGGTCCAACGGAAGATCAAAATCAGGACCCCTGGCAACAAGGTTATAAAACTTAAAACAAACTCTGTGCTCGGATTTTTCGCAGCTCACAACACTTCAGAAAATATTTTTTATATAACTCGTATTTGCAAACATAATTCAGCTGTAAAAATAAACTCAAATGACATTACTAGAATCAGTTAATGCGTGTTTTGTAAAAACTAGAGCACATAATCGAAAATGAGTTTTGAGCACAGAGTGTGTTTTAAGTTTTTCCCGTCGCAGACGGGTCTGCTTTGTATTTTGACCGCAACTCTATGAAACAATTTAACCAATCAGGAATGATCAGAAATCCTGGTCAATGATCACGTGCTTGAAATGCAGTACTCTTATCGGCCAATGGCCTAGACTGGCGTTCTGTTATTTTTTCACATCAATCTTGCGAGTGTAAACCTGGCAAAACATTGAGATGCAGTCTATGTCATCATTTCTAAATTTAGCGTGGATAAGCTCTAAATTTAGCATGTGGGAAAGTCTGTTTACGAAAGATATTCAGTCAGAATCGGTGTATACACTTGTCTCTGGTTAAGTGAATACTGTACAGTGGAGAATATGTGTTATTCTTTCCCAATAAACCTGTTTACGCTAAAACTATTATTTGCAGTGCAAACAATTTGGAGCCAGATCAGACGCCGGGTATGTGTTATTCTTTCCCAATAAACCTGTTTACGCTAAAACTATTATTTGCAGTGCAAACAATTTGGAGCCAGATCAGACGCCGGGTTTTACGCTAAAACTATTATTTGCAGTGCAAACAATTTGGAGCCAGATCAGACGCCGGGTATGTGTTATTCTTTCCCAATAAACCTGTTTACGCTAAAACTATTATTTGCAGTGCAAACAATTTGGAGCCAGATCAGACGCCGGGTAACTCGGCGTCTGATCAGGCTCCAAACTGTTTGCCACCAAGATAAACATGAAATATCAGAAGTGTCCAAAAGTTGTTCTTTTCTACGTTTTAGTGTTTTGCGTTTGCGTACGTTTGCGTTTAAACGGGAAGAATAACAGATTCTCCACTGTACCCCACACAAAACTTTAACCTGCGACGGAATATCTTTTTTAAAGATATTTCTTGTCTAACCTGGGTCCCTGGTAATGTAGTCGAGCACATTACCAGCAGAAACAGAGTACAGTAAAACGTCTCTATTACGACCAATAAAATATGTCAAATATTAGTAGTTTAAGACAGGTGACTGCTTAAAGAAATGTTAAAGTGAAACAGAAAGCTCCTACAGGAGCTTTCTGTTCCACTTTCACATTGCTTTAAAAGCTGTACGTCACCTGTCTTTTATACAAACAATTATAGCCTTCTTTGCAGTGGTCGTAATAGAGAGGTTCTACTGTATGTTTTTCAAAACTGGAAGAGTCCAGTTATCATTGTACACGAGGTTTACTCTTTGAATACAGCAAATTATTGTCTGCTTGAATATTGCCTTCAGCAAATTCATGTGAAAGTGAAATATTCACTGAATGAACAAATGTCAACCAGTTCAGATGCTCTAATCAGAAGCTCATAGTTACTTGGCGTCTAATCTGGATCCGAAAAGTTTGCATATGCCAAAGATTACATGACATTTAATTGTAGTGAAAGATTTAGACAGCAGTACTAACTACTGCTCTTACTACTTTCTACCTACTTTAACCCATTACCCCATAAATACGCCTTTTATTTATTTCTTCACTGAAGATATTATAGCTCCAATTTGATCTGTTATGAGTCTTATGACCGTGTATTATAATAAGTATTTTCTTTATTGTAGCAGATGGTAGCTTAAGCAGGTTGAAAGAATAGCAGGATGCGCCTTAAGGCGCATTCTGCTTTACTTTTAACCTGCTTTAAGTGTGCACCTGTCTTTAAAACTTGATAAGGGTATGGGGTAATGGGTTAAGTGGTCACTTATCTTCAAAACTAGAAACAGGCTATGGGGAATAGAATAGCAAATTAATAATAAATTAGATCTTTATGTCTCAAACTGTTCTTTGGACCTTGACAATCTTGAAATAATTCATCATTATAGTTTCTATAGAAAATACAATAAACATTTTGCTTTTGTCCTGGGGAAGACTTGAAGGAGCCAGACAAAAGAAGCTTCTCTTGAGAAACACTCAGAATATTTCAAACACTACTACGTTATATGTATATATGACTTATTATTATAATAAGTAGATGCACATTTTAATCCAAGAGACGAATCTAATGAGCAGTCATAACTAAGGGTTTAATTGAGCCATAAACTCATTATCCCCTGAAACTTCCAATGGACAATTCCAGTTTGCAATATAGGCTTGTCCATTTTCAACTATTTAGGTTTGCTGTTGTTTTATTAATAAATTGCAAAATGACAAACATTGAAGTCCCTGATCAGAGGGCTCCTGCAGGAGCCCTCTGATCAGGGATTTCACTGTTTGCATAGGACAAGTGTACTCGTCAAAGGTAAACATTTGGTAAAGGACACATGTATGCGCCACTAAGGGCTCAATGAGTTAGGTTAAAATGGTAGAAAACATTAACTTGAGCTTTTACAGAATATATTCAATTTGTATGAAGCCATGATAAAAATGGAACTCTACAACATTGCAAGCAGTCTGCTTTACTTCTAAACTGCTTTAATTGGTACAAACACATGTACATATGTATTGGGAAAGAATAATGTCTTCTCCCCTATATGACTGTACTACTGGAAGGTAAATTAAAACATGTCCCAAATGTTTGCATGAAAAACTTGGATTATAGTGTGCATCTATTTTACTTAAATACCAGCTACCCGTATAATGTAATTCCACTTTGCATTCTGAGTAATTTGCAAGTATTTTGTTAGCTTTGGTGCCTTTTTTCACCTCTGAAATTCTGTAGACATTAGAAAGGACTGTCAAAAAGTTTGCATTCAGATCAAAGCCTCACTTTTTACAGGCACGATCTGGTATCAAAATGCTTTCAAATATTATCAATAGCTGTAAGAATTGACATGTGGAAAGAGATCATAAAATATTCTTCAAAGCACAACAATTTTCCCTTCAACAGTTTTAATGACAAACATAATCAACTCTTATAGCTGCATTAAGTTAACCCTTTACTACATAGATACACCTTTTTACACATTTAATTAATTTCTCAACCAAAGAAAGTTGTTCATTTAATACAGTTTAGTGCATGTGCAATATCAGAAATATTTCCTACATCCTAGCAGATGATAGCTTAAAACAGGCTGAAGTGCTTTATTTTCAACCTAATCTTAATGGTCACTTGTAGTTTTGAAGACAGATGACCATGCAATTAAATTTAAGCAGGTTTAAAATAAAGCAGATTGCCCCATAAGGCATATTCTGCTTAACTTTCAACCTGCTTTAACCTACCATCTGCTAGGATATAGAAAATATCTCTTTTGATGCATGTTCATATCGTTTCTGTATATTTTCAGTGAAAGAATTTAAATGTGCTAAAATGCGCTTCTATGGGGAGAGGGTTAAAGTGATATAACTGGAATTAGACATACAGTTTGAATCGAATCTCTGTCAAATGCATAATTAGCAATCCATGTTAAGATCTATTTACAGGTGTTAAAAAAAGATGGTTGCATAAAGCAGATTGAAAGTAAAGCAGAAAGCTCTTAAAGGAGCTTTCTGCTTTACTTTAAGTCTGCTTCAAGCAGCATTTTTTAACAAATTAGATAATACAAGTTTCTAAAATTCCAAACACAAAACATCAGTTTCAGAATTCCAGTAAGCAACAATTTTCAAGCAGACAGCATCTTTTTCAGCATTTAACCCGTTACCCAATAACCTGTTTACAACATTAAATACAGGTGATCACTTAAAGCAGGTTGAAAGTAAAGCAGAATATGCTGCTTTACTTTCAGTCTGCTTTAAACTACCATCTTAATTCTAGGCTATATAAAAATATTTGTTATGGTAATTGTTCATGAGGGTATAAACTGGAACTATTTTCTTCAGCGGAGGAATTAATTAAATACGCTAAAAGTCGCTTCTATGGGGGGAAAGGGTTAACACATTTAACCAGGAAGCACACATATACAACAACACTGTGTGGCCCCTTACCTCGAAAAGAAATTTCATAACCATTCAAACATGTAAATATCCAGTGTGAATTTTCCTGCCACAAATTTGAATCCATTAACTTAATCCAGCATTACTGGAGAAAATCTGCACAGTGCATTCGCTCTCCACTCACTGTAGTAAGCAGTTACCCTATGGCCAAACACCATGTTCGTTTCTAGTGTGTTTTCCCTATTTTTTCCTTCCCCCAAGTCCTCCAGATATAATGCTTTCTATCCTATATATTCACAATCCACCATAAACAGCATACCAACCCTGAATGATTGCTGTCAGTTGGACAATTTCAAATGTAGAATTTATTGACTGTGTGTGATCGAACTGGTAACAAGAAAAGCCGGTGTGTATTTGTCGAAGCAGCTTTTTATTGATCTGGAGAATCATGCATTACACATAGCAATGTCCAATATTATATAGCATCTCGGGGTTAGGGTAAATACTCCGTATCTCAAAGTGGAACCAATAGCATCTGTGTCACCAACCAGTGATCTACAGTATGGGCATGTAGCAGCAAGTGGGGAGGCTGTAACAAACACACCACACAGCGACAGCTCCCCAATCTATGTCAACCTCCGCGCCACTCAGCCTTGTCCTTTTGTCCCCCCCCCCCCCCCCTCTCGTCTGGCTAGGCTGTGGATTTTCACACTCTAGCCTCTGTCACATCTACATCTAAGGCAGCAGTATCTCAAGCAGGGCTCCAGATAAGAAGGAATAATCTGATTAACCCATTACCCCATAAATACACCTTTTTACACCTTGATATATTCTTCCATTGAAGAAAAAAGTTCAAACTTATACAGTCAAGAATTATATCACACAAAATATTTTTATATGTAGCTAATGGAAGCTTAAAGCAGGCTGAAAGTAAAGCAGAATGCTCCAGAAGGCGCAGTCTGCTTTACTATCAACCTGCTTTAAGTGGTCACACATCTTCAATACTAGAAACAGGCTATGGGGTAATGGGTTAAATCTAACATTTCTTCCTTCATACCAGCATCAAATCCTTTAGTGAACTACTCAATAGAATAGTCTCTTTCATTATTCCCCAAATATTGAAGAAAACAGTTCTACTTTATACAGTCATGAATATGGTTTCATTATCCTAGCAGATGGTAGCTTAACCCTTTATTCCAAGGTGATCGCAGCAGGTTAAAAGTAGAGCATATTATAAATGCGCCTTCAGGCATATTCTGCTTTACTTTCAGCCTGCTTCAAGCTATATATATATATACCATCTGCTCTGATATAGTAAATTTCTTATGGTACACATTCATTACTGTATTAATTCAGTTGATGAATAAATTTAAGGTGTAAAAATGTGTATCTGTGGAGTAAAGGTTTAAAGCAGATTTCACCTTAAGTTTTAAGTAGTCATCTGTTTTCAAAACAAGAAACAAGCTAAGGAGTAAAAGGATTAAAGGAAGTATTTTTATGCCTGGATCAATGTTAACCCTTTTCCTTATAGAAGCGCCTTTTAGGGCATATAATTTGTTCCTCCACTAAAGAAAATAGTTCCAATTTAATCAGTCAGGAATATGTATTATGAAAAATATCTTCAATATTCTAGCAGATGGAAGATTAAAGCAGGCTGAAAGTAAAGCAGAATGCGCCTGCATTCTGCTTTACTTTCAACCTGCTTTAAGTAGTCACCTATCTTCAATACTAGAAAAAGGATATTGGGTAAAGGGTTAAAAGGATATTTTATGCTCTGACCACCATTAAAAGGATCTGTTTATGCTCCTGCTGATATTAAAAGGATATTTTATGCTATTGAGCTAATCAACCTCACAGTGAAAGAAACATACAAATTGTTCCATAAACTAATCCTATCAACTGATCAGATATACTAATCATCATTCAATCATAAGGAAAATGATACCAGATAAATTTACCAAGCAGTCACTTTTGTCCCTAATTTGTTTATGGTTAATTTGTTTGGTGGTGGTGGTGGTTGTGATGGGAGGGGGGAGTGGTTATAGGGAGGGAATTGGTTACCACTTGCAAACAGCTCAAATCCAGATCAGACGCCGCGTAACGCGGCATCTGATCTGGATTCAAGCTGTTTGTCACTCTTCATTAAGTTACTTTCTATCCAAATGTTCAATCTGTAATCTGAGTCAAACAGCAGACCAATTACTTTTCAGCAGACGATTTTACAGCAGTAAAAGTGTTAGAAATAATTGTCCTATGTATTTAGGGAATTGTGGCAAAGGCCGTTGTTCGGAGGGAGTCATTGTTGGGAGGGCCGTTGTAGGGAGGGAACGCTGTATTTTCTAACAAAGCTGATATTGAATGGCCTACTTTGACATCTCACACTGACAGGAATATGTTGTTTTTTTCAGATTACAAGGAAATATGGTCACCCATAAAATATTAATGCAAACAAGGAATCCTAAGATTATAATCGGAACCACTATCTCTCCACGCCAGATAACTTCCTATCACCACTTGCAACAGCTAGGCTTGATTTTCCGTAACATCACTCGATCATCTTAAAAACTGAATCAGTCCATATCATTAAAACAGTTATCTTGCGTAAAGAGCTATCTGTATCAAATTGACAAGGTTTTATGTTCTGTACTTGGAATTTGATCTAGGGTCTACACTGTTTTCTATTCTATCAATGACTGGTTATTTGGTTAAGGGATAGGGAGACTAATTATCACAATGCCAGGCTAGTCACAATATTGTTTTTCCAATATGGGAAGATTTTTTGCATTCTCATGATCTTATGAACTCATTGCAAAGCCTGTGATATTGAGATTACTCAACTGGAATGTTTGTGGCAGTTGTCTACTTAAAGCAAGATGAACGTAAAGCAGAAAGCTCCTACAACGGCTTTTAGTTTTACTCCATAGCCTGTTTCTAGTTTTGAAGACAGGTGACCACTAAAGATTAGGCTGAAAGTAAGGCAAAAGGCGCCTTAACCCATTACCCCATAGCCGGTTTCTTATATATAAGATAGGTGATCACTTAAAGCAGGTCGAAAGTAAAGCAGAATATGCCTTAAGGCACATTCTTCTTTACTTTCAGCCTGCTTTAAGCCACAATCTTCTAGGTTATAAGAAAATCTTTCTTATGGTACATATTCATGACTGTATAAATAATTATTGGAACTATTTTCTTCAATGGAGTTATAAATTAAAGGCGTAAAAAGGCGTATTTATGGGGTAATGGGTGAAAGACCATTCTACTTTAGTTTCAGTCTGCTTTAATCTAGTATTCTACCATCTGCTAAGATAAAGTAAATTTTTTGTGAATTGCTACATATTCATGACAGTATAGAATGGAACTGTTTTCTTCAGTGGAGGAATAATTCGAATGAGTTAAAAGATGTATCTATAGAAGTTTATTCAATCGAATATGAAATGAATGAATGAATGAATGGTATTTTACGGCCCATCGAAACAAGCAGGTCATTTAGAGACAATCTAATGATGTTTATACTAAATTCATTTCAGTTATAATAGATTAATCTACTAATATTATCTGGACAAACAGCCACCAAAAAAAACCATGTACCCTGATTGTCCATCTCTGGGGCATAAAAAGGTCTGAAAAAGCTTTACAATCAATCCTGAGGCTTAACACATACCAGTGATGGAGGTCTTAACCATTGATCTGAATCTGAATATTGATGTTTGCAAAACATTGTCCGATCATTTGTCTTTATTTGTTGACCCATTACTCCGTAAATATGCATTATTACATGTATACACCTTTAATTTATTCCTCCACTGAAGAAAATAGTTCCAATTTATATTATAACCATAAGAAATATTTTCTATAGCATAGCAGAATGTAGCTTCGAGCCATAATACAGTAGAAACCCTCTATTATAACAACCACTAAATTATGTTAATTATAAGGTGTTTACGACAGGTGACTGCTTAAAGCAAGGTGACAGTAAAACAGAAAGCTCCTATAGATGCTTTAAGCTGTCACCTGGCTTTTATCCAATCAATTAGTCTTCGTTTTAATGGTCTTAATAGAGGGGTTGTACTGTAATTGTAAACACCAAATGATTCGAACAATTCAGTGGTCATAAAACATAGGTTTTACTGTATTTAGAATACTTTCCCTAGATGGAAAAAGGTTCAAGATCAATCATAAGCTGAGCTTATAAAATGTGGTGGTCAGACACATTAATTGGTCAATTTGGGCTGAAATATTAGTCTAGGTCGTTATATAACATTTTCAAAGCGCTTTCCATCCTAGCGACGAAAAGCGAAATTACCTTTGCAAACATTTTAGATCCAGACCAGACACTAAAGTAGTTAACACAGCTTCTCACTAGGATTCAAACCATATGACACATTCTGTACCTTTGATCTTATTTTCAAAATTATTTTTTTTACAGTAGCAGGCGAATAGTTGCAGACACAACCAAGAATACAGGTCCATGGTGTTGAAAGAGTTGGTTTTGTAAATGGTAACCACTGTGTGTCTTTTGTGCATGAAGTAGGTGGCTGCATATAGCATTTTGTCAATATAAAGCAGACAACTCCTATAGACAGGCTTCAATTTATTCTTTGCTTTCAGCCTGCTTGATACTACCAACTGTCTTGATCACTACCAATTTGGTAGAAATTTTATCCATTACACAAGCTGCCAGCACAGTTGAGTCTCAAAATCAAAAATAAATTTATATTAATTCAAGAATGTGACAATGTGATTGAGTTACTAAGAATATCGTTAGAAGAATGAAAGGTGCTTCAATAACACATGTGTCATCTGCAGCAGCAGCAGCAGCAGCCATGATTTATAGAAAATGTGACACAATACAGACATTCATGATTGATAGACTGAGAGAGAGAATGAAAACAAGAGGACCTGAAGGCCCTGATATCGCTCACCTGTTGGACTGAATGTTGATAGCTTTACCTTTCTGTTTCACCCGTTTTAATTTAAATCCATTCAAATTTGTAGTATAGGATGTAAACAATTTTGGAATACATCTCATAATTCTAGTATAGTAAAGTACATCAAGGACAGACAACTATATAGCCTAAACAATACTGAAATGAAGCCTTTTCTAGCATTTCAAAGTATATCAAGGGCAGATATGTTCATTATATATATAACCCAAGGATTCCATAAACTTTAAAAATGTCCCATTTGTTGTTAATTGCATATTCTTAAATTTGTTCATAAACAGATTCATTAACTATTCATGAAAAGTTCACGACATTCTCACTGGGGGAGGGAGAGTGCATGGAGAGATAGAGAGAGGAAATAGATAGAGGCCAGGGACAGAGAGAGAGATGGGGTGAGGAAGTCAAAATGAGGGCTGAGACAGGCACAGACAGACGGTGAAGGAATAAATTGAAGGTGTTAAAAGAGTTGAGAGTTAAGTTGAACTTAATTAGGCACTTTTTAACTTTGAAATATGGGTATACAGTAGAACCCCTCTATTACGACCACTAAATAGAAGACTAATTATCAGTGTAAACGACAGATGACAGCTTAAAGCAATGTTAAAGTGAAACAGAAAGCTCCTGTAGGAGCTTTCTGTTTCACTTTCACATTGCTTTAAGCATGCAGTCACCTGTCTTAAACGATTAATATTTGACACAAGTTAGTGGTCGTAATAGGGAGTTTCTACTGTAATGTGTTCCAATTATAATGGACACTGAGTTATTGAAATTCAACTGTAGAAATATGGTTATAAGTTTGACAAATTAGCAATGTTGGAAAATATGGTAATGAATAATCTGACTCGTAATCATATCGCAAATAAAGAATTTACAATTAGGCCGTACAGCAAGTCAATGTAACGTCTGCAAGCTACTATAGAACTCAATGAGGTCAAACATGACAGGCGTGATGGAATAAGACTCTTAAGGAACCCAAAGCACTGTGATGTGTCTGGTATTACAACCACTCTAACAAACACTTATTGATGATGGCCTGCCATAGCCAGTTAAACCCATTACCCCATAGACTGTTTCTAATTTTGTATAGATGACCACTTAAAGCATGTTAAAAGTAAAGCAGAATGCGCCTTAAGGCACATTCTGCTTTATTTTTAGCCTGCTTTAAGCTATCATCTGCTAGAATATAGAAAATAGTTCATACATATTCTTAACTGTATAAATTGGAATTATTTTCCTCAATGGAGAAATAAATTAAAGGCGTAAAAAGGCATATTTATGGGGTAATGGGTTAACTCATTACCCAATGCAGAGCTCCGGATAAGGGGAGTATTTCAAAAACCAAAATCTTTATGCATTAAACCCTATGGTGTTACTACTCATTAGAATCGTCTCTTTGAGACGATTCTAATGAGTAGTTACACAATAGGATTTGGTTCTAAGATAAGTTGGAAAATATAGGATTTGTTCAGTTTACTGCCTCTTATCTGGGGCCCTGCTTTATACAATAAAAATCCCCCCTTTACACCATTAACTTATTCCTGCACTGAAGAAAATTAGTTTCCCTTCGTACGGTCAAGAATATATATGTACCATACAAAATATTTTCTATTCTCTATAGTTTACCAGTAGATAGTGCATTTTGCTGTACTTTCAATGTGCTTTATGTCGATACTTTAAGCTACCATAGGCTAAGATAGTAAAGCAAAAAGCTCCTGAAGGAGCTTAATTGAACTTTAACCTGATTTATGCAACCACTTGTCTAAGAATTATTATTGAAAATGAGCCATGACGGAAAGGGTTAACCCTTTGAACCCTAATCACGCATATTGGCGTCCTTTGCAAACAGTGTTCATATGAATAGAACACTTGTCCTATGCAAACAGTAAAGACCCAGATCAGAGGGCTCCTAGGAGCCCTCTGATCAGGGTCTTCACTGTTTGTTATAAGGCCAAACATTGACAAAAACAACCCTTAAAAGTCAGAAATGGACTAGACTTAGATGGAAACTGGATTTGTCCATTTAAAGTTTCAGGGAGGAAAGGGTTAAGGGATGTTTATTCTTCTTCATTTGACGGATTCCTAGAAACGTATGAGAGTTTGACATTAAAAGTTGTTTGTCAAGCTTTCACTCAATAACATTTTAACTTAGCCAGTCTCGAACATAAAAAGGTAATGGCATAATGCAAGGAAAAACATGTAGAAAACTGTAAACAATTAATTTTGTGTGGTCTCCGTGCTTCAATCTTCATTAGCTCTACACAGATTTGACTGCAGTAGTTTTTAAAGGCTATAAAATCAAGATCTTTTTCAGACAATCACTAATTACAGCTAGGAGAATCAGGATTTATAAATTGTACATTTTTCCCCAGAAAAAAGCTTGGGTGACATAAGAGTACTGGCTTCGATGTTATAGAGCTTTTGACTTGACTCTTAACTCGTTCCCAAGCATTTGATTGGTCAGATTTGAGCCTAGGCTCAAATCTGACCAATCAAATGCTTGGGAACACACTCAGACTCAACTTAAACGCTTTATAACCTCGGAGCCTGGTAAGATATACAAGCTGAATGAAGGATCGATGTAGATCTATATACTAATCAATAGTATAGCCTGTATAGGGAGAGCTGAGACTCGGATACCACGAGATGAGTGTCACCAAGAGAAAAAAGCCCTGCATCGAATGCATAGGTTTGTTCAAACTATTTACCGATTCAATTAATCAAAAGTCAGAGTAACAAACAAACCAGCAATCTCTAGAGCTATTAAGCATTCAAGCATTAAGCAAAGATAAATACAGCAAATTGTGACTACTAACAGTCAAACTGGTTTTCCTTGATTTCCCTCGTTGCTATTTTCTAGGATACTATGCTCCTTTGGTACAGAAGAGAAATCATTATTCTGGCGAGTTTAACCCTTTACCCAATACAGGGCTCCAGATAAGAGGTAGTTATTTCAACAAATCAAACATTTTATCACTCATTTCAGCACCAAATCCTATGGTGTTACTACTCATTAGAATCGTCTTGAAGAGACAATTCTAATGAGTAGTGACACCAAAGGTTTAATTCAAAAATAAAGATTTTAAGTTATGAGAAACTACCCTTATCTGTTGCTCTGCTGGCAATAGCCAGTTTCTTGTTCTTGTCACAAGTCATTGTTATCCGATTACAGTTTTGAATACAGTTTTGAGCCTTATCAGATACCAGGTTACCTGGAATTTGATTTGGCTCAAATTTTTTGTAATGGCCAATTTTGTTTTAGCATTAACGTGTTTACTGAGAAACGATTCCTCAACTGTAGAATCGTACAGAAAGGTTATACATAGATATGTAGTCTAACTTCTGGTAACCCCTTCCATAGCCGGTTTCAAGCATTGAAGATAGGTGATCACCTTAAGCAGGTTGAACATAAAGCAGAAGGTGCATTCTGCTTTATGTTAAGCCTGCTTTAAGCTACATGTAATCTGCTAGAATATAGAAAATATTTCTTAAGATACATATTCATGACAGTTTACTATTGGAACTATTTCTTTCAGTGGAGGAATAATGAAATGGGTAAAAATGTGTATCAATGAAGTAATGGGTTAAGCAGACATTCATTATTTAGGAAGATAATCAACAGTTTGTAAGGCAGCTGGTAGCTTAACCAATTCTCCCATAATCACGCCTTTTTGCACCTTTAATTTATTTTTCTGTAGAAGAAAATAGTTCAATTTATAGTCATGAACATGTACTTAACAAAATATTTTCTGTACTCTAGCAGATATTAGCTTAAAGCAGGCTAAAAGTAAAGCAGAATGTGCCTTAATGCACATTCTGCTTTACTTTGAACCTGCTTTAAAGCCACTATATTACTCCCACATAAACAGAATCAAACATTTTTCTTACATGAAATTTATGTCACTATCGTAAGCGTTCCATATAAAAAGAAGTAATACGTGGTGATATTTGAAGCAATATTGCTAACGAACAGTGAAATTTGTGGAAACAAGTAATCAAGTTTGTTTATTTTTGAATAGCGACGAAAATTTACGGACATACTCGGTAAAGCTCATTTGCATAATTCTATACCCCAAGTCGAGTGCTTTACAACCAAAGAGAGACAACTCCTTTAAGTTTGGCCGTTAAACTGATGCAATGATACACATTGTCGCGGCCGAATCAATCACGTGACCTTTATGCGATCGATCGAGAGTTCTCGGAACCAGCCCGTAATCTTATTTGTAAACAAACCCGCTTATAATGTAAACCACCACGATAAGAATTCGACACATTTAGGTAGGATTCTTTACGAAGTGGGTGCATATGTCAGGATTCTAACACTCGATTTCACTTAGTTTTAATACATAGAAAATGCACACATATAAGAAATTGCGCGTTTTAAACACCAATTTGAGCGGGATTGTGCCTTTAAGCTTTCAACTCTGCTAGGATACAGAAAATATTTCTTTTAGTACATGTTTATATATATTATATGTCTGTATGAACTATTTTCATCAGTGGAGGGAAAAAGTTAGAGGTGCATAGAAAAAGGCGTGTATTTTGGGGTAATGGCTTAAACCCCTATCTTCTATTCTTTCCTGCCTGTCTAAAGCACGAGAACGAGCTCTTTTGAAGTTTGAAGAAAACAATTTTTTACTATCGATTGTTCCTGTTTTCAAAACATGCAGGTGCAAAACAAACAATAGGGAAGCATGTTGACCGGAACTTACTCTGTTTGAAAACAACAGCTAATTAGAGATAATCAATATAACAAGTGAGTTGTCTAACTTAGCCTTCCAAATAAACGTGACAATAACAATTCATTGTGCTTCATAAAAGCAACAGAGCTGGGCTAATTTAGCCATTAAATTTTAGCATTCCCCTCATGAAATCAGCCAGACTGTCTGGTATTCAGTGTAGCTTGATCAAGTCTGTTCTCACAAGCCTGACTATGGCAATCATAATGTTCAACTAATTGTACTCAACTTTTTTTGCCTCATTGTTTATCACTCTTTTAACACTCAAGTAACTCTTATGGGTTATAAGGTTCCCTTGTGGATATTTTCAGTTGAAAGATAGCAGAATATACAGAAAGAGTTAAAACCATTCCCTCTTTCCCATAGCTGTTTCAGTGTTCAAGACAGGTGGTTGCTTAAAAGTTGCTTAAGACACTCTCTGATCTGTGTCTTCATTGTTTGCATCGCACAAGTGTACTAATCACAGGTACACTTTTTGCAAAGGATGTGTAAATGCATATAGTTCACATGGTTTAAGCCATAAAAAAGGAGTATTTATGGAGTAATGGGTTCCCACATCAGGATTCCCATTGCAATTTTCAGACAATGTGCACTCAATTCTAATGAGGCCCGCACAAGCAGATAACTTAAAGAAAACACTGGGAATGCTTAACTCATTCCTCTTGTAGTTACTCTGAAAGTGCAATTCACCTGTATGTATGTAACTAATATGTTTAACCCTTTCCCCTACACTGAAGAAAATAGGTCAAATTTATAACGTCATAAACACTGCATGCACCCTAAGATTTTTTTCTAAATTCTAGCAGATGGTAGTTACTACCATCTGCTAGAATATAGCATGTTGAAAGTAAAGCAAAATGCGCCTTGAGGTGCATTCTCCTTTACTTTCAAACTGCTTTACGCTATAATCTGCTAGGATATAGAAACAATTTGTTACAGTTCATGTTCATGACTGTATGAGGTAGAACTATTTTCTCAAGTGGAAGAGCAAACCAAAGGCGTTAAAAATGCATATTTATGGAGTGATGGGTTAAATAATTTCATTCCTGGTATTTTCAGTCAACATTGGGATACATGAAATGCATGTTACTGTCGCATGGACAAAACCTGCCTCACTGGAAAATCAATATTTATAACAATAAGCCTAGAGCTATGAAAGAATAGACCAAACTATCATATAGTAGTAAAACCTCTCTATTACTACCACTAAAAAGAATATTAATTGATTGTTTTAAAGACAGGTGACAGCTTAAAGCAAGGTGACAGTAAAACAGAAAAGCTCCTACAGGAGCTTTCTGTTTTACTGTCACCTTGCTTTCTGTCACTTGTCATAAACACATAATAATTAACACAATTTAGTGTCCGTAATAGAGGGGTTTTACCGTAGTAGAAAAGCTGTCACATTTACATATATTTACTATTACTGACACTTACAGATGCTAAATAGTTGGTATTGAGCATGTCATAAAACACATTTAACTCTTTAACTTCTTGCATGCTGGGTAATTTTCTCGTCTGCAACATTTATTGTCGTCTGCTATTGTTATCAAATTCATTTTTCTAAATTTCTTTTTAAAACAGTGTCAAAATGTCAAGCAGTTTGGATCCTGATAAGACTCCACGAAACGCAGCATCTCATCTGGATTCAATCTATTTGTGATGAGTAGTCACAACATAGTGATTTATGAAGAAATAATGTGGTTGGTACTTGAAATACGGCATATTCTGCCTTACTTTAAACCTGCTTTATGTGGCCACCTGTCTTCAAAACTTCCAAGAACAGGCTATGGGGTAATGGGTTAAGCATAGGTATAAGGTTTAAGGTGTCCTGTGATACATATTTATGTGATAGAAAGGATAACAAGTAAGTCTTATTAACACATTCCCTCATGGCCTCATTCTAGTTTTGAAGACAGATGACCACTTAACCCTTTCCCACATGGAAGCGTGTTTGCGCGCATAGACCCATTCCCCCATGGAAGCGTGTTATCGCGCGTCTACAAGATACGCATGCAAGCGTATTACAGCGCACTTACCTCATCCGCATAGAAGCGTGTTCGAGCGTGTCTAACTTTACACATTGTTTATTGATGTTTCCGGAGCTCCCTCCGGCTATTTTTACTCAGCATGTGGTTAATTGGATATTTATAGACCGGTTCCCGCCAAAATCACCATAGCTTGCTACACAAAGTTTAGTTATAAATAGCGCCCAATCAACTGCACCCATAAGTCACGCGAGAACAGCCGTGATCTATTAGTTCAAGAGGTCGATCACGGGGATTCCAATATGGCGCACGATAATGATGTCGACGCTTTTATGGCAGATTTTTTTAATAGTGACGAAGAAACATCAGACTTTGAGGGGTTTTCGGCATCAGATCTTGAATCCGATGAAGAGGTTGATCTGGATCTCAACCAGGAGCCGCCAGAAGTAGCTCGAAATGACGGATGGACTGACCGTTTCTCAAATCTAATGGTGAGAATTGTTATGAAATTCGACACGATCGAAAAGACATTCTGTTTATCGTTAACACGTACGAACAAAGACACAGTTACTACACACTAATGTCTTTTGTCTGCATATCAATTGTCTATAATTGTTGATTTTTAGCGTACACACTTATGCTGCATATTTTGGTGACATATAACTTTGACAGTTTATGTCAAAACTTTTACACATCAAACACTGAAATTTGATATGTCTGTAAGCGCTAAGAGGATATGTATGCTATTTTATTTGTGTCTGAAAAAACAAACAAAAAACTAATCAGGGTGGGTGGGGTAAATATATATAAACCAAATGGAACCTACTATTGAGGGATTTTTTTTCTTTTCCAGTCACATACACACATTTCATCTATATATATATCTATAGATTTTATGATAGATAGAAAGTAATGTTTACATGTTCCAAGTTTTTCTTTTAAAATATATATATAATGAGTGTGTGTCTGAGACAGAAAAAGAAAATATTCCGGCAATAGTATGTTCACTCATTTTTTTATATTATATATATTTGTAATTCCGGCACTAATGCCAGGAAAAGCTGTATATATAATTTTCAAAAAAATATACTATGAAAATTGGCTTTTAAAACTTTAATTTACATAAATCAATACACCTTCGCATTGTTTTATGTAATTTAGATTGTTTTATAAGCAAAATTTCATTGTCTATTTTTTTTTAAATTATATATATATTTATATTTCTAAAGCAATATAATATATAATTCGGTATTTTCTATTTCAGTTTGATGAATTCAGAGAGAGGACTGGACCAAACTTGCCAGATGATTTTGACCGAGACACTGCCAGACCACTTGACTACTTTCTGCTTCTATTCCCAATGACACTTGTGGAAGACATCGTTCAACACACAAACAGTTATGCTCGGTGGAAAATGGACCAGGAAGAGAAAGAAGATGATAAGTGGGTGGATACAGACTTACAGGAGATGAGAGCCTTCCTTGGCATCAACATTACAATGGGGGTTCAACAAATGCCTGATCTGGACTCGTACTGGAGTACAAACCCCTTCGTTGGAAATCCTGGTATTCAGAGTACAATGACGTGCAATAGATTTCAGAAACTAACTCAGTATTTTCATGTGTCGGACAGGGCCAGTGAACCAAGGAATGGAGCAGACAACTATGACAAATTATACAAAGTTCGGGATGTAATCAACACAGTTTCAGAAACATTCAGACAGTACTACACCCTTTCTCGTGAAGTGTCAGTGGACGAAGCCATGGTGCGTTATACAGGCCGTTTATCCTTCCGCCAATACATGCCTGCAAAACCTATAAAACGTGGAGTTAAAATCTGGATGCTTTGCGATGCCCATACCGCTTACCTGGCTAAGTTTGATGTATATTTAGGACGCCAACCTACTCTACCAGAACATGGACTTGGACACAGTGTTGTAACAAATTTGACTGAACATTTACAGAATACGAACAGACATGTCTATTTTGACAACTTCTTCACAAGCATTCCCCTCATGAAAAGCCTCAAGGATAATGGATTATACGCCTGCGGGACTGTAAGGACTAACAGGAAGGACTTTCCACAGGAATTGAAGAAACCCAGGGACGTCCAGATTCGGGGTGAATTCAAGGCTCTACAGTATGGTGACTCCAATTTGACAGCTACTGTCTGGAAGGATAAGAGATTGGTACACCACTTGTCAACAAACAGTGATCCAACAGTGGTGGCACAAACTCAACGGCGTGTTGGACGTGACGTCTATCAAGTGCCCCAGCCAGAATGTGTTCATAAGTACAATCAGTTCATGGGTGGGGTAGATCTTCACGATCAATTCAGAATGAAATATGACGTCGGGAGGAACTCCAAGAAGTGGTGGCGCTACCTATTTTGGTTTGTTTTGAACTGTGCTGTTGTGAACGCCTTCATAATGTACAGGATCGCATCCAGAAGACAGACAAAAAAGAAGAGGTACAGCCACAAGGACTTCCGGATCGAGCTATTCATGGATCTGATTGGGGGCTTCTCAAAGAGGAAACGATCCGGAGTCCAAAGAGAGTGCCTGGGTGTAGTTCCAGTGGAGAACATAGAGGGACACACAAATGCCAAGTTGCCAGGACCGAGAAGAAGGTGTAGGCACCACCTCGCTATGGGCAAACGGAAAGAGACGTGTTATGGATGCACTGTGTGCAACGTTCATCTTTGCAGGGACGGCTGCCATCATCTCTACCACAACCAGTGAACCAAACTGTGAAGTGTAATGAATGTGTGGTAGATTTGTGACATTTAACCCTTGTGTTGCTGGAATCCATTTTCTTATAAATTTAATATTGACACTCTAGCCGGTCTAAAGTTTTGTTCTCAAAATATTATAAAATATGACAACATTGCAGACCTTGATTAGCGATTTCCATGAGAAGCCTCTAATCTGGGTCTGCACTGTTTGCAAAGGATATATATCTCCGATTCCAGCATCAAAAGGGTTAATTATAAGACCTCCCTTGGATTAACAGTGTTGACTCAACTCGGTTTTAGATCAGTGTAAATAGATATGTAAATATAGTTTCGGTGCAAAAGTTGATCTGTGTCTACACTATTTATTTTGAAATTGCTTCAATAAAAATATCTTTTTTTTTTTCAAAAAAAAAAAGAATGACTGCTGAATACAGGATGCACATAAAGAAGATACAATATTTTAGCTTTACTTGTGTTCTGTGTTTAGGTGCCACCTGTCTAAAAGGACCAGCTGTCTTTTATCATTTAACAGTAGACTATATTTGGAATTAAGACTAAGAATCAACTTTATTTAGTTCAATGTAAATATTTGTGAATAATATGTTTTCAGTACAACAGAAGATATGTATCTACACTGTGAATTTAAAAAAAAACGAAATTAAATGACTCTAAGTACTGTAAATTACAGTATTAGAGTCATTTTTTTTTTTAGTTAAACTTTGGTGAAAAGGACTTTCTAAAATAAAGTGACTGCTAAATACAGGATTCAATTAAAGCAGGACATTCTGATACAATATTTTGGCTTTACTTGTGTTCTGTATTTAGCTGCCACCTGCTCACTGTCCTTTTATTCACAATTAAAAAGAAGCATAGTTATTTATTTATTTATTTATTTATTTATTTATTTGTTCATTGTTCACTGAAGTGTAGCTATTTATTAATTTAATTTAATTTAATTAAATTTCTCTTATTCAGATCTAAATTAGAGAAATGTAATTAAATTAAATTAGTGAGACTCTGACAAAATATAACTTTATTGTGATTTGTTTTGCTGAAAAGCTATTGATAAATTAACACACCATGTGAATACTTCTAAAGAGATCTTTAGGCTTATTCATATGTTGTTGTTTTTTTTAACAAATACATTTGTAAAAGTATTTTTGAAAAAAACAACAACATACATTTTAGAAATAGAATTTAATCTTGTTTTTAGAAAGAAAAAAAAGATCAGGAGGAAAATAAAGAGTTATTATTACACAAGTTGTTGATTTTGTTACCATTTATTCTCCCTATGAATAAAAATACTGAACTTAGGTGTTAAAAAATTATACCATTGGAAAGATCAATTAATTTCCAATTTTTTTTTTATTTATCATAAAATGATACAGTAAACATAAAGTGCACTAATCATTGGTTTTTTAACATAGGTGTCAGTTTTGAAAAATTACCTGAATACCCATATTTGTACAGTGTAGCTAGGCTTATCAGTTATCTATCAGTTATAGATAAGAGATAGGCTCTGCTGTGTATGGATTAGATATAGGTGATATGCTTCACTGGCTATGTGGGAAAGGGTTAAAGCGGGTTGAAAGTAAAACTAAATGTGCCTTACAACATATTCTGCTTTACTTTCAGCCTGCTTTAATATAAGCTATCCTTTTAAGGATATAGTAAAATTACTTCTTATGTTGCATATTCATAATTGTATAAATAGGAACTATTTTCTTCAGGAGGAATAAATCAAATACGTAAAAAGGCATATTTAATAACGGGTGGAGTACACAATAAAATCAGCTGATTTGATTGAAAAACAAAGTCCTAGTTTACTCCCCTCTGCTTCAGTATTAAAGTCAGACAGGCCCTACTCATGGTAATGTCATTTTATTCAATTTGAGTGCTTACGTATTCATGTAATCACATTCATTCACTTATAGCTCTTGTGTATCCATCAACGGCCATCAGCGAAATGTGAAAAGGAAAAATGACATTCTTTATTGATTTCAAAAGGACGTCCTAGCTCTTTCAATAGTTCTCCTTCGACAATCAAACAAACACGTACTGCGACTTTCATTCAAGATCATCATGTATGTACGTAAAATTTGAGCTACAGTTATAGTAATACCACAGTGTTCAAGCCCCACTAAAACAAAGGCTGTCTTTCACTACAAGCAACTGCTTAATGAAGGACAAATGTAATGCAGAAAGCTCCTTAAGGAGCTTTCTGCATTACTTTTGTCCTGCATTAAGCGCATATACATCTTTATAGATCTCCATCGATCTCTCTATTAAGTTGTCACTCAGCTTGAGTTTAACTGTACTTTCAATTAACGTCAGATTAGCAGCTATGTTGATCAGTCTGAAAAAAGCGAACAGTCTCTGAAATCAATTGTTCGCTGTAGGCGCTACTCCATATCTGCCACTGATTCTTACAAAAAAAATCTGCCGATTCGATTTTTCATAACCTCTACTATACACTAATTGATATACAACCTATGAATTACATAAACATGTAGCTCAAGCCCAATGATTTACAGCAACGAGAGGGGACGTTCCAAATTACAAGAATTTTTACACTTTTTTATAAGTAAATTCTGAAATATTCAAAAATGAAGCTGACATCCTTTGAAGGATTTTTCCCAAAAGTAGACAGGAAATTGATGAGTGTTTTCTTGTTAATTCTAAAGATTTTTTTTTTGCTCACTTCCATCACTCGAGTGTTTTTATCAAATTTAAAATGATAAGATGACTGATGGAAAATCAATTATTTTTAAAACACAAGTTTGGACAATAAGAGTACCGTCAGACTTAAATAGACAGCCATTCAATTTAACAGTAACAACAACTGTTGTGACAGCTTAATGCAGGACAAATGTTATGTTTCCTATAGCAGCGCTCCAGATAAGAGGGAGTAAACTGAACAAAATGCTCTTAATGTGTTCTTGATTATATAAACAGTCTATAGACAACATACTCCAAAGACGATCAGAAATGATCATGGTTTTATCTTCTATTCCTGGACAGAATCTCCACATGCAGTCATGCCTTGATTATCTGTTGGGTAATAAAACTGGCAATTAACCTAAGCTTGACCATTTGACTCTACTGATAAGCCCCATCTCCCTTCACATTGCGTCTGCCCGAAACGCAAGTAATCCTGCAGGAAATGTCTGTTTTTGTATTTGATCTTGGTCTACACTGTTTGCATAAGACACACGTACTCTTGACAGATACACCGTTTGATAATGATGTATATTTGTGAAGGTTACAGGTTTCAATGGATTTATTTTAATTGCATCATGATAAAAAGTCAAAACCCTAATCAGAGGGCCCACTAGAAGAGTCCCTCTGATCTGGGTCTACATTGTTTGCAGAGGACAAGTGTACTCTTCACAGGTACACTGTAAATGATGTATATATGTGACACTATGTTTCAATGGGTATGTTACAATTGATTTCAACATGACAAACAGGGAAGACCCCGAACAGAGTATCCCTATTATGAGCCCTCAGATCTGGGTCTACACTGTTTGCACAGGACATGTGTACTCCTCACAGATATAAAGTTTATAAATATGTGGTACTAGGTTTCAATGAGTTTGTTGCATTTTATTGAAACATGGCAAACAGTAAACATTGATCTTAGAGTGCCCCTATTAGGAGCCTATGGTCTTGGTCTAAACTTAAAAACTGTTTGCATAGTTTCAAATTAAAGTAGAAAATGCTCACGTCGACACCATGTCTACCCTAAACCCTATGATGTGACTACCTATTAGAATGATCTTGAAGGGATGATTTCTAATGAGTTGTAATATCATAGGGTACGGTAGAATAAAGAATCAAACAACTTTGATATACATTTGTACATGTAAATGGAGTGCTAATACATGTCTTTTCAACTTAAGCAACACAAAGTTTGATTTTCAAACAGTACTGATCCAGATCAGAGGTCAATAAACTTGGCATCTGCTCAAGATTCAAACTGTTTGCAATTGTCATCAAGATAGGCTCAGCTGGATTAGACAAAGGATATACTAGTAATTCAATTGCTCCTGAAAAAATTATAGACAATTCCATTTTCAAATTAAGCCTGGTCCATTTTGACTACAGAAAAACCTCTCTTTTGCAACCACTAAATAGAAGGCTAATACTTTTATAAAAGACAGATGACAGCTTAAATAAATGTGAAAGTAAAACAGAAAGCCCACTTTGCTTTAAGCAACGACCTGCATTAAGTACCTATCAACACACTTAAGTGGTCGTAGATTTGTAATAGAGATGTTTTACTGTATTTGATTTTTAAAATAAATTTCAAAATGACTAACAATGCATAATAAAGACCCCTCTGATCCGAGTCTACACTGTTTGCATTGAGGACATGCTTTCTTTTCACATGTATGCCTTTTTGCAAATGACAGTACAATCGTTGCTAGGGTTGAATGTGTTGCTTATTATATTTTTATAAACTAGATTTAAAATGAAATCTCATTGAGCGAGTTGTGTCATCTGATGTTTAATGAAAATCTACACAATTGACTCTTAGCATGCTAGCTGTAAACACTTTTAATCTTTGCAAACAGTTTGGTTCCTGGTGAGATGCTGCATGATACGACAGCACATCATGATCCAAACTATTGGACACTCTGATCTTGTTTTGAAGAGATATTTAAAAAATATTAATTTTCAGAAAGGTAGCAGACGACACTTGTTGCAGACGGAAAAAATACCCAGCATGCAAAGAATTAATAGGTTCTAGGTCTAAGGACGCTGAAATCCTTGTGTCTCCACCAAATCCAGTGTTGTTACTACTCAAACAGCTTTTGACCAGCTTTTCTCCTTTTTAGCTCACCTGAGCTAGTTCAGGGTGAGCTTTTGCAATCCTTGAATGTCCGGCGTCCGTTGTGCGTCGTGCGTCGTCAACAATTTTAGTGTTTACACTCTAGAGGCCACAATATTTATCCAATCTTTCTCAAACTTGCTCAGATGGTATATTGCCATAAGAGTTCGGATGAGTTCGATTATGGCTGAAATCGGACTATTAGGTCATGAGTTATCAACCTTTGAATTGCTGAAAATGCCATATTTACAGTGTTTACACTCTAGAGGCCACAATATTTACCCAATCTTTCTAAAACTTGCCTAGATTGTATATCACCATAACAGTTCAAATGAGTTTGATTTTGGTTAAAATCGGACAAATAGATCAAGAGTTATCTACCTTTGAACTGCTGAAAATGCATTTTACGTAGTTTACATTCTAGAGTTCACAATTTTTATCCAATCTATCTCAAACTTGCTCAGATTGTATATGACTATAAGACTTCAAAGGAGTTTGATTATGGTTTAAATCAGACTAATAGGTCGAGAGTTATCTACCTTTGAATTGCTGAAAATGCCATATTTAAGGGTTTTTACACTCTAGAGGCCACAAATTTTATCCAATCTTTCTCAAACTTACTCAGATTGTATATTACCATAAGACTTCGGATGAGTTCAATTATGGTTGTTATCGAACAAATAGGTCAAAAGTTATCTACCTTTGAATTGCTGAAAATGACATATTTAACAGTTTTTACGCTCTAGAGGCTCCAATATTTATCCAAGCTCTCTCAAACTAGCCCAGATTGTATATGACCATAAGAGTTCAAGAAAGGGTAATTATGATTGAAATCAGACAAATAGATCAAGAGTTATCTACCTTTGAATTGCTGAAAAAGCCATATTTTACAGTTTTTACACTCTTGCAACTACAGTTTTCTATGGATTTTCATTATACTTGTACACAAAGTATATAGCTATACGCCCTTGCGGAAAAAAGCTATGCTTTTACGTCGCTAAAAGCTACGCTTTTAGTGACGTAAAAGCGGCGTAAAAGCAAGCTTTTACGCCGCGGTATTGGCACCCTCGTATTAGCGGCGTTTTATTAGGACCTGAAAAAAGTGGCAGAAACGCCACTTAAACGCCACTCCAGAAACGTGCCTAAATAGTATAGCGGCGTTTTTCTCAATACCGCGGCGTATAAGCTACGCTTTTACGCCACTTAAACGCCACTCAGAAACGTGCCTAAGTCGCAAAGCGGCGTTTTTCTCAAGTGGCGTTTAAGCGGCGTAAAAGCATAGCTTTTACGCCGGTGCCAATACCGCGGCGTATAAGCTACGCTTTTACGCCACTTAAACGCCACTCAAAAACGTGCCTAGTAGTAAAGTGACGTTTTCTGAAGTGGCAGAAAAGCGACGTAAAAGCTTGCTTTTACGCCACTTAAACGCTACTCAGAAACGTGCCTAAGTAGAGTGACGTTTTTTAAGTGGCAGAAAAGCGACGTAAAAGCAAGCTTTTACGCCACTTAAAGCAGGCTTTTACGCCACTTAAAGCATGGCTTTTATGCCACTTTTCTGCCGGTCAAAAAGCAAGTTGAAAAAGAATGAAGCTTCGATACCATGATTGCTGAAAAAAATCTCATAAAAGCAAGATTCTACCAAAACAAATGGGGAAATCAAACAGAAAATGCTACTATAGAGGTACAAAATATCACATAAATATAGAAATTCTTTGTATATTTATTTCAAACTTCATTGAAACAAACTTGATCAAGTAAATCATAGACTTGAGCCAAATCTCTAAAAAGGGCAGGGGGGCAAACTGTTTGTCTCTAAAGAGGGACAGTTACTATTGACTTTTCAGATACAAGCATGGGTTGTTACTGTCTGGCTTTTATAATGATACTCAAATATATAAATTGGTGTGTGTAGTTATTACAACACTTAGACAATTAAACCCTTAGACATTTAAACCCTTTCCTTCACAGAATTGCCTCTACCTGCTCCTCCACAAAAGTGCCACAATTGAAAAGGTATTAATGGTCTTGAATACAGAAAGCATCTTAAAGCAAGATGAAAGTAAAGCTGAAATATTCTAAAGGAGCTTTTCTGTCTTACTCTTATCTTACTTAACTCTTTGAACCCTAGTCATCAATATATGCGTCATTTGCAAACAGCATACATGTGAGAAGTACACTTGTCCTATGCAAACAGTGCAAACCCTGATCAAAGGGCTCCTTAATGAGCCATCTGATCAGGGTCTACACTGTTTGTAATTTTAAAATATATTTTAAAAAATCAACCCTTAAAAGTAAAAAATTGACTAGACTTCATTGAAAACTAGAATTCTCCATTTGAGGTTTCAGGGAGGAAAGGGTTAAAGCAGTATCCTACCTTAAACACAATCCCATATAGATGCTTTGACATTTTGGCAACGAAGGAAAGGGTAAACAACAATTTAACTTTCAGTACATTTGTAATTTAAACACACAAAATAATAAAAACATATACATGGAAATAACAGACAACTGGCATGACAGTTACTCATTTCCCCTCTGTAGCTACATTTTGTCGGAGTTGTTGCACTAAGACAGCTTAAAAAAGATAGACTTTCAGCAGTTTAACCCATTACTACATAAATGCACCTTTTTACGTCTTTAATATTTTCCTACACTAAAGAAATTTTTTACTTTTTATACTGTCATGAATATGAATTATAAAAAACATTTGCTATTTTCTAGCAGATGGTAGCTTAAAGCAGGCTAAAAATAAAGCAGAAGTGGCCGCCTTTCCAATGTTAGAAACAGGCTATGATGGAATGCACTAATTGTAAAGCAAACTTCAATAAAAAAAGCCATTTATAAATACAAATAAACAAAGTAAGCTGCACAGAGTCAGGCAGTTGCAAACTGAACAAAGATGTCATTTAATCATGGATAAAGTAAGCTGTTCTGTCAAACTAATCATAGGTAGATGAGACAAGCTGTTCTCAGCCCGGCTGTACTTTTTCCAAGGTTCAGTGTAAAATTTCCATGGAATATGAATAATTTACGTGGAATTTACATGGAATTCTAAAAGTTCCATGGTTATTCATAACAATTTCCAAGGTTTTTGTTTATTCACCAAAATTTCCATGGTTTATGCATGCTTATGAACAAAAAAACCACGTAAATATCAAGAAAAAACCTTGGAAACTCTTAAAACCTTGGCAAAAGCTCGGAAAAATTGGACTTTGGCAAAAATAAACACGGAACAATCTCGGAAATAAGAACTTAACCATTTTTTAGCACGGAAAATCCTTGTAAAATAATAACTTAAACAATTTGCACCTCGTAAAAATTGTACTTAGACATTTTCCAGCACGGAAAAACCTTGGAAGTACAACTTAGTGAATTATAAATATAAGTAATATTTGCTACAATTGTAAGTTTCACAAAACAGTGAATATTATACACACCCAGGACACCAGCTCACAACAATCAGAGGTCAGAGATTTAAGTTGTCTGTTTATCTATACTTTAAAATGTGAATGTGGCAAAAATTAAAGACTCCAAACCAGTTCAGACTCCTGACAAAAGATTCATGGTAAGTTACATAACTTACATAAATACAATTTTATCATGATCATAATATATTCTGGATATTTACATGATACAAACAAAAGCATGTGGTACCCCACCCACTAGTAGTTAACTATTCCTCGTATATATATACTTTTCCATGGTATTTTGTCGAAACCACGTAAAATGGTTCTAATATTTCCGTGGTTTTTTCCTAAAAACCACGGAAATAACAGAGTAAATATTTTACAAGGATTCCTCGTAAACTTTTCCGAGGATTTTTTGATTCCGTGGTTTTTAAGAGAAAACCTTGGAAATTAAATATTTTACAAGGATTCCTCGTAAACTTTTCCGAGGTATTTTGTCAAACCATGTAAAAACCAAGGTCTTGTATTTTCTAAGGTTTTCTCGTCTTTTTTCCAAGGTTTTTGTAATATGACCGTCCGAATACTCCGTGGTTTTTTCCATGTTTTTTTTCTTCATAAAACCTAGGAAAAAGTACAGCCGGGAACCGAGTCTTGATATCTTTTTATTTTAGCAAGCTTTGAAGGTCAGCTTAACTCATTCACCCCTGATTCTTTTAATGGACAATTCCAAATTTAAAATAAGTCTAGTCCATTAATGACTATTCAGGGTTAGTTTTCACACTATATTTCAAAATGACAATCAGTGTAAACCCTGACCTTAAGGAGCCCTCTGTTCAGGGTCTACACTGTTTGCATAGGACAAGTGTTATCATCACAGGTACACTGCTTTGTAAATGATGAGTATACCCATCGCTAGGGTTGAATGTGTAAACTACTTGTTACTTTTCTATTTCAGATGAGGTTGAGATCAGCTTGTCTCAAACCTTGACACGTGACAGATTCTTTTTTTGCATACAAACAACAATTTTTAGGTATAATTTTCTGAAGCAATGGGCCTTTTTTGGAAACCAAAGGACGTAATTACGCCTTTATACAAAATAATGTTATAATAGTGGTGTCATATAATTCATCTCACAAATGTTGGAGACAAGGATATTCGCAATTATTGTTCACTGTTTAAAAAACCAGGAACAGTTATATGAGAAAATAGGACCTGTCATGAGTCGATATTTGAGTCAAGCTGATTTGAACTGAGTCTAGAATTGAAATGTTATTAACTAAATCAAGCGAGCCTTGGCAAGCATAAATTTTCTATTCTAGAATAGGTTGAGATCAAGGCTCGCAAAAGTTTTCTATTCTAGAATAGGTTGAGATCAGCTTGTCTCAACAAACGACAGATTCTTTTTCTAACATAACCAGCGATTTTAATCTCTATATATATATATTATTTTTTTTTTTAAAGCAATTGATCTAACACATGTTGGAAACAAAGATAAACAAGATCAGTGTTTGCTATTTAAAAAGAATAGCTGCGTTTTTTTCGCCCAAATGAAGGCATAGTGTGGCTGCCATCTTAGTTTAACTTTAAGTCTTTACTAAAGTACAATCAAACTTACATAAACTTAACTCTTTGAACCATAGTCACGCATATATGCGTCATTTTCAAACAGTGTACCTGTGAGGATTACACTTGTCCTATGCAAACCGTGTAGACCTTGATCAGAGGGAAGGACCCTCTGATCAGGGTCTACACTGTTTGTCATTTTGACATATATTGTAAAAATCAACCCTAAAAAGTAAAAAATGGACTAAACTAAATTGAAAACTAGAATTGTCCATTTGAGGTTTTAGGGAGGAAAGGGTTAACTGATCATTGTATTACTAACATGAATCCCTTTAACTATACATGCTGGTGGTAATGTTTGAAATAATTCACATGTAAAAACCTTTTTGTAAATAGTCTTGATCCAGATCAGCTATCACAAATGCTGGACCTGATCTGGCACTAGGCTATTGTACGTATATTGAGCTCCCACTGAACTTTAGATGAAAACAATATCCATTTTAGCAACTGAAGCAGATAAAAAACACTTGAAAATTACTTAGCATGCAAAGCTAAAGCGTTAAATACAGTACAAAATAAAAAATATAACAGAATGACTAATACAAGGGGTGTTTCATAATAAATGCAACTTAATTACTTCCATACAGTGAGTGCCAAATGCATGTGTGATATATCATTTGAAAGAGCAATTATTCGCCTACACAATTAGTATAATCATAAATGCATGATAAGATCACTTGACTTGAAAAGTCACAGCACGAACCTAAATGACCCCAAGTTCAGGGCACTGGACGTTTTGTGTTTTTTTTAGGTTATTTTTCGAACAAAGTTTATATTCAAATTATCAAAGTGGCTTTATTATTTGGAATACTTTAATGAATCTTTCGGTCATATAAAATTTGACAATTCTGCACATACTACTTTATTTAAAAAACGTATTATTATTTCATAAATTGACCCAAAAAAAGCTAATACTTAAAACATACTGAAAATATCATTAAAAATACTAACAAGAGTGTTTGTTGAAAGCTAAAACATATGCTCTTTCATCAAATAAGGCTATATGTGAGGTTAATGAAGTATATCTGTAGCTATCCGAGTTTTAAAACCAAAACATAGATATAGGGATCCAGACGATTTTCATAGCATTCGTATAGGTGGGGAATTACCGCATATGCAGATTACACTTCTTATATCGAAGTTATTTATCGAGTTGCATTAATTATGAAACACCACTCGTAATTCAGACAAGTTGTTTAAAACAAACTACATGTAGTTGTCCAAATGACAACCTCAATAAAAGGCTAAATTTATAGACAGTTTGCTACATACAACCAGCCAACATATAAACCTAATGTGACCTTCTACATGCATTTATATAAGATAAAAGCACCCGTATAACTATAAAGACTGAAAGTATGTTTCAATGAAGATCTGGTAAAGATATTAAAGAAACCAAAAATGGGTGTCAAAGCCACCTGATGCTCGCCTGCTAAAAATTTAAGTATAAAAACATTTTGTATCCGAAACAAATCAATTTTCAGTTTAGAAAGATTATTAAATGAATAATGATCAGTCTTAATCAAGTTATGTAAAACTTAAAAACAACCAGTCCAAAAAACTTTAACCTGGTGATTTGAGGTGAAAACAACTATGTCCAAAACATGTCAAAAGTTTAAATAAATTAAAATCATTTTTAATGCCAACTTCATAGCCTCAATGTTTGTTCCCAAATGAAGCTCCATACAAAATTTCAGCACCCTAACACAAGTATTAAACTTTAAAACAACACGTCCAAAAAACTTTAACCTGAGGTTTTGTAGCAAAACATGTTCAAAATTAAATAAATAAAAATCATTTTTAAAAATATAACTTCATAACATCAATGTTTAACTCTAAATGAACTTTGATACAAAATTTCAGCACCCTATTACAAATATTGAGCTTTAAGACAACCCATCCAAAAAACTTTAACCTGGGGTTTTGTAGCAAAAAACCTAAGTCCAAAACATGTTCAAAATTTAAATAAAATAAAAGTCCAAAACGTCAATAATTGAAAAAAAATTACATTATTTTTAAATTCTTACATCATAACATCAATGTTTGACACCAAATGAAACTCCATACACAATTTCAGCACTCTAGCACCAGTATTAAACTTTAAAACAACCCATCCAAAGAACTTTAACCTGGGGTTTTGTAGCAAAAATCCCTAAGTCCAAAACATGTTCAAAATTGAAATAAATTAAAATCATTTCTAAATTTAAACTTCATAACATCAATTTTAAACCCCAAATGAATCTCCATACAAAATTTCAGCACGGGGGTATGACATTAGCTCTGCTGTTCTACGAACAGGCGAGCTAAAAAGGTTCACATTTTTTCTTTTCTTTTCTTTCTTTGAATAGAAGTCATAATTGCACTGTCTTAAAGCTCGTTAAGCTCACTGCTATCTAATGTTTCGCATTCAACTGGCTTTGTTGTCGGCCTTTTGAAAAGCTTGCGGCATTTTCAACCTCAACCGTGTCTTCATGGTGTTGTTCACAGATTGTTGTCTTGGCTGGCCACTGTCAGCAAAATAGTGTGGTCTTCAAATCTTCAACAGCTGCGAACCCTGGAATGAATTTTTGTTCCACACCAGTGTACCTGACATTCTTCTTGCAACATCTTGTCCACATTCAACTTACTGAATGGACTGACAATGTCACTGATCAACACTCTTGACAGTTAATGTATTGGCGAAATACTGAAAGTTCTGTAAATGCGCTAACTTCTTGGTTTGTGTTCTTTAAAGTATTTTAAGTTCAAATATCAAACCATTCTCCATTTCAATTTTCACACTGGGATGAAGGTACATTCTTCTTCTCCTTCTTCATTGTATAAGTGTGGATGTTTTTTTTTTAATAGATCTTGTTTTGGCAGCACAGGACAGTAAATGCCAGGCCTCCACCCCATTTCCTGAGTTCATGTTGAGAGGTTGGATGAAACCTGAAAAGAAATTTAAAGAAATTAAAAATATGATTATAATGAATAAATAAGTGGGGTCCCATTTCCGATTTTGGTAATTTATCTTGAATATCCAACACCAGAGTTTATTAAAACCATTGAATGATTGATCCTAATAATTAAGTTAAATAAATCATAAATGTAATTACCGATTTATTTCTCTTATTTCTTTAGGTGTTCTGAAAAAAACATGAGTGACTACACTTCAAAGCCTAGTAAGTTAGTTTCAACATTGAAAACACTTTTACATCTGGTCGAAGCCTGTTTCATACACTCTAATATATCTAGCAACAAAACAAAGACCTAGTCGTCAGTTTTAAGGGTGGTAAAGTGAAACAGGGGAAAAATGTCCGCCCGAGATGGGACTCGAACCCACGACCACCTCAACACTAGTCCGGCGCTCTACCGACTGAGCTAACCGGGCGGTCTATCGATCCCACCTCCACAGCCACTACATTCCTCCCCCTTCACTTTTCAGAGCCTAACCCAGCTCTCACGAAGACCGAATGACTCCCAGGCCCGGGCCGTCAAACACTTCTGACACCATTAAAGTGAAACAGGGGAAAAATGTCCGCCCGAGGTGGGACTCGAACCCACGACCACCTCAACACTAGTCCGGCGCTCTACCGACTGAGCTAACCGGGCGGTCTATCGATCCCACCTCCACAGCCACTACAGTGGGTTTAAAAATTCAGTTCGGGAAAAAACAGGTGCCCGCCGTTCAAATTTCGAACGAATTATTCGTCTTTTTTTCACGATATCGTAATATTTTGTGAATATAATGTACATTGAAATAACGTGGGAGATTTCTTACAGCATTTATCGTGGTAAAATTACCTTTTTCGTATTGTTCACGGGGGTGTTTTATCAATATTAGGCTATACTTGATAATTCAATATGGCGACGACGGGCCGGGCGTCGATAAATTCTCAAACTTAAACACAAGAGCCCGGCCTTCAAACGGATAATTAAACATAACTATTAACCTCAATAGAATAAGAAAAGTCTATAAATAATGATTGTATATTTGTTTTTTATACATACCCAAGGTTTTTAGCGAAAATCGACGCATATATGGTCACTGGATTCTTCTGTGAAATGTCAACAAAGCGGGACTTCCGGCGTGAAGAGCTGTCTTCTGATTGGTTGAAATGAATTTATGAATTATGATTCGCGCGGACTATGCTGAATCGATACGTCGTAGAATCCTACTAAGTCCGTGGTTATATTAAACATTATTAAGATCTACGTAAAATTGATTTAAACTCGTGATAGAATCTGAATGTAATACAGAATAGGTTTAATAGTTAATTTAAAAGTGAACTCAGATCTATTGTTCTTTTTGAAGACGAGGTCATAACACTTTCGTTCAGAGCTTAAAATATCGTCAAATTCACGTTTGGAGCTACGATACATTTGTAAAGTAGCCAAATCACTAGTTTCTTTACATAATAATATTCCGATCAACGGAAATCCCTTGGGTAATAGTGGGCGAAACGACCCTGGTCAAATTTGGGAGCGAAACGATCAGGGAGTTAAACGGGTTTGGGGCGAAACGTCAATGTAACGACAAGGGACGCTACTCCTGCAAACCCATGGCGGACGATTTGATTTAGGCGAAGTATTGAATGATCGAAGACAAGATTGTCAGTCTGGTGAGCTGTTTTTTGGTTGTTCATTAAAAAAAACCCGCAAGACTGGTCAGCGATGAATAACAAATCTTGATAATCCCGATGTCATTTGCCAATTTTGCCCTAAATCACAGCCAATCGACCGTCGCGACTGACAGCTTTTTTGCATCTTGCACTGTAAGTTACTGGTAACTAATTACGTACCGACTTACTTCGTTCCAACATTTTTTATACACTAGTCTACCTATAAATTCATGGTTCGCGATTCCGTCACACTTGACTACCTAAATGTCCTTATTATTTCAGTTAGAGTTTTCAATTTAATTTCAAACAAATTAAATAAATTTATCTATCATTAATTTACTGACGCCGGCGCCGTGACGGTATTTGACATGTGACGAAAAATGTGATCCTGCTAGTTCTGAACCTTGTCAGCCCTAAAAAACACAGATATTCTGATTAATAAGGGTGGTTGAATTGTTCTTTGCTATCAACTAAAAAATCTGATGATGTTAACTTAATCATGAAGATACTTTGCTGTCCTGGCATTTTCTGTCCCAAGTGAAAGAGGTTGTCATGAAAAGAAAATGTTTTTATTGTATGTGTCAACTCGTAATGATTCGTTATAAAAAAATCTTCTTTATTTTTTCTTAGTACTGTACAACCAACTTAACATTCACATTCAAAGTATTTGATAGAAAAGTTTGATTATTTACGGATTTTTAATCGATAACATTCAATTCAATAATCAATTTTATTTTTTGTCCGATTCGATCTCCATCCCTAATGAATACTGTATTCATAGCACTTGGGAAAGTCTTTTATATTGCACAAGGGAAAGGGATTTTATATGCCTTTTTATGCCTCTTCATATCCCTCCACTGAAGAAAATAGAACTTTCCACTTTAAACAGTCATGAATACAAACCATAGGAAATAATTTCTATGTTATAGAAGTTAGCAGCTTAAAGCAGGCTGAAAGAAATTCAGAATGTGCTTTCAAGTGGTTGTCTGCACATGTATTCAAAACATACATGTGATATTTTCTTGGACCCAAATAGGGAGATCTGGAAATTTTAATAGGGAGATTGGGGTTCCAAATAGGGAGCTTTTTTCGCGACACTTTTTTCGCGACAAAACTAATCGCAGGCGATGAAAATCTAACACATTTATCTATTTTCATAAGTTAATCACTAATTGCTTATTTTTTTAAAAAATCAGTGAATAGATAAGTCTGTAGACCACTAAGACAGAGACAATTTTCACCCAGAGATATAGTTTTTCTAATACTGACATGGGCCTATTATTCTAGCATCTAGGCTGAAAGTAAAGCAGAATACTCTTCAGGAGCATTCTGCTTCAGTAAAAGCTTAAGCCTGCTTTAAGCTAGATCTACCATATGCTAGGATATAAGAACTTTTTCTTATGGTTCTTATATTGTCATGACTAGTAAAGATAAACTGGAACTATATCTATTTTCTTGAGAGAATGAATGAAGTAGTTTAAATCAGAGACAGTGTATACCAAGTGCTGTCTCTGTTCAAATGGTCTAGATTTCTATCTATGGAGTAGATCTAGAAAGAGTTAGCAACTTAACAATCTGTTATTATAATTAAAGTTTGCAGACAGTATGGATCCAGATGAGACGCCGCATCATCTTGTCTAGATACAAAAAGTTTGACATTTTCTGAAAGAAAATACACAAAGATTAACTCAGAGAATTGTTGCAGACAAAGTCTGCAGACGACATTTACTAGCGCCGTAAAGCGGGCGTGGTTTTAACAACGAAATAACGCGTCTAGATTTTCTACCGCGAAAACTGATTGCAAATCAATTTTACGAGCGTAATTGGTTGTAAAATCTAACTTAATAATTATACATTTGCACAAATCGTATGTAACAAACAGAAGAATTTAGGTCCAATGTTTAATTTTAATTGATTGTTAGAAAACGATGCTGGGGAAAACCTTTTAGACTAACAAAATATGCGTGATTCCCGTAGCAAATATTAAGGCGCCCCGTCATTTTGTAACGGTATATTTTTCGAAGTATTTTTCTGTTACGTGAATATTCAAAGTATTATGTGGTGGAAATCAATTCATAAATGTTAAATTCTGATCAGCTTTCATATAAAATGTGTGCTTGTCCAGAACTTACGGAGAATTATCTGATTTTAATCCGACCCGCTTCGGCGACATAGATCTTTATCATTCGCATCACCGCTTCTAAATTTTGTCGCTGCTAGGTCTCCGATTCGGGGCGAACCTGTCAATCACTTTTTTTTATAACCAATTAGATCTACAATACATCAAAAGCATGTATGTCAAACCCCCACTAGGCGCGTGTGGTCAAACATTGTTTGACAGCCTGCCATATACATGCCATGTATAGTGCTACACACTCAAACTACCGACGATTGCGTAACGTGTTTACACGCATCAGTAGCGTTTGGTGATAAGCGTGTGTATGGATTAGCCAGAGAACTCTGAGGCCAATTTTAAGATTTTAAGAGTCGGCGAACGAGGTAAATTATATAAAAGTTCATATTGAAAAAAATGAACCTGGTTTCATGAAATATCGGGAGATTTCGTCTCCCGACCGGGAGATCATGAGTAGAGGTCTAATTTCGGGAGCTCCCGACCATATCGGGAGATATCACATGTATGATTCAAAATTCAAAACAGGCTATGGAGTAAAGGGTTAAATGAAAGAACTATTTATGTCAATTCTGTTTCTCTTTATTTTTTCATATACTGATGATGATATAGGAGTAAATGATAAATACTGAACCTCAGAAAACAGGTTTATTTGGGTGCATAGAACAAACAAGAATCAGAAAAAGTGTCTATATGATTAATATACAGAAAAGACCCTGAACTGACAGCTCCTACAGAAGCTACCTTATCTTGGTCTGCTTGGTCTGCATTTAAAAGTGATGAAGTCTTAGTGATGAGGTTAAAGTCAATACGTGACTACAGCAAAGGTGTGTAAAAGTGGCGTATTTAAGATTTGAAAAACATTTTAAACAAAATTCTTAAATACGCCACTCCATGTCTCAAATATTTCACTTTTGAAAAGTGGCATCTTTTTATAACAACAAATATGTCGCTAAAACGCCACTTTATTGGAGTGGCATATTTAATTATCTCAATAAGAAAACAAGAGCCCCATGGGGCATATGTCGCTCACCTGAGAATAGCTGTACATCAAAATGGAGATAATGATTTAAGTCCAGGACGGGGTCATTTTTTACCCGAGGGGCATAATTTGAACAATCTTGATAGAGGACCTGTAGATGATGCTATGTTCCAAATATCTAAGATCAGGGTACTAGGGTTCTAGACAAGAAGATTTTTTTTAAGTTTCCATTGAAAAAATCTATTTTTAGCTCCTGTGACCTACATATGCAACAGACTGGAACCATTTGAACAAAATAGATAAAGGACATCTAGAAGTAACACCATGCCGAATATCAAAGCTCTGGCTATATTAACTTCAGAAAAGAAGACGTATGAAAACTGTGACCCCCGGAGTGGGGCTAATTTTGACCCCAGGGGCATAATTTGTACAAACTTGATAGAGGACCTGTAGATGATATGCAATCGACCAGAACCATTTGAACCTTATTGGTATAGGACATCTAAAAGTGTCACCAAGCCAGATATCAAAGCTCTGGCCATATTAGTTTCAGAGGAGAAGACATTTGAAAATTTCACTATATAACTCTATGTTAAACTGTGACCCCCTGGGCGGGGCCAATTTTGACCCCAGGGGCATAGTTTGTAGTTTGATAGAGGACCTGTAGATGATGCTATGTGACAAATGTCTAAGATCTGGCCCTTGTAGTTTCAGACAAGAAGATTTTTTAAGATTTCCTTATTTTTTCACTTGGTTGCCATGGCAACCAGAGTTCTACATTGTTTTTAATTCTTTGAACAATTTTGAAAGAACTTGACCCAAGGAACATTCGTGTAAAGTTTGGTTGAAATCTTTTCAGCGGTATATGAGGAGATGTCATTTGAAGCAATTGTTAAGGACAACAATGACTGTATAAAGTGAAATATTTTCTTCTGTGGAAGAATAAATTAAAGACATAAAAAAGAATATGTATGGGTTAATAGGTTAATAAATATCATTATTTACATTTTCTAAATATAAGAAACTATATGTAAATGAGTGGCAAATAGTTTGGATCCAGATTAGAAGCAGCATTATGTGGCATCTGACCTGGATCCATACTGTTTATGGCCAAGAATTAATTGTGGACTGATAGACAGAAAGATAAACAAACAAACAAAACACAAACAAACAAACAGACAGACCAAAAGTAATATGCCTCGAACTAAGTTGTGCTTGAGCATAAAATAGCAGACATCACTTTCATTTCTGTTATGTATCTCAGTGACCTGAGTTCAGAGCTAGCTATGGGTCAGTTATGCAATTGGAGACGGTCTCAGAGAGAAATGACTATTATTATGCTGAACTGTTGTCTGCTCCAAATGTTTGTATGTGAAATATGTAAAAAATAATAACTTATATTTTCTAAATATAAGAAAATATGTAAATGAGTGGCAAATAGTTTAGATCCAGATTAGATGCAGCATTATGTGGCATCTGACCTGGATCCAAACTGTTTGCAAAAATGTTGCATTTAGTATAAGGGTAGCTTCTTAGCCTGGAAGATACAATGCGTCTGTATAAAACGGATCATTAGAGAGTTTTTACTGTCAGACCTGCATCAAAAAGCACTGATATGGCCAGGGTTGAGTCAAATTTTATCCTAGGGTTTTGATTTTTTACAATTTTGAAAGTGATTTAGTAGAAGATACTATTCATGCAATATCTAAGGTGTGGGAACAGTGGTTTTTTACAAAAAACTTGTTTAAAGTTTTTCACTTTTTTTAATAAATTTCAATAAGTAGTCCACTTTAAAGTTTCATTTTAACAATTTCTGTAGAGAAGCATCCAAGGAACACCGTGAGCAAATTAGTTTTTTCCTCAGACTCGCGGTTTCAGAGGAGTTGTCGCTTGAAGTAAATTTGAACGGACGGACAGACGGACGGACGGACAGACGGACAGACGGACAGACGGACGACGGACGGCGGGCGATCACAACAGCTCACCTTGAGCCTTCGGCTCAGGTGAGCTAACAAATACGAGGCTTTTCTTTCACTTATGTAGAGCGGCGTCTTTTCATAATAACAAATACGTCGCTTAAACGTCACTTTATTGGAGTGGCATATTTAATTATCACATTAAGAAAACAAATACGAGGCTTTTCTTCCACTTTTTAGAGTGGCGTCTTTTCAACATGACAAAAACGTCGCTCACACGTCACTTATCTGCCACTTTTCCATACTTATTATTAAATACGCCGCTTCAATGCAAGGCTCGTTTTTGCTACTGGCCCAAGTGGCGTAAAAGCTTCACATAAGTGGCATAAAAGCTGCGTTTTTAAATAGCTGCGTTTTTTTTCCGCAAGGGCGTGCTCAAAGGAGTTAAATTATTGTTGAAATCTAATCATTGTGGCAAAAGTTACCTGCCCTTGATATACTTTGAAATGCTAGAAAAAGGCTTCATTTCAGTATTGTTTAGGCTCTAGTTATCTGCCTTTGATGTACTCTACTATACTAGAGTAGGTCGACAAACTTGAATGGATTTAGAATAAAAAGGATGAAATTCAAAGGTAAAGCTATCAGGCTTCATTACAAATGGTGAGCGATACCAGGGCCTTCAGGCCCTCTTGTTATACATAGTAAAACTTATAACAGTACAAACTCTTTACTCCATAGATACTCATTTTTTACACATTTATTCCTGCCTTGAAGAAAATAATTCCAATATATTGTCATGAATATGTATCATAAGAAACATTTTCTATATTCTATCAGATGGCAGTGTACAGCAAACAGAAATTAAAGCCAAATGTGTGATTAATAATGCGCATTCTGCTTTACTTTCAACCTGCCTTAGGCATGTTACTCTTCAAAACTAGAATCTCAGGCTATAGAGTACAGGGTTAAATGACTTTTTAGAACTTTTACATGTACAGTCTTTAAGATGTGGTGACAACATATTGCAAAGAAGCATTCTGAATTCCTTTTTTCTTGAATTACATTTATCCTGCATTATAAGCCGACAACTTAACTTTAACCATTTTAGTTTCCCCAGAACAATACCATAGAAGGACTTCATGCACATGAGTTGTTACTGATATAATTTTAACCCATTACCCCATAGCCTGTTTCTAAATTTCGAGACATGTGACCACTTAAAGCAGGTTGAAAGTAAAGCAGAGTGCGCCTAAAGGCTTAACTTTCAGCCTGCTTTAAGCTACCATCTCCTAGCATATCAAATAAATTTCTAATGTTGCATATTCATGACAGTATAAAGCTGAACTATAATCTTCAGTATCGTAACAAGGCATATTTATGGGTCAATGGGTTAAATAAATATATTACTATTATTTTTTAATTGTTCTTGGATTAACTGATGGTTTTGTCTCTTAAAAAAACATTTATATTTCAATAATTTTGAGTTCTTTCTTTCATTTATAAACTAGGTTCAGATAACATGTTGCTGTCCATTCTAGTAGTACACAGATGGTGCCTTGTGGAGGGCACTGTGCATATCTAATTAATGACCCCAGTTAACTAGGTGCTAATGACTGCATGCCAAGACTGAAGATTAGACCAGTTCAGAATTTTGTTCAATTTTTAAGACGTTTTCCACAGACTGTAAAGAACATTTTAAGAACAGTTCAAGAACAGACAAAGGGGAATAACTCAAAACATGTTGATGCAAACTACATAAAGGAGGTTGAAAGTAAAGCAGAATGTGCCTTAAGGCGCATTCTGCTTTTCTTTCAGCCTGCTTTAAGCTTCTATATGTGCTAGAATATATGTAATATTCCCCAAAATATATATACATGACTCATTAAAATGGGACTATTTTCTTCAGCGGAGGAATAAATCATATTCGTTATAAGGCGCTTCTATGGGGGAAAGGGTTAAACAGTTACAACAGCATCTTGTGACAGCTTAATGCAGGACAAATGTTATGTTTCCTATAGGAATGTCCTGCATTACTTTTGCCACGCTTTAACACTCAACCCTGTAAGTTTCATCTGTTTCAGCCCAATTAAGTACTATAGTAACATTCTGCTTTACTTTCAACCTGCTTTGAGCTACTATCTGCTTGAATATAGAAAATATTTCTTACAGTACAGTGACCATATAATTATGATAAATATGTTTTCTTGCATGTGAATTGTCTTATTCCAGAAAAAAACATATATTAATTGATGTTTAAATGACATCTGCTAACTTTTTGTGGAACTCAAGTCACAACTTGGTAGCATTTGTGTTTTAAACACTTGTGTCATATGTAGATCTCTTGATTTAATCATATGGTTATAGCAACCTTCTCCATAAATGTACATGTTTCAATAGTTACAGTTTATTATTTTATATGTTTGTTAAATTAGTTAAACTGTAAATATGTTTTGTTGTATACACATGTATACTGCCTCATGGGCCAATGGCCTAATGGTTTTGAATAAAAGAATCTTATCATATTCTTCGCTGTATTAATTGGAAGTATTTTATCCAGAGGAGGAATAAATAAAAGGCGTAAATATGTGTATATATGGGGTAATGAGTTAAGCTTTAACTACCTGCTATGATAGAGAGCATATTTCTTATCATGATGCGTAATTATTTTTCTTGACTGTTTAACGCATAACTATTTTCTTCAGTGCCCAGGGAAATAAATTCAAGGCATATTAAGCTTAAAGTTGCATTCTGCTCGACTTTCAATCTACACGTCTTCAAAACTGGAAACAGGCTCTGAGGTAATGGGTTATTGCAGGGTAAATGTAATGAAGTAAGCTCCTTAAGGAGCTTTCTGCATTGCTTTAATCCTGCAATACCATGCCGATGTGGTCCATAGGTAGCACTCTTGACTATAATGGCAGTGGTAGTCAGTTCGATCATCTAAAAGAACCAGAGAACTGTATCAATAATAAGAGTAGGGCATCATCCCTGGGTTTTCTGTATCCGCTACCCTCTCTCTGGGGTGTTCAATTAACCCTTAGATTGCAGAAAGGGACACTAACAAACAGACAAACAAATTATCCTGCATTCAGCTGATACCTTTATATATAAGCCTGTCAATTCCTCATGTTTTATATGACTGTTTACTTTAGTCACGCTGTCTGCAGATGTAGGAATGACTCTTGTTTGTGTCAGGAATAGCAAAACGACAAAATTAATTCTGTTGCACATAGCTTGCTTATTGCATGCATCATGCTATTTGCAAATAATTGAGGCCTACTCCAACTCCCCAAGCTTGAACGCCACAAAACTTATAATAGGTAAGCACATGAAGAATTACGGAACTAATAATCATCAGATATACTATTTCAGTAGATCACGTGACTTGAAAAACCGACAATATGTGTACTTTAAGGATGATTTTTTCATGTTATGTATCCTGATGAAGACCTGAATAAGGTCGAAACCGGTAGATCAATAAATGTTTTGTCTACTAGATCGGTGCCTGTAGTTATTCGCATCCTACCTTTCTTTTTAATGATATTTCAGTAGATGTTTGAAAGTTCAAAGCATTTGATTTACCAGGATACCTAAGTAAACAGTCATTGAAATAAATATGCGTTTAGGCAGTCATAATATAACTTTTTATCATAGAATTGTTTGATTGATCCATTACTCCATGAATTTGACTTTTTTATTCTTTTAATTTAGTTTTATTTTATACAGTAATGATTATCCTAATATAAATAGCTGGTTACCTTATTTAAGTTAAAGTAGACTGAACGTAAAGCAGAATGCACCTTAATGTTCCAGTGTTGCACCCAGGACGCGCGATTGCGCGATTCCCCCCATTTCCTGTGCATTCGCGCATTTTGACAAAGGCAAGGGGCGATTAATCGCGCATTGAACTCAGGAGAAAAATTCGTTTTCGCCGAGCTGTTTTCAACTTTTAGCTTCGACCCGGTAACCATTTCCGCTTAGTATAAAACTCGGCCGTTGTCTCCAGTCACGACTAAAATGACGGGCTCGATGCGGGTGTATTCAGTAGTGTTAACTTAACGTCCGGATTATCGAAGGCAGGTGCGAACTATGCCCTTGTTTTAATCAAAACCCTAAACTTATTTATAACTCTGCTATTTATAGCGCTGTCATAGAAAGTTAAACTTTGTATGTTTCACGACATCATCAACATGTAATAACGCACAATTAGCGAATAGTTTGTGCCCTTCGTCTTCTCTTCGTCTTCTAACCAGGTACATCTTCCCCCGAAATTACGCAAAACAAACAAAATAGATCATCTAATAATAATAGTAATGCCGAGAAACTAGAGCGTGGATCTATGGAATCCCCGACCGAGGGTGAAATACAATATAGTAGTGAATATTTATCTGTTTCAATACGTCGTAGAATCCTATAAAGGCTTTTGGTCTGGTTAACTACTTTTAGTTGAATAAAGGTTACTTTAACCTTATTTTTCATTTTTTACAATTCCCCCCATTTTTTTCAGATGAGGGGGGAAAATCCCCCCTACTTTTGAAATCCTAGGTGCAACACTGATGTTCTTTCTGTTTACTGTGGTACCAGTGTTATGAAACTGAGAAACATGCTGTGCAGCAATAGGTTAAAAGTAATGATCTGCTTTTGTCAAACTATTATTATCTACAATAAGACAGTTATAAGAAATATGCATAGAAGTGTCTATCAGGTTAAAGAACTTTACAAGGTACTCCAGAGATAGGCCTTTTTGTCACATGCAATTTAATCCTCCACTCAAGAAAATTGTTCATTTTGTACAGCCATAATCGAATGTGCAACATAAGAAATGTTTCCTATATTCAGCAGAAGGTAGTTTAAAGCAGGCTGGAAATAAAGCAGAATGCATCTTAACGAAGGGAGTCAACTCAAGTTTTCCAATGTTTTTCTCCTTCTCTGCACCAAACCATATGGTGTGATTACTCATTAGAACCATATCTTTAGAATGAGAAATCACACCATATGGTTTAGTGCAGACATAAAGATTTTAGTTTATCTGGAGCCCTGATTTATGCCATGAAAATAGGTGCAAATGGTCTGAGAGTTCACATGATGTGGCGATTATTATGCCTGTGGTTTAGCTTGGAAAGGAGTGATGGATGGTTTAGTGAATTTAATATGCATATGGTAATGCTGGATTAAACATGCTCAGTTTGTACAAGTCAAACCGAGGTCGTTACTCAAGATTAACATACATGACAATGATTCCTGAGAATAATCTACATATAATGAGTTAGTCTGTTGACAGTGACCGTTCAATTTTGAAGCATGGCTAGCTCTATGTTAACCCATTGCACCATTGATATGCATATTAATAATACACCATCTGCTAGAATATAGAAAATATTTCTTATAATACATATTCATGACTGTATAAGTTTGAACTGTTTTCTTCAATGAAGGAATAAATTTACTGCATAAAAATTATCTTCGGACTGTGGCTTAGAGATAGTTGATCACATGAACAGATACCGGTATCTCCAAAACGTGATCTGATTCCACACTGACTTAACATCCAATTAACCCCCAGTCTGTGTTTACTTTCAAAGAGAGAAAACCACTTATTGAGCAGGTTGAAACTTAAAACTTGAATGCTCCTTTTTCTGAACCCTAGTCATGCATATATGCCTCCTCAGCAAACAGTGTATTAGGGAGTAAAGGGTTAACCCTTTGAACCCTAGTCCCGCATATAGGCGTCCTTTTCAAACAGTATACATGTGAAAAGTTCACTATGCAAACAGTGAATACCTAGATCAGAGGGCTCCTTATGGAGCCCTCTGATCTGGTTCTCCACTGCTTGTCATAATGCAAAACATTGACAAAAACAACCCTTAAAAGTCAGAAATGGACTAGACTAAAATGGAAACTTTGATTGTCCATTTTAAGTTTCAGGATGGAAAGAGTTAAGGCACATTCTGATTTACTTTCAGCCTGCTTGAAGTTATAATCTAATAGGAATAGAGAATATATTTCATATAGTGCATATTATGACTTCTTCAGTGGAGGTATGAATTAAACTTTAAATGTGTAAAAAGCTGTATTTATGTGAGATCGAATTAAATGTTATCTTGTTACAGAAGAATATTAAAAGGGAGAAAAAATTAGAGTGAATTCTCCGTGTCAGTACCCTTTCTGAATATACACATGAGTTCAATCAAGGGGATATTGATTTCTTGACAAGCATCTCTACTCCTCTGAGCTTGATTAGTCAAGCCAACTTGATCTAAGGGAGACAACTTGATTGGTACATAGATCTTTCCTGCAGCATCTAAATACCATAGTACTATGTATTTTGGGTGGTTGTAGATGTCTTTATCCTATGAGTATAGATCGTTCAATCCTTTTTACTCTTTCACTGCTAATGGCGCCAAAAGACGAATTGGCAAACAGTTTGGATCCTGATCAGACGCTGCGTAACGCAGCGTCTCATCAGGATCCAAACTGTTTGACTCTCTTACCTACATTTCTTCAGTCAAAACAACCCTAAAGCTGAACTTAAAAATATTGCAGACGACACTGCAAATGCAGCAATATTTTGGCGATATGAGAGTTAAAGCAGACGATAAACTTGGCAACGAAATCGAGTTAAATGCAGGAAACAAATACTGTTGACCGTTTGATGATTGTTTGGATTCAGATCAGATACATAGTAACTTGACAGATGATCTGGAACCTTACTATGAAATTACAATTTGTAACATTTAAATTTTTGAATTACATTTCAAATCAATTATGAATTTCAGCTTTGGACTATCTGAGAAGACAACCTTTGTTCAGTACAAAAGGGTTAACTCTGTGCATGCTGGGTAGTTATTTCATCTCAAACAATTATTGTTGTCTGCAAGCTATTGTTCTAATATTAGAATATTCAAAAAATGAATTTAAACAGGGTTAGAGTGACAGACCATTTGGATCTTGATGAGATGCTGGGTTCTCAACATCTTGTCAGGATCCATTCTGTTTGCACAAATAATAACTATTCTGCCATTAGTGCGCAAAGAGTTAATTACAATTGGCGGACACTCTGACAGGCCAGCCAATACTTCGAACTGGGAGATTACAGGGTTTGTTTCTTCATTGGACAGAAAAACTTTACCAATGTCACTCATACACAGTCTAACCTTTTTTCAGTGCAACAACTCAATAAAGATACAGTAAAACCTCTCTATTAAGGATGGACCTAACTTAAATACAGAAATACTGAACATATATCATGCTTTATCAGTTGGATTTAAGTGATTTGTACTAGAAACTATGGAGGAAAGGGTTAACCCTTTACTCCATAGATACATATTTTAACACTTTTAATTTATTCTTCTTCTGAAGAAAATATTTCCAATTTATAGTCATGGAACATTATACGTCATAAGAATCATTTTCTATCTTCTAGCGGATGGTGGTTTAAAGCAGGCTGAAGTAAAGCAGAATGTACCTTAAGGCGCATTCTGCTTTACTTTCAACCTGCTTTAAGTGGTCACCTGCCTTCAAAACTAGAAACTAGTTGAGGCGGTAATAGAGTAAAGGATAAAGCTAATTCAGTATTCCCTACATCCATGAATCTTCCGTAATTGTCTTCCAATATTGTGGCCGTTTGCCTGAACCACTTATCCTGTTCATGTAAATATGTGATAAAAGAAGAAAAAGAACATTTTCTTCTGTAAAAACGTCCCTCCCTTGTGTATGAACATCTTATTCAAACACATTAAGAGTGAAACAAAAGTCTGCAACAATAATAAGCTCAAATCCAATATAGTAAAGTTCGCTAAGAGAGCGAAAAAACAGAACAAGACTATTGACGGTGTTAAAGAAATGAGTTACAGTCAATCTTGTTCAATCCATTACTCCATAGATACACAGTTTAACAGCTTGATTTTTTTCCTCCACTAAAGAAAAAAGTTCCAATTCATACAGCCATGAATATGTAAAACAAGAGGGCCTGAAGGCCCTGATATCGCTCACCTGTTGTACTGAAGCTTGATAGCTTTATCTTACTGAAAGGTTGATAACTCTCAACCTATAGGTCCGATTTCAATCATAATTGAACATCAATCGAACTCTTATGGTCATATACAATCTGAGCAAGTTTGAGATAGATTGGATAAAAATTGTGACCCCTGGAGAGTAAACACCCTTAAATATGACAATTTCAGCATTTCAAAGGTAGATAACTCTCAACCTATTAGTCTGATTACAACCAAAATCGAACTCATCTGAACTTTTATGGTTATATACAATCTGAGCATGTTTGAGATAGATTGGATAAAAATTGTGGCCTCTAGAGTGTAAACACTGTTAAATATGGCATTTTCAGCAACTCAAAGGTAGATAACTCTCAACCTATTGATCAGATTTCAATTATAATCAAACTCATCTGAATGCTTATAGTCATATACCATCTGAGCAAGTTTGAGATAGATTTGATAAAAATTGTGGCCTCTAGAGTGTAAACACCCTTAAATATGGCATTTTCAGCAATTCAAAGGTAGATTACTCTTGACCTACTTGTCAAATTTCAACCATAATCAAACTTATCCGAACTCTTATGGTAATATACAATCTGAACATGTTTGAGATAGATTGGATAAAAATTGTGGCCTCTAGAGTGTAAACACTGTTAAATATGGCATTTTCAGCAATTCAAAGGTAGATAACTCTCAACCTATTGATCAGATTTCAATTATAATCGAACTCATCCGAACGCTTATGGTTATATACAATCTGAGCAAGTTTGAGATAGATTTGATAAAAATTGTGGCCTCTAGAGTGTAAACACCCTTAAATATGGCATTTTCAGCAATTCAAAGGTAGATTACTCTTGACCTATTAGTCCGATTTCAACCATAATCAAACTCATCCTAACTCTTATGGTAATATACAATCTGAGCAAGTTTGAGAAAGATTGGATAAATATTGTGGCCTCTAGAGTGTAAACACTAAAATTGTTGACGACGAACGACGAACAACGCACGACGGACGACGGACATTCAAGTATTGCAAAAGCTCACCCTGAGCTAGCTCAGGTGAGCTAATGAGAAATACTTCCTATATTCTAGCAGATGTTAGCATAAAGCAGGCTGAAAGTAATGCAGAATGTGCCTTAAGGCACATTCTGCTTTACTTTCAACCTGCTTTAAGAAGTCACCTATCTTCTAAACTTATAAACAGGCTATGGAGTAAAGGGTTAAGCGACCATTATTCAAATATTGCAGAGATATCTGGAGACAGCTAGGTGCAAAAGGGATATATTTATGAGGTAATGGGCTAGTACAAGATTGACTGTAGCTTAAAAAAAGGAAATCTAAAAAAAAATTTGGATTTGCTTAAGCATGCAGACAGCTTCTAAAAGAGCTTTCTTCATTATATATGCATTATTAATTTATTTTCATCTTGGGGTTAGCAGAGAGTTGTTGCTTAATACATGATTATCAGAATTTGAGAACAATGAAAATAACTAGCTCTATGCATACACCAATATTTACAATCGCCCCATTCGATTCCATTGAAAAAAATGCTGTTCATTTCATATAATCACCACTTTTCCAGAAGGCGGGACTTGTTGATAAGTTTCCAAGGGGAGGCGGGGCATATGCAGTTTTCATTCGCGAATTAAGCTTTGGAACTTGGACAGCAAACATTTGCCGAATTTTTCCAAATTTGTTCTTATATGATCTATGCCTTCCTATTAGTGAAAACCATGATTCCTGACTAAATTTCTTCTTTATTAATGAGATAAATTGCAAGAAAATTGATATACCTTTTAAACTGCAGCTATCTGCGTTTCTTTATGACAAAAAACCCACCAATATATATATATTTATCCTACTTTAAAATGACGTCACTTCCAATGACGTCAAAAATTGTCATTTTTCGCGCCAAACTGTCAAGTTGTTGACTTAGAATCTAAACAATGACTTATTTTTCTGCTTTCAGCTTCAGTAAATCAGTCATGGCTGTTCCATATTGGGTACACATTATTTGTGTTATCTACCTCTAATATGGATTAAAAACATACATGCGTACTAACAAAATGTTTATTTAATGATAGAAATTACAGTAAATATATTGTAAATATAAGAAATGAACTGGGTTTTTTTCGGCGTTCAAGCGAAATGAACGACAGAAAAATATCGGCAAATACCATGAATCGCACTAAAAAACCCTATGCTTTTCAGGGTGGAAGTAATAACATGCCTTTACTGAAGTACATTGTAATGGTAATTTGGAGGCATCAAAACAATTTAGTGAAACTACAAACAGACATGTTGTCTAAACAAGCAGCAAAAAGGGGCAATGATGAATTAGGTGATAATCTAAGAGCCAATATCATGTGTCAGCCTAATGGCAGTAATAATTCAGGGCAGAAAAACAACCATGTTTCAAGATGCCATTTCCCTTGTCAATTAGCTCATCGATTGATCCGTAAATCATGACAAAAAATATTGGTGAACACAATTGATCTTCACTTTTAAATAGCTTTCTATCTGCAATCTGAATTGGGGACAGCCTTTTAACTCATTACCCAATAAATTTGCCTTTTTATGCCTTTTTTATGCATTATTTTCAATTTCTCTGCTGTAACAAATAATTCCACTTTATGTAACAGCCATTAGAAATATCTTCTAGCAGTCATCATGGTTCTTTAAAGAAGTCTTAATGTGCATTCTGCTTTATTCTCAACATGCTTTAAGAGGTAACCCCCTCGTATGTTCAAAACCAGAGATGGGCTATTTATGGGGTATATATATAATTGGGTGAACTGCAATACATCAAACCAGGCCTGTTTTATGGTCTGCACTTTTTCCAATACTTTGATCAATCAGAAAACAAGGAAAATATCTATCTATATTTGTTTTGGTCATAAAACATTTTGTAAGAATTTGACACTACAAATACAGAAACATTTGCTGTAAAAACTAATCCTATATACTGGGACACTCTGTTGCAACTATCCTAAAGTTTGAATTACTGGTTGGGTTTTTATATAATTTTAATCACACAGTAATTTGTCTAAAAGGTGCAAAGTAAATGGCAAACAGTATATATATACCAGTCCCTGATCAGAATGCTCACTCAGGAGCAGTCTGATTTGATTGTTTTGATTTTTTATGATTTTACGTCGCTTTACCAGTTTTTCAGTCATATCGAGCAATGTCCCACTTATAACAGTGTGGAGGAAGACCCTAAAAGCCCTTTATGCACTGTTTCAGGCACAAATCGGCTAGGGGTAGAACCACCGACCTTCCGCAAGCCAGCTGGAAGGCTACCTCACATGAAAAATCTGCTTGCCCATACGGGATAAGAAGCAGTCTGATCATTGTCTACACTGTTAACTTGGGCCTCTCTGTCCCAATACTTATAGGGTCTTCAAGGTGTTTCTATTTATTTTGTTGATAAAATACTGTCTGTAGTATTTGACAGTAAACATTTCTTAAAATGTTGACGGCAAACATTTCTTCAGATTTTGACACCATTTACTAACCGCTATAATTTTCACAAACATTTTCATAATTATTTTTTCCAGTTCCATACATCCCACTCACTCAATACCAATACCCTCTAGGATTCTCTAAATCTACATCCGAGAGGAATGTCCTAGTTAAGCACTTGACGGGTAAAAACAATACATTGCAATCCAAAATCACTTTAGTGACAATTCAGTCGCAGACCCAGAAAAGCAACACTAACTGCAAACCGAACTGCTTAATACAGGACAAAAGTCATGCAGAAAGCTCCCACAGGGAGCTTTCTGCATGACTTTTATCCTGTTTTAAGCAACCAACAATTACTGTATGAAATAATATCTATGAGGTATATACATGTATACTATAAAAAGATTGCACAATTTCACACGGTTTGACTGTAGCATTCGCTGCTATTGATTAATATCAATGCCAAGAAAAAGCTTACAGCAGATAAAGGCTCCTACTTCTAATTTGATAAACAGACAAGGCTGAAGATACAATCTATCAAATGAAGGTACAGATTTTTCACGCTTAGAAGACACGTTTACTTTCAGGATGGCAAGTTTCAACTGTGAAACATGGTCCTAGGACAAATTACAACAGTTACTTGTTTTAACCACTTCCCCCCTAAATATGCCTTTTTACGCCTTTTATTTATTCCTCTACTGAAGAAAAAAGTTCCAATTTATACTATTACAAATAAGATTCATACAAAATATTTTCTATATTCTAGCAGAAAATCACTTAATGCAGGCTGAAAGTAAAACAGAATGTGCCTAAAGGCACATTCTGCTTTACTTTCAACCTGCTTTAAATGGTCACCTGTCTTCAAAACTAGAAACAGGATATGGGGTAATGTATTAACCATTTCCTTCAGAGCCAAAACTGCACATCAACTATATACATATTTAACTGTGTTTAACTCTTTCCTCCCTGAAACTTTAAATGGACATTTCCAGTTTCCATTTTAGTCCAGTTAATTTCTGACTTTCAAGGGTTGTTTTTGGCAATGTTTGGCATTATGACAAACAGTAAATACCCTGATCAGAGGGCTCCTTTTGGAGCCCTCTGGTCTGTGTCTTTACTGTTTGCCCAGGATAAGTGTACAGTTCACATGTTCATTGTTTAAAAAGGACGCCTATATGCGGGACTAGGGTTCAAAGGGTTGACCCATTTGCGAACAATGGATTCTTCAATGTTTATATATTGGATACCGTAAGTCAATTTTTGATGTAAGAGGGGCCTGGTCTAAATTTTCATTTTCGTTTCTTTTTATATTGAAATTCTTATCAGTAAACAGTGTAGACTGATCATTCGCAGCATTTATAATGCGGCATCTTATCAGAACCTAGGCTATTTCAGTGTTGCACCCAGGACACGCGATTGCGCGATTCCCCCCCATTTCCTGAGCATTCGCGCATTTTGACAAAGGCAAGGGGCAATTAATCGCGCATTGAACTCATGAGAAAAATTTGTTTTCGCCGAGCTGTTTTCAACTTTGAAATCGGCTGTAGCGCCGCTTTTAGCTTCAACCCGGTAACCATTTCCGCTTAGTATAAAACTCGGCTGCTGTCTCCAGTCATGACTAAAAAGACGGGCTCGATGCGGGTTTATTCAGTAGTGTTAACTTAACGCCCCGATTATCGAAGACAGGTGCGAACTATGCCCTTGTTTTAATCAAAACCCTAAACTTATTTATAACTACATGTATGCTATTTATAGCCCTGACATAGAAAGTTAAACTTTGTATGTTTCACGACATCATCAAGTTGATCAACATGTAATAACGCACAATTAGCGAATAATTTGTGCTCATCGTCTTCCCTTTGTCTTCTAACCAGGATTATCTTCCCTCGAAATTACGCAAAACAAACATAATAGATCATCTAATAATAATAGTAATGCCGAGAAACTCGAGCGTGGATCTATGGAATCCCCGACCGAGGGTGAAATACAATACAGTAGTGAATATTTGGTCTGGTTGACTACTCTTAGTTGAATAAATGTTACTTTAACATTATTTTTCGTTTTTTGAATTAGATCGCCCCTCTTTTTTACAATTCCCCCCATTTTTTTCAGATGAGGGGGGAAAATCCCCCCTACTTTTGAAATCCTAGGTGCAACACTGCTATTTGCCTATTTCGTTTTATGGGACATTTGGCATAAATGAGTTAAAAGTCAAAATTTTGCCTCAAGCTCCAACCTGTTTTAATTGATTTTTTAAAAAAATAACTTTATCTGGATCCCTGAATTTTATATCAAACGTTCACAGCTTTTGCTAATGGTTTAGGTTAGATGACCTTGTAATGTTACTTAATGGGCTCACAAGCTAAATTATCTTCCTAATGAGAATGTGATCACAATCAGGTGAAAGTATTTTTTCCCTCTTTATTATAACCCTTTCAAAAATGAACTTTCCAAATGAGTTCTTCCATGTTCTATTATAATGACCTGTTCTTTAGGGTTTTTTGCCAAAAATATATATAAACCCATTGCAAACAGTGCAACCCCTGATCTGAGGGTTCCTGACGGAGCCCGCATCTCAGCTGAGTCTGTACTTTTTGCAATCCATTGATGTATATCTAAGAGCTCCAGATAAGGGGAGTATTTCAAAAACTAAAATCTTTATTTTTGCATTAAACCATAATTATGGTGTCACTACTCATTTGAATCGTCTCTTTGAGACGATTCTAATGAGTAGTTACACCATAAGATTTGGTGCTGAAATAGTTGAGAAAATGTATGATTTGTTCAGTTCCTACCAGTGTACTTGTTTCCAGGAAATGAGGTGTCAATGAGTTAACCCTTTACCCCATAGCCTATTTCTAGTATTGAAGATAGGTGACCACTTAAAGCAGGTTGAAAGTAAAGCAGAAGGTGCCTTTAGGCACATTCTGCTTTACTTTCAGCCTGCTTTAAGCTACCAGCTACTAGAATACAGAAATTATTTCTAATTTTAAATATTCACAACTGTATAAATTGGAACTATTTTCTTCAGTGGAAGGATAAATTAGAGGCGTTAAAAGGCGAATTTATGGGGGAATGGGTTAAGAATTCAAGCAATGACAGGACCAGTCTGGCACTGACTTTGTGCTGATAAAGCAAGCATATGACTGATCCTTCTTTTGCATGATAATCACCCGTTTTCCCATACATTTCGATAAACTGAAATGATTGTTAGGTGGAAAACAATTTACAAGAACCCTAGTCTCTCTGTAATGCAATAGACACACAATATCCTTGAAAACGCTGTCAGCTCGTAAGAAAAGATTTACTGCCAAATGCAGACATATCAAATTCCAAAATAGCTTTACAGAGGTTGGCAGCATAACTTTTAACCTATAAATATGCCTTTTTATGCCTTTAATTTATTATTCCACTGAAGGAAATAGTTCCTCACTATAGATCAAGACATGAATATGTAAGAAATATTTGCTTTACTATAGTAGACGGTAGCTCAAAGCAGCCTGAAGGCACATTCTGCTTTACTTTCAACCTGCTTTAAGTTGTCAATGCTTTTCATAACTGGAAACAGGCTATGGGGTAAAGGGTTAACTTTAAGGTATTCCAACACTGACGGTAGGATAATTATTATGTGAAAATGATATTATGCATGGATACTACATGTAATTCCCGTGTATTGTGTAAAATACGAAGGCTTTTCGCCCTCTCTTCTCGCAAATATTTGAAATATTGTATAAAGCCTTACAGGTAGGAAAATATGAGAGAAAATTAAAAGACAAATATTCCTAAAGGGTGATTTTTACCTATCCTAACCTAAAATACTGATATTTTTGTATGTCATGCCTATGCAAGAAGACGTGAACATCACAAAATAAAAGTTATTGTCCCAATATTTGCATCATATGATGTGAAAAATTAAAAGATCTGAACCGTCCTCTTAAAAATATGCAATATTTTCCATACGATTTTACATTATATGACTTAAAAGGTTGTATGTTTGTACAAAAATGATAACTTGGGCAAAGCAAACCACTTGCTTATTTATTCATACAATACTTTCGCAATCTAAATCCAAAATATGAAGACATTTGGTCGCACCTAACTGGAAAAAAATAATTTTGTCTTCAAAAAAGTGTTGAAGAGCTAGAGTACTTTATAAGACTGAACAATCAATTTGGCTTATAATTAAATATTTTTGCAAGTTAATGTCCGGCGCATTTATAAACATCTAATCATTGATTTAGGAAAAGGTTTTGTTTAAAAAAGATATATATTTCAAAGAAAAATATATTGAGCTCAGTTGGGATTCGAACCCTTGCGGGGAAGACCAGGCACATTTACAAGACGAGATTTGCAACATTTCTGACAACATTCGGATAATTTCTAACATTATCATTATAGGTTTTATATGGGAGTATACGGTATATTCCGTTAAACACGGAAAATGCCGAGATAACACGGAAAAAGGTGATCTTCAGTCTTGGAATTCCTTAACACATTACCTGATATTTTGATATCCCTTTTTATGCCCTTTAATTTATTTTGAAGAAAATAACCCCATTTCATAGTCTTTAATATGTTCCATAAGAAATATTTTTCGATATCTTAGGAGATGGTAGCTTAAAGAAGGTTGAAAATAAGCAGAAGGTGCTGAAGCTGCATTCTGCTTTATTAAGTTTACTTTCAACCTGCTTTAAGTGGTCACCTGTCCTGAAATCTAGAAATAGGCTATGGGGTAATCGCCCTAATGGGTTAAACATAAAGTTAAGTATAAGCAGATACTTAAATTTTGATTAAACATTTTTGAACTAAGCATGTAACTCTTTTAATTTGAAACCAGATTAGATTCTGATAAGTTTGGCATTTTTATAAGATTCAAATGTTTGATAGTCTTCACTTAATTAATACTACTTTTTTTCTTCAATAAAAACAGCATCTGGGTTAATTATAATCTCCATGCAAATCATGTATAATGATATAAAATATTTTAACATTCTCACTTTTATCCCTTTAACCCATAGCCGGTTTCTAGTTTTGAAAAGCAGTGACAACTTGAAGCAGGTTGAAAGAGACGCAGAATATGCCTTAAGGTGCATTCTGCTTAACTTTCAGCCTGCTTTAGGCTACCAGCTGCTAGGATAAAGAAATTATATCTTATGGTACATATCCATTACTGTAAAAATTGAAACTATTTTCTTCAGTGGAGTAATAAATCAAATGTGTAAACAGGCGATTCTATTGGGGAATGGGTTAAATCTCAACCAAACATTGTAGGTGCAATAATTTTAGTATTTGAAATACAATTAACTCCCTAATATTCCTGGAAACTTTTCATAGCAGGTCAAGGATAAGGATTAATGGATATTGGATGAAAGAAATTATTGTGACTGACCACTTGGTGGCAGCACTGACTGAATAAGACAGGAAGTAGAGCTGGTGTAGTGTGCCTTAATTACCAACATTGATTTCTACCGCAAAAAGCAACACGGATTCAGGATTTTGTAACTATTTCTTGTCATGTGACATTAGGAGAGACAGCATTAAACTGACTTTTTTGCGATAAGGCCATACTAGTAATTATTTAATCAATGTCATTGCTTGACCCTTTACCTCATAGCCTGTTTCTATATTTTAAAGACAGGTGACCACTTAAAGCAGGTTGGAAGTAAAGCAGAATGCACATTAAAGTGCATTCTGCTTTTCTACCAGCCTGCTTTAAACTAGCATCTGCTTAGACATAGATAGTATGTCTTATGGTAAATACTTACTCAGGGCTGTATATAGTAGGACTATTGTCTTCAGTAGTGGAGCTAGACGCAGCATAATGCTTTCTTTTTGGCCAAAATGCCTTGAATTTAACTATGAGAAATAAAGCGGATGACATTTTCCAGAAGCAGACGACAGTTCAGCAGCAAAAGGGATAGAATAGGACCATCAACACTGCTACACCAAATGCAATAGTTTCTAAACAAGTAAACTAATAAGGACACCAGTTGTGGGCAGATATACCATTCAAATCAACACTATTGTTTGCAGCAGAATACAGCCATACCAGAGTTATCCCTCTCTCCTGCTAGCATATAATGTCACTTTTTGAAAACAGTGTACCAAGATCTGACTGCTCCTTCAGGAGCTGTCTGATCTGAGTCTGCACCGTTTTCCTTAAACAGGATCTGGCTGAAACAAGTTTTTATACTTTCCTGTAAAAAGTTATTTCTTTAGCCCCTGCAATAGTTCAGATGATAAATTTTTATATAGTGGGCAGAGTTTTCTATAAAAAGTATTAACTCTTTGGACCCTAGTGACGCATATATGCATCATTTTCAAACAGTGTACCTGTGGAGTACACTTGTCCTATGCAAACAGTGTAGACCCTTATCAGAGGGCTCCTTCAGGAGCCCTCTAATCAGGGTCAACACTTTTTGTCATTGTGACACATATTGTAAAAATTAATCTTTAAAAGTCAAAAATGGACTAGACTAAATTGAAAACTAGAATTGTCCATTTGAGGTTTCAGGGAGGAAAGTTTTAAGCAAGAGAAGGGACAACCTGCAGACGATTGAGCAAATGCATGATTTGATGTTTATAGGAACTTTATGCATTACATTTTTTCTTTCATTAAACTGCCAGCCTTTATCCAAGACTGCGAAGGAATGGGTAAAGACATCCTATGGGCCATAGCTATGGCACTAAAGTGTAGGCAAGGGTCAATATTTTCCTCGACAGAAGTGCCTTTAACCCTTTCCCCAATAGGAGCGCTTTTTAGCATATTGAATTTATTCATCCACTAAAAAAATAGTTCCAATTTATAAAGTCATAGATATGTATCAGAAGAAATATTTTCTATCATATTGTAACTTAAATCAGGTTGAAAGTAAAGAAGAATGCGCCTTAAGGCGCATTCTGCTTTTCTTTCAACTTGCTTTAAGTACTCATCTGTCTTCAAACAAAACACATTCTATGGGGTAAAGAGTTAAAAGAGCACCTCTACTCAGCCCTTTAATATAAGTGTAACAAATGAATACTCATTCATAGTGTTGAATAAAAGTGGCATCTTGAGGCTAAATGAAAGTAAAGCAGAACTTTCTGCTTTACTTTCATTTACTTTAAGCATACGCTTTAAACACAATTAGATGTAGGTGAGATGCTATGGAGGTAGGGGTAAAACTGTAATTAGACTACCGTAACCTAAGTCGGCAAAGTATAACTCCCAAGTAAAGTATAGGGAGACTAGGGACTATAAATATCAATACAATTTGCATAATGGTGCTAACTTAATTAGTGGTAAATGAGAAAGTTGGTCATGTTTATCTCATCATTTCCTATACTGTACATTTACCAAGTTAGTTAGTACAGTTAAGTGACAAGTGCAAGCTTCACCGCCTACAATAACCAATAGATATGCCTGTAATGTATTCCTCCATTGAAGAAATAAAGCTCCAATTTATTCAGTCATGAAAATACACCGCATAAAATACTTTCTACAAGCTAGAAGATGGTAGATTAAAGCAGGCTGAAAGTAAACAGAATGTGCCTTAAGGCACATTCTGCTTTACTTTCAACCGGCTTTAAGTGTTCACCTGTCTTCATTATTATAAACTGGCTATGGGGTAATGGGTTAAGGCTAAATATCTCTAGGGAAACACAGGATAGATATACAATAGTCACACCTAAGCATGTTTTTGTCTTGAACATTATGACTGAGGTCTACAACATTTCAAGATAACCGCAGAACTGTGTTCAATTTTTTCTTTGAAAGTATACAAATCTGGGTCATACTTTGAAATATGAGCATATCCTATGCAATTTTTATCAATATTTCAATCACATTAATTTTGTTTGCAAAGTAATTTGATTTATGGTGAAGACTATCCCATACTATAAAGGCTTGCTATAACATTCATTTGAAATACAATTTATAGGCAGGGTTCCCCCATTACCCCACAGCCTTTCTAATTTTCTTGTTTTGAAAACAGGTTACCACTTAATGCATGTTGAAAGTAAAGGCAGAAAGGTTCTTTGGGAACATTCTGCTTTACTTTCAACCTGCTTTAATTTACTATCTACAAAGACACTGGAAATGCTTAAAGTGCTTACGATCAAGACTTCTTAGATAGGGACTTCTTTTCTCAGTGTTGAAATAATTAGAGGTGTAAAACTGCATTTATGGCGAGCATCAGTGCTCGGATCAGGCAGAGCCCCAGATAAGGCTCTAGGTTAGCGTTACCGGTCGCCAAAATCGCCATTGGCGATTACTTTTTACCCTCGGCGACTAAAAAATTCATTTCATCAATTTTGGCGATTGAAAATTTTGGACAGTCAAAAAAATGAAAATCGGTAAATTTAGTCGCCACTCGCCAGTCATTGCGATTATCCAAGACGCTAGCAGTTAGTAACACTATTCTTATCAGTTTGCTAATTAATCCGTGGGGTAATTGGGTGCCTCTCAGCAGGGGACAGTGATCTGCGTACCTCTGATTACGCTGTGCCCCTGAGGCAGGGATTACAATACCGTCACATGTCAACTGACAGCCATTTTACAACGGTGTCAATACAATCGGAACACCTTGCCTATTATCCTTATGAATAAGCCAAGCAATTACGATAACCTATCATAGCCTCTCGCAGCTTTACGTAATTCATAATTTATACTCGGAGGTTGTCGGCATTTGCCGGTAAGTGACGATTATTATCAAACAAAGCTTCCACTATATCGTGAATTTCCGTACTCAACGTGCGAGTTGACGTTTATTGTTTGTAGCAATGAAAATGCCACGCCCACAATTAATAATGGGTTCTGTGCCTTATGAAATCAAATGAAATCAAATTCGATCAAACCTATTTCACGTACAATTATCACGTAGATCTATTTGTTTGAAATACGAGTGTTATATATTTTCCCGAAATATCGCTGTGTTGGTAACTTCAAAGTTAGCGTGAATGTTTTTGTTACCTTTTCATCCGTTTCCTTCAATCGTGTACGTACATTTTGTCATCAGTTTTCGCGAATTAACGATAGCAGCATTTTTCAATAGAAATAATATTCTACTTAAAGTTTAAATGTATCCCGGGACCCGACCAATATGAAAGAAAGTATAGCAGAAGAAATAATAATGATAATCCGATTTTATGGTTTATTTAAACATTTTAGTCACGTTGTACATCCGTGATTGGGCAAAACATAGTTTTCTCTAAATTATTATAGATCTTCATCTAGCAGACAGAAATAAAAGATATAGATCTAATCAAAAGATTTAAGAGGAAATACAAATGACATGCAGCATTTCTGTACAAAAAGTATCTACATAAAGGGAGTTAGGGACATAGTAAAACAATGCAGACCCAGATTTGAGAGCTCTTATAAAAGCCATCTGGTCTAGTACTGCACTGTTTGCAATTTTCTTTTTCAAATTCTGATAAAATGATAATTTAATGCTATATGCAGAGCTATATAAGAGGAGTTGTTGGAAATGTGTATTATGTACTGTAGGTTAAATAATTTTCTTTATTTCTGTCACACCCTGTAATGTATTATATCTATTTCAGTGTTTGAGATATAAGATCTATACATATCAGTACTTCTTTTATCTGCAGCTTAAAAATGGCAAGGATTTCTTTTTTGTCATATTCGCCAAATTTTCATGTAGCCCCCTCTCCCACTTTATGTATATAATGTTAGCGATGCAAAAAATTTGGCTACTAAAATTTTTTGGCTTGCTGAGCTATAGATAAAAGGAGTTGTTGGAAATGTTGGTAAAGTAATTTTCTTTATTTCTCTGTCATTGTTGTAACTGTGTTTTGTTTAACTTAATTTGCTTTCAAATGACAACATAGATCTAGTTTATGAATTTTATAGGGACAAGTTACAAAAAAAGTCTGGTAAATTCAAATTGAGGCTAATTTAGATAAAAAATATTCAGAAAAAATTACCTAAATATAATCCCAGAAATGCCTCAGAAGCCACCTCCTGCAATGTAGATTTTAAATTTTTCCGGGGGAGGCCCCCCGTACCCCCACCAATGAGAGGGGGATACCCCCTCTCATACTCTCCCCCCTCATGCCTTCGGCACTCGGCGCTCAATATTTTCCCCAACAAATTTTGGCTACTAAAATTTTTTGGCTAGCGCCAACCTAGTAAGGGGAGTATTTCAAAAACTAAAATCCTTATTTCTGCATTAAACCCTATGGTGTCACTACTCATTAGAATTGTCTCTTTGAGACAATTCTAATGAGTAGTAACACCATAGGATTTGGTAATGAAAAAAATAGTGAGAAAATACTTGATTTGTTCAGTATACGCCCTCTATCTGGAGCTCTGATCAGGGTCTGCACTGTTTGTCAAACCATGTATTGGCAAACCATTTTACAATAAAATCTAGAGTCAAAATCTGTTTCAAGAACGCACCCAAAAGAGGGTTTATCAGCTGTATATGCATGTATTGCAAACAGTGTAGATCAGAGTCTACACTGTTTGTGTTACCTTTGTTTTTCTGAAAAATTTTCAGACTAGAAGAATGTTCCATATATGCAAAAAGCAGTGTCAATAAAAATTTGATTATCCAAAAAGTCATGCAGAAAGCTCCCTTAGGAGTGTTCTACATTATGTTTGTTGTGCATTTCAGTTGATGTATATCTTCAGAGACAGCTTCAGCATAGTACTATCAGTTACAAAGGAGGATTGAATGCTCCAATAAAATTATCAGTTAATTAGAGATAAGTTTGGCTGCAAGTTGAACACATCTCTCATAACATATTCAGACAAGGGAGGCAATTAAAATAATCTTATCTTTGAACCTGTGCTGTGTTTCAGCATAGTTGTCCGATAATGTTGTGGTCAGTTCCCCATGGTATCCAAGGATGCACTCTCACCGTCTTGTGTAAGGGTCTGATAAAACTAAGGGGCTCGCCCAGTTCAGGGAACAAACAACACATTTTGCAATCTAGGTCAAACTTGGGCTAAAACAGTACTGTTAGGATGCATGTAAAGTCTTTAAGACAGATGCTTGCTTAATGCATGGCAAAAGTAATGCAGAAACCTCCTTTTAAGAGCTTCATGCTTTCCGTTGGTCCTGCAATTGAGCTGCAACCTTATTTAAGACCTCAAATTCAATGACTTTTATAACTACCATCTACACATGTTTTCCTATAATATAATGCTCAACCCATTAAAATACTTGGTCAGAGTGTTTACACATGTGCATCCTTTGCAAACAGTGTAGACCCAGATCAGAAGGCTCCTTAAGGAGCCCTCTGATCAGGGTCTACACTGTTTGCCATACTTTCAAACAGCTCTGACAAACCCCTCAAGATAAAATGAACTGGTCCTTTATCAGAAAATGGAAGAGTCCATCAAATTTTGAAAATTCAGCATTGTATGGGTTATCGACAAAACTACTACTACTTCTACTACAGCCACATACCTATCTGCTATTCCCCCTGGCTGTAGCTCCTGCACAAAGATCCCACCTTCTTGTGCATTGGCTACCACACTGAAGCCCAGAGACTGCTTCTCGGGCTTGAACAGCTTGATTGTCTCAACCTCACGGCCCTGGGCTGCTGTCTCTATGACACGCTGTATCTCCTCGGTGTACCCAGCTGTCGGCTGGTACTGTTTCTGGCTAACTGCGTAAACGGGTTCAGCTTGTGTTGGGGTATCAGGTTCGAAATTTGGGTTAGCCATTCCTTGATCAGCCTCCAGCTGTAACTCCGGTTGAAAGTTGAAGTCACAATCTTGTAAGTCGCTGGTTTCACTGACCTGTTTATAAAGCATAAACAGTAAAAACCTCTCTATTATGAGCACTAAATCGAGGGCTAATTGATTGTGACAGTTTAAAGCAAGGTTACAGTTAAACAGAAAGCTCCTAAAGGAGTCACCTGTCCTAAACACCTAATAATTAACAGAATTAAGTGGTTGTAATAGAGGGATTGAACTGTAATGTATTGATGGCAAATCTGTAGAAAGTGGGGTGCATTAAAAAATGTAAGCTTAGTCCATTTATGAATAAAGTTCTTGCGATACATGCTGGAAGAATTATTTTCCATTTGGTAACCATACGATACAACACCTCTAAAACAATTACTTATCGATAAAGTATTAAAGACTGGTGGTTAATTGCTTAACTCTTTCCTCCCTGAAACTTTAAATGGACAATTCCAGTTTCCATTTTAGTCAAGTCCATTTCTGACTTTTAAGGGTTGTTTTGTCAATGTTTGGCATTATGACAAACAGTGAAGACTCTGATCAGAGGGCTCCTTTCGGAGCCCTCTGATCTGGGTCTTCACTGTTTGCACAGGACAATTGTACTATCACATGTGCATTGTTTGAAAAGAACGCCTATTTGTGGGACTAGGGTTCAAAGCAAAGCAAAAACTTTCTGTTTTATTATCATCTTCCTTTAAGCTGTCACATGTCTTTCATACAATCAATTTGCCTCCCTTTTAGTTGTCATAATAGATGGAGTTTACTTTAAAGTAAAACTTGTTTTAAGAACCAAAATAAGATTAAGAACGGTTAACGCCTAACGATTTTAACGCGTTTAAACACTTTCATAAACAATTATACCAATGCAGTCTCTGCTAAGGGGTCCGTCGGCAAAGTGATGACCCTTTCATCCGGGCTCTTTTAAACGTGTAAAGAAAGGGCTAGGAAACGCATTTAAACGCACTGTGCCATTGTAAACAAAGAAGAATCAGATCATATGCTCAAATCTGACTAACCCATTTATATTGCAATAAACTCTCCGTGCACACGTGCTGGAGGATTCCATTTTAGATATACAAGGGTTATTTGAAGATTTGTCTGTGTTTTTCATACAGCAGAACATTTCAAATGAAATAGCAAATAGTGCAGACCCTGATAAGAAACTGCATAATCCCATCAGGGTCTGCAGTGTTTACTAATGCCCTCTCAGTGTTTTCTCGAGAGCGCGTTTTTGCGTTTTTGGCGCAGAAAATTCACGTTTGGCGCAACCAAATTTGTAACCTGCGTTTTTCTTGACGCAACAATATTTCAGCCCTAAATTGTATCTTTAACTCCGAAGAAATTGCCATCTTATAAACCGAAAGTCGGCGTCGAGAAGCAGTGATTCTGTTTACTTGTTGCTGTTATTCTGCGCATGCGTGAGCACCTTGCTGGCCTCAATTCCGGTAGCCTGGTTCCCTATCTTCATCACATTCGGGAACCTGACTAAAAATTACGGTGCAATTTCCCGTTCAAGTTACGTATCTCGGTACGGCTTCGACGATTTCAAACCAATGAATAGTTATCAGTAAACGTTGAATAGTTTATTACCTTCGATCCAATACGATTGTTTCTTATAAATAAAGACGTGCAACTCAAATAATAATCTTCAATTATCAAATTGTGTGGAATTATTACTGATACAGAATCTAATCCGACATACGTTCCAGTACCCGGACAATATTAAAACGTCTTCCCGCAATATGTCAAGTTGAATAAAACTTTACGAAAGCTCGGAAGCAACGGAGACAAACTGCATTTTAATAAAAAAAAAGAAAACTCTGATTACGGTGCTGATCGTAATAAATCAATGCCTTGAAGCAGAAAAGAATCAAACGAGTGAAGAAACTGCATCCAAAACAGCGTCGGCAGCGAACCCGGTAACGAACTGCATGCATGGCTTGAGAAAAACTTTCTGCTACGGTATGAAAGTGGCAAAAACGGGAAAATCCAGAAAAAGACAGATATTCTTTAAGTAGATGTGAGCTTAACTATTTGTTTCAGTCAAGAACAAGACTGCGTTCAATAAACGCTTATGCCCCCGGTGGCATCCTTGACAATATATTCTGAATCTTTTCTAAGTCCAAATTAGGTCAAGGTCGAGGTCAAATTGAGCTTGGGTATTACTGGTGGGTTGGTAATGGTCCAAGGCAATAACTGTATAAGTATAGAAGCATTGTAGTAAGTAGTGTTGATGCTAGACGAAACGGTAAAATCTAGTTAACCAAGAAATAGCCCATTCAAAATATTCTAAGTCCAAATTAGGTCAAGGTCAAAATCAAGGTTGGGTGATATTGGTGGATAGGGAATGGTCCAAGGCAACAACTGTATAAGTATCAAAGCATTTGAGTAAGCGGTGTTGATGCTAGACGAAACGGTAAAATCTACTTAACCTGTTACGGAAGGACGGACGGACGGACGGACAGGACGATTACTATATGCTCCCGCATCTGTCGATGCCGGGGGCATAAAAAGACAAGAATTACTAGCTGTTTCTGACTTGGAGTTTCACTCTCATTGAAACTTTCTATTTTAAGTTTAAAGTGAGAGACAGACCGAACGTTGAATTTCTGTTGAATTTTGATTATTACCTGCATTCAAAAAACTGAAATTTTCAAGTTAATTAACCCTCTCCTATACACCTTTGAAGGTCTTCTGCACCTTGCTAACAGAGCAGACCATTACCAAACAGATGTTAAAGCTACACTACTTTCTCATAGATCATAATAACTTAAAACCTGTTCTGCTAGCCTAACACTTCAAACCAACCGTGCATAATCAGTTGTAACACCTTATATGCATTAATTAAGATAATTCAAGTCAGAAATATATATGACCCCTGATTTTTCTAAATGACCCCCACTTTTTTAAACAGGGGGTCAAACTTGACCCCCTAAATTTTGGCTCTAGAGAAAACACTGCCCTCTTTACTAGGCACTAGGCTTAAGTGGGTAAATTTAGGTCAATTTTACAATTTCTGAGAACTGGTTTTTTTTGGTCATGAAAAGGCTGATGAGGTAGACTTTGATTAATTAAACAAAATGTGGGTTGTACCAGGGTTCCAGATAAGAGAGATAAACTGAACAAATTCATCATTTTCTCACTAATTTCAGTATCAAATCCTATAGTGTTACAACTCATTAGAATCGTCTCGAAGAGACGATTCTAATAAGTAGTGACACTATAGGGTTTAATGCAGAAATAAAACAAGACTGCGCGTTCAATAAACGCTTATGCCCCCGGTGGCATCCTTGACAATATATTCTGATTTTTTTCCAAGTCCAAATTAGGTCAAGGTCAAGGTCAAACTGAGCTTGGGTATTATTGGTGAGTTGGTAATGGTCCGAGGCAATAACTGTATAAGTATCGAAGCATTGTAGTAAACAGTGTTGATGCTAGACGAAACGGTAGAATCTAGTTAACCAGGCTATTTAAAATATTCTAAGTCCAAATTAGGTCAAGGTCAAGGTCAAAATCAAAGTTTGGTGATATTGGTGGATAGGGAATGGTCAAATGCAACAACTGTATAAGTATCAAAGCATTGTAGTCAGATGTGTTGATGCTAGACGAAACGGTTAATTCAAGTTAACCAGGAAATAGCCTATTTAAAATATTCTACGTCCAAATTAGGTCAAGGTCAAGGTCAAGATCAAAGTTTGGTGATATTGGTGGATAGGGAATGGTCCAAGGCAACAACTGTATAAGTATCCAAGCATTTGGGTAAGCGGTGTTGATGCTAGACGAAACGGTAAATTCTACTTAACCTTGTTACGGACACACGGACGGACGGACGGACGGACTGACGGACAGGACGATTACTATATGCCTCCGCATCTGTCGATGCCGGGGGCATAAAAATTATGTTATGAAATACTCCCCTTATCTGGAGCCCTGTGTTGTACACAAGATTTTTCAACCCTCACAGTGCAAGGACAGAGTAAATAATAATTTACAAACAATGTGAACCAAAATAACAGGGCCCCGTTTCATAAAACATCTTACGACAAATGTTGTCGTAAGTCAAAACTTAAATATATATTTTTTATTGCTGATTTCTCTATCTAATTCTGTCTTGTGGCATCTTTTTGGAATCGTCTTTTCAAGACGATTCCAAAAAGATGTCACAAGACAGGATTAGTAGGAGTAATAAATAATAATTGATAGTTTTATAATCTGACTTACGACAACATTTGTCGTACGAAGTTTTATGAAACGGGCACCAGGTCTCTTGGCAAACTCCTCCAATCAGGGTTTACACAGTTTGTCACACTTTTTAAATATTGCGAGCATACTTGGCTTAACCCTTTCCCCAATAGAAGCGCCTTTTAGCGCATTTAATTTATTCCTCCACTGAAGAAAATTGTTCCAATTTATACAGTCATGAATATGTGTTATAAGAAATATTATTTATATTCTAGAAGATGGTAGCTTAAAGCAGGCTGAAAGTAAAGTTGAATTCTTCTTTACTTTCAACCTTCTTTTAGTGGTCACCTATCTTCCATATAATAACAAGCTTATAAGGTAAAGGGTTAAATGGGTAAATCTAGGTCAGTTTTACAATTTCTGAGAACTCTTTTTTTTTGTAATGACTAGGCTGATGAGGTAGACTTTGATTAATTAAACAACATGTGGGTTGTACACAAGATTTTTCAACCCTCACAGTGTGATATTCATATATATTGAGTGTTGCAAATAATTTGTAAACCAAAATTACAGGTCTCTTGGTGAAATCAGGGTCTGCACAGTTTGTCACAATTTTAAATATTACGAGCATACATCCCTCAAGAGTTAACGTTAACTTGTCATTTATCAATAATGAAAAAAGTCCTATTTGAAATTTCAGCCTTGTTTAAACAGTAGATTAATCATTGATTTCCCTACAGAGCTAGTATGAGTAGGTGATAGGCCCATTCTGGTCTGCCTATTACTGGTCTAATGTGTTTTTTCTCTGTCTGTGTATATCTGTGTCACGTCATTGTGTTCTTAGAGAAGACATGATGAGTGTAAAATGAGATATTGAAAAAAACAATTTGGACTCTCTGGTCTCAGTTCTCAGAAATACTGTAAAAACCTCTCTATTACGATCACTAAAACAAAGGCTAATTGAACCCTAGTCACTCATATACGTGCCATTTGCAAACAGCGTAGATGTGGAGTACACTTGGCCTATGCAAACTGTGTAGTCCCTGATCAGAGGACTCCTTAACTCTTTGATCCCTAGTCACACATATATGCGTGATTTGCAAACAGCGTACCTGTGAGGAGTACACTTGTCCTATACAAACAGTGAAGATCCAGATCAGAGGGCTCCGTAAGGAGCCCTCTGATCAGGGTCTTCACTGTTTGTCACAATGCCAAACATTGACAAAAACAACCCTTAAAAGTCAGAAATGGACTAGACTAAAATGGAAACTGGAATTGTCCATTTAAAGTTTCAGGGAGAAAAGGGTTAAGGATCCCTCTGATCAGGGTCTACACAGTTTGTCATTTTGACATAAATTGTAAAAGTCAACCCATAAAATTCAAAAGCCGACTAGACTAAATTGAAAATAAGAATTGTACAATTGAGGTTTCAGGAAGGAAAGAGTTAAAGCAACAGAAAGGTACTGTGATGTTTCCTGTTTCACTGTCACCTTACTTTAAGCAAGCATCTGTCGCAAACACGTAATAACTAACAAAATTAAGTGGTTGTAATAGAGAGGTTTGACACTCTAAAGTCTTGATCAGAAAATCTTCATATCATTCTGGCTTATTTCTATGAGAATCATACAAGAACTGGGCCTGAAATTGTTTCACATATTACAAACAAACCTGGAAACTGTTGCATAAAACTTCGTAAGACAAAAACGGTCGTAAGTCAAAACTTTAAAATACATTTAATTTCTGATTTCTCTATCTAATCCTGTATTGTGACATCTCTTTGGAATCTTCTTTTCAAGACGATTCCAAAGAGATGTCACAATACAGGATTAGATGGAAAATTAAATCATTATTGAGACTTTTATAATCTGACTTACGACAAAATTTGTTGTACGAATATTTATGAAACAATACCCAGATTTCTAACTGCCTGTGTTAGGTACCTGCTCTAGTTCCTGTATAGAGTCCTGCAGTACCAGTAATTGCCGGAACAGCGGGCTCTGTAGCATACAGATGAGGGATGATATGTCATCGTCCTGGGCGTGGTCGCCCTTGTCCCACAGCATGGTCTGTAGGTGGTCCAGGCATTCTGCCGCCTGGTCACAATCTGTAAACAAGAAACATGGCAATGCAAGGATTTCAAAGTTTTACTAATACCTGTATACACTTAATTTCAAGCTTTGTACGTCTTAATGCAAGCTGTTTGGTTATAATTGGTCTCCCCTTTCTGAATTAATTGACCAGAAAACATTCTTTCTATTTTTAGTAACAGAAAAGTTAAAGGCGTAAAAAAGTGTATCGCTGGAGTAACAGCTTAATACAGACTGATCAATTCCTCAGAAAATTCTTCATAGTGAGGGTATAAGCACAGTTGTCTTAAAATATAATTTGTTTCCACATATCATGTGACCCTTAACTCTTTGCACACTAGCCCTGAAATCATGACAAACGTTGCAAACAGTTTGAATTCTGATAAGCCACAGTGTAAGACAACATCTCATCAGGATCCAAACTTTTTGACACTGAGATCGGACCTTGTTTTTTGCAACTTTGAAAAATTAATTTTAGGACAGTAACAGACGACAAAATTTTTATGTTGCAGACAAAAAAGAATTACCCAAGCATACAAAGAATTAAGTAACTTAAAGTTCAATAGTAGAAGTAATTTTATCTGTATTGAAACTATTCAGTTCAGTTTTAACTCCTACCCTGAACTTCAAGTAAATTTGTTGTCTGCAAAAGTTGTTGTCTGCTACACTTCTAAATTTAGAAATGTTTTTTTTTAAAAAAACAACTCTTTTACAAGTAGGATCAGAATGCCAAACAGTTTTGAACCTAATGAGACGCTGTGCTATGCAGTATCTCATTCGGGACCAAACTGTTTGCAAAGGTAATAACCATTTTACCGTTAGCATGCAAAGTGTTAACTCTTTCCTCCCTGAAACTTTAAATTGACCATTCCAGTTTCCATTTTAGTCTAGTACATTTCTGACTTTTAAGGGTTGTTTTTGTCAATGTTTGGCATTGTGACAAACAGTGAAGAACCTGATCAGAGGGCTCCTTTCGGAGCCCTATGATCAGGGTCTTCACTGTTTGCATAGGACAAGTGTACTTTTCACATGTACACTGTTCGAAAAGCACGCCTATATGCGGGACTAGGGTTCAAAGAGTTAAACAAATACAACTCAATTCAGCGCAAAATCATTGGGTCATCTGTTTTAAATATAGACAAAATTTCAAAGTATTGTAGATCAATACAAACCATTTGCTAAGGACATCTTGAGTCTTGTTTTCTGACCATTCACATGTGGTTCACAAACCTAGTCTGAAAAACAAACAATACTAGACATTAACTGTATGCCAGTAAATAAATCCAACAATATTGTATACAATTATTCTAAAACTTGGGACACATTGTAGCGATATTTGTGATCCTCAGAGGCCGTTAAACCGTTTCATAAAACTTTGTACATGCATGACAAATGTTGTCGTAAAGTCAGATTATAAAAGTCTTAATTATTATTTATTTCTCCAACTAATCCTGTCTTGTGACATCTCTTTGGAATCTTCTTGAAAAGATGATTTCAAAGAGATGTCTAAAGACAGGAATTATATAGGGAAATCAGAAATTAAATGTATTTTAAAGTTTTGACTTACGACCGTTTTTGTCGTACACAGTTTTATGAAACGGGTCCCATGCTCAAGGAAATTTGCAAACAGCATTGAAGGTAATTTCCAGTTTACCGATTTAATTATGCCTGGATATTGCAATGAACTGTCCCTGTGCCCTTGCTGGAAGTGATCATTAGAGATATTCAAGGATGATATACCGGTAAACACACTGGAATGTTTTCCCTTACAGCTGAATAATTCATACAAAATAACAAACAGTGCAGATCTTGACAGGATGCTGTGTAACGCAACATCTCATCAGGGTCTACCCTGTTTGCCAATGTCCTCTGAATCAGTACACTAAGTTTAATCCATTACCCCATAATTACAGCTTTTTATGCCTCTTATTTATTCCTCGACTGAATTAATAGTTCTGCTCAATACAGCCATGAGTATGTATTGTAAGATATTGTTCTAATTTGTTCTAATATCCTCTTAGATGATAGCTTAAAGCATGCTGAAAGTAAAGCAGAATGCGCCTTCAGGCGCATTCTGCTTTACTTTCAACCTTCTTTTAGTGGTTACCTATCTTCAAAACAAGAAACAGGCTATGGGGTATTTGGTTAAAAGAGTTAATACAGTAATAGATACTTGATGCCATGAAACTCTCTGAAACCTTATCAAAAGGCTAATCATTTAAATACGTATGATTACAAGTCATACCACTGCCGATCAATAAAATTGCCTTCCCTGACACTATAAGCCTTACTTCAGACAGAAAATTAATTCTTACATAGCTGGCGAATTCTCCCTTTCTTCTCTTGTAGCGTGTCCAACACCAGAGAAAATGAAATATCTATGAGCTCCAATTCTTGTACAATAAAATATGAACCACAATCTATTTTTATCATTCTCCAAGTACATTCAGTACCATGAATACAAGAGCAGAGATATATCAACTAGAAGAAGAAGGACAGAATGTGGCTAGTCAAACACCTGTACCTTTCTATTTGGAACTGACCATATTCATAGACAAACTTGTGTCAACCCTTCAACCCCCCTCCCCCACCCTGTAAGCTTGTTTTCAGTATTGAAGACAGATGGTTTCTTAAAGCAGGCTGAAAGTAAAGCAGAATGCTGCTTAACCGTTTTTACCATAAATATGTCTTTTAATGCCTTTTACTATTTTCCTTCACTGAAGAAAATAGTTCCAATTTATACATTCATGAAATAAGCATTTGAATTTTGTTTCGATGTTTTAGCGGATGGTAACTTTAAGCAGTCTGAAAGTAAAGCAAAATATGCTTTAATTTGTTTGACCCATTTAAGCTTAGTGTCTACTATATCTAGTAGAAATTAGCAAACAGTGCAGACCCCAATAAGATGCTGAGCCATGCAGTCTCTTTCGGTCTGTATTGTTTTTCACATGAAATGTTCTACTGTATGGATTCCTATGGAACAACACTGCAGTGTCTTTTAAGATCACCCTGGTATATCTGCAGAGCTCCAGATAAAGGGTATTAAAGGGGGTATTCGAAAACTAAAACATTCATCAACCCTATGGTGTCACTACTCATTAGAATCGTCTTGAAGAGACGATTCTAATTAGTAGTAACACCATAGGATTTGGTGCTAAAATGAGTGAAAAATGTTGGATTTGGTCAGTTTACTCCCTTTTATCTGGAGCCCTGTATCAAGAATGAAATTTTCCAGCTAGAACACACAGGGAGAGTCCATCGCAAAATACAGCCATAAAACAGGTTAACTTCAGCTGTGTATATATGTGCTCTGTCTGCCTCTTTTTTTAATGTTCTGAAAAACTCTCTTTACCGTTTTAGTAACAAAATTCAATTAACACCAACGCTAGGTAATGCTGCAGTTTTATTAGACAAGTAATTGTTGCAAATAGTGTCATGTCTACATAGAAGGGGATAATCACTTTAGGGTTAACATTTAGTGTTGCAGTGTGGGAACAGTGCTTATAAAAAGTAATTATATAATGCATCATTTGCAAATAGTGTAGACCCAGTTCAGAGGGCTCCTGAAGGAGCCCTCTGAACAGGGTCTGCAGACTCTGCACTGTTTGCCATACTACTATTTTCTGTCAAGGCAAAAACCTCCTGAGAAGCCACATTCATGATAAACTGGACAGAAAATGAAATATTCCATTTGAAAATTCAGCATTGTATTTGTAAGGGTTAACCGTTCCATCCTTAAATAATTACATATAGTCGTCTGAAATGTTTAGTATGCTAAATATTTTAAAATCAAATCCAGCTTCTTTATATCTTACAGAAACAAACTCCAAATGACTAACAGTTCAGATCCTGATCTGAGGTCCAACTTTTCGGGATGCCTTGCCTGGAGTGGATCCAGACTGTATGCCATGATGTCAATGTGGGTTTGTTGCATTAAAAGGTTTAATTGCCAAGAACATAATCAATACAATGGGGCATTTGGAGATAAGATGTAGTGGAGGCTTGGGTTTCACAGATACAAGCATTCCTTACATACAGTATAGCCTGGGTAACAGACCGACCATCTCACCACTTTCTCCACATAGATGATAGAAGCATAACCTTATACAGTCCGGTGCTTATAAAGCGTTTCAGCTGAGTCTGAGTTCATTCTCAAGCATTTGATTGGTCAGATTTGAGCCTAAGCTCAAATCTGACCAATCAAGTGCTTGAGAATGAACTCAGACTCAACTCAAATACTTTATAAGCTTCAAATAAAAGGGAGTAAACTAGTTTTGAACTAATCCAGCATTTTCTCACATACACACCAAATCCTCCAGAGACGATGCTTGTAAGTATAGTGACACCATAGGGTTTGTTGCAGAAATAAAGATTTTAGTTTTTGGAATACTCTCTTGATCTGGACCTCTGCTTTAAACATATTTTTAGCATATTCACTGATAGTGTCTTATAATAAGACTCGTCTTATTCCTCATAGATGCTTTTACCAAATTACCATACTCTGTTATGACCCATAGATTTGTTCCTACATTGTGACAAGATGCGGCTAACAGCAGAAAATGCTTTACATGTTTACATTCAACCTAATTCTAACAACCACCTGACATTGAAACAAAATATGGATTAAGAAGAAGAAACAAAACTGGGGTCTGCGTCAGAGCTCCAGATAAGGGGGGTATTTCAAAAACTAAATCTTAATCATTCCTGCTTTAAACCCTATGGTGTCACTACTCATTAGAATTGTATAAAAGAGACGATTCTAATAAGTAGGAACACCATACTTAGGATTTAGTGCTAAAATGAGTGTGAAAAATGTTGGATTTGTTCAGTTACTCCCCCTTATCTGGAGCCTTGCAGCTTGCTGCATATACAAATGAGGTGACTTATAATTTCATATGCTTACTGTCTTAACCAAACCCTATGATGTGACTATTCATTTGAAAAGTCTTGATGAAATGATTCTAACGAGTAGTCACAACATGTAGTTTTGTGGAGACATCAAGAATGTATGTTATTTGTTATCTGTAGCTATTTAAAAAGTATCAAGAGTAGCTAAAATTCAGCTTGTAGCTTAACCATTTACTCCACAGCCTGTTACTAAGTTTTAAAGACAGGTTACAACTTGCATATCAAAGTATATTCTGCTTTACTTTCAGCCTGCTTTAAGCTACCATCTCATCTGCTAGGTTAAAAAAAAGATAACGGTACATTTTCATGACTGTATAAAGGAACTTTTTTGTCAGTGAAAAGGAATAAATTAAGGGCATTAACCCTTTGAACCCTAGTCCCGCATATTGGCGCACTTTGCAAACAGTGTACATGTGAGTAGTACACTTGTCCTATGCAAACGGTGAAGACCCAGATCAGAGGGCTCCTAGGAGCCCTCTGATCAGGGTCTTCACTGTTTGCCACAATGCCAAACATTGATAAAAATAACCCTCAAAAGTCAGAAATGGACTAGACTTAAATTGAAACTGGAATTGTCCATTGAAAGTTTCAGGGAGGAAAGAGTTAAAAGGCTTATTTATGGAGTAATGGGTTGACTACACTACTAGTATCCTCTACTCTGGTAGTTTTGTACAGACCAGTAGTTTCGGACGCTTCACAAATTACACAAAATGATACACAACAACTTGCTTTGACAGCATGCCAGAATTCCAAATGTTGGAAAGAAAGTCATATAACATCCTTTCTACGTTTGAATAACCTAATAATGTTAATCAGTCAAACGTTTACTAACGTAATGCCTGGACTTCTGATTGGCTGCCAAGGCTTGTTGCTAGTGAGGGGAAACTTCTTCAATTCAGATTCAGTATTATTAGTGTCACTTGATACATGTATATGAATCATTTTTATATTGATATATGGAAACTTTTTGCATCTGTGGCATCAATATTTGTTTGTTTATTGAGATTTCATATTGCAACAAAAAAATTACTGTTACAGTACCATCGTCATTCATATTTGTCTTCACAAAAAATTATCTTGTATTCTACAAGCGAACAACTGTTGCTAGGGATTGAACCCGCAACCTCCCGCACTGCAAGCGGACGCTCTACCACTGAGCTATACAGGCGTACATATCGTAATTATGGTTATAATTGTGCAATACAAAATTACTGTCACATACCTAGTCATGTTTGTCCTGAGAAAATTTCTTCCACAAATTTTTTTCTCTCTGACCTTGGTGTGTAAATAATGCATATCAAAAAGTATCCTAAAAGTGAGGGACTGAGTTGTAAACTTTCGTCATAAGCGCCCCTATGACATCATAAATAATATCGTCCAAATCTATTGGTAGTGCTTCAGTGATCGGGGGCAATTTACTTTTGTATTCATGTTTTACATTCATTTGTAAGATTCTCTGTTTACTATTTGAAATTTCTCACCATACATATTCATGACTGTATAAAATGGAACTACGGTATATTCTTCAATAGAGGAATAATTTAAAGGCGTAAAAAGGTGTATCTATGGGGTAATGGGATAAATGGTTTAGGTGTCCAAATCTACCCTACTCCAGGCTATTCATCTGTTCAAAGCATTTGTTAGATAAACTCTATTGGACTTTTTGTTGTGTTTGAGTTTTGAAACAAAACATGTTTCACTCCTGCAAAGTGTAAGTGGGCATGCATGGATAAACGGTTAAATAGTCAGAAGCTATATTAACCCTACTCCAGGCTAAATGTAAATCATTTACACCAGATTGATACATCTGCTTTTCAATTTTTTGTTATCACCATGGTCGATGTTTTGACTCTGCAAATTCAATTTCAAATCGCACTGGCCATCTGCTTTCCTTGACTCGGATGTAGGAAAACGTCAAAATGGACTGGTGCCATATTGCGCGATAATGCAGAGTAGTTTGGCTTAAACATGTATGGTAAGTAACTTCTTTACAATGACCTTATTGAAATATGGAGGACATGGAGTGCATGTCGTAGATTTAAGGACTAGGTGTAAAGATAAGACCCCACCGGTAACAAGAGGGCCAGAATGGCCCTTGATCGCTCACCTGTCCATGGTGACACTAGGATGGGTCACTTGATTTCAGAAAAGAAGATTTGTAAAAGGTGACAACAAGGGCGGGGCAAAATTTGAACAACTTTGATAGAGGACCTGTAGATGATGTTATGTGCAAAATATCTAAACTCAGTGTACTATGGTTTCAGACAAGAAGATTTTTGAAGTTTTCATTGAAAAAATCTATTTTTAGCTCCGGTGACCCAGATATGCAACAGACCAGAACTAATTCATCAATATATGTGAAGGACCTCTAGAAGTTACACCATGCCAAGTATCAAAGCTCTGGCCATATTGGTTTCTGAGTAAAAGATGTTTGAACATTTCACTATGTAACTCTATGTAAAACGGTGACCCCCGGGTTGGGGCCAATTTTGACCCCAGGGGTAAAACTTGAACAATTTTGATAGAGGACCTGTAGACGATGCTATGTGCAAAATATCTAAACTCAGCATACTATGGTTTCAGACAAGAAGATTTTTGAAGTTTTCTTTGAAAAAATCTATTTTTAGCTCCGGTGACCCAGATATGCAACAGACTGAAACCAATTCAACAATATATGTGAAGGACTTCTAGAAATTATACCATGCCAAATATCAAAGCTCTGGTCATATTGGTTTCAGAGAAAAAGATGTTTGAACATTTCACTATATAACTCTATGTAAAACTGTGACCCCCGGGGCGGGGCCAATTTTGACCCCAGGGACAAAATTTGAACAACTTTGATAGAGGACTTGTAGACGATGCTATGTGCAAAATATCTAAGCTTAGTGTACTATGGTTTCAGACAAGAAGATTTTTTAAGTTCTCATTGAAAAAATCTATTTTTAGCTCCGGTGACCCAGATATGCAACAGACCCTAACCAATTCAACAATATATGTCAAATACCTCTAGAAGTTATACCATGCCAAATATCAACGCTCTGGTCATATTGGTTTCAGAGAAAAAGATGTTTGAACTTTTCACTATATAACTCTATGTAAAACGGTGACCCCCGGAGCGGGGTCAATTTTGACCCCAGGGGCAAAATTTGAACAACTTTGATAGAAGACCTGTAGATGATGCTATGTGCCAAATATCTAAGCTCTGGCCCTTTTGGTTTTTGACAAGAAGATTTTTTAAGATTTCCTCATTTTTGCACTTTGGTTGCCATGGCAACCAGAGTTCTGCATTGTTTCAAATTCTTTGAACAACTTTGAAAGAGCTTGACCCAAGGAACATTCCTGTGAAGTTTGGTTGCAATCCAGCCAGTGGTTTTGGAGAAGAAGATGTTTGAAGAAATTGTTGACGCACAACGCACGACGACGGATGCCGGACAAAGACTGACCACAAAAGCTCACCTTGAGCACTTTGTGCTCAGGTGAGCTAAAAAGTACTGTGTATGTGTCGGTAGAGACTTGTTTGACCTCAATATGTTAAGGGTTGGATGGGCTTGAAATCGATAGAAATTGATCTTATATGGCGTTCTATGGTGTACCATAGTGTTTTCTGCATACGATGATCTCTTTGTATACACAAACGATCGAGAATTCACTGCGCAACAAGACCTCGGAATGAAGTTGGTGAGTTACGCGAAGCACGTTTGCCGTGGGAGTTGGACACTTTTCCAAGGTATATCAGGCTTTAATTTTTGAGGGTGCATGTACCCTCTAGGGCTAATTTTTGGGGGTGCAGACAAATTTCAGAGGGTGCATATGAAACGTTTTTCTGTTTCTTCTATTACAAAGTTAGTTGCGATATAGTAACTGTATTGCGGATTTAGACCGTGGTCTAGAGGTGCAGTACTGCAGCTATTACAAAGTAACAATCCGTTATTCAAACAATGGATACGCACCAGGAATGATCTTTGTAGTTCCGTCGATAAATTTTTATTTCATTTGTTTCAATGTGTACTGTTCATATCTCTCACATTATTTCTTAACCAGGCTATCAATTGAGACTTAGCCGACATATTTGGAGACTACACGAATGCGTCAGCAGTGTAGGCCTATGCTAAGACTGTGTCTCATTAAATAAGGCATTTTCCCCAACATTGTTAATAGACGGGATAAAATACATCTGATAACCCGTCCAATTTTTCGACTGTGTTCTCGGATTTCGCATAAAAAATGGTGTCGCTGTTTTGAAATCGAAAGTGACCAGAAGTAGACCTATGACCGGACTTTTTTTTTTAAATCATTTGTGAGCATTTTTCAAACAGGTCTTCCTCTAAATAAGTATTGAATTCTTATAAAAACAAAAATTATCCAAAGAAAATAGCGACTTTATTAGGCACAGAGACGGGAAATCCCACAATCTATTTTAAACCGCTGAATCATCAGATTCGCGATGCGGGTGAATCAGGCGCTTTATGTATTAAGAATGATAAGAATTGTCAAGCGCCTGACAGACACTATATAAGGAAAATGAAAACAAATCCAAATTGACTCGTCGGACTTTGACGTTTAACTAGTATTTTGTAGTTTGTTAATAAAAATGGTCTTCTTACATCCGTTTTCGGCATTATCTGCAACATAAGTCTGTGCGTGCATGCACGTTCAGGGCATTGATTTTCTGCGTGATTTTTTAAAACTATACGTGAATCACGTGCATCTGTGCATGAATGGGAACTCTGTATATTCTATATAAAAAAAAAATAATTAAAAAATGAGCTTTAGGTCAGAACATGGTTTTTGGTCATAGAAAAGGGGTGTGTTTATGGTTTTATTCTCTTTATTTGTGTTTGGAGGTGTTATATTGAGACAAAGCATGCGTCCGGCACCTGTGGTCTATTTACCACCTCTGCAATAAAAACGGTACTGTTCCAATTTGTTACGACATTATTATTAGATACACCACCGCTATACTTATTCACAATGAAGAGAAATTGAGAATCGAATGTCGCAGACTTTCTGCAGCGACACGATTATTCGATCACTGATCATCACGGAATCCCTTTTTTTTTTGACTGGACAACCCGTCGAGAGTCAATGTAAACTTGTCAATAATCAGAAAACAGATGAATTAAGTCGAAACTTTGCGCTGTTATTTCTTCTGTCCAGTAGACAGTGCCCTTGTCTACATAGTGTCATGTGTAATGTACATGTATGATGATTGATGTCTCATGTCTTGTTTACATGTCTGTGTTGGGTACATTAAATCAGCCGATTCTGATGAGAGACCGCTACGAAATGGTATACATAAGACCTTCAGTATCTAAAAAAAACACCTTTTCTAAGCCTACACTGCGTGAGTTGACTGATCTGTATAGTGTCACTTGATCACGTTTGTGAGGGTGGGGACAATAAATTTGTCACATCAGTGCGACTCTTCCACATCTCAATTTCGACTACGTTCGTGTCGTGACGATGTTATCAATATTTATTCGTGTTTAGTTTAGCTGATTCCACATGAAGAAAGCAAAACAACAAGCCAAACTTACCAGAAAACGCTGTTTGTTTACAAACTTTTCGAAAATTGGCAGGAAAGAGTTGATTTCCCTTATTTCCGTAATTCCAAACGCGCACCTGTTTATCCACCTTCCGGTCCGTCAATGTCCGTATATTTTCGGGAGAAGTCGGACGTCCGATGACAATATCATTTATTTTCTGCAATTTTTATTCGTAATTTGATTCTTATCCCCATGCCTTATTGTTTGCATTTTACTTATTTCACTATTGTTATATCGAAATCGATTAGAATTTAGTATCTTTCACTGAAGTGATTTGTTTCCGTCAGTGCCGGTCGGACACGATCATATTGAAAGTACTCCGAATGTGCTAAAACTGAAAGTAGAATGTTGTGTGCTCAGTACAAGATCTACCTGTGAAAAGCTGCTCCTGAAGAGTGATGTCTCCATTTGGTATATAAGAAACATATTTGTGTACAAATAGCTGTTATCTAATAAATCGTCAATTTCTGATATTGAAAAGCAATAAGCAATTAATCATAATGACTGATATTTGATTTAAGAATTATGCACTAGTTTATTTGTAATGTACTAGATCACTTCCATCGTTCAAGCCAATGCTTTATTATTTATATTACTATCAAGGTATACATGGTCTCTGATTCAAGCAGGTGTGTTTTTAACACTTCTGTCTTTTTTATTCCTGTTTCAAATCACCTTTTAACTGCAATCTTTAACATCAAGGTTCATTTACCCTTTGCCCCATAACCTGTTTCTATACTTTTAAAGACATATCCTGACCTACTTTCGGTGATGTCACCTATCCAGGCAGTTCCCATGCAATACTCATGGGGTCTTGTGCACATGCCAATATTAAAGAACGGCTGACGCGTCTCGTGTGAGCCCTGACTTTTATATTTGATAGTTTGGTTAGAAATAACCATTAAAAAACTCTTAGAGTATGTCTGGACCTTACCTGGTAAACTGAGATTGGTAAAGATTATGCTGCATGCTTTTACAGTCACTTTCACACCTATCGAGAACAAAGGTCACAGGTCAGTCCATCCAAGGACTGAGGAAATGTCTTTAAAGACATTACTTGACCTAGCTTCAAGCTTATGTGATAACACCTAGCCCCGTTCAAAGTTTGACTCAAAGCATGGAGAGCATGCACTTACTGTGCTAGCGTCTAGGCTAAGAATCATTTAGGCGTCTCATGTGAGGCCCGACCATATATTTGATAGTTTGGTTAATAAAACCCATTGAAAAAACCCTTGGGATCTAGTTTGTGAGTGCCTCTATACAAAACTTCAGATAGCTTAGCTGTTGCTGGCATACTTTTCTCATGCTTTACAGTTACTTTCACGCCTATTGAGAACAATGGGTGGGGAATCAATGAATGGACTGGGGTAATTTCTTTAAAGACATTTCCTGTCCTAATTTCGGGTGATAATGTCTAGTCAGGCAGATTCCTTGCAAAAAGCATGCGTCTTGTGCACATTCCTATAGCAAAGAACCATTGAAGCGTCTCATGTGAGGCCCAACTTTTAATTTTGATATTTTGTTTAGAAATAACCATTGGAATTTGACTGAGGAAATGTATTTAAAACAGACTGAAAGTAAAGCAGAATGTGCCATAAATCACATTCTGCTCTACCTTCAGCTTGCTTTAACCCATTACCCCATAGACCACCTCTAGTTTTGAAGATATGTGACCACTTAAAGCAGCTTGAAAGTAAAGCAGAATGCACCTTAAGACACATTCTGCTTTACTTTCAGCATGCTTTAAGTTATCATCTACTAGAATATAAAAAATATTTCTGATGATACCTATTCATGCCTGTATCAAGTGGAACTATACTCTTCAGTGAAGGAATAAATTAGAGGTGTAAAAAGGCATATTTATGGGGTAATGGGTTAAGCTTTTATCTATGGTACTTGAATCTCGGAGTACTCAAGTACTTACTCAAGCTAGAATTTTGTTTATTTCTCTTATGGTACATGTATTCATGACTGTATTATTTATCCGCTCAAGTATAGAATATATTTCTTATGACTATACACATTGGGGCTATTTTCTTCAGAGGAAGAATGAATTAATAACATAAAAAGGTGTAGCGGCGGATAGCTGTTAAAATGCATGATGCTCTTGTTGGAATTTTCCCATTACTGCATAGATACACATTTAATGCCTTTAGTGTAATCCTTCATTGAAGAAAATAGATCCAATTAACAGTCATGAATGTGCACCCGGATGCTAAGAAATATTTTCTTTATCCTAGTAGATGGTAGATGTTCCTTGAGTGTTGAAAAAATTAGAGATGTAAAAAGGTGCATTTATAGAGTAATGGGTTATGTAACCACCTTCAGGTGAAACGTTTAAGATAAGAGACAACTTATTGCAGGATAGAAATAATAAGAGCTTTCTGTATCACTTTTTCCATACATTAAACTATCACCCCATAGCCTGTTCTAGTTTTGAAGACAGATGACTACTTAGAGCAGATTGAAGCCTGCTTTACCCTTTCCTCCCTGGAACCTCTAATGAACAATTCTAGTTTTCAATTTCGTCTAGTCCATTTTTGACATTCTTGTGTTGATTTTTTACAGTATGTGTCAAAATGACAAACAGTGTATACCCTGATCAGAGGGCTCCTTAAGGAGGCCTCTGATCAGGGTCTACGCTGTTTGCATATGACAAGTGTACTCCGCACAGGTACACTGTTTGCAAATGACGCCTATTTGCGTGACTAGGGTTCAAAGAGTTAAGCTACCATCTGCTAGAAAATAGAAATATTTCTTATCATACATATTCATATGTATAAGTCCGAATTATTTTCTTAAGTGAAGGAATAAGTTAAAGGCGTAGAAAGGCGTATTTATAGCGTAATGGGTTAAGCTTACACATGTGGTCACCTTACTCTCCATACTTGTCTATTGCTGTTTCTTGGTTGTTTAACTCTTAGCATTATAACCATGATAACTGTTTGCAAACAGTTTGGATCCTGATGAGAGACCGCATAATGCGGTGTCTCATCAGGATCCAAACTGTTTGACACCAATAATCCATGACCCTGTTTTGAAAAGAAAATTTGAAAATCTATTTTTAAAACAGTAGCAGGCAACAATTGTTTCAGACACCCAGCATGCAAATGGCTAGGGCTGTTGTTCAGCTAAAACACAAGGCCATTAGAGGTGTTTAAGTGTGGATGTCAAATGTGGAGCCATTGAGATTTTCCATTTGATGGATTTCCACTTTAAACCCCCTTTTTTAAACCTTTCTCCTGTAAGCATGCCTAGACTTAGTCTTCAAACAGTTTGGATTAAGATCAGATGTGAATAAACTCCCCATCTGTTTTGAAACCATACTGATTGCCAATGATACTTTAATTTTTTTATAATTAAAGATTTTAAAAAATTTTTTTTTTAAAATGAAGCTTACAATTTTGTGCAGATGACTTTATAGCAGAAGATGGGTTCAAAACAAATTTTACATGAAAGAATGATTTAAAGAAATTTAAGCTGACATCAGGGAGTTTACATCTCTTGGATGGAGAAATTTAATGCATATTGTCTAAGGCAATCATGTAATTTTGCCATTATTTAAAGTGATTTCAGTTATCAATCATAAAACAAGGAGAGTGTTTGCAGTTCTCCGCAACCCTTGTGGTCATTACAGTGTTCAAATACTCCATGCTCAATTGATAGGATAAATTATTCAAGCTGAATGCTTCATTATAGAGTAATTTGATATTTGATTGCAGCCGTGGCTGTTTGGTTGATTGTGGTTTCTCTCCTCTGGGGATGTACAAACCCACTGATCAAGAGAGGAAGTAAAGGGATAGAATCCATACGGAGCTCATCTCCAGTCAGACAGTTCTTTGCGGAGTTATCTTTCTTGGTAACTAATTGGAAGGTAAGGCTTGAAATTATTTTAATAGACATGATGCATTGATAACCATTGCACACACACACACACACACACACATACTCAATAAATGTACTTGTTTAGCCTTTTATTTATTCCTTCACTGAAGAAAATAGTACATGTAACACTTTATATAGTCATGAATGTGCACCATAAAAAACATTTTCTATATATCCTTGCAGAAGGCAGTTTAACCCTTTACCTTATAGAAGCGCCTTTTAGCGAATATAATTTATTCCTCCGCTGAAGAAAATAGTTCCAATTTAATCAGTCATGAATATATTTTATAGGGAATATTTTCTGTATTCTAGTACATGATAGCTTAAAGCAGGCTGAAGGTTAAGCAGAATGCGCCTTAAGGCGCATTCTGCTTTACTTTCAGCCTGGTTTAAGTGGTCAACTATCTTCAATACTAGAAATAGGCTATTATGTAAAGGGTTAAGGCAGACTGAAAGTATTTTTAAAGCAAAATGTACCTAAAGAACATTATGCTTTAGTTTTGCCTGCTTTAAGTGATCATCTGTCTTCAAAAGGAAGCATACAGGAAATTAAAGATAGGTGACTGCTAAATGAAGATCAAACTGATGTGGAAAGCTCCTTATTATTCTGCATTTAGAAATCACCTGTATATGGGCATAGTATGGTTGTCTTATAGGTCTGACAATATAATGTAAACCACTTGATTGTGAACAAATATGTCATGGTCACTTGTTATCAGATAAGATCATACATGCACATCCATTTATCACACAATTTGTCTTCAACATTATGAGAGTTACTTTTAACCAATCCCCTACTATTAGCTTATATTGGTGCTTTCTGAAAACACTGTAGACCTAGATCAGACAGCTCCTGATCTTCTGACAATAATTAGCACTCATTTCTGGGGAAAAAATATTTCCATATTTCATTAGCCAACATATTAGTTCCCTTCTCTCATGGAATATTCACATCTAAAACTATGAATATCTTTGATCTGAACTATTTCATTGGCTAATAAAACCAGGACAATTCCCCCCAGGACTCATGTCAAAGCTGTAAATTTTGATCAGACAGCTCCTTCAAACAATTTTTGCGATGTCTGACCTGTATCCCAACTGTTTGCAAAAGTAACCATAATTTCGCCAGTAGTGTGCAAAAAGTTCAGTGTCACCCTGTGTTTAACCCTACCAATAAATCGTTACTTGAGGGCAAATGTATTAACAGAGTAAAGTTGTAATAATAATAGTGATTAAGCACAGGATTGTTTAACCCATTACCCACATAGCTTGTTTATAATATTGAAGATAGGTGAACACTTAAAGCAGGTTGAAAGTAAAGCAGAATGTGCTTTTAGGCACATTCTGCTTTACTTTCAGCCTAGTTTAAGCTACAATTTGCTAGGACATAGAATATATTATTACAGTGCACATTCATAACTGTATAAATTGGAACTATTTTCTACAGTGTAGGAATAAATTGCAGGCTGGTTAAAAAGGCGTATATTTATGGTGTAATGGGTTAAAATAAAATATCCTCTTCAGTCGGTTATCCGGAACCCTTAGCTAAAAAGGTTTCCTTAGACACTGAGCAAATTGGTTACTTATCAACTGTTCAATCCAATGCAGATCAGGAGGACTTTGACAGATATGTTTAAGTCACTAGTCTAACATGCACGTTTAATATTACCTTTCAGTACCTTGTTCCTTTTTTGGTGAATCAGAGTGGGTCAGTGGTATACTATATTACCTTAGGATCTGCAGGTATGAATTGTCTCCCTTTATTAGCCTCTATCTCTCTTTCTGATTTAGCGATACTCCCTCTCTATCACATTCATTGTTCCATTGCTGAGGAATGTCTTAAATTTGCATCAACTTTACTATCTTACCAATTGGAATTTGCTGCTTGATTTATCTATTGCATGCTCAACGCAATGACAGTACTTTTAATTACAGTAAAATCTCTCTATTACAACCTCTAAAATTAAGGCTGATTGACTGTATAAAAGGCAGGTATATACTATATAGGAGCTTGCTGTTTTACTGTCAACTTGTTTTTAGCAGTCACCTTGTAAGCATCTAGTAATGAACACAATTTAGGGGTCGTAATAGAGAGGGTTTACTGTATATTATTATATTTTTGTAGACCTGTCAGTGGCTGTTCCTATTACAAACTCTTTAACTTTTATCATCACTGTAATAACTGGTCATCTCCTGGGAGAGAGGATTTCTTCTGCTAGTAAGTATGGGTAAAATTCATAACAGGTCGGTTATAAATCAGTTAATGGTGGCTTTCTTATCTATACCACAGAAATAGCAGACCTCATTATGCAGACAGAAAAATAACTAAAACCAATCCTATATAATTGTTAACCCTTAGCCTGCCACTCACGACTATAGCTCCATATGCAAACAGCTTGGATCCGGATGAGACGCCGAGTTACTCGGCGTCTCATCTGGATCCAAGCTGTTTGCATATGGAGCTATAGTTACTCGGCGTCTCATCTGGATCCAAGCTATTTGACACTCGGACAACATTTTCAGCAATTTTGAGCAACTTTGAAGCACTTTGAAACTTGAAGCAGACGAGAAATATAGCAGACGACAATTTATTTGGCGGGCTAAGGGTTAATAGATTCTGATGTAAATTCATCTTTAAGTACATGTATTCATAGGTCTCTGATATTTATAGCCATAATGATCAATACTGAATTAACCCATTACACAACAAATATGCCTTTTCATGCCTTTAATTTATATATCCCCAATGAAGAAAATAGATTTCTAGTTCCACTTTATACAGCCATAAATATGAAACGTAAGAAACAGTTTCTATATCGAATTATCCTAGCATATGGTACCTTAAAGCATGCTGAAAGTAAAGCAAGTTTCTTCTTTACTTTCAACCAGCTTTATGTGGTCACCTGTCTTCAAATTAGAATCAGGCTTTGTGGTTATTGGTTAATGCTGTAGAAAAATATCAGATGTAATATCAAATCTGCCTGATTGGCAGAAATATTACCATACCTTTATTGATAGGTGACTGCTTAAAGCAGGATGAAAATAAAGCTTGGTAGAGGGCGATTTCTGTATTATATTCAGCCTGTTTTAAGGACCCACCTGTCAGGAGGAAGGAGAAGTTTCATATTGCTCTTTTATTAGGATGAGTAGGAAAGTGGATCAACATTTCTATTTGGAAAATGTTAACCCATACACTTCTGGCTTTCTAAATGGACTCGTCCATTTTTAGCTCGCCTGTTCGTAGAACAGCAGAGCTAATGTCATACCCCCGGCGTGAGTGAGCGTGAGCGTGGCCAAGGTTAAAGTTTTTTGGACGGGTTGTTTTAAAGCTTAATATTTGTGCTAGGGTTATGAAATTTTGTATGGAGGTTTATTTGGGGTTAAACATTGATGTTATGATGTTGGAATTTAAAAATAATTTTAATTTATGTCAATTTTCAACATGTTTTGGACTTAGGTTTTTCAACTACAAACTACCAGGTTAAAGTTTTTTGGACGGGTTGTTTCAAAGTTTAATACTTGTGTTAGGGTGCTGAAATTTTGTATGAAGGTTCATTTGGGGCTAAACATTGATGTTATGAAGTTGAAACTTAAAAATAATTTCAATTTATTTCAATTTTTAACATGTTTTGGACTTAGATTTTTTGCTGCAAAACCCCAGGTTAAAGTTTTTTGGACGGGTTGTTATAAAGTTTAATACTTGTACAAGAGTGCTGAAATTTTGTATGGAGGATCATTTGGTGTCAAACATTGATGTTATAAGTTGGAATTTAAAAATGTTATAATTTATTTCAATTTTTAGCATGTTTTGGACTTAGGTAATCCCAGGTTAAAGTTTTTTGGACGGGTTGTTTTAAAGCTTAATATTTGTGCTAGGGTGCTGAAATTTTGTATGGAGGTTCAATTGGGAACAAACATTGATGTTATAAAGTTGGAATTAAAAAATGATTTAATTTATTTCAATTTTTTACATGTTTTGAACTTAGTTGTTTTTACCTCAAATCACCAGGTTAAAGTTTTTTGGACGGGTTGTTTTTTATTAATCTTTCAAAACTGAAAATCGATTTGTTTTCGATACAAGAATCGATTTGTTTTCGATACAAGATGTTTTTAGAATTAAATTTTAAACAGGCGAGCATCAGGTGGCTTTGACACCCATTTCTGGTCTAAATAAAGTACAGTTTACATTTATTATTGAGGGATTTGTCCCAAAAATTACTAAATTCATGATAAAGAGTGCAGACTCAGATCAGAGGGCCCTCTGATCCGAGTCCACACTGTTTGCAAAAATGTATTTGGTATACTTGTTTCATGCACAATATGCACAATAAGGATTAAGCTATATAACAATGTTTTTTGTCCCAAAAATAACTAAATTTATGGTAGACAGTGAAGACTCAATTCCGAGGGTTCCTTGCAAGAGCCCTCTGATCTGAGTCTGCACTGTTTGTAAAAATGTATTTGGTATACTTATTTCATGCACGGTAAGGATTAAGCTATAAAACGATGTTTCCATGACAAATGGTTGATTCAGCATTCTCTTGTATAAGACAGACATCATTCATTGTATCACCTACAACATAGGTTTACCTGTACAATCAATGATTGTTTGTTTCACATTTACTTTCAGAGACTTGGCTTGGTATCCTTCTAGTGGTGGGTGGAGTAACACTATGCCTGTTGGATAAAATCTGAATACATATCAAACACAGTAAAACCCAGATATTACATTCAATTAAAAGGAGACTTGGTCTTAGTATTTTTAATTTCTAATGCAGGTGATAATTTAAAGGAGGTTGAAAGTAAAGCAGAAAGCTCCTGAAGGAGCTTTCTGCTTTACTTCCATCCTCCTTTAACCTGCCACCTGTGTATAACACTAAAAACTTCTTTCGACAATTTGTAATATAAGGGTTTTACTGGGTATGAAATGAAAAATGCCATGAAATAAAAGGTTATTGGAGTGTACACTTGCAGGAAATAGAGCCTCTGATAAAGATCTACATGGTATGACAGTCATCAGCCCAAATTCATGGCATACAGGGTTAACCCAGAATAGACATGTGGATTCCATCACCACAGTAATGTTGGAAACAATCTTCATTGCTGACTGAGAGACCTCTGTAGAGGAACATCACTGAGATAGAAGTGCAATAATGGTACAACAGAACAGTTGCCATTAAGAAAGAGGCCAAGAGGATTTATCTCCCTTAGACGAATTCTGACTTCAGGAAGATTTATATGTGGGTAAAGCATGAAGCTGTTTACCACAAGATGAAAGTAAAGTAGAATACCCCTCAGGGTCTACAGTGTTTGTCATATTGTGAAACATTGACAAAAACAATTCTTAACCCTTAGCCCGCCAAATAAATTGTAGTCTGCTATATTTCTCGTCTGCTTCATGTTTCAAATTGCTTCAAAGTTGCTCAAAATTGCTGAAAATGTTGTCCGAGTGTCAAACAGCTTGGATCCGGATGAGACGCCGAGTTACTCGGCGTCTCATCCGGATCCAAGCTGTTTGCATATGGAGCTATAGTCGTGAGTGGCAGGCTAAGGGTTAATAGTCATAAATGGACTCGATTCAATTGAAATTGAAGCTTCAGGGAGGAATAAGTTAAACTGCATACTGTGATATTATTGAAATATTCAGTGTTTCTAAGAGTAAAGACACTTGACCTTGACCGTGACCTTGATGTCAGTGTTGCTAGAAACGCCAAACACATAAACATCAGACTACAAACAGAGGAAGCCTTAATCTCATACTTCAAACCAAAACAACCATACAGACTCAAATACTATAATAAACATTACTGGAAATATTATCCAAAAACAAAAACAATGATGACTCATTACTACAATGTTTAGAATATATAGCACACATACATACCATACTACAGTGGAGAATCTGTTATTCTTTCCCAATAAACGCGTTTACGCTAAAACTATTATTTGCACTTGCATACAGTTTGGAGCCAGATCAGACGCCGGGTAACCCGGCGTCTGATCAGGCTCCAAACTTTTTGCCACCAAGATAAAGATGAAATTTCAGAGTTCTTTTCTACGTTTTAGCGCTTTACATTTGCGTACGTTTGCGTTTAAACGGGGAAAGAATAACAGATTCTCCACTGTATTGGTTGTAAGACTCACAAACATAGTTTCTACTGCGGAAACAGGTTTTTGAGCCTGCATCAATGGACTATATTCTATAATAGAATTGTCATTTTCCATAAAGTGGACGTATTTTATCCAGGCGAGTAATCAATTAAGGTGTAAGAAAGGCATAGTTATGGGTTAAGGCAGGCTGAAAGTAAAGCTATCAATCTGCTTTAAGCTACCATTTGCTTGAATATAGGGTATCTTATTATTTTTGCATATTCATGACTGTATAAGGTGGAACTGTTGTGGGTTTTTTTGAGTGGATGATTCAAATTAATGAAAGGTGTAAACATTTGAATACATGGGGTAAACACAGAATAAAAGATTTTACTCTTATGTCTACTGAAATGGCTAAATTTGGCAACCTTTAAGTAGTAAACTGTTGAGATTTCAGATCAGACTTCACAGATTGTGGGGCAAGATGAAAATTAAGCAGAAAGCTACTATAAGCTTTAAGGTGTCGGCCTGGTCTAATTTCGCCCTATATAATCTATAGTAAAATGCCTAACTTTCAGAGCCAACAGCTCCCTCCAAAACATTTCTAGGCTATAAAAGACATACCCTTCAATTCTATAGACATTTCCCTGTTAATTGAGGCCAGTTTACCTATAACATCGCCAGCTACATTTTTTGCTATCAATGATTTGCTAAGGTCACTGTCAAAATAAAGGTAAACAACTTTCACCTTCATCCCATTCACTGTGTTTCCATATGCATCCGCCTGGAGAAAAAGTCCTGAAATGAGATGCCTAAAACAATGCCATTTGGGTGGAAATGACCACAAATAGCCAGTTTTCATCAAGAAAACCATTCAAACTCACCCACAGGCAAAACTAAACAGTGCAAATCCTTGAAATTGTATTTTTCAAGGTACTACTTGCAAGACTACAACGACCCGGAAGTGATTCCTGACCAGGCCGATACCTTAAGCTGCCATCTGTCTAAAATGTGACCGATAAGCCTACATATCAGTGGTCATAATAGAGAGGTTTTACTGTATCTTTATAATAGGAAATATCATAAGTGTTAAAATTTGGGTTCAGATGGGATACCAAATTAACCCACCGAGCCCTAGAGATGAGTATACTCTTCAGGTATTATCAGTGTACCTGTGAAGAGTATATTTGTCCTATGCAAACAGTGTAGACCCAGGTCAAAGTCTGCACTGTTCGGTTTTTTTGCAATAAATGGTAAAAACCAACTATATGGACTATACCTTATTGGAAACTGGAATTGTCCATTTGAAATTTCAGCGTTAAATGAGTTAATTGGTGTCTGATTGGGATCCATACTGTTTGCAACAATTGTTACAATTTTACACAATGGCATGTCAAACCTTTACCGAATAACCTGTTTCTAGTATTAAAGACAGGTGAATACCTAAAGCAGGTTGAAAGTAAAGCAGAATGCGCTTTAAGCAGCTATCTGCTAGCATGTAGAACATATTTCTTTTAGTATATGTTCATGACTATGAATTGGAACTATTTACTTATAAATTCAATGCGGTAAAAGGCACTGGTTAAGGGTACACACTCATCTCAGTTGTTTGCTTTCTAAAGATAGAATTGAAAATTGATCCAACCATACACTGTTGGTGATATGTACAATAAACAACTGCACAATGACATATTCAGTTTGCTTTGCTGTTGAAATTACATGTATATTTGCCCTTACAACACTTGTGGTGAATTCTTATATAAATATGCTTCTACAGCTGCAAAACAGGTTTGTGAGCTGATTAAGCATTTTAGTTTATCCCAATACTCCATGGTATGTTTCTAGAATTGAAGATAGGTGACCACTTGAAGCAGGTTGAAAGTAAGGCTGAATGCGCCATACAGTGCATTCTGTCTTACTTTTAATTAGCTTGCTTTAACTTACCGTCTGCTAGGATATAGGAAATATTGCTTCAGATACACATACATGACTGTATAAACTTAAACTATTTTCTTCAGTGGAGGAATAAAGTAAAGGGGTATCTATGGAGTACATGTAATGGATTACTGAGTACAGTAGTTTAAATGCATCATGTCTCCACTTAACCCTACTATTCATTAGAACAGCTCTTTGAGACAAGTCTTACAAGTAGTCACATCTATAGATTTTTTGGAAAAATAAAGGAGAATATATCCATGTATATGTTTGTGTATGCTCTCTTACCTAAAGCCTAGAATTTAGTAGGACAAATTAGACTAACTCACCTTTTAGCAGCAAAACTATCTATATCACAAGACTGGGCTATCAGGGCATTGCAAATTGTGTAGACCTAGATCAGACACTTTAACCCTTTCCCCATTAGAATTGCTTTTAAGCACATTTAATTTAGTCCTCCGCTGAAGAAAATAATTCCAATTTATACAGTCATGAATATGAATCATAAGGAATATTTTCTTTATTCTAGCAGGTGTTAGCTTAAGGTACATTCTGCTTTACTTTCAACCTGCTTTAAAGCGACTCGCAACCAGATGGTGCATTAAAAATAGTAATTTGTAAATATGTGTCAAACGCTTATATAAATGGTAAAGAATTAGTTTAGGATAAGAAATTCTGTTTAAAAAAATGTATTTCAATAAAAAAAAATGTATTGGCGGACAGAAGGCAAAATAGGGGAAACCGCTTAGACCAATGGACCACGGAACTATCCGTTTATCTCGGATCGATTTAACGTATTTCAATGTGTAGCGATCGAAAGTGCATACAACTTCGTAATTCGGCTCGTGTTTATGTCTGAGAAGCAACAACAACAACTATACCGTCTACTAGTCGGTATAGAAAAACGATGGAAAATATCTAAAAATCTAAGATTCGGTGACGATTCTTGAGACTTTTTTTGGACTGATCATATTTTTTTAATGTCAGAAGCCAAATAATGCCACAAATTTGCTTTTATTTGAGTATTTTATTTTATTTTGACAAGTACACCATCCGGTTGCGAGTCCCTTTAAGTTGTCACCTATTTTCAAAAGTAGAAACAGGCTAAGGGGTAAAGGGTTAATACTTGAACAGCAGCTTCTTATCATGGATCTACTTGGTTTGCAATGATTGAGAACCTTTAACTGGTGGTGTTGGTTTTCAACAAAAAAAGAAAATTAGGATAGAGTATTGAAAGAGAACACAAGAGTAGACAAGTAAATATTGACATACACGAAATTTGTGCAGCGGTGATGTAACATATGGCAATGATTCAACTATCAATCAATTACTTTATAAATACACCCTTTTATACCTTTATCTTTTTCCTCCATTAAAAATAAAAAGTATCGAATGTTTTAACCATACAATCATGAATATGCATTATAAAAATGTTTTCTAAAAGGTAGCAAATGGCAGCTTAAAGCAGGCTGAACTTAAAGGTGCATTCTGCTTATTTTTCAAGCAGTTATAGGTGGCCACCTGACTTCAAAACTGGAAACAAGCTCAAGGGTATCGGGTTAAGCTGCCACCTTTCTTCGGACTGCCAGTCCATATTTATTGAACTGGTTTAACCGTACTTCCAGTTTCTTGGTTAAGTAACATTTTGCAATGGTATGGTTAAACCGTGTTTGACATGTGAAGGGTAGAATGAAAAAAAAAGAATAAAGCAAGTTCAAGTAAACATGAAAAAATTAACCCATAAATACGCCTCGGATTTATTTCTTTTTAGCTCACCTGGCACGAAAGGTAAAATTGAGCTATTGTGATCGCTCTGTGTTAGTCGTCTGTCCGTCATCCGTCCATCGTGTGTCAACTTTTTCTTCAAAGATATGCTTCTTGGAAACCACTGAGACAATTTTATCAAAACTTCATAGCATTGTTCCTTGTAGGGTACTTATCAGATTTATTCAAACATAGATTATCCAATATAATATAAGTAACTGTGAAGTTTATGGGTAAAATTGACTTAGCCAATGCCACTGACTTGCTCCTTGAAAAGTGGTTATTTGCAAACAGTTTGGACCCTGATCAGACTCACCTTTATGGGAAACTGCCTTAGTCGCTTTGAAAAATAAAAGTAGACAACCTTTGTTTGAAGCAGATGAAGTCATTGTAGAGAGGGGTTAATTAAATATAGATCTATACCAGATTTGGAAAAACTCAGAAACTCTATTCCGTTTCTTCTTTTGCTATAATGGTCAGCTCTCAAAAGTTGAGTAATATTTGCAAACAGTTTGGATGCAGATCAGACGCCGCGTAATGCATCCAAACTGTTTGTCACTTGTATTTAACTTTTCTTCTATTTCAAAGGCGTGAAAACTCGTTTTAATAAAGTTTTTTTTACCCAGAAGATATATTTGAAGCAGACGACAATTCAGCATGATAAGTGTTAAAATGGTGTTGCAAACGACACATTTTGCAGACGGCAACCATTATGTACATTACGTGCCAGAAGGTTAATGATACATGCACTGTATAGTAGTCACGTGTACTGAATGTGCAGCATCCCATCTGGCTCCAAATTGTTTCCTCTGCAATAAACTACATTAACAATGCAATAATTTATCACACCATTTGGAACAGTAGCTGGTTGTAGTACTTAGCGTGGAAACAACTTCAGACCACAGGTACTTGATACATACATCTAGATCTACTAAAAAAAAATATTTTTTTTTTTTTACTAGACTTCTATTATAAATTTTTGGTAGTAGATCTAGATGTATGTGTCAAGTACCTGTGCTTCAGACAAGCGACTGCTGAATGCGGGATGGAAATAAAACAGAAAGCTGATCTGGATTCAAACTGTTTGCCACTCGTCAGTATGTTTCTTTCTGTCAAAATGTCAAATATGTGACTTTGAGAAAAACAGCAGACGACACTTTTAAGCAGATGATATTGCAGCCGTGAAATGGTTAAACATAATGGTCTTGTTTAGGGAACAGCAGCAAGGGTCGTTGCAAAGAGGGAGTCGTTGTTCAGAGGGCCGTTGTAGGGAGGGGGCACTGTACTGTGCAGCATCATTGCTCAGAATTGTTATGTGGGTTGGGTTTTACAACTGTCAATAATTACACCAAACTGTTTTGCTAAATTGCTTTAAGTAGTTTCTTTATTTCATTTAGCTGACATTCCAAGTGTATATTTGAAGAGGATCGTAAAAGTTGCCAGCTGTTAGTACCGACACAGGTGAACCCATTAGCGTTTCCTCGTATCCTTGAGCTTATACCAACTGTCGTCTGCTGTTAGGTGATGAATTCGTCTGCAAATTAGCCGTTTCCTTCTATGCAGGAATACGGTATATTAATATATTTAGATGTCTATTAAACCCTTTCTATTACGAACACTAAAAAGAAGGCTAATTGATGGTATAAAAGACAGATGCCAGCTTAAAGCAAAGTGACAGTAAAACAGAAAGCTCCTTTAGGAGCTTTCTGTTTTACTGTCAATTTGGTTTAACCCTTTCCCTGATAGCATTGTTTCTAGTATTGAAGATATATGACTACTTAAAGCAAGTTGAAAGTAAAGCAGAATGCGCCCAAAGGCGCATTCAGCTTTACTTTCAGCCTGCTTTAAGCTATTAACTGCTTGAATAAGGAAAGTATTAAATATGACACATATTGATTACGGTATAATTTGGAACTATTTTCTTCAGCGGATGAATAAAATGAATGTGCTAAAAGTCGCTTCTATGAGGGAAAGGGTTAAGCAGTGACTTGTCATAAACGCCTAATAAATATAGAATTTTTACTGTATAGAGGCCCCTGCTAAAAGCAAACAATGTATAGCAAAATTCTCCGAAAGGGAGAGTTCTTCTGTACTTGTAGAATGCTTTAAATTCAACCCTAGCGACGAGTATACTCGTCATTTACAAACAGTGTTCATAATTATGAGGATTACACTTTCCCCATGCAAACAGGGTAGACCCTGATCAGAGGACTCTTCAGTATCATGACCAATGTCTTCACTGTTTGTCATTTTAAAATACATTGTTAATTAAATTCAATCCTAAATGGACTAGACTCATTTTGAAATTGGAATTACATGTATAGATCTATTAAAAGTTTTAGGGATGAACGAATTAAGCAGTCACCTGTCAATATGTAGAACAGAAAGGTAAAAGCGTGAAAAGGGCGTTTGTATGAGGAAAAGGGTTAAGTATTTGTCCATTGCGGCAAACCCGTAACAGCTATACTCCTATATTAAATGCAAACATATCCTAAGCAGGTTGATGCCATGTATTGTAGATGGAAGTCTGCAAGAATTCAATATAGTTTCAATTGAGAGCCTTGACTGCTGCTGAAATATTTTACTATAAGATTCATACGATTATCTCAAGTCTACTTTCACTCTTACAAGTACCAGTTTCCTGTTAAACTTCAACTGATTTGAAAATGCACTTGCACGAACTTCATTATGGCAAATTGAGCAGATGACGATTTCAAAGCAGACGGTCGTATGATATTGCTGCCGTTAGAAATTGATGTAGTAAGGTCATGTAACATTTTCGGAGCAGACAATTTTTATTCTTAAATACTTTCTCTCTTTTTTGAAGGTTTTTTTCTTCTTCTGAACATCAAACAAGATCCATTTTATATCTAGCCGAGAATGTAGATTAAATCAGGCTGAAAGTAAAGCAGAATGCACCTTAAGGTGCATTCTGCTGTACTTTCAGCCAGCTTTAATTGCATGCTCACCTTTCTTCATAAACTGAAAACAGGTTATGTTGTTATAGGTCAAGGTCATTACCCATCGAATATAATCATTTTTACCTGCATTTACAGGAAAGACTAGTATAAAGTTGATTTGCACACAGCATGCAAGATTACATGTCTGTCTATGTCATCAATTTATGTAATCCATTTTAACCCCTCCACTGCCATGATGTCATCAGCTCTAACAGTCGTCTGCTTTTATTTCTTCAAATTTGAATTTTATATAAATTTAGTAAAATAATATCGAAATGAATTTCAAACAGTTTGGATCCCGATCAGACTCCGCGTAACGCGGCGTCTGATCACTCTTTCAATGCTGGGTGATTGTCGTCTGCTGCAAATGTCGTCTGTTAAGATTCTGAAATTATTTCATTTAGCCTGCATGTACTTGAACTATAAAGATAAAGATAAAAGTTGATTTGCACGCATCAAGTTAGATTGCACGTCTGTATATGTCATCAGCGTATGCAATCCATGTTACAGTGGAGAATCTGTTGTTCTTTCCCGTTTAAACGCAAACGTACGCAAACGCAAAGCACTAAAACGTAGAAAAGAACAACTTTTGGAAAATTCTGATAATTCTTGTTTATCTTGGTGGCAAACAGTTTGGAGCCTGATCAGACGCCGGGTTACCCGGCGTCTGATCTGGCTCCAAACTGTTTGCACTGCAAATAATAGTTTTAGCGTAAACGCGTTTATTGGGAAAGAATAACAGATTCTCCACTGTAATCCTTACATTCATTTGCCGTTAAACCGTCTGCTTTGAAGATGTAGGCTTAGAATAAACTTACGCTCTTTTCTTCTTCTATTTTTTTTTTAAAAAAGGAAGAATACTTACGACGAGTGTCAAACAGTTTGGATCCAGTTCAGACGCCGCATAATGCGGCGTCTGATCTGGATCCACGCTATTTTCAAATACTAGTCAAGTTGGCCAAGGCATCTTTACTATTAACCCTTTCAACGCTGAGTAGACCTAACTGTCGTCTGCTGAAAGTGTCGTCTGTTTAAACTCGGACATTTCTTCTTCTCTACGTACACAGAAACAAGACATGAATGACACATAGTTTAGATCATGATCAGACCCACGCCAGCTGAGCTTGATCTGGATCCACACTGTTTGCAAAGTTTTTTTTTATGCGTCTCCATTGTAGAAACAATGAAAGCTAAGCAGAAATCACCAACATGCCAGTCTACATACCCAAAATAGATGAAGGGTTTGTTGGAAAAAGAATCTTACAAAAGAAAACAACCGGAAAATAAATAATAACAAAAAGCCTTTTAATCATCTCAAAGCTAGTGATTAATATTATCACACAAAAAATCTCAAGGTAAAATATGATTAATCGTTCCCTGAAACCCCTGTTATTGCGATTAATCCTTATAGCGAGCCACTACTGTTATGGCATGTGTATGTTTAAAGGGGAGGAGACGATAACTCTTTTTCAGTAAAAACGTTTGTGCTTAAAACAATATTTTTCCATTTTAAATACAGTATAAACTCGATCATTCGAACTCGCTTTAGTTCGAACATACCCATATTTCAAAGTTAAAACGTGGCTTAGCCACGTTTTAACTTTGAAATACGGGTATGTTCGGCCTTAGCACGAATGAAGAACGACCGGCCGGTCGTTCTTCATTCGTGGCCTTAGCGAGACCAACTTATCGAAATTCAACTTATGAAATACTGGTACGATCGACTTTAGCGATTTCAAAATATCGAATTTGTACTGGTATTTGGAATACCATATCAGCCGGACGTCTAATTAGGCTATCTCCCAATAAAAACAAGTATATTAAACTAGTATGTCAATTGCAAATTGTTACCCGTTGTTTGATTATGCTCCAAACTGTTTGCCACTCAGGTCAATTAAAAAAAATCTTTTTCTACAGTTTATTGCATTGCTTTGGCGTTTTGTTCTGTTTCGTTTCGGTAGTAAGCAAGAGAGAATTACGTCTTCACTGTACCTTGATGGGAAGTGCCAGTTTTGACTTTCGTTTATAGATGATCGTTCACTATGTACACTTAAAGACTTTTCCTCAGCCCATTGAGGGACCACCAGCCCATTGTTCTGAAGGTGTCAATGTAACTGTCAATCAAGGGCACACTTTCAGTTTACCTGGTGAGGTCTAGATTATATTCATGCTCTAGTGATTTTCAATGGTTATTTCTAACCAAACTATCAAATATAAAGGTCGGGTTTCACATGAGAAGCTTTAGTGGTTCTTTGCTAAAGACATGTTCATAAGAACCATGCTTTTTGCAAGTAAATTGTCTGGCAATGTGTTATGATCAAAAGGTCGTCAGGAGATGTCTTTAACGAATCTTCTAACTGTGCACTTTTCTTTTCGCTATATATCTTTAATTATATGAATGTCTACACAAATTTTTGCGTGTTGGTTATTGACGGACATTGTACTGTCAAATCGTTATCAAATTAAAAAAAATATGTTGGAAGACCCAGTGAACCATGAAACGACAAAATACTCAATTTGCACGAGAAAATCGTGAACTGGTTGGAAATTGTTTCGAAACTTTTCTCGTGCATTCACTATCAAGCCGCACATTCGGAAAACATGTTGTTGGACGAAAATCTTGATCGAGCGACGTTGAATAGCCTTTCAACTACATGTATGCACCAAGAAATCTTCCCGGGATACTGAGCTGCGATCTCAGAGCGTGGCTTGGCCGCCACAGGTCACACGTAGTTGACCGGGGGTTGGTCGCATCTTGGTCTCCCGTGGTCGCACATGGTCGAGGGTTGATCTCCCGGGAAATAGATCGTAGCTCGGGTTTTTGACATGTAAAAAACCCGAGCCTCGACCTAAAAGTCGCACGGAGAGCGCCGAAAGAGCGATCATGGTCGTGGAAAGAACTATTGGTCGAGGGACGATCGAAACTAGAGCAGGGATGAGCGAGGCTCAGTTTACTCGAGCGAGATCTGATCGCGCGCATGGTCGTGCTGCTTGACCCCTGCTCGATCCGTGTGATCTAGATTCGCTCTTTTGGGATCAAGCATCGCTCAACGCGACCTGCCCCAGACCTTCCCTCGCCCCATACAGTCGATATTATTTTCTATTGGCATGATTGGATCGAGATAGAAGGATTAAGCTTCAACCAATAAAGTAACTATGAGTAAATAAATGTAACCCTTTGCAAATATTGTAAATAATGTATTGTTTGCGTAAATATATTAAATGTTTCATAAATCTTGTTCATTGTACACTTGTTTCTTTGATTCATGAATAAAATTGAGAAGATTAACCCTATCATTGCCAAAGCCGCCAACATCGACATTCGCAAACATGTTGGATCCTGATCAGACGCCACGTAATGCGGTGTTTAAATAGAATCATAACTTTTTGACACTCATATCAATGTTTCCTAAGTAAAAAACGCATAACACTGAATTTTTAAAATTAAAGAGGATGAAAAATATATGCCGGTATTATAATAAGGCAGCGGCAGTGTAAGATTGGTATTTCTGTTATATTGGCCGTGAAAGGGTAAAAAAGACAAATATCAAACAAACAAAACAAACAAAAAAAACAAAAATACCCACAAAAGACCAAAATAAAACCAACTAAATATCACTAGTGCATGGGTAGCGCAGTGGTTAACGCACATGCTTCTCACTAAAGCGGTCCGAGCTCGATACCGGCAGTGTTAGAATGTACAGTGGTCGCCCATCCAAACAAGTGGGGTTTCTCCGGGTACGCCGGTTTCCTTCACAATAGTGACCATATACGCCTTATGGAGCAATCTCCTTCACGTTCAACATACTTTAAGTGGCCACTTGTCTTCAAATCCAGAAACAGCTTATTGGGTAAAATAATACTTAAATACTTTTTCCTCAGTCCATTGAGGGACCACCACCCCATTGTTCTGGAGGTTTCGATGTAACTTCCAAATCATGTGCAGCACACTCTCAGTTTACCTGGTGAGGTCCAGATTATGCTCATGCTCTAGTTATTTTCAATGGGTATTTCTAACCAAACTATCAAATATAAAGGTAGAGTCTCACACGAGAAGCTTCAAAGGTTCTTTGCTAGCGACATGTCCATAAGATCCATGCTCATTGCAAGGAAATTGTCTGGCAAGGCGTTATGGTCGAAAGGTCATCTAGGGATGTCTTTGAATGTTTTTTTTTTATATTAATTCAATTTTTTTTTCGGGTGCTTTTTTAAACGTGTATACAATTATGGTGTGATATTGTTTTTGGTTTAGATATTGTTCGACAATATTGACCTGACGTTGGTGACCTCTATTAGCATAATTTCATACTTCGTTTCATTTCTAAATATATCTTCGGGACACTTCGTTCAATTTATACGAGAACGCACATGGTACCGAAACCGGTCAAAAAAGACAAATAGCATTGACCGGTTATCAAACGTATCGATAAGTTATTAGCTCAAGTGGTAAGGACGGCGACTATACATTATCTTTTCGTAAAAGGCCAGTGGTTCGAGACCCGTGCATCATCCTTTTTTTCCATTTTTCCCAACATATACTGCTTGTTTTTTTCTTTCTTTCCTATATAATTATCTTTTTTCTCGCTTTCTTTCTTACATGTATTGTTCTTTTGCTTTATTTTTGCAAACGTCGCCGAATCTAGATGATAAAATAAAGTTAGACTTCCTATTTTATATGTTGCTGGTTAGGCTGTGTGTGAGAAAACTTATGACGTGGCATAGAATGACACGTGGCAATGAGAAGAACGTGTCATCCGTGCGTTTTATGTGTAAAATAAAATTTATAACTTAAATATGAAAATGCAAATAAAAAATATTTTCCTCATACGGGATTCGAACCCGTGACCTCGCCATTACAAATCATTCGCTCTAACGACCCACCTATGGCAGATGCGATACGTCAAGTGGTTGCCAATTAGGTATATATAGTGAACCGGAGTTAATCGCAGGTGAGGGTATCGATGATCTGTCATTTAAAACCAAATCTAAACCCAACAGGATGCTTTTTAGTAGATACGATTATGCTAGCATAATCGGAATCGTATTTTATCGCTTATCTAGGTGGGAGTTTTACTCCAAATAAGATCAATAATGTAACACGATTTACGTAATTTATCGAACATTCCCGACAGTGTACGGCACGCTGTCGATTATTGATTTATACTGTGTCATCACTCTTTAATCTATTCATGCATAAAGTTCAACGTCAGGTCAATATTGTCGAACAATACAAGCAAAACTTCAGATAAGGTTGAGGACCCCTGATAAGATCGGACCAAATATCTATACTCTACGAACAGCGATAAGCCATTATCGTCACTGCCGACTTGTTCCGAACCAAACCAATAGCAGAACAGAACAGAACATATCTTTTATTCACCCAGGTATTTACATACAACAAGGGGATATATTAAATGTACACAAGTTTAATAATAACATTGTGGTTCCGTTTTGAATAAAGAGAAAAAAAGTAGAAAAGAAAAACAGGTATGGTATATGGACTGAGGGGTGGGGGATTAGTCATTTTATTGATCGAGCAGGCTGTTGCTGTATTAATCGTATTTCCATTATGAAAGGCGACACTACAGCTCCAGCCTATATAGAAATATAATGTAACGCAAGTGGGTCCCGAGCACTGTCTTGCCGAAACGAAACACAAGACATGTGCGTAAGACTACTATTTACTACAAATGTAGAGCGATTTGGTCCATGATTTCCCTTCGGAGACTGGTCAAAAACTGAAGGTCGTCCACCGATTGACAGGCCGTTTATTATGATCGCAGTGGGTCGCGCGCAAATCCATGTGACCATAACGAAATTGCGCGTAGCTCGAGCGAGACTCTGTCGAGAAAAGATCGAGAATTGGTTGTCTGAGCGAGGCTAGTACGTTCGAGATCGCATCTAAATCGTGTTGATCGAGGGTACATTGCAACTCGTACGTAGCTAGATAGGCCGGGAAAAAGTCTTGGTCGGGCGAGGTCGCGCGCTTTCGAGGATAGATCGCCGGGAGGGTGAGGCTATGTCGCAGATTAGTCGAACTGAACGCTTCAGATCGGGTGGATGGTCGTAGGTAAAGCGTATATAGAGCGTTTGTAGAACGTATAGGACGAAGGTAGAGCGTGCACATCGAAGGTCAAACGAGCCAACATAGAACATAGAGCGTACACAGAAGTCGCGCGGTTTTTGCCCACGACTACGGGAAAACCGAGCTGCGGTCAGGCTGTTACATGTATAAAAACGATGTTGGACCTAAAAAGCGTTACGAATAAACACTGTTTGTTTGACTCAATTGACAATTAATGCTGTTTTAATGACTTTTTGTTACACTCACCGTCGGACGCAGTCGATGAGTAACGCGCTCGACTACGAAACCAGGGGTCGTGCGATCGATCCCCTGCCCGTTAACAGTTTTTTATACTGGGTATCTGAAATAACCAGAGAATACGAGTAGGAAATCGAACCTGAGTTTTCTGTTTACGCCAACTCTCTCTTTTTGAGAAACTAACTTTTTTTACTCTCTCTTATTTTTCGTTCAAAATATATTTTTTGTTTTGTATTAAATAAAGAAAATATATTACCATCAGAAATATGTCTTCTTGATTTCTGCAAAGTTTTAACACGATCTGGCCATTAGCACCGGAGATATGATACCATATACAAGTGCACAGTTAGATGATTCGTTAAGTGTACTTGCAATAATGGTATCTTGTTAAATAATTTGTAACTTAACAGGATCAGGCGGTCAGCATCTGATTTCTATTTAACCCTACGCATTCTTTTAATACCCGAATATCGTCTGCTAAAAATATCGTCTGCTGAGATCCTCAGACCAATATTTTATCTGTTATACTTGTAGAGTTCGCCACACGTTACGAATAGTTTAAATCCTGATCTGACTTCGATTTTCTCGGCCCCTGATTAGGATCCAATCTAATTGTAACGGAATACAACGCTGGTTCCTGACATCCAAGGGGTTAATTGACTTCTCTACCCCGGGAAGGTAACCAGCCGACAAGCACAGGGTATAATGCTTTCTTTATGTTACATACCTGTTTCTAGGTAATTGAAAACATTTATTTTATGACTCAGCTAAGGTTTAGACATTGGCGCCTCTGAATCAGGCTTTAACAACAATGAAATCCCCTACCCTTGCATGAGACAAGATGGCATTGCGCATAACTCCAGACATGGGGATTACAATACATGTGCTACCTTCTTTAACCCATTTGTGCCTAGAGTCCCATAAAAGGGACATATGCAAACAGTGTAGACTCTGATCAGAGCCTACACTGTTTGCTGATATGAATTTCAATATAAAACAAAACGAAAATGAAAATTTAGACCAGCTATACACCTTGTATAAAAATGAACTAATTATATTTATAAACATGGAAGAATCAACTGGGCACAAATGTGGTTAATCCCTGCAACTACTGGATAACCGCCTGTTTTTATTTTCTGAACTTTAAAGTTCGGGTATTTCTAGTTTTAATCCTGGCAGTAATATATTAACCGATATACCTGGTAGCTAGATCTACTCATTTTACGCGTTTGGTTTATTCTTTTATTAAAAAACTAATGAAAATAATTCCACTTTATAAGTCACGAATATGCACTATAAGCAATATTTTCTATATTCTAGCAGATTGTATACAGCTTAAAGCAGGCTGACAGGTAAGCAAAATGCACATTAAACATGTTTTGCATAATTTTCAGCCTCCTTTAAGCAACCATCTGTTTCAATACTGAAATCAAGCCATTGGGGAAAGGGTTTGGACAGTTTCACACTCATATCCATGTTTTCAAAAGTCAAATTGCAAAACCAAACACTCCTAAAATTGAGAGAGAAACGTAGATTTTTAACAAACGATATAGATTTATCTTATCAATGAATGAAATTAATTATGAATCATAACATTGAACTTTATTAACTTTAACTCTTTGCAAGCTGGGTAATGTCCTCGTCTGCAACATTGCAGGGCTGCCATTTCTCCGGATTTTTCCTAAATCTCCGGATTTTTTTTCTAGTACACAGTAGCTTAAAGTAGGCTGACAGTAAAGCAGAATGCGACCTAAGGCGCATTCTGCTTTACTTCCAGCCTGCTTTAAGCAACCACGTGTCAATAAAACTAGACACAAGCGATGGGGTAAAGGTACGATTCGCAAAATCACAATTGAAAAATGCGAATTTGGAAATCTTAGGATTTTTTATGTCAACTTATGGCAGCCCTGACATTGTCGTCTGCAACTGTTTTAAAAATAGAACTGACAGCATTTCTTTTCAAGTAAGAGTCAGAATGACAAACAGTTTGGGCTTGATTAAACAACACATTATGCATCTTCACATCAGCATCGAAACTGTCTGCAAACGTAATCATGATTTCACCGCTAACATGGTTAGTGTTTATCTATATACATGTATGTGATTAATGCACTTGTCATGTAAAACGATTCCAGTAGACCCAGATCATAGGTCTCCAATATTAACGATCTGACCAGGGTATGCACTGTTTCCAATTTTGCAATAAAACAACCCTAAATAACCAAAATGGACTAGTTTTAATTTAAAAATGCCGGAATAAACTATTACATCGGTCATGAGCCAATGGGTTGAACATTTCAAAGAGCATTGGGGAAATGGTGGAATTATTTAGAGACCCATGTTATTGAACCTCCCCGATGCAATTCAGCATTTTACAATATTTCCAAGTTATTTCAAATATTTTTTCTCTCTCCATATTCACAGACATAAATCACCAGGCACAGTAAATTTCAAAGGCAATTCATGCTTTGATGAACTGTGAGAATAAATCCTTTGAATGTGGGGAACCAGGATAGAGGAAAGCGTTATACAACCGGGACTCAATCCTTCGAAATACTTTAAGTCAAACTTACCGGTATTCCATAGGTTGAGTTTCGACAACTTTATCTCGCTTAAGTCGAACATATCCGTATTTCAAAGTTAAAACGTGGCTTAGCCACGTTTTAACTTTGAAATACGGGTATGTTCGAACTAACGCGAGTTCGAATTATCGAGTTTTGACTTTACAAATGTTTGCAAACTGTTCGGATCTTAATAAAGCTGCACAAAGACGTCAGACGTGATCTTGAAAAAGATGTTTGCCACTGGGTCTGTATTTCTACAATATATTGAGAAGTGTGTTAACCCTTATGCTGCCATAATACCGTCTGCTTTGAAATTTGCGTCTGCAAATGTGCAAAATTATGATATATTTTTAAATAGAAGAAACTTAAAGACGGATGTCAAACGGTTTGGAACCATATCAGACGCCGTGTGGATCTAGACTAGCCATCGAAAAACGATCAGCATCCAGGGTATTTTTTATGACATGAGTATTAATTTTTCTTGATATTAAAGGCCATTTGCAGACGACATTTTCACAGCAGACGACAATTTAGTCCAAAACGTGTAAACGAATTAATTGTTTGTGCCGGAGCCTTTGCAGCACAGCTCTTTTATTTGTATATTGATCCTATCTATATCCTTTCTGCGACTCTAGCAGACGAGTTTCCACAAAAGCTGGCGCCGTTCGCAATTTAAAAACTTATAACAGTATTGCTTTGCATGAACAACGCAAATGGTAATACATATTGAGTGTCGGAAGTAAAATATTTTTGGTTGAAGTGACCAGTATCATTCTGTTTCAAATATTGGTCGGTTTAGCTTTAAAAAATTGAAGGAAAACTTACTGGCCAAAAGCGCCAAATTGTCTTGTAAGAACCATCGTCTTTGGATGGAAAAGGCAATTCTAAATCTCCACGGAAAACAGCAAACAAACACAGTAAACTCTTGCTATTACGAAAACATAACAGAACGCATTTATTGGTGTTAAAAGTTAGTGTCTGCTTAAAGCAATCATGAAAGTAAAGCAGAAAGCTCAATGAGGAGCTTTCTGCTTTACTTTCATATTGCGTTAAGCTTGTGAACATGTTTTTTAACAGCATCAACGAGTCTGAGTTAGTGACGTCGCAATAGTACGAGTTTAGTTATGATAAAGGACCCTTTTGACCTGGTTAGGCACATCGTAGACTAGATAGGCATTTGTTTGTATATCATAAAAAAATCCGGATTCAATTACCTAAATGGTGAAAAAAGAAACTCTCTAGTTTTGAAAAGATCTTTCTTGGTCAATATTTTACATGTACCAGTTCGCCTTGTGAAAAGATGTTATGCAACTAAAATAACAGCGATACTATATTTTAACCCTTTACCTGATAGCCTATTTATAGTACTTAAGATATATGACTACTTAAAGCAGGTTGAAAGTAAAGCAGAATGCGCCTTAGGGCGCATTCTGCTTTACTTTCAGCCTGCTTTAAGCTATCATGTGCTATAATATAGAAAATATTCCCTATAAAATACATATTCATTACTGATTAAATTGGAACTATTTTCTTCAGCGGATGAATAAATCATATCCGCTAAAAGGCGCTTCTATTGGGTAAAGGGTTAATAGACTATAGATGACTGACTTATGAAAGAAAACAGAATAAAGGAAAATGTGCTCGTATTATTGTGCAAAGGACATCTTAATTTGAAAATCAAATATTAACCCTAAGAGACATCAGCATATTCTATAGCTTACAATGGTTTTGCTACTCTTCGTCTAATGCGGATCCAAAGTATTTGCAATTAAACTGTAATGATATGGTTATTGCTAGTATACATAATTGACGGTACGATTTCTGGACATTGTAAACTTTGTAAATCAAGATCAGTCGACGTGTTTTCAGCTTTTCTGAGATCTACATTTTTGTTTCAACACCGCGGCCAAAACTGTGGGTATAATCCCTTGCCATCAATTGTATTGCAATAAAGCTGATAAACATATGATTGCTAATTTGGGACGAAATAAGACGTTCACATAGGACATACACTGGACAACGCGCAAATGCAAATTAATAAAATTGAGAAGATGTCAAATTTTAGAAATTATTTTACGATTCATTTTAATCTGATTTGCAACTAGTTTTCGGCGTCTGATATGGCTCCAAACTGTTTGCAATCGAATTTATTGGTAAAAAATAAGACATTCTCCATTGAAAAAACAACGTTTATTGAATACTGAAAACACACAGAATAGTCTCAAGCTTGTTTATATTGGACAAGTTTATAGTTACAGTTTGTGCTTGAACTGCAGTACACCCCGTTATAGTGAACACTGGTTGAATTGCATCGCTCTCATTGCAAAACGTGTTTGGTCCGGATAAGACGTCGAAAATCAAGAATAATACTAGAATCAGTATTTCTACAGTCTATACTTGAAAAGAGAACTCAAGCAAACGATGCCTTTGACACAGACGATACTATAGAGACGAACATCTGAATTGACAAAGACAGAGAAATGAACGATAAAATGGAATTACATTATGTATACTCGTATGTTTTGCCCAATTAAAAGTATTATTTAGCTAATTATAATGTTTTATTTCTTATCGTTGAAAGACAGACGAAGCGCTCAACGCATTTATTTAGATGAAGAATATTTGACAGAGCTCTGTAACACATTTCGCCCAGGCGCACTGGCTACAAAAACAATGTGCCTCTGTGAATATGAGTTATGCCAATTCCAGGCGAGGATGTTTCATTCACTGTCTAGTGAGGAGGTTCAGGAAGACAGACAGCTGGAGATGGATTGGTATCACCAAACTAGCAGTAAAAATAACGTAACTCTATATCATTCCCAGAAAATAACATCTATTTCTTCTTCGAGGTTGTGAAGGTTTCTTGAACCAATGCAGGAATTTTGCACATGGATGTTAAAACAGCTGTTAGATGCAAAGGTAAGAAAACTTTGTTTTGTTAGTCTGGTTAACGTTATCCACTTAATATGATTGGTTCGAATGTAAATACTAATTAGTATTTGCAAACAGTGTTGATTCTGATCCGACGAGCCGAGAAACTCGGCGTCAGACCAGGATCCAAACTGGTTATAATTCATATCGATGTTCAAAGTCTTAGATTAAAATATCTAACATACAAACCCTTATCGGGCTAAAAGCGACTTGGCTAACATTTGCAAACAGTTTGGATCCAGATCAGGATCTTAACTGTTTGTCAATCATATTTTAAAAAAAACCCATAAAAACAAACCAATTTTGATTTTTTTTCGCAGACGACATATTTAAGCAGACGACAATTCGCATGATAAGAGATAATTAATAAAAGCAGACGATGATTTTTAGCAGACGACATCCTTGCATCGAAGAGGCTAATGGTGCAGAATTATTTTTACTAAACAAATATTGAATCTATGCATGTTTGATATGTTTCTCGTTTGCAACAATTGCCGTCTGCCACTTTTTCAAAAATAGAATTTTCTAAATATCTTTTCAAAACAAGGTCAGAGTGCCAAACAGTTTGAATCCTGGTGAGACGTCGGGTTTTATATATATCTGCAATAGTTTATCATGGTTTTGCTGCTATATAATATGCTTAATTCGGAATCTAATCAGGATCAAAATCGTTGCACATATCTAAACGGCATAGTTTAAGAATAACCAGGTACACATTTGAATTTTTTCAAGATTTACCTGTCCGGTTATCAACGGATGTGTATTCGTCTTAGACTCTACAAGATAACGGATGTGGTAATAAAAAATACAGTTAATACCTCTCTAAAACGACCACTAAATTGTGTTAATTAGCAGGTGTTAAAGGTGGGAGAATGTTTGAAGCAATGTGCACGTAAAACAGAAATATTTACGTTGACCTTGAGTTTAGTTGTCACCTGTCTTTTAAGCTGCAAATTAGCTTTTTTAGTGGTCATAATTCAGAGGTTTGATTGTAGTTTTTTCGAAAAACAGTAAAACATCTCTATTACGACCACTAAAATGTGTTAATTATTAGGTGAGAAGGCAGGTTACTGCCCAAAGCAAGGTGACAGTAGAACAGAAAGCTCCGAAAGGAGCTTTCTGTTTTACTGTCTCCTTGCTTTAAGCTGTTACCTGTATTTGATACAATCAATAAGCCTTCGTTTCAGTGGTCGTAATAGAGAGGTTTTACTTCGCATATCTTCGAGATATAACACTTTTACGAGATAATGACAGATTGCAAAGATCATGGTCGAAGTTTAGGAAATAGAATGTCTGTAACAAAATATACGTGTACTGGAAATGTCATAATTTCATAAACCTTCAGGCAGATCAAAGATTTTCAATTCGGAAATTGGGAATGGGTGTTAATAGGGGTTGCACAATATGTAGGCCTAAAATCTGAATTTTTTGTTTTTTTGAATTTGTTTTTGTTTTTACAAATACGGCGTCTGATGGCGGTCTGTAATGTTGCAATGTCAGAGAAACCAATATGTGTGTGTGTTTTTTTAACCGCATGTATAATATATCAAGGGTTTGAAATAAGTATGCGGGTCTGCAGAGCTCAACATTAGGGTTGCAAGTGACAAATATGCCACTGAGAATTTCACTTTACCACCATATCAAAAGGTAGGTGGCGCAAAAAGTTGCCTTTAGAAATTAGGGAAAGTTTAAATATATTCTCTTGTTTTGAGTTTTGAGGTGTATTTTACAACGTCTATTGGTGATACACTTCTTGATTGGCATGTTAATGGACTATCTTTAGGCAGTGGAACACACTTGAAATTCACAGTCAACTGAATTTTGTGAACAAGAAGAACATGTGACGTATCCCATGAAGATAATAATTCTCCGAAAGTAAGTTCTAAATGGACTGTTTTCAAAATGGTTAACATATAACTATCAGCCTAGGAGTACACGTTTATGTAGACCTACTTATCAGTTTCACTGCAATATGTTGAACATCTCAAATAAATTATTTCTACCAGGTACTCCATATTGTCATCAACTTTAAAACCTAGTAGCAAGTAGTTGGCATTGGCACAAATGTCATTTTCTGACCCTGAGTCTAGCTAGGACAATGGCATTGACCAGATGCTTCAATTATTATAACCACCGTTTAAAAGCAAATGCTTGTGTAAGATGTAATTGTTTATATATGTACCAAAATCGTTGATAGCAATTCCCTGTGCACGGTCCTTTACTAGTGTGTGTCTGCTTAGTCTCTACTCTAGATGTTTCTAAATGCTTATTGGACGAATAAATACATGTATATGTAAATACAGTCAAACTTCGATACTCCGAACTCACTAACGTTGAAAACATCCGTATTTCAAAGTTAAAACTTGGCTAAGCCACGTTTTAACTTTGAAATAAGAATATGTCCGACTTAGGCATTGTAAAATAATGAAATGTAATCGTTGAAAAATGAGAAAGTAATTCGGGGTAAGCGAGTTCGAGATATCAAAGTTTGATTGTGCAGATATGTTGCAAAACCAAATTACAGTCGAACTTCGATATCGCGAAGTCGGTTTTGTCGACCAAACCCGTATTTCAAAGTTAAAACGTGGCTAAGCCACGTTTTAACTTTGAAATATGGGTATGTTCGACTTAACCGAGCATGATATAATGCAGTCCATTTGTCGAACTCTCGGATAGTTCGAGTAAAACACTTCGAGATATCGAAGGTCGACCGTATTTGTGTTATTCATGGCTGCTGCTGAAAGTTACAGTCCAAACAGTGAAGACCATTGTGTGACGTGACGTCTCAACGGAGTCATGTCATGTTGGGTACGTCTCACATTGGGTCTAAGCTGTGCCAAAATGCACAGTGCAGTGTCTCAATTAGGTCTAAGTTATATGCTACCATGTCTTGAGTTTTCACCCCGTTAACACATTCCTCCATAAACACGCCTTTTACACGTTTTATCTATACCTCCAATGAAGAAACAGTTCCAATTTATACAGTCAATAAAATGTACCATAAGAAATATGTTCTATATTTTTGTAGATGGTGGCTTAAGCAGGCTGAAAGTAAACAGAATGCGCCTTAAAAAGTAATGTTTTAAGTGGTCAACTATCTTCAATACCAGAAACAGGCAATGGGGTAATGGGTTAAGGACTTAGTTGCATTCCTTTACCTCTTGTTCTTTCTCAACACGGTGTGCATAAAACTTGTACACTGCAGTTATAGGAATAGATCTACGTTATCTAAATCACGTTGAAACGAAAACTTATATGCCACTCATACAAAACTCAAAATAACTAAATGTGGATTTAGGCATAGTAAAATGTATGTATTTTTTAAATAATGGATTATGGGTCTCACAATTAATTTTGTACAACTAAACAACCAATATCAGCACGGGATTCACCTTTCAGACAGAAGCAACTTGCACGGGATTTTCCTGGGGATATTCTCCAATTTAAACAACCTTGATCGAGGTAAAAGCCAATATACCTCACGTAATTGACCATTCTCAGCGACACACAATTTATATAAAACAAAGAAGAAAAGATTTTAGTCAGACTATCAAAAATTCTGAATTTTCTTGTCAGAGTTGGTATAGGCACATCAGAAGTGTATGCAAAATTTAATCTAAATACGTCTATTAGTTTTAAAATTATCTAAGATTTATCGTGTTTTTTTTTAAAAACTGCAAACGACCGATACAGGCCTCACATGAAACGCATTACTGATTCTTTGCCTAGACATTACTGTTTAAAAGCATGCTGCATGCTTTGACTGAAGCTGTCTACGGGGATAGGTGTTACCACCCAAGCTTGATCAAGTAATGTCTTTAAACTTTAAGCTTAAGCGTAAATAGGTCGCACCTTAATCCTTCTATCTCGATCCAATCATGCCAATAGGAATAATATGGAACGTACGGGGCTAGGGACAGGTCGCGAGGCTTGATCGCAAAAGAGCGAAGCTAGATCACACGGATCGAGCGAGGATCGAGCAGGGGTCGAGCAAACGACCATGCGCACGATCAGTTCTCGCTCGAGTAGACTGAACCTAGCTCACTCCCTAGTTTCGATCGTCCCTCGACCAATACGTTCTTTCCTCGACCATGCTCGCTCTTACGACGCTCTCCGTGCGACTTTTAGGTCGAGGCTCGGTTTTTTGATATACATGTATGTCAAAAAACCGAGCTACGATCTATTTTCCCGGGAGCACAATCCTCGACCATGTGCGATCACAGGAGACCAAGGTTCGACTACGTGCGACCTGGGGCGACCAAGCCACGCTTTGAGATCGCACCTCAGTCTTCCGGGAAGATTTCTTGGTGAAATGACCCCTTAAAACGCGAACGTGATGCAAAAAAGAAAATGGCAGTATTTTGAAACCGTTTACCATTTCATTTAATCTGAGTGTAAAACAGTTTTGGTACCTGATTGGACGTCAAGGAGCTCGGCGTCCAACCAGGCACGAAACTGTTTGCAATGGTCATCTGCTCGTTTTATAAAATTCTTAGAAAATAATTACTTTATACAGTGTGTCTACCAGTATTCATCTAGGTCAACGTCTCTATAGGTCACCCCTGAAAATTTTAATGGACAATTCCAATTTCCAAACAGTCGAAACGCAATAAATCGCTTGAGTTCGAACATTCCTATATTTCAAAGTTAAAAGGTGACTTTGCCATGCACGTTTTAACTTTGAAATACGGATATGTCCGACTTAAGCTAGATCTAGTTGTCAAAATTAAACTTAAGAAATACTGGTAAGGTCCATTTTAGCGAGTTCGAAGTACAGTAAAACCGCTCTATTACTACCACTAAATTTGGTTAATTATTAGGGTGTTTACGATAGGTGACCGCTTAAAGCAAGGGGAAAGTGAAACAGAAAGCTCCTGTAGGAGCTTTCCGTTTCACTGTCGCCTTGCTTTAAGTTGCCACCTCTCTATTATACAATCAACAAGCCTTCGTTTTAGTGTTCGTAATAGCGAGGTTTTACTGTATTGAGTTTCGACTGTATATACATGTACATGTATTTCTAGACGGAGATGAAATGGCGTTACTAAGAACACTTTACAGGTGAAAGGCTCTCAAATGATGGCAGGATTAGTACGGTGAAATAGTAGTCTCAGTTAATGCCGCTTGTCGCTGTTTGCTAACATAAAACACCACGGGCTCCAGGCATACAGTTGAGAAGACGTTATTCTTACCCGTTTTTAAACGCAAACGAAGCGCAAAATGTTGCAAGAAAATTGAAAAAAATTCAAACTTTAGAAATTTCTAAAGATGTATTTTAATCTAAGTGGCAAACAGTTTGGAGACTGATCAGACGCCGGGTAACCCGGCGTCTGATCTGGCTCCAAATTGTTTGCAATGGGCATTATTGTTTTTAGTATAAATGGGTTTATTGTGGCGAGAATAAGGCATTATCTCCTGTATAATAGAGGGATATACGTGCAGGAACGACTAAGTACTGTCATTTGCTGTTGAGAATGAATATTATTTATGATTCAGTTGTTTTACAGTGAATATGCACAGGTGCTGAGCACATTAGTGTTAGATAGACCATGGCAAAGGCAAAATACCGAGAATAGACACCACTTTTTTTGCGTGACACATTCATCCCTAGCGACGAGTACATTCGTCATTTATAAAGAGTGTACATGAATGCGGGTGCCACCGATCGTCTGATTTTTGAAGATAAGTGAAAAATGCATTAAAATTAAGTCAAGTGTCAATGTCAATTTTTAAGACATTTTGGTATATCTGAATTGGACTTGTCAAGATGAACATTCATACCAAATATAAAGGTTGTAGATACCAAATATAAAGGTTGTAGATTAAAAATTGAAGAAGTTATGGCTTACTTGAAGATCAGTGCAAAAGAAGAAAAAATAGGTCAAAGGTCAAGGTCAAACTCAATTGGTAAAATATTTTGGAATGTCAAGATAGGAGTTTTCAAGATGAACATGAATAACAGAAATGAAGGCTGTAGATGATCCACTGAAGAATTAAAATTAGGTCAAAGGTAAAGGTCAAGGGGTAAAATATTTAGGAGTGTCTAGATAGGAATCGTCAAGATGAATATGCATAACAAAAATGAAGGTTGTAGGTGAAACACTAAATAAATAAATTATGGCCAACGTTAAGATTTCGGACGACGAAAAAATTAGGACATGGTTCAAGGTCAAGGTCAATTTGTAACATGATTGGTATATCTTGATTGGACTTGTCAAAATGAATATGCATACCAAAGAGTGAAGTTTGTAGATGAAAAAGTTGAAGAACTTATGGCTAACTTGAAGATTAGTGAAAAATAAGTTGTATTTGGTCAAGTGTCAAGGTCAGCGGGTAAATTAATTTGGTTTGTCTGAATAGGACTTGTCAAGATGAACATGCATAACAAAAAACGAAGGTTGTGTTTGAAATATAAAAGAAGTATTGCCAACGTTAAGATTTCGGACAACGAAACATAGCTCATCGGTCAATTTCAAGGTCATTTGGTACAACACTTTGGAATGTCTGGATTGGACTTGTCAAATGAATATGCACATAAGAAATGAATGTTGTAGTCGAAAATTGGGAGAACTTATGGTTTCTTGAAGATCCGTGATAAATACAGTAAAAGTTCGGTCAAAGGTCAAGGTGAATTGGTAAAATTATTTGGTATGTCCCGGATAGGTTTGTCAAGATGGACAAGTATACCAAATATGAAGTATGTAAATGAAACAGTGCAGACGTTACAGCCAACGATAAGTTTTTGGACGACGACAGTGACGACAATAGCTCGATGTTTTCTTCGATCAGGGCTTTTTCTGTTTGCCATTTAGCAATATAATTTGATTTAAGAAAAAACACCGAAAATCGTCTAGTCAAAAATTGGCGAAACTTTGTAGGAGGTTTGAGTTGTCAATTTTAAGTTTCAGGGGTGAATGAGTTAAAAAGGCTTTCAATAGTTTTTGTAAAAAAACAAAACTAACAGTAGTCGCGCTTAGAACTATAAACTGTTTGAACATGGGTAATCAGAATTTCAGACCATTGTCAGGTGTAGATAGGTGCTTGATCAGTATCCAAATTTGTATTAAACATGATGACATTTTTGCTGCTATAGACAAGAAAGAGTTAATTTTGACGCACCCTACCCTAGCGACGAGTATACTTGTCATTAACAAACAGTGTATATGTTAATAGTTGACTTGTCCTATGCAAACACTGTAGACCCTGATTAGGTGGTTTCTGAAAGAGTCCTCTGATCATGATATGCACTGTTTGTAAGTTTAGAACATTATTATTGTAAACTTCAGCCCTAAATAGTAAAAATGGATTTAATTGTAAACTGGGATTTTCCGTTAAAAGCTTCAGGGGTGAAATAGTTAAGCATTCAGTACAAGATATTTTTAGCATAAGGTAATTAGATCAGAGTTCAAAGAGCTTAGAAAACATATCAAAAGAAATATAACTTGTGGTTAAAATATTGATTGAAGTACTTCTTCGGTTGTGCATTTTGGTTTCGAACAAAGGATGCTTTTATAATTTGAAAAGGCATCTTAGTTCAAAACTTTTATTAGGGATTTTTCAAGACTCACCGTCAGTCAAATACAAGAACTTAACCCCTTCACTGCCTTACCCCGAGCACAACAGATTTTTGCAAACAGTTTGGATCCTGATCAGACGACGCATTATGCGGCGTCTGATCTGGATCCAGACTGTTTGTCACTTATTTCAATATTTCTTCAGTCAAAATAGCAAAAACCTATAATTTAAGAATTAGAAGCATGTACGTATACTTTAAAACTCTGTTGTTATTACCACTTTAACGAATATTCGTTAATGACATATGTCAGCTGAAAGCAAGACGACAGTGAATATAACTTTCGTCCTGCTTTAAGCAGCAACATACCTTTTACATGGAAAAACAGTTTTTCAACTGGTCGTATTAGTGGATCGTTGCTTTATTCAAGGTTAAACGTATATCGACTAAGCCAATTAAGCTCGCAAGGTACTTTCTCCCCCACTTCAAAGACAATTCTACACTCATTTCTACTACACATGCTGGGTATACAGTCAATGCTCATGACACCCACCAGGACTCCAGATACGGGGAATATTTCAAAAGCTAAGTTCGTATGCCTCGATCAAATTCCATATGTTGTTACTACGCATTAGAATCGTCGTTGAGGAGGCTTTAAAGTGAAAATACTGGATATAAAAGGCTTACACACTCTTAACTTGAGATTTGAGAAACCGTTCAAAAATTGCTTATTTGACACTTTTAAAAAAACTTTTGGCAGTTTATTTACATGTATTGCAGAGTATTTGTTAATCAGAAACGTACGCGTTAATTTAGGCCTGCATAAATTAACACCCTGTCCCTAAGAGCCTAGATATATTAAAACGTGTTTTCACCGAATGGTCGCTTATATGAATACTTGACTGTAGGGTCTATATATAACATGAGTTATTAAAAACATCTTCAGATCTCATCGCACCGTTTATTCAGGATGCTTGAAGAATATTTATACATTTATGTAAAACAAATATACCGGCAACAACAAACTACATGTACAATCTCAGAATCTAAATTGAACGAGCTAAGCCATAACGCCAGCGATACAATAAATTCTTGATATGACGACATCTCGAACGAAACAAAATGGTGAAAGAGATTGTTAGCAGGTAGAAAATGGTTAAATGCAATGCAGAAAGTCCCTGCAAAAGTTGTCTGTCTTTATCAAGCATCCAAACTTAAGTAAACAGCCATCTGCTTTAAATACTGACGAAAACATGACGTCTTTTAAGTGGCAGGGATAGGAAGGATTTATTGTACAGAAAAATTAACGATGTACAGTAAAACATCTCTATTACGACCACTAAATTGTTTTAATAATTAGGTGTTTCCGACAGGTGACTGCTGAAAGCAACGTGACAGTAAAACAGAAAGCTCCTTAAGGAGCTTTCTGTTTTACTGTCACATTGCTTTAAGCTGTTATCTGTCTTAAATATTATCAAGTAGCCTTATTTTAAGTGGTCGTAATAGAGAGGTTTAACTGTATGTTGTAATGTATACAGTCGATCTTGCATTTATAGTTACCATTCATTCAAGTACATTATGAAGATCTCTAATGACAGGCAACTTCTTAATGCAGGATAAAAAATACAAAAAAACACTTAAAGGGGCTTTCTGCATTACTTATATTCTGTATTTAAGCCAACACACGCATTTAAGACAACACATTGGTCTTTGATGTGAATGCCAGTAAGACTTAAAGTTAGTATTTGGCCGTTGTTAGCGTGGTCGCTTGATGCACGTTTGACTGTACAGTTTTAACTTAGAATATGTTTTGCAACCTTTCAACAAAATATGAATTGTAAATAAAGACGTCTTTAAATCATAACAGGAGCTTAATTCATAGCAAAAGTGATACAGAAAGCTCAACGAGGGGCTTTCTTTCTGCATTATATTTGTCCTGCATTTAGTAGCAATCAGTTGCCTGTCTTTAGAGATCCCCCATGCGCTGTAACAGTTTATCTGATTTATCTTGACAATGGCTCTAATTCAGAAAATCTTTCTATTTAGACCACTCAAAAGAGGGTTTATTGAAGGTATAAAAGCCAGTTGAAAGTTTAAAGCAAGGTGAAAGTAAAACAGAAAGCTCCTTAAGGAGCTTTCTGATTTACTTTCACCTTGCTTTACGCAATCATCTGACTCAGACACCTTATAATTAACACAATTTAGTGGTCGTACTAGAGAGGTTTTATCGTACGAATAAATCAAGATCTTTGGGATACAATTTTACATTCCACAGTACAAACGACTTCTTCCACATACCGTAGACTTCTGTTTGTTTTTTGTACGACACCGTGAACAAATTGAGAATTATCTAAATTTTCCGCCAGCAAATATTCTCGGAATTGATGCTTCCATAGAACATGTTGGAATGTCTTATTATCAAGTTTTAGGGACGGTTTTACAAATAAACATCTTTTTCAATTTTGCTTAAGCAAAATCATTCACATCTTAGACATCACACGAAGTGACATTTGTCGGGGCTGTTTTACACCCTGTCCTGTCCGTCCGTCCGTACTCAATTACGGTTCGTTGTCTAACCCATCATACAACTACACACTTAAAATATTGCAGGATGTTAACTAACTTTTTGGAGAAACAGCAACAAAATAAATAATTATGTTCGAATCATATTATAGCAGATTGTAGTTTAAACCAGGCTGCATGTAAAGAAGAATTCGTCTGAAAGCGCATTCTGCTTTACTTTCAACCTGCTATACGTTGACACCAATCTTCAAAACAAGAAGCAGGCTTTGAGAGAAGGGGCTAATAAAATCGCCATTTGGATGTTTACTCCAGAGTTTCTTCAATATTGCTAGCAGGGCTGCCATTTCTCCGGATGTTTCCTAAATCTTAGGATTTTTTTTCTTGTACATGGTAGCTTAAAGCAGGCTGAAAGTAAAACATAATGCGCCTTAATGCGCATTCTGCTTTACTTCCAGCCTGCTTTAAGTAGTCACGCGTCAACAAATTTAGAAAAACATGCGTTTGGGGTAAAGGTACGATTTGTAAAATTGCACTTGAAAAATGCAAATTAGAAAATCTTAGGATTTTTCATGTCAACTTATGGCAGTCCTGTGCTAGTGCTCTCTGGAATTGTAGATTGTATCTTTGTTACCAGGAAGCTAGTTAATGGACCATTCTTTGTCTTTTATATAAAAATGAAATATTTCGACAGAAGCTTGTTATGTCTGGATTATTGCCAGGTGCTTTGACGGGCAGCGAGGAAACGGCACATAGGTGAACTGTGTTGTCTACTAGCACAAGAGCGGATCTAAGAGTTATTTCTGTGATGATGAGGCTGTGATGCTTCTTTAGAAAATATATCGGCATGTATCAGGGTAGAGGGTCACATAATGAGAGAGAGAGCGGAGACAGACAGACAGAGGGCCAGATAGACAAACAGAGAGAATGAGAAAAATAGCAAGAGAGAGAGAGAATGAGAAAGAAATGGAATCAGAGAGAGATAATAGAGAAAGAACTAATGAGAAAGATAGAGATAATGATAGAGGTAAAGATAGAAAGAGAGAGAGAATGAGAAATAGGTACAGAGAGAGGAAGAGATATAGATCTATATAATTAGTTTAAACTTTATTTCTTTAACATCGATTATGAAACAAGCTACATGAACTTATACAAATCACTCTCAATGGCTCAAATCGTGGCGTATCTGGTCATTTCTGTGGAAGGAAACTGGAGTGCCCAGAGAAAACCCACGTGTTCGGACGGGCGACCAATGTAACCGCGCACATACTGCCCCGACCCGGGATCGAACTCGAGACCGCATTGGTGAGAAGTGGATGCGCTACCACTACGCTATCCGAACAATCAAGATAGAAGGATAGAAATATAGTGAGAAAGTGTGAGAGGGAAATATAAAGAGAAAGAAAGGGAGGGAAAGATAAAAAGAAAGGAGAGATAGACATACAGAGAGAAGGGGAGATGGAATGACAGAGAGAGAAAATATACAGTATACAGTAAAACCTCCATTGAATTGTGTTGATTATTAGGTGGTTAAAACAGGTGACAGTTAAACAGATAGTTTCTATAAAGGAGCTTTCTATTGCTGTCGGTGATACAGTTTATATTATCTAACGGAATGGTGTTACCGAATTGATTAAATCTATTGAAAACCTTGACGTTTTATTAGCATTTCGATTTCAATGTACAAATCATGTCAGATTAACCTGATTGTCAAAAGTAAACATTTTCACTTTGTATCGTAAATTAATAGATTAATCCTTTTAACTGCGTTACACCGAGTACAATGATGTCAACAGTTTGGATCCTGATGAGATGTCGCGTAAACGCGGCATCTGGTCATGATTCAAACTGTGACACTCGTTGAAATATGTCTTAAGTCAAAATACCTAAATTTGAATTTTGAGAAATAAAAGCAGACGATACTGTTTAAAGCAAATGACGTTATAGTGGCAGTGAAGAGGTTGACCTGTAATACTGTAATACGTTATTAGTAATTATAGCTCTGCAAACAAATTTAGTTATTGTTCTGCGTTTTCTTTCAGAAAATATAATCAGAGTGTAAAACAGTTTGGACCCAGATGAGACCTCTGGTCAGGGTATGCACTGTTTGTCATTTTGCAATATATCTTTTTATTCAACAGTCAAACCTAAATTGCCACATTTAGACTATACTTAAATGGAAATTGGGATTGTCCATTAAAAGTTTCAGGGACTTTGAACACTGTGTTACGCGGCGTCTGGGTCTGGATCCTAACTTTTGACACTTGTCTTTAGGTTTAATTACTTAAAAAGTGTGTAAATCTAAATTTTAACAAATTTTGCAGACGACAATTTCAATAGCAGACAATAGTACATGAGGATATTTAGGTTAACATTCTGCTTAACGTAATTGTCGTCTGCTATATCATAACGTCTGCAACACTTCTTAGAGTTTATCTTAAGGAAAAATCACCAGCGTATCAAACAGTTAGGATCTAGATGAGACGCCGAGCTACTCAGTACTACATCTGGATCAATATTGTCTGCTATACAGTTATCACATTGTCGTCCGCAGCATGCATATGATTGAAACAGATGTTAAAACAGATGTTTAAAACAGACTAACAGTAAAACACATGAGCTTGACACGTTTTTATAATAACAACAAAAGAAATATTATACATGCATACTCTTTTATATGGTGTAGAGAAGCATTTATTCTTCAAATGTTAAATGCCAAGTACCTTGTCAGTAAAGAAGAAAAATCTCTTAAGAGGTTTCCTCGTTTACTTTCAGCATACTTTAAGCAACCTTATATCAAACTTGGAAGGAAATGTTTCATAAAGTTACGATGTGGGCGGGGTCGTGACCGTTTGCTTATACAATTCAACTAGTGTTCAGTGATAATGCTTAGGATATAGCTGATAGTTCTGTGTCTGGTACGCTATCAATCACATGAGTTGTAGGCAAAATCTATAAACATATCTTAGATTAACTATGTTCCTGTTTAAACACATGCTGGCTAGCATTTGCAAACAGTTTGGACCCAGATCAGACGCCGAGTAACTCGGCGTCTGATCAGGGTCCAAACTGTTTGACAAATCGTAACTTTGCATCTTTAGTTTGAATATTTAGCAGAAATGAAAACTATTGCAGACTACGATTTTTCAGCAGACGAGAGACTAGAGTAAGACATGTATCAGGGAAATGATATGCATGATGGATGATGTTCACTCTGTTATTCATTTCTCCTTTTCTCATAGCTCGATCTCAGTATTGAGGACATATGCTTGCTTATAGCAGATCGAAAGTAAAGCAGAATGCTTCTTAAGGAGCATTCTGCTTCATGTTCAGCCTGCTTTATGCTTCTTTCTTTTAGGTTATTAGAAATGGTTATGTTGAATATTCGTGACTGTATACAGTGGAACTATTTTCTTCAGTGGATGAATAAATTAAAATTGTGTGAAATACGTATCTTGTGGGTAAAGTGTTAAGTCGTAAGGTGACATGTGCTAGCAAGCAGTTTGTATATATAGGTCTATTTAGTCAATCAATTGCTCCAAAAATATGCCCAATGACGCCTTTAATTATTCCTACACGAAGGAAATTAGTCCTCATATATAGGAAGTACTTAACAGGAATCAAAGGAGGCATTTCCAGTATATTTACAGATGGGAACTTAAAGCAGGTTGAACGTACAGATGCATTAGAATCTAGAACTGCTTTACTGTCAACCTGCTTTAAGTAATAACCTGTCTTCAAAGCTAGAAACAGGTTATGGGATAACAGGTTAAATCGTATTATATCAATTGCAACAAAAACACTGTAGAAACAGATTATACTGGTAAAGAGCTGGGTTAGCCATGAACTCAGGGGGAAAAGGACAATGAACAACTTTTCCTAAACCCCCACCCAACAACTTGTAATTGGGAGAAATCATTTTGTCAGATTACTACTATACATCATACTTCCAAAACACTTGTATGTATAAGAAATAAATGATCCGGAAATTAATGGCAAATGACTACTAAAGCAAGATGGAAAACAGTAAATATCTGTAGGAACTTTTTACTTGTATTTTGTAAAGCTACCACGCTGCATTTGCAGTGTAGTTGTAGTGTACGTGAAAAAATTGGGACCTGTCATTCCTGATTTCAGCATTCATATTATTCTCAATCCGTGGTTTATTACTGAAGAAATGTGCCATGCCATGTAATAAAACCACTGCACCAAATGCATAAACAAGAATATTAGGCACTACCCTTTGAAACCATATCCTAAGTAACAAGTTGTCGAATGAAATTTACAAAATGAATGGGGTAAATCTATTTCAATTTACTACATTTCTTTACTTTTCTCTATTTTTTACTTTCAGATACCATAGCAGCCATGTTGTTCCTCTACATTCTTCTCGCATCCGCTTCCGGGAGCGTGACGTCATTTACATGTCCAGACGCTGTCAAACAAGTTTGCAAGTGTCATACAGTTTATCGTATGCATGCCATCAGACATGAGCGAAACTATGTGGACTGCTCGTCTAGACAACTGAGAAACATTCCAAATCTCGATTTCAAGGAAGGGACCAGGATTCACAATTTGTATCTTCAAAATAACTCATTTACGACCATGCCTTCTTATTTGTTCCCGCGTAAAGTTCGCATAGACACTATTGACATTAGTGAAAATCCAATTGGCAGCTCTTTAGAGCAGGGCCTATTCAAAAGAACCATCATAAAATTGCGAGTTTTAAAAGCAAGAACCATTCGTTTAAATTTACAAGTAGAAACTGCTCTCTCATTTATCAAAGGACTGCACACTCTTGAAGAGCTCGACCTAACAAGAAACCACGAATATAGCATCAAAATGCTGCCATCTTTGTTTGCCGAGAACGAAGTTCATTATCTCAAGAAACTTTCTCTTTCAATTTGTCGAATTGTCGACATCAACGCCCACGCTTTTATTGGCCTCAACAACTTGCGCGATCTTGATTTAAGTAGCAACTTTTTAAAGAAAGTTCCACATGCAGTAAACAGGTTAGCTTTGCTCAGAAAACTAAATCTTAGAAACAACGAGATAACTGTGATATATCACGGAGATTTCAATGAGCTAAACTGTCTAGAAGAGCTTGACCTCTCTGTCAATCTCCTTGGTCAGCTGGAGCCATTTAAAAACGGTGCATTCTTTGGAATAGGAAATTCTCTTACCCACTTAACATTATATGATTCTCATTTACCATTCATTCCGACGACAGCTCTTGCAGAGTTGAAGAAACTGAAGCACTTGGATATATCATACAACAAAATATCATTCATGAGTAATCGATCTTTCATCGGGGAATACAAATTGGAAACTCTGGACATCAGTGGGAACCCGTGGGTGATGTTAATAGATGATCAGATGTTTCAGGGAGTTCAAGACAGCCTACTCAAACTTGAAATGAGACAAGTCGGACTTCCAATTTTACCCACCATTCCTTTGTCACGACTGAAAAAACTTCAGGAATTGGATGTTTCAAACAACCTTTTAAAGACTCTTAATAACGATTCTTTGAAAGGAATTTCAGCACGAATTTTACTTTTCAGAGGAAATAAAATAAAATATATAAGCGACAACGCATTTTCACACTTTCGCCTACCTATTGTATTGGATGTTGCTGAAAATGATTTGGATTCTCTCGACTTTGTTTTCAACTCTGAAATGTGTACCTTTTTTAGATTGAATATAACTAAAAACGGATTTTTGTGTGACTGTCAAATAGAAAATCTTATAAATTCCAGAAGGTCCGAACATTTGACGGGATCGTGTTTATTAAGGGACGGGACATCTGTTTCTTTAACTAATGACACAATGACGAGTGAGTTGGAGTCAGAGTGTAGCACAACACAGCCTGACTTCTGCCTGTGGTGGGCAGGCAAGGCATCAGCTTCCACTTATACCACTTCACCGAAACTATTCTTCACTGTGTTAACTTGGCTTTACTTCTTTGGGATACATGTTTTATAGTCACTCTCATACAAAGTAGATCTTTTACCGCATAGTTTGTTTCCAGTGTAAAAGCCGTTGTTACAACACGTTTGGAACATGAAAAGACGCCGGTGTACTTTGTGTCTGACCAGGTTCCAAACTGTTTGCAACGGACATGATTGATATAGCACAAATGTGTTAACTGGGTGAAATAGTATACAGTGTTCCCTCCCTATACAATAACCCTCTGAACAGCGATTCCATCCTTAGAACAATGCTTGCCGCTGTTCCCGAAAGAAGACATTTATGACTAAGGCTTTAACAGCTGAAATAACGTCTACTTGAAATTGTCGTTTTATGTTTTGTCTCAAAATTACGTATTTGACATTTTGACAGAAGAAACATAAAGACGAGTAAAAAACAGTTAGAACCAAGATCAGACGCCACGTCACGCGGCGTCTGATCTGAGTTCAAACTGTTTAAAGTGTAGTCTTAGAGTATGAATGGTCCCTACCTCTATCAACTCCCTACGAACAACACACACACACACACACACACTATTTGTCTCCTATTTGGTGTTGTTACAGAGAGGAGGCACTGTAGCATGTTTATTTAATGACACAATGACGAGTGAGTTGGGGTCTGAGTGTGGCACAACACAGCCTGACTTCTGCCTGTGGTGGGCAGGCAAGGCGTCAGCTTCCACTTATACCACTTCACTGAAACTATTCTTCACTGTGTTAATTTGGCTTTACTTATTTGGGATACTTGTTTTATAGTGACACTCATATGAAGTATATCCTTTACCGCATAGTTTGTTTCCAGTTTTAAAGGTTGGTGCAAACAGTTTGGAACCTGAACAGCCGCCGAGATACATGGTGTCTGATAAGGCTACGAACCGTTTGCAACCAACATGGCTGATATTATTACATAAATGCGTTGAAAAAGCATTTCCTAAGGCTGTAAATAAAAAGTTACGAGGGAACGTAATGAGCATTATCTACTTGGTAGGTACAATGGCGAGTGAGTTGGGAGTCTGAGTGTGACACGACATATCCTGACTTTTGCCCGCGATTGACAGGTTAACCCATTACCCCATAGATACGCCAGTTAACGCCTTTAATTTATTCCTGCACTGCAGTAAATAGTTCCATTTTATAGAGTCGTAAATGTTTACCTGGATAAATATTTTCTATATTCTTGTAGATAATAGCTTTAAGTAGTCACATATCTTCAAAACTAGAAAAGGGCTATGGGGTAATGGGTTAAGCAACTGCTTCTTCGAACTGGACTTCACAAAGACAAGTGGCGGCCCTGTTAATCATTTACAAGTTGTATCTTCTTATTTAAAACGACTGTTAATTAATGATATTGATACAGCGGAGAAGGCGTTATTTTTTTCAATAAACCCATTTATACTAAAAACGTTCTTCCCACCTATGCTCTATCTGCTTACTATCAAGATAGATTAGTTATTATCTGAGAATCACTGCCACTGATCAAACTGTTTAACAATCATATTGAGTTTTCAAACAAATAGCCTACAGTAAACTCCTAAAATTTGAGGAAAACGGGGCAAGATCACAAATGTCAAAAACTCAACAAAATAATGCCAGTATGTTTTCTTAAGCCCAGCAGATTTTGGGTACAACTTAAAAGTCATAATTATGTAAATACTTTGTTGTATAATAATGCTCCAAGATTGATCTGCCCAAATACACTTGTGACTTGATTGACCTCAATACCATTTAACTCATTGAGCCCTAGTGACGCATATATGGGTCATTTACCAAATGTGTACATGTGAAGAGTACACTTGTCTTATGCAAACAGTGAAGTCCCTGCTCAGAGGGCTCCTGCAGGAGCCCTCTGATCAGGGAATTCTCTGTTTGTAATTTGGCAATTTATTACAAAAAACAACCATAAATAGTCTAAAATGGACCAGGCTTTATTGCAAACTGGAATTGTCCATTGGAAGTTTCAGGGGGAAATGTAATAGCACAGATGATGTATTCTTGAACTAGAGCATTCAGAAGCATTTTCTATAAGTTCGGTACTGACCTACTTTTTAACCCAGCATATACCAGTTTACAGTTTTATTTACAGTTTATTATTTTATTATAGTGTCACATATAAAAGTTACATACAATGGTTACAACTATCATATACTTTCAAGCTTTTATACACGGCCGTCGCGCGGCCTATGAGACACTTTATATACTTGTAGTTGCCTTAGGAATTGCAGAATATGCAGACCAGGCACTGGTTGTGGGCCCACATCCCAACTTCCAGGTCCGGATCTGCACTCTCTGAAATTTCTTATGGAGGGCGTCTCAAATGAATGTGTGTAATGGGGCTCAAATATACAGACTATTAATTTTGTGACAAATTATATAAGTTTAAGAGCGAGTTATAATTAAGTCTGTATCGTGCAAGTACCCCCAAAAAGCGCCACATATATAGAGTGCGTCTTAGATTATAGTGTGCAATTGGGTTTACACGTACAGCCTGTTACTCATGTAAGTAAGTAAGTAATAATAATAATAATAATAATAATAAAGACTTTATTTCAAGAGGGTGACACAATTAGAACACACAAGCAACTAATCTCCCTTGTGGCCCTCAAACATTTGTACAGATATTTACAGAACACATTCAATCCTATCTACGAGCAGTACCCCTAAGACGTGCAGCGTATATAGAGAGAGTATTATATTAAAGAGTGCAATTGGGTTCACATGTATAGTAACAATTTTTATTCAATAATCAAATGCGAGTTCTGCCTATAATCAGATTATAAGTCAATCGTATTTTTATTGGTATCGTCAAATTTGGATAATGAAATTTGACCTCCGGTCATTTTACAAAGGAGAAAAATTACACCCTCTTTTCCCGGTTGATATCGAATGACGTATTATTACAGGAGTCATAAGTTCACGGATAGGGTCAATTTTCACCGTTAAGAATTGATCCTGGTCTATTTTCAACGTTGAGAAATGACCCCGGTTATTTTACAACGAGATGATTTGGGAGTCATGCTATCACGGGAAGGGTCTTTTTCAACGTTAAGAATTGACCCCAGGTCATTTTCAACGTTAAGAACTGACCCCAATTCTAATTTCAACGTTGAAAAATCCATCGCCCTCACCTCACAAGGCTCAGACAGTTAATAATGTATCAGCTATTTTAAATTTTACTGGTATATAGTCAAATTTTAATAATGAAAATTGACCCCGGTCATTTTATAATGTTGGAAAATTACCCCCTTTCTCCCGTTTGTTATCTAATGACTATTATTACAGTAGTCATTGTTTCACGGTTAGGGTCATTTATCAACGTTAAGAATTAACCCTGGTCTATTTTCTAAGATCAAGTGCAAAATCTGGTACTTAGACTGTAAATGATTTGACCCGGTGACCTACTTTTTGACCCAAAATGACCAATACTCAAACTTGACCAAGATGCCTGTAATGCAAATAATTTGATTTAGTTTTATTAAGATTTAATGAGATCAGTAGTCTCTAGAGTGTAAACAAAGTTTTTCTATTAGTTGACCTAGTGACCTTATTGTTGAGTGTTAACAATGCTTTTGCTAGGATTTAAAATCATGACCTACTTATTGACAACCAATCGTGGACGACGGACATCCAGCGATTCTTATAGCTCATCTTTTAAAGCATTTCGTGCTCAGGCGAACAATAAACAAACTTTTAGCATATCCATAATTTTCTATCGTTCATTTCGTTTGAACGCCGAAAAAATCAGTTCATTTCTTATATTTACAATATTATATGCCGTAATTTCTAATATCAATGAACAATTTGTTAGTATGCTTGTATGTTTAATCAGTATTAGAGTTGATAATACGAATACTGTGCACACTATAGGGAACAGCCATGACCGAATTACTGAAGCTGTGTACATTCGAAAGCAAAAAAAAAGTTCCATTGTTTAACTTGGCCGTTTGGCGCGAAAATGACGATTTTACGTCATTTGGAAGTGACGTCATTTTTAATGTAGGATAAATAATATCGATTTTTTTGTCATAAAGAAATGCAGATAGCTGCTGTTTATAAAGTATGTCATTTTTTTAGCAGTTTATCTCATTAATGAAGAAGAAATTTAGTCGGTAATCATGGGTTCCACTAAAAGGAAGGCATACATCAGTAAAGGGTGTATCAAACAAAAACTTTTTTCTTTCACGTTTATTTTGAAAGAGCTATTTATGATAAATAAAAACAAAAAAACAGGAGAAAACAATCATATGTTGGTGTGCATTATTTTGCACTACAGCAATTTGGAAAAGATGTGTCAAATTCAGACTTTTTCTCAAATTTTGTCAAATTTAAAGTATAAGCTTCAGTAAAATCTATTTTTAATCTATGTCTGTAGAAGTATTTTGACATAAAGAAACTAAATCAAGACCAAACAGGCACCAGCTTTGAAAAATATGAATCTCTGTATCAACAACATGGTTTTATTGGTAATTATATTTTTTTAAAACAAAAAATTATGAGAAAAAGTAAAAAAAAATCTAACTTTTTCTTATATTCTACCAGATGAAAATCGATAAAAGGTTATTCAAATTACGAAAAGAAATTGATAGGTTAGTGTTGAAAATTTGGAGTTATGGAAGAAAAAGTAGTTATCTTCTTTTACAAAATTTACAAAGAAGTACCATATCGATGATATTTAGAGCTTTATAAATTTCACATTTGGTGCCTGTTTTGTTTTAAATGAGTTTTTGTATGTAGAAATACTACCATAGATATGAAATAAATAACACAAAACCAAATTAGCATGTTTCTTTTCATATGAAATGGATTTTCATTGACGCGGACTGTTCGAAAAGGACAAAATAAGTAAAAATGGGTGGGGTAAATTTTACACCTTTTAAAATGGCCGTAGAAACAAAAGTTGTACACCAATATGTACATTTTTTCTATTTTTTCATTTATCTAAAATAGCTCTTCAATACAAAACCACCAAAGAGTGTTTTCATATACTTTGAAAATTTCCCAAATTCATCAGTTTGATACACCTTTTTAAAAGAACCCTTTATTTGAAAAAATCCGCCAAGTGTTTGCTGTTCGGGTTCCAAAGATTACTTCGCGAATGAAAAATGTATATGCCCTCATTGCCCTGCCTCAACTGCGAAACTTATCCACAAGTCCCGCCTTCTCGAAAGATAGCGCTTACACGAAATGAACGCAATTATTTTCAATGGATTTGAATGGGGCGAATGTGGAATGTAAATATAATAATAATAATAACAATAATAATAATGATAATAATAATAATAATAATAATAATGATAATAATAAAGACTTTATTTAACGAGAGAACTCACCTGGTAAAGACAAATCCTCGATGAGGCCCTCAACATATATACAAGTAGATCTACATAAAACAAAAGGCATTTCATACAAAACAAATAATTAACAATAAAACAAAACAATTTACTAACTGGATGTAGCACTTTGTACGAAAATATAGAATGTTGACGTCACGGTCGTCGGACATCGGACTGAGGACGATCACAGGTGAGGTAAAAAGCAGACGGCATTTTTGGAGCAGACGATAGCCTGGCAGTTGATATGTTAAAGCTAGTCTTTAAATTAAAAAAAATATTGCAGCATACAATAATGTTACAAGAAGATATAAATCTATATCGAGGCCTAATTTAGAAGGTTAACTTATAGATCAACATCCGTGGATCCAACCATTGTTCTCGGGGAGGGGGCTACATCGACAAGCAGTCTCTTTTTGATAAATCAGTCAGGGTTTTAAAACACTTTTCTTACTGTTTTCCCCTTTTCTCTAGGGCGGGTTACACACGCATCGATCCGCACCTAGAAAATGTATTAAATGTTGAGAGTCGAATGGGAAGTTATGTGTTATTTTCATCTACACGAACCCGTAAATTTAGAACATAGATATAAGCGTTGAATACATTGTGTAGTGCAATACGGATATGGATTGTGGTCATGTGTGTTATGTTGAAATGTGTCCTAAATAACTAGACACTTGATATTAACTAAACGATTTGGAGGTCACTGTGCTAGTTTATGCAATTATGTCAATAGACATAGTGTGCTAAAGGGTTCAATGTCATGGGTTTAAAACGTTAAGGTAGCGCTGGAGATCATAGTGTATTTCATTTGGTAGATGACATTTGATCTCTGTACGAACAATGAGAGTCATAAAAGATGTATTCTTCGCTAATGTCACGGGGTCAGACAAGGATAATCACCATCTGGATCTATACCTGCCTGACAAGTATGACGAAATAAAGAAGGAAAAAGGAAGCAACCATGGGCTTAACGCAGTTGAAGATCTACATGCTAAAACTGGTACGGAAAGTAAACGGAAAAACTATGATAGACTCGTTAGGAATAGTGAAACTGTAAATAAATTACAAGAGGAAGTCAAATTAGCTGAGATCAGAAATGATTATGACAGTGGCGAGAGTATTCAGCGACATGGGAGGAATGGTAAGGAAAGAACACCGCTTGTGATATTCGTGCATGGAGGTGGGTGGCGGAGAGGGGGTAGAGATGCTTGGACCCACTACCTGTACTTTGACGTGAACTTCTTGGTAGTGCTTTTAACCACGATGGTGGGAACCTATAAGAACGTGGGTAAAGCCCTAGCCACAAGTGGTATAGCCTGTGCTGTGATCTCATACCCGCTCACTGAGGCTGGTCTGGCTTGTTTGGTGACTGAGCTTCTCTTGTCCTACATACAGTCATGCTTTGCCGTTGTTTTGACGGGTATCCCGGTTTTAAGCATATTACTGATTGAATTGGGGCTTCCTTGGTCCAGTACCCATTCCTGGTGGATACATTTTCATGACAACAAATTGGTGGTTCTGAAAACATTTGCACTGACAATTATGCTGGTAACAAACATTATAACTACATCATTATTGTCCTTCAAGAGGAAAGAGTACAATCTTCGACCATACCAAATTAGAACATTATGGGTAATAATTTCAACAGGTGCTTTATTTATTTCATTAGCAAATGATAACAAATTGATACTTTCTGTGCTATTAACACTAATTGTCAATCAGGGAATCATCTTAAGGCTGAGACTGTCAAGATGTGGCGGCTGCTATGAAGATCAAACCAAGGTGCTGGCTAAGGCCGTGAAATGGGCCAAGACGGCGGGACAGGTCCAAGGCCAATTTGACACCTCTCGGGTCTACCTGATGGGCCACTCGGCCGGTGGTCACCTCGCCTCTCTAACAGTACTTGACAACGATATACTGGCTAAAGTGGGATGTTCATCCAAAGATATTAAGGTAACTACACACTGAAATTCGGTTAACCGTGTCCTGTAAACTTGATGTTCATCTTTTATGTAGCATACATATTTTACCCTAATAAAAGCCAGAGTATCCTGCTGTACTATTTATCAACCCTTTACCACATAGCCTGTTTCTAGTATCGAAGATAGTTGACCACTTAAGCAGGTTGAAAGTAAAGCAGAATGTACATTAAGGCACATTCTGCTTTACTTTCAGCCTGCTTTAAGCTACCATCTGCTAGAATATAGAAACTATTTCTTATCATACATATTTATAACAGTATAAATTCGAGCTATTTTCTTTAGTGAAGAAATAAACTAAAGGCGTAAAGAGGCGTAGTTATGTGGTAATGGGTTTATGTTGATACATTTGTATATTGCTTTTATGACCTCTTCTCATTACATTATTATAACAACTTACATGTAGAATAGCCATAGGGCAATGATTCATGATCCACTTCACTGTCATCAACTTTAAACGTCTGCTTTTATTTCTCAAATATAAATTTTAGATATTTGACACTTAAAGAAAAATGTATATTGTAATGATCGTAAAACAGCATGGATACTGAGCGATGGCGCGTTACGCGACGTCTGATTAGGATCGAAACTGTTTGCAAATATCTATAGCAGTGAATGGGTTTAACCTCGCTATGACATCTCAAACGGACTCGTTGACCTTGTTAACTTTTCGCCTGCTACAATGTCGCCTGCTTCACAGTTGTCGTCTGCAATTGTTTATACATTTAAACGTTTAAGTTTGGTGCCATATAAGCTTAAAACCCTTATCACGAGGGTGAAAGAGTTCGGAGCATGAATCTGGCTAATCTGAATCGAAACTGTTTTCAAACTCTGGTCAAGTTTCAATTAGCAGCAAGCGAATGGGTAAATCTGTCAACATTGAGTAGGCCTAACTGTCGTCTGCTTAAAACGTTGTCTGCTAAAACTCTGAAACTTGTTTGGTCTTCTTTAAATAGTTTAATACACAAAAAGGCAGGCCTCCAGATACCTTTAAGGTGAGCATTGCAAAAACTAAAATCCTTATTTTGCATTAAAACCTATGGTATTACTACTCATTAGTATCGTCTGTTCCAGACTATTCTAATGAGTAGTAACACCATATGATCTAGTGCTGAAATGAGTGAGACTCTATTGGATTTGATCAGTTTACTCTCTCGTGACTGGAGCCCTGAGTAGGATTCCAAAGAAAGCTGATTTGGGTATACAACATGGTCCAAGGTTATAAAGCGTTTGAGCTGAGTCTGAGTGTGTTCTCAAGCATTTGATTGGTCAGATTTGAGCCTAGGCTCAAATCTGACCAATCAAATGCTTGAGAACGAGTCTAGACTCAAGTCAAAAGCTTTATAACCTCAGACCCTGACCTTCAGGAGAACCCAAACTGTTTACAAATACCCACATATTGGTCTTAAGTTCTGAAAGCGTGTTGTGGTGTAAAACAGATTTAATGCAGGGCTCCAGTTAAGGGGATTATCTCACAAAGTTATACTCTTCACACATGTACCAATCCCTAAGCTGTGACTATGCCGAGCTTTAAGCAATCATTTGCCTTAATCCATTAGCACACAACTTGTTTCTAGTATTGAAGATAGGTGACCACTTAAAGCAGGTTGAACATAAAGCAGAATACGCCTTAAGGCATTCAGCCTCTGCATGCTTTTAGCTAAGTATTTGCTAGAATATAAAAATATTTCTTATGTAATATATTCTTGACTTTGTAAAATGGAACTGTTTTCTTCACTGGATGAACAAGTCAAAGGGACAAAGAGTCGTTTCTATGGAGTAAAAGTTAAAACAACAACCATCTCTTGTATTGAGTGGTAATGGAAGTATATTGTTCATGTTCACCGCACCTTGGTTCCTTTTGAGGAATTTCCGGACTCTTTATATAAATGATGACCTTTACTATAGATATAACAGATACATTCGAATTGAATGAAAACTGAACACATATGTTTTAAGCTAATAATGTTGAGCCGAAAGATGCATTAATAATTGCCGAAAAAGTGCAAAAAGAGGAAAGTTTTAAAAGGAAAATAATAAATAAAATAACGAAGAGATGAAGCATCACCACAGACATTCTGTATCATGACACACTAACTCATTATCAAGGTCAAGTTCAGTGGTATATATTTCTTATCTGGGGTTATGAAATGTAATGTCTAACTTTGGATGAACCATGTCAATGTGACTGGCTCGTGATCTAAATCAGCAAACAAAAATTAATAAAGATATACATGATAACTGAAAAAACCCATATAACGTAACCGAATTACCCTAATGTTCTACATAGATATGCATTTTTAGGCAATTCATTTATTCCCCAACTGAAGAAAGTATTTCCAAATTAAATGGTCATGAATATGCAGAATAAAAATATTCTCTGTATTCTAGCAGATGAAGCTTAAACCAGGTTGAAAGGAAAATCAGAATCTTATCAGGATCACGCACGTTTTGACACTCTGAATCAGTAACAGGAAATACTTTAAATAACAAAGGGACATAACTCTGTTAGACTTAAATTCATTGGAATAAGAAACCAATCAATACAGATTAATAATGAATTGAGTTCAGAATGATCTAGCATTGAAAATTAGACCGTTATTGATGTGTGTCAATTAGAAGCAGTATGCGTGACCAACACTGTGACCAACAATGGGAAACGGCCAGAGCGGATCTATGTCGGGTTTAGTTGGTTGAATGCTAGCACTGTGTAGGGTTTTGGTGATGGTGAACGCTAGTAGATCTACACGTAGTCGTATATATAATGGGAAGTATTTATTTTTCTAATTTCAGGGCGTCGTTTCTGTATCTGGAGTGTACGATTTAATGTGCTTAGGAGGGCCGTTCTTGCGTCCGTTCTATTTATTCCCAACATTCGGACGTAGTCCAACAACATGGCGTCGAGCTTCACCTAGTCACCTGATAAAGAAGAAAAATGTCAACGAAGACACGCCAAAGTTCTTACTCATGACAGCCGAAAACGATTTATTTCTAAAACAGCAGTCGTGGCAGTTTTCTGAAATTCTACAGGAAGCGGAAGTGGACTGTCGACATATTGAGGTCATGGGGACCAATCATTTCACAATAATAACGAGTTTGATGAACAAATTTACAGGGAATGAGAAATCTGTATTGAACCATATAATGCATTTTATACACAACTGATGATTACAACCCTTTCCCGTGGAGCTATACATGTTAACTCTTTGAACCATAGTCACGCATATAAGCGTCCTTTGCAAACAGCGTACCGGTGCAGAGTACACTTGTCCTATGAACACAGTGTAGACCCTGATCAGAGGGCTCCTTAAGAGCCCTCTGGTCAGGGTCTACGCTGTTTGTCATTTTGACATATGTTGTTGAAATTAACCCTAAAAAGTCAAAAATGGACTGGACTAAATTAAAAACTAGAATTGTCCATTTGAGGTTTCGGGGAGGAAAGGCTTAATTAGTTGCTTAATCCTCACCCAATAACTTAAAATTAACAACGCGTTCCTGCATCCCAGACTGCAGTAGGAGGCTGAAAGCAGGCTGCAAATAAAACGGGACGCTTCTAAAGGAGTGTTCTGCTATTACTTTTAGCATGTTTCAAGCAACTACTTGTCTAATAAGTCGTTATTAAGCTATGAGGAAAAAGGTTTGAACTGAATGAATGTACAGCAGAAAATCTCCATTTCTGTCTTAGGAACCAATAGACAAGATTTAGGACATATTCTTTCTTTTATGAAGACAGTTAAAAACACGAAGAGGAATTTTCTATGAGGAAAGCTAAAAGTTTAAAAATGACGTTTCTAGACGAGGGAAAGGGTTAAAAGTTAAATGTTTATATGCCCAGTGAAGATAGTCTTTAAAACTAGTCATGAATACTGTGATAGATCTACAAGTTATTTCAACTGTAGAAAATTCTTTTGTACTTTTGTTTTTATGACATTGGCCTTAATAAAACAGTTGATACAGTATAGAAGACTTCGTTCTTTCCCAATTGAAGCACGTTTATGCTAAAACCCCAAACCTGATGTCCAAATGCAAACAATCTGAAGCCACATCAAATGCCGGGTAACCCAGCGTCTGGTCAGTCTTCAAAATGTTTAAAATGATAATGATGAAGGTTTTAGCGCCTTTTCATAGTGATTAATATTTTTATTTTATTTTTTTAAAATATTGTCATTGTTCTCCATTTCATTAAATTGTGTTTGCGTTTCAAGAGTTTTATTGTAACGGGAATTTATTCAGTTTCGCTGTTTGAAGGACATTGTAATCAACAATATAGCGCAGAAAGGGACACCTAGATATTGAAAATGGTGTAGATCAAGAGCAAACATAGGCCGTGTCATTCTACTATAGATCTGATCAACAGTTGATCGATGTATATGGTCAATTGATAGATAATGCAGAGCATCAGATTTAAGAAACTAAAATATCTATGCCACAACCAAACCCTGTGTAGTGACTACGCATTAGAATCGTTGTTTTGCGACAATTCCACAGTGGGGAAAACGTCCTTTCCCAATAAGCGGGTTTACTCTAAAACTAATATTTCCATTGAAAACTGTTTGGAGCCAGATCAGACACCGGATAACCCGGTGTCTGATCAGGCTCCAAACTGTTTGACACTCAGATTAAAACTAGTAGTCAGATTAGCACAAACGTTGTCATTTTCTATGTTTTATTGCAATGCGTTTGTGTTTCGTTTGCGTTAAAACGGGAAAGATTAACGTTTTCTCCACTGTAACAAGCAGCCACAAGATAGGGTCTAGAGGCGGCATCATGGAAACAATGATGGAAATGAAGTTAACCCTTATCCTGTGGCGATATCGTATGCTTCGAAATCGTCGTCTGCAAGATTAAGAAAATTTAGATTCATACATTTTTTAAGTAAAGAAACCTAAAGACGAGGGTCAAACAGTTTGGATTCAGATCAGACGCCGCGTGACGCGGCGTCTGATCAGAATCTAAACTGTTTGCAAAAATCAATAAAGTCGCGACCAGCAGGCAAAGGGTTAAGATTTATTTGGACCTACATGTAGTGCCTTGTCATACAGTGGAGAAAGTGTCGATATTTCCCAAATGGGTAACCAGGCGTCTGACCAGGCTCAAAACTGTTTCCAACTCAAAAAAGATTAGATATTTTAGCGATTTTAAAACATTTTATTGCATGTTTAAGCAGGAAAGAACAACATCTCAACTAAGGTTTGGCGGAGAAATTACAATTCTAACCTTATATGGAGCCCAATTATATTGATAACAACACAGGCATGTTAATCAAATACACGAATATAGAAGAAAGTGTGCATACCTTCATTGCAACGATATCGTCTATTTACATTTTGTCGTCTGCTTTTTAATTCTCGTACAAAAATGTATAAGAATATGGACATTTTAGCTGAGGAAACATCGTTATGTGTGCCAAACATATTTGGTTATTCCCAGATGCCAAGTCACTTAGTACCTGGTAAGAAACCAAACTTTTAAAAAGTTTTTGTGTGCGTGTGTGTGCAGGCGACACCTTTGAAGCTGAAAATACTCTTTAATTCGTGATAAAGGTTGAAATGAAAAGCTTGTCTGTTTATGTCAATATCCTATTTGCAATGCAATAGACTTGACTATAGAGAATAATTGATGGTTTAAAATCAGATAAACTTTGTGTCTTATACTCCTGGAGACTCTTAACACTTTCACTCTCTGTGACACAATAAAGCCGCTTAGCGCGTTTGCAAACAGTTTGAGTCCTGTTTGACACGCGTTTCGAAATTATTTCGTCCGTCATATTGCCTTAAATCTAACTTTGAAACGATATTGCAGACAACAAAATTGAAGCAGACGATACGTTGGCGATGTAATGGTAAAAAACTCTCAAAAAAATTGATAATGAGAGATTAATATAGGAAGTTCTACAACTGTGAGATTGCATTCAAAGTACAGTAAAACCTCTCTATTATGACCACTATTAAAATAAGACTAAATAAGGATATGAACGACAGGTGGCAGCTTCAAGCAAGGTGAAAGTAAAACAGAAAGCTTTCTGTTTTACTTTCACTTTGCTTTAAGCGAGGTTTTACATGTACATGTATGTGTAAACTACCAACATATCTGACGGGTCACGTATATACCGAACTCCTCTTGACCGAGAGAAGTGTACCTTTTAACCATTTGGACCCCAAGCACGCATATATGTGTCCTTTGCAAACAGTGTAGATCTACCTGTGACTAGAATACGTGTACTCGGTATCGGTACAGTGTCAGAGCTTCTGATCAGAGTCTGCACTGTTTGTCATTTTGCACTATATTGTTACTAGAAGTGCACCATACCAAATATCGAAATTGTGATCGTATTAGTTTGATGATATTTGAATATTTCTTAATAATTATACCTCTATGTAAAAATGTGAGCCTCATCCCAGGGGACGGGTCATTTTTGATCCCATAAACACAATTTGAACAATCTTGATAGAGGACCTGTAGATGATGCTTTGTGTCAAAATACTTATATAAACTCTGGGTACTGTGGTTTAAGTTTACAACAAAGTCTATATACCATTTTGACTAGTGCCCCCTCGCTATACAACGGTCCTCCCAACATCGACTCCCTCATTACAGTGGAGAATCTGTTATTCTTTCCCGTTTAAACGCAAACGAAACGCAAACGCAAAACACTTAAATGTAGAAAAGGACAACCTTTTAACAATTTTGAGTTTTCATTTTTATCAGAGTGGCAAACTGTTTGCACTGGAAATAATAGGTTTAACGTAAACGCGTTTATTGGGAAAGAATAACAGATTCTCCACTGTACAATGACCCATGCCGCAGTTTCCTAAACAGGGCAATTGTGTCTAACGCTTTTACTGCTGAGATATCGTCTGCTTAAAATTGTCATCTGCTACGTGAACATTTTGATAGAAGATATACAATGGCGAATGAAAAACAGCTTGAATCCAGAGCAGACGCCTCGTTACGCGGCATCTGGTCTTGATTCAAACTGTTTGCAAATGTAAGCAAAGGTTTTAATTTTCCCTCCTTAAAATGACTCCCTCCGAACAACACACACATTTGGTGTCTCTCGTTAGGTGTATTAAATTTTAAGAGTTTATTTACAACGTATTTTGTGACAAAACAGTGCAGAACCTGGTCAGAGGGTTACTACAGGAACCCTCTGACCACGTCTACAATGTTTGCATAGGACAAGTGTACTTTTCATATCTATATCACATACGCAACTAAAATCAACAACCCACTATTCAAATACATTTATTGTTAATTTCAGCAATTAAAATAACAAGGATTTTCAGTAAAAAACAAAGCTCGCACATTTCGAAACATAAACCCAGAGGCTGAGGTCAAGGTCAATTTCACAGAGTCCAAATCTTCAGGTAAGTTCTTCGGCAAAACAAGTAGTAACCCCGTACACCTCTTTCTCCCAAAATGGCCAACATATTCCAAACCACATGAACAGCTTCACACATACTGAGTACTTAGTTTTTGAAAGTTTAGAGCAAATCCCTCTAATACTGTAGGTATAGGAAGGTTCATAGGACTTTCCTGATATAGATCTAGTCTAAGTTCGAACATATTTGAAAAGGGTCTGTCAAATGATCCAAGCCCAAATTCCAAACAATATGAGCCCTTTCAAATGTGTATAAAAATTAAGCAATTTATCTGTGAAAGTTTTAAGCAAAGACGTTTTTCAGTGTTTTCCTACTGATAATTGGTACCCATAAATGGAGTCAGTCTGACCATTTCCCCCAAATTCCCATTTCGAAGAGTTTAGAACGAGCAGAGTTTGTTTTAAGCATATTTAAAACAAATCCTGCTAATGCCAGCTGAATACCCATGTCCTTACAGTGGGTTTAATGGGACAATGTATTGAAAGCAGTCAAATCCAGAGTGTATTTTATATAGTTAACTGTTTGATATGGCCGATGCAAGATTCCAAATTTAACAAAAAATAACGCAAATTTTCCCCACTTTGACTACTGAAAAACGACGCAATTTGTTCCCAATTAGCTCGGAACCAGAGTCTTTCCCTATTGGCATAAGAAAACCCCTGTTTTTATTCGACAAAGTGAAGTTAACTGCACAATGTCTAACGGACAAACAAATACCACTACTTATATTGTTTATCACAACTTCTGTCAAAATAGGCACAGCCCTAATTCCAAAACACATGAAGACAACATATATGTATAAGTCAATAATCTGTGAAACAAAAACTTCCCAGCAAACCTCTCAGATAGTGTACAATGGAGAAAACCTTATTCGTTCCCGTTTAAACGCAAACGAAACGCAAATCGCTAAAATATATTATGAACTTACAAGTTTTTGACATTTATAATTATATTTTTTTAATCTGAGTGGCAAACAGTTTGGAGCCTGAACAGACGCCGGGTGACCCGGTGTCTGATCTGGCCCCAAACTGTTTGCAATGGAATCAAAAGTTTTAGCGTAAATGCGTTTAGTGGGAAATAATTACTTTTTCTCCACTGTAGGAGGAGTTTGATGCACTATAGGTCTAACAGACAGATGAGCGGACAGACAGATAGACAGACATACAGACAGACAGATAAACAGAAAACACACCATCAATTCAATATGTTTCTCCATATATAGCTATATGGGGAGACATATTACAGCCATTTTTGATCTTAATTAAAATGTTCGAATAGACAAGTGAACTCGTGTTTAGTATGGACAGAAACACGGTGTTACGTACCACAAATATACTTTTTCATCGTATGGCAATGAAGGCGAAAAAGTCCCATTGGAATTCTGGTGTAAAAATCTGCAAACTCATTATCGGGAGCACGATTTTGCCAGCCAAAATATTTGATATGACGCCATCTTGCAATGGCTTTAAAATGGTGATAGAAGCCCCAATATTTGGGGAACATTTCAAATACAACAGCGTGTCTTGGCAAGAAAAGTATATGCGCCATTCCTGCACCATGCATGCCGAATAGAATGTCTGTATTGGCTACGATATCTAACTGTTCTTTCATACTCATCTGTTCAAGCACTACCACATTTAACACCGAGTCTGTAAATACATCTTTAATTTCGTGTATAATCTCGTTTTCGTTTTTGAACTTCCGGTGAACCAGTCCACCAGTCATGTTGAGTCTCTCTGGGTGTGTCATATAATCTCGGCGTAAAAATAAAGTCACAGTTAGCTTATCACAGTGAAGAGTTTTTGTATCTGGAACGTTAAAGGCATTTAAGAAAAATGATTGGAATTCTTTAATATATGGCAGTTTGTTAGTGAAATGAAAGTTCATTGGACTTTCATAGCCAATCACGTTCCATATTAAATCTTTAAATGCAGAATCGTAATCTACAGATGTATACCTAATTACATTCCTAAACAATGTAGTCCAGGTCTCGTCTAAAGGACTCGATGGTCTGTCATCTAAAAATAAAATGTCTACCTCAGAGGGGTTAAAATCTAAAAGTTTTGAGAGTAGGAATATATTATACCACTCACACATGGTATGGTATAAATTGTGAGCTTCAATTCGCATTACGACTATCGTAGTCGTCTCTTTTGGTTTCAGAGAATCGATTGAAAGCGGTGGGTATGTCTGCATATTATCATGCCATTCTTGAAGAGGAGTTCCTTCTTCGCCATACTGGAATGTGTAATACGGGATCTTGTCTTCATAACACGGTATTAAGAACACTTTTGATTTCGGATTCAGACGCGCATTTCTCAATTGAACAAATTCTTCACCGTAACCTTTAAAATTACTGCCGCATCCAAGCGTTGGGTTTTCTGCCCATTTGAAGACATCGATGAATTTTCGCATTTTGCGTTCTTTCGTCTTGTCTGGTAAAATGTGATATACAATGAGAACTGTGATAAATATCACGAGTATTGCCCCTGACCAATATCGACGGACACCACGGCTGCTACACAGGAAACGCCGAAACATTGCTTTTGTATCCGACATTCACATCGACGAACTAATGTTTTCCTGTAAATATAAAAAAAAATTGAGTTACTACTTCATTGATTTAGCCTACTTCTCCATATATAGATAGGCATTTTACGCCTTTATTGCAGCCCTCTAATGAATACAACAGTTCCGCTTAATACAGTCGTGGACATGCATCATAATAAATAGTCTCCATACCGTAGCAGATGGTAGCTTAACCATTTCCCCATTGACACGCCCTTTAGCGCATTCAATTTATTCCTCCACTGAAAAAAATAGTTCCAAATTTTAGTCACTAATGTGTATTGTAAGAAATAGTTTCTATATTCTAGAGGATTGGGGCTGAAAGTAAAGCATTATGAGCCTTAACATTCTGTTTTACTTTCAACCATGGAGCTTAAAGTGGTCAACTACCTTCAATACTAGAAACGGACTATGGCATGAAGGGTTAAAGTAAGGTAAAAGTAAAGCAGAATGCGGCGCATTCTGCTTTACTTTCATCATGCTTTAACTCTTTCCTCCCTAAAACTTCAAATGGACAATCCCAGTTTCCATTTAAGAATAGTCCATTTCTGACTTTTAAGGGTTGTTTTTGTCAATGTTTTGCATTATTACAAACAGTGAAGACCCAGATCATGCTCCCTAAGGAGCCCTCTGATCTGGGTATTCACTGTTTGCATAGGACAAGTGTACTTTTCACATGTATACTGTTTGAAAAGGACGCCTAAATGCGGGACTAGGGTTCAAAATGTTAAGTGGTAACCTGTCTTCAAAACTGGGAACATGTTAATGGGTAAAGGGTTAAAAAAGTTTGCTTACGGTGCAGAAGGCGCTATTCTTTCCCGTCTAAAACGGAACTAAAAACACACGCAATGAGACACAAAGATAGAAGACGAAAACTTTTCGAAAATTGTTAAAACTCATTTTTAATCTGAGAGGCAAATGGTTTAAGGCCATCTCAGGCGCCGGTTTATTGATCTGGGCCAAAACATTTTGTAATGGGTGTACAGTTTCTTTAAGAATAGATTCGTTTATTGCATTACATGATCCCAAAATGTGCACTGTTTGCCAAACGGAGTGGGGTTTGTACAGTGGAGAATCTGTTATTCTTTCCCGTTTAAACGCAAACGTACGCAAACGCAAAACACTAAAACGTAGAAAAGTACAACTTTTGGACAATTCTGATATTTCATGTTTATCTTCGTGGCAAACAGTTTGGAGCCTGATCAGACGCCGGGTTACCCGGCGTCTGATCTGGCTCCAAATTGTTTGCACTGCGAATAATAGTTTTAGAGTAAACGCGTTTATTGGGAAAGACTAGCAGATTCTTCACTGTAGGCCGTTCACATAAACCAACTTAGCCCTAGCGAAGAGTATACTCGTCATTTACAAACAGTGTACCTATAAGAATTACACATGTCCCATGAACACAGTGGAGATCCTGATCATTGTAATTTTGAAATAAATTGTTAAATTCAACCCTGAATAGTCAACAATTGGCTAGACTTAATTTTGATATTGGAATTGTCCATTAAAAGTTTCAGGGGTGAATGAGTTAAAGAGATAAAAGTCTCTGTTGTAACCAGAAAACTGAGATAGTCTGAGAAAGCAAATGCAGGTTACAGTACAGCTATAGTGAGTATGCTATACAGTACTCCTTCCCTACAACAGCCCCCAAACAGCGACTCCCTCCTTAAAAGACCCTTGTCGCAGTTCCCTTATCAGGACAGTTATGGCATATATATTCACGGTTGCAATGTCGTCTGCTTAAAGTTGTCATATGCTCAAAGTTACATCATAGAAATTTTGACAAAAAAACAACAACTTAATGACGAGAGGCAAACAGCTTGAATCAAGATCAGACGCCGCGTTGCGCGGCGTCTGATCTTGATTCAAGCTGTTTGCAAATTTATCTCCCTATAACAACTCCCTCCGAACAACGCACACACTTGATGTCTCCCATTGGGTGTCGTTGTAGAGAGGGAGCGCTGGAGAGGGTGCGCCGTAGAGAGTAAACAAAGGGCAGGTGGTAACATAGCATTTGTATTTTGAGAAATGTCAAAGGCATAATTATAACTCTGGACAAAATGATTTGATTCAACGAAAAACTGCTATAGGTTTCTTTCTCATATGCCTTAAATATCAACTCAATATGTGAAGAACTATTTGATTGATTAAATTTTTTATGATTTTACGTCGCTTTTAACAGTATTTCAGTAATATCGCGACGCCCAGCTAATTACAGGTCGAGGAAGACCACAGGAACCCTTTATGCACTGTTTCAGACACTAATCGGCAACTGGGTAGAACCACCGACCTTCCGCAAGCCAGCTGGAAGGCTTCCCCACCAGAACTATTCGAGTCCTCACGTCAAAAGGGTTGACATTCATACAACAGAAAGAGAGACATAGAAATTGTTATTCGGAATTCCCATAGGTTTCACTTCCTAAATTGCCCAATTAACGTCCACTCATAGGACAAATATGACTTGTATCTATTAGCTCTAATTGATAGGAGTAACGACTGAAAGCAATGAAGCGACTATTTAGCGTTCATTATTTATACCCGATATTTCTATTGATTAAACCCCTTCATCATCTTACCCATAGTACACTGGTTATTTCCAAACTGTTTGGATCCTAATCAGACGCCGCGTAAAGCGGCGTCTGATGAGGATCCAAACTGTTTGACACTAATTTCAATATTTCTCAAGTCAAGTCCATGTACCGAAAAACTTAAGTTTGAGTGATAAAAGCAAACGATTTAGTAATTGTTTTTTATCGATGACGTCACGACAATAAAAGGTTAATCGATTCTCTGTAGGAGCGAGCCGCAAGGATATCCAGCTGTTGCCACAAAAGTCTGAACAAACCCTGAACAGGCACCAATGCTTTTTGCAGGGCTACCATAAGTTGACATGAAAAATCCTAACATTTCCAAATTTGCATTTTTCAAGTGGGATTTTACGAATCGTACCTTTACCCCATCACCTGTTTCTAGTTTTGTTGGCATATGTCTGCATTAAACAGGCTGAAAGTAAAGCAGAATGTGCCTTAAGGCGCATTCTACTTTACTTTCTGCCTGCTTTAAGATACCATGTACAATGTACTAGAAAAATAGTCCTAAGATTTAGGAAATATTCGGAGAAATGGCAGCCCTGTTTTTGTTCAGTATAAATCAACGATTATGAGTGTCACTGCATGTGTGTCGCTGGCGCAGTGGTTAGCCCATCCGCATCTCGCCAATGGGTCCCGAGTTCGCCGGTCCCGGGTCGGGGCATTGTCTGGGAGGGAACATTGATCGCCCTTCCGAACACATTCAAGATGGGTTTCCCCAGGGGACTCCGTTTTTCTCCCACAGAAATAACCATATACACCACCATTCCCGCCATCGAAAGTGATTGACCTTAGTTTTTTAACTTGTTTCTGAATCGATGTGAAATAAATAAACTTTAAACTTTTGACTCTATCAGGCCCCCAACTTTTTTTGCATCAGAAATAATTGTTTTAGCACGAGGGCATTTAGCCGATCATTTTCTGTCGTTTATTTCGCTTCCACGCCGAAAAAGTTCAGCTCATTTCTTATAATTCAAATTATATTTGCTGTAATTTCTAATTTCAAAAGAACATTTTATGAGCATGTATGCATGTTTTATCCAGAGGTTAACATGAATAATGTGTATCCTTAAGGAACAGCCATAACTGCATTACTCAGGCAACGCAACAACATTATTCGCGGAGAGCAGATCTATAAGCCCGCCCCCTCTGCGCAAAGTATGCACAAGACAGCGCAAAGTATCCACAAGTCTTGCTCCCTACACAAATTGCGTCTATACGAAGAGCGTCATTTTTTTCAATGGAATTGAATGGGGTGAATATTAATATTTGCACATTTACATTGTCAACCATGAGGGCTACCTACAACGTAACATATAAGGTCATTAAGGACTTTCTACTTTCTACTTTCATGATTGCTTTACGCAGTTATTTGCCTAAACAGTCAGTTGTGCATAAACTTGAACGTTGTTATTGGGGGAAAAGGTGGGTAGTCTTACAAATGAACCAAATGTCGTGTGTGGCATGCTATGAGACGGCTGTCCGTGATTTTGTGCCTACTCCGACTTATTTATGACATTGCAATTTATTAATTCGTGAAGTGTGTGTGTGTGTGTGGGGGGGGGGGGGGGTCATTTTTAAATCAAACCGTTTAGTATCTCACTATTATCTCTTTTACAATGTGAAGTAAACATCACTACCGTCGGGGTGTAAACTGCTACACCCAGATTAACAGGGATACTACAGTAAACCCTCTCTATAACGAGCACTTAATTGTGATAATTACTAGGTATAGCAGGGTTCCAGATAAAGGGGAGTGAACTGAACAAATTCAACATTTTCTCACTTATTTCAGCACTAAATCCTATGGTGTTACTACTTTTTAAAAGTGTCTCTTACAGACTATTCTAATGAGTAGTGACATCATAGGGTTTACGGCAGAAACAAAGATCCTAGTGTTTGATTTACTCACCTTATCTGGAGCCCTGTATATGATGCGTAACATAACAAATACATGTAATTGATAAACTTTTAAACGAATTTGATATCACCTTTCCGGGCATTGACTCCTGGCTAAGTTAAGTTATTACACGTAACTAATGTCATGCCTGCAAGCTTTCTAAAACAATGTAAAGTTTTATTGCTTTGAAAGAATATTATGTCAAAATTACGCTTTGCTGCTTTTTGTCTGTTCATAAATTTTAAACTTCGAGAGATTAGATCTGAACTCGACGCATGTCCTTGACGGTTTTATGACACCAGATATTGGGACCTTGCCGATATGTACACTCAGTGCAAAAAGAAACGCACATCGTGCTTAGGGGCAGATTAAGAGACTTTTATTGCAGAAAATTAGAATACTACGACTTTATCTCAAGATTCATTTAAATCTGCAACAAGTTCAGAAAAAAAATACTCAAAAACACTGTTCTGCCTTTTAACCATTTCACTCTTAATGACGCCAAAACACGTGTGCAAACAGTTTGGATCCTGATCAGACGCCGCGTAACGCGGCGTCTGATCAGGACCAAACTATTGCCACTCGTATCGATATGTATCAAACTACACGGAATCTTACTTTGAAACGATCTTGCAAAAAAAAAAAAATAGAAGCAGACGACAATAAAACGGTGAGGAGGTAAAATATCACGATTAATTTGGCAGCGATAGAGTAAACTAGAGCCTGTTTAAAACACCGTATCGATTTGTGTAGGTTGTGATGCTACCAATGCAACAATAACCTCCCTTTATCAACATTGATAACCCCAGGCAGAACTACTGACAAATAATATTGTGATGAAACAATGTGCGTTTCTTTTTGCACTGAGTGTATGTACATGTAGTCTCAAGTGAGTTATGCTAGCGAATGGTGCAGTTTTGATTTTATATTAAATTATCATCTTTCTTTTAATCTAAAACATTCCAATAATAGATCTACACAGTTGATCGCTGTGAAAGTCGTTTTAAATAGTACGTGAAGAAGTTGACTCATTTCACTGAATGCAGTATACATAGACAATGATACATCAAATGAATATAGTAGACTTTAATGATCAAGTAGATATTGTGATATATATATGTAGTTACAAACAGCATTGCAGAACCATCGCGCTCTACATACTCTGGGTCACAATAGTATATTTCAGAAAAAGCACGACAAAAAGTTACGCCTGTAACGATGTACCTTCTATTAGTAATGGGTATCGGACTCAATCGATCGGATATCTGATCTGAATAAAAGTTTGGATTCTTAATTCACTTAACTGCTTTGTTCTTTATGGGTGTAAAAGCCACGTGATGCTCGCATGTTTAAACGTTCCGTCCTCACTTATAGTCTACAAAAACTCGAACTGCTATCACTAAAGGTGATAAATACCCCATCTATACAGCACTCTGTCACACTATGCAGACGTTTTCAATAGGGCTTTACAATAAGGTCAAAGGTGTAAGCCAAGACCAATTTCAAGGTCAAAGGCCAAGGTCATTGAGATTTGAAATTTGTGTCTTGCATATCTACTACTCCTGAGTAACATTTATGTCAAGTATCAAGTGAACCAGGTTGAAGGTGAAGGAGGAGTTCAAAGTACTAGATTTTGCCTGCATATTTCAAGACCAATTTTATGGACAAAGGTCAAGGTCATAGAGACATGAAATTTGTGTCTTGCACATCTACTACTCCTGAGTAACATTTCTGCCAAGTATCAAGTGAATCAGATTGAAAGTGAAGGAGGGGTTAAAAGTACAAGATTTTGCCAGCCAATTTCAAGACCAATTTCAAGGACAAAAGTCAATGTCAAGGAGACCTGAAATTTGTTTCTTGCACATATCCTACTCCTGAGTAACATTTATGCCAAGTATCAAGTGAATCAGATTGAAATTGAAGGAGGCGTTCAAAGTACAAGTTTTTGCCTGTCAATTTCTAGACCAATTTCAAGGACAAAGGTCAAGGTCAATATCAAAGAGACCTGACATTTGTATCTTACACATCTACTACTCATGAGTAACATTTATGCCAAGTATCAAATGAATCAGGTTGAAACTGAAGGAGGAGTTCAAAGTACAAGATTTTGCCTGCCAATTTCAAGACCAATCTGAAGGCCAAAGGTCAAGGTCTAGGAGACCGGAAATTTGTGTCTTGCACATCTACTACACCTGAGTAACATTTAGGCCAAGTATCAAATGAATCAGGTTGAAACTAAAGGGGAAGTTTAAAGTACAAGCTTTTGCAGACAGACCGACCGACCGACAGGCTGATTCCAGTATACACCCCCTTCAAACTATGTTTGATGGGGTATAATTTTTAAATGAATAGTGAGTCTTAGTCTAGTTATTTGGGGCGAAAACTATTAACACAAGATGTCTTTGTGGAAACCTATGTCCCCTAATGTCAGAATGACATCTAAATGACATTGGCCTTTGTCTAACATGACTTTAGTTGTAGTGCGCTCAAGAGCTTCTTGATATGAGTACAAATGCCAAATATAAAGTATCTATAGCATGCATCTCTAAAGTTATGCCCTAGGTTGAATTCAATCTTATTGACCACTTAATGACCGTAATTTGTTTTGGAAAACTTTAACTTAATGATTTGTGGCTAAAAATACAAAGCCCAAAACAAATAAAAAATAAAACATCTTTTTTAAGTTTTAACTTCACGGTAACAATGTTTGACCTAAAATAAACCTTCCAACAAAATTTAAGCATCCAAACAAAATTATTAAACTTTTTTGGACAACCCATCCGGAAATCTTTAACCTATCACCTAAGTCCAAAACATGTTAAGAAAGTACAAAAAGTATAATCAATTTTAAATTTCAACTGCACACAATCAATATTGACACTAAATGAACCTCAATACGAAGTTTCAGCACCCTAGCACAAGTATTAAACTATAAAACAACCCGTCCAAAAAAATTTAACCTGGTGATTTAAGACAGTCCATTCAATGACACCCAACCTCCTTGTTCTCATTAGGCGTAGAGGTAACTGTAAAGCAGGCGTTAATTCTGTTTAATAGTTCGTCCTTCGATTTCGAAGAAGATCTATGTTGTGCAATATTGTGGGTCCGAAGGTGGCTGACCAATCCAATTCTTGCACTGAACGTTCTACCACACTCTGGACATGAGGGACCTGATGGAATAGCCACTGAAGCTTCTCTCGCTTTACGTTGAGCTCTCTTGTTTCGCCAAACCGATACGTTCTTCCTCATAGAGGATTGCTCCCTTCTTAATGCTGGAGTGCCAGGAGCTTCTCTCGTTTTCCAAGTCTTCCAAGTTGTCAGGTCCGATTCTAAACAGCTTCGTGGATACCTTTAGTGAATCCTTGTACCTCTTTTCTGACCATCTTTTGATCGTGAGCCTTTTTCTTGCTCGCCATACAGAAGCTGTTTGGGAATTTGGTGTCGGTCATTCTTCTGACATTACCAGCCCAACGACGTTGACCTAAACGTATAGCATTGTGTCAACGCTGTTCAGATGGGTACGACCTAGCACCTAAGTGTCCGGGATCTTGTCTTGCCATTTGATGCCTAATAACTTCCGAAGGCACATTGTGTGGAAATGGTTTAACTTCTTGGCATGTCTTTGGTAAACCGCCCAAGTCTCACTTGCATATAGTAGGGTTGTAAGTACAACTGCTCGGTAGACATTGATCTTTGCCTCAGTGGTTATATCTCTTCGGCTCCATACAGACTTGTTTCGGCGACCAAATGCTGAGCTGGCTTTTGATATGCGAGAGTTGACTTCGTCATTGATTTGGACATTTCTGGACAGAGTGCTACCAAGGTATGTAAACTTCTCCACATGATTAAGACGTACGGACTTAATGTAGACTTCTGGCTGTATATAAGGTACATTTAGTGCTGGTTGAAACATGATCTCAGTTTTCTTTGTGCTGATTGTCAACCTAAAGTAGTCACAGGAATGCTGAACAGTGTAGGGGCTAAGACACAGCCTTGTTTGACGCCATTTGTGACCTCAAAAGGTGAAGATTGATTGCCATCATCTAGAACGTGAGCTTGCATGCCATCGTACAATTGGCGAACGAAACTTAGAAAACCCATTTTCAGAATTGTTCCAAAACACTTCGGATTTTATTAATAACTCCGGACCTACGGATTCTTCTGGTTTTATTGAAATAAAAGTTTATTCTGTGATTACACAGAATAAACTTATATTTCAAATTTTCAATAAAACCAGAAGATTTCAGAAAAGCAATCCGTAGGTCCGGAGTTATTAATATATACTTATATACAATTATGTATTTTTTGTTTTAAAGTAGATTGCTGTAAATGTAGTTACATTGTATATTATTATTATTATACCAGACTTATATAGCGCTCTTTTCACACAGGGGTAGTGCGTTCAAAAGCGTTTCACATGAGATTACATAAATGTACCTACAAAGCGAGAAAGTACAAAGTAACTACAATTAGATCTAACATAAACATGAATAAACATACAACAGACACCCCCCAGAAACGGCGATCACATTACTCCCATCAATCAGCAATGAACCGACCGGCTAATGATTGCCGACTGATAGAAATAATAGTAGAGCGCCCAATGCAGGCCGCCGAGATGATGTAATGATGTGATATACTGTTTCTAAAAGGTAGCTCTGAACGCAAACGCACACGAATAGCGCGTTTTTAAAAGTCCTAAAACTGCGCTTAGAAATGTGAAAATTTTGAAACCTTACTAATGGTATCTAAGGCAAAATAAAAAAAAAATACCTGTGTTTCCGGTAACCCGACCGACCCTTGTCCCCCCCCCCCCCCCCCCCCCCTCCTCCGCACCCAACCCCGACCCTAAACTTCTTTTTCCATTTTTCGAAAAATGTATCAGCGAATGTCGGTATTTTTTGTAGAGCTTGTGACAGTCGTTTTTTGCATCTAGCGTGTAATAGAAACTATTCTCCGCTTAATTGTTTAAAAAGCTAATTTATCGACGTTTAACTAAGTGTTTTAAAATTGATTGTTAAATAAGATTTAGCAAATATCTAATTGATATTTGCTCAAAATCAGTCATAAAGTACGTTCTTTGCAGATAATGATATGATCTGCTAGTGAATTAACCATTGACACATTTAACATGCAGACAATATATTTCATTGAATCATTTGACATGTATACAACACATTGCAAAACACAATTAACCCTTTCCCCCATAGAAGCGACTTTTAGCGTATTTAATTTATTCCTCCGCCGAAGAAAATAGTTCCAGTTTATACCCTCATGAACAATTACCATTACAAATATTTTATATGGCCTAACAGATTTTAGCTTAAAGCAGGCTGAAAGTAAAGCAGAATGTGCCTTAAGGCACATTCTGCTTTACTTTCAACCTGCTTTAAGTGGTCACCTGTATTCAAAACTGTAAACAGGCTATGAGGTAAAGGGTTAACTGCATCTATAATATATGTCACTACTTTTTCTGTTTTGCTTCACTATTATTGAACAACGATGATACCAGTTAAGACTTTTAAGGTAATTTTGGTAATGGGACCTACCAACAGAATAACAATTTGAATGGATATTAATTTTAATTATAAGAGTTTCTTATGAATAACCATAGGGGACTGCACAATAAAATACTTTCATATAGTAATATAACTGTGTAAAATACTCCATCAGAAATTTAAATGTAATAGTCTATGGTTGTTTAATAGGAAACACAGGTACTTTTTTATTTGGCCTAATGGTAGCCCCGTGTCTGCAGATTCATTTCAAACTTAGATTTAAGAATATAAGGTACGACGAATATAGAAATATAGAAATGATTGTCAAGCAGTTTGTAACCTGATCAGACATCGCGTAATAAGGTCCAAAGACTCCAAACGGTTTGCAACATCCGCTTACGTGACTTTTGCTCACCTACGGCTAAGACGTAAACCCTTTCACTGCCAAATTTTACGTACGATTTTTACCCTTGTCGTCTGCTTCAATTGTGTTGTCTGCAATGTCGTTTCAAAGTTAAAATATAAGGCAGTATGACTGAAGAAATTTCAAAACGTGTGTCAAACAGTTTGGATCCTGATTAGGATCCAAACTGTTGAAAACGCGCTTTTAAGCGTCATTGAGAGTGAAAGGGTAGGGTCGCTATCTCTCGGGTAGATCTACATATGTGTTGGATATCATAGGAATAGGGGCCCGAAATTCGACATGGATCCGTGTCGGTGGGGTCAAATTTCGGGCCCCTATGTTAGATACCAAGTAGATCTACACCTGTTCTAAAGACGACACATGTATCATTATTTTCAATGGGAATGTAAGCTAATCAATGATTACCACGCTGTATATAAATTCTTATAAAGTACTAGATCTACAATTAAAGTTACTTAGTGTCCATTTGGAGCACACCTGTAGAGAAACGCAATTAAAACCACTTACCTGTGTGACCGTTTATATAACTTCCCTCATACTTCATGTTGTAGAATGCTGGATAGCAGTGAAAATAATCATGTCGTCATGTGAATGAGAATTAAACCCGAGTGTGATTCTGTATAAAATTTACGCCATCGTGGACAATCGTGTACACTAATCGATATAAACTATTATGGACACGAAAGACTTGTGTGTGATTGTGTGTATAACAAATCCGGCACAGATACTGTCGACCCGTACAAACACGCATGCATAAAGCCGATATTCTTGATTGGGACGGTCAACAGTACAAGAATAACAATACACAAGAAAAGGAACGATTACTGTCAACGGAGAATCGAAACATATTATTTAGTTATCTCCCTTAATTGCGTACAGCTCGCACCGGCATAAGTAAGCAAATAGTTTGGAATCTGACCAAACGCCAAGTAACGTGGCTGATCAGGATGCAAACGGTTTGACATCCGTATCGATATTTCTTCAGCCAAAGCGCCTTACATCTTACTTTTCAAATTGAACCCTGCGCATTTCACAACCTTAATTTATTCATTCACTGAAGAACTGAAATACATAGATCTAGATGATATTATATATTTTCTATATTCTAGCAGCAGGGCGCATTCTGCTTTAACTTGTCTTCAAAACAAGAAACGGGGTTAATGGTTAATATAACTCTAATATATATTGGCACTGTCTGCATTGGAGTTGCTGTCGGAAAATTGCCGACAGCAACTTCAATGCAGACAGTATTATGCAGGAGAGGAGATGCGTTACAATTATATGAATACACGATATTAAAATGATAAAATCAGATGTTTAAACGTTCCTTTCGCGGAAGGAAGATTCCTTTCCGCGGAAAGAAGATTTTCAAACAAAAGGAAGATTTTATTTCTCCTGGTGTACACATATAAACGGACAAAACATTATTTTGAATAAACCTTTGTTATTAATTGCTATTTTATACGAATACACGATATTAAAATGTTTAAACGTTCCTTCCACGGAAAGAAGGTTCCGACCTGCGGAAGGAAGAATTTCAAACAAAACGAAGATTTTATTTCTCAATGTGTACATATTTGAAGAATTTTTTTTTATTTTGAATAGAATTATGCTTTTAATTGCTATATTATATGAATAGAATCTACATGATATAAAAATGATAAAATCAGATGTTTAAACGTTCATTCCGCGAAAAGAAGATTTTCAAACAAAAGGAAGATTTTATTTCTCCGTGTGTACACATATGAACGAACAAAAACATTATTTTGAATAAAACTATGTTATTGATTGCTATATTTATATAAAATGTTAATATCAAACATTACAATCTACTAGGATCAGCTAGGATATAGAAACTGTTTCTTATGGCCTGAATACCCATGCCTATATTAGTTGAAACTATAGTCTATAGTGGAGGAATAAATTAAAGGCATAAAAATGGTACCTATGGGATAGCGGGTTAAATAGATATGATTACATATAACTCATCAGATTCCTGTTTTTATATTGTCCTTGACTGACTTTAATTGATGGCAAAGAGTCATGAATCATGGGCAAACAAAGACATAAAACAATGTTTTGTGTCTGGCTGACCATGATTCATGGTCACCAATAAAATTATTGTTCTGCAACTAAAGTATAGCCATAAATCTATTTTAAATCTTGTTATTCTAATCTATTTTTACTTTATTATACCCCCTCAAACGAAGTTTGGGGGGGTATACTGGAGTCACCATGTCCGTCCGTCCGTCCGGCTTGTCCGGAGCATAACTTCTAAAGTATAACAGCTATTGACTTCAAACTTCATATACAGGTAGATCTTATTTGACCAAGAGTGCAGTGCGCAAGAACCGTTACTTTGTCGTCAGTATTTTTGGAGTTATTGCCCTTTGTTATTTTTTACCAAATTTAGGTTTGTTCGGAGCATAACTTCCAAAGTATAACAGCTATTGACTTTAAACTTCATATACAGATAGATCTCATTGACAAGGAGTCATTTCCCTTTGTTCTTGTATTTTTATCCAATTTGGGCTTGTCCAGAACATAACTTCCAAATAATAAGAGCTATTTTTGAAGTTGTTTCCCTAGTGCACACATCAACTTTATCCTGAAACATTTACCTCTTGTGACAAGACCCTTCTGGGGGTATGAATCACCATTTGTGATAGGTCTAGTTTTATTTATTTATGTCATTTTTATTCTCATGTTCACTGGAAACAACTAGATATATCTCTGAATTTTCAGAGATGTCATTGTTTTATTTTTATCTCCCGTTTTAGTCAGAACCCACATGGAAGTAGAATGGCCTCCACCAATTTGAATATTGTACAGTATGCCAAATCTGAGCACTCAGGTTAGCTCTGGCAATGGATTTAAGAAAACATTATTGGATTTGAAAAGAAGACCAAACATTAATCTGTGACTACATGAGTGCTATTTTTTGTGTTTGACACAATTTTAAATGAAATCATAATATTATCAACAATCAGCAATGGATATTTCATGAGAATCAACTATAACCTCATGATTTATTGCTGTCCTCCTACCATGTTCAGCCATGTTTTGACTATGATCTTAAGACAAGGATTAATAATGGTTTAGGTCATTTATATCACACAAAATATGAAGTACAGTAGAAAGCCATTTCTGTCTTTATAAAAATAATGCAACTAGAATCTATGGACATTTTATGCATTTTCTTCTTTCAATGGGATAGTGAGCAGAAGTCAGGAGAGGGAATTTTATAGTACATGTAATAATAATGGACTTAATCATTAATGCTGGTTATAAGATCATTGTCTAAACATGATTAATCATGGTACAAGGGTGGCAATAAACCATGTGGCCTCTGATACATGATTGTCCATGGTAATTTTGATGACTTTGGAACAAGGTTTACCATGGTTTTAGGATCATGGTCAAACCATGGTTGACCTTGGTACTAGGGCAGCAATAAGCTGTGTGGCCGATGAATCATGTTTAACCATGGACAGTTTTTATGACCCTGGACCCAAGATTTACCATGGTCTTTAACAAACCATGGTTAACCATGGTCACCAGAGGGGGCAATAAACCATGGCATAAATCATGGTTGACCATGGATTATAATGGTTATTTTGTGGTCAACCATGTATAAAAACCATGGTTATCGTTTAAAACTTTGTCAACCATGGTTTGACCGTGTTCATTTCACAGGGGTATAAGCCACGCAAAAGCTGTGATAGGGTTAGGAGATAGGGTTAGCCTCCAAATCATTTTATTCCAAAGTTAGAGCCAAAAATATGTTTTGTTTGTGGGACTGGTCCCACAAAAAAATTAAGAAAAGATCAAAGGAAAAAGTCACACAATGTACCATTTGTTGCACGTCTGTCCGTCCAGGCTTACAGGAGCCACCTTTGGGTCCTAACCTGGCCGTTTTGGTAAAATGAAATGGTAAAAAAACCATTTAAAGAGCCTTGATTTAGAATTGAAAGACCATTTTTCCAAGAGAAAACCATTGAAACAGCCTTAAAACCAGCTGATTTCAAGGTTTTAGCGCACCATTGAAATAAAATGGTTTAAATGGTAGAATAAATGATCTGAGTGAGAACAGACCAGTTAAACAGCATTGATGTAGCAGTTATTCTCCTCAACCATTTTCTAGTCTGGGAATGTGCATACAAGACCATTGAAAACCATTGAAAAAACAATGATTTACCATTTAATTTAGAGAAGTCAGTGTTTTAATCTGAACCATTATAACCAAGATGTCAGCCGCCATGAATTTGAATCTGGCACATAGTTTTGTTGTTGTGGATTCACTAGTCTTATCTGTGTGTTTTGATACAATTAATGAGGTTAATGATCACTGTTTGTTTCAGTGATTGCTTAATTAAGTATTTCTAAATGTGTGAGCAATATTTTATGCAGATAAGCACAGAAAAGCATTGCACAACAGTTCTGGTGAAGGTCACATTGATCAGAAGGCTCCTTGGTCTGCATACATTGTATTGCATAGGACAAGTGTACTAATCACTGATATACTGTGTGAAGGACAAGACTTAGTATACTCATAATACATTGCTAAGTTTTGATGCTTAGACCATCACTCCATATAGCTTGTGTTATGAAGGCAAGTGTCCATTTCAAGCAGGTTCACCGTTGAAAGTAAAGCATAATATTCATTTAAAAGTATTCTGCTTTACTTTTTCACCCTGCTTTTAGCTACCCTATGGAAATATTCTAAATGACATTTTTATGTTCAGAACTTCATGGGAACTATACTTTCCGGGGTCTTTCCCTAGTGTGAATAAAGTGTAAGAAGTCAGTTTTATGGAGTAATGGGTTAAAAGCATAATTAGTAAACCATTAAAAAAACCATTGAAATAACCAGGTTTTTTTGCCCAAATTCAAAGCTAGTAAACCATTTAAACACCAGTTTTTGGTCCAAATTTCATTTCTAATTTACATAATTTGGCTTTTTAAATGCTCTTTCAATGCTGTTTCAAAGCTTTTTCAATGCTCTTTAAATGCTGTTTCAATGGTTTGTATAACTGGAGAAGCATATTGGAAAATGGGTTTTCATAAACCTTTCAATGCTCATTCAATGGTTTGAAAAACTGCTCTTTAATTCAATGCCCTTCCAATGCCATTTCATTTTGCTAAGGGATATATCAACCTGACTGTTAACTTTAGTGGTTGTGCGGTTGAAAGAGAGTGTTGTGGGGTTAAAAATTGTGCATGTGGGGTTAGTTTCAGGGTTAGGGTTTAAATAGTATTTCTTATGTTGTAGCTACATATCTGCAAAAACAACTTCTGCAATCATTGATGTGCACGATTGTCGGCACGATAATCACTTTATTAAAGTGTCACCTTATGAGAATGGATTTTGTTTAAGTTTGCCCACAGTATAATTATCGAAAGGGTTGATTATTATTGAAATCAGATCATTGTGTGGAGTTATCTGCCCTTGGTATTCTCAGATATGCTAGAAAAGGCTTTATTTCAGTATTGTTTATGCTCTCAGAGCCCTAAGTGTCTATAAGTTAGAATCAATGTTGATAAAACTATATATCTTTGCCAGTGGGCGTATAATGTACCGCTTGCGGTGCTCTCGTTTTTATTTTGGTGGCAAACAGCTTGGAGCCTGATAAGACGCCGGGTTACCCGGCGTCTGATCTGGCACTAAACTGTTTGCAATAGAAATAATAGTTTTAGCTTAAACACGTTTATTGGGAAAAAATAACGTTTTCTCCACTGTATGCATAAGTATTCTATGAAGTTTCTATTTAACATATTGATAAATTCTAAAATTTGACAAAATCAATCGCAGTAAAATAACAAACCAATCTGCAGGGCCATCTCTCTCTCTCTCTTAGTCATTTCCCTCATAGAAACCTGTTCATCCATCCTATCCTTATTCCTTATTGAGCTTTATCATGCTTCTACCTAATTTGACAATTTCATTTTTCTCCATATCCTATTCCAACAAATAGCTTCAGGCTAAAAGTACAACATAAAGTTCTTAAACCAAATGTTTGATCTACATTCAGCCTGCTTTAAGTGGCCATCTTTAGCTCATTCACCCCTGAAACTTGTAATGGAGAATTCCAATTTCAAAATATGTTTTATAATTAAGGGGAATATATATATAAAATTGAATGAGAAATTGGAATGTTTAATTTTTTCCAATAACAGTCTCAACATGTAACAAATCAAATGAAACTTTGCAGTAACTACTTATTGAGATAAAAAAAATAATTTAACAATAATTGGCCAGCAAGTAAATCACAGGTAAATCACAGTGTATCAAAATATATAATCAAGCTGCCTTGACAACATCATAAGTGGATCCATTTAACACATTACCCAATACATAGCCACGGAGTACTTAGAAGTACTCCATCTATAGCCTAGCTGTTTCTAATTTTGAAGACAAGTGACTATACTTAAAGCAAGATCAAAGTCAAGCAGAATACCTTTATGTGCATTCTGCTTTACGTTCAGCCTGCTTAAATTTAAGCTTCCTTCAGCTTCCTTCACAGGTATATATTTTCATGACTGTATAAATTGGAACTAAATTCTTCAGTCAAATGTTTTCAAGGCCTAAAAAGGTGTATTTATTGGGTAATGGGTTAACACTTTCCTTGTTCAATAATTAGTCAAGATTTCAGTTCCTCTTAATTATTCATAGACACATTTGTTATAATATAAACCACAGAAATTTGAATATTTAAACCATTTTAGAAACAAATCAAATTCTATCAGGAAAACGGAGCAGATCCTGACCAGACGCAGCTCCTATATATTATATACAGTGGAGAAAACGTTATTCTTTCCCGTTTAAACGCAAACGTACTCAAACGCAAAACACTAAAAACGTAGAAAAGTACAACTTTTTGACAATTCTGATAATTCATGTTTATCTTAGTGGCAAACAGTTTGGAGCCTGATCAGACGCCGGGTTACCCGGCATCTGATCTGGCTCCAAACTGTTTGCATTGCAAATAATAGTTTTAGCGTAAACGCGTTTATTGGGAAAGAATAACGTTTTCTCCACTGTAGGTGCTGTGACTAACCTGGATCTAATCAGTTTTTAAATGCGGAGTTATGACGGAAATGGATGAACACATTGTATACCCAGATCAGACTGCTTCTGTTGGAGCTTTTTGACCAGGATAATGCACTGTTTGTATACAGAATTAGGTAGATTCAAATTTACATTATAAATATGCAGTTATTTTGAATAAATTCAGTTTATAAGGTTATGGCTATACAAATTTAAATAGTCCAGAAATCTTTGTTTAACCCTTTAAAGTTTACTCCATAAATATTTATTAAAGAATTAACTACCGGTTGAATATATTTTATCAACCTGAACTTTAACAAATAGCATGCTATAAGGAACTGAAGATATTGATCTATGGTTTTTGATATGCAAACAGTGTAGACCCTGATGATAGATCAGGCAGCTCCAACATGAGCTGTCTTATCTCTGTCTTCTCTGTTTACAAACAGACAGACCAATATCAATAAGACCCTGACTAAGTAGGCTAGTGCATGGGGCATAAAACATAACTTTGCAGTATCAACACATTGACACCATACTGTTTGACTGATTATGTAAACTCTGGATAATTATTTGCATTCAATGCATTGGTGTTATAGTTTGTTTTAATAGCAGGTTAACCCATTTAGGCCTGGATATTGCAATAAACACCTCCTGTGCTTGCTGGAAGATGTCACTTGTTATTCAAGGGTGATCTAAAGACACAGCAGTCTTGGTTCAAACAGCAGAATATTTCATATGAAATGGAAAACTATGCAGATCCTGATGACCATCAGACCCTGGCGAGGGTCATTAGGGTCTACACTGCTTGTAAATATCTACTTTTGTAGACTGCATATCATATGCATTAATGGGGTTATTTTAACAATATATTTTAGAGTGGTCATGATGTTTGATTGTCAGGGCTGCCATAAGTTGACGTGAAAAATCCTAAGATTTCCAAATTTGCATGTTTCAAGTGCGATTTTACGAAATTTGTACCTTTACCCCATAGCCTATTTCTAGTTTTTTTGTCATGCGACTACTTAAAGCAGGCTGTATGTAAAGCAGAATGCGCCTTAAGGTGCATTCTGCTTTGCTTTCAGCCTGCTTTAAGCTACCATGTACTAGGAAAAAATCCGAAGATTTAGGAAAATTCCAGAGAAAAGGCAGCCCTGGATTGTACATGTAAATATCACTCTATTTTATTCATAAACACCTTCACTGTTCAGGGTCAACACTCGATTCTCCTTTCTCGCTCTCTCAGCAGCAAACGTCAACATGTGACTAGCGAGAGTCTGATCTGGTCCTGTCTTAACTTTGTCTGATGAAGGATTCTGGAAAAATGAACATTAAAGAGACTTACAACCAGATTTGGCCTAAAAAAGTTAAATGGGTGTCAGGCATCCATATAAACACTTAAACAAGTCATATGAGCACTAATTATCACATAATTTGCGGTCTGGAAGTTGCATAAAGCGATTGTATAAATATCGTAATCCACTAGTGGAATATCGTTTTTTGGGCTCCGGCCCAACTTTTTCGTCCACAAGCGCTGCATGTAGCGGGACACCAAATGACGTCATTTACTATTACGTTAACGTAAACAACGTAACATTTTGGCGGAAAATCTATATAGCCGAGGGTCTACAAACTACGGCTTCAATCAATTTAATAGGTGCTTAAACTTATTATGTGATAAATAGAATCTCACATTCGTGCTCATCATTTATCATTTTTAATAAACTCGTCGACTAAAATGAATATGACGCTCGCCAAGGCTCGCGTCATATTATTTTAGTCAACTCGTTTATTAAAAATGATAAATAATGAGCACTCATTCAAGATCCTCTATTTATATTTATAAATTACCAATTATGAAGCCTCTGTGTCTTCCTGTTTCTATATAAAAGGCAACTTAGTATGTATTTGTTACTGATAAAGCTTCGTCTTGTTGTCTAAAACAGATAATTGGTTTGATACTCCACGCAAAACACATTGATAATCATAACAGACAAGATAGAAATCTATTAGTTCTGAGTGCTGCAACAGTTTTTGTGTAGGAATTACCTCCAAACATCCTGTATGCTTTGTGCAAAAGTGATACGGTCTTCTTTGGCTTGTGAGTGTTGCAATTCCGTCTATGTATAATTCCGTTACTCAAATAGGGAAGTAAATGATCATAAAACGGCTGGCTCCAAGATCATAAAGCTTTTGAGTTGAGCCTGAAGTCGTTCTCAAGCATTTGATTGGTCAGATTTGAGCTTATGCTCAAATCTGACCAATCAAATGCTTGAGAATGATCTAAGACTCGACTCTAAAGCTTTATAACCTTGGACCCTGACCCATTGATACTACATGTGCCATACCTGAACAGTGTCTACAAATGATGTGATAGTGTGGAAATCTGCCCCTCCATGACCACTCATTGCAAATGGCACTTGCTCATCCTCTACCTGGTGTACAACTGAAATATATATACAGTGAAATCCCTCTAAACCGAACACATGATCTTCGCTTATATAGGGGTGTGGGTGAGGTGTGTTAGAATACTATTTAGGTTTTTTTTCACTATACAGTAGAACCTCTCTATTACGACCACTAAATTATGTTAATTATTAGGGTGTTTACGATAGGTGACCGCTTAAAGCAAGGTGACAGTGAAATAGAAAGCTCCTTTAGGAGCTTTCTGTTTCACTGTCACCTTGCTTTAAAATTTCCCCTCTATATTATACAATCAATTAGCCTTTGTTTTAGTGGTCGTAATAGCGAGGTTTTACTGTATATGTATTTAAAATTATAAACAGTACAGACACTGACATCTGATCTTGTCCTACACTGCTTATATAAGACATGTGTACTCTACACAGCTACACTGTTTGTAAATGATGCCTATACTCATTATTAGGGGGTCAACAGGTTAAGTGGCTGAACAAAATATCATGTGCAAAACTGAAGCAACATAAAATTGTTGTTCTAGTTCCTTTAACCCTTTACCCCATAGCCTGTTTCGAGTTATATAAGACAGGGGACCACTTAAAGCAGATTGAAAGTGAAGTAGAATGTGCCTTAATTGCAATTTATATGTTAGGATATAAAAAAAATTCTCAAGGGGCATATCTTTGACTCTATCAAATGAATCATTTTTTTTTCAGTAGAGGAATAAATTAAAGGCATACAAATGCATGCATGTACTAAATGGGTAATATGGTAGGGAGTTCAACTAGCATGCAGGAGAACCAAGTTCAAATCCCAGTTGGAGCTGAAATATTTCAGTCTGTTACACAGGTGCCAAACATATATAACCTATGAGTATGCATGGAAAGACTTATAAAATGGAACTATTTTCTTCAGTGGAGGAATACTCTGAAATATTTTCAGTCTGTCACATTGGCGCCCAACATAAATAACCTACCAGTATGTATGGAAAGACACCTTCTGATGTCTGATAAAGGTTCTATCTCCCAGAATTCGAGGACAAATTCTAAGATGATTGTGTGTAGCAGGGTATAGTTTAATTTAACCCTTTACCCCATAGCCTGTTTCTAGTTTTGAAGATAGGTGATTACTTAAAGCAGGTTGAAAGTAAAGCAGAATGTGCCTTAAAGCACATTCTGTTTTACTTTCAGTCTGCTTTAAGGTATTATCTGTTAGGATACAGAAAATATTGCTTATGCTATATATTCATGACTGTATAAAAGGGAACTATTTTCTTCAGGAGGAAAAATTATAGGTGTAAAAAGGCGTATTTATGGGGTAATGGGTTAAGGGAGTGTTATACTGCCTCCCCTAGCATGCAGGAGTACCAGGTTGGTATTCCAGTCAGAGCTGCAATATTTTCAGTCTGTCACAATAGAAGTGTATTTTGATGATTTTTAGAAACAGTGTAGACCCAGATCAGACAGCTCTAAAAGAGCTAAATCTGATTAGGGTCTGCCCTGTTTCTGAAACACTATGTTTGACAAGAGTTTGCACTTTTCCTAATTCTATTTAGCCCATGTAATAGTGCAGATGATAGATGTTCATTGTGAGCTGAGTTTTATACAGTCGAAACTCGATACTACGAACTCTCTTAAATCTATCTTACCAGTATTTCGTAAGATGAAATTTGATAAGTCGATCTCGTTCAAGTCGAACATACCCGTATTTCAAAGTTAAAACGTGGCTAAGCCACGTTTTAACTTTGAAATATGGGTATGTTTGAGTTAACGCGAGTTCGTAGAATCGAGTTTTTACTGTACATGAATATAGAGCAGGAGAAAGGGTTAAAATTTAACATCCCTAGTTGTGATTCTTACCTCTTTTCTCCGTTCTAAAGTCATAGACTTCTATGGTTGGCATGTCACCTCCATCAACTGTCATTTCACCCTATCAAATACATATAAACTTCAGGACTAAGTCGGCAGTGTGAATAATAACAAGTCCGATCAGTTTTTACGAAACTTAAAATACATATAAATAACAGTTGTATTGTTATGTTTAAAATTGTATTGTATTTAAGAAATAATAAATTTATGCCAGTGTTTAATACTGCAATCGAACACTGGTAGGAGTTGAGATGCGTAGTAATTTAATCACGAGGCCTTTAGGCCGAGTGGTTTAATTACAAGCATCTCAACGACTACCTGTGTTCGATTGTAAGATAAAACACTGGTATTAATTTATTATTTCAATTCTAACACATAATTTTATCTTAATTTGCACCGAAGCAACGGCGCTACATTTCGTGGCATACGCATTTTCGAAACCATATAACGTCACGTTAGAACGTGAGTGAGTGTTTTAGTGAAAATTCAAACACTGAAACATTGGTTCTTTGTTTATATAGGGGCGTGCTCGAAGTGTGTTAGAATTTGATTTAAAGTCACACTTTTGTAAGCCATTAATTAGCAGTGTTTAAACTTCTTTGGCGTGGGCGAACAAGAGCACGGGTCCTATTGCCTGTTCAGGGGGGACTCAAGTCTACCAATCAAGTTGAATGTAATATACTTTCACCTACCATAGTTCCATATATTTTGACCTCCCTGGCACAAATCTTCTTAGTGAAGGCCACCATGGTCATTGTGGCTGTAGCCCCGCCCTCAAACTGCATGTTCACAACCTGTGGTGAATAAAACTCTTCTACAGTCATACTTGTATTTAGCAATTTCAATGTAACCTGTGTTCAGGGTCCAAGGTTATAAAGCTTTTCAGTTGAGTCTTAAGTTGTTCTCAAGCATTTGATTGGTCAGATTTGAACCTAGGTTCAAATCTGACCAATCAAATGCTTGAGAACACACTCAGACTCAGCTCAAACACTTTATAACCTTGGACCCAGCTGCCATTCATTGTAGAGAACATGAAGATCAGAAATAGGTCCTTTAGCAGGGCTCCGGATAAGGGGAGTATTTCAAAAGCTAAAATCTTTATATTTCTGCACTAAGCCCTATGGTGTCACTACTCACTAGTAGTAACACCATAGGATTTGGTGCTGAAATAGGTGAGAAAGTGTTGGATTTGTTTAATTCACTGTCTCTCATCTGGAGCCCTGCTTTAGGAGCTTTCTGCATTACCCTTTCCTGCACTTTATTCACCCTTTACTTCATAGCCTGTTTCCCGTTCTGAAGACAGGTGACTTCTAAACCCATTACCCCCATAAATACACCATTTTACACCTTTAATTTAGTCATCTGCTGAGAAAAATAGTTCCACTTCATACAGTCATAAGTATGTTCCATAAGAGAAGTTTTCTTTATTCTAACAGAATTTTGCTTAAAGCAGGTTGAAAGTGAAGCAGAATGCGCCTTAACCCTTTACCTGATAGCATATGTCTAGTAGTGAAGATAGGTGACTACTTAAAGTAGGTTGAAAGTAAAGCAGAATGCGCCTTAAGGCGCATTCTACTTTACTTTCAGCCTACTTTAAGCTATCCAGCGCTAGAATATAGAAAATATTCCATATAAAATGTATTCATGACTGATTAAATTGGAACTAAAAGGCGCTTCTATGGGGGAAAGGGTTAAAGTGTATAAAGTAGATCTATTTTCTTCAGTGGAAGGATAAATAAAAGGAGTAAAAAGCGTATTTATGGGGTAATGGGTTAAAACAGTGCAATAAAAAGGATATAGTAAAGGCTGCAGGGATCCAGATAAGAGAGAGTAACCTGAACAAATCCAACATTTCCTCACTCATTTCAGCACCAAATCCTATGGTGTCATACTCATTTCAATCGTCTCAAAGAGATGATTCTAACGAGTAATGACACCATAGGGTTTAATGCAGAAATAAATATTTTAGTTTTTGAAATACACCCTATATCTGGAGCTCTGGGGCCCGTTTCATACAAACTTTGTACGACAAATGTTGTCGTAAGTCAGATTATAAAAGTCTCAATTACTATTTATTTCTCCATCTAATCCTGTCTTGTGACATCTTTTTGGAATCGTCTTGAAAAGACGATTCCAAAGAGATGTCACAAGACAGGATTAGATAGAGAAATAAAAAATTAAATGTATTTTAAAGTTTTGACTTATGACAACATTTAACGTACAAAGTTTTATGAAACGGGCCCATGATTTTAAGGGTGCTACATACCTGGTGTGACATGACGTCATTGTCAGTGTCATAGACACACTTGCCGTATGGGCCATTTCTCAAGGCATCTGTGATGTTCTCAATGTCAGTTACATCTGATACAACACTGATAGGCCATCCGTGTGCCCTACCGCCTGACTGTAAAAAACAAGAGCAAAGTCCAGTGACACAGGCTCTTGGACGAACAGTATAGACCCAGACCAGCAGAAACATTTTGAAGTATTGCATCTAAAATTGTTTTCACTGTTTGAAATGATACTCCATTACCCCATACATACACATTTTTACGCCCCTGATTTATGCCACCAGTGAAGAAAATAGTTCCACTTTATAAAGTTATGATTATGTATCATTAGAAATATTTCCTATATTCTAGCAGATGATAGCTTAAAGCAGGCTGAGTGTAAAGCAGAATGTGCCTAAAGGTGCATTCTGCTTTACTTTCAACCTGCTTTAAGTGGTTTACTATCTTCAATACTAAAAACAGGCTATGGGGTAATTGGTTAACTCATTCACCCCTGAATCTTTATACGGATAATTCCACCTCTCAATTCAGTCTAGCCCATTTGTGTGTGTTTAGGTTTGCTTTTTGCAAAACATTGAAAACTGACATACAATGTAGATACTAATCAGAAGGCTCATTCAGGCAAGTAAAATGTATTATGCTTTATTTTCAGCCTGCTTTATAAGCTGCCGTCTGGAAGGAACTATTTCTTATGGTCCATATTCATAATTGTATAAAGTGAAACTATTTTCAGAGAAGGGATACATTTATGACCTAAAAAGCTGTGTTTCTGGAGTAAATCCTTAATATTTTCCTTCCTTTAAAGCTCTAGATTAAGTGAGTATTTCATCTCAAATAAGTCGAACTTCGATATCTCGAACTTGGTTAAGTCAAACATACTAAGCCACGTTTTAACTTTGAAGTACGGGTACATGTATGTTCGACTTAACCGAGTATGAAATAATGCAGTTCATGTGTTGACATATCGGATAGTTTGAGTAAAGCGAGTTTGAGATATCAAAGTTGGACTGTACTAGTGTCTGATGACTACCGTAGTAACAAAACTGGGATTATTGGAGACAAAATAGAAATTTATGTTGAAACATGCAGTGGAGAATATAGGCGTTATTTTCAAACAGTGAACATGCGAATAGTACACTTGTCCTGTGCAAACAGTGAAGACCCAGATCAGAGGGTTCCGAAAGGAGCCCTCTGATCAGGGTCTTCACTGTTTGTCATAATGCCAAACATTGACAAAAACAACCCTTAAAAGTCAGAAATGGACTAGACTTAAATGGAAACTGGAATTGTCCATTTAAAGTTTCAGGGAGGAAAGAGTTAAGGAGCCCTCTGATCAGGGTCTACACTGTTTGCATAGGACAAGTGTACTCCTCACAGATATGCTGTTTGCAAATGACACATATATGCATGACTAGGGTTCAAAAAGTTAACCCTTTACCGGTACTCCATAGAAGTGCCTTTTAGCACATTGAATGTATTCCTCCACTGAAGAAAATAGTTCCAATTTATACTGTCATGAATATGTACATGTATTATAAGATTTTTTTTTATATATATTACAGCAGATAATAGCTTAAAGCAGGCTGAAAGTAAAGCAGAATGCGCCTTAAGTGCTTTAAGTGGTCACCTATATTCAATACTAGAAACATGCTATGGAGTAAAGGGTTAAAGCAGGTTGAGATTAAAGCAGAATACACCTGAGGGTGCATTCTGCTTTATATTCAGCTTGCTTTAAACCATCTTTTGCTATAGGACATAGAACATATAAATTATGATACATATTCATGGCTGTATAAAGTGGAACTATTTTCTTCAGCGGAGGAATGAGACAAAGGCGTAAAAAAGTGTATACTGGCTAAAAGGTTAAGAAGTTCAACCTTGTTAAATATATTAAAGTGAGTTTGCAGTATTAATTTTCGACTGTATTTATCAATTGAAATAATAGATGTGCACTGATAGCTAAAGAGGTGTAAGACTTTAATTTTTAACCCATTTGCCTCCAGTGGATTCCTCCATGCTTCTATATTGGATTATTCCATGTTTGAACTAAAGGGTGCCTGGTCTATATTTTCATTTTCTTTATATTAAAATTCCTATCAGCAAACAGTGTAGACTCTGATCAGACACTGCATTATGCCGTTTCTGACCAGAGTCTACACATTTGCCTATGTCCTATGTATAAGACCAAATGGGTTTAACCTATTACCCCATAAAAACACATATTTACGCCTTTTTTTATTCCTTCACCGAAGAAATTAGTTCCACTTTAAACAGTCATGAGTATGTAATGTAAGGAATATACATGTATTCTATATCCTAGTACATGGTAGCTTAAAACAGGCTGAAAGTAAAGCAGAATGTGCCGTAAGGCACATTCTGCTTTACTTTCAACCTGTTTTAAATGGTCACCTATCTTCAAAACTAGAAACAGGGTATAGGGTAATGGGTTAAAACAATCTAACCTTTTCTACAGGGCGAAGATATAGTCTCTTAGCAGAGTAGGGGCAGTACTGTTCGACTTCATCTGGACAATCAAGGCATCTACTTGCTGCTCCGGCTGGCTGGGTAAGGAAACAACATGAGAACAGTCAATACCAGGGCTTCCATAAGTTTACATGAAAAATCCTAAGATTTCCAAATATGCATTTTTCAAGTGCGATCTTACTAATCGTACCTTTACCCAATAGCCTTTTTCTTGGTTTGTTGACATGTGACTACTTAAAGCAGGCTGTAAGTAAAGCAGAATGCACCTTAGGACGCATTCTGCTTTACTTTCAGCCTGCTTTAAGCTACCACGAACTGGGAAAAAATCCGGAGATTTAGGAAAATCCGGAGAAATGGCAGCCCTGCAATACATAGATTCACCCTGAACAGTTATTACAAAAATAATTATGCAACTCAGGTCAACTATAGTATGACTGTTAACTCTTTGACCCCTGCAACTTCAATGGTAATTGGTCAATGCCAATTTCCAATTAAAAACCCTAGTGTCAAGTACACTTGTCATTAACAAACTGTGTACCTATGAAGAATACTCTTGGCCTATGCAGCCTGTGTAGACCCTGATCAGAGGGCTCCTATAGGAGCCCTCTGACCAGGGTCTACGCTGTCTGTCATTTTGCAATATATTGTTAAAATCAACCGTAAATAGGCAAATTACTAGACTTACTTGGAAAATGGAATTGTTCATTAAAAGTTCCAGGGGTGAATGAGTTAATTCTAGTCATTTGATCCATACTGAGTTTTTTTTTTTATTATACTATATTGTGAAATGACAAACTGTAGAGAGGAGCCCACTGATCGAGGTCTGCACAATTTGCTTAGGATAAATGTAATTATACACTAATTGTAAAGGACATGTATCTATGCATCAGCAGTGTTCAATTGGTTAAATGGTTGATAAAACTATGGCGATACATTCTAATAATTGTTGTAAAATAATTAAGTTCAGGAAATATTATTTTTGTTTGCAAACAGAGGAAATATTCGATATTCATCATAATTAACCCTTTCCCCCATGGAAGCGCCTTTTAGTGCATATAATTTATTCCTCCACTGGTGAAAATAGTTCTAATTTATACAGTCAAGAATATATATCATAAGAAATAGTTTTTATATTCTAGCAGATGATAGCTTAAAGCAGGCTGAAAGTAAAGCAGATTGTGCCTTAAGGCACATTCTGCTTTACTTTCAACCTGCTTTAAGTGGACACCTATATTTAATACTAGAAACTTGCTATAGGGGAAGGGTTAAAACAGTATCAGAACCTGGGTCACAGAGCTGCCATAAGTTGACATTAAAAATCCTAAGATTTAGGAAAAATCCAGAGAAATGGCAGCCCTGGGGTCATATATCTCTGGAGCAATGGGGTGATTACCTTGTCCTCCTTACAGAAATGACTGAGGTTTCCAAATGATGATACACGTTGGCATTTCTTCCAATCCATCCAGTAACATATCAAATCAACGTCATGGCAACACTTGGCAAGCAGGGAGAAGGTGCTGTCAGCCTCTTTATGCCAATTACCACGAACAAACGAATGAGCAAAGTGCCAATTGCCAACCTTAAATAATAAAATATTTTATCACTGATGATGATGATGATGACTTTAGCATTTATTTCATTAACCAATTATGTACTCTAACAAACGTGATGGTAAATATATGACGTAATTTTGTGTTTCAATATGCATGCAATAATTAAGATAATGGATGATTAAACTGTCAATAATCCTGGAGTTTTCTTCTTTAATCCCTTGCCCCATAAATACTCCTTTTTACACCTCCAATATATTGCTCCGCTGAAGAAAATAGTTCCAATTTATACAGTCATAAATATGTATCTGAAGAAATATTTTATATATTCTAGAGATGATAGCTTAAAGCAGAATGAAAGTAAAGCAGAATGTGCCTGAAGGCACATTCTGCTTTACTTTCAATCTGCTTTAAGTGGTCACCTGTTTTCCAAACTAGAAACTGGCTATGGGGTAAAGGGTTATAAAGCAAAACGACTTTCTTTCCTAAGTTTTGACAGAATTCTGGCATGCTGAAGCAAGTGAATGTGTTCCGCTTTGTGTAATTTGTAAAGCATCTGAAACTACCCAGCTGTTAAAAACTACCAAAGTAGATGATACTTACCGGCTCTGTGTGGTTAATATTAACCACCCGCCCTATAACCCCACTGTCAATGATACGCTTCACCGTTGTCACCCAGGGTGTGTAGCGGAGGACATGGCACACTGCTAGTGTAACATGGTTGGCCTTGCTTGTCTCTACTATTTCACGGCAGTCCTCTTCTGTAGTCTGTTAAAGAGTTCAAGGACAATGTCAGAAATATAGGTGTATATGTAACACAAGGCTTGTCTTAACTCATTCATCCATGAAAACTTTTAATGGACAATTCCCATTTCCAGTTAAGTCTAGTTGTCAATTAAATATATGATAAATTAAGGGTTGTTTTCTGCGAAATATTGCAAAATGGACAAGCAGTGCAGACCCTGATCAGAGGATTCTGCTCTATTAAGTACCTACGGTACCAGTACTCTTTTTTCACTAGTGCACACTAGGGTTACAAAAAATCTCAAAAAGTTTGATCTCTTACCAGGCTCGTAGGAAAGAAAAAGACACTCTTCATTGGGGGCTCACTCTTTACTCAGTGGCAGATCCATCATTTTTTTGTCTTTTGAAACACTGACAACATTTCTTATTTGGTTGGTTATGCGCTAAAATTTGTGAAAAAACTTTAATGTCTAAAATGCGTTTTGTGGACCAAATAAAAAAAAATGTTTGGATACTATAATTGGCAAAATTGCAAAGTATTGTTCCTAACAAGTTGTAGCATAACCATCAGGGCTGCCATTTCTCCGGATTTTTCCTAACTCTTCGGATATTTTTTCTTTTCAGTTCATGGTAGCTTAAGGCGCATTCTGCTTTACTTACAGCCTGCTTTAAGTAGTCGCATGTCAACAAACACAAGAAACAGGCTATGGGGTAAAGGTACGATTCTTTAAATCGCACTTGAAAAATGCAAATTTGGAAATCTTAGGATTTTTCATGTCAACTTATGGCAGCCCTGTAACCATACTTACTGCCATGGGTTTTTCCAGTAAAATGTGATATCCTTTCTTTGCAAAAGCCACTGCAGGTGCCTGAATAAAACATAAATAAACATGAACAGATGTTTCATATACAGTAAAGTTTGTACAAAGTGGTCAATTTAAGAAAATGAATTGATAATGTTACATAATGGCTGCAGCCTAATGCAGGATAAAAGTAATACAGAAAGCTCCTACAGAAGCTCCTGCTTTAACTCTTTCCTCCCTAAAACTTTAAATGGAAAATTCCAGTTTCCATTTTAGTCTAGTCCATTTCTGACGTTTAAGGGTTGTTTTTGTCAATGTTTGGCATTATGACAAACAGTGAAGACCCTGATCAGAGGGCTCCTTTTGGAGCCCTCTGATCTGGGTCTTCACTGTTTGCACAGGACAAGTGTACTATTCACATGTACACTGTTTGTAAAGGACGCCTAAAAGCGGGACTAGGGTTCAAAGGGTTAACCCTTTACCCCATAGCCTTTTTCTAGTTTTGAAAACAGGTGACCACTTAAAGCAGGTTGAAAGTAAAGCAGAATGTGCCTTAAGGTGCTTTCTGCTTTACGTTTGCCTCCTTTAAGTTTCATTTTCCTCAGATGTAGAACATATTTCTTATGTTGCATATTCATGACTGTATCATTTGGAACAATCTTCGGTGGAGGAATAATATGAATGCCCAAAAAGGCGCTTCTATAAGGGAAAGGGTTAAGTAGTAATCTGTCTAGCAAATACCATTTTGCTTCATTCAAATTAAGAAATAATAAATTCATACCAGTGTTTTATCGTGCAATCAAACACTGGGCCTTTAGGCCGAGTGGTTTAATTACAAGCATCTCAACGACTACCCGTGTTCGATTGTTAGATAAAATACTGGTATGAATTTATTATTTCGATTCTAACACATAATTTAACCTTAATTTGCACCGAAGCAACGGTGCTACATTTTTTGGCGTACGTATTTTCGAAGCCAAATGACGTCACTTTAGAACGTTTAGCGCGTGAGTGTTCTACTGAAAATTCGTACACTGAGATGGTCCTTCTTCGCTTATATAGGGGTGTGGGCGAGGTGTGTTAGAATGCCTCTTTACACAGGTGTCACTGTACTACACAATTCATTTGAAGATACAGGGCTCCAGATAAGAGGGAGTAAACTGAACAAATCCAACATTTTCCCAATAATTTCAGCACCAAATCCTATGGTGTTACTACTCATTAGAATTGTCTCGAAGAGACGATTCTAATGAGTAGTAACACCATAGGGTTTAATGCAGAAATAAAGATTTAAGATTTTGAAATACTCCCCTTATCTGGAGCCCTGAGATAGCTCATTACCCTTTACTCCATCACCTGTTTCTTGTATTGAAGATAGATAATCACTTAACCCTTTCCCCCATAGAAACGCCTTTTAGCGAATATAATTTAATCTTCCGCTGAAGAAAATAGTTCCCATTTAATCAGTCATGAATATATATTATAGGGAATATTTTCTATATTCAAGCACATTATAGCTTAAAGCAGGCTGAAAGTAAAGCAGAATGCGCCTTAAGGCGCATTCTGCTTTACTTTCAACCTGCTTTAAGTAGTAACCTATTTTCAATACTAGAAATAGGCTATCAGGTAAAGGGTTTAAAGCAGGCTGAAAGAAAGCAGAATGTACCTTTAAGGTGCATTCTGCTTTACTTTCAGTCTGCTTTAAAGCTACCATCTGCTAGGATACAGAAACATTTCCTAAGGTGCATATTCTTGACTGAAAAAATGGCAACTTTCTTCTGATGATTCTTCATTGGAGTAATAAATAAAATGCGTAAAAGGGTATTTACTTTCAGCTGCTAAAGTAACCAGCAGTCTAAAAACCCAACAACAGACTGATGGGTAAAGGTTTAACAAACGCAACCTTCAACCTTGTACTTATAAACTAGCATTCATACATTCATACCTTATGAAGTCTGTCTGGTGTACATATGATCACACAATCAGCAAACTTGTCTCGCTCTACAGCCTCTTTCCAATCTGAAAGCCACATGTAAATCAGGTCAATGTATATATTTATGCCATATGATCGTAAATACAGTATCATCCCTTAGTATATTAACTAAAATGTCCAATGTTGAAATTCTGAACTTAACTCAGATTTTATCTTTAACCTTTACCCCAGAGCCTGTTTCTATCATTGAAATTGGTGACCACCTAAAGCAGTTTGAAATTAAGCAGAATGCAACTTAAGGCGCATTCTGTTCTACTTTCAACCTACCGATACTTTAGGCTACCATCTGCTGGGATACAGAAAATATTCCTTAAGGCCCATATTCATTATAGTATAAAGTGGAACTATCCTTTTACAGAAGGAATAAGTAAAAGGAGGAATGGGTTAAAAATGGCTGAAATGTTGACAGAAAGCACTCCTCACAAGTTTGGAAGTGTTTTTACCTTTAAAAGTATTTTCGTCTGGGATGTTGTTTTCTTTAGCTTCAAAGTTTCTGTGATACTCTCGCGGATCACAAACCCCAACAACCTGTTACCAGATATAAAAAGTCTGTAGAAAATAAGATAGTGCAGCAATAAAGAGAAATTGAAAGAACAACTTTTGGACAATTCTGATAAGTCTTGTTTATCTTGGTGGCAAACAGTTTGGAGCCTGATCAGACGCCGGGTTACCCGGCGTCTGATCTGGCTCCAAACTGTTTGCACTGCAAATAATAGTTTTAGCGTAAACGCGTTTATTGGGAAAGAATAACAGATTCTCCACTGTGATAGAGAGGTTTTACAGTAATTTGCCTGATTATTGACTTGGAAACCAAAATGCAATGTACTCATCTTTACCGTGTTTTGATGCATCCTAGCAAGAATAACCCTTTATTCCATATAGATACACCTTTTTAGGCATTTAATTATTTCCTCAATTGAAGAAAATACATGTAGTGCCATTTTATACAGTAAAGAATAAGCAACATAAGATATATTTTCTGTATCTAAATTCTTAGTAGATGGAAGCTTAACCCTTTCCCAAATAGAAGCACTTTTTAGCGGATATGATTTATTCATCCGCTGAAGAAAATAGTTCCAATTTAATCAGTAATGAATATGTATTATAGGGAATATTTTCTATATTACAGCACATGATAGCTTAAAGCAGGCTGAAAGTAAAGCAGAATGCGCCCTAAGGCGCATTCTGCTTTATTGTCAACTTGCTTTAAGTAGTCACCTATCTTAAGTATTAGAAAAGTATCAGGTAAAGGGTTAAAGCAGGGAGAAGGTACAGCAGAATGCGCCTTAAAGACATTTCCTGATCAACTTTCGGTGGTAACACCAAACCTGGTATAAAATCATGCAGCCATGTGCGAGTTTTGTTCTTACTGCTATCTTGTCTAGGGATATACTCATCCAAGCGTTTCATGTGAGGCGCGTACCTTAAATTTGTTAGTTTTGTTAGTAAAACCCATTGAAAAAACCCTTGAGTGTGAGTATGTGAGGGTCTCTCTAGACAACTTGAGATTAGTGGCATTGGCTTTGCACACTTTACTACTTTGTTACCTGTATTTTCACACCTAGTGAGAACAATTGGGGGAGGGGGAGTCCATCAATGGACTGAGGAAATGTCTTTAAGGCACATTCTGCTTTACTTTCAGGGTAAGGGGTCATCAGTCTTCAAAACTATGAACAAGCTATAATACTAGAGTAACGAGTTAATAAAAATGCAAACTAGCAGTTACTTTTACTAGTACTGCTGTTCCAATGCCAGTTTCACTCTCATTGAACTTAGTAATATTAACCCATTACTCCATAGCCTGTTTCTAGTTTTGAAAACAGATGATCACTTAAAGCAGGTTGAAATTAAAGCAGAATTAAGGCACATTCTGCTTTATTTTCAGTCTGCTTTAAGCTATTGTATGCTGGGATATAGAGCATATTTCTAATGATACATATTCATGATTGTATAAAAGGAAATTATTTTCTTCAGTGGAGGAATAAATTATAGTTATAATAGACGTAAAAATGTGCATTTATGGAGGAATGGGTTAAACAATTTGAGGTTTTCTTTGCATTTCTTTAAGTAGTTCAATGCCAATACATGGGTATTACCTGCCAACACTCACTCTTCTAGCTGAATATGTGATCATAACTCGGGGCATAGCCTGTTTCTAGCCTTGAAGATGGTGAAGACTACTTAATTTAACCCTTTGAACCCTAATCCCGCTTATAGGCGTCCTTTACAAACTGTGTACATGTGAACAGTACACTTGCCCTGTGCAAACAGTGAAGACCCAGATCAGAGGGCTCCGAAAGGAGCCCTCTGATCAGGGTCTTCACTGTTTGACATAATGCCAAATATTGACAAAAGAACCCTTAAAAGTCAGAAAAGGACTAGACTAAATTGGAAACTGGAATTTTCCATTTAAAGTTTCAGGGAGGAAAGAGTTAAAGCAAATTGGAAGTATATATTCGTATACTGTATTTATGTAGAATCTAGGCCAATAACCCTTTGAACCTTAATCATGCATGTATGCATCCTTTGAATACAGTGTACATGTGAAGAATACACTTGTCCTATACAAACAGTGAGGACCCAGATCTGTACGGTCTGTCATTTTGCAAATCATTGACAACAAACAACCATATTATTATAAATAGGAAAGGTAAAGTGGTAAGATAAAAAAAAACAATACCTTGAATCTGTTTGGTCTGTATATTGCATAACATGCATAGCCATGACCACGGCTCCCTGCCCCAACTATGATAGCAGTCACTGGAGTCCCAGTATCACCAGGGTCTAACTGCATGTTGAAGGTTCTTGGAGGTTCTTCTGTCTGTCTGGCAGCAGTACTGATATCCTTGAAGTCTCTGGACTCTTTTGCAGATTTCACAAATTTACCTCCCTGAAATTAACCCATCTCCAGCTGAATACAATATGACCTATGAAATGTAGGCTTATTTATAGCATTTAAGACAAGTGGCAGCTTAAAGCAAGATGACACTAAGAAATTATTCTAATGAGCAATCACACCATAGGTTTTGGTATTGACTTAAAGGAAAATAGGTTTAACCCATTACCCAATAGCAAGTTTTTAGTTTTGAGTGAGACAGGTAGCTTGCTAGAATAAAGAAAACATTCCTTATCATTCATATTCATGACTGTATAAATTGGAACTATTTTCTTCAGCAGAGGAATAAATTGAATGGGCTAAAAGACGCGTCTATTGGGTAAAGGGTTAAACCTCCCTCATTGCAAGTGGAGACGATGTTATTCTTTCATGTTTAACCCTTTACCTGATAGCCTATTTATAGTACTTAAGATAGGTGACTACTTAAAGTAGGTTGAAAGTAAAGCAGAATGCGCCTTAGGGCGCATTCTGCTTTACTTTCAGCCTGCTTTAAGCTATCATGTGCTATAATATAGGAAATATTCCCTATAATACATATTCATTACTGATTAAATTGGAACTATTTTCTTCAGCGGTTGAATAAATCATATCCGCTAAAAGGCGCTTCTATTGGGTAAAGGGTTAAAAACAAAGGCATTGTAATATAAAGTAGAAAATGACAACATTTGGACAATTTGGACTATTCACTGTTATATAAATCTAAAACAGTTTTGAGTCTGATCAGGCTCCAAACTGTTTGCAGTGTAAATAAAAGTTTTAGTGTAAATGCATTTATTGGGAAAGAATAAAATCTTCTCCACTGTAACAATACACTGAACGGTTACTGGATGTTTCGCTGTTGTGTTCGAGCCTGTCAGTTCGCTACCCAGGGTGTTTTTACTCTGGACGTTTCGCTACCCGTACATTTTCGCTACCCCCAATTATTCATGTACCGAACTAAAATATAATTTTTTGTTTATGACTTATCGAGGTTAATTTAGCGTTATACACGAGCATTTAAAAAGATTAAATTAAAAAAAGTTAAATGATCTGAAAGTTGCAAAATTAATGAAATTAGCAGCACGAATGAAGTTCTTCATTCGTGTTAGCAGTAAACTGTTGTCAATTTTCAAAGGCGCTTTTGATTAATTTTATGCCATTACATTTCTGTGTGTGATACTTCAGCAAAAATCCAATCAGTAAACCATTTTCCGCATTGAGGGAAGAGTAGATAAATAAAATTCTCTTTTATGGAGATTCCATTGGGTTGGAACCAGATTAATCAAAATAAATATCTCATGTTGACGCGTGGTGTCTGCACAAATATTTCGTCAAAATTATAATTATATCTGTAATAAATGGTTAGTTTAGATCCAGATTAGTATATTAAATATCTTCTATTACTGTCCGTTAGCTGGAATCCAGATTAATAAATAACCCCCTTATGTTCAGAGTTTGGATCCAGATTATTAAATAAAAACCTCTTACATTGAGCTAGCATTGGTTTGGATCCAGATTAGTAAATGAACATCTCTGATGAGGACGCGAGGCGTCTGCGCAAATATTTTCATCAAAATTGTAATTATTTCTGTCTGTATGTTGGATCCAGATTATTAAATTAAATCACTTATATGGTGATTCCATTGATTTGGATCTAGATCAAGGAATAAAAATGTCTGATGTGAACGTGTGGAGTCTATGCAAATATTTCGTCAACATTGAAATGATTTCTGTTGGTTAGTTTTGATTCAGATTAATAAAAAGTCACTTTTAAATATGATGATTCCATTGGTTTGGATCCAGATTAATAAATAAAACTTTCTTATGTGGACGCGTGGTGTCTGTGCAAATAGTTTGTCAAAATTTGTTTTTATTTCTGTCCGTTAGTATGGATCCAGATTAGTAAATAAAACCTCTTCCACTTCTTCACGTCAGTTCGGATCCAGATCAGTAAATAAAAATCAATTATGTGGGCGCACGGCGCCTGTATATTAGTAAATAAGAGGTGTGCAAAAAATAAAACTGGGTAGCGAAAAAGTCCAGGTAACGAAACACGATATTTCATTTTCAGCCGATAATATTTGTTACAATTACACTGTAACCCATTACCCCATAGCCTGTCTCTAGTTTTCAAGACAGATTTTCATTTAAAGCAGGTTGAAAGTAAAACAGAATGCACATTCTAGAAAAGTCTTCAAATCTTAGTTTTTTAGATTTTTTCCATCCTTTTATACATGTGCATCGAAAGACGCAATAGAAATTGATAATGGGCTCATACATAAACCCGACCAAATGATTTACTCTCCATCGCTACACACTAAAGTTATTAATTTCCAAAGAGGTTTCTCTGCTCTGGATCAAGCATGAGTATATAATTATTACAATAAATCCTGACTGTAATATTTTCTAATTTTTTCTGACCACGGAATTATACAAAACGGAATAGCAACTAAGCGAAGTTGAATAGGCGAGCATCTGAGTTCTCGCGGCGGTTGAATTTTGCGAGATTATGTGTCCCGTGATAACATCCTCACTTTTTGCCTCGTTGTCCGCTATTTCTGTTGTGAAATTTACCGACTCGAGTGTTTTTATAGACATTTTATAGGATTTAAACGACTTGGTGGACATTCCTATCAATTCACGGAAATATAAACCCGTGAACAATGCTTCGAAAATACACATTTATCATATTGACTACCGATAGACAGACTCTTATCAAGTCTCGCGAGTCTCGTATGCGCCGCACGAGATTTACGATATAGCGCGAGGTTTCGATTCCGTCAGTGTATAATTCTGTGTTCTGACCAACTACTGCATCAACCATATCTTTGAATAAAATGAAAACAAGTATACATTGAATGATTCAGTTTTTTGTAATTCAATTTTTTAGCATTTTGCAAAATTTAGATAGCTGATAACATCTTTCTGAACACCTTTATTCAAAATGTTTTTAACTTTTCTTGTAATGAATGTTGTGGACTACTTATACGGCTAAATTTATATTCATTAGCTTTATTTATTTTTTAGAGAAATAAAATAATCAAAATTCCAGGTTTTTGTCAGAAAAAGAGACCTTAAAGACAAACCATACGATAAATTTTGCCTATATTTTCACACATTGTTTCTTAGTCTATATCATTCTTCATGAAAAGTTTCATAACACCTTGTATGGAAACTTAAGCTAGCGCACCTGCGAAGTACCTTAACGGGTTAAGAAAAAGAATTTACTTTTATAATGAAAGTCATATTAATTACCATTTTCATAAAATGTATTCCATGAAAAATAGGAAAATAACAAAACAATCACTCAAGATGTACAGTATCTGTTTCCTGAAATGCACTGAGAATAAATCAAGTTTTTGACAGAGATGCAAGTTTATTTGTTAATCATTAATGGTTAATCTTTTTTCAAAAATCGTTTCTGAATTCTGTTTGAGTGACACTCGTCAGCTTTTACAGCAAAACACATTCCACATTATTCAAATAAGAAGTACATATAGCGTCATAGATATATTTTGCAAATGACGTAATTATGAAACTACATGTATATACATATTAAAAGACCAACCAAGTGCATTAAAGCGTCTAAATAACTTATTAAGAATTAAATATTATGTTTTCTCTTTATTATTCAAACTGACATTCAAATATTGACTTCATCACAACCAACCAAGCTGATCAACTGGATTCAGTTCAAAGTCCACTACTTTCGTTTTGGAACTTCCGGATTTGATGACCATCACATCCGGTTGGTAGAGTAACCTCCCCTGTTTTCTTACCGGTTGGTACATGAAAAGAAAGAGTGGACGGTAGCCAAAGGTCATAAATAGCCATAATGGAGGTATTTGCTCGAGTAGTTTGTAAATTCCTTTTTTACACGTTCTTGTTGAATGCATTAATACTATATCTTTCACAAGTTTTAGTTTTAGAAATCGTTTATAAGCCAGTTGTGTGGGATGACAAGACGTTTCGCCCCAAACCGTTTCCTCCCTGGTCGTTTCGCTCCCAAATTTGACCCTGGTCATTTCGTACCCTAAGTCCTAGTCGCCCCTAACCCCCCCCCCCCCCCCCCATATTTTATAAACTTAGTATGTTTGATTTCAAAATACTTATAATGATATTAATTTTATATATTAATATTATCTCTTTTCCAGTGCTACGTCATACACCCTTCATACGGCATCCCTCAGTTTGAAAACAAACCCGAAAACAACATGCGAATTTTCTACAGAGAATTATTCTATTCTATTTATTACTTCTACGCCATCAATTCTGATGATTATGAGAAGGGGCACTTTTTAGGTGCACCATTGGGACTGTACCCGGCCGGTCACTTTATCCTGACACCGACAAACCAGTTGTAATGCTAACCCGAAATCCTGAGCGTCAAGGAGGGAAGCCATTACTACCAATTTTCAAGTCTTTGGTTTGACCCGGCCGGGGATTGAACCCGCAACCTCCCACACTGCAAGCGGACGCTCTACCACTGAGCTATACAGGCGGAATTGAGGTTGAGCTGAAACTGAAAAATGTAAAAAATCAACACGATAAACGTGAAATGATAAAAATTCGAAACACAGGGTCTTTCTTGAAGGACTAAAGTGAGATAGTGAGCGCAAAGACACTAGAGGGTTTCAAGGCAGCCCTTCCTTTTAAATATTTTGATTAATATTCCTTAAGTCTCACACCACCACCTGGTGCTCTACGCCATATAAAGCAGAAGAAGAATAAAGTGAAGCATAGTAAAATATAGAAAAAAACATGGATAAGAAAACAGAGTGCCAGAACTATGGAGTGATGTTTTACTTGTTATTCCTGTATTGTGAAAGCACCAATTTGTATGAATCTGGGTCAAATCTGCCCAGAACCAAAATACAGGTCAAAATAGCCCAAGTTGAAACAGCCACTTTTGTGGTGCTATCTATCTAAAAAAAAGTACCATACATTTATATATAGTACATTTACTTTCTTGTTTATTTCAGCTTGAAATTTTGGATTCGAAAAGTGGAAAATCAAAGACAGTTTTAAATGTAAGTATAAACTGATCCATATATATACAAACAAAATTGTTTATAAACTGATTGATTATAAACTGATCCATAGATACAAAAGAGACTGAAAGTTGAAATGTTTATAGTTGTCTGAGCTCTTACAATGTTAAATAGCTACCAATAAATTTGTTTGAAACAAATACAAAATGAAATAGCATGGAGATCTTTGAAGACATGTGACTCACTGCTTAAAGCAGGATATAAATAATGCAGAAAGCTCTGAAACAAGCTTTCTGTTTTGTTTCTTTCTTCTTCGGCTCTAAATGACCTTTTTGTGTCGATGGGTCTATCCTGTAAGCAGTCACTTCACACGTTTTTAAAGACTACCATTTGGTCTTGTATTGATTGGTTGAGTGCATAATTCAAGAAAAAATATCAACTTTTAAGTGACAAACAAGTTTTAACCATTTACCCCATAGCTTATTTCTTGTTTTGAAGACAGGTGACCACTTGAAACAGATTGAAAGTAAAAGCAGAATGCACCTGAAGGTGCTTTCTGCTTTACTTTCTGTGTGCTTTAAGCTACAATCTACTAGAATGTAGGAAATAATTCTTAAGTTGCACATTCATTACTGTATAAAATGAAACCCTTTCCTTCAAAAGAGGAACTAAATAAATGCATAAAATGGTGTATCTATGGAGTAAAGGGTTAAATTTGAAAAATCTAAATCTAAGGTGCTTACAAATGCACTTGGAATGAAAATTTTGATTACTTGTACCTTTTATTTACATGTATACTGAAATTTGTTCAGTAAAGTCTCAATAACTAAAATTTACCCATATTTCTTCTGTTGAATATCAATAACTTGAAAATGCTTAAAGATGAATGTACATGTATTTCAGGGTTAAAAAATATGACTAAGCCAAGTTTAAACATTTTCAACACAATGTACAGTGGAGAAAATGTTATTCTTTCCCAATAAACGCGTTTACGCTAAAACTATTTTTTCCATTGCAAACAGTTTGGAGCCAGATCAGATGCTGGGTTACCCGGCATCTGATCAGGCTCCAAACTGTTTGCCACTCAGCTTAATATCAATTGTAAGAATTGTCGAAAAGTTGTTATTTTCTACGTTTTAGTGTTTTGCGTTTGCGTACGTTTGCGTTTAAACTGGAAAGAATAACAGATTCTCCACTGTATCTGTTTAAAATATATTCATTACATACCGGTATGCAAACATTGTAGACCCAGATGAAAGAGTATGAGCCCTCTGATCAGGGTCTGCATTGTTTGCTAATTTAGAGCAGTATTTATTAAACTACCCTGAATTCCAAGTAGACTGGTTTATGTTTTGGTAACTGAAATGATCCACAATGGAACAAGAGTTACTTAGTGTTGATATAAGAGTTAACTTTGACAAACTTGTAAATTTGTCGTAATGCCTTAGCCTGCATTGACTAATTTTCACTCCCTTTATAAACAGTGTACCTGTGAAGAGTACATATGTCCTATGCAAACAGCGTAGATCATTCAGGATTGCTCTGATCAGGGTATGCTCTGTTTATCATTTTGCAATATATTGCAAAAATAACTCAAGCAATCCAGAGTCATTTCTGATCTTATAAATTTGGCAGGCCTCCCTCCTATGATAGTTTTCTTGCAGTTCTAACAAAACACAATCAGAACTGACCTAAACAGCCATCAGAGTGTTTTTACAAATTTGACATTCTGATGTATTTTTCAGATCAGGGAGTTATCAACAATTGGAGACATAAAGAAACAGTTTCACAGACAAAGTAAGTGAAGTTTTGCTTGCAGGAAACAACTTTCCCTATAAGAAGTGTGAGAAAACAAAATGTGTTTGTGAACAGTAGGCTGATTTTTTTTAAAAATTCTCCGGATGTGAGTGTCAAACAGTTTGGATCCAGATCAGATGCCGCGTAAAGCTGCGTCTGATCTGGATCCAAACTGTTTGCATTGTTATTTAAGTGTCATAGAGCCTGGCATCTAAAGGGTTAAAGGTACGTTTCCTAAAATAGTGCCTGAATATTTGGAAATACTAGGATTTTTATTAGCAACTTATGGTAGCCCTGCCTCTCGTAGACTACATGTGATAGAAATATCCTGTTTGGCATGTGTAGGTTGATTTCATGCATCAAGGCATTCCAACAATACTAAAATCAGGGTTCGCCCTTACACAATAATCATATCTTATTATGCATTAAAATCAGCAGGGACGAAAAATTTGCCGAAAGCAAAAAACTATATATTATGTTCAGTCTTTAATATTCAAGCAAATTTGTCAATATTTGACAAATTCAACATATATAAATACATTTATAGTATCAATGTGGAGAATTAAGCGATAAATTTACCAGTCTCGATTGTTTAAACTGTATGTTTATGGTTCGAAAACTTCATAAAATGTGGTTTATTTGTTATCATTTACAATGTCACGATGTGGCTATTTATAGCTTGAACCCTGCGCTCATGTTGTGGTAAATCTACTGCTTTCAGGCCTAGGTGGTTCTCTTGAGTTGTGTTTACATACTACATAGTCACTATGACTGACAATAACTAAGCTCCTCACCGCTGTGGATCCAAACCCTGGTCTGGGCACTTCAGACTTTTCATGTGGGGAAGCTACCCAGTTGTCAATTTGTGCCTGAAATAGTGCATTTAGGACTTCTGGGGTCTTTTTATGCCCCCGGCATCGACAGATGCGGGAGCATATACATGTAGTAATCGTTCTGTCCGTCCGTCCTTCCGTCCGTAACCAGGTTAAGTAGATTTTACCGTTTCGTCGGGTGATGGACAATTCGTCAAAGTGCAAACTCGTCAAAAAGGAATTATTGCACAAAAGGGGTAGTCAACTCGTCAAAAAGGAATCGTAGTACAAAAGGGTAGTCAACGCGTCAAAAAGATTTTTGTAACCTGATTTAGTTATTCAATAAATTTAAAGATATTCAAGATTGGGAATTAAAATAGTATTAATATTAACTGCTCTTTTCTAATATTTTCGATCTGTAAGGGCAAACTTTCATTTAAAACAGTGTACGTAGACCCTGATCATAACGCTTAGATCTATAAGCGTGCAAAATGACAAACAATGTATTAATCTATAGAGAAATCAAACACTGTCGGGAGCCTTTTGGTCAGGGTCTACACTGTTAACAAATTAAATGTTTATCATCTACATATTTACATTATGCTGCAAACTGTCAAACAGTGTAGACCATGATAATAAGGCTTGCGCGCTATCAGATAAGTTCTTATGAAATCAGTATCCAAACTGTTCGACACATGTTTGATCACTGAGCGATACATTCCTGTGTACGTTTGCCTATGATGATTACATTAATTGGTTTGTTGTTTTAACAGTTTAATACCAGTGCAGATATAACAGGTCGAGTAATTGCAATCAACTTTTCACACCAGATAAACAACAATGCCCAGCCAATTAAAGTGATTTGCACGTGGCGCTAGAGATCTACCGTTTCTTATTAAAGCATTGCTTCTGTGTTAATTTCAGCATTAGATCAGATCTGATCATAGCTGATTTCTGCATTACTTTTGTCCTGGTTTAAGCCAAATTTTCTTTCCCTTGTAAATCAATTATGCTTAAACATTAAATAAAATGTACACTCAATATAATACATAGAAAAGTCTCCCTATTATGGTAAAAGTTTACTTTTATTTGGACAAATCGGCATCAAATTCATCTATACATATATTTAGATCTAGTAATTTATGTTAAAATTTTAAATGCTAGAAAACCCATCTCAACTTCTCGATAATTGCAAATTTTACCAATATAAAGCTATACATTTAACAAAATAGTATTACTATATATATATATTTAACAGGTTAGTATATAGATCTACCCCAACACAAAAACCTTTTTGACGAATCGTCTTTTGCCATTACTATGTATTGCCTTTTTGACGAGTTTACACTTTGACGAATCGTCCGTAATTCGTTTCGTCTAGCTTCAACACCACTTATTCAAATGCTTAGATACTTATACAGTTGTTGCCTTGGACCATTCCCTAGCCACCAATAATACCCAACCTTGATTTTGACCTTGACCTTGACCTAATATGGACTGAGAATATTTTGAATGGGCTATTTCTTGGTTAACTAGATTTTACCGTTTCGTCTAGCATCAACACCGCTTACTCCAATGCTTGGATACTTATACAGTTGTTGCCTTGGACCATTCCCTATCCATCAATATCACCCAACCTTGATTTTGACCTTGACCTTGACCTAATTTGGACTTAGAATATTTTGAATGGGCTATTTCTTGGTTAACTAGATTTTACCGTTTCGTCTAGCATCAACACTACTTACTACAATGCTTCTATACTTATACAGTTATTGCCTTGGACCATTACCAACCCACCAGTAATACCCAAGCTCAGTTTGACCTTGACCTAATTTGGACTTAGAAAAGATTCAGAATATATTGTCAAGGATGCCACCGGGGGCATAGGCGTTTATTGAACGCGCATTCTTGTTCCACCTGTTATTAGCTAGATGTAGCGATATAACTGAAAATCTGTTAAAGTGACATATAATCATGTCCAGTTCTGGTCTGTTATTGTTAGGTATGTAAAGTGTGAGATGAAGACTGCTGTGTTTTTATCTTCAGATGCTAAATACTACCCAGATAGACAGTCATACAGGCTGGAACCAAGTAAGTCACCTTCATCAGTAGACCTTATTCAGTATGCGGCTTAACCCGTTTGAATGCTAAGTGATTTTTCATTGCTAATGATCTAAGTTCCAGATAAGGTGAGTATTTCAAAAACTTAAATCCTAATGCCTTCACTAAACAGTATGATTTGAATTGTTGCTTTGCAAGATTCTAATAAGTAGTGACAACATTGGGTTTATGGAGGAACCAAGGAGAAAACGTTGGAAATAAGTGGTTTATACACACTCTTATCTGGAGCCCTGAACGATTGTTATTTGCAGCTCTTTTCTAAAAATTCTAAATAGAGTCAGAGTGTCAAACAGTTTGGATCCTGATTAGATGCCAAGTTTACTTTTGTTTGGCATCACATTTGGCATAGCATTTGAATTCAGACTGTTTGCAAAAGTAGTCAGTAGTAGTCAGCATGCAAAGAGTACAGAAATGGAAATGGAATAATTTAAAAAATTTGCAAGAACATACAAAATGTCTTTTAACCCTTTACCCAATAGAAGCGACTTTTAGCGAATCTGATTTATTCCTCCGCTGAAGAAAATAGTTCCAATTTAATCAGTCATGAATATATATTATAGGGAAAATTTTCAATATATTCTAGCAAAGGATAGCTTAAAGCAGGCTGAAAGTAAAGCAGAATGCGCCTTAAGCGCATTCTGCTTTACTTTCAACCTGCTTTAAGTAGTAACCTATTTTCAATTCTAGAAAAAGGCTATCAGGTAAAGGGTTAAGAATTTGAAAATATTTGCTAATAACTGAAAAGAGACTTTAGGATAAAATGTTAGCCCATCTTATGCTAATAGTGTTTGACATTCAGATTATACAGTAAAACCTCTCTATTACATCCACTACAAATGTTTGGTAATATAGGCAGGTGGCTGCTTTAATCAAGATGAAAGTAAAGCAAAAAAGCTCCTACAGGAGCTTTCTGCTTTACTTTCATCTTACTTTAAGCTTCTTCCTTTCTTAAATGCCACCAATAAGCCTACATTTCAATGGACACGATTAAGAGGTTCATGTATTACTGTACTTCAAAAGCATAGGGGTCTAAAAAGATATAAACTTTTTCAAGTAAAGGTGTAAGATATTTTTACTATTAAATAGTCACTTTTCTTCAGCATGAGAAGGGTAAATAGGAGAAACTAAAACATTATAATTGTGAGAGGCATATAAGACATTTATCTTGTATTGATTTGCAATTCTTTACTATCACGTTTTAGGGGGTAAAATGCTCAAAGATGACCAAACGATTACTGGCCTTGGTTTGGCAAAGGCAGGAAAGCTCTACTTCAAAGATCTAGGCCCACAAGTTGGTTGGTCAACGGTAGGTTTCATATAACCTGTTTTGTTTTAATTTTTGCTCATTATTAACCCTTAGCCTGCCACTCACGACTATAGCTCCATATGCAAACAGCTTGGATCCGGATGAGACGCCGAGTAACTCGACGTCTCATCCGGATCCAAGCTGTTTGACACTCAGACAATATTTTCAGCAATTTTGAGCAACTTTGAAGCACTTTGAAACTTGAAGCAGACGAGAAATATAGCAGACGACAATTTATTTGGCGGGCTAAGGGTTAAGACATAAAGCCTTCCTCAAAACCTGTTGTAAAATTCACCCTTATCTAGCTGATACACATCTAACACCATTAAGACAAAGGACATGTTCAAAGTTAAGTAGAAAGCTCCTATTACGCTTAACCTTTTACCCCATAGTCTGTTTAAAACCAGGCAGTCACTCAAAGAAGTTCGAAAGTAAAGCAGAATGCTCCTTCAACTTTCAACCTGCTTTAAGGTTCTATATAACTTCCTAGATAAGGACTACTTTTCTCAGTGTTGGAATGATTATAGGCATTAAAAGGCATATTTATGGACTAATGGGTTAAGAGATCAACTATCTGTAACATCAACATGGCAGATATTCATTGTCCGTTTATCTAATATTACAATGTCTTACGCATTAACCTTTTACTGCTTCTAGTTTTAAAGACAAGTTACCACTTAAGGCAGGTTGAAAGTAAAGCAGACCAGAGCTTCAGATAATTTTGAAACCTAATGCTTATTGACCCCCTATTTTTTTTTCTAATGCTGAAATCTGAAATTACAATGCTTGTTTTCACCCTCACTCCAAAATACATACAAGGGTACGAGTTTGCTGTTTGGGTTAATAATAGACTATATTTTCTGCCTCGCAATTCTCAATCTTCAATCTACGATCTTTTTTACTTACGATCGTAGTTGAAACCATGAACCATGTAGATGTAGATAGATGAAATTGTTCTTTCCAAAGCTGAACAGTTTCATCAGAAAATCAATCCCCTGCATGTTTCCTCCTTACTGACACTGTCAGTAATTATTTTGACCAATATCCCACTCACGACTGATTCAGCTGTTGTTTTCTCATCATTTTTAAAGAAATTTAATACGCTTGTGGTGTCTGTATCGCTTGATTTTCGTATAAACCTCCCGGATTTGCTTCTGCTCGCCATTTTTACACAAATCTCGGAATACTTGCAATGCGTCTAGACGATTTGCATGGTACCCTTATTCTTAGAACATTCTCCGATAAAAGTATAGACAGAAACGGGAACCAGTCGAGGGGTATGTTTGATTTGCGGGAATAAATTTCGAAATAACGGGAATTCAGTTCTGGGATTCTAACCGAGTAAAACGCACTCATATGAATTGTAATGCTGAACGGACATACGAAATGCATTTTTTCACCCTTGGATTTCATTACCAATGCCTTTTCAGTGAAATGTAATGCTGAAAAACGCTAAAACGCACCTTATCTGGAGCTCTGGCAGACTGTGCCTTTAGGCACATTCTGCTTTACTTTTTGCCGGTTTTAAGCTACCATCTGTTAGAATAAAGGAAATGTTTCTATGATACATATTCATTCCTGTATAAATTTAAACTATTTTCTGCAGCGGAGGAATAAGTTAAATGTGTAAAAATGTGCGTCTATTCTATGGAGTAATGTGCTTAATATTTGTCATAAACAGATTTTTAATCAAATATCAACCGAGAAGTTCTTTACTTAAAATGTTTAATTCAAACTGTTATTTCGACATTTGTTTCAATGTTTTACTTTTTTTAGGTGTTCCTTACTGAGTATGCAGGCCCATTGTTCATCTATCTACTGTTCTATATTAGACCAAGGATTATTTATGGCAGTGCTGTTGAGCTTCCTAGGAGAGATGTAGTCAAGTATGTACACTTCAGTCTTTGTTTGACTCTTGTTTATCAGTGCTTAAAACAGGTAGTTGATTAAAGTAAACTTTACTTTCAGTCCGGTTTAATGTATTACCCCATAGCCTGTTTCTAGTTTTAAAGACAGATGGCAGTGTTACCGCGAGAGCGCGTTTCTTGCGTTTTTGACGCAACAAAATCACTTTTGGCGCAACTAAATTCAGCAAGTGTGTTTTATGTGACGCAAGTCAATTCTGCCGACTAACTGAAACTAAAAATGTTAAAATCGGCATATTCATTGAAAGCACGCCGCCGACGCCGGAGTAAATACATATTTATTTATTCTGTGTTGTAGGGATGTCGGTTACGAACTTGACAGAGTGCGATAACGGCCATTTTGGTTGTTTTGACGGGTGCATTGTGGGTAATAGAGTTCAGTTCGATTGGCATATAAAGTCACTTGAGTAATTAAAAATCGACAGTTGAAAAGGCGAAATATATCGGGCGAAATATATTGAAAACTACACAGATGTTTAGTATTTGATAAGTTCCTCAGATCTAGACTGATTGTGTTTGAATATGCTTTTAAATTGTTTCCTTTGAAAATGATTAAAACTTCTATTGTACAGCTAATCGCCAGAACCGGTCGCCATTGTTGTTTGTTAATTGAACTCACTTTGCTAAAAAGTGTTTTGATTGAGGTAATGAACGTAAAGGCTCAAGCATCGTCTGCTAAAAACCCAGAATATTTTACTTCATTCTTTATCTCTTCAGCGCCGCAACAAAGAGAATAAAATGCTAATGACTGTATTATGTCATCTACTTTAATGGATCATTTTACCTTCGTCTGAATGATCTACATGTGTCACAGTCTGTAAATTTCATTTTACGATAAATATTAGCACGAACGTCGTTCTTCATTCGTGGTATTAGTAAGTGACACTTAGGGTATCGAAGTCTTCTATATTTAACAAAGTTGACAAATGTTTTTCATAAACAGGTTGCCTGCATCAAGACCTTGTCCTGAAAAAAAGAAAACTGTTTGCTTGACTGAAGTAATAGAGAAATGCACTGACCGTTCACATACTTCACTGATCAGGTCACGGTCTTATAGAAATAGAAGTTATTCTATCTAGTTAGATCGTTTGTCTCTCAATTATAGTAATTCTAAGTGGGAATTAAAGACACTGAACAACACAATAAGTATTTTATTCAATATCTATCTATGAACGTAAAAAAAGTTCAAACTATCCTATGACCCCCAAAATTTCCAAATGACCCCCACATTTTCATCAAGGGGGTCAAGAATGACCCCTAAAAATTCAGTTTTGCAGTAACACTGCAGATGGTCACATAAAGCTGGTTGATAGTAAAGCAGCTTTTAGCTACCATCTGCTAGGAAATAAGAGTTATTATTCACAGTGCATATTTGGGATTGTACAAGTGGTAGTATTTTCTTTAGTGGAAGAATATATCAAAGTCATAAAAAGGAGTATCTGTTGAGTAATGGGTTAAAGCAGGGTTTATTCTCAGCTGCTTTAACCCTTTCCCCAATAGAAGCGCCTTTTAGCAGATATGATTTATTCATCCGCTGAAGAAAATAGTTCCAATTTAATCAGTTATGAATAAGTATTATGGGGAATATTTTCTATATTATAGCACATGATAGCTTAAAGCTGGCTGAAAGTAAAGCAGAATGCGCCCTTAGGCGCATTCTGCTTTACTTTCAACCTGCTTTAAGTAGTCACCTATCTTAAGTACTAGAAATAGGCTATCAGGTAAAGGGTTAAGCAGGAAATGGTTCTTATTACACATGAAAAGGAATACCTAAAGGTGTGAAAAAAAATATGAAAAAAAGGGTTCTTATTGAGTTACCCTCTTGAAATAAAGTCTTTATTATTATTATTATTATTATTATACACATAATTATGATAGTACAATAAGTACTCCGTTCTGTGATGAATGCTTTCTGCATAGTTTTGTCTAGCATTGACCCATTATCCCATAGGATAGTCCTAGTTTTGAAGACAAGTGACCACTTTAAAGCATGTTGAAAGTAAAGCAGAATGCACCTAAAGGTGTCTTCTGCTTTACTTTCAGCCAGCTTTAAACTCCCATCTGCTTTTATATAGGAACTATTTCTCATGGTGCATATTCATGACTGTATTAAGTGGGACTATTTACTTCAGTGGAGAGATAAATAGAAAGGGTATCTACATGTATTTGGTAATTAGATATAAAGAAAAAAAGACATTTTTACAATCTTGCAGTTAACCCTTGCTTTGTTATGTGATTGCATTGCCAGCTTGAGAAACATGTTTAGTTACAGTTTAATCTCTCTATTACAACCAATAAATCATGTTAATTATTAAGGTGTTAACGATACATGTCCGCTTAAAGCAAGGTGACAGTGAAACAGAAAGCTCCTATAGGAGCTTTCTGTTTCACTGTCACCTTGCTTTAAGCTGTCACCTGTTAAGGAATAATTCGAATATTTATTGTATTCATGGAGGTATGAAAAAAAACCCTGGTCACACTATGAAACCGCGAAGCGGTTCATACAAAAGTGTGACCAGGTTTTTTTTCCATACCTCCATGAATACAATAAATATTCCGAATTATTCCTTATAATTTAATATCACTTCTGAATTTAAGAAAGTAGTTGAAATAGAGAATCTGACGCGAATGTTCTTTTTTACGCTTTTAAAACGTAGGTTGTAGTCCCTCCGCCATATATATTTTCCGCCAAAACGCAACGTTGTTATGTAGTAACGTCGACGTCAGTGACGTCATTTGGCATCCTGCTTCATGCAGCGCTTGTGAAGAGCAGTTGGATTAAGGGAAAGTAGTTCTGACAAGGCGTGGCCTGAAAGTAATTTTTTTCATGGAGTTATGAAACAAAAATTACAGCCAATCACAGCTAACCAAATGTAATGAAAACAAACAATATTAAATTATTCTATTATACAATCAATAAGCCTTCATTTTAGTGGTCGTAATGGCGAGGTTTTACTGTATATTGTGCCCCTGTGTTTTGCAGTGTTGCAGCAGCGTGCTGGTCATTCCACTATGCCAAGAGACTACTGGAGACTGTGTTTATACATAGATTCTCCCATGCCACCATGCCCATCATGAACATATTCAGGGTAAGATATAGTGCAGATCCTGGTACAACACTGAATATGGAAGAGATATAGATATACTTAACACATTAACCCATAAATACGCCTTTTAACGCCTTTGAATTATTCCTCCATTTAAGAAAATAGTTCCAATTTATATAGCCATTAATATATGTAATAATAAATATTTTCTATTTCCAAGCAGATTATACCTTAAAGCAGGCTGAAAGTAAAGCAGAATGCGCCTTAGGCGCATTCTGCTTTACTTTCAACCTGCTTTAAGTGGTAATCTATCTTTGAAATTAGAAACAGGCAATGGGTTAAATCAATTTATACAACTATAGTAAAACCCACAATTACAACCACTATGAGGCCAAACGAATGAAACAATGCTATTAAAGACAGATAATGACTTTGAAAGCAAGACGAATGTAAAGCAGAAAGTTCCTTTAGTAGCTTTCTACTTTACATTCATCTTGCGTTTAGCAACCACCAGCAAAACACCAAATTTTAACATCAAATAGTGAATTGACCTATCACCAAGACTAACATTGGTCAGTCTCTGTTGGAGGCTTTGCCATTAAAGTATAACCTGTATTAACTCTTTGAACCCTAGCCATGCATATATGCGTCATTTGCAAACAGCATACCTGTGAGGAGTACACTTGTCCTATGCAAACAGTGTAGACCCTGATCAGAGGGCTCCTTATGGAGCCCTCTGATCAGGATCTACACTGTTTGTCATTTTGACATGTATTGTTACAATCAACCCTAAAATGTTAAAAATGGACTAGACTAAATTGAAAACTAGAATTGTCCATTTGAGATTTCAGGGAGGAAAGGGTTAAACAACCAGTAAATGAAGAAGCTTTGAAATATCTATTCACATGTGGCCTCTTAATGCAGGACAACTTACTTTTGTCCTGTATGATGTAGCCAACCTTCTTACAGACCCATGGCTCTTTAGAGTGGCCGCTGAAACACAGGCTTCATATTTTAATAAATGGAGGGTGAAATTGGTGCCCAAGTTTCCAAAGGAGATTTCTGCAATTGCTTTCGTTGTGTATTGAGTTGCATTTGTCATAAATATCTTCCCGAAATTGTCCATCAAAAATGGTTGAATTCCTGGTTTTCTCAAGTGTTCTAATGATATTATAAACTGAGGGCCTGCTTTCATATTACTCTGTATTGAAAAAGTACAACTAAAACCAGTCTTCAACTGTTGTGCTTTTGTATACAGTAAAACACTCTATCACTTCCACTGAAACGAAGGCTAATTGATTGTTTAAAAGACATATGACAGCTTTTAGCTTAAGAAGTTGTCTGTGTTACTGTCTTACCCACCTTATAATTCACACACTTTAGTGGTCGTAATAGAGAGGTTTTTCTGTATATGGGATTTTGCTTTGTTTCAGAACTCTTCCTACTACTGGGGTTTTGCAGCTTTTGTGGCTTACTTTGTTAACCATCCACTCTACACCTACCCATCATATGGCAATATGCAGATCTATGCAGGACTCACCATGTTTGCTGTAAGTGCTTTACAACTTCTGAATCGGCATAGCTGCAGCCTATGTTAACCTACTATCTACTAGGATATAGAAAATATTTCTTATGGTACATAATCATGACTGTGTAAAGTGTAACTATTTTCCTCGATGGAGGAATAAATTAAAGCTGTAATGAGGGATTACTAATGGGTAATTGGTTAAACAAATTATATTTCTTTCATTATGCAAAACGCAAACTAATCTTACAGATAAAACAGATAAATTGATGTCAAACTTACTAAAATGCAAATTTAACCCTTCACTGCGTATGATGTCATTTGTTGTAAACTATTGTTATCTGCTTTTATTTCTCAAACTAAAATTTTAGGTAAATTGACTATATGAAAGTAATGTCCGAATGAGTGTCAAACATGCCATGTTACGTGGTGTCTGATCATAATCCTAACTGTTTAGGTTAGGCATTGAAGGGATTAAATTGAGCCTCAAATGCTCAAACTCTCAAAATGCAAACCAACCTCACAGATAAAACGTAGATAAATGGAAGTCAAACTTACCCATCTTTTGAAATTCTAAATGTATTTTATATTGAGCTCATGTATGTCCAACCCACCATTATTTTAAAGTAAAAAAAGAAATTTGTTATGTGTTAACCCTTTACATCAAAACCTGTTTCTCTGTTTGAGGCAGGTTACCTCTCAAAGCAAGTTGAAAATAAACCAAAATGTGCCTTAAGGCGGGCGCATTCTGCCTTACTTTCAGCCTGCTTTAAGCTACCATCTGTTAGGATAAAGGACATATTTCATATGTTGCACATTCATTACTGTATGATATAGAAAATATTTTCTATAGTGGAGGAATTATTTAAATGCGTAAAAGATATATCTATGGAGTAAAGTGTTAAATTGAAATATGGGTAAATTTGACAGATTCAAGTTATTTAGGCTTTACCTCCCGTGTTATTTTCAGATTGGAGAGCTAGGAAACTTTTCCATTCATGTTGCATTCAAGAACATGAGACCAGCAGGTACGATTTTAACCCTTCTCCTGATTATAGTGTATCTTGACACTTTTTATACGCCCACCTCTAAAGGAAGTCGTATATTGGTGCGGCCCTGTCCGTCTGTCCTTGTTTGTCCGTCAGCATTTGGTTTGTCCAGAGTTTTTCTAGAAAACTATTGGAAGGATATTTATGAAACTTAACACAATTGTTATATGCATTAAGATCTGAAACTGGGTCAATTTTCAGAATCATTTGGTATGTTGTTACAGAGAAATCTACCCTCAATGCACTCAAATATGCTATAAAAGGCTGCCGATAGGCATATTATGTACCATTTGCGGTGCTCTCGTTGAAAACTGTGCAGACTCAGATCAGACAGCTCCTGAAGGAGCTGTCTGATCTGTGTCTGCACTGTTTTCTTATTGGATCTTCTGACATTAGTCGGAACTTTCTCCTCGGAGTAATATTTTCTTTATTTTATATGCCAATGGAATAGCTCAGATGGTAGATTTCATTATGGGCTGAGTGTGATATATGAATATTCAGTGCAAGTTGGGGGTAACTAACTCTGCACTTGACTCTTACAGTTCTGAATTTTAAAATGGACTCTTGAATTTCTAACATACATTGAGTTTTCATCCACGCTTTAGGAGTCTGTCCCCAAAAGTTTTAAAATGTTTGACAGACAGTGCAGACTACAGTGGATCTACACTGTTTGCCTAGGATGTATTGGGCTGTCCCCTGCATCTAATACTATGTGTTGTGTTGTGATTGTCTATTTAACCCATTACCCCGTAGTCTGTTTCTAGTATTGAAGATGTATGACCACTTAAAGCAGGTTAAAAGTAAAGCAGAATGCGCCTAAAGGCGCATTCTGCTTTACTTTTAGCCTACTTTAAGCTATCATCTGCTGGAGAATAGAAAATATTTCTTATGAAACATGTTCAAAACTGTATAAATTGGAACGTTTTTCTTCAGTAGAGGAATAAATTAAAGGCATAAAAGGCGTATTTATGGGGTAATTGGTTAACGGCATACACCAGCAATTCGTGAGACACCTAGTGGCTTTTAACGAAGTACGATAAATCAAGCATCGTTACTCAACGAAATCGTGCATATCGGTTACCTCCTGTAGATACTTTCGGTTTCAAACAATCTCCATTAATCGCGTAATAAAGACGTTAAATGCATGAAAGTGTACTTGATAAATGAAAGTATGTGAATCTTGGTAAATACTCTATCTAATAAGGCTAAGTTAATAACCCAAAACTTCAATCAAATTGAATATGAGCGTGAAGTTTACCCGAGATCACATAGAAAAAGCCGTCGGCTTATTTAGGCCATTGGTATATGTATGAAAGTGCATATAGTTTCAAAAGAAGCATTATAATGATGCTTTTTACCATTGTCTTATTATTATCCCCTGCCGAAAGGCAGAGGGATACTGTTTTAGGTCTGTCCGTCCGGCTGTCCGTGCGTGCGTGCGTGCGTGTGTGCGTGCATGCGTGCGTGCGTGCGTTTTCCGTCCGCAACTGTATCTCCGAAACCTATGAACAGATTTGGATTAAACTTGGTATACTTATTTGTCATCATAGGAGCACCGTGGGAAATCAAATTTTTTTCTGAAAATTTTAGGAATTTTTGAGTTATCTGCCCTTTTTGTGTTAAAAATGCCGTCCGTGCGTCCGTCACGTTTTCCGTCCGCAACTGTATCTCCGAAACCTATAAACAGATTTGGATTAAACTTGGTATACTTATTTGTCATCATAGGAGCACCGTGGGAAATCAAATTTTTTTCAGAAAATTATAGGAATTTATGAGTTATCTGCCCTTTTTGTGTTAAAAATGCCATATTTAACAGTTTTTACACTCTAGCAACTACAGTATTCAACATATTTTGTTTATACTTGCACACATTGTCTATAAGTACAAGTTCTTGCATGTGTGCAGTTATTGTAAAAAAAGGATACTTCTGACAAGAGTTATCTGCCCTTGATGTACTTAGAAATGCTAGAAAATGCTTTATTTTTGGTATTGTTTACATACTAGAGCCTATAAATATGCATGGATTTTTGAAAAAACTTTCTTGAATTATGTATGGCTATTAGTTTTCAAATGAATTTGATTATTGTTGAAAACGGAGAAATTAGTCATGAGTTATCTGCCCTTGATAAGTAAAAAAAGCCATATTTAACTGTTTTTACTCTCTGGCAACTACAATTATGAATGGATTTAAATGATACTTGCACACGATGTCTATCAGTAAAAGTTCTTGAAGGTGTGCAATTATTGTCAAAAAAGGATACTTGTGGCAATAGTTATCTGCCCTTGATGTACTTTGAAATGATAGAAAATGCTTTATTTTAGAATTGTTTACATCCTAGTACCGTATTTTCTCGCGTATAAGTCGATCCGCGTATAAGACGGGCCCCCCTACTTTGAGGAGACAATCCTTGGATTTTGCTTTGACCCTCTTATAAGACGGGTGGAAAAATCGTGGCCGGTCCGAGAAAATTTTTTTCGTGACGATCTTCAAAGTTTTATTTTTCCATTGAATTACCCATGTCTATTTAACAGCGTAGCTTAAATAATGCTTCCATAAACGGGTCTGTAAAATTAATTCTAGGCAGACTACTTTATGATTCTCCTAGCTGTGTTCAATAGATTTACTTACTTGCAAATGTTCAGCAATTAAAACATTTTTTTCTCGCTAACGGCGCTCTTCAACACCCACCATTGTTTTGTTCTGGGTGTACTTTATTTACATTTAAAGCTTCGCATATTCAGAGTAAGAACAAGTTCGTAGATATTTTTAATTAAAATACTAAAATACCCTCGTAGATTTTAATTTAAATATTAGTAACACTTATTAAGATTTACAATCAATAATATACGGGCATGATTCCAAATATTTCAAACACACAAAAAAAGTAACTACAACCGAGTGCCATTCTCGGCAAACGTCTGGATCAGTGTTAAGATGTCAATCAAAATAAGCTCCGCCTTCATTTCATGAAAAGCATTGTACAAGTGTAACAGAATAATGACATAATTACGGGAGTGTTTATACAGTAAGACTTAGCTTCCATGTCACTAGTTTTCTTGACTGCTTGATTACACTCATTAATTATGAAATTTACTGATTTAAAATACCTTTCTGACCTTAATGAAAGAATAGTGTGCGTGTACAAAAGATTATGAAATTTAAGTGTAGATCCTGACTTTGAAAAAAAAACTTCGAACGGTGGATAGAGTTAATCACGGATCGAAGCCCAATTTCAACTGATAAGCAGTCGCAGCTAGATAAACTAGCAATCAAAGGCATTCCTGTGTACTGGCAAAGTGTGTTGAGTATAATCCGTTAACAGCCCAGCGTGTCATATAAAGAGTCAACACAAGGTTTGGGCCAGTGATCAGTGTTGCGTAATACGTTGATTGCCAGACTGAGAGGCATATTGTTCTCCCCGCTAAAATCTTGATGAAGAAAGCGCATGGACAATTTAAATAGCTCTCTTTAACACCAAGGCCTGTATGGTAATTTATATTTCCTTTTATTAATGAAAACAAATAATACGTAAATCTAGTAGGAGAAAGACTTCAATCACTATATACTGAGGTCAGCCATATGAATACGCCGGATGTTGATTAAATATGGCGGGCACTTTACACATTGTTTTGAAGTTGGGAATTGTGGTGAGTTGTTAATCAAAAAGCAAACTAAACGTACTTTATCAATGTTTATTCTCTGTCTTTATTTTAAATACAGAATAACATATGATTATGTACTCTGGTAAAAAAATTGGTCACGATCTTTTCAGATTCTTCTTTTGACCTGAAATGATAGGGAAAAAAGTTAGGAAATTCTTTGACTCTCTTATAAGACGAGCCCCCCACTTCAGATCGAGAATTTGAAGGAAAAAAACCTGTCTTATACGCGAGAAAATACGGTATCTATAAATATGCATGAATTTTGATAAAACAAATTCTTAAACTATGTATGGCTATTAGTTTTCAAATAATTGTTATCATTTTTGTAAAACGGGGAAACTAGTCAACAGTTATCTGCCCTTGATGAGTAAAAAAAACCATATTTAACAGTTTTTACCATCTAGAAACTACAGTCTTTAATGGATTTTGATTTAACTTACACATGATGTATATAAATATAAGGGTAGCAATTATTGTCAAAATAGGATACTTTGTGGCAAGAGTTATCTGCCCTTTATGTACTTAGTAATGCTCAACATGGCTTTATTGTTTACATGCTATTGTGTACAAATGTGAATGGATTTTGAAAAAAAAATTAAATCATATATGGCTATTATTTATAGAATGAGTTCAATTATTATCGAAAATGTGCAAATTAGTCAAGAATACTCTGCCCTTGATGAGTTGAAAATGTGTTTACACTCTAGTAAATTCTACAGTTCTGATTTTTTTTAATAATACTTGCACACAATTATAAGTTCTTGAAAGTATTTAATTACTGTTGAATTTGAATCAAGAGTTATCTGCCCCTGTCATACTTAGATTTATAATGCTACAAACGGCTTTATTTTTTGTATTGTTTAGGCTTTAAAATGTACAAAATTGATTGGATTTTATAAAACTTTGTAAAAAGCTTTTGAATGTTGATCTTTAAAGACAGGTGATCACCATTTGCCCCTTCCTCCCACAATAAAGTTTGCCACTTTCTTCTGGACAATCGCTGCGGCAGGGGATATCAGCTCTAAGGTGCTTGTTCACACCTATATCTTTTATTGTGAGAAGTTTCATCAATTTATTTCGGGCAGATTTGATTGAATTGGAGCCGAAAACAATTATGAAAAATGCATATATATCATGCAACAAACAATACTCTGTGCATCATACTTTTAGTGAGCATCACTTTTTAACTGTTTTAATGTTTGTTTGTGCCAATAGTTACTTTACATCATTTTAGAAAGGCAAAATAACGCATGCCGACTCTTTGCCGAGAATGGCTACATCATACATTTCAATACCCATAGACAAAAAAATACCATTATAACCTACGTTTTTCTTTTTGCCATTGTACTAAGATATGTTTGAAGAACCTATGCTGAAATTTTCATAGAGATCCATCGGAGATTTCATTTTGTCGCGTATGTCCTAAAAGATAATACTTTGGTAAGCAGTACTCTTCTAGCCTTAATATTATCAATTAAAACATTGAGCCGTATTCAAGAGTAAACTTTTTATTTACAGTGTTTCTATGATAAGTACAATTGTTCTGAGCAAACAGTGTAGACCAAGATCAGAGACCTCAAGACCATATATCCCTCTTATCAGGGTCTGCACTACTTTGCCAATGTGCAATATATTGTAAAGATTAATTCTAAATAATCAGTGATAGACTAGACTTAATTGGGAGCTGGAATTTTGCACTTTGACGTTTCAGGGGTCAATGCGTTAATTGATTATCAATTATCAACAGATGTGGTTGATTATTGAAAGCAATTATCTTGTTCAATACCAGTCAATAATATGTATTGTCCAATTTTTCTGACTTGTCAGAGTTATTTTTAGAACAGAATAGTTCATAATGGTAAATAGATAACAGGGTAACATCGGATCTATATAGTTGTACACTTTCCAGCTTGAGATAAGCATGATCCTCTTGCAGCACGAGACAGCTGCGCTAATTTTACTGATGTGTTATTCATTCTCAATAAACATGTTTATGCTGAAACTACTATGTCCATTGCAAACAGGTTTGAGCCAGATCAGACGCCGGGTAACCGAGCGTCTGATCAGGCTTAAACCTGTTTGTCACCCAGATTATAAAGATAAAATTAATTTTCCACAGTTTAGTGCAGATCGTGTTTGCGTTTATTCGGGAAATAATACTGTTTTCTCTTCTGTACATTACGCACAATAAATACAGCTTTTGGTATCCCTGACTGACTGTACAGAAATCAACGAGTACGTTGATCATCCCTTTAAATTTTTTAGAATGTTCCCATCTAAAAATATCTCTGACAGGTCAGAAGAAAACACAAATAGAAAGTAACGAGGGTTTGTTAAATAGGTCAGTAACGTATGCCTTTTCTATATGATTGTAGGCTCAAGAGTGAGGAAGATTCCGTATCCCTGTGGAAACCCATTTACTTACCTATTCAGTCTGGTGTCGTGTCCCAACTACACATACGAGGCCCTATCATGGATTGGTTTCTCTGTCATGACCCAGTGTTTACCAGGTTTGTATTTCTGCCTTGTGAGCCCATTTCTTCATAATTTTGTATCTGATGCATTTTAATTTATTCTTCCACTGAAGAAAATACCATCGAAATATTTCATTGTGTTGGTAAATCGAAAGAGAATGCATGTTTTCTTTTGTCACAACACTTCATGTATAAATTTGTATCACTACAAATTTTGCCCTGTTGACTGTTTTCTCCACAAGGAATAGATGCCTTCCCGCTGAAGAAAATAAATCCACTTTATACAGTCATGATTATGCACTATGAGAATTTGAGAAATATTTTCTATATCCTAGCAGATGGTAGCTTAAAGCAGGCTGACAGTAAAGACAATATGCCTTGAGGTACATTCTGCTTTACTTTCAACCGGATTTTAGACCCCTAGATACAGGAATAGGGAATAACTTGAAGCAAGGTTAAAGTAAAACAGAAAGTTCCTATAGGAGCTTTCTGTTTTACTATCACCTTGCTTTAAGTCATAAACACAATTAACACAATTCAGTGGTTGTTATAGAGAGGTTTCACTGGTAATATGTTATCTATTTTCAGCTGCACTATTCACCTTCTGTGGCTTCTACCAGATGACAGTATGGGCCATCGGAAAACACAAGAACTACAAGAAAGAGTTCCCCAACTACCCCAGGGGCAGGAAGAGCATTGTTCCATTCCTTATTTAAACTTTATGCATAATTAGACCACGGTGTTAACAGGCATTTGACCAAATAACATTTCAATATGCAGTCAAACTAGTTTTAAGCAGTCACTCAAAAAGAAGAAAAGAATTCTTTAAATGAAGTTTGAAGCTTAATTTATAACAAAAGCAATGCAGCAAGCTCCTTAAGGAGCTTTCTGCATTACTTTTGTTATACATTAAGCTGTCACAGTCTTTAGATAATTCCATGCTTCTTCAAAGGATGACCACTGAACACTAGTTTGACATTTTATTTTAAAATAAAAGATTTGTAATTATAAACAGACAAAAACAATAAAAAACAAATAAATTTAAAAATTGATCTACAAATTTTACAAACATTTGTTGAATATGTTTTTACTGGTATTCTTAGAAAAGTATTTGAATGCTGTTTTATTTTGTAAAAAATTATTTTCTTCATTTCATTTTGATGCCTATATTTATAGAAATCCATGGGGTTGCATTGACTGCCAGTTAGTAGGAGAAGGGTTTTTTACTTGATTGGAAAGCATTTTAAGCTCACTCATACAGTCAGCGTCAGCTTTTGTATTGGTTAAGGTATAGGTGTAAGTTTTGAATTCACAAGGTTTTCTGTTCTCCAACAGGTCTTGTTAATGAAAAAATGATTTAAAAAAAGTACATAAATTCCTGTGAAAGTTAATAGAATATTAAGCATTCATTGATTTCATCAATATTCTTGTGTTCAGATGGATAATTAACAGTTCAGTTTTACCAGGGCTTCTATATTAGGTGACGGGGTACATGTATTTGTTTCAACTTGAACTAGAGCCTCTGTCATAGTATTACATGTAACAAATATAATGAAATGAATACAACTAGAATCAAACTTGTATTAACTCTTTGCATGCTTGGTAATTTATTTTGTCTGTAAAAATTGTTGTTTGCAACTCAAGGGCTTGGTGCAAAACTATTGTAACTCCCTCACAATTGTGAGGGAGTTACAATAGTTTTGCACCAAGCCCTCGAACTGGTCTAAAAGTATAATTTTCTAAATTTCTTTCCAAATGAGGGTCAGAATGTTAAACAGTTGGGATCCTGGTGAGATGCCCCATTACACCTTGTCTCATCAGGATCCAAGCTGTTTGCAAAAGTTGATATTGTTCCCCCGCTAGGGTGTTAAGAGGAAAAAAGATTCATTGATAGTCTTTTCTACAGGTGGCAAACCATGGGCCTGTTTGAAGATATACTCATTATATTTGCAAACAGTGTAGACCCAGATCAGAGGGCTCCTATAGGATCCCTTTCATCAGGGTCTACACTGTTTGCTAATTAAATGCAGTATTTATAAAATAACCCAGAATTCCAAGTAGACTTTTGCATGTTTTGATAGCTAAAATGATCCACAAGGGAACCTTATAACACACAATAGTTACATAATGTTGAAAGAGTTAAAATGTATCCATGCTTCTTCAATGCATGGCAGCTTAAGACAAGTTTGATTGTATACTGTCGAATTTCGATATCTCGAACTCGATTAACTCAAACTATCCAATTGTTCGACATATGAACTGCATTATTTCATGCTCGGTTAAGTCAAACATACCCATATTTGGCTTAGCCGTGTTTTAAGTTAGAAATACGGGTTTGTTTGACAAAATGGGCTTTGAGATATCGCCGTTAGACTGTATTTATTTGGAGTTATTACAAATGTACATTATCAGATTATTCTTTTAATAGATTATTCTAAGCGTTTATGAGACTTCTTCTTTTTTTTAACAATCATGATTATAACATAAGTATAAATGTGGCTTCATAAATGAATGGCTTTTATTTCTGATTTTAAAAGAACATCAAAGATATGTTTAGAAAATATGTAAAGGAATAGTCATGGAGCATCTTTTAACCTTTACTGCACATGTATATGCATCACTTGCAAATGTTGTAGACCCAGATAAGTGAGCTCCTGCAGGAGCCTCCTGATATGGGTCTACACTGTAGATCAAGCTTAAGAATACTATCGGATACATTCCTCAGTGGTCAAAGTAAACTGGGTCTTTATTTCAAAACTGAATACATGTAATTTATATGATAGTTTCGCATTGTAAGGTTTAATGCAGTTCAAAAGTAAACAGAAAGATCAATTGTAAGCCGATATGAGTACTCTTGTCCTGCATTAACTAGACTCTTTTGTTTTCAGATCTCAATGGTTCTTTTATAGAACATGTTTGATTTTGTTTTTGTTTAACAGACTGATTAGCATTAATTTTAGTGTTTGTTTACCTGTGTGAAAGATAAGAGTGGAAAGTATGAAAGGTAACTTTTCCTCGTTATGTAGGACATTGATTTGCTTCCAAATTCCTTGTTGATTGTTTTTATTTTTAATCCTACAGTAAAATCTCTCTTTAAAAGCCACCAATAAATAAGGCTCATTGGTTGTGTAAAAGACAGGTGGCTGCTTAAAGTAAGGTGAAAGGAAAACAGAAAGCTCCTAAATGAGCTGTCTGTTTTTCTTTCACCTTGCTTTCAGCAGCCACCTGTCTTAAAAGAGGTTTTACTGTACTTTACTCTACTTTGGAAAGTAGAACACACTAGACATTTGCTCACTAACTGTATGACTGTCTGTCTGTCTGCAAGTTTGATACCCGTGTCTTGTAGTTGTAAGGAGGAAAAACTGTAATTTTTCTTGGGTGTATGTTCTCAATTTTGATACTGATTTCAGTACTTTCATACTTGGAATTTATTCTGTACATTATGAAACTGTGTTTCAGTATTAGAATAGACTAGTGTTCTGTATTTTCACCCATGTTTCCCGTTTAAGCCAAACTAGATGCAAATGCAATGGAACAAATTTTAGAAAATGACAGATTTTTGATAATGTTGATTATTTATCGTGATCTGAATGCCTATCAGTTTGGGGTCTGATTAGACGCAGAGTTACTTCGCATCCTATTAGGCTCCAGACTGTTTGCAGTTGACAACAGGTTTTGCTGTATGTTTTTATTGAGAGAAAGAAATGCGTATAAACGTCTGTATGTTTGTTATATTGGTAGAAATGGTGAATGGGAACTGCTTGTAATTGTACAGATTAAATTACAGTCAAACTTTGATATCTCGAACTCGCTTAACTCGAACTATCCGATATTTCGAAACATGAATTGCCTTTTTTTAAGCTCAGTTAAGGCAACATACCCGTGTTTCAAAGTTAAAACCCTGTTTAGCTGCGTTTTTTACTTTGAAATACAGGTAAGTTCAACTTAACCAAGTTTGAGATATCGAAGTTCGACTGTATCTGTTGATGAGTAAGCTAGTCTAGATTTGCTGTTACAATGCCTTTAATCCTCTACCCTGGGACCCGTTTCATAAAACTTCATAGACAAATATTGTTGTATGTCAGATTATAAAATTCTCAATTATTATTTATTTCTCCATCTAATTCTGTCCTGTGACATCTTTTTGGAATCGTCTTGAAAAGACGATTCCAAAAAGATGTCACAAGACAGGATTACATAGAGAATTTTAGAAATTGAATGTATTTAAAGTTTTGACTTAGGACAACATTTGTCGTATTAAGTTGTTTGAAACGGGCCCCTGTTCCTAGTTTTCTTTTGTTTACCCCTTTACTCCATAGCCTGTTTCTAATATTGAAGATAGGTGACCGCTTAATGCAGGTTGAATGTAAAGCAGAATACACCTTTTGGTGCTTTCTGCTTTACTTTCAGCCTGCTTTAAGCTACTCTCTGTGAGAATATAAAAAAATACTTATTATACATATTCAAATTGGAAGTTCTATTTTTTTTAGTGAAGGAATAAATTAAATACATTTTAAAGCTTATACAGTCAAACCTGTCTGAACGGTCACCTCCGAACAAAGGTCACCTGTCAACAACGGCCAGTCTGAATTCCTCCCGGCCAATTTCCTTCTTAATTGACCTCTGAATAACGGTCTCCTGCCGACCGCGGCCAACGGTCACTTAAACTGGCTCTTTTTGACACCTTTTACCCCAAACAGCGGCCAGGCTGAGACACAGAGGTGTCACCTGCCGATCGTGGATAAGACATTGTTCATGTCTTTGATTGGTTTTAAACACAGTACAACACAGGTTTTATTTTCATGTTCAAAGTTCTTTTTTATACATTTTGTATGTTTATGTTTTAAAAGTTCAAATGGCATAACATGTGCTTTTTATGAAAACACTTACGGTAAATACTAATTACAGTGTGCATATTTTACCCTTTCTTCTAACCTGCAAATCACATTATTGAACTGTTTAAGACAGCTGACTGCTAAAACTTATATAAAAGTAAAGTAGAAAGCTCCTGTCAACTTAATGCAGAACAAAAATGCAGCAGAAAGCTCAAATTTGAGCTTTTTGCTGCACTTATGTCCTGTATTTAGTAATTATTATTTATGTGTATGAATACTTTGCATCTCCATGATTCTTTACCTATTGGTTATACAAAGTTGACCATTTAATTTGAACAAATTGTGTGTATTCTTAGACTTATTTTATGATAGATGTTTGTGTGTGTGTAAATGGGGCTTGAATCAATTGATTTTCCATGGCAATAAATCTAATTATTTCTGTACACAGAAGTTAGTTGTATATTCTTACCCCCTGTTGTAACAACTAGATTTTGAGTATACCTTATGGTACATTTTATTCGGCAGTGATAGCCTCTTTTATTTCCAAATATCTATTTCAAAAGATTTTACCTCCATAACCGAACCACAAATATATTCTTTACTTTGTATACATAACCCCATGCTGTATATCATATACCTGGGTGAAATAAAGTTATGTTCTGTTCTGTTCTGAAAAGATTCTTTGCATGTAGTAACGAACATTATGGTGAAAAGGACATCTTGGGAACTGTTCACACTGAAGAAGCAAATTACTTATCAGTGACTGCTTAACCCATTACCCAATAAAAACACCTTTTTACACCTTAAATTTATTCCTCCACTGAAAAAAATAGTTCCAATTTATACTGTTACCAAAAAAGAATCATTGAAATATTTTCTATATTCTAGCAGATAATATTAAAGCAGGCTGAAAGTCAAGCAGAATGCACCTTAAGGCGCATTCTGCTTTAAGTGGTCAACTATTTACAAAGCTAGAAACAGACTATTTGGTAATGGGTTAATGCAGGACATAAATAATTGCTAAAAACTCATATAGGAGCTTTCATTTTAATTGTCGCCTATTACATATTTGACAGTACATGTGTTTGACGCTTGTGTCTGCCCCACCATGTTACATGGAAGTGAAACCTGGGCACCTCTGTCCCAGAACTACAGCGGCTCCGCAGGAAAACGGGTCTCTGATACGCTGGATCTGTGGCGCCAAACCCAACAATGAAGTACACATAGATACGCTTCACACAATATTTGGGATCATACAGGAAGTGACAACAGCTCTGAGAACCAGACCTCTGAGATGGTATGGACACTTTGTTCGTGCCACTTTATGCACCAACTCAATCATGAGTATGACCATTCCTTGCTTCAGAGATAGAGGGAGACCCAAGAATGTCTTGGTCGGACTGCAATGGCTGACCTGAACATCTGCAGCCTTTCAGGCATAGATCCACTGAACAGAGAAGCATGGAGATTAGGTGTTAGACACTCTAGCCACCTGCTGCCTACCCCAGTCCCTGGGACACCCACAGCAGTTGAAAAATAAACTCAGGATTAAGTCAAGTCAAATGTATCTCAAACAAAATTATTGTTTGAATTGGTATGCATTACTATAAGTACAATGTAATAGTTAACAAAATGCTATGGCTAGAGTAGACTGGTCCGACATTTCACTTTCTTTGACTTGCTGATTTTTGTTTACATCGTTTTCAATGTTTAAAACTTTACAGCTCACCTGGCACGAAGTGCCAAGGTGAGCTTTTAGGATCGCTGGATGTCCGTCGTCCGTCCGTCTGTCCGCACAACCGAAATGGGTTAGAGGGCCTTTTCTGGCCAGATAACGGTAAACATAACAAAAGAAGACAATAGAGTTCATTCCGTAACAATAGAATAAGGGGCCATGGCCCATTATTCAAACAAAAGAAAATAACAAAAGAAAAGGCCCTCTAACCCATTTCGGTGGCACGTCCGAGCGCACGAAAGGTCCTTTGTTGGGTAGGGAGAACAATAGATTCCATTCATTCCATGATTGCCCTATTGTTATTGTTGGGTATTTTAGTGTACTGTTGGGTACTTTTAAACAAAAAATATACCCAACAAATGTCCAACTGTGAGAACGTCCGTCCGTCTGTTCACAATTGTTCGTTAACACTCTACCGGCTACAAATCTCATTGGATCTTCATGAAACTTGATCACAATGTTTGTCTAGTAGAAATCTAGGCCAAGTTCGAATGTGGGTCATGTCCGGTCAAAAACTAGGTCACTAGGTCAAATCATAGAAAAACCTTGTTAACACTCTAGAGGCAACAAATCTTATTGGATCTTAATGAAACTTGGTCTGAATGTTTATGTCATTGATATCTAGGTCAAGTTCGAAAATGAGTTATGTCCGGTCAGAAACTAGGTCACTAGGTCAAATCATAGAAAAACCTTGTTAACACTCTAGATGCTACAAATCTCATTGGATCTTGATGAAACTTGGTCAGAATGATTGTCTCATTAATATCTAGGTCAAGTTTGAATGTGGGTCATGTCCGGTCAAAAACTAGGTCACTAGGTCAAATCATAGAAAAATCTTGTAAACACTCTAGAGGCTACACATCTCATTGGATCTTTATGAAACGTGGTATGAATGTTTGTCTCATTGATATCTAGGTCAAGTTTGAATATGGGTCATGTCTGGTCAAAAACTAGGTCACTAGGTCAAATCATAGAAAAACTTTGTTAACACTCTTGAGGCTACAAATCTCATTGGATCTTGATGAAACTTGTTCAGAATGTTTGTCTCATTGATATCTAGGTCAAGTTTGAATATGGGTCATGTCCGGTCAAAAACTAGGTCACTAGGTCAAATCATAAAAAAATCTTGTTAACACTCTAGAGGCTACAAATCTTATTGGATCTTGATGAAACTTGATCACAATGTTTGTCTCATTTATATCTAGGTCAAGTTCAAATATGGGTCATGTCTGGTCAAAAACTAGGTCACTAGGTTAAATCATAGAAAAATCTTGTTAACACTCTAGAGGCTACAAACTTGGTCAGAATGTTTGTCTCATTAATATATAGGTCCAGTCTGAATATTGGTCATGTCAGTTCAAAAACTAGGTCACTAGGTCAAATCATAGGAAAATCGTGTTTACACTCTAAAGGTTGATTGTGGGTCATGTCCAGTCATAATCTAGGTCACTATAGGTCAAGTTTGCCATGGTGTACCAGGTGAGCGATTTAGGGCCATAGTGGCCCTTGTTTTTCATGTGACATGGATCAAAATATCTGCTGAAGATCTTAAAGACTCATAGACTATTGAACATTTTCAAATCTGCATGCTGGGTAATTTTTTCGTATGCAACAATTGTCGTCTACTATTCTGAAAATTAAATTTTTCTAAATATCTTTTCAATATAGGGTCAGTGTCAGTTTGGAGCCTGATGAGACGCCATGTGATATGGTGTCTCATCTGGATCCAAACTGTTTGCCAAGGTAATCACTGGTACATATCCACTGCTAATATGGTGACAGGTAAACACAGGTAGTAGATGAAAGCACCATGTCAGAGCATTCTACATTAACAATTACAGTTGTTAATATGATAGATCAGTAGAGCGTTCAAGTACCGTATCGATTGCATTGATTGCAACAGAAAACGGTAACAATTTACCTTTAACGACCGTTAGGCTGTTACCGATTGCGAACGACACGAACGGCCTCAGAGGTAGTTCGCCATCGCCAACAAGGAAAACAAAATGGCTACGAAATGAATTTAATAAAACCAGCAAACAGTCCCGACTTAATTTCTCATCAATAAACCAACATTTTCCGATACTTAATGTATCAAACAAAGCAGCTTACATCTGAGCAGCTAAATCTTATTTTTATATGCAGTAAAATTGATGCATTTCAGTTGATTAGTGCACTTTTGCTTGTGTTATTTAGATTCGCACATAAATCGTTCGTACCCTTGAAAAGTTAATAAACATTGGGGCACAAGGAGTTATTATTGAAGAGTATTGGTGAACCTTAGATGTCGTACTATATGGGTTGTTTGCATCGGTCAACGTTACTGTTCGCTGATAAGGTACTTGAACGCCCTACTGGTCTCCTCCACCAGTAATTAGCTGGAGGTCGCGATATGACTGAAATACTGTTAAAAGCGATGTAAAATCGAAATCAATCAATCAGATAGATCTTAATGACGTACATTTATAAATCTCAACACTTCCTCATCCAATACTGGTAGCCAATGAACTGATTGAAACTAGAGGCCGGGTTTACTCAAGTTGTGTGAGGAGTTTGATGCTATATGGTTCAGAGACATGAGCAGCATCAGTAAACACTATCCATCGTCTGCAGTGTAACAACAGAGCCATGATAAGATGGGTCAGCTTGGTTAAGCCAGAAGATGATGTCCCTTTCGAGACTCTCCTATCTCAGCTGAAATTAAAGGCCATTGCAAACATCCTGCAAACTGGCAGGCTGAGATGGTTGGCCACAAAGCACAAGCTGGATCTACCAGATCAGAAATATGAACATTGCATCACAAAGAGGTCAAGGAAGACCAAAACTATCCTGGATTGACCTAGTGATGCCTGATGGTGCATCTCTCAAGATGGAATCTACCGAACCACAGGATCGCCAGAAGAGGAGAGGAAGACTACGCTCCTCGACAGGCAAACAGGCCTCACCCTTGCTAAATTATTAATCGTTTGACCTGTATAAACTAAACAGGATGATGATGGTGATGATGAATGAACACAGGTTTTAAATGGAAATAAATAATAGTGGCAAAATATCAGCAGGAGCCTGATAATAAGAACAATTAAAAACATTGTAAATCTTTATTGGAATATAAACTCGCAATTCATTTTGTCAATATGCTTGCATAATAAAATATTTGTAGCAAGTGGAATTGCGCATATGTAAAACATATACAAAAAACTTGCGCTAAGTAGCCACTCTTTCTAGAATCTTAAAGCTTTCTTAAAATTACTGACTGCTTAATGCAGGACAACAGTAAAGCAGAAAGCTCCTTTAGGAGCTTTCTGCTTTACTGTTGTCCTGAATTAAGCTATGACCTTTATGGCTACATTTTGTCTTGTATAGATTGACTACTTAGCATAAGTTTGAATGTATAGGCCATTGCTATGAATTGGAATGTTGAAACTAAATACATATCACAGTCTTAAATGTAGATATTACAGTGCATATGCAACTGCTTGAACAATATATTAATTGCAATTTCAATATTAGTTTATACTCATGTGCTTTTCAATCTATCCCAAACAGTCTCATAAACATCATCTGAGTAAGTCCTACCATATACATGTACATACAATACTGAATGAAGTATGGTGATCTTCAGTCAGGTGACGGATAAATGCAAGACAGAAGTAATGCAAAAAGCTTCTGTAGGAGCTTTTGAATTACATTTGTCCTGCATTAGGCTATCATGTGTCCTAAATACTACAATTAATCTTCTTTTCAATGATGGCTTATCATAAGTTCAAATGTTTTTAAAGATTTTCAAATAAACAAAAGCCTTACATTTTCTATTTAAAAGTATTTGAATTCCGATTCAGCTAAACAAAGTGTTGTATTTATAGCAACTTTATGTGCTCATAAATTATATGTATTAAACATCAAATGTATAAAGCATATTTAAATGCACTCGTTAGATATATCCTTTAATTTCTTTTACCATGAAACACCTTTTTGCTTCCTTGTACCTTGTCACAGTATTGTTTCAAATATTCAATTATCTCAATACAAAAAAACCCTGTTACAACCACAAATAAGAAGGCCAACTGATTGCATAAAAGACAGGTAAATCCTTAAAGCAAGGTGAGCATAAAACAGAAAGCTGCTTTAGAAGCTTTCTGTTTTAACTTCACCTTGCTTGAAACAGCCACCTGCCTTACACACCTTATAATTTACAGACTTTTATGGTCGTAATAAACAAGTTTTATTGTACTTATCAACAATAAATAATTGAACACACAGAAGCATGAATGGTTGCATATGGTACATTTATACATAAGTACGCAATTCATCTGATTATTTATGAGATTTTCAAGATAAGAAAATTCTTCACAATAGAGGACTCTTAATAATTTAAAAACCATATAAAATAGCAAAAAAGCCAGTAAAGTAACTTACTGCTTCAATGCATAGAAAGTTAAAAACATGGTAACAAGGGGTATAATTAAGGTTTGGAAGTTTAAACAAAACACTAAACAGCAATATGATTTTGTCTAGATTTGCACATGATCAACACAAATGTTCTTATCTGTTGGATGAACCAATTTTTCAAATAAAAGCACATTGTCAACAAATATGTAAGACACAGTAATTTTATTTTCTGAACTTTTTAATCACAGTTTATACAGCTTGTTTACACTTGCTGCATGGGTGGCAGTCTTTGTGAGGAATTCGGACGGGAACCACCTTCGTCTATCTGATGTCTAAGTTTCCTAATTTCTATCTTTTGCAGGTCAATAATCTTTTCCTTCTCTTCCATTTCATTTTCAACAAGTGCATTAGGAGCTCTCAGCATGACAGCATAAATGTCGTTAGTGTCTCCGCCAGTTCTCTTTGTATATTGCTTCACAGCAGCCTCTAGGTCGTGGATCTGGGTACGTGCAATCTTCAACTCTTTACGCAAGTCATTGATCTCCTTAATCAAAGACACATTTTCCTGAAAAATGTAACGGAAAAAACTCATCAGGTCAGATATATAAGATAACATGCCATCTGGAAGGAGTACATGGAACATGCTTTTTTTCAATGTGTTTTAAGTGGTAGTCTGTTTTCAGAATTATCCCCAAAACAGGTCATAGGTCAACTAACATTGAAAATTGGACAGATAAAAGCTAGATTTAGAAATAATTCAGTTTCTTATGCTAAACCTGTCCTTGCTAATATTTGTATTGATACTTAGAATATAAGACACTGCCTACTCTCTAGCTTTCTATACTGAATAACAGTAATACTGAACTTTGAACGTTCTTTTTAATTCGGAATAATGTAAATACTGACCTGCATGATTCTAACATTGTCAGCTCTATGGATCTCCGAGTCCTTGGCCAATTTTTTCCGTAGAGAGGCGACTGATCTCTCCAAATGTTCTCTCTGTCTAGCATACTCCTTCTGTATGTCAGCATCCACACTGGCTGACTCAGTCTGAAAAAAACAAGAAAAGTCACTCAAAATAATACTCATTGTCAAAGATTCAGACATTAAGTGACATTAATCAGAAACTCTTCCATGTTGGAGAACTTAACTCTGTACTCCGTAGATACACATATTTACACATTTAATGTTTTCATACCCTGAAGGATATAGTTCCTGTTTATACAGTCATAAATATGTATCATAAGAATCATTTTCTATATTCTAGTAGATGGTAGCTTAAAGCAGGCTGAAAGTAAAGCAGAATGCACCTTATTTAACCCTATCACAGACTAAATATCATCTAGAAGTTTAGACTGCACAAATATTGATACAGGTGCAAAATAATTTGGATTCTTATCAGATACCACGTTACATGGTGTCTGATTTGGATCAAAACTATTTGCAAAGTAGACATTAGTTACCTATGGCAGTGAAGGGATTAATGAATATTTTTCAAATCAGTATATACATAATTTAACTGAGATCTTAGTTTAGATCACTAGATCACCATTTAATGAATTTAGAAATAAGTTGTCTGCGATTGATATAGATCAATCTCTTAAAAGCATATACAGCCAGGCAAAATCTGAATTGTCATTTGTATGGGGGCATGTCTTCAGAAAAACTGTAAAAGCGCAATATAAAATATTCATTTGTCAAAATATAATATAGTTCAGGTACTTACAATATCTTCCTGAACGTGTTTCTGGTATAAAGCCTTAATGCTCTCTTTCAACATTTTGGGGTCTTGGATGTAGCCTACACAGTTATGCAAATCAGTCTTGAACCTCTTAACAACGGCCTCCTTGTCACGCACCTGTTAAAAAATAAATCACAATATATGTCTATTCATGTCAGCAATGACTAGCTCTTTCCTCCATAACAATATATGCAAATCACCACTATCCAACTGCTTATAGCAAGATATTAATAAAGTAGAAAACTCCTATAGGAACTTTCTACTTTACTTTCATCTTTCCTAAGCTGCCACTTGTATTCATCACTATCAATGAATGTTTTTCTGCACTTTTGGGAGTAGGATGAGTGTCATGTGGATTGCTTCTTTCACTGTGCCTGTTAGTGGTGGAATGGCTCACCATCAACTATTTGTCCAATGTTTATCAAAAGTACAGCAAACAGGACACTGAAAAATCATATAGCAAAAAGGACTGACCCTGAAGAGTTGCAGTGATGAGTGGAGTCTCATCAGGGTCTTCAATATTCACCAATCCTTTGGAGAGGTTGCTTGATACAGTTAACAGGTACCTATATTGAAATTCATTTCTTTTTTCTCAATAAACTAATGAAGCACTTATTTTGAACCATATAAAAGAGACTTAAATCAACTTCCTTATTCATCTCGTCAAGGGCATTATCTTCTTAAGCTTTTTTTAAAGATCATCAAGACCACCAAAAGAAGGGATTTTAAAACAAGACCTGTTTTGGGGATTATAAGAAGCTCAACGGATTCAAGAGTTGGTGTGATTCTTACGTACCCTCTGTCTTTCCTGGTGCATTTCCTTGTCTGTAGCCTTGAGTTTCTGCCTGAGTTCTGTGATGTTCAACTCCAGCTGTGTGTTCAGTTTGTCAAACCTGTCCAACTCACTCTCCATCTGAAAGGTAATGTATACTCTTCACTCTTTCTTTCATACAGTGGAAAAGATGTTATTATTTCCCATTAAACCATACTAAATGCAAACACAATGCAACCAAATATGGAATAAGACGGAAATTTGTAAAACTAGGTAATTCATTTGAATCTGGGTGGCAAACAGTTTGGAGCCTGTTCAAATGCCAGGTTATCTGGTGTCTAATCTTGCTCCAAACTGTCTCAATAAGAAATTATTGTGTTAGCACGAATACATTTATAGGGAAAGAATAATTAATGTCTTCTTCACTGTGGTAAAACTTTTTCGTGCCACTACATACTACTGGTAGAAATGAATTTGCATGACAAGTCGCTGCTAAAACCAGACTGAAGGTAAAGCAGAAAGCTTGTAAAAAAGCTTTTGTGAGTAGAATTTTATTGTATAATTTAGAAATAGAAACTATTGATGGAGATGACAAGTTACCTCCTGTATCTGTTCCTTCATGTTCTTGATGTCTGTCTCTCTGGGCTCAATCTGTTTCTTCAGTTCCTTGATCTTGTAATCCAAAACAAACTTGAACTTTTCAAGCTCCTGGTTCTTCTTCTTCAAGTCATAGATACGCTTTTCCTACAACACAGATACAAACACGGTAACTGATCTGTCACATGGTGGCATATGTTTTGGTTCTACACTGCTAGTAATATCTGACTGACTTTTGATACAGCTCATAATATTGAAAACAAGTTTTTGCTGGGTTTGACTGAAGTAAAAATTTGTCACTAAACTGTCTATAACTGGCATCAACTCATCTTCAGTCAAGAGTAGCTGTAGTATTAAAACCAATACTTCATACACCTTTATATACTTTAAGTTATTTCTACACTACAGAAAGTATGCAATATAAAAGAATGCATTTTCAGTATACATTTGTATTTCCAGAATGTAACTTAAAACTGTAGACTTTAAGTGATCAACTGTCTTCAAAACTCAAAACAGGCAATGATGTGAATTGTAACAATACAGGGCTGGTATTTCCCCGGATTTTTCTGAAATCTTCGTATTTTTATCCTAGCAGATGGTAGCTTAAAGCAGGCTGAAAGTAAAGCAAAATGTGCCTTAAGGTGCATGCTGCTTTACTTTCGCCCTGCTTTAAGTAATAACAATTGAAAAATAGACATTTTTGAAATCTAAAGAGTTTTTTATAAACAACTTATTGCAGCCCTGATGGTAAATGCAAAAAGCTCCCTTGGGAGTTCTTCATGCATATTCCTTTAGTTCGTGTCAAACACAAGTTATACTGCACTAAACGTTCAGCTTACCTTGTCCTGTATGGTATCATCTCTCTCTTGAATCTCTTTCTTCAGGCCTAGGATATCCTTCTCCAGATTGCGGATGATATTCTGTAGTTTGGCAGTCTCGGCCTGGTACTTCTTGATTTCTTCCTTGTGATCATCTATCTCCTTCTGTAGACTTGTAAACTGAGGAACAAACAGGGGCAGGCATGTAGAAACAAGCGTTGTGGCAGTTACTTATTAGGAAGTTTTCTTATAAAGTAAGTTACATTTTACATGCTTAAACCTAATAGAAAGATAATAGAATTACATTGTTTTCTTTTTATTCCAGAGAATGGTTCATTAATGCAAAATTCTATCAAAGGCATATTCATACTAAAATAAGTGTCCTATTGAGCAATTGTATGTTTGCCCTACAAGTTTTGTTCTGAATATGGTTTTTATGTTCTTTCGATATTAAAAATGGCAAGTATTCTATTTCAAAATTTCAAAACTGAGCAATCTTGTACCTGTATATATGAGACAGTAGCTGATTATGTGTACACATCTTAACCCTTCTCAAGCTGAATATTCATATATTTTAACTCCAACAACTATGAACATCTATCATCTGAACTACAACATTGGCTGATAAAAAAAGGCGTTTTTCTCCCAAAGCAAGGGTGCAGACTTAAGTTAGACAAAACCAATAAGAAAACCATGCAGACCCAGATCAGTCAGCTCCTTCCGGAGCTGTCTGATATGGGTCTGCACTATTTTTAAAAAATATCAATATACGCCCATGACAGGAGACAAGTTAAACACTAACCTTCTTTTTCATGATTCCTGTTTCACCCTTGAGTCTCATGTTGGCCTCCTTTTCATCACGGAGTCTTCTTTCATATTTATTCTTGATGTCAAGAATTTCCCGATCAGCATCTTCCTCAATTTGTTTCTTCGTTTCTTCATATTCACGAGTCTGCTGTCTGGTTTCATCATTACTCTGCATTGAGAAAATACAGTAATCCATGACTGACAAACTCTTATAAGAGATACAGTAGATTCTCTCTTCAGAAATTAACCAATGAATTAGGAATGAAACCTTAAAGATAAGTGTAATTGTATTGAAAGCATAACAATGGTTAGGCAGAAAGCTCATACATTAACTTTTGGCACTACTCTCATACTGCATCAAGCTGACACCAAAATTGAGAAATATTTTGAGATTTTGAGATTTATTAAACAGAGGTTTTACACTGTAACTGAAATTGGTTTATATTTTGGTACTTGGATGTGCATATTGGTTCAAAGTTAAAACTGAACAGTGAACAGATACAATCTTGCAATTTTTTTTGTATAGAAACATAAAAAAAACTCAACAATGATAAGGTAATAACAAGATAAGAATTTGAATGACTCTTAATAGCTGTCAACTGACCTGTTCTAATTTTGTGGTCATCTCCTGTATCTTGGTCTCATAGTATTCAGTGAGTTCCTCGAGAGCTCTCTGTTTGCTCTCCTCCATCTCGACCAGCTGTCTGTCATACTCTTCCTGCATCTTCATCATCTTAGCCTGTTGTTCCTGGAACTTCTCATACTCCAACATCAGCTTCTGGTTGTTGGCAGACTCTGGAGAAACACAGATAGTGAAGTTGTTAATTTTAATCCATTACCCCCAAAATACGCCTATATATGCCTTTAATCATTCCTTCACTAAGGAAAGTAGTCTGTAGCTAGAAAGTTCTGAAATTGATTACGGATGATACTTCAAGTTTTTTTTCAAAAAGGAGTTTAAAGCAGGGTGAAAGTAAAGCAGAATGCATCTTAATGCGCATTCTGCTTTACGTTTAACCTGCTCTAAATGGTCACCTGTCTTCAAAACAGGCTATGGGGTAAGGGTTAAGAAAAACAACTATTTTATTTTATCATTGCAACCTATTTGTAATTTTGCTAGTTTCAGAGCTTAAAATGTTAATTGTATCAATGTTTATTTAGATAATGCTTTACTTCCCTTTATTGCTATAAATGACATATATTTGGCAGTAGCCCATCTGTTGTTAGTCAAACTGCAGGCCACTGAAATAAAGCTGCCACTCAAATGAAACCAAATTTCAGTACAGGCCACAGGACAAAAGTCACTATATTTACAATGGGAGGTTTCTGTAGAGACTAGAGAGGTCCATGCTTCTTGCAAGAGAGGCCAATTAACACAAGTTTGACAGTACCTATTTGCAAATGTCCATTGATGGGATGGCTCATGTTAATTATGTTTAACACTACAAACTTTAGTTTAACCACACCTTCAGTATGAATTTAAGTTTACTGTCCTATACCTGTTATAAAATAGTAAATCAGACAACCTACCTAAGTCAGTCATTTCTTTGCTGTGTTTTTCCATCAGTTCGGCCATTTCCTCTTCATGTTTAGCTTCTTCTTTGTCTTTCTCTGTTTTAAGCACCTACAGCAAGAGTATTAAATATATTAGCAACATCACAAAGTTTTTTTTCTAAATATTAAAACCATAAGACGTGAATAAACATTGACTGAGTTTTAAAAAGTGAAGCTCTTACTTATTGAATTTATGCTTGAAACTCCTGTAATATCATCTGCTTTGGAATTGTCTTATGCAAAATTTGGTAAATTTAGATTTATATTTTTAGTAAAGAAACATGTATAGATGAGTGCCAAACAGTTTAGATTCAGATCAGATGCTGCATTATGCAGCATCTGATCTGGATCCCAACTGTTTGTAAAAAACTGTGAAGCAGCAATCAGCAGGTAAAGGGTTAACAATGAAAAAGCATTAACCTGGTTTTTGGTCTTCAAGGACTCCATTTCCTGGATAAACTTTTCTGTGAGCTCCTTAATCTTCTCATTGTAGTTCATGTCCTTGAGCCTAAGCTGGTAACCATTCTCCATCTTCAGTTCATCCACTCTGGTTTTCAGCTCACTCATCATGGAATTCTTCTCCTCCAGGTCGCTCTTTGTGATGAGGATTTCTTCTGCCCATCCCACCTCCTTGTCACGTTTTACTCCACGACCTTCTTTGTCTTGTATCTTCCAGAGAATAATCGAGGAATCCTCTGACACAGTGACCAAGAACTGGTCATCATATGTGATTTTCATCTGAAGCAAGATTTAAAAGAAATTGTTACACCTTTGTTAAATAAAAACCAACACTCTAGACTCAGTGTTAACCAGAAATATTTCAGACAGCTGAAATCAAACTTGCATTAAGCAACCAGTCAAAATGACATGTGAGCCAAGACAAATAATGAATATGAGCCACCAAGCAGATTCACTCAGTGTTACAAGTATTGGAAGTTTTAAAGAACTTTTGGTTTCAACCTGATTAAGGACAAAGAAAAGGTTTGCGCTTACGGCAAGACAAAATATTGAGCAGCTTTTTCCATTATACATCTCCAGGCTTAGTTACAAAGTACAGTAGAACCCCTCTATTACGACCACTAAAGTGTGTTAAATATAAGGTATTTACGACAGGTGACTGCTTGTAGCAAGGTGACAGTAAAACAGAAAGCTCCTACAGGAGCTTTCTGTTTTACTGTTACCTTGCTTTTAGCTGTCACCTGTCTTTTATCCAATTAATTAGTCTTCGTTTTAGTGGTCATAATAGAGAGGTTGTACTGTATTAATAAAGTTCAAGACTGACAGAATTACATACCTTAGTAATTTGGCTTCCATGACCTTGCAGCTCCTGCCATTCACCAGGTATGGTCAGTGGGAATTTAAGGGACCACAGGGTACCCTTAGCGGTACCAGCAAACAACATCCTGCCAGAGTGGGACAGAGCCACATTACTCAGAGTCGTCTCCAGAGCATCCACTTCTCGCAAAATCTGAAAAGCATGATGACATGTTTAATATGTAAGTTTTCATATATGTATTCCAAACTCTAAAATATTAACAGGGCTTCCATAAGTTGGCATGAAAAATCCTAAGATTTCCAAATTTGCATTTTTCAAGTGCGATTTTATGAATCGTACCTTTACCACATAGCTTGTTTCTAGTTTTGTTGACATGCGACTACATAAAGCAGGCTGGAAGTAAAGCAGAATGCACCTTAAGGTGCATTTTGCTCTACTTTCAGCCTGCTTTAAGCTAACATGTACCAGAAAAAAATCGGAAGATTTAGGAAAAATCCGGAGAAATGGCAGCCCTGTATTAATGGCATAAATGTTGTGACAAGTCATTACAACTACTTCAAGGAGACAATTTTTTAGGGTAGTTGAAAGAAAGGGTTTGGCGAAAAATAAGTTATTATGTTTACTTCCTCTTATGGTATCTCGAACACTGAATATAAATCTAACTTTTAAATACTTATTATGAGTCTTATTAACTCCATTGGCAATGATGTTAGACCCTTAAAAATAGTTTGGATCTTGATCAGGCGCCCTGTTACATGGCATTTGATAAGAACTCAATCTATTTGACAATCCTTCTCATGTTTCTCTCGTCATCATTCTTTAAATCTTTCTTTACAATACAACCAGACCTCAGTATTAAAGCAGGCACTGTTTTGTTTGTGAAAATATAGGTTTAAAGAAAATGATAAAACTTAGCTGTGGACAGGTTAAAACACCATACCTGTGAGTCTGAGATTTCCTTGAGTGTTTTATCTGAGCCAACAGCAAAGGTTGTCTTGCTGTCTGGGGTGACACTGACACCTGTATAGTGACATGACTTGAGGACGGACTCTCCCACTCTCTTGCCAGACATGGTCTCCCACTCATACACAGCACCATCTAGACCACAGGAGACTATCTTGCTGTCATCAGCGCTCCAGATGAGGGACTTCACCTTGCCATTGTGACCTTTTAGGTTGGCAACATTTTCAAAAGTAATGGTGGAATAGATCTGGATGACATTACCATGGACAGCTGCAAACAAGTTGCCACCATTGCTGAAGGCACACTGAAAAAAAACAAAATAATAAACTAAGTTAAACCCTTTACCCAATAGCCTGTTTCTATTGTTGAATATTGGTGACCACTTAAAGTAGGTTTAAATTAAAGCAAAATGTGCCTAAAGGCACATTCTGCTTTACTTTAAAATGCTTTAAGCTACCATCGGCTAGAATTAAAAATATGTTTCTTATGGTACATTTTCATGACTTTATAAATTGGAACTATTTTCTTCAGTGCAGGAATCAAATGTGTTAAAAGATGCTTCATTGGAGGAAGGGTTAACAAACTTTTCCCACCAAAGCGATATGTGCAAATTACCTATATCAAACCACTTCTAAGACCTATTCTGTATATTTTCATAAAAGCAAACGAACATAATAAACAGTCTGAATCCTGAAAAGACACTTGGCATCAAAACTTGAGCCGTAATACTGTTTGCAAATGTCACTGAAGCCACAATTAGCAAACTTATATTATAAAGTCTAGCATGTATTTCTAAAGGTTTTATGGAAAAATGACATTGCATATCTACCTCTCTGCATCCTCTGATAGTGAACTCTTTGAAAGTCCTGATGTCATCAATGAGCAGATTCATAAGCCTGAGTTTATCGCTAAAGCCAACCAGAATGTAGAGACCTGATGGATGAAGGGCAATGCTGTAGGCTTCCTCAGCAAACTCTCTGTACAACTCAAGATTGCTGGAAATATAGAAAAACTTGAACTATAGTTCTTTTGATATGACCAAACAAATTACCATTGCTTAAAGTGCAATCAAACAATTATTGAGCACTTATGCATTGAAGATGAACAGATATCTCTGTTTGTTTGAATTTCATTTTTCTGAAATGTTTTCTTAATTCAGCCCTAAAATCAATGAAACTTGGTTTTTTTTCGAAAGCAGATATAAATTCATGTAAAAAAACAGTACATAAAAGGGCCCAAACAAGTTACATGAACTTACATTTTTTATCAAACATGTTGCTGTATTCGAAGACTTTCTTGATTGGTAAAGAATTAAATTGATGAGTCAACTTACCATGTTTCATAGTTCCAGACCCTGACAGATTTATCCATGGAGCAGGTTGAAATTAGAGGTTTCCTTGCACATACATCAAGACCCATTATCTGACCATAGTGAAAACTCTGGGCAAGGACCTCAAAGGAAGCCTGATCTCCCTGAAACAAACAACAAATGCCAACATGATTCATGGACTTTAATTTACAGTCAATTGCAGCTTTTCTTTAAAGGAGCATGATGATACATAAGGATAGGTGATTGTTTAATGCAAAACAAAAGAAAAGCAGAACGTTCTCATAGCATGATAGGACGTTTCTGTTTTACTTTTGCTCTATATTTTCTGTCAACTGTATTAAAATATTACAAAAATTTCATCTTTTTTTTAGTAGTAATTAACCCTTTCCCCAATAGAAGCGCCTTTTAGCGGATATGATTTATTCATCCGCTGAAGAAAATAGTTCCAATTTAATCAGTAATGAATATGTATTATAGGGAATATTTTCTATATTATAGCACATGGTAGCTTAAAGCAGGTTGAAAGAAAAGCAGGAATGCGCCCTAAGGCGCATTCTGCTTTACTTTCAACCTGCTTTAAGTAGTCACCTATCTTAAGTACTAGAAATAGGATATCAGGTAAAGAGTTAAGCACAAGATGGCTTTTTACCTCAAACACATTCTATTATGTATCTATATCATACAAAACCTATTGGTGAATAAAAAACAGTCAACACAATACTGCTTGATCGTGTCTTCTACTCCTTTGGTGTTTTTGATTAAAAGCTATTAGTGTATAACATTATTCTGCAGTAATCTAAGGAAAATATTTGTGAGAATGTATTTATCAAATTGTACTTAATGTTATTTATGTTTGCAACCAAGTCTGCTAAGATATCAAAGATAATTCTAATGATGCATAATCAAGTCGCTAACAAAGTCAAACTATTTTTTTCACAGCAGGAATGAATTAAAGGTGTGAAATGCTGTATTTATGGAGTAATGGGTTAAATGGGAAAGAGTAAAGCATTTCCAATCGTAATTACCTTTCCAATGTCAGCACTGGACAGTGTGATGTAGTACAGCTGGTTGAGGTCAGTGCTTGCCACTAAGGTCTCCTCAGATGGACTAACAGTCAGACTGTTGATAAGCTGCTGCTGGGCCTTAGATGGGTCTGCACTGTTTAGATCTTGTGGGATCTGCAAAGGATTTTAAAAAATTGTTGTCCAAGTTTCAGACAAATACAAACAGCAATACAAATACAGTTTGTGCATATGTTTTGACAATTACCTTTATTAAAGAGTCTAAGACACTCGAATATAGACCACTAAGTATTCAATTCATATACCAAGATTTGATTTTCAAAAGAAACCAAATAAGTAAACAAATAAGAAAAGGCTTTTAATTCACAGTTCATATTTTGTTACCACATACATTGAATAAATACATTATCTGTTCACAGAGCCATTGACAGTTTTACTGACCACGTGCCTGTAGGAAGGTTTTGTAAACACCAAGTAACTTATGAACAGATACAATAAAAACAAATTTATATGAAAATGTGTTGTGATAAAACTATTTACCTTTATTTCCCTGGCTTTCTTGAAAAAGTCCTTATCATCTGTTTTCTCAAACAAATGGACAACACCAGGTCCACAAGCACAAGCAAAGCCCTTTGAATAAGACACAATGGCAGAGATTTGTGGAGGACCTGAGATTTGATCTTCTTCTCCTGGTTTCCTGAAACAGATGGAGGCATTGAAAAACATTAACTCTTTGCATGCTGGGTAATTTTTTTGTCTGCAACATTTGTCGTCTACTTCTGTTCTAAAATTGGAATTTTTCAAAATTTCTTTTAAATTCAGTGTCAGAATGGCAAACAGTTTTGATTCTGATGAGACGCCGCATCATGCGGCGTCTCATCTGGATCCAAACTGTTTGCAAAGGTTATGTCTGTGGCAGCTATATCCGCCGCTAGCGTGCAAAGATTTAAAAACCCTCTGTTACAACCAATGAGATTAAAAGTTCTGTTTTTCAGACAGGTGACAGCATAAAGCAAGATAAAAAATAAAGCAGGAAACTCCTGTAGGAGCTCTCTGCTTTACATTCACCGTGCTTTATAGAGTTGTCTTTAATACCATCATGTAGCCTTCACTCCAGAGGTTGTAATAGAGAGGTTTTACTGTACTACATGTATTATAAATTATAATGCAGCTTCATAATTATCATGAACTCAAAGGAATGTGTGTGTGTGTGAATTTCTAAGTATATGTATATGATCAAGCTCATACTTTAGAAATCTTTTTTAAAACACATTAACCAATGCTACAAAACATTGTCTTGACCTGTAAGGGCTAATTTGCACAGTCTAAAAGAAAGTAGTTTTAGAACATACTTTTCCTTATCAGCCAAGTTGAATTCATGTTTCATTTCACCAGCTTCAAACAGCATCAATCTTCCACTGTCTGTACCAACAATGACCCTCTCTTCTGATACCCAAGCATGACATAAATAGTTCTGTGGCTCAACTTTCTGTATGTTGAAAGTTTTCAGATTTCCTTCACTGTAGCGGAAATTCTTGAATATACCATTTCCAACTACACAGAGCTGGGTGTTATCTTGAGGATTGAAACTGACCTGAATCAGAAAAATACATAATATTTGAAACAGCAAATAAAGTCACAGTCTCATTGCTATCTACTTATCAGTAGCTACAAAATGTTTTTAGTTCTTTGTGCATTTATAACTGTATACAATAAATAATTAAAAGGTATACAGAGAGATTCATACCTCTAAAATAAATCTTGTTCAAAAAAATGTGAATGTTATAAAGTGTATAATATTACCTGATACACTGGTGGATTAGTCTGTGGGTTTGATGTCTTTGTGACTGCCATGACTTTTGATTTCTCCCATGTCCAGTACAGCAGAGTGTAATCAGGCTTGCCTCCCTGGGCAACCAAATATTTCGAATCAGGAGAGAATGCAAGGCTGACATATTCATTGGATGCAACATCAGCAGAAGTTAAAACCTTTCTCTTCCTCAAACTGTGGAGGTCATATATAGTTATGGTTGGCTTTTCTAGCTTTTCAGCAATAGCTACATATCTTCTATTTGGACTGACAGCAAGAGCAGTCATACCCTCACTCTTGTCCGTGCCGGGAATAAATTTCTGCACCTTCTGGTCAATGTTGTAAAGGATGCAGTTTGCCCCGGAGGGATAAACAATTGTCTGCTCATCATGATAGCAGATGTTCCCACTAACGCCCGACTTCAGGCCAAAAATATGCCTGGCCTGGGCGATTGCGATAGCCATTTTTCCACTCGAAGTCTCCCCTAAAAAGAAAAAAATGAAATTCATTAAGTTACAAAATACTCAATTTTTATGAGAGTTGATATACAGGTTCTTTAAAGCAAAAACAGTGTTTTAAGGACAACTGCTGATGCGTTACATTGAAGTTTTATAACATAGGATGTCAAATCTTAAATACAAACTGTGTGCTAAAACAAAGAAAATTTCGCTAGAATGAATATTTAAGGTATTGAAGAGGTAACTCAAAACAGGGCATGCAGGACCAATGTCAGATTGAGAATGAGTACTAAAATTGATTTTCTGAATTTCTCCTGGATGTTGTGGTCAATTATTTGAAATCATTTGATTAAACCTGGAATCATCAGGGGCTTTAGGGGGAGGCAGCCACCTGTGAGTAAATATAACATTGTAACCCATGCCTACTGGTACAGTGCATTTGTCCCAAGTTACACTTACAGCAGAGTCAATTGTGACAACGTGTCTGCGGATTACAGATTACGGTACCTCGTACAATCACAGTAGATAAATTGCTCATGCTTTGACAGTCAAATTTATTTCTGACCATTACCTATCCATCAACTTTTGTCTTGTAATGTATGGTTCTCTTCTAACTCATTTCTCTCGCCTACCCTTTTCTCAGCACACCAATGTAAATGGTCAATTCATAAATGTCGTCATGTAAAAGCCTTAATAGGATTCCACGACATATTGATACAGATACAGTAATGATGTGTAAATGGATAAGGTTTAGTTTCCCACAAGGGGGTTTAACTGAAACGGATTATAGATTTAGTAACTAAATTAGTTGTCAATGTTAGTGTAAAAAACAACAAAGTACTGAAAACTCAATCGAATTCATTTCAACAAACTTAAGAAAAGCCTTCGACATGCATTTGGAAACCGGTTCTTAGTTATAATTGCCATTATATGACTCGCATTTTAAAGCTTTAAAAAGAATTTGATCTGACACAAATTCACTGACAACACAAGTCATGGAACAATAAGGTCTTCTGAATTCTTAAAGCTACCATGAAATCTTATTTTCTCATGTGAAATACAAATATCATATCACAATGGAACAAACTATGTTTTACTTGCGTGGATCGATAGTCAGTTTATACGATATTAAACAAAGTATTTCTTACCCGATGCAGATCAACTTCCAATGTCCACCATTTGTAATCAATGTCTCCACTAGCAACGGTGCGCAACGAGCTTTTTTCTCTTCACTTACTTCCGGTTCCGGTTTCGATTTGGTAATCGGCTCGAAAACAACAACATCCGTTTTCTTGGTTAAATCAGGCGCTTTCGAATGTTTTAAGTGATCGACTGTAGCGGAACATTATATTATACTCTACTGCATGTTTATTCGCCAAAGTTCTAAAATGTCACGCAAAATTAATAGTGTTTTAACGTGTCGACAGTTTGTCCTGTCAGTGTCAAGGACAAAGGGGGATAACTCCATATCATACAGTGGAAGAGAAATTTGTACATTACCTGCAATTTTTGATAGAATTAGACATGGGTGCAATAAAGCACACTTAGCAAAGAAAAGAATAGATACATTAACTTATAATAAAAATGCCAATAGCGAATTTGGACTCTCCAAGTTTATGTCAACTAGCAGCACAGATAATTTGTCAAATGTCCATCAAGAGTGCAAAGAATTGAGTTACATAGATACCAAAGATAATGAAACTTTAGCAGTTTTGTGCCAAGATATGACAGTTATAGAAGATTTTGTATCTGAGGAAGAAGAACAGGATATTCTGAAAGAAATCGAGCCATATTTGGACCGACAAAAGTATCAGTCCAGTCATTGGGATGATGTAAGTTTTGTAGATCTACTCTTCATCTCCTATAGATGTGTTTATAGTGAAAGGAATCAAAACAGATAACCACAGTTGATAACCAAACACCACTGTTTACTGGTAATCCGATTATCCATAGACTAGTTAACACTTAGGACGCTAGAGTTGGAACAATATCAAACCAATGTTGCAAACAGTTTGGATCTGATCCGGATGAGATGCTGCGCCACACAGAATCACATCACCGTTCCAAACTATGGGAGTAATTCTAAATTGGAAACTTTCAACCTTCCTTAATAAAATCAATTCTTTGAATTTTTAGCTCGACTATTCGAAGAATATGGAGGGCTATTACAGTCGCATCAGCGTTGCACTGGTTAAGGTTTTTTGTGCAACCTACAAATAAGCTTGTGTTTCTACAACCAATACTTGTATTGCATTATAACTTCACCACAGCCTCCCCACTACTGCAGCAAATCATGGCTGGTAACTCTGGTTTGGATTCTGTGTGAGTTATGGCCCTTGATGGACTTAGATATTTTGGTTAAGGTTTTTTGTGCAACACAATAAGCTTATATCTCTGCAACTGCTGCTTGTATTGCATTATAACTTCACCACAACCTTGCCACTAGTGCAGTCAATCAAGGCAGGTAACTCTAGTTTGCATTTAGTGTGAGTTATGGCCCTTGATGGACTTTGACATTTTGGTTAAGGTTTTTTGTGCAACCTAGAAATAATCTTATATCTCTGCAACTGCTGCTTGTATGGGATTATAACTTCACCACAACCTTGCCACTAGTGCAGTCAATCAAGGCAGGTAACTCAAGTTTGCATTTAGTGTGAGTTGTGGCCCTTGATGGACTTAGATATTTTGGTATATTTATGCAAATTTTACAACATTAATACCATAGAACTTAAAAGTAAACTAACAATCAATATGGGTCTAATACTACACATAAATTATCATGTATAACAACTTCTTCAATAATTGTCTGCAAAAGCCATTTACAGTCATGTGTTCAAATGACTACCATCAAACATGCTTATCCAATATATTTATATACCCTTATCAAATTCCCAATAACGAAAAAAACCTGGAATAGTCGGGCGTGCTATCTTGCGATGGCTCTGGTTTGAGATATTATTGGTTGACAATTTACAATAAAATTTGGTTGCAGAAATTATTTAATACATTCAACTGAACCCTAGTGACAAACTGAAACTGTAACTGTGAGGAGTATTTTTGTGCTATGCAAACAGTGTAGACTCTGATCAGCCTCTTTATTGAGCCCTCTGATAAGGGTGCATTTTTTTCATTATGAAATATAACGTAAAAAGTCAAAAATGGACCAGACTTTATTGGGAATTTGAATTGTCCATTTCAAGTTTCAGGAATCGAGGATGATCCAATGATCAAGTTAACAGAAGCTATGTTGACCATTGTGTTTTCAATGAGACTACAATAAAACCTCTCTATTACGACCACTAAAACAAATGCCAACTGGTTGTATAAAAGACATGTGATTAAAGCAAAGTTACAGTAAAGCAGAAATCTCCCAGAGGAACATTTCTGTTTTACTGTCACCTTGCTTTGAGGAGTCACCTGTCATAAACACCTACCGGTAATATTTAACAAAATGTATACATATATTTTCTAGCTTTATCAGAATTATCTCAGTCATACTACATTATTTTTTATCTTCTTTGATTAAGGCAATTCATGAATACCGTGAAACAGAAAGAAGAAAATGGACAGAAAGAAATACAGTAATTATTCAGCGTGTCCGAGATGTTGCCTTTCCACCGGGTGTCCCTCAAATTTCATTTGTGCATGTGCTGGACTTAAAAAAAGAAGGCCAGATTAAACCTCATGTAGATGCAGTCAAGGTAGGTTATTAGTCTTTTTTAAACCTGACTCTCTTTGTGCTGGTGGCTTTAGTTTTAAAGACAGATGACTACTGAAAGCATTTCCAATTCATCAAAGTTTACTTTTCAGTATTAAAGTCAAGTAGTTGCTTAAAACAGGCTGAATGTTCAACTAGAAGCTCTTGTCAGAAACTTTTGCTTTATGTTTTGTCTGTTAACCCATTACTCCATAAAAGTATGTGTATGCCTTAAATTATTCCTCCTCTGGCTCAAAGTAAACCAGAATGTGCCAAAAGGTTTTTTCTTTAGTTTCAACTTGCTTTAAGTGGCCACCTGGCTTTAAAACGAAAAAAGGCTATGGTGGCCCTGGGGGTAATGGAGTAGCCAAAATTTTGTAACTGTAAAAGACAAACCGTTGCTAAAACTGACTGAAAGTAAATCAAATAGCTCCTGTAGAAGTTTTCTGCTTTATATTGTGTCTATTATATATTCAGAATGTTGGAAAGTTTACCTTTGGTCTTTTATCAAGACAGATTAAGCCATTGCTCCATAGAGACACAATTTTATACACTTAATTTATTCCTCCTTTGAAGAAAACAGTTCTACAACTTACATTATACACTTATGATTATGTATTCCTATTTACTTTCAACCTGCTTTAAGTGGTCACCTACTTCAGAACTAGAAACAGGCTACAGGGTAATCAGGGTTCCAGATAAGGGGAGTTTTTCAAAAAGTAAATCTTAATTTCTGCTTTAAACCCTATGATGTCACTACTCATTAGAATCGTCCCGAAGAGACGATTCTAATTAGTTGTAACACCACAGGATTTGGTACTGTAAGAGTGAGAAATGTTTGATTTGTTCATAATACACCCCCATATCTGGAGCCCTGGGTAATGTGTTTGTTTGTTAATCATCTAGTTGAGTAAACCTAAAAATGTACTTTATTTTGCAGTTTTGTGGTAACACCATCGCTGGTATCTCCCTTCTCTCATCATCTATCATGAGGCTGGTTCACACAGACGAGAAGACAAAAACAGCTGACATTTGGCTGAAACGGAGATCTCTATATATAATGAAGTGAGTATTAAAGTATTCTTTTGAACAGGTTGATGGTGACACGTACTGGCAGCAGTAGTTTGAGCCTACATTAGCTACAATTTACCCTTTACCCCATAGCCTGTTTCTAGTTTTGAAGACATGTGACTTCTTAAAGCAGGTTGAAAGTAAAGCAGAATGTGCCTTAAGGCACATTCTGCTTTACTTTCAGCCTGCTTTAAGTTTAAATCTTCTAAGATATGGAAACTATGTCTTATGGTACATTTTCAAATATTCATGACTGCATAAATTGGAACCATTTTCTTCAGTGTAGCAATAAGTTAGAGGTGTAAAAAGGCCTATTTATGGGAGAATATGATAAACCTGTATGAACCCTTTATGCCATAGATAGGCCATTTTACACATTCTATTTATCCCGCAACTGACGAAAATAGTTCCAATTTATACAGTCATGATTATGTGTCATTAGAAATACTTTCTATAGCCTAGCAGATAAAGCAGAATGCACCTTAAGGCACATTCTGCTTTACTTTCAACCTGCTTTAAGTGGTCACTTGTCTTCAAAACTAGAAACAGACTATGGGTATAGGGGTTTATTGACAACTGAATGAAAAAACATGATGATCTTTGAAGACAGGCAACTGCCTGATGTGACAAAAAGTAATGGAGAATTGGAGATGTCATTCTGCTTTACATTAAGCATACTTTAATCATTACAAACAATCTGTTTGAGGGAGGATTATTTAAAATGTCATTTTACTCTCATATAAATGATAGGTGCCATAAGAGACACTTGTTGTTTCATGTGATGATTTCTGTAATCAGGACTATGCAGTATCTTTATTCTAACCCATTACACCATAAATATGCATTTTTACACCTATGATTTATTCCTACACTGAAGAAAATAGATTCATGAATATGCATCACTAGAAACGTTTTCTATTCTCTAGCAGATGAAAGCTTAAAGCAGGTTGAAAGTAAAGCAGAATGCGCCTTAAGGCGCATTCTGCTTTATTTTCAACCTGCTTTAAGTGAACAGCTATCTTCTATACTAGAAACAAGCTATGAGTTAAAACCCCTCTAAACCGGAAACCCCTATAAACCGGACGTTTATGTTGTCCCAAAACGTGTACGGTTTAGAGGCGTTTCACTGTAATGGATTAATTTATTTTCAGGAATGAAGCCAGGTATAGATACACCCATGAAATTCTACCTGAGGCAGAATCTTATTTCCGAGGCACTCTGGTACCGAGAGACAGACGGATATCAGTGATATGTAGGAATGAACCAGAGACATGATTCTTGTTTCAACTACAAACATAGTTTAACTTGTAACCCTTTCCCTTATAGAAGCAACTTTTAGCAAATTCATTTTATTCATCCGCTGAAGAAAATAGATATGATATATACCGTAATGAATATGTGTCATATTCAATACTTTCCTTATTCTAGCAGGTAATAGCCTAAAGCAGGCTGAAAGTAAAGCAGAATGCGCCATATGGCGCATTCTGCTTTACTTTCAATCTGCTTTAAGTAGGCACCTATTTTCATTACTAGAAACAGGCTATCAGGTAATGGGTTAAAAGACTTTGTTTATATTCAATTGAGCTCTGTTTTGGAAGATAGTCATGATAAACGTTTTAACGCCTTTATTTCATTCCTCCACTGAAGAAAATAGTTCCATTTTACTCTGTAAGGAATATGCTACATCTATTGAAAAAATTCCTATATCTTAGTAGATGATAGCTTAAAGCAGATTGAAAGTAAAGCATGATACGTCTTAAGGCACATTCTGCTTTACTTTCAGTCTGGTTTACGTAATCACATGTCTCCTAAACTAGAAAGAGACTATGGAGTAAAGGGCTAATCCCTATGGGAGTTATTTTTGTAAAACAAATGGATCGTTTCATAAGTTAAGAGTTCATGCTTAATTAATATATGTTCTCATAGTGTTCTAAAATGAGAAATTGATTGCAAAATGGTAATGGCACTTTAACCCATTACCCAACAGACAGATTCTAGTTTTGAAAGTAGGTGACCACTTAAAGCAGGTTAAAAGTAAAGCAGAATGCACCTTAAGGTGCATTCTGCTTTACTTTCAGCCTGCTTTAAGCTACCATCTGTTAGAATATAGAAAATATTTCTTTTCAAACATATTCATAACTGTATGAATTGGAATTATTTTCCTCAGTGGAGATATAAATTAAAGTCGTAAAAAGGCGTATTTATCGGGTAATGGGTTAAAGTATGCATGAGTGTCACTCTTAAATTTTGCCCAGACATCATAATATTGGAGTTATTTATTGTGTGTTATTATATGGAAGGCCTGCAAATAGATTACAGTGTGCAGGTGAATATTGAACTCTGGAAACTCGTAAACTTGTGATGTATGACAGTGAATCTAATAAATTGAAAGACATACAGCCAGTCTTGTATTAAGTAACCTCTCAATAGAAGATGCATGTGTAGTATTTTATATATAAGCTGAGCTATGAGAAAACATGACTTATTGCAGTACAAACAGTGTAGATCAAGGCCAGTCGCTGCTTCAAAGACGCGGCGGCTCGTCTTGATCTACACTGTTTGACACCCATTTGCATCTAAAGCATTGTATTTAGCAGTGCTATATGTATATGGTATTTGGCAATGTAGACAAACTTCAGATGCAGAGCCTGGGATTATACAGATGCTTGGTCTGTACAATGTTGCAATGCAATAAGGCAGGTTTTGTCATGGCAAGGCTCATAATAGTTATGTGATCATGTTCATGCAGGTTAGAAATAATGCAGAAATGTTTTATTACCAGAATACAGTAAAATACCTTTATTACAACCACTAGAAAAGAAGCCTTATTGATTGGATCAAAGACAGGTGACATCTTAAAGTAAGGTGGCAGTAAAAATGAAAACTACTGATTTCCTAAAGGAGCTTTCTGATTGACTATTCCTTGCTCTTAGCAATCACCTATCTTCAACACCTATCAATTTTACATAATTTAGTAGTCATTATAGAGAGAGTTTACTGTATTGCAATATTGTGTTGTATAAGTGGATATAAATATTTTCGTTTTAACCCATTACCCTATAAATACGTCTTTTTACGCCTTCAATTTATTCCTCCACTGAAGACATTAGTCCTAATTTCTACAGTCATGGATATGTATCATGATAAGTTTTTTCTATATTCTAACAGATGATAGCTTAAAGCAGGCTGAAAGTAAAGTAGAATGTGCCTTAAGGCACATTCTGCTTTACCTTCAACCTGGTTTAAGTGGTCACCTGTCTTTGAAACTAGAAACAGGCTATGGGGTAATGGGTTAACATATATATATATAGCTTACCTTTATTTAGAATTAATAATTTGAACCCTAATGCTGTAAATATGCCTTCTCTTCAATGTACCTGTGAATGTTTACTTGTCCTATGAAATCAGTGTAGACTCAGAGCAGAGGTCTCCTACATTAGCCTCTCACCAGGACATGCATTGTTTGTCATTTAAATTATATTGTAAACAAAATATCCCTAACAGTTACAGAGTAGTTTCCACAAATGTAGTATCTATCCTATTTTAACTCTTTTAACACTAAATACCTATTGTAGGTTATTAGGTTCTCTTGTGGATCATTTGAGTGAGCCGAGCATGAACCAGTCTACTTAGAATTCTAGTTTAATAAATACTGGTCTAAATTAATAAACATGGTAGACCCAGATCAGAGGACTCATATGGGAGGCCCTTTGATCTGGATCTACACTATTTGCAAGTGTAATGAGTAAATTTAAACAGGTCCATCGTGTTGAAATAGTTAATTTCTGTTCATAGAAATCTTGATGATTTTGTAATATGCAAACCCGTTTAACCTATTGCCCCACATCTTTCTGATTTTAACCCATTTGTACCCACGATCCCATATGAGGGACATACATGTAGGCAGTATAAACAGCATAGAGTCTGTTTGCTGATTGGAATTTCAATAGAAAACAAAATGAATTTAGCAGATGGCACTGTTTCACATACCCGGTATTCGACCCTAGTGATTAGTATACCCGTCTTTAACATACAATGTACATTTTAATAGTATACTTTTCTTAACAATGGACTAGATTTAATTGTAAACTGGAATTGCCCAATTGAATTTTCAGACGCCGAAGTCGCACAAAGTCGACTTTGCAAACGGTTTGGATCCTGATCATACGAGTAAAGCGGCGTCTGATCAGGATCCAAACTGTTTGACACTCGTATTGATATTTATTAAGTCATATAACCTTAGATCTAACTTTAAAACGATCTTGCAGACAACAATATTGAAGCAGACGACAATATAGCGGTGAAGGGGTAAACATCTCATTATTAATTCGGCGCCGAAAGGGTTAAAGTAGACAATATCCTGGGAGTGATGGGTTTAATAATTTACACAGTTCAACGGTTTAAAAATCTACTGGGAACCGTAAAATTTCTATTTTCCCTCATCAATTTAGAAATCAACTGTCGTGTTCGAAGTGATCGTTACCGCTTTTTTCTATCGGGTACATTAACTCCTTGACTCCCTGTAGCTATCGTCTGCTGAACAAATTGTCGCCAGCGATTTTAGGTCATAGTTTAGACAAGATGCATTTTGACTGAAGAAAAATTGAAACTTATGTAAAACAGTGTGGGTCCTGATTAGACGCTGAGTTACTCTGCGTTTCGTCTTGATCCAAACTGTTTACAAGTATCAGTGAAGTGGTCAATGACAGTCCATGGAAATGTTTTTAATTACTTCCATGAAGGCCTATACATGTACACTTTAACCTTTTCACTGCTAAGTATTATCGTCTGCTTTTACCCTCTTACAACCAAATGTCGTCTGCATTGGTAGTGTCGTCTGCCATATTTTTAAAGTCAGCTTCAGGGCTGTTTTGCCTGGGAAAATGTTGATACTGGTGTCAAGCAGTTTGGAATCTGATCAGACTCCATGTTACGCGTATTCTGAATAGGATCCAAACTGTTTGCAAAGTCGCATTTTGGCGCCGTTTGCAGCGAAAGGGTTAACATGTCACAATAGGGAATTCCTATACATGTACAGTAAAACCTCTCCCCAAAGAACACTAATAGACTGCATAAAATACAGGTGACCGCTTAAAGCAATGTGAACGTAAAGCAGAAAGAAAACAGTCGCCTGAATTAAACACCTGGGGCCCGTTTCATAAAACTTCGTACGACAAATGTTGTCGTAAGTCAAATTATAAAAGTCGCAATTATTATTTATTTCTCTATCTAATCCTGTCTTGTGACATCTCTTTGGAATCGTCTTGAAAAGACGATTCCAAAGAGATGTCACAAGACAGGATTAGATAGAAAAATCAGGGATTAAATGTATTTTAAAGTTTTGAGTTACGTCAACATTTGTCGTAAGATGTTTCATGAAATTAATCAAGGTTCAGCGCTCCCTCTCTACAACGACACCACATTGGACACAAAAATGCGTGTGTTGTTCGGAGGGAGTCGTTATAGAGAGGGAAATTGGCTACATTTGCAAACAGCTTGAATCCAGATCAGAATCCGCATTACGCGGCGTCTGGTCTGGATTCAAGCTGTTTGTCACTCTTCATTAAGTTTTTTCCTGTCAAAATGTCCATATAGATGTAACTTGAGAAAAACAGCAGACGACACATTTAAGCAGATGATATTGCAGCAGTAAAAGCGTTAGACATATTTTTCTTGCTTAGGGAACTGCGGAAAAGGTCGTTGTCAGGAGGGAGTCGTTGTGAGAAGGGTCGTTGTAGAGAGGTAGCGCTGTATATGAACAGATAGTTGATCATCAATTTTAGTCGATATACTTTGTGTGGTGTTAAGAATTTTGTCAAATACAATTTGGAGAAGATGAACTATTCTTTTCACAATAAGTGCGTTTGTGCCGTTGGAACACGTTTGGAGCCAGATCAGAAGCCGGTGATCCGGCGTCTGATCAGGCTCAAAACATTTTGCCACTCGCATGGGGAAATGTTTTCAAAAATTAAAAAGCTGTCATTCTTTTTTTACATGTCATTGCCTTTTGTTTCGTTTAAACTTGTTTTGTTTTATTTTATGTCCGTTTTTGCCAACTTTTGGCTTTTTGGACGGTCAAGAGAGAGGGAAGCGCCCTCTAAATTAACACAATTTAGTAGTCGTAAGAGATTTTTCTGTACTGTACAGTTGAAACGCAAACCGTGAAACAAAATGCAAAGGAACTGTACTAAAATGTAGAAATAACATTTCCTGAAAAGTCTAAGCATTTATTTGAAACTGTTTGCCACTCATGTCAATAGTTCCTATGTTAAACCAGGGGACGTAGATTATATCTTTAATCTTTAATATACGTTAAAATTCCTGGTTAAACCTGTCTGGAATGTTGAAGTTTAGAAATAATTTATCACATTATTACGGCAGTGAAATGGTCCACTGGAAATCAGCTCCAGTCTATACACAGACATGTCATTATTGGCTGGATTAATGCTGTTAAATATTCAAAGTGACTAAGTGCGTTGTCAATTAGTAATCTGCGTTGATCAGTATTGCTACAGTGGAGAAAATGTTCTTCTATCCCGTTTAACGCTTTGCATGCAAGCGGCGGATATATCTGCCACAGTGATTATCTTTGCAAACAGTTTGGATCCAGATGAGACGCCGCATAACGCGGCGTCTCATCAGGACCCAAACTGGTTGATACTCTATTCCTGATTTGAAAGTAATTTAGAAAATTCTAATTTTCGAACAGTTGCAGACGACAGTTTTTGCAGACGAAAAAATATCCAGCATGCATCGAGTTAATCGGGGGACCGTGGTCTACTGGTAACGCGTTAGACTGCCTATCCAGGGGTTCGATCTTCCCACCGGACCATGACCTTCAGATGGGACTTTACACTGAGGTCCTATGTATTAGTACAAAACACTCATCATGCAGAACAAGAGGGGCTATCGTAAAAGAGTAGGGCGTTTCCCTCTCTCTTGACCGTCCGAAAAGCCAAAAGTTGGCAAAAACGGACATAAAATAAAACAAAACAAGTTTAAACGCAACAAAAGGCAATGACATGTAAAAAAAAAAAAAGAATGACAGCTTTTTAATTTTTGAAAATATTTCCCCATGCGAGTGGCAAAATGTTTTGAGCCTGATCAGACGCCGGATCACCGGCTTCTGATCTGGCTCCAAACGTGTTCCAACGGCACAAACGCACTTATTGTGAAAAGAATAGTTCATCTCTCCAAATTGTATTTGACAAAATTCTTAACACCACACAAAGTATATCGACTAAAATTGATGATCAACTATCTGTTCATATACAGCGCTACCTCTCTACAACGACCCTCCTCACAACGACTACCTCCTGACAACGACCTTTTCCGCAGTTCCCTAAGCAAGAAAAATATGTCTAACGCTTTTACTGCTGCAATATCATCTGCTTAAATGTGTCGTCTGCTGTTTTTCTCAAGTTACATCTATATGGACATTTTGACAGGACAAAACTTAATGAAGAGTGACAACCAGCTTGAATCCAGACCAGACGCCGCGTAATGCGGATTCTGATCTGGATTCAAGCTGTTTGCAAATGTAGCCAATTTCCCTCTCTATAACGACTCCCTCCGAACAACACACGCATTTTTGTGTCCAATGTGGTGTCGTTGTAGAGAGGGAGCGCTGAACCTTGATTTTTTAGTGTCCATTTAGCACATAGATTGCAGAAACCGACGAAAACAATCAACCAACATGTCATTTTTTGATGACCTCAAATTTGATTTTCATGTAAAAACAGTATGATGAGAGTTGATGCGAATATACAAATTCAACATACACACGCAAATAATATATGAACAACCCCCAGCTATGGACGTAAATAATATCACAATAAACATTTACTATTGCTATTTGATGTTTCCGAGTATCAAAATACTGAACTACATGTATATACATTTATACTGAAGGGGTATCGACTGCAGGGCTGCCAAAAGTTGATCTGGCAAAATCCTAAGAATTAGTTCCAAATTTTCTATTTTTTAAGCGCGATTACTTAAGGCAGGTTGAAAGTAAAGCAGAATGTGCCATAAGGCACATTCTGCTTTACTTTCAGCCTGCTTTAAGCTACCATCTGCTATGATAAAAATCAAAAGACTTTGGAAAAATCCTGAGAAATGGCAGCCCTGTGACGGCACCTGAAATTTCGCAGTTTTATGACATACTCGACAACTACACAAAGTTAAATGACTATTAACGCTGTATAAATAATTCAAATAACCATCAATTAGTTGCTGCTATCAATGAAAAATAACGTTACTCTAGAGAATACACAGTTATTGTTAACCTCTTCACAACCATGACGTCATCAACCTTAAACAATTGTCGTCTGCTTTTTTTTCAAATTTTAATTGTCGTCTGCTTTTATTTTTCAAATTTAAATGTTAGGTATTTTGACTTCAGAAATATATAAGTGAGTATAAAAAAGATCGGACCCTGTTCAGACGCCGCACAACGCGGCGTCTGAACAGGGTCCAAACTTTTTGCAAATAGCCAGTGCAGTCGGGTTAAGGCAGTCATAGGGATAGTACCAAGTTTCAATCAACAAGCCAGCACATAAATTAATTTATTCGGATCATCCATGACGTTAAACGTATGAAAATAAATTGATTTTCCCTGTTTAAATTTCTGCCAGGGGACCAATGGTATAAATTTATTTGATAACTGTTACAAACCGTTTAATATCAGGTCCAGTTGCGATGCATCTAAACTGGACCCAAACGGTTATACACTCAGATTAGAATACAGTCGAACTTCGAGAACTCCAACTCGTTTAACTCGAACTATCCGATAGCTCGACATATGAACTGCATTATCTATGCTCGGTTAAGTCGAACATACCCATTTTTCAAAGTTAAAACGTGGCTTAGCCACGTTTTAACCTTTGAAATACGGGTATGTTCGACAAAACCGACGTCGAGATATCGAAGTTCGACTGTATAACTTGCGGACACGACCCGTATGAATCAACTCTGTGGCACTCTTCACTGTCATGACGCCGGTCATTCGCTTTATACAAACAATTGAATTGTCGTCTGCTTTTACTTATAAAATAAATAATTAGATAAATTGGCCAAAGGTATTAGTGTGAATATTTTATTTTGGTGATATTTCTTGTCTTCAAGTACTCGTTCAATTTAAAGACCCGCGTGTTCATTTTATGTTAACACCGTTTACATAGAATATATAGAACTAGATATTTAATCGATTAACTGTAAAAAACATTATGCTTTTTATTTAGAATTATTTTAAACTCTTATAAATGGTAACTTTCTTAAATATTTTCGTAACGGTGTGCTGTCCCAACAAAACCGTAGGTACTTGATGGCTACAGGTATTAAACAAATCGGATGAATTAATAGTGTTATTAGTGTCAAACAGTTTGGATCCTGAATCCTGATCGCACGCGACATCTGACCACTATATATAATTCATTTAATATGAATAACATTCTCGTAACACCAGGTAACCTTCATTCAACCGAATGGCGTTTAGTACTCGTGGCAAAGGCGAACATGGCTAAATCTTGGCTAAATTGCGGAATATACTCTGGACCACCCAAGTATCCACTAGAAATAGCAATTTTTAAACAAATGAATGCTGTTCTCTTCCGTTCGAAGTTAGCTTACAGTTAAGAAACTATAACTGATGTTTGTATTATAAAATATGTACCTGACCTAATGTGTTGAATGTGTGTTAGGAAAATTCGCATGTATTTGTAGAATTGTACAAACTGAGAAAACAAAGAGTATTTGACTATATATCCAGAATTGATGCTAATTATAACCATTGCGCTCGGAGTAAGGCAGTGATTGGGTTGATTAATTTCAAAAATAATTTAAATCCGCTTTGTACCCGACATCACCAGAAATAAGTGCTTTCTGGAATTGCAAACGGGGCGGAATGGGGTTGGGGTTCTGATTTGAATTACACCTATATTCATACGAGCGTATACAAACATCTATTTTCATGGACAAATGTTTTATTGTCGATAACTCCCCCCGTCTGTTTCACTTTTTCTTGGGTTTAACCCTTTGAGCCCTATAGACGAATATTCTCGCCCTATACCCCATATCCCGGTACATGTATTAATTTTGAAGACAGGTTACCGCTGAAAGCAGGATGAAAGTAAAGCAGAATGCACCTTAACGCATTGTGCTTTACTTTCAGTCTGCTTTAAGCTACCATCTGTTAGGATATATAGCAACTTTTTTCTTAGGCACATGATTATGACTGTAACAGCTGGAACTATTTTTTTCATTGGAGTAATAAATATAGTGCGCTAAAAGGTGCTTCTATGAAGGGAAGGGTTAAAGTACAGCATTGTGAAGAGTACATGTGCCCTATTCAAACATTGTAGACCGAGATCATTGGGGTCCTAAAGGATACCCTCTGATCAGGGTCTTTGCTGTTCGTCAGTTCGCAATAAATTGTACAGAACAGCTGGACACTTGGAAACTGGAGTTGTCCATTAAAATTTCAGCTGTGAATAAGTTAAAACCTTATCTAGTAGAATAAAGTCTCGCTTCATTTAACCTTTCAAAGATGGGTCGTTTGTGGGCTTAAAGGCAAGTTTCTGCATTAGCAAAATGAAAGTTAAATAGAAAAGTGTCGCAGAAGTTTTCAGTCTTTCTTTTTGCTTTAACCATTTCACTGCCTTGCCCATAATTGACTATACTAAATTTGAAACTGGCACTGTCAATTTGAAGTTTCCGGGTATCAATGAGTTAAATATTGAAACAACACACAGGGAAAGGGTATATCGAGAGTAGGTTATCGATGCCAAACTGTGCCTCGATCCTCATTAACCTTTTCACTTTCAATGACGTCATAAAGAGCAAATTTGCAAACAGCTTGGATCCTGATCAGACGCCGCGTAACGCGGCGTCTGATCAGGATCAAAACTGTTTGCAACTTATTTTGAAATAACGTCAGTTATACTGCTTTAAATCTAACTTTGGAACGTTATATTGCAGACACCACTAAAAGCAGACGACTATATTGCAGTGAACGAGTAAAAATCTCACGATGAATTTGAACATGAAAGCGTTAATGGCAACTGTCCTCCTGGGAAGGTTGTCGCTGCTGACACATAGAGAGTCAGGACATCATTCCATTAACATCAAAACAACACGTACATTCAGGATTATCATCTCGATGGTTTATACAGAAAAGGGCACTTGGTTATAAAACATTTTGTGAACCGATGACAAAGAGAAAAATGTAATAAGTGGAATTGAGTTGTTGGCACTTTGATACTATCAAATGAAATGTCATGTTAATCTAGCATTTTTTCCCAAAAAATAGAGGCTGTTTTATAGTAATTCCTATAAGCAGATTAAACTTGGTTGTTGGAGCAGTGGCGCGATAATGGATTATGCATTTCATTAGGCTTGAACAGTTTAGAGTTGACGTTTTTTAAACTGTTTTCACATGCAGGCGGCTGGTATCGATAAAATAACCCAGCGTAGCGGATATGATTACAAAAAACCGACTTTCAGATGGGATGTAGATTAACTTGATGTCGCATCAGGAATAAAGGATTTTTTTGAGTGATTTGAGGAAACAAAACTATAAGAGCAGCGAAATTCTATATTGTGTTTAACCTGCTAAAATTGGCATCGCTGTTTAACGTTTGCATTCGTATAGTTTAACCCATCTAAGCCTGGATATTGTAATACAGCGCCCCCTCTCTACAACGACATTAAATGGAAGACAAAAATAGTGTGCATTGTTCGGAGGGAGTCGTTAAAGGGAGGGAAATTGCCTTACATTTGCAAACAGCTTAAATCCAGATCAGACGCCGCGTAACGCGGCGTCTGATCTGAATTCAAGCTGTTTGTCACTCGTCATTTTTTTTCAGTCAAAATGGCTATTTTGTCACTTTTGGAAAAAACAACAGACGACAATTTTAAGTAGACCGCATTGCAGCCGTAAATATGTTGGACATAATTGTCCTGTTTAGGGAACTGCGGCAAGGGTCGTTATTAGGAGGGAGTCGTTGTTGGGAGGGCCGTTGTAGAGAGGGAACACTGTACTTGCTGGCTGATTTCGTTATATACTATGCCAAACTTCCAACGCAACACCCCGGATATTCCCATTACTTCCAATGTTAAACATGTCTTAAGTTAATCTGGTCAATTCTGTAATGTGGGCATATCCTGAATAGGTTTCTTCTGCAATTCATAGAGTGATCAATGGACAATACTCTCGGTAAACAAAAACAAAATGAATGGGCATTTGGTCCCAAAATATGGAATTTTGTGATAACATGTTTTCAGTAATCTCATTTCAATGCATTTTCAATGGGGAATGTTAACCAGAAATTAGCGATACGTTTGGATAGATGGTTATTATTCGTCAGAAGTGTTAATGAAAATTCGTTGCCAATATTAACAACGTTAAGGACAGTACATCAATTTAAAAACACAAATAAAGACTTTTAATAATTTTGTGTCAACTTTTCCATCGATTTAAAACACCCGCTCTGATATGAAAATAGAAGGGAACTCGGAGGTGTTGCGTTGGCAGTTTGGCCTAGTATAGATACACAGGAGTGTGATCTGACGACACTGCAGTTTTTGTCCATACAGATATATATTTAATATCATATAGCAAACAGTGTAGACCCTGATGAGACGCCGCGTAACGCGGCGTCTCATCAGGGTCTACACTGTTTACCATTGTCGACTTTAAGAAACACTAGGCTTAAATGAGTTAACCTGTTATGCTAAACGTTTCTTACGGACAATCCACAAAAACAAATGTTAAGCAAATAGTGAATACCCTGATATGAGGGCGATCTAAAAATGGTCCTCTGAAAAGGGTCTGCTTTTTTGCACAATATACATGTATACGTGTACACTGGCTTCCAGCATAAAAAGGGTTAAGAATGGTTGATGAAAACAGGTTTGTCTGCGATTTCTCAATGCGAAAATTAAAGTGTTTTACAGGAACACCTCTGTATGACGACCACTAATTTATCACGGTTACGACAGGTGCATGACTGCATAAATCAAAGTGACAGTAAAACAGAAAGCCCCTTTAAGAAATTTCTTTTTAAACTGTCACGTTGCTTTTTTTCCAGTATACACTCGATTAACCTTCATTTTAGTGGTCGTAATAGAAAGGTTTTACTGTACAATAACTGCAAACAATAAGCACCATTTACCATTTCTGTGGATTGAGTAGTTTGTACAGGAATACATATAACAGCAATGAAGTATTTTTTCCTTCTCGTTTTGCAGAGGCGATGTATATTCTTAAAACCCATGTCCAGTGCAAATAGTATGGCGTCAGTCCAGACGCCGGGTGTATTCCGGCGTCTAATCAGGCTTCAAACTGTTTGTTACTCAGATTAAAATGAGTGGCCAATAATTTCGAATAGCTGTAATTCTCTTCATTTCATTGTATTACAATTTCGTCTAGTTTCATTTATCCCATGGTTTATTTCTTGTTTTAAAAATCTGATGATCATTTCAAGCAGGTCGAAAGTAAAGCAGAATGCGCCTTATACTTTCAGCCTGCTTAATTTAAGCTTCATCTACCATCGGATAGTATATCGAAAATATTTCATTTACTGCATATTCACAGGGACAATATATGGTATATGCCACATCTAATATCTACTATATAGTATCCCTGATATTCATGATTGTTTAAAGCGAAACTTTTTTCTTCAGTAGAATAAATTTTAAAAAAGAGGTAAAAGTTGATATTGAGTAAAGGGTTAAATGGGAAAATATAAAGCTCTATTGTTATACCGTGACTTAACCCATTTGTGCCTACGATCCCATATATGGGACATAGGCAAACAGTGTAGACTCTGATCAGACGCCGCATTATGCGGCGTCTGATCAGAGTCTACACTGTTTGCTAATAGGAATTTCAATATAAATCAAAATGAAAATGAAAATTTTCATCCCTTTGATAAAAAAAATTGACTAATCCAATATATAACATGGAATAATCCACTGGGTATAAAGGGGTTAAACACTGACTTTACTACAATGAACAACTTGTCTTTTCTGTAAATTTAAGTGTGATGGTTGGTCATCGAATAAGTGCTCAGTTGAGTAAGGAAACAATAAACATGGACCCAAATGTAGAAACAAAGGACAAGAAATGCGAACACAACAGTCTACCCGGGGCGTTGAAGAGGTTCGCCGAGCGGACCTCCATGCATGGTTGTGGGTACATCGCCAGCTCGCGCCACTCGTGGTCACGATTGGTGTGGATTTGTCTCACACTCGGAGCCATCGGCGTGCTCACATTACATCTACACAGCATCACGAGTTATTTCCTGGACAGGCATATTTCTACCAAGGTCTCGCTGGAGTTTCGCAACTTAAGGTTTCCCGCTATCACCATCTGTAACGTGAATCCCATCAAGGCAACCGGGTTGTTGAATTCTGAAGCGGATAATCTGAAAGGGCTTGTGGAATATATGAATCCCGCTGAGAGGACGAAAGAGGACGAAAGTGAAGAAGACACTTCTGGAACTACGGAAGTACCGATGGTAACTAAAATGAAACCTCTCTATTACGACCACTATATTGTGTTAATTATAAGGCGTTTACGACAGGTGACTGCTTAAAGCAAGGTGTCAGTAAAACAGAAAGCTCCTATAGGAGCTTTCTGTTTTACGGTCACCTTGCTTGAAGCTGTCACCTGTCTTTTATACACTCAATTAGCCTTCTTTTTTGGTGGTCGTAATAGAGATGTTTTACTGTACATCTTAACCATTTGCCTGCTAAGCATCATTAGATAGGAATTTGTGCACAGTTAAGAACCCAATCAAAAGTCGAGAAACCCGGTGTCTGGTCGGGTTCTGACACAACCTGTTTGACACACATTAGTGTTATAGACTTACCATTAAATTAACCCTTTCAATCTCAATGACGTCATATTAAAGCTCATTTGCAAATAGTTTTAATCTTGACCAGACGCAAAACTGTTTGCCACTTGTTTTGAAATTACGTTAGTTATACTGCCTTAAAACTTTGAAACCATATTGCAGACTACAGTATTGAAGCAGGTTGTTATAATTAGAGACGTTTAACTGTATATATAAAGTGTCCCTGTTCTTATAGATCTAGTGCCCCTGATCGAACATATCCGTATTTCAAGTTTACAGTGCTCCCTCCCTACAACGGCCCTCCCAACAACGACTCCCTCCTTACAACGATCCTTGCTGATGTTCCCCAAACAAGACATGTATGGCCAACATTTTCATGGCTGCAATATCGTCTGCTTAAATTTATCGTCTGATGTTTTTCTCAAAGTTGCATATTGGACATTTAAACAGAAAAAAACTTAATGACGAGTGACACACAGCTTGAATCCAGATCAGACGCTGCGTTATGCGGCGTCTGATATTGATTCAAGCTGTTTGCAAATGTAAACCAATTTCCCTCCCTATAAAGACTCCCTCCAAACAACGCACATATTTTTGTCTCCCATTTGGGTGTCGTTGTAGAGATGGAGCGCTGAATAATAAAACGTGTCTGAGTTCAGGACATCAAAGTTATGTTGGACATGATATAGGTGTAAATAATTGAATAGACATCTTACCTCAAAGATGTGAAACAAACACGTTTAATTTGTCATTAGTTTTGATCTATTACAAATAAACCCACTCAACTAAACATGATATACATTATTTAGTACTACAAGTTATCACATGTATTACTTTAGTGCCCTACCAAAATACAATGGTAACTTACAAACTGAATTACGCGACGTCTGATCAGAATCCTAACTGATTGGCACTACATGTAATCTAAATACATGTATATCTTAAATCAAAATACATAAACTTTAAACATTAAAAATACATGCTTATATATAACTTAATTACACCTCGCTCTGTGTTACAACGTTAATAAAATCCCATAGACCAAACTGAAACATTTTGAATGTATTAATGTATTTTACATCTATCCAAAAAGACTGTCACTAATAATGTCATAGATCTAGATCTACTTTTATATGATATTCTTTTTGTCACTTTATATGATATTAGTTTCTCTATTCTTCTTTATTTGTTGTAATGATATATACCGCCACTAATAATAATTTTAATTACCTTTAGTTACCTTTCGTTGATAGCCTCTGTTGAGCTGTTCAGCTCGTTTTGGCCCAATCTAGATCGTTGATCTCGTTGGTAAGACGTGAAGTCTTCGCGGGATGGAAATGTCAACCCACTAGTCTGATTATAGAATTTAGAGTCTTTTCTCTTCCAATCTGCATTTAGGCGAGATTTGAATGTGTTAACAGAAGTGGCACATACCGAGTCATTTGATAAAGCGTTCCAGTTATTCACTGTTCTCTTACATAATCTATTCTGTCCATATCTAGACGACGCACGGATTTTCTCCAGCTTATATTGATGCCCACGGGTAGTAGAGTTACTGCTGGGCTGGAGACTGTTACTAATGTTGACTTCTTCATATCCATGGAGAATCTTAAAAACTTGTATGACGTCTGCTCTTTCCCTTCGATACATTAGTGAAGGTAACCCTAGTGCTTTTAATCTATTCTCGTATGTTAAGTGTTTTATCCCCGGGACTAAGCGTGTCGCTCTTCGTTGAACCTGTTCTATAGCAATAATATCTTTCTGGTACGTAGGTGCCCAAATAACACTAGCATATTCCAAATGAGGTCGGATGTAGGCCTTATATAACGGTAGAAATATATCCTTATCAAAATAGGTGAATGTATTCTTGATGGTGCCCAGTGCTTGATTTGCTCTCTTCACTTTGGCTGCGATGTGCTCATTGAAGGATAGCTTCTTATCGAAGGTAACACCAATGTCTTTTTCTCTATCTACATTATCGATGAGGGATCTGCCGTTGGAGTCTTGCATAGTGTACCCATGATTTGAATTTTCTTTGCCAATGTGTAAACATTTACATTTTGATGCGTTGAATCGCAGTAACCATTTGTCCGACCAATTTGCCAAGTTGTCTAGATCAGATTGCAGAGATGTCATGTCGTCTGAGCTTCCTATTTGTCTATAGATCTTGGTGTCGTCTGCGAAGAGTTTTACAATGTTTGATACAGTTTCAGGTAGATCGTTGATATAGATCAAGAATAACATAGGCCCGAGGACACTTCCTTGCGGGATACCGCTTTTAACTGGGGTCCAGTTGGAGCAGGATGAACCAATTCTAACTTTTTGCTGTCTATTGTTTAGGAAGGCATGAATCCAGCTATGTACTTTACCCCTAATACCTTAGGCATGTAACTTATTCAACAATCTGATGTGAGGCACCGTGTCGAATGCTTTGGCGAAGTCTAAGTAAATGCAATCTAGCGCTCCACCTTCCTCCAATATTTGGGACCAATGGTCAATTACTTCCAGTAACTGGGTGGTACATGAACGTCTCGAACGAAAACCATGTTGGCAATTGGCAAACAGATTATTTGAATCCATGTGTTTAACTATAACATCTCGCATGAACGTCTCTAGCACTTTACAAAGTATAACTGTCAAGCTGACTGGACGGTAGTTAGCACATAAATTTGTGTTGCCTTTCTTGTAAATAGGGGTTACTTGTGCTCTTTTCCACATTGTGGGTAGTGTGCTTTTCTCAATAGACATATTGAATAGATCAGCTACAACTTCACTAATCCTTTAAGAGGAGTGGGTAAATATATGATATTCTTTTTGTCACTCTATATCATATCATTTTCTCTATTCTTCTTTCTTTGTTGTAATGATATAAACAATGTGGCGTCGTAGATAGACGTCGACGTCATTCCCCGCATTACGTGCACGTCCGCGCTTAATTGGTATTCACAACATATTGTATAAAATACGAACGAGACTATTACGAACGAGACGATTCCACAACCAGCGTTGATAAGCTCGGTGTAATAAAATAAATATTAGATGGCAGTTTGCGTGACATTCAAATTGTCAACCGAGAAACAGAATGTCGCCCGAGATTGTATATCATATCTATGCGTGTTTATGTAGACGCCTGGCACCAACTTTAAACTTGGTTTTTAGACCAACTTTGGTTTTCAGCCTCTTTTATAAACATAAATGTTTAATTTGAACAGAGAAGAAGACGTAGTTTATCTTCAAATTATGGTAACACTAACCTCAGCGCGTTTGACGAAGACTACGAAGAGGCGGAAGACATTGAAAAGGAGGAGGATTGGGACACGGGCGAAGATGAAATTTCAAAATTGGAGACCCTGTTTCAAGAGATCTTCATGACCTTGGACAGGCATGTGTTCCATTCTAGTTTACTGTAGAATCCAGTTATTACAATAATCCAAACGAAGACGTATTATTGTGCTACTTTCTTCACTGTCATGACGTAAATTAACCAATTTGTGCCCACGATCTCATATATGGGACATAGGCAAACAGTGTAGACTCTGATCAGACGCCGCATTATGCGGCATCTGATCAGAGTCTACACTGATTGGTGATAGGAATTTCAATATAAAACAAAATGAAAATGAAAATTTTGACCAGGCATCCCTTTGATAAAAATGGACTAATCCAATATATAAACATGGAAGAATCCACTGGGTATAAATGCGTTAATGTTAACCCCTTCACTGCCACCACGCCATCAATTTTACACAGCAGTGAAGGAAGTAAAATGACTTTATGCAACACTCAGACCGCCGAATAAATCACGAGAATGGGTTGTTATCAGGTTAAAAAACGAGTCACATATAAGATATTATGACGTTACGTCACAAAAATGATATCGTCACTGTTAAAGTGATATCATCACTAGTGATAATATCAACTGTGACGCATATGAAATCTATTTAACTGAGAAATCTCTATAAATCATCGATGTGTACATACTAAATAGAGGATAATCAATTCCTTTGGATTGATATGAAAAATATATCACGAGAATGGGTTGTTATCTGGTTGAAAAACGAGTCCGCAGGACGAGTTTTTTAACCAGATAACAACCCATTCGAGTGATATATTTTTCATATCTATTCAAAGGAATTGATTATTCTATTTATTATATATATTTTAAAGACGTTTTTACAGAAAAAAAACCCACAAAATTGATTATTTACGTCACAAAACTAATTATGACGTGACGTCATAAAAAGTGATATCATCACTACATGTAGTGATGATATCAACAGTGACGATATGAAATTTATCTAACTGAGAAATCTCTATAAATCATCGATAGGTATATAATAAATAGAGGATAATCAATTCCTTTGGATTGATATCCACGAGAATGGGTTGTTATCTGGTTAAAAAAACGAGTCCGCAGGACAACCCAATTCTTATTTTACTAAATAACCCTTTTTCTCCCATTTTCGCCCATGTGGGATAGAGGTATTCCCCATGTGGAATCACTCTATCCTCCATACTACGTGACGTCTTTTATTGTTTTCCCAGCTTTACCACAAGCGCTGCATGACGCGGGTAACTAAATGACGTAATTTATTATGACGTTACTATAAACAACGACGTGATTTGGCGGAAAAAAGTGCAAAGAAACTGCAATTTGTTCATTATTGATATCATGTTTTAATGATTTAAATGGTAGAAAAAAATCCCACCATTCGTTTTGTTGATGTAGGATAGAAATGTTCCCCCCTCGGGTCAGAAAATTCACGAAGGGACTCGGCAAGTCTCGTCCCTGCATGAATTTTCTGACCCTCGGGGGAGAACATTTCTATCCTACATCAACACTCATGGTGGATTCTTATAATACTCCATAGCCTGTTTCTATAGTATTGGAGATAATTGACCTATTAAAGCAGCCTGGTTTAAGCTTTCATCTGTAGAATAATGAAAATGTTTCTCATGATTCACTATTCATGACTGTATAAATTGGAACTACTTTCTTTAGTGGAGGAAATAAATAAAATGTGTTCAAATGCACAACTATGGAGTAAAGGGATACCGCAGACGGCACTTTGAAGCAGAAGATATCCTAGAAGTGATAATGGATTACTGGAACCTCTTTAAACCCTTATTCTCCTCTAATATCGTCTGCTATGAAATCGTATCCATTTTTTATTTTTATTTTTAGATTCGCACATTTATTTTTAGTAAAATAACGTTAAGACGAGTGTCTAACAGTTTGGGTCCAGATCAGATGCCGCGTTACGCGGCGTCTGATCTGGACCAAATCTGTTTGCAAAAAACAGGTGCGATCAGCAGCCAAAGGGTTAAAATTTATATTTCACAGGGAGAATCGTACAGCAATGGGACACAGTATGAAGGAAATGCTACTGAGATGCAGCTTTAATGGTAGAGAGTGCTTTGCTGAGTAAGTGTCTATGTAGGTGGTAGAAATGGAAGTCAATATACATGTATAGTGAGACCTCTTTACGACCGTTTCAAAGAAGGCTTTTCGATTTATTAAAGACAGGTGACAGTTGAAAGTAAGATGACAGTAAAACAGAAAGCTCCTTTAGGAGCTTCGTGTCTCTTTTTTAACTTCTGAAGGAGTTTTCTACTTTTTTCAAAAGCAGTCACCTGTCGTAGACACTAAATAACTTACTTACTGTTATATAAGTTTTGTACTGTATATAGCGACATTCAAACACTTCTCAGTTCAACGTCATCGTGCCCTAGTGACACATATATGTGCCTTCATGTAAAAGATGTACATATATATAGTTCTGACTTAATTTGTAAATCTATAGTAAAAATACCAGGGCTGCCATTTCTCCGGATTTTTCCGAAATCTTCGTATTTGTATCCTAGCAGAATGTAGCTTAAAGCAGGTTGAAAGTAAAGCAGAATGTGCCTTAATGCGAATTCTGCTTTACTTTCAACCTGCTTTAAATAATCGCGCTTGTAACGTAGAAAAAAGGGAAGTCTTAGATTTTTCAAGACCAACTTATGGCAGTCCTGTAATATGCGGTATATACATACAACTGCTCAATGCATTGCAGAAGAGAAAAGACAAATAAGACAAACTTTCCATCCTTAATATTAGTCGTGTGATGACTATGTACAGACTCTAAATTGTAAAATAGTACCGGTATGATTATGGCATGATTACCACAGACTCTCATGAAACAAACCGGTTATACGGTTTGATGACCACAGATACTCTGTGGGAAAATGAGCAGGTTATATGGTGTGATACCGAAGCTATGTATAATGACTGTATAAAGTGAAACTGTTTATAGTATAGGACTCTTCAAAGTGTAAAAACCTTTGGAGTAATGGGTTAATTGGACTTATTGTTTCTTGGCAGTAACTTCACGCTATACACAACGGCAACTTATGGAAATTGCTGGACTCTGGATTCCTCAAAACTTGTATCAAGGACACCAGGACCAATGTCAGGTAATAAGAAAAAACGACGAAAAGACAAAATACATGTATATGTATTATTTACATGATTGGAACTATAGATAGTATGTATTTACCATTTTATTATCTAGGTATTTAAAACGAAAATAAACTAGTCACAGTAGAGACCTACAGATAAATCGATGGGTACCTGTAGTTTAGTGTATAAAGTTATAGAAATGTCACATTTTTGGATAATACATGTACATTCAAAGTTTGGCTTAAGTTCGCAACTGAACTTAACCCTATGCCAAATGTACACCAAATTTTCACAGATGATATATACAATGATATGTGGTTAAAGAAAGATAATTTCTCCATAATAGTATTCACTTTCACGTTGCCATAGTAGCCCAATACAATGTTCTTATAATAAGATCAAGATAACTGTACATTTTCAAATATTTATCATATTTGAGCATAGTTGATACGAGCGTATTATGATAGCCAAGCAATTATTATACAGCGCTCCTCTCTTCAACGACACCCGATGGGAGACAAAACATATGTGCGTTATTCGGAGGGAGTCGTTACAGGGAGAGAAATTGGCTTACATTTGCAAACAGCTTGAATCCAGATCAGACGCCACGTAACGCGGCGTCTGATCTGGATTCAAGCTGTTTGTCACTCGTCATAAAGGTTTTTTCTGTCAAAAATTATATTATCACATAATTGGCGGTTTTGGAGTTGCATAAAGCGATTGTATAAATATCGTAATCCACTAGTGGAATATCGTTTTTTGGGCTCCGGCCTAACTTGTTCGTCCATAAGCGCTGCATGTAGCGGGGTGCCAAATGACGTCATTTACTATGACGTTAACGTAAACAACGTAACGTTTGGCGGAAAATCTATATAGCGTAGGGTCTACAAACTACGGCTTCAAATCAATTAATAGGTGCTTGAACTCGTAATGTGATAAATGGAATATCACATTCGTGTTCATTATTTATCATTTTTAATAAACTCGTTGAGTAAAATGACTATGACGCTCGCCAAGGCTCGCGTCATATTATTTTAGTCAACTCGTTTATTAAAAATGATAAATAATGAAGACTCATACAATATCCTCTATTTATGTAACTTTGACAAAAACAGCAGACGACACTTTTAAGCAGACGATATTGCAAAAGTGAAAGTGTACATATAATTGTCTTGTTTGGGGAACAGTGGCAAGTGTCGTTGAAAGGAGGGGGTCGTTGTTTGGAGGGCCGTTGTTGAGAGGGAATACTATGTAAAAAGTATTGAAATTGATAGATAAATATGTGTGCTGCTATATTGGCAACAGAAAATAGTGTTTTCCCCGATATGTTTGAACAATTTCACTTGTATTGGCATAGGCGCCTCTCCTCGACCAGAATGATAAATAAACAATTGAATTGTTATACAAACAGAACAACAAATAGCATAATATAGATTTGATCGAAAGGTAGCGCCATAGAAAAAATATATTTCTAACTCTTATTTCTTTTTTTTAAATGAAGAACACAAAACCATTGTCAATATATATGTATGCTTTATTTCTGAATGAACTCAGTCTTCTATTAACAAAAGTTATTTTGCATCCCCTTGCTTCGAAGTGGCCCCATATAGACTATATTCAAGTAAGACCTAATTTATCAAGGGCATGACACTGACAAAATCTCATAAAGATATGACCAATTTTACAACTTCAAAAAGGTTTTAACTTTTAACTAAATATTAACGAACATGGAAAATGACAACGATCTTTGGCGGCCATGCTTTTTGACGGACCAAAAACATTGAACTGCTTTGAAAGTCCATAAATTAGGAAACATTTCGGTGAAATCAAATTAAATCGGATTAGTAGATTTGAAGAAGATTTTTCTAGTTTTTGTGCACGAGCAACAAGAAAGAAAATCCCTTCCATAAAGTTTAACATACATGTATATATGTTCGTCCCCTTACCCTACTGATACTTCTGATGAAGTTTGGTTGAAATTATGCCAATGTTTTCAAAGGATATGTCGAAGACAGATCAGACGAAAAGTGGAAACAGCAGCTCATCCTGAGCCTGGTTTTCGGAGACCTTTTAGTTTAAAGGAACTCGACCAGTGCTGTTAAAGCGTCTGTGATGAGTCTGGGGTCGTTGTCAAGCTTTTGATTGGTCAGATTGCATTTATTGCTTGTTTTGATTTATTCCAGGTCTCTCTCTAGTATTGTACCTACAAACAGGAGAGTACATTCCTGGTGTAACCAATGGTTATGGAGCCAGGGTTGTAATCCACCAGCCACTCTCGAAGCCGCTACCTGAAGACGAAGGCATTTTTGTATCGGCCGCCACAGAAACAAGCATTGGAATGAGACAGGTCGGTTTGTGAAACATTAAACCTTTGACTTTTAAGGACGCCAAAAGGTGCATTTGCCGCATTACGCGGCGTCTGATCTGGATTCAAGTAGTTTGCAAACGTAAATCAATGTTCCTCCCTATAACAACTCCCTCTGAACAGTGCACACAATCTGTGTCTCCCTTTGGGTGTTATTGTAGAGAGGGAGCACTGTACATGACCAAGATCAGACATCAAGAAAGGCAGAGTCCCATCGTGTTTTATACTGTGGTTATTATTTTCAAAACAATAAAACTCTCGCTATTGCGACCTTTCAAACGTTACTGACAATAAGGCTTGGAAGCAGGTTGAATCAAATTGATGCTAACTGATTGTCATACTCAACAATTGCATCCATTCAATTCTTTTCAGTTTGTTGTAACAAGGTTGAGTGGGAAAGGAAAATGGGCTTCCTTGGTGTATTATCTATACCTAGTAATCGATATGTTTGTAATGGTGTCTTTCAAATTATATGACATGCATTAATGCGATTTGTTTCGTTCCATATAGTGTCATTGTACAAAAAATTGGGGACCCATTGTGGGAATTGTCAACACTCGTGATTTCTTCACTGTTATGCTGAACCAAAATGCACTTGCATTTTAACCCCTTCACTGCCTTACCCCGAGTACACTAATAATTTGAAAACAGTTTGGACCCTGATCAGACGCCGCGTAACGCGGCGTCTGATCAGGATACAAACTGTTTTACACTCACTTCAGTATTTCATAAGTCAAAATAACCTAATATTTACTTTGAGAAATAAAAGCAGACGACAATTGTTTAAAATTGATGACGTCATGACAGTGAAGGGGTTAAGTCGGCGATTGTATCGGCCTGAAGTGTTTGAATATTGGCATTGTTCTGTTATAGCTTTTTGTATGTTGCGAAACCATTACGCAGGACGCATTTCATTTTTGCTTTCCTTGATGGTTGGTTGGTGAACGTCAATCAAAAGTTGTTTAGTTTACTCACGTTTACTCGTATTGTTTCATGCTACAATTGTGAGTAATGTGAATATCTGTAAATCAATAATGAAAGACAAAAGTGAAATCAAAATGGAAGCAAAAAGTCGTTAAAATAGAAAATTAAAATTTACACCATATGAAAAAGAAGAAAATAAAGTTTATTGCTATAACTGCTAAAATATTGACAAATATATGCAACACCTTAAAATATGACTTTGAAAATTATTCCCTTATATATTCTATATAGGGCAGTCAGGCAAGAAATTTATCGATACCGATTTTATCGGCTTTTTGCAAGGGGGGTAACCTACTTGATTAAGCCAGTCAAAATGGACTGAAAGTTGAGTATGCAAGGATGCCGTAAACAGAAGCTTGCTATGCTGGGCTACACTCGTAGTATGTCACTTTCTGAATATTTAAGTCTAATTACAACTTTCACGAGGCACTGTGCCGTAACACAAAAAGCACTGGTTAGACATTATAATAAAGTACAGTTAACATTGCAACAACAAGGATACTCATTTGACCTGATTCCCTATATAAAATACGCATTTTTATGCTTAAACGTGTAATTTTTTATACCTATCAAATAGCCCCCAGTGAAGTAGCCCTTGACATAATTTTTTGGTACCCCTTCCAGATGGGAGTAAAGTAGAATGTTTCTTGAAGGACATTCTGCTTGACTTTCAATCTGCTTTAAGTGTAAACCTGTTTTCCAAACAAGCTATGAGGTAACAGGTAAAGGAATCAAGCACATCGAAAGATGCAATAAAACGTGTGAACATCAAATTTCTACAAAGAAAATTGCAATAATAAGGATAGAAATTAATGCATAAAGTGCAATGAAAGTTGTAATGACACGTTTAAAAAAATGTATAGCACAACACACAGTGAAATTGGAATGGCTCGGTAAAGCATTTAATCCCAAAGGACAGTTTACGCTACAATTGCATGCATGAACATACAAGGTGGCTGTTTACAGACAATATATACTAATTAATATACATTAAAAACGCTATTAACAGACGTATGTCACTAGCAAATATATATTTCAAATGGATATTCATATCTAGAACGTATGTCTATGTCAGGTATGCGTTAAATCGTTAGATGATTTTACAGGCGTTTGTCAATAGCGAATGTACGTTCAAATTATTTTTCATTGAATGTCTGTCTGTAGCAAGTAAACGGAACAATCGCTATTTACATACGTATCTCAGTAGCAAATATAAGTAAATTGCTATTCATAGAACGTCTGTCTGTAGCAAGTATACGGAAAATCGCTTTTTACATACGTATCTCAGTAGCAAATATAAGTTAAAATTGCTATTCATAGAACGTCTGTCTGCAAGTATACGGAACAATTGCTATTTACAGACGTATCTCAGTAGCAAATATAAGTTAAAATTGCTATTCATAGAACGTCTATCTGTAGCAAGTATAATGAACAATCGCTATTTACATACGTATCTCAGTAGCAAATATAAGTTAAAATTGCTATTCATAGAACGTATTTCTGTAGCAAGTATACGGAACAATCGCTATATACATACGTATCTCAGTAGCACATATAAGTTAGAATTGCTATTCTAGATTGAACGTCTGTCTGTAGCAAGTATACGGAACAATCGCTATTTACATACGTATCTCAGTAGCACATATAAGTTAAAATTGCTATTCATAGAGCGTCTGTCTGTAGCAAGTATATGGAACAATCGCTATTTACATACGTATCTCAGTAGCAAATATAAGTTAAAATTGCTATGCATAGAACGTCTGACTTTAAAATCGCTAGTTCTTTTTACAGACGTATATCAATAGCGAATATACGTTCAAATTGTGTGTTTTTTCAGACATATGTCAATAGCAAGTATACGTTGGTCTGTCTCAGTGTTTTATGCCGTTTTAGCCATTTGCCCGTTAGAATATTGTATTCTTCACAACAACTGTTTTAGATTGCAGTCGTAACCCTTTCACTGCCATTATGACGTAATAACTCGTCTATCACTGCCACTCTCGTGATATAGTCTGTTTAAATGTCATGGTTGCCATTAGTTAATATTATTAAATCCTAAGATTACCTTAAAGCGACTCGCAACCGGATGGTGTACTTGTCAAAATAAAATAAAATACTCAAATAAAAGCAAATTTGTGGCATTATTTGGCTTCTGACATTAAAAAAATATGATCAGTCCAAAAAAAGTCTCAAGAATCGTCACCGAATCTTAGTTATTTTTAGATATATTCCATCGTTTTTCAATAGCGTCAGCTGACGGTTTGGCTGTTGTTGTTGCTTCTCTACACGGGCTCTGACATAAACCGGAGCCGAATAATGTAGTATTAAGCGCTACCAGTGAAGTACGTTAATTCGCTACCATATATATAGAGAGCGTCCGTGGTCGAGGCGGTAAAGGCGTGTCATCATTTTTCTTGTTTGTCTCCGCAATGGAGGGTCACGGGTTCGAATCCCACCAGAGCTTCTTCTTTTTTTTTTTTGGAAATGCATTTTTTAACAGAATTTATTATCCTAAACTAAATCTTACCCATTTATATAATCATTTGACATATATTTACAAATTACCATTTTCAATGCTAAATCCGGTTGCGAGCCTCTTTAAAGCAGATTGAAAGTAAAGCAGAATGCTTTAAGCTACTATCTGCTACGATAAATGTCCTCAGATTTCTGAAAAATCTCGAGATATGGCAGCCCTGAAATGTTATGTCTGCTTTTTATTTACTATATTTTCGACTTTGTGCGATTTTGTTCGTCACTTAAGAAGTATTTTGAATCCTTATCAGACAATTTGCAAACTCTAGTCAAGCTACGACAAGCAGCCGAATGGTTACATGAACATGTATTTATAATGACGATTTTGTGACTGTATATTTTCTTTCAGACCGCTATCAAGCGTCTAGGAACCCCGTATGGACAGTGTGAAGAAGAACAACAATCATTCCAGCGGAAGTATGGATTTGCCTACACACCTGGGGTGGGTACAAACCAAGATTTTGTTTATTTTGAGTAGACTTTTCACTATATAATATATAGTATACATCAGGGCTTCCATTTCTCCGGATTTTTCCTAAATCTTCGGATTTTTTCTAGTATATGGTAGCTTAAAGCAAACTGAAAGTAAAGCAGAATGTGCCTTAAGGCACATTCTGCTTTACTTCCAGCCTGCTTTAAGTAGTCACGTGTCAACAAAAGGAGAAACAGACGATGGGATAAAGGTACGATTCGTAAAATCAAACTTGAAAAATGCAAATTTGGAAATCTTAGGACTTTTCATGTCAACTTATGGCAGCCCTGATATATTATAATTTAATATCTTTGATAAGTAATTAAGGTAAGTGTAGTAGGGAAAAAGAGACTTATAGCCTGGTGATTCATTTTTGAAAATAATCATTATAAAAAACACACGTGTTGCTTCGCGAGATGGGCATTTGACCTTGAAAGTTCACGAAACACATGCCTTAAGTCTTTCATTAACCCATCTTAAATATGCACTACTTTTAGATCAACTGCTTGTGGAAGCTATCGCCTGTTTTATATACAATGTTCAGAAGTTGAGAAAATATATATTATATTATGTGCGTCCGTCAAACAGCATTTGCTGACGTCTCACCAGAATCAAAACTGTTTGAAAAGACGACATTTAGTCGTCTTTGGCAGTGAAATGGTTGAGAAACACCACTCTATCTAATTCGTTTAGTTAAAGAAATACTTTCTTTCACAAGGTTTTGGTAAATAGAAGCACATTGAATCCTCAAATACAATATAATGTTCTTGGTCGCAATTGCAAGATGCTATTGTTGATTAATTGAGTGATGGCCGTTGTTGCAAGGCTTTACTATAGCTTAACTGATGCGTGATCGTAATTGCAAGGTTGTTCTATAGCTTGAATGATAGTTAATCGTTATTGCAAGATTTTACTCAAGCTTAATTAATGAGTGATCGTTATTGCAAGGTTTTACTATAGTTTGCATGGGGTGATCGTTATAGCAAGGTTTTACCACAGCTTGCATGGTGGGTGATCGTTATTGCAAGGTTTTACTATAGCTTGAATGGTGGGTGATCGTTATTGCAAAGTTTTACTATAGCTTGCATGGTGGGTGATCGTTATTGCAAGGTTTTACCACAGCTTGCATGGTGGGTGATCGTTATTGCAAGGTTTTACTATAGCTTGAATGGTGGGTGATCGTTATTGCAAAGTTTTACTATAGCTTAATTGATGTGTGATTGTTTTTGCAAGGCTTTACTACAGCTTAATTGATGGGTGCTCGTTATTGCAAGGTTTTACTATAGCTTAATTGATGTGTGATTGTTATTGCAAGGCTTTACTACAGCTTAAATGATGGGTGATCGTTATTGCAAGGTTTTACTATAGTTTGAATGGTGGGTGATCGTTATTGCAAGGTTTTACTATAGCTTAAATGGTGGGTGATCGTTATTGCAAAGTTTTACTATAGCTTAATTGATTTGGGATTGTTTTTGCAAGACTTTACTACAGCTTAATTGATGGGTTATCGTTATTGCAAGGTTTTGATATAGCTTATTTGATGTGTGATCGTTATTGCAGGGCTTTACTACAGCTTAATTGATGGGTGATCGTTATTGCAAGGTTTTACTATAGTTTGAATGGTGGGTGATTGTTATTGAAAGGTTTTACTATAGCTTGAATGGTGGGTGATCGTTATTGCAAGGTGATACTATAGCTTGCATGGTGGGTGATTGTTATTGCAAGGCTTTACTACAACTTAACTGATGTGTGATCGTTATTGCAAGGTTTAACTATAGCTTGAATGGTGGGTGATCGTTATTGCAAGGTTTAACTATAGCTTAATTGATGTGTGATTGTTGTTGCAAGGCTTTACTACAGCTTAATTGATTGGTGATCACTATTGCAAGGTTTTACTATAGCTTAATTTATGTGTGATTGTTATTGCAAGGCTTTACTACAACTTAACTGATGGGTGATCGTTATTGCAAGGTTTTACTATAGTTTGCATGGTGGGTGATCGTTATTGCAAGGTTCAACTATAGTTTAATTGATGGGTGATCGTTATTGCAAGGTTTTACTATAGTTTTTTTGATAGATGATCGTTATTGCAAGGCTTTACTACAGCTTAATTGATGGGTGATCGTTATTGCAAGGTTTAACTATAGTTTTATTGATGTTGATTGTTATTGCAGAGCTTTAGTACGGCTTAATTGATGGGTGATCACTATTGCAAGGTTTACTATAGCTTAATGGATGGGTCAGCACGGTAATTGATTGAAGGCTTCTATATCAAGGTTTTGCTGTAGTGTAATTCATTGATGACCGTTATTGTAATGTTTTGCCGTAGTTTAATTGATAGATAGTCGTTTTATAAGGTGTTACTGTAATTTAATTGAATGGAGGTCATTACTGCAAGATTTTATGTAGCGTAATTAATTGAGGGTCATTATTGCAATGTTTTACCTTAGTTCAATTGATGGATGGTCGTTATTGCAAGATGTTTCTGTAATATAATAGATAGTTGGTCGTTATGGCATGTTCTATTGTTGTTTATTTGATGGGTGGTCATTATAGCAAGGCTAAACTGTAGTTTTTATTGACCGAGGGTCATTTTTGCAATGTTCTATTGAAATTATACTGATGTGTGGTCGTTTTATTTGCATGGTTCCACTGAAGTTTAATTTATGGATGGTGGTTATTGCAATGTTGTCTGAAGTTTGATTGTTGGGTGGACGTATTGAGTGCAAGGTTTTTCTTTTGTTACAGTGATGGATAAACATTATTGCATTTTTTCTGATGTTTAATTGAAGGTTGGATGTATACTGAAAGTATACAGATATCAGTGACTTTATTTGTGTCCAAGGTTATAAAGCGTCTGAGCTGAGTCTGAGTTTGTTCTCAAGCATTTGATTGGTCAGATTTGAGCCGAGGCTCAAATCTGACCAATCAAATACATGAGAACGACTTTAGACTCAACTGAAAAGATTTATAACCTTGGACCTTTTTTAGATTTGCCATGCAGTATGCCTGGCTGAGACCGTGGTGAACGAGTGTGGCTGCGGTAACAACAAAGCTGATAACTTGTTATTTAAAACAAGGCCGAGAATCAAGCGTTGCAGGAAAGCAAAGGGTGATGTATAACTCAATCATCTGGTTTAAAAGTATGCATGTACATGGTCCGTTTCATGAGAAAACCATATTTATTGTACTTTAAAAAGTGTAGATTCAGACCACCAGTCACTGTGTCTATAACACGGGGGTTGTTTGGGTCTACACAGTTTGACACTCCCAATTATAAATATAGATTTTAGATAATAATCATACACTTGCCTGTGGTAGTGTCTACATTGACTTACCTATGTTCAGCGTTTATCCATCAATAAAACCTCTTTATTACGAACACTATTTAGTGAATCATTAAGTATTTAAGATAGGTTACTATAAAACAGGAGACAATTTTTACTATCACCTCACATTAAGTTGTCACCTACATTCAAATACCGAAACTTTTGCACAATAAAATCCGTATGTCTCTACCATATGTCATAAAACAACATTACAATGAAGCTCACTTATTAAAAAGTTGGATAAAGTTATATCGATAAGGACTTTATTCCCCACCTCTTATTAACGTACATGTGTAGTAAAATGTGCCTCATATTACGCATTTTGGTTATAAGGAGAGAAATCAGAGGGTCCACAGAGTTTTGTGTTATATAATTACAGCGTTCCCTCCCTACAACGACTCCCTCCGTACAACGGCACTTACCGCTTTTCCCTAAACAGAACACTTATGTTTAACGCTTTTACTGCATCAATATCGTCTGGTTACAGTTCTCTTCTGCTGTTTCTCTCAACGTAACATAATGGACATTTTGCAGATTTTTTTTAATGAGGAGTGACAAACAGCTTTAATCCAGATCAGACGCCGCGTTTGCTGTTTGCAAATGTAAACCAAATTCCTTCCCTCCAACGACTCCCTCCGAACAACGCACGCTATATTTGTCTCATATAAGGTGTCGTTGTAGAGAGGGATCGCTGTATATATAAGTGAGGTTCACAGCAATCGTAATGTACATGTAATCAAACTTTCATATGCAGCAAAATGGTTACGGTAGACTCAAGTTGAACTGGTTTACATCATTTTTCATCTGAAAAACAACCTTCACAGAGCTCCAGATAAGGGGGGTATTTCAAAAACTAAAATCTTTATTTCTGCTTAAAACCCTATGTTGTCACTACTCATTAGAATCGTCTCTTTGAGACGATTCTAGTTAGTAGTAACACCATAGGATTTGGTGCTGAAATAAGTGAGAAAATGTTGGATTTGTTCCCTTTTACTCCCTCTTATCTGAAGCTCTGATTCAACAACATTACTTTAGACATAGTACAGCTCGGATGTTGATCTGTATCAATATTATATTCTAACGACACAAACAGTAACCTTTTTTCAATTTCTGTTTCAGACAGGAGATGTATGAACATTATTAGGGAGGATTTCAAACGCAAGGAAAGGGCATGCACGTGCAAAACTCCCTGCGAGTACGTTTTGAACATTTTAACCCTTTGCATGTTGATTTCAGTGATGTGTCATCTGCTTCAAAATTGTCGTCTGCACACGCTTTCAAGTTTTTTTAATACATTTTTTTAAAAGAAAGCTTAACTCTAGTACTAAAAAGTACTTTAACATTTAACCCTTTACCCCATTCTAGTTTTAAAGATAGGTGATAACTTAAAACAGGTTGAAAGTAAACAGAATACGCCTTAATTCTTATTTTGCACTACTTTCAGCCTGCTTTAAGCTACCATCTACTAGAATATAAAAATATATCTTATGATACAATTTCGATAATGTGTTTTAGTGAAACTCGAGATTGGTATTTATCATCAAGTTATCGAGTAGTGAGTTAAAACAAATTCAAATTCCTTTATTACTGTCAGTTCATGATTGTACATGACAAGAGGGTCATTGTAGCCCTCTATCGATCACCTGAGGAACTGTTGTGTATCCAATGTTATACTCAATGCAAACTGTAGTTTATCATTACATGTGGACTGTTGCATGTAGAAGTACCCCAGAATCCGTTTGTCATTATAACTATTTGAGCAAAATGGTAAATTATGGAAATGAAATGAACAGTCCTAATAAAGGTTTACCTAAGTAATATTCATTCAAAATGTTACTGAATTCTTACAAGTGGTTACAAAGAAGAAATTGTTCGTAATGGTTTTCCTGTATTAGGTACATGTATAATGAAAAACTGATAAGTCCCGAGTCGGGCCATTTTTTGACCCTGTGATCAGGATTTGAGCAATATTGGTAGAGACCATAAGTCAAAGCTACGTGTCAAATATTAAAAGCATGGGCCTTACAATCTCTGAGAAAATGATTTTAAAGGTTTTCCAATATAAGTCTATGTATAACTGATATACCAATAGGGAGGGTCAATTTTTGACCGAGGGTCATGATTTAAACTTAATTGATAGAGAACCATAAGACAAAGCTTCATGCCAAATATCAAAAGCCTGGGACTTAAGGTTTCAGAGAATATTTTCTAATGACGCATCTTCATATTATATTATATATTATACTATGTAAACTGATAAGCTCAGGGGCGGGACCAATTTTGACCAGGGGGTCATGATTTGATCAATCTTGGTTGAAGGCCATAAGGCAAAGCTACACGTTAACTATAAAATGTCTTGGCCTGACGGTTACAGAGAAGCCTATTTTAAAGGGTTTGCTTTATAAGTCTATGTAAAACTGTTAAGCCCCGGGCTCATTTTTGAAATTGTGGATGGTTGCCATGGTAACAAGACCATTTGCCGCACCAACTTTCTTTGAACAAATTTTGAAGCTCAAACCAACAGCATGTATCTGAAGAAATTTGGTTAAACTTGAGCTAATGGTTTCAGAGAAGACGTCGTTTGCAATTGTTGACGAACAGACAGACAGGCGACGGACAGAGGGGGTATCACAAAAGCTAACCTTGAGCATTTTGGTCCTGATGGGCTAAAATTGAAAAGCCTCGGGACGGGACCAACTTTTACTCGGGGTATTCTTGGTAAAGGTTCACAACATGATGCTACATAAGAAAATTGGTTGTCTTTGGACTCATGGTTAAGGATAATAAGATTTTTAAAGGTTACTATGTAACTACGGAAAATGACCATGCAATGAGTTTTGACGAATCAAATTTGAATTTTCTTTGAGCAACTTTGAAAGTATATCAATTGAAAAACATTTTGGTGAAACATAAGTTAAAATCGGACCAGAAATTGTGCATGGTTGCCATGACAACAAGACCGATGGCCCCACACTTTTTTTTATCAAATTTTGAAGCTCAATACTTCTGTATGTATCTGACCAAGTTTAGTTAAAATTGGGCCATTGGTTTCAGATGTTATTTGAAACAAATTTTGAACAGACGACACTGACGTACGACGACCGATCAGAAATAACTCACCTTGAGCAGGGACATTATTCATATGAAATGTCCTTACCTTGAGCATTTTGTGCTCGTACGAGCTAAGCGCATGAGGAGCCGAGTGAACTTGTGTTCTCAAGCAGTATGGATCATAATCAGACGCCGAGTAACTCAGTGTCAGATCAGGGTCCACACTATAAAAACAAGTCAAGAAGGGATTACTTGAAAGTTTTTAAATGTAAAATATACAAAAAATGACAAATACACATGTATAGCAGAATTTTCTTAGAATAGAAACGTTTCCAACATGGTGCAGGCCTGCCATAAGTTGATCCTAAGATTTCCAAATTTTCTTTTTTTCAAGCGCGATTACTTAAAACAGGTCTTCTCCACGGCATCTTTGTAGAACTACATCTCAATAATACGGAAAAAAGGCTTGCCCTTTTCCGTTCTTAAGTAATGCATGTTAAAATCAAAGGTATTCCAATTTTATTCACAATCACTGACAGACTTTGAAAAGTGTTTGATTTGCGCGTGAATAATTTCCTCAAAACTAGGCAACTACAAAACATGGGGGCTGACATCTTGGATGATGACGTCACGGCTTTTACGAAGAGTTGTGCGTGACGTTTCGGAATTCCCGATTTCGGTGCTATTTTTAAACCATTTTAAGCATGAATAACCCCCAACACTCACTTGAAATGATTTTCTCCAAAGGACAAAGCTTCAAACAGTTCAATTCATACCCTTAAACGCTTAAATGAACGTTATTTACAAAAATCTACTTCTCAATCGAACCGATAAAAATAACGGATTACCAATACGCCATCAATATAAATAATGACGTCATTATTGGTGGTCATATGACTTCCAAAAATAGTTTCAGATTGCATTATAGGTGTACGGAGGAGTTTGTATACACGGTAGACTCGTGACTGGCTGGTTCACTACGACTATATACACGGGTGCTTATAGATCTATTTGATTATTTGGTTTAACGTTACAACATATAGATCTTGTCCCAAACAATTTAGGTAGATCTATATAATAAAAGTTCGAGTCGGTTGTGTAATCCAGATCTCAGTCACGAGAGGCGTAACCTCGAGTGTGATCTGGAATACACAACGAACTGATACAAGAGCGCTGATCACACACTGGTGATAGATCTATTCCGTTTTCATTAGTATAATTTTGCTTTTTTCCGTCCATAGGCAAAGCCTAAATACATATTATATGCTTAACCCATTACCCCGTAGCCTGTTTCTGGTATTGAAGATATGTTAACACTTAAAGCAGGTTAAAAGTAAAGCAGAATGTGCCATAATTGGACATTCTGTTTTACTTTTTGTCTGCTTTAAGCTACCATCTGCTGGGGGGAAAAATCCCAAGATTTCGGGAAAATCCGGAGAAATGGAAGTCCTGATGGTGCCTAACCAGTGTCTACACTATTTGCGATTTCAAAGAGCCCCTGTTTCTACGACAATGTTCTGTTTCCAGGGAGATCATGTACTCAACGAGTATCAGCAGCCGACAATGGCCATCTAAACTATACGCGGTAAGTACAGTCGAACTTCGATATATCGAACTCGTTTAACTCGAACTATCCGATAGTTTGACATATTAACTGCTTTTTTCGTGCTCGGTTAAGTCGAACCGACAAAACCGACTTCGAGATCGAAGTTCGACTGAATGCTAGCTAACCCCGTTATAATTATATCTTCCGTTTCAAATTTAGTAGGCATTTTTAATGAACATGTTTTAACCCATTCATTGCCATGAAACGGTTGTCGTCTGCTTGTATTCCTGAAATCTAAACCTTAAGAAACGTCGTACGACAAATATTATCGTAATTCAAATTCTAAAAATCTATTTTTCAATCTACAGAGATGTCGCAAGACAGGAGTAGGTGGAGAAATAAGAAATTACGTGTATTTTCTTTTATTACTATATATATTCTTAAAAAAATGACTTACGACACTTTTGGTCGTACGACGGTTCATAAGATGGGCCCAGGGTCCCGTCTTATGAAACGGCGCACGACAAAAACGGTCGTAAGTCATAACTTTAAAATAAATTTTTCTCTGATTTCTCCGTCTAATCCTGTCTTGTTACATCTCTTTGGAATCGTCTTTTCACAACAGGATTAAATTGAGAAATAAATAATATTTGAGAATTTTAGAATCTGACTTAGCACAATATTTGTCGTACAACGTTTCAATCGAAAGAAATATCGAAATGAGTGACAAACAGTTTGGACCCTGGCCAGCGTTACTCGGCGTCTGATCAGTATCCAAACCATTAATAAATGGGTAAGACAGGGAAGGGGTTAATATAATTGTCAAATAATTCGGATCCGGATCACCAGTAAATACAAATGGAGTTTGTGCAAGGCAGTGAAGGGTAAGTCATTCTAACAACAACAACTATAACAATTACATTTATATTGACACTGAATCATTAGATTTCATCAAATGGCCCCCTTGATATTTCCCCCATTGTCATAAATAAATTGACAAATCGATCCACTATAACCTGATTTCTGCTGAACTACAGTAAAGTCCCGCTTAAATTACGACCAATCAGAAGATGCTTAACCCACTACTCCATAAAAACGCCTTTAATGTATTCATTTCTGAAGAAAATAGTTCCACTTTATACAGTCATGAAAATGCATCAAAGGTTATAAAGGACATTATATCATATGGTAGCATAAAACAGGCCGAAAGTAAAGCAGAATGCGCCTTAAGGCGCGTTCTGCTTTACTTTCAACCTGCTGTTAGTGAACAACTGCCTTCAAAACAAACTAGAAAACATGCGATGGGTATAGGCCTAAAGGGTTAAAACTGTAGGCATATTGAAGTAAAACAACAAGGTATGTTTTGACTGACTGTGTTTAGTATACAGTATAAAGCACTCAAACGTAGAAGACTTTTGGACAATCCTGATAATTCATTTCTATCTTGGTGGAAAACAGTTTGGAGGCTGATCAGACGCCGGGTTACCCGGCGTCTAATCTGGATCTGAACTGTTTGTAATTGAAATAATTGTTTTAGAGTAAACACGTTTATTTGGAAAGAATAACGTTTTCTCCACTGTATCTTATTATCTGCAATGTTACTTTGTTATATGTATTTTGAACTTAAATGTATATACTCCCCCATGTTGCACTTCGGTGCCTAAGATGAAATAAAGTTAATGTTGTTGTTGTTAAAAAAAACACTTCGGTGCCTAAGATGAAATAAAGGTAATGTTGTTGTTGTTAAAAAAACAAGTCTTGCTTTGTGTTTTTGTAATAGCAAGGATGTACTGTACATGTGCATGACACTTTTAATTAATTATGCTAGGTACTTCAGGCGTGAATAAATCCATTTACTCAGACCAAGCTCAATACATTTGGGGAATAAATGTTTTCAACAAATGCTTTTATTTTCCGTTTGGTAAAAAGCGGTCGATTCTGTTTGAAGTTATATACGCGTCATACTATATAGATAAATAGATACAGAGGACAGCTTAACGTAGGACAACGTGGTAACGGGAATTACAGTATGCCTTTTAACGACTGTAATTGATTCCTCCATTGAAAAAGTAGTGTTCACTCCATACAGTCATGAATATGGATCGTCAGAAATTCTTCCTATATTCTAGCAGATGGTTGCTTAAAGTATGCTGAATGTCAAACAGAATGCTTAATAACGAGCCTTCTGCTTTACTTCAAGCCTGCTTTAAGCAACCATTGGCTACCGGGGGGGTGGGGGGGGGGTGTTGCGGGAAGATACATTTATTTCCAGAAACTATTGCAAGTATAATATCAATTGTTACGCGCATCGCAAATCATACATCGACATTTCGTAGGCAAAAAATTGAAACGAAATATGAATCTTATTGAGTTTTCTCCTTGATGATTTGTTAGATGCAAGCCAAAGGCAAAGATAGCTCACATCGAATTTTCTGGTTAAGCGATACAAAAAAAACCCGTCATATTATTAACAATGCTTTTAACACAGTCAACCCTTGACACGAGCATATTTGTCGATTACAAATTGTGTACCTATGAGAAGTACACTAGTCAAAGGCAAACAGTAAAGACCCAGATTAGAGAGCTCTTTAAGGAGCCCTCTAAATAGGGTCTGCAATGTTTGGCATTTTGCTATACTAAAGTTGGGGTTTTGTAAACAACAGTCCTTAATAGTCCAAAAGAAAACTAGTATGGGTATAGTTTGCAGTTTTCTCTTGCAGTTTTGAAGCTTAGTAACAGGATGGTTGCACATATAGATCTACCACATACGAGTTTAATATGCCTTCATAGAAGTATGGTCATGCAGCTGAACCACGGAGTTTGAATATAATTATAAATTCGGTGGTTGAATTTGAAGCAATTATTAGCATTATTTTATAAGGGTTGTGCTGCTAGGGGGAGGGGAGCATCATATTGTGTCTTGCAGACACAGTTACATCTCTTATTCTAAAAATATTCCTAAATACCGCTCTCGTATAAGCAAAATAAAAGTTTTCAAAGGCGGAAATTTCAGCATGAAAAGACGTTACAGTAAAGAAGACGCCATTCTTTCCCAAATAAGGATGCGTTTACTCTAAAATAATAATAATAATATAATAATTTCAATTGCAAACAGTTTGGAGCCAGATCAGACGCCGGGTAACCCGGTGTCTGATCAGGCTCTAAACTGGTTGCCTCTTAGATTAACATGCATAGTCAGAATTGTGAAAAAGAGATCCTTTTCAACAATTTATACCTATGCATTAGGGCTTCGTTTGCGTTTTTGAAAACGAGAAAGAATAACGTCTGTAAGAGACAAGTGTTCGTCAAATTGAGTGCGTTTTTTCCCATCCACAGGCGTTCCTGAAGCAAAATGTGTGCGCACAGTACCCAAACGAGTGTGGAACTTTGCGATCTGTCTTGGATATTTCGTAAGTTTGTCGATAACCAGTTTGCAAAACCGACTATCATTGTCATTATGCAAATATTTTGAATACAACGCGGCGTCTGGTCAGAATACAAAATATATGGCACTCATGTCAATAAGATTCTATATTTCTTCATTAAAGAAAAAAGAATTTTGCATACAATTTAGCCCATGAATTTGAACAGACTGTATTTTTGCCTGCGACAGCGATAAAGCAGACGGTAATGATTGAAGACGAAATGGTAATAAACAACACAATTTAGAACATAAGCACTTTATACATTGAAAATATGTTTTTGTTTGTTCCACCACAACGAATTTATGTTTAGTTTACAAGAGAATCTTGTACGGCCATCGTTCCGACTCAATAAACTTACTGCAGGCCAAATGTAAAAGTTCCTTAACCCATTTGTCCATAAACACGCCTCGTATTTATTCCTCCACTGAAAAAACTAGCAGGGTGACAGTAAAGCAGAATGTTCCTTCAGGTGCATTCTTCTTTACTTTCAACCTGTTTGAAGTGATTATCTGTCTTTAAAACTAGAAACAGGCTATGGGGTAATTGGTTACAGTACTGGTTTTCCATCAACGGAGGCGACGGTTCTAAATGCCATGTACATGTATTTAACCCATTTATACTCAGTAGATTCTTCCATGTTTATATATTGGATTAGTCCATTTTTTATCAATGCCTTGTCAAAATTTCCATTGTCATTTTGTTTTATATTGAAATTCCTATCAGCAAACAGTGTAGAGTCTACACTGTTTGCCTATGTCCCATATATGGGATCGTGGGCACAAATGGGTTAAGAATCCTCCGAGTTTACATGAAAGGGGGAGGTGGCAAATGATTTTACCCATTGAAAATATGTCACTGATATATTTATTTCAGCAATAACTTTATCCAGCTCAACTTTTACTATGAAACACTGAACTTTGAGTCCATCATGGAGACACCAGCGACAACGGTATGTGTTTTCTCATGTCATGTCAACTAGATATATTTCACATTCAACTCTAGCGACGAGTATACTCGTCATTTACAAACAGTGTACATAAGAAAACATTTGCATTATGCAAACAGTGTAGACCCATATCAGATGGCTCCTTTAAGAGCCCTATTATCAGGGTATGCACTGTTTGTCAATTTGAAAAAGAAACAGGCTATGGGGCAATGGGTTAATAGTTAATGTTTAAGGTTTAATGTTTGGGACTGCTTAAAGCAAAATGAAAATAAAGCAGAAAGTTCAACATCTTGGTCATAACAAAACCAATGAAAAACGTACCCACTATTATGGTCGTATGTACCAAAACAGGGTAATGGGTTACATGTAGGTGTTTCTTTGTAATGTGTGTTCACTGTATTTTTCAGGTGTTCACATATTTAGCAAGCTGTGGCGGGGCGCTGGGTCTCTGGATTGGCCTTTCTTTACTGAGTATCTGCGAAATCATACAACTTTTTGGTGAAATGGGAAGGGATATCTTCCATCGTCTGCGAAAACGACATGGTTAAACCCTTTCAGTTTAGCTTTAAGCCTTTCACCACCATTATATTATTTGTTCAACCCTCTTCCTTCCCTAGCCATGCCGTTTGACCCCTTTATATATATCAACCATATTTTTGAAAATGTTGCTGCTTCCTGACAGGTGGATGTTTAAAGCATACTGAAACTTCAAAGTAAGGCAGAAAGCTCCTATAGGATTTCTGTTTTACTTTCAGTCTGCTATTAGCAACCGCTTGTCATCAACTCTGTAAACAAGCTATGGGGGAATTGGTTAAATACTGTTGCTTTCAGTATTATTATAAAATTGATTTTTCAAGCAGTATGACTGAATAAATGTTGAAAACAACTGTCAAAGTTTGTATCCAGATCAAATGCCAAGTTTCTAGGTATGTGATCTGAATCTACACTGTTTGAAATGTTAATTGTGGTCCCCTTTGGTGGTGAAGGGATTAACAGAATGAGCGCAAAAAGTGTATAGAATTAATACTCATCAAATTAGTTCTTTCAGAAAGTGTGTTTTTTAATTGATAAATAGCTATAGAATATTTGAAAAAGATCTGTTGACTCTTGTAGAAAGTGCAATTTTGAATTGAATTTCACATATAAATATTAGGATAAGAAAACAAGTTTGGTTCAAACTTATATAAATTCTTCTCCTGTAAACTTTCTCTGAAACTTTAAAAGACAATTCCACTTTACAATTAAGTCTAGTCAATATATGACTATCTATAGCTGTTTCTTTAATAAGTTGGAAATGACAAACAGTGCAGACCCTGGTCAGAGAGCTGTCTGAACTAGGTCTACACTGTTTGCATAGGATTTGTGTACATCTTATATGTACACTGTTTGTAAAAGAAGCAAAGTTCATAGATACACATGTTTAAGCATTTACTTCAATTCAATGTTTTATATCCTCCATACAAAGGATGTGTATAATATTACCATATAATCAACACAGACATGATAAAAAGCATATCATACATGGGATATGTAATAAATCAGTATTTACAACATAAAGATACAGTACCCCCTCTATTGTGTAACACTTATGTACATAAGGTCTCTATATATACCTTCTGACAAATTTTTTTCTCAAAAATTAATCGTGTCGCCTCCCTGTGGAACCATGCTGCTGTTAAATGCGAGCTACAAGCAATGCAGCAAGCTCCTTCAGCATAATGTGTTATCCTCATTAGGCTGGCACCTGTATTAAGCGACCAGAGTTGGCAGTGTTTGAGTGTTGTTGAAGAGAGGTTCCATTGTATAAGCTAAATATACAATGATCCTCTTTCTTCTTATGGTACACTCTGGTTTACATTCAACCTGCTTTAATATAGGTGTCCACTTAAAGCAGGTTGAAAGTAAAGCAGAATGCGCTTTAAGCGCATTCTGCTTTACTTTCAGCCTGCTTTAAGCTATCATCTGCTAGAATATAGAAAATATTTTGTATTATACATATTTATGAATGTATAAATTGGAACTATTTTCTTCAAGGCAAGAATAAACTGAATGCGCTAAAAGGCGCTTCTATGGGGGAAAGGGTTAAGGGGTCACCCGTCTTTAAAATCAGAAAGAGGTTATGGGGTAAAGGGTTAAATGAAGAAGGGTTGGCTGCATTTTAACCATTACCCCCTTGTGTAGTTGTATTTGCAAACAGTTTTAATCCTGATCCACACAGTGTAGACCAAGATCAAATGATCAAAACTATTTCATGTTCATTGTTTCTTTAACTAAACATTCCAAACATTCACCTTTACAAATTAATGCAGATGACAATTTTGAAGCAAACGATTTCCAATGAGTGAATAGGCCTTTTGTTGCTGCAATATCTTATAAGATTGCATTCTGTTTTGAGATTGGTCAGATTTATCTCTTTGAACCCTAGTCCCGCATATAGGCGTGCTTTTCAAACAGTGTACATGTGAACAGTACACTTGTCCTATGCAAACAGTGAAGAACTTGATCAGAGGGCTCCGAAAGGAGCCCTCTGATCAGGGTCTTCACTGTTTGTCACAATGCCAAACATTGACAAAAACAACCCTTAAAAGTCAGAAATGGACTAGACTAAATGGAAAATGGAATTGTCCATTTAAAGTTTCAGGGAGGAAAGAGTTAAGCAAAAACCATCAGTCTCCCTTTATCTTTGTTTTGCGATTTTCTTCTTTCTCTTTTATGTGTTAATCTATCAATGTCAGTGTTTAAAGTTTAAATAAATGCCTTTTTACATAATTAGTTGTTTGTTATTTTGTTTTCTTACACATCTAAGAATGTGAAGAATTACCATCTGCTAGACTATAGTAATTATTTCTAATGTTAAATATTTATCCTGTTGAATATTTATTGTAGCTCTCTGATTAGGGTCTGTATATGATATTTCTAACATGAATCTGCACTCTCTTTTATTTTGTTGGGGGGAGGGGGGTTAAACCATTACCCCATAGCCTTTTTCTAGTATTGTAGATAGGTGACCACTTAAAGCAGGTTGAAAGTAAAGCAGAATGCGCCCTAAGGCACATTTTACCCTACTTTCAGCCTGCTTAAAGCAACTTATCTGATAGGATACAGAAAATATTTCTCATGGTACATGTTCATGACTTATAAAAATGTGCTATTTTCTATAGTGGAGGAATAGTTTAAAGCATTAAAAGGCATATTTATGGGGTAATGGGTTATGGTTTCTTTTGCCAATCTTATCATAATGGATGTTCATAGTGATCTGAGTTTAATGTTCAGCAAGTGAAGTGCTATGACTTGTAAAAACCTGTCTTTAACTCTTTCAACAATAAGTAACTCTTGTGGATTATTAAGTTCCCTTGTGAATTATTCTAATTTCCCAAAACATGAACCAGTCTACTTTGAATTCTGGAAAGTTAAATAAATTCTGCTCTTAATTAGTAAACAGTGCAGATCCTGATCAGAGGGCTCCTATAGAAGCTCTCTGATTTTGGTCTTCCCTGTTTGCAAAATGTAATGAGTATATTTGAAACAGGTCCATGGTGTTGAAAGAGTTAACCTTGAAAAAGGTTATGAAGTAAATAGCCAAGACTTGACCGACTGTGGCAAACAGTTAAGATCCAAATCAGACACAGAGTAAGTGGATGACAGATAAAAGAATGCAGACTGTTGTGTTTAAGTTTCTTTTATTCCATAAAACAAAAAGTTTATTTGTTGTTCTGGCAAAAAATACTAAAACAATGGAGAAAGCGTTATTCTTTTCCATTGAAATGAAACTAAATGCAAAAAACAATCGATAAATAGGAGAAAATGACAACTCCTGATAAGAGAGAGTAGTTGAACAAATCCTACTTTTTTCTCAATCGTTTCAGCACCGAATCCTATGGTGTAACTACTCATTAGAATTGTCTCGAAGAGACAATTCTAATAAGTAGCAACACCATAGGGTTTAATGCAGAAATAAAATTTTAGTTTTTGAAATACTCCCCTTACCTGGAGCCCTGACAACTTTTTGAAAATGATGATCATTCATTTTAATCTAAGTGGCAAACAGTTTGGAGACTGATCAGATGCCGGGTTATCCGATGATTGATCTGGCTCCAACCTGTTTGCAAAGGACATAAGGTTTTTGGGAGAACATGTTTATTGGGAAAGAATAATGTCTTTTCCCCTGTAAGTTCTTATGGCAAAAAACAGTGTAACCCTTTATCCTTAGCCTGTTTCTAGTTTCAAAGATAAATGACAAACATAAGCAGGTTGAAAGTAAAGCAGAATGCCCTTTGAGATGCATTCTGCTTCACTTTCAGAGTGCTTTAAGCTTCCATCTGCAAGGATGTATAAAATATTTCTTACGGTTCATATTCATAACTGTATTATATGATAGTACATGTATTTTCATCAGTGAATGAATAAGTTAAGTCGGCATACAATGGTGTAGCTATGGAATAATTGGTTAAGCAAAAAGGGCATATAACAAACAGATGAGAAATGAATCAAGAGATTTCCTATAAAATGAGCCACAATTAAAAACAAGTCAGACATTGCAAACAATATAGACCCAGACCACCCACTACATAGGAATATAAGCATCTGAATAGGGTTAGTAATGTTTTCAAACAGGGAACAAATATACTAACATGGGTCTACACTCTACAGAGATTGTCTCATCTTACAGGGCTCCAGATAAGGGAAGTATTTAAAAAACTAAAACCTTTATTTCCGCTTTAAACCCTATGGTGTGACTACTCATTAGAATCGTCTCAAAGAGACGATTCTAATGAGTAGTCACAACATATGATTTTGTGCTGTATGAGTGAGAAAATGTTGGATTTGTTCAGATCACTCCCTCTTATCTGGAGCCCTGATCTTAGACACATTTTGATTATGATCCTGCACATATAAAAGTCCTGCAGTCTGCAAACAGTAAAAGTACAGTTGAGTACATTGACTCCTTTGCAAACAAAGAAAGTATGCTTGTCTCATTGAAATGGTCAAGACCCAGATAACAGGACTCCTAAGCCCTATAATAGGAGTCTGCACTGTTTGTTATTTTGCAAACATATTATAAAGACAACCCTAAATGATAAACAAGAGCGCCACATGTGAGTGCCAATTTAACACTCGTCTGGTTTTTGAAGATCAGTGAAATTGCCGTAAAATTAGTCAAAGGTCAAGGTCATTTGGTTAAACCTTTTGATATGTCTGGATTGGATTAGTCAAGATGAACTTGCATACCAAAAATGAAGGTTGTAGATGAAAACAGAAGAAATAATGGTCAATCTTAGATTTCCGACAACAGCACAAAATAGTTCATAGGTCAAGGTCAATTGGTTAAATATTTTGGTATGTCTGGATGTCTGGATTTGATTTGCAAAAATGAACATGCATACCAAAAATGAAGGTGCATGGTATATGAAAAATTAGGTCAAAGGTCAAGGTCATTGGTAAAATATTTTGCTATATCTGGATAGGTGAACATGCATTACCAAAAAAGAAGGATATAAATGAAACTGAATAAATTGAGGGACAATGACGATGATGGCACAGATGTCAGATTGATGATAATAGCTCATTGTTTTCTTTGAAACAGACAAGCTAAAAAAGGAATAGTCTTAATTGGAAACTTGAGTTGTCCATTATAAGTTTCAGGGCAGAATGAGTTCATACAGACAAGCTGCAGTTTAAGCCATTCTGTACTGAAATTTATTGTATGGACTATTCAGCTTTTGAAAATGACCAGCTTATTTTGATCTAAGGGGTGTGTTTTACAAGAATTTTAGAAAAACATTTAAACAAAAAGTTTGCAAATTATACATACTGATATACATTTTGTATTGATTTCCAGCATAGAAAGGGTTAATGCAGGAAAAAATAAATGCAAAAATCTCATATGCTAACTTTTAATTTACATTACTTTTGTCCTGCATTAGGGTTCTCTTTATCACTCTGTACTGTGTAATGCACTTAGCTGCTACAGTGGAGAATCTGTTATTCTTTCCCGTTTAAACGCAAACGTACGCAAACGCAAAGCACTAAAACGTAGAAAAGAACAACTTTTGGACAATTCTGATATTTCATGCGTGTTTATCTTTGTGGCAAACAGTTTGCACTGCAAATAGTAGTTTTAGCGGAAACGCGTTTATTGGGAAAGAATAACACATTCTCCACTGTACCTGTCTTAAAGTCAGCAATATCACATCCTTGTGAAAGACCACTCAACACGTTTTCACTACACAGTATCATAAATCAAACAGATGCTTATCATAATAACAATGTCCACTTTGTTCCCTCCACTAGCTCTCAGAGTCTCCTTGATCTTCAAGTCTTTGTCTCTTTATCGCTTGCATTTCATGCATCTGATGGCGTTCTACCAGCTGTTTAGTCCTGAAGAAATACAGTAGCGCTGCCCCGAGGATCATACCTGGTATCAGCATACCAATAGCGACGGCCCCCATAGCACCTGTAACCAGAGAAAAATCAAATAACCTTTGAATCAATAGAATTGGATTTCAAAAAAGCCTGTACCACACAAAAGAAATACTTTTCCTACTTCTACAATGCCTTAATAAGAAGCAGTATATAGGAAATTGTCCTGCATCCTGACCAGGGGCTGTTTCAAGTAGGGTGTAAGTTAAGCACAACACACCAATGTTTTTGTTAATATTCTCTTCTGAAAATAAGATTTTAGGTTTTTAAATGATGAAACATTGACAAAACTCAGACGCTGCACTAACTAAAAGTATTAACCCATTTGTGCCTAGTGTCTCATAAAAGGGACTTAGGCAAACAGTCTTAAGGTGCTTTTTGATCAGTCTACACTGTTTGCTGATAGGAATTTTAGTGTGAAACAAAACGAAAATGAAACTTTGGACCAGGCACTCCTTATATAAACAAGAGACCCATGGGGCATATGTCGATCACCTGAGAATAGCTGTACATCAAAATGGAGATAATGATTTATGTCCAGGATGGGGTCATTTTTTACCCGAGGGGCATAATTTGAACAATCTTGATAGAGGACCTGTAGATGATGCTATGTTCCAAATATCTAAGATCAGGGTACTAGGGTTCTAGACAAGAAGATTTTTTTTAAGTTTCCATTGAAAAAATCTATTTTTAGCTCCTGTGACCTACATATGCAACAGACTGGAACCATTTGAACAAAATAGATAAAGGACATCTAGAAGTAACACCATGCCGAATATCAAAGCTCTGGCTATATTAGCTTCAGAAAAGAAGACGTTTGAAAACTGTGACCCCCGGAGTGGGGCTAATTTTGACCCCAGGGGCATAATTTGTACAAACTTGATAGAGGACCTGTAGATGATATGCAATCGACCAGAACCATTTGAACCTTATTGGTATAGGACATCTAAAAGTGTCACCATGCCAGATATCAAAGCTCTGGCCATATTAGTTTCAGAGGAGAAGACGTTTGAAAATTTCACTATATAACTCTATGTTAAACTGTGACCCCCCGGGCGGGGCCAATTTTGACCCCAGGGGCATAGTTTGTAGTTTGATAGAGGACCTGTAAATGATGCTATGTGACAAATGTCTAAGATCTGGCCCTTGTAGTTTCAGACAAGAAGATTTTTTAAGATTTCCTTATTTTTTCACTTGGTTGCCATGGCAACCAGAGTTCTATATTGTTTTTAATTCTTTGAACAATTTTGAAAGAACTTGACCCAAGGAACATTCGTGTAAAGTTTGGTTGAAATCTTTTCAGCGGTATATGAGGAGATGTCATTTGAAGCAATTGTTAAAGACAACAATGACTGTATAAAGTGAAATTATTTTCTTCTGTGGAAGAATAAATTAAAGACATAAAAAGGAATATGTATAGGTTAATAGGTTAATAAATATCATTATTTACATTTTCTAAATATAAGAAACTATATGTAAATGAGTGGCAAATAGTTTGGATCCAGATTAGATGCAGCATTATGTGGCATCTGACCTGGATCCATACTGTTTATGGCCAAGAATTTATTGTGGACTGATAGACAGAAAGATAAACAAACAAACAAAACACAAACAAACAAACAGACAGACCAAAAGTAATATGCCTCGAACTAAGTTGTGCTTGAGCATAAAATAGCAGACATCACTATCATTTCTGTTATGTATCTCAGTGACCTGAGTTCAGAGCTAGCTATGGGTCAGTTATGCAATAGGAGACGGTCTCAGAGAGAAATGACTATTATCATGCTGAACTGTTGTCTGCTCCAAATGTTTGTATGTGAAATATGTAAAAAATAATAACTTATATTTTCTAAATATAAGAAAATATGTAAATGAGTGGCAAATAGTTTAGATCCAGATTAGATGCAGCATTATGTGGCATCTGACCTGGATCCAAACTGTTTGCAAAAATGTTGCATTTAGTATAAGGGTAGCTTCTTGGCCTGGAAGATACAATGGGTCTGTATAAAAACGGATCATTAGAGAGTTTTTACTGTCAGACCTGCATCAAAAAGCACTGATATGGCCAGGGTTGAGTCAAATTTGACCCTAGGGTTTTGATTTTTTACAATTTTGAAAGTGATTTAGTAGAAGATACTATTCATGCAATATCTAAGGTGTGGGAACAGTGGTTTTTTACAAAAAACTTGTTTAAAGTTTTTCACTTTTTTTAATAAATTTCAATAAGTAGTCCACCAATGAATTTTATTTTAACAATTTCTGTAGAGAAGCATCCAAGGAACACCGTCAGCAATTTAGTTTTTCCCTCAAACTTGCTGTTTCAGAGGAGATGTCGCTTGAAGTAAATTTGAACGGACGGACAGACGGACGGCGGGCGATCACAACAGCTCACCTTGAGCCTTCGGCTCAGGTGAGCTAAAAATAGATTGGTTCCTTGGAACACTTGTGTCACCTACCAGCAAGAAGTAGTCGAACATTCTCTTTCCATAAAAGAAATTTCATTTCAAAATCTTAAGTAAAACAGAAGCAATCTGCATGAAAAGAAAATGTTGAAAATGGGAATAACTATCACAATATTGATGCAAGAGTTATGACCCTAGTACAATACATGACCCTATAGCAATACACTTCCACTTGTCAAGCTCTTTCCATAACTGAAGTTTCATCTTAAAAGCTTCAGTTGAACAGGAGTTATGAAATGTGACACAAAAAGCGTGACGGACAGACAGAAAAACAGATGGACAGACAGAAGGACAGACGTATGGACACCGAAAAAGTGATCCCTAAGTGTCACCTCTGCCTACAGCAGGTGACACAAAAATGACTTATCCAACATATAACCATGGAAGAATCCACTGGGAACAAATGGGTTAATTAAACAAGTTCAAGGTTACCTGGGCTATATCCTGATGATTGCTTTTGAGGCGGTGAAGTACCGGTTGTAGGTGTTTGATTGCTTGGGAAATAATTTCCTGCAACACAGAAAATCTATGACAATGAATGAAGCTCAACAACAAATAGCCTTCAGGTATTCATACATTATTTCTGACATAATGATAACTATGTACATGTGTAGACAATGTAACAAATATACAGTATAAACTCACTATTATAATCACTTAAATGAAGGCCATTGATGTTTAAAAGACAGGTTACAGCTTAAAGCAAGGTGACAGTCAAGGAGCTTTCTGTTTTACTTTCACTTTGCTTTAAGCAGTCACCTGTTGTAAATACCTGCAAATTAACACAATTTAGTGGTCGTAATATCGAGGTTTTACTGTACTGTGGATTATGTCCAATACAAACATTTTAAACCCAGATCAGAGGGGTCCTAAAGAAGTTCTGTTTAGGGTCTGAACTGTTTTTCATATATTAAAAATATGAAAACAATACATATACATACATACATGTAAAAGCAACCCTAGATCTATGTAGAAAACAAGAGCATCACATGCAGGTGCGATTAACGCAAGTCTGTTTTTGAAGATCAGTGAAAAATACAGTTAAATTAAGTCAAAGGTTAAAATCAATTGGCAAAATATTGTTGTATGTCTGGATTGGAATTGTCAAGATGAACATGCGTACAAAATATTAAGGTTGTAGTTTAAAAATTGAAAAAAAGATCAGTGAAAAATTACAGTAAAATTAGGTCAAAGGTCAAGGTCAACTGGAAAAATATATTGGTACGTTTGGACTGGTCAAGATGAACATGCATACGCTGCAGATGTTGGATGGTTGATAGCTTGTGTTTTCTTCAAACAGACTAGCTAAAATGTAGTAGACTAAACTTGCAGATGAAAATTACCTAGTGTGCTAAAGATTAATGAGTTTCCCACTGGTTAAATCATGTACATGTATAAAACTCCACCAACCATGAAAATCTATCATTTGAAATATTATACTGGTTAACCCATTCCCCCATAAATACGCCTTTTTACACCTTTAATTTATTCCTCCACTAAAGAAATTAGTTCCAAATTATACCCTCATGAATATATAATATAAGAAATATTTTTTTTATTCTAGCAGATGGTAGTTTAAAGCAGGCTGAAAGTAAAGCAGAATGTGCCTTAAGGCACATTCTGCTTTACTTGCAACCTGCTTTAAGTGGTCACTTATTTTCAAAACTAAAATAAGGCTATGGGGTAATTGGTTAATAAGAACTTTTTTCCAAAGGAAAGAGCTCTGACTTGTATTAGAAAATATTCTACAATTTAAACAGTTTAGATCCTTATCAGACAACTTCTTCAGTAGTAGTCTGATCTGGGTCTGTACTGTTGTCAAAAAGCATCAATATATAAAATAAAAGGAGAGGGGTGGGGAGGTTAAAAACAGATGATACAAAAAGCATACTTACTTGTATAAAGATCACAATTGCCATTTTGTTTGACTTGAGATTGCACAGTTTTTGTCTGAGATGACACGATGACACACGAGCCATCTACAGGACAGTGAGTGAAGGATTTACACATGTATTTCTCATTCTCTATACACAGTGTGGCACAAGCATCTACTGACACATTGTAATAGTTTATGGTTTTCCCAGATACCAATACCCTTTTAGGAGTCTTGGTAAAGTCATACAGGTATTTTTCTGAAATAGAGAACATAGATACAGTGTTCCCTCCCTACAACGGCCCTCCAAACAACAACTCCCTCCTTACAACAACCCTTGCCGCTATTCCCCAAACAAGACAATTTCATCTAAAGCTTTCACTGCTGCAATATCATCTGATTAAAATTGTCGTCTGCTGGTTTTCTCAAATTTACTTATTGGACATTTTGAAAGAAAAAAAATAATGACGAGTGACAAACAGCTTGAATCCAGATCAGACGCCGCGTTACGTGGTGTCTGATCTGGATTCCAGCAGTTTGCAACTGTAAGCCAATTTCCCTTCCTATAACGACTCCATACGAACAATGCACATAATTTTTGTCGCCCATTGGGTGTCGTTGTAGAGAGGGAGTGCTGTACAGTCAAATATTTTAGTATCCTTTCTGTCATACCGAGCTTTTCCATGTGTGTCTGTACAATAAGATACATTAGAGTCTCAGTCATGCATGGGGCCCATTTCATAAAACTTTGTACGCCAAATGTTGTCATAATAATTCAGATTATAAAAGTCTCAATTATTATTTATTTCTCTATCTAATCCTGTCTTGTGACATCTTCTAGGATGTCACAAGACAGAATTTTATAGATACATAAGAAATAAAATGTATTTTAAAGTTTTGACTTGTGACTGTTTCTGTTGTACAAAGTTTTATGAAATGGGCCAAATCTTACTACGTGAATTTTACTGTTTGTAGTTTACTTTGATGTAGTTTTCTTTAAACATGTAAATTAAGCTTCGAGTGATGATATTTGGGAATATCTTACTGTTTAATTCTTTATTCCATGAATAACCCTTTTTACACCACTAATTAATTTTTCCTTCACTGAAGAAAACAGTTCCAGTTTATACAGTCAAGAATATGCACCGTAAGAAATATATTCTATTTCCTAGCAGATTGTAGCTAGAAGCAGGCTGAAAGTAAAACAGTGCACCTTAAGGCAAACTCTGCTTTACTTTCAACCTGTTTTAAGTGGTAAAATTTCTTTAAAACTAAAACAGGCCTTTGGGTAATTGGATAATATAAATGATTACTATTGAAGGATAATTGAGTTTCACCAATCAAGGGAGACAATTCTGCCATAACTGGCCAATTTACCAAAACAAGGGACATCTGATTGGGATCATAGCTGTTTGCAAATACCAACCAAATTACAATCATCAGGCAAAGGTTTAATGGTTCCTGAACTGGTTGGATAATGATTTTTACAAATTTGGTCTTTTGGGGGCTAAATTGCCAAATTAAATAGATTTAATTGCTAGTTCTAATTTCAATTACTGTATGTTTCATTTTAATCAATTGAATGCAGAAGCAAGTTTTTTGGATCAAGATCATATACTGGGAAACATTTTGTCACAGGGATCCAAAGAAACTATAAAATAGTTCCTCTATACGACCACTGAATGAGGTTAAGTTTCCTTGTGAAAGACATTCAGACAGAGAGCTTCTACAGGAGCATTCTGCTTTACTTTCATCTTGCTTTAAACTGTCATCTGTATTTACTACCATCAATAAGTACAGTAAAACCTCTCCATTATGATCAAAAGAATATTAATTTAGAGACAAGAGACAGCTTAAAGCAAGATGACAGTAAATCAGAAAGCACCTAAAGGAGCTTTCTGCTTTACTTTCATCTTGTTTTATAGTAGCCCTCTGCATTTGACCCCAAAAATGAGCCTAAAATAGTTGTAGTAATAGAGAGGGTTTAATGTAGTAACTGATTTAAGCCTTTCTTTCATAGATTGAAGTGCCTTTGAGCACCTCTACTATAATGATTCTAAAGAAGCACCACAAAGATTACATTGCATTTAGTGATGGTTTTAAAGAAAGATATAAGTAAAGCAGAAAACTCCTAAAGGAGCTTTCTGCTTTACTTTCATCTTGGTGTAAGCAGTCTCCTACCTTTTACACAGTTGGATATAGGATATTTGCACTTTTGGCTATGGAGGCAGGGCTGCCGTTTCTCAGGATTTTTCCTAAGTCTTCGGATTTTTATTCTAGATGATGGTAGCTTAAAACAGGCTGAAAGTAAAGCAGAATGCGCCTTAAGGCACATTCTGCTATACTTTCAACCTGTTTTAAGCAGTCATGTGTCTTTAAAACAAGAAACAGACTATGGGGTAAAGGTACGATTAGTAAAATTGCGTCTGAAAATTTGAAAGTTTGAAATCTTAGGATTTTTATGATAAACTTATGGCAGCCCTAGGGAGGAAAAGCGTTAAGTGTCTAGTCAGCTTACTTGAATAATGTGAACATTGAATACTGGTGAGTAAGTTGCTATCTGTCACACCGAGAACATGTGTTGGCTTGAGGTAACATGTACTGCCACAATAGTCAAACGAGTGGCACTGGTCTGGTATAAGTGAGCACTGTTTAGCACAGATATCAGGACTGTCAGCACTGATTTTAGTGCTTTGTTTGGATAAGTCCACATAGCCAGCGTATTTGATATAGGCATCTGAATATTTTCCTGAAAAAAAGAAAAGAAAGTGGAACATGTGTTATGTGACTATCAAAGAAAAAGAGTTAGTCTACAGGTATGTTCTATGGGCAGGAAATATATTAAGATTTATGGTTATGCAATGTAGAAGGCAATTGAATCAGTGATGTGCAGTGCTACTTTGCTAATATTTGCAAACAGTTTGGATCCCGTTCAGATGCCCTATAAAGTGGTGTCTGATCTGGATCCAAACTGTTTGTCACTCATATTCAACTTTTTCAATTTAAAACAAAAACAAAAACAAACAAACAAAAAGATATAAAAACTTATTTTAACTTTCAAAAAGGCTCTTTACAAGTACACAATTTGTAAAGGATTTGTTTATGCACCAGATGGGTTCAGTGGGTTAATGACTGTCTACTTAACAAAATTTTACTCTTTCCTCCTTGAAACTTCAAATGGATAATTCCAGCTTCAGATTCAGTTAAGTCCATTTAGTACTATTTAGGGATGTTTTGGTCAATGTATTGCAATATGATAAACATTGCTGACTCAAATAAGAGGGCTCCTAAATAGATCTGGGTCTACATTTTTTACATAGGACAAATGTACTCTTTCTTAACAGGTACAACATTTAAAAAGGATGCATTTAAATGCATGACTAAGGTTAAAGGGATTAACTATGAAATGAATGAATGAATGACTTTATTTAACGAGGGTAGCCCATTTAGTCTAATGACTAATCCTCCATGAGGCCCTCCATTAAAGTATTACATACATAGATTTCTATAGTTTTAACCCTTATCCTGCTATAATATCTATGAACCAGGGCTGCCATCCCCCTGAATTTTTCTGAAATCTTTTGGATTTTTATCCTAGCAGATGGTAGCTTAAAGCAGGCTGAAAGTAAAACAGAATGTGCCTTAAGGTGCTCACGCTTGAAAAATAGAAAATTTGGAAAACTTATGATTTTTCAAGATCAACTTAGGGCAGATGAACAATTTATTTCACACATCACTTACTTGTATACAAGTCACACCCCTCGGTGCTCTGTATGTCTGTGCTACCATTGACTGTATGGATATTGCTGAGTAGGCATTTCCCAGTCCTGTAGCAATACGAGAACGATTGACAGTCAAAGCCAATCTCAGTTAGACAGTGACTGGCACAGTCATCAACTGCAACTTTCGTCACTGTCTCAGATATATGCTGAAATCTGGCCATCTTCTTAAACAGGTTATAATGCTGCAGCGTGTCACCTGAAATATAAAAGAAGGCGTGTAAAATATGATATGTCACTACATAAACTTAGTTTGACTTACTCTTCTGAGACTGATCCGAGAAAATAGACAAATGATGAATGAACGCTGCTTTCTCAACATGTTTCTTCTTTCAATGGTCTAACCCTTCCTCCACAATAGCACCTTAACCCATTAACTCATAAGCAATAAACAATTATCAATGCTTATCTCAATACAAGCAAGTGGATTAAAGTGTGTCAAAATGAGTCAGTATGAGAATATTGTGCAATGCTTCAATATGAGTCATTTATCTATCTACTGCAGAAAATAGTTCCAATTTAAACAGTTTTGAAATTTTGAAAATTCTATCCTAGCTTAAAACACGCTGAAGGTAAAGCAGATTTACTTTTAACCTGCTTTAAGTCAGGACGCCTGTTTACTTTTAACCTGCTTTAAGTCAGGACGCCTGTCTTCAAATCAAGAAACAGGCTACTCATTAATGGGTTAACGAATGCTGCTTTCTCAAAATGTTTCCTTTATTCAATGGGTTGAGTATCCACCATGTAAATTTTAATTTTACTGTCAAAAGTTTTGAATGAATGAAATGAAATGAGAATGAATGACTTTATTTAACGAGGGTAGCCCATTTAGTCTAATGACTAATCCTCCATGAGGCCCTCCATTAAAGTATTACATACATAGATTTCTATAGTTTTAACCCTTATCCTGCTATAATATCGACTCCTTTGAAATTGTCGTTTACAAATTTCGTAACAATAATTCAGAGGTGTAGATAAGGTGCGTATCTGCGTATTTACCCAATTGAAATTGGTGAAATACGCAATTATTTCAAAACTAACGGGTGACAGTACGCAACAAAAACAAAAGAAAACCCAATTATTTAAAAGAGAGTGCGTAACAAACAAAGTAATACTGAATTGGTTTTTCAATTTCATCGGGTATCAACTTAACTTTCTCTTTAGTTGAGCGTGTGTAAACAAAACTTGCATATAGAACTGTGTTGGATAAACGCCGTGCATATTCGGAACGGTATGACGTAAAATGCACCTGTTACAGCTCGCAGCATCTCGATTCTAAATTTAACGGAAATCATAGAGGGAGTCCGAATGAGTTGCCATGAAATAAGTTATCAGCGCACCATCGAAATGGATCAAAACATTTTACATACAGTTTATGTGCAAGTTTACTGTTCATTATTTAACTCTTACTTTGCTTCCATTTTTTAACTAATTGCCAGTTTACATTGTCTCTCAAGGTTGTCCTAAAAATATCTAAAACATTGGCAAACAGTGCAGGCCTTAAAGAGCCCTCTGATCTAGGTCTACACTGTTAGAAAATAATGTATTGACCCATTTCCTGCATAGCAAGGGTTAAAAATATCAGTCTGATTTCTTTAGCCTCTAGTTAGAAGGAGCTCAGCATATAATCTGGATCTGAACTGTCTAGATCACATGTTGTCCCTATGTCATGGTTAGATTTCAACCCCTTTTATTCCATCAGCACAAGGGGGCCGTTTTACTAAACTACTTATGCAAAAATTTTGCGTAAGTCTAAATGGTTTAACTCTTGTTTTTCGATCATAAAAGTTTGCAAACAGCAAATAGCCAGATCAGAGGACGCGCTAAAAGCGCGTCCTCTGATCTGGCTATTTGCTGTTTGTAGCAAGTGATAATAAAAAATATAAATTAAAGTTTGAAATTTTGACTTACGCAAAAAATTTGTGTAAGTAGTTTAGTAAAACGGGCCCCTGGTGACAACTATATGCGTCATTAGCAAACAATTTACCTGAGAAGAGTACATTTGTAATATTGCAGACAGTGTAGAATCAGATCAGAAGGCTCCTAAAGGAGCTCCCTGATGAGGGTCCATTTTTTTTCCAGGGCCATTGAGTTAAGAAGTGATACTTACTATTAGCCTTCCCGGAATCAAATCTCAGAATGTTCCTGTCTAAAAATACAGCTGGATATTTCACCACCTGAATTGACAATGAAAACAACTACATGTACCAAAAACTTTCTTAGTTCTTGAACTCTTAGAGTGATGATTGTAACAATTGTTAGATTTGCAAACAGTCTAGATTTAGATCTGTTGACATTTTATTCATTTATCCTTGAAAGAATACACTTCTACTTTATACAGTTATGAATATGCACCATAAGAAAGACATCCTATATCCTAACAGGTAAAGTAGACTGCTCCCTGCATGAGGAGCTTTCAATTAATAAGGCTATGGTTGAAAGGGTTCTGCTTTGCTATCAACCTGCGATAAATATTAACCTGTTGTCAAAACTAGAAACAGACTTATATGAGAACATGGGATACATGTCTATTCACACTTCTATCCTGTCTTGAAAAAGTCCACAAGAAATGTTTCCCACACCTTGACATGTGGCTGCTAAAGCAGACTTCAAGCAAAACAAAAAGCTCTATATAGACCAACTTTCCCATAAATATGCCTTTTTAACACTTTTAATTTTTTCCTCCACTGAAGAAAATGGTTCCACTTTATATAGTCATGAATGTAACTTGTTTCAAAAGAAATACAGATGGTAGCTTAAAGCAGACTAAAAGTAAAGCAGAATAAGTCTTAAGGCCCATTCTGCTTAACCTGCTTAAAGTGATCACCTATCTTCAAAACTAGAAACAGGCTATGAGGTAATGGGTTAAGGAGCTCTCTTCTTTTTTTTCAGCCTGCTTTAAACAACCTTCCATATTAGTAACTTCAAAGAAGTAATAAAGGAAAGGGTTTGTGTGGTAACTGACCAGTGATGAGTTGACCTGGACTGGCACAACTAGTGTCCCCCGGGCTATCCTGTCCAAGAACATGGTAAACGCCTGGTTCACTGTGGGCTCTATCATAAGCTGACTGGATACGGTTCCTACAAAAATATCAATGGTACAGTCAGTTCAAGAAGATTCCAAAGAGATGTCACAAGACAGGATTAGATGTAGAAATAAAATAATTATTCATAATTTTAGAATCTGACTTACGATGTTATTTGTCGTATGACGTTTCATAAGACGGGCCCCAGAACCATACAAATACAGCAGCAGAATCTGAAACACGCCCATATACTGTCTCTCTCAATGACAGATGCTTCATAAGGTATTGGAATTTGCATATCACCATCCAAGGGAGGTAATTTGTATGGTAGCTACACTGAAGTGATGTACTGGGAGATCCAAATTGTTTGCAAAGGTAATCACTAGCATGTTATAAGAGTGACTATCATTCTGTTTTAAGCTATCATCTTTTTTATGATCATCTATTCGCGTACGGTTTCAATATACTTAACCCTTTCCCCCATAGAAGCGACTTTTAGCGTATTTCATATATTCCTCCGCTGAAGAAAGTAGTTCCAGTTTATATCCTCATGAACAATTACCATTACAAATATTTTATATAGCCTAGCATATTTTAGCATAAAACAGGCTGAAAGTAAAGCAGAATGTGCCTTAAGGCACATTCTGCTTTACTTTCAACCTGCTTTAAGTGGTCACCTGTCTTCAAAACTAAAAAAAAAGGCTATGAGGTAAAGGGTTAAAGATAGAACCAAAACGGATCTCTTATATTTTGTAGTAATAATAAAAGGTTTGCCTATTTAGATACGATAAAGGCTAAACTATGATTACCTTCACAAATTAACTTGGCATCTAATCTGACACTTTGACACTATTTAGACTTTCTTTTAAAAAAAATCTAGTTTAAGAACAGTAGCAGACAACAACTTTTGGAAATGAAAAAATTACTTAGGATTCAAACAGTCAACCCTTTACTCCATAGCCTGTTTCTAGTTTTGAAGACAGGCGGTAACTTAAAGCAGGTTGAAGGTGCATTCTACTTTACATTCAGCCTGCTTTAAGCTACCATCAGCTAGGTATAGAAAATATTTCTTATGACTGTATAAAATGGAACTGTTGCCATCAGTGGAGGAATAAATCCAAAATGTTAACCTTTTCCCTTATAGAAGCGACTTTTAGCGCATTCATTTTATTCATCCGCTGAAGAAAATAGTTCCAAATTATACCGTAATGAATATGTGTCATATTTAATACTTTCCTTATTCTAGCAGTTAATAGCTTAAAGCAGGCTGAAAGTAAAGCAGAATGCGCCTTAGGGCGCATTCTGCTTTACTTTCAACCTGCTTTAAGTAGTCACATATCTTCAATACTAGAAACAATGCTATCAGGTAAAGGGTTAACAGGCATATTTACAGAGTAATGGGCTAATACCAATGAAAATTGTACCACATACTAGAGTAATGGTCACACATTGTACTGCTTTTCAGTTTATTTCCATCAGGTGTGTGCTGGCGACTGAGCTGACACATGTTGCGACTGGGACAGTAATCAAAGCTATAACAGTGGAAGCCAGTCATGTTGCGACATATTGAGGCACACTCAGCGTCACTAGTCACACTGGTATAGCTTGCATCCATTGAGTAAAGACCAGCCATGTTGGATGTCTTTGTGAAATCAACTAAATCGTAACGAAATAGAAATACATTTACATCTTAAACCTTGATATCATGAAAGAAAACAGACAACAGACCAGCCATGTTTGACGTCTTTGTGAAATCAACTAAAAATGAATTAGAAATGCATTTACATGTAAAATCTTGCTATCGTGAAAGACAACAACAAAAACTCATTGATGGTTTTAAGACAAATGCAATCTTAAATCATGATGAAAGTAAAGCAGAAAGCTCCTGAAAGAACTTTCTGCTGTACTTTCATCATATTTTAAGCAGCCACCTATTTAAACAAAAAACTCAGCCATTTATAAAATGGAAGACATACATGAAATTGAATTTCAAACAAAAAAATCTTTCTGCTTTACATTTATCATGCTTTGAGATTTCATCTATCTCTAGAGATCTCTATGCATCTTCATTGAATAGCCACTAAAGTATCACACATTAACCCATTTATACCCAGTGGATTCTTCCATGTTTATATATTGGATTAGTCCATTTTTTATCAAAGGGCTACCTGGTCAAAATTTTCATTTTGTTTTATATTGAAATTCCTATCAGCAAACAGAGTAGACTCTGATCAGATGCCACATAATGCGGCATCTGATCAGAGTCTACACTGTTTGCCTATGTCCCATATATGGGATCGTGGGCACAAATGGGTTAATATTTTTCAGCATTATACTTTTGAGCAATTTTTCATTCTCACGTATTGTAGGGGACTGCTCCACCATAGTGGCAATATAGTATGTGTAACTGCCTTGGTAGGTTATTTGTGGATTCTGGAATCGTAATGGAGAAACCCCTGAAATAATGGACAGCTGCTTTTGTACATTCTTCTGGAACAAGGCGAGGTACTGGTCCAGTGTTGGGTGATAAGTCTCTGAAATAATTAGTCAGTAGTCAGTAAAATTAACTCCTTCACTGCCAAGGCCGTCACATTGACATTAAAATTTTGCAAACAGTGTGGATCCTGATCAGACACAGCGTGACACAGTGTCTGATCAGGATCAAAACTGTTTGACACTCATATTTCAATGTTTCGTGAGTCAAAAATGCATAAACTTCAAAATTTTGAAAGAAAATGAAGACGAAAATAAAAGCAGATAAGGATATGGCAGTGAGTGTCTGATACGGGTAATTCCATCAGAATGGCAGTGAAAGGGTTAACCCATTACCCCGTAAATACGCCTTTTTACGCCTCTAATCTATTCCTCAAATGGTTAAAATAGTTCCAAATTATACAATTATGTATTTTTATCAGTAGAAATATTTTCTATTTTCTAGCAGATGGTAGTTTTAAGCAAGCTGAAAGAAAAGCAGAATTCTGCTTTTCTTTCAACCTGATTTAACCCTTAAAACCATAGTAACCTATATTGGCGTCCTTTGCAAACAGCGTAAATGAGCAGTACACTTGCCCTATGCAAACAGGGAATACCCAGATCAGAGGGCTCCTATGAGCCCTCTGATCAGGGTCTTCACTGTTTGTCATAATGCCAAACATTGACAAAAAGAACCGTTAAACATCAGAAATGGACTAGATTTAAATGGAAACTCGAATTGTCCATTTAAAGTTTCAGGGAGGAAAGAGTATAAGTGGTCTACAATTTTCAATATTAGAAATAGGCTATGGGTAATGGGTAAATATATAGACAGTTATCAATACAGTTACAGCATCAAAGAGAATACAACGTCATATATTGTTAGTTGGTTTGTTTGTAGGTTTTACACTAATTCAACTTTTCTCCCGCTGAATCTTCATGTATAAAAATTCTGCCCACAATAAATATCTACAGAATTATTATATAGGATAAAAGAATAAGGAAAACTGCCCAAGGAAAGTTTACACTTACGGTTGAATGTTACAAGGAAGTGTTTCTGTTGATCTCTAGGGAAGCAGGGCTGGATGTTAAAGCTTGTGAGATCAGGGTGCTGCTGACTGAAGTCTGAGATGTCATAGTGTTCCAGCTCACTACCCTACCAATAATATCAACCCATGAAATACATTATTTATCATATATACATGTATTACTATATATGTCATAGTGATCCAGCACACTACCCTACCAATAATATCAACCCATGAAATACATTATTTATCATATATACATGTAATACTATATATGTCATAGTGCTCCACCTCACTACCCTACCAATAATATCAACCCATGAAATACATTATTTATCATATATACATGTAATACTATATATGTCATAGTGCTCCACCTCACTACCCTACCAATAATATCAACCCATGAAATACATTATTTATCATATATACATGTAATACTATATATGTCATAGTGCTCCACCTCACTACCCTACCAATAATATCAACCCATGAAATACATTATTTATCATATATACATGTAATACTATATATGTCATAGTGCTCCAACTCACTACCCTACCAATAATATCAACCCATGAAATACATTATTTATCTTATATACATGTAATACTATATACTAGGCTGGATGTTAAAGCTAGTGAGATCAGGGTGCTGCTGGCTGAAGTCTGAGATGTCATAGTGCTCCAGTTCACTACCCTACCAATAATAACAACACATGAAATACATTATTTATCTTATATACATGTAATACTGTATACTAGGCTGGATGTTAAAGCTAGTGAGATCAGGGTGCTGCTGGCTGAAATCTGAGATGTCATAGTGCTCCAACTCACTACCCTACCAATAATAACAACACATGAAATACATTATTTATCTTATATACATGTAATACTATATACTAGGCTGGATGTTAAAGCTAGTGAGATCAGGGTGCTGCTGGCTGAAGTCTGAGATGTCATAGTGCTCCAGTTCACTACCCTACCAATAATAACAACACATGAAATACATGTACATTATTTATCTTATATACATGTAATACTATATACTAGGCTGGATGTTAAAGCTAGTGAGATCAGGGTGCTGCTGACTGAAGTCTGAGATGTCATAGTGCTCCAACTCACTACCCTACCAATAATATCAACCCATAACATACATTATTTATCATATACACATGTACTGCTATATACTAGGCTGGATGTTAAAGCTGGTGAGATCAGGATGCTGCTGACTGAAGTCTGAGATGTCATAGTGCTCCAGTTCACTACCCTACCAATAATATCAACCCATGAAATACATTATTTATCATATATACATGTAATACTATATACTAGGCTGGATGTTAAAGCTGGTGAGATCAGGATGCTGCTGACTGAAGTCTGAGATGTCATAGTGCTCCAGTTCACTACCCTACCAATAATATCAACCCATGAAATACATTATTTATCATATATACATGTAATACTATATACTAGGCTGGATGTTAAAGCTGGTGAGATCAGGATGCTGCTGACTGAAGTCTGAGATGTCATAGTGCTCCAGTTCACTACCCTACCAATAATATCAACCCATGAAATACATTATTTATCATATATACATGTAATACTATATACTAGGCTGGATGTTAAAGCTGGTGAGATCAGGATGCTGCTGGCTGAAGTCTGAGATGTCATAGTGCTCCAGCTCACTACCTTACCAATAATATCAACCCATAACATACATTATTTATCCCAGAAGTCCTTTATGCTCTGTGTCAGGCACAAATTGGCAACCAGGTAGAACCACCGACTTTCCGCAAGCCAGCTGGAAGGATTCCCCACATGAAAAAAACGAACGACCCTACTGGGATTCGAACTCACGGCAAAGTCATTATTTATCATTTTTGATAAACGAGAATCCAAACTGTTTGCAAAGATCTTTATGCAAGCTTTCTGATCATGCTAGTGGCAGATATATGCCACAGTGATTACCTTTGCAAATAGTTTTGATCCAGATGAGACGCTGCATAATGCAGCGTCTCATCAGGATCCAAACTGTTTCACACTCATACACTGTTTTGGAAAGAAATTGACAAAATTCTATAATTAGAACAGTAGCAAATGACAATTGTTGCCGAGGAGAAAATTACCCAGCATGCAAAGAGATAAAAGCTTTTACTTACATCTACAGCTGTAACGACAAGACTGATTGGTTGATGAGGTACAGGCATGCCAGAATCAAAGGACAGCTCATGCCAACCAGTCTGAAAGAAAAATGTCTAACTTTTAACAATTTCTTTAACCTTTTTGTCCATTGCCAAAAGCCAAAATAACTTGTATCCAACTATGTTTCAGGCAGGATACTGCTTAAAGCAAGATGAAAGTAAAGCAGAAAGCTCCTACAGCTTTACGTTCATGCCGTTTGATCAGGCTCTAAATTGTTTGACAATCATTTCAATATGTCTTGTTTCAGAATACCGTACCTCTAATTTAAATTTGAGAAATAAAAAGCAGACAACAGTAATTATTTTTTGTCACCATTCTTTCCAATGGTCAATCAGGAGAGAGTGCACTGTATGCATCTTTATAAATACAGTCATACCTTCTCCACCATACTTACTGATGCAAAATAAAACTGGAATACAGCATTTTTTGATTTTCCACCAAAGTTGAAATTCCCAACATTCTCATACACATCACACACTATGTTACGGACTGTTTTCTGTGGAAAGATTGAAACAAAACCAACAGGTAATTCTCTAGAGTATAATGTACAGTAAAACCTCTCTATTGCAATTGCTAAATTGTGTTAACCCTTAGCCCGCCAAATAAATTGTCGTCTGCTATATTTCTCGTCTGCTTCAAGTTTCAAAGTGCTTCTAAGTTGCTCAAAATTGCTGAAAATGTTGTCCGAGTGTCAAACAGCTTGGATCCGGATGAGACGCCGAGTTACTCGGCGTCTCATCCTGATCCAAGCTGTTTGCATATGGAGCTATAGTCGTGCGTAGCAGGCTAAGGGTTAATTATTAGGTGTTTCAGACAGGTGACTGCTTAAAGCTTTCTGTTTTACTGTCACCTTGCTTTAAGCTGCCCCCTGTCTTTTATACAATCAATACACCTATTTTTTTAGTAGTTGTAATAGAGAAGTTTTACTGTAAAGCCATGACGGCTTCTCTACAAAAGAAAGTGTGAGCAATCATACTTCTTAACCCATAACCCCACAAATACGCCTTTTCACATCTTTAATTAATTCCTCTTCTAAAGAAAATAGTTCCAATTTGTACTGTCTCAATAAAAATCATAAGAGATATTTTCTATATTGTAGCAGATAATAGCTTAAAGCAAGCTTAAAGTAAAGCAGAATGCGCCTTAAGGCACATTCTGCTTTACTTTCAACCTGCTTTAAGTGGTCACATATCTTCAAAATTAGAAACGGGTTATGGGGTAATGGGTTAAGAGATCTACAAGTTTGTATGAACAATATGAATCATTTAGCCCTTGTTATGCTAAGTTGGTCGTACTGTTATAAACAACTTTTCCAACAATGACCATGGTTGTTAAAGGGCTCTTTATAGAAAATATTTCAAACAAGAAAAATTATTAAAACACAGTGCAGACTCTGATCAAAGGATGGTTCCAGCATACAAATTGTTAACCCTTTACTCCACAGAGTATGCCTTTTTACTCCTTTAATTAATTCCTCCACTGAAGAAAATATTTTCTTTTTATACAGTTATAAATGAGAAATGTTTCCTACATCCTAGCAGATGGTAACTTAAAGCAGGCTTAAAGTAAAGCAGAATGCACCTTAAGGTGCATTCTGCTTTACTTTCAACCTGCTTTAAGTTGTCACATGTCTTCAAAACTAGAACAGACTATAGAGTAAAGGGTTTATAGTAAACTTGAGAAGCGGCAAATATTCAAAATTTGACAGATCACCATGGCATTCTTACCTGGCCAGTATAGACATAACTTTCGGTCAAGTCAAAGAGTTGAAGAGGGTTCTTCATCTGTAGGATATAGCCTGTCTTGTTGAGCTGGGTATTACTAGGAGCTGATACATCAAATGAGTTGTTTCCTATAGGACTGACTGTACATGTCATTGTGTCCTTTGTAATGGTATAGGCGAGACCTGTAACAATGATAAACCATTACCCCATAAATACACCTTTTTGCACCTTTTTATTTATTCCTCACTCAAGAAAATAGTTCCAACTTATACAGACATGAATATGTATCCTAGTAAATATTTTCTAAATTCTAGCAAATGATAGCTTAAAGCAGGCTGAAAGTGAAGCAGAATGTGCCTTCAGGCGCATTCTGCTTTACTTTCAACCTGCTTTAAGTGGATACCACTCTTCAAAAGGAAAAACAGGCTATGAGGTAAAGGGTTAAACCACAAGATTTTGTTAAACATGCTTTTCCTGGAGTTCATATGACTTGTGATCTCTCCTATTTATTTATATATACTAGTTTATTTACTGAATAGCCCATTTCTCTATAAGAAAGAATATTGGACGGACGGATGGAAGGACAAAACGGCAAATATATGCCCCCCTAATGGGGAGCGTAATAAGTCTTTTATGCCTCTACTGGTAATTATTTCTATACTATTTCAATGATCAAGGTAAGAGGTCAAGGTCAAGGTCACAGGCTCGTGAAAAGCAATCCCAAGCTGTTTTTTCATAACAGCTATTTATACAACAAATTTGAAAAAGATGTATCAGCTATAAGTTAATTTATTGCCCTGAAACCCAAAAATTGATGCTGACTGCATACAGAGCCCTGTCACTTACGCACAAACAAATGCATTCTAATAACAAGAATATTTTCAGAAATGATCGGGTAAAAAAGACAAACAATTTAATTCAATATAAAAAACACACCAAACAACCTTACATGTTTCTTTATTGACTGACATAATTATGCTCACTGTTTATCTGTACATGTACAAGGTACAGCAGAAAAGTTCCCGGTTACTATCAAAATATTGGTGATTCACATAGAAGATTCGTGAAATTTTAATCACTTTACAAAGAAAAGACTTTTCTATCATAAGATATCAAATGTGTGGCTATTCATATAAGAACCTAGTATTATGATTTCTTACCTGAGTTGTAGTCATGTATGTATGTAGCTGGCCCTGCGAGATTGAGGACATCATATCTGACCAGCTTGTACAAGTAATCATACCAAATCTGAAAAAATATACTTCATATATATTTTAAAATAGTATAAACTGCATCATGAAATTTTAACTCAGTAAAAGAATTGGTAGACGATTGAATATCTTAAGAAAACAAATATCGCTTTCTTTATACAGAAAATAGGTAAGCAAACAGTAACAAACACTTTGATTGACAGACAGATAGAGAGACAAATAGATAAATGAATTGACAGACAAATAGATGAATGAATTGACAGACAAATAGATGAATGAATTTACAGATACATGCACATAGAAAGGCAAACTGAAAGATAAAAAAAAGGCTCACACACACACAAGGACATACAGATAAACTGAGAGGTGGACAAACAGACAGAAAGGGAGAGAGAGAGAGAGACAAAGAGACAAATGTAGTGAGTAGTAGGACTTACATGAGAGTTGATGACCTGTTGTATGTTGGGTATACTGTTTTCTAAGTGATAGGAGAACTGAGACTGGAGACTGGGAATACTTTGCGGGGACAGCTGACCTGAGGAGAGATGGAGAAATGAACACATGGCATGCAACAATTTAAACGAACAAAAAATCTAAATCCAGGCAAAAAGAAAACCCAAATATGCATTCAATCCTTTACCTAATAATCTGTTTTAGTTTTGAAGACAGGTGACCACGTAAAGCAGGTTGGACGTAAACCCAATGGCCATTCCCCCATAGCCTGTTTCTAGTATTGAAGATAGGTGACTACTTAAAGCAGATTGAAAGTAAAGCTGAATGTGCCTTAAGGCACATTCTGCTTTACTTTCAGCCTGCTTTAAGCTACCATCTGCTAAGATACAGAAAATATTTCTGAATATATATGCATGACTGTATCAAATGGAACTATTTTCTTAGGTGGAAGAATAAATTCAAGGCGTAAAAAGGAGTATTTATTGGGTAATGGGGTTAAGGTTTAGAGAGTGTAAAATGTTAAAGCAATCAGTGCAAACCCTGCTGAGATATGTGTTTGAAGAGAGGAGGATTAATGGCTCTGTAACTAACTATGAAACTTCCCTTACCTGAAATGACTGTAACATCTACAGCTGTAAACTGGAGCTGTAATATACAAGATCAAAATACATGTTAACTCTTTGAACACCACAGACCTGTTTTCAATATGCTGTTACATTTGCAAACAGTACAGACCTATAGGAGCTATCTGATCAGGCTCTACACTGTTTGATAATTAGGATTAGTATTTATTAAACTACCCAGAATTACAAGTAGATCGGTCAGGTTTTGGTAAAATCAAACAATTCACAAGGGAACCTTATAACACACAATAGTTACTTATTGATGAAAGAGTTAATAAAATAAAACAGTCAAAATGAGTCTGATATGGATCTTAAAAGTTGTCACTGAATGTCTGTTAATGCCTGTTCAGCAAATTAAGATGTAGATCAAAACAACACTGGTTCAAAAGTTTGTGTTTTTCAAACAGCTTTTCAAATTGACTTTCAAAATGAAAATTTTAATTATTATAACCATTTATCGACAGTGTTAACCCTTTCCCTCATAGAAGCGTCTTTTAGCACATTTGATTAATTCCTCCACTGAAGAAAATAGTTCCAATTTAAACAGTATTAAACATAAGAAAAAAATTCTCAATCCTAGAAGATGATAGCTTAGAGCAGGCTGAAAGTAAAGCAGAATGTGTCATGTGCTCAAAACAGTAGGGTTCTACTTTACTTTTATTTGAGAAGTATTCATATACTTACAGGGTTGACCTGTGTCTGTATGAACACAAGCAAGAAGAGCTGCCCACTGTAAACATTGGCCCTCAGGTTGTTGTAGGCAGTGGATATATCAACCTCGGGCTTGGCTGGGGCAGTCACAGTTCCTAAACAATACAAATACAATATGAACACAAGCAAGACGAGCTGCCCTCTGTAAACATTGGCCCTCAGGTTGTTGTAGGCAGTGGATATATCAACCTCTGGCTTGGCTGGGGCAGTCACAGTTCCTAAACAATACAAATACAATATGAACACAAGCAAGAAGAGCTGCCCACTGTAAACACTGGCCCTCAGGTTATTGTAGGCAGTGGATATATCAACCTCAGGCTTGGCTGGGGCACTCACAGTTCCTAAACAATATGTATACAATATGAACACAAGCAAGAAGAGCTGCCCACTGTAAACATTAGCCCTCAGGTTATTGTAGGCAGTGGATATATCAACCTCAGGCTTGGCTGGGGCACTCACAGTTCCTAAACAGTATAAACACAATATGAACACAAGCAAGAAGAGCTGCCCACTGTAAACACTGGCCCTCAGGTTGTTGTAGGCAGTGGATATATCAACCTCAGGCTTGACTGGGGCAGTCACAGTTCCTAAATAATATAAACACAATATGAACACAAGCAAGGAGAGCTGCCCACTGTAAACACTGGCCCTCAGGTTATTGTAGGCAGTGGAAATATCAACCTCAGGCTTGGCTGGGGCAGTCACAGTTCCTAAATAATATAAACACAATATGAACACAAGAAGAAGGCTGCCCACTGTAAACACTGGCCCTCAGGTTATTGTAAGCAGTGGATATATAAACCTCAGGCTTGGCTGGGACAGCCACAGTTCCTAAACAATATAAACACAATACGAACACAAGCAAGAAGAGCTGCCCACTGTAAACATTAGCCCTCAGGTTATTGTAGGCAGTGGATATATAAACCTCAGGCTTGGCTGGGACAGCCACAGTTCCTAAACAATATAAACACAATATGAACACAAGCAAGAACAGCTGCCCACTGTAAACATTGGCCCTCAGGTTATTGTAGGCAGTGGATATATCAACCTCAGGCTTGGCTGAGGCAGTCACAGTTCCTAAACAATATAAACACAATATGAACACAAGCAATGAGAGTTGCCCACTGTAAACACTGGCCCTCAGGTTATTGTAGGCAGTGGAAATATCAACCTCAGGCTTGACTGGGGCAGTCACAGTTCCTAAACAATATAAACACAATATGAACACAAGCAAGAAGAGATCAATTAACTGTTTGCTAAGAACCACTGTAATAAGGTTAAGGTAGTAAAAGGATTAACCCATTACCCCATAGCCTGTTTCTAGTTTTGAAAATAGGTGACCACTTAAAGCAGGTTGAAAGAAAAGCAGAATGTGCCTGAAGACACATTCTGCTTTACTTTCAGCCTGCTTTAAGCTACCATATTCTAGAATGTATGAAATAGTTCTAATGAAATATACTCATAACTGAATAAATTGGAACTATTTTCTTTAGTTGAGGAATAAATTACAGGCGTAAAAAGGCATATTTATGGGGTAATAGGTTAAGGCAGTGAAAGGATTAAAAGAAGCACAGTTTGTAAAGCACTTACTAGAATAATGATCACATGTCCCAACATACAGACTGGAAGAAGCTTTTGTAAATGTAGATTTAAACAGTCTACAGGATGTTGATCTGTTGTCTGAACAAAAGTCAAAGCTACGGCACGTGTTGTTCATACTCTGTACACAGGCGGCAGCACAATCGGCATACGTGGAAATCTGCATGTAGTTGTAGGTCTGGTAAGGTTGTAGATGAACCATGCTCATGGAGTAATGTGTGAACTGAGCTTAAATAAAACACAAAATATACACTTTTTTAGGCATTTAATTTTAATTCCTCCATTGAAAAAATATTTTAACTTTATATTTTTTTTTTATATTCAAGCAGATGTTTGCTTAAAGCAGGCTGAACGTATAGCAGAATGCACCTTAAGGCACATTTTGCTTTAATTTTAACCTGCTTTAAAGCGACTCGCAACCAGATGGTGCATTAAAAATAGTAAATTGTAAATATGTGTCAAACGCTTATATAAATGGTAAAGAATTAGTTTAGGATAAGAAATTCTGTTTAAAAAAAATGTATTTCAATAAAAAAAAATATTGGTCTCTGGTGGGATTCGAACCCGGGGCCCGGCATTGGCGGACAGAAGGCAAAATAGGGGAAACCGCTTAGACCAATGGACCACGGAACTATCTGTTTATCTCGGATCGATTTATCGTATTTCAATGTGTAGCAATCGAAAGTGCATACAACTTCGTAATTCGGCTCGTGTTTATGTCTGAGCCTGTGTAGAGAAGCAACAACAACAACTATACCGTCTACTAGTCGGTATAGAAAAACGATGGAAAATATCTAAAAATCTAAGATTCGGTGACGATTCTTGAGACTTTTTTTGGACTGATCATATTTTTTTAATGTCAAAAGCCAAATAATGCCACAAATTTGCTTTTATTTGAGTATTTTATTTTATTTTGACAAGTACACCATCCGGTTGCGAGTCGCTTTAAGTGGTCACCTATTTTCAAAACCAGGAATAGGCTATGGGGTAATTGGTTCTTCACTGAAGAAAACCAATTTATACAGTCATGAATATGTATCATAAGAAAGGGCATTCTTCTTCACTTTCAGCCTGCTTGATTGCTAAGCTACTGTCTGCTACAATATAGAAAAGTCACAGGCTTATTTATAGTGATAATGGTCAATACAAGATTGACTCTATATATCATACCCTATTAACTCATTGAGCCCTAGTGACGCATATATGCGTCATTTACCAAATGTGTACCTGTGAAGAGTACACTTTTCCAATGCAAACAGTGAAGTCCCTGATCAGAGGGCTCCTGCAGGAGCCCTCTGATCAGGGACTACACTGTTTGGCATCTTGCAATTTATTACAAAAAAACATCCCTAAATAGTCTAAAATGGACCAGCCTTTATTGCAAACTGGAATTTTCCATTGGAAGTTTCAGGGGATAATGAGTTAATGCAAAGATGTTCCAGTGAATGCTTTCAATGTACTAAAGCTGTCACTTTTATAACCCCATAGCCTGTTCCTAGCTTTCAATACAGGTGATTTTATTTTGTACAATGAAAGAATAAACTAGAGGCGTATAAAGGCATATTTATGGGGTAATGGCTTAAGGCTGTAAATTCATCTTCTTTTGTGCAATCATTACAGGTTTTACTATTATACATATAGCAGACAGAATACTTTGGATACCCAGGATATAGAAAACAATGTTACCCTAGACTAGATACAATGATTCTAAAACAATTTTGGAACACAGTGCTCCCTCCTATACAAAAAGCCCTCCAAACAATGATTCCCTCTTTACAGCAATGCTTGCTGCTGTTCTCCAAACAAGACATTTATATCTAATGCTTTCACTGCTGCAATATTGTCTGCTTAAAATTGTCGTCTGCTGTTGTTGTTGATTTTTTTGTTAAATATTCGACAGTTTGACAGAAGAAACATAAAGACGACTGACATACAGTTTCAGCACAGATCAGATGCCGCATTACGCCGCTTCTGATATGGGATCAGATTGTTTGCAAAATGTAAGAAAGTCATGCTCAGCACTCTAACGGTATTAATTTTCTCTCCCTATAACAATTTCTTCCGAAACAACATATATAATCTGTGTCTCCAATTCAGTGTTGTTGTTTACTCATAGTTCTATTCAAATCATGCATCTCCACTTACAAAATTGTTCCGCCTTACCCCACTAACATTACCCATTAAACACTAGGCATGCATATACACGTAAGTGTTCTTTGCAAACAGTGTGACTGTCAACAGAACACTAGTCCTATGCAAATAGGAAAGACCCAGATCAGAGAGCTCGTAGAGGAGTCCTCTGATCTATTCTATTGCACAACCTTAACAAACAACAACCCTAAATAGTCAAAACGGTACTAGACTAAAATGGAAACCGGAATTGTCTAATTGACATCAAGGCTTAATATCCTAAATCTGCTACTTATTGGCCAACCCCAACATTTTACAAACCTTAACTTCATTGGTCAAGTAATCTTGTTGACATATATTTTACCCTGTCTTTCATTGGTCTATACCTCGGAACACATGTGTCATCTGCCAGCAAGGATTAGTCTAACATTCTCTTTCCATTAACCTAAAGCATTGTTTTTGTAAACTTGTGTTTCATTGGTCAAGTACCTAGAGCATTGGACCTATCCAGGACTTTTGCAGACACATACACAAAAGACTGGTCCCAGTTGAGGTTCACCTCCTGTACCCTCACAGATGATATACCCATAGTCCTGGCTATATTCTTGGCAGCCATATGCTTGAGAGTTCCTCCTATGAATGAATTGGCCTGACCTGAAAAAATACTATAATTTTCAGTTGGTTGAACAAAGTTTCTAGTACATAGGGAGAAGACTTTACTCTTTCTCAATAAACGTTTTAACCCTTAGCCCGCCAAATAAATTGTCGTCTGCTATATTTCTCGTCTGCTTCAAGTTTCAAAGAGCTTCAAAGTTGCTCAAAATTGCTGAAAATGTTGTCTGAGTGTCAAACAGCTTGGATCCGGATGAGACGCCGAGTTACTCGGCGTCTCATCCGGATCCAAGCTGTTTGCATATGGAGCTATAGTCGTGAGTGGCAGGCTATGGGTTAATGCTAAAACTATTATTTCCATTGCAATTTTATGGAGTAATATGTTAATAGAGTTTGTGTGGTCATTATAACAGAATTTTTCAGTAATATGCTTTTGAAACTTAAATAGAGAGAAAAAAATGAGCTGGGTTTTATGGCGCCACAACACAGAAAATGGTCATAATGGAGCAGAGGAAAACAAATTAGAGCTGAATAAACTCACCATAAAACTTAACATTAAGCTGTAACTTGGCAGCCTCTGAGTAACAGGAACTGATGTCAAACATCCCCAATTCTGGCTCCTCCATATCAAAATCAAGAAAATTGTACCGTGCCTTTATACCTAGCTGCAAGAAAATCATGCAAAGGGAGATAAGTTGTGATAGTTTCTAGAATGTCTATAATACAATAGTTACATACCTTGATTGTCATTATTGTTAAACTCTTTGGACTTAAAGATTGTTACACAAAAAGACAAGAGTTCTATCCTTTTAACTGATTATCTCAGTGATCTATGCAAAAATAGTTAAATATATTGACCCTTAGCCTGCCACTCACGACTATAGCTTCATATGCAAACAGCTTGGATCCGGATGAGACGCCGCGTAACTCGGCGTCTCATCCGGATCCAAGCTGTTTGACACTCTGACAACATTTTCAGCAATTTTGAGCAACTTTGAAGCACTTTGAAACTTGAAGCAGACGAGAAATATAGCAGACGACAATTTATTTGGCGGGCTAAGGGTTAATGAGCCATGCCATGACGAAACCTGCCTTATTGCATTACAACATTGTACAGACCAAGTACGGTTGTCACCCCAGGCTCTGTATCTGAGTTTGGTCCACACTGCCACATACCCTATATATACAGCTACATAACATGCTTTAGATGCATGTGGGTGTCAAACAGTGTAGATCAAGACCAGATGCCGTGTCAATAAGTCAGGTTTTCTCATGGCACAGCTTATTTATATGGCTTTGGAGAAATTGACATTAACCCTTAGCCCGCCAAATAAATTGTCGTCTGCTATATTTCTCGTCTGCTTCAAGTTTCAAAGTGCTTCAAAGTTGCTCAAAATTGCTGAAAATGTCGTCCGAGTGTCAAACAGCTTGGATCCGGATGAGACGCCGAGTTACTCGGCGTCTCATCCGGATCAAAGCTGTTTGCATATGGAGCTATAGTCGTGAGTGGCAGGCTAAGGGTTAACATTTTTGCAGATTTTTTTTGTAATTTAATGTACTTATATGTATGTAGACAAACTTTGATATCTTAAACTCACTTCACTTGAAATTTCTTGTATTTCTACTGTTGAATTTCAATATTTTTACCTCGATTAAGTAATAATATCCTTATTTTATAGCTAAATAGTGGCTTAACCACATTTTAACTTTGAATTACGGATATTCGAGAAATTGAAGTTTAAGTTTGAGTGTATGTACTTCTCTCTTACTATTATTCTATTGAAGAGTAATAAAGTAAAGAAGATGGTAGCTTAAAGCAGGCTTAAGTAAAGCAGAAGGTATAAAAGGAGTATTCTGATTCATTTCAACCTGCTTTAAGTGGTCACCTGTATTCAAAACTAGATACAGGATATAGGGTAACGGGTTATAGCATAGGAGTTTTCTTTTGATTTAAACAGTTATGTGTACCTATATACATTACACAGTGTTATAGAGCTGAATTTTAGTTTTGGCACTGGAGGAAAGGGTTGAGATATACATAGGTCAGTACGTACAGCATCTATGGTGACCATCAGGAGGATGGGGATATCCTTGGGTGCTGATACTCCAGCATCTGGAAACTCTCTAAAGTTGTCCTGTAAAGGTGACAAAGACTTATCAACAAAAACCTTTCACTCGCCAAAAGCCTATCTAAATAATTATATATCTTTTCAGGTATCAATTCAAGACAAAGAATTAACCCTTAGCCCGCCATATAAATTGTCGTCTGCTATATTTCTCATCTGCTTCATGTTTCAAAGTGCTTTAAAGTTGCTCAAAATTGCTGAAAGTGTTGTCCGAGTGTCAAACAGCTTGGATCCGGATGAGACGCCGAGTTACTCGGCGTCTCATCCGGATCCAAGCTGTTTGCATATGGAGCTATAGTCGTGAGTGGCAGGCTAAGGGTTAACATTATGGCTAGACCTATTACACCCTAGATACACCTTTTACACCTTTAATTAATTCCTTCTCTAAGAAAAGAAAATCAATTTTAAACAGTCATTAATTAATTATGCAACATAGAAAATAATTCCTATATCTTAGCAGATGATAGCTTAACCCATTTTCCCATAAATACATAATAAATACACTCCTCAACAGAAGAAAACAATTCCACTCTATACAGTCATGAATATTCTCCTTATCTTAAAGCAGACTGAAAGGAAAGCAGAATATGCATAAAGGTGCTTTCTGCTTTACTTTCAATCTGCTTTAAGTCAGGTTACCTGTCTTCAAAACCAGAAACAGGCTATTGGGTATATGCAAAAAATTAAAGAAAGCTTATTTCTTTCCTCCCTGAAACTTTAAATGGACAATTCCAGTTTCCATCTAAGTCTAGTCCATTTCTGACTTTAAAGGGTTGTTTTTGTCAATGTTTGGCATTGTGACAAACAGTAAAGACCCTGATCAGAGGGCTCCTTTCGGAGCCCTCTGATCTGGGTCTTCAAAATTTGTATAGGACATGTGTACTATTCACATGTACACTGTTTGAAAAGCACGCCTATATGCGGGACTAGGGTTCAAAGAGTTAAAGCCAGTAGAATGTAAGCCTTCATCTGTATTCAATACTGAAAACAAGCTATGGGGGAAAGGGTTAAGTTGTTCCAACAGCTTGCAATACTTACGGCTAAAAAGTAATATTCAAAGACAGCTTGCGGGTTCTTGATCCCTCTGACTGCAAAATCTGTTCTAACAGATATGAATACATCACAGGGTAGACCCCTTTCTGTCCTCTGAAAGCAATCAATTTATCTATTTAACCCAATACTCTGTAGATGCACATTTTAACGCCTTAAATTCATTCCTTCATTGAAGAAAATAGTTCCATTTAAAGTCATGAAAGTGCATGGTAAGAAATATTTTCTTTATCATAGCAGCTGGTAGCTTAAAGCAGGCTGAAAGTAATGCAGAATGCACCTTATTTGTGCATTCTGATTTACTTTCAACCTGTTTTAAGTGATTACCGGTCTTCACAACTAGAACTATGATAAAAGGTTAAATAACTTTTAGATTCTGTTTGTCAATTGGATCCTATTTATCTAATTTTAGAAATTTAGCAGATGATATTTTCAACCAAGAGAAATAACCCATTGTTGAAACACTTCAATATTCTGAGACAACCTAATATTCAGAATACTTCATCTTGCTTTACATTTTTTCCAATTACTCCATAAATTTGCCTTTTCTATGCCTTTAGGTTATTCCTCCACATGCAAAAAATTGTTCTATATAGTCATGAAAATGCAAAAGAAGTATTTCTATATCCTAGTAGATAGTAGCTTAAATCAGACTGAGATGGTTCCCAAGCATTTGATTGGTCAGATTTGAGCCTTTGCTTAGCAAAAGCTCAAATCTGACCACTCAAATGCTTGAAAATGATCTCAGAATCAACTCAAAAGCTTTATAACCTTGTACCCTCCTGGTGTCAAATTTGAAGGCCAAAAGCTTTGTAACAGATATTTATATTTAGACTCAGGTGTCAAAAGGTCAAAAGTTTTGTTACAAATATTTGTATTTACCCGTCCTGTATGTGTGTATGAACTATCCAATTGAAACAACTGCTGTGGGTCCTTCATATAGATGACTTGGGATCCATTGCTAGTGACGAATGTAAGGTTGTCCGCCTGACCCAGGTTATGGTACAATAGAGCAGGTTCTGTTTTACACGCTCTAGTCACCTGGTTAATGAAGTAGGTGATGCCTGGAATATGAATTTGTATACAGGCAAACTTATGTTAACCCATTACCCCATAAATGCACCTTTTTACCACTTTAATTTTATTCCTCTACTGAAGAAAATAGTTCAAATTTATACTGTTATAAATAAGAATCATAACATATATTTTCTATATTCTAGCAGATAATAGCTGAAGGCAGGCTGAAAGTAAAGCAGAATGCACCTTAAGGCGCATTCTGCTTTTCTGTCAACCTGCTTTAAGTTGTCACCTATCTTCAAAACTATAAACAGGCCACAGGGTTTTGAAGATAGGTGTTCACTGCAAACAGTATAACCCTTTCGAGGGCATAACTCATGGAAACCTTGACAAATTTAAACGAAATGCTTACACTGGGTAAGAAGGTCATCAAAACAATGTCAGATATCAAATTTCAGCTCAATATGCCAAAGCAGAAAACAACGTATTTCTAATATTTTAACCCTTAGCCTGCCACTCACGACTATAGCTTCATATGCAAACAGCTTGGATCCGGATGAGACGCCGAGTAACTCGGCGTCTCATCCGGATCCAAGTTGTTTGACACTCGGACAACATTTTCAGCAATTTTGAGCAACTTTGAAGCACTTTGAAACTTGAAGCAGACGAGAAATATAGCAGACAACAATTTATTTGGCGGGCTAAGGGTTAAGTTCCAAAAGAAGCATAGCTCATGGAGAAGTTGACAAATTGTGATGACAGGTAAATCATCAAAACAATATTATATACCAAATTTCAGCATCATATGTAAAAGAATGTATAAGAAAAACGTGGAAACCCTGGACAGATGGAGGGATTGATGGACAGATGAAGAGATGAACATCGCCATACCATTATATGTCCCATCTGAAGACGGGCATATAAAAAAATATTTCAAGGAATTGTTAAACATCATCAAGGATTCTTCATTGAAGTGCTCATAATAGAGAGACTTAATTGTACCATAATTGAAATCTGTGATTTCTGTGATAGGATCCAGTGTGTTCAATGGCTGAACTGCCTGCTGGAGACTGTAGTCAGCTCTAGTCAGCTTGTTGACCCCGTCATACCATACCTAGAAATAAACATACAAATATAGTATATCAACATATCCCAGCATTTCTTGAAGTTCATACATTTAACCTGTATTCCTAGTTTAATTGGCATAGCACTTGTACTAATAATATTGATAACCAGAGCTAAACAGAAATTTTAATAAATGCAGCTAAATCTAGGCCAAAGGTCAAGGTCATCAAACTGCAATGCAACATGCTGTACTCATTAATGGGCATTAGCATGACTGTGAAGATGCATGACACTACATGAAGTACTTCATCTGTAACTGACCTGAATGCAAAAACTTAATCTAGGTCACAGAGGTCAAGGTCACAAAACTGCAATGCAACATGCCATACTCATCAAGGAGCAATAGCATGTGAAGTTGTGTGACAATATCTGCAATATTTTGCATAAAACTGACTTAAATGCAAAATTGAAATTTTGATATTTGAGTGAAAAATAGTAATTCCAAACATTGGAAAAATTAAAAAAAGTTGGGTTTTTTCCAGTTTGACCCTACAGCATCCATGGTACATCCTATTAGACCTTCTTGCCAAATATCAACAACCAAATATCATTACTAATTGAATAGTTAGCCTAAATAGCCTAAAGGTGAGAACTTAACAGCAGAGCTTATAAACACAAATGTTTGATGCCATTACCGCCACCATCTCTGGCAAAGTGATACCTATGTCTCGCTTTTTCTCCTTTGTCGCATTGAGACAAAAAATTTCCAGGGTCCAAGGTTATAAAGAGTTTAAGTTGAGTCTGAGATTGTTCTAAAGTATTTGATTGGTCAGATTTGAGCCTAGGCTCAAATCTGACAAATCAAATGCTTGAGAACGACTTAAAAATCATCTCAAAGCTTTATAACCTTGGAGCCTGGTCATTTTAGTAACAACAAACTTACTTCCATACGATACATGTTTGACAGTGTATAACTAAACTTACATCAATCATATTGATATCAGGACCTTGCATGCTGTTGATAATCTCCTGTCTGTAGTGGAAGTATTTGGGAATCTTGGGCAAGGCCCGAGTTTGTTTCTGTCCTTTACATACAACACCAGGTGGAGTCTGTAATAAACAGCATAGTCAAGATACAAATGTATTTAGATTGTTGTCAATTAGAAGAGTTTCTTAATACTTTAGCTCTTTAACTCTTTACCTGATAGCCTATTCCTAGTATTGAAGATAGGTGACCACTTAAAGAAGGTTGAAAGTAAAGCAGAATGCGCCATAAGGCGCATTCTGCTATACTTTCAGCCTGCTTTAAGCTACCATCTTCTAGAATAAAGAAAATATTTCTTATGATACTTATTTATGATTGTATACGTTGGAACTATTTTCTTCAGCGGAGAAATAAAATGAATGCGCTAAAAGGTGCTTCTATTTGGGAAAGGGTTAAAGGCTAGAAGCAGAAGATATAAGCCCCCACAGTGATTAGTTTGCGCCCTCCTACAGAAACTTTCTGCTTTCCTTTCATATTGCTTAAGGAAGACACCTCCCTTAGACACACAAGTATGATATATGCTACACCTGTTTGATACAGGTACTATTTGCTATTAAAGACTATGGGGAAAAGAAGCCAAGAATTGCTGCTGAACACAAGGACAAACAAACACTAACTTACCTCAAACACTGTAGGGTCGGTGACGTTCAGTTTGAAGTCTACATAGTCATAATAATGGGTGAAATTTCTCAGTATTCCTTGACCAGTGAGCTGGACCCCTGTAGCCACAGCTCTAACAGGTATCTAAACAAACATGTACTTACCTCAAACACTGTAGGGTCGGTCACGTTCAGTTTGAAGTCTACATAGTCATAGTAATGAGTGAAGTTTCTCAGTATTCCTTGACCAGTGAGCTGGACTCCAGTAGCCACAGCTCTCACAGGTATCTGGGGGTAGCTGATTGGGTCTAGCCAGTTCTTAGCTGTTAAGAATAAAAACAAAACCTTTAAATCAGTATATTTCTATGGGAACTTATAAGATGAATTAGCAGTCTTTTAACCCTTTACCCCATAGTCTATTTCTAGTACTGAAGATTAGGAGACCACATAAAGCAGGTTGGAAGTACAGCAGAATGTGCCTTATATCTGCTTTACTTTCAGTCTGCGTTAATCAATAATACGGAAAGTATCTCATAAAATGTATATTCATGTCTGTAAAAACTGTCTGTATTTGTTTCAGTGGAGGAATAAACTAAAGGCATAAAAAGGCATATTTATTGGGTAATAGGTTAACCTATAAAGTGTAGGGACTTGGTTTTTCACTCACATTTTTTCTGCTATAATCTGTCTGGAGCAGTCTCTAAGCTATTTCAAAAACCGGTGGCTTAACCCTTAGCCTGCCACTCACGACTATAGCTCCATATGCAAACAGCTTGGATCCGGATGAGACGCCGAGTAACTCGGCGTCTCATCCAGATCCAAGCTGTTTGACACTCGGACAACATTTTCAGCAGTTTTGAGCAACTTTGAAGCACTTTGAAACTTGAAGCAGACGAGAAATATAGCAGACGACAATTTATTTGGCGGGCTAAGGGTTAATACATACAGTGTCATTACCTGTCCAGTGATACAGGTCCATGTATTCAGCTCTCAACCTTCTTTGGCGTGAGTGTGATCGGCTGTTTTTGTCAAGAAAGTGGAGAGCTGAATACAACGCCCTGCATTGCACAGCCAACTGGTGATGTGTTTATTATTTGCCTTCAGTATACATCATCAACAACTAAATAGTTGTTTAACTCTTTTTTCAATCCAGAAACATTTGATATTTGAAGCAGAACAAGTTTTTGCTTATTCAATCAAGAATACCACAGAACTTGAACAGTACAATTTCATGTACGTAGGCTTATCGAAAACTGAAATTGTACGTAGGCTTATCGAAAACTAAGTGGGATAAAATACAAAGAAGGTGAAACAAGGGGTAAGATTTAGACTCTTGTATCTTATTGTACAAACAGGCAGGGTAAAGCGCAGTATCACAGGAAGGCATAAAATAATAGTAATTATCAATGAGATTTATTCTTATATTATAGTTATTATATCTGCCATGGATTTTGGGCTAAATATTGTTGAGTGATGTTTGTGCATGATGAGGTAGCCGGTCTGGATCTATATAATAATTATACACATGTGGTTTGCAACAGACAAATAACCTTTTTCTTGTGACTAGGTTTAATTGTTATACAATTCATATATCTAACAATTCTAACCAAAATGGGATATCAGTGCTCCACTTAATCCCTTCTCCCATAGAAGTGTCTTTTAGCACAATTAATTTATTCCTCCACTGAAGAAAGTAGTTCCAATTTATGCAGTCATGTGCTTGTAAAATATGAAATGTTTTCTATATCCTAGCAGATGGAAGCTTAAAGCAGACTGAAAGTAAAGCAGAATGTGCCTTGAGGCACATTCTGCTTCCTTTCAACCTGCTTTATGTGTGTTTCCTATCTTCAATACAAAGAAACATGCTCTTCTTACTTGTAAAGTAGTAGTCGAGGGTGAAGTTGGCAGTGATCTGAGACCAGTACATACAGCTCTGCCAATGGTCCACAGTTATACCTCGCACCACAGTTGTCCCCATATACTTCTACAATGGTAATGAATAAGTGAATAGGTGAATTGGGCATTAATACATTGACCTCTGAAATATTTAATTAATGGACATTTCAATTTCTAATTAAGTATAGTTCAAATTTTTCTATGTAGAGGTTGATTTTTAAAATATATTGCAACATCACAAACAGTGCAGACCCTGATCAGAGAGCTCCTGCAGGAGCTCTCTGAACAGGGTTTTCATTGTTTGTATTCTTTACAGATACAGTACTGTTTGTTGATGACTAGTATACTCGCCATGACTAGGGTTGAATGTGTTAACCTTTTCCACCATAGCCTAACATACAAATCTCCTTTATCCAAATGTGTCCAAGATAGGATACTGCTCAAAGCAAGATGAAAGTAAAGATGAAAGTTCCTTTATGAAAGAAATACCGTTTTTTACAGTCATGAATATGCATTCATGAATATATGCACAATAAGAAATATTTTCTATATTCTGGCAGATGGTAGCTTAAAGCAAGCTGAAAATAGAGTAGAATACTCCTGAAGGAGTATTCTGCTTTACTTTCCGCCTGTTTTAAGCAAACACCTGTCTTCAATGCTGAAAACAAGCTATTGGGTAAATGGTTAAAGCAAACTGAAAGTAAATCAGAAAGCTGCTTATTTTCAGTCTGCTTTCAACAACTGCCTATCTGAAACACAGAAAAAAGCCATATCAAAAGTGCTTTAGACAAAGTGAAGAGATGTTCAGATATATTACATGTCTGTAGTTCTAAACCTTTCTTCTAGCAATTAACCCATTACCCCATAAATACGCCTTTTTACACCTTAGATTTATTCATCCACTGAAGAAATTACATGTACATGTAGTCCCAATTTATACAGTCATGAGTTTGTATCATAGGAAATATTTTCTATATTCTAGAAGATGGTAGCTTAAAGCAGGCTATAAGTAAAGCAGAATGCACCTTTATGGTGCATTCTGCTTTACTTTCAACCTGCTTCAAGCGGTCACTTATCTTAAATACTAGAAATAGTCTATGGGGTAATGGGTTAAACATTGTAAAGATGACAAGCACTAAGATTATACCTCTCCGTAAGATTTTGCAAAATGAAGGGCTTGCCCAGTTGTAAAGATTTGAACTGTTCCATTGACCTTGACATTACCAAACAGCTCGTTATTGTTGTCATAAGTCAGGTCATTGACAGTACAAGATGGACCTGGAAAAAAGAAAACCAAATTGAATATACAGTAAATCCTCTCTATTACAACCACTTAATTTTGTTTATTATTTTGTGGTTAAGGCAGATGTCTGCCTAAAGCAAGGTGGCAGTCTAACAGAAAGCATTTTAATGTCACTTTGCTTTAACCCATTTCCCCATAAATACACATTTTTATGCCTAAATGTATTCCTTCACTAAAGAAAATAGTCTCACTTGGTACAGTCATGAGCATGTATAATAAGAAAAAGTTTTGATATGCTTGCAGATAGTAGCTGAAAGCAGACTGAAAGTAAAGCAGAATGCACCACAAGGCAAACTCTGCTTTACTTTCAAACTGCTTTATGTGGTCACATACATTCAGTACTAGAAACAGGCTATGGGGTAATGGGTTAAGCTGTCATCTGTCTTTTATACAATCAATTAGGCTTGAATTTATTGGTCATTTAAGAAAGGTTTTATATCGTTAATCATAGATAGAAGTCGTGAGGATGGCTATATTCAAATTTTGTTGTTTAAGACAGGTTGTAGCTTAAAGCAGGATGTAAGTAAAAGAGAAAGGTCCTTGAGGAGCTTTCTCTTTTACTTACATCAAGTTTTAAGTAGTTACCTGACTTAAGTCTTTTCAGTTGTGGCTATTAAGTCAAATTTAGTACCTGAGCAGATTCTAACTTTTTGAGTTCTCAATAAATATTGCTTTCTTCAAAATTGTCAAATGCTCAAATTTTAGAATGAAGTAATATCTCTGTATATCTTCAGAAATGTAAAATCAAAGTGACAACATGTTTTGATCTTGATCAGATGCCACAATACTTAACCCATTACTCCATATTTGGTAAATATGCCCTTTTATTCCTCTACTTCCAAAACTGTTCCACTTTATACTGTAATAAATTATGCACCATAGCAAATATTTTCATAACTTAGCAGATGATACATGTAGTTTGAACCTTAAGGTGCACTCTGCATCACTTTCAAACTGCTTTAAACGGTTATGTGTCTTCAAAGCTAGAAACAGGTTACGGCGTAATGGGTTAAAGGGTCATACCACTATAAATGTCATACCAATAATGTAGAAGAGCTGGTTATTCTGGTAGTCATAGATATTGTTACGTATTGTTCCATTGCCCACTGTCACAGTGGCGGCCTTTTTAGTGTCATGGTTGAAGTACTCATATATTGTCATAGAGAAGTTCCTATCAAGGATGTTTGCCTCTATAGTGGTTGAGAACTGGCTGGGAAGAACAGGCAGCTTGGGATCTGAAATTGAAAATGTTCCAAGATAATGATTATTTTGTATCTTTTTAACCCTTTACTCCCTGAAACCTCAAATGGACAATTCTAGTTTTCAATTCAGTCTTGTCAACTTTTGACTTTTTAGGGTTGACTTTTACAATATATGTCAAAATGATAAACAGTGTAGACCCTGATCAGAGGGCTCCTTAAAGAGCCCTCTGATCAGAGTATACACTGTTTGAATAGGACAAGTGTACTTCTCTCAGGTACACTGTTTGCCAATGACGCAGATATGCATTAATAAGATTTAAACAGTTAAGCCATGCCATGAGAAAAACAGAATCATTGCATTGTAAAAGTTTTTAATGGTGTACAGTAAAACCTGTCTTAATCCATTCCCCCCAATAGAAGCCCCTTTTATCGCATTTAATATAGTCCTCCACTGAAGAAAGTAATTCCAATCATGTACCATAAGAAATGTTTTCTATATCCTAGCAGATAGTTACTTAAAGCAGGTTGTAATTAAGTGAAACAGAATGGGCCTAAGGGCACATTCTGCTTTACTTTCAATCTATGTTAAGTGGCCACCTGTCTTCAAGACTTGAAACAGACTATGGGGTAAGAGGTTAAGGTGTCACTTTAATCATGATGAATTTACAGGCTTACATAAAGACAACATATATTAATGCAGGAGAAAAGTAATTCAGAAAGTTCCTATCGGAGCTTTCTGCATTAATTTTACCCTGCTTTAAGCTATAAGTTGTTTGTGTAGACCTCCATGCCTTATTATTGTATGACTGCTAATCACAGGTTTTACTGCAGATCTAAACATACCACTGAAGATACAGCTGCTGGTCTAGCCAGTCTACACTCTTAGACACTCGATCACCCGCATCTGCAGTATTTTACTATATTTTTTGCAAGCCTGCGTTGATCTTGATCAGGAGTTGAGTCTGAGATTGTTCTCAAGCATTTAATTGGTCAGATTTGAGCTTTTGCTCAGCAAAAGCTCATCTCTGACCAATCAAATGCTTGAGAATTATCTCAGACTCAACTCAAAAGCTTTATAACCTTGGGGCCAAATGAAGAGACTGAGGTGGAGAAAGAGCTAGATCTATAACTCTTTGTGAGTCTTGCCATGAGAAAAACATTCCAATGGCTCAGCGCAATACTATGGTAACTACACTTTTTTTTTTATATAGATCTTTAGTTTATCAAATCTTTCATCCCTTCAATAGAAATACTTTTCATGCTTCTACCTAACCAGATAAATGAGAAAAGTTTTTTTTTCCCCACTCCGACTGGTGGCTTGAAGCAAAGGAGACACGCAGAGAGACAGACAGAGAGAGAGAGAGGGAGAAAGGGAAAGACAATGTGAGATAGAGACAGACAGGTAGACAGAGAGAGAGAGAGAGAGAGAGAGAGAGAGAAGTAGACAGATAAACAGACACATATAGACATACAGAAAGAAAGACAGACAGACACAGGCAAAGACAGGATAGAGTGAGATAGAGGCATGGTCCATGGGTCAGGCAGCAAGTTTGATAGAAACCTAAACCACTGTTATTGACAACTTACCGGAGGGGTTTGACGAGGCCATGTGGGTGCAGTATTGCTGTTGTTGCTCAGATATGATAACAGTGCACATCAGAATAAATAAAGATTCCAGCTAAAAAACAAAGGAAATGGTAATAAGCATGTGACATAGAAGCACAAACATAACACTGGATAAAGTGATAAACATGCATCTTATGTATTCAGGTAGCATTGAGTGCAGGGTTACAATAATTTGCTCATTAAAATTCTTAGATTTCCAAATTTTCAAGAGCGATTTTAGGAAGCGTACCTCCTTTCGCTGCAAGGCTCAATAACAAAAACATAATTATGCAAGCAGTTTAGATCCAGATCAGATGCCGCATAATACTTTGTCTGATCTGGATTTAAACTATTTGACACCCTTATCAATGTTTCCATAGTAAAAAACGCAACAATTCAAAATTTTTAAAGTAAGAGCAGAAATCTGAAGATTCGGGAAAAAATCCATATATCCGGAGAAATTAAGAAAAATCCGAAGATTTCGCAAAAATCCAGAGAAATGGCAGCCCTGTGAGTGTGAGACATAAAATGACAGCATAAAACATAACAACAGTAATGCAGAAAGCGCCGTTTACCCATTAACCTACTTCTAGTATCTAAGGTAATTAAGATACCACTTACAGCAAGTTGAAAGAAAAGCAGAATGCACCTGCTTTAAGTTACTATCTGCTAGGATATAGGAATTTTTGGTATGGTACATATATGATCAACTGTATAAAGTGGAATTATTTTCTTGAGTGGAGGAATAAATTTAAGGCGTAAAAAGGCATATTATGGTGTATAGTGCTCCTTCCCTACAATGGCCCCTCCTAATAGTGGTTCCCTCCTGACAAAAATGTTTGCCACAGGCAGGGCTGCCATAAGTTGACATGAAAAATCCTAAGATTTCCAAGTTTGCATTTTTCAAGTGCGATTTTACGAAACGTTCCTTTACCCTATAGCCTTTTCCTTGTTTTGTTGACATGCGACCACTTAAAGCAGGCTGTAAGTAAAGCAGAATGCGCCTTAGGGCGCATTCTGCTTTACTTTCAGCCTGCTTTAAGCTACCATGTACTGGGAAAAAATCCGGAGAATTAAGAAAAATCCGGAGAAATGGCAGCCCTGCACAGGGTGTTTCCCAAACAAGACAACTAAGTCTAACACTTTCACTGCTGTAATATCATCTCCTTAAAAATGTCAGTTACATTTTTATTCTCAAAGTTATGTATTGACATTTCAACAAAAGAAAACAAATATAGACGTATGATAAACAAATAAAACCCAGATCAAACGTCACGTTACTTGGCATCTGATCTGGGTTTAAACTGTTTGCAAATGTAATTAAGCCAAGTCATGCTCAGCACGCTCAGGGTATTACTGTTCCCTATAACTTATAGTCCCTCCGAACAACACATAGAATCTTTGTCTCCCATTGGGTGTTGTTGTAGAGAGGGAGCACTGTAATGGGTAATTAAGAGCTTTGTGCATTGCTTTTATCCTTAAATAGGCATCTGCCTCTCTGGAGATCTCAACTCTTCTCCCTTGGATAGCTTATCTAAACAAGTTAATTAGGCTGCTTTACTTTTGTCCTGAAGTAGGCATTCACTTCTCCAGATATATCTAATCTTCTTTATCAAATGATTTCTTAACCCTTTACTCCACAGTAGCGCCTTTTAGCGCATTCAATTTACTCCTCCACTGAAGAAAATAGTTCCAATTTATACAGTCATGATCATGTACCATTAGAAATATTTTTTATATCCTAGCAGAATATATCTTAAAGCAGGCTAAAAGTAAAGCAGAATGTGCCATAAGGCACATTCTGCTTTACTTTCAACCTGCTTTAAGTGGTCACCTGTCTTCAAAACTACAAACAGGGCTATGGGGTAAAGGGTTAGCATAGGCTGTTATTGTTTTGTTTTTTTCGTTTCTTTTTAAAAAATAAATTGTGAGTACTTACAGTATTGAGTGTACATGTATCCATTTTCAAGTCAGCCTGACAGACAATGTAAATACAATACAATGTTATCAGCTTACACCACCCTCCTTCCGGTTACACTGACTACCCTCGACTATATAATATTACTATCTACCCCGTTATCTTTAATATAGATGATAATAATTTCTGATTATAATGAATCCCTCACCCTTTTCCTTCATACCTTTTTTCCAGTATCTAAGATTGGTGGTTTAAAGCAGGCTGATAGTAAAGCAGAAAGCTCCTCTAGGAGATTTCTGCCTTACTTTCATTCTGCTCTTAGCAGCCACCTGTCAGAAAATCAAGTAAAGTTTCCTCTGGTTGTTTATCAGGGCAGGGTAGAAGCATGAAAATGCATCCCTATGAGGAAGAGATAAAGGAATGAAAAGGAGGGACTATGATACAAATATCATGGCCTGACCTGCTAGAAACCAACACAGATCATAAGAAAATCTTTTTGTGGCATTAACCCATTACCCCTGGTAGCATGTTTCTAGTTTTGAAGACAGGTGACCACTTAAAGAAGGTTGAAAGTAAAGCAGAATGCACCATTAGGTGCATTCTGCTTTACTTTCACCTGCTTAAAGCTAGTATCTGCAAGAATAAAGAAAATATTTCTTATGATTTTTATCTATAACAGTATAAATTGGAACTATTTTCTTCAGTAGAGGAACAAATTAAAGGCTTAAAAGGCATATTTATTGGGTAATGGATTAAGCTACAATCTGCTCGGATAAAAAAATATTTCTTATGGCACATATTCCTAACTGTATAACATTGAACTTAATCTTCTTTAGACTACAGGAGTAAAATTAAAGGAGTTAAAAGGCGTATTTATGGGGTAATGGGTAACATAGACTTGACTAAAATTAAAACAGTAATTTATTTGATAGTTTGTTTATACATACATAGAAGAATAAGGCATTGATTTCATATGATCAAGAAGAACCCTCTTTTACAACCATACAAACAAGAGTTGTCAGAAGGCAACAAAGCTAGCCAGTCGCACATTTTGAAACTTAAATGCAAAGGCTGAGGTCAAGGTCAAAGGGTAAAATTTTCACAAGGATGAGAAATGCTCATTCTAAGGTATCTGTGCTGCAAGTATGAAAGCAACAGGTCAAAGGGTAAAGTAGTTGTGAGAAGTCTTTTCAAAACAAACACACATTTCCAGGCTTAACCGCAAAAAAATGTAGGTAAGGTCAAGGTCACAGGGGTCAAACCTTTCACATGGATAGAGAGGTCTTGTTCCTAGGTATGTGTGCTAAAATCATGAAACCCAAACAACTTTATGAAGCATTTAGCATGGATTCTGTTTTGTCTTTTTATTGGCCTACAAAGATGTCCACTTTCTGGAGCGTTCCGTGACGAGGCGGAAGTGTTTAGGAAAGGCAGAATGTCCAGGTGATGTCAGCAAAACCATGCAGACAAGGTGCTACAGGTGTCAGGAAGTTCCTTTCCACATCCAAATTTTGGTATTGGCCAAATTTGACTCGGAAAGTTTATCCCCTTAACCCATTCCCCCATTTAGGCACCTTTTAGTGTATTTATTTCTTCATTAAAAAAATAGTTCCAATTTATAGTCATGAACATGTACCAAAAGAAATATTTTCTATATCCTAGCAGATTGTAGATTAAAGCAGACTGAAATTAAAGCAGAATGCACCTAAAGGGGCATTCTGTTTTACATTCAGCCTGTTTTACATACATACATACATCCTCTTCAGGGAAAAAGGCTTAAGCCTGTAACTCCCGCTCTATGCTTGGTCTTCTTTTTGACAATTCGTTCAATAGTGCATGCGTGGGTGGGATGGAATATTGCCTATGTTGCCAGTGCCTGTCAAGTTTTCCCTTAAAGTCATTGACATCCTTGGCATTCACGACCCAGTCTGGTAATCCGTTCCACTTATTCACTACGCATAGTCCAAATGAGTGTTTACGGATATTCAGTCTGCCTCGTTTCTATGCAAGCTTGAAGTTGTGCCCTCTTGTTCTGTAGGTGTGGATACGGGGTAGCAGTCTCTCCTGATCAATTCTGTCTCTGCCTGTGATGATCTTAAAAGTTTCAATCATATCGCCCCTGTCTCGTCGATAGTACATGGATGCCAGCTTCACTATAGCTCTTAGTCTGTCTTCATATGGGAGTTCACGTAGTGTCAAACACCGCCTGGTCCAGGTCTCCAGCATATTGGTGAATCCTTGGTGCGTTCCCATACTCTAAGATTGGTCTAACCATGGTGGTGTAGAGCTTTTTTATTACAACTTTCTCTCTAGTGGCGAACGTTCTTTTTATAAGCCCCAAGGTTCTGTTTGCTTTTTTGACAGCTTTGTTGACATGGTAGTGAAATGACAGCTTGTTATCTATGTGTACCCCAGGTCTTTTTCCATATCTGACTCTTCCAGTTCTTTAAGCTCACCGAGGTTGTCTTTCATCTGGTAGACATTTTTCGGGTTGTTGTGTCCGAAGTGCATGACACTGCATTTGCCGGAGATGAATTTCAACTGCCAGTCTTCTGACCATGCTGACAGTCTACCTATGTCATCCTGTAGTAATGCGCTGTCTTCCACCGTGAGTGTGCTGACTTTTCCGTACATCTTAGTGTCCTCATTAAATATACGCACTACACTGTTGACAGCATCAGGAAGGTCATTTATAAAGATGACGAATAACACCGGCCTCAATACACTGCCCTGAGGTATCCCACTTGTGACGTCGGCCCAGTTCAAGACATGGCCATTTACTGAAACTCTCTGAGTGCGGTCTTGAAGGAAGTTGGCGATCCATATCTGCACTGACCCTGTTATCCCGTAGCTTTTCAGTTTGTTGACCAGCCGCTTGTGTGGAACCATGTCAAAAGCTTTCTTGAAATCCAAATACACCATGTCCATAGGAGCACCACTATCAATAATCTCAGTCCGCTCATCAATACAGGTAATAAGCTGAGTCATACATGAACGTCCAGGAACGAACCCATGCTGTTCATCGCAGAATAGCTTGTTTTCCACCATGTGTTTAATTGGTCACCTGTCTTCAAACCTATAAACAGGCTATGGGGTAAATTGTTTAACCCTTCTAAAATAAATTGCAGAATCACTGTTTAGGACTGATAAAGACAGTGAAATGAATCTTTCAAGAATATGTAGCGAGGAAAGGTTGCAGAATTACTAAATTCAAATTCCACATCTTGCCCTCGCACTAGTGGACCCCTTGTCTAACCAGCATAATATGGCATTTTTCAAAAATGGCATACCGGTAGTTCATATGAAATGCTCAACATAAAAAGGATAAACCCATTACCCCATAAATACGTTTTTTTACGCCTTTAATTTATTCCTCGAAAGAAGAACATACTTCCAATTTATACAGTCATCAATAAGTTCCATAAGAAATAGTTTCGTTATCGTATTCGTAAAACGAGACCGTGAAGCTCTAGGGTTGGAAAACATCAACCCACAAAACCGCCAAGCTTGGAGAGGGAGACTTCGTTCCAGACTGGACAGCCAGGCCTCACCCTTATAAGAAGGATTAATCAATGGCCTGGTTAAACTAAACTGGATGATGATGATGATGATGATGATGGCAGATTGTAGCTTAAAGCAGGCTGAAAGTAAAGCAGAATGCACCTTAAGGTGCATTCTGCTTTACTTTCAACCTGCTTTAAGTGGTCAACTGTTTTCAAAATTAGAAACAGGCTATGGGGTAATGGGTTCAATGGTCCTGTTTTGAAACATTCTTGCTTACTATTATGTCAATCAAAATACATGAAGTCTAATATGCTGTAGTGCCAATAAGAAGGGTGAATCTATCATGCTTCAATGATATCAAAGCTTAACCTGTGTTATTTTACTGCTGAATGAATAAAATAAGTATACTTTATAGTAAAGTATGTCTTTTCGTTTTGTTTACAAAAGGGAGGATTTCTGAATGCAAAACGAAAGAAATTAAGAAAGCTCTCTTAGGAGCTTTTTGCTTTACTTTTGTCATGAATTAAGTTGCCAGCTATCCACAGACTACCAATATATTTTCTTTTCAGAGTTAAAAAATGCATAATAAAGTTAAACATGATAACAATGACTTCTAGATGCATGCATTTATAACATTAAGATAGGTTTTATAATTGAACTATGCTCCAGTTGGAATAGATAAAACATTATCAATGTCTGCAGAATGTATGAACAATGTGGATATGCCTTGATCCAAATTCCAAGGCCATGACTCTTTGCATGCTGGGTAATTTTTCGTTTGAAACACAACAATTGTCGTCTGCATGCTACTGTTCTAAAAACAGAATTTTCAAGTTTTCTTTTTTTAAATACAGAGACAGAGTGTCCAAACAGTTAGGATCCTGAAGATGCGACATTTCACCTCTGGATCTAAACTGTTTGAAAAAGATTCACTGTTGCACATATTTATGGTTTACTCTTAGTAAATACAAGTTCAGTTGAACTTGGCAGGGACAGAGTTATTGTCTATCAAACATATTATTGATGACTTTTGCATAATTGGTTGTCCTAGTGTGAAAGGTTCATGATTATAAATATGTTATGATTTATAAAGTAAAACTTTTGAAAACAGACTCCTTCCAGTCTGAGCAAAGCTTCTGGATGAGGGAATATATTATGTTAAATTACACAGGTGGCAGGACACAAGTAATGTAGAACGTTTCTTTAGGAGCTTTCTCCATTACTGTTGTCCTGCATTAACCCTTTCCCCCATAGAAGTGACTTTTAGCACTTGTATTTTATTCATCCGCTGAAATAAATAGTTCCAATATATACCATAATGAATATGTGTCATATTTAATACTTTCCTTATTCTAGCAGGTAATAGCTTAAAGCAGGCTGAAAGTAAAGCAGAATGCGCCATATGGCGCATTCTGCTTTACTTTCAACCTGCTTTAAGTAGTCTCCTATTTTCAAAACTAGAAACAGGCTATGGGGTAAAGGGTTAAACATGCATCTGTGTTTAGAACTGTCAGCGTGTCTAGGTTAAATGATTGCTGAGCAACAACGCAAATGTTTTGGGATAGATGTCTGTTTTTAGAGACACTCGGATTATATTTCAGACATTACATTTTGAACTATGAAATATATACACATGTTTAATGATAGCAGACAAAGAACACAGACCATATGCAATCATAACGCCCCATTTGTTCCTCTTTGTAGAATAATAGTTTTAAATGGACTAATCTGTAATTAATGACATTATTGGGTTACTGTTTAAATATACAGGTTTTGGCATACAGTAAAACCAGTGATAATATAAAAGACTGCCTTCCAAAAAATATACACTTGCAGTCACTGTTTAATCCATTATCTCATAGCCCGTTTCAAGTATTGAAGATAGGTGACCACTTAACTCTTTCCTCCCTGAAACTTTAAATGAACAATTCCAGTTTCCATTTTAGTCTAGTCCATTTCTGACTTTTAAGGGTTGTTTTTGTCACTGTTTGGCATTATGACAAACAGTGAATACCCTGATCAGAGGGCTCCTTTCGGAGCCCTCTGATCTGGGTCTTCACTGTTTGCACAGGACAAGTGTACTATTCACATGTACACTGTTTGAAAAGGACGCCTATAGGCGGGACCAGGGTTCAAAGGGTTAAAGCAGGCTGAAAGTAAAGCAGAATATATCTTAATGCCCTTTCTGCTTTACTTTCAGCCTGCTTTAAGCTACAATCTGCTTGAAAATGGAAGCTATTTCTTATTGTGCATATTAATGGTTGTATAATTTGGAACTATTTCCTTCAGTGGAGGATTAAATTAGAGAAGCAAAAAGGCATATCTATTGGGTAATGGGTTAATGCAGTCATGAATATAAATGTTAAGAAATATTTTCTATATTCAAGCAGATGGTAGCTTAAAGCAGGCTGAAAGTAAAGCAGAATGTGCCTTAAGTATCTTCAATACCAGAAATAGGCTATGGGGTAATGGGTTAATGCAGGACAAAAGAGATCCAAAAGATGCAAAAGTTTGTTCTGCAATAAGTTGCAACAAGGTTGAGTAATAGCTGAATACAAGTTTCACTGTATAGTTAAATGGAACTTTAGCCAATTAACTAAATACTAGTATTCAGATACAGCATAATAATGCTTTATCATGATATATGCGTACTATAATATTTTCTGCTTCAAAAATGTCATCTAAAACTTTTTCAAACTTAGCCTTTTTAGAAGTTTAACTAAATAAACATTGATATAAGAGATGACCATGCAGTTTGGATCCTGATGAGACACAGACCTGATAGGTATCTGATCAGGATCCAAACAGCTAACAAAATACTGGTCAATTTAACATTTGTACATGAAAAGGTTAACTGCTTGCTTACAGGAATCTTTTGCAGTTTGGATCCAGATCATGCCTCTCATTTTGAAGAAACTGATCTGGATCCAAACTGTTTATAACACTGATAGTATACCTACTCATATACAGTAGGCAGAGTTGAATACAGACTGCTTGTTACCAGAATACATTTTAGAGCAGAAATTATATCTCTACCAATTAAAGGGTTACTCCAGATTGTCCTAAAATACTGTCAAACTTTGATATCTCGCTCAAGTAAAACATAATCCGTATCGCAAAGTTAAAACGTCGCTATAAGCCAGGTTTAAACTTTTGAATTAGCTAGGCTGCAACAGTGAAATTCAACTGTTGAAGAATGGAATAATTCAATGTATGCAAGTTCAAGATATCAAAAATCAACTGTAAAAGAGATACTATAGCCTGATGCATATCAAAGCATATCATATTGGCATGAATGATCATAATATTCAGACAGGCAAAACTAACTTTACACTTGACAGTTGAATCGTGTTTCATGAAATGTTTGGGAATGAGATACTTTTAAAATTCCAGAAGACGGCACCTTTGAAGTAGGCAACATTTATTCATCATTTTCAGGGTTTATCCTTCTCCTGTTAATAATATATATTAATTCTTTTTGAAAATAGTGTAGACCCAGATCAGACAGATCCTAAAGGAGCTGTCTGATCTGGGTCTACCCTGTTTTCTTGTAGAATCTGTTTATAATGGATCTGCATCTTTTTTTCTGGGTAAAATTCCTTTATCTTATTAGCCATTGTAGTAGTTATGATGATTGGTATCCTTAGTGGATGGAGATTTATACAGTAAAACATCTTTATTAATAATCACTAAAACAAAAGCTTATTGATTATATAAGACAGATGACAGCTTAAAGCAAGGTGACAGTAAAACAGAAAGCTCCTAAAGGAGCTTTCTGCTTTACTGTCACCTTGCTTTAAGCAGTCACCTGTCATAAAATCCTCATAATAGACACAATTATGTGTCATAATTGAGCAATAGTCAGCAGGAAAAGGGTTAATGGCAGACTTAATTATGGGAATATGTAAGACAATAAGTTTATTTCAAATGATAACAATTAAATATTTCAATCAGCAATATTTGATTCAGCAGGTAGATCCCTATACACAATCAACCTTTAAAGTGTTATGTACCTAATACTCATGTTTCATGAAATGTTTGGGAATGAGATACAAGGGGGTTGGATCCTAATAAAATCTAGACTAAATGTAATGACTGATCAAAATCCATACAATTCAGGAGTCATGATTTCTTTAAAAATAATCATAAAACAAATTGAAAATTCTATGCAGACAACAATATTTGAAAAAGGATTGTGATTTGAAACAGAAAAACAGTCAATTTTGAATTAAGTAACAATTAACCAAATAGAGGACCATTTGGTAATCTCAAATACAGGTGGCTGGTCACTGAATTCACCATAAAAATAATGCAGAAAGCTCCCATAAGCTTTCTGCATTATTCTCATTCTGTATTTAGCAATTATTTCTCTTTAAAGATAATCATGTATCTTCAATAGGTGGTCTCTTAAAACACATTAATTTTGAATGTGATTGCATTAGACTGATATGCATCTTGCCATTATAGATATTGACAGTCAAACCTTTGCTAATTTAACCAATTACATTAAGGCTGGCATTTTAAAGCAGTTGAGTGTTTAAAGCAAGATGAAAGTAAAGCAGAAAGCTCCTACAGGAGCTTTCTGCTTTAATTTTATATTGCTTTAAGCTGCCACCTGTTTATTGCGCAATAGTTGGTTGTTACATTGAGCGGTCATTAGAGAGGTGTGTCACTGTATACTAAACATGCAAAGAAGTCATCAACCTGTCCTTTGCCAATTAATATACCTGCACTCTAAAAGGATCGTTGAAGGGATTAGTATGTGTTACTATATAGCTCTGTAACAAGACATTTTATATTGGAATATATCTGAGCCGTGCTATACAAAAACTTATTGCATTGCAAAACCGTGTAGACCTTACAACTAAATACAGAAAAACCTCTCTGTTAAGATCACTTAAGAGAGGGCAAATTGATTGTATGAATGACAGGTGACAGCTTAAACCAAAATGACGGTAAATCAGAAAGCTCCTAAAGGAGCTTTCTGGTATACTGTCACCTTGCTCTAAGCAGTCACCTGATTTTAATCACCTAATATTTAACCCAATTTAGTGGTTGTTATAGAGAACTTTTACTGTAGGTTGTTTCCAAGCTCAGGTTAAAACATTTTGATCTGAGAGTTTCTTTTAACCTAGGTCATTTAACTCTTTGAACCCTAGTCCCGCATATAGGCGTGCTTTTCAAACAATGTATGTGTGAATAGTACACATGTCCTATGCAAACAGTGAAGACCCAGATCAGAGGGCTCCAAAAGGAGCCCTCTGATCAGGGTCTTCACTGTTTGTCAGTAATGCAAAAATTGACAAAAACAACTCTTAAAAGCCAGAAATAGACTAGACAAAAATCGAAACTGGAATTGTCCATGTAAAGTTTCAGGGAGGAAAGAGTTAAGGAGGTATTGCAAATCCTTCGTTATACAAGTGCTGATGAAGGAGGTGCTTTACCTCCGAAAATTACACACGACTGTAAAAACGTTTCTCTGATTTCTGCTTAATGAAGGATAGAAATAATGCAGAAAGCTTCTATATGAGTTTTCTGTATTACATACAAAAATAATTCTATTTCAATATATTAGTCATTGGCCTTTTTTTAAAAAGATTTATTTTTAAATCTTATCCCTTTACTCCATAGCCTATTTCTAGTATTGAAAATAGGTGGCCACTTAAAGCAGGTTGAAAGAAAAGTAGACTTTGATTCAAGGCATATTCTGGAATAATTTCAGCCTACTTTAAGCTATCATCTGCTAGAATGTAGAAAATATTTCAATTTTATTACTGTATAAAAAGGAACTTCATGTATTTTCTTCAGTGGAGGAATAAATTAAATGTGTTAAAATCAGTATCTATGGAGTAAAGGGTTAATGACAACTACATAGAGGATACAGACAGTCATTGTGTGGTTGTCATTAAGATTGATTGTTTTTAACCCACTACCCCATAGCCTGTTTCTAGAGTTAGAGACAGGTGCCCGCTTAAGACAGGTTGAAAATAAATCAGAATGCATCTTAATTAAGACATATTTTGCTTTACTTTCAATCTGCTTTAAGTTACTATCTACTAGGATATAGGACCTTTTTCTTATGGTGCATATTAATGACTGTATAAAGTGGGTATTTTCTTCAGTGTATGAATAATTTAAAGCACAAAAAGGCATACTTATGGGTAATGGGTTATTAAAAGATTTACTATGCAGTAAAACCTCTCTATTAAGACTACGAAAAAGAGGGCTAATTGATTGTATGAACTACAGGTGACAGATTAAAGCAAGGTTACAGTAAAACATCAGGGGCCCGTTTCATAAAACTTCTTACGACAAATGTTGTCGTAAGTCAGATTATAAAAGTATCAATTATTATTTATTTATCCAACTAATCCTGTCTTGTGACATCTTTTTGGAATCGTCTTGAAAAGACGATTCCAAAAAGATGTCACAAGTCAGGATTATATAGAGAAATCACAGATTAAATGTATTTTAAAGTTTTGACTTATGACAACATTTGTCGTAAGAAGTTTTATGAAACGGGTCCCTGCTTCTAAAGGAGCTTTCTTCCTCTGAAGACGGAGCATGGCTGCCTATATGGCGAGGTAATTGAAAACAGCTATGCACGTAATCCTCCAGCTTGACAGACAATAATGTCTGTACCAAGCTGTCCTGTGAGTGTTAAGCACAGGTACGCCAACAACAACAACAACAAAGAAGCTTTCTGATTTACCGTCACCTCGCCCTAAGCAGTCACCTGACTTTAAACACCTAAAATATAACACAATTTAGTGGTGGTAATAGAGAGGTTTTACTTTACTTTGTTAACCCTTTGAACCCTAGTCCCGCATATAGGCGTGCTTTTCAAACAGTGTACATGTGAACAGTACACTTGTCCTGTGCAAACAGTGAAGACCCAGATCAGAGGGCTCCGAAAGGAGCCCTCTGATCAGGGTCTTCACTGTTTGTCACAATGCCAAACATTGACAAAAACAACCCTTAAAAGGCAAACATGGACTAGACTAAAAGGGAAACTGGAATTGTCCATTTAAAGTTTCAGGGAGGAAAGAGTTAATATACAAACATCAGCTTCTAAAGGCTACTTTAGAAGCTATGTGATCAATTAGAGGACAGTGAAAGCAAACAATATTATATATCTCTCTGCATAAAGAATGTGATTTCAAAATTTCTTGAAAGTTTCTGCAAACAGTATGGACCAAGATCTGGCCCCCACATTATGTGGGAATTGATCTGGATCCATTCTGTTTGAAAATGAGATTTAATGAGGGTTAACTCTTTGCATGTTAGCGGTGGATATATCCACCACAGTGATTGCCTTTGCAAACAGTTTGGATCCTGATGAGACGCAGCATAAAGCGGCATCTCATCAAGATCCAATCTGTTTGCCATTCTGACCCTGAATTAAAAGAAATTTTGAAAATTCTAATTTAGTACAATAGCAAACGACAAATTGTTGCAGACGAAAAAATTACCCAGCATGCAAAGAGTTAATATGCACTTTATGCAATTATATTACAGAAATACTTTCAGATAAGCACCAAATTGACAAGAATAAGCTTGCAGATATTGACCATAAGATAATAGATTTCCGAAATAAAGATGGGCCAAGAATTGAGCACGGAGGATGTAAATAAGATTCAGAAAGAGGTGAACATGAAGCCGGAAGACATCAAAAAGTGGTATACCGAGTACAAGAAGACGTGCAAAGATGATGACCACGAGCTCAATATGGATCAATTTAAAGACCTTTACAATAAAATGTTCAAGGGCCATGCTTCAGATTTCGTAGAGAACGTTTTCCGAACCTATGACACGAATAAAAATGGGAAAGTTGACTTCTCTGAGTTGATGGTCGGTATTGGGATAACCATGGAAACAGATGAGGAAAAGAAGCTGAAATGGGCATTCAAGCTGTATGACATAGACGACAATGGAACCATAGATAAGAAGGAGATGGAATCAATTGTCAAGGTTGGTGCGAGTTGTGTTTATCCCATTACATTATAGATGGCTATAAGCATTTTGACATCTTAACTCTTAGCCCGCCAAATAAATTGTCGTCTGCTATATTTCTCGTCTGCTTCAAGTTTCAAAGTGCTTCAAAGTTGCTCAAAATTGCTGAAAATGTTGTCTGAGTGTCAAACAGCTTGGATCCGGATGAGACGCCGAGTTACTCGGCGTCTCATCCGGATCCAAGCTGTTTGCATATGGAGCTATAATCGTGAGTGGCAGGCTAAGGGTTAAATTTACTCCTCTATTGAATAAAATAGTTGCACTCTCTTTACAGTCATGAACATGCACCATCAGAAATATATTTACATCCTAGCAGATTGGAGCTTAAAGCAAGCTGAAAGTAAATCAGAATGGGCCTTGACCCATTCCCAAAAAGAAGCACCTTTTAGTGCATTTAATTCATTCTTCCCCTTAAGAGAAAAGTTTTAATTTATAGTCGTGAAAATGTGCCATAAGAAATATTTTATTAATCCTAACAGATATGATAGCTTAATGCAGGCTGAAAGCAAAGCAGAATGTGCCATCAGACACATTCTGCTTTACTGTCAAAGCCTGCTTTAAGTGGTCACCTGTCTTCAAAACAAGGGGTAATGGGTCAAGATGCATTCTGCTTTGCTTTCAACCTGCTCTGCTTTAAGTAGTCACCTGTGTTTGAAACTAGAAAGGGGCCTCCGTGGCCTAGTCACTGTGACTTACATCACTAAGCTCCTCACCGCTGTGAGTTCGAATCCCATTAGGCTCGTTCGGATTTTTCATGTTGGGAAGTCTTCCAGCTGGCTTGCGGAAGGTCGGTGGTTCTACTCAGTTGCCAATTTGTGCCTGAAACAGTGCATAAAGGACTTCTGGGGTCTTCCTCCATCTGTAATAAGCTGGATGTTGGGATATAACTGAAATACTGTTGAAAGCGACGTAAAACCAAATCAAATCAAATTGAAACTATAAACAAGCTATGGGATAAAGGATTATAAACAAATCTATGATTAGTAGTGTTATCAGTTTTTACCCTCTTCTTCACAAAAGCAACATAGGATGCAATATTTTTACCCCTCATTATGCAGAAGCACCACAAATGAATACCCAATTGCCTGTTTCTAGTAATGCACACAGGTGACCAATAAAAGCAAGCTGAAAGTTAAGCCCTAATGCAGATTCTGCTTTATTATATGACTGTGTTATTTAGAATAATTTATTCATTTGAGGAAAACATAGCAGGCGTAAAAAAAAAAGGTCTTTATGGAGTAATGGGTTGAAGATGTATGAAAGTAAGGCAGCAAGCTCGTACAAAGTTTTCTGTTATACTTTCATCTTGTTAACCCTTTGAGCCCTAGTCCCGCATATAGGCATCCTTTTCAAACAGTACAAATGTGAGAAGTGCACTTGTCCTATGCAAACAGTGAAGACCCAGATCAGAGGGCTCTGAAAGGAGCCCTCTGATCAGGGTCTTCACTGTTTGTCATAATGCCAAACATTGACAAAAACAACCCTTAAAAGTCAGAAATGGACTAGACTAAATTGGAAACTGGAATTGTTTATTTAAAGTTTCAGGGAGGAAAGAGTTAAAGGCAGAGATGACAACATGTGCAATGAACGTTGGTCTTCAATGTATGCAATATATATATGTCATTTTCCTATAAAAGCTGCAGGGCTGCCATTTCTCCGGATTTTTCTGAAATCTTAGGATTTTTATCTTAGCAGATGGTAGCTTAAAGCACGCTGAAAGTATGAAAACTTATGGTAGACCTGATGCTGCCTGTATACCTATTGTCTTAACCAATTCAATGCCAAATTTAATACTTTCACTGCAAAATTTAACCACCAGATTTAAACCTTTCACAACCACGTTACATTTTTTGATTTAACTCTTCTGTAGACAGAGTATTGTTAGCTAGATCTTGTTATCTACAACCTTATTGTTGAACAGCATCTCATATCGATCCAAACAGTTTGCAACATCAACATTAGTTGCCTATAGTGACGAAATGATTTAACCCATTACCCCATAAGTACACCTTTTTACACCTTTTATTCATTCCTTCAGTGAAAAAAATAATTCCATTTTATACAGTTATGAATATGCAACTTAAGAAATATTTTCTATATCTTAGCATATGGTACCTTAAAGCAGGCTGAAAGTAAAGCAGAATGTGCTTTAAAGCACATTCTGCTTTACTTTCAAACTGCTTTAATCAGTCATTTATCTTCAATACTAGAAACAGGCTATGGGGTAATTATTTAATTTTGTCTACTTTCAGTCCTTGCACACAATGCACAAAAAATCTAAGCCCGACGAGCCCGAGATGACAGCAGAAGCCTTGGCATTAAAGATGTTTGAGAAGATGGATCTAAATAACGACGGGGTAATTTCCTACGATGAGTTCAAGGAAGGGGCCAAGAATGATCCTTTTATAAAGGAAGTTCTAGACATGAAGTTTTCAGGATAGACACACCTTTGTTTGTGAAACCAACGTAGACAATCTTACCAAATCAAAACTGTGTTCAGTGAACATTTAGAGGAATCACATGGATAATCTAAAACTCTTTCCTCCACAGAAAAGCTTTTAAAATCCTTTAACCCATAGCCTGTTTGTAGTTTTGAAGACAAGTGACCACTTGAAGCAGGTTAAAGTAAAGCAGAATGTGCCTCTAGACACATCCTGATTTACTTAAAACCTGCTTTAAGCTATCATCTGCTAGGGTGTAGAAAATGTTCTCATGGTTAATATTCATGACCGTATAAAGTTGTGCAGTTTTTTATGAGGAATAAATTAAAGGCATAAAAGGGCATTTTTATTACTCCTCTATATAAACGCTACAGTTAGATATTTAATAGTGGTGTTGGCCACAGGTAGCAGCATAAAGCAAGATTAAAGTTAAGCAGAAAGAAAGCTCTATTAGGAGCTTTCTGCATTACTGTCTTCTTGCTTTAAGCAGTAAGATGCCTTAAAAATAAATGGGTGATTTTGGACTTTTTTGGCTACAGAGGAGATGGTTAAGATAGATTAAACCCTAATGCAGAACAAAAATAATGCAGAAAACTCTGCATTACTTTGTATTTAGTTATCATCTATCTTTATGGAAGGCTATGTTTCTTCCCTGATTGTTTACTCAATACAGTTTTAATAACAATTCAGAAAATATCATTTTAAGACAGTATCAATACAAAAGAACTTCTTGCATTGAGTATGCTGATGTATTTAACAATTGTATCAAACCATATAAAAGGTTTGGTAAGTGTTGCTAAATAAAAACTACAAAATAAAGTAATTTCAGTATTTATTTTTCTTCAGAAAACAATAAAGCAAAATATAACAACTACATCAGGTGAAAGATATTGGTAACATGTTAACAGTCTTTAAAGCTATACATGTATATGCTTGCAGTCAAACAGTCTTAACAGCTTCAGGAAATCCTCTCCATAACGGTCACTAAATTGTGTTAATCATGATGTGGTTACGACAGGTGACTGCTTAAAGCAAGGTAATAGTAAAACAGAAAGCTCCTTTAGGAGCTTTCTGTTTTATTGTCACCTTACTTTAAGCTGTCACCTGTCTTTTATACAATCAGTTAGCCTTCCTTTTAGTGGTCGTAATAATGAGGTTTTATACCATATATGTGTTTTAAGTCAAACAGTCTGTGCTTGCAGATAAACAATTTTTACAGCTATATAAGTCGTTGTTACAGTGGGGAAGGCGTTATTCTTTACCATTTAACCCTTTACCTTATAGAAGCGACTTTTAGCGAGTTCATTTTATTCATCCGCCCAAAAAAATAGTTCCATTTTTTACTGTCATGAATATGTACCATAAGAAATATTTTCTATATCCTAGCAGATAGTAACTTAAAGCAGGCTGAAAGTAAAGCAGAATGCGCCCTAGGGCGCATTCTGCTTTACTTTCAACCTGCTTTAATAGTTCACATATTTTAACTACTAGAAACAGGCTATGTGGTAATGGGTTAAATGCAAACAAAATATAAAGGCAATGCAAATAAAATGCAACATATATATCCGATATTTTTAAAATTTTCCTAAAATTCAATTTTATTTGAGTGGCAAACAATTTGGAGCCTGATTGCTCCAAACTATTGCATCTGACATTACTGTTTTAGCTTTCTTTAAACACTTTTATTGGGAAAAAATAGTCTTCTCCGCTATAAAACAGCCATCCAATGGTGATGCATTGAGATCTCTATAGATAAACCACATTAAAACCTCTCTATAACGACCACTTAATCGAAGGCCAATGTACAAATGTATTGTATTTGCGACAATTGACAGCTTAAAGCAAGGTGACTGTAAAACAGAAAGCTCCTATAGGAGCTTTCTGTTTTACTGACACCTTGCTTTAAGCAGTCACCTGTCACAGATACCTGATAATTAACAGAATTAAGTGATCCTAATAGAGAGGTTTTACAATACTGCTTAAAGCAGAACTAATGTGATGCAGAAAGCTCTAACAGAAGCTTTCTGTATAAGTTTATATTGCATTAAGCTGTCTGAAAGGATACTGGGAACGTTTTCCCTGTTTTATGTTCAGGATTTCAGAGGTGGGAACTTCTTCCCATAAAATGAAGCATGAATTCATAAAACTGAAATCAAAAACACAAGACTTTTTACATAAAGGTGCTTTACCAAATTCAATAAAACATTTGTATTCAAAGTAATATTAATCAATTGGATATCACAATAAAAACATACATGTCATTTATGTCAACAAGAAGTGTTAAAGCTACAGTAGTAATAATGAAATATCAGGCAAGCTTTCATCATAATTATACATAACCACTAGGCAGAAGGGGCATATTGTTCAGTGTTTAAGGTTGGTGATTACTCATTGATGGTATTAATCCATTTGTGCCCCACGATCCCATATATAGGACATAGGCAAACAGTGTAGACTCTGATCAGACACCGCATAATGCGGCGTCTGATCAAAGTCTACACTGTTTACTGATAGGAATTTCAACATAAAACAAAATGAAAATGAAAATTTTGACCAGGCATCCCTTAGAAAAAAATTGGACTAATCCAATATATAAGCATAGAAGAATCCACTAGGCACAAGTGGGTTAAATAGATTTGAAAGCTTAGAGCAAGATGAACATACAGCAAAATGGTCCTGAAGGAGTTTTCTCCTTTACAGTCATCTTGCTTTAAGCAGTCACCTAACTTAAACATGTGTGTCATTTGGGTGATTTGCATGTCTTGCAAGTCATAAATCTAATATTAACTTTTTGTATCAAAAATCTAATATTAACTATTTGTATCAAAAGAGTATTGCCAAATGCAAAAAAAAGATGGGTGTTCCTTGGAACACGTGTGTCACCTGCCAGCAAGCATCAGTCGAACATTCTCTTCCCATATAGGAAATTTCATTTCAAAATCTTCAGTATAAAAGAAGAAATCTGCATGAAAAGAAAATGTTGGAAAGGGGAATAACTCTCACAATATTGATGCAAGAAATATGACCTTTGTGAAATACACTTCCACTTCTTAAGCTCTTTCCCTAAATGAAACTTCATCTTATAAGCTTCAGTAGAACAGGAGTTATGAAGCGTGATTAAAAGAGCGTGACAGACAGACAGAAGGAAAGATGGACGGAGACAGACAGACGGATGGACAGATGCCAGAAAAGTTATTTCTAAGTGTCATCTCTGCCTACAGCAGGTGACACAATAAAAAAACATTATTGTTAAAAACTTAGAAATAGTATACCAAGTCATCAAAACAAAAATACATGTTATCTTTTTCATATCACACAAGCAAAATCAGAGCTATCAAACCGAAACAAAATTAGAACTATCAATTAGGCAATTACGATGCACTACATATTGGATCATAAAATCTATTGCACATTGCCCATAATTCAAAAAGTCTTTCACTGATATAAACTACAAAAATTCCAAAACATACCCTAAAAATTGAACCACCTTTTCATGCCTTTACATATTTTTATTTCCTTATAGAAACGATATTTCATGTGTCTACTGATTTCGAACAAATTAACCATTAAGTGTTATTCCAACATTTTTAAAGGAAACAGAAAGTAAAGCATAAAGTCCTACAGGATCTAAAAGATCTCCTAAAATTGTTTATTTGAATTTGTATGGAAACGATATAGAGCATGTTGCTTTTCAGTGATATCATCATGTATTGCAGCTTTTCAAGTGAGCTAATATCAGTATATTTACAATACAAGCAATATACACTCTGAAATCATCAACTTAAGTCAAACAAGTTTAAAACGTCATTCAAAAAAGATGAAATGGCAGTTTTCAACGAAACAGTATTCTTCATGCAAGACAAAAGTAATGCAGAAAGCTCTTTCTTATTGTCCTGCATTCAGAGGTCACATGTCTTAAGGGATATCTATGTTAACTTTGACTGTACATATATACAAAATGATACGCAAAAGATATACATAAATGTATGTCATGTACAGGAGAAAATTACAAACTAGTTTTAAAATCAGTATGAAAAGTTAAATCACTTATAAACAAATTACATATAGCATGCAGCATTTTCGGAATTGCAATCTTTCCTAATGACAACAGAAAATGAGATCTGAAATCTTTACTTTGTATTAAACCATTACCCCTATAGCTAGTAAAAAGAATTAAAATAAACTTTCCCCAAGGAAAGAGTGCATGCAAGAAATCAGAGCAGACCCTGATCAGACAGCTCCTTTAGGAACTGTAAAATCTGGGTTTACACCGTTTTCAAAAAAATATCTATTGATACTTATAGCAAGAGAAGATTTATATTTTTACAATACATGTCTTATCACAGTAACAATGTATTGTGTCAAACACACATGTAACAATTCCATCTCTTTAACTCTTTGAACCCTAGTCCCGCATATAGGCGTCTTTTCAAACAGTATACATGTGAATAGTACACTTGTCCTGTGCAAACAGTGAAGGCCCAGATCAGAGGGCTCCTTTCGGAGCCCTCTGATCAGGGTCTTCACTGTTTGTCAGTAATGCCAAAATTGACAAAAACAACTCGTAAAAGCCAGAAATGGACTAGACAAAAATCAAAACTGGAATTGTCCATTTAAAGTTTCAGGGAGGAAAGAGTTAAGAGATACAGTGTTCCCTCCTTACAACGGCCCTCCCAACAACAATTTCCTCCTTACAACGACCCTGACCACAGTTCCCTAAGCACGAAAATTATGTCTAACGCTCTTAATGCTGCAATATCGTTTGCTGAAAATTGGGGTCTGCTGTTTTTCTCAAAATTACATAATTGACAGAAAAACATAATGACGAGTGACAAACAGATTGAATAGAAACGGCGTCTGATCTGGATTCAATCTGTTTGCAAAGGTAAGCCAATTTCCCTCCCTTACCATGACCCCCTCCGAACAACATTTGTGTCTCCCATTGAGGGTCGTTGTAGAGAGGGAGCACTGTTCTTCTAATGAATAGTCATAACATACGACTAGGTTTTCTAATGAGCAGTCATAACATATAGGACTCAATTGAGACATCAAGGAGACAATATTGGCAGGTATTTAGAAAAATAAGTGACAGCATAAAGCAAGGTAAAAGTAAAACAAAAAGCTTTGCTTTTACCTTGCTTTAAGCAGTGTCCAGCCTTAAACACCTGAAAAATAACACAATTTAGTGGTTGTAATCGTTGTGTTTTTAACTGTATTCGCTCTTATCTGAATTAATACGGCACATCTCAGCAACAGGTGAACACATGTGAAATGCCAGAATGAATTCTGCAGGTTATACTTGCTTGGTGAATTTTGCATGGTAGCTACTGATTCAAACATAAGCAAAATAGATGATTTTTTCTTATATAGTATGAATGATAAGGAATCTCATACATATATATTAATCTCATTTCATGTATTTTGGAGACAGAATTGTTCAATTAAAGTACAGTCATTATTGTATTTAGTCACCATGAAGTAGCATCAAGATCTATGAAAACAAGTGACAGTTTAATGCAGAAAACTTCTACAGGAGTTTTCTACATTATTTGAATCCTTCATTAAGTAACCACATGTATTTAGGTTTTCAAACTTGTGATAATCCGTCATCCAGGAGAAATACTTGGCAAGTATCTCATTTAAATTTCCTCTAGTGGTAGCAATTGATGGCTTTAACCCTTTACCTTATAGAAGCGCCTTTTAGCGCATTCAGTTTAATCCTCTGCAGAAGAAAATAATTCCAATCTATACAGTCATGTATATGCATCAGAAGGAATATTTTCTTAATTCTAGCAGGTGGTACCTTAAAGCAGGCTGAAATTGAAGCAGAATGCGCCTTAGGGCGCATTCTGCTTAACTTTCAGCCTGCTTTAAGCAGTCACCTATTTTCAATACTACAAACAGGTTATGGGGTAAAGGGTTAACTGTATAACAAATTGTTCTGTCACTGGCACAATTTGGCAACATGTCTTCAAGCTGCCAAACACTCATCATAACATTGTGCTCCATAAGTGAAAGCAGCAGGCATTTACAAATTGTTCACTCTGTTCAGGAAGATTCTGTACTGAAGGAAAAGCACTGTCCTGTTCTTTGGCTGGTTTACGAAACACTGCGTATATGCCCTGAAAGTTAATATAAGTAATGAAACTACAGTCGAACTTCGATATCTCAAACTTGTTTAACTCAAACTATCCGATAGTTCTACATATGAACTGCATTATTTCATACTCGGTTAAGTCGAACATACCCATATTTCAAAAGTTAACTTTGAAATACAGGTATGTTTGACAAAGCCCACTTCGAGATATCGAAGTTCAACTGTATATAGGATTCAGTTACTAAAGTTACAAGATTATATCTAGCGAACATTTTTTTTTTTTGACAGAAAGGTAGAAACATTAATTAAGGTTGTTTTGCACTTTCATCATTGTTTGTTTGTAGTGTTTTTTTGTCCAATATAAAGGGCTTTAGACACCTTTACTTGTCCCTCCTATAAAATGCATTGTAAGAGGTTATACAAATCTAAGTACACTTTGTAGCTGTTTATCCAATTATCCCATAGCCTGTTTCTAGTTTTGAAGATATGTGACCACTTAAATTAGGTTAAAGTAAAGCAGAAAGTGCCTTAAGACACATTCTGCTTTACTTTCAGCCTGCATTAAGCTACCTTCTGCTAGGATATAGAAATTATTTGTTATGATATGTGTTCATGACTGTATAAAGTGGAACTATTTTCTTCAGTTGAGGAATAAATCAGAGGCGTAAAAATGCGTATTTATGGGGTAATTATAATAGGTTATATGTTCAGCTGATAAGAAAGTCTACTTACGGTTCTACCATTCTGACTGTCTATAGACAGTAACATGATGAGATCCAGGCAGTGGGGATTTATGATGATCTGAAACAAAACAACAAGAAAACATAATATAGCTAAATAGACTGAATGATACTAAAATATAAGTTTCCTTGTTATTTCAACTTAAATTCTTATCATCAAGTTTTCAAGAAAGAACTAGAGGTGTGGTAGTGTCTGTAAGTACAACAGGCTATAGGTTAATGTGTTAACCCATTACCCCATATTCTGTTTCTATGTTTGAAGAAAGGTGACCACTTAAAGCAGGCTGAAAGTAAAGCAGAATGCACCTTAAGGCACATTCTGCTTTACTCTCAGACTGCTTTAAGCACATTCTGCTTTAAGGCGCATTCAACCTGCTTTAAGGCCCATTCTGCTTTACTCTCAGCCTGCTTTAAGCTACCATCTGTTAAGATATAGAAAATGTTTTGTAGAATACATGTTCATGATTGAATAAATAAGAACTTCTTTTTGATGGGGAGTAATACGTTAAAGGCGTAAAAGGGTGTATATTTATGGGGTAATGGGTTAATTAACTTGTAAACCTACCAGATGTTTCTCAAGGCTATTTTCAGGATTACTGTAGCAACGTTTCATATTTTCTGCATATTTGGCATTGAGTACATTGGCCAGTCCCTGGTACCAGGCATCACTCATCTGTAAGAAGGGTACCAGCAACTCATCCATTTCGTGAAGAGGCACCATGTGTACCCGGTCCAGCAGCTCTCGAAATTCATCGTAAGAAAGTCTACCCAAGGACTGAAAGTAAAGTTAGAACATTGGTTAATGAATGATTATATGCCAGAGATGTAATAACCCTTTACCCCATAGCCTGTTTCTAGTATTGAAGGTAGGTGACTACTTAAAGCAGGTTGAAAGTAAAGCAGAATGCGTCTTAAGGCACATTCTGCTTTACTTTCAGCCTGCTTTAAGATATCATGTGCTAGAATATAGAAAATATTCCCTATAATATATATACATGACTCATTAAATTGGAACTTTTTTCTTCAGCGGAGGAATAAATCATATTCGCTAAAAGGCACTTCTATGGGGGAAAGGGATAAACCATTTGTACTGTTCTGTACATAACACTCCTGTGATCTGTATGTGACTTGACCCCTTTGTCCACAACCAAAAGTGCCAATTAATCATATCCAACTTTATTTAACCCATTACTCCATAAATATGACCTTTTATGCCTCTAATTTATTCATCCAGTGAAGACAACAGTTCCACCTTATTCAAACCGTAAGAAATATATTTTCTATATCCTAGTAGATTGTAGCTAAAAGAAGGCTAAAATTAAGGCACATTCTGCTTTACTTTCAACCAGCTTTAAGTGGTCACCTGTCTTAAAACTAGAAACAGGCTCTGGGGTAAAGGGTTAACGCAAGATACAGCTGAAAACAAGACTGCACCTTCAATAAACGCTTATGCCCCTGGTGGCATCTTTGACAATAATTTTCAGAATCTTTCTTAAGCCTAAATTAGGTCACAGTCAAGGTCAAACTGAGCTTGGGTAATATGGTTAAGCTGGTAATGGTCCAAAGCAATAACTGTATACGTATTGAAGCATTGTAGTAAGTAGTGTTGATGCTAGAAGAAACGATAAAATCTAGTTAACCGAGAAAGAGCCAATTTAAAATATCCTAAGTCCAAATTATGTAAGGAAAATGTAAAATCTAGTTGACCAAGAAGTTGCCAATTTAAAATAATTCAAATTAGGTTATGACCAAGGTCAAAATGAAGGTTTGGTGATATTAGTGGATAGTCCAAGGCAACAACTGTATAAGTATCCAAGTATTTGAGTAAGAGGTTTTGATGCTAGATGAAACGGTAAAATCTATTTAACCTCCAACCTTGTTATGGACAGGACGGAGGAACAGGACAATTACTATATGCCTCCACATGTCGGTGCAGGGGGCATAAAAAGATGAAAGCAAAGTAGCAAGCTCCTTCAGGAGCATTCTGACTTGCTTTATATTTTCTTTCAGCTTTCACCTGTATTCAGCACCATCATTGAAAACTGTGTTGTGGTATGTACAGTATGTGGAGGGGAAGGTAGAGGTGCTCAAAGGCATTTCTACGGAGGAAAGAGTGAATCACAACTCACACACATAGAATCATTTATAATTCATCAGGCCTGCCCACACATTTTGCACTTTTCTGAACATCAAGCCATTAGTGATCATGGTTCCTTGACCTATTCCTATAAAGTCTTTGAGATGAGTCTGAGATCATTTTCAAGCTTCCGATTTCAACTTTTAGCTTTCTACTCAAATCTGACACATCAAAAGCTTGAGAAAGAACTGAAGACTCCTATTATTATAAAAGGTATGAGATAAGTCTGAGATTGTTCTCAAGCTTCTGGTTGGTCAAATTTTATCATTCTTCTCAAATCTGACCTGTCAAAAGCTTCAAAACGAAGTCAGACCCGTCTCCAACACTTTATAAGCCTTGGACCTTACCTCCCTACTATCCTCAGTGTCACTTCTCTTCTTCCTCTTATCATCCTGTGCCTGCTCATATCCCATCAACATCTTATTCCACAAGCAGTCCCGTCTACATTTGTCCATAGACATCACAGCCATGTTCTCTATTTTAGTTCTGCAGAATACAAACACTTTTCTACAGTAAACTGAGAATAAGTTTAATACTACTGGAGTCGGACATCTCTTTTCTGTAGATCACAGTTCTCAATCAAGAGCAAAGTAAAACCTCAACAACTCAAACTCACTAAGTTGAGCTTACCCTTACTTTGATGTAAAAACGCCGCAAATGCCACATTTCAACTTTGAGATAAGGGACATATGGGTAAGTGAATACCAGTTATGGAAATTCAACTGAAGAACTATGGATCAGTTCAACTTAAGCTACAGAGGTTTGACTTAATCAAACAAGTTTGAATTGTTCAATGTCATAAGCAGGTAAAAATAACAAACAAGAGGCCCATGCGGGCCTAAATATCGCTCACCTGGAAAAACCAACACAAGGGTCACATAACCCCTGGGGTGAGATCATTTTTTACCCCAGAGACATAATTTCAACAAAAGGGCCAGAATGGCCCTTGATCGCTCACCTGACCATGGTGACACTAGGATGGGTCGCTTGATTTCAGAAAAGAATATTTGTAAAAGGTGACCCCCAGGGCGGGGCGAATTTTGACCCCAGGGGCAAAATTTGAACAATTAAGATAGAGGACTTGTAGACGATGATATGTGCAAAATATCTAAACTCAGTGTACTATGGTTTCAGACAAGAAGATTTTTGATGTTTTCATTGGAAAAAATCTATTTTAAGCTTCGGTGACCCAGATATGCAACAGACCAGAACCAATTCATCCATATATGTGAAGGACCTCTAAAAGTTACATCATGCCAAATATCAAAGCTCTGGTCATATTGGTTTCTGAGTAAAAGATGTTTGACCATTTCCCTATGTAACTCTATGTAAAACGGTGACCTCCGGGGCGGGGCCAATTTTGACCCCAGGGACAAAATTTGAACAACTTCGATAGAGGGCCTGTAGACTATGCTATGTGCAAAATATCTAAACTCAGTGTACTATGGTTTCAGACAAGAAGATTTTTTAAGTTTTCATTGAAAAAATCTATTTTTAGCTCCGGTGACCCACATATGCAACAGACCATAACCAATTCAACAATATATGTGAAGGACTTCTAGAAGTTATATCATGCCAAATATCAAAGCTCTGGTCATATTGGTTCCAGAGAAAAAGATGTTTGAACATTTCACTAAATAACTCTATGTAAAACTGTGATCCCCGGGGCGGGGCCAATTTTGACCCAAGGGACAAAATTTGATCAAATTTGATAGAGGATCTGTAGACGATGCTATGTGCAAAATATCTAAGCTTAGTGTACTATGGTTTCAGACAAGAAGATTTTTTAAGTTCTCATGGTAAAAAATCTATTTTTAGCTCCGGTGACCCAGATATGCAATGGACCGGAACCAATTCGACAATATATGTCAAATACCTCTAGAAGTTATACCATGCCAAATATCAAAGCTCTGGTCATATTGGTTTCAGAGAAAAAGATGTTTGAACATTTCACTATATAACTCTATGTAAAATGGTGACCCCCGGGGCGGGGCCAATTTTGACCCCAGGGGCAAAATTTGAACAACTTTGATAGAGGACCTATAGATGATGCTATGTGCCAAATATCTAAGCTCTGGCCCTTATGGTTTCAGACAAGAAGATTTTTTAAGATTTCCTTATTTTTTCACTTTGGTTGCCATGGCAACCAGAGTTCTGCATTGTTTCAAATTCTTTGAACAACTTTGAAAGAGCTTGACCCAAGGAACATTCCTGTGAAGTTTGGTTGCAATCAGACCAGTAGTTTTGAAGAAGAAGATGTTTGAAGAAATTGTTGACACACGACGAACGACGAACGACGAACGACGCCGGACAAAGACCGACCACAAAAGCTCACCTAGAGCACTTTGTGCTCAGGTGAGCTAAAACTCTTGCTGATGAACTTGACAATTAAGTGTTCTGTCAAATATTTTGTACATGGATGGTTTCAGACAGGAAGACTTTTCATTGAAAAAAATCTATTTTTAGCTAATGTGACCCAGATATGCAACAGACCCGAACCATTTCAGCAATATTGGTAAAAAAAAACATCAAAAAGTGTCACTATGCCTAATATCAAAGCTCTGGCCATAATAGTTTCAGAGAAGAAGATTTCACTATATAACACTATGTAAAACTGCAACCCCTAGGGCCTTGGCAGTTTTGACCCCAGGGACATAATTTGAACAACATTGAAAGAGGACCTAAAGATGATGCTTTGTGCCAAATATCTAAGCTCAGGGTACTGTGGTTCCAGACAAGAAGATTTTTTTGAGTTTTCATTGAAGAAATCTATTTTTAGCTCCTGTGACCTAGATATGCAACGGACCGGAACCATATTTACAATATTGGTTCGGGGCTTCTAGAAGTGTCACCATGCCAAAAATTAAAGCTCTAGCCATATTAGTTTGAGATAAAAAGATGTTTGAAGATTTCACTATATAACTCTATGTAAAATTACGACCCCTGGGGCGGGGTCATTTTTTACCCTAGGGACATAATTTGAACAATCTTGATAGAGGGCCTGAAGACAATGCTTTGTGCCAAATATCTAAGCTCAGGGTAATGTGGTTTCGGACAAGAAGAATTTTTAAGTTTTAATTGGAAAAAATCTATTTTTAGCTCCTGTGACCTATATATGCAGCGGACCAAAACCATATTTACAATATTGGTTTAAGGCTTCAAGAAGTGTCAGCATGCCAAATATCAAAGCTCTGGCCATATCATTTTCAGAGAAAAAGATGTTTGAAGATTTCACTATATAACTCTATGTAAAATTACGACCCCCGGGGCGGGGTCATTTTTTAACCCAAGGACATAATTTGAACAATCTTGATAGAGGACCTGAAGACAATGCTTTGTGCCAAATATCTAAGCTCAGGGTACTGTGGTTTCAGACAAGAAGATTTTTTAAGTTTTCATTGAAATAATCTATTTTTAGCTCCTGTGACCTAGATATGTAACGGACCGGAAATGTTTGAACAACTTTCAAAGAGGACCATATAAGGATCATTCCTGCAAAGTTTGGTAAAAATCCATCAAGTGGTTTCAGAGGAGATGTTGTTCAAAGAAATTGTTGACGACGAACGACGGACACAGGACAATCAAAATAGCTCACCTTGGCACTACGTGCCAGGTGAGCTAAAAAGAAAACTTTGTATTTGATTATACTACATTAATGTTCAACTGAAATGGGAACTTCAATTCCAAATATCAGATTTCTAGAGCAAATAGTTTATGAAGTATTAGTGCATCTCAACACTGACCCCAAAACTTTCACCAAAGCTGACGCCAATGCCAAGTTACTTACAAAAGCACCCTATTTCTTCCAATTGGGGAACTATTTTTTTACAAACTTGCTTGTTTGTTTTTACACATGTTAATTTTTTAGTGGTAAATGCTGGACTACATACTTGACTTCTGCTGCCTCTTTCTGAAGGAGCTGGTACATTGGAGGCTGGTGTCTATTGGAGTAGCCCAGGTAGTTGGTCATCCCTATCTGTAGGCCAGGCGACTGCTTGATGGCAATCTGCTGCTTCAGGTCAGGTAGCTCAACACGCCCTTCTATAAAAATATATAAAATATGATTACTTAATACTGGATATAACATACCGTTTTGTTTCTCATAATTATATCAATTTTCAAGCCATTTCACCCTTTTTTAAGGACAACTCGCCTGGCCTCCACTACAGTGCAGAAAAGATTAAGAAGGATTTTAGTATCACAACAATGAAAACATGGCATTTCGCGCTAGTGGATGCCTGTTCTTATAGATTTATAGGAAGGAAGGGATAAAGACATGGTGGTTATGAAAAAGAAAGGGTTAAACAGCATCTCCGTTTATTACAGAAGCTTTACATCTATGTATCACATGCATTATTGGAATTGGAAGGTGAGTTTAACTAATCACTTGATCACAGTTACCTGATTTAGATTTTGCCATTAGCATATTGAGATCCTTTTCCAGGGTATGCCTGGGAAACAAATCCTGTGAGCTAGTGAGCACAATAAAGAACTGAAGCCTCAGTGCTCTCTTCTCTCCCGCCAACTCCAGGTGTTGGGAGTTCTCCAGAATCACCAGGCCTATGTTATAGCTCTCCACCTTCTTCTTAGAGACAGACTGGTCCAGCGCATTTACCTCCCTTTTCTCATGGCTAATTAGAGCATGCTCATGATTCTTTACCAGTAATGAGTCCTGAAATAAACAATTTTTGTTTATCATGTAATTTATATAGGTTGCATAAGTCAGGTAAGTCTGCAAGGTAAAGAAACTTTTTTTCTTCTTTACATTTCACATTCAATACTAGTGACAGTATACTTGTCATTTACAAACAGTGTCCCAGTGAGAAGTACACATGTCCTATGCAAACAATGTAGACCCTGATTAGAGGGCTCCTTAAGGTATGCACTGTTTGCCATTTTAAAATCTATTTTTAAAATCAACCTTAAACAGCCAAAAACTGTCCTGGACTCTATCATTTGTCATGTTATGTGCACTTTTTACCAAAATAAATCAATCTATCTATTTATCTATTGGAAACTGGAATTTTACAAGTTACAGTGGTCACAGAAGTTGTTAATATGCCAGATTGAACCACACCATACATGTATAATAATATTCAGAGATACCCTTTTTTCTACCATTCTGCTACAGTATATGTTTTCTAACGAGTAAAATCTTTGACACCACAAATTATTTTGCTGGTGGTGTTGTACAAGAAGGGTTAAACTATACACTTCGGGTCTTACCTGGTCTATATCATGTTCAGGCAGGATCATTCTTAGCACTGACATAGAGTGCAGGTTGGCATGCTTCAACATGTAGTCATACAACTCTTCACTACTACAGGTTGGCTCAGGAATAGACACAATATCTAAAAGATGAAACATAGGTTAGTAAAGATATGGAGTGAAGGCTGGCATGCTTCAACATGTAGTCATACAACTCTCCACTGCTAACACAACACTCCATTAATGTGCCTTTATACACCTTTCATTTATTCCTTCGGGCTAATTGGATGCCCCAGAGAGAGGGGAGTGGAAACAGAGAACCCAGGAGTGATGCCCTACTCTTATTATCGAAAGAGTTCTCTGGTTCTTTTAGATGCCAAGTGTAAAGCACTCATACATCAAACCTCGGTTTATAAAGTCTCATCCGAAGGAATTCGTCTGTCGGGGGATGGAACTCACAACCCCTGACGTCGTAAGCGGGTGCTTTAACTTTTTTTAGTAGACATATGATCTGAGTGACAAACAATTTGAATCCAAATCAGTTGATGAGTTACTTGGTATCTGATCTGATACCAAATAGTAATCTAAAGCCTGTACTACTACTTCTACATATTTAACCAATTACTTCATTAATACCCTTTGAATGTATTCCTCTACTGAAGATAATAGTTCACCTTATACAATCATGAACATGCACAACAAGAAATATTTTCTAAATTCATATATCCTAACAGATGATGGCTGAAAGAAATGCTGAATGCACCATAACCCATTACCCCATAAAAACACCTTTTACACCTTTTATATATTGCTCCACTGAAGAATTTGATACAATTTATACAGCCATGAATATGTATCATAATAAATACCATTTTATGTTCCAGCAGATGTAACTTCTAGCAGGCAGGAAGTATTTAAAGCAGAATGTGTCCTATGGTGCATTCTGCTTTAATTTCAACCTGCTTTAAATGGTCACCTATATTCAACAAGGGCCACCATGGCCCTAAATCGCTCACCTGGTTCACCATGTAAAACTTGACCTATAGTGATATAGATTACGACTGGACATGACCCACAATAAACCTCTAAAGTGTTAACAAGAATTTTCTATGATTTGACCTAGTGACCTAGATTTTGACCAGACACAATCCACGTTTGATTTTGACCTAGATTCAATGTAGGCAAACATTCTGACAAGAATTCATTCAGATCTAATGAGATTTGTAGCCTCTAGAGGGATAACACTGTTTTTCTTTGATTGACGTAGTGACCCAGTTTTTGACCAGACATAGCTCATATTTGAGCTTAACCTAGATATCAATGAGGAAAACATTCAGACCAAGTTGCATTAAAATCCAATGAAAATTGTAGCTTCTAGAGTAATAACAAGGTTTTTCTATAATTTGACCTAGTGACCTAGTTTTTGACCGGACATGATCCACATTCACACTTGACCTAGATATCAATGTGGAAAACATTTTGACCAAGTGTCATGAAGATCGGATGAGATTTGTAGCCTTTAGAGTGTTAACAAGGTTTTCCTATGATTTGACCTAGTGACCTAGTTTTTGACCGGACATGATTCATATTCGAACTTGACCTAGATATCAATTAGGCAAACATTCTGACCAAGTTGCATAAAATTCCAATGAGATTTGTACCCTCTAGGTGTTCACAAGGTTTTTCTATGATTTGACCTAGTGACCTAGTTTTTGACCGGACATGACCCATATTTAAACTTGACCTAGATATTAATTAGGCAAACATTTTGATCAAGTTTCATTAAGATCCAATGAGATTTGTAGCCTTTAGAGTGTTCACAAGGTTTTTCTATAATTTGACCTAGTGACCTAGTTTTTGACCGGACATGACCCACATTCGAACTTGACCTAGATTTCATCAAGACTAACATTGTCATCAAGTTTCATGAAGATCAGATGAAATTTGTAGCCGGTAGAGTGTTCACAACCAATTGTGGACGGACGGACGGACGACGGACATCCAGCGATCCTAAAAGCTCACATTGGCACTTCGTGCCAGGTGAGCTAAAAAGAGAAACAGGCTATTGGGTAATGGATTAAAATACATTCTTCTTTACCTTCAACCTGCTATAAGTGGTCACCTGTCTTCATAACTAGAAATAGGCTATGAGGTAATGGATTAACCCATTACCCCATAAATACTCCTTTTTACGCCTCTATTTTATTCATCCACTGAAGAAAATACATGTAGTTCCAATAATTATTTATACTGCTACAAATAAGAATAATAAAAATTTGTTTCTATATTCAAGCAGATAATAGCTTAAAACAGGCTGAAAGTAAAGCAGAATGTGCCATAAGGCGCATTCTGCTTTACTTTCAACCTGCTTTAAGTGATCATCTTTCTTTAAAACTACAAACAGGTTATGAGGTAATGGATTTAACATGAGAAAAGGTGAGTGTAAGTGTTACCTCTGAGAAGAAAGTTCCTGGAGAAACTGGGAGCATAGGGGTAAACTTTCACAAAGTCTGTCAGCAATCCAGACAGGTAGAAGCCAGACTTCAGAACCTCTTGCTGACCACTGATATAGGCCTGTAGAAGAAACATATTGGCTTAACCCATTACCCCATAAATATGCCTTTTTACGCCTTTAATTAATTGCTCTACTGAAGAAAATAGTTCCTAATTGCTCTACTGAAGAAAATAGTTCCAATTTATACTGTCACAAATAAATATTCTTTAGAAATATTTTCTATATTCTAGCAGATAATACCTTAAAGCAAGTAAAAAGTAAAGCAGAATTTAAACCTAGAAACAGGCTATAGGCTACAAGGTCAATCCTAACTCTAAGCTGCTCTATATATATAAGCCAGACTCTTGTAGTAACACTGATTATACATCAGAATAAATAGTTTCTATTAGGTAGCTTAAAGCAGGCTAAAAGGAAAGTCTGTCAGCAATCCGGACAGGTAGTAGCCAGACTTCAGAACCTCCTGCTGACCACTGATATAGGCCTGTAGGAGAAACATATTGGCTTTAGTAAAGGTGGGGTTAAATCATCAACTTTTAACCCATTACCCTATAAATTTGCCTTTTTATGCCTTTAATTAATTCCTCCACTGAAAACAAGAGCCCCAAGGGGCATATTTCGCTCACCTGAGAATAGCTGAAAAAATGGAGATATTGATTTATGTCCAGGACTGAACTAGATATGCAACAGACCGGAACAATTTGAACAAAATATGTAAAGTATATTCAAAAGTGTCACCATACCGAATATAAAAGCTCTGGCCATATTAGTGTCAGAGAAGAAGATGTTTGAAAAGTTCACTCTATATACTCCATGTTAAACTGTGACCCCACGGGGCGGGGACAATTTTGACCCCAGGGGCATAATTTGAACAAACTTGATAGAGGACCTGTGCCAAAAATCTAAGCTCTGGCCTTTGTTGTTTCAGACAAGAAGATTTTTTAAGTTTTCATTGAAAAAAATCTATTTTTAGCTCCTGTGACCTAGTTATGCAATCGACCGGAACAATTTGAACAATTTTGATATAGGACATCTAGAAGTGTCACCATGCCCAATATCAAAGCTCTGGCCATATTAGTTTCAGAGAATAAGACGTTTGAAAATTTCACTATATAACTCTTTGTAAAACTGTGACCCCGGGGCGGGGCCAATTTTGACCCAAGGGGCATAATTTGAACAAACTTGATAAAGGACCTGAAGGCGATGCTATGTGCCAAATATCTAGGCTCTGGCCTTTGTAGTTTCAGACAAGAAGATTTTTTAAGTTTTCATTGAAAAAGATCTATTTTTAGCTCCTGTGACCTAGTTATGAAATCGAACGGAACCATTTGAACAATTTTGATATAGGACATCTAGAATTGTCACTATGCCAAATATCAAAGCTATGGCCATATTAGTTTCAGAGAAGAAGACATTTGAAAATTTCACTATATAACTCTATGTAAAAGTGTGACCCCCGGGGCGGGGCCAATTTTGACACAAGGGGCATAATTTGAACAAACTTGATAAAGGACCTGTAGATGATGCTATATGCCAAATATCTAAGCTCTAGCCCTTGCAGTTTTTGACAAGAAGATTTTTTAAGATTTCCTTATTTTTTCACTTTGGTAGCCATGGCAACCAGAGTTCTGCATTGTTTTTAATTCTTTGAACAAATTTGAAAGAGCTTGACCCAAGGAACATTTCTGTAAAGTTTGGTTGAATTCTGTCAAGTGGTATAGATGGAGATGTCATTTGAAGCAATTGTTAACGACGACGCACATACGCACGATGACGGACACAGGGCCATCCCAGTAGCTCACCTTGAGCCTTTGGCTCAGGTGAGCTAAAAATAGTTCCAATTTATATATTCATGAATTTGTATCATGCAATATTTTTGCAATGTTCTATCATATGATAGCTTTAAGCAGACTGAAAGTAAAGCAGAATGCGCCTTCAGGCGCATTCTGCTTTACATTCAACCTATTTTAAGTGGTCACTTACCTTTAAATAGAAACAGGCTATGGGGTTAAAACTAATATTTCAGCTACTCTAGTCAGACTCTTGTAGTAACACTGATTATACATCAGAATAAATAGTTTCTATATCCTGGCAGAAGGTAGCTTAAAGCAGGCTTAAAGGACTTGCATAATGCTTTACATGGCCACCTGTCTTCAAAACTAGAAACAAATCAAGGGGGAATGGGTGAAGACTGAAATTAAATATAATTATTTTAATATATATATATTTAAAAAGAGTTCTGCAAAACATAAGGTTTGCTTCAAACAATGAAACAAAAGCGAGACTTAGGAACATATATTACAACAAGAGGGCCATGGCCCTAAATTCGCTCACCTGAGGACATTGAAGTTTGTACCTAAGTTGACTGGGCAAGACAACATTTTAATATAACTATAAATGGAGTTATCTTCCAGACAAGAAAACATGACAAAAGTGAATTTTGTTGCCAAGCTTATGACCCTTATCCATGACACATCCTCTTATCAAGCTATTTCCATTTCCAATAAATGATAATTATTTCACTAGCGTCAGCAGAACTGGAATTATTTTCCTGACAATAAAATATGACAAAGGGGAAAAACTAAATATTGCTGCCCTTGTGCATGGCATTTTCTCTCATCAGTTTCTTTCCATACATAAAATTTCATTACAATAGCATCAGTAGAACTGAAGTTGTCTTCTTGACAAGAAAATATCACAAAGGGAAATAACTAAAAAAACAATGATGTCAGAGTTATGGCCTTTGCAAATGGCACTTCCTCTCATCAGGCTCTTTCCAAATAGGCAATTTCATTTTACCCATTACCCCATAGCATGTTTCTAATTTTGAAAATAGGTGGCCACCTAAAGCAGGTTGAAAGTAAAGCAGAATGTGTCTTAACCCTTAGCCTGCCACTCACGACTATAGCTTTATATGCAAACAGCTTGGATCCGGATTAGACGCCGAGTAACTCGGCGTCTCATCCGGATCCAAGCTGTTTGACACTCGGACAACATTTTCAGCAATTTTGAGCAACTTTGAAGCACTTTGAAACTTGAAGCAGACGAGAAATATAGCAGACGACAATTTATTTGGCGGGCTAAGGGTTAATGCACACTTTGCTTTACTTTTGCATCTTACATTTTCATGACTGTTTAAAGTGGAATTATTGAAAAGACATACAGATAACTCTGACAAAACCAATATTAAACATATGTATAAATATGGCATAAGACATAATTACATAACTGTCAGTGGATCACTTCCAGATCCTGTTTCTCTAAGTATGAATCAGACTGAACCATATCTAAACTTTAGCAGACAACATGTTCAGCTGATCATGACCAGTTCTGTGATACTCACTATGTGATACTCACTACCAGTTCAGAGTTGCATAATATTTGACCTCAGTGGCTAGAACTCTTGGGCTTACCCTTACCAGACTGAAATGATGTCTGCTTAAAACCTACTGTATGTGAAAAGTGTACAAAAAAACAATTTAGAAAATGTTAAGTTGGTAAATGAGTGGCAAATAGGTTGGATCCAGATTAGATGTAGCATTATGATTATGTTGCATCTGATCTGGATCCAAAATGTTTGCAAATATTGGCTATTTGCCCATAGTATATTAAGGGTAACTCAGGTAAATACAGTTCTGCCTAAATCAAAAATACTGTAAAACCTGCCTAGAGCAGCACTTAAACTGTGCAGGGTGGTGTCAAATGTGACCCTAGGGATTTCATTTTAACAAACTATAGAGGGATCCACCAGGAGATTCTACTGTACAAATATCAAAGCTTAGGGCCTAGTAGTTTTGGGCAAGAAGATTTTTTAAAGATTTTTGCTTTTTTGCTTTTTCAAGCAGAGTTTGTGCTTTTTTTCCTTTTTTTTGAACAACTTCTGTAGAGAAGCATCCAAGGAACATCATGAGCAGTTTGAACTCTCCCTACAATCGGCGGGTTTCAGAGGAGATGTCGTTTGAAGTAAAAGTGAACGGACAGACGGACAGACGTACTACGGACGGTGAGCGGTCACAATAGCTCACCTTGAGCCTTTGGCTCAGGTGAGCTAATAAGAAATAGAGTAACAAGAGAGTCACATGAGGGTGCCAACGCGAGTATTATGTAAAGATCATTAAACAAGACTGCACTTACAATAAACACTTATGCCCCCGGTGGCATCCTTGACACTATATTCTGAATCTTTTCTAAGTCCAAATAAGGTCAAGGTCAAACTGAGCTTGGGTATTATTGGTGAGCTGGTAATGGTCCAATGCAATAAAATTATAAGTATCGAGGCATTGTAGTAAACAGTGTTGATGCTAGACGTAACAGTAAAATCTAGTTAACCGAGAAAGAGCCCATTTAAAATATTCTAAGTTCAAATTAGGTCGAGGTCAAAATCAAAGTTTGGTGATATTTGTGGATAGGGAATGGTCAAAGGCAACAACTGTATAAGTATCAAAGCATTGTAGTCAGTTGTATTGATGCTAAACGAAACAGTAAAATCAAGGTCAAGGTCAAAATCAAAGTTTGGTGATATTGGTGGATAGGGAATGGTCCAAGGCAACAACTGTATAAGTATCCAAGCATTTGGTTAAGCGGTGTTGATGCTAGACGAAACAATAAAATTTACTTAACCTTGTTACGGACAGACGGAAGGACAGACAGGATGATTACTATATGCCTCCGCATCTGTCGATGCCGGGGACATAAAAATGAAGAAAAATTAGGTCAAAGGTCAAGATCAATTTGTTAAATTGGCATGTCTGGACAGGACATGTCAACATGAATATGCATACCAAAATTGAAGGTTGTAGATGAAAGTATTGAAGAAGTTATGGCCAGGGTTAAGATTTCTGACGACAACAACGATGATGTGTACGGACAATATATATTTTTCTTACCCCCCCCCCCCCCCCCCCCCCCCAAGACAAGCTAAAAACAAGACTGCGTGTTCAATAAACGCTTATGCCCCCGGTGGCATCCTTGACAATATATTCTGAATCTTTTCTAAGTCCAAATTAGGTCATGGTCAAGGTCAATTTGTTAAATTGGCATGTCTGGACAGGACATGTCAACATGAATATGCATACCAAAATTGAAGGTTGTAGATGAAAGTATTGAAGAAGTTATGGCCAGGATTAAGATTTCTGACGACAACAACGATGATGTGGACGGACAATATTTTTTTTTTTCTTAAACCCCCCCCCCCCGCCCCCCCCCCAGACAAGCTAAATACAAGACTGCGTGTTCAATAAACGCTTATGCCCCCGGTGGCATCCTTGACAATATATTCTGAATCTTTTCTAAGTCCAAATTAGGTCATGGTCAAGGTCAAACTGAGCTTGGGTATTATTGGTGAGTTGGTAATGGTCCAAGGCAATAACTGTTAAAGTATCCAAGCATTGTAGTAAACAGTGTTGATGCTAGACGAAACGGTAAAATCTAGTTAACCGAGAAAGAGCCCATTTAAAATATTCTAAGTTCAAATTAGGTCAAGGTCAAGGTCAAAATCACACTTTGGTGATATTGGTTGATGGGGAATGGTCAAAGGCAACAACTGTATAAGTACCAAAGCATTGTAGTCAGTTGTGTTATTGCTAGACGAAACGGTAAAATCTAGTTAACCAAGAATTAGCCTATTTAAAATATTCTAAGTCCAAATTAGGTCACGGTCAAGGTCAAAATCAAAGTTTGGTGGTATTGGTGGATAGGGAATGGTCCAAGGCAACAACTGTATAAGTATCCAAGCATTTGGGTAAGCGGTATTGATGCTAGATGAAACGGTAAAATCTACTTAACCTTGTTACGGACGGACGGACGCACACACACACAGAGGTGGGTTAGAGGGCCTTTTCTTTTGTTACGGAATTAACTCTATTGTCTTCTTTTGTTATGTTTACCGTTATCTGGCCCTCTAACCCACTTTAGTGGCACGGACGGACGGACGGACAAGACGATTACAATATGCCTCCGCATCTATCGATGCAGGGGGCATAATTATAAACCCTTATGCCCATGGCAGCATCTTTGACAATATATTCTTAACATTTTGTTAGTCCAAATTAGGTGAAGGTCAAGGTCATATTAGGTTGGATGATATGGAAGACTTGGGAATGGTCTGAGTCAACAACTGTGTAAGTATCCAGATATTCTAGTCCAAATGAGGTCAAGGCCATGCAAGGTAGGTCAAGTTCAAATTGACATTGAGGGGGAGGGGGAGGGGGGGGGGGGGTGGGGAATTGGGAATATGGTCCAAGGCAACAACTGTATAAGTATCCAAGCTTATAAAGCCTAAACTGTCATCTGGTTACCAGCTTACCTGTATGTAGCGTAGGTGGAAATCATGGGCGAAGGAATGCACATGTATCAGCCCTTTGTACTTCTCACATTCATCAACAAACAACAGCTTCAACTGTGGAGATAAAACAAACTACATTGTATAGCAACTACATTGGTAGTTATACATTCCCCTGTGTTCAACAACTGTTTAACAAAAAACTATGCCTGGGGTCTCTTAAGACCGGTAGATGCTTAGTGAAGGGACTTTCTGTTACTTTGGCCAAGCATTAATCCTTTTCTCCGAAGAAACACAACAGGCCCAGTGCTTATAAAGCATTTGAGTTGAGTCTTCAATCATTCTCAAGCATTTGATTGGTCAGATTTGAGCCTAGGCTCAAATCTGACCAATCAAATGCTTGAGAATGAACTCAGACTCAACTCTAATGCTTCAGGGTGCCTCTACCTACTCCTCCACATTAGTGCCACAAATCAATATTCATTGATGATATCTAAATACAGGTGGCAGCTTAAAACAACATGAAAGCAAAGCAGAAAGCTCTCAAAGGAGTTTTCTGCTTAACTTTCATCTTGCTTTAAGCAACCATCTGCCATTAACAAAATTGAAAATAAGTAATTTGCAAGTAAGGCAATTACTCTTATCATGCCTCAAATCATTATACCATAAGTTCAACAGGGAAACATCTCAAAGCTTGAAACATTACTGTTTTGTCATTTCACTGTGAACCTAGTCCTTGAGCAGGCATCGTAACCCTTTGAACCGTAGTCAGGCATATATGTGTCATTTGCAAACAGTGTACATGTGAGGAGTAAACTTGTCCTATAGTAACTGTTTGTCCTTTTGACAAATGTTGTAAAAATCAACCCTTAAATGTCAAAAATTGACTTAACTAAATTGAAAACTAGAATTGCCTCATTTGAAGTTTTAGGGAGGAAAGGCTTAAAACATTACTATAAGAAGCTTAGTGTCTGCAAGGTCGGACATTTAGAGATTATAATTATGTTTAACATAATCTTGTTATGTGAAGTTTTGCCTTTTTAATTTGAACCCATAGAAGATGAAAGCCATACTGCAGAAATAATCCTCTCATTGACATTTCATCAAAATAATTTTTGTATTTTTAATATATACCAGGCATACATATTCGTGTATAACTGAAGAGTAAAATAATTTAAAGAGTCAGGAACACCTTAACTCTTTACCTAATAGCCTGTTTATAGTTTTGAAGATGGGTGACCACCTAAAACAGTTTGAAAGTAAAGCAGAATTAATATGCCTTATGATGTATTAATTCTACTTTACTTTCAGCTTGCTTTAAAATACTATCTGTTAGGATAAAGAAAACATTTCTTATGTTGCATTATATTCATTACTGTAGAAAATTTAACTATTTTCTTCAGCGGAGGAATAAATTAAGTGCATTAAAAAGCGTATTTATTATGGAGTAAAGGGTTGACTCTCTAAATGCAGTTACAGTCAAACATTGAAACCTTAAAACCTTGAACTCACTTAAATACCCGTAGTTCTACAGCTGAATGTCATTTTTTCAAACTCTTTTATGTCAAACATATCCATATTACAAAGTAAACCCATTACCCCATAGCTGATTTCTTGTTTAGGGACATGCCACCACTTAAAGCAGGTTGTAAGTAAAGCAGAATGTGCCTTTAGGCACATTCTGCTTTACTTTCAGCCTGCTTTAAGCCATAATCTGCTAGAATATAGAAAATATCTTTTATGCAATATATTCCTGACTGTTTAAAGTGGGACTTTTTTCTTCAGTGGAGGAATAAATTTAAAAGCCATAAAAAGGCGTATTTATTGGGTCATGGGTTAAAATGTGGCACTGATATGTTCCACTTCAAGGAGTTCAAGATATCTAGGTTTGACTGTATTACAAATACACTGTGATTACAGGAGGTTTTCAAAAACATAATCTATGTCACTTTCAGCTGAAATAAATATGAATACACTAAAAGTATAGAACAAAGTGATAGAAAGTGTTATTCATAATAGATCTGCAGACAGAAAGTAACAGTTGCTAGATTAATAATAGATAAATAAATCACTATACATGTGTGTGGCCCAGTGAATGCTAACACTTGTCGGGCGTCATTTTATTTAACCCATTACCCCATAGCATGTTTCTAGTTTTGAAAATAGGTGACTACTTAAAGCAGGCTAAAAGTAAAGCAGAATGCGCCTTAAGGCGCATTCTGCTTTACTTTCAGCCTGCTTTAAGCTATTATCTGCTTTAATAAAGAAACTATTTATTATAATTCTTATTTGTAATAGTATAAATTGGATTTATTTTCTTCAGTAGAGGAATAGATTAAAGGGGTAAAAGGCGTATTTATGGGGTAATGGGTTAAATAGAAATGTTTGATCTGATTCCATCTTGTTGACAAATACCAGCCATCCCATGATCTGTAGACTTGGGGTAAACAAGGGCCACTATGGCCCTAAATCGCTCACCTGGTACACCATGGCAAACTTGACCTATAGTGACCTAGATTATGACTGGCCATGACCCACAATCAACCTCTAGAGTGTAAACAAGATTTTCCTATGATTTGACCTAGTTTTTAAACGGACACAATCCATATTTGATTTTGACCTAGATCTGATGTAGGCAAAAATTCTGACTATTTCATGCAGATCTAGTGAGATTTGTAGCTTCCAAAAGGTTAACACTGTTTTTCTTTGATTTGACCTAGTTTTCAACCAGACATCATTCATAATTAACTGAGCTAGATATCAATGAGGCAATCATGTTGAGCAAAATTCATTAAAATCCAATGAGAGTTGAAGCATCTAGAGTGTTAACAAGTTTCCCCTATGATTTGACCTAGTGACCTAGTTTTTTACTCTAAATGACCCATATTCGAACTTGACCTTGGTATCAATTAAGCAAACATTCTGACCAAAGTGAATAAAGATCAGATGAAATTTATAGCCTCAAGAGTGTTAACAAGGTTTTTCTATGATTTGACCTAGTGACCTACTTTTTGACCGGACATGACCCATAATTCAAACTTGACCTAGATATCAATAAGAAAAACATGCTGACCAAGTGTCATCAAGATTTAATGAGACTTGTAGCCTCTAGAGTGTTAACAAGGTTTTTCTATGATTTGACCTAGTGACCTAGTTTTTGACCCGACATAACCCATATTCGAACTTGACCTTTATATTAATTAAGCAAACATTCTGAATAAGTTTCATCAAGATCCATACCAATGAGAGTTGAAGCATCTAGAGTGTTAACAAGGTTTTTCTATGATTTGACCTAGTGACCTACTTTTTGACCGGACATGACCCATATTCGAACTTGACCTAGATATCAATGAGACAAACATTCTGACCACGTTTCATCAAGATCCAATGAGATTTGTAGCCTCTAGAGTGTTAACAAGGTTTTTCTATGATTTGACCTTGTGACCTAATTTTTGACCAGACATGACCCATATTCGAACTCGACCTAGATAGCAAAATTCATTAAAATCAAATGAGAGTTGAAGCATCTAGAGTGTTAACAAGTTTCCCCTATGATTTGACCTAGTGACCTAGTTTTTTACTCTAAATGACCCATATTCGAACTTGACCTTGGTATCAATTAAGCAAACATTCTGACCAAAGTGAATAAAGATCAGATGAAATTTATAGCCTCAAGAGTGTTAACAAGGTTTTTCTATGATTTGACCTAGTTACCTACTTTTTGACCGGACATGACCCATATTCAAACTTGACCTAGATATCAATAAGAAAAACATGCTGACCAAGTGTCATCAAGATTTAATGAGATTTGTAGCCTCTAGAGTGTTAACAAGGTTTTTCTATGATTTGACCTAGTGACCTAGTTTTTGACCTGACATAACCCATATTCGAACTTGACCTTTATATTAATTAAGCAAACATTCTGAATAAGTTTCATCAAGATCCATACCAATGAGAGTTGAAGCATCTAGAGTGTTAACAAGGTTTTTCTATGATTTGACCTAGTGACCTACTTTTTGACCGGACATGACCCATATTCGAACTTGACCTAGATATCAATGAGACAAACATTCTGACCAAGTTTCATCAAGATCCAATGAGATTTGTAGCCTCTAGAGTGTTAACAAGGTTTTTCTATGATTTGACCTTGTGACCTAATTTTTGACCAGACATGACCCATATTCGAACTTGACCTAGATATCAATGAGACAAACATTCTGACCAAGTTTCATCAAGATCCAATGAGATTTGTAGCCTCTAGAGTGTTAACAAGTTTTTTCTATGATTTGACCTAGTGACCTAGTTTTTGACCGGACATGACCCACATTCGAACTTGACCTAGATATCATTGAGATAAACATTGTGATCAAGTTTCATGAAGATCGGATGAAATTTGTAGCCTCTAGAGTGTTAACAAGGTTTTTCAATGATTTGACCTAGTGACCTAGTTTTTGACCCAACATGACCTACATTCGAACTTGGCCTAGATTTCTACTAGACAAACATTGTGATCAAGTTTCATGAAGATTGGATGATATTTGTAGCTGCTAGAGTGTTAACGAACCAATTGTGGACGGACGGATGACGTACGATGGACACCCAGCGATCCTAAAAGCTCACCTTGGCACTTCGTGCCAGGTGAGCTAAAAAAGCATGACTGGATTTTGTGACTGATTTTAATGCAGTAACATTAAACAAGTGCCCCATGGGGCATTATCGCTCACCTGAGAATAACTAAATATTTATGTCCAGAAAGGGGTCATTTTTTACCCGAGGGGCATAATTTGAACAATCTTGTAAGAGAACCTGTAGATGATTCTATGTGCCAAATATCTAAGATCAGGGTAGTAGGGTTTTAGACAAGAAGATTTTGTAAGTTTTCATTGAAAAAAAAATCTATTTTTAGCTCCTGTGACCTACATATGCAACAGACTGAAACCAGTTAAACAAAATAGGTAAAGGATATCCAGAAGTGTCACCATGCTGAATATCAAAGCTCTGGCCATATTAGTTTCAGAGAAGAAGACGTTTGAAAATTTCACTATATAACTCTATGTAAAACTGTGACCCCCGGGGCATAATTTGAACAAACTTGATAGAGGACCTGTAGGTGATGCTATGTGCCAAATATCTAAGCTCTGGCCTTTGTAGTTTCAGAGAAGAAGATTTTTTAAGATTTCCTTATTTTTTCACTTTGGTTGCCATGGCAACCAGAGTTCTGCATTGTTTTTAATTCTTTGAACAAATTTGAAAGAGCTTGACCCAAGGAACATTTCTGTAAAGTTTGGTTGAATTCTGTCAAGCGGTATAGGAGAAGATGTCATTTAAAGCAATTGTTAACGACGACGGACGACAGACGGACAACGGACACAGGGCCATCCCAATAGCTCACCTTGAGCCTTTGGCTCAGGTGAGCTAAAAATATATATTTTAAACCCAGAATTACCAGATTACATTTACTTTATAGGGTTTACTTCAAATATATACGTGTACTTAAAAACATACCTAACAGTATGAAAAACAGTGAAGACTCAGATCAGAGGGCTCCTGCAGGAACCCTCTGATCTGGATCTACACTGTTTGTTAATGATACATACCCTCAGTGACAAAAAGGTAAGGATTTAACAACATGACATATGATTTAAAACAAGGAGAGTCTAGATTACATTAATATAATTAATCAATTGTCTGATGAATTGAAACTTCGTTTCTATGACAACAAAAATCAACAATTATCGAGCAAGTAACAGAGGCAACATGGGAATGAAAAGAAACAATAAATAAGCTCTGATATTCTACAAACAGGGGAGTTAAAATGCACTCATTCTTTCAAGCCATTACTCCATAGATACCACCTTGTAGTGGTCTGACTTAACTCTTTGAACCCTAGTCACGCATATATGCGTCATTTGCAAACAGTGTACCTGTGAATAGTACACTTGTCCTGTGCAAACAGTGAAGACCCAGATCAGAGGGCTCCGAAAGGAGCCCTCTGATCAGGGTCTTCACTGTTTGTCTTAATGCAAAACATTGACAAAAACAACCCTTAAAAGTCAGAAATGGACTAGACTATAATGGAAACTGGAATTGTCCATTTAAAGTTTCAGGGAGGAAAGAGTTAACCCTTTACCCAATAGCTTGTTTCTAAATTTGAAGACAGGTGACCACTTAAACCAGGTTGAAAGTAAAGCAGAATGCACCAAGCATATAATGCTTCACTTTCTACCTGCTTTAACTCTTTAAACCCTAGTCACGCTTATACGCGTCATTTGCAAACAGCATACATGTGATGAATACACTTGTCCTATGCAAACAGTGTAGACCATGATCAGAGGGCTCCTGAAGGAGCCCTCTGATCAGGGTCTACACTGTTTGTCATATTGACATATATTGCAAAAATCAACCCGAAAAAGTGAAAAATGGACTAGACTAAATCGAAAACTAGAATTGTCCATTTGAGGTTTCAGGGAGGAAAGGGTTAAGCAACCATCTGTTTGTATATAGGTATTATTTCTTCATTACTGTATAAATTGGAAGTATTTTCTTTGGCAGAAATATGAATTAAATGCACTAAAAGGCGTTCTATGAGGGAAAAGGTTAACACGGGCTTGACTGCATGAATAAGATTAGAGAATTCTTTACCAGACATTCATGAAAAGAACTTGAAGAAATCATTGTAAATAGAAACGCATGTACATTTGAGCCTCTTTTTAACCCATTACCCCATAGCCTGTTTCTAGTTTGGAAGATTGGTGATCACTTAAAGCAGGTTGAAAGTAAAGCAGAATGCACCTTCAAGCACATAATGCTTTACTTTCTACCTGCTTTAAGCAACCATCTGTTTGTATATAGGTATTATTTCTTCATTACTGTATAAATTGGAAGTATTTTCTTTGGCAGAAATATGAATTAAATGCACTAAAAGGCGTTCTATGAGGGAAAAGGTTAACACGGGCTTGACTGTATGAATAAGATTAGAGAATTCTTTACCAGACATTCATGAAAAGATACTGATGATAAAAACTTGAAGAAATCATTGTAAATAGAAACGCATGTACATTTGAGCCTCTTTTTAACTTGAATTAACCTAAATGGAACTTCCCATGTTTCTTAAACTAACCCAAATTTCAAAGACAACCAAAAGCATAAGTCTACTTGTTTTTTCTCTTTATCTAATTTTGAAGCTAAGCAAAGCCTATGAAAAACTTTCTTGTATTCTTAAGTTCATCTTATCCATATTTGAAATAAACAAAAATTTTGTGAAACACTAAGCCCCCTGATGTAACCACTACCTCTAAATGACTTTGGCCTTTGTCTGACATGACCAAACTTGTGTTGAGCTGAATGGGCTTCTCTCCAGAGTGCCTCCTACATTGTCATTAGGCTTTATTGTCCTAGGATATAGTTTGTTTATTAGACCGTGATTATCCCAACTGCCAAGTACTAAAAGGAAGGGAGCAGGTCAGTAGTTTTGATCCCATGTGTTGCTTCACACAAAATGAGATTAGCCTGAAATCATTATCATCTCATCTCATCAACCCTCATCATTCATCTGCGCTGTATGACCTTTTTTGTGTTGCAGTGCCTTAAAACCCAACTTATCCATCTGAATGGGCTTCTTTAATTAAGTAAACATATCTAATATGAAGTCTCTATCATAATTATGTAGTTCCAAAGTTATGGTCAATATTAAATTCAACCTTTTTGACCTCTTAATGACCTTGACCTTTGAATTACATGACCAAAGTTGTACTGAGCTCAATAGCTTATTTGATATTGTACACATACCAAATATGAAGTCACTATCACATGTATTTCTAAAGATATGGCCAAGGTTAATATTGTGGACAGACACACAGACAAACAAACAGACAGACCAAAAACAAAACATGTACATTGTATGCCCCAAACTATTCCATGCAGGGGCATAAAAAATGAAGCAAGCTTAAATCTAATTTAGCTCCTGTGACCTAGACACAGGATGATCAAAATTGTTGACCTTGGCACTACTTGCCAGGTGAGCTATAAAGCAAGATCATCTCTAAACGACTTTTTTTTTCAAATAGCCAAAGATATAATTATATATATAAGACAGCTGTGAAAAACATCATTAATTGTGCATGTACTTTATAAGGTGCCTCTCTTAAAAGAATAACTTGAGATTACATTTCCAAGAACAGTGTTTTGTAGCTACATTTAATATTTGTATCAAATCAAATAATATACCGTATACCCTCAATTAAACGCTCACCATCTAATAAAGCATCCCCACCAACTACCCAAACCAATAAGCACTGAATTTAACTACAAACTCTTCCACTTTAACCTTTTCCTATTAGCTTCTTTTTCAGTATTGAAAGAAGATTGGTGCTTAAGGCAGGCCAAAAGTAAAGCTGAATGCTCCTTCAGGATAAAAAAAAATCAAACTTGACCTAGATACCAATTGGGCAAACCTTTTTACCAAGTTGCATTAAAATCCAATGTGATTTGAAGCAACTAGAGTGTTAACAAGGTTTATTTATGATTTGACCTAGTGACCTAGCTTTTGACCGGACATGACCAACATTCAAACTTGACCTAGATATTAATGAGGCAAACATTTTGATCAAGTTTCATTCAGATCCAATACAATTTGTAGCCTCTGGAGTGTTAAGGTTTCTCTATGATTTGACCTTAAGTGACCTAGCTTTTTACCCACAGGACCCACATTCTGACTTAACTCAGATTCCTTCAAGACAAACATTGTCATCAAATTTCATGAAGATTGGACGAAATTTGTAGCTGCTAGAGTGTTAACGAACAAACTGTGAAAGGACAGACGGCGGACATCCAGCAGTCTTAAAAGCTCACCTTGGTACTTCCTGCCAGGTGAGCTAAAAATTTCGAGGTTAAGGACCCAGTGTCCTGTCAATCAAAAAGAACTCACACACCAAATTTTGATTGATGGATGAGTTGGGTTGGGTTTTACGGCACTGCGACAGAAAATAGGTCATATAGCGCCAATGAATGATGAGGGATGATGCGATGAGATGAGGGTGATCAGGAAGATGATTTTTGCTAATCCCATTCGTTGCCAAGCAGCCTATGGGATCAAAACCACCGACCTGTCTTCCTTTTAGATCTTGGCAGAGGAAGGTCTCTGGTTCCCCTAGCTAATGTGGCATGTGCTCTGGCAATCTTTTTCTATAAATGAGGTCAGAGATTAAGGTCAAAGTTGAAAATGAAATGCTGAACGCAGCCATCCCAAGATGTACTCTCACAAGCAATTGGTCCTCACTGACTGATGTGGTACAGATAATATGGTCTGAAAAGCTTTTTCTACAAATGAGGTCAAAGGTCAAGGTCACAGTGAATGAAAATGGTTTATTTCACTATGCCATCCCAAGATTAACTCACATACCATATTCAGTATACGTAAAAAAAATAGTATGTGGAACAACATGTACTGCATTTGTTTATCTAGGTCAAAGTCACCTGCACTGTTACCTCCAAATGGTACTCCACACATCATCATCTTAATATGTACTCGTACACAAAATTCGGTATCACCATCTGATGTGGTTTAAGAAATTTGTTCCAAACAAACTCTTTTTTTAATTTCTGACAGGTCAATGTCACAGAGATTTTATTATTGTATGTCACACTAAGTCACCCTATGGATATGTACTCACACAACACTTATGTGATTCAGAAAAGATGGTCCCAACAAGGTTTTCAAGAATTGAGGTCAAGGTCAAAGACTGAATTTTGTAATTAATTTAAAAGTTGGTATTTAAGATTCACTTAAGATATACTAACCTAAAAGCCTAATATGCAAGATGCCCAATAGTGGTCACTGTAGTATGTTGGAAAGACAATGGTGCCTATACAATTGATATTCCTGGCTCCAAGAACACGTTAGTTATAAAAAATTTGAGTTGAGGCTGAAGTAGTTCTCAAGCATTTAATTGGTCAGATTTGAGCCTAGGCTCAAATCTGACCAATCAAATGCTTGAGAATGATATCAAACTCAACTAAGATGTTTAATAACATTGGCGACAGGTGTATACAGATATGATCTAGACAGGAACCATGTCTGTGTGTGTATGATTTAATGAGCTGCTGCAATGCTAGTGTTTGTAATCATCTTCCAATGGGCCAAAATGTATTCAAAAGTGCATCCTCATTTATATCTCCAATAGTCAGACTAGGATGATTAACATCAATTGTTAACAACATGGAGTCAGACAAGGATGATAAACATCAATTGTTGACAACATGGAGTCAGACAAGGATGATTAACATTGATTGTTGACAACATGGAGTCAGACAAGGATGATTAACATCAATTGTTGACAACATTGAGTAAGACAAGGATGATTAACATTGATTGTTGTTAACACAGAGTCAGACAAGGATTGTTAACATCAATTGTTGACAACATGGAGTCAGACAAGGATGATTAACATCGATTGTTGACAACATGGAGTCAGACAAGGATGATTAACATCAATTGTTGACAACATGGAGTCAGACAAGGATGATTAACATCAATTGTTGACAACATGGAGTCAGACAAGGATGATAAACATCAATTGTAGACAACATGGAGTCAGACGAGGATGATTAACATCAACTGTTGTCAACACAGAGTCAGACAAGGATTGTTAACATTGATTGTTGACAACATGGAGTCAGACGAGGATGATTAACATCGATTGTTGACAACATGGAGTCAGACAAGGATGATTAACATTGATTGTTGACAACATGGAGTCAGACAAGGATATTTACCATCGATATCTTGGAAATTGGTATTTCAATGCTAAATCAAGGCTCTTTGAATGTTTTTTTACCATTTCATTTTGCTAAGGGAAATCAATGAATAACGAGAGAAAGAATTGACAAATGAAGGCACCTGCCTGGTGCAAACATTGATGAGGACCCAAATCAATGAATAACGAGAGAAAGAATTGACAAATAATGGCACCTGCCTGGTGCAAACATTGATGAGGACCCAAATCAATGAATAACGAGAGAAAAAATTGACAAATGAAGGCACCTGCCTGGTGCAAACATTGATGAGGACCCTAATCAATTAATAATGAGCGAAAGAATTTACAAATAATCGCACCTGCCTGGTCCAAACATTGATGAGGAACCTGTAGCAACCTTGGATGTAACAGAAACAGGAATTGTAATAATTATTACATATCCTGTTGAAATTACATCTAAGATTGACATAGTCAATGGGAAATGTAATAAAATTAAAAATGTTATAACTTTTGATAAATTGGTTGGATGAAAGTCATGTGTATATGGCCACTCCCTACATTTCTATAATTCACTAAAAATCATTGAAAATTTGAATTACATTATTCAAATATCGGTCAAGAGCGAATTATTTCAATACATGTTGTTTTTATTATAAAAACCATGTTCAAATTTCAATTTCAGGTGGCATAGTCAACAGAAAATGTTATAAAATTTAGTGAATTATAGAGTTGTAGGGTGTGGCCATATACACGTGATCCTCATCCAACCGATTTGTCAAAAGTTATAACATTTTTAATAATATTACATTTCCTGTTCACTATGTCAACCTTAGATGTAATATCAGCAGGTTTTCTAATAATTATTACAATTCCTGTTCTTATTACATCTAAGGTTGCTACAGGGTCCTCATCAATAAATAATGAAATGCAGAAGTGACAAATAATGGCACCTACCTGGTGCAAACATGGATGAGGACCCTTACCAATGAATAAGGAAATTAATGAGGGATTAACTCTTTGAACCCTAGTCCCGCATTTAGGCGTGCTTTTCAAACAGTGTACATGTGAATAGTACACTTGTCCTATGCAAACAGTGAAGACCCTGATCAGAGGGCTCCGAAAGGAGCCCTCTGATCAGGGTCTTCACTGTTTGTCACAATGCCAAACATTCACAAAAACAACCCTTAAAAGTCAGAAATGAACTAGACTAAAATGGAAACTGGAATTGTCCATTTAAAGTTTTAGGGAGGAAAGAGTTAATGATTAGTGAAAGTGAAATTTGATAAGTATACATACATGCCTGATGTAATAATTCTACAAAATGACAATAGTAATTTTACAAGAGTTTTGTGTAACATTTGCTATAGTGTTGAACTTGTTATGCTTATGAAAAGCATAAGACCAAGGCAAACTGTTTAGCCTTAATGTGTAACCTTTGCTACGTTGACTTTGTTATGGTTATGAAAGCAAAGACCAAGGCAAATTATTTAACCTTAGTGTGTAACCTTGGCCTTGCATGAAAGATGTGAACATTACTATGTTAGACAGTGCATAAGAGCTTCTGGAGATGAGAACACATGCTAAGTATCAAGTCTCTATCACATGTAGTTAGAAAGTTATGTCCCAGTTAAAATTCAGCCTATTTGACCTCTTAATGACCTGTAAACGATCTTGACCTTTGCCGGGTATTGCCCAAATGATATTGAGTAAGGTCCAAGTTATACTGAGCTGAAGAGCTTCTTGAGTTAAGCACACATGCCAATTATAAAGTCTGTATCACAGAAAGTTTTGAAGTTGTGGCCAAATTAACAATTGATTTTGAATTTGGCCCACGGCATGACACAAGTTGTACTAAGCTAAAGAGCATATTGAGTTGAGCACACATGCCATATATGAAGTCTGTATCACACACAGTATTGAAGTTGTGGTCATATTAAAAACCAGCCAGTGAGACCTCTAAATAATCTTGACCTTTGTCAGGGATGACATAAGTTATCCTAAATTGAAAAGTTTCTTGAGTTGAGAACACATGCCAAATATGAAGTTTGTACCACATGTAGTTTTGAAGTTATGGACAAGGTTAAAGTTGTGGACAGATAGACAAAAAGACCAAAAACAATATGCCCCCGATTAAGTCGTGCGGGGGCATAAACAGTTTATGGATGGATGGACAGACAAATGGACTGAAGAACAGAGCATGGTCATAGACATAGACCAGAATATAAACATAAGAAGGAAAGAGTTAAAGTTAGATTTAATATGCTCCTTCTATAAAAATAATGTTTAAGGCATGTGCATTAATGAGTATTAATTTTGTGTTGTAGTTATTATTGAACTTATGAAACTTGATGAGTATGAAAAAATATGCTTCATCAAACAATATCATTCTTTCATACAATTCATTCCATAACTTTAGTAATGCTATATTACAGGGCTCCAGATAAGAGGGAGTAAACTGAACAAATCCAACACTTTCTCTATCATTTCAACACCAAATCCTATGGTGTGACTACTCATTAGAATCGTCTCGAAGAGACGATTCTAATGAGTAGTCACACTATAGGGTTTTATTCAGAAATAAAGAATTTACGTTTTGAAATACTCCGCTTATGTGGAACCTTGCTATAACGCACATGTTTGACATTTCTATAAAATTACACGAGTGTTCACCCACTCACATGATCCCCATTGATAGGCAAACCTTCATCCTCAAACAATCTCTTCTGAAAATCAGTAACCAAAATATAGTTAAACCAAGGGCTCCAGAAAACAGGGAGTACACTCAATTTTTCCAACATTTTTTTTCTTTATGTCTGCACCAAATCATATAGTGTAATAACTACTCACTAGAATCGTCTCAAAGAGAGGATTCTAGTAAGTAGTCACACCATAGGGTTTGGAGCAGATTTTAGTTTTTTAAATACTCCTCTTATCTGGGTCCCTGGAAACCTTTGTTAAGCTGCCACTCAACAAAGTAGGGAGATCTCTAGAAGTAGAAAAATGCTTAATGCTAGGCAATAGTAATGCAGAAAACTCCTAATAGGAGCTACACTGCTATGACCCTGCATTAAGTAAATGAAGGTCTAAGCCATTTTCCTCATAGTTTGTAATCAATGATTAAGACAGGTGGTTGTTAACAGAAGACTGAAAGTAAATTAGAAGTTTTCTTAAGGGAATAGTGTGCTTTACTTCCAGCCTGCTTTTAGCGGCTACTTGTCATGATGAAGGGAAAATTCCAAATTATACAGTCATAAACATGTACCATAAGAAATATTTTCTATATCCTAGCAGATGGTAGTTTAAAGCAGGCTGAAAGTAAAGCAGAATGCACCTTCAGGTGCATTTTGCTTTACTTTCAACCTGCTTTAAGTGATCACTTGTATTCAGAATTAGAAACAGGCTATGAGGTAAAGGGTTAAGGGTAAGTGTTATAGACTGCATATCTACCTTCTATTGAATGGCCGCATAACACAAGTCATCATATTCACCCTTCTTCTGCTATTAGCATATACATATATTTACACTTTCTGAAAACAAGTGTAGACCCAGACCAGACAGCTCCTTAAGGAGCTGTCAGATCAGGGTCTACACTGTTTTCTTACAGGATAGGTCCCACATGAGTTTGCAGTCTTTCCTAAGCAAAATTTTCCTTTTCTCATCAGCCAATGCAACAATTAAGATGCTGATGTTCATAGAGTTTAGTATATGAATATTCAGCAGAAGGGTCAATATTCTTACAAAAAGACAATGATAATATGAAACAATACACTAAATAAATACAGTAAAACCTCTCTGTTACGACCAGTAAAAAGAAGGCTAATTGGTTGTTTAAAAGATAGGTGAAACTAAAAAAACAAGGTCACAGAGAAACAGAAAGCTCCTTCAGGAGCTTTCTGTTTCTCTGTCACCTTGCTTTAAGAAGTCACCTGCCTTAAACACAAAATAGTTAGTGAGCTTAGTGGACGTAATAGAGAGTTTTTACTGTATACCATACATTGTATGGCAAACCCTTAAACAACTAGCACGACAAACATTCATAATAATCAAAGATGTAAATGTACATTGAAACCTGTGTTAGCCACCATTCAATAATCAAGCATAGTAATCTCCTTAGACAAGATTTTACCTAACCCATTACCCCATAAATATACCCTTTCACGCCTTTAATCTATTCCTACATTGGAGGAAATAGTTCCACTTTATACTGTCATGAATATGCAACATAAGAAATATTTTTATATTGAAGTAGATGTTAGCTTAAAGCAGGTTGAAAGTAAAGCAGAATGCACCCTAAGGCGCATTCTGCTTTACTTTCAACCCGCTTTAAGTGGCTGACTGTATTCAAATATAGAAATAGGCTATGGGGTTATGGGTTTAATGCAGGACAATTGTAATGAAAATAGCTCTTAACTGCTACTGTCATATAAGTTTGCAAAATTTTCATAATTTATAAGGCAGTTTAATACAGGTTTTCTTACTGTTATTTGTAAAATACTTAACTAGAGAACACTTGTATATTAATTTTTTGGTTGATTTTTAAATTCTGTTTGTTAAATTCAGTTAAGTTTTACCTTAATTTCAATAAGTATAGCACATTGCTGAATAAAATTCTATAAATCAACTGGAGTACACTCTTGTCCTATTTTTTAAAGGCTTTTTTTTCTCTCAGCTTTTTTAAAAACAAAACATAATTGAAAACAAAAATTGTACTGAAATCGAGCTGTAACCTAGACTCCATCTCCACATTATATTGTTGATAGGTTGGCATTGTTTGATTAAACCTTAAACTTTACTCCACACACATTTAATTCATCCTTCCAGCTCAATTCAGTTCAGGGTGTGTAACTTAAGAAACATTTCCTATACCCTAGCAGATGGTAGCTTAAAGCAGGCTGAAAGTAAAGCAGAATGCACCTTAAGGTGCATTGTGCTTTTCTTTCAATCTGCTTAAATGGTCACCTGTCTTCAAAATTAGAAACAGGTTATATGCATCTACCCTGTCATAATTAAGAACCTTAAGAAACAGTTCCTACTTTCCTGACAGATGGTTGCTTAGAGGAGGCAGGAATTCAAACAAAATTCTCCTCAAAGCAGATTTCTACCTTACTTACAGTATGCTTTCAGCAATCATCTGTTACCCCATAGCCTGTTTCTAATTTTGAAAATTAAGGCACATTTTGCTTTACTTTCAACCTGCTTTAAGCTACCATCTGCTATTATATAGAAAATATTTCATATGGTTCATATACAATACTGTATAAATTTGCAGTATTTTCTTCAGTGGAGGAATAATTTAAAGGCATAAAAAGGTGTATTTATGGGGTAATGGGTTTAGACACTACATAAGGGAAAGGATTTGAATTAAAAGGTAACACTTGGAGCTTACATCTAGCATCTATCTTAGACAATGAAAACAAGCCATGAGGGAGAGAATTAAAGCAAGATAAAAGTAAAGCAGAAAGCTCCTTTAGGAGCTTTCTGCTTTACTTCCATCCTGCTTTAAGTTTCCACCAGTTTTAATCACTTCTTTTGAGTGTTCATAAATTATGTATTGTACTGTATCACAGAAAGTGTTCTAACCACGGCGGCCATAAGTTGATCTTGCAAATTCCTCAAATTTTCAATTTTCTATTTTTCAAGTGTGATTACTTAAAGCAGGGTGAAAGTAAAGCAGAATGTGCCTTAAGGCACATTCTGTTTTACTTTCACCCTGCTTTCAGCTACCATCTGCTAGGGTAAAGATCCAAGATTTTGGAAAAATAGGAGAAATGGAAGCCCTGTCTAACTCACCTGCTGGTTGACTGTTATACCCAGTTTGTTGTGATCACAAGTGTACAGTTTAACACAGAAGTACTCCTGTCTGAAGCACAGCTCTATGAGGAGTACCCCTCCTGATACAGTCTTCTGTAGGTTGTGGGTTTCCGAGGCTTTAATCTCAGTGTCATCAGTCTGTGGGGTCGTAACCTCCTCTATCTTGTTCCTGTTGAGACAGAAGAATTTCATCTGAATATATGTCCCTGTACTCTCATTAAAAATACAGAAGAACCTCTCTATTACGACCGGTAAATTGTGTCAAATATTAGTCGTTTCAGACAGGTGACTGCTTAAAGCAATGTGAAAGAGAAACAGAAAGCTCCTACAGGAGCTTTCTGTTTCACTTTCACATTACTTTAAGCAGTCACCTGTCATTTATACAGACAATTAGTCTTCTTTTTAGTGGTTGTAATAGAGAGGTTCGACTGTACCTTTGGCCAACAACTGATAAACTAACATAATATAATCCTCCCTCCCCGCAGACATCTTAATCAATTCCTTATATAAAAGTTTCTGCCTTTTGTTTATCTTTTCGCTCTGCTTAAAACATAACATAACTTGAGTGGCATTAAACATTTTACAATTCATCAGTCATATAATATCACGTCAGGATCCAGAATCATTTACCTATAACTCTTTACCAGAAGCCTGAGACATCATTTCTATGAGGAACAATTTAAGCACCATACCATGCCTTACCTCTTCCTCTTTATAAGGACCTTAAATGAATACTCATTTATTGTATTGAACACAGGTGGAACCTTAAAGCAAGATGCTTCAAGCAAATCATCTGCTTTTAACACTTTGATTTATCACTTTTAACTATGGAGGACAGGTTTACCCTCTCAGATTAAGAACTACAGCGCTCCCTCACTACAACGACATCCAACGGGAGACAACAATTGTGTGCGTTGTTCTAAGTGGGTCGTTATAGGGAGGAAAATTGGCTACAATTTGCAAACAGCTTGAATCCAGATCAGACGCCGCGTAATGCGGCGTCTGATCTGGATTCAAGCTGTTTGTCATTGGTCATTAAGGTTTTTTCAGTCAAAATGTCCATTACGTAACTTTGACGAAAACAGCAGACGACAATTTTAAGCAGACGTTATTGCAGTCGTGAATAGGTTGGACATAATTGTTTTGTTATGGGAACTGTGACAAGGGTCGTTGTAAGAAGGGAATCGTTGTTGGGAGGGCCTCAGTAGGGAGGGAAAGTTGTATAACTATAGCCCACCTTCTCCTAGCCTTGGCCTTGTCCTGTGTGCGGTCCATCTGTACATGGTTAAAGCCTATAGACTGGAGATACTTGATGTACTGGTAGATAAAGTCAGACCTGATCTCCTGGTGCCACTCCTCCTCCGTACCCACCTCCTCCGTCACACATGGTTCCTTAAAGGCCTGCAGTGACGGCCGCTTCTTCATCTCACTGCTGTCTATACGTTTAGTCCGTGCACTACCAGTGGAGGTGCCAGAACTATGCCGAGAACGCTGTCAAATGGATAAAGTGTAGTTGAGACAATATATATACAGTAGAACCTCTCTATTACGACCACTAATTGTCAGTATACAGGACAGGTGACAGCTTAAAGCAATGTAAAAGTGAAACAGAAAGCTCCTGTAGGAGCTTTCTGTTATACTTTCACATTGCTTTAAGCAGTCACCTGTCTTAAACGGCTAATATTAGACACAACTAAGTGGTCGCAATAGATGGGGTTCTTCTATACAAGTGAAATCAACACAAAAATATCTTTCACAGAAAATATGAATAATTTTGATACCGGTAACTAGTCAGCTTTTTCATTATGTTGGATTATATAGTGCTGAGATATCAAACAGTGCATACTGAAAAATATATTCTGACATTCTTTTAAAATTGAATGCCTATCCATGCATCAAAATAATAAAGCTGATCTGATCTCTAAATTAGACTGATCTGCCGTGTTATGGGGGAAAAGGTTAGTTAGAGTTTCCATTAGTCAGACATTTTCAGACAGACTTACAGTTTTAGTGTCGGGAGTATTACAGTTTGACACAGCTGAGGACACGGAATCCTGCCTAGTCACTTTGTACTTCTCTAGTACCATCTGTCTCCACTTGGCACTGAAGAGTAGGGGTGTGGCACAGTAATGGAACAGCCTGGATGCCTGCTTCAGCGTTCTCATAGTATCCTCCTGTTGAACATGGAACAATAAAGTAGTCATTGATTAACCGATTTAAGCCCAGGATTCTTCCATGTTTTATATATTGGATAAGTCCATTTTTTATCAAAGGGATGCCTGGTCAAAATTTTAATTTTAATTTTGTTTTATATTGAAATTCCTATCAGCAAACAGTGTAGACTCTGATCAGACGCCGCATAATGCGGCGTCTGATCAAAGTCTACACTGTTTGCCTATGTCCCATATATGGGATCGTGGGCACAAATGGGTTAACAAACATGGTATTCGGAGTACGGGTTCACAGATAGTAACTATATACATGCAGGAAAATTTGTATTGAAAATAAAGCAAAGTTCTATTTGGATTAGTCAAAAATCAACTGGACTTAAGCTATTCCCCCATAGCCCATTTCTAGTTTTATAGACAAGTAAACACTTAATGCAGGTTGAAAGTAAAGCAGAATGCGCCTTAGGCGCATACTGCTTTACTTTCAGCCTACTTTAAGCTACCATCTGCTAGGATATAGGAAATATTTCTTATGGTCAATATTCATGACTGTATAAGTTTGAACTATTTTCTGCCATGGAGGGATAAATAAAGGGTGTGACAAGGTATATTAATGGTGTAATGGGTTAACATGACACTGGAACTGTCAATTCAAAGTTTCAGGCATGAAGGAACGAGATAAGGAGTGTCATGTTTAAAAGTAGAGACTACTCAGGTTGGACTTACATCAATGGGGTAGTTAGGTGAACTCTTCTGTAGCCACATCACATACAGCTTCCCTATACTGTTCAACTTGGTCATCTCTGAAAGAAGAGTAAACACACATGTGTAACAGCCTTCCAAGTGCAATGTCTGAGTAAGCGCTCCCTGACTTAGAGATGATTGATCCATTGATTTCTATTTTATCCCTAAAACCATTTACAAACAGTGTAGACAAAGATTGGATGTCACAATTCACCAGGGTCTGTAATACTGTACCCTTATGCTATCATACACATGTTATGTTATCTAGCCAAATGTAGTATGATCTTTAAAAACTTGAAGAAAGTAACAACAGCATACATACTGTAAGTTTAACCCCTTTCCCTTTCCCTAATAGATAGTTTTCAGCGCTAAATACTGATGACTGCTTAAAGTAGTCTGAAGGTAAAACCTTAAGGAGCATTCTGCATTGCTTTCAGCCTGCTTTAAGCTACCATACTACTAGAATGTAGATACTATTCTCACTATGCATATTCATCACTGCATAAAGTGGAACTATTTTCTTCAGTGGATGACTGAATTAAAGGTGTAAATATACATATCTATGGAGTAATGGGTTAAAGGGCCTTTAGAATGTACAGTAAAACCCCCTATTGTGATCACTCATTGATGGTGTAAAAGACATGTGAATGATGTGATATATAGCTATAGCTAAAAGTGTAGCAGAAAGGGCTTTCAGGAGCTTTCTTCTTGTTACAAGCAGCCACCTGCACAACCATAACCTATTACCCCATAGTTTGTTTCTAGTATCAATGATAGGTGACCACTTAAAGCAGGTTGAAAGTAAATAAAGCAGAATCTGCCTTAAGGTACATTCTGCTTCACTTTCATCCTGCTTTAAGCTACAATCTGCTAGGATGTAGAACATATTTCTTTTGCATACTTATTGTAGCAAAACAAAGTCCTATTTATAGAGTAAAGGGTTAAACAAGCTCTCTATCAGATGTCACCATAGCAGGTTTTCAACAAATACCTTTCTTGTAATCCAGTCTAATGTATTGAGCCTGTTTTCCATACTGTCGAACTGGGTCAACCTCACATAGCAGGTCTGAGACATGTAAGGGCCTCTGTGGATACAGATCCTTAAACGTGACATCAAAAGGGAGGTAAGTCTCCCTGACTGAGTGGGTACTGGATGTACGAGTTAACTTATCCTTGTTGGCAGCCGGTGGAGCAGAGTTGTGAATCAGTTGGTCCAAGTTGTCTGGTTGCTGATTGTGTCAAAGTTAAAAAACAACATTATCAAGGTATTAAAAGAAAGATAATCTTAAAATCTTAAAAAACGTTTAACAGCCAAACTTGTATTAAACGAAAAGGGACAGCTTGGGGAAAGTGCGTCTTATATTATGGATTTTGTTTTAAAAAAACATATACAATGTACATATGTTCAAATTCTGCTGTCATTGGGATGCTTATAAGCATAAAAATATATAAGAAACTACATGTATACAGTGAAACTTCAAAAATAAGACAGGAGGATGCAGGAGTTACTCGCTCTTTATCCTAATTGTGATATCATTTATACCCTGCAGTGGCCTTCTGTTGGGAACTTAAGCTGTACACTGGGTAACCAGATATTAAGTCATTACTTTTCTGATAAAAAGCTTTGAAAATCTTAAATGATCTCCCGAAAATGTGCCTGCTATACAGTTGATGTAACAATTAGACTTAATGATACAGTAGAACTTCGATGTGTCGAACTTCGAAGAGTCGAGTTTCTCGATGTGTCGATCGTTTCTTAAAGTCCCAACTTTTCTCCCTATATAACCTTATTAGAAACCTAGGTATGACTCGAGTTTTTATAAGTCGAGTTTTTCGCTATATCGACTTTTTTTCTCGGTCCGTACATACTGTTTCACTCAAAATCCACTACACATGTGTCGATGTTCGACTGTACAAAATTTGACTGACCGGCATTTGGTGTGTCGAGTTTTTCACACCTCCGTGACCATCTTTACTCGATTGATTGTCGTGAATCAGAATGACCTGACTACCCAATTATCCAGGACAAACAGGCCAACACTTTCTGAATGTGTCAAAAGCCCCGTTTATTCCTTGATTCATTAACTCTTTTCCATATTTTATTCGTCACGGACTTAATCATAGCACCCTTATTATGTTTTGTGTAAAGTCAATATAAACCGAACGTGAAAGCATATGCGTAGTTCGGTCGATGTTTTTATGCCGGAAGATAATGTGTGTGTAATAGACAAAGAACAACTCACGCGGAACCCATCCAGAAATATGTAGCATCAATAGTTATGCAATTACCTTTATCCCTCTAAGGAGATATTGCTACTATTTTAAGAAAAGGGTTTCCCCTGAATCTGGTTCCAGCGCTTCGAGAGAATGTATATGCTGGAATGGATACAAGAACCGGTGTGCAGATAAAAAGCGACATCCGTCCATACTGTTGTTTTTTTCCCTGAAAATCGAGTTACGGGAAACGTATTTTCGCCTAACGTACATCTTTAAGATTCTTTTTTGGTAAAATGAGTAAATACGCATCCAGTTTGGATGCGATACGAGGCAGACATAATTACGTTCGAATGTTTTTAATTGGAATCAATATCAACAGGTAACATATGGACTTGTCGGCTTTATGGAGATAGAGTATATTTGGGAAAAAAAATCGAGGGAAAATCAGGTAAACATGAGTCGAGACTTCGATGTGTCGATTTTTTTATGATGGTCCCTTCAACATCGACACATTGAAGTTCTACTGTAGATGGAAAACTTAGCAAACATTTATTTTTACGGGAAATGTTATTACAACCAAAGTTACCAAACACATACAAAAAACTGACATATATTGGCATATAGTGAGATACAAGAGGAGCTTATAGTCGGACTACACTCAAATCTGTGTTAAGTGACCACTGAATGAAGATAAATTGTGATATTTAAAGACAGAAGACTGCTTAATGCAGGGCAAAGGTCACCTGTCATGAATACAACAAATGAATAAAACTTTAGTGATCACCTTTAGAACACATGACTGTGTTCCAAAAGTGCTGAGGTAAAAGACAAGCTGCAGAATGCAGTATAAGACACCAGTGGCAGTACATGTATACAATGTACTGAACGTACCAAGTTTGATGAGACGTCCCCAAACAGGAAGTGATTGTAGAAGCCACATTTCTGTATGACAATGTTGGTGAGAAGCTGTGAGCGGGTGTTGTTCCACTGGACCAGTTTACTCAGGCTTCGTGACAGAGACAGGAATATCTCATTGGTCAGATTGTAGGTGTATACAAGCATCTGTAAACAATGACAAAATACAATTTTATTAACTAATTCACCCTAGAGACATTTTAAACCCCATTACCTTATAAATACACCTTTTTACGCCTTTAATTTATTCATCCACTGAGGAAAATAGCTCCAATTTATACTGTCATTAATATGCCCCATAAGAAATATTTTCTATATTCTAGTAGATGGTAGCTTAAAGCAGGCTGAAAGTAAGCATAATGTGCCTTAAGGCACATTCTGCTTTACTTTCAACCTGCTTTAAGTGGTCACCTGTCTTCAGTTCTAGAAACAAGCTACAGGGTAATGGGTTAATAGACAATTCAAATTTCCAACTTTCATTTAACATATCCATACTTCTTCACTAAACAGAAAAAGTTTGACTGTCACTTATCAATCTCCTTCAGAAGCAGTCTGATCAGGGTCTACACTGTTTGCCAATGTTTCCCAATACTTTGAATCATTACATTAGTTATAGCAGTGTTTAACTGTTTGTAAATTGTTAGCTTGACTTCATTGATTAAACGTCAAACATGGTGCTTGAAATTTATGCAAAGTTTTTATCCAGAACATATAGTACAATTCTCTTACCTGTTTGTTTTTCAGCTGTATGAAGATGAAAGTCTGTCTGGGTATAAGATATGAGGATTCAGAAAACATCCCGAAAGACTTGGTCTCTGCCAGCGTGGGAAAATGGGCATCAAACCTCTGTCCCAACAGCTTACCTGTAGCGCAATATTTATTTATATATTATACCGGTAGTTACAAACTGGTGATTATCTTCGATGTATGACAAAAAGAGGGTACACATACAGTAATAAACCTCTCTATTACGGACACTAAAAAAGGCTAGTTGAGTGTATAAAAGACAGGTGACAGCTTAAAGCAAGGTGACAGTAAAACAGAAAGCTCCTACAGGAGCTTTCTGTTTTACTGTCACCTTTCTTTAAGCAGTCACCTGTCAGAAACACCAATTAATTAACACAATTAAGTGGTCGTAATAGAGAGGTTTTACTGTATAGGTTTTGTCCCCATTTGTCTACCATTCATCTGTAATTCTGTCCATCCGTCTATCCATTATTTTTGGTTAAAGTTTCGTCAGTAGGTATGGACTCTACAAAACTTGATTTGTTTTGATTATATTCACTTTAATCCAACCAAAATAAAATATAGGAAAGCTTGAACGGCCCATTCTACAAAACAGTAATTTACATGCGCTTAGCAAATATTATAAGTTGAAGCAGAGTCCACTTATATTTAATGTACCTCTGGTCTTGGCAGTTGGTTGGTCTGAACTGCCTTCCTCCACTGCAAACTGTACCAGCTTATACCACAGGTCCAGGTTACGACCAACTACAACAAAGTTCCCATCTTCTCCTGGTGTCACAGTAAGGAACTGTTTGGGAGAGTCGAGGGATGTCTCTGACTTTCTCCTACCAGTCTATAGACAAAACACAATATAGCTTGTATGGAAAAGGTTAACATTGTTTAACCCATTGTCCCATAGCCTGTTTATAGTTTTGAAGATAGAAGACCACTTAAAGCAGGTTGAAAGTAAAGCAGAATGCGCCTTCAGGGGCATTTTGTTTTACTTTCAGCCTGCTTTAAGCTATTATCTGCTAGAATATAGAAAATATTTCTTATGATTCTTATTTTTAACAGTGTAAATTGGAACTACTTTCTTCTGTAGAGGAATAATTTAAAAGGCGTAAAAAGGTGTATTTATGGGGTAATGGGTTAAGCCAATAATACAACAACTGTACACCCTCTCTGAACCCTTTCCTCCAATAGTTTACTTTCAATTTTGGAAACATATGGTTGCTTATAGCAGACTGAAAGTAAACCAGAATGCTCCTTCTGCTTTACTTTCAGCATGCTACCAACTACCATCTGCTAGAATATAGAAAATATGTTCTTATGGTGCATATCCATGACTCCATAAAGTTGAACTACATGAATTTTCTTCAGTGCAGGAATAACTTGAAATAATAGAAACGCATTTTAATGGAGTAATTACTGGGTTAAACTAAAGGTTTAACCAATTAAAGGCGCTTTTGTGGAGGAACTGCCTCAGACTGATATCCCTAATATACAGTTTAGATATGTATCATCTTATTATACGTGTACAGTTGAACTTTGATATCGCAAACTCGATTAACTCAAACTATCCGATTTGTCGACACATGAATTGCATTTTTTCATGATCGGTTAAGTCAAACATACCTGTATTTCAAAGTTAAAACGTGGCTTAAAGCCACGTTTTAAATTTGAAATACAGGTATGCTCGACCTAACCGAGTTCGAGAAATGGAAGTTCAACTTTAGTCATTATTTCTTGTACTATCTTGTACAATATTTCAGTGTTACTCACATTGAATGGTGGTCTGTTTGGGAAGTAAGGCAGGCATATGTTGGTGTCCTCATCCTGGTCAGCAGATTGGTGTGTCTTGAACACCCGTGCCGTCATACCCTCGCTCACCTGGGCCACAATGTGAGGTAACTCTTGCAGTACATACTCAATGGAGAATCGAGAGGTCAAGGTCAGCTCTAACTTACTAACAGCTGGGCTCTCTGTATGTGATATATGATATTCAATTACAGTAAAGCCTCTCTATAACAACCACAGGTATATTAATTAGTAGGTGTTTTTGACAGGTGACTGCTTAAAGCAAAGTGACAGTTAAACAAAAAGCTCCTTTAGGAGCTTTTCGTTTTACCATCACCTTGATTTAAGCTGTCACCTGCATTTACACAGTCAATTAGCTTTATTTTTCCCTGTCATAATAGTTTTTTTAAAACTTAATTGCCTTTGAAGTCCTCTCCACAATCTGTTTCCAGTTTTAATATATCAATTTAACTGTGCTCCAGAAAAGAAAGAGTAAACTCCTTTAGGTGTATACCAAACCCTATGTTGTGACTTCTCATTCGAATTGTCTCAAAGAGGTTGTTGTAATGGCTTGTCAGCTGCCACACCACAGAGTTTCGGTAAATATAGGATTTTTAGCACTGGAAAACTCCCCTTACCAGGGGTCCAAATGAAAGAAATTTACCGGTAGTGACAGACTATTACATTACAAGGCACATTTTGCTTTACTTTCAGTCTGCTTAAAGCTGCTATTTTCTAAGACATAGACATTTTTTCTTATGATACATATTCATGACTCTATAAAAGGGAACAATTGTCTCCAGTTGAAGAATAAATCAAAGGCATAAAAAGGTGTATATACCGGGTAAAAGAATAATTCTTCTCACAAATTCATAACAACACACATTGGTTCTTACCTATACTAAAGCAATGTAACATCCATTTCTCCATCACTTCAGAGTAGATTCTGTGGAGTGTGCCCATGTCCCCACTCTCATAGTGACTGACTAGACACATGGGCTCTTTCCTTGGGCTTCCTGACTTACTTCTGTCCCCAGTGAATGGGGAACCTGCTCTTTGGATAGGGTCATCAACAGGTGTTGGACTAGGTCCTTCAACATTCTGTATAAAAACAAAATGTGGTTGTGAAACAATATACAATGACCCCTGATGTGACCATGACCTCTAAAGGACCTTGAATTTGTCTGACATGACAAAACTTGTACTGAGCTCAACAGGCTTCTTGAGTGGAGTAAATATGCTTAATAGGAAGTCTTTATCACATGTAGTCCCAAATTTATGGCCAATTTTAATTTCAGCCTATTTGACCAATCAATAACCTCTAAATGACCATGACCTTTGTCTGATATGCCCAAAGTTGAACTGATCTCAAGGGCTTCTGGAGTTGAGTACACATGCCAAATATGAAGTAATGACTATCACAGGTAGTTCAAAGTTATGGCAAATGTTAATTTCAGCCTATTTGACCTCTTAATTGATAACCTCTAAATGACCTTGACCTTTGTCTGATATTCTAAAAGTTGTACTGAGCTCAATGGCTTCTTGAGTTGAGTACACATCCTAAATATGAATTCACTATCACATGTAGTTTTAAAGTTATGGCCAAGGTAAAAATTATGGACAACCGGGAGACATAGTCCAGGGGTAAAACACCCTCTTACCACGTTAGGGGTTGCGAGTTCGATCTCCCACCAGACCAAGTCCTTAGGATGAGACTTTATAAACCGAGGTCTGATGTATGAGTGCTTTACACTTGGCATCTAAAAGAACCAGATAACTCTTTCGATAATAAGAGTAGAGCATCAGGCCCGGTTCTCTGTGTCTGCTCCCCTCTCTCTGGGGCGTCCAATTAGCCCATAGATGGCAGAAACAGACGTTAGCAACATAACAAACAAAATAAACAAAAATTAAGGACAGAAAAACAGGCAGACACACAGATAAACAGACAGACACGGCAAAAAACAATACACCCTGACCAAGTCACATTGGGCCATACTAACAGATCTACTGAACAGTCAAAACTTAGGAACAGGTTAGATAAATCAAAGAACCTTTTGTTATCCCTTTTCATTTGCTGGAACTAGTATTAAGATAACTCCACCCTACTTCACTGAATGACTGCTTAACCCATTTATACCCAGTGGATTTTTCCATGTTTATATATAGGATTAGCCCATTTTTTATCAAAGGGATATTGCCTGGTCAAAATTTTCATTTTCATTTTGTTTTATATTGAAATTCCTATCAGCAAACAGTGTAGACTCTGATCAGACGCTGCATAATGCGGCGTCTGATCAGAGTCTACACTGTTTGCCTATGTCCCATATATATGAGATTTAGGGTACAATGGGTTAATACAAGATTGGTTGTGCTATAATATTAATAATTGTTAGCATACCAGACTATTATCAGGTGTTGGGGACCTAAGTCTCTTTGTTGGTTGTAGCAGGGCATCTTTCAAGGACTGTAACTTGGACTGGCTATGGCCATAAGATGACCGCCTGTCCAACTGACGGTGAGAGTCAGAAGGCTTCCTCAATGTTACCATGGAAAACTTTCTCTCTCGGAACTCCTCAGCTGAAAAAATGTATAAATTCTATTTTCACCTTTGTTACATCAGTATATAAGAGTCATTTCCCTTTCTTCTTAACCATTTTCTCCATATATGGGCATATTTACCCATTTAAATTAATTCATAGCCTGAAGTATATAATTCAATTTATTAGGTTATGAATATGTATCATAAGAATTATTTCTGTATCCTAGTAGATGGAAACTAAAAACAGGATGAAAGTTAAGCAGAATGTGCATTAAGGCACATTCTGCTTAACTTTCAATCTGCTTTAAGTGGTCTCCTTAATGTATTTCAATTCTAAGTGACAGGCTATGGAGTAACGGATACAATAATATTTTTTGAGCATCTAGTGCAGCTTCCAGAAAACTGGAATGCCTAAAGCATTAAGTCCCTGAAAAGCAAATAAGCTTCTTTATCCTAAATACTTGTTCTCATGGTTACCAATCATTCAACAAAGAGGTATATACAGCGCTCCCTCTCTAAAACAACACCCATTGGGAACACCCATTGGGAGACAAAAATTATGTGCATTGTACCGAAAGAGTCGTTATAGGGAGGGACATTTGCAAAGAGCTTAAATTAAGATCAGACACCACATTACGCAGGGTCTGATCTAGATTCAAGCTGTTTGTCACTAGTCATTAAGTTTTTTTCTGTCAAAATGTCCATTATGTAACTTTGAGAAAAACAGCAGACGCAAATTGTAAGCAGACGACATTGCAGTCATGAATAGGTTAGACATAATTGTCCTGTTTAGAGAACTGCGACAAGGGCCGTTGTCAGGAGGGAGCACTGTAGTGTTCAGGTTGTTGCTTAATGCATAACAATAGTAAAGCAGAAAGCTCTTAAATGAGCTTTCTGCGTTATTATTTTCTTACATTAAACAAAATAACCACCTGTCATAAACAACTGGCCATTCAAACTCTTTTAAATTGCTTCAAAATCTCCCTAATCTGAAAACTTTTCTTAGCTAAACAGTTATCTTGGTCCAGAAGGGTTTGGGTATTGGAGGCTCCACTGTAATACATGTATATACCCAATGGAAAATATTTATCAATTCACTGTCATAGTAATTTTATACATCATTGAATAAATTCAAAGTGAACAGAGAGTTTTAACATGAGATACAAACTGTCATAGTGTATAATGTAAAGCCTCAGCAGATGGCATGCTGTGAAAGCTGGCCAGTGACAAACAATCTTTGAAAACAGTCAAACTTAACCCATTACCCCCATAAATACGCCTGTTAACACCTTTAATTTATTCCTCCACTGAAGAAATTATTTCCACTTTATACAGACTATATGTGTACCATAAGAAATATTTTCTATATCCTAACAGATGATAAATGTACCTTAAAGCAGGATGAAAGTAAAACAGAATGCGCCTTAAGGCGCATTCTGCTTTACTTTCAACCTGCTTTAAGTAGTCACCTATTGTCAGTACTAGAAACAGGCAATTGGGTAATGGGTTAAGTGGCTCCTTTTTGCCCTGGAGCATGTTGGTTTTGAAGGACAGGTTACATTTTATGCAAAACAAATTTTTGAGAAAAGTGGAGAGCTTTCTTGCATGCTTTATTTTTGTCCTGCATTAAGCTGCAGCTTGCCTTTAAAGCGGTGATTGATTGTATTTTGAGTTATTACTTAATAAACCCTTATTCCATAGATACACATTTTAACATATTTGATTCATTCCTCCACTGAAGGAATAATTTCACTTTATGCAGTAATATGTATCATAAGAAATACTTGCAATACTGAATAATTCAATATCATATCAAAGCACAAAAACAGAGCTTCAAAGAGAGATATGTAACGAAATTGCATGTATCTCTGTAAAAAATATCTGGTCAGATAAAAAATGTGTTAAGCATATTGAATAAATAAACATATCCGATTCAAAATCCCATGACCAATCAAGATGATTCATAATTTTTAAAACATGAAACAAAATCAACCTTAAGGATTTTGACATACAATAAGTATATCTTTCTTACATGTTAAGAGTTATTCTGAATATAATTTATAAAACATCATGTTAGCAGCAAATGTCTGACTAATGCTTCCAAGATCAAGTTGATATAGGTTTGTTGGGTTGTTAAAGGCATAAGCTGCATCACATTCCCTTTCACGACAAACAAATACAGCAACACTCTCTCTTAAGTAACACTAAAGAATATCAAACTTGTGTTGTACAGCAGAAAACTCCTATAGGAGCTTTTTGCAGAGGTAATGTTGACCTGCACTTAACAGCAACCTGACCTTGAACTTCTCCTGATTGGCCACTTCAAACAAGCTTGACTTTATGTCAGTTAGATAGGTGACAGTTTAACCCATTACCCCATAAATACACTATTTTACACCTTAAATTTATTCCCCCACTGAAGAAAATAGTTCCATGTTATAAAGTCATGAAAATTGATAAGAAATAATTAGTTTAAAGCAGGCTGAAGCCTGAAGGTAAAGCAGAATGTGCCTTAAGGCACATTCTGCTTTACCTTCAACCTGCTCTAAATGATACACTTTTTTCAAAACCAGAAACAGAGTATGGGGAAATGGGTTAAGGTAGAATAAAATTGATTTAAAATGTTCCTTCATTAGCAATCTACATGCACTTAAATCACTCTTGTTGGTCACTCAAGGGAGGTTACACTGTAGTTACTGCTATATTAACAGTAATCAGGAACAAGTGAGCATTTCCATGTTTAATGATTCCCACAAGGTATTACATGTATAACAATTTTAACATCCCACAAGGGTATGCAACTAAAAGTTAGTATAATCAAACGCATACTAAAATCCCTGCTCTCCTGGCAACCCGAAAGAATACTTGTTTTGAGTACATTTGCATTAAAGGCATATGGCAACTTTTTCATCCATTGATAGTTTTAAATTTTAAGAGAGACGGGGTCACCCTAAACGTGAAGCAGAATCTCCTGGAGAAGCTTTTAATACCAACCGGTTAAAATACAGCTAGACCTCTCTATTATGACCCAGCAAACAGAAGACTAATTGATTGTACAATGGAGAAGTTTTACTCTACACAAAAGAAAAATGCCAGTGGTTCATCAACACGACATGTTAGAAACATGAAAAGTCAAAAACCATTTTCTTTATTGGGAAGGGTTAATCAAGAAAAGAAATTGTCAAATATAAATTATACTTTACTTTCATAATGCTAGAGCCCATACTTATGAAATAGAAATGCCCTTTTTTCATTTACATAGTCTTCATACAAATGACATGCTTCATACAGATGTATGCTTCTGTCTTGTCCTTATACAGAACCACATAAAACTTTCAGATTGGCTGATACTTAAAATATCCACTTTTCTTACACACTGAAAATAAGCTTAACCCATTACCTCTTAGCCTATTTCTAGCTTTGAAAACAGGTGATCACTTAAAGCAGGTTGAAAGTAAAGCAGAATGTGCCTTAAGGCACATTCTGCTTTACTTTCAGCCTGCTTTAAGCTACCATCTTCTAGGATATGGAAAATATTTCTTCTGGTACATATTCTTGGCTGTATAAACTGGAACTTTTTTTTTCAGTGGAGAAATAAATAAAAGGTGTAAAAAGGCATTTTTAAGGGGTAATGGGTTAAGTTGCCATTTGTCTTTAACACTATGAATAAGTTGTCAAAATGGTCACAATTGCATGAGTTTACAGTATGTCAATGTTGTAATAATAGACCACTCAATAGCATACCCATGTGCCATATTTAACCCATTACTCCATAGCCTGTTTCTAGTATTGAAAATACAGTAAAACCTCTCTATTACGACCACTAAATTATGTTAATTATTAGGGTGTTTACGGTAGGTGACCGCTTAAAACAAGGTGACAGTGAAACAGAAAGCTCCTGTAGGAGCTTTCTGTTTCACTGTCACCTTGCTTTAAGCTGTCACCTGTCTATTATATAATCAATTAGCCTTCGTTTTAGTGGTCGTAATAGCGAGGTTTGACTGTAGTTGACCACTAAAAAGCAGGTTGAAAGTAAAGCAGAAGTGCCTTAAGGCACATTTTGCTTTACTTTCAACCTGCTTTAAGCCACTATCTGATAGGATATAGAAAGTATTTCTCATGGTACCTATTCATTACTATTTAAAGGAACAATTTTCTTCAGTGAAAGAATAAATTAAAGGCGTAAAAAGGGGTATTATGGGGGAATGGGTTAAAACAAATGTTTGCTTAGTGCATAATTAGAATATTGGAGATAATATTACTTCTATCCTGCAAACTCAGACACCTGTCTTAAGAAGTCTACATGCTACTTCACTTAGTGGTAATTTAATACAACACTGACATTAGTAATTGTCATATCAACAGCATTCAGGATCAGGACTGTAGGTAAAACCCACAAGGGCACATCACTAGGTATAATATTAGTGTGAATTAGGTTTTGAAGAGTACCATTCAAAGGGAGGGAATCACACCTAGTGAAATCTGGATCACAAAATAGAACAAAATATCACAGTTAACAATCTTTCCAAAACTGATAAAAAGTCTTACCTTTAAATTTTTTTAGATGCTGCATTATTCAGTATCTAATCTAGATCCAAACTGTTTGCAATAGTCATCAATTCATATTTACACTTAATAATAAGCATGAGAAGGGTTTAAATCTAGGATTTGGATATCAGTAGCAAAATTCTTGTACAGTAAAACCTCTCTATTACGACCACTAAATTTAAGACAGGTGGCTGCTTAAAGCAAGGTGAAAATAAAACAAAGCTCCTTTTGGAGCTTTCTGTTTTACTTTCACCTAGATGTTACTTGTCTTGTATACAATCAATTTGCCTTTGTTTTAGTGGTCGTAATAAAGAGTTTTTTCTGTATAATAGTATTACTTCATATGCAAATTGCAATGCAAAGCTTAATAAACATATGCACTTCAATTCTTCAGAATGATGTTTCATCTCACAAACTATTCAATATCTAGTAAAATCTGTGTTCAATCAATCAATGAGCATAGATCAAAGCTTAAGGCAGGACAAAGTAGTGCGAAAATTTCCATAGGAGCTTTATGCATACCTTTTGTCCTGCATTATACAGTATTCTGTATGTAATTTTACATACTTTTTACACATAACTTGAAGGTGTTGAATAACAGAGATTTAATTGTAAAACGTTTTTTTCTGGGGCATATATAAGGTCAATGGCAGATATACACTGTGCTGTACACATTTGGTGGATTCAAAATGGGTATGATAACAAACAGGTGATTAACAAATAATATTGTCCAAAATTGCAAAATACAAGGTTTTCACTAGAATCTGTTCTACATACAACACCAAAGTTTCACTAGTTTTCACATTTGAATGAAACAAAAAAGTCGAAGAATTAGAAGTATATTTGTAAAACACAGCTGCCTGGTTGCATGCTTTTCTATAAATGCAAACACTTTTCAAGTCAATAATTGACCTAAATGCATAAACTTTATTAACCAAGGTCACTGAGCACAATGCTTAAAAGTCAAGGTCACCAAACTGCAATGCAACATATTTTACTCATTGAGATACTATAAGTTACACGGCATTCCGGCAGGGTGTACAGGCTTGTATGACGGTTTTGGAAAAACCGTCATACAAGCCTGTACACCCTGCCGGAATGCCGTGTAATGAATTTATTTCCAGTCTAGATCCAATACAAGAAAGACAACATGCATCATCTTACTTGATCCTAAATTGACACTTGAAATTGACAACAGTTCACTGAAATCTCTCGCGCTAGAGCAAAAATGTCTATACGGTTAAACTTCGATGTTTGGAACTCGAATAAGTAGAATCTACCTGCATTTCTACAGATTAATGTCATAAACCCGCTTCTGTTGAACATATCCGTATTTCAAGCTCAAAAAGTGGCATATCCACCTTTTAAACTTTGAAATACCGATATGTTCGAGTGAACAGAATTCAAGATAGGCCCTAAGTTTAACTGTATCTAACATGATTACGTCATCACATTGGAATGTGGGCATCTTATAAATGTTCATTAGATGTAGGCTACCAAAATATTTCGAACGGCAATTCGAGGACGACATTTATGTTTTATGAAACACTGTAACGATAAGTTCTAACAAATGAACGGAAATAATCAGGAGCGAACGAATTAATACGTAGGTCAGTGGCTATGCATATCGAGTTAAGTCTATTTGGGTTGATTTCGATAAAAATATTGATCTAAATATGTCCTAATTATGTGTCAATTTCATTATAAACCAGTGACAAGTGCCATTTCATTTCTAGTCTTTTGTTTACCATGGTGACGACGGGGGTGGGGTAATCAGGGAAAACAAAGCAAGAAATTAGCATTTAATCGATATTTGAGTTACACATACGCATAATTATAGATTCAATACAGTTTTTAATTGAGATTTCTTTTTATTTCTTGATAAACAATTGCTTAATAAACAGAAAAAGAGAGATTATTTACGCGAATCGATCGAGGGAGAAACATCTATTAAGTCACGTGATCCGTACTACCCGGCAAAATCAATGAATACGGTCTTGTACACAGTGGTCACATGTGCAGTTTTAGCCTATCAGAGTCCAAGAATTTATGATGACTGGAAATAAATGAATATGCGACTACCTACTATATTTCACCCTCTACCCCATATATACACTATTTTACGCCTTTTTATTTTTTCCTCTACTGTAGTAAATACTTCCACATTATACATTTATGTACCTTAAGAAACATTTATTATAGCATAGCACAATCCTAGCTAAAAGCAGACTGAAAGTAAAGCAAAATAAACCTTTGACATTACTTTCAACCTACTTTAAGTGGCAAACTGACTTCAAAACTAGAAATGGGATAAACCATCACTGGCTTACACACAAAAACTTAACCTGTGGGACGTATGTGTGTATCATCATATGTACAACTCAAGGGTTACACTATATGTTCCCACTATTTATTAGCTTGCCGTAAAAATCACTGCTGCGTGTAAAACATGTTTAAGATGAGCATATAATGCTTTACTTGTATAACCAATAACCCCATAAATAATCCTTTTTAAGCTTTTAATTTATTCCTCCAATGGAGAAAATAGTTCTTATTTATGCAGTAATAAATGTGCATCATAAGAAACATTTTCTATATCCTACTAGATAGCTTAGAGCAAGCTGAAAGAAAGGCAGATGTGCCTAAAGGTGCATTCTGCATTACTTTCAACCTGCTTTAGGTGGTCAACTATCTTCAAATCTAGAAACAGGTCGGGGGTAATTGGATAAACTCCATTTTACACCTCTACCTAAACGGTAGCTGGTCTTAATGTCCCATTGCATGAATGTACCATTGCCTCAATGTACCATTTTCAGTCTGAACGTACCATTTTTTAAAAAATCCTATATTACAACCATGATTGACCATTATTAGTTGATGAAAAATGTAAAATAGTACTTTATATGTTACTTGGATGAAATAAATGATTTTTTACAAATACAATGTTCCTAGGTGAGTATTATCCACTTTTTGTAGAAGTTCAATGAGTTTATACAATTCAACATGTATGTATCTGCATTCTTTTTTCCTACAATCAGGTGTGTAATTTTTTAACTACAAATATCATAAATCAATTGGGGATAATTATAAACCATTTCTTCATTAAAAAAACAGTATAATAAAATTGTTTTCTATCAATTTTATATAGTGGTACGTTCAGTCTAGGAAAATGGTACATTGAGACTGGTACATTGAGGCATTGGTACGTTAAGACCATAAACCACCTAAACTGCATGAAACTGCCTTTTATGCTTGAGTCCTGTTCTGATTAAGCAGCAATAGGAAAATTCCTATAGCCCGATATATATCATATGCTGCCTTAGCCCATTACCGCATAGCCGGTTGCTAGTTTTGAAAATATGTGACCACTTAAAGCAGGCTGAAAGTAAAGCAGAATGCGCCTTCAGGGGCATTCTGCTTTAATTTCAGCCTGCTTTAAGCTATTATCTGCTAAAGAAGAAAATATTTCTTATGATTTTAATTTATGACAGTATAGATTGGAATTATTTTCTTCAGTAGAGAAATTAATTAAAGGCATAAAAAGGCATATTTATGGAGTAATGTATTAACTAGTTATCTTTACCTTTATCTCATATGTTGATGAAAAATGCTACAGGTGAAACCATGTTAAGCTCATAACAACTACTTCTATACTGCATGAACATGCTTTAACAATCTCACATCTCAACCAGCGGCAAACAACAACTAACAAATCCACTACTAAATAAAACATATCTTACTTTCAAAAGTATCTGAAATATCAGCACAAAAAGTGAAATTAAAAAGCAAAGGACAAAAATACATGTATACACCGTACTAGAAACTTAATATCTAAATGTAAGTCAGTCAAAGTTGTGTGTTGGGCTCTCCTGCTGAATATTCATACATGTATATAAAACTCTACCTACTATGAATATTTGAAGTCTGAACCATTACATTGGCAAATAAACTATGGACATTTTTTTTATTGAAAGAGTGCTGACTCATATCAGACAGACCTAATAGAAAACACTGCAAATCAAGATCCAATAGTTCTTTCAATATAGTTCATGCTGATAGCAGGAGAAGGGTTATGCTAGGTAGCAGCTTAACGCTGAACAGATTTAATGCAGAAAGCTCCCTTTGGGAGCTTGTTGCATTACATTTGTTCGGCATTACGCTGCAACCTGTCATACGATATTTCATACTTTTGTTTTCTGCTTTAAGCAGCCTTTTATTATAACAGCTCTTAATGAATATTCTTGTTTCTTTGAATGGTTACTGATCACAACTTTGACTACAGTAAAACTTTTCTATTACGACCACTATTGTGTTCATTATCAGGTGTTTATGACAGGTTGTTGCTTAATTAAAGCATGTTGACAGTAAAACAGAAAGCTCCTTTCTGTTTTACTGTGAACTTGCTTCAAGCTGTCACCTGTCTACTATACAAACAATTACCCTTTGTTTTAGTGGTCGTAATAGAGAGGTTTTACTACATAAGAAAACAGAATCAAAGGCTATTCAGCTATGATAATGACATGAAGAACACTTACTCAGATCAGCAAATGATTCTGCTAAATAAAGATTACCAGTAACAATGCTACTGACTCACAGACAGAGACAGACAAATACATAGAAACATCAGCACCAAGACAACTCCTACAGTATATTAACCTCCCTCCCTCCCATAGAAGCACCTGTTCATACATATACCTATTTCTTATAGACAAAGGCCTTTTTCATGCTACTATAAGCATGTCCTGAGAAAGAGCCACAGTTTATTTTGCATCCTGACAGGTGGATGCTGGAAATTGACTGAAGGTGGTACAGGAAGCTCCCTAAGGTTCAGGGTCTACACTGTTTGCATAGGAAAGGTGTACTATTCACAAGTACACTGTTTCTTAAATGAGTATACGTGTTGCTAGGCTTGAATGTGCTAAAGAATTTGAAATCTGTGCAGACCCTAATCAAAATCAGTATTCCCAATGTGGTGGTTGTTGTAAACATGCATAATTTGCAGCATGTGCTGTAGTGTAAGTACCTTTTAATAATGGAAAAAAAATCAGCTCATATAAAAAATCAATGATTCATAAAAAGCATTTCCCTCTAATCAGATGCTCAAACCCCTCAAGAATCAATGTTAAAATGCAATTGAAAAGTCTTCCTTAACAATCAACATTGTAAAAGTTGAACCATTAGTTTAACCCATTACTCCATAGATCCACATTTTTACAACTTTAATTTATTCCTCCACCGAGGAAAATAGTTCCACTTTATACAGTCATGGCTGTTGGATAAAGAAGTTTCTATATTCTAGTACATGGTAGCTTAAAGCAGGCTGAAAGTAAAATAGAATGTGCCTTATGGCACATTCTGCTTTACTTTCAACCTGCTTTAAGTGCTCACCTGCCTTCAAAACTAGAAACAGATAATGGGGTAATGGGTAAATAGTAGAAAGTGAAGTGATTAAACTTGGCAGTGTTTTATCCCTTTCCTCCACACAGGCACCAAAGGACACCTTTAACTATTCCTCGAATGAACACCCTCATTCATGGAATTGAAAACATAATTATGTCATCTCCAAGATGAAAGTAAAGCATAAAGCTTGTATATGACATTTTTGCTTTACTTTTAACTTGCTTTAAACAGCTACTTCCCTAAAACACAGTTGGATAAACTTTTGGCTTTACACAAATTAGGGTCTAAATGGATCACTGAATACCCCAATGATGGTGTTAAATACAGCAGGCAGTTTAAATCAAAATGGAAGTAAAGCAGAATGCTCCTTTAGGAGCTTTCTGCTGTACTTTCATATTGTTTTAAGCAGTCCCATGCCCTAGACACCATCATTAAGTATCTATTTCCGTAGGTATACACATATTAACTCATTATCCCCTGAGACATCCAATGGACAATTCCAGTTTACAATAAAGGCTGGTCCATTTTAGACTATTTAGAGTTGTTTTTTTTAAAATATATTACAAAATGACAAACAGTCAAGTCCCTGATTAGAGGGCTCCTACAGGAGCCCTCTAATCAGGGACTTCACTGTTTGCATTAGACAAGTGTACTTTTCACAGGTACACTTTTGGTAGAGGACACATATATATGTCACTAGGGCACAATGAGTTAAGATATACATAGAGGTTTAGATAGGTAATTTGTCCTCGTGTCTATCATGTATGGAGGAAAGGTTCATGGCAGTTACAACAGCAGAACAATAGAGTTACCTGGCATGCAGTGAAAGGGCGAAGAGGGTGCAGAGTGGGTGGGTGGAGGTGTATAGATATCCAGCAGGTGCTTTGGAATCTCACATATAGGGGCTGTTAGGAGGTGATACTCCATGATGAGGTCACACAGGGCGTGTCTCAGGGAGTTGGTCAGCTTCTCCTGTAGCAGGGTCAGGTCAATGTCCCCTCGCTCCCATATGTGGAACTGAATCATCGCTGTAGGACCTAAAATATACAGTAAAACCTCTCTTATACGGCCACCAAATTGTGTTGAATACTAGATGTTTAGGAAAGGTGACTGCTTAAAGCAAGGTGACAGTAAAACAGAAAGCTCCTATAAGAGCTTTCTGTTTCACTGCCACCTTGCTTTAAGCTGTCACCTGTCTTTTATACAATAAATTAGCCTTCGTTTTAGTGGTCGTTACAGAGAGATTTTACTGTACCGCTTCTACTTCACATGCTTATCTCAATTCCATGAACTCTTTACCACATGGTTATGTCTTTTTATGCCTTGAATCTATTCCTCCACTAAACAAATCACTTTTGCAAACAGTTTAGATCCAGATGAGGTGCCACGTAACATGGCGTCTCATCAGGCGCCAAACTGTTTGACATTCTGATCTAATTTGGAAAAAAAATCTAAATTTAAAACAGTAGATATCTAGCAAATGACAATTGTTGCAGACTAACAATTTACTTTAACATTCAAGGAATTAAAAATTCTACTCTAACTCTATGTTATAAGCACTGCTTTGTTCACTCTCTGAAACTATCTTTAACCAATTCCCCCATAAATATGCCCTTTTACATCAACCTGCTTTAAGTGGTCTTTTATCTTCGAAAGTATAAATAGGCAATGAGTGGTTGTAAAAGGATAATCAAAGATTAACTACAAGTTTCTAACTATCTTTGAGATGATTCTTATACTTAGTCTAGACTTTGGTGGAGATAGTTCTCTAGCTTTTAACCAATTACCCCATAAATATGCCTTTTTATGCCTCTAATTTATTCCTCCACTGAAGGAAATAAGTTACACTTCATACAGTTATGATGAAATAAGAAATATTTTCCATAATATTATGCTAGCAGATGAAAGCTTAAAACAGAATGAGAGTAAAGCAGAATGCATTCTGCTTTACTTTCAACCTGCTTTAAGTGTTCACTTATCTTCAACACTAAAAACAGTCTATGGGGTAATAGGTTAAAATACCCCATTGTCTAGAACTATACAAACAGTAATGACCCAAAGTATTGGAACAGATAGGACTGAGAAAACAGTGTAGACCCTGATTAGACTGCTCCCTAATGAGCAGTCTGACCTGGGTCTACACTGTTTGCCATTCAGTTTTCACCTTGATGACACATAACTGTGTGATAAAACCCATTTGTTTAAATTTTAGAATAAGTTCAACAGTCTTACAAGATGTCCCCAGATTCAGAATGTTTAAGTTATTGCCAGGGCTCCAGATATTAAAGGGGAGTACATGTATATCAAAATCTTAAATCTTTATTTCTGCATTAAACCCTATGGTGTCACAACTCATTAAAATCGGCTCGAAGAGCCGATTCTAATGAGTAGTAACACCATAGGGTTTGGTACTCATATAGAAGAGGAAATAATGGTTTTGTCGCATTCACTTCCTCTTATTTGGAGCCCTGATTTCAGTTTTTGACATGGTTGAAGCCCTACCAGGTTTCTTGCTGTGTGGTTTGCTCTCGTACGCCTGTGGTGTGATATACTCCTGTAGGTCCTTCAGATCAGGCACGTCAGCATCCAGCATAGTCAGAGGGCGGGGACACTGTAACAACTTTACCTGGTTCCCTTGTCCATCCACAAGACACATGCTTACAAACGCAATACCTGACATAACACATTAACAATCTGCATTAACTTGTCTAAAAACGAGCAATTGTGAAATATCTTACATATCTAAAGTTTGAAATACAATGTGCAAAGTAATTTATTTGAAAATATATTGAAAACAAGAGTGCGCTTGATAAACACTGATGGTTTAGGTTTTAGCTTGAAAACAGTAGGAGAAGTTAGCCGGACAGTATGTACTGTATGTGGGACGGCCGAACGAAAGGACGAATGAACAAACGGACATACAGTGGTAAAACAGTATGCCCCCCTACTGATTGTTGCAGAGGCATTAAAAGACACATGATATTTTGTCACTTTACACTACAAGGTTAACAAAATGTGTTTGTGAAACACTGATGTCACCACAACCACTGAATTACCTTGACTTTTGTCTGACATGACTCAAGTTGTACAAAGCTGATCAAGAGCTTCTTGAGTTGAGTGCACATGCCAAATATAAAGTCTCTATCACATGAAATCTTAATGATGGCCAAGGTAAAAACTGTGGACAGACAGACAAATACACCAGCATACAAACAGACCAGAAACAATATACCCGTATCTTGTATCTCTCAGAAAAATTCATTAAATTTTATTTCTATCAACATTTCCTGGCAGAAACAGATTTCGGATCACTCTGTGCTAATTCCTACCTGTTTTTCTAGCTGATGGTATATATAAGAAGGCCTGGTCACCTGGAATGGCTGCCTGTTTCCCATCAAATATATCCTGAAATAAATACATGTACAGTAAAACCTTGCTATTACGACCACTAAATTGTGTTAATTATTAGGGTGTTTACGGTAGGTGACGGCTTAAAGCAAGGTGACAGTGAAACAGAAAGCTCCTATAGGAGCTTTCTGTTTCACTGTAACCTTGCTTTAAGCTGTCACCTGTCTATTATACACTCAATTAGCCTTCGTTTTAGTGGTCGTAATAGCGAGGTTTTACTGTAAATGGTAATGTACAGTAAAACCTATCTACATGACATCGGATGGGATACACAGATTGGGTGTGTGTTGTTTGGAGGGAGTTGTTATGGAGGGGGAAAATTAAGACTTGGCTTACATTTGCAAACAGCTTGAATCCAGATCAGACGGCCCGTAATGCAGCTTCTGATCTGGATTCAAGCTGTTTGTCACTTGTTATTATATTAATTCTATTAAAATATCCACTTATATTTAACTTTGAGAAAAACAGCAGGCGACAATTTTAAGCGGACAATTTTGCCGCAGTAAAAGAGTTAAGACAAATTTGTCTTGTTTAAAGAACTGTGGCAAGGGCCGTTGTTAGGAACCAACATGTAATAACCCACAAGAGTTACTTTGTGTTGAAAAGAATGTAAATAGGCCTTCTGTAGTGTAGTCAACTCTAAGCATGCTAGCAGTGGAGCCATGATAAACATAGCCGGTTTCATGTTTTGAAGACAGGTGACCACTAAATTCAGATTGAAAGTACTGGTATGCAAGTACTGGTGCCTTATAGAGGTGCGTTCTGCTTTACTTTCAGCCTGCTTTAAGATACTATCTGCTAGGATATAGAAAACATTTCCTACGGTTCAAATTCATGACTGTATAAAGTGAAACTATTTTTCTTCAGTATAGGCATAAATTAAGGGCGTAAAAAAGCATATTATGGTTCTAAGCATATCTATGGAATGATGGTTTAACCCATTACCCCATAGCCTGTTTCTAGTTTTGAAGACTGGTGAACATTTAAAGCAGGTTGAAAGTAAAGCAGAATGGGCCTAAGACTCATTCTGGTTTACTTTCAGAGTGCTTTAAGCTATTATCTTCTAGAATGTAGAAAATATTTCTTATGATTTTTATTTAAGCAGTATAAATTGAAACCATTTTCTTCAGTGGATGAACTATTAAAGGCATAAAAAGGCGTATTGAGGGTAATGGTTTACCAGATAAAGCTATTATTCAGCTATTTTACTCACTGTAAAGTGATACTCTGTCTGAGCAGATTTGTATCTGGGAGGGTGGACATACTGTATTAGGTTCTGTCTCAGGTAATACATCACTGCCCCAAGATGTTGGCTCACTTTGTTGTTCACCATCAGCTGCACCTTGAGTGTCGGCTTTGACTCGGGTCTTTGTATAAACTGAAATAAACAACACAATACCACATCACAGCTCATGACATGGTGAATTTTTCAAAAGATTTATGATGCATGCTCATTAATTTCATTTTACACTTCACCAAACATTTCACATCAGAAACAGATGTGTGAAAATTTAGTAGGATATATCTACGCATTGCTACAAATGAAATATATAACCCATTACCCCATAAATACACATTTTTCTTCAACACCTTTAATTTATTCCTCCATTGAAGAAAATAGATCCCTTTGTGAATATGCATCATACAAGCAGTTTCAATATTCTAGTATGGTAGCTTACAGCAAGCTGAAACTAAAGCAGAATGTTAATAAAGGAGCACTTTGCTTTACTTTCAGTCTGTTTCAAGCAACCATCTGTTTGTAATATTGTAAATAGGCTATGGGGTAAAGGGTTAACCCTTTCCCCCATAGAAGCGCCTTTTAGCACATTTAATTTATTCTACCACTCAAGAAAATATTTCCAATTTACACAGGCATGAATATGTTTTATAAGAAGTATTTTCTATAATCTAGTTGATGGTAGCTGAAAGTGGGTTGAAAGTAAAGCAGAATGCACCTTAAGGTGCATTCTGCTTTACTTTTAACCTCGTTTAACCCTTTCCCTTATAGAAGCTACTTTTAGCACATTCATTTTATTCATCCGCTGAAGAAAATAGTACCAAATTATACCGTAATGAATATGTGTCATATTTAATACTTTCCTTATTCTAGCAGTTAATAGCTTAAAGCAGGCTGAAAGTAAAGCAGAATGCGCCTTAGGGCGCATTCTGCTTTACTTTCAACCTGCTTTAAGTAGACACATATCTTCAATACTAGAAACAGGCTATCGGGTAATGGGTTAAGTAGAATCTTCAATTCTAGAAACAGGCTATGGAGTAAAGGTTTAAACTTCCCTTTACCTGTACATCTTCCCTCTCCAACTGGCATTGGGGATTTCTACGTAACATCTCACAGATCTTGTCTAGGGTAGCCTCATCCAGCTTGTTCTGTAACATCTGAACTAAGTGCTCCTTGATCTCTTTCCCTATAGTATAATAACAAGAATTGGTACGCCTCATAGATATAAGCCAATCTGTGATTGGATAGAAAATGTCATATGACCTACAGATAAAATGTTGTGTCTCCCTAAAGCCTCAATTCCAGGGAGACAAATCATATTGTTTCCCTATACTCCTAACAACCTTCATATCTCCCGGAAACAAGGGTTATAAATGTAAATTGTCAGAGGACAAAACTTCTAACCTGTATCATGTTTGGTCCCTCTATCTGGTACATTATATCAAAGCCTCAGAGAAATTTCAAATGAGTATTCTGACCATAATAAAGTCTCTTCCATTTTTACAGTTTAGGCTTAATTTTAACAATAGATTTCAAAATGACAACACTGCAGACCCTGATCAGAGGGCTCCTAAACCCTTTACTCCATAAATACGCCTCTAATGTATTCCTCTACTGAAGAAAGTAGTTCCAATTTATACAGTCTTAAACATGTACCATAAGAAATATTTGTATATTCTAGCAAATTATAGCTTAAAGCATGCTGAAAGTAAAGCAGAATGCGCCTTAAGGCGTATTCTGCTTTATTTTCATCCTGCTTTTAGTGGTCACCTGTCTTCAAAACTAGAAACTGGCTATGGGGTAATTGGTTAAGGAGCCCATTGATCAGGGTCTACACTGTTTGCATAGGACAAGTGTACTCCTCACAGGTACACTATCTGCAAATGAGGAGTGTACTTGTCACTAGGGTTGAACGTGTTAACACTACAAGCTCAGCCTACCTGCTTCTTGTATGCCATGTACATGTAGCTCGACAGTGTCCAGCGGTCCCCTCTGTAACTGGGACTGGGATAGACTAAGGGCACTGCTAGAGGACCCTATAGACACGGTATCCAGTTCCTTCTCATAGGTACACAATGTGTCTGTACTGTCCTTCCTTATACCACTGGATAGGGAGTTGATGTCTACAAATAGAGGGGTCAAGGCTTTAAAATCAAAATACTAGAAAATATATTTGTGATTTACGGTACCAGGGATCGCGTGGTTGATCCCCCGCCGGACCAGTGGTCTGAATAGGGGATTTTTTTCCATTCCCAATGATGTACAGGAATGTTCATGTGCAAGACATGTACAGGGAATTGCTCCTCTCCACCCAGGGGTTAAAATGGGTACCTGCGAAGGGTCTGACCCAGTACTGCGGCTGCCTACGCGCCATATGTCAGCAGTGCTCAATATTGTAGGCAAGATGCCTCAATGATCAGGGGAGTGAATGTACAGTCAGCTGAGCGGTCATTCAGACTGAAAAAAGACTATAACTTGGTACTTTTTCGTTGGAGCTGACTGGTTTCTATTTAGTCACACTTTCTATTTGGCCACACATTTCAACCAATTATATTTGATCAGAAATTTAGAATTAAGAGCACCTGTTGAAACTGAATAGTCTGATTGGATAGTAGCCAGGGCTCCAGATAAGGGAATTATTTCAAAACTTAAAATCTTTATTTGTGCATTAAACCCTGTGGTGTCACTATACATTTGAATTGTCTCTTCGAGACAAAAAAAATGAGTGGTAACACCATAGGGTTTGGTGCTGAAAGGAGTGAAAAAATGTGATTTGTTTAGTTTACTCCCTCTTATCTTGAGCCCTGTAGGCTGGTCTATGTCCAATTACAGTTTTACATGATGTGGATTGTGAGTGTAAAATTTAGAGATACAGACTGCACTGTTTACTACCACTCAGCCTGGAATGATGCAATTATACTTCTATTTTAAGATATGACATCTGAAATCTTTTTATAGATATACAGAGGAAGCTAGGTGTTTTGTAATTCTTTACTACCAATTTGTTTGAATTGTTAACTATTTGTACACATTTACCATACATTTAAAGCTATATTATATATAAAATTAATGGCCTCAAGTGAGTTAAACACAATCGTGTTGTTTCATCATTATTTACAAGAGTGGCAGTCGAAGTTCAGCAGACTGTTGTATCTGTACATTTGTGTATGCTATAGTTTGTTTCAAGAAATTCTATGAATGAAGTTTGATATATAGAACAATAGATTAATGTGAGGATCTCCTACCAGTAGCTAGGATCTGAGTTAAATTATTGTTCTGGTTTGCATTTCTGTACATGATAGTTTTGCATTTTAAATAAAAGTTGCTGTTTCAATTTTTTTTGCTTTTCAATCCAAGATATTACAATTCTTTGAAAACCTCAATTTCGTTTAATTTTGCACACCCAATTTCATCTATATAGCCTTAGTTCAACCACTCATTCCGCCGAATATCTTTTTTAAAGATATTTCTTGTTACTGTTTTTGCCAAGTGTATAGCAATGACACATGGGACCTCTCTTTAAGACTCATCCTACGGACATGATCAGATCCAGCTGGGGATCGAACTTACAACTGGCAGCCTAACGCATTACCACTAAACAATGATCCACCAGTTTAAATATAGGAAACCAACAATGGGAGAAAAGGTTAACTCAGTAAGGCCTAAACCCTTAACTCTTTCCTCCCTAAAACTTTAAATTGTCAATTCCAGTTTCCATTTTAGTCTAGTCCATTTCTGACTTTTTATGTTGTTTTTGTCAGTGTTTGGCATTATGACAAACAGTGAAGACCCTGATCAGAGGGCTCCTTCCGGAGCCCTCTGATCTGGGTCTTCACTGTTTGCATAGGACAAGTGTACTATTCACATGTACACCATTTGAAAAGGACGCCTATATGCGGGACTAGGGTTCAAAGGGTTAATCTTACCTGTGTTTTCATCTACCCCTGTGTTGGATCTAAATGCTGACTGGATCTCCTTTAGCCTGAAATAGTACAAATCAAATAATATGATCTTCTAGGATATGAAAACTGTTTCTTATGGTGTATATACATGATTGTTTAAAGTAGAACCAATTGTTTTTAGAGAAGGAATAAATTAAACCTGTAAAAAGGCTTCTCTATTAACCCTTTACCTGATAGCCTAGTTATAATATTGAAGATAGGTGACTACTTAAAGCAGGTTGAAAGTAAAGCAGAATGCGCCCTAAGGCGCATTCTGCTTTACTTTCAGCCTGCTTTAAGCTATTACCAGCTAGAATAAGGAAAGTATTAAATATGACACATATTCAGTACGGTTTATATTGGAACTATTTTCTTCAGCGGATGAATAAAATACATGTGCTAAAAGTGGCTTCTATCAGGGAAAGGGTTAAGTAAAGGGTTAATACCATCTATCTTCTTTCAAGTGTAGTAGAGATTTGTTTTACTGCATATCTTCATTTTCACCTCAAGCTACTTACCTCAAATAGCACACATTTCCTGTTGACTCCCGTGTTACAAACATATTGTTTCTGTTATTGACGGAGAATGGATTAAGTACAGATCTCAGTGCTTTAACACCTGCAAATAAAACACAACACATTAAACATAAAAAACAAGAGCCCCATGGGGCATATTTCGCTCACCTGAGAATAGCTGAAAAATTGAGATCATGATTTATGTACAGGACAGGGTCATTTTTTTACCCGAGGAGCATTATTAAAATTGAACTATCTTGATAGAGGACCTGTAGATGATGCTTTATGCCAAATATCTAAGATCAGTGTACTAGGGTTTTTAGAAAAAAATTTTTTTATAAGTTTGCATTGAACAAATCAGTTTTTAGCTCCTGTGACCTACATATGCAACAGACTGGAACCATTTGAACAAAATAGGTAAAGGACATCTATCAGTGTCACCATGCAGAATATCAAAGCTCTGTCCATATTGGTTTCAGAGGAGAAGATGTTTGAAAATTTCACCATATATTTCAATGTAAAACTTTAACCCCCGGGGTGCGGCCAATTTTGACCCCAGGGGCATAATTTGAACAAACTTGATAAAGGACCCTATGTGCCATATATCTAAGGTATGGCCCTTGTAGTTTCAGACAAGAAGATTTTTTAAGTTTTCATTGAAAAATCTATTTCTAGCTCCGGTGATCTAGATATGCAACCGACCAGAACCATTTGAACAAAATAGGTAAAGTACATCTAGAAGTGTCACCATGCCAAATATCAAAGCACTGGCCAAATTAGTTTCAGAGAAGAAGACGTTTGAAAATTTCACTATATAACTCTTATGTAAAACTGTGACCCCAGGGGTGGGGCCAATTTTGACCCCAGAGGCATAATTTGAACAAACTTGAAAGAAAACCTGTAGATGATGCTATGTGCCATATATCTAAGCTCTGGCTCTTGTAGTTTCAGACAAGAAGATTTTTTAAGATTCCCTTATTTTTTCACTTTGGTTGCCTTGGCAACCAGAGTTCTACATTGTTTTAATTCTTTGAACAAATTTGAAACAGCTTGACCAAAGAACATTCCTGTAAAGTTTGGTTGAAATCTGTCAAGCGGTATAGGAGATGTCATTTGAATCAATTGTTAACGACAACGCACGACGGACAACGCACGACGACGGACACAGGGCCATCCCAATAGCTCACCTTGAGCTTTTGGCTCAGGTGAGCTAAAAACAATGATGTCAGAGTTATGGCCTTTGCCAATGGCACTTCCTCTCATTAGGCTCTTTCCAAATACATTTGTATGCAATTTCATTTTACCCATTACCCCAAAGCCTGTTTCTAGTTTTGAAAATAAGTGGCCACCTAAAGCAGGTTGAAAGTAAAGCAGAATTCGCTTTAACCCTTTACCCCATGGTCTGTTTCTAGTATTGAAGGTATATGACAACTTAAAGCAGGTTGAAAGTAAAGCAGAATGTGCCTTAAGGTAAATTCTGCTTTAAATTCAGCCTGTTTTAAGCTTTTATCTTCTAGAATTAAGAAAATATTTCTTAGGGTTCATTTTCATGACTGTAAGATGGGAACTATTTTCTTCATTGGATGAATAAATTAAATGTGCTAAAAGGCGCTTCTATGTGGGGAAGGGTTAAGGCACACCCGCTTTACTTTCAAACTGCTTTAAGCTACCATCTACTATAATATAGAAACTTATTTCTTATCTTACATTTTCATGACTGTATCAAGCGGAATTATTTTCTTTAGTGGAGGAATAAATTAAAGACCTAAAAATGCATATTTTTATAGGGTGATTGGGTTCACAAACATCAGTATTTATGGGGGAATGGGTTTTTAATTAGATTATCTCCTGGACAAGAAAAATGACAAGACATACAGATAACTCTGATAAAACCAATATTAATCATATGTATAAATATGGCATAAGACATAATTACATAACTGTCAGTGGATCACCTCCAGATCCTGTTTCTCTAAGTATGAATCAGACTGAACCATTTCTAAACTTTAGCAGACAACATGTCCAGCAGACAGTTCTGTTGGTGTACAACAGCTGACCTGAGGTCAGTTATGCAATTCTGCCACTAGCTGGAAACTTAACTCTTATAATGCTGAATTGATGTCTGCTATACATATTGTACGTGAATTTTGCAAAGCAAATCATACCTTACATTTTCTAAATTAAAAAAACTATGTAAGTAATTGGCAAATAGTTTGGAGCCAGATTAGATGCAGCATAATGTAGCATCTGACCTGGATCCAAACTGTTTGCAAATATAGATGATTTAGTATAAGGGTGCTTGAAACCCTGCTTAAACCTCCAGTAAAACAGTATAACCTAAACAAGAGGGCCATGGCCCTTAATTCGCTCACCTGAGGTCATTGTGCCTTAGCTTAATAGGCAAGACAACATTTTAATATAGCTGTAAATGGAATTATCTTGCAGACAAAAAAAAACATGACAAATTGGAATAACTTAAAAAAACATTGTTGGCAGAGTTATGGCCCTTTTCCATGACACTTCTTCTTATCAAGCTACATGTATTTCCATATGATTATTTATTGCGCACTCTGCTTTACTTTCAACCTGCTTTAAGTTATCATCTACTAAGATATAGATACTATTTCTTATATCTTACATGTTTATGACTGTATAAAGTGGAATTATTTTCTTTAGAGGAGGAATAAATTAAAGGCGTAAAAAGGCATATGTATGGGGTAATGGGTTAACATCAGTAGAACTGGAGTTATCTCAAAGACAAGAAAATATGACACTGGGAAATATCTCAAAAATGACTTTGACCTTTGTAGGACATGACCCAAGTTATAAAGTTTCTAACTTTAACAAAGTTATGGCTAAGATTAAAGTTGTGGACTGACAGACAAACAAATGGACAAAAAGACAAAAAAGCAGACAGAAAAAAACAATATGCCCCCAACTGCAGGGCATAAAAATATAGCAGACAACACCCTATGCTGCTGTTTACAGTGAACCTCATCAGCTGACCAGCTGACCTGAGTTCAGTTATGTAACTCTGCCAGTAGGAAATTTGACTAGGGTCTAACTCTTATAATGCTGAATTGCTGTCTGCTATACATATTTTGAATGTGAATTATGACCTAGATATTTCACCGACCAGAACCATTTGAACAAACTAGGTAAAGGACATTTAGAAGTGTCACCATGCCAAATATCAAAGCTCTGGCCATATTAGTTTCAGTGGAGAAGACGTTTGAAATTTTCACTATATAACTCTATGTAAAACTGTGACCCCCGGGGCGGGGCCAATTTTGACCCCAGGGGCATAATTTGAACAAACTTGATAGAGGACCTGTAGATAATGTTATGTGCCAAATATCTAAGCTCTGGCCCTTGTAGTTTCAGACAAGAAGATTTTTTAAGATTTCCTTATTTTTTCACTTTGTTATGGCAACCAGAGTTCTACATTGTTTTCAATTCTTTGAACAAATTTGAAAGAGCTTGACCCAAGGAACATTCCTGTAAAGTTTGGTTGAAATCTGTTCAGCCGTTTAGGAGAAGATGTCATTTGAAGCAATTGTTAACGACGACGCACGACGGACGACGAACGACGCACGACGACGGACGACGGACACAGGGCCATCCCAATAGCTCACCTTGAGCCTTTGGCTCAGGTGAGCTAATAAAGCGGCAATGAATCCTGCATAAAGCGGCAATGAAAAAATCCCTATGGTGAATCCCTATGGTCAGTTTTAGTTTTGATATTAACAATTTTGAGAGAGAATCACCAGGAGATACTAAAAAACAAATATCAAAGCTGTGGGCCTAGCAGTTTTTTACAAGAAGATTGTTTAAAGTTTTTCACTTTTTTAAATAAATTACAATAAGTAGTCCACTTGAAAGTTTCATTTTAACAATTTCTGTAGAGAAGCATCCAAGGAACACGGTGAGCATTTTAGTTTTCCCCTCAGACTCACGGTTTCAGAGGAGATGTCGCTTGAAGTAAATTTGAACGGACGGACAGACGGACGACGGACGGCGGGCGATCACAACAGCTCACCTTGAGCCTTCGGCTCAGGTGAGCTAATAAAACATGAGCGCCACACTGGCCCAGATATCACTCACCCAAGGATATTGAACCCAATATATTTACTGTTTGATTTTTCCCATAATCATATTCACCAAGAACTTGTAATCAGATATATAGTCGTATTTTTTTTTTTTTAATCCATTCAATTTTGTAGATTCAAGACTATAAGCATTGTAAAATTACTGCCTTTTCTAGTGTCTTTGAGTACATCAAGGGTGGATACAGATTGCATAAGTTTAATCAAAATCCATGCAAATTTGTAGACACTAGAGCAGTAAGAACTGCGTGTGGACAGACAGACTCCATATACAGTGGTACATACACTATTACTACCCATTTACGCCTTAATCTATGCGTAAGAAACGCATAGTGAACGGTTAACAACTAACAATTTTAAAGTGTTTAACCCATTACCCCATAGCCTGTTTCTAGTTTTGAAAACAGGTGGTCACTTAAAGCAGGTTGAAAGTAAAGCAGAATGTGCCTCAGGCACATTCTGCTTTACTTTCAGCCTGCTTTAAGCCATCATCTGCTAGAATTCAGAAAATATTTCTTATGATAGAGATTCATCACTGTATAATTTGGAACTGTTTTCTCCAGTAGAGGAATAAATTGAAAGGCGTAAAAAGGCGTCTTTATGAGGGAATGGGTTAAACGCGTTAATAAACGATTATACTAATACAATTTTGGCTAAGGGGTCCGTCGGTTAAGTGATGACCCTTTCATCCGGGCTCTTTTAAACGCATAAAGAAACGGCTAGGATAAGAAACGCGTAAGAAACGTGTAAGAAACGCTTAAGAAACGCGTAAAGTGGGTAGGAATAGCGAATTAACCATTGTAAAAGGCAAGCCTAAAAGCTCATCATGAACTTTACTCAGGACTGCTAAAATATGGACACATATTCTGTAAAGTCAACAAGAGGGCCTGAAGGCCCTGATATCGCTCATCTGTTGTACTGAAGCTTGATAGCTTTATCTTACTGTTTCATCAGTTAAAATTTAAATCCATTCAAATTTGTAGTATAGCATGAAAACAATTTTGGAATACAACCTCATAAATCTAGTATGGTAGAGTACATCAAGGGCAGATAACTAGAGCCTAAACAATACTGAAATGAAGCCTTTTCTAGCATTTCAACGTATATCAAGGGCAGATAACAATTGCTACAATGATTAGATTTCAACAATAATTGCACTCCTTTGAGAACTTATAAATATATACTTTGTGTGCAAGTAAAATCAAAATCCATTGAAAATTGTAGTTGCAAAAGTGTAAATGCTGTTCGATATGGCATTTTCAGCAATTCAAGGGCAGACAACTCTTGACCTATAGGTCCGATTTCAACCATAATCATACTTATTTGAACTCTTATGGTCATATACAATCTGAGCAAGTTTGAAAAAGACCGAATAAAAATTGTGGCCTCTAGAGTGTAAACACCCATAAATATGACATTTTCAGCAATTCAAAGGTAGATAACTTTCAACCTATTGGTCCGATTTCAACCATAATCAAACTCAATCGAACTCTTATGGTCATATACAATCTGAGCAAGTTTGAGATAGATTGGATAAAAATTGCGACCCCTGGAGAGTAAACACTCTTAAATATGACAATTTCAGCATTTCAAAGGTAGATAACTCTCAACCTATTAGTCTGATTTCAACCAAAATAGAACTCATCTGAACTCTTATGGTAATATACAATCTGAGCATGTTTGAGATAGATTGGATAAAAATTGTGGCCTCTAGAGTGTAAACACCCTTAAATATGACATTTTCAGCAATTCAAAGGTAGATAACTCTCAACCTATTTATCAGATTTCAACCATAACCGAACTCATCCGAACTCTTATGATCATATACAATCTGAAAAAGTTTGAGATAGATTGGATAAAAAGTGTGGCCTCTAGAGTGTAAACACCCTTAAATATGGCATTTTCAGCAATTCAAAGGTAGATTACTCTTGACCTATTAGTCCGATTTCAACCATAATCGAACTCATCTGAACTCTTATGGTAATATACAATCTGGGCAAGTTTGAGAAAGATTAGATAAATATTGTGGCCTCTAGAGTGTAAACACTAAAATTGTTGACGACGAACAACGGACGCCGGACATTCAAGTATGGCAAAAGCCTACCCTGAGCTAATAAACATCAGTGCTAGTATTTGGTTAATTTTAACCCGTTACCCCATAAATACTTCTTCCTCCACTGAAGAAAATAGATCCTATTTATACAGTCATGAATATAATTATGTCATAAGAAATATTTTCTATATTTTAGCAAATGATAGCTTAATTTAAAGCAGGCTGAAAGTAAAGCAGAATGGACCATATGGCGCATTATGCTTTACTTTCAACCTGCTTTAAGTGGTCACCTATTTTCAATTCTAGAAACAGACTATGGGGTAATGGGCTAAAGAACAAGAGGGCCTGAAGGCCCTGATATCGCTCACCATTTGTAATGAAGCATGATAGCTTTACCTTTGAATTTCACCCATTTTATTCTGAATCCATTCAAGTTTGTCCACCTACTGTAGTATAGTAGAGTACCTCAAAGGCAGATAACTAAAGCCTAAACAATACTGAAATGAAGCCTTTTTCTAGCATTTCAAAGTATATCAAGGGCAGGTAACTATTGCCACAATGATTACATTTCAACAATAATTGCACTCCTTCCAGAACGTATAGCTACATCCTTTGTGTACAAGTATAATCAAAATCCATTGAAAACTGCAAGTGTAAACGCTGTAAAATATGGCATTTTCAGCAATTCAAAGGTAGATATCTCTTGATCTATTTGTCCGATTCCAACCATAATCACCCTTTTTCGAACTCTTATGGTCATATACAATCTGGGCAAGTTTGAGAGAGCTTGGATAAATATTGTGGCCTCTAGAGCGTAAACACTGTTAAATATATCATTTTCAGCAATTCAAAGGTAGATTGCTTTTGACCTATTGATCCGATTACAACCATAATTGAACTCATCGGAAGTCTTATGGTAATATACAATCTGAGTAAGTTTGAGAAAGATTGGATAAAATTTGTGACCTCTAGAGTGTAAAAATCGTTAAATATGGCATTTTTAGCAATTCAAAGGTAGATAACTCTCGACCTATAAGACTGATTTCAACCATAATCAAACTCATCTGAACTCTTATAGTCATTTACAATCTGAGCAGGTTTGAGATAGATTGGATAACAATTGTGGCCTCTAGAGTGTAAACACTGTTAAATATGGCATTTTCAGCAATTTAAAGGTAAATAACTCTTGATCTATTTGTCTGATTTCAACCAAAATCGAACTCATCTGAACTCTTATGATCATATACAATCTGGGCAAGTTTTAGAAAGATTGCATAAATACTGTGGCCTCTAGAGTGTAAACACCGTTAAATATGGCATTTTCAGCAATTCAAAGGTAGATAACTCTTGATCTATTTGTCCGATTTCAACCAAAATCGAACTCATCCGAACTCTTATGGTCATATACAATCTGGGCAAGTTTAAGAAAGATTGGATAAATACTGTGGCCTCTAGAGTGTAAACACTGTTAAATATGGCATTTTTAGCAGTTCAAAGGTAGACAACTCATGACCTATTTGTCCGATTTAAACCATAATCGAACTCATCTGAACTCTTATGGCAATATACCATCTGAGCAAGTTTGAGAAAGATTGGATAAATATTGTGGCCTCTAGAGTGTAAACACTAAAATTGTTGACGCTGGACGACGCACGCCGGATGACAGACATTCAAGGATTGCAAAAGCTCACCCTGAGCTAGCTCAGGTGAGCTAAAAATTCATGTCTCCTATATGTATCCCGCTATCCCTCATAACTCAAGGTTTTCCTTAAGAGTTAGAGTAGAAGGTTAATTTTAAATTGTAGAAGGCATCTAGGGGTCTTGGGGTCCTCCCTCACCGGGGTGGGGTGGGGGGGCCGAATGGGAGCAACACCCCTATCATACAGGGGCCCCGGGGTGAATTGAGCCAGTCTGGAAAGGGTTTACGGTGGACAAATGTGCCTGCAGTCCCCTCTTAACCCTTTCCCCCATAGAATTCCCTACTAGCACATTTAATTTATTCCTCCGCTGAAGATAATAGTTCCAATTTATACAAAAATTAACATGAGACAAAAAATATTGCCTTTATACTGACAGTTGGTAGCTTAAAGCAGGATGAAAGTAAAGCAGAATGTGCTTGAATGGCACATTCTGCTTTACTTTCAACCCACTTTAAATGGTCACTTGTCTTCAAATCTAGAAACAAGCTACATGTATGTGGTAAAGGGTCAAGGAAAACTCGTGAAAGTTTGGAGCCAATGCCTCTATTGGTGTAGAACACTGACAGATCTATATTACTTTTAACTACTAGTGATATTGTTTAATACCAGGCAACCAGAGTACTACTAATCCAAAACAGCCAATTTCAAATAATTCAGAAATGAACGATATAATTTTTGAAGAAAATGACAAATAAAGACAAACTTTAAACAGCCAATAGAGTGATGTCGGGTAATTCCGACAGTCGTCCAATGTCACCCTTTAACTGACTGGTAAATTCATAGTGTTACCACTCTATATTCAAGGATTATCTGATTTTAATAATGACGTCATATATTAATGTTACGTCACAAAATTAAAGCAGGCAGAAAGAAGAGCAGAATGCACCTCAAGGTACATTCCACTTAGTTTTCAACCTGCATCAAGTGGCCACCTGATTTCAATACTAGAAACAGGGTTTGGGGGGTAATGGGTTAAGCAGCTACCAACTACAGAATGATCTCCATGTTTTCCCGCTACAATAAAACCTCTCTATTACAACCACTAAATTGTGTTAATTTATAGATGTTTAAAGCAGGTGACTGCTTAAAGCAAGGTTAAAGTAAAACCAAGCTCCTTTAAGGAACTTTCTGTTTTACTGTCACCTTGCATTAACCCATTACCCCATAAATACACCTTTTTACGACTTTAAATCATTTCTCCACTGCAGAAAATAGTTCCTTTTTAGACAGTCATGAATATGTGCCATCAGAAATATTTTCTATATTCCATCAGATAGTAGCTTAAAGCAGGCTGAAAGTAAAGCTCAATGTGCCTTAAGGCGTATTGAGCTTTACTTCTAACCTGCTTTAAGTAGCAAACTATTTTCAATACTAGAAACAGGCTATGGGGTGAAGCTGTCATCTGCCTCTGATACAATCTTATAATTAGCCTTCATTTTAGTGGTCCTTATAGAGAGGTTTAACTGTATTACAAGGTCAGTTAACCCATTACCCCATAAAAACACATTTTAACGCCTCTAATTTATACTTCCACTGAAGAAAATAGTTCCAATTTATACAGTTATGAATATGTATCACAAAATATATTTTCTTTATTCTAGCAGATTGTAGCTTAAAGCAGGCTGAAAGTAAAGCAAAATGCGCCTTAGGGCGCATTCTGCTTTACTTTCAACCTGCTTTAAGTGATCACCTCTTCGCAATACTAGAAACAGGCTATGGGGTAAAGGGTTAACACTTGTCTGATCTCAGAATATGGTAAGCTATGTACAATATATTACAACACTAAAGAAACAAATAAGTATAGGTTAGACCATGGTTGCGCGCGAATAAACGATATAGTTCGAGGGGGCGTAGTCCCCGAGAACTATGTCGTTTATTCGCGCGCAACCATGGTCTAACCTATTTAGCACTGGCTTGGGCTCGAGGAAAAAAAGAAGACCCTTCGTTTCTGCTTTTTTTTTAGACAAAAAAGTCATTTTATTTGTAATATATTACTTAAATTGAAAAGTTATTTCAATGTGTAGTTTGAGACATAAAGCTTGCTTTAACACCAACATAAATAACGCTTTTTGAAGCTCTATATGTAAGCACAATTCATTATTAATTGCCTTTAAAGTTTAGGTATCACTGTACATAATATGACGTCATCAAGCGAGTGCAGTTCCCCTCCGATCTTAGCTGTATAGTAAAGACAATCTAGACGTGCATATCGCGGTTTTTACATCTACAGCTGAAACAATGCATATATCTAGGTCCAAAGGGATGGAGTAGATCTAGATCTATTATTGATACTGTGGAATTACTGTATTGCTTTAGTTTGAATCCTTGATCTGGTGTTTATTCCGATTATTTATCGTTAAGCATACAGTGCAGGCAAAAGGTTTCCGCGGTGGCCCGCTCGGAGGGTTGCTAGGGTTGTGACGTCAAATTGCCTTGAGATGACGGAAGCGTGGAATAAGTGAACAGTGTGTTAGTTATTTCATGGTTTTGTAAAATAAACGATATATTCACAGGTTTTTTAGGCATCTGATTGGCCGAGAGCTCCAAGCCATGTGCTAAAGTAATGCTAACTGCAAGATGTTCTAATTTTGTTCTTGAGTCCAATTTCTTATCCTTCCTCTCTGATCTGGGTCTACACTGTTTTCAAATGTAACAAGTATATTTTAAACAGGTCCACAGTGTTGAAAGAGTTAATTATCAGTCAGTTTGACATCCTACTGTCTAGTCGTATAAACAATTATAATTTAATTGGCTAGTCTAATCACAAACAAAGCCACAACCTAGTTACAAAACAATAGTTATTGGGTAAAATACAGACCATTATAACTTAATTATCAGTCAGTTTGACATCCTACTGTCTAGTCAGATAAAACAATTATAATTTAATTGGCTAATCTAATGACAAACAAAGCCACACTCTTGTTACAAAACAAAGCTGACTAAAGTGTCAAAACAATTATCAGTTTCTCTTGTAGAAGTAAAACTCATTCTTTATTATCAGTCAGTTTGACATTCTGCCCCAGGTACTTCAGATACATGTATAATAACTGTCCAACCAAAAAACATTCATATCAACACCAGAAGTTTGTCTCTTTGAGCAGGTAGGACACCTTATCTTTAACCCATTGCTCCATAACCATGCCTGTTTATGCCTTTATTCCTCCACAAATGAAAGTATGTCTACATCATACAGTCATGAATATTCAATTTAAGAAATAGTTTCTATATTCTAGCAGATGGTAGCTTAAGGCAGGTTGAAAGTAAAGCAGATTGTGTCTTAAGGCACTCTGCTTTAAGTTCAGAACCTAAATTAACTTGATCATTGAGACAAACAATTTGACCAAGTTTCATTCAGATTTAATCAGATTTGTAGCCTCTAGAGTGTTAACGTTTTTCTATGATTTGACCTAGTGACCTAGTTTTTTGACCCGACATGACCCACATTCCTCAAACTCGACCAAGATTTTTTCAAGAGAAACATTGTCGTCAAATTTCATGAAGATCGGATGAAATTAGTAGCCGCTAGAGTGTTAACCAACTAATGTAAACAATATTGGAATACGACCTACATGTACATCCAAGACCATAATTATAGTCATATACAATCTGAGCAAGATTGGATAAAAATTGTGGCCTCTAGAGTGTAAACACTGTCAGATTTGGCATTTTCAACACATCACGGACAGATAACTCATGACCTAATGATTCGATTTCAACCAAATTTTCACTCATTTGAGAACTTTGGTTATATACACATGGGAAAAGTTTTTCGGATTATGCCGGATTTCTTATCATTACCCGGGTCATTTTTACCAAATCGCGTAAATCCGGTGTGAAAATTTGGGGGGGGGGGGCCAATCACAGTCATTAAAGTTCTCTCACCGGCAGGCTTTTTACGTCAGCCTTGCTCATGGGCATATACAACTTCCGCAAACTGTTGAGATCAGTGGAGTTGGGTTTTGTGGTGTTTGTGGGAAAACGATAAACTACAAAACCAGCGGAAAGAAAGCTTTCAAAATTCATTGTGAAGACGTTAAACACAAACAAGAGCCCAATGGACTCTAAGGCGCTCACAAGACTACACAGTTCCCAGATTTAACTAGACTTAACTCTAAAGGCATTTAATACCCTCACTAGTGCCTTGTCACAAGAAGCAAATGTGTCAGGAGAATATTGATGTGTGTTCTCAATATGAACTAGAGGGTTCAGAAGCATTTTTCTATGATTTGACCTAATGACCTACTTTTTGACCCGACATAACTCATATTCATACATTGCCTTAATTTTGTCCAGGTGATTATTTTGAGAAAGTTTTATGAATTTGGGGCTAAAATATGGCCTGTAAAGTGTTCTGATGCCTTTTTTATTATTTGACCTAGTGACCTACTTTTTAATCTTATGTAACCTATATTTAAAACATGGCAGCTTGAGTGGCAAAAAGCTTTTTCTGTGATTTGACCTACTGACCTACTTTATGACCCGACATGACCGACATTCATGTATGACCTAAATTTTTATTAAAGTCATGACATTGACAAAGTCTCATAAAGCTATAACTGGCGGCCATGTTTTTTAACGGATCAAAATTCTTTGAACAATTTTTTACGTCTATCCATTGAGAAGCATTTTGGTGAAAACCAAATTGAAATCGAACCTGGGGTTTCGGAGAAGAAGATTTTTGTAAATATTGTGCATGGTTGCCATGGCAACAAGACAAATTACCCAACCAACAAACTTTTAACAACTTTTCATTCCCCCACCCTACTGATACTTCTGATGAAGTTTGGTTACACTTGGGCTATTGATTTCAGAGAAGAAGTCATTTGCAATTGTTGACGGACGGATAGATGGACAGAGTTGTATCACAATAGCTCACCTTGAGCACTTTGTGATCAAATGAGAACCAGGTAAGGTGTAATTTTGACGCTTATTATGATATAGGTGGATAAGAATTTTACACACAAAGCTGATCGGAAATAAAAACAGCATAACCGCGGAAACACATGACAATGGTATAGATAGGAAAACAAAATTCTTAGTTGGGCTTTACCTACATAACGGAGTACCTTTGACCATAAAGTCGTTGTCTGGAAATTATTGACATTCTTATTTGACACTGGCGTTTCGTCCCCCACAATGGCTTTGCCCTGGACCCACCTGGGGCCCTGTGGCCCCCTGGACACCTAGCCATTTTTCAGGATTTTAATTTTAATTTTTTTCAACTTTCACCCATGTATACAAACTGAGCTAGTTTGAGAAAGATTGGATAAAATTTGTGGTCTCTAGATTGTAAACGCTGTTAGATATGGCATTTTCAGCAAGTCAAGGGCAGATAACTCTTGACCTATAGGTCCGATTTCAACCATAATCAAACTTATCTGAATTCTAATGGTCATACAATATGAGTAGGTTTAACAAGAGCCCCATGGGGCATATTTCGCTCACCTGAGAAAATAGCTGAAAAAATGGCGATAATAATTTAGGTCCAGGACTGACCTAGATATGCAACAGACCAGAACAATTTGAACAAATTATGTAAAGTATATTTAAAAGTGTCACCATACCGAATATACAAGCTCTGGCCATATTAGTGTCAGAGAAGAAGATGTTTGAAATTTTCTCTATATAACTCTATGTAAAACTGTGACCCCCGGGGCGGGGCCAATTTCGACCCCAGGTCCATAATTTGAACAAACTAGATAGAGGACCTGTAGGCGATGGTATGTGCCAAATATCTAAGCTCTGGCCCTTGTAGTTTCAGACAAGAAGATTTTTTAAGTTTTCAATGAAAAAAATCTATTTTTAGCTCCTGTGACCTAGTTATGCAACCGACCAGAACCATTTGAACAATTGTCGTATAGGACATCTAGAAGTGTCACCATGCCAAATATCAATGCTCTGGCCACATTAGTTTCAGAGAAGAAGACGTTTGAAAATTTCACTATATAACTCTTTGTAAATCTGTGACCCCCGGGGCGGGGCCAATTTTGACCCCAGGGGCATAATTTGAACAAACTTGATAGAGGACCTGAAGATGATGCTATGTGCCAAATATGTAAGCTGTGGCCCTTCCAGTTTTTGACAAGAAGAATGACGACGCACATACGCACGACGGACGACGCACATACGCATGACGACGGACGCCGGACACAGGGCCATCCCAATAGCTCACCTTGAGCCTTTGGCTCAGGTGAGCTAAAAATGACGAAATAGAAATTGAGGCCTCTAGAGTGTAAACACTGTTGAATATGGCATTTTCAGCAATTCAAGGGTGGATAACTCTTGACCTATTTGTCCGATTTCAACCATAATCAAACTGGTCTGAACTCTTATAGTCATATACAATCTGAGCAAGTTTGAAAAAGATTGGATAAAAATTGTGGCCTCTAGAGTGTAAACACTGTTAATTATGGCATTTTCGGCAATTCAAAGGTAGATAATCAAAGTCATCTGAACTCTGATGGTAGTATACAATCTGGGCAAATTTGGGTAAAAATTGTGGTGAGTTAAATGCTGTCATTTTCTATTTCAGGTTTGATGACAGTGGAAAGTCATCCAGCAAACCAAGTAGTTCAGGCTATTACACAAGGCTACATACAGGAGTGTGACCTTGTACTTATGATCTGTATGAAAACTCAGGAAAGTGTAACCCATGTTATAGAAAGTTTAATCAGAACAACAGTAAAATGGAGCACATGATGGTTCAAAAAGGAGGCAGATCTTACAAGTGTGACTTGTGTGAAAAGTCATTCAACAAGAAAAGTAATTTAGCAAAACACATAATGATACATACAAGAGAGAGACCATACAAATGTGACTTGTGTGAGAAGTCATTCAACCAGAAAAGCCATTTAGCAAGACACATGAGGATACATACAGGAGAGACACCTTACAAGTGTGACTTGTGTGAAAAGTCATTCAATCTTAAAATCACTTTAATAGCAAAACACTTGAGGATACATACTGGAGGGACACCTTACAAATGTGACTTGTGTGAAAAGTCATTCAGTGATATAAGCACTTTAACAAAACACATTAAGATACATACAGGAGAGACACCTTACAAATGTAACTTGTGTGAAAAGTCATTCAACCAGAAAAGTAGTTTAGCAACACACATGAGGATACATACAGGAGAGACACCTTACAAATGTGACTTGTGTGAAAAGTCATTCAATCTTAAAAGCACTTTAACAAAACACACGAGGATACATACAGGAGAGACACCTTACAAATGTGACTTGTGTGAAAAGTCATTCAACCAGAAAAGTAATTTAGCACATCACATGAGGATACATACAGGAGAGACACCTTACAAGTGTGACTTGTGTGAAAAGTCATTTAACCAGAAAAGTAATTTAGCAAAACACATGAGGATACATACAGGAGAGACACCTTACAAGTGTGACTTGTGTGAAAAGTCATTCAATCTTAAAAGCACTTTAACAAAACACATGAGGATACATACAGGAGAGACACCTTACAAATGTGACTTGTGTGAAAAGTCATTCAACCAGAAAAGTAATTTAGCAAAACACATGAGGATACATACAGGAGAGACACCTTACAAATGTGACTTGTGTGAAAAGTCATTCAATCTTAAAAGCACTTTAACAAAACACATGAGGATACATACAGGAGAGACACCTTACAAATGTGACTTGTGTGAAAAGTCATTCAACCAGAAAAGTAATTTAGCAAAACACATGAGGATACATACAGGAGAGACACCTTACAAGTGTGACTTGTGTGAAAAGTCATTTAACCAGAAAAGTAGTTTAGCAACACACATGAGGATACATACAGGAGAGACACCTTACAAATGTGACTTGTGTGAAAAGTCATTCAATCTTAAAAGCACTTTAACAAAACACATGAGGATACATACAGGAGAGACACCTTACAAATGTGACTTGTGTGAAAAGTCATTCAACCAGAAAAGTAATTTAGCAAATCACATGAGGATACATACAGGAGAGACACCTTACAAGTGTGACTTGTGTGAAAAGTCATTTAACCAGAAAAGTAGTTTAGCAACACACATGAGGATACATTCAGGAGAGACACCTTACAAATGTGACTTGTGTGAAAAGTCATTCAATCTTAAAAGCACTTTAACAAAACACATGAGGATACATACAGGAGAGACACCTTACAAATGTGACTTGTGTGAAACGTCATTCAACCAGAAAAGTAATTTAGCAAATCACATGAGGATACATACAGGAGAGACACCTTACAAGTGTGACTTGTGTGAAAAGTCATTTAACCAGAAAAGTAGTTTAGCAACACACATGAGGATACATTCAGGAGAGACACCTTACAAATGTGACTTGTGTGAAAAGTCATTCAACCAGAAAAGTAATTTAGCAAATCACATGAGGATACATACAGGAGAGACACCTTACAAGTGTGACTTGTGTGAAAAGTCATTTAACCAGAAAAGTAGTTTAGCAACACACATGAGGATACATACAGGAGAGACACCTTACAAGTGTGACTTGTGTGAAAAGTCATTTAACCAGAAAAGTAGTTTAGCAACACACATGAGGATACATACAGGAGAGACACCTTACAAATGTGACTTGTGTGAAAAGTCATTTAACCAGAAAAGTAATTTAGCAACACACATGAGGATACATTCAGGAGAGATACCTTACAAATGTGCATTTCAATGCCCTTAATTTAATTCCTCCACTGAACAAAATAGTCCCACATTATACAGCCATAATCATGTGCCGTAAGAAATATTTTCTACATCCTATCAGATGGTAGCTGTGTCTGATCAGAATAAAAACTATTTGACCTCTTAATCACATTTCTTCAGCCAAAACAGCCTTACAGTTTACTTTTAACCCTTAGCCCGCCAAATAAATTGTGGTCTGCTATATTTCTCATCTGCTTCAAGTTTCAAAGTGCTTCAAAGTTGCTCAAAATTGCTGAAAATGTTGTCCGAGTGTCAAACAGCTTGGATCCGGATGAGACGCCGAGTTACTCGGCGTCTCATCCGGATCCAAGCTGTTTGCATATGGAGCTATAGTCGTGACTGGCAGGCTAAGGGTTAAAATATTGCAGAATACACTACCAATGCTGACGATAATTTGGCGGTAATAGGGTTAATGCAGACGATTAAACTTGGCAGTGAAAGAGTTATGAAACACACTATAACTGTCATTCAAAATTAACATTTGCTCTGGGTTCTTTTTGTTTTTTTTATTTCCTTTATTATCCCCGTAATAGGTATGCTTAGGTCGGGGAATCGCCATCCTCAACATACCGTACAGCTTATATGAATATTATATCGTGTACTGAGTACAGTGGTATTAAAGTATTAAAGTTATTTTTCAATATATGACATATATGACACTAAACAATACAAACATATACAGACAAGGACAAGGAATGAGAATCTATAGCCACTGAACCTCATATATTCATATTTTTTATATTTTATTTATATATTATGGGTTTAATTAAGGGTGGTTGAAATCTGAAAGTAAAACAGACTGCAAATTACGTTGCACTCCACTTCACTTTCAGACCTTTTTCCTATTAAATGTGTTCTTATTATTGAACAGATTATGGGACAGTGGATTAAGATTCTGTAAAATTTATTGTTGTTTGATTACCACCAAAGAAGTATATTATATATTTTTTTCCTGTTAACCCTTTCCTTCATATAAGCGCCTTTTAGTGCCTTTAATTTATGCCTGCTCTGAAGAAAATAGTTCCAATTTATACATTAATGGACACGTATGCAAGGAAATATTTCCTATATCCTAGCATGTGACAGCCTGAAGCAGTCCGAAAGCAAAGCAAAATGCACATTCTGCTTTGCTATCAATCCGCTTCAATCGGTCCCATGTTTCCAAACTAAAAGAACCTCTATGGGGCAAAGGGTTAACTCCATTGAACAAAACAAGAGGGCCTGAAGGCCCTGATATCGCTCACCTCTTGTACTGAAGCCTGATAGCTTTACCTTTCTGTTTCTCTCCTTTTAATCTAAATCCATTCAAATTTGTAGTATAGCATGTGAACAGTTTTGGAATACAACCTCATAATTCTAGTATAGTAGAGTACATCAAGGGCAGATTTATCTAGAACCTAAACTAAACTGAAATGAAGCCTTTTCTAGCATTTCAAAGTATATCAAGGGCAGATAACTATTGCCACAACAATAAGATTTCAACAATAATTAATTGCACTCCTTTCAGAACTTATAGCTGTATACTTTGTGTGCAAGTATAATCAAAATTCAATGAAAACTGTAGTTGCAATAGTGTAAACCCTGTTAGATATGGCATTTTCAGCTATTTAAGGGCAGATAACTTTTGACCTATTAGTTTGATTTCAACCATAATCACACTTATTGCAACTCTTATGGTAATATACAATGGTCAATCTGAGCAAGTTTGATAAAGACTGGATAAAAATTGTGGCGTCTAGAGTAGAAACACTGTTAAATATGGCATTTTCAGCAATTCAAAGGTAGATAACTCTTGACCTATTTGTCCGATTTCAACCATAATCAAACTCATCTGAACTCTTATAGTCATTTACAATCTGAGCAGGTTTGAGATCGATTGGATAAAAATTGTGGCCTCTAGAGTGTAAACACTGTTAAATATGGCATTTTCAGCAATTTAAAGGTAAATAACTATTGATCTATTTGTCCGATTTCAACCAAAATCGAACTCATCTGAACTCTTATGGTCATATACAATCTGGGCAAGTTTTAGAAAGATTGCATAAATACTGTGGCCTCTAGAGTGTAAACACCGTTAAATATGGCATTTTCAGCAATTCAAAGGTAGATAACTCTTGATCTATTTGTCCGATTTCAACCAAAATCAAACTCATTCGAACTCTTATGGTCATATACAATCTGGGCAAGTTTTAGAAAGATTGGATAAATACTGTGGCCTCTAGAGTGTAAACACTGTTAAATATGGCATTTTTAGCAGTTCAAAGGTAGACAACTCATGACCTATTTTGTAAAAACTGTGGCCTCTAGAGTGTAAACACCCTTACATAAGGCATTTTCAGCAATTCAAAGGTAGATAACTCTGGACCTATGCGTCTGATTTCAATCATAATCAATCTCATCTGAACTCCTATAGTCATATTGAATCTGAGCACGTTTGACATAGATTGGATAAAAAGTGTGGCCTCTAGAGGGTAAACACTGTTAAATATGGCATTTTCAGCAGTTCAAAGGTAGATACCTCTTGAACTTTTAGTCTGATTTCAATCATAATCAAACTCATTCGAACTCTTATGGTAATATACAATCTGAGCAAGTTACAGAAAGTTTGGATAAAAATTGTGGCCTCTAGAGTGAAACACTGTTAAATATGGCATTTTCAGCAATTCAAAGGTTCATAACTCTTGATCTATTGGTCAGATTTCAACCATAATCGAACTCATTCAAACTCTTATGGTAATATACAATCTGAGCAAGTAACAGAACGTTTGGTTAAAAATTGTGACCTCTAGAGAATAAACACTAAAATTGTTGACGACGGACGACGGAAGACGAATGCCGGACGCCGGACATTCAAGGATTGCAAAAGCTCACCCTGAGCTAGCTCAGGTGAGCTAATAAAAAGTGATTCTATTATTTTTCTTAGATTTTTTCAGGGGATCTTTGTTAACTTAGAATGCCTTATAGTAGTGACATTATAAGTCACTTCCACGTATGAATGTTAAAACAAAAGTTGAGAAAAAAGGTTTGTATACTGAGTAGTATGGCATCAAATGCACATCACACCACACTCGGATAACACAAACACCGCACTCAGTTAATCTACAAAACTCTACTATAGGAACCTTATAAGTTAACACCTCACGGAGGTTAGCACCGTGATATAATAAGTGCCTTCCTTTCTTTGTGTAACCTCATTTATACTGCTCCCTTGTATCTTAACCCCTTCACTGTATTACCCCGCGGTCCCGGGTGCAATGGTAATATGCAGACAGTTTGAATCCTGATCAGACGACGCGTAATGCGGCGTCAGATCAGGATTAAAACCGTTTGACACTCATTTAAATGTTTCGTAATACAAACTGAACATTGAATTCGAGAATTGAAAGCAAACACCCATTGTAAAATCGATGACTTCATAGCAGTGAGGGGGTTAGTAGGAGTAAATTATTACATTGGCTGAAGTTTAAAGCCGGCTGAAAGTGAAACAGAATGCGCCTCAAGGCGTAATCTACTTCACCATCAACTGGCTTTTAAGAGGTAATCTGTTTTAATATCTAGAGTTTTTAAGCTTAAAGCTAGCTGCAGGTAAAGCAGAGGCTACATCGAACCTACATCAATATAAATAGAAATACATGCAATTACAAACAAAACCAAGGGAGATAACTTGATGATCTAAAGTGTGCGTATATTATCCAATTGAATATATCATCCACATGTTTTACACTGACAAGTCCGAAAAGTGTGTCTGTACATGTAAGATTTGGGAAATTATGCTGTGGCCACTTTGAATTAAACCATGCTCTGATTTCTTCCCAAAATGTTTTCACTAAATCACAATCATAAACAAGAGGCCCATGCGGGCCTAAATATTGCTCACCTGGAAAAACCAACACAAGGGTCACATGACCCCTGGGGTGGGATCATTTTTTACCCCAGAGACATCATTTCAAATATTTTGCTGATGAACTTGAAAATTAAGTGTTCTGTCAAATATTTTGTACATGGGTGGTTTCAACCAGGAAGACTTTTCATAGAAAAAAATCTATTTTTAGCTAATGTAACCCAGATATGCAACAGACCTGAACCATTTCAGCAATATTGGTAAAGAACATCTAAAAGTGTCACTTCATAATGCTAAATATCAAAGCTCTTGCCATAATAGTTTCAGAGAAGAATATTTCACTATATAACTCTATGTAAAACTGCGACCCCTAGGGCCTTGGCAGTTTTGATCCAAGGGGCATAATTTGAACAATCTAGATAGAGGACATGTAGATGAAGCTATATGCCAAATATCTAAGCTCAGGTTACTGTGGTTACAGACAAGAAGATTTTTCAAGTTATCATCGAAACAAGACTGCGTTCAATAAACGCTTATGCCCCCGGTGGCATCCTTGACAATATATTCTGAATCTTTTCTAAGTCCAAATTAGGTCAAGGTCAAACAGAGCTTAGGTATTACTGGTGGGTTTGTAATGGTCCAAGGCAATAACTGTATAAGTATAGAAGCATTGTAGTATAGTGTTGATGCTAGACGAAACGGTAAAATCTAGTTAACCAAGAAATAGCCCATTCAAAATATTCTAAGTCCAAATTAGGTCAAGGTCAAGGTCAAAATCATGGTTGGGTGATATTGGTGGATAGGGAATGGTCCAAGGCAACAACTGTATAAGTATCCAAGCATTGGAGTAAGCGGTGTTGATGCTAGACGAAACGGTAAAATCTAGTTAACCAAGAAATGGCCCATTCAAAATATTCTAAGTCCAAATTAGGTCAAGGTCAAAATCAAGGTTGGTTTTATTGGTGGCTAGGGAATGGTCCAAGGCAACAACTGTATAAGTATCAAAGCATTTGAATAAGCGGTGTTGATGCTAGAAGAAACGGTAAAATCTACTTAACCTGGTTACGGACGGACGGACTGACGGATGGACGGAAGGACAGGACGATTACTATATGCTCCCGCATCTGTCTATTTTTAGCTCCTGTGACCTAGATATGCAACGGACCGGAACCATATTTACAATATTGGTGAAGGGCTTCTAGAAGTGTCACCATGCCAAATATCAAAGCTCTGGCCATATCAGTTTCAGAGATAAAGATGTTTAAAGATTTCACTGTATAACTCTATGTAAAACTACTACCCCCATGCGGGGTCATTTTTAACCCCAGGGACATAATCTGAACAATCTTGATAGAGGACTTGAAGATGATGCTTTGTGCCAAATATCTAAGCTTAAGGTACTGTGGGTTCAGACAAGTAGATTTTTTAAGTTTTCATTGAAAACAAGACTGCGTTCAATAAACAGCTTATGCCCCCGGTGGCATCCTTGACAATATATTCTGAATCTTTTCTAAGTCCAAATTAGGTCAAGGTCAAGGTCAAACTGAGCTTGGGTATTACTGGTGGTTGGTAATGGTCCAAAGCAATAACTGTATAAGTATAGAAGCATTGTAGAAAGTAGTGTAGATGCTAGACGAAACGGTAAAATCTAGTTAACCAAGAAATAGCCCATTCAAAATATTCTAAGTCCAAATTAGATCAAGGTCAAGGTTGTGTAATATTGGTGAATAGGGAATGGTCCAAGGCAACAACTGTATAAGTATCTAAGCATTTGAATAAGCGGTGTTGATGCTAGACGAAACGGTAAAATCTACTTAACCTGGTTATGGACGGACGGACGGACAGGACGATTACTATATGCTCCCGCATCTGTTGATGCCGGCGGCATAAAAATATAATTTTAGCTCCTGTGACCTAGATATGCAACGGACCGGAACCATATTTACAATTTTGGTGAAGGGCTTCTAAAAGTGTCACAATGTCAAATATCAAAGCTCTGGCTATATTAGTTTCAGAGATAGAGATGTTTGAAGATTTCACTATATAACTCTATGTAAAACTGCAACCCCCTGGGCGGGGTCATTTTTTACCCAAGGGACATAATTTGAACAATCTTGATAGAGGACCTGAAGACAATGCTTTGTGCCAAATATATTAGCTCAGGGTACTGTAGTTTCAGACAAGAAGATTTTTTAAGTTTGCATTGAAAAAATCTATTTTTAGCTCCAGTGACCTAGATGGACCGATTTGAACAACTTTGAAAGAGGACCATACAAGGATCATTCCTGCCAAGTTTGGTAAAAATCCATCCAGTAGTTTCGGAGGAGATGTCGTTTAAAGAACTTGTTGACGACGAACGGACGAACGAACGACGACGGACGACGGACACAGAACTATCAAAATAGCTCACCTTGGCACTACGGGCCAGGTGAGCTAAAAACAATAGAACATGTTCATTTTAATTGCCAATTAACATCAGACACAAAATGTGACATTTATTGTTTCAGTAGAAGTACATTGCAGTTATTGGACAATTAACTTGTAAATACTTGATATGATTCTTTATTCTTTATACAAATTTCTTTAACCTTTTCAATACCCTGTTTCTAGTATTAGAGATAGGTGACAACTTAAAGCAGGTTGAAAGTAAAGCAGAATGTGCCTTAAGGCACATTCTGCTTTACTTTCAGCCTGCTTTAAACTTTTATTTGTTAGAATATAGAAAATATTTCTTATGATCCTTATTTGTGACAGTATAAATTTGAAATATTTTCTTCAGTAGATGAATAAATTAAAGGCATAAAAAGGTGTATTTATGGGGTAATAAGTCAACCCAAAGTTAAGCATATCCAACTTACCAACTGACATAATGGTTCCTCTTCCAGACCCTCTCTTGAGCCCAGGATGGATGGTAAAGACTGTCTTCCACACACAAGGACAGTCAAAGAAGCCGGGGTCCAGATCCATTGCTGCCGCTAAATACTTCCTCTCAAACACATCCTCGTCTTCATCATCATCATTCTCAGAACCTGTAAAAGTCGTCAAACTAATCAGGGCTCTAGATATGAGGAAGTAAACTAAACGAATCTCACATTTTTTCCACTATGTCAGCACCAAAATTGTATGACGTAACTACTCATCCAGAGCTCCAGATAAGGGGGGTATTTCAAAAACTAAAATCTTTATGTCTGCTTTAAACCCTATGGTGTCACTACTCATTAGAATCATCTCGAAGAGACGTTTCTAATGAGTAGTTTCACCATTGGATTTGATACTAAACTAAGTGGGAAAAGGTTGGATTTGTGCAGTTTTTTAGCTCACCTGAGCCGAAGGCTCATGGTGAGCTGTTGTGATCGCCCGCCGTCCGTCGTCCGTCTGTCCGTCCGTTCAAATTTACTTCAAGCGACATCTCCTCTGAAACCGCGAGTTTGAGGGAAAAACTAAATTGCTGACGGTGTTCCTTGGATGCTTCTCTACAGAAATTGTTAAAATAAAATTCATTGGTGGACTACTTATTGAAATTTATTAAAAAAAAGTGAAAAACTTTAAACAAGTTTTTTGTAAAAAACCACTGTTCCCACACCTTAGATATTGCATGAATAGTATCTTCTACTAAATCACTTTCAAAATTGTAAAAAATCAAAACCCTAGGGTCAAATTTGACTCAACCCTGGCCATATCAGTGCTTTTTGATGCAGGTCTGACAGTAAAAACTCTCTAATGATCCGTTTTTATACATACCCACTGTATTTTCCAGGCTAAGAAGCTACCCTTATACTAAATGCAACATTTTTGCAAACAGTTTGGATCCAGGTCAGATGCCACATAATGCTGCATCTAATCTGGATCTGAAACTATTTGCCACTCATTTACATATTTTCTTATATTTAGAAAATATAAGTTATTATTTTTTACATATTTCACATACAAACATTTGGAGCAGACAACAGTTCAGCATGATAATAGTAATTTCTCTCTGAGAGCGTCTCCTATTGCATAACTGACCCATAGCTAGCTCTGAACTCAGGTCACTGAGATACATAACGATGTCTGCTATTTTATGCTCAAGCACAACTTAGTTCGAGGCATATTACTTTTGGTCTGTCTGTTTGTTTGTTTGTGTTTTGTTTGTTTGTTTATCTTTCTGTCTATCAGTCCACAATTAATTCTTGGCCATAAACAGTATGGATCCAGGTCAGATGCCACATAATGCTGCATCTAATCTGGATCCAAACTATTTGCCACTCATTTACATATAGTTTCTTATATTTAGAAAATGTAAATAATGATATTTATTAACCTTTTAACCCATACATATTCCTTTTTATGTCTTTAATTTATTCTTCCACAGAAGAAAATAATTTCACTTTATACAGTCATTGTTGTCTTTAACAATTGCTTCAAATGACATCTCCTCATATACCGCTGAAAAGATTTCAACCAAACTTTACACGAATGTTCCTTGGGTCAAGTTCTTTCAAAATTGTTCAAAGAATTAAAAACAATGTAGAACTCTGGTTGCCATGGCAACCAAGCAACCAAGTGAAAAAATAAGGAAATCTTAAAAAATCTTCTTGTCTGAAACTACAAGGGCCAGATCTTAGACATTTGTCACATAGCATCATCTACAGGTCCTCTATCAAACTACAAACTATGCCCCTGGGGTCAAAATTGGCCCCGCCCGGGGGGTCACAGTTTAACATAGAGTTATATAGTGAAATTTTCAAACGTCTTCTCCTCTGAAACTAATATGGCCAGAGCTTTGATATCTGGCATGGTGACACTTTTAGATGTCCTATACCAATATGGTTCAAATGGTTCTGGTCGATTGCATATCATCTACAGGTCCTCTATCAAGTTTGTACAAATTATGCCCCTGGGGTCAAAATTAGCCCCACTCCGGGGGTCACAGTTTTCAAACGTCTTCTTTTCTGAAGCTAATATAGCCAGAGCTTTGATATTCGGCATGGTGTTACTTCTAGATGTCCTTTATCTAGTTTGTTCAAATGGTTCCGGTCTGTTGCATATGTAGGTCACAGGAGCTAAAAATAGATTTTTTCAATGGAAACTTAAAAAAAATCTTCTTGTCTAGAACCCTAGTACCCTGATCTTAGATATGTGGAACATAGCATCATCTACAGGTCCTCTATCAAGATTGTTCAAATTATGCCCCTCGGGTAAAAAATGACCCCGTCCTGGACATAAATCATTATCTCCATTTTGATGTACAGCTATTCTCAGGTGAGCGACATATGCCCCATGGGGCTCTTGTTTTAATTCCCTCTTATCTGGAGCCCTGTCATCAGAATCATCTTGAAAAGACGATTCTAATTAGTAGTTACACCATACAATTTAATACAGACAAAACTAGAATCAGGCTATGGAGTTATAAAGGGTTAACTTACTGCTCTGATGGGGCTGTCGAGGAAGGACCTGAGGGCCCTTGTCCAGCTTCCAGGATACATCCTCATCAGCAGCGTCTACTAGCAGGGCATGGCACATCCTGGTCTCATACAGATTGTTCAACAACAGTTGCTGAAATATAAACAAGAAGAGTTTAAAATAAGTCAATCTATGTATAGCCACATTTAACCCTTCACTCAATGGACTGGTTCTAGTCTTGAAGACAGGTGACTACTTTAAAGCAGGCTGGAGAGGATCTTAAATAAGCTTTATGCTTTCGATCTCATCCTTTTTTACATTGTTGTATGTATTTGACAAATATTATGATCTATTGAGAAATAAAATATGTTTAAACTAAAGCAGGCTGAAAGTAAAGCAGAATGCGCCATAAGGCACATTCTGCTTTCCTTTCAGCCTGCTTTAAGCTACAGTCTGCTAGGATATAGCAAAATCTTTTATGATGCTGGTAGAGCGGGTGCGGGTATTGCCGAACATGCTTCTAACACCGACTACTTTTAAATATATGCAGTATCACTTCTCAGAACTGGATTATCTACAATATGACGTCACAATTATAACGTCATATCTTTTTCTGAAACAACCGTGATACTTTGAAGCCGCCGCTGTGTACATTTTCAACATTATGCATATAAACATAAATCAAAGGTTGAGGTTAGTGCAGTGTTACGCAGTTTCGAATTCCGAACATGTTACGTCATAAGATGCTAGCGTCATGTGATTTTTGTCCTGTATAATTAGAACACTGTTTTAGAGTTATAAACGGTTACTGCTTCACGTTTGACAACTCTGCTTTGAAATCGGGATAAATTAAACACAGTTATCTGGGTGTTCGGTAATAGGAACAGTAATGTTTATATATGTTTCTATTACCGACTACATACATAGCCAATGGGATTGGATTGATTAAAATGATCTAATTAGCTTAAACTACACAATTAAAGCTGTTATATAGGTGTTTGCTTATTGTATTTAACCAGATAGATAAGTTCCTTTCTTTTCTTTACATAAAGGAGTCGACAGATAGGTGCTAAACGCCAATGCTACTCTGAGGAATACACAAAAATGAATCTTCGGCATCTTTAGTTTAACTACCGATACTACTGAAAGTTTGATTCAGCTGACAGTAAAAAGAATTTTTAAGTTGCAAATTAAATATATCAGATACTCACCTTGAATGTTCGCCTGTAATAACATCCAATCATTATCCTCTCTTTACTTTAATACATACTAAATGCAAAACACACATTAACACACACAGCATAATTGAGGGAGCACCGCCCATTTCCATCATTTACTTATAATTTGCATGAATGTCTATAGAGATCTCTATATACGTTCCTGGTATTCAATAGTCTAACTCTGGCTATAGATATATATCCAGATGTATATCTTAAATAAAATTTGCAGCTGTACTGGGGACTCTCACTTAGCTTGAAGACGGTCTCGCCATTCCTAAATCCTTTGATCTGACCGACATCCTTTTGTGTCAAAGTAATCAGACCAACTGTTCATAACTAAATCCCACAAAGACATGGAACAAAAAAATATACTGTAGATCTATACTAAAGATTATATTACGGTGCTGAATTCCTTTTTAATGCCCAATGCCCTTGTGGCGATTATAACCAGGGAAATAATCAGAACACACCTATTAGCCAGACACTTTCAGATATCGTCAGTTATTTTGAACAATTTGATGTTGTGTTGATTTATAAATACATGTTCGGCAGAAATCATGACACGTGTAGTGTATTCATGGATTACTCATAATGTGGCAGTTCTCTGACTGTTTAATACAGTGGGAAAATAAGGTTTGGTATGGACAATGCTTATTACGACATTGCTTATCTCCCAGCACTGGTAAATAGGCTAATTGATTTAAAATAAACGTTGTTGCAACATAGGGGTAGTTGCGGTTCCGTACCTGTAATAAACACTAGACACAGTCTACAGTTACGATATCGCAACTACGTACGTAGGGTCGAAACCATATAGTGGGAATAAAATGCTTAATGCCTACTTTCAGGTATAATTTGGATGATTTTAAAAAAAAATACAAAGTGTTCGGAAATACAAACATATGTGTTCGGTGTTACAGACAATAGTCGGTAATAAAAGCATTTTGGTCTAGTTGCAAAACTGGCTTATTCTCTGTCAAATATAGCGTTGTGTAGGGGAGTGTTGCTCGAAAATGCTTATTACAGTTGTTCCTTATACCGTGTTGCTAACATTGAATACATATGCTTATATTAATGAACATATCATATAAAATTGCTTAAGTGGTCGGTAATACCCGCTCTACATATGCATAGTAAACATCCTAAAATGTGTATCTATAGATTGGTTAAAAATATGTTTAATTGACAGTACAGTAAAACCTCTCTATTATGACCACTAAAACGAAACTAATTGATTGGATAAAAGACAAGTGATAGCTTAAAGCAAGGTGACAGTAAAATAGAAAGTTCCTGTAGGAGCTTTCTGTTTTACTTTCACCTTGCTTTAAGCAGCCACCTGTCGTAAAAATCTTATAATTTACACAATTAAATGGTCGTAATTGCAGGGTTCTACTGTATATATATGTTAATATAATTTTGATTTGGTGTTGTTTTAATTAAAGAATCTATGTATTGGCGCCCTACCTGGTTGACTTTACGGCAGATGTTTTCAACATTGGATTTCACCTGTGCCAGCAAGCTTCTATTTTGTAACGTTTCCTCGTTTGTCTCCTTGCCTGTCTCTCTGAAGTTAAAATACATTTTATATTATCCCTGAAACACAATGGAAAGAATAGATGGAAAATTGACGAATTATTTACTGATACAAGAACTATAAAAGAAACATCGTTTGTACCCTGACATGCTTTACCTTATAGCCAGTATCTAGTAATGAAGATAAGTGGCTACATAAAGCAGGTTGAAAGTAAAGCAGAATGTGCCATAAGGCACATTCTGCTTTACTTTCAGCCTGCTTTACGCAACCATCTGCTATGCTATAATTGCATGTTTGTGAATGTTTTATTGTGTACATTGTATAGTGTCATGTAAGTAGTGATGCGGCTGGATGTTAATGTTTAATGTATATAACCTTTGGAATTATTGTAATTATTAACATATGGCACTTTAACAAACTATTTATCTGTCTGTCTGTCTATAAAAAATGTTTTGTATTGTCCATGCTCATATCTGTAAACTATTTTCTTAAGTGTAGGAATAAATAAAAAGTTTTTTAAAATGCGTATCTATGGAGTAATCCGTTAAGCTGGTTAAAATCAAGGCGAAATCTCCCTATTGGGTTTTTCTGCTTTATTTTCAGCCTCCTTCAAGCCTAAAACAAGCTATGAAGAAATAAAAATTTGAAATTCCCAATACCTTGGATTTTGAAGGGTCATATAAAACATAGGACCTGTTATGAAACTTATACATGACTATAAAGGAGACCAAAAGTACCTACAATTGAAATTCTATACTTCGAACATGCTTCAGTTGAACTTACACATACATGTATTTCACAGTTAAAACATGGCTAACAACGTTATACAGATAAGTTTGATCATAGCGAGTCTGAGTTATCAAGCTTCGACTAAATTTACAGGTTTTTCTGTTTATGCAAAAGTTGACCTACGAGGGCTGTCCCAAAACATCGTAGACTTTCCTTATAAAATTGTTCGTTAAAACAGTAGAGACAAACGGCCAACACTATATATAAACATAGGGTTTATGTAAACCTGTGTGAAGTTTTAAAGTTTTATCTTTAAAACTGACCAGAACAGAGTATTTTGAAATACCCTACTTGTGTAACCCCGGCGCACACTAGATAACGTTACGACGTTATCGACGTCAACGTCACTCCTTTTCAAAATAGCGGATATTTAAGATCTTGAAAACCCAGCACGGTAAGTTCCAGATGTGCATGCTGGGAAATGTGGCACGAAGCGATAACCTGGTGAAATAGGTTGCTTTATAAATTGCCAATGAACCCCAGTCACTTCTCTCATATCGTATGCAATTGATCTGTGTGATGGGTGATTGCCGAAAAAGTCCTGATTTCTCGAATATCGTCTTAAAAAGAGGGTTGATACCTGGACACATCTTTCTTTTTCTTTTGCACTTAACAATTGTGGCACCGATATAGCACCGACTATCGACATGCTTAATTTCTCACGTAAAAGTCGATGTACAGACAGTTTGCTGACCCCGAGGAGTTCAGCATTCTATCTCACCGCAAGACGCGGATTACCATTCATGACGCTCCTCACGTTTTCTTCAATGAAACCGTCATTTTCTTTCGGCCGTCCGATCTTTACATTATTTTCTCAGCCCATCCTTCTGAAAATCGCGTATGCTATTTGAATACCAGCAAGCGACATGCTGATTGATCAATTTATGTTGATTGTAGTTGTTTTAACGTCTGTTTTGGGATCAAATTCAACTAAAAGCAGTATTCTATGACATTCTGCTGCGCCGCCTTTTCCTCTGACGTCGTCATTTCTGGCGTCTTCAGAACACCATAACATTCGCCATAACTAGACATCTTTTTTTTAAATGACGCTACGTTAACGATTTTTTCCAGGATGACGTCATATATAACAACGTCATCATTCATGATGCAATTTTGCGCAAATTCCGATGCGAAATTGTTTTGTAGGAGGTTGTAAAATGTAGCTCTTTAAATCTACCTTTAAGATTTACGCATAATCTAACCAACAATGAATATTTACAAACAAAATAGGGTCAGGTGTGTTCAAGAACCTTATTATTTCTTATTCAAATGTGAAAATGTTTGAAATAGCATTGGTAAAAAAATCAAAGAAATATTACGTCGGGTTCTTCAAAAAAAATATTAGTCCACGGTGTTTTGGGACAGCCCTCGTATATGCACCACAAAACTTATACCTCTCATGTCCCCATGAAGTTGTCAGTTTCTTAAAAATATAAACTGGCAGTCTAATGATAGTATTTGCGATATCGTTGTAATAATTATGTTCAGTGTGAGTTACCTGTGCTGGAAGAGTATATCCACTGCAGCAGCACTGATCTGCATGATAAGCCAGAAGTTGGGCATCAGTCTGGGGACGACTCCACTCTCACTGTAGATAGTGGCACTATCATCCATCTCACTCTGGTCACCATCATACGCTGCAAGATTTCAAAGTAAAACTACAGTCAAAAACTCGATACTACGAACTCGCTTAAATTGATCTTTCCAGTATTTCGTTAGTTTAATTTTGATAAATCGATCTTGTTTAAGTATTTCAAAGTTAAAACGTGGCTAAGCCACGTTTTAACTTTGAAATATGGGTATGTTCGAAGCAACGCGAGTTCGTAGAATCAAGTTTTCACTGTATTGTATACATGATTATATGACAACCAGAGCTCTAGATAATTGGGCTATTTCAAAAGTTAAAATCTTTTATTCTGCATTAAACCCTATGGTGTCACTATAGTGACACCATAGGGTTTAATGCAGAAAAAAAGATTAACTCAGTTACTAACTCAGTAGAATCGTCTCAAAGAGATGATTCTAATGAGTAGTAACGCCATAGGATTTGTAGCTAAAATGAGTGACATATTGGATTTATTCAGTTTACTCCTTTTCTGGAGTCAATGACAACGTTCAAAATACGTGTATATCATGCCGTATAAATAGTATGGCACAGTGCCCATATAATGTACTAATTTATGAATCACAAAATATTGTATTTCCATGCCATTAGTTAAGTTCAACTAACCTGGGACAACATTTGTCATCAAAACATTTCCTCGTATCTAACTGTCTTCACTTAAAGCTCCATAGCTCAGTTTACAGAGGAACATTATTATTACCTGTGACTCTTGTTTGCACTAGGGTTCAATTGGTTAAAGGAGGTTGAACAATAGAGTAAAAGGTCAAACTCAGTTGAATCCATTACTCCATATACACATTTTTATGCCAATAATTTATCTTTTGACAGAAGAAAATAGTTTTGACTTTATAAGTTATGGATGTGCATCATATAAATATTTCTATATCCTAGCAGATGGTAGCTTAAAACAGGCTGAAAGTAAAAGTGGTATAGGCACTCTTGAAGTTTCAACCTGCTTTAAGTGGTCACTAGTCTTCAAAACTAGAAAGAGGCTATGAGGTAATGGGTTAAGCAACCATCTGATTTAACCCATTACCCCATAAATACGCCTTTTTACGCCTTTTAAATTTTTTTTATATAGTCATGCAAATGCACTATAAGAATTTTTTTCTATATACAAGCACATAATAGCTTAAAGCAGGTTGAAAGTAAAGCAGAATGCGCCTTAAGGCGCATTCTGCTTTACTTTCAACCTGCTTTAAGTGGTCACCTGTCTTCAAATCTAGAAACAGACTATGGGGTAATGGGTTAAACATTGGTAATGGAAAGTAAGGGTAGACTTACAGAGGCCATCTTCAGCAAAGCTTCCTCTTGAGGATATACAGGACGGGGTCTGGGGCAGGATGCCCATTCTGCCCCTGGTGGACCCTTGTCCTGACAGCGGGGCTGAGCAGTGTCTATATCTACCCTCAGTCCCTAATGTCACAGAGCCTGTTGTCTTTACTGGTGTTCCTGCTTCGGAAACTGCACTTATCTCAGGCTTAATTGGAGTACTTCCCTGTGAGTTAAACCCTGCGAAACTTGAGCACCGTTTGAGCACACCTTCTGTTTCGATATCAAGACTGTCATAACTATTGTCTGCCTTTTCAGTTCGTTCTGGGGAAGAACGGAAGGGTTCACATCTGCCATCTGTTTTTGTAAGTTGTATGGAGATATCTGCCACCACAGGGGACTGAATGGCAGATGTCACCTGACTCTCCATCGCTGATCTTAATGATCCAAAACCTGTTAGGGTAGGCGTGGAGGAGACAGGACTAGTGGAATGAGACGAAACTGGACTACTGAACTGGGAGAGATCTGAGGATAACGGTGATGATCTGTCTTCCCTTGATTTTAGGTATGCTAAATCACGTGATACAATGTTCCCTGTACCAATCTCTCTGGTACTATTGTCATAGGTTTCATATTTACAAGGGTTACCTATCATAGAAGCAGCATCTTGAATGTCTGGAGAAGACTCTTGCTTTGATTCAGCAGAGTCAACAGTGTCTTCAGACCCTCCCTCAGCCTCTGGACTCCTCACCCTATCTGCCCCAGTCTCAGTCTCTAGCCCTCTCACTCTATCAGTCCCAGTCTCAGCCTCAAGATTTCTCACTCTCTCTGCCCCAGTCATCCCTTTCATCATCTTCAGTACCAGTTCTTTACTTCTCCTTCTACTGATTAGACTAACATTTTCCAGGTTTACACCGTCAGACAAAGTTCTCTTCTCCAAAGTAAAGCTTGAGTCTCTGGCCAGCCTAAATGGCTCTCTCTGTACATCTTGCTGGCAATCAGATTTCACAGTCAACGGACTTGAACGAGCAATACACTCCCCACCAATGTCAAACACCTTTTCCTTCTGGCCTGAAACAAGGGGAGATATATTCTTCACATACTTAGTATCGCCATGCTCTGAGATATCTGACTTAGTGCTAGGTGACTGAGGCTTTGGTGACTGTGTAACACTAGGTGATGACTTGTCCATGTAGCTGAGGTCTGACAGTGCCGAGTTCAATACCTGGGCTGGTACATAGCTGTACCGTTTCCTAGCCAGGTAATACCACTCATCCTCTTTGATCAACTGGAAGTTCTGCAGATTCATCTTCTGGAATTCCTGAAAAGAAATTGTACGAAAATTGTCATGAACTAAGAAAGATTTGATAGCTCTGGGGCAAAATGTAGCATTCAGTAACATATCACAAAAAATCAATTTCATAATACAGTAAAACGCTTCTATTATGACCTCAAAATTTTCTTTATTATTAGGTGATTAGGATAGGTGACTACTTAAAACAAGGTGACAGTAAAACACAAAGCTCCTTTAGGGGCTTTCTGTTTTACTGTCAATTTGCTTTAAGCTGTCACCTGTCTTTTTATTCACTCAACTAGCCTAATGAATACGTAACAATATTTTATGTATCCAGGCAGATTGTAGCTTCAAGCCAGTTGAAAGTAAAGTATTTGTTATGTTTGTTATGATTTTACGTCGCTTTTAACAGTATTTCAGTTATATCACGACGTCCAGATAATTACAGGTGGAGAAAGACCCCAGAAGCCCTTTATGCACTGTTTCAGACACAAATCGGCAACTGGGTAGAACCACCGACCTTCCGCAAGCCAGCTGGAAGGCTTCCCACCATGAAAAATCTGAACGACCCTACTGGGATTCGAACTCACAGCGGTGAGGAGCTTAGTGATGTTAGTCACAGTGGCTATAATTCTGCTTTACTTTAAAGCTGCTTTAAGCAACCATCTGTCTTCAATACTGAAAACAAGCTGTTGGGGAAAGGATTTAGTCACAGAAGTAGCAGAGCATACATGTCGGAGAGACAGACAGACAGACAGACAGACAGACATAAACCAGACAAACAGGTAGATGTTAGACAGATTGAAGCATTGCAGTCTTCACATATAGAGAGGACACCACTTACTTCTATGAAATGCTTGCTGCTTTGGTCAGGACCAAACACAAACTGTAGGGGTACCTGTTCCTTGTTAACGTTGGCTTTACCCTGACTGACTGAGCCTTTGATATGCTTGGCCACATAGTCCAGGGAGTCGTGGCTAATTGGCTGGAGGTGGCGCAGGTTAGACACAATCTCATCCTTCAATAGCCACTCAATCTGAAACAACACAAATACGCAGTCTCTTGTCAACCTATTTAGGCAATGCTACACTCATACACGTGATTTAAATCATTCAGTTCTGAAACTTAAAATGAATAATTCTAATTTCTAAATAAATCTAGTCCATTTATTACTATTTGGGATTGATTTTTTAAAATTTGGTGCAACATGGAAAAAATCGCAAACCCAGCAAATCCTGTCGGAACTTTTAGCATCACTTTCATCTAGCTTCAAACTGCCATGTGTATTTAAAATAATGAGTTTCAGTGGATTGATCAGACCTTGATTGAGTTGAGTTTAATGCCACCACAAAACACAAAATTGTCACATGGCTTCGATTGATCAGGACAAGGTAAAGAGTTAGTTATCTGGCATTGTATTGAAAAGGTAAAGGGTTGGAAAGGGTAAAATACTGAAAAATCACGCTCTTAACTCTTTCAACACTATGGACCTGTTTAACATATACTCATTACATTTACAAACAGTGTAGATCCAGATCAGAGGGCTCCTATAGAAGCCCTCTGATCAGGGTCTACACTGTTTGTTAATTGAGAGCAGTATATATTAAACTACCCAGAACTTCAAGTGGACTGGTTCACGTTTTGGTATCTAAAATGAACCACAAGGTAACGTAATAACCCACAAGAGTTACTTAGTGTTGAAAGAGTTAACAATGACTTCTACATTGGCAGTCTGCTGTGTACAGGGTCCATGCTTATAAAGCATTTGAGTTGAGTCTGAGTTCGTTCTCAATCATTTGATTGGTCAGATTTGAGCATATGCTCAAATCTGACCAATCAAATGCTTAAGAATGATTTAAGACTCAACTCCAAAGCTTTATAAACATGGAACCTGCTTTCACCTAAAATACTTGATTTAATCTATAACAATACAGAAACGATAGCTTACCTCCTCCATGCATTTGTTTACAGCATCATGTTGAGTAGGTGGCAGGTGAAAAATAGGGTCCTTTAAGTGCTTCAGGTCACCTCTGAAAACAGAAATGAATTTAGCCAATATCTATCTACAGATCTGTGTTTTAGCTTTTAATTAACATTTTAGGTCATGTGTTTTTGTCTCTTTACATATAGAGAGGATAATCAATTCCTTTGGATTGATACAAAAAAAATATCATGATAAAGGATTGTAATCAAGTTAAAAAAAAGTCAGAAAGATGTGTTTTTAAACAGGATAACAACCCTTTCTAGTGACATAATTTTCATAAAGGGTAACATGATTTAATCCACTACCCCTTAGCTTGTTTCTAGTTTTAAAGACACATGACCACTAAAAGCAGGTTGAAAGACAAGAGGGCCTGAAGGTCCTGATATCGCTTACCTGTTGTACTGAAGCTTGATAGCTTTATCTTACTGTTTCATCAGTTTTAATTTAAATTCATTCAAATTTGTAGTATAGCATGTAAACAATTTTGGAATACAACCTCATAGTTCTAGTATGGTAGAGTACATCAAGGGCAGATAACTAGAGCCTAAACAATACTGAAATGAAGCCTTTTCTAGCATTTCAAAGTATATCATGGGCAGATAACTATTGCCACAATGATTAGATTTCAACAATAATTGCACTCCTTTGAGAACTTATAGGTATATACTTTGTGTGCAAGTAAAATCAAAATCCTTTGAAAACTGTAGTTGCAAAAGTGTAAACGCTGTTCGATATGGCATTTTCAGCAATTCAAGGGCAGACAACTCTTGACCTATAGGTCCGATTTCAACCATAATCACACTTATTTGAACTCTTATGGTCATATACAATCTGAGCAAGTTTGAAAAAGACCGGATAAAAATTGTGGCCTCTAGAGTGTAAACACCCTTAAATATGACATTTTCAGCAAATTAAAGGTAGATAACTCTCAACCTATTGGTCCGATTTCAATCATAATCAAACTCAATCGAACTCTTATGGTCATATACAATCTGAGCAAATTTGAGAAAGATTGGATTTGATTTGATTTATTTGTGTTTTACGGCCCTTCGACACCAATGGTCATTTAGAGCCGAACAGAGAGATGACAATTTCAACATTTCAAAGGCAGATAACTCTCAACCTATTAATCTGATTTCAACCAAAATCTAACTCATCTGAACTCTTCTGGTTATATACAATCTGAGCATGTTTGAGATAGATTGGATAAAAATTGTGGCCTCTAGAGTGTAAACACCCTTAAATATGACATTTTCAGCAATTCAAAGGTAGATAACTCTCAACCTATTGATCAGATTTCAACCATAATTGAACTCATCCGAACTCTTATGGTAATATACAATCTGAGCAAGTTTGAGAAAGATTGGATACATATTGTGGCTTCTAGAGTGTAAACACTAAAATTGTTGAAGACAAACGACGAACGACGCACGCCGGACATTAGTATTATTATTATTATTATACCAGATTTATATAGCGCTCTTTTCACACAGGGGTTGTGCGTTCAAAAGCGCTTTACATGAAATAAGTATGGCAAAAGCTCACCCTGAGCTAGCTCAGGTGAGCTAAAAAACAAACTGTGCCCCCAGGTGCATTCAGCTTTACTTTCAGCCTGCTTTAAGATACCAATTTCTAGGATATAGAAATATTTATAATGATACATATTCGTGGTTGTATATAGTGGAACTATTTTCTTCAGTGTTGGAATAAATTAATGGCTTAAAAAGGTGTATTTCATGGGTAACAGTTTAAACAAGAGTTGTCAGAGAGACAACAAAGCTCGCCATCGGCACATTTAGAAACTTAAAAGCACACTCAAGGTCATACAGGTCAACCTTTTTGCCTGCATGGAAAGGTCTTGTCCATATACACACACATACCAACTATGAAAGCAATACCTCAAAGGATATAGAAGTTAAAGGCATTTTTCGAAACCCAAACACAGATTTGGAAACCTGAGCTCTAAGTTCACAGGGGTCCAAATTTTTCTGTGCATGGAAAGGTCTTGTCCATATACACACACTTACCAACTATAAAAGAAATACCTCAAGGGACATAGAAGTTATAGACATTTTTCGAAACCTAAACACAGATTTCGAAACCTAAATGTGGGCCCTAAGTTCAAGGTCACAGGGGTAAAAAATTATCTGTGCATGGAAAGATCTTGTCCATATACACACATACCAACTATGAAAGCAATACCTCAAGGGACATCGAAGTTATGGTCATTTTTAGAAACTTAAACACAGATTTCGAAACCTAAACGTGGGCCCTAAGTTCAAGGTCAAGGTCACAAGGGTCCAAATTTTTCTATGCATGGAAAGGTCTTGTCCATATACACGCACATACCAACTATAAAAGCAATACCTCAAGGGACATAGAAGTTAAAATTGTTTATGCCGTTCACGATGAGGACGACGACGACTACACAGGGGGTATTGCAATAGCTCGTCTTGTACTTTGTACAGGCGAGCTAAAAATTGTTCAACTTTGTCATCATCTCAGACAATATCAATACCACACAGACTCCAGAACTTACAGATGAGAGGAGCTTGCTTTATCCCCGTTCTCTGAGCTTGAGCTGGACTGGTTCCCAGTACTAGAGATAGACATCATACGGAGAATTGAGGGGCGCCGGGGAACCATGTCAAGATCAGATGGTAGAGTAAGACAGTTGAGGTCAAAGGTCACTTTCAGGTCACCAAGGTCAATTTCTTCCAGATTCTCCAATAGTGTAGAAAGTTCACCTTAAATTGCATATTTCATTTATGATAAAGCAAATCATTTACTTGAACGAGAGATAAACTTATCATTTATTGCTTTTTCTTTTATGCTAACCAGTGAATTATAGAGTTTTCTCAGTAGATTATAACGTTATAATCTACAGTGAATTATAACTTTTTGAAATATTTTTTGCCAGAACTATTTTTTGCTCTAACCGCCTTTTAATTTAAATAATTATGTCATACACGATGTTTTTTGTGTCGCATGTGCAGATTACTACGCCATCAAAACGGTAATAAGTCTGGAGCACTTTGATTTTAAGAGGCTCAATACGGGGTATTTGACATGGCCCAAGTGCTTAATCGGCGGCTTTACATTAATATTTCTCTGTTAAAAGCATAAAAGAAATAGAATAATTGTTTGTTTCTGTGTAAGATGGGATTTTCTTTCATCTCGTGAAAAGCAAGGGTTATATTTTCACTCGTGGCTTCGCCACTCGTGAAAATATAACCTTGCTTTTCACTCGATGAAAGAAAATCCAATCTTACACTGAAACAAACAATTATCCTCTATATTATTAAACTCAAATATGCATCATCTTGTAAAGAACCCCAGATAATGGACATTAAACTTGATTCTAAATATTTTCATATTACATAGAGATTATCCAGCAAATAATTACTTTTGTGTTTTAACTAAACCCTATGGTGCGACTACTCATTAGAATCATCTCTTTGAGAGGCACTCCATCTCATCAACCTCTTTCTACATATGAAGTTTCATTTCACTATCATCAGTAGAATAGGACAAAAAATATCTTCAATATATTCCCAACAAAAAAGTGTGACAGTTAGACAGACATTCATACTTGACTGTATTTGTATGGGATATCCCTAAAGTTGTTTTCTGTTGTGTGGCTAGTCACATAAAATATAATTTCTTTTTGCTCTAACTTTGGAATAAAATAGATGGGTTCCTCGGAACATGTGTGTCACCTGCCAGCAAGCATCAGTATAACATTCTCTTTCCATAAAAGAAATTACATTTCAAAATCTTCAGTAAAACAGATGAAATCTGCATAAAAAGAAAATGTTGAAAAGGGGAATAACTCTCACAATATTGATACAAGAGTTATGACCCTTGTGCAATACACTTCCATTTGTCAAGCTCTTTCCATAAATGAAGTTTCATTTTAAAAGCTTCAGTAGAACAGGAGTTATGAGGCGTTACACAAAAAACATGATGGACATACAGACAAACGCTGGAAAAGTGGTCCCTAAGTGTCACCTCTGCCTACAACAGGTGACACAAAAATGATCTGGAAGCTAACCCTATTCCCACTAATGGCCAAAGTAAAGTCACAAGAATTGGCCAGATTAATGTCACAAGAGATGGCCATGATAATTTTTTTCAAATATGTTGCTAAGCTTTTTAGCCACATTTTTACTCTCTTGTGTGTGTGGACAGACAGACAGGCAGACAGACAGACAATTCTGACAAAAACAATATGTTTTCCCCCAATATTAATACGAGGGAAACATAATCAGCAATGGGAAAGGCCTAATTGAAAACTGATAGTGTCTATTAAACATTCTTAGGGCTGAATGATTTAATACTTATATAATGATAAACCCAATCACTATACCAAGACAAGAGGCTATATCTTTCAAGGACAGGCTATACTGCTGTAAATGGCTCTTGACTGTACAGGTAAAGTTCAGAAACAGTGGCAGCACATCACTCCGGTCATTGTTCACATCAAAGTCCAGGTCTTCTTCTTCCACTACAGACTCATCCGAGTCCATTGTGGATACTGTGGAGGCTGATGTTACTTTGTTCTGGGCAGCATCAAGGTCCATGGCAACATTTAACGGGTTCGGAGCAGGTGCTGTGGTGTCTGTGTGTTCGGTGTGTACCGCTGCTAAAAGGCAACATAAAACATTACGTATATTAAGGGCTCCAGATAAGAAGAGTTTTTTAAAAACTTAAATCTTTATTTTTGCATAATAAGTAGTAACACCATAGGATTTGGTGCTGAAATGACTGAGAAAATGTTGGATTTGTTCGGAAAACAAACTCTAATCTGGAGCCCTGCGTATATATTCATGCACTGTCAACCTTATGACAACCATTTACTCCTTAGTCTGTTTCTAGTTTTGAACACAGGTGACCACTTAAAGGATGAAAGTAAAGCTGATTGCGCCTTAAGGCACTTTCTGCTTTTCTTTCAGCCTGCTTTAAGATACCATCTGCTTGAATACAGAAAATAGTGCATATTAATTACTGTATAAATTGGATCTATTTTCTTCAGTGGAAGAATAAATCAAAGAGGTAACAATGCATATTTATAAGGTCATGGGCAAAGCAACCATTGAATGGCAATTACCACTAGCAGATTTTTAAAAAAATAAATATGCAATTCATAACATTTTACCCCTTACTTAGCCTGTTTCTAGTTCTAAAGACAGGAGATCACTTACAGCAGGCTAAAAGAAAACTTTAAGGTGCATTCTGCTTTACTTTCAACCTGCTTTAACATTTTTTGTATGATTTTACATCCAAGTCATATCACATCAAGCTGTTTCAGTCAAAAATTGGTTACTGGGTAAAACCACCAACCTTCCACAAGCCAGCTGAAAAACTTCCTCACATGACAATTTGAAGCGCCCATATTGGGGTTCAAACCCAGAGTGGTGAGGAGCTAAGTGCCACGTGCCCACAGAGGTCCCATATCTCCTGCTTTAACTCATTACCCTATAGCCAGTTTCTAGTTTTGAAAGACAGATGAACTCTTAAAGCAGGTTTAAAGTAAGGCAGAATGCGCCTTAAGGCGCATTCTGATTTACTTTCAGCCTGCTTTAAGTTACAATTTGCTAAGATATAGAAACTATTTCTTATGTTACATATTCATGACTGTATGAATTGGAACTATATTATTCTGTGGAGGAAATAATTAAAGGTGTAAAAAGGTATTTTTATGGGGTAAAGGGCTAAGCTATTATCAGCATAGATGTTGAAAGTACTTCTTATGGGACATTATGTGCATATTCATGATTGTATAAAATGGAATTTTTTCTTCAGCGGTAGAATAAATTAAAGGCATATAAAGGTGTAATTGGTTAACATACAGAGTTTATCCAGGGAATTATTACCTGCAACAGGTTCTGAGGCAGTTGTTTCCCTGTCATCCGAGAGCTCTTCTCCCTGAAAACCAATAATCTCAATCTACAGTCAAACGTATGTATAGCAACAATTCAATATAGAGAAAGATAGATATTAACCAATTACCCCAAGGTCCATTTCTAGTTTTGACGACACTTGACCACTAAAATCAGGTTGAAAGTGAAGCAGAATGTGCCGAAAAAAAGCAGAATGTGCCTTTTGGCACATTCTGCTTTACTTTCAGCCTGCTTTAAGCCAACATCTGCAAGATTTGTTTATAATATTTCCTATATGGTGCATATTCATAAGTATAGAAATTGCAAATACTTTCTTCAATGGATGAATAAAATAGATGTGCAAAAAAGCGTATTAATGTGGTAATGGATTAATAGACAGTGACAGCTTAAGGAACTAGGTTCTTTTGCATGCCAAGAGTATAGCCCTGATACATGACACCATTGGTTTAACCCATTACCCCATAAATATGCCTTTTATTAATTCCTCCACTGAGGAAAATAGTTCCAATTTATACAGTTATGAATATGTATCATAAGAAATATTTTCTATATTCTAGCAGGAGGTAGCTTAATGCAGGTTGAAAGTAAAGCAGAATGTGCACATTCTGCTTTACTTTCAACCTGCTTTAAGTGGTCACCTGTTTTCAAAACTAGAATAAGGTTATGGGGTAATGGGTTAATGTCTCATCTCAAGGATATTGTCCCTGGTATCAAACTTGATCATGACCCCTGGATTAGCAGTCTAACTGGTTCCCAAAAGACCACGGTTCCCCGTTATATAGTTTCTAATAAGAATCCCATCTGTTTGCAAATAAATACTGTTCTTGGGGTGAGACACTGGTGGGCTTACATGACAAAGTAATAGCATTGACAATTAACTCTTTCAACACCATGGACCTGTTTCAAATATAATCATTACATCTGCAAACAGGGTAGATCAAGATCAGAGGGCTCCTAGAGGAGCCCCCTGATCTTGGTCTACACTGTTTGATAGCTGAGACCAGTATTTAATAAACTATAAACTATCATGAAATCCAAGTAGACTGGTTCATGTTTTGATAACTAAAACGATCCAAAAGGGAACCTAAGAACCCACAAGAGTTACTAAGTGATGAAGGAGTTAAAACTTCCTTACGTTTCCGCTGGGTCTTTCTGGACAATAGAAGTAGTAGTCAGGGCTAGCTGGCACACTACGGAACCACTTCTGTACAATGTCCTGGAACTTGTCTCTGATCAGCTTGTGTTGGTCTCTCACTGGCTCACATGGCCGCTGTAGGTGCAGGGAGGGTAGGTCAAAGGTCACTGTGGTGTTAGGAAGTTCAAGGACACTGGGAATAGCTGGCTTTCTTTGTTCATTGTCACTGGGGAAAATAAGTTATTAACAATTTCTCTAGCCGAGACAGAGGTATAAACTTGTTAAACATGTGGTTAACTTTAGTTATTTTTCATTTTACATAATCCTACCACATGAAATAACTCAAAACTGGGTAATAGTGAAAGCTGTAAGCAACCATTTAATATTTGGAAAACTTATAACTTAAATGACAGATGACAGCTTAATGTACTGCATTTAGCAATCATCTGTCTTTAAAGATCAATATGATACTTTGTTCAGCAGTCGCTTAACCCATTACCCCATAAATACGCCTTTTTACGCTTTAAATTAATTTCCTACACTCTAGAAAACAGTTCCAACTTATACTGTCACAAATAAAAATCATACAAAATATGTTCTATATTCTAGCAGATAATAGCTTAAAGCAGGCTGAAAGTAAAGCAGAATGTGCCTTAATGCTCATTTTGCTTTACTTTCAACCTGCTTTAAGTGGTCACATATCTTCAAAACTAGAAACAGGTTATGGGGAAATGGGTTAATACGTTGTTGACTTTATATATTGTTTCACTATAGAAAATTTAGATGAAAATTCTGATTGTCTTCTAAAATGTTTATGAGATTAAGATTTATGCATTTTAAAATTCAAGAAACCTAATAAAAACATGTAAAAGAGAAGAGGAAAAGTATGACATAATAGAATTCAAATGAGAAGTCATAACATAGAGTTCAGTTCTAACATAATGATTGTGGTCTTTAAAATATGTCCCTTTACCCAGAACTTTCATACATTGTATAAGGTTAACCCATTGTATGCTGGGTAATATTTGCCAGCCATTTTAAAATGTCATCTGCAGCTGGTATAGCTCAAATAATTGCAAAAGATTTTAGCAGTTTCTGATAGAATAATGACTTAGCTGCAAACAGTTTTGATCTCGGATCAGGCCCCACAGTGCGATCAAAACTGTTTGCCTAAAGGTACACCTAAAAGTGTATCCTGCATAAAAGGGGTTAAGAAAAGTAGATACCTATCCCCATACTCCATGATGTCAAAGCGAACAGAATGTCGGGGGCCTTTGTCATAGGATTCTGCGCTCTGGACTGCTAGAGTATCTACATCTTTCTTGAATTCATTGACAAACTGCTGGAAGTGGCCACAGGTGGCATGTAGGAATGAAGTAATGTTGGTCTCCAGGGGTAAAGACTCCTCACATATGTTATTTATGGCAGCATCAACATCATGGCACTTGATGGAAAACCCCTTCTGAAGGCTCTGAAATACTCCTGAAAACAAACAAACATGATAATATGGTTAGGATGTTCTTTCTAGACAGTTTGAAATAAAGAAAGAGGTTATATAGTACTCCTTCCCTACAACGACCCTCCCAACAACGACTCCCTCCTTACAACGACTCTTGCCACAGTTCCATAAATAGGACAATAATGTCTAATGCTTTTATTGCTGCAATATCGTCTGCTTAAAATTGTCGTCTGCTGTTTTTCTCAAAGTGACATAATGACCTTTTTGACAGAAAATAAACTAATGACGAGTGACAAACAGCTTGAATCCAGATTAGATGCCGCGTTACGCGGCATCTGATCTGGATTCAAGCTGTTTGCAAATGTAAACCAATTTCCGACTCTCTCTGAACAATGCACATAATCTTTGTCTCCCATGGGGTGTGGTTGTAGAGAGGGAGAGGGAGGGCTGTATGTACAAGTTGGCTGTTCAGAAATAAAAGTGAGTATTCTAGATCAGTGGAAAAAACATGTTTTAATTAACAATCTACCCCATAGCCTGTTTCTAGTTTGGAAAGATGGGAAATCTCTTAAAGCAGACTGAAGGAACATTATTTTGCTTTCCTTTCAGTCTGCTTTACGCTTCTTTCTTGAAATTCTTTAAATGCCATTCATGAGTCCTTTTGTAATTTCCAAGCTATGGACTACTTTCATAGTGTACTATTATTTAGATGCCTTAAAAAGCTTTATCAATTGAGTAATGGGTAAAAATTTCTATTAAATATTTCTTCCATAAAGCCCCTATGTTCAGACTGCAGTAAAACGGCTCTCGAATGACACTCAAGACTATTTGTGGTTATTGTAGACAGGTGACAGCTTAATACAGGACAAACGTAATGCAGAAAACTCTTTCATCATACAAGACTGTATGAATTGGAACAGATTTCTTCAGTGGCGGAAAAAATCAAAGGCATAAAAATTTGTATCTAAAGAGTTATTGGTTAGCACACATAAACATCAATCATAGAACTACAGTCGAATTTCGATGTCTCGAACTTGGTTAAATCCAACAAACCTGTATTTTAAAGTTAAAACGTGGCTTAGCCACGTTTTAACTTTGAAATATGGGTATGTTCCACTTAACTGAGCATGAAATAATGCAGTTCATGTGTCAAACTATCGGACAGTTCTAGTTAAGGTGGTTCGACAGCAGGCGGCCCGCATCTCGAATTCCGGAAATGCTGATGACTTTCACATGATCTTTTTGGCACATGCTTATAGTAGAAAATTTACATAAAGAAAATTTTGATAAGCTTCAGTGTCTTCTTTGTTAGCGCAGTTGGTAAAGTGATTGACTAGCAAACCAAAGGTTCCAGATTCGATTCCCACTCGCTACAAATCTTTTTTCTAAAAAATAAATTGTCCGATTTTTATTGACTAGTCAATTCATAACGCAGTGATCAAAGGACAGGCTATGTTTAGTAACGTAATAATGAATAATATCAGATGCAAGTAATGTCAAGTGACAACTAAACTTTGTAAGGATTTATAGCCTTTATGACAGATGGCAGCTTAACACAGGACAAAAGTAATGCTAAAAGATAAATCTGAAAGGAGCTTTTATGCATTACTTTTGTTATGCATTAAGCAGTCACCTGTCTTTAAAGATCTTCAGGCTACCGTATTCAATGGTCCCTTATTACAGGTTTGACTTCTGGTATTATTGAGAGCTGACGGCATTTTAAAGTTGAACTCAAGGGAGATAACTCGTTTTGTGTAAAATTTTGTCAGAACTTCTGGAAATCATGAATAAAATGTAAATGCCACTGTAGATTTTCATTAATTTTTTGTGACTAGTAGAATTAAGTTATATCTATCTAATAAGAGTAATACTAGTGAATGTTAAACAGCTAGATTTTTTGTAATTTGAGATTTAGTGACTTTTTCAGAATTTGACTTTTTTAAAATATTGATATTTCCAGAAAATATGTCATGAAATATTTTTGTTTGCACAATATCTTATAGTCTCTGTACAGTTTACTTGAATATACAGAAATTATTGAGTTATATCATTTTATGAAGAAAATATTCCTGTTCATTAAAACAAGAGTTGTCACAGAGACAACAAAGCTCGCCATCGGCACATTTAGAAACTTAAAAGCACACCCGAGGTCACCGAGTTCAACCTTTTTGCCTGCATGGAAAGGTCTTGTCCATATACACATGAAAATCAAATACATGTATGAAGTTACACCTCAGGGGACATAGGAAATATAAGCATTTTTTGAAACCTAAACACAAATTTCGAAACCTTAACCCTGGATCTAAGTTCAAGGTCAAGGTTACAGGGGTCCAAATTTTTCTGTGCATGGAAAGGTCTTGTCCATATACACACACACACACATACCAACTATGAAAGCAACCCTCAAGGGACATAGAAATTATAGGCATTTTTCGAAACCTAAACACAGATTTCGAAACCTAAACGCTGGCCCTAAGTTCAAGGTCAAGGTCACAGGTGTCCAAATTTTTCTGTGCATGGAAAGGTCTTGTCCATATACACACACATACCAACTATGAAAGCAATACCTCAAGGGACATAGAAGTTATAGGCATCTTTCGAAACCTAAACACAGATTTCGAAACCTAAACGCGGGCCCTAAGTTCAAGGTCAAGGTCACAGGGGTCCAAATTTTTCTGTGCATGGAAAGGTCTTGTCCATATACACACACATACCAACTATGAAAGCAATACCTCAAGGGACATAGAAGTTAAAGGCATTTTTCGAAACCTAAACACAGATTTCGAAACCTAAACGCTGGCCTTAAGTTCAAGGTCAAGGTCACAGGGGTCCAAATGTTTCTGTGCATGGAAAGGTCTTGTCCATATACACACACATACCAACTATGAAAGCAATACCTCAAGGGACATAGAAGTTATAGGCATTTTTCGAAACCTAAACACAGATTTCGAAACCTAAACGCTGGCCCTTAGTTCAAGGTCAAGGTCACAGGGGTCCAAATTTTTCTGTGCATGGAAAGGTCTTGTCCATATACACACACATACCAACTATGAAAGCAATACCTCAAGGGACATAGAAGTTATAGGCATTTTTCGAAACCTAAACACAGATTTCGAAACCTAAACACGGGCCTTAAGTTCAAGGTCAAGGTCACAGGGGTCCAAATTTTTCTGTGCATGGAAAGGTCTTGTCCATATACACACACATACCAACTATGAAAGCAATACCTCAAGGGACATAGAAGTTATAGGCATTTTTCGAAACCTGTACACAGATTTCGAAACCTAAACGCGGGCCCTAAGTTCAAGGTCAAGGTCACAGGGGTCCAAATTTTTCTGTGCATGGAAAGGTCTTGTCCATATACACACACATACCAACTATGAAAGCAATACCTCAAGGGACATAGAAGTTATAGGCATTTTTCGAAACCTAAACACAGATTTTGAAACCTAAACACGGGCCCTAAGTTCAAGGTCAAGGTCACAGGGGTCCAAATTTTTCTGTGCATGGAAAGGTCTTGTCAATATACACACACATACCAAGTATGAAAGCAATACCTCAAGGGACATAGAAGTTATAGGCATTTTTCGAAACCTGTACACAGATTTCGAAACCTAAACACGGGCCCTAAGTTCAAGGTCAAGGTCACAGGGGTCCAAATTTTTCTGTGCATGGAAAGGTCTTGTCCATATACACACACATACCAACTATGAAAGCAATACCTCAAGGGACATAGAAGTTATAGGCATTTTTCGAAACCTAAACACAGATTTCGAAACCTAAACGCTGGCACTTAGTTCAAGGTCAAGGTCACAGGGGTCCAAATTTTTCTGTGCATGGAAAGGTCTTATCCATATACACACACATACTAACTATGAAAGCAATACCTCAAGGGACATAGAAGTTATAGGCATTTTTCGAAACCTAAACACAGATTTTGAAACCTAAACACGGGCCCTAAGTTCAAGGTCAAGGTCACAGGGGTCCAAATGTTTCTGTGCATGGAAAGGTCTTGTCCATATACACACACATACCAACTATGAAAGCAATACCTCAAGGGACATAGAAGTTATAGGCATTTTTCGAAACCTAAACACAGATTTCGAAACCTAAACACGGGCCCTAAGTTCAAGGTCAAGGTCACAGGGGTCCAAATGTTTCTGTGCATGGAAAGGTCTTGTCCATATACACACACATACCAACTATGAAAGTAATACCTCAAGAGACATAGAAGTTATAGGCATTTTTCGAAACCTAAACACAGATTTCGAAACCTAAACGCGGGCCCTAAGTTCAAGGTCTAGGTCACTGGGGTCCAAATTTTTCTGTGCATGGAAAGGTCTTGTCCATATACACACACATACCAACTATGAAAGCAATACCTCAAGGGACATAGAAGTTATAGACATTTTCTTAAAATTGTTTACGCCGTTCACGACGACGCCGACGACAACGACGACGACTACACCGGGGCTATTGCAATAGCTCGTCATGTACTTTGTACAGGCGAGCTAAAAAGGAGCTTTTCTCGACAAAAGGTCCTGTCAGAAAAAACGGCACTGTAAATTTTTTTTATTGTAACGATTTTTCACTCTCCATAATTATGGTCTATTTCAATTTAATCAAGGTTTCAAAGAATTCTGACACGGAATAAGCTGACCCGCGAACCACCTTAAGTATATTGAAGTTCGACTGTTCCTCACCTTTCACATAACAGTTATAGAATATCTCTGAGAGACTGTAATAGTGCTGCCACATGTTCTCTCCACTGTCTGATGACCCCTCAGTTGACCTCCTGTCCTGGCTCCTTGGTGCAAACCTACTAGACACATCATCCTCATCCTAAATCAAACAGTTAAAACATGAACTCATGATTAAAAACTATACAGTAAATCCTCTGTATTACTGTCACTAAAATAAAGGCTAATTGATTAAATAAAAGAAAGGTGATACATGTAGCTTTCTGTTTTACTATCACCTTGCTTTAAATAGTCACCTGTCATAAACACCTAATAACTAACAAATTTTAGTAACCTTAACAGAGAGGTTTTTGCTGTACATGTTCTGTGCACCAAAAGTCTAAACACGAGGCACCCAGAAACAACACTACTTTCCTTTGGAGGCTTAATGGAAAAGCATGAATATATAATCTTAAAACAGTAAAACTGTATTCTAAGTTTACCAAGGCTACGATCAAGTTAATATTTGAGTATGGTATTGCTACACAATATCTGAACTTATGTTACATATACTTGAACAGAAATTATTCAAATGAAGAGTCCTATCAAAGCAGAAAATCCTTTCTTATACAGATACGCGAATAGACATTATAGTAAAGTCACTTGAATTAAGTTACCACTCAAAGGACAGGGCTCAAAGTTATAAAGCATTTGAGTTGAGTCTGAAATCATTCTCAAGCGTTTGATTTATCAGATTTGAGATTTTGCTCAAATCTGACCAATCAAGAGAACAAAACCAGATTCAACTTAAAAGCTTTATAACCTTGGAGCCTGGTGGCAGACAGCTTAATGCTGGACAAAAGTAATGCAGAAAACTCCTATAGGAGCTTTCTTCATTACTTTTGTCTTGTAGTCAGTGGTCAACTGTCTTCAAATTTTGCCTTGTTTCTTTAACCTTTTACCCCATAGCATGTTTCTAGTTTTGAAGACAGGTGACCACTTAAAGCAGGTTGAAAGTAAAGCAGAATGTGCCTAAAGGCACATTCTGCTTTACTTTCAGCCTGCTTTAAGCTATCATCTGTTAGAATATAGAAAATATTTCTTATGTTACACATTCTTGGCTGTATAATTTGGAACTATTTTCTTCATTGGAGAAATAAATAAAAGGCCTAAAAAGACGTATTTATGGGTTAATCAGTGGTTGCTTTGCACCTCTTTCCTTCCTGTAATTCTAAATGGACAATTCCAGTTTCCATTTTAGTCTAGTCCATTTCTGACTATTAAGGGTTGTTTTTGTCAATGTTTGGCATTAGGACAAACAGTGAAGACCCTGATCATAGGGCTCCTTTTGGAGCCCTCTGATCTAGGTCTTCACTGTTTTCATAGGACAAGTGTACTTTTAACATGTACACTGTTTGAAAAGGATGCCTATATGCGGGACTAGGGTTCAAAGGGTTAACACAAGTTTGACTGTATACATGTATGTGGGTGAAAAGGCTGCATCAGTTACCTTTAGCCCATCAATATTAAAAGAGACTCTCTTTGTAAGCCTGGGACTTGATGCTGATCCCTGCATATCCCCGCTGTCTGTCTGAAAGTCAAACCTCTTATCCTGGTACACATCAGGCTGTAACTGAAATGTCCAGGGATTGATGAGAGAGTCCATCAGTGACTGGCTAGTAACTTCATACACATACACTGGCAGCTTTAACGGTGAATGATCAGCTCTACTTCTCTCATGAGCAATGTTTTTACAGCTTCTACTTGAGCCATCAGTTTCATCCACTTTATCAGCTTCCGTTAAGGCTTCGCTACTTTCAGCTTCAGTACTTTCAGTTTCTCCACCTGAGATACTGGTCTCAGTGTGAGTATTAGAGGTGGGAGTATCTCTATCAGAAGCACTATCACCATGTAACTGTTGAGTATTGTCACTGACAGTCAGACTAGCTTCATCTGTTGCAGATTGGTCTATATCTTTATCCGCTTCAGTTTTTTCATTCTCCTCATTTTGAAGATCTTCTTGCATGTCTTCATCTGCTTCGCTCTTATTTAGAGAAACAACGTCCTCAAATGAGGCAGGAACAAAGGTCAATAGCAAAGCATTCACACTCACAGCCTTTATAAAGCACTGCCATTGTGGAAACTTGGTTTGCTCATCATCCTTAGTAGAAGCTTGATTTGATGTTCCTGGTTGAGCAGGTGCTTGCTTTGTATTAGCTGAACCTTTCTTAGGATCATTTGTTGTCTCAATTTCCGTATCTCTTTCAAGAAATTTACTAATCTCAAAGGGGAATGGATTTGTGTCTTGACTTTTACGGCGACTGTTGAGCTGTTGAAAGAACAAACTACTTTGCTCCTTGGAGAGAATGACTTGTCGATGGGAGGAGTCCGTCAGCTCCTCAAGCAGTAGAGAGAACAGTAGGAGATTGGCATCTTTACCATGGTGGGCATCATCCCCACTTTCACTACCTAAATCTAAAATAGAAATAATGTCATGTTAAACCTTTACTCCATTGAAAGTTTCTAGCATTGAAAAAAACATGACCACTTAAAGCAGGTTGAAAGTAAAGCAGAATCTCCCTTTAGGCACATTCTGCTTTACTTTAAGCCAGCTTTAAGCTTTAGATTGCTAAGATATAGAAAATATTTATGACAATACTCATGTCTGTATAAATTGGAACTATTTTTTTCAGTGGAAGAACAAATTAAATGTGTTAAAATGCACAGCTATGTTTAAACCTTCTGCCTCTCAATATTCATATAAAATACTCTGCTCAAAATGAGCAATTGTCTTCTGAACATTACATTGGCTTATACAATAAGGAAACATTTCCAAAGGAAACAGTGCAGACTCAGATCAGACAGCTCCTAAAGAAGCTGTCTGTTCTGAATCTACACTATTTTAAGCATAAAGAACTTTGAAGGGCATGATATCGCTCACCTGTTGTAATGGAGCCTGATAGTTTACCTGTTGAGTCTCAAATCCATTCAAATTTGTAGACTATAGAGTGAAAACAATACTAAATTGTGTTAATTATTTAGTGTTTAGGACAGCTAGGTGACTGTTTAAAACAAGGTGACAATGAAACAGAAAGCTCCTTTAGGAGCTTTCTGTTTTACTGTCACCTTGCTTTAAACAGTCACCTGCCTTTTTCACAATCACTTAACCTTCCTTCTTGTGGTCGTAACAGAGTGGTTTTACTGTACTGTCTTTGACCATTGGATTGGGTGCTTCTCACTTTAAAAGAGATAGAATATATAACATTCTGGCTTGTCTTTGAAGGTCCCAGGACCCTTTCCTTATCAAAACCTACCATATGTAAATGTTTGGTAGATGAGCTCTGCTTGTTGACTCCTGGGTAATACAGACAGTAGGTTGAAGGGGAAGGCAATATGGTGGATGGTTTGTGAGTGGGATGTCAGCCTAGTATCATTCCTGAAAGAAAGAACATACCATATAAGCATATTATTGAAATGGTTCAAATACTATTTAACCCATTGTCCCTTATAATAGACGTCGGCTGAACTTGCCATATTTCATGACTATAAAGTGGAGATATAAAGTTTTTATCATTGAAGGAATAATTAAAAGTGTAATATGGTAGTATAGAGGACCCCTAGACATTGCAAAATACAAAATATCTCAACTTTGTGGTATTTGAGAAATAGATTTATGAAAAGTCAAACCTGTATTAACCTGTACCACTAAAAAGATGCTATATATTTGTAGTATTTATGACTGCAGGTAGCAGCTAAATGCAGGACAAAAGTAATGTAAAAGGCTCCTGTAGGAGCCTTCTGCATTACTTTTGCCGCACATAAAGAGGTCAACTCTCTTTAACTATCAATATGCTTCTTCATTCGGTGATGGTTTAACACAGGTTTTACTGTACATGTATTCAATGTACAAGGGGTTCCAGGGCGGGCCAAGTTTACCTGGGGTCATTATTTAAACAAACTTGGTACATGACAACTAGAAAATGCCTAGTACCAAATATCTAAGCTTTAGGCCATGTCTTAAATTATGATTTGAATGAATATGTTTTTCAGAGGGATCACCAGAAAAAGATACCTACCAAGAAGCTATTTTTGGGCCATGTGTTTTTTAGATTTGGAAGTTTTCATATGTAACTTGGTGTAATAATAGATTCATTAAATCATGAACACATATTATGTAAGATTTTATAAGAACATTGTTGATAAATGATAAGTCTACTTGTCGATAAGGTTGAATGTGTTAAGCAAGCACTTGTCTTTAAAACATTCAATTCTAGCTATGTGTATACTCATCATTAACAAACAATATACCTGTGACAAGTACACTTGTCTGATTCAAACAGTTAAAACCCTGATCATAGGGCTCCTGGAAAACCCTCGATCACTCGTCTCCACTGCTTGTCATTTTTTTAAAAAATTTATCGTTAGAGTGATTCCTAAATAGTCAACAATTGACTAGACTTATTTGGAAATTGGAATTATCCATTAAAAAGTTTCAGTGGTGAATGAGTTAAAGATCATCCAACTTCTTTATTCTGTGGTCGCTGAGTGGTAAATTATTCAGTGCTATACAGATATGTGGGAGTAATCTAAATAAATCCAACATTTTCTCACACATTTCAGCACCAAATCCTATGGTGTCACTACTCATTAGAATCGTCTCGAAGAGACGATTCTAATGAGAAGTAACACCATAGGGTTTAATGCAGAAATAAAGAATTTTGTTTTTCTAAGGAGTAGTAACACCATAGGATTTAATGTAGAAATATAGATTTTTGAGACACTCCCCTTATCAAGAGCTCTGTATACTGCATCTCCTCATCCCACTTACTCTGTGTTGACAATAGAGGCGAGGTCTGCTGGGATGACACTGTTCTGACAGAGGTACATCAGGTGTTGAAAGGTGAGCAGGCACGAGATACACTGTATGTCCAGAGGCTGGAACTGTAAACATAAAACATGTAAAATGCCAATGAGTTTGAAATATTAATTTAATATAATATAAATTTAAAATATAGTTCAATATAATTTATTAAATATAATATAAATCTAATATATGCATTTTTTTCTTCTCAGCAAGATTTGAGCTGCAAAATGACAAAACTTTTAATAAATCCTTATCATGTGTGTTTCTCCTATATGGTTAAAAATACTGTTTAGTTTATAATGATTTTTGTTTCAATATTCAAAAGTAAAACAAACACTGTGCAGACCCTTATCAGAGGACTCATGAAGGATCCTTTTCATCAGGGGCCCAAACTACTTGTATTTGCAAAGGACACAATGTCATATACTGGCTTCCCAAGCAGAAAGAATAGTCTTGATTACCATTCTGCATTTTATTCCATGCTTATTGTTTGGCTCTGCATGAGTTGATTAATTTTGCTCCACCTATATCGTATATTGATGGTTTATGAAAACAGTGTAGACACAGATTAAACTCCTTCATGAGCTATCTGATCTGGGTCTACCCTGTTTTCTTACAAGTTGTGGATATTAGTTGCTTGTGTGTTCTAAGTGTGTTACCCTCTTGGAATAAAGTCTTTATTATTATTATATTATTAATATTATTACTACTACTACTATAATGAGTCTGCATTCAATATTCAAGGGGAAAATGTGTCTTCTTCTAAAAGCCTATATTTCAGAGTTTTATACATGAACTTTCAGCAGGAAAAAGGTTAATTATTTGTGTCACTGGTCCATGAAACAAAATTCATCCTTCCATCCATACTAATTCTACTGCAACTTGATTGGTACTTGAGCAGAATAGCTATTCAGCTCTCATTAATGTTTCCTTCCTTACTCGAGTTGTCAGAAGACAGAACAATTCACTTAACCCATTTCTCTATAAATACGTCTTTCCTGCCTCTATTCTTTCTTATACAGTAAAATCTCTCTATTACGACCACTATATTTGGTCAATTATTGGGTGTTTTAAAGCAGGTGAGTGCTTAAAGTAAGGTGGCAGTGAAACAGAAAGCTCTTTAGGAGCTTTCTGTTTCACTGTCACCTTGCTGTAAGCTGTAATCTGTCTTTAATATAAGCAATTAGCATTAGTTTTTTTTGTGGTCGTAATAGAGAGGTTTTACTGTACTAAGAAAAGTAGTTCCCAGTTAGGAAGTTCTGGAAATAAATCATGGATGGCTATACAAGAATTTTTCAAGATGGAAGCTTAAAGCAGGATAAATATTAAGCAGAATGATCCTTAAAGAGCATTCTGCTTGACCTTTAACCTGCTTTTAGTGGTCACCTGTCTTCAAAATTAGAAACAGGCTACGGGTTCATAGGTAAGTGAGTTATATTTAGTTGAACAGTGGCAAGATTTGTTCTATACACCTATTCATGACATAAGTATCGCTTAATTATCAAAAACAATGTAAGAGTAAAATACAAACAGTTAAATACAAGGAGTAAGATGCAGACTAATTCTATCTTGCTGTACAGATACATGCGATAAACTCCACATACTACTTCTTAGCCAATCAAAGTGAGGGATTCACATTGCAGTATAATACTGTATTGTATTGCATAGTATTGTATTATACACATATTATAATGCACTTCACTTATTATAATGTATAGTATTTCATTACATGCCTTCTTATGATATTGGGCATTCCCGCGTGTATCTGCACAGTAAAATACAAGAGTCTGTATCAGCCGCCTTGTATTTTACTCAACCCTCGTTTTTAATTGAGCGTGAAGTTATTTACATACATGTAAAAGTTCGGCTTTATTCTTTGTGGCATACAATAATTCTTTTTCTGCTTCAAAAAACTAATGTTTCTGGATATGAAATTATCGTAACAACTATTTAGTTGTTTTTGGTGTGTATTCAAGGCATATAATAAACACTTTACTAGTTGGCAGTGTGTTACAGGGTGTTGCATTCAGCTCTTAACGTTTTTGGAAGAAACAACCGATCAGACTAGTGCCAAGGCGCTCGGCAGATCAGCTATTTCCGCCAAAAACGTCTCAAGCTGAACACATCACCTTGTATCGCACTGTCAACTGGTCTTGTGCCACTATATCATCAAGTGTTGTCTAGTATTTTATCATATGCCTTCTTATGATATCAAGCGTTTCCACATGTATCTGCACAGTAAACAAACAAGAGTCTGTATCAGCTACTTTTTATTTTATTCCAACCTCATTTTCAATTAAGTGATTGGTCATTTACGTACCGTACATGTACAAGTTCCGTGTTATTCTTTGTGGCATACAATAATTCTTGTTCTGCTTCAAATAACTAATGTTTCTTGATATAACATGATTTAAACAATTTTTTAGTTGTTTCTGGTGTGTATTCAAGGCATCTAATAAACACATCACCAGTTGGCAGTGCGCTACAGTGTGTTGTATTCAGCTCTAAACGTTTGTTGTTGAAAAAACAGATCAGACTCGCACTAAGGCATTCGTCAGATTGGCCATTTCCGCCAAAAATGTCTCCAGCTGAATATATCACGCTGTTTTGCACTGCATGTCAACTGGTAATGTGTATGTATATATTATAAGTGTTCTATAATGTATTGTATAATATCATTCATCATATTTTGTCTAGTATAATAATGTAGCCGGGTAGAGATTACGGTGAAAAGGTTGAATGGCTTTACTGGGTGACTCTGTAGCTCAGTGGTTAGAGCCTTGGCATGGTGAGCCAGAGGTCCTGGGTTCAAGTCCCAGTTGAGTCACAACTTTTTCACCAAGTTACAATAAAAGCGGACTATCACCATGGTGTCTGATCTGGACTCTTGTATCAGTTTGAGTAGGTTGTGCTATCAAGATCACACGAGAGGTGGAGCCTCGAGAGTGATCTGGAATACACAACCAACGAGAACTGATACAAGACACCGGATCACACACTGTGGTGATATTCTTTTTATTATTGCAAAAGGCCACTTCTTAATCGAAACAAACAAATTAACAGAGTCAATCAAGAACAAAGTAAAGTGTACGTCATCAAAAAAATAATGAGGTAACTTATTGGTGGTCACATGACTTCCATAGATAGTGGCCTTTTGCAAATAACGGCCATTTAAGCATTTTCGAGTATGAGTTGAACTGTTTTAAAGCTTTATCTTTGGAGGAAAACATTAGTAAAAGTGGGTGTTGTTGGTGATTCAAGCTTAAAATGGAAATAAACTGTTCAAAGTTGATCAACGCTTAGTTTCAACTTATTTAAATATAACATCAGAACCTGGAATTCCGAAACTTCATGCGCATGGCTTCTTTATATAAATAGATTGTGTACAACTTGTGGTGCACAAAAGCAGTGAAGTCAACATTGTGTAGTATATACACCCATCTAATAAGGAAAAAGATTGTTGGGCCTATGTTCGATTGTTTTTAGAATAGGTATATAATAAATGTATTATATTGTAATGTTTGTATGGTTCTGTGAATACTACAACCTCGATTTTACTATAGCTGTTTTTGCTTGTTACCGTTCAACTCCTTAAAATTTGGACATCCTGTATAACTTATAGTTATCAATTTGAACCTAAGTGCTTTTATCATACAGTGACTTGTCCAAAGGTGCAAACTGAATGACAGACAGTGTAGACCCAGTTCAGACTGCTCCTGAGGGAGCAGTCTGAACTGGGTATACACTGTTTGCTAAGGCCTGTCTCCCCCAATGCTTAGCCTAGAGTCATTGCTGTATGACTTTATTAAAATTTTGTCGAAACCAGTACACCTAAACAATGCAGAGATAAAAACTTAACTTCCTCTGTCATTTTATACATGTATTTGACAAATTGGATCTGATCTATACTAATAACTCATTCAACCTTTAAACTTTATTGAAAACTCCAGTTTCCAATTAACCCTTCACCCCATAAATACGCCTTTTAACGCCTTTAAATCTTTCCTCAACTGAAGAATATAGTTCCATTTTATACAGTCATGAATATGTATAATTAGAAATATTTTCTATATTCTAGCAGATGTTAGTAGCTTAAAGCAGGCTGGAAGTAAAGCAGAATGCGCCTAAGGTGCACTCTGCTTTATTTTCAACCTGTTTTAAGTGGTCACCTATCTTCAAAACTAAAAACAGGCTATGGAGTAATGGGTTAAAGAGACTGAACATGCATATGGCATTACAAAAATATGATCAATATAAAAACATGCTCAAGAATAATCACTGAACCTTAATGTTTTAGATTTTCCCCATCACCTTTTCTACTCAGACATTTAAATAATGGAGTAGATCTTTGCTTTGAATTTCACTCTATACTTATAATTCAAGTAGAATAAAATAGAATGTCAGATAAGAAGTCCTCAATAGTCAGCTGCTAAGGCGTTGGTGCAACTTTAGCGTATACATGTATCTTGTTTTGCCTCGTCATCATGGGTTCGATCCTAACCAAACTTAATGGTATGTGCCTATATATAGGTGCATGACACCCATTTTCAAAACAAAAAGTTTTTTTTGCCAAATTTGGGTTTCATGCAGTCTCTTTAACCCGTTACCCCATAAATGTGCCTTTTTTTCGCCTTAAAAATATTTTTCAACTGAAGAAAATAGTTCCTATTTAAAGAGTCATGAATTTGTATCATAAGATAGATTTGCTATATTCTAGCAGATGTTAGCTTAAAGCAGGCTGAAAGTAAACCAGAATGTGCCTTAAGGCACATTCTGTTTTACTTTCAACCTGCTTTAAGTAATAACTTGTCTCAAAATTTAGAAACAGTCTATGGGGTAATGGGTTAAGTCTAGTCCATTTCTCAGTGTTTAGGGTTGTTTGATGACATAATTTGCAAAATGAAAAAAACAGTGCACTCTCTGATCAGAGGCCTTAATTATATAAGGTCAACACTGATTGCATGTACTTCTTACAGGTACACTGTTAGTAACTGACGAGTATATTCGTCACTGGGGTTTAATGTGTTAACTCTTAAGCCCATAGCCTGTTTCTAGTTTTGAAGACATGTGACCACTTAAAGCAGGTTGAAAATAAGCTGATTGTGCCTTAATTAAGAAACATTCTGCTTTACTTTCAGCCTGCTTTATTAGCTACCATTTGCAAAGATATAGGAAAAATGTACATAATGTCCTAATTTTTGGTTCATTTTCATCACTGTATAAAGTGGAACTATATTCTTCAGTGGAGGAATAAATTAAAGGTATAGAGAGAGAGTCATATAACTAAGGGATAAAGAGTTAAACTCCTGACAGCTCATAAATGAATTTTATACCACAGAAAATTACTGTAAAACCTTGCCAGTATGAATTTTAATAAGGCTGGGTTTTTGCATTTAAAGCATGTGAAGATGGTTGTTAAATAAAAGCAATATAATAATTCAGAAAAAGACTCCTCTATGATTTTTCTGATTTATCTTATCTTTCTTTAAGGCATAAGGTGTCTTTAATATCATCATTGAGTAGTATTTTGACAGGTCATAGCAGCAAATAAGATGTTATTAATTCCCGTTTAAACGCAAACCAAATGATAACGCATTGCAATACAAGGGCCACTATGGCCTTAAATTGCTCACCTGGTACGTACACCATGTAAAACTTGACCTAGAGTAACCTAGATTATGACTGGACATGGCCCTAAATCAACCATTAGAGTGTAAACAAGATTTTCCTATGATTTGACCCTGTGACCTAATTTTTTGACCGGACGCAATCAACATTTGATTTTTACCTAGATTTGGCAAACATTCTGACAATATTTCATGCAGCTCTAATGAGATTTGTAGCTTCTAGAGGGTTAACACTGTTTTTCTTTGGTTTGACCTAGTGACCTTGTTTTCAACCAGACATGATTCACCATCAAAACTGAGCTAGATATCAATGAGGCAAACATGTTGAGCAAAATTCATTAAAATCCAAAGAGTTGTTGCATCTACAGTGTTAAAAAAAATGATTTGACCTAGTGACCTTATTTTTCACCCGACATGACCCATATTCAAACTTGACCTAGATATCAATGAGACAAACATTCTGACCAAGTTGCATGTTAACAAGTTTTTCTTTGATTTGACCTAGTGACCTAGTTTTTGACACAACATGACCAATATTCGAACATGACATAGATATCAATAAGATCAACATTCTGACTAAGTTTCATTAAGATCCAATGAGATTTGTAGGCTCTAGTCTAAGTGTTAACAAGGTTTTTCTATGATTTGACCTAGTGACCTAGCTTTTGACTCAACATGACCCACACTCAAACTTGGTCTAAATTTCTTCTAGACTAATATTGTGATAAAGTTTCATGAAGATGGGATAAAATTTGTAGCCGCTAGAGTGTTAACGAACCAATTTAGGACGGACGGACAGAAGATGGATATCCAGCTATCCTAAAAGCTAACCTTAAATGGCACTTCGTGCCAGGTGAGCTAAAAAGGTAGAAAATGACAAGATTACTGACTACCCAGTATATTCATTTAAATATGAGTGGCAATTGTTAAAGTTTGGAGCCTGATCCATGAGACCCCGGGTTACTCGGCATCTGATTCAGCTTCAACTGTTTGAAATTGAAATAATTGATTGAACATAAATGTTTTTATTGGGAAAGAAAAGCTAAATAAGGTCTTCGCTCTCCACTGTAGCAGTGAAGTATTACTGTAGTCAAAATATTGAGAAAAAAACCCTTAAAACACCTGAAGTTCAAGCATGTTGTATATACAGCGAAATAAAAAATACCATTCTATTACTTCATTGCCTAGGCTTTATCTTATAACATGCACGATCTATAGATCTATCGATCTACAGATTTATCTTTTACAATGCATAATTTCCAAATGAACCTTTCACTATTTTTTGTTTACCCTTAGCCTGCCAATTGCGACTTTACTAGTATTTGCAAACCATTTTGATTCAGATTAGATGCTGTGTTACATATGGTGTCTAGTCTAGATCCAAACAGTTTGACAACCATCTTTTCAGTTTCTTCAATTTAGAAATATAATAATCAATCTTAATCTAACAATTTTTAAAGATGACAAATTCAAAGCGAATAATATAACCACAGGATAAGAGTTCAAATTTCTGTTGCCTGTTGTATGGTATGTTCAATCATTAGGTATGCCCATAAATTAGAAAAAGTATAACAATCGGTACAGACCCTATTATGACTTTCTGATCTAGGTCTACACCGATTTTGCAAAAAATACAGTTGAGCCCCTATAAAACTTAAACTTGCTTGACTTGAATTTCCTTGTAGTTTTTCAGTTGAATTTTCATAAGTAGAGCTCGCCTTACCTAGAACTTACCTATATTCCCTAGCGAAATATAGATCATGTTTGATGATTAAACATGTTTAGATATATTCAAACATGTATATTTGGTCAGTAATCGTGTTTACTAATCATGTTTAACAAATATGTTTGATCATCAAACATGATCTAATGTTTAAATGTATACTTTCATCATCCCAAAAAGATTTTTTAACATATGCCACACACATTAAGTATTACACGATGAACAAAAAAATGAAAAAAGTATTAGCAAGTTATTTTTAAAAAGAAACATGATTGAACATGATTGAACATGTATGTTTCTGACTATAGTTTAAATGATTCTCTTAAAAAAATATTAAGTGTTTTTTAATTCTTCTAAACCCACAATCAAATTACAAATACATAAAAAAAGTATTGGAAATGGAGATAAAAAATATATGGAACATGTTCAAACATGGCTGAACATGATGATTATTGGTGTTTAAGTGTAACTTTTACAACCAGTGAAAATTATGCATACACATACTAAGCACATGGCGTCACAAGTTTTGTGTGTACAAAATGGGACTGGGACAAAAATTAGACTGCAAACCAGTTAAAATTCCTGCCAAAAGGTTTATTCTAAGTATTATAGCAGACTTTTATACTATTTAATCGTTGGTGTATTATCTTTTAGATATTTAGAGGACACAACCAATAACATGTGCTACCTCACCCACTTGTTTACAATAACAAAATTATTAAATATGCTTTTAAAGCCTTTGCAAGCAGAGTATATCTACATAACTATAGGCAATTTACCCAGGTGTAGTATCAACAGGTTTAAATTAAACTTTAATCATATTTTAAGAGACCTTTATAATAGTTAAAAAAAACTTCAGATTCAGTTCGTTGTGAACATGATTAAACATGTTAGACCATGTTGTCATTTAACAAAATTGTGAAGAAAATGAGAAATTAAGATTTTTTTCTTTTCCAATAATGTTTTCTTCTCTACAAGATCCCTGAAATTAATTATACAAGGTTTTGATTTGTCATCTGCAAACTCTTTCAGTATGGAGTTTAAAATTTATTGTAATAAAAAAGATTTTTTTCTTCACATTTTTTCACATTTTTTCATCATTATAATACTGGTATGTTCAAATGTTATAAAATATTATCAGAAAAACAATAATCAGTGGATGTTAAAAAATGTTCATGTACATGATCAATAATACTTGAAATGCCCCCAAAGGCCCATATATTTTACCATGTTTAAACATGTTCATAACATGATCAAACCTTTTTTTAACCATGTAACGATCATGTTCTGAACACATTCAAAAGATGTTTGATCATGTTTCAATCATCACCATGTTACATGATTAATGATGATCTAGTCTGATCGTGTTGGATCATGGTGCCATTTAACGCACATGTTTCATTATGTTCAAACATATTAATAACATGATTAAAAATGTTTGATCATGTTCAAATATCATGTTTAAATATGTTTTAAACATGCCTAAACATGTTCTGATCAAGAAAGTTTCGCTAGGGTTTCATAGTTAAAACGTGGTAAAATCATGTTTAAACTCTGAAATAGCGGTATGTAAATTGATTGACTTAACCAAGTTCGAATAATTGAGGTTTGACTGAATTCATATATTCAGTCTTAAAGTTGTTGAGGTTAAGCTGAAAATACTGTCCAGAAAGAGGATTGCTTTCTGAATAAACTCTTATCCCATTGCCCCATAAATATGCTTTTTATGAAAATAGTTCCACTGTATACAGTCATGAATATGTAAGAAATATTTCCCATATTCTAGTAGATAGTAGCTTAAAGCAGGCTGAAAGTAAAGCCTTAAGGCAAATTCTGCTTTACTTTCAACCTGCTTTAAGTGGTCACCTGTCTTCATTAATAGAAACAGGCTATGGGGTAATGGGTTAAAGGAAGTCAAAGGCAATTTTGGCAATTTTCTAGCCTGGTCATATTTCACCATATTCAGAGTTGTTGAACCATTATTTGTTATACCCATAAACTATCAGGCTTAAAACAATTTAAGTGAATACAAAATCATTTGAGCTACATCAAATTTATTGATGTAAATTGTGAAGTAGGACAGTCAGTTTGGGTTAACTCTTTCAACACCATAAACCTGTTTAAAATATACTCATTATATTTGCAAACTGCAGACTCAGATCAGAGGGCTCCTATAGGAGCCCTCTCATCTGAGTCTACACTGTTTGAAAATGTTTGCTTTAGAGCAGTATTTATAAAACTACTCAGAATTCCAAACCCTCTCATCTGGGTCTACACTATGTGCAAATAAAGAGCAGTATTTATCAAACTACTCAGAATTCCAAGCAGACTGGTTCATGTTTTGTAAACTAAAAAGATCCACAAGGGAACCACAAGAGCTACTAAGTGTTGAAAGAGTTAACTCTTATATCTATTGTAGAAACACTAACCAGGTATGGAGTAGAACAAGACAACACATAAGACTTTCATAACATTTTATTTCTGAACAAATTTTTTCAGCATTTCAAATGCCTTTATCAAGGTGCACAAAAATACAAAATAAGTACAGCCTTGTCAACAATGACATCAGTAAGAATGGAATTTTCACTAACAGATGTTAATTCGCTGGGAAAGAACCTCCACAATAGTAATTGATTCCAATACAACAAACTGTGTCTTAATGAGTCCTGACTGTACACTGAAGTTGTCGTTTTTAAGTATGGTAAGTCACATGATAACTTACAGAGACAGTAACTTGGTCAATTTGTGGTCCAAATACAGTCGAATACCGTTACCTCGATATTCGATACGTCGATATTTTTCACCGGTCCCGGCAAATTCCTTCTTTATCTAAATAGTAAATCCCTCATTTGCTCGATATTGTTTCCTCGATATTATCGGTTACGTCGATGTAATTTTTCAGAACCATAGAATTTTTCTCACCCTTACGTCGATATCTGCTTCACCGTGACCGCATATCGCACATTCGGCAAACATTGGATGGAGGTGCGAAAAATGGCTCTCGGCCACCGTGACTGATTGTAGCACCAAATTAGTGAACATGTCCGAAATTGCACTAATCAGCAGGAAAGATAATCCCATCTTAATTGCACTGGATCAATATTATTAATGAATTCCCGAATAACTTTGTTTACGAAGTTTGCGTAAATATTTTCGATGACGATTCTGTCAAACCTGGGACAATTATAGCCGCGCTGTTTAAATCAGACTACAGAATTATTTGTAGCGCAGACTGAAGGTGCCGTACGGCGAATAAGTGTAGTGAGATCAAACAAAAGTTACATTTCATTTCTGATTTATTTTTTATCTAAGTCAGTTCAAACACGCCGCTTCTGTTTGAAACGCCGAAATAATTCGCCGGCGTTTCGAAGTTGGACACACCCTTTTGAAAATTAAACATGTAAACAACTAACGCTTCCAGAGCGTCACCGGAAGTGTAAACAGTTCACTGTGTTGGTGTGATGAAATGTGTAAACCTAATTTTATGTTATAAAAATTGTGTTAGCACCCATGCGCTGGATGTTTATGCTGATGAAATCAGGTAGATCTACCAAATGTATTAAAATACTCACTCCCGCATATCAACTGTCAATAAACACTAGGATCAAGAATAACGTTAAAACTTCGATATGACGATACAGATCTCAAATGAGAAACTCCCATTAGCTCGAACTTCGGCTACGTCGATATTTTTTCACGGTCCGTTCAACTTCGAGGTAACGGTATTCGACTGTACATACAACAATAGGTTCAAAACATAGCGCTGCAATTCAGTGAAAAATTTAAATATATCACTGTAATTCAGTGAAAAATAAAGAATATCAAAGTCTTGACCAGATGCACATCTTTGGTACATGTGAAATTACTCTGCCACATGATAAGGTTGTAGCTTTAAAACTGTAGAAGTTAGACGGACAAAGCGTGTACTGTTGCATGAACCTGCTATGGGAAAAATGACTATAAGTTCAACTGGCTGTAATTCTGTGAAAAACAAGCACCTTAGAGCTGATATCCCCTGCCGCAGCGATTGTCCAGAAGAAAGTGGCAAACTTTATTGTGGGAGGAAGGGGCAAATGGTGATCACCTGTCTTTAAAGATAACATTCAAAAGCTTTTTACAAAGTTTTATAAAATCCGTTCAATTTTGTACATTTTAAAGCCTAAACAATACAAAAAACAAACCCGTTTGTAGCATTATAAATCTAAGTATGACAGGGGCAGGTAACTCTTGATTCAAATTCAACAGTAATTAAACACTTTCAAGAACTTATACTTGTGTGCAAGTATTATTAAAAAAAATTCAGAACTGTAGAATTTACTAGAGTGTAAACACATTTTCAACTCATCAAGGGCAGAGTATTCATGACTAATTTGCACATTTTCGATAATAATTGAACTCATTCTATAAATAATAGCCATATATGATTTAATTTTTTTTCAAAATCCATTCACATTTGTACACAATAGCATGTAAACAATAAAGCCATGTTGAGCATTACTAAGTACATAAAGGGCAGATAACTCTTGCGACAAAGCATCCTATTTTGACAATAATTGCTACCCTTATATTTATATACATCCTGTGTAAGTTAAATCAAAATCCATTAAAGACTGTAGTTTCTAGATGGTAAAAACTGTTAAATATGGTTTTTTTACTCATCAAGGGCAGATAACTGTTGACTAGTTTCTCTGTTTTCAAAAATGATAACAATTATTTGAAAACTAATAGCCATACATAGTTTAAGAATTTGTTTTATCAAAATTCATGCATATTTATAGATACTAGGATGTAAACAATTTTAAAATAAAGCATTTTCTATCATTTCAAAGTACATCAAGGGCAGATAACTATTGCCACACGTATCCTTTTTTGACAATAATTGCACACCTTCAAGAACTTTTACTTATAGACAGCGTGTGCAAGTATCATTTAAATCCATTCATAATTGTAGTTGCCAGAGAGTAAAAACAGTTAAATATGGCTTTTTTTACTTATCAAGGGCAGATAACTCATGACTAATTTCTCCGTTTTCAACAATAATCAAATTCATTTGAAAACTAATAGCCATACATAATTCAAGAAATTTTTTTCAAAAATCCATGCATATTTATAGGCTCTAGTATGTAAACAATACCAAAATAAAGCATTTTCTAGCATTTCTAAGTACATCAAGGGCAGATAACTCTTGTCACAAGTATCCTTTTTTTACAATAATTGCACACCTGCAAGAAGTTGTACTTATAGACAATGTGTGCAAGTATAAACAAAATATGTTGAATACTGTAGTTGCTAGAGTGTAAAAACTGTTAAATATGGCATTTTTAACACAAAAAGGGCAGATAACTCATAAATTCCTAAATTTTCTGAAAAAAATTTGATTTCCCACGGTGCTCCTATGATGACAAATAAGTATACCAAGTTTAATCCAAATCTGTTCATAGGTTTCGGAGATACAGTTGCGGACGGAAAACGTGACGGACGCACGGACGGCATTTTTAACACAAAAAGGGCAGATAACTCATAAATTCCTAAAATTTTATGAAAAAAAATTGATTTCCCACGGTGCTCCTATGATGACAAATAAGTATACCAAGTTTAATCCAAATCTGTTTATAGGTTTCGGAGATACAGTTGCGGACGGAAAACGCATGCACGCACGCACGGACAGCCGGACGGACAGACCTAAAACAGTATCCCTCTGCCTTTCGGCAGGGGATAATTAAAGCAGATCAAAATTCATATCACATGCACATGGAAACAGTTTGCACATTTATAAGATTGTATCTTAAAAACTGTTGCAGGAGTTAGCTGGACAAAGTATGTACTTTATATGTTGGACACATGGACAGACAAGGGAAAACAGTATGCTCCCTGACCTATCATAGCGGGGGCATACAAATAAATTAATAGGATTTGGTACTCTTGTTTCTGTGCTGTTTATGGTGTTCTTTAGGATCTATGACAGTTAACTATGAGAATAATATCATCATGACCTTTGGATGACATCACAGAGCTCAAAATGATATCATGCGGACATCAAAATATGTTGTAGATAAGCTTTGTCTTGGAATTGGGTATCACTCCATGGGTTTTAAATGAATTTAAACAAGAGCCCAATGTGCTCTAAGGCCCTCACCAGAGTACACAGTTCCCAGATTTAACTAGACTATCACTTGAGGTGATTAATACCCCCACTAGCACCTTGTCACAAGAAGCAAATGTGGCAGGTTAATGTTGATGTGTGTACTTCATTATGAACTAGAGGGTTCATAAGCCTTTTCTCTGATTTGACCTAATGGCCTACTTTTTGACCTGTCATAACTCATATTCATACAATAACTAGATTTTGTCTAGGTGATACTCTTGAGAAAGTCTGGCGAATTTGGGGCTAAAAATATGACCCTTAAAGTGTTTAGAAGGATTTTTTATGATTTGACCTACTGACCTACTTTTTATTCAGACATAACCTATATTCCTATTTGACCTAGATTTGGTCAAAGTGATCAACTTGGAGTAGTTTCATGACTCACCTTTTGACCCCCAGTACTCCATATTACTACATTGCCTAGTTTTTGTTAAGGTGATTCTTCTGAGCAAGTTTTATAAAATTATAGCTTAAAATTTGGCTCCTAAAGGGTTTGAAGCTTTTCTGAGTTATGACCTATACTGACCTACAATGTACTTTTTAACCTTATGTAACCCATATTCACACAAAGTGTAGCTTTTTGTCAAGATAATCATTCTAAGCAAGTTTTAAGAAGATTGGGCAAAAAATATGGCCTCTGGAGTGGCAAAATGCTTTTTCTGCGATTTGACCTACTGACCTACTTTATGACCCAAGGTGACCTATATTCCAGTATGATCTAAACTTTATAAAGTTCATAACACTGACAAAATCTTATAAAGATATAGACAAAACAGTGACTTCTAGAAGGTTTTTAACTTTTAATTTGATATTTCCCAACACAGAAAATGACCACGCCCTCTGGCGGCCATGTTTTTTGACGGATCAAAATTCTTTGAACAACTTTTCAGGTCTATTCATTGAGAATATTTTTTGTGAAACCAAATCAAAATCCGAGCATTGGTTTCAGAGAAGAAGATTTTTCTAGATATTGCGCACAGTTCCATGGCAACAAGAATATTTGCCCCACAAACTTTATTTTAACAACTTTTGAAGTTCAAACCAACAGCATGTATCTGGCCAAGTTTGGTTACACTGGGGCTATTGGTTTCAGAGGAGAAGATGTTTGCAATTGTTGACGGACTGACGGACATAGATCTACTTCGCTAGGATACTTATGTGGCTATTTTCTAATGTTTTCTGTTGCTTGGCTAGCCACAAAAGAGACAATTTCTTTTTGCTCTAACTTGGAATAGAATGATCTGGAGGCTTACCCTACCCCTAACCCTATGTCCCACAACTGGTCAAGTTAATGTCACAAGAAATGGCCAGGTTAATATCACAAGAGATGGCCAGGTTAATGTTTTTCTATTATATATGGGCTAACACGATGGTTGCCGATCACAACAGCTCAGGTGAGCTAACTATTTTCTCCTCAAAGTAAGATGAAAGTAAAGCAAAAAGCTTCTATTGGAGCTTTCTACTTTACTTTCATCTTGCTTAAAGTAAATTGCCACCTGCATTCAATGCCATTAATGAATATTCGTTTTTTGGTTGCTTATACTGTGAAGTAGGGAGAGGTGCCCTATATTGCTTATTGGGACGAGTGAGGTATTGGCTGTTATAGACTGGCTGTTAGATAAACAAATGGCTTTTAGTGGTTGATTCACTTATCATAAAAGAGATTTGTCAACCCTTTCAACTGTGGAAAACGAGTTTCCTGCACCTCAACAAACATATTTTGGCATCTGACATAAACTGTTTGTAACTTGGACTTAACTGTATGTGAAGACATCTTGTAAGTTTTAAAATTTCCACAGACCTTTTTAGCAGAGATAATGAGCAGAAACCACAAATTGCTTTTAAAGAATGTAAGTCTGAGGGTTATTTATTTGGCCGAAACCAAATTCGAAATGGACCTGTGTATTGCCTTGATGTAACTATAAAGCAAATTTGAGGCCAATATGTGCATCTTTGGCAAAGATACTGAACAGAAACTGAATGAAAGAATCGATGCAAGTATGGAATGATAGAATGACAGAAACGAGTAACATTTCATGGTTTGGGCATAAAAAGCCTGATGCGATTTTGGTGGTTATTCAACCTGGCCTTCATTTTATGCCAACAAACATTTTCAGAAAGTTTGGTAATTATCAGATGAAAACTGTTTGAGTTATGCTGCGTTTACACTCAGCCACGATAGCTGCGATACCCACGATTTGAGGGAATCGTGGTGAGCGTGGCGGACCATGGGACGAATCATGGTGATCTTGAGAGAGCGTGGAAGAATCGGGAGAATCGCAAGGATCGTGGCAGACTTTTTGACGGTCAAATGTTTTGGCACGATCATGCTGATTGGTTTTTATAGCATGTGAGAGTGTAGTAGAACTTGGGAATCTTGGTAGAGCGTCGTAGAGCTTAACAGAGCTTAACAGAACTTAACAGAACGCATCACAGCGTGAAGCCCAAACGTAGGGGATCTTTGTTAACTTGGAAAGGCGATTCTTTAAGTTTTTAAATGTATTATTAAGTTAATATATTGCTCCCTCCCTACAACGGCCCTCCCAACAGCGACTGCCTCTATTCAACGGCACTTACTGAAGTTTCCTTTAAACAAAACAATAACCGTATTTCAAGCGCTTTCACTGCTGGAATTTTGTCTGCTTAAAATTGTCGTCTGCTTCTTTCCCTCAATATTACATAAAAGTTAACATTTTGCTAGAATAAATATAAATACGAATGACAGGTTAAGCTTCCCACCAAATATTTTCAGATGCGTCATCCCAATTAATTCAGAGTTTGACACCAGCATCCAGAGAATGAGTGGGTGGCCCATGCCTCCTTTTTATACCCGAATCGTGCTCAAAACGCAACACTCTTGGTGAAATCGTTACCATAAATTGCAGGAGAGCTTAACAGAACGTTATATCGTGTAAGATCTTAACAGAACGTAATAAAACGTGATAGCGTATCGTGGTTACCGTAAGAGAGCTTGAGAGAACGTGATGAAATCGTGGCAGATCCTCATCAGAATCTTGTTGGGTTCGCAACAAAACGCTGCAAGAGGTAACAAGACGTGCATAGAGCGTAAGAAAGCGTGGTATAGCGTAGAAAAAGATAATAAATCATGAAGCTCTGCGCTTTTTCTAAATCGTGGGCATCGTAGCTATCGTGGCTGAGTGTAAACGCAGCATTAGAGAGCAAAAACCATTGTGGATACAAATTTAAGCTCCTTAAGTGCCTGCTGTGGTTTGGCTGGTTATCGAACTAAGTCGAGCGTGATGTAGCAAGAACCATTGTCAGCTGGAACTGGTAATGCCCATGGGTGTTCCCATAATATGTCTCGTCATAAATTATAGGTGTAATACATCCTTAAAAGTAGTGGCTCAGAGCTAAAGGTCAAGATCACAGAAGTCAAAATTTTCACAGGGATGGAAAGCTCTTGTCGAAAGGTTTATGTGCTGCCTGTATGAAAGCTGTAGGTCCAGGGTATTATAGTTGTGAACACTTTTTGAAAACTTAAACACACATTTCAATTCTGAAATGCAGAGGCTATGGTCAAGGTGAAGGTTACAGGAGATGAATTGTTCACATGCATGGAAAGTTTTTTTTTGTACAGTAACTTTTGCTGCAAGTATGAAAGCTGTAGGTCAAGGGTTATAGAAGTTATGAGCACTTTTTAAAGCCTAAAAGCATATTTTTTAACTTTAACACAGAAACTGAGGTCAAGGTCACAGAGGTAAAAAATTTCAAATGGATGGAAAGTTCTTGATCCAATGTATGCATGCTGCAAATATGAAAGTTGTAGGTCAAAGGGCATAGAAGCTGTGAACACTTTTTTGAAACTGCTTACACGAACAGCAACGCCTACGCCATCAACTGGTTGACAACATAAGCTCTCTTGGATCCATACTTATATAAACGGCTAAAACAAGGTATTTGGCACAGTAGAGTAAAATTGATGTTATATGATGACTGAAAGTAACTGAATAGAGAGCCAATGCTTTTCTTGCATTCAATATTTGAAGCTATGACCAATCTTGATAGCCTCAAAATTTTAAGTCAATATCTAACTCCGTTGTTGAGATATTGTAACAGATATGCCCCAAAAATGGCCATTTTTAAGCGTTATGCTGTCCCACTTCAATAAATTTTAATTTTGAGCTCAGAATACAATATTTTAACCACCTTAAAATCAGCTGTAATTAAGACAGTCTCATAGATGTATTTGTTTACTAAGTTTTTATAGGTGGATGATGAAAATAGACAGTATATTAAGAAAGTTATGACCGTATAACTGAAATAGGTGATTTGGCCTAATCATCAGATTCACAGAGGGTATGCTTTGTTATATGTCTGTAAAGAACTGCTATATTGTCAATAAACTGGAGGTTAGTGTTTAAAATGACTCATTTTTAATCAAAGTTTGAAATACCGAAATATCTTTGAATTTGCACTTTGCATTTATAAAATTTTAGCATTCGAATGCGGAAAAGCGGAAAATGAATTTTCTGTAGTGTCCGTAACAGTGGGTTTAGAAAGTCAATTTGTATTTACATTAGACATTTTAAATTTCCAAATATTATTTCTATGAAGGTTTGTATGCAAAAGCTAAAATATTAAAGATTTCCTTGATTTGAAAGATAGTTGTTTTCGAGATTTTAGTGTTACGGACACTACAAAAATTGTACACTTAAACTGATAATTCATCATATCAAACTTCAAGAGCTTTTTTCTTAGTTTTGCTGCTTTGCAGAGCAATAAGTTTTGTTATGGATTATTCCATCACTTAAATACTCTTGGAAAATACAAGAAAATCTTGTTTGATGCAACAATAGTAAGATGTTATATTGCAATCGAAAGAGGGGTGTGCTTCCAAGTAATTTTCCAGTTCACCAGACCAGTGCCCAGTTTAACAAGAAAGGGCTGAAATAGTCTTCTATCATGTCAAACTGAAAGAAAGAAGTCCTGAGTAATGGACAAAACCAACAATTTGAGTCCAAATGATGGCAAAGGTATGTAATAAAGACTTAAAGCATTGCTTGTTGATAAAATGTAGTGTCCGTAACATATTACAGGCATTTCTGTGTAACCATGCTCAAGTAGCCCAACGCTCAATTGTTACATCTGACTTTTTTAAATAATGTTCCCAAACAAAACAAATGTTGCAATTAACCCAATATAAGTGATCATTATCTTTCTCTCTTATATTTCAAACACCATTTAAGTCAAATTTAGTGATGCAAATAATCTGAAAGAATTTTTTGACTCATGTATTACATCAAATAGAATTGTGTTCCTTGTATCAAGTCATATAGGCCTTTTAAACAACATATTTAAAACCTTAGTGTCTGTTTGATTCACAGCAATCATGTCTTTCCTAAACTTATTTCTTCTTGTCAAAAATGTTACGGACACTACATGATCTATTTAATTCATTGAAGGCAATCTATTTAAGTATTTACACATCTGTTTCTTTCATTATCTAAGCCATTTGACCAGGTTATACACTTACAGACAATTTTGACTTGGTTTCTACAGAAACAAATGGTATAAAGCACACATAACCCAACTCATGATGATCTGTGTTTGACAACATTTATGAATTCTTCTAAAATATAATTCTGTTCAGTCAGATCTGTAGTGCAAATGTTATAATGCTTAACATGTATGAGAAATTTGAAAATAACTAAATGTAAAGGTTCAGAGAGCTCTTGTTTAGATCCTTCTAATCAAAACTTATACTGCTTGCAAGTAAAAGAAGTGCAACTGTGTGGTCAAAGGTTACGAGATAGTTCAATTGTATAGAATATCTTGAAAGGGCCCCAGAATCTAAGCCTAAACAATTTATGAAAAATGATTATAGATCCAACATCAAAGAACTCTTTTAACCCATTACTCCAAAGATACACATTTCAACAATTTTTAATTTGTTCCTTCATTGAAAAAAATTGTTCCATTTTCTAGTCATAAATATATATTATAAAAAAACAAACATTTTCTTTATTCTAGTAAATGGTAGCTTAAAGAAGGCTGAAAGTACAGCAGCATGCACCTCAAGGAACATTCTGCTTTACTTTCAAACTGCTTTAAGTAGTCACCTGTCATCAATACTAGAAACAGGCTATGGAGTAAAGGATTAAGAGCCCTTTGATCTGTATCTGCACAGTTTATTACTTTAAGTTGATAGCATATAGTGCTGCATATTTCAATTGGGTCTAATCATGAAATTATTATTATGAAATAATCGATAAACGATTAAAATGGCAATATATCTTAAATATATTTTGCAGATCAGAGCAAGAGTTCATCACTGGGACAAGCTAGATCTTATGTTAAGAAATTGTACTTGAAGTGGAATGCGAATACTACACTGAGAGTTAAGATGAGAAGAAATTGTCAGAAAACAGAAAACCCTAAAAAATATTCAGGGCTGAAGAAGACTGACTAAGACAGAAGAAAATACTACAGATTAACCTGATGGCATCTTCAGATCCTGAAGTACAAAATTTAATGTACAAGCTGCTCTTAGAAAGAATGGAGTTGTCAGAGATACAATAAAGCTCGCCGAAGGCACATTTGGAATCTTAAAAGACAGAGTCTGAGGTCAAGGTCATAAGGGTCAGAACTTTTTGTGTTCATGAAAAGGCCTTGTCCATATACTCAAAACTATAAAAACAACACATCAAGAGTCATAGCATTTATAAGCATTTTTTAAAACCTAAACACAGATTTCGAAAGCAAAAAGCGGGCCCTAAGTTTGAGGTCAAGGTCACTGGGGAAAAGAGAAAACTTGCCATTACAGGTACATGCAAGTCAAAGGACAATCAGAGGGTGAATGAAGACCATCAAAACTAGGCCTTCAGCATAAACACCTGCTTCAGAATAGGAATAGGATGATATAACCACAGGAAACAGAAACCGCTAAGAAACAGTAAACAGCAAAAAATACCACACAGCAACTTCAACAGTCCAAAATTTACAACTCTGGGGATTTTTTTGCTTTTGATTTGAAACCAAAGAAGAACCCATATGTGTTTATGTGGCAGAAGTTACAAATATATATGAAGAGGAGTGTTGGCTTAAATACATGAAAAAATCAGGGGGTTTGTGCACATGGCCTAAACAAACAAGTGACTTTGTCGTAAGAGCTGATTGACAATACCATAGGGACACTTTAAACCCTGAAATTGTAAACAAAAGGGGCCTTTTAAGTTTCAAACAAGTGAATTAGACAATGTAAGGGTTACCCTTATATGAAAACACAAACAAGTCTGCTTTAAATAGTTTGGCATTGTAGCTTAACGGTACAGTTTGGAATTGTAGTGTCCGTAACAAAAGTGGTTTGAGATAATTGTATGTCCAAAGAAAATAATTGAACACATTTTGAACATTGAAAAGTGACTGGAATATAAAACTAAGTCCTTGTACTAGCAAATAGATGTGATTTTAACATTGGGTTTGGAGGATGACAAATGTTAGGTGAAACGTTGCAAGTTCATTTTTTTGAAGTTTTGCGCCTGTACGTATTAAAATTTTAAAAAAATCAGTTTTGAATTTGAATTCAACTATATTTCATTTCAGTTATCTTATTTACATTCCATGTTTGAAGTTATGTGTTTAAATCAATAAATATGTTATGTTTTGAAGAAAATTAGTGTTGTTATATGCCTGATGTAGTGTCCGTAACATTTAGGTGACGTATACTTTAAAACCTCTACAAAAATACATTTGTAGAAGCTGCAAACTTAAAACAAGATTTGATATGCATGGTCAAAGCTTTAACTTTTTGATGCTCTCAATTTCAAAATGCTACATTAAAGTTCATTTTTTGATCCAAGTGGGACACTGGTGTGCCAAATACCTTGTTTTAGCCGAAAGCATTTGAGTTGAGTCTGAGTGCATTCTCAAGCATTTGATTGGTCAGATTTGAGCCTAGGCTCAAATCTGACCAATCAAATGCTTGAGAATGATTTCACACTCAACTAAAATGCTTTTAAAGCATATTTTGGACCCTGGACTTTCGTCTCGGGCAAGCTCAAAATTTCTTTTTCTCTCCAGTCATGAGTGAGACAAAATATGACGCATTTCAAAATTGCTTAAGATAACTGAACCTTTCATTTGCTGTTCTTTACTTGATACTTGAATGTGAAAAACAGTCTAGATCAAGATCTGATGCAATTTAATAGCTCAAAGTCTGATCTGGATTCAAACTGCTTGATCCTAAAATTTCAGTATCTTCAAATACAAATGGTTTTATTTTAAACATGTGCAAACAACCACACAATATTTAGAAGCAGACATGATCATATAGCAAGAGACTGGTTATCCTGGGACATTTATCATATATTTATCTTAACCCATATCATACCATAATATCATTCGCTTAAAAAAATAATTTGCAAAATGTTTATATATTTAAAGTAACTCAATATTTTCATATGAAGAAACAATACAACTGCCAAACAAGTTTGGATCCTGATCAGATGCCGAGTAACTCGGCATCTGATCAGGATCCAAACTGTTTGCCAAATGCAGCAAAAATTATGCTTAAATACCATAAGGGTGAAATAATCTTGACATCACGGGACACCTGACTTGTAGGAAGTCACCGCTACCATGGAAACGGGTCAATTTTTGACTGGAGTGTTTGATCCTCTCCCTATCTTGTCTGAAGATATAGATATGACCAAGGTTTCCACTGCCTATGATACTGATAATCAGCACGTGGTAATACTTGAGAGATAATTTGTCAATCAAAATTTGATGTAATCTTGTTTGAATTTGATAACTAGTAGTGCTCAGACACAGGCTGAAGACTTCGAGCTGGTAAAATCCAAGCCCTTGTGACCCAGGCAAGACTGTGCTTGTTGGTGGTGAAGTCATATGATTGCCCTTTAATGGAAGAAGTCATACTGTATAAACACCTATATATCTATCCTTACATGAACAGGGCTCCAGATAAGAAGAAGTAAAGTTTTAACTAAACAAATCCAACATTTTCTCACTTTTTCCAGCACCAAATCCTATGGTGTTCCTAATCCTTAGATGATTCAGACAATTCTAATGAGTAGTGACACCATAGGGTTTAACTCTTTCCTCCCTGAAACTTTAAATGGACAACTCCAGTTTCCATTTTAGTCTAGCCAATTTCTGACTTTTAAGGGTTGTTTTTGTCAATGTTTGGCATTCTGACAAACAGTGAAGACCCTGATCAGAGGGCTCCTTTCGGAGCATAGGACAAGTGTACTATTCACATGTACACTTTTCGAAAAGGACGCCTATATGCGGGACTAGGGTTCAAAGGGTTAATAATGATTTAGTTTTTAAAATACTCCCCTTATCTGGAGCCCTGATGAATAGCCATAAAACAGATTTGCATATGAAGTACTTCTATTTTTAAAGCAGGTTGCTGCTTATAGCAAGATGAGAGTTGAAAGCTCCTTCAAGAGCTTTCTGCCGTTTACTTTCATCTTGTTTCCAGCTGCCACCTGTATTTAATCTTCGTTTTGAGATAATTTATCAAAATATGGTTACAACCATTGTCAAATAGCACTAATGTAGAGACTATCCAAGAACTATCAAAAAGCATCTCAAGGCAATTCTAAGAAAAAAGGGTTTGAAGCGGCAATTTACTGCTTGTTTATACTAATTGTGTCACCCTCTTGAAATGAAGTCTTTATTATTATTATTATTTTATTATTCACTTAAATGTTTCTTTCCATAGGTTTGCTTATCGATGGAGTCTATCCAAGCCCTTGTGACTTAATCAAGACTGTACTTGCTGTTGGTGAACTCACATGATTGACTGTTAATGGAAGAAATCGTACAGTAAACACCTACATATCTATATCATTACGTGAATAGGCAAGTTATCACGGGGCTGTAAACTCTTAGGTAAACCTACTTCATAGATTATGAACCTGAGTTGACCTTTAAATCAATTACTTACAAGGTCCCAAATGCATGCATATTCCCAACAAATTACAAGGCAGTCATTGGTTTGTTTGCGAGTTTTTTTTAGGAAAAAGAAGACAACAAATCATGAAGAAAGCTCCCAAATCTTGAATGTGGTACAAAAGTTATGCAGTAAGTTCTCAAAGGGAATATTTCTGATTGTTTTTTGTTCCACATTATTTTAATCTGCCATCTGCTCTTCATTATAATTTTGCTGAATACAGATCATAGTATTGATGAGAAGTCAATCACTCCTCAAACAAATGCTGACTTGTTTGCTTCTCATACTATATAAATGCTGACATGTTTGTTCTCTGTCATTTAAAGCTGCTATTAGTTTTCATTCATATATACTTACCTACATATGGACAAAGTCTATCATTGCAATCTAAATGTCATCTCATCCAAACAGAGAGTTATTTTTGCAATATTTTACACTTGTTGGACCTTATTTTGGACCTTCACCCCATAGAAGCTCCTTTTAGTGCAATTATATTTTCCCCTACTAAGGAAAATAGTTCCAATTTAAACAGTAATGAATATGTTCTATAAGAAATATTTTCTATATTCTAACAGATGATTGCTTAAAGCAGGTTGAAAGTAAAGCAGAATGCTGCTTGATTTTCAACCTGCTTTAACCCTTTACCTGATAGCCTATTTATAGTACTTAAGATAGATGACTACTTAAAGCAGGTTTAAAGTAAAGCAGAATGCGCCTTAGGGAGCATTCTGCTTTACTTTCAGCCTGCTTTAAGCTATCATGTGCTATAATACAGAAAATATTCCCTATAATACATATTCATTACTGATTAAATTGGAACTATTTTCTTCAGCAGATGAATAAATCATATCCGCTAAAAGGCGCTTCTATTGGGTAAAGGGTTAAGTAGTCATTATCTTCAAAACTAGAAAGAAACTAATGGAGTAAAGGGTTTAATAAACAATGTTACTTATGATTGGGCTAAGAAAAGAACAGTCATAGATGTTTCTGTGTTGTGTGTTTTTTGTGTGTGTTTTTTTTTAAAAGTTTATACACAATTCTAAAGCAAATCTTTCCTAACTATGCCTTTTGATGCCTTTTAAAATATATCTCAAAGAAATGCCTTTTCATGCTTCCATAATGTCCAAGTTATAAGAAAGCCTTTGGAATATTTCCTCCATCCTGATAGGTGGATGCTTAAAGCAGGTTGAAAGTAAAGCAGGAAGCTCCTTCACTTACTTTCAGCCTGCTGTTTTAAAAAGAAACCACAATGGCATGAACACTGAAAGTAAGTTATTGGGAAAAGAGAAAATGCTATACCTCTTTTTGTGTAGTTTTATTTGCCATTGATTTATCATTCTTATACTTACTGATCTTTCCCAGGCCTTACTTACTGGTGGAGTTAAAAATCTGGTACACCAATATAAAACAGGGTCTGCTGCTTCTGTTAAAGCAATGACAAATATTATCAAAAAGAAATTAAAAACATAAACATGTACAAATAATTTTCAAAATATGACATTAAAATTGCCTAACCCTAATAGCAATACTGCACAATATTAGCCCATTGGTCAATTGCAGTCAAAACTTTTTTCAAGTATAATCCTCAGTTTCCACATGCAGTTGAAAAATATGTGTGCAGTCTATAGCATCTCATCCTTTGTGTCCTCCATAGAAAATTCTCATGCAAGATTTGTCCATTTCCAGATATTTACTGGTTGTCATAACTTGTTATGAATGGTGCCATGTGTTTGGTATTTGGTTTGCAGCTTGTAGGAATTGTGTGCAGTTGGAGGAGTTGAATCTCACCCGCACTGAAGGCTTTTTAAGATGAGATAAAACTCTCTCCACTCCATAACAAGACCAATATTCTACCTTGGACAATACACCATCAGCATCTCTTATAATATGTGGTATCCTTGCTCGATCTTCCTCAATTTTACTAGTACAGTAGAACCCCTCTATTACGACCACTAAATAGAAGGCTAATTGTCCGTATAAAGGACAGGTGACAGCTTAAAGCAATGTGAAAGTGAAACAGAAAGCTCCTGTGGGAGCTTTCTGTTTCACTTTCACATTGCTTTAAGCAGGCACCTGTCTTAATGATTAATATTTGACACAACTTACTGGTCGTAGAGAGAGGTTCTACTGTACTAGCAAAACTCCAAGTAGCCCTGTAGACAGGGAAGACTGTCAACACTTTACTGTTAACCCATTGCTCCATAGTCTGTTTCTAGTTTTAAAGACAGTTGGCCAATTAAAGCAGGTTAAAGTAAAGTGAATGCATGTAAAGGTGCATTCTGCTTTTCTTTCAGCCTGCTTTAAGATAATATCTACTATGATATATAAAATATTTCTTGTAGTGCATAATTCACTAGAATCAGACCATATTAAGCTAAAGGGCCAACTTAGGTTTTGCTATATCTATTTAAAAGACAACTACAGTATTCCACTAATCCATTGCTGCCCATCAGGGTTCATATCCTTTCCAATCTTTTTCGGAAACAGCTGATTCCTTCATTCCCTTATAGCATTTGAGCATAGCTTTCTATTATTATATCAGATGTCCTCTGCAGCGATTTAAAAACAACATTTTCACGCCATTTCTGTTATTAGAAATACCATAAGAGTTTCAAACAGTTCAGATTCTGATGAGATGCTGAATTACTTTGCACCTTGTCTGGATCTGAACTATTTGCAATGGCTATGGCAGTTATACTCACAGAGTGTTAAATATAGAGAAACAATTGAAAGAGCAAAGATAGAAACAAGAGTGAGAATGGATGGGGGAAATAAAGATGATAACTACCGGTATGTAATAAAGTATGATAAATGAGGATTTAAACCCATTACTCAATAAATATGCATTTTTGTGTCCTTAATTTATTCCACTAGAAAATAGTTCCATTTTATCCAGACATAAATCTTTATCATAGAACAACTTGCTATATTCTAGCAGATGGTAGCTTAAAACAGGCTGAATGTAAAGCAGAATTCATTCTGCTTTACTTTCAACCTGCTTTAAACTGTCACCTGCCTTCAATACAGGCTATGGGAAACAAGCTATGGGGGTAATGGGTTAAATAGGCAGTCACCTGAATAGTTGCTTTCAAAAGTTTCTAAACCATGCTAATGAACTACAACAGCTAAACCAACCAGTGGAGGAATACCAAAACTAAGCAACAAGCCATGAAATGGCCACAAGTCTAAAATGTCGCCGTTATTGAATTTCTCTTTAATCTCTATGATATCAAATCTTTGACAGTTCAAGAACAAGATTATCAGGTATGAGAAGCATTCCTAGCTTCATAATTATACACATGAAATGTCAGACCTGATAAATTGACAACAACAGCAAAACCAACCAATGAAGGAATACCAAAACTAAGCAACAAGCCATGAAATGGTCACAAGTCTAAAATGTTGCCATTACTGAATTTCTCTATAATCCTTATGATACCAAATCTTTGACAGTTCAAGAACAAGATCATCAGATAATGAGAAACATTCCTGATGATCACAAAAACTAATAAATTATACACATAAATTTCATTTTCTTTTGATGTCTATTAACTCTTTCCTCCCTAAAACTTTAAATGGACGATTCCAGTTTCCATTTTAGTCTAGTCAATTTTTGACTTTTAAGAGTTGTTTTTGTCAATGTCTGGCATAATGACAAACAGTGAAGACCCTGATCAGAGGGCTCCTTTTGGAGCCCTCTGATCTGGGTCTTTACTGTTTGCACATGACACGTGTACTTTTCACATGTAAACTGTTTGAAAAGAACGCCTATATGCGGGATTAGGGTTCAAAGGGTTAAACAACACAGGACTCTCTACAAATCCTCCTTATACTTGCAAATTGGACTGAACCCTTTCCACTGTAGCACTACCTTTTCCTGCATTTGCCTATTCTCTAAGATATCCCTTTTTAGATGACGACTATTTCGTCATAAAGTACCATAGGCACTTAACGTGTCATGAACAGGTTAAGCTACTTAAAGCAGACTTAAAGTAGAGCTGAGAAGCTTTCTGCTTTACTTTAAGACTTCTTTAAGCAACCATCTGTCTTAAACACATTTCCTTCGTTCTGCAAGGTGGTTTCTTAAAGCAGGCTCAATGTAATGCAGAAAGCTCCTCCAGGAGCTTTCTGCATTACTTTCAGCTCGCTTGAAGCAACCACCTGTCAAAATCTCTATGATGGAAAATAAACCCCTTTCCAAAATTTAATTTACAAATAATCAATAATCAATACATGAGTCAGAGTCCAGATGATAAGGGATAAAACTATAAACTTTTATAATCAATAATCTGTCAGGATTAGGGGCCATAGAGATAACAATAATCAATAAATACCCCAATACCTTATAAAATAGCTAAATCCTGCGGGATTAACATGATAAATGTGGCCAACAGTGAAAATATAACAACAACAACTTGATGAAACCATAAACATCTTGATGAATAGGCCAGTTTGGTAAAGATTCTACATATTTGAATGTTGAAGGAATGTTGGGGAAATGGATCCCTTCGTTCCACTAATACCAAGAACAGATAAAAACATTTAAGACTGCTCAGCAGAAGTTTGACTTAAAAGGAACTAACAAGCGGAGAAAAATGCTCAAACTCCAACTGCAATATCATCAACTTTTAGCTTGCTAAAGTTGCAATGCAATTCAATGATACTGTTAAGAAATACTGGAGAATTCCTCATTTGTCATTTCTTTCACGTTTATTCAAATGCAACTACACGAACATGTATCATTTTGACCTATATTACATTTAGGGACTTAACATATGACCTTCACTAAACCTTTAAAAGCAACAGGATTTTTTTAGTCTATGAAGAAATACTGAGCCCTTGGAAATTCTTTTTCTGCCCGAGTGCTAACAGGGTGTCAAACATACCCAATATGGCTACTGAGTTATTTGTAAACTTGGTCTTTAGTTTAGCGACCACTCTATCTTTGTCACGAAACAAACCGCGACCCAAATTCCTTCTCTGACCTGTCCCTGTCCTATCAGCTTTGGCCACATGTAGACAAATCGTCACAATTGGAGAATGTCAAATAATATTTTGTCAGATCTTAAACTCAATATTAGAACATTAAAATGGCCAAATACACACGCTATAGTCCACTGATAAGGGTCTGACAGCATAGCTTCTTCTCCTAGCAAACATTGGCCTCCAAGGGAAACCACAGTTAAACCTGTGTCAAACGGCCACTCAGAAGACTATGAATTAGCAATATTATATTCGTAGCAGCTTAATGCAGGACAAAAGTAATGCAGAAAGCTCCGAAAGGAGCTTTCTGCATTACTTTTGTCCTGCATTAAGTAAAACTTGTCTTAATAAATTCACCAAGTTTCTTTAATGAGAGGCTAACCTAAGCTGTCTTGCGTATGTTTTGATGCAGAAACCAACAAACAGCTTATACCAACATCGCTAGAATAAACCATCACTATAAGATCAAGTCAAAGAAGCCATAATAATATCATTAAACACAATTGGCAGCTTAATTCATGATAAAGTCACAGTCAAGCCCTCCTATATAGGTGCTTTCTTCTTTACTATCATCCTGTTTTATACAGCCATTTGCCTCTATCTACACTGAAAAGAAAGCTTTCTACTGAGTGTTCACAATTGTTGGGGTGTTACTGTGCCACTCTTTTTTAAGATCTATGAGACCCCACTAGTGACTACACACCAAAGGTTAAGTTAAAAATTTGGTTCAACAACTTCACAGCAAAACACCACCTTGAGTTCACAATAAAATCATAGCAAATCCAAATCCCTATAAAACATATGAGCTGATAAAAGCACCAGAAAAATAAAGGAGTATAATAATCCTGACAGAAAGGATTCGTTCATTTACAGCAAAAACCCAAATTGAAAGCCAAATTGCATTGTTTTAATTGATTGCAATAGTATTAGTTTCTTTTTCAAAATACAAGATTTCATAATATAAGTATAGACCTGATACTAGATTATTTAAGTAAAGTTTAATATTTCTTCAATTATTACGAAATGTCAATTTTCTTCATTGTCTCCTACATGAGCTTCTTGCATTATTGGTGTTCTTCAATAAACTGCCATTTTAAGACTGCAAACTCTTCTGAGTGACTGGTTCACAAAGGCTTTACATAAAGTTATCACAAATATTTAACCCTTTACTCCATTTTAGGCATTAAATTGATTCCTCTGCTGGAGAAAATAGTTTCATTTTATACAGTAAAAAATATGCCCCAGAAAAATATTTCCTATATCCTAGCAGATGGTAGCTAAAAGCATTCTGCTTTACTTTCAACCTGCTTAAAGTGGTCGTCTGTAATTTAAAATGAGAAACAGGCTATGGGCTAAAATGTTAAGAATTTCACATTTTGGACTAAAACTGTAATGTCTAAGTAGTTTAGCAAGTGTTTGATGTCTAATGCCATAGACAAACGTGTATGCTCAGTTCAAGCTGAACTTGATGACTTTGTCAAATAAAGTCACCAAATCTTTGTTTGCCCTTTAGATTTTCTTCTACACACTTATACCCGCACTTTTAAATCCTTTAAATATTTGATTTATGCCTGTTAAACAAGTTGCTGAAAGGGAAATATTTTACTGTCAAACTTTTGTTCAGTGGTTTTATCTTTAAAGGAACAAGATCTCTTAAATCAAAATACTGCTCAATACAGAACTAAAGTAAAGAAGAAAGCTCCTACAGGAGCTTTCTTCTTTACTTTTGTTCTGCATTAAGTTTCTACCTTAATTATTAAAGCCAGATAATTCATCTTCTTTCGAGTGTTGACAGTCCTAACATAAGTTTGACATTAGGCTTAAAACTGCATAAAAATTGGCCACTCAAGAACACTGATCAATGCCTATTCTTCAATAAGATCTGTGCTATGATGTTTAACACTAAGATGATGGTTTAACCCATTACCCCATAGCCAGTTTCTTGTTTTGAAGACAGATGACCACTTAAAGCAGGTTGAAAGTAAAGCAGAATGTGCCTTAAGGCACATTCTGCTTTACTTTCAGCCTGCTTTAAGCTACAATTTGCTAAGATATAAAAATTATTTCTGATGGTACATATTCATGACTGTATAAATTGGGATTATATTTCTCTATTGAAGAACAGATTAAAGGCAAAAAAGGCGTATTTATGGGGTAATGGGTTAAATCTATGGTTATCTGTTTGGCACCTACCTAAATGATTGGACTTTTAATTAAATTCAATACACATGACGGAAAAATTCAATCAAGTTGTTAACATTGATGACAAATTACACAGCTCAAGCGTTTATCTATTAAATTGCATTTCAGTTTTCTCATTTTTATTGCATAGTATGTACATTTGAAAAGTTTTTTAATGCATACATCATACTTCCTGTCTGATAGTAGTTAATCAACAAAATCAAAATATAGCCTGCTTTAATTCTAAAGTTGACTCTTTCTTTTCTACAATTGCAGGTTTATAACAGTAATAAGTAGCTTTGATTCTTATCAGAATTTGATTCTCCTAGCTTTTGATCTGTTTGCAAGAAAATTTGTGACTTCAAAAGTATCAAAATGTCTCAGAATAAATAAAGCAGATTAATTGCCAATTACTGAATCATTAATGAGCAACCCTAAAGACAGATAAATGCTAAATGCAAAGCAAAAGCAATGCAGAAAGCTCCTTTGCATTATGCAATCAGCTGTCTTTAACCCATTACCCCATAATTACGCCTTTAAACGACTTTAATTTATTCCTCCACTGAAGAAAACAGTTTCAATTTATTCAGTCAGGAATATGCAACATAAGAAATATTTTCTATTTTCAAACAGATGATAGCTTAAAGCAGGCTGAAAGTAAAGCAGAATGTGCCCTAAGGCACATTCTGCTTTACTTTCAACCTGCTTTAAGTGGTCACCTATTTTCAAAACTAGAATTAGGCTATTGGGTAATGGGTTAAAATGAGAAAAAGGGTAGCTTAATAAACTTATGAATTTATCCCATGCCAAGTCATTGTCAGTCCTTTTTAGTATTACAACATAGTAAAGACCTAGTGCAGACTGTTGAGACCTTCCTATGAGCTAAGAGGAACCATAAAACCATAAACCCTATATGAGCACTGCAATTCAAACCAAGCCTAAGAGTACTACAGTGGCACTCATAAATCATCATAACTCAATCAATACAATCACAAAAGTAGAGAACATGAGGTATGCATCAACTGACTAAACAATTACATGTATCTAGAACTTCAACATAACTATTCTAAGAAACCTACACATTTAACTAATAATAATGCCATTAAAGTAACAGCATCATCAGCAAAAACTACTAGTGGAAATAAATTAGCCAAAACTTGAAAAACGTTACAGGGAATGCAACTCCCACAAGAACTGAAAGTAAAACTAAGACCCCTTGAAATCACGAAACTGCCTATTTTTGATAAAAGGATTATTGGATATGTGAGCAATGTAAAGTGAAAGATGTAAATAGCTTCAGATAGGTACAGAATTTAAACAGGTAAAATCCTCGAGTCTCCACAAAATTCTATGTTGTGACTACTCATTAGAATTGTCTCTCCAACAAGATCCTTATGTAGTCACAACATAGAGTTTGATGTAGACATAAAGGAAAAACATGAAACCAAAATATGTTTTAATATATAGACCTTACTCCCTAGCCTGTTTCTTGTTTTGAGGACAGGTGACCAATTGAAGCAGGTTAAAAGTAAAGCAGAATGCGCCTTAGGCGCATTCTGCTTTACTTTCAGCATGCTTTAATCCACCATCTGCTATAATTTAGAAAGTATTTCTTATGGCACATATTCATGACTGTACAAATTGGAATAATTTGTGAATGCATAAATTAAATGTCCTAAAAGGTGCCTCCTATGGAGTAAAGGGTTAATCTACCAATACTTCTCTGAAGCTATGTACAGACAGAAATTCTGTAGACATGAATAAATGCTACAGTTGTGACAATACATATAAAGATACATAATGAAGTGAGAGAAGAGACAGACATAAATTACAGTAAAGCAAGAAGTTAGGCAAGGAAAGAAAGCTAAACCCTTAGTGCTATTTCTTGTCCATATTAAACGCGATTATGTATGTGTTGTGGTTGTAATTTGCCGAACACATAGCCCTGAGCTGGAAGAGTTAGATCTGGCAAGTCTGTTCTCTGCGGAGACCTAATCTTCCAACCAAATGCCATGCATTTAACACCTCCGTCCACTATCAGCTTGCCTCGTAGCCTTCTGTAACTCCTCTAGCTACATATTCCCCACACATTATCCTGGAAGCTTCCTTGTTAATATTGTGCAGTATTGCTAATGTAAAATTGCTGCTAGTAAAAAGTTTCATAAAGTTTCATAGCAAAGTATTTTTGCATTGAATACCAGAAACAAATTTTAACCACATGTATGACATTTCTAAAACTGGTAACAATTAATTAGAAAGAATTTTGAAACAAAATTTAAAAGTTGCCGAATAAACTTAAGAATCTGAAATACTTCTCAATTAGTGAACAGTCCATTAAGAAATTAACTTTATGAAGATGTAGCAAAAAACAGCTTACCCACAAGTGATACTTGTAACACTAAAACCCAAACCTTTGCCATACACTGCTCTCCATGCCTTGGTACAAAGTAGAGCCCGAGCCCATCAAAGTCCTTTGCCACTGAGCCATATTGCACATTCTAGAGTAACTAAAGTCCCCTAAGTTATATTGGGCTGTATACGCCCACTTTTGTGGTACTCCCTTGCACCAATGGGAGCCCAAATGCTACCCTGAGTGTGCGAGCCCTGACTGATGAAGCCATGAGGGCCTGTGCTTGGTTTTATGGGCATCCAACCATGTGCTCGGGCTACACTTTAGACTTTGATATCCCCTACTTGAAGAGGGCTGGCTTACTGTCTCAAGAAGGTTGAGCAGGTATGGCTTAACTCAGGTGAGCTGATAGTGGACTGGTGTGTGTTGTCTTAAACAGATAAGGTGTTTATAAATATTCTAATGTACAGTCAAACCTGTGATAACCTGCCAATTAAAACACTGTGATATGCAAGTCTTAAAGAAATTGTGCAGCTTAATGCTGGATAAAAGTAATGCAGAAAGCTCCCAATAGGGAGCTTTCTGCATTACTTTTATCCTGCAATAAGCAATAACATGTCTTTATACATAGATCTATAGTAAAGTTTTATTTGATTTGCAGGTGTATATAGGTTTAACTGTGTTTGTATTGCAATGATGAGTAGTTTGACAAAATCATGAACTATGTAAATAGATTACTATGAATTTGCAGTCTGAAGTCAAGGAGACCCTAACCCCACAACAATGAATGGGACCTTCAGATGGGGCAGGACCCTTTCCAACTTGTTTGGACACTAAATTGTACAAAGTCTATGTATACGCACACATCAAGACCTGCTTAAGCCCTTCGTGAGATAACCCTTGCAAAGAGTATGTCTTCTTCAATTTGAAATTCTCCTCTAATAATCGATTCTCCAAAATCAATAAAATCAACTATTTCCCAGCACTAATTCTAGAATATTGAATTTATGGAAACCTGATCAATTCTCATTTAATTAGAATTTGATCTGGATAAAACCTGTATTAGAATGTCTATACGTCTATGTAGAGTTGTTAGACAGGATAAGGGGACAGGCCTATCTGTTCATATTTGCATTGATAAAGGTAAGCAAATCTTCACTGTCATGCCTAGTCCAAAAACCTGGGGCCCTTACCTAACACATTTCCAAACTATCATTGCATACACACTAGCTACTGTCATCTTTACTACTTCTACAACTAACTTCTAAACCTCCAAATACTATACCAAAGTGTTAGACAGCTTGGTTGTAGCACTATGTTGATGTACATAGTTGTCTAATCGCTATCACAATGCATGCAAACACAAATTAGAATGCAGATGAACAAGTAAAGGTTATAACTACAGAATGCCTGAATTGCTAACAGAGACCTACAAATTAATTTGGAAGGTCCAACGTGTCAAGGTATTTTCCATACTCTAAGTCTATGTTAAAAGCAGCCAAAATAAAATGAAGTCTTTTATACTGGTGGTGGCTTAATGCAGGACAAAAGTAAAGTAGAAAGCTCTTATAGGTCTGCATTAAGCACTCACCTGACTATAGACACTTCTATGCTTACTCTTCAAAGAATGGAATTTAAAACCCTTTCCTCCCTGAAACCTTAAATTGACAATTCTATCTTTCAATTTAGTCAAGTCCATTTATGACTTTTTAGGGTTGATTTTTACAATATATGTCAAATGACAAACAGTGTAGACTTTACAGAGCCCTCTGATCAGGGTCTACACTGTTTGTATAGGACAAGTGTACTCCTCAAAGGTACGCTGTTTGCAAATGACGCATATATGCGTGATTAGGTTTCAAAGAGTTAAACACAACTCCTGCTACAGGTATATAGTGTAATATGTAACAATTACTTTGGCAAAAGCTTGGTCTTATTTATGTTTTATTAAAAATGGTTTTGACCCATTACCCAATAGCCTGTTTGTAGATTTGCAGACAGGTGGACACTTAAAGCAGGTGAAAGTAAAGCAGAATGTGCTTTAAGGTGCATTCTGATTTACTTTTAGCCTGCTTTAATTTAGTTATCATCTGCCAGCTAGGATATAGAAATTATTTACTATGGTACATGTTCATGACAGTTAAATAAGTTGGAACTATTTTTTCAGTAGAGGAATAAATTAACAAGAGGGCCCGAAGGCCCTGATATCGCTCACCATTTGTAATGAAGCCTGATAGCTTTACTTTTGAATTTCACCCGTTTTATTCTAAATCCATTCAAGTTTCTTGAAAGTGTTCATTGTGTTGGTAAATCCATAATTAGAATAATTTTTTCATCAATCACAACACTTACTATTTTTCTTATTGCTGACTGTTTCGTCCACTACTGTGGACATCCTACGTCGCCAGTAGCTTTGAGGATGTCCACAGTAGTGGACGAAACAGTCAGCAATAAGAAAAATAGTAAGTGTTGTGATTGATGAAAAAATTATTCTAACCATTCAAGTTTGTCGACCTACTCTAGTATAGTAGAGTACATCAAGGGCAGATAACTAGAGCTTTAGCAATACTGAAATGAAGCCTTTTTCTAGCATTAAACAAAGTATATCAAGGGCAGGTAACTATTGCCACAATGATTAGATTTCAACAATAGTTGCACTCCTACGAGAACGTATAGCTATATACTTTGTGTACAAGTATAATCAAAATCCATTGAAAACTGTAGTTGCAAGAGTGTAAACGCTGTAAAATATGCCATTTTCAGCAATTCAAAGGTAGATAACTCTTGATCTATTTGTCCGATTTCAACCATAATCACCCTTTTTCAAACTCTTATGGTCATATACAATCTGGGCAAGTTTGAGAGAGCTTGGATAAATACTGTGGCCTCTAGAGTGTAAACAATGATAAATATATCATTTTCAGCAATTCAAAGGTAGATAACTCTCGACCTATTGATCCGATTACAACCATAATTAAATGGTAATATACAATCTGAGCAAGTTTGAGAAAGATTGAATAAAATTTTTGGCCTCTAGAGTGTAACCACCCTTAAATATAGCATTTTCAGCAATTCAAAGGTAGATAACTCTCCACCTATTAGTCTGATTTCAACCATAATCAAACTCATTTGAACTCTTATAGTCATATACAATCAGAGCAAGTTTGAGATAGGTTGGATAAAAATTGTGAACTCTAGAATGTAAACACCGTTAAATATCACATTTTCAGCAGTTCAAAGGTAGATAACTCTTGATCTATTTGTCCGATTTCAACTAAAATCGAACTCATTCGAACTCTTATGGTCATATACAATCTGGGCAAGTTTTAGAAAGATTGGATAAATATTGTGGCCTCTAGAGTGTAAACACTGTTTAATATGGCATTTTCAGCAATTCAAAGGTAGATAACTCTTGATCTATTTGTCCGATTTCAACCATAATCACCCTTTTTCAAACTCTTATGGTCATATACAATCTGGGCAAGTTTGAGAGAGCTTGGATAAATACTGTGGCCTCTAGAGTGTAAACAATGTTAAATATATCATTTTCAGCAATTCAAAGGTAGAAAACTCTCGACCTATTGATCCGATTACAACCATAATTAAAACTCATCCGAGGTAATATACAATCTGAGCAAGTTTGAGAAAGATTGAATAAAATTTGTGGCCTCTAGAGTGTAACCACCCTTAAATATAGCAATTTCAGCAATTCAAAGGTAGATAACTCTCCACCTATTAGTCTGATTTCAACCATAATCAAACTCATCTGAACTCTTATAGTCATATACAATCAGAGCAAGTTTGTGATAGGTTGGATAAAAATTGTGAACTCTAGAATGTAAACACCGTTAAATATGGCATTTTCAGCAGTTCAAAGGTAGATAACTCTTGATCCATTTGTCCGATTTCAACTAAAATCGAACTCATTCGAACTCTTATGGTCATATACAATCTGGGCAAGTTTTAGAAAGATTGGATAAATAGTGTGGCCTCTAGAGTGTAAACACTGTTTAATATGGCATTTTCAGCAATTCAAAGGTAGATAACTCATGACCTATTTCAAAAACCATAATCCAACTCATCCGAACTCTTATGACAATATACCACCTGAGCAAGTTTTAGAAAGATTGGATAAATATTGTGGCCTCTAGAGTGTAAACATTAAAATTGTTGACGCCGCATGCCGGACATTCAAGGATTGCAAAAGCTCACCCTGAGCTAGCTCAGGTGAGCTAAAAACTTCTATTGGGGAAAGGGTTAAATGTCAGTAAATGTTGTTAGTTTTATATAATGTTCACTTAAAGATTACCATTAAAGAAATAGTTTCAATTTGTACTGCCATGACTATCAACCAAAAAAAGCATTTCCTGTACAAATGTATCCTAGAAGATGGTACATGTACCTTAAAATGCATTTTGCTTTAATTTCAACCTGTATTATGTTGTCATCTATCTTCAACACTAGAAACAGGCAATTGGGTAAACTAAAATGTTGACCGCAGATCTACATAAAGCTGTCGCCTGTCTTTAGACTGCCAATACTATTTGATTCTTTTGAATGGCCTCTAACAATGGTTTGTCTTTATCTACATTTCTGTGCAGCACAATATTATTTTTCATATAAATACAACAGGCTCATCATCAGGGACACGGCTTTCAAAAAGTAGGCACTTTCAGAATATTTCAAACAAGGTTGTATTGCATCACTTTCAGAAAATTTGATGTTACACATTTATGAATTTAGTTTTTGAGTCTTTAAAGAAAACATGATGACAGCATACAGTTAAGATAACATGTAATTTACTAATACTTGTATGTCTGATTGATTTCAAACTGCTTGCAAAGCAAATCAAGTTTTAGCATCTAGCTAGAAGTGTAAGACTTTAACCCACATAGCCTGTTTCTAGTTTTGAAAATAGGTGAATACTTAAAGCAGGTTGAAAGTAAAGCAGAATGTGCCATAAGGCACATTCTGCTTTACTTTCAGCCTGCTTTAAGCTACTACCTGCTAGCTACCGCAGAATAAAGAAAATATTCAATATAAAACATATTTATGACTGTATTAATTGAATCTATTTACTTCAGTGGAGAAATAAAGTGAATGTGCTAAAAGGCACTTCTATGGGGGTAAGGGTTAACCCTTTACTTTACAGCTAATTTTCAGTGTTTAAGACAGCTGGTTACTAAAAGCAAACTGAAGAACACAGAAAGTCCTTTACCCATCACTTTGTATAAACCACATAGGACAGCTCTAATCCACCACTAGATAAGTACCAAAAATGATCATCTATTGATGATGCTGAATTTATTCTTTACGCCAGAGTCATCATGTTTTACAGATTTAGACATGCGAAATTACTTTATGCGCAGGTGAAATGTAGTCAGGTCTAATTTACTACATGTTCACATCACGTGATTTAAGAAATTTCATTCATAAATTACTTGTATGGAGCAATTGGAACAGTCGATCAAATCTGCTGGTGCAGTGCTGTGCTGTATCGCCAAATACAAAATGTTTTTTGGCATTCTTTGTTATATGCGGTAGGTTCCGCCTCATGTTAGAATATAGTATAATACATGCATACAAGCATGCAAAAGTAATTGTGATGCTGTTTGATTAGCAAATGCACTCATTTGGTAGGATATTTATTACAACCCATACTAATAGAAAAATCTCGAACTCGCTTAACTCGAACTATCCGATATTTTTCGACACATGAACTGCATTATTTCATGCTCAGTTAAGTCAAACATTCCCGTATTTCAAATTTAAAACGTGGCCCAGCCACGTTTTAACTTTGAAATATGGGTATGTCCGACTTATCCGAGTTCGAGATATCGAAGTTTGACTGTATATGTATATGGGCAGCCATGTTTGGTTTCCACATTGTTGTTAATGATTTGCTTATTTTAAATTTGCAAAGAAGGATATGACCACAAATTTAGCAGAAATAAAAAGATCGCATAAAAAACCAGTCACACAGTATCTGACCTCTAAATGACCTTGCCCTTTGTCTGACATTACCCAAGTTCTGCTGAGCTCAAGGAATTCTTAAGTTGAGTCCATATACCAAATCTGAAGTCTCTATCACAGATAGTTCTAAAGTTGTGGCCAAGTTTAATAAAGTTGGGGAGAGATGAACAGACAAACAAATAAACACATAGTTATTACGCACAGACAGACAAACATACAAATACAATATGCTCTTCAATCTTGTGTGCATAACAAAACTAAATCTTGCATGGACAATTGAATTAAAATATTTCGAGTTCAGTTAAATATTTTGGTGACAAAAGCATGACTGTGATCATTTATGTTCTGAGATTGCTGAAAAATTATCTCTTGCTCTGAGAAATGGAAAACAAATTTGAACTTGACGGGGGAGTATGTCAGGATGTATGGCTTATCAACACTTGTACTGTGCCTTGTTATACAGTAAAACTTCTCTATTACGACACTAGCTTATCAACACTTGTTGTGAGCCTTGTTATACTTGTTATACATTAAACCCTCTTTATTACGACCACTAAAACCACACAAAATTAAGGCAAATTGATTGTATCAATTTAAAAGTCAGGTTACAGCTTAAAGCAAGGTGTCAGTAAAGCAGAAAGGAGCTTTCTGTTTTACTGACACCTTGCTTAAAGCAGTCACCTGTCTTAACTCTTTCCTCCCTGAAACTTTAAATGGACAATTCCAGTTTCCATTTGAGTCTAGTCCCTTTCTGACTTTTAAGGGTTGTTTTTGTCAATGTTTGGCATTATGACATCAGAGTGTCAAACAGGCATTTTCTTTTGGATGAAATGCGTAGTAACTCTGAGTCTCATCATAATCAAAACTGTTTGCAACAATTTTCATAAATTTGCCAACAACATACAGAAGGTTAAGGTAAAAGCTGGGAGTCATACTCCATTATATAAGCCTTTTTTACACCTTTAATTTATGCCTCTACTGAAAAAATAGTCTGTACTTTATACAGTCATAAATATGCACCAAAAAGCATATTTTCTATACCCTACCAAATGGTAAAGTAAAGCAGAATGCGCCATATATAAGGGTTAATATGGCTGCTGCAACAACTATAACCAATTCTTCCGCAGGGAGCAATACATGTACCTGGAAGTCAAGACTAGACATCCTTAAATCATTACCCCATAATTACGCCTTTAAAAGCTTTTATTCTATTCTTCTATTCAAGAAAATAATTCAATTTATACAGTCATGAAAATTCATTATAAGAAATAATTTCTATATTTTAGCTAATGGTTAATTAAAGCAGGCTGAAAGTAAAGCAGAATGTGCCTTAAGGCACATTCTGCTTTACTTTCAACCTGCTTTAAGTGGCACATTTTTTTCAAAACTTGGAACAGGCTATGGGGTAATGGCTTAATTATGACTATCTTTATTGCCATATAGCTTTAACCATCAGTATATTACAACACAAATATGAACCTTTTTCCCTTGCATCTACATTTACCTGGACTCGGTATTAACAAGATTACAAACTTCAGTTATGTATTTGTTCATTGCAACTTTCCTTTAATGTAGTAGTTTTGTATTAATGATAGCGATAAACAAACTACATGTATACATGTATTTTGCTCTACTTAATTCTCAGCCAGATCTTGATCATCTGCAAATCACCTGTCAGTGAGCAGGTTAAATACTGAACCCTTTAAAAGCAGGAAATGAGCTAAATATCTTTTTGCAAACAGTTTGGATTCTGATCATATGCCGAGTAACTCGGCGTCTGATCATGATCCAAACTATTTGCAAATCAGATTCTTTATCAGTACTTTAGAGAAGAGTTAATGAAAACAGGTAAACTTTGAGCAGACAGGTTTTTATTCAGGGCTCAGTGGGTTAATCAGCAAACTGTGGATAAAGTAGGGGAGATATGAAAATGCCTAGGTAAACATTCCTATCCACCCTGGCTGCTCTAACCCAGTACTCAATAGTTTACACATTTTTATGCCTCTAATTTATTTCTCCACTGAAGAAAATAGTTCCAATTGATAGTGTCATGAATATGTGTCATAAGAAACATTTTGTATGTTTTAGCAGATGGTAGCTTAATTGAAACAGGTTGAAAGTAAAGCATAATGCACCTTAAGGTGCATTTAACTTTACTTTTAACCTGATTTAACCCATTACCCCTTAAATACACTTTTTTACGCCTGTAATTAGTTTCTCCATGAGGAAAATAGTTCCAATTTACATACTTCTGAAAATGTATCATAAAAAATATTTTCTATATTCTAGTAGATTATAGCTTATAGCAGGCTGAAAGAAAAGCAGAATGCACCTTAAGGTGCATTCTGCTTTACTTTCAACCTGCTTTAAGTGGTCACCTATCTTCAAAACTAGAAAAAGGTTATGGGGCCAGGGCTGGACAAATATTTTTCAGGGCAACTTGCCCAGGGCAAGCTGCTCAAAATTTTGGACTTGCCCCATACTTTTGCCGCTGAATATTGGTCGCGGTTGGGGGCAGGGGCATTGATTATTGCTGTGTTTGATTGTTAACCAAGTGCAACTAGACAATAGGTTGGTTTATTTACAATTTTTCCAAGAATTTGAGCTTGCCCAGATCGGAAAATCAACCTTGCCCAGGGCAATTTGCTGTCTGAATTGGACTTGACCAAACAGAATTTGAGCTTGCCCATGGGACGGGCAAGTGGATTTGTCCAGCCCTGTTATGGGGTAATGGGTTAAGTGGTCACCTGTCTTCGAAACAGACTATGGGTTAAAGGGTTAACTTCAATTTCTCCTCTCCCCACTCTATCTGTCTAGAGTATGGACTGAAAATTGAAACTAGGAGATCGAGCATGATCAGTCATAATTGGCTACTCCACAATAATTTATTCAGTAACATGCTCCTGATATTTAAGTGTAACTTACTATGGCTTCATGTACAATCAAATGTTTGTTGAATGATCCATCATTCAATGATGAAGCATAAATATCTTTAACCCTTTACTCCATAGCCTGTTTCTAGTTTTGTAGTCTGGTGACCACTTAACCCATTACCCCATATATACACCTTTTTACGCTTATAATGTTTTCTTGTACTGAAGAAATTTGTTCAAATTTTTGAAGTCATGGATATGGACTATAGGATATATTTTCTTTTTCCTGGTAGATAATAGCTTAAAGCAGGCTGAAATTAAAGCAGAATAGAATGCACCTTAAGGTGCATTCTGCTTTACTTTCAGCCTGCTTTAAGTGGTCACCTGTATTCAATACTAGAAACAGCCTATGGGGTAATGGGTTGAAGCAGATTCAATTTAACAGTTACATAATAAAGTAGCTTGCCATAAACACAGAAATCACTTTTATGGATGAAAGGTTTTTAAAACAGACTGAAAGTACACTAGCTTTCTGTTTTACTTTCCTCATGGGTTTAAGTAATTAAGTTTTTAATTGATTGCTACAAAAGTCATATCTATTATCTTTTGAAACTTTCGAGTCAACAGATTCTGGACAACAATCTGTACACAACAATAATTTATACATCTATCATCTTCTAAAGAAGCCATCAATATACATATCAGGACTCAAATGCATAAATGGTCTTGAATCTGAAGCTGTCATGTGATGCATTTACTGTAAGCTTTGGCTGTCAGGTGACCATATACAGGGGAGAAGACATTATTCTTTCCCAATAAATTTATTTGTTCTAAAACAACTATTTAGATTGCAAACAGTTTGGAATATTGAAAAGAAGCGACCACTTAAAGCAGGTTGAAAGTAAAGCAGAATGTGACTTAATAATCTGAATAAATCAAACATTTCCCACTAAAACAGCATCAAATCCTATGCTGTTACTTCTCATCAGAATCTTCTCTTCGGGGCCATTCTAATGAGTAGTGACATCATAGGGTTTAAAACAAAAATAACAGTTTAAGTTTTTGAAATAATCCCCTTACCTTGAGCCTTGATAACATAAGCATTTCTTGATGACTTCACTTACTCTTCATAGACTTTTCATGCTTCTGTCATTTCTACATAAAGTGTCACAGGAACTTTACTGCATCCCAACATGCAGATTTTTAAAGCAGGTTTATGTAAAGAAGATGACTGTTTCATGAGCTTTCTGCTTTACTTTCAGACTTCTTTAATTCATTCTTTTGTGGAAAATTCTAGTTTCCATTCAGTCAAGTCTATTTTTGACTATTTACGGTAGATAATTTATAATTTATATTAATACATTTAACAATACATTTCAAAACAAACATTGCAAACCCTCTGATCTGGGTCTACATAGTTTTTATAGGACAAGTGTACTCTTCAGGGGTACTCTGTTTGAAAGGGTTAAACCTTGAAAATATCTCTGAAGAAACCAGTAACAAATATATTTCTATGAAATAAAAAATTGCCTAAGTTAAAATGTTTTCCAAAACATTTACAACCCCTTTCCAAGTGTGATGTCATTACAAGTTATTTCCTTTCAATAAATACACATCACCAGTTTACAGTGAAATACATTGTGATGTTTTGGGGGGAATAGCCGATCTGCCAAGGGCCTTGGCGCAAATCTAATTGGTTAGTCCCGGCAAAAATGTCGTGATCATTTTATATCAAGAAAAATTAGTTATTTGCAGCAGAACAAGAATTATTGTATACCATAAAGAATAACCTGGGACTTGTACGTAAATCACGTAACGCTAAATCGAAAAAGACGTTGGAGTTAAGTTCAAGTTGGCTGATACAGACTCTTGTATTTTACTGCGCAGATTAACACGGAAACGCTTGATATCAATAGAAGGCATAATATTAATAAAATATATGATTGCAATCAATGAATTGAAGCATCCTTACTAGTAGTACAAAGACATTTTTGCTTTTTTTTTTTTACTAAATTGTACCTTAACCAACTAACCCATAAATATGCTTTTTTATGCCTTTAATTTATTCTTCCACTGAGAAAATTACTCCACTTTATGCAGTTAGCAATATCCCAGCAGATACATGTAGTAGTTTTAAGGAGGTTGAAAGCAAAGTAGAATGCACCTTAAGGCACATTCTGCTTTATTTTCAACCTACTATAATTGATCACCTGTCTTCAAAACTAGAAACAGGCTATTGGGGGTAATTGGTTAATTGTTATATGTATTAGAATTATACAAGTGCAGAGTCCAGAAGCCAGTTATCAGCTTGTATGTATAAGACCAAACATATAAATCACCTTAATTCCTGATATGACATGACTTTAAAAGTATTGATCTAATCCCTTATCCTGCATGGCCCCACTACCCTGTCATTTTCAAACCCTTTGAATCCTGATCAGATGCCGAGTTTACTCAGCATCTGATCTGGATCAAAATTGTTTGAGACTTGCATTAATGTTTTCTTGATTTAAAAAAGCATGAAAACTTAATTTGAATAAATGTTTGAAGCAAGGAGATTGAAGCAGATGATATTATGGCGGGTTAAGATTAAATATTGAGCAAAGGTAACTATATTTGATTATTTTGTCATTTTAATCAGATGAAGCAGATATGCTTGGTATCTATGCAAACAGTGGTGTCTTGAGACAAGTGGATTATGGGTAGTTCTCACACTCCCGCTTGTAGAGAGTGCAGATAAAGGGAGATAACGCTATCAAAAAACAGAAACTTTGAACCCTACACATAGGCTGGTGTAGGAAGAGGTCACATCTTAATGGTGACATACATGTACAATAAACCCTTTCTATTACGTCCACTAAATAATATTAATTATCAGGTGTTTAAGGCAGGTTATTGCTTAAAGCAAGGTGATTGTAAAACAGAAAGCTCCTAAAGGAGCTTTCTGTTTTACGTTCACTTTGCTTTAAGCTGTCACCTGTCCTTTATGCAGCCAATTAGCCTGCCTTTTAGTGGTCGTAACAGAGAGGTTTTACTGTACAGTGAGGAAGAACATATTCTTTTTATATGATCATGTTCATGCTAAAAATTGTTCATTGCAAGTAAATTGGAGCTAGATCAGAATGATGCCGGGAACCTGGCATCTAATCTGGTTCCAAACTGTTTGTCACTCATAGTAAAAGAAATCATTGAAATGTGCAAAAAAATCTGTCATTTTTCTCTATTTAATTAATCCCATTTGTATTTAGCTTCACTCATATGGGAAAGAATGTCTAGTCATCTGTATCAACTATCAAGTATTGGTAAAAAGAGTTTTAACCCTTTACATGGTAGTCTGTTTCTAATATTGAAGGTAGGTGACCGCTTTAACACAGGTTGGTGGTAAAGCATGTGATAAATGTATGGGATTTGTGATCTTTTATTACGTCCTTTATGTCGGTAAAAAGCTTTACATAGCTTATGTTATATGTTATAAAATGTTTGACAATAAGTAAATATTGATTTGATTTGAAAGCAGAATGTGCCTTAAGGAAAATTCGGCTTTACCATTTGCTAGAATGTAGAAATATTCCTTATACATATTCATAACTGTATAAAACAGAACTGTTTTCTTCAGTGGAGGAATAAAAGAAATGTGTTAAAATGTGTATCTATGGAGTAATGGGTTAAATTGTATCATTGTAAAATAATGATGTTGAGACCATAATAAAACCCCTGTATATCTGGATATATTTTGTCTCACTGAATGACACATGTCATCAATAGTTAAAATATAAAATAAATAATCATAGGCTATAATTCTGGATAAATGTTCTCGATATGATCTTGGTGATGACTCATTTCCCCACAGAACCATTTTAGGATGTTTACCCCATTACTCCATAAATATGCCTTTTTACCTCTTTAATTTATTTCTCCACTGAAGAAAATACTTCCCTTTCATTCAGTCATGACTAAAGTCTATGCATCAGAAGATATATTTCCTATATCCTAGCAGATGGTAGCTTAAAATATGCTAAAAGTAAAGCAGAATGAATCTTAGGCAACATTCTGCTTTACTTTCAACCTGCTTTAAGTAGTCAACTTTCTTCAAAACTAGGACTTACACAGGTTCTACCTGTTAATAAATCCCTTTCTCTGAATAAAACGATTTTTAAATTGAACCAAAACAAGATATGGGATTAAAGGGTTAGGGAAGCCATTATTCACTACTAATACTGGAGCGGAACAAAAACCAAACATAAAGCTTCTACATGAGCTGTCTACAAAACATTCATCCAGCTTTAAACAGTAAAACAGTCATCTGCTTTATCTCTATGCACCAATGACTATAAAGGGGAAAGAGATATAGGGACATTAAACCACAATAGCAAACCAACAAATAGACTACATTCTGATAAGATATACTTCACGTCTGGTTTAGACGTGTGCAAATGTATGTCAAGTTAAGGAGTTAAATATTTGGGTAATTTTCATATTTTGTTAAGTCAAAAGCATCTTAGAAGTGGGGAGGTCATGATAAAAACTCATTATTATCTCATATAGTTATGTTTGAAATAGACTGATATTCACTCTTCGAGTGATAAAAACAAGGCTTCACAATCTATCTAAACTCTGTACTACTGATATTATAGATAGAGTAAAACCCTCTAGTACGACCAATAAATTGTGTTTATTTATTAGTTTTTATCAAAAGGTGGTTGCTTAAAGCAAGGTGAAAGTAAAACAGAAAGCTCCCACAGGAGCTTTCTGTTTTACTTTCACCTTTCTTTAAGCTGTCACCTGTCTTTCACACAATATAAATAAGCATCATTTTAGAGGTCATAGATTTTTACTATACATGTACAGTAAAGTTCCGCTATTAAGACCACCTGTGGTACTGACAAAAAGTGGTCTTAATATCGAGTCGGTCTTATTATTGAGACCCTTGATATCGATGAGGATTTTTTGGTCAGATATAGATAGATAGGTATATTGAACCTATTTTGAATAGATCGGCACAAAAAAGCCTATTTCAAACAACCATAATTTAATTTTTGAAAATACACATATACACAGAAACTAAAAACTGTCATACACATGTTATGAAGATTCATTAATTGAATAAATTATTAATGTTAGCACATAAAGAGGGGCATTAGCAGTGTAACACATAGACTATAATCTATAAGAAGTGGCATTTCAGTTTGGATCCTGACCAGACTCCACATTACTTGATGTCTGATCTGAATTAAAACGATGTTTCAATAAAAAAATCTTAGCACATAAAGATGGGCCTTAGCACATAGTCTATGAGTTTCAGTGACAAAGAAATATCATTTTGGACAGTTTAGATCCTGAACAGATTCCAAATTGTTTGATATCTGATCTGGATCTAATCCTTCACACGACATGTTTATGAAGAAATTCGTCGGGTTTAATATTATTAATTATCCAAAGTTCGACCAATTATTTCATTGTTTACAAAAATCATCTTTCGAGATAACCAATAAAAAATAATTTATCAAACATAAAACTCGATTGGGGCGGATCAGATGAAAGTCTTAGTGATAAATTAACATTTTAATTAGTAAATCACACGCTTTTAAGTATATTACTAATTAGCCCAATTATCTCTCCCTCTGTCATCGAGTCCGATGTATGCGCTACAAACAGTTTTTTCTGTAACTATATTTGGCCTAATGCGAGATAAACGAAATATACATGCACCAATAGAGCAATCAAGAGATTAAACAAGTGCCGTATTCATCATACTTTCGCATTATTTTTAGTTATCTGCTATCAAAACATTTCCCTCGTTGAAGCATCCCTATTGTTTAATCGGCCTTGACCTCTGCCGTAAAGTAATCGGTGTTTGTCGTAAAAGTGTCAAACTGGCTTTTGTCGCGACCGGCGAAGTGTGAACGCCTGCCCTTAATATCGGACCCTAAAACAACACTAATCGGTCTTTTGTTCTGGGATTAGTGGTCGTAATACGGAATAGCGGACCGGTCTTAATAACGGACCATACGACCATTAAACTATGAAGGGATATATTCCGTTCTTTTAAAAAGTGGTCGTAATTTCGGACCGGTCTTAATTTCGGACCGGTCGTTAAGCGGAACTTTACTGTACTTGAATTACTCCTCCTTACAGTCAAAGTTGTATAAACAACCAATGAACTAAGAACATCTTGGTTATATAAAAAGACAAATGACTGCTTAATACAGAACAAAGACTTTTGTTATGCATTAAGCTGCAGGAGTGCTTTAAAGACTGATTATTGATTGTATAAGCTCTGCATTAAGCTGCATCTGGTCCTAATTAAGAGCTACATATGTATCTTCTGTTCAGTGGTCCCACTCATTCACTCCCAAAACTTTTAAAGGACACATCTAAATTCCAATTAAGTCTAGTCTATTTATAACAATTTACGGCTGTTTCTAAAATAAATTGCAAAATAACAAACAGTGCAGGCACAGGTCAGAGGGCTCGTCCTACAGGAGCCCACTGGTCTGTATCTACACAGTTTGCATATGACAACTGTACTCTTCATAGGTACACTATTGGTGAATGACAAGTATACTAAATTGTGGCAAGGGATGAATGTGTAATACAGGTTTGGCTGTACACAAACCAGAAGTATTGCTGATGTTACATACAGATCTACAGTCAATATTGTACTAAACGACCAGATATTAATGTAACGTGCAGATCTGTCAAGACAGATAACTGCTTAATGGAGCATTTGGCATTATTTGTATCGAGCATTAAGCAAACCATCTGTATTTAAGACTACCCATCTTAGATTCTGTTGAGTGGTTGCTTAATACAAGAGATTGACTGTATATATATGTGTGTAACATCAGCAAGCTAAAACTCCACTATTACCACTACCCAAAAGGTTTCTTTTCAGAGTTTATTCAGGTCCGTGTGACAGCTTTCTACTTTGCTTTCATCTTGCTTAAAACTGCCATCTGTGTTTAACATAAACGTTGACTCTCTAGTGATTTTTTTTTTTAAATAAATAAATAAAAGTTGACTCTAGTGAATGTAATTAAGAGTTTTTTCTGTAATCTTCAACTATAAGTTTCAATAGATCAAGTTAAAATATCCCCATATATTTCCCTGAAACCATTTCAACAATTTTGGTATAGGAGCTAATGTGATACCACTAGACCACAGTTCATCGATGAGGACGCTAATCTGCAAAGGATTATAGCAATGGATTTCATGTACATTTTTCCCGGTCAGCCTTACAGTGACATGTAATTTTGACCATGGTCTATCTGCAGAGCAACAGATAAGGGTAGTTTTTCAAAATTTAAAATCTTTATTTCTGAATTAAACCCTATGGTGTCACTACTCATTAGAATCTTCTCTTCGAGACGATTCTAATGAGTAGTAACACCATAGGATTTGATGCTGAAATGAGTGATAAAATGTTTGATTGGTTGAAATAACTACCTCTTATCTGGAGTCCTGTATCTGGTTATGGTTTACTATACTAATTGTTCCATACCTACCTGATACACCGGTATCAGACAGGGATTACTAACAGGTAACTTACTGTGTTTGTGATGTGTTCAGCAGTTAGGCTGTCCCAGTGTTTACGCTCAGCTGTACTGTCTGTGGCTTCCCCATACTGTGGCTCTACCCAACACTCTGTGATGATCTGTAGCTCACCCTCATCCTCTGGTGACTCCATCTCGTCCCCCTCATCATCACTGAGTCTACAGAATTACAAGGTTATAAGATCTGGATTCTTTATTATACAAACATATGACATATACACAGTAAAAGTTCTCTATTACAACCACTAAAAAGAAGATCTGTAGAATTGCAAGTTTATAAGACCTTGCCCGTTTGATAAGGTGTTGTTCAACAAATGTTGTCATAAGTCAGATTAGTCTCAATTATTATCTATTTCTCCATCTAATCCTGTCTTGTAACATCTCTTTGGAATCGTCTTGAAAAGAGATGTCACAAGACAGGATCAGATAGCGAAATCAGAAGATAAAATTTTGACTTACGACCGTTTTTGTCGTTCACAGTTTTATGAAAAGGGCCCATGGATTCTTTATGCATTATATGACATACATAAAATAAAACCTGTCTATTAAAGCCACTAAAAAGAAGGCTTATTTAGGTTATACAAGACAGGCAAGGTGACAGTAAAACAGAAAGCTCCTTTAGGAGCTTTCTGTTTTACTGTCACCTTGCTTTAATCAGTCATCTGCCTTAAACACCTGATACTTAATATTTCTAAATGCCAATTATATCTCTTTAAGTCTGTTGATATGTTTCTTTATTTTGTTTTGCAAAGTTCCACAAGCTTTTATGTCTTTTATCATTCCTTCACTAGAAAATATTTCTTCTTTATACAGTCATGGATATGTAGCATGAGATTTTTTTTATATCCTGACAGTTGATAGCTTTAAGCATGCTAAAAAAAAAATGTGCCTTAAGGGTCATTCTGCTTTATTTCCATCCTGTTATCGGCAGTCAACTGTCTTCAAAACTAGAAACAGGCTATGGGGTAAAGGGTAAAGCAACTATCATTGAAAAGAAATGGGGATCTCTGTCTTTAAAACTAGAAACAGGTTATGGGGGTAATAGGTTATGTATCTTTGAATTCCTAATCAATCTCATGTCTATATATGAACTATTATTTGCTTAATTTCTAAGGAAATATAATTATGATAGTTGATAACATTTAATGTTTCAGGGAGATAACTCTATTAAGGTTTCATTTTCCCACCAAATACTAGTCTAAGGCACAAGGGAGACAACTCACCCAGCTGATGAAGTCTTGAGGTGAGGTGGAAATATCAAATACTGTATCACACATGTGGGCCTTTGTTTAGTCTTACTAGTATACTCTATTGCACATTCTGGGTCCTGAAAATATAAAAATCATAGCGACGGGTAACCTAAATACCTTCAGTCACAGTGGTGTCAAACAGCAGTCAAAAAGCAAATACTAAAGCAGCCAATAATATGGCAGTAAAAGAGTTATAGGGCTACCAGAACCAGAGCTAAAGGTTATAAATAGTTTGAGTTCAGTCTGTGAATCTTCTCAAGCATTTGATTTGAATCAGTTGATTAGTCAGATTCTAGCTAACAAAAGTTCAAATCTGACCAACCAAATCATTGAGAACGATCTCAGTTTCAACTCAAACCTTGTATAACCTTGAACCCTGGTTGGGAGTAGTCAAGTTTCAAGCACAAATTGGCCTGGTTGGGAGTAATGGTTGAACCTTCTGATTGTGACTTGGTTGGTTTTGGCAAAAATTTAGAGTCAGATCGGAAGCAGCATTATACTGTGTCTGGTTGGGAGAAGCACAGTATAATGCTGCTTCCCATCTGGATCTAAACTTTTGCCAAAACCAACCAAGTCACAATCAGAAGGTTCAACCATTACTCCATAAATATGCCTTTTTACACCTTTACCTAATTTGCCACTGAAGAAAACAGTTCCAAATTACAGTCATGAATATGTATCATAGGAAATATTTCCTTTATTCCAGAAGATAGTAGCATACAGCAGGCTGGAGGTAAAGCAGAAGGCACAAGCTGCTTTACAGGGTCACATATCTTCAAAACCAGTAACTGGCTGTAGAGTAAAGAGTTAAAGCAGGCTGAAATTAAAGCAGAATGTGCCTTAAGGCACATTCTGCTTTACCTTCTACCTGCTTTAAGTAGACACCCTTCTTCAAAACTAGAAATAAACTATTGAATAATATGTTAGTACGAGTAACTGCTTAGTGCAGGTTATAGAATATAGAAGCTTTCTGGGTTGATTGTTACAGCCCTATAGTATATACCCACCTTCATGTTGACCTCCAGGATCATGTTAACAATGCCAGAGTTAGTCAGACTGAAGTGAAACCCTTCCTGTATTCTCATTCTGAAATAAAGGACAATCAATTACCATAAGTCATGTAATAGGAAGCTTTTCTCTCCAATGTTTGTTTGGTATAATAATTAAAATTCTGAAAACATTATAAGCAAAAGCCTTTGAAAACCAAACATACTTCATGGTCCAAAAAGCTTTTTTTTACACTCTTCTAAAACCATTTACTACAAAGACACTATAACCTTTTAAGTTCGCCCGCCTTGTTTTTAATTGTCAATTTCAAAGTTTCAGGGGTGAATGAGTTAAAAAATTAAAAAGTAAAGTCCTTATCATTTTTAGTAGAAGGCCCATCACATAACCTCCTGCTTACTTGGTGAGAGTTGAGAGTATTCGTCCTATACCCTGCATACTGATGCTGTTAACACCGGGCTGTTGTACTGTGTAGATCCAGCGCTGATGAAGCAGGTATCTAGCCAGTGAGTTGTACATGTTCATGGCTGCTGACTTGGTCTTCGACTGTGCCTGTGACATGAATGGTGACGCAGGCTTCTCAGAGTCCTCCACTTTTGTCATATCCCGCGGCATTCTCTCATATCTGGTAAAAGTCATGATGAAGAAACTGTTAACCAATTGCCTATTACTAGTTTTGAAGATATGTGACCCCTTAAAGCAGGCTGAAAGTAAAGCAGAAAACTGTTAACTCATTACCCCATAGCCCGTTACTAGTTTTGAAGATATGTGACCCCTTAAAGCAGGCTGAAAGTAAAGCAGAAAACTGTTAACCCATTACCCCATAGCCCGTTACTAGTTTTGAAGATATATGACCCCTTAAACCAGGTTGAAAGTAAAGCAGAATGCGCCTTATGGCACATTCTGCTTTACTTTCAGCCTGCTTTAAGTTACTATCTACTAGATTATAGGAAATATTTCTTTTGAAACATATTCATGACTATATAAATTTGAACTATTTCCTTAAGTAAAGGAATAAGTTAACGGCGTAAAAAGGTGTTTTAATGGGGTAATGGGTTTAAACAGAAGATTAAATAGTATTTTCTTATCCTTTCTCCTGCTTATAGTGTAAATTGACAGTTCTTGAAAACTGTCTGGGTCTACAACTGACAGCTCCACAGCTCCTTCACGAGTTGCCTGTTCAGAATGTACAGTTTTCTTTAAGGATCATTTTGACATGATTATGTACTCTTTCTTTTGGATTATTTTCTTTACTTTATAAGCCAATGTAATAGTCCAGGTGACAGATGTTCATGATGGGTGAACTTGTAAGAGAAGGGTTAAACAAAAAAAATTTAATCTGAATTTAATATTGATTTGAAGAGTTTTTAAAGCATTGAGTTTTTTAACTTCAGCATCTTTCAGTTAATTATGAGAAAATGCTGTATTGCTGCATGCTAGTCCATTCCAAATGAATTTTAATTTTACAGTGACAGAAACAAGATAATTTAAATGAAAACTTAAACATGTTTGTACAGCATACACATGTATCTGCTACCACATAACTGTAGTTAAATACAAAGTCTAACAAAAGTCTTCTAAGATGCCATAAAGGCAGAAAGGATGAACACTCTAAATGCCTGTCCACTACTGTAGTGGTGGTGATTATAGTACTCGATCATAAGTAAAGTCATACCTGATCAGTATGGTCTCTACTGGTTTCTGGAGCAATACACAACAGTAAATCTCTGACCATTCTCTCAAAAGAGGGGCTTTACGAACAATATCCTTTTCTTCAGCTTTCTTCAGTAAGGTTGGCCTTCTGCAACAGATATAGAACATACATGTGTGAAAACACTTGTAAAGACTTCAAATGGTCAATAACTTAAATTTAATTTATAATGGTGAACATTACACCATGTACAGTGAAACCTCTCTTTAGGCTGTGACATGTCTTTTATACAATCAATTAGCCTTTGTTTAAGTGGTTGTATAGAGAGGTTTTACTGTAATCAAAATGTATTTCAAGATTTATTTCTGACAGCAAATAAAACATTAAAGACAATTCACTACTTGTCCTTAATAATTACATGTCATATGGGTCACACTTTATTCAAGCACCTGTTAGTGATCTCAAAGCTGTTGAATTAAAGTTGAGAGAGATGGTTTTATACGATGTCATTTTGAAAGACTATTTTCCCTAGCAACCTTGACTAAACCAACGTATACACCTACCTGTTTTTATCTGACTTTGGGCCTCTCTGAGGAAACTTGAGTTTGCAGACACACTGTTTGAGTTCCTTGACAATCTCATACCGCTTGTACCCAGGAGTGCCTCCAAGGAAAGCAAGACGGAGAACCAGACAGGGAGCCTTGGATGTGATCCTGATGAGGACAAAGGATGACGGTGTCTGGCCTTTACCCTCAGGCTCACTGAGAAAATATTGAAGCAGGTTTGTAAACATATGAATATATGATAACTCGGCTAAAGCCTCTAAAAAGTGTTAAAGAGGGATCAAACCAAACCATTCCATATGATACCTGTATGTCTCATTCAAACCCTATGTTGTGATGACATATTAGAATTGCCTCAAAGAGTAATCACATCACACGGAATCTTGGAGACATAAGATATTTTAACAGGGCCCTAGATAAGGGAAGAATTTCAAAAATTAAAATCTTAATTGTCTGCATTAAATCTTATGGTGTGACTACTCATAAGAATCGTCGAGGACCATACTTACAAGTTACTTAGTAGTACACCATAAGATTTAGCGTTTACATGAAGCAGAATATGTTCGATTTATTCAACTGACTTCCTCTAATCTGGTGCTCTGAACTTTTAGTACATTAAATATATGAACTCCTGTCTTTGGAGCTATGATCTACCTACTGTCAAAGCTACTCACTTGTATATGAGTTTAATGTAAGATTGGTTGTCTAGCAGTACAAATGTGCTCCAGTCAGACAGGAACTTGTTGAGAGACATTAGGGCCTGTCTACACATCACCATAGTAAACCGCCCACTGGAGTTAGGGATGTGGATATTCTTGTGTAGTGGGATATCATGCTCCAACACTAACCCTATCCTGTGGGTGTGAGTCCACTTTTGCCTAGAAAATACAATACAGTAACAGACCAAATGAAGTGAAAAAGACATTAATAAATATTACCCTAGCTACGGGTTGGCACCCTGCCCCCGTTTGGTGCACCCCTGCCTTTTTTGAGGGTCTGGCTAAATCCATATGTGAAGAGTACACTTGTCCGATGCAAAAAGTACAGACCCTGATCAAAGCACTCCTACAGAAGCCCTTTGATCAGGGTCTGCACTGTTTGTCATATTGTAATACTCTGTTGAAATCAACCAAAAATAGTCAACAATGGGCAAGACTTAATTGGATAATAGAATTTTTGGATTTTTTATCATTAAAAATTTCCGGGATGAATGAGTTAATACAGGTTTGACTGTAGTTCAATAATGTCTTCCCTGTCCTGTCTTTTCACGCCTTTCAAAATTTCATGAAATGCCTTTCCTCACTCCAGCCCATTCCTGATACAGAACTCGACTAGTACTTTTTACCCTATAACCTGCTAGAAGGACTATAATAGTAAATTATTACCCACTTAAGATATTATCCATTTTATAGTCATGAGTATGAAGCAAAATAAATAGTACCCGTCTCCAAGCAAATGGTACCATAAAACAGGCTGAAAGTAAAGCAGAATGCACCTTAAGGCACTTTACTTTCAACATGCTTCATATGCTAGTCTGTCTTCAGGCTATGGGGTAATGGGTTATGTCTGATTTTATTTTTTTTAAGCAACTATCTGCCTTAACTCTTAGCAAGCTAGCGGTGAAACCATGATAACTTTTGCAAACAGTTTGGATCCTGATAAGAGGTCACGATATGCAGCCTCTCATCAGGATTCAAACTATTTGACACTCTGACCCTGTTTTGAAAGGAAAATTTGATTTTTATAACAGCAGCAGAAGAGAACTATTGCAGACAACAAACTTACTCAGCATGCAAAGAGTTTAACATTAAAAGTGATATATGAGGGAAAGGGGTTATAAAATATGAAGAATCTCTTACCAGACTTTGACATCAAGGTTTACAACAGGACGCCAGAATGAGGCAAACTGACTGAGAACCTGGTCCCTGTAAATAACAAAATATCATTTACCAACAGTAATGAAAGTAACAAAATTCTATTTCATTTTGATGATGTCACTATATTCCAAGAAAGGCCTATTGCTTAAAACACCTTAAAATTGTTGGCTATGTGAGAAAATGAATCTTTCACTTGATATTTGAGACAAAAGCTGATCTTAAACCTGTCTGGCATAAAAAAGTTATTATTAAGCTCACCAGGACTCAGTTATTAACATTTTTATTCTAGACTCAGGTTGTCTCAAAGATCCACTCATAAAAGATGCTATATGTCTCGCATGTCTCTGCTTTGTCATCACTCGACTTATTAAGAATGGATATATCTAAATCCCAAGTTTGGTTGGTCTAGCACTTATATTTTCAGAGCAACAAAGCTAAAATAAAAACTTAACATCCGAGCTACATTAAAATGTTTGATGCCAACAAGATAATGATGGTGATGCTGACTACAACAGAAAAGCCATGTGTTAGTCTCACTTTGGCTTATTTATCACTCTGAGACAACAAGAAGAATATAGTCAAACCCCTCTATTACGACCATAAAATTGTGTTGATTATCAGGTGTTTAAGGCAGGTGACTGTTTAAATCAAGGTGAGTGTAAAACAGAAAGCTCCTAAAGGAGCTTTCGGGGCCTCTGTTGCCTAGTATAATGTATATGTATAATCACTGTGACATCACTAAGCTCCTCATCCCTGCGGGTTCGGACCCTTGTCTGGGCATTTGGATTTTTCATATGGGGAAGCCTTCCAGCTAACTTGCAGAAGGGTGGTGGTTCTACCCAGTTGCCAACTTGTGCCTTAAACAGTGCATTAAAGGCTTCTGGGGTCTTCCTCCACCTGTAATTAGCTGGACGTTGCGATATGACTGAAGTACTGTTAAAAGCAAAGTAAAATCATAACAATTCAAATCCTAAAAGAGCTTTCTATTTCCAGGTTAACCTTGTTAAAGCTGTCACCTGTCTTTTATGCTGTCAATTTGCCATCTCTTTAGTGGTCAGAAAGGAGAGGTTTTACTATACAGATAAAAGACAGAATATTTCTCTACCAATTTTGAAATTATTCATGTCAATCAATGGTAGCAAACTTTCTCCCATTTTCGCCCATGTGGGATAGAGATATTCCCCATGCGGAATCACTCTATCCTCCATACCACGTGACCTCTTTTATTGTTTGCCCAGCTTTACCACAAGCACCGCATGACGCGGGTAGCGGGTAACTAAATGACGTAATTTCTGACGACGTCACTATAAACAACGCCATGCTTTGGCGGAAAAAAGTGCACAGAAACTGCAATTATTTCTTTATTTATATCATGTTTTAATGATTTAAATGGGAGAAAAAAAATCCACCATTCGTGTTGTTGATGTAGGATAGGAATTTTCTCCCCCTTGGGTCAGAACAAGCCTCGTCCCTGTATGAATTTTCTGACCCTCGGGGGAGAAAATTCCTAGCCTACATCAACACTCATGGTGGATTCTTATAATCCAGTCAACCAAAGCTCAATTTAGGCTGAAAATTCGAGTTTGAAATTATTTTGTAAAATCAAATTCTTAGTTGAGTGCAATTTCAATTTTTTTCACTAACAATCATAGTCAATTCAATTGTTCATGTTTAGTTTCTTATCTGAAAACTGTAAAGATCTGGAAGAGCTTTGTGTACTTTTTTCCTTCATGTACTTTTAACCCATTACCCCATAGCCTGTTTCGAGTTTTGAAGATAGGTGATCATCTTAAGGCAAATTCTGCTTTACTTTCAACCTGGGGCACCTCAATTAGACTCAGACTATGGGGTAAAGGGTTAAGGTAATTTACCTGCTTTAAGATACCATCTACTAGAACATAGACAATATTTTTTATGGTATATATTCATGACTGTATAAAGGGGAACTAAATTTGTCAGTGGAGAAATAAATTAAGAGTGAAAAGGTGCATTTATGGGTTAATGGGCTTACAATGCTGGATGTTTAAATGAACTCTTCCCTTTTCTATAGGAATAAACAACATATTTTTGACGTTCATGACGGTATGACTACATTAGCTTCGCAGGGGGTAAATTTAGTAAACGCCCGTCATGAGCGGCAAAGAGATGTTGTTTATTCCTTATATTTATATTTATATTTTCTGTCTTGTCAATTTAATGTGTTTATTGGCCAGATTTGTTTTTCTGTATAAGAATTTATCATATACCGGTCAAAGAGGTTTGATAGATGTAATGTCGATGTAATAGCCATTCCAGTTTCTAAATATGGTGAGAAAGTAGTCCCAACTACATGTACTGTAACTGTATTAAAAATTCAGGATTTTTTCCAGTAAACTTTCTCTCTGTGAATGGAAAAGACTTACAATAACAAATATTAACAGTGCAACTTGAATATCTATTGCCAAAGCACATTCTAAAAATACAGGTCGCGGTTGTTTTCTTAACCCATTTACACACATAGCAACGTGATGGCAACGACCTATGGGTCTGTATCACTCCGCTAGTGTCATATGACCGTCGACCAATGGGAGCTTAGTGTAAAGTGCCGATGTAGTCTATTTGAAGAAGTCCGCGATTGGCACGGGGTAAATCCGAACTGGCTAAAACCAGTTTTGAAGTGTAGATTCATCGGCAGATGTATTGCATATTTTTAATAGGATTACATAAAGACTTTACAGGGTGAATGTAAATATTGATAAATGACCAGTTATGTTACAAGAAGTATGAAAAAGACTTGAGACCCTGTTTAAAGGAGCCCTCTGAACTGGATCCTGAATTCGTTTACGATCCTCTGTTGATCATGTTATAAGAATACTTACTTTGAGTTCAACTGTGTACTCAGGGAGGGAACAGTTGATGTAGGCAGAGGTAGGTAGAACAGTGGCACCCCTTCCCTGATACTCTCAGGTAGAGTGTAGTTGTTAGGATTGGATGGAAATGACTGGAGGTGAACCAACAGCTGGTCAGTCTGAGACAACCTGAAACAATATGACTTTGTTAAAAAGTAAGTTTACAAAATGATTTCTATAGTTATGATCTTAGATTTAGGTGGTCACTTGTCTAATTAAAGGAGTAAGTGCCGGCCAAAATTGTACTCATGGCATCACAGTTAACTAGAATTTGTTGATTAAAACATATGTTGCCCCCTGTATACCCTTATCCCTAAAAGTGACCACAACCCAAGTTGCAAACCTGCACAAAATTCAAATGGTCATAATTTTTGTTACAAAAGCCCCAGCCCAAATTCAAATCCCATGAACATATTCTTATGCAAGTAATTCACCTGTGAAAGTTTGGAACCAATCCATCCAGTAATTAATGTAGGAGTTAGCTGCATAAATATTTTAACAGACAGACAAAAAGCCCAGCATCAATAAATTATCTACCTTCCTATATATACTGACAGTCAATCTTGTACCAAGTCATTCATTTGAAACTTCCAATCTTCATTTCTAGTTTCCGATTCATTTTTGGTCAATTCTTTTGTATTTGATATACATCATTAATCATCACGGAGACATAAAAACCAATTCTGTATACAAAGATACAACAGAAAATTAGCATGCGCAGTTAAATCAGTCTTAACCCTTTACCCCATAGAAGCGCCTCTTAGCCCATTCAGTTTATTCCTCCACTAAGAAATTAGTTCCAATTTATACAGCCACGAATATGTATCATAAGGAATAATTTCTTTGTTGGAACAGGTAGTAGCTTAAAGCAGGCTGAAAGTAAAGCAGAATGCACCCTAAGGCACATTCTGCTTTACTTTCAACCTGCTTTAAGTAGTCACCTATCTTAAGTACTAGAAATAGGCTATCAGGTAAAGGGTTAAGATACTAGATCTATGGCAGTGGTGGCAACTGAATGCAAGGCAAACAACTTCTGAATGTCTATTGTTCTGTATTCAGCAGCCAACCGTCTGTAAAATATTCATTTTTTTTATCGGGTGATTATTGAAAACAGGTTTAAAAAGGCTATGACCTACCCCTGTAAGGCGAACCAGAACTTCCTGACATTGGCAGATCTAAATGGGCTCATGGTGTTGGCGTTGATCTTAGTACATGTCATATCATGTAAGAAGTCATAGCTACCCTCGAAGGTTATCTCTGTCAGTGTCACATGTCTGCAAAACAGAGTGAGAGAGAAAATAACAAAACCATGTCTGGTTGTATGTCTCAACTTAAACATACGTATTTTTATTGTAAGTCAAATTTAATTTCTTTTCAACCGTGGAGTAGAAAATAAAAGTGAAATTTGTCTAAATTCTTCTTTACTTCCAGCCTGCTCTAAGCTACAATTTGCTAGTATATAGAAAATATTTCTTATGGTACATATTCATGACTATATACATTGGAGTTCTCTTCTTCAGTGGAGAAATAAATTAAAGGCGTATTGGGTAATGGGTTAATGAATAGTGTATTTGTTGAATATATCCTGGTTCTGTATATTAAATTCACATTTTGATAAGAACCTTACAGATATTTACCTCTTTGGGTCTGGCGGCCAGGCAGCCTTGATGAGATACTCAAACCTGGCATACTCTCTCCATGGCAGCACTAGACGGACCTCAATCTGACTCTCCCCTACAGAAGTACAGTAAAACCTCTCTATTACAACCACTAAATTAAAGGTTAACTTATTGTGTAAAAGACACAGCTCTAGAGAAAAGGGTTTATGTCCAAAAAAGAAAATGCAGAAAGGCAGTTTCTGTATCACTTTGTTCTATATTAAGCTTCCACTTGTCTAGTTTATAGCTTAATTTGGTGAATATTGCTAATGATTAAGAAATAATTAAGTCATACACATGTATTATCATGCAATAGAACACGGGTAGGAGTTGAGCTGAGTAGTAATCTTAATCATCTGGTCGAAGGCCGAGTTATTAAATAACCAGCACCTCAATGACTACCCGTGTTCTATTGCATGATAATACACTGATATGAATTTATAATTTAAATTCTATGACTTCAATTTCACCCCAATTTGCACCTAAACAATTGCGCTTCATTTTTGGTGCACAAATTTCCTGAGCCATATTAAGTAACCGTAAGCTCTTATAGCGGGTGCATGTTTTATGGAGAATTTAAACACAGATATGTTCCTTCTTTGTTTATATAGGAGTGTGCACAAGGTGTGTTAGAATGTGCTTTTATCTTCGACTTAAGCGAGCACATGTTATCAAACTCAACTATTGAAATACAGGTAAGTTTGTCTTAACCCTTTACCCCATAGCCTGTTTCTAATTTGAAAATAGGTGACCTCTTAAAGCAGGTTGAAAGTAAGTCAGAATGCGCCTTAAGTTGCATTCTGCTTTTCTTTCAGCCTGCTTTAAGCTATATCTGATAGAATATATAATATAGTTAAAATCATACATTTTCATAACTGTACAATTCGGAACTATTTTCCACAGTGGAGAAATAAATTAAAGGCATAAAAAGGCATATTTATGGGGTAATGGGTTAAGTGAGTTCGAGTTATCAAGGTTTGACTGTATATTATCTAGAAAAATCTAGATTGTTGAAGCGCAAGGTACCTTTGGTGAAAGCTATGTCTCTGATAGTGTAGCCTTCTCTCAGTCTGACTGACAGTACACTGAACAGAGAGGTGTTCAGGCTACTCTCTGACTGACGCTTCCTGAGGTTGGGCATTACACTTGCCAGTTTACCATGTATAGGGTGCGATAACAACCTGAAATATATAGTGACAATTCTGTTTATCCATCTACTCTATAGCTTGTTTCTAGTTTTGACGACAGGTGACCATTTAATTTAGGTTGAAAGTAAAGCAGAATGTGCCTAAAGGTGCATTCTGCTTTACTTTCAGCTTGCTTTAAGCTACCATCTGCTAGAATATAGAAAGTATTTCTAATGGTATCTATTCATGACTGTATGAAATGGAACAAATTAATCCTGAGAAAATTTCAAAAACTATAACAAACTTCATGCTAACAGAGATGCTTAGAAGGTGGATGGATCATAAAATCAAGGTGAAATGCATCATATATGCATCAAGTTTAGTTGGACCATTATTTTGTAGCCCTTTAATTATTTAGAAGCACAGTTAAACACAAAATCTTAACACAATTGTTGATACCGCAAATGGAAATGTCATGCATATGTCACGCTTTCGTGACATCCGTCACAGGGGAGACAAAAACTAGAACTTCACATTCATGTTTGATATTGACCATTATTACTCTCCTTTACAATAGAGTAAAAGGCGTTTACGGCAGATGACTGCTTAAAGCAAGGTGACGGTAAATATATAGAAGCTTTCTGTTTTACTGTCACCTCGCTTAAGCTGTAACGTGTCTTTTATACAATCAATTAGCCTTTGTTATAATGGTTGTTATAGAGAGAATTTACTGTAACTCTTTAAGGGCTGAGTAAATGTCATAAACTATACATATTTTCTGATACCATTACCATGCTAAAATTCATGATTGTGGTCTCCTTTATATGTTTGTTAGCAACCAGGGTCTGTTTGACAAAAAGACTTGATCAAGATCAAAACTATTTATCAATCAGATCCAAAGGGTTTGCATAGGTTCTCAATATGAATCTTATCTTCAGAGTTGAAAGGGATATTTTCAATGTTTCTTTTCTTTCTAATCTAGTGAGGTATGTTCTTACCAAAACTCAGTATGCAAATTGTCAAACTTTCAAACTCACCCAGGGTCCCAGATAGGGGGAGTATTTCAAAAACTGAAATCTTTAATGTCTGCACCAAACTGCCAAGGTGTGACTACTCATTAGAATCATCTTGAGCGCTAGGTACAGACAAAAGAGAGACAATTTTGGAAGACTCGAGTTTACTTTCCAATATCAAGATCCCTACTCACCTCTGAACAAGTTGAGCTGGTGAAGACTGTTGAGCCATTAGGTCTTGGTCACCCAGGTCAAACCTGAAGCCATCTAATCCTCGTTGAAAACTCCACAGAAACATGGCTTTATGATAAGCATTCAGCTGGTTAGGAGCACTGCCAGACTGAAACATTCAAACACAACAGTCAGGGCTGCCATTTCTCTGGATTTTTCCGAAATCTTCAGATTTTTATTCTAGCAGATGGTAGCTTAAAGCAGGCTGAAAGAAAAGCAGAATGCGCCCTAGGGCGCATTCAGCTTAACTTTCAACCTACTTTAAGTAATTGTGATTGAAAAATTGAAAACTTGGAAATCTTAGGATTTCTATGATCAACTTATGGCAGCCATGAACAGACAACTCCTGATCAGTGAGTATGAAAGGTCATAGTAATATGGAATAGGTAAATGTGTCTAACAGTGTTTCTATAGGCAAAAAGAGTTAACCCATTAACCCCACAAATGTGCCTTTTTACACCATTAATTTCTTCTTCCACTGAAGAAAATAGTTCCATTTTATACAGTCATAAATGTGCACCATAAGAAATATTTTCTATATATCCTAGTAGATATTAGCTTAAAGCAGGGTGAAAGTAAAGCAGAATGCACCTTAAGGTGCATTCTGCTATACTTTCAGCCTGCTTTAAGTGGTTACCTATCTTCAAAACTAGAATCAGATTATGGAGTAAAGGGTAAAGTTAACTAACTTACCACATCAGGACATGTGTTGAAATAGGAACCAAAAGTTGCTGTAGCTATGAACTGCATCAACTCTGTATGAGGAATGTGACCAAAATGTCCAAATGGTGAACGGCTTTCCCCGATACGCAGAAATGTACAGGAAATTGTACTGGTTCTCAGCTGATTCAACAGGAACTCAAACAAGTTGGCATCTGGTACCCCTAAACAACCATCTGTGATCACCACCAGGCCTAAGAAAAGAATTTAGATTTCAGGGGCTTGTTTCATAGAAATGTCTTACAATAATTCTGTCAATTCCACCTTTACAACCATTAAAGTAAGAGTAGTCGGAGAGACAACAAAGCTCGCCAGTGGCATATTTCAAAACTGAGGTCAAGGTCAAAGCATCAAAGTTTAATGTGGATGGAAAAATATGTCCAGAAACACATGGAATACCAGGTATGAAATCAATACCTAAAAGGGACATAAGAGATATAAGCGTTTTTCGAACCCTAAACATGGGCCCTGAGTTCAAGGTGACAGATGTCAAACTGTTTTGGTGAATTGAAAGGCCTAATTGTCAATATGTACATGCCTACCAAATATGAAAGCAATACCTCAAGGGACATAGGATTTAAGTGCATGGAATGGCATAAAAGCACATTTCGAAACTTAACACAGTTTGGTGAAAGATCAGTTGAAACCTCTCTAAGATAGAGAGCAGAAACTGGTAACGCCCAGTCGCCATGGGTGTTCCCATAATATATCCCGTCAGAAGACGGCGTTTAAAATTGAAACCAATAACAAAAGGGACATAGGAGTTATAAGCATTTTTCAAAACCTAAATGCAGACTTGGAAACCTTAACATGGGCCCTTAATTCCTCACTGTGGTCAGAATTTGTGTGTGCATAAACAGGTCTGGTCTATATTCACATTCATACCAAATATGAAAGCAATACTGCAAGAGACCCGAGAGTTTTAAGCTTTTTTCTAAACCTAAAAGCAGATTTAGATATCTAAACACAGGCCCTAAGATCAAGGTCACAGGGGTCAAACTTTCTGCATGCATGGAAAGTTCTTGTCCATATACACATGCATACCAAATATGAAAGCAATACCTCAAAGGACATAGGAATTATAAGCAATTTTTGAAACTTGAATGTAGATTGTAAAACAAAAGGGCAGTGGCTGTAGTCAAGGTCAATGTAACATGGTTCCAAAATGTCACATGGTTGGAAAGGTTTTACCTCAAGGCATGTGATGAGAGTTATGCAAGCATAAGTATGTTAGTAAAACGGTACCCATGGTATGTAAGATATAGGTGAAAGGGCATAGAAGCTGTAACCACTTTCTTGAAACTGCTAACATGAACTGCAACAGGAAAGCCAAAGCCAACAACCAATAACAACATAAGCTCTCCTGGACATTTGTCCAGCAAGCTAAAAATGAGCTTGACTTTATTAGAAACCAGAATTATTCATTTGAAACTGGAAATATCCAGTTCAAATTTCATGGGTGAAAGGGTTTAGATATATCTATTTGACATTCTGGTGTCTGACCTGCACTGGAGTTCTCTGGTAGCAGCTGTAAGGCCAGAAGTCCACACCTGATCATGTTCACAATACCAGCCTCAGGATTGTTCACTATGTCAGCTCCTTTAGGGATAAAACTGCTTTGACCACTGAACAATGGAGGTCGAACATCAAAGAAGCTCTGTAACAAAAAATATTGAAGAAATACAGTCAAACAGGGCTCCAGATAAAGGGAGTATTTCAAAAGCTAAAATCTTTATTTATGCTTTAAACCCTATGGTGTTACTACTCATTAAGAATCGTCTCAAAGAGACGATTCTAATGAGTAGCAATATCACAGGTTTTGGTGCTAAAATGAGTGAGAAAATGTTGAATTTGTTCAGTTTACTCCCTCTTATCTAGAGGGGTCAAATTCTAAACCGTTGCTTACTTTGACTTATATTTTCGATATAATGCCCTTATTTAGCATACTGTGAGTTGTTGCTAAGTTAACCAAAGGTAACATTCGGGTTAAAAGTGAATATTTATATGTATGTTTAATTTGCAAGCCTGATAAGGAAACTACAATATAATGGTTCTAATAGGTTGCTGTACTTTGCTTTCAAAAAAGTTTGAATATGACACATATTTTCAATGAAATGCTCTTATTTAACATATATTGTGGGTGGTTGCCAAGGTAACTAAATATTTAATTACATGTTACAATGTATTTAAATTAAATTTGTTACAGCAAGAAAAGAATTGAATTTGTTAAAAGCAAGTGGAGAAATAAACTTACACTGGTGAAATGTTGACTGTCATTGTCCACTATCTTACTAAAGGTTTCTGCCAGGGCTGATTCAAAGTCTTTCAACTTTTTGTCCAACACACTATTTATCTTCTCTATGTTATTGCCATTAATAACCAACCCTTGTACCAAAACCTGTAACAAAATACAAGCTAAATCTACATTATGTATTGTTATTAAACAAGTACATGTTTTAACACTTTCCTTCAGAATTGCTCCATAGGATGCCTCTATCCATTCCTTCACATTTGTGGCAAAAATAAATATTTATTAATGATACTGAATGCAGGTGGCAGCTTAGAACAAGATAAAGGTAAAGCAGAAAGCTCCAAAAGGAGCACTTTCCTTTTCTTTCCTCTTGCTGTAAGCAACCACCAGTGCCACACACATGGATGTTGACTACATAATTTGCACTTTTTACTATAGGAGAAAATATTAATATATTTTGAAATCATAATCATTTCCTCAACAATGATTGACGACAATGACCGATCGGTCTATGTCAAGTACTTTATTGACTGACATTGACCTGAGACTGAAATCGTTTTCAAGCACTTAATTGGTCAGATTTGAGTTTTTGCCCAGCAAAAACTCAAATCTAACCAATCAAATGCTTGAGAAAAGTTTCAGTCTTGACTGAAAAGCTTTATAACCCTGGGGCCTGATCTCATCAGGGGTGTACTATATTTATATCACACTTGTACTTTACCAACTTCCTGAGCATTGTTCTTGATTGCATACATCAATAAATCTGAAGCTCTCCAATAAACAACTTAATTCAATAGCATGCAAAAGCTAGAAATATGTTCTTTATCCAAGCAATTGGTATATTAAAGCAGACTGAAAGTAAAGCAGAATGTGCCTTGAGGCACATTCTGCTTTACTTTCAACCTGCTTTATAAAGTGGGTACCTCAATTAGAACAGGCTATTGGGTAAAAGATTAAGGTGATTTACCTGATTGAAAGTGAACGTTTTGACAGGAGTGTAGGCTATCACAGTGATGTGCAGCTCTGGAGTCAAGACGGCACAGCTACCAGGGAGGCAGAACTGAAGAAGCAATAGAAAATGCAGAAAATCGATTCATAATAATTGCAGTGAAATAATTCAAATGACAAACAAATAGCAAGCTAAAATAATCTTCAACTGACAAGACACAAAATGTAGACAAGAACAAAATTCCTGAATGTACAATGCATATATTTATGGCATCAACAACTTAATAACCATGGTACATGTATTATGAACACTAGACAAGAGGCTTGGTTTCCTTTTTTAATGCAGGTGGCAGTAAATGTAGGTGGCAATGTGGCAGTAAATGCAGGTGGCAGTAAAACTGAAAACCCTTTCGGTAGCCAAGCTGTCACCTGTCGTTTAAACCAACTTTAAGCCTCCATAAGAAAGGTTGTAATAACAGAGGTCGCTAGTCATCAAAATGAAATAAGAATATAACACTTAGAATTGACATTAAAATTATTTGTAAAACACAATAAAGCTTTAAAACAATAATGTAGCCTTTCTCCCATTAAAAGCCTATATTGGTACTTTCAGTGTAGACTAAGACCAGACAGTCTGACGAATGGTCTGCTCTGTTTTCTTATATGATCTCTCTGAAATGAGCCTTAAATCTTTAGATGGTAAATGTTACCGTAGTCAATGTAATAGTTCAGATAACAAATATTCATTTAATACAGTCCTCCCTCTCTACAACGGCACCCAATGGGAGACACAGAGTGTGTGTTATTCAGTGTCGTTAAAGGGAGGGAAAATTAAGACTTGGCTTACATTTGTAAACATCTTGAATCTAAATCAGATGCCACTTAAAGCAACGTCTGATCTGGATTCAAGCTGTTTGTCACTCGTCTTGTGACTCGTCATTATATTGTTTCTATCAGAATATCCACTTATATGTAACTTTGAGAAAAAACATCAGACGACAATTAAAAGCATACAAAATTGCAGCAGCAAAAGCGTTAGACATTATTGTCCTGTTTAAGGAACTGGGACAAGGGTCGTTGTAGGGATGAAGTGATTGTTGGGAAGGCCGTTGTAGGGCAGAAGCACTGTATGCATATTCTGTAGGAGAAGGATTATTAATATTAGTCATTCTTTTTAGCTTTTATAAAAACAATTCCTTTTAGAAATAAATCTTATCATTACATCATTTGCTACTTAAATCTAAATGTAACCAAAATATATACATGGAACCTCAAAGTATACTTACAGGTAGTACTAGACCTTTGAGAAAGTTGGCCAAGGTTTTGTGGACTTTTTCATACAACACTGAACTGCTGGATGTGTCCTATGAATAGAAATGATACAAATGCTAACTACAAGAGGGAGCAATATATATAAACAAATCCAGCATTTTTTCCTTCATGTCAGTATTAAATCAGATTGAGATGATTCTAATGAGTTGTCACATCATAGAGTTTAATACAGACATGCAGATTTTAGTTTTTGAAATACTCCCCTTATCTGAAGCCCTATAAATTAAAACCATATTATCATAATTATATATGGCTTAGTTGCAAACAGTTTGGATCCATAACAGACAGTCAGACATTGAGTAATTTGGTGTTGGATCATTGCATCACATAAGTATTATGTTTGTTCAGTAAAAAGAACTTATAGTTAATTTCATTTCAGGGTCTTCCCCAGAAAAATTGGAAGGCGCTGGGGCAGGGGGAGGGTGCGGGAGGGGGTAACACCCCCTCCCGCATGTCGAAATTTTTTGAAGTTTTAATGTATAAATGGTGTTCCCTGAGCCACTTTAAGCATTATTTCAATGGTGTCCTGAAGATAAACAGCATACTAAAACCTTTGTTTTTATTAATCAATTTAAATTTCTTTATGACAAGAACTTGCTAGAATCTATATCATAACGGTAGATACAAGGAGTACAGAATTACTGATATGTTATTTTGTTTACAAAAAACTATACATCTTAATTCTTATAGATGAAAGGGTTTGACATTACCTACATTGGTTTACTTGCTTTCTGATGATATAATCTATAAATGAGCATTAGATAATAATTTGAAGCAAAAAATATTATTTTTAAAAAATATGTGTGTTTGCTTTATATGTTGTCAACTTGCCACGTAATTATCTTAGCATTATGATTTTATGATAATTTGAAGAAGAAAATTGCAAACATTGCAGTACTAGATCAGAGGGCTTTTATAAATAAGATCTTGGTCTTCACTGTTTTCCTAAATGTAGATACTTTTTGAAGTTTTTGTACAGTAATCCTGAATGTCATTTGTATTTCCTGTTATTTTTTTTGACTTTATATCTTCATTTCTATCTGCTAGATTAAGTTCTAGATCTATCACAATTTAGCATTCAGATCCTAAATCTGATTTCTTACTTTACTATTTTCTCTCTTTCACTTTTTCTTGACCAATCCAAACCCATTGGGTAATAGTCAATAGTGACTGCACCAACGTATGCTGTAGATGTAGAAAAAAAGTGTGCTTTGCTTAATCACGGATGTACAACATGACTAAAATGCTTAAATAAACCACATTTTATCATAAAATCGGATCATCTATGTTATTTCTAATGCTATGTTTTCTATCTTATTGGTTGGGGATACTCTCTCAGACTTTGAACCCACCCAGCTAGGGTACATAACTTTAAGTGGAATATTATTTCTGTTGAAAAATGCTATCGTTAATTCGCGAAAACCGATGGCAAAATGTACGTGCACGATTGTAGGAAAACAGATGACAAGCTAACAAAATCATTCACGCTAACTTTGAAGTTACCAACACAGCGATATTTCGGGAAAATATATAACTATCCTATTTCAAACAAATAGATCTACGTGATAATTCAATAAGTACTGTAGGCTTGATCGATTTTGATTACATTTGATTTCATAAGGCACAGAAACCATTTGTCTCGATTGTGGGCGTGGCATTTTCATCACTACAAACTGATATGAGCTAAAAATCTGTCTATGTCGTACGAAACTGCTGTCAGCATTGACAATTACTGTTTCGGCGCAAAATAAACCAACCCAGCGATATTTCGTGGAGAGGGGGGACCAATCCTAGAACATTTCAATGAAATAAAATAGCTCTAAAATCTAGATTTAATCGATTTTGATTTGAACTTAAATAGGGCATACATGTACTTGTATCTTGTTTTCATTTTGCATTGAAATTTGTGGGCGGGGCGTTTCTTCTGCTGCGAATGCTCGCAAGTTGACTACGGAAATTCACGAATTCTATTGGAAACGTTGTTTGATATTGATCGTAACTAAACCGCCGAATTCCGAGACTCTCTGAGCATAAATTATGAAGACGAAAAGTCGCGAGTATGTGTCTGCACGAATGAATAACGACGGTCGTAATTCGTGGTGTCTGCGAATCGAAATAGTGCATTATAGTGATAGCTTGCTTGCTTTATTCGTTTTAACGTCTCATCCGAGTTATCGTTGTCTGTTAAGACTAAACTAATGCGGGGGAGCGTTGTTTTTTTGTTGTTGTTTTTTTTAAAAAAGTCTACGGCACCCGCGGTCACCCATCCAAGTATTAACCGGGCTCGACGTTGCTTAACTTCCGCGGTCACCCATCCAAGTATTAACCGGGCTCGACGTTGCTTAACTTCGGTGATAGGACGAGAACCGGTGTTTTCAACGTGCTATGGCCGTAGACAAAACGATGATATGCGAGATATTCAGATTATATATATTATGTTTAAATCATGCACAGTAAAACAATAAGCATGATTTTCTCGTCGTGTGAAGTTGAAAGGTTGACAGCTATTTTTAGAACGGGCACGTGAGAGTCACACTTGACACCATTGCAAAGGGATTATAACTGCCTCGGGCGGAACGCGATCAGAAGTGTGCATTATTGTCTCCTGCTGAGAGGCCCCATCTACCCCACGCTTTAATTAACATACTGATAAGAATAGTTTTACGACCTTTTAGCAAGTTTGATAATAGCACTGTTTCGCAAGTGGGGATTTTTAAGGCGCTGGGGTCTCGGATTTTAAGCGCTGGCGAGAATTTAAGGCGCTGGGGCAATTGAGGCTCAGAAATTAAGGCGCTGGGGTACCCCAGCGCTTAAATGGCCTGGGGAAAACCCTGCATTTGATATTTTGCAGACAACAATTTTGATGCAGGTGACCACTCAGTGCTCAACCCATTATCTATGGAAACTCATATCATACAGTCAAACCTGTGTAAAGCAATAACTGAATAAAGACGCATAGTGGTCTGTAAAGACAGGTCTTCACAGATCTGCAGGACAAAAGCCACGCAGAAGGATCCTAGAAGCCTTCAGCATGACATTTCCATGCAGTAAACTGCCACCTGTCATGAATACAACAAATTTATCATCTGTTTAGCAGTTGCTTTCACAAGGTTTGACAGTACCAGGATATATACTGTGCCAACAGCCTCCTCAACAGTTTGCTCTATTTTTACTTTTCTGAAATATTTTGTAAATACATGTACAGCCTTGAAGATCAATAACGAACAGATCATTTTTCAAAAGTGGAAAAGTCCATTACATAAATTCAGCATAGAATAGGTTAAAAGGATAATTAAAGGTATGTATATGTATTTTAAAGTATTTTATGTCACAAACTCACCACAGAACACTTAACCCATTACCCCATGGCCAGTTTCTAGTTTTGAAAATAAGTGACTACTTAAAGCAGGTTGCAAGTAAAGCAGAATGTGCCTTTAGGCACATTCTTCTTTACTTTCAGCCTGCTTTAAGCTACCATCAGTTAGAATATAGAAAATATTCTTTTCTTATGTTTCATATTTATAGCTGTGTAAATTGGAGCTATATTCTTCCGTAGAGTAATTAATTAAAGGCCTAGGAATGGGGTAATAAGATCATTACAAACAGATCATTTTTCAACAGTGGAAAAGTCCATTAGAAAAATTCAGTATAGGATAGGTTTCAAGGATTATCTATGGTATGTATTGGTATTTTAGAGTATTTTACATCACATACTCACCACAGAACTAACGGAAGGACTGAGATCTAGGAGGATGACAAAGCGGTATCTTCTGGCTACAAACGTGACCATGGTGCTGGGTAAGAGAGTGACGTCATACTCACTGCCTGGTTCACACTCCATACCATCAGTAGGCAGGACTGAGGCCACCTGGAGCTCATCACTCGTGTCAACCTAGAAACAGAATTATACAGGTATAGTACTCCTTCTCTAAAACAACACCCAATGGGACACAAAGATTGCGTGTGTTGTTCAGAGAAAGTCGTTCATGGGAGGGAAATTAGCTTACATTTGCAAACAGCTTGAATCCAGATCAGACGCCGCTTAATGCAGTATCTGATCTGGATTTAAGCTGTTTGCCACTTGTCAATATGTTTTCTTTCTGTCAAATGTCCATTATGTGACTTTGAGAGAAACAGCTGGCAAAAATTTTAAGCAAACTAATTTGCAGCAATTAATAGGTTCTGCATAATTGCCTTATTTTGGAAACAGCGGCAAGCATCTTTGTAAGGAGGGAATCGTTGTTCCGCGGGCCGTTGTAGGGAGGGAGCACTGGATAACCCTTCTCCTGCTATAAGCCTATATGGATGTTTTATAAAACAATGTAGACCTGTCTGCACTGATTTGTTCTTCTAGGATCCTTCTGATATGAGTCTGCACTCTTTCCTGGTAATTTTTCCTTACTTTATAAGATACTGTTATAGTTCAGATGATAGATGTCCAAAATCACTTTTTGTGCAGAGTTTTATATACATGTTATTATGTATATTCAGTGGGAAAAGGATTAACAGGTTAACCCTTTACTCTATAGTCTGTTACTGGTTTTGAAGACTTAGCTTAACTTTACTTAAAGCAGGTTAAAAGTAAAGCAGAATGTGCCATACGGCACATTCTGCTTTATTTTCAGCCTGCTTTAAGCTTCCATCTACTAGGATATAGAAAATATTTCTTATGTTGCATGTTCATTACTGTATAAAACTGATCAATTTTCTTCAGTGTAGGAATGATTTAAATGAGTAAAAATGTGTATCTATGGAGTACAGGATTAAAGATATTACATAGTTCAAGATAGCAAGGAGTATTTTTTTCAAATCCTAAAGCCGTTATATCTCTACAAACTCTATGTTGTGACTACTCATCAAATCATCTGTTCAAGATGTTTCTAATGAATAGTCATATCGTAGGGATTGGTGGAGAGACAAAAAAGTAAATGTTAAACTTTCTTTTGTTAATGTTTAGTATCAAAATTTCCTTTATTTTGGAACTATATGTGACCATGAAGAGCATTAACTTGAAGATTTTTAAGAACCTCTATTCGGAATATGTTAACATTGATTTTAAAATTCCTATGACTCCAACCATAATTATTCTCTTTTTCTTTTCAAATTTATTAAACATTAAAAGCAAAAATTATTAAAATGATGACTTTGCAGAAATAAATCTCAATTTAACGTATATAGTCAAAGTTGTATCAAGCAATCTTTCTTTGAGGTAGTATACAGGTATTCAGAGGAAGTATTGTTTACATTTAGCAACCACCTGCAGAAGAGACAGCAAAAAGGTTGTTGTTTTGATTAGTTGCTTAATACAGGTTTGACTGTAGTCAATGTAATAGATGAAGCAAATCATTTTTGCAATTGTGACAAATGTTTATACATACCAGATTTTCTAGACACTTGAACTTGAGACTTTTTTGGAGATTTTCAAAAAACCAAGAAGCCCTGATGTTCCTTGAGATCCTGTAGTCCTTTTTCATCAGAACATACACATGCTTGGCATGAATCATCTATAAATAAATTTCAATATCCACCATGAGAAAATAATTTAGACTAAACATATCTGTTACTGTCATTGAATGGACTGAGGGGTAATGTCTTTAAACTTGATGAAGTCACCCCTTAAGCCCAATACTACCACCAAATAAAAAAATTGCAACAGTACAAGTGAAAAATTGAGGCCTCATCCAGACTCAAATCAAGGGGCTCTGGCCTTAGGCTGTAAATGAAGTGCCACAAATTCCCATATTATAATAACAGAATTTTTAACCTTGATGTCATTATCCAGGTAATAAAGGCACTTGTACAAAATCGAGTCAAATCTATACCGCTGGTGAAAGGTCAATTTATAGACACTCACTAGATGTAATAAACATTTAGAAATTTTAGAGTTATATTGAAAAATGTGTTATCCGAAATCATTTTACCAAGGAACACTAAAATAAGACTGCACTTATGCCCCCGGTGGCATCCTTGACAATATATTCTGAATCTTTGAATCTTTTCTAAGTCCATATTAGGTCAAGGTCATGGTTAAACTGAGCTTGGGTATTATTGGTGAGTTGGTAATGGTCCAAGGCAATAACTGTATAAGTATCAAAGCATTGTAGTACACAGTGTTGATGCTAGATGAAAGGGTAAAATCTAGTTAACCGAGAAACAGCCCATTTAAAATATTCTAAGTTCAAATTACCACTAGGTCAAGTTCATGGTCAATATCAAAGTTTGGTGATATTGGTGGATAGGGAATGGTCAAAGGCAACATCTGAATAAGTATCAAAGCATTGTAGTCAGTTGTGTTGGTGCTAGACGAAATGGTAAAATCTAGTTAACCAAGAAATAACCTAATTAAAATATTCTAAGTCCAAATTAGGTCAAGGTCAAGGTCAAAATCAAAGTTTGGTGATATTGGTGGATAGGTCCAAGGCAACAACTGTATAAGTATCCAAGCATTTGGGTAAGCGGTGTTGATGCTAGACAAAATGAATGAATGAATAAATGGTGTTTTACGGCCAATCAACACAAAAAGGTCATTTAGAGCCAATTATACTTCCCAAATGTTTTTTCTCTGACCTTTGAGTGTAAATAATTAATATCTCATAATTTCCTTAAAGTGAAGTGCACACAGCAGTTTTAAACTTTACGTCACAGGGCTTATACTTTAGATTTTTTCCCACTTGCATTTTTTTGCAAATGCCCATATTTTCTACTTGCAAAACCAGGTTCCAACTGGCATTTTCAATACGATTATCTACAAATTGATGTTTCACATCATTTTGATCAAAATTATAAGATTAACATTACTTTTGTTGAACTTTCATTATGTATCTCATTCTGTGCTAGATATTCTGTGGACATATGTAAATAAAGTTTAAAAAATAATATCTAGTGTGTGTCTTTTTGTGTATATACTGTACAGTTACTATTCTTAACTCTAAATAAGTCTTTATTCGCTGTCCATCCCATATAGTCAATTTTCATTCAAAACAGCAAGGTTTGCAGATTAATTAAACACGGACTTTGTAACTGGGTCGTTTTGTCAAGGGGGCGAAAGGGCCTTCTTATATTTTTAGAGTTCGATGTTTATGGATGATTTTTTTATCTTTGGTGAAGACAGTCGGCAGACAGTACACTATATTTCAAAAACGCTTTCACTATCGCCCATAATATTATGTTCGAGAAAGATGTGCATTTCTTTCTACCATTTTTTAGACAGATTTTAGCGATGCCGTGGTTCATCCCATTTTTGCACAAAACAATAAAACCCAATTACTTCGTGAGTTTCGTAACTTGGTTTGGGCAAGCTTGTAGCCTGTTCTTCCTTAACTGTCTCGTCAGCATTCCATTTATAAACGCTAAAAGGACGAGTCGACTGGAAACGTTGATATTTGAGTTTAATTTTCATCGCCATCACCGGCTAATAGACTGGTTCCCCTTTTTCTTATGCTGATTCAGGGTTGGTACGTATGAAGCCGTCTATCAATCATGCGCATGCGTTAAGTGCTGGGTTTCCCGAAGTTATAAATAGCCGAGATATGAAATGAACAGATTGGCGACAAGCAATAATTATTTGAATTACTGCAAGATTAGAAGGGTTAGACACTGTGTTCGTCTTTACCAATTTAACCTTAAATTTTGGAACGTCTGAACATCAAAGTATACACTCGCAATTTTTTTTCAAGTGCTGAATTTTTCAGCTCGCTTTTTCAAAATTCCACTCGCATTTTGCGAGTTAGCAAGAGCGAAGTTCGAGCCCTGCGTCACAAGCCTCTTATTACGTCATAAATCAGATCCTCCGAATCTATCGGTAGGCTTCAGTGATACAGATCGATCAGGGGGCATGATTGTTTACGATATGTACGCATTTTTTATTCATTTGTTATAAGGTTCTATGTTGACTATTTCAAAGACTTTTTGGTGTGTTTGAGTTTTGGAATATAAAATGTTATATTCATGCAAGGTGTAAGTGTGCATGTGTGGATAAACGGTTAAGGTGTCCAAATCTACACCACTCAAGTCTCCAAACCAATTCCTAGTTTCATCCGCATTTTTTCTGCATGTTATGTTGCAACCACTGTAGTGCGTTCAAGTACTGTATCGGAGAACGGCAACGTTAACCGATGCAAACAACTCTTATAGTATGACATCTAACGTTCTCCAATACTCATAACTAATAACTCATTGCGCCCCATGTTTATTTACTTTTTAAGGGTACGAACGATTTAAGTACGAATCAGAATAACACACGCAAAAAAGTGTACTAATCAACTGAAATATGTCAATTTTACCGCTTATAAAAATAAGATTTAGCTGCATAGATGTAAGCTGCTTTGTTTGTTATTAGAATCGGAAAATGTTGGTTTATTGATGAGAAATTAACTCGTGACTTGTTAGTGTTGGCTCACTACCTCTGGGGCGGTTTGTGCCGTTCGCAATGGATTTCATGCAAACAGGTCGTTTTCATTAAATTATTATGTTTTTTAGGCTATCGATGGCCATCAATACGGTAACTGAATGCACTACACATCCAATACCAAACAGAAACACTGTTTGCGATAATGTAAGCAGATCGCACAAGCAATATCAAGCTTTCTTTTTCCTTTCTTTTCATACTGCAACACCCCCTGGGCCCTCGCGGAGATTTTGTGCAGCTGCGCGTCTGTGCAAGTTAAAAGGATTAAAGTAAAGTAGGATAGATTTACAGATGAATGATGGAAATAAGTGAGAATAAAGTATGACAGTGTTATAGACAATAAGTGAAGTTAAAAGCTGGTTAAAAACAGCTGTAAGTTTCTAGGGCATTTTGTGGATAATCGTCTGCAGAGCCGGCTTGAAGTGGTTCAAGTCGGATAGCATGACGATGTCTAGTGGTAGACTATTCCACTGCACGACTGTAAGGGGGAAGAATGAAGCATTTTAGAGATGCCTCTGGAATCATGGGAGGGTCTGGATGCATGGGAATCCAGGATACAAGTTTCTGATCTTTCATTCATCAAATTGTGGCTACATTGGTCAATCATAGGTTGCTTAATTAACCCATCGTAATAGTCAACAAGCAGTAGCCCTGGCTAGATGATTTCGTAAAATGCACTTGTTCTGGAATAAATTAATGCAATGATATGTTGGAGTTCATGAAGTTGGATTGTATCAACCTTGATTTTTATCAATCATGCACTCATGGCATGACCAGGACAGAGTTGATTATAAAATCATGCATGCCAGCTAATTCGATGAAAACTGAGTTTTTGGGAAATTAGATAAAAACAAAACATTTACTCTGCTTTCAGGACCATTCATCTTGAGATGTCATATTGGTCGTGCAACTGCGTTCGTTGAATTATATCATCGTTTTTTCTTGTTTTGGTTTTTGGAAGTTATGAGTGGATAAACACCAAACCATCCGCATGACACATCCGGTATCAAGGGGGACAACTCTACGACGAGATTGATTTTTCACAACAATTTAGATTTCTGAAGGTAAATTAACAAGTTATTCGTCTGCTTAACTATTTTACTAGCATCATATATACATCATCTGTCATTTTAATAAAAAATGCACTTAAATTGTTTGTTAAAAAATGCATATTGACACTTTCGGGGTTTGTCATGTGTTTTCGTGGACTACGCTAAAAGTTTAAACCCCTATGAAACTGGGTTTGAATCTTATCTGATTCTGGAAAGGTACAGTACAAGCCATTTGCGTCATTCGTGCTCAGGGAGAGATCTATGTGCTTCAGCATTTTCTGTATCTGTATAAATACGTTGCAGTAAGTTTCTGTAATTACAGCGTCCGCACAACGGTAGAGAGCAGGGAAACTAAGTTAGTCCCACTTAAGGACAGCTGTTCTAAAGCTGTTTACTGAGTTGGCGCACACAACGCTTTCATCCAGATGATTCCAGTCTAATATGAAATAGGCACAGCCTACAAGCGAGCGAAGCTGTTAAATAATGGAGCATGTTAACAAATTAACACATTACCCCATAGCCTAATTCTAGTTTTGAAAACAGAATGAAGGGTTATTTAAAGCAAGTTGAAAGTAAAGCAGAATGCGCCTTACGGCGCATTCTGCTTGACTCCCAACCTGCCTTAAGTCAGAATCTGCTAGGATATAGATTAATATGAAATAGGCACAGCCTACAAGCGAGCGAAGCTGTTAAATAATGGAGCATTTTAACAAATTAACACATTACCCCATAGCCTAATTCTAGTTTTGAAAACTAGACGCATTCATTACGGCGCATTCTGCTTTACTCCCAACCTGCCTTAAGTCAGAATCTGCTAGGATATAGAATAATATGAAATAGGCACAGCCTACAAGCGAGCGAAGCTGTCAAATAATGGAGCATTTTAACAAATTAACACATTACCCCATAGCCTAATTCTAGTTTTGAAAACAGAATGAAGGGTTATTTAACCCATTACCCCTTAAAAACGCATTTTTACACCTCTCATTTATTCCTCCACTGAAGAAAAAAGTTCCAGTTTATACAGCAAAGAATATGTACCAGAAGAAATATTTTCTGTATCCTAGAAGATGGTAGCTTAAAGCAGGCTGAAAGTAAAGCAGAATGTGCCTTAAGGCACATTCTGCTTTACTTTCAACCTGCTTTAAGTGGTCACCTGTTTTTAAAGCTAGAAATAGGTTAAGAGGTAATGGGTTAAAGCAAGTTGAAAGTAAAGCAGAATGCGCCTTACGGCGCATTCTGCTTTACTCCCAACCTGCCTTAAGTCAGAATCTGCTAGGATAAAGAATATAATTTTATGGTACAGATTTTGGACTGTATCAAATGGAACTATTTACTTTTTGAACAGTTTGGATCCTGATCAGAAGCCTCGTAATTAGAGACTATATTTTGCATGGGCGCGAAATTTATTTTTCAAGCAGTTTGGATCCTGATCAGGAGCTGCGTACGGCGGCGAATTATCAGGATCTACCATACACAATTGTTGACACTAATGTTAATATTTCGAAATTTTGAGAACTGAATCTTCAAAGATACTGTGGTGCATGGGTGCACAATTTATTTTCAAGCGGTTTGAATCCTTATTAGAAGATGTGTACGGCGACGCATGGTCAGGATCAACATAATTATTGGCACTACAGGGCTGCCATAAGTTGACATGAAAAATCCTAAGATTTCCAAATTTGCATTTTTCAAGTACGATTTTACGAATCGTACCTTTACCACATAGCCTGTTTCTTGTTTTGTTGACATGTGACTACTTAAAGCAGACTGTAAGTAAAGCAGAATGCTAAGGCGCATTCTGCTTTACTTTTAGCCTGTTTTAAGCTACCATGTACTGGGGGAAAAATCCGAAGATTTAGGAAAAATCCGGAGAAATGGCAGCCCTGGCACTAATGTTAATATTAATAATTTCGAAACTTTGAGAACTGATGATCATAATGGCAAATTTGTTCCTAATGACTAAAGTTTCAAAGATACTGTTGTGTCTGGGTAAAAACTATACATCAAGACATATATTTAACACACTAGATCTAATTACGATATTTACGCGAGGTTATATAATGTGCGAAAAAAATAAATTATCGACTAATAACATATTGAAAATGTTCCCTATGTATGCTTCGACCAAAAATGGTACGTTTTGACTTGGTACGCTTTAACCATGGTACGCTTTGACTATAACCCATTAAGACGTATTTATTGGGTAATGGGTTAATAAACCAAATGGTTTAATAACCTGAGGGGCCTGATATCGCTCAACTGTTGTACTGAAGCTTGAAAGCTTTACCTTTCTGTTTCATCCGTTTTAATCTAAATCCATTCAAATTTGTAGTATACCATGTAAAACTTTTTGGAATACAACCTCATAATTCTAGTATAGTAGAGTACATCAAGGGCAGATAACTAGAGCCTAAACAATACTGAAATGAAGCCTTTTTAGCATTTCAGAGTATATCAAGGGCAGTTAACTATTGCCACAATGATTAGATTTCAACAATAATTGCACTCCTTTGAGAACTTATAGCTATATACTTTGTGTGCAAGTATAATCAAAATCCATTGAAAACTGTAGTTGCAAGAGTGTAAACGCTGTAAGATATGGCATTTTCAGCAATTCAAGGGCAGACAACTCTTGACCTATAGGTCTTATTTCAACCATAATCACACATATCTAAACTCTTATGGTCATATACAATCTGGCCAAGTTTGAAAAAGACTGGATAAAAAGTGTGGCCTCTAGAGTGTAAACACTGTTAAATATGGCATTTTAAGCACTTCAAAGGTAGATAATCCTCAACCTATTGGTCCGATTTCAACCATAATTAAACTCATCTAAACTCTTATGGTCATATACAATCTGAGCAAGTTTGAGATAGATTATATAAAAATTGTGGCCTCTAGAGTGTAAACACCGTTAAATATGGCATTTTCAGCAATTCAGAGGTAGGTTACTCTCAACCTATGGGTCCGATTTCAACCATATTCAAACTCATATGAACTCTTATGGTCATATCCAATCTGAGCAAGTTTCAGATAGATTGGGTAAAAATTGTGGCCTCTAGAATGTAAACACCCGTAAATATGGCATTTTCAGCAATTCAAAGGTAGATAACTCTCGACCCATTTGTCTGGTTTCAAGCATAATCACACTCATCTGAACTCTTATAGTCATATACAATCTGAGCAAGTTTGAAGAAAAAGTGTGGCCGCCAGAGTGTAGACACTGTTAAATATGGCATTTTCAGCAATTCAAAGATAGAAAAGTCTTGATGTGATCCAGATCTATTGATCTGATTTCAAGCATAATCGAACTCATACAAAATCTTATGGTCATATACAATCTGGCCAAGTTTGAGAAAGATTGGAGACATATTGTGGCTTCTAGAGTTGAAACACTGTTGAACTTGGGTGGATTTGGGTGACTTTTGGTGAATTGATGAATGAGGATAAGTGTATAGTTGGCACTAATATTATTACTTCCATATAGCTGACTGGCATTCAGAAAACGAAAACTATTACAGAAAATGACCTTTTTCATGGCTATTGGACGGTGGGTTTTTAGCTCACCTGAGCACAAAGTGCTCAAGGTGAGCTATTGTGATCGGTCGCCGTCCGTCGTACGTCGGTGTTGGTGTCGGTGTCCGTGTCGGTGTCGTCTGTTCACAATTTGTTTCAAATAACTTCTTCCTTGAAACTAATGGCCCAATTTTAACCAAACTTGGTCAGATACATACTGTAGTTGTGAGCTTCAAAAACTGTTAAAAAAAGTGGGTGGGGCAATCGGTCTTGTTGCCATGGCAACCATGCACGATATCTAAAAAAATCTTCTTCTCAAAAACGACTGGTCCGATTTTAATTTGGTTTTCACCAAAATGTTTCTCAATTAATATACTTTCAAAATTGTTCAAAGAATTTTGATCCGTAAAAAAACATGGCCGCCAGAGGGCGTGTTCATTTTCGGTATTTACGTAATATTGACAACTAAAGTCAAAACTTTAAACATCTTCTTGTCAATAACTATAAGTCCTAGGACAACCAAATTTCACATGTAGCATCATGTTGTTAATCTTTAGCAAGATTGTTCAAATAATGACCCCCGGGTCAAAAATGGCCCGGCCCGGCCCGGGGCTTATCAGTTTTTCATAGGAAAACCTTTAAAACTCATCTTCTCTAAAACTGTATGGCCTAGACCTTTTATATTTGGCATGTAGCTTTGCCTTATGGACCTCTACTAAGAGTGTTCAAATCATGACCCCAGGGTCAAAAATGGCCCCGCCCTGGGGCTTATCAGTTTTACATAGACTTATATTAGTGAAACCTTTAAAAATCTTCTTCTCTGAAATTGTAAAGCCCAAACCTTTTATATTTGACATCTAGCTTTGCCTTATGGTCCTCTACCAAGATTGTTCAAATCATGACCCCAGGGTCAAAAATGGCCCTGCCCCGGGGCTTATCAGTTTTACATAGACTTATATAGGAATAAACCTTTAAAACTCTTCTTCTCTGAAACCCTAAGACCCAGACCTTTTATATTTAACATCTAGCTTTGCCTTATGGTCCTCTACCAAGATTGTTCAAATCATGACCTCCGGGTCAAAAATAGCCCTGCCCTGGGGCTTATCAGTTTTACATAGACTTCAAAGGATCTCCCCTTATTCAGAACTTATTTAGGAATAAACCTTTAAAATTCTTCTTCTCTGAAACCCTAAGACCCAGACCTTTTATATTTGGCATCTGCCTTTGCCTTATGGTCCTCTACCAAGATTGTCCACTTCATGACCCCCGGATCAAAAATGACCCTGCCCCGGGGCTTATAAGTTTTACAAAGACTTATGTAATAAAACCTTTAAAACTCTTCTTCTCTGAAACCGTAAGGCCCATACCTTTTATTAGCTCACCTGGCACGTAGTGCCAAGGTGAGCTTTTAGGATCGCTGGATGTCCGTCGTCCGTCGTCTGTCTGTCTGTCTGAGCGCACGAAAGGTCCTTTGTTGGGTAGGGAGAACAATAGATTCCATTCATTCCGTGATTGCCCTATTGTTATTGTTGGGTATATATTAGTGTACTGTTGGGTACTTTTAAACAAAAAATATACCCAACAAATGTCCAACTGTGAGAACGTCCGTCCGTTCACAATTGTTCGTTAACACTCTAGCAGGTTTAAATCTCATTGGATCTTGATGAAACTTGGTCACAATGTTTGCCTCAATGAAATCTAGGTCAAGTTCGAATGTGGGTCATGTCCGGTCAAAAACTAGGTCACTAGGTCAAATTATCGAAAAACCTTGTTAACACTCTAGAGGCTACAAATTTCATTGGATCTTCATTAATATGATTGCCTCAATGAAATGTAGGCCAAGTTCGAATGTGGGTCATGTCCGGTCAAAAACTAGGTCACTAGGTCAAATCTTCGAAAAACCTTGTTAACACTCTAGAGACTACAAATTTCATTGGATCTTCATGAAACTTTATCAAAATGTTTGCCTTAATGAAATCTAGGTCAAGTTCGAATGTGGGTCATGTCCGGTCAAAAACTAGGTCACTAGGTCAAATTATCAAAAAACCTTGTTAACAATCTAGAGGCTACAAATTTCATTGGATCTTCATGAAACTTCATCAATATGATTGCCTCAATGAAATCTAGGCCAAGTTCGAATGAGGGTCATGTCCGGTCAAAAACTAGGTCACTAGGTCAAATCTTCGAAAAACCTTGTTAACACCCTAGGGACTACAAATTTCATTGGATCTTCATGAAACTTCATCAAAATGTTTGCCTTAATGAAATCTAGGTCAAGTTCGAATGTGGGTCATGTCCGGTCAAAAACTAGGTCACTAGGTCAAATTATCGAAAAACTTTGTTAACACTCTAGAGGCTACAAATTTCATTGGATCTTCATGAAACTTCATCAATATGATTGCCTCAATGAAATCTAGGCCAAGTTCGAATGTGGGTCATGTCCGGTCAAAAACTAGGTCACTACATGTAGGTCAAATCTTCGAAAAACCTTGTTAACACACTAGAGACTACAATATTCATTGAATCTTCATGAAACTTGAACAAAATGTTTGTCTCATTGAAATCGAGGTCAAGTTAGAATGAGGGTCATGCCCGGTCAAAAACTAGGTCACACGGTGTACATGGTTACATGGTTACCAGGTGAGCGATTTAGGGCCATAGTGGCCCTTGTATTTGGCATCTAGCTTTGCCTTATGGTCCTCTACCAATATTGTTCAAATCATGACCCCAGGGTCAAAAATGGACCCGCCCCTGGGCTTATCAGTTTTACATAGACTTCTACAGGAAAACCTTATTCCGAGTTGTTTCAGTTTCATGCAACAGTCCACATACATGCAATGACAAACTTCATTATGCATCGAGTATAACACAATAGTTCCTCAGGTGAGCGATATTGGGCCGCATGCGGCTCTTGTTCAAAACTAGAAACAGGCTATGGGGAAATGGGTCTACTACAATGTGCATTAATATGCAGCCACTGAAAGAAGAATCTTTTCAACCTTTAACTACAGGTGACAGCTTATTGCAGGATAGAGTTTTTAGCTCACCTGGCACGAAATGCCAAGGTGAGCTTTTAGGATCGCTGAATGTCCGTCGTCCGTCCGTCTGTCCGTTCACATTTGTTCGTTAACACTCTAGCGCCTACTAATTTCATCCGATCTTCATAAAACTTCATGACAATGTTTGTGTTGATGAAATCTAGGTCAAGTTCGAATGTGGGTCATGTCCGGTCAAAAACTAGGTCACTAGGTCAAATAATAGAAAAACCTTGTTAACACTATAGAGGCTACAAATCTCAATGGATCTTAATGAAACTTGGTCAGAATGTTTGCCTCATTGATATCTAGGCCAAGTTTTAATATGGGTCATGTCCGGTCAAAAACTAGGTCACTGGGTCAAATCATAGAAAAACCTTGTTAACACTCTAGAGGCTACAAATCTCTATGGATCTTAATGAAACGTGGTCAGAATGTTTGCCTTTTTGATATCTAGGTCAAGTATGAATGTGGGTCATGTTCGGTCAAAAACTAGGTCACTAGGTCAAATCATAGAAAAACCTTGTTAACACTCTAGAGGCTACAAATCTCAATGGATCTTTATGAAACTTGGTCGGAATGTTTGCATCATTGATATCTAGGTCAAGTTGGAATGTGGGTCATGTCCGGTCCAAAAACTAGGTCACTAGGTCAAATCATAGAAAAACCTTGTTAACACTCTAGAGGCTACAAATCTCAATGGATCTTTATGAAACGTGATCAAAATGTTTGTCTTGATGAAATCTAGGTCAAGTTCGAATGTGGGTCATATCCAGTTAAAAACTAGGTCACTAGGCCAAATCTTAGAAAAACTTTGTTAACACTCTTCTTGGATTTTAATGTAACTTAGTTAGAATGTTTGCTTAATTGATATCTAGGTTAAGTTCGAATATGGGTCATGTCGGGTCAAAAACTAGGTCACTAGGCCAAATCAAAGAAAAACAGTGTTAACCCTCTAGAGGCTACAAATCTCGTTAGATCTGAATGAAATATTTTCAGAATGTTTGCCTACATCAAATCTAGGTCAAAATCAAATGTGGATTGTGTCTGGTCAAAAACTAGGTCACTAGGTCAAATTATAGAAAAATCTTGTTAACACTCTAAAGGTTGATTGTGGGTCATGTCCAGTCATAATCTAGGTCACTATAGGTTAATTTTACATGGTGAACCAGGTGAGCGATTTAGGGCCATGGTGGCCCTTGTAATAGTGGATAGCCCTGAAACTTTCTAGGTGTTTCGAAATCAGCTGAAACTCAACACTGCCAGACTATCTACGTAAATCTACCCCACCTGGCATGATCGAGCACAGTGTTGAAATTATCTGTGTATTATTCACATGCACTTTGATATTGACAAGATTTAGAAACAACATATCTGATATCACAGAAATAATGATCTAGGCCTAGTCGAAACCGGTCGAATGTGTGTGACATGGTACTTTTCTAATCTTAGGAAGTGACGTCATAAACATCACAACTGATAAACAAAGGGGGGAAACTCAATAAAACAGTTTTGACTGTGTTGATAATTTCAGTAGGATGGTATTAACGAGCCAGGTTTTTTTATTTAAATTTGATGTGTGATTCTTGCAATTAATTGTCTTTGGGAAAAATGACTGTCTGTAGAGTTCTGACTTGCACTGAATCGGTTTAACTCTTTCCTCCCTGAAACTTTCAATGGACAATTCCAGTTTCCATTTAAGTCTAGTCCATTTCTGACTTTTAAGGGTTGTTTTTGTCAATGTTTTGCATTATGACAAACAGTGAAGACCCAGATCAGAGGGCTCCATAAGGAGCCCTCTGATCTGGGTATTCACTGTTTGCATAGGACAAGTGCACTTGTCACATGTATACTGTTTGAAAAGGACGCCTATAGGCGGGACTAGGGTTCAAAGGGTTAAAGCACTTAGAATGGTTTAAGGTTTGTCTATCAATGATGTTATCAGTTTTAAAGTCTTTGAAGGTCATAGCTGTTATTTTACGTTTAGCACGCACAGGGGTCAAATAGTCATGACAGGGTAAAGCCGGAACTAGGCCCTCAACCACTTTATAGTCTAAGAACACCAGTCTGTTCGCTTTACGTCTGTCCTGAAGTAGTGGCAAATTCAGTTCTTGTAGCATGTTAGTGACACAGCCTGTGTGTCTGGAGCGGTAGTCCCCAGAGATATATCTTGCTGCTCTTCTTTGTAAAACTTCAAGCCTGTCAATGTCTTTCCGTAAATGGGGATCCCAGATAATGGAGCTATATTCTAGTGTAGATCTTATTAATGCTAGGTATGATAGCTTGCGACAGGACTTAGGACAGTGCTTTAGATTGCGCTTAAGAAAGCCCAGAGTGGAGCTGGCTCGGTTAGCAATCTTACTAATATGGGTTCCAAACTTAAGGTCGTCAGATAGTAATACCTAGATAGGGGTTTTCAGGTACTTGTTGGAGTAAGTGCTTGTCAAGTTGGTAGAAGTGTGATGTTTTACAGTTGATATTCATGACGTAGCATTTCTTAGCGTTAAATCTCATTCCCCATGTTTTTGCCCAAATTTCTAGTTGAAGGAGGTCATTTTGGAGTTTCTGCTGGTCTTCTATGCTTTTGATGACACGGTATAAGAGGCAGTCATCTGCAAACAAACGGACAGTGGACTTGAAAGAATCTGGTGGGTCGTTGATATGGCATAAGAACAAGAGTGGGCCAAGGACTGTTCCCTGGGGTACTCCTGACTTAACAGGCACCACATCCGACTCTTCACCATCAACAACCACCTTCATGCGCCTATTGGTCAGGAAATCTGATAGTCAGTTGTTAAATTTGCTGTAAAATTTTCATTAATCAAGCGTGCTAGAACTTTGAAACTTAGTTCTATAGAAGATAGAGGACTTTTGTAGTTATAGATACAAAAGCCCTGTTTGATTGGGCTCTGCTAAGAAGAGGGAAATAGATTTGGAAGAGATTGAGAGCTCACCAATCCAAAGGGCTCATCTGTCGAACATTTTAAAAGGTATATGATATAGCAGCTATTGTGGTTCTTGAGACCAGTGGTGATCGCTATCGCTATCGCTTTGCCTGACGAGTGTCAGAGAACCAGACTACAAGGCTTTTCTAAATATCATCTTCTTCTTCAAAGAAACGGTCAGGAGTCATTTTTAGCTCACCTGAGCTAGCTGAGAGGGTGAGCTTTTGCAATCCTTGGATGTCCCTCATCATCAATTTTAGTGTTTACACTCTAGAGACCACCATATTTATCCAATATATCTCAAACTTGCTCAGATTGTATATTTAACAGTGTTTACACTCTAGAGGCAACAACATTTTTTCAATCTTTCTCAAACTTGCTCAGATTGTATATTACCATAAGAGTTTGTATGAGTTCAATTGTGGTTGAAATCAGACCAATAGGTCAGGAGTTAACTACAGTCGAACTTCGATATCTCGAACTTAGTTAAATCGAACATACCTGTATTTCAAAGTTAAAACGTGGCTTAGCCACGTTTTAACTTTGAAATATGGGTATGTTTAACTTACTTGATTATGAAATAATGTAGTTCATGTGTCGAAAAATCTGATGTACTTTTGAATTGCTGAAAAAGCCATATTTAACAGTGTTTACACTCAAAAGGCCACAATATTTATCCAATCTTTCTCAAAATTGCCCAAATTGTAATTATTACCATAAGAGCTCAGATGAGATTAATTATTGTTGAAATCAAACTAATAGATCAAGAGTTATCTACCTTTGAATTGCTGAAAATGCCATATTAAACAGTGTTTACACTCTATAGAGCCAACAATTTTTATCCGATCTATATATCAAACTTGCTCAGATTGTGTATGACCATAAGAGTTCAGATGAGTGTGAATATGGTTGAAATCAGACTACCGGTAAAAGGTCGAGAGTTATCTAGCCTTGAATTGCTTAAAATGCCATATTAAAGGGTGTTTACACTCTAGCGGCCACAGTTTTATTAAACCTTTCTCAAACTTGCTCAGATTGTATATGACCATAAGAGTTCATATTAGTTTGATTATGGTTGAAATCAGACAAATAGGTCAAGAGCAATTTACCTTTGAATTGCTGAAAATGACATATTTAACGGTGTTTACACTCTTTTGGCCACAATTTTTATCCAGTCTTACATGCTATACTACAAATTTGAATGGATTTAGATTAAATGGGTGAAACAGAAAGGTAAAGCTATCAGGCTTCAGTACAACAGGTGAGCGATATCAGGGCCCTCAGGCCCTCTTGTTACTGTAGAGTTGACCAGAAATCCTCCAGATTTATCAGTATTTATAGAAAAATATTTCCATGGGGCTGGTGTTACTACGCATCGATGACCAAGGGGCCACCCCTGAGGAGATTGTACACCCATATGGCAGCTGCTAAGTCCCCACTGGCACTGATGTCGGTAACCAACGTTAGTAGTCTTTTCAACTCCCTTATCATTTACGGTTCTAGGATAGAATGAATGGTGGTATACTGCAGATTGGGAACCAGTTTCTCATGATTTGTAGTCACCCATTATGAACCTTGCTGACTGCCCCTGGACTCTCTAGTTGCTCTATTTCAAAAGGATATTTAATTATGCGGATTTCTTCGGGGGGGGTGTTATATTTATTTTATAGATGACAGCCAGGTGAGGAAACTATCCAGTAAAGTATATATTTGTCAATTTCTTTACATTTTATACAGACAATATCTTGAGCCGAAAGTCATAATGGCAGCGTCAAGGGATAAGCGGTCCACTGCCGGCAGCAAAATGGCTTCTTTGCTGGAAGCAGAGGATGAAGATGACTTCTATAAAACCACATATGGAGGATTCACAGAGGTATTAACCCATTACCCCATACATATGCCTTTTTATGCCTCTAATGTATTCTTTCACTGAAGAAAAATAGTTTCATTTTATACAATCACGATAATGCATCATAAGAAATGTTATCAATATCCTAGCAGATGGTTGCTTAAAGCAGGATGAAAGTAAAGCAGAATGTGCCTGAATGCACATTCTGCTTTACTTTCAGCCTGCTTTAAATGGTCACATGTGTTCAAAATTAGAAATAATGGTTTCTGAAGAAGATCCTTAAGGGTCAAAACGTGAAATCAAATAAAATATGGTTAACACCAGATTGCCTCAGTTGTGTATGTACTACTGTACTACCTCTCCACTCAAAATTAGAAATAGACTATTGAGTAATGGGTTGAATGTTTGAAATGGAGTGCTGATATAATGCCACCAACATGTGTTGTCTTATAGGAGGAAGATGACAGAGAATATGAATCTGAGATGTCTGAAAGTGATGTTGAAGACTCTGACATCAGTATTGATGAAGACGATGAAGTGAAAAGCGACATGGAAGACGATGAACCAAAACGAAAAAAACGTGGAGTTGTAACAAAGGCTTATAAGGTAACAACTTGCTATCTACATGGAAATGTTCTTTCTTTGTCAACTTCCTTGTCTAATTCCCCCCCCCCCCCCCCCCCACCAAGATTCTCATAAAAGAGATCACTAAAAATAGCCATTAAAAGTATTTTAATATATATTTATGGATATATCTGAGATAGTATGCATAGTTTATACTTTCATATGAACTGTAAATATGTAATAAGTTGATTTAGTTTTGGGGAATATCATTTGAAAAGCATACCTCGTTCATCTTCTTTAGAAACATAAATCATATAATGGAAGTTTGAATATTTCATTGCATAAAATGGATAATATTTTACACAGGAACCTGCACCTAAGAAAGTGAAACCAAACGAAGAAAAGAAACCAAAGGAGAAGTCCAAGCCTAAAGCTCCACCAACAATCCAGATATACCAATCTAGCCCAGGTATAGCTGAAACTATAATATCTAGGCTTTCTTGTTGTGTAATAGTTAATTATGTACCATTTCCCCCATTAGAAGCACCTTTTTCTCCACTGAAGAAAATGGTTCCAATTTATACAGTCATTAATATGTATTTTAATAAACATTTTCTATATTCTAGCAGATCTATGGTAGTTTAAAGCAGACTGAAAGGAAATCCCAATTCACCTCAAGGCACATTCTACGTAACTTTCAACCTGCTTTAAGTGGTCACCTGACTTCAATACTATAAACAGGCTATGGGAGAAAGGGTTAAGCAACCATTGATAATTGGATATATTTATAGCCAAGATGACAGGTGGCTGTTTAATGCAGGACAAATGTCATGCAGAAAGCTCCTGTTGGAGCTTTCTGCATTACTTTTGTCTACATTAAGTGGCCAGTTGTTTGTAAAGATCGACAGACTCCCTTAATCAGATGCTGGATTAATAGAATCAAGCACGGCTTTTGGTAAAGACGGGGAATTCTATACCCGAGGTTGGTCTGTTCCCAGTCGGAAACAGACCAACCGAGGGTATAGAATCCCCCGTCTTTACCAAAAGCCGTGCTTGATTATTTTTCTCGCTTAAAATTCCCCTTAAAACGAGTAAATTAAAGGAATTGTAAAGACCTACTTTTTTCCCCGTTTCACACATTCCATATCCAATAGCAACAAACAACTGTTTAAAGTTCGCGCTATTTCAGCTTGGCTTTGACATTTACTTGTACACGCCTTTAAGAGGAAAACATGTCCCACTTTAAATCATAACTAATAAATAAAAACGTTTTTTATTGAATCCAAACGATTTTGTATGGTAAAAATTATCAAAACGACCATTTTTTCCGTTATATACGTTCTACTTTACAGCCATAACAACAAACGACGTCAATGACATCACGTTAGAACGTGACCTTACGCGTATACTCGATCATGTGAAACAATCAACAACAACAACATAAATCTCTGTTTAAACATCGGATAATTGAATTGTTGAGAGCCATAGACAAGTGTAGAGTCTACTGTAAAATTCTCAATTTCATTTCTCTCTGCGAACTTAGATTGTGGTCCTTTTTAGCTCACCTGGCACGTAGTGCCAAGGTGAGCTTTTAGGATCGCTGGATGTCCGTCGTCCGTCGTCTGTCTGTCCGAGCGCACGAAAGGTCCTTTGTTGGGTAGGGAGAACAATAGATTCCATTCATTCCGTGATTGCCCTATTGTTATTGTTGGGTATTTTAGTGTACTGTTGGGTACTTTTAAACAAAAAATATACCCAACAAATGTCCAACTGTGAGAACGTCCGTCCGTCCGTTCACAATTGTTCGTTAACACTCTAGCAGGTTCAAATCTCATTGGATCTTGATGAAACTTGGTCACAATGTTTGCCTAAATGAAATCTAGGTCAAGTTCGAATGTGGGTCATATCCGGTCAAAAACTAGGTCACTAGGTCAAATTATCGAAAAACCTTGTTAACACTCTAGAGGCTACAAATTTCATTGGATCTTCATGAAACTTCATCAATATGATTGCCTCAATGAAATCTAGGCCAAGTTCGAATGTGGGTCATGCCCGGTCAAAAACTAGGTCGAATCATAGAAAAACCTTATTAACACTCTAGAGACTACAAATTTCATTTGATCTTCATAAAACTTGATGAAAAGGTTTGCCTCAATGAAATATAGGTCAAGTTCAAATGTTGCTTATGTCTTGTCAAAAACTAGGTCACTAGGTCAAATCATCGAAAAACCTCGTTAACACTCTAGAGACTACAAAATTCATTGAATCTTCATGAAACTTGAACAAAATGTTTGTCTCATTGAAATCGAGGTCAAGTTAGAATAAGGGTCATGCCTGGTCAAAAACTAGGTCACACGGTGTACATGGTTACATGGTTACCAGGTGAGCGACGGGGAATTCTATACCATAGTGGCCCTTGTTAAGTTTTAGGGTATTTCTGTACGAGTAATCTCCCTTTCCCTAACTTTTAACCCATTTGGGCGGAAGAATACCGTACCAGACAAGGTTTGCCGTACGGCTATTTATAGTAACAAAATGTTGTCTAGCACCCCTGAAAAGCGAGAAAATACAGGTTTGAATATTTGAATTTTTGATTTTTTTTTACAAAGTATACATTTCAGAAATTGGCTGTATGACTTTGTACTCATGTGTAAAAAAAGGCTAAAAAAAGTATTTTAGCATTCATGTATTTTCTGTAGCTGGAAAGGTATGACCCTTATTTAAGCCATTACCCCATAGCCTGTTTCTAGTTTAGCTTTCAGTTACAATCTTCTAGATAATATACAAAATATTTCTTATGGGACATATTCAAGACTATATATGTTGGAACTACTTTATTCAGTGGAGGAATAAATGAAAGGTGTATTTATGGGGTAATGGGTTAATCGTGTAGAAAGATGTGTTTTATTCTTGTTTGTTTGTTTGTTTGTTAAAGATTGTATCAATGTACACATAAGTTTTTATTCCGAAATTCATCTATACCAATAGTCACCAAGCTATTGTATTTTCTACAGATAAGAAGACCTTAAGGAAAACTACCTCAGACAAATCAAAGCAGCGTGAAGTGAGAGAGAAGGAGAGACAGAATAAGCAAAAAATGTTGAAGGACATAGCACATCAAAAGAGGGTGGCAGAGGTACGGAGATTGACACAGGAGGAGCTATTAGAGGAGGCCAAGGTCACAGAGGAGCTGAATCTCGCATCATTAGGTAAGACTACAGTCAGTCTTGAATTAATTTAACCCATAACCCCATAAATACGCCTTTTAATGCCTTTAATTTACTCCTCCTCCATACAAAATAGTTCCACCACATACAGTTATGAATATGCACAATAGAATATATTTAAAATATCTTATCAAATGTAGCATCAAGCAGGTTGAAAGTAAAGCAGAATTGCCTTACTGCCTTAAGGCACATTCTGCTTTACTTTCAACCTGCTTTAACTCTTTGAACCCTAGTCCCGCATATAGGCGTCCTTTTCAAACAGTATGCTTGTGAAAAGTGCACTTGTCCTATGCAAACAGTGAATACCCAGATCAGAGGGCTCCTTATGGAGCCCTCTGATCTGGGTCTTCACTGTTTGTCATAATGCAAAACATTGACAAAAACAACCCTTAAAAGTCAGAAAAGGACTAGACTAAAACGGTAACTGGAATTGTCCATTTAAAGTTTCAGGGAGGAAAGAGTTAAGCAGTCACATAATTTCAGAACCGGCTATTGGGTAATGGGATAACACTTTACTCCTCCTGTTTCTAGATTTGAAGACAGGTGACCACTTAAAGTAGGTTGAAAGTAAAGCATTCCATAGGGCTTAAAGCAGGTTGAAAGTAAAGCAGAATGTGCCTTAAGGCCCATTCTACTCTAATTTTAGCCTGCTTTGAGCTACAATCTTTTAGGATATAGAAAATTGTTCTTCTGATACAAGTTCATGACTGTATAAAACGGAACTATTTTCTTCAGTGCAGGAATAAATCCAATGTGTTTAAATGAGTTTCTATAGAGTAATGAGTTAAGCAGTCATTTAATAGAAGTTAAGTGAGCAGTGTTTGCTTGCTGTAGGGGCTCCTAAAGGATCTTTCTGCATTTTTAGCTCACCTGAGCCAAAGGCTCAAGGTGAGCTATTGGGATGGCCCTGTGTCCGGCGTCGTGCGTATGTGCGTCGTGCGTATGTGCGTCGTCGTTAACAATTGCTTCAAATGACATCTCCTCCTATACCGCTTGACAGAATTCAACCAAACTTTACAGAAATGTTCCTTGGGTCAAGCTCTTTCAAATTTGTTCAAAGAATAAAAAACAATGCAGAACTCTGGTTGACATGGCAACCAAAGTGAAAAAATAAGGAAATCTTAAAAAATCTTCTTCTCTGAAACTGGAAGGGCCAGAGCTTACATATTTGGCACATAGCATCATCTACAGGTCCTCTATCAAGTTTGTTCAAATTATGCCCCTGGGGTCAAATTGGCCCCGCCCCGGGGGTCACAGATTTACATAGAGTTATATAGTGAAATTTTCAAACGTCTTCTTCTCTGAAACTAATGTGGCCAGAGCATTGATATTTGGCATGGTGACACTTCTAGATGTCTTATACGAAAATTGTTCAAATGGTTCTGGTCAATTGCATAACTAGGTCACAGGAACTAAAAATAGATTTTTTCATTGAAAACTTAAAAAATCTTCTTGTCTGAAACTACAAGGGCCAGAGCTTAGATATTTGGCACATACCATCGCCTACATGTCCTCTATCTAGTTTGTTCAAATTATGCCCCTGGGGTCGCAATTAGCCCCGCCCCGGGGGTCACAGTTTTACATAGAGTTATATAGTGAAATTTTCAACATCTTCTCCTCTGAAACTAATATGGCCAGAGCTTTGATATTTGGTATGGTGACACTTCTAGATGTCCTATACGAAAATTATTCAAATGGTTCTGGTCGGTTGCATAACTAGGTCACAGGAGCTAAAAATAGATTTTTTTCATTGAAAACTTAAAAAATCTTCTTGTCTGAAACTACAAGGGCCAGAGCTTAGATATTTGGCACATACCATCGCCTACAGGTCCTCTATCTAGTTTGTTCAAATTATGCCCCTGGGGTCGAAATTGGCCCCGCCCCGGGGGTCACAGTTTTACAAAGATTTATATAGTGAAATTTTCAAACGTCTTCTTCTCTGAAACTAATATGGCCAGAGCTTTGATATTTGGTATGGTGACACTTCTAGATGTCCTATACGAAAATTGTTCAAATGGTTCTGGTCAATTGCATAACTAGGTCACAGGAACTAAAAATAGATTTTTTTCATCGAAAACTTAAAAAATCTTCTTGTCTGAAACTACAAGGGCCAGAGCTTAGATATTTGGCACATACCATCGCCTACAGGTCCTCTATCTAGTTTGTTCAAATTATGCACCTGGGGTCGAAATTGGCCCCGCCCCGGGAGTCACAGTTTTACAAAGAGTTATATAGTGAAATTTTCAAACGTCTTCTTCTCTGAAACTAATATGGCCAGAGCTTTGATATTTGGTATGGTGACACTTCTAGATGTCCTATACCAAAATTGTTCAAATGGTTCTGGTCGATTGCATAACTAGGTCACAGGAGCTAAAAATAGATTTTTTTCAATGAAAACTTAAAAAATCTTCTTTTCTGAAACTACAAGGGCCAGAGCTTAGATATTTGGCACATACCATCGCCTACAGGTCCTCTATCAAGTTTGTTCAAATTATGCACCTGGGGTCAAAATTGGCCCCGCCCCTGGGGTCACAGTTTTACATAGAGTTATATAGAGAAAATTTCAAACATCTTAATATGGCCAGAGCTTTTATAATCGGTATGGTGACACTTTTAAATATACTTTACATAATTTGTTCAAATTGTTCTGGTCTGTTGCATAACTAGGTCAGTCCTGGACCTAAATTATTATCGCCATTTTTTCAGCTATTTTCTCAGGTGAGCGAAATATGCCCCATGGGGCTCTTGTTATGATCCTGCAATTAACAACCATCTGTCTAAACACATTCAACTCTAGCGACGAGTACACTTTAACAAACAGTATATCTGTTAAGAGCACACTTGTCCTATGCAAATAGTGTAGACTTTGATCAGAGGCATGAACCCTCTGATTAGTGTCTGCACTTGTCATTTTTGGCCTTGAGAGCCTATATCGAATCCTACTGTATGAAATTGGTGCGAGTCTAGCTCTCCCTACAAACAAATCCTGTCATACGGTGTTTACATATGCTATAACGGAGCTTCAGTTGCTGGGTACGTCACTATCAGATAAACTGATTTAAACTCAGGATCCTGAGTCTGTTCCTGTGGCGATTTAAACACCGTATTTACCCCCTTGTTATAAACATTCACCCAGTAGTCATAGCAGACGATGTATTATAAGACATGCACAGTACAAAGTTCTTTAGGGTCTTTAAGCGCTGCAGGTTTCTGCTTAATGCATGGCAATGGTAATGCAGAAACTCTATTATTAGCTTTCTGCATTACTTTGTTCTACATTAAACTGAAAGTCCGAGCCTGCAGTACTACAGTACTTTGATGTAATATATTGTTCAAATCAAAACCCTAAACAGTCAGAAATGGACTTGACTTGTTTGGAAATATGAATTGAACATTAAAGTTTCTGAGATGAATTGCTTCTTCAACAAGTGGTCAATTAACACAGAACGGCCAGTAAATTGCAATATTTTGAGCTATGGAATAAAAAAATCAGTAAACAAAACAATTTGCTATTGTGTTGACTGTACTTTAACCCTTTCCCCCATAGCATATCTCTAGTATTGAATGTAGGTGTCCACTTAAAACAGGTTGAAAGTAAAGCAGAATGCGCTTTAAGCGCATTCTGCTTTACTTTCAGCCTGCTTTAAGCTATCATCTGCTAGAATATAGAAAATATTTTGTATTATACATATTTATGAATGTATAAATTGGAACTATTTTCTTCAGAGCAAGAATAAACTGAATGCGCTAAAAGGCGCTTCTATGGGGGAAAGGGTTAATAGGGGTTTGCATGCTAGAGACTGATATATCTACCTAATGTGATTATCATTGCAAACAGTTTGGATCCAGATGAGACACTGTGTAAAGTTGCATCTCATCAGGATCCAAACTGTTTGACACTCTGATCCAGTTTTGAAAAGAAAATTAGAACATTCTATTTTTAGAACATCAGCAGACGACAATAATTATTGCTGCAGACAAAAACATTACGCAGCATGCAAAGAGTTAGATGTAAATCTTGTGGTGAACAAAAAAATCTAGTACTTGTGTAGTCACAAATTATGTTGCCTAGTAACACATTACTTTAACAAATGATATGTATTGGTGCATGTAGTTTCACGCTCTTTTGTGAAAATACTTGCGGTAAGTTTGCAAAGTGTACATATTTTACAGAAAACTATCATCGCATGGAACTAGAGAAGAAAAGTCGTCGGGTGATCAAACAGTCACAGAAGGGTCCAGTTATTCGCTATCATTCCATGTCTATGCCTCTGATGGAGGAGTTACCTGATAGCGATGATGGGTAAGTTTTATAAATCAGGTCTGATTTATTTCATATCTGGTCCTTCTGGCCCGTTTTCTAACTAATGCAACCACTTTAAAGACATTCACTGACTGTGGAAACCACAGATGACAGCTAAAAGCAGAATGAAAGGAAAGCTTGCTTTTAGCAAACACCTGATTTAGACACAAGAAAACAAGCCTTTTGTTTAATTGTTGTTATGGCAGATTCTAGTGTACTTTCATAGCTTAGCTATATCAATTACAGGCTTCAACCAATTACTCCATAAATATGCCTTTTCCCCCTTCAATTGATCCAGCAATACAGCAATAAAATGTATCTAAGAAATCTTTCCTATAGTCAAGTAGATTGTAGCTTAAAACAGGCGCATTCTGCTTTACTTTCAGCCTGCTTTAAGTGGTTGCGTGTTTTCAAAACTAGAAACAGGCTATGAGGTAATGGGTTAAGACTTTAATTGTTTTCCATTCAAACACAGTCAATTCTACATTCAAAGGAAGCAAGATTATATAGCGAGAAAGCTCAATAGCGGATAAAAGTAATGCAGAAAACTCCAAAGGAAAGTTATTCATTACACAATTTAACCCATTACCTCATAGCCTGTTTCTAGTATTGAAGGTAATTGACAATTTAAAGCAGGTTGAAAGTAAAGCAGAATGTGCCTTAAGGCACACCCTGCTTTACTTTCAGCCTGCTTTAAACTATTATCTGCTAAAATATAGAAAATATTTCTTATAATTCTTATTTATAACAGTATAAATTTGAACTATTTTCTTCAGTAGAGGAATAAATTAAAGGTGTAAAAAGGCATATTTATGGGGTAACGGGTTAAACATTAACTTAAGTAGCACTCAGTCTGTTTTTTCTCTACAGAGAGGACCAGCCTGTCAAGCAAGAACCTCAAGTCAAAACAGATGAGAAATGTGAACGAACATTTGTCACCTTCACAGACGAGAGAGTGTATAGAGAGTACTTCCCAGACAAGAAAAATAAACCACAAGTGAGACAGTTCTGTCCTGTGACTCGGCTTCCAGCAAAGTACTTTGACCCTATAACTAATACCTCCTATGCCACTCTGCAGGCATTTAAGATCATAAGAGAAGCTTATGCACAGCAGTTACAGAATGAAAGTACAAAACGATCGAGGGGATCATCAAGTGAAGCAAACAATGTGGAAGTTGTAGTGAAGTGAGAGCATAATAAGGCTGATTGGAAAAGGATAAAGGCATTAAGGTTATACAGCAAACAATGTAGACAGGGGCCCTCTGATCAGGGTCATCACTGTAAATTTGAAATACATTGTTTAATTCTGTCCTTATTAATTAAATGGAAACAGGGCTTGTTCATCGGAAGTTACAGGGAAGAATGAGTTGAATGAGTGATGGGTTAACATAAGAAAATTGCAGATCAGTAAACAGTTGTCAACTGTTTTTAACCCTTTACCCCATAGCCTTTTGCTAGTTTTGAAAATAGGTAACTACTTAAAGCAGGTTGAAAGTAAAGCAGAATGTGCCTTAAGGCACATTCTGCTTTACTTTCAGCCTGCTATATGCTTCCACCTGCTAGAATAAAGAAAATATTCCTTATGAAACATATTTATGACTTCAAATTGGAACTACATGTACTTTCTTCAGCGGAGGAATAAACTGAATGCGATAAAAGGTGCTTCTATGGGGAAAAGGATTAAAAAAGAACAGCGATTCAAAGAAGAAGTAGATGGTATTGCCTCTATTGACATCCATATCATGTTGATCAGGGTTGATTCAAGGTCCAACTGGTGACAAACTCCATGGAAACAACAAGGGAGATCATTCATTGTAAAACAATGAAATAAATAAACCAGTCATATTGATGTTCTCAGTACTCTTGTGTTTTATTGTCCTTTTCTTGTCTTTGCTCTTGTGTTTTAGTGTCCTTTTCTTGTCTTGATGAAATATATTTCAGACCAGTGTTCTGGAATGCACAGAAAGTTGAACACGAAAGGGATGTATTGCAGTTCTAGTTTGAGAAAGATTGGATAAAAAGTGTGGCCTCCAGAATGTAAACACAGTCAGATTTAGCATTTTCAACACATAAAGGGAAGACAACTCAGGACCTAATGATCCGATTTCAGTCATAATTTAATTTATACGAGAACTTATAGTAATATACAATCTAAGCAAGTTTGAGAAAGATCTGATACATTTTTGTGGCCTCTAGAATATAAACACTGTTAGATATGGCATTTTCAACAATTCAAGGGCAGATATTGGTAAGATTTCAACCATATTCAAACTCATCCAAACTCTTATTGTCAGGTACAATCTGAGCAAGTTTGAGAAAGATCTGAGAAAATTGATGGCCTCTAGAGTATAAACGCTAAAATTGTTGACGATGGACACCAGACATTCTAGAATTGCAAAAGGTCACCATGAGCAAAACCTCATGTCCAACTTAAATAATTTCACACAAATATTCCATTGTTAATCCTCTACAAGATATCGTAAAATAATTATCCTGGCTTGAAAAATAGGGTCGCCATTGGTTTTGGGAGAGTTTACACAGTATGGCTTTGCTGAAATCTTTAGCACTTTTGCTGCTGCTATATCGTCTACTTAGAATGTCTTCTGCCCTATAATTTCAAATTCATTTTTCATTAATTTTGATTTAACAAACATTAACACAAGTGTCAAACAGTTTGGATCCCAATCAGACATCACATCACACACCGTCTTATCAATATCCAAAGTGTGCAAATGTAAGTGAATAAATGCTCAGCAGTTTAAGGGGTAAAGTTTAATATTACCATGACCATAACCATGGTCAACTAAGTGAGCTGTTCAGGGCCATCATGACCCCCTTGTTTATATATGCAAATGAGCCCTTTATTAGAGTGTCCACTACTCTGCCTAATGGTCGATCATTGATTGTTGCTGTAGCTCATAAGATTTTACCTCCCTCTATGTACTTAACACATTACCCAATAAATACACCTTTTACTCCTTTTATTTGATCCTCCACTGGAGCAAATAAATTCACTTTAAGCATTCAATAATATGAACTGTAGGAAAACTTGTTTTATGTTCTAGTAGATGGTAGCTTAAAGCAGGCTGAAAGTAAAGCAGAATGTGCCTTAAGGCACATTCTGCTTTACTTTCAACCTGCTTTAAGTGGTCACCTATTTTCAATACTGAAACAGGCTATGGGGTAATGGGTTAACTCATTCATCCCTGACACTTCTAACAAATCTAGTTTTCAATGGTCTCATCCACTTTGACATAGGACATGTGTCCGCTTCTGTTACACTGTAAAGGATGAGTATACTCATGGCTAGGACTAAATGGGCTAACTCTTTCAACACTAAGTAACCCTTGTGCGTTAATAAGTTCCATTGTGATCATTTGAGTTACAAAAACATGAACCAGTCTACTTGGGATTCTGGGTAGTTTAATTAATACTGGTCTAAATAAGCTTTCAGATTCCTCTGGTCTGGGTCTACACTGTTTGCGAAATTTGATATAATCAGTATAACTGTACTTTAAAGAGGTCCATGGTGTTGTAAGAGTTAATGATGCATCAGTATGGTTAGCTGTATTTCTTCAATGAAACTATGTTTGGACCAGTTTTACTCAAACAATAAAGGCAAACAAACCTTTATAAAAACTTTATTATTTTTTTCTAGATGTTACATAAATAATAAGCCTGGCTTAATACATTACTTCTGTAAAACAACAAAACATTAACAAAACAAAACGGGACGGAGTGATACTGATATAAATAAATACTAGTGACTACAACAATTACACTTCAGTGAGTAACACATTGGGGATACACAAGTAAAACATTCTCTCTCAAAAACCTTGGGTCTATGCTTATTAAGCGTTCAAGTTGAGTCTGATTTTGTTCTCAACCTTTTCATTGGTCAGAACAACCTTCAACTCAACTCAAATGCTTTATAAGCATAGAGCCATTTCCTAAAAACTAATGACCATCGCATACAGTTTTGAGCTAGATCAGACAAGATAATTTAGCATCTAATCTGGCCCTATGGTTATTAAACTCGTGAGATGAGACTGATTATTCTCATGCTTTTTATTGGTAAGATTTGTACATTTATATGCTCAAATCTGACCAATCAAAAGCTTGAGAATGATCTCAAACTCAATAACAAACTGAAAACTCAGTAAGTAAATATTAAAATATACAGTAATGTGATTTTTAAAAAAAAAAATGCTTTTCTAAAAAAACTGATTCTTTATTTGTTATTTAAATCAGGATAAAATAACATTCAAACTGAATAAAAGCTGAATTAAGACTACAAAACTAACGCTGCAGTAACACATTGGAATATCAAAATGAATTTAGTCCATAATTTAAAAGTAAGGAAATCTAGCAGATTCTATGCAAACTATTTTGATGTACACAAAGCACACAAACTCAAAATAAGCAATATTAGCAATAACAACTTTCGATCCTATATCAACAAAATCAAATGTTCATACTGATCAGTTGCTTATTTAACACTTTCCCCCATAGATTTTAGCACATTTACTTATTCATCATTGAGATACCTTTTCATGGTTTTACCATGCCCTGTTAGAGTCATTGAAACATTGTCCTGCATCATGATAGGTGGATGCGTAATACAGGCTGATAGTTAAGCAGAAAGCTCATACAGGAGTTTTCTGCTTTACTTTCAGCCTGTTTTAAGCAACAGGGGAAAGGATTAAATAAGTACTATATAAAATAATGTACTGTAGAACCTCTCTATTACGACCACTAAATTGTGTTGAATATCAGGGGTTAAAGGCAGGTGACTGCTAAAAGCAAGGTGAATGTAAAACAGAAAGCTCCTTAAGGAGCTTTCTGTTTTACGTTCACCTTGCTTTAAGCTATCGCCTGTATTTTATATTGTCAATGAGCCTTCATTTTAGTGGTTGTAATAGAGGGGTTTTACTGTATGTATAAAGATGACTTCCTGTATATCTTTGGCTAAAAAATATTCTTATTATGATTACAATAAGTGATAGTATCTTTAAAACTGAAACCAATAAGTGCTGTGAAAAACCCCAAACATAAAACAAACATGAAACAAGTAAAACATATATGGAAGTTTCATGGCTGGATTTGGTTAAAGCTTACACTGAAGCAAGTAAACTACCAAGTAAAACCTGTGTTGCAGTGAAAATTATGTTAACCTTTCCCATTTGACCTATTACCCGAAAAATACGCCTTTTACGTCTTTCATTTATACATCCAATAAAGAAAATAGTTCCTGCTTATACACTCATGAATGTATATCATAATAAATATTTTCTATTTCTTAACAGAATGATGATAGCTTAAAGCAGGCTGAAAGTAAAGCAGAATGCACCTTAAGGCGCATGCTGCTTTACTTTCAATCTGCTTGAAGTAATTACCTGTCTTCAAAATTAGAAACATGCTATGGGGTAATGGGTTAAATACAAATACATTGAGGACTGTAATAAAATTGAGAAAATGTCAAGTTTCATTTATTTCTAAAAATTCAATTTAACCTGAGTTGCAAACAGCTTGGGACCCGACCTACAGCAGGAAACCAGCATCTGATCTGGCTCTAAACTGTTTGCATGGGACATAATTGTTTTAGCAGAAACAGGTTTAATGGGAAAGAATAAAGTCTTCTCCACCTTATGTACCTATTAATTGGAGTTTCAAAGATATTATTTTGAAAGACAGATTGTTGCATAATGCTGGATAGAGGAAACGCAGAAACCTAAACAGATGTTTGCATAAGTTTAGATCCTGATAATATATGCCAAGTTTTTCATTATATGATCAGGATTTAAACTGTTTGTTAGTTCTTACTTTTGTAGCCTGGCTTGGCAGATAAGGGGTTACTGTTTACAGAACATAGACACATAGACGGTAGATTAGATATAATGAATGACAGTCATGAGATTAGCGGAAGCACTTTGAAAATGCTATTTTTTTAGTACGTACATGTATCATGTCAACAGTCAAACTCATGCACAGTGGCTATTTTTTTTTCTTAAGAACAATTCAAATCTCTCACAGCAAGAGCACTGCTAATTGCAATACAGCAGCAAAACAGACATACACCCACTCTTAAGCATATCAACTCATTACCTCATAGTGTGTTTCTAGTTTTCAGACAGGTTTTCGCTTAAGGCAGGTTGAAAATAAAGCAGAATGTGCCTTAAGGCACATTCTGCTTTCTTTTCAGCCTGCCTTAAGTTAACATCTGTGACAATATTGAAATTATTTCTTATGGTACATATTCATGGATGTATAAAGTTGAACTTTTTTTCTTCATAGGAGTTGTATAAAAAGTTGTTCATGTATCTATGGGGTAATGGGTTAAGATAGGTATTTCATCTTGACTTTTCATGGCCACTTTACACCACGTTTGACCATAGTTTTTGGTAACAACTTAAAGCTATTGGTAATTAATGCTGATGGAAGAGTCTATGATATTTAAGGCATCAGGTGAGATTTTACAATGGATCACTCAGAGAGTTGTCAGAAAGGTAATCATCACTAAGGTCAAGGTCGTCTATATCTAGGTCATCATCTGATCCTGCAATGTATAACATCATGTGTTAACCCTTTACCTCATAGCCTGTTTGTAGTTTTGAAGAGAGGTGACAACTTAAAGCAGGTTGAAAGTAAAGCAAAATGTGCATTGAGGCACAGTCTGCTTTGCTTGCATCCTGCTTTGAGCAACCATCTGCTTGGAGATAGAAAATATTCCCTAGCCTATTTGATGTCTAATGACATTGAACTTTGATGGATATGACCCAACTTGTACTGAATTCAAGACCTTCTTGAGTTGAGTACATATGCCAAATATAAAGTCTCTATCACATGTACCGTCATTTGCCGAGTATTGTGCGCATCCGGATATAACACGCACCCTTATTTTCAGGGTTAAATGTCTGGAAAATAACTTTTTCCCAAGGTTTTGGTCAGTCGTCGTTTGCACGATTTCTCCTGCTGAACCCAGTTGTTTTTAAATGAAGGGAGTTCCGTAGGCATATTTTAGGACCATGAAAATCCGTTAAATATGTGATAATTACAAGTATTCTGATAGTCAGGGGTGAAATCCGCCCTTCGAAGTTCTTAAAAATAAGATGCGATCGTGACTGGAAACGAAACCAGACATATTTTTATGGGCATACTTAATTTTCATTTCTTGCGTCACATTAGAACAGGAACGGAATATGTTCCTGATTAGAATCGCCCCACATTATTCTGTGTAAGTTTGTAGATGCGTTTATTAGGATTAAAATATATAAATACTAAACATTTATTGTATCCAATTATTTCATCACTAGTATTGAATTATAAAAAAATACGGTAGATTACGAATGTTCTGAAAAATTTATAAAAAGTTTCGCTCTAAAAATCAAGTGCCGCAAATCCAAAGAATAACCCGGAAATCGTAAATTCAATTATGCGCAGTAAGGGCCCGGAAATGGCGGGTGTTTTAACAGTGACGCTTTGTTTCTACGATGCAACCAAAGCTAAGTTTACTTCCTTTTGAGGGATTTCACGCAATAATTATGAATGACAACTTGTTTATTTACTTTATTTGTCTCTCAGTTCAAAATGCCTTACGGATTGAGATTGTATTAGATACTGTACGTAACCACTAACGTGCTCCCTCGTAAGAAGGTTTGAATAATAAGGGCTTGTATTCTCAGGTCGGAGACTAATTTTAATAACTTTTAAGCAATCAAGTGTCAGAACATCAACCCAAACAATCAATACTGATTATAATTGGTGTCACTAGCTTGTCATCTCCAATAAACAGCCCTAATCCCCGACTATGGGAGGTGTCAATTAAAGCCCTGCAGCGTATTGCGCAATCTTAACACATCGGCCTACGAAGGCTAACCGTTGGAACAAGGCTTGAGTCTTGTTCCCCTGTATTGTACGCATCTCCAAATTGCAGAAAAAAGATTTTATGATAAAAGTGTGCACAATACATGGCTAAAGACGGTAGTTCCAAATTATAACAAATGTTAAAGCTCTGTACAGTCAGACTACAGAATTAAACCAGATATTTATCATATTATGAGCAGCCAACATTTAACACATTCAACCCTAGCGACGAGTATACTCTTCATTTACAAACATTGTACCTGTGAGGATTATATTTTTCCTATGCAAACAGTGTAGACCCTGATCAGAGGGCTTCTTAATGGGGCCCTCTGACCAGGGTCTATACTAGTGTCATTTTTTAAATATATTGTTTAAATCAACCCTAAATAGTCAAAAATGGACTAGACTTATTTTAAAGTTGAAATTGTCCATCAAAAGTTTCAGGGGTGAATGAGTTAACAGGAGGGTAAGATATACCTACCATTCCCAATTCCCTTTACAGATGATGTTTTCATCTTTCTGTCTGTCTTAGAAGTAGGAGGAGGTCCAAACTCTGTGAAATCAGAACTCTCTGTATCATCAGCACTTGACAAGTCGAGGTCATCTAACAGGCCATTCTGCATGGGTTTCTTCCTTGATGTAAAACCTACAATGTTTAAAAGAGAAAACTTGACTCAATCACCAATGGATTTGGATAATTCAAGTTTTCAATCTAATCCAGTCCAATTTTGATTTTTTTGTATTTATTGCAAAATGACAAACACTGCAGACCCTTGAAAAGGATTAACTAAATACAAGAAAACATAATACAGATAGCTCCTACATATTTTTTCAACATTAAGAAGCCATCTGTCAATGCTTCTGAATGACTGCTAGATAGAACTTTGATTGTTAATTCTGTAAAACAGTACAGGTTACATAAAGATACACATTTTACACTTTTAATTTGCTCCTCCATTAAAAAAAATAATTATACTCTATACTATAGTCTATAGTATATACAGTCAAGAATATCCTAGATAATGTATATTGTCTATAACCTAGCAGGTGGTGGCTTAAAGCATACTGAAAGTCAAGCTGAATGCATCTTAACCCTTTGAACCCTAGTCCCGCATAAAGGCGTCTTTTCAAACAGTGTACATGTGAATAGTACACTTGTCCTGTGCAAACAGTGAAGGCCCAGATCAGAGGGCTCCGAAAGGAGCCCTCTGATCTGGGTCTTCACTGTTTGTCAGTAATGCCAAAATTGACAAAAACAACTCTTAAAAGTCAGAAATGGACTAGACAAAAATCAAAACTGGAATTGTCCATTTAAAGTTTCAGGGAGGAAAGAGTTAAAGCACATTCTCCTTTACTTTCAACCTGCTTAAAGTGATCACCTGTCTTGAAAATTAGAAACAGACTATGGGGTTAAGGGTTTAATAGTATTCAGCATTGTTAACCCTTACACTGCTGACTTTCCAAATGGACTATTCCATTTTCTATATGATTCCCAGTTTACTTTGTTTTTTTGGGGGAATTTTCCCCAAAATAGTTTTAGGGATGACAAATAGTGCAGATTCTGATCAGAATACTCCTTCAGCAGCCGTCTGCTTTTAGGCTACACTGTTTACAATTTATGAATATGCTAGTTTCCTGTACAGTAAGGGTTTAGCTTGATATGACAACATCTAGCTATTTTAACCTTTTACCTAATAGCATGTTTAAAAAATATTTGACTACTTAAAGCAGGTTGAAAGTAAAGCAGAATGTGCCTTAAGGCACATTCTGCTTTACTTTCAACCTGCTTTAAAGCTATGATCTGCTAGCATATAGAAAATATTTCTTTTGGTACATGTTCATGTCTGTATAAACTGAAACTTTTCTCCTGAATAAGGTCGAAACCAAATAAAATTTGTCAACTAGACCGGTGCCTGTGGTTATTTGCACCCTACCTTTCCTCTTACGAAGATAATTCTCTTTAGTGGAGGAATAAAACTAAATGGGCTAAAAGGCGCTTCTATAGAGGAAAGGGTAAAGAAAATGTTGAAGAGATTGTATTGGTTTACCATTAGAATACAGTTGTGGCTTCATTGGCGGTGTGCTGCTGGGAAAATGCTGGGAGGATGACTCTAGGACATCTATCTTGTCCTTAAGGGCACTTAAAGATGATCTGTAAATATAACATTGAATTACATAGGGTAGTACATAACTGATGAAGCTTAACACATTGAATCCTAGCAACGAGTATACTCATCATTAACAAATATACTTGTCAAGAGTAAACTTGTACTTTGCAAACAGTATAGACCCTGACCAGATGGCTTCTTAAGGAGTCCTCTGATCAGGGTTTACACTTTTTGCCATTTTGTAAAAATATTGTTAAAATCCACCCTAAATGGTCAAAAATGGACTAGACTTGTATTGAAATTGGAATTTTCAGGGGTGAATGAGTTAAAACTCTTATGTGTAAATTGTGATAACTGTTATAAACAGTTTTCATTCAGATAAAATGGCATCTCATCCAGAAGCGTACTGTTTGATGCTCTGATAGTATTGCCTAAAAGATATAGTAGATATAGCTGCTCTAAAAATTGTTGCAAATTATTTTAACACACATACAGCCTAGCATGCTTAAAGTTTTACAGTGTTGTGTTATAATTCAAAAGAATTAGTAAATATGACAGACACATATTCTTTCGACTATGGATAGCATAACCCAAACAAAAAACAAATCTCTTTATATTATTAACCCAGAACCAGATAGATATGCCTTTTTACACCTATAATTTATAAGATGACAATTATTGTTTATAACTATAGTCATTGAAATGCACCATAAGAAATAATGCCTATATCCTAGCAGATGGTAGCTTAAAGCACACTGAAAGTAAAGCTGTATGCACCTTAACCCATTACCCCATAGCCTGTTTCTAGTTTTGAAAACATGTACCACATAAAGCAGGTTGAAAGTAAAGCAGAATGCGCCCAAAAGCAAGATAGAGACATTGAGGTTTGACTGTACAGTAAAACTTTTCTATTACGACCACTAAAAAGGAGGCTTATGACTGTAAAAAAAGACAGGAAACCGCTTAAAGCAAGGTACAGTATAACCTCTGTTATCCGACACCCCTTGGTTCAACCTTTATAAGTCGGTTAAGAGAGGTTGTCGGTTAACGGAATTATGCCACACACCCAAATATTCAGTTCATTTTCGCTGCGAGGGGAATTCCTCGATGCAATTTGACATATTAAATATGTATGACTGCAGCATACAACACATATCCTGATCAGATCGTTCCAGATTAAAATAGGAGTCGCCTGTTCCGGATCTACTCTGGGTTTTTTCCATTATTCCTTTAAACTACAGTAGGCATAAAACGTGTATAGTTTACAATCGTATTTACATTTTATGTACAAGTACAGTCAATTCTCGTTATGTCGAACTCGCGGGAAATTAACAAAAACTTCATAACGCGTGAATGTATTTATTTTCGCTCAATATAAATTTATCATACACTATTATGCCTGCGAATAGTGATATAGACTTGACTTATGCGGAACGCGCAATAGATATATATTTCGTACTTCTCATGTTGACAGTGAGGACGATTGGCAGCTATTGTTGGAAAGGATGGGATGAGTTTGATTTTCGGCACTGCGACACTGAATGGGTTGCTTACATTTGTTGGCTTAAGTTATCGTATTAACCCTCACACCATTCATTCATTGTAAAAGCCACACACTTTGTTTTACACAGCCATCCGAGCGATATGTGGCATTATCACCTGCACATGTATAGTCGGTCAATGATCACAGGTCAGCATACCGTCGGATAACGAGGTGTGAAAAACATCTAATTTGCCTTTATTGGACCGTCAAGGTATGTCGGATAACGGTTAGTAGAGTATCCGATCAAGAGAGAGTTTGGTTACATAAAACAAATAGGGAAACTGCCGGGACCAAACAGCAGGGTCGGATAACAGAGGTTTCCGGCCAAGGGAGGTGTCGATCAACAGAGGTTATACTGTATAAGTAAACAGAAAGCTCAGGAGCTTTCTGATTTATTTTCACCTTGCTTTCAGCAGTCACATGTCAATTTAATAGTCACAACAGAGAGGTGTTACTGTATATATTTCTGCAATCAGCTTACCTTAGTTCGTTGATGTGGAGATTTTCAAAGTGTCTGTTTGTGGCCATTACTGTTGGTATAGTTGGTTGGGGCACTTTAGGAGTGTGTCTGGACAGAGTTAGGGAATTCAGGGTCTGAAAGTAAAGTACATGTACATGTATTTTCACTTGGTTCATCATTGAGAATTGAGGGAACCAGTAGTGTTCTACTATGCTCAACACTATCAATAAACATTCTTTTGTGGTGATAATTTGCAGGAAGAAAAAAAGACATCTATGGCGCTTATAGGGAGGAAAGTTCAAGATAGAAAACCTTTTCTCCAAAAGAAGTGCCTTTTAGCACATGGAATTTATTTATACACTGAAGAAAATAGTTCCAAATTTTACAGCCACGAAAATGAATATTTTGGAAATCCTAGCAGATGATAGCTGAAAGCAGACTAAAAATAAAGCAGAATGTGCCTGAATGCGCATTCTGCTTTACTTTCAGCCTGCTTTAAGTGGCCACCTATCTTCAAAACTAGAAATAGGCTATGGGGTAAAGGATTAAAGTAGTCTCATTTGGCAGGCATCTTTCAGAGAATTGGTAAAATGTCCTTTGGCTCTTTATCATAACAGGGTAGAAGGGTACATCTATGGAATACAGGTAAAGGTGTCTCTATGAGGAAAAGGGTTACATGGAATTTATTCATAATTCTACAGTTGAATTTCATCAACTGGAAATTACTTGATGTAATTTTGTAATGACAATATGTTCTATACCCACCCTGTCCAGGTTGTCCTGTCGTTGTTCAACATTTCTTCTACTGGACAAGACTGAGGCAAGCTCTAATTCCACTTTGGCTGAAATAAAAACAAATATTCATAACATCTATTTCCTCAAGCTGAGCATCAAATACTAAGTGTACTGTAGTGCAGCACTGTACAGTGGAGAATATTCTTTCCCAATAAACGCGTTTACACTAAAACTATTATTTGCAGTGCAAACAGTTTGGAGCCAGATCAGACGCCGGGTAACCCGGCGTCTGATCAGGCTCCAAACTGTTTGCCACCAAGATAAACATGAAATATCAGGATTGTCCAAAATTTGTTCTTTTCTACGTTTTAGTGTTTTGCGTACATTTGCGTTTAAACGGGAAAGAATAACAGATTCCCCACTGTATACTGCAGTCACATAAAAAGTATAAGATTATTGCTGAATTGTTTCTATATGTCAGCAGATGGTAGCTTTAAGCAGGTTGAAAGAACAGCAAAATGCACCTTAAAGCACATTCTGCTTTACTTTCAACCTGCTTTAAGTGGTCATTTGTCTTTAAAAGTAGTAACAGGTCATGGGGTAATGTCTAAGCAACATAGCTATGATTCAACTGTAGATAATTGGTAAGTGTGTCTTAAATGAGTTATGATCAAAATTTTCCTGTCATTGGGTGTTTATCTGATAAATAGAATATCAAGTTTATGTGTTTTCAGTCGTGAACTTTTTTAACTTGTTGGATTAACTGAAATGTTCCAACGCGTTCAATAAATTCACGACTGCAAAGACACTCATTCAATATCCTCTACATATAAATACTTAGCCGGAGAAGGGTTAAATGAGGTTCAAAAGCATTTGATTGGCCAGATTCAAGCTTTTGTTCAAATCTGACCAATCAAATCTTGAGAATTATTTCAGACTCTACACAAACGTTCTTTTTTATAACCTTGGACTCCAGATAAGAGGGAGTAAACTGAACAAATCCAACATTTTCCCACTCTATTTCTCACTCAATTCTATGGTGTAACTACTCATTAGAATGTCTCAAAGAGACAATTCTGATGAGTAGTGACACCATAAGGTTTAATGCAGAAATAAAGATTTTATTTTTTGAAATACTCCCGTTATTTGGAGCTCTGCTTGAAGAGTATATGTTGTTAGCTGGCTATGGCTACTTACCTATTCTTGATCTTAGAACTTCAACATCTCTCCTACATCCTTCTAACTCATCTCTATAGGCATATTTTCTGAAACAGAATTATAGTTAACATTGAATTATGACGTCAAACACAGCTCCAGATATACAAACATATAATGGTAAACTTCCTACGAAGTTTTAATATGGTACAATCTATATTTTGATGGGCTTATAAAAAGCACCCAATGCCTTAAACAAATGATAAAAATAGCAATTTACAATGTATATTGTATATATTTCTGTATGAAATCATGTTGAGAGTTATCAACAAAAAAAAAATCATGAAGATTAAAAATGAAGAGAGCTAATAATTGTTGCAAGCAGATTATTCTAAATTGTGTTATTACATTCATGTACATAATTATATATTCTTTTACCATAAAAGAGCAGCACATAAAAGTCGAATTAACTGTTAAACATATAGATCTACACCATGATTCATATTACCGGTATATGAATATGAAATCTCCAGACCTGAAAGTGCTTTACTCCTTGAACCCACTAAACCCTGTTCCCCAAAAAGAATATTTCAAAGGAGGATTAATCTACAACATGGACGTATATACATTTTAATATATATCCCTGTCTACAATAAGCTACAATGTGTGGAAAAATCAGCTACATGTAATAAGTAATAAGAACTACAGTCCAGTTTCAATAACTCTTGTTTATTTTATTGATTGACCACTCAAACTTCACATTGACAATTCCAGTTCCAAATAAGTGTAGTCGGTTTTAATGACAATTTATTGATGTTTTCACGATATAATGCAAAAGAGACAAACAGTGCAGAGCCTAATCAGAAGGCTCCTATAGGAGCCCTATGATCTGGGACACTCTGTTTACATAAGATATGTTTACTTTGAACAGGAACACTCTTTGTAAAGAATGCATACCCTTGTCACTATGGTTTAATCAGACAGTAATACGAAGGGCATTTGTTAAGTAGTGGCAACTTTGATCTTATCATGCATTATACCATTGTGTTGGCAAAGAATTGCTCTTTAAAATGATCTATCATACATGCTTTTTTGCACTTATTATATTGAAGTTATTGATCAGTTGCCACTAATCAAAATATGCCCCTCATATATCAATTTAAAAGGTATCATTGCAAAGTTTTCTCTTTGATGTAATACAGTAAAACCTCTCCATTACAACAGCGAAATGAGCTAATGTTTTGTTGTTTAATGCAGGTGGTTGCTTAAAGCAAGATGAAGGTAAAGCAGAAAGCTCCTTTAGGAGCTTTCTGCTTTACTTTCATCTTGCTTTAAGCTGTCACATGTTTTAAATACTGTCTGTAAAACTCATTTTCAGTGGTGGTAACAGAGAGGTTTTGCTGTAGGTTTGTTTGACTTGGCTGAGTTGTTTAATGAAATGCCACTGAACAAATTTTGAAATGAATAGGGAGTTTGAGTTATTGAGGTTCAACTGTATGTACGAGTAAAAAAAAACACTAGTTCCAAAAGGGCATACTGCCTTTGTCATTTGAGTACATTCAACAAATGAAATCCAACATGTTTTCACTCACAACACCATAGTGTTAAATGAATAAACAAAGGCTTTATTTGTTTAACCAATTACCCTATAAATATGCCTTTTTACTCCTTTAATTTATTGTTACAATCCAAAAAATGGTTATACTCTATAGTCATGAAAATTCATAATAAGTTATATTTTCTTTATTCTAGCAGAAAAAACTTAAAGCAGGCTGAAAGTAAAGCATTCTGCTTTACTTTAAACCTGCTTTAAGTGGAAATCTTTCTCTAAAATAGAAACAAGCTATGGGGTAATGGTTTAAAACACTCTCCTAATCTTCTGGAGCTCTGTAAACCTGATTAAAACTTGTGATTGTTAATGCTATATTAGTCATATTTCTGCAATGATAATTCTTTTATCAAAAATTGAACTTAACACTCTTCTCCCACTATGAGTTTAAGAAAACAGAGTAGAGCGATCTGATTGGGGTCTGCACTGTTTTCTTATACAATTTGTCAGACATGAGTCAGCAGTCTTTCCTGGCAAAAAGTGTCTCACTTTTATTACCCAATATCATACTTTAGATGACAAATAGTTTTACAAGGAGCATATTTGAGAATATCAAAGATGAAATTAAAACCAGGACTAAAATTCAGCATACCCTTATCACTACATCTATATGCACTTAATTGAAAACATTGTTATTAAGGATCAAGATAGTCATATTTCATCAAAACTTTATCAAGTAAAACACTATTTTGCTGTTAAATTCTGAAGTACAATGGAAACAGTTTTGAGCCAGCTCAGATAACAGATTTTCTTAGCTCTTGTGGCCATGTTGTTAAGTGGAGAGGTACAGGCACATTAGTTTCAAAGAGTACTATAAGACAATCGTTTATGTGAAATTATTTTGAATTGAACAATTGGCTTAGGAGGAAATATTGTTTAAAGTTTTTTCTATTTTTAGCTCTGGTGGACATCTTGTTAAACGAATCGAACAACTGTACCAAAATTTGAAGAGGGCAATGATGAACATTTCCATGAAGTTATTCTGAAATCTGGTCAGAGGTATAGAAGGAGTAGTCATTTAAAGCAACTATGAACGGATGACGGATGGACAGACGAAAGGTGATTCTAAAAGCTCACCTTGAGCCTTCAGCTCAGGTGAGCTAAATATTTCAAGAACCTGGCATGTTTTATTTTTTTACTGCATTTTCTTTGCATTCCTTTCTTTTTTTACAGACAAGTATCATGAAGTATGACATAATCACCACTAGACATGGTTACTCAGAAACTAAACTTCACAGCAGTGCTTGAAAAAATATGGTGAAGTTAAACTTAAATGACACACAGAAATAAATTATAAATAAGTTGTGTAAAACACAGATGGCAAGCAAAAGGCTTGAACATAAAGCATGTGAAGTTGTGTGAGTGAAGATGCATCACTTAGTTCATAATTAACTGACTGAAGTGAAACAAGACTGCTTACAATTAACACTTATGCCCTGCATGGTGGCATCCTTGCCATTATATCCTTATCTTTTTAAGTCCAAATAAGGTCAAGGTCATATTAGGATGGGTGATATGAATGTTAATATATCGGGAATGGTCTACAGCAATAACACTGTACAAGTATCCAAGCATTCTGGTAAGTGGTGATGATGTGAGGCATAATGGTAAAATCACTTTAACCAAAAACTAGCCCGCTGAACATAGTCTAAGTCCAAAAGAGGTCAAGGTCAAATTGAGGTTGAGTGATATGGATGGCTTGGGAACAGTCCAAAGCAATAAACTGCAAAAGTATCCAAGCATTCTAGTAAGTGTTGTTGATGCTAGATGAAACAGTAAAATATGGTTAACTTTGTACGGACACACAAAGGGATGGACACACGGACGTACTCACGTTTGTGCTAAGTGACTATTTCCTTGGGCTTTTTTTGCCTGGCTAGCCACATAAAAGAAATTTCTCATGGCTTTTACTTAAGTTTGGAAGAGAATTATCTAGAAACTAGCTATGACCCAATTCCCATTAATGGCTAAGTTAATCATTGATAGTCAAGTTAATGTTTTTCAAAAATGTGGCTAGTTATTTTGGCCACATAAGTATCAATTTACGAGCCCAGACAAACAGGACTATTACTATATGTCTCCCGCATCTATCAATGACAGGGCCATAAAAAAGATATCAAAATGGACATATGACTGTACAGACAAAGATAAAACTATAATTATACGCTTCATTTTGTGAAGGGCATTAAAAAAATCAAAATTAAATATATCAAATGTGCTTGGTAAAAAAGAACTTTATGTCTTGAACTACTCCTCACCATGACTACCATAACAATAACTCAAATTTACTGAAATATCCTCATGTTAAGGATTTTTAACCAATTATCCCATAAATATGCCTTTCATTTATTCCTCCACTGAAGAAAATAGTTCCATTTCATATAGTCATTAATATGTACAGTAAGGAATATTTCTATATTCTAGCAGATCTTACGGTAGCTTAAAGCAGGCTAAACAGAATGTGCCTTAAGGCACATTCTGCTATACTTTCAACCTGCTTTCCATGCTCACATGTCTTCAAACATAGAGGTTAGAAAAAGGTAATGGGATATGGGGTTCAGTCCACAGAAGCACATTTTGAATTATTACCAATTCCTTTAGACAAGTGCGTTTGCTCACTGATAGTGTTTAACTGGTTACCCCACAGCTTGTTTATAAATTTGAAGACAGACCACTTAAAGGTAGTTTGAAGTAAAGCAGAATGCACATTAAGGCACATTCTGCTATTGTTTAATACCATCAGCTAGGATATATAAAATATTTCTTATGAAGTATATTCATGACTGTAAAGAAAGGAACTATTTTCTTCAGTGGAGGAATACATTAATGATGTAATGAAGCGTACAGTAGTTATGGAGTAATGGGTTAAGAAAACAGTCATCCCACTGATGGCTATAGGGTAAAGTTAAGAGGAAACTTTGTTTGGACTAAATCATCAATTACATAACCAATATCCAATGTAATGTGCAAACTAATGGAAAGAATGTTGCTAGAAAATAAGGAAAGCTAGAATAAATCTAAGGGAAAAAACTCTACTATAGTACTTGAATGGGTTGACACAAGGGTTATTTCCCTGTGCAGAATTGTACCTGCTTTACCATCCAGGATTTCTATGACAAATGAAATCATTTTACTACATTATTTTCAACAGATTTTGTAGGAAAAGTATGCAATTTGAAACACATGGCATTCATATTCATGCGTGTTACAAAGAATAATAAACTCTACATTTATATAACACTACAAGGCAAGTAAAATATATGGGAAGTGAAAATATATGTATGTAATGATATAAATCCTTGACAATGCCTAATCTTGATTGCACTGGTTTATGCAAACAAATTGTATTCTCCTTCATCTGATAAGGATCCAAATTATTTCGAGACTCTTACCTATGTTTCTTCAGTTAAATGCATTTAATCAAAAGTTAAGTAATGGAAGCCGACATCAAATTTTAGATAAATGAAAGTGTTTGATTCTAGTAAAACACACTTCTTCCTTTGAGAATTGTATCATGTATGATTATGGTTATACAACTACGATAACTCTACAAATACATGCATTTCAATCTCAACACACATACAATTAAAGCAGGCACTATATAATGTTGTAAAAATGTGTAGCCCCTATACCCTGCATGTATATTATATGCAATAAATATGTTTAAACTAAACTTGCTTTACGCAGTCACCTGTCTTAAATAACTGGTAATAAACACAATTTAGTGGTCTTATAGTGAGGTTTTACAGTATCCGATTACAATTAAAATACAAAATGCTTCTGACTATGTGATATCTGTTCCATACTTATGTGTTTTTACATACATTTCAAGGACATCTCTGTTGAGTGACATAAGCTGGGTCTCTGACATGTTAGAGTTGCTCCCCTTGGCAGAAGTTATCTGCATTTGACTTTGCAAGAGTTGTATTTCACCAAGAAATTCCCTCCGCATAGCCTCAATTCTGCGCTCTACATTAGGGTCAGGTCGTCTGTTGCTGGCTTTCTCTGTCACTGTGAAAATCTCATCTGTAAACCAAACAATCCTTTATTTAAAATATGACAAAAAAAAATTAAAAACTTAAAAGATTATTAATTTCAAATCTTATATAACTACAGCTGTTTATTGAGAACAAAGATCCTATGAAAGCTTTCTGCATTATTTTGCCCTGCATCAAGGCTGAATCATAATTCTACTGCTTTATTGAGGGGCCTTAACTCTTCCAACATGAAGTAAATTTTGTGGGTCATTATTCATTAAGACTTTTTAGTTACCAAAACATGAATCAGTCTACTTGGAATTCTTAGTAGTTAAATAAATACTTGTCTAAATTAGCAAACAGTGTAGACCCTGATCAGAGGGCTCCTATAGGAGCCCTCTGATCAGGGCCTTCACTATTTGCAAATGTTATGAGTATATTTTAAACAAGTCCATGGTGCTGATAGGGTTAATTGTACATGTAAATGTTTTCATTGAACATTCAATTCATCTTTGTGTTCACATTTCCATACTACATATAGTTTTTGTCACATGCAGAATGTGCATTCTTGCCCCACAAATATATTTCATACTTTTAAACTTTTTACTGAATGCTTCATACTAGCTACCAGTATTTACGTCTTTCTTCATACATGTAACTTTTTTCGGTGTTAAATACAGTTAACTGCTGAAAGAAGGCTAAAAACAGGCTCTGTTGGCATGCTAAGCACATAGTCAAAATTAGGCCAAGGTCAGTTTGAGGTTGGGTAATATTGATGGTTCAGGAATGTCCCAATGCCACAGATGTATAAATATACAAGCATTCTAGTCAGCAGAATTGAAGCCAGACAAAAAAAGTAAAATGAAATTTACAAAAGAAACCCTTTCAAAACATTCTCAGTGCAAAGATCCAAATAGAGTTTGGGTGATATGGGTAGATTTTGAATGGTCCAAGGCAACAACTGTATAAGTGTTGTTGGTGCTAGACATATTCTAAAACTACTCTTATGTAGCCTGATAATATATTATATAAGTGATTAGAATTGTTGCTGAACATATGCTTGACCATGCCTATTATCAAACACACCTACTAAAGAAATTCTACAAAAGAAAAAACAACATTTACTTCTTAGATCTCTTATTTGTTCCTTGTAGTTTTGTCTATCTGTCTCCATTCTATGGATGGTTCCCCGTAAATGGTCTATGGCCTGAAAAATATAACATAATACTATACAATCAAACCTATGTAAAGTAATCATATATTCATAGGAAGTGGTAAGGGTTATCTTAAAAATTAGGTCATAACTGTGCATTTTTAAGCTTTTAATTTATTTCTCCAGTGGCTCAATTGAAAATCTTTTCAATTTATAGTCATATTTATACACAATTACAAATATGTTCTATATCCTAGTTGATGGTAGCTTAAAACAGGCTGAAAGTAAAGCAAAATGCACCTTAAGCTGCATTAGAAATGCTTTACTTTTAACCTGCTTTAAGTGGTCACCAGGTCATGTTTTCAAAACAAAGAAACAGACTATGGGGTAAAAGGTTAACTCTTTCCATCACTTAAGTAACTTAATGCATTACTTCTTCTGATTTAAATACATAACTTCATAAATGTGGATTTTATGCCTTTAATTTTCTAAACCATTAAGTCTTAGTCAACTGATAAAAATAGTTCCACTTAATGCAGTCATGAATACCCATTATAAGAAATAGTTTCTATATCCTAGCAGATGGTAGCTTAATGCAGACTGAAAGTAAAGCAGAATGTGGTTACAGTACTGAACCTTATTAAATTAACAATTTTTGCGATTCGCTTGCAATTCGATGGCAATTCGCTTGCCATTCAAAATAGTAACTATACCCTAAGATAAGTTTTCTTGAATGGTGTATCTCACAAATGTTCGCAAATATGCCTTCGTTAATTTTTTCGATTCCATTTTTGTGACAACTGCTTCGGAAAATTCGCGTAAAAATATTCAAAAGTAGGATTTGTTTTTTGAAGCGCCCGATTCGATGGCAATTCGATGGCAATTCGCTTGCGATTATCAATTTAATTTAATAAGGTTCAGTACTGTATTTGTTTTTAAAACTTAAACAGGCTATGGGGTAATGGGTTAATGCAGATTTTTCTGCAACAAGTTTGTCTTGTAGGAACTGTATGCATACCTTTTTCGAACCGTGACCATGGGACATATACCCTTAACCCTTTACCTGATAGCCTATTTCTAGAATTGAAGATAGGTGACTACTTAAAGCAGGTTGAAAATAAAGCAGAATGCGCCCTAAGGCGCATTCATGTGCTAGAATATAGAAAATATTCCCTTTACTATATATTCATGACTGATTGAATTGGAACTATTTTCTTCAGCGGAGGATTAAATCATATCCTCTAAAAGGTGCTTCTATTGGGGAAAGGGTTACAATGTTAGGACAGGATTATGTGGGAAGATCACTGTTAATCCTAATCCTACACTTCCCAGTCAATACAACTGGTACTAATCCACATTTCCAACAAACAAACAGTGTACATATATCCCTGGATTAAGTACTCTCACACAATAATATTATATTTGTTTTGCATAATTTTAAGTCATTTGACTAGATTTTACATACAACAAATATATGAACACAGAGATGACTTGAATGTACAATGAAACATTCACAATTAACCCTGTCAACACCAGTAACTAATTCCATGTAGGCAATATCTCATAATACATGTATATATCTTATATTACACATTCATAACTGTATAAAATGGAACGATTTTCTTTAAAAGAGTAATATATTAAAGGCATAAAATGTGTATTTATGGAGTAATGGGTTAAAGGATCAATTAGCACAATAAAATGTATGATAGCATGACTGTGTACTACTTACATTATTCTGTTGTTCTATTTTTTCCTGCAGAATCTGCATGGACGTCTGATAAGGAGATGTGCTTCTGTATGGATCGCCATTGAAGGATTGGTTCAGACCATACGGTGGAGAATACTTAGGTGATGATGGAAGCTCTAGATCTGCCAACGATGTGCTTCTCTTCAGTGGGGTAGAGTCTGGGGATTCAAACATTAACCCATTATCCCATAAATATGCCTTTTTACGCCTACAATTTATTCCTTCACTGAAGAAAATATTTCAATTTTCTACAGTCATGAATATGCACCATAAGAAATATTTTCACTTCCTAGCAGGTATTAGCTTAAAGCAGGCTGAAAGTAAAGCAGAATGCGCCTTAAGGTGCATTCTGCTTTACATTCAACCTGATTTAAGGGGTCACCTATTTTCAAAACTAGAATCAGGCTATGGGGTAATGGGTTAAATTACCTTGCTATCTATCCTGATGAAAGCATACTTATTCAAACTGACTTAACACATTACCCTATAGCCTGCTTCTAGTTTTGAAGACAGGTGACTGACCACTTAAAGCAGGTTAAAAGTAAAACAGAATATGCCTTATACACATTCTGCTTTACTTTTAGATACCATCTGCATGGATATAGAAAATATTTCTCACGCTTTAATGTTTTACTGTCATCTTACTTTAAATTGTCACTTGTCTTTTATACAACCAATTGTCTTCGTTTTAGTAGTTATACTGTACATTATATTGTTTTAAACTGTCCTGCAAAGAGGAATCTTTTTCTCACTTTCTCAAAGAAGGTTTCTTGAAGCAGACTGAGACTCAAAGTAGAGCAGAAAGCGGTTATAGAGCTTTTTGCTTTACTTTCAGCTTTTTTTAAGTAACCACCTACCATATGAACTCTTTGCTTGGTGAATATCTGTAATAAAACTCCATCCACCACCTCTCATCAGAACTATATCATTGGCTATTCAAAATAAGGAAAACTTTCAGAGGACAAGGTGCAGACTCATGTCAAACAGATCCTTCAGGGACAGCCCTATCTGGTTCTACACTGTTTTCAAACATTGTCAGTACATGTACATGCATATGTTAACTCTTTGAACCCTAGTCCCGCATATAGGCGTGCTTTTCAAACAGTGTACATGTGAATAGTACACTTGTCCTATGCAAACAGTGAAGACCCTGATCAGAGGGCTCCGAAAGGAGCCCTCTGATCAGGTTCTTCACTGTTTGTCACAATGCCAAACATTGACAAAAACAACCCTTAAAAGTCAGAAATGGACTAGACTATAATGGAAACTGGAATTTTCCATTTAAAGTTTCAGGGAGGAAAGAGTTAACAGTAGCAGAAGTGTTAACTAATTGTACAGTTTATTTAAAACATTCAACCCTACCAACAAGTTAACTCTTCATTAACAGACAGTGTACCTGTGAAATGTACACTTGTCATATGCAAACGGTGTGGACCTTAATCAGAGGGCCCTTGTAGGAACCCTCTGATTAGGGTCAACAGTGTTTGTTGTTTTAAAATCAACCTTACAAATCAAAAATAGATACACTAAATTGGAATTCAGAACTGTCATGAGGTTAACAAATGAATAATCTACTTTCCAAAGTCATATAGTAAAAAATTGCTATCAGTATCATTTTGTGCAATCCTAGTTGATAGAGAACAAACGTCAAATGATTACCAGTTTAACAAGTCCAATAAAGGTTAGACAATACTTACAAACTTGAGGAGCCCATGTTACATTTACTGGGGTTGAACTTTGGAATTTATGCTGAAAAGAAAACAGTTTATTAGGAATAGCATGTACCAACTGTATATATTTAATTTGTAGACACTTACTATTGAATTGTGAGAAACTTGCAGTCAACTTCATGTTAACCCTTACCCAATAGCCTGTTTCTAGTATTAAAGATAGGTGACCACTTAAAGCAGGTTGAAAGTAAAGCAGAATGTGCCTTAATGTTTAGTCTGCTTAACTTTCAGCCTCCTTTTATTAAGCTACCATCTGCTAGGATATATAAAAAATATTTGTTATATAATATATTGCATATTCATCACAGTATGTATTTTAACTATTTTTCTTCAATCTAATGATCAAGTAACGAGTTAAAGGGTTTGTTGATTTATTTGATTCTTCTTCCAATTTGTTGACAAAAGTATAATACCTTTAAAGATACAAATCAAGAGCACACCACAAGCAATTTGTACATTGTTTATTTTATTGTTTATTTACACCTTAACACAATATCGAATATTCATCAAATGGCAGAGTTCCAAAAAATCTATATATCATACAGATACTATACTAAATACTACTCATATAGCCACAAAATCCTGTGATATGACTTTTCATTATAATTACCATAACTATAATCCCATAGCCTGTTTCTAATGATGAACAGGGGACCACATAAAGCAGGTTTGAAGGAAATCAGAATGCACCTTAAGGTGCATTCTGCTTTACTTTCAATCTGCTTTAAGCTACCATCTGCTAGGATATTGAAAATATTTTTTATGTTACATGTTCATGACTGTATAAATTGGAACTAATTTCTTCAGTGGAGGAATAAAGGGATATGCTAAAAGGCACTTCTGTGGGGGAAAGGGTTAAAAGGAGAAAATGAAAAGAAAACTGCTGAGTACTAAAACCCAGGAACCTCTATGATGCTACCACATCACATGATCCACTGAACTTAATGACTCCAATAAGACTAAAGTTCCTCAATACCAAGCTCAATGAATTACACTAAACTACACCTACATGTATATACATGTACATTCCCTGAGATTTATCATCCCTCAAAAGAAATGCAGACTATTTTATTTGATTTATGACTCAATTTGTATTTTACATGACAAACATGTAATGAACTAAGTCTTGTTCACCCCTTAACTCATTCCTCCCTGAAACTTTAAATGGACAATTCCAGTTTCCATTTGAGTCTAGTCCATTTCTGACTTTTAAGGGTTGTTTTTGTCTATAATTGGCATTATGACAAACAGTGAAGACCCTGATCAGAGGGCTCCTTTCGGAGCCCTCTGATCTGGGTCTTCACTGTTTGCACATGACAAGTGTACTATTCACATGTACACTGTTTGAAAAGGACGCCTATATGCGGAACTAGGGTGCAAAGGGTTAAACCACCAATGAACAATTCTAGTTTCAAATAAAGTCTTGACCAGTTTTAACTATATGTACTGTAAAACATTATTACAACTAATAAAACAAAGACTAATTGACTGTATAAAGACAGGTGACAGCTTAAAGCAAGGTGAAAATAAAACAGAAAGCTCTTGCAGGAGATTTCTGTTTCACGGGCATCACCTTGCTTTAAGCAGTTACCTCTCAAAATTACTTTAAGTCATAATCCCAATTTAGCGGTCGTAAAATAGAGATTTTACTGTTTTTAGATTGGTGTTTTTTCTTTCCAACAAACAGAAGAAACTTTGATCAGTGAGATCCTTCAAGGTACTGGTTATTGATATATGTAGAAGCTTTAATACTTATAGATATCATCATACCTTGTCATGGTTCTGGGTAGGAACTAGGGCTTCAAGCGACTCGCAACCAGATGGTGCATTAAAAATAGTAATTTGTAAATATGTGTCAAACGCTTATATAAATGGTAAAGAATTAGTTTAGGATAAGAAATTCTGTTTAAAAAAAATGTATTTCAATAAAAAAAATATTGGTCTCTGGTGGGATTTGAACCCGGGGCCCGGCATTGGCGGACAGAAGGCAAAATAGGGGAAACCGCTTAGACCAATGGACCACGGAACTATCCGTTTATCTCGGATCGATTTAACGTATTTCAATGTGTAGCGATCGAAAGTGCATACAACTTCGTAATTCGGCTCGTGTTTATGTCTGACCCCGTGTAGAGAAGCAACAACAACAACTATACCGTTAGCTAACGCTATGGAAAAACGATGGAAAATATCTAAAAAACTAAGATTCGGTGACGATTCTTGAGACGTTTTTTGGACTGATCATATTTTTTTAATGTCAAAAGCCAAATAATGCCACAAATTTGCTTTTATTTGAGTATTTTATTTTATTTTGACAAGAACACCATCCGGTTGCGAGTCCCTTTAATTGTCATAGGCAAATGTTATAGTTTATTTGACCAAGAAGGTCCAAGATTATCCCCTCTGCCAAGAAATAAAAGGAAGGCAGGTCAGTGGTTTTGCTCCCACTCCGCTGCTTCCTATTTAATCATAATGAATGAGATTAGCTAAAATCATCTTCCTGAAATCATCCCTGATCATTTATTGGCGCTTTTTTACCTACTAATTTGTGACGCAATGCCGTAAAATCCAACTCATCCATCTTAATTCTTATAAATGCCCAGAGGTACATGTAGTGATGAAAGTCAACTTTTAAGTTAACAAAATTTTATTACATTTAAAAAAATTTAGGACTAAAAGTCATTACAAACTATCTATATATATATATAGTAAATATAGCAACCAGGAATCAACATTAGCTTTCATGGACATTTGTCTGCCGTGAGCTGAAAATAAGGTATGTGATCAATTTTGTATTTTTTGTATTTTTATTTAAAGTTTAGCAGATCCAATGCGCAATATTGTAGCCGGGCATTCTTATAAAGAAACACTCACTCCGACCTGGGTTTGAACCCGGGTCGCCAGGTTTTCAGTCATGCACTCTACCATGGGGCCATAAAAGCACGCTTGTACAGCAAGGCAGTACAAGTCATGATAAACCTACACACTGTGACATACTCCCCCGACAACTTGAAATCTGTCCCGAACTTCTATAAGGGTAGAGCACGAGACTCTTAATCTTGGGGTCGTGGGTTTCAGGCCCCATGTTGGGCGCCAAATGTAGCAGGGCATTCTTATAAAGAAACACTCACTCCCATCCAGGTTTGAACCTGGGTCGCCAAGTTTGCAGACATGCACTCTTATAGTCTCTACCATGTCGCCATAAAAGCTCACTTGTACAGCAAGGCCGTACAAGTCAGGATAAACCTTCACACTGTGACAATATCAAGCGCCTTTGCGATGCTGTCAAAGTTATAGGAAACATCCAAGATGTAGGAATCAAGGATAGCTGTCATTTACAAACACTTACCCAGTAAACCATCTGACGTTTGCAAAACGTATTGGAAACGCCTGAATTGAAAACATACTGAAGACGTTTTCAAAACCCCAAAAGCGTTACATTTTGAAAACCTGACGAACGTTTCAACGACGTTTTTTGATGATTTTTTTGTCGTTTTGAGAGCCTTAAGAAAACGTTATAAAAACGTTTTTCAACCGGAGCAGAGACGTTTTCACAACTTCACTTAAACGTTGTCATTCGTTTTCAAAACGTTATGGAAACGTCTCTATGAAAACCATCTGACGTTTGCAAGACGTATTGGAAACGTTTGTTTTGAAAACATACTGAAAACGTTTTCAAAACCCCAAAAGCGTTACATTTTTCAAACCTGACGAACGTTTGAGTGACGTTTTTGAAGGTTTGCAGTGGTTTTGAGAACCCCAAGAAAACGTTATGGAAACGTTTTTCAACGTTGTTTTGAAACGTTTTTTAAACAGAGACTTTTCCACAACTTTACTAAAACATTTGCAATAAACTGTTAATTCGTTTGCAAAACGTTATAGAAACGTGTTTTTAAAAACATACTGAAGACGTTTTCAAAATCCCAAAAGCGTTACATTTTGAAAACCTGACGAACGTTTGGGTAACGTTTTTTAAGGTTTTTAGTGGTTTTGAGAGCCCCAAGAAAACGTTATATTAACGTCTGGTTTCAAACAATACTGGAGACGTTTTCAAAACCCCAAAAGTATTACATTTTGCAAACCAAACAAACGTTTCAGTGACGCTTTTAGGGCATTTTGGACGGTATATACCGGTAATTATGGTTCTTTACATGGCATTAAATGAACAGACCAGTCTACAAGTAACGAAACATAGTTTTGCATTTATTTCTGTATAAATACTCAAGTTTAATGCTTACCTTATTTGCATATTTATTAGTTCTGTGACTAATTTCATAAAACAATTCATATACTTGCTTTAGGGACTAATAAAAGATACTTTCATACATGTTTCTTTTTTTCTTCGTACTGACAGATACGAAAATATGTCGGGGTTTGTTAATTGTTTGTGATAATGTAGTTACATTGAAGATGAACGTAAACTTAAAATGACTTGCAAACTATTTTCTGGAGAAACATAATGGTAAGCACATTTATAAATATCTGAAGCGATCATATGAATTATTATAATCATATGGATAATTATAAAGGTGGTGCACTAGTTAATAGGCAAATAAGGTATGCGACAGGTGCAATCATACATAACAGTTTGAGTTTGGAAAGATCACGAACTTCAAATATAATAGTACCAAGTTCAAACTAGAACTGCCGCCTAGGAGCATCTGTGTCCTCATCCTCTTGTCCGATCTGAATGTCTCGTGCCTCAGCAAGCGAGTTAACCAGGTTGCTGCACGACATAAGTTTGAACTGGGTCCAGCCTACATGACCGGCTGGTGGAGATGTGCACATCTCTACAGCTTTTTTGTAGTTCAAAGATGCGGGTGGCCGCAACACTGCAACGACTCTTAGAAATCCAGATTTTGGGAATAACGTCACATCTGGTCTGCTTATTTTCTGCCAAAATAGCCTTCACCCACCTCTTATTCAGTGGATCTGCCTGTTTTGGATGCTTGAATATTTCTCTTCCTTACCAAAACCCTTCTTTGCTCCTCTGTAGGCCATTTTTTCTGGACTGCAAGATATGAACAAACAAGAATCTTAACTCATTCAACCCTAGTGACGAGTATGTATACTCGTCATTTACAAACAGCGTACCTGTGAAGAGTACATTTGTTCTATGCAAACAGTGTAGACCCAGATCAGAGGGCCCCTTAAGGTGTCCTCTGATCAGGGTGTACACTGTTTTTCATTTTGGCATTACATTGTAAAACACCCTTAAATAGCGAAAATAGACTAAACTTAAAAGGAAAATAGGGATTATCCAATTCAAGTTTAAGGGTTGAATGCGTTTTGAAGACGCGTTGCACACGTCTGGAAGACGTTTTCACAGCCTGATAAAATCATCACCCAATGAACGTTATAAAATGTATGAAAGCGTTTTTAAAACGTTTTCATTTTTAAAGTATGGACACAAATAATTAATGCGTTTGGAAGACGTTTAGAAAACGTAAGTTTTCCCATCGTTTTAAATACGGTTCGCAAACGTCTGGAAGACGTATTTGCTGTCTAATAAGATCCTCTCCCAGTGGAATTAAACATTTTATAGAGGCGTTAAATTTAGAAAAAAAATTGAATTGTTGCACCATGTAGACAGACGGGCGGACAGACATACAGAAACACAGATAGACTGAACAGATTGCTATTCTACTAACATCAATACAAGAAAGGTTTTTACCAAGCGTTTTAAGACGGTTTGCAAAAATTTGGAATACGTTATCGCAGCCTGGTAATATTATCTCACAGTGCTATTCATACAATGTATAAAATCGATTTAGGAACGTTTAAAACGTTTTCATTCTAACGTATGGACAAACAATTACCACGTTTGGAAGACGTTTATAAAACGTATGGAATCCATTGTCGCAGTACAACATATCAAATACTGCCACACTTAAATGTATTCAAGATAACTGTCCGAAATCGATTTTAAAATGTTGAGAAAACTTTATAACTTCTATACATGTACATGAAAAGCATGGCTAATACCAACAATCTTTTTAAATCATTTTTGTACCGACGTTGAAACTGATGGGTGCGGCGAGACTAACACATTTCAAAGCGTTTGCAGATCGTTTGCAAAACGCTTTTGTGCCTTACAGATATTTGTTTTATTGGATTCTTGACGAAAGTCTTTAAAAACACTTTCAATAAAATGTATCAAACTGACATATTAGTATACACATCTTCAACCACAAAAACAATAACTAAAAAAAGAGAAGTAGCATGAAAACATTATGCAACGCTGGCACAGCGCCATTCACACGACACTGGCAGCTATATTATCGCTAAGGAAAAAGTACACTTACCCTCGCAAGTTCGGAAATTCACATAACATAATAGAAAAATATATTACGGGGTGTTAGATTACATTCTTACCTACTAATTGCCTAAAAAATCATTGCCTTTCTTTATTTGTCTGTTCCTGTTTAAATTTTAGCGCCACAGAAAGAAAATGGCCGATATCTCGCGAGATCGCGTGTTCGTCGAGAAAAACACCCGGAAAACGTAGTGCAAACGTTGCAAAAACGTCTTTACTTCAAAGCTTCGAGAAGACTTCTGCCAAGCAACACGAAAACACAAGCATAAACGTTATGCAAAAGTTTTCTAAACGACCTGGCTTTAAAACGATATAAAAACTTTTCCAAACGTTTTCCTCAGTTTTAAAAAACGTTTAAAAAATCAACACTTTAAAACGTTGCATGCTTAACATTTTCGTGCCACAGAAAGAAAATGGACGATATCTCGCCAGATCACATGTCCATCGAGAAAAACACCCGGAGAACGTAGCACAAACGTTGCCAAAACGGGTTTACTTAAAAGCTTCGACAAAGCCCCTGTGAAGCGACACGAAAACATTAGGTAAAACGTAGTGCACACGTTGCAAAAACGTCTTTACTTCAAAACTTCGAAAAAGCTTCTTTGAAGCGACACGAAAACTCAATGAAAAACGTAGTGCACACGTTGCAAAAACGTTTTTACTTCAAAACTTCGAAAACACTTCTGTCAAGCGACACGAAAACACAAGGAAAGACGTTGTGCAAACGTTTGCCAAGCGACGTGGCTTTAAAACGTTTTGAAAACTTGTTCAAAACGTTTTCATCAGGTCTACCAAACGATTTAAAAACCAAACCTGTTGAAAACGTTTCCAAAACCAAAACTTATGGTTTACTGGGTAATCTGTCAAGCGTACACTTGTCTTTTGAAAAAAGTATACGTAGACCCTGATCAGAGGGAGCTCTCCGATCAGAGTCTGCACAGTTATTTAGTTTGCAAAAATATGATTGCCTGGAATTGTATTCATCAAAGGGTCACTGAGTACAGGTTGGATCTATAATTAGTTAATTATACTGAAAAGGGAAACAGAATTAAATGTTTTTAGAAATCATTCAGTTAATTTTAATTTTAATATTTATAACATATCAAAGCAAATGTTTGAACACTGTATACAGGAGCAATTCGACTGAAGTCAAGTGTTTTGTCAACAAACTTTAACTGTGTGTACATGATAATCCTGTCTCGGACAGGCTGTTTTAAAACGGCGGTATTTATTTACCTTTAACCACTTCGTGTACACACTTGTAAAACGAAAAAAGAAAATCAACCGGTCGGAACAACTGCAGCATTCTTACCTTCACCCTTGACAAATTAGTTTCTGTATCCTTAAGAATGGAATTAAATTTCTTTTCCCAGTCCATATTTTTGTGTTAGTGCTGTTTAAACATCTTAATTGTATCAGTAAATCTATCGATCCACGACTTTTTCATCCGAACTTGTGTCACCCTATCGAATGTCAACAAAACAATCGGACTACCTCTAACCGTTCTGGTAGGTTTCGCCCCGAAACACTTCGACTGCAATTCGCACAATTATTGTTTGCATTAGTTATGAGCAGATCAATGACTGAATAAATAATTGAAACAATCACGCGATGGCGAATTTCTGTCAGCATTAAATAAATGGTAGATCTATAGAGGATCCAAACTAAGTTATAAACCCTACTTTTATCACCAGGTGTGTAGCTCAATAGATCTCTAGATCTAGAATTTATTCATATGAAAAGTAAAAACACCTTTAAATATCATACTGTTTGTTATTACACGAATAATGTGTGCCATTAAACCACGTTTTAAATAATTATTGTTCTTTATGGTGACTCAGTCTTTATCATGCGCATCGTTCAAATTAGTTTTCTCCTGTGGCTCCTGTCATCGATTGCCTAGCAACAGACGCGTGTTGTTTCAGTTACCATGGTTACGGGTATAACTTAGTAGAAATCTTTAAAATACACATATAGGCTTATACGGCAGGTTATCTTGAGTCATTGTAAATCATCACCAAACCGACAATGTATAAATTTATGATACAGCGCCTTCTCATAACCATCATTCTTGATGGAGAGGATTACGTAAATTAGGCCTACATATAATAATAGGAAGAACGGCAACAAAAAGAAACCAAACCCCGGCTTAGTATTGTTGTATGATTGACCCTTTTTACCTAAAGGTGACCGGCTAGCTGCCTGTTAATAGCTGTTACATGCACAGGTTCTTGACACATATCAAATTAATTATTTGTATAACTTATTGACCCTAAAACTTAATTATTTAAAAAAAAAACCATATGTGTCAAGAACCTGTGGTTACATTTGTTGTTTAATCAATATCGACACTGTCACAGGGACATGCGTCTCTACTATTAAGTTAACAAGCGATTTTTATCGGAAGAAAATTTAAATATAGGCTAAGTGACAAACAGTTTGGATCCAGATCAAACGCCGCGTAACGCGGCGTTTGATTTGGATCCAAACTGTTTCAAATGTCAGCCAAGTTGCGCTTAGCATGATAATGGTAAATTGGAAACAAACATTGCTGATTTGAAGGGTCAATTAAATACCGAGGAGAAGACGCTATTCCTTCCCATTCAAACTCAAACTAAATGCAATGAAATAAAATGTAAAAACAAACAATGTTTTGAACAATTTCTTAACCCTTTGCCTGCTGATCGCGACTTTACTGATTTTTGCAAACAGTTTAGATACAGATCAGACGCCGCGTAACGCGGCGTCTGATCTGGATCCAAACTGTTTGACACTCGTATTCAGGTTTCTTATTTCAAAAAATGTATAATTCTAGATTTAACAAATTTTGCAGACGACAATCCAAAAGCAGACGACAATTCAGCAGGATAAGGGTTAATATTTATTCTAATAAGAGTAGCCTGAGAAGTAAACCGTTTAGAGCCTAATCATACACTGGGTTACGCGATGTTTGATCTGACTCCAAACTGTTTGCATTGGACATTTAGTATTACTTAGCAGAAATGCTTTCATTGGGGAAGAATAACGTCCTCACCACTGTAATACGCTCTTGACTGTAGCTATGTAGACCAAAATACAGTAAAACCTCTCTATCACGGACACTAAAAAACTTTTTGAGTGTATAAAAGACAGGTGACAGCTTAAAGCAAGGTGACAGTAAAACAGAAAGCTCCTACAGGAGCTTTCTGTTTTACTGTTACATTGCTTTAAAAAGTAAAGCAGTCACCTGTCAGAAACACCTAATAGTTATCACAATTTCGTGGTCGTAATAATGAGGTTTTACTGTACGTGCGCTTTTTGCCAGTAGGTTAGGCAACTCTGCAGGCAATGTGGTTAATTCAATAAACCGAGTGCATTCCCATGATAACAAAAGTTACAACTGTTCATAAATCAAATTTATATTCACGTTTAGAACTTTCCATCACAGCTTTTTATCAGTGTTGAAGACAAAAATGGTTGTGCTAGGTCGCGGGCGGAATGAGATTTCTGCTTTACTTTCAGACTGCTTTAAACCTTATTCGACCATAAGAGTATATAGTATAGTTTTGAAAACAATGTAGACTAACCCCATACAGACAGCTCATGAAGGATATTTTATATTATTCCGATGATATATGTTCATAGAGGAAAATTGGTTTAGAAGCATCTGGAAAAGTGGTCCATTGTCAGAACATATACTAGCCTAACTAGGAACATGAAACAACATCTCTTTGAGAAACAGGTCAGAAATATGTGAAAATGTCCCCCTGGAGACGACAGTTTAAGAGCGGAAAACGTTCTTCTGGAACTAAAATCTCTCATTGAACTTCTTTATGTATAAAAAGGGCAACCGATGTTTGATTATTTATATAGCTGACATAAAAAATTCTTGAGGGAGAATGCATATTCGGACACGTGACTGCTAAATGGAGGGTAGCTATGCAGACAGCTCATGCAGGAGCTTTCTGATTTTTTTTGTCCTGCATTTAGCAACAATCTTTATTATTATAATTCACTGCGGATTATGGGCATTGTATTATACGGAATGTTTGCTTAATGCATAAATGTCACGTGTTGCAGTTGTTTGATTTTAGTACTATTGTCGTTGCCCTATTTATAGCCACCCCAGAGTGCACTGATAGCTACAAACAGTTTGGATCCTGATCAGACGCTGAGTAACTTGCCGAGTGATCGGGATCAAAACTGTTTGATATTCGATGTGGTTTTTAAAAAATTTGTTTAAAACACCAACAACATTCTAATTTGAGAAGTATCAAAGACGATACTACTTTGTTGTCAATGAAGGGACTAAATGTCCACGACCCTTTCACCCCTCCACTGAGCCACCCATATCGATAATGATTTAGTCCAAATGTCTGAAATTTAAATTAGAGATACAGTAGAACATCTTTATTACGACCACTAAAAAGAATGCTAATTGTCTATATAAAAGACAGGGACAGCTTTCTGTAGGAGCTTTCTGTTTCACTTTCACATTGCTTTAAGCAGTCACCTGTCTTAAACGACTAATATTTAACACAAATTAGTGGTCGTTATAGAGAGGTTCTGCTGTACTTAACAGACGGCAATTTTACGTACCCTTTCTCTGCCATAGGTGACCATGTATTGTCGTCTTTGTTAACATGTTGGACCCTGGTCAGACGCCGCGTTATGCGGCGTCTGATCAGGTTAAAAAAATGATTGGCATACTTATCTACATTTCTACAGCCACGTTGTCCTAAATTTAGCTTTAGAATGAACGTACAGACCGTACTATTAAAGCAGATGATATTTTGGCGTCGAATGGGTTAAAGCATATGGTAACGTTTGGCGACGAATTTAAGAATGTACAGTAAAGAAATCCCTTTATAAGGACCACTAAACGAATGCCAAATTGATTGTATATGGAAGACAAGTGACAGCTTAAAGCAAGGTGAGAATAAAACAGAAAGCTCCTCTAGGAGCTTTCTGTTTTTCTTTCACATTGCAGTGAGCAGCAACCTGGCTTAGAGTTAAAACACATATTAGTTCACACACTTTAGTGGTCGTAATATATGGGGTTTAGCTGTAGACAGTATTATAGCACCATAAAGGTTTAGTGTTCACACATTTTAGGCTTTGAACTTGTAATCAGACTTGACAAAAGTACCGATACACAATTATTTGCAATGCAATATGGCAATTGAGGTATTACCACATTTTATTAACTCTCTTTCGGCTATAATGTTGTCTACTTAAAAGTGACATCAGCAGATTGTTTAAAACTTATTTGGTTCACTTTTTTGTTGGGGGTTTCTTCTTCTGAAAAACAACAACAATAAACAAACAAACAACCCGAATGTCGGCGCCTGATCAGGATCCAAACAGTTTGCAAATTCAACTACAGTTGCGTTAAGCATGATAATGCTTACACTTCCAAACGTAATATGGCTTAATCTGTCAAAATATTTAGGTATTGTCAATTTCAATTACGTGGGACAAAATTATTAATGATTGATTGAACATAATCAGTGTCTCCGCCACTTGGAATGAATGGTTTGTTGGGACTTGTAGACACTTTTTCCCTGCTTCAAACTGATCGACGCATGCGGTTTATATTTCTTCTCCTTTTTTAAAATAAAATTGTCTTACATTTTATTTTATGTGTTTGTTAAGAGGTTGCATCGCTAAATCTACGGAGAAGAAAGACCCCGGATATTCGTCTGTGCATGCCATTGAACCAGTACAGGGACCCCTCTCTACAACGACACCCGAATGAAGACAAACAATGTGTGTTGTTCGGAGGAGGTCGTTATATAGGGAGGCACATTAAACTTGAATCCAGACCAGACGCCGCGTAGCGCGATGTCTGATCTCGGCTTAATTTTTCTGTCAAAATGTCCATTATGTCAACTTTGAGTAAAACAGCAGACGGTTTTAATTTTAAGCAAACGATATTGCAAAAGCAGTAAAAGCGTTAGACATAATTTTCGCCCTTAAGGAAGTAAAGTAATGGTTGTTGTAATGAGTGATTCGTTGTTGGGAGGGCCGTTGCAGAAAAGGAACACTGTATCATGTTTCACGTGACTTTTTGACCATCGAACAACTGACCTATACCGCAGCCATTTCGTGCGAAACTATGAACACCAAGGCTCTGCAAATCGAAGTAATTGTTAGTCTCATACCATACCATGCCAGATCAGGAATGGTGGCCCTTTTTTTATTTGAAGAACCTTAAATCTGTTCACCATTATGACCCATGCACGCATTGAAAACAGTTTGGATCTGGATCAGACGCAGTAAAGCGTGGTGTTTGATCAGGATTCATGCTGTTTGACACTAGTTAAATCTTATTTTTAAAAGTCAGTTTACCTAAATTCTAAATCTGATAAATGAAAGCAGATGACAATAATTATTGTTGAATTCATTCACCCATGAACTTTCCGATAAAGTCTAGCCCCATATTTACTATTTAGATCTAATTTTTACAAGATATTGCAAAATGACAAACAGTGTCTACTCTGATCCGATGACTCCTTTAAGAGCCATCTGATCTGATTTTACAGTGGTTGTTCAGGACGCGTGTACTCTGCACAATACTCTGTTAGTAAATGACGAGTATACTCGTCGCTAGTGTTCAATGGGTTACAGTAGATAACGTCATCGCAATGAGGAGGTTATTAGTTATTACCTCTAAGTTGCGCTCGGCCAGCTAATATAAACACATCTAAGTTACGCAATGGTGATACATGTATATTGTGATCATGAGAGGCTTTGTCCATTTCAATTATGTTTTGATACAATTATTAATAATTGATTGACCATAATCTGTTCATTCGTCATTCGGGGCAATGTTGATTGTGACTGATTGTTTTCTGTTTTGCAATGACGTCATCAGCTTGAAACAATTGCTGTCTGCTTTATTTCTAAATACTTTTTTTTTTGTATTTTGACTTAAGAAGTATAAAACTGAGTGTCAAACAGTTTGGTTCCTGATCAGACCCCGCGTTATGCGGCGTTTGATCAGGATTCAAACTGCTTGCAAATGACTATTGTAATTTGGGTATAACTATAAAGGGGTTTAACGGATCAATACGCAAAACAATCAGATTTTACAGTAAATGTTTCAAGGTGAAGGTGTTACATATTCACATAACCTTTTGCAAACGGGTTGGACTCAGTTCAGATGCAGAGTAACTAGACGTCTGATCAGGGCCAATACAGTGTTTAGGGGTCTTATTTAGATATATTCAAAACTCAGGGATTTAATCCTAAGACAAAAGGATCCGATACGACATTATTGCAGGAGAAGGGCGGATAATGAAAAAATCACACTTGTTGTATTTCCGGATGTTTTTATGAGATTTAGCGGTTTAGAACTGTTTTGATAAGGCCTAAACTCGATACATAATTAAACGCAAAAATCCATTTTGAAATACAGCATATGGCTATCTATACATTACTCTAAAATCAACACATACTACAATAGTCACTAAAACCGACCTGACCATCTGTTACTATAATTAAAACACAGCCCCGTCTCTCTCATTCTCTCTATTTGTTTATCTGTCTCCGTCTCTCTTTCTCTCTCTCTCTCTGTCCGTCTATATCTCTTCCCCCTCTCTTTCCCATATCTTTCTATTTTCTCTCTTCTTTCTCTCTCCTTTCTCTTTTTCTCTCTCTCCCATCTATCTTTTTTTTTTGATAATGATAAGGTGTAAAATAATATAGTTAATATATGCTATATATGATTAAAGCGACTCGCAACCAGATGGTGCATTAAAAATAGTAATTTGTAAATATGTGTCAAACGCTTATATAAATGGTAAAGAATTAGTTTAGGATAAGAAATTCTGTTTAAAAAAATGTATTTCAATAAAAAAAAATACTGGTCTCTGGTGGGATTCGAACCCGGGGCCCGGGCATTGGCGGACAGAATGCAAAATAGGGGAAACCGCTTAGACCAATGGACCACGGAACTATCCGTTTATCTCGGATCGATTTAACGTATTTCAATGTGTAGCATCGAAAGTGCATACAACTTCGTAATTCGGCTCGAGTTTATGTCTGAGCCCGTGTAGAGAAGCAACAACAACAACTATACCGTCTACTAGTCGGTATAGAAAAAGGATGGAAAATATCTAAAAATCTAGGATTCGGTAACGATTCTTGAAACTTTTTTTGGACTGATCATATTTTTTTAATGTCAGAAGCCAAATAATGCCACAAATTTGCTTTTATTTGAGTATTTTATTTTATTTTGACAAGTACACCATCCGGTTGCGAGTCCCTTTAAAGTAATATAGCTAGATTATAAAAAGAGCTTTTTAAGGCAAAACAACACTACCTAACATTACGTCTGATATATAACATAACAAAACATAACACACGTAAACTTTATTTGTCATAATATTGCTTAAAGCCAATATAAAGCCATATTGGTAATACAGTATTGAGGAAATACATCTATTCAGACTATTGCAGATACATATTTTGAAATATATACTAGTACATGTACAGCTAAACCCGTGCAGGGATCTGTTTGATAATAGAGACAAGAGTAATGCAGAAGGCTCCTTGGAACTTTATGTCAAAGTTTTGAGGTATATCAAATAACCCCTTCACTGCCTTCCTCGATTACAAGGATTGTTTGCAAACAGTCTGGCCAGGCATCGACTAACGCCGTGTCTTATCAGGATCCAACAGTTGGACACTCATTTCAATATTGTTTAAAACAAAATACATAAACTTTGATCAATAAAAGCAGACGACAATTGTTAAGAATTAATGACGTCATGTAGAGAAGGGGTAGATTTCTATATTGAGCCCTGTCACTGCCGAGCATGCATGACGCCACTTTCTTTTCAAGTACAGTAGAAACTCGATACTTCGAACTCGCGTTAGTTCGAACATACCCATGTTTTAAAGTTAAAACGTGGCTAAGCCACGTTTTAACTTTGAAATACGGGTATGTTCGACTTAAGCGAGATTACTCGCATTATCAAAATTAAACTTATGAAATACTGGTACGATCGATTTAACCGAGTTCGAAGTATCGAGTTTCGACTGTAGTTTGGATTCTTTTCCGATACTGATTAAAACATCTTCTGATTAGGACCAAACTGTTTGACACTTAGATGCTATTGTTTTACGCCAAATTTCCTTAAACACAAAGTAGACTGCATTTTTCAAGCAGATGATACTATGGTATAGGAAAGAGGGTAAAAGGAAATCAAACTGTATTTGGCAAATATCTAGCCTGGTTAGATTTCATAATGACCATGTTTATAACAAATTAACAAATAAACCCATTCACAGTCTTACGACAACGGTATTAGCCCTTGCATCGTTTGAAACTCGGATAAATGCTTTCCCAATCAAATTGCACAGTCTAGATCTATATGTTTGTTAAACAAAAACGGAGACGACATTTTTTGGCAAGACGATATCAGGGCATCTTTCAATGTAGATTGAATGTAGAAAACCGTGTCATCCTGTTCAATTGTACATCTATACGTGCCACAAACACTTTGAAGCCAGAACAGACACCGGGTTACCCGGCGTCTGATCAGGCTTCAAACTGTTTGGAACTCAGATTAATATGAATAGCTTGAAATGTCAAAAAGTTATCCCTTTTTACATTTTATGCGTTTGCGTTTCGTTAATTTATGGGTTTAACTCATCGAGCCCTATATAGTGACGCATATATGCGGCCTTTACCAAGTGTGTACCGGTGAAGAGTACACTTGTCCAATGCAAACAGTGAAGGCCCTGATCAGGGACTTCACTGTTTGTCATTTTGCAATTTATTACAAAAAAACAACCCTAAATAGTCTAAAATGGACCAGCCTTTATTGCAAACTGGATTTGTACATTGGAAGTTTCAAGGGATAACGAGTTTAAGGGGAACCACGAATTCTCCTCTGTATGTCCATAACTCATATTACCAGACCAGTGGCTAAGGAACACGATGCCAGGTCAACAAACATGTACATCTTTACATTGTACTTTGTAGGTGTTCCCTATAACACTTTAACTCTTTCACTGAAAGCTTTTATACTGGTTCTTTTTACCCTTCAACGTTTCGGTATATAGCCTGCTTTAATAGAGTTTTAAACGCAAACGAAACGCAAGTTTACGCTCCCAAACTGTTTTCAATGGAAATACATGTAATAGCTTTAGCATAAATCGCTTATTGGAAAAGAATATATGCTCCACTGCACCCATCCCTTGCAAACATTGAAGACCCAGAGCAGAGGTTTCATTAAGCAAAGACAATTCACGATGTCTACAGCGATGAAAACACGATTATCTCATTTGCAAGTTCATTTATATAATACATTTACACTCATAGTTGATACTCCATTATAGCTTTTCCATATTGTTATATATGTTGGCATTATTTTGTGAATTTGGTGCTCCATAAAACTGTGAAAAGTATAAAGAATACCATCTGCTAAAATATTGTCTTCAATCTAGAATTGAGGAACTTTGGATATACAACTTCACCGCTTTATTGTCGTCTGCTTCAGTATTGTTGCTTGTAAGACACGTTTCAAAGTTAGATTTAAGGTTGTCTGACTTATTAAATATCGACAAGAGTGTCAAACAGTTTGGGTCCTGATCAGTCGCCGCGTGAAGCGGCGTCTGATCAGGACCAAACCTGTTTTTGCAAGCGCGCTTTAAGACATTATTGAGAGTAAAAAGGTTAACAAAATACTGTACCGAAATAGCCAGCGTATGTTCTGGATCTAAACTGTATGCAAATGACATAATTGTCGCAGAAGGCGCTAATCGCCCGAATGTTACTGTTGTCAAGAAAGTTTCAAAGTTTCACCATTATGCGTCTTGAGAAATTTATTCTCCTTTAATTACGAGTTTATATCAAACCTTAGTTATACCAAAGACAACCCAATTAGGTTTTATATTTATTATAACTGAATTGAATAACATTTCATTGGTAGGCATATAATAAGATTATCTATTTTTATTATACATGTACTAGGTCTATATCATATCTACCACTCTCATTATGTCGTGTATGCCATGGACATCTAAATAATATACATGTAGTTACATGTATATCGACAATACAGTAGAGAAGACGTGCTTTTCCCCGTTTAGACGCAAACGAAACACAAACGCAATGCAATAAAATGTACAGTGAAAATGATAGCTTGAAAATTCTAGTTAGTTATTTTTATTTGAGTGGCAAACAGTTTGTAATTTGATCAGACGCCGTTGTCTGATCTGGCTCCAAACTGTTTAAAACAGTAAATATTCTTGTAAGCATAAGTTATATACGTGTCTAATGGGGGGGGGGGGGGGGGGGGAGCGTCTAATTATTTTAAATGTTTGTAATAACGAGGTATAAACCGGTTGAACCCTAGCGACGCGTATACTTGTCCTTTACAGGGGTCCTCTGATCAGGATATATTATTTGCACTGTTTGCCATTTTGAATTCTATTGAGAAAAAAAACCCAGAAAAAAACCAGGGCTGCCAATTCTCCATGCAGATTTTCCCGAAATCTTCGGATTTTTATCCTAGCAGGTGGTAGCTTAAAGCAGGCTGAAAGTAAAGTAGAATGCGCCATCAGGTGCATTCTGCTTCACTTTCAACCTGTTTTAAGTGGCAACGTGTCTAGAAATTGACTATGGGATAAAGTGTTAAAGGTACAATTGTAAAATCGCGTTTGAAAAAAAAAGGAAATTCGGAAATATTAGGATTTTTCATGATCAACTTGTGGCAGCCCTGAAAACCCACCATATCTCGACAAAATGGACCAGACTTAATAGGAAACTAAAAGTTTTAGGGATGGATTAGGCAACTGCAAGAACAAATATGACACGTACCCTTATCACACATTAATAAGGCGGATTTAGATAAAGCCAACATGTAAAATGATAAGTCTTAATAGCCTTTCCAGAAAACACGGTATTATCAGTGCTGTTATAGTTTGCGACATGGTTATTCCATTAATGGCTATTGTCCACATAAAGGACCTTGAAAACCATTGTATATCAGAATGGGACTGTTTTGCAGTTATGTTTAGTTCTGTTCAATAGGTCTTGTTCTGCTGACAATGCTTGGCATATAAAGTCCAGTTATGTCCTGGAATCAAATACGCAGCATTTATCTAACAATTAAAAACTGGAATTCAAATGTTATAATACAAACGAAGAATTGGTTGAAATATTCAAGTGGTTTAATGTATAGTAAAACCTCTCTATTACGACCACTAAAACAAAAGGCATGTGTCTGCTTAAAGCAAGGTGACAGTTAAACAGAAAGCTCCTTTATATAGATCTAGTCACCTGGCGTAAATACTTAGTAATTTACACATTTTTGAAGTCGTAATAGATAGGTCTTCCTGTATGTCTTGAAATACACACCATCTATCTAACTGAGCTCAAGTATTTGAATACAAACGAAAAAATGGTTGAAATGTTCAAATACATGTAGTTTAATGTATGTTTGTTCCTAGCGCTATTCGATATAGAATATAATCTCCTTGTATATGTATTAAGCAACAACTAAATATGTGCCCAAAGTTGACAGAAACCGACATGAAACCAAACCAAAAGCGAAATACATGTAAAGTCGAAACTCGATAATTCGAACTCGCTTTAGTTCGAACATACCCATATTTCAATATTAAAACGAGGCTCAGCACCGTTTTAACTTTGAAATACGGATATATGATCGACTGAAGCGAGACCGATCGCGGAAAATAAGCTTATGAAATACTGGTAAGGTCGATTTAAGCGAGTTCGAATTATCGAGTTTCAGCTGTGGCATTTTCGGACAAGTTACAGCTTAGAGTAGCGGACAAAAGTAATATAGGTATGGTCAGTATTGCCCTACTTGCCCTGCATTTAGCGACCACTACATGTACCAGCATTTCTTCATTCAGAGTTCGCTTCAGGGCCTTTTTTTCCAAAATTTGGAAAGTGGCCTTACAGAGCTCCAGATAAAGGGAGTATTTCAAAAACTAAAATTGTTATTTCTGAAGTAAACCCTATGGTGTTACTACTCATTAGAATCGTCTCGAAGAGACGATTCTAATGAGTAGTAACACCAAAGGATTTTGTGCTGAAATAAGTGAGAAAATGTTGGATTTGTTCATTTTACCCCCTCTTATCTGGAGCCCTGGCCTTAGCCTTTCCATTTGGGAAATTCAACTTTCAACTTTTTATTTATTCAAGCATAAGTCCTGCAATGCAGGAAACATCAGCATACAAATAATAATAATAATTACAGTCACGTGACAACCAGTATGCACGTGGAAAACGGTTTTTTACGTAGATTGTACAAGATTGCATGGCCACAACATGAGATCTCATGATCCCTGAGTGGTCAGGTGGCCATTTTGATCAAGTTTTTGGTCAAGTTTAGTAAGATATTATCTAGTTTAGAAAGTTGAATGAGAATAAAAAATCTACTTTTAAAAGTTACTGCGTATTTTAGTGCAAAAGGTAAATTTTAGATTATTGGGTCTAAACAACCGTTTTTTCATGTGTATTTAACAAAATAGTGAATTGAGACACTAAACTATTTGAGGTAATTATTTCTTTCTTATTGTTTTTGTCTAAAACTTTGTCAATAAAGTTATGAGGGAGGACACCCTGGTTCTCAATGTTCCGATATAGTGACATAAAATTACTAAATTATAAATGTATGTCAATATCCCAGAAGATTAAGACAACGGCAAAGTTGTATTTTGATTGATTGATATACATGTATTTATAAACAGTTCATGTGAATTTACCTCAATATTTCTCTGATATGTACATTGTCATATTTTATGATTAGTCATAAAGGCAATACTCATTATTAATTTTGTAATTCCGAGTTAGATCTTATACATTTAAAACTTTTTTTCTCATAAACATTGATTTCTACTATTGAAGTTATAGCCCAGGACATCAATTCACATATGTACATTTCTGCTTTTCTGTGATAATTGTAATTTCTTTCAAAGCACGAAAGTTATTATTACCGCTGCAGTAGCGTTGTTACTGTTGTAACAGCACTATAATTGCTACAATAACAACTAACAGTAGAGTTATGTTTTGGGCTGAATTGCGGGGACAGATATGCCAATGGCACTAGTTGGTCTACTGGTACCTTACATCTAGCATAGGCTAAAAACAATGACTTTCAAAGAAAGTCAAATATATTTAAGGCACCAAATATTCAATATTGTTTTGGAAATTCATCCACCAAATTGGGGAAAAAGAGGCTTCTTGCAATTGGATAGTCATCGAAAATCGCCCTCTATTTTAGAAGATGAAAAAGCCCTGCGCTTAATACAAGTTTGACTGTACAAGTAGAACAAGATTAAATGAGCGTGTTGATTTGGTGCTGATTTGAGTATCTGTATGAGAGAAATGAAACCAAACGTTACATCCAAAATTCAATGTGAACTTTTCCTATGTCCCGACGGACAGCTTTTTAAAATCGTCTGAAAGAAGACCACTCGTTGTTTTACACTACAAATGTATTTGAATATTCAAACGACTTATTTCCAAAATAAGTGACAAAGAGTTTGGAACACGATCAGTTACCCGGCGTCTGATCGCGGTCAAAACTATTTGCAATGCATAGTTGAAACTAAATAGCATAAATACACGTTTATTAGGGCGGGGAAATAACGTTTTCTCCACTGTTCATAATAAGCTTATTCAGCACAGTATCAATGTGACGATTGTGGCCATACATCAGCGAATACCTTTGCATTTATGATTAATGTGTTCATTTTTTCGGACAATATAACTGTTTATAAAAACAATGGGACATAAGTTAATATTTCCATTTAATGTACAACTATAAGTATTCAAAAGATATATAATAAAATGTAGAAAATGATCAAGCTTATTTTGAAAATATTGACGAATAATTTACCCATTTGCGCCCGGTGGCTATACTTCCATGCTTATATATTGGATAAGTCCATTTTCATGTAAGGGATGCTTGGTCTAAATTTTCATTATCGTTGTTTTATACTGAAATTCTATTGAGCAAACAGTGTTGCCTCTGACCAGACGCCGCATTTAACGCTGCCTGATCAGAGTCTGCATTGTTTGCCTATGTCCTTTTATGGGACGCAAATCACACGTGGGTTAAAATCTCAGTGGCAAACAGTTTGGAGCTTGGTCAGTTCGAGTTAATGGCGTCTGATCTAACCACAAAATGTTTGCAATGGACACAATTAGATTGATATGAATATATTAGCAAGTGATAGTTTATCCTCTATATTAAACACAATCTCTCTGACAATACAATTCAAATAATGTCATGTTTCACAATCGAACATGTTCCGTTTTTATCGAATTAATGTCACAATATATTGTAGCACTACCATCATGGGCCAAGTCTAACAGTTCTTTTAACACATGCACTGCCTCGCACCGAGTATATTTATTGTTTTCCTCCATTCATGAAGTTATATATTTGCAAAAAGCCTGAACCTGACCCGACGCCGCGCAATGTGTCGCCTGAATAGGATTCCATCTGTTGACACTCAATACGATTCAATACGATACCTACAGGACTGCCATAAGTTGATCATGAAAAATCAAAATATTTCGAAATTTCATTTTTAATGTGCGATTTTACGAATCGTACCTTTGCCCCATAGTCTGTTTCTATTTTTGAGGACACGTGACTACTTAAAGCAGGTTGAAAATAAAACAGAATGCGCCTTAAGGCGCAATCTGCTTTACTTTCAGCCTGCTTTAAGTTACCATGTCCTAGGACAAAGATCCGAGGATTTTGGAAAATTTCGGAGATATGGCAGCCCTGTACCTAAAACTTAAATTTGAGAAAAATAGAAAACGGCAATTATTCAAGTTAAATCAGATAATGTCATGACCGTGAAGAGGTTACTACTTCTGGGTAGTTTAATAAATACTCGTCTAAATTAGCAAACAGTGTAGAGCCAGACCAGGGTGCTCATATAGGTATGATCTCGGTATACACTGTTTGCAAATGTAATTATATTGAGAATATTTTTAACAGGTCCATAGCGTTGAAAGAGTTGATTCATTCACCCCTGAAACTTTAAATGGACATTTCAAGTTGAGAATTAAATCTATTTCATTTTTTAATAATTAGTGTGGATTTTAACAATATTAATAAAATGACAAACAGCGTAGACCCTTATCAGAGGGAGCCCTCTGATCAGGGTCTACGCTGTTTGCATAGGACAAGTGTACTCCTGACAGGTATATGATTTGCTAATAACGAGTATAGTCGTCGCTAGGGTTTAATGTGTTAATGCTGTCCCATGTAAGAAGCATTTATATAAACATGTTAATATTATCACAGGGAACAATGCTGAAGCTGGCGATGATTTAACATTTCCGTTAAAGCTATATATTTAGTTTATTTCACCATGGTTCGTGTCCGTCTCACCAACCCACTTGTCAAGTCACGTCAAGATGTGGAATTCGTTAGGTTTGGCAAGCTCTGGCTTACTTCCTTTAGTCTAGCGCTTAATTTTTTCCCTACTTTATCCGTTTCAACATCTTTTTTCTTCGACGCCGATATATCTTTCTTGCGCTTCATTTCATTCACAGCCTGCATCATGAGATGTGTGGCCTTGAACTTGGCCTTCCGCTTGTCCAGGACTGCCCGAAGCCGTTGGTGAGCTGTTGGAGGTTTTGACGGCGGCTCGTACACCACGTGTGGTCTATATGACTTGGTAATTTGTGGTTCCATCTCCTCATACAAGTCTTTGAGCATTGTCATACCATTGTCATAGCCGCCACTAGCCTGATGAACACTCGCCTCACTACCGCTAGTGCTGCAGGAAGATAAACTGGACACACCGCGTGCAGTCATTGTTAAAAATGGTGTTCTTATTATATCAGAAATTCTCGCTTCTCAAAATTCACACTAACAGCATTTCAGGCAGATTTGTTCGTGTCAATAGCAAATATAATGCTCATTTCTATTCCTTTCCATACATAGCACATCCACGATTCAATTTACTTTAATTGCTAGTAATGTATTGTAACAGTCACTTGAAGTTTAAACGCTTGTGGAATGTCCTCTTCTTCTACCTTGAATCTATATTGAGGAGACAAATCCGACAAACTCCTCTTTCTTTAAATGCGTGTCATATCACAGATATTGTAATGTATATATTCCTAAAATACCCAGAATTCTATATAATACGCACAAACCAGCTATATTGTAGTGATGATATCTCTAATACACTGCGCAGAAACTCATTTCAAATGTAAGTCATTCGACACATCTCTCATCGGCTTAAAATAATCCAATTATGTGTGAGGAAATCTCTTTCAAATATAAAGTTCAATCATTTGATTAACTTCGCACTCTTGAAAAAATCTATTCCGCCTTATTGCTCTATCGATCATCTATATTCTGCAGCATTCACTTTTAACGTGGGCTCCGTTTAGTGTTAAGTCAAGTGATAAACTTCGTATTTCATCAACTGATTTAATCCATATGGGTCTTGGATATACTGTTCTCATTTATCCACTGCCTCTGGTGCCCAGGCTTGTCGTACACAGTGCACAACGGCGACGCACTAGTGCTTAACCTTTTCATGATCAAATTTATCGTGAGATATTTACCCCTTCACCGCCATATCGTCGTCTGCTTTAAATTGTTGCCTGCAATATTGTTTCAAATTTAGATTTAATGCAGTATAACTGGCCAAATTTCAAAACAAGTGCATGTCAAACAGTTTTGATCCTGTTCAGACGCCGCGTTACGCGGCGTCTGAACAGGATCTAAACTGTTTGCAAATTCTCTTTACGACGTCATTGAGAGTGAAAGGATTAAATCCGATTTATCAAACAATTTATACGTACGCTTCTATAATCAGTAAAAATACATATTGTTATATTTGTAAGTTAATATCCAATTGAGACACATTAAACAAAAATGCCGACTCGTCTCCACGACCGTTAATACCTTATGTAATCATATTCAAATATCCTATAATTGAAATACGTTTCTCTTCAAAGGGCAAGCTTTATATAATAAGCACGTAACACATGCACCAATTACTTCAATCCGTTTTTGTGCTGATACAGTCATAGGGAATATTTTAAGTTTTTTAAAAATGCAAGTTAAAGTTAATTTTGAGAGCTCCTGTACAAGAAAATATTTTATAATAATAAAAATAAAACAAACAATGTAGACTCTGTCAAGAGGGTTCCTTAGGGAACCTATGATCAGGATTTAAACTGTTTGTCAAACCCAGGATTCCAGATAAGGGGGAGTATTCTGAACAAATCCAACATTTTCTCACTTATACTGAACCAAATCCTATGATGTTACTTCTCATTAGAAGTGTCTCTTCGAGACAATTCTAATGAGTAGTGACACCATAAGGTTTAATGCAGAAATAACGATTTTAACTTTTGAAATACTCCCCTTATCTGGCGACCTTAAACCTATATGATTATACCGGTTTTCAGCAAGAAATGGTTAATCCAATTAGGCGATGATCGCGGAGATAAATCCATAAATTTCACCAACAAGCGGGGATTTTGTAAATTGTTGAAACTATTGATAATAGTCCAAAGTCTGGTAACGCGAACCTGTGATATTTCCCGTGATAGACTTTTCTGAAATATACAGTCGAATATAAATACAGTAAAACTCTCTATTTCGTCCACCAAAACGAATGTTAATTGGTTATATAAATCAGCAGACAGTTTAAAGTAATGTGACAGTAAAACAGAAAACTCTTCAAGGAGTTTTCTGTTTTACTGCCAAATTGCTTTTATCAATCACCTGTCTGAGCCACCTAATAATTAACATAATGTATTGGTCGAAATAAAGAAGTTTAACTGTACTTCAAACTCGCTTAGGTTGAAATAACAGGTTCTTCTACAGATCAATTACAAAAACACGATGTCACTTACCCCTTTCCCCCATGGAAGCGCCTTTTAGCATATTTAATTTATGCCTGCACCGAAGAAAAAAGTTCCAATTTATACAGTCATGAACATGTATGGAAAGAAATTATTTCTATATCCTAGCAGATAATAACTTAAAGCAGGCTGAAAGTGAAGCAGAATGCGCCTTAACCCTTTACCCAATAACCTGTTTATAACATTAAATACAGGTGATCACTTAAAGCAGGTTGAAAGTTAAGCAGAATGTGCCTTAAGGCACATTCTGCTTTACTTTAAGCCTGCTTTAAACTACCATCTGCTAGGCTATATAAAATATTTGTTCAGGTAATTGCCCATAGGGTATAAACTGGAACTATTTTCTTCAGCGGAGGAATATATTTAATACGCTAAAAGTCGCTTCTATGGGGGAAAGGGTTAAGGCGCATTCTGCTTTACTCTCAACCTGCTTTAAGTGGTCACCTTTCTTCAAAACTAGAAACAGGCTATGGGGTAAAGGGCTAATCAAACATACCTGTATATTTCAGTCAAAGTAGAAACGTGGCTAAGCCATGTTTTAATTTCGAAACAAGAGTTAATTCGATTCAAGCGAATTCGAGATATCAACTGTTTATTCCTACCAATACAACCACTGGAATAAAAAAAATGTGTTAACTAGAGGTGGGAGCTTAAAATAAGATTATAATAGAACAAAAAGCTAAAAAAGGAGCTTATTTTTTCTTTCATTAGCTTTAACTGACCACCTGACTTTAAATACGGAAAAATAAAAAATGTATGTGTTATTGTACTCGTAAAATCCAGACTTTACTGTGTTTTTCCTTAGTCCATGCAAACGTCAATATTTCTGTTTTTAGCTGTTAAATCCGTATTGTTTCGTAGGATAAAACTTCACGAAACTTTCACTGAATAAAAGATTTTCATTCGATTCAATCAAGGTTCTACAACAATATGCAAAATATTTATAAAACGAATCAGACAATCCCACGGAAAGTCGTTAGAACATTCTCTCGCTGTAAATATAGTCTGCTCCTAAATTGTCGTCTGCGTTAATTTTATAAATTGAAATCTTAAAATTCAAAATATTTAAATAAAAAAAACCGAGTGCAAAAGTTTGATCCTGATCAGACGCCGAGTTACTCGGCGTCTGATCAGGATCAAAACTGTTTGAAAAATGCCTGTTAAATTGCGTCTATAATCTGGATAAGGGAAACAACTCGCGTTGGTAATCCAAGTTCTACTATCAAATCATATTGAATGACATTATTATCAGTTTTCAGCTGGTTGAACAAGAAAAGGGGTCCTGTTTATATTGTTTTCATGGTCGATTTTGTCACACCTGATCGGGAATTGAAACACGACACAAGTGCGAACAACCATATTCTTTTCAATACTGAAAATCTATACCGAAAACCTTTGCAAACAGTCTGTATCCTGATCAGGTCCCACTAAACGTGGGACCTGATCAGGATTCAGTCTATTTGTTACCCGGACCCTGTGTATGGAAATATAAAGAAGTTTTGGGTCAAATTCAGAATTTCGCAGACGACATTTTCAGCAAACGATTGCTATTCAAATGTTTAAAAGGGTTCATCATATGCATGCTACAACCGAATCTATGGTAAATGTTGCACACAGTATGTAGCGGAATGAGGCAGCGATGAGGCAGCAAGTAACTCGGCGTCTCATCTAGATCAAAGTTGTTTAAAACATTGATTTTTTTTAAAGAAAGTGCAGATAGAAATTCAATTCAAACATGAGAACCGTTGCAAACGACACATGCAGCGGACGATGTTTCATAGCGAGCTAAAGGTTAACCCCTTAACTGCCATTGCGTCATTGTCGTCTGCATTCACTTTTCAAATTATATTTTGGTATTTTTACTAAAGAAAAAATGAGAAGGAGTGCAAAACACGCGGCGTCTGATCAGGATCCAAACTGTTTAAAATAATCATTGTATTCGGGACCCTATCATGATCAAATTAGTCGGGATATGTTTACCCCTTCGCCGCTTTGTTGTTGTCTGCTTCAGTATTATTGTTATTGTAAGACACGTTTCAAAGTTAGTTTTAAGGTTGTATGACTTAATAAATATCGTTAAGATTGTCAAACAGTTTGGGTCCTGATCAGACGCCGCGTTACGCGGCGTCTGATCACGACCCGAACTGTTTGCAAACACGCTTTAAGGCGTCATTGAGAGTGAAAGGGTTAAGCAACCTTAAGTATGCCGTGACATTGCTGCCCTTTATCATAAAACTGTTTGTTTGTATACTAACTAGACGTTTAATGGGTTTGCTCCTCTGTATAATTGATTTTAGTTCATAGCTACCACCAAACTTTTAGAAACCCGAAGAGGTAATGGCTACTTTCATATAATGTGAAAGCAACTTAGATGTACTAAGCAGCATGCAGGCAGCATTTGTGCTTTGGACAGCATATCATACGACATTCTTTTTCTGGACGACGGTCTTGGCGTGTTAAATTGTTAACCTTTATTGGGGCCATATCGCCTGCGTCCAAAAGGATGCACATGTAGATCTATATCTCTTTACACCATACCTTGGTCCTAGTTTCGAAGCTATAGGTGACCACTTCAAGTAGGTTAAAGCTAAAGTAGAATGCGCCTTAGTACGCATTCTGATTTACTTTCAACTTGCTTTAAGTTACCATCTGCTAGGATTATATAATTTATGTCTGCTGTTCCATATCCTTGTATAAAATGGAACTACATGTATTTTCTATACTAGTAGTAAAATAATTAATCAAAAGCGTAAAAGGGCGTATCAATAATAAGGGGTAAACCTCTTTGTTCGAATTTACTATTTTATGCCTTTCAAGTGGAAGAAACGTCAATATGAATGACAAACAAGTTAGGTATTGATCAGACAAAAGTTATTTTGCGTTTGATCGGGAAACAAACGAGTTGGAATGGTAAGTCAAGCACTCGAATCCTTTCTCTGTCTTACACCACTATCATTTTAACCCATTTATACCCAGTGGATTCTTCCATGTTTAAATATTGGATTAGTTCATTTTTTATCAAAGGGAGGCCTGGTCAAAATTTTCATTTTTATTTTGTTTTATTTTGAAATTCCTATTAGCAAACAGTGTCGACTCTGATCAGACGCCGCATAATGCGGCGTCTGATCAGAGTCTACACTGTTTGCCCATGCCCCATATATTGGATCGTGGGCACAAGTGGGTTAAACAGTTTGAATCCTAATCAGAAGCCGCTGGTCTGGATATTAACTGTTTGACATTCATGTCTGTTTCATAATTTAACATAAAATCTTTTTGAAATGTAAATTGTAGAAATAGAAGCAGGCAATGTTTTGAGCATGAACCCCGGCAGTTTAACCATGCCACCTCCAGAACCAAGTCGCATTTGTAAACAGTCTAGATCTTAATCTTACGCGACGTCTGGTCAGAATCCAACCTGTTTTGGTATTCGCATCAATACTTCTTCAGCCAGAACTTTAAATGTTTGAATATGGTATAACATTGCAGACGACGAATTTGAGCATATGATATTGATTAACACAGAAGGTAAAACGTTGAAGTGAACAGGTTAAGGGTTGAAATTAAAAGGTATTGTTCAGTACAAAATGTAATTAAAAGTCCTCTTTGACCTACTATTTGAGTGTTAAGTTAGTGTTTATGTTATATAGTCAGGTTACAAGAGAGGGTTTCTGACAGGGACGTTACGGGGCAAGCAATTCCAAAAGATTAGACTTGATGTTTGAATGTTCACCAAAAAAACTCACACAGACAAACTTATCTATTTACCCTTACCCTGCGTATCGAGAGTACACTAAAAATCATATATGCGAACAGATTAGATCCAGATCAGATCTAATATGAATCAAATTGTCTGACACTCAACTTCATTGTTTTCTTCACAATAAAAAGGATAGAGACTAAATCTATTAAACTAACAGCATTGAAGACAAGAATCTGTAGCAGACGATATAATTACAGACAATAGTTTGGGAATGATTCGGTAGGAATTGGATAAGGTGTATAGTTTCATAATGAAAACTTCAGTCAATTACGACGTCAAAATATTTAAAATATGTTACATTTTGACAAGTGTCGAATGATTTTGAAGGATTAGTAATAAAGTAATCGACCTTATTTACATCTACTTTTCGATCTCTGAAGGCCATAATTCTATATGAAAATGCAGTCAAAACTTTATTAAATCAAAGACCGGTGATTATTTATTATGCAGTATAAAATTACTTCAGAAGCATGCAGGACATTTTTACATTAATTCTTGTCTTACATTTACCAATTACCTGTTTCGGAGATTTCTAATGGGCGTTGTTCTGAATGGTCGCTTAATACTGGTTAGACAGTATAATAATTGAAGTTTGTATTATTTCTAAATCAAAGTTGTATTTACCGGTCACGCTAAAAAGGCAAAGCACAAGTAAAACAGAAAAGCCTAATTCTAACATGACACGTGAATTTGTCTCTATAAACAAAGAACAGGTCTATCGTGGTATACCTGAGACGTTTTACAACGCTCTTCTCTACCCCGCTCCTCCCGCGGTTATATGACATGACGTGACCTCGTGCGTTCATACGTTATGTTTTTTAAATTTCTTACGTTATTCATATAGCCCGTAAAGACCATATACTTTTAACCGGTCATGTTACTGTAATTTTTCCATTCTTCTGTCTTGTTTCATGTGATGTTTGTTCTATGCCAGATTGTGGATCGGTCAATGTAAATTTGCTGTTGGGTGTTAGATTCTTGTAATGGCGCGGAAAAGGTTATTCGGTCGAAAAACTGCATGCGCTGAGGAAATAAGTATGGACCATTTGATTTCCTTTCTAATGAATATCTTTAGATCTGGTCATGTTAGAAACAAATAATCTAAGTTCTACCGTTGTGAAATGGTATTTTACAACGGTCGGTCGTTGTGGTGCGCAGGAATTGACCACTCAGGCCTTCGGCCTTCGTGGTCAATTCCTGCGCACCACAACTCCCAACCGTAAGGCGGCGTCTGATCAGGATACAAACTGTTTTACACTAATTTCGATATTTCAGAAGTCAAAATAACTAAATGTTTAATTTGAGAAATAAAAGCAGACGACAAGTGTTTAAATTTGATGACGTCACTGCAGTAAAGGGGGTTAACTCATAAACTACAGTCACCAAAATATAAACCAACAACTACTAATCGGGAGTATATAGTCAAAATTCAATAATTCGAAATCGCTTTAGACCGAACATACCCATATTTTACAGTTAAAACGTGGCTTAGCCACGTTTTAACTTTGAAATACGGGTATGTTCGACTTAAGTGAGATCGATTTACCGAAAATGAACATATTTAATACCGGTAAGGTCGCTTAAAGGGAAATTCGAAGTATCGAGTTTCAACTGTACATGTATTTATGGCATACCTGTGCATGTACATGTATATGAAAAGTTGCACTTTAATGCAGGATAAATAGAAGCTTTCTTTCACTTCTGTCTTGCATTAAACGGTAATTTGTCTTTAAATATCAATATACTACCTAATTCAGTCGTCACCTAATACAGGTTTGACTGTAAAGCCAAAATATATTTTGAGATTCTTTGCGAGAGATGAAAGGTACACATTGTGAACTTTGTAGACCAAGTAAATGGCGGTGGAAACGTGGCGACTAACAAGGATACAGTGAAGAAGACGTTATTCTTTCCCAGTTAACGTGTTTGTGCTAAACATTAGGATAAAAATAATACAGTCTTGCACTTGATCAATCAGGCGCTGGCCAAGCTCTGAACTGTTTGCCAAAAATTAAAGCCTCAGATTTTTCAGAAAGTTTTCTTCATTTTATTGCAATGCGTTCGTGTTTTGTTATCGTTTGAACGGAAAAGAATAACGCCTTCTCCACGTTATGTACTGCTTGCAACAGTAGTGAACACTAATGATATTCCTGATCAGATGCCTCATTTCCAATTAACTCATTCACGCCTGAAATGTTAAATGGACAATTCCAGTTTCCAGTTTAGTCCAGTCCATTTGCGATTATTCAGGGATTCTTTTCAGAAATATATTACAAATTGACAAACTGCATATCCTGATCAGATGGCTTCTATGGGAGCCCTCTTATCTGGGTCTAAACTGTTTGCACAGGACAAACGCATTCTTTACTGGTATATTCGTTGCTAGGTTTGAATGTATAAAAACATTTGATTCATTTCTTCTAGCTTTCTACATTGTTCCCCAATTTCGGTCTTGCATGGCTAGACTGATTTGCGTTTTGTTAAAAAATGCGTGAAGTAGTTCTAAGCATATGGTGTTGGTTTTCAGAGCATGAGTGACAACTTTAGTTTGATAATCCTTTTTACGCTTTGGAGTTTGGACATACTCTGATCAAGCGGTGTTCGATAGTCTACCTTACGTATCGATTATTGACCTCGTCACCCAAGGGAGATAATTGTAATTTTGTGTCCAGCTTACATTTATCAAGCCAGACATCTCTGTAAATATGTCCTGCATTCTTGGACATGGCGGTACACTGTCAACTATAAACAGTTTAGCTTACGATATACGACATCTGATCAAATCTGTTCGATACTCATACAGTAAAATAGTTATTTGCAAACAACATTCCCTCATTCATTACAAACAGTTCGGGGTAAGATCTGGGTCTATGCTTTTAAGTTATTAAACGCATGGAATAAAGGGTTAAAAATCAATTTGGTCTTGTAATGACGAAGTTACCATCTGTATGTTTCTGACTGCAAGTGAACAAATAATTTTAATTGTTACTCTAGTTTATACATATACAGCAAACGCAGTGCAAATAACGGTCTGTGTGCTAAGCAGTTTTTTCTGCAAACTTTGTCACAATGCAGCAATTCTAAGAGTATATTGATTCGTTATTTCCTTAATAAAATGTCAATATCTTGTGTCAATGCAGCTTGTACCAAGATGAGACACTGTGATAATACGAGACACGTATGGGTTCAAATTCGTTTGCTTAATTCGCGAGTACATAGTACAGCGTGCTAATATAAGGGTTTTATGCTAGCTGCCACTATTGATTCTAATTAATTTCAAATTCTGAGGACCCTCGGCAACTCGAACTCTTTAAAACCGAAAATAACCGTATTTCTACAGCTGATGCGAAGTCATCGATAACCATATTTCAAAGTTAAAACGTAGCTTAGTGGAAAGTACCCGTATTTCAGTGCGTGGTCGCTTTGAAATTTGTTTTTAATATGAAATACGGGTATAATTTTTATAAAAGATAAACAAGTGTAGACCAAGATTAAAGGGACCCTAGAGGAGCCATTTAAGCAAGGTCTGCACTAGTTGTAGTTTTTAAATATGTTGCATAAAAACAATTCTAAATAGTCAAAACTGGTCTGCACTGAATTGGGAAATAAAATGTTTCATTTGAAGTTTCAGGGGGGCAACGACTTTAAGCTCATTTTGAAACGATTGTGCGCAAACAGTATTGCAGCAGAAGAAGGTGAGTGGGTTAAAGTAGACATTTAACAATTAATCCACCCCTGAAACTTTTAATGACCAATTCCAAATTAAGCATAGTCGATTTTTGCGAAAAGGCAAACAGTGCAGACTCTGTTCAGAGTCTCCATTGTTTGCGTTGAAAAACCGTACTCTTAACAGATTCATCGTTTGTTAATACCGACTTTACTCATCGCTAGGGATGAGTGTGTTAAACTAGACACAATTTAGCAATAAATAGGCTAAGAAGATAACTAAACCACTTTCAGTTGTTCACAGTTAAATCTTTCATTATGTCATTCGGTCTCGTTACTGGTTAAATATCCCAGGTTAACTATTGATAGACTTTCAAACTGTCAACTAATTGTTATATCTGTCATAAGCAAAGCATTTAGTCGTCTATTTTTCTATATACTAATCAGCAAAACAATTTGAATTTTCGGTCAGTAACCAAATGAATCTTGATGGTGATACTCGGTTACGAGAACACGGTTGAGTCGAATTTTCGATAATTCAAAATTAAAACAGATAACTCAACTTTATCCCCATCTCAAAGTCAAACCATACCAAGAATATATACCCTAAACTCATTATCCCCTGAAACTTCCTATGGACAGTTCCTGTTTGAAATAAAGACTGGTCCATTTTAGACTAATTAGGGTTGTTTTTTGTAATAAATTGCAAAGTGACAAACAGTGAAGTCCCTGACCAGAGGGCTCCTGCAGGAGCCCTCTGATCAGGGACTTCACTGTTTGCATAGGACACGTGTACTCTTCACAGGTACACATTTGGTAAAGGACGCATATATGCGTCGCTAGGGCTCAATGAGTTAACTGGAAAACAGTGATTTTCTTACTTAACTCATTACCACCATATAGCCTGGTTCTAGTTTTGAAGACAGGTGACCACTGAAAGCAGGCCGGTCTTTGACAGTGTTTTAACAAAGGAGAAAGTAAAGCAAAATGCACCTTGTGACCTTTGTCTGAAATGACCAAGTTGTGTTTTTGGGGGTGGAGTACACCTCAAAGTTAAATCAACCTTTTTTTACCCTTATGTGACCCTTGTCTAATAGAACAATTGTACAATGGTCAAAGGATTCATTGTACAATGTTCAAAGGTGTTAGGAGCTTCCCGTTTTTTATCACCTTATACAATCAATAAGTATTTTCTTTAGTGATCTAATGGTCTGTAATTATATACTCTTTAGTGAATAAACGTCTGTGAAACGTAGATAACATATTTTAGCAGACTATTTTGGGGTGTTCTTATAATTATATTTTTACAATTATTACAGATCCTGAGCATATGTATTTTTAGTTTATGTCCCATCAGGATTCAAACTGTTTGCAAACTCAGTGATGTTTTACACTTTACTTCATGGCATGTTTATAGTTTTGATGAAAGGTTACCAATTAAAACAGGTTGAAAGTAAAACAGAATGCGTCTTAAAGAAAATATTTCTTATGGTGAATATTCGATAATGTATATATTGGAACTATTTTCTTTAATGGAGGAGTATATTAAGGACGTAAAATGATGTATCTGATGGGCCTGGACCTTGAAAATAGTATTGCTCAGCTTTCAATCAACATTTTTATCAATTAGAGTCCGACGCCGGGTTCTGTACAAAACCAAGTTTATTACAGTGGAGAAAATGTTATTCTTTCCCAATAAACGTGTTTACGATAAACCTATTATTTCCAGTTCATACAGTTTGGAGCCAGATCAGACGCCGGGTAACCCGGCGTCTGATCAGGCCCAAACAGTTTTCCACTCAGATAAATATGTCAAAATTGTCGAAAGGTTGTCCTTTTCTACATTTTAGTGTTTTGCCTTTGCCTTTCATTTGCGTCTAAATTGGAAAGAATAACAGATTCTCCACTGTAACATGTATGCATACGGAATAAAACACACACAACCAAATCACTCGTTGTATTGCAGTAATATAAACACATGAAATAGGCATCACTGTTGCTTCTTATTTCTGGCTCTCACACTCTTTGGTGACTTTGCTTTTGTTGCATGTTCTGTCTTTGAGTCATATCTATAAGCACTGTTGGTTACTTGGACTGATGGTAATTTCACAGTAAACTGACAATAGTGGAAGTACACCAAGAAGAGGAGATAGTGTCCACACGAGAAGACAGCTATGAGGAGAGGGAAGAAGTCAGGAAGGTGATCGGGTGGTGTTACTATCACAGTGGCTAGTGTTAGAATCACTACTCCAACCATGGATACACAGAACTGAAATATATGAATATGTACACAGTAAATATCGACCATTTTTACCATAGAATGTCTCTACGTATTTCTTTCAATAAAATTCACTGATGCTTTTTAATACATTACATTAAAAAGACAGATGCTTGCTTAAAGCAATGTGAAAGTAAAGTAAAAAGCTCTTGTAAGAAATGTCTGCTTCACTGTCCACTTGCTTTAGGCAGCCACTTGCATTAAACAGTGTCCTTTGGTGTTGATGTTAAAGCAGAACTTTACTTAAATGTATGTTATACTTTTTATATATATAGATAATGAAAATATACAGCAATATCCAGATAGTTTTAAGCAATGTAAGTCTTCATATAAAAAGCTGTATGTAGTATTGAAGAAGTGACAAATAACCCTTGCAATTGTATGTGTACTAGTTAAGATGTCAGATAACTTTAAGCAATATACATGTATGTCTTTATATATAAAGCTATGTGTACATGCAGTGGTGAAGAGATGGCAGATAATCTTAAGCAATACATGTAATGTTTTTATAAATAAATCTATGTGTAGCAGATCTAGTGAAGAGTTTACTCTTAAGCAATGTATATCTTTCTAAATAAAGCTATGTGTAGTAGTGAAGAGTTGACAGATACTCTTTAGCAAAGTATGTTTTGTTAAATAAAGCTATGTGTAGCAGTGAAGAGTTGTCAGATACTCTTTAGCAAAATATGTCTTGTTAAATAAAGCTATGTGTTCTAGTGAAGAGTTGTCAGATACTCTTTAGCAAAATATGTCTTTATAAATAAAGCTATGTGTAGCAGTGAAGAATTGACAGATACTCTTTAGCAAAGTATGTCTACATAAATAAAGCTATGTGTAGTAGTGAAGAGTTATCAGATACTCTTAAGCAATGTATGTCTACATAAATAAAGCTATGTGTAGTAGTGAAGAGTTATCAGATACTCTTTAGCAATGTATATCCTGTTAAATAAAGCTATGTGTAGCAGTGAAGAGTTGTCAGATACTCTTTAGCAAAGTATGTCTTGTTAAATAAAGCTATGTGTTCTAGTGAAGAGTTGTCAGATACTCTTTAGCAATGTATGTTTTTTATAAATAAAGCTATGTGTGGTAGTGAAGAGTTGTCAGATACTCTTTAACAACATATGTCTTTATAAATAAAGCTATGTGTAGCAGTGAAGAGTTGTCAGATACTCTTTAGCAAAGTTTGTCTTGTTAAATAAAGCTATGTGTAGCAGTGAAGAGTTGTCAGATACTCTTTAGCAAAGTATGTCTTGTTAAATAAAGCTATGTGTTCTAGTGAAGAGTTGTCCGATACTCTTTAGCAAAATATGTCTTTATAAATAAAGCTATGTGTAGCAGTGAAGAATTGACAGATACTCTTTAGCAAAGTATGTCTACATAAATAAAGCTATGTGTTCTAGTGAAGAGTTGTCAGATACTCTTTAGCAATGTATGTTTTTATAAATAAAGCTATGTGTAGTAGTGAAGAGTTGTCAGATACTCTTTAACAACATATGTCTTTATAAATAAAGCTATGTGTAGTAGTGAAGAGTTGTAAGATACTCTTAAGTGTAGTTGTGAAGAGTTGTCAAATACTCATTAACAACATATGATTTTAAAATAAAGCTAAGTAGTGAAGAGTTGACAGATACTCTTTAGCAAAGTATGTCATGTTAAATAAAGCTATGTGTAGCAGTGAAGAATTGTCAGATACTTTTTAGCAAAATATGTCTTTATAAATAAAGCTATGTGTAGCAGTGAAGAATTGACAGATACTCTTTAGCAAAGTATGTCTACATAAATAAAGCTATGTGTTCTAGTGAAGAGTTGTCAGATACTCTTTAGCAATGTATGTTTTTATAAGTAAAGCTATGTGTAGTAGTGAAGAGTTGTCAGATACTCTTTAACAACATATAAAAAAAAGTAATATACCAAGTTAAAGTCTACTTTCAGTCCGAATGACCGCTCAGCCGACTGTACATATACTCCCCTGATCATTGAGCCATCTTGCCTATGAGCACTGCTAACATATGGCGCAGTCAAATGCAGCCGCAGTACCGACTCAGACCCTTCACAGGTACCCATTTTAACCCCTGGGTGGAGAGGAGCAATTCGCGGTACATGTCTTGCTCAAGGACATTCCTGTACATCATCGGGGATTTAGAAAAAATCCCCTAGTCAGACCGCTGGTCCGGCGGGGGGTCGAACTCACGACCCCTGGTACCGTAGTCCAATGGTGTAACCATTGGGCCACTACCGCCAGTAAACATATGTCCTTATAAATAAAGCTATGTGTAGTAGTGAAGAGTTGTAAGATAATCTTAAGTGTAGTTGTGAAGAGTTGTCAAATACTCTTTAACAACATATGTTTTTAAAATAAAGCTAAGTAGTGAAGAGTTGACAGATACTCTTTAGCAAAGTATTTCATGTTAAATAAAGCTATGTGTAGCAGTGAAGAGTTGTCAGATACTCTTTAGCAAAGTATGTCTTGTTAAATAAAGCTATGTGTAGCAGTGAAGAGTTGTCAGATACTCTTTAGCAAAGTATGTCTTGTTAAATAAAGCTATGTGTAGCAGTGAAGAGTTGTCAGATACTCTTTAGCAAAGTATGTCTTGTTAAATAAAGCTATGTGTTCTAGTGAAGAGTTGTCAGATACTCTTAAATAGCAAAGTATGTCTTGTTAAATAAAGCTATGTGTAGCAGTGAAAAGTTGTCAGATACTCTTTAGCAAAGTATGTCTTGTTAAATAAAGCTATGTGTTCTAGTGAAGAGTTGTCAGATACTCTTAAATAGCAAAGTATGTCTTGTTAAATAAAGCTATGTGTTCTAGTGAAGAGTTGTCAGATACTCTTTAGCAATGTATGTTTTTATAAATAAAGCTATGTGTAGTAGTGAAGAGTTGTCAGATACTATTTAACAACATATGTCTTTATAAATAAAGCTATGTGTAGTAGTGAAGAGTTGTAAGATACTCTTAAGTGTAGTTGTGAAGAGTTGTCAAATACTCTTTAACAACATATGTTTTTAAAATAAAGCTAAGTGTAGTAGTAAAGAGTTGTTTAACAACATATGTCTTTATAAATAAAGCTATGTGTAGTAGTGAAGAGTTGTAAGATACTTTTAAGTGTAGTTGTGAAGAGTTGTCAAATACTCATTAACAACATATGATTTTAAAATAAAGCTAAGTGTAGTAGTAAAGAGTTGTCAGATACTTTTTAACAACACATGTCTTTAAAAATAAAGCTATGTGTAGTAGTGAAGAGTTACAAAATACAAGAAACTTTATTTATAGCTGGGTGTTTACAAACATAGTTTAGAAGCTATTTACTGACTAAAACAAATATTTCTTAACAAATACATGCAACTAACAAACAACCTAGCTTAAAGCAGACTGAAATAATGCAGAATTTGCCTTAAGACACATTTGGCTTTCCTTCAACATGATTTAAGAGATAATCTGTCTTCAAAACGTAGAAACAGGCGATGTAGTAAAAGATAACGCTTTGTGTGATATGAAAGAGAAGACATTCAGAACTTCTCCTAAAAACTTCAAGATCATTCGATAATGAAATTTAGCTTACCACTAGTTTGACAGCTATATCTGTCCACATTGTGTTGAATACTTTATCTGAGCCTCCTTCCTTAGAGAAACTTCTCCAGTATACAATACTGTACACACCCATGGTAGCCAGGAAGGGTACAAGGGAGCCATCCTTCATCAGTAGGGGCAACATACTGCAAACACATCAATAATTTTCTCTACAGTAAAACATGTGTTAACCCTTTACCCAATAGCCTGTTTCTAGTTTTGAAGATCGGTGACAAGTCAAAGCAGGTTGAAAGTAAAGCAGAATGTGCCGTAAGGCACATTCTGCTTTACTTTCAGCCTGCTTTAAGCTACCATCTGCTAGGATTTTGAAAATATTTCTTATGTTACATGTTTTATGACTATAATTTGGAATGATTTTCTTTAATGGAGGAATAAATTAAACGGGCTAAAAGGCACTTATATGGGGAAAGGGTTAAGCAGCAACTCAAAAACTGATATATATGTATATGCACTGTAATATCAAGGTAGATTTAGGTTAAACACAGAAATGTAACCTCAACTCTTCTTCCAAATTAGGACACCATTTCTAAACTTAACATCTCATGAAGCATCTATGCTGTTCTGATAAGTGCAACCAAATGAAGACTGATTGGTGTGTTGATGCAAAGTGGAAGCTTAACCCATTCACTACCATTTACCCATTGCCCAATAGCCTTATTCTAGTTTTGAAAGTATATGATTTCTTAAAGCAGGTTGAAAGTAAAGCATAATGCGCCTTAAGGCGCATTCTGCTTCACTTTCAGCCTGCATTAAGCTACCATCTGCTAGAATATAGAAAATAGTTCTTATAGTACATATTCATAACTGTATAAATAGGAGTTATTGTCCGCAGTGGAGGAATAAATTAAAGGCGTAAAAAGGCTTATTTATGGGGTAAAGACATGATAACCTGTACAACACATTCACTGCCATATTACCATCTGCTAGCAAACATAACTTTAAGGAGTTTAATAATTGTCAAACAGTTTGTATCCTGATCAAACACCACCTTACGTTACTAGTGTCTGATCCTAATAGTGATATGGATCCAAATAGTTTGCATAAGATAGTGTGGGTGAGATGTCAATGAAGGGGTTAAAGCATTATGAAAATATGGCTGAAAGCTTCTAGACATTTTATACTTTACTTTCATCTTGCTTTGAGTAAACTAAGAATAACTATATTATGATGTATCAGATAGATATACATGTAGATGATTAACTCTTTGGAGGAAAGAGATCAAATATTCTCAAAGGATTTAAGGTAGGCTGAAAAGCAATTTCTAGAGTATATTATTGTACAATGTTTGTTACTCACCTAAATGTGGAAACTGTTAAAAACCAGAAACACCAGAATGGTCTGTCTGGTATTAAAATGGCCACCATTCTGTAAAAATACAATAAGACTTCATGAAATATTTCAGCTGTCAACAGTTTAACCCTTTCCTCCCTGAAACGATAAATGGACATTTCCAGTTTCCAATTGAGTCTAGTCCCTTTATTGACTACAAGTATTTAGGGCTATTTATAAATGTTTTGCAATAGTGACAAACAGTGCAGACTCTGGTCCTACAGAAGCCATCTGATCTTGATCTTCACTGTTTGCCAAGGACAAGTGCACTCTTCAACTGTGTTCAAATGACATGTACAGTAGAACCTCACTTTAACAACCCCTAAAACGAAAGCTAATTGATTGTATAAAGACAGGTGACAGCTTAAAGTAAGGTGCCAGTAAATCAGAAAGCTCCTAAAGGAGCTTTCTGTTTTACTGTTGCATTGCTTTAAGCAGTCATCTGCCTTAAATACATGATATTTAGCACAATTTGATGATTGTGATAGAGAGGTTCTACTGTATATGAATTACTAGGGTTCAATTGGGTAAGTTTGATAATATATAATTATGTTACTGCCTTAATTTCATCTGAAAGTAAGGCAGAATGAGTCTTAAAGCGACTCGCAACCGGATGGTGTACTTGTCAAAATAAAATAAAATACTCAAATAAAAGCAAATTTGTGGCATTATTTGGCTTCTGACATTAAAAAAATATGATCAGTCCAAAAGAAGTCTCAAGAATCGTCACCGAATCTTAGTTTTTTTAGATATATTCCATCATTTTTCAATAGCGTCAGCTGACGGTTTTGCTGTTGTTGTTGCTTCTCTACACGGGCTCTGACATAAACCGGAGCCGAATAATGTAGTATTAAGCGCTACCAGTGAAGTACGTTAATTCGCTACCATATATATAGAGAGCGTCCGTGGTCGAGGCAGTAAAGGCGTGTCCTCATTTTTCTTGTTTGTCTCCGCAATGGAGGGTCACGGGTTCGAATCCCACCAGAGCTTCTTCTTTTTAATTTTTGGAAATGCATTTTTTAACAGAATTTATTATCCTAAACTAAATCTTACCCATTTATATAATCATTTGACATATATTTACAAATTACCATTTTTAATGCTACATCCGGTTGCGAGCCTCTTTAAGGCCCATTCTGTTTTACTTTCAGCCTGCTTTAAGTGGTCACCAGTCTTCAAAACTAGAAACAGGCTATGTAGTACAGGGTCTATATCTGTCTTCAATTTGTGATTGTCAACATTATTTTAATGTACAGTCAAACATGCAATTAGCAGCCAATCTTTGAAGAAGCATTAAAGAAATATGATTGCTTTATGCATGACAAAATTTAAGGTAGATCTTACTATTCAAATTAACTTTCTGCTTTAATTTCTGTTCTGCATTATGAGGTACAGGCTTAAAACACATCTTATTTACCTATTTAAGCATAGTGTCTATAAAACAGAACTTGACAAACAGAGTAGACCATGATGTGACGTCACAAAACACAGTGTGACGTCACAAAACACAGTGTTTCATCATGGTTTACACTGTTTGGTAATTTATATGAAATGATATTCTGTATGGACAAACACTGCAGTGTCTTTATATCACCCTTGTGTATAATTTATGACAATTTCCAGAAAGCACATTAAAAAAGTTTATTGCAATATCCAGGCATAAATGGATTAACCCATTACCCCATAGCCTGTTCAAAATTGAAGAAAGGTTACCACTTAAATCAGGTTAAAAGTAAATGTGCATTCTGCTTTACTTTCAACCTGCTTTAAGATATCATTTTCTAGAATATAGAAATTATTTCTATGATGCATATTCATGGCTGTATAAATTAGAACTTCAGTAGGGGAATAAATTGAGTGCATAAAAGGCATATTTATTGGTTAAACAAAATATGTACATATACATACTTACATAGCTGGAAGAAGAATACTTTTCTCATGTACATGGAATGAGAATAAGAAAAACACTAATGATGAATTTACCTGTAAGTATAAGAGACAACATTGTATGGGTAAATGGGCACTTAAAACATTTCAAATTTCTACAAAAAACAAGATGTGTTTGAAACATTGTGCCCCTGATGTGACCATAGCCTCATAATAAACTTGACCAATGTCTGTCATGACCCAACTTGTACTGAGCTCCAGAGCTTCTCGAGTTAAGTACACATGCAAAATATGAAGTCTCTATCACATGTAGTTTCAATATAAGTTATAGATTAAGTATCTATGAAAGACATGAACAATTAACTTTCCCATAATATACAGTCAAAACTGTATTAACCCATTACCTAGTTTTGAAGACAGGTGACCACTTAAAGCAGGTTAAACGTAAAGCAGAATGAGCCTTAAGGCACATTCTGCTTTACTTTCAGCCTGCTTTAAGCTATTTTCTGCTAGATAATAGAAACTTTATCGTATGATTCTTATTTGTTACAGTATAAATTGGAACTATTTCCTTCAGTAGAGGAATAAATTAAAGACGTAAAAAGGCATATTTATGGGGTAATGGGTTAAGCAATCTTCCAATGAGTCAAAGCCAAATGACCTCTAAATGCAGGATAAAAACAAGATGTGTTTGTTTAACATTATTCCCCCTGATGTGACCATAGCCGCTAAAAGACCTTGTTATTTGTGTGACATGATCCAACTTGTACAACTTGTACTGGGCGCAACATTTTCATGAGTTGAATACACATGCAATACATGAAGGCTCAATCACATGTACTTCCAAAGTTATGGCCAATGTTAATTTCTGTCCATTTGACTTTTGTCTCACATGACCAAATTTGTACTGAGCTCAAGAGCTGCTTGAGTTGTGAAAATGCCAAAATATATAATCAATGTTAGTATCACATGTAGTTCAAAAGTCATGGCTAATGTAAAAACCAGTTTATTTGACCTTTAAATAACCTCTAAATAACCTTGACCTTTGTCAGACATGACCAAAGTTGTACTGAGCTCAAATTTTTCTTGAGCTGAGTACACATGGCTAAATATAAAATCTCTATCACACTGAGTTACCAAGTTACGGCAAAGTTTAAGTTGTGTACAGACAGACAACCAAACCAAACCAAACAGACAGACAGACAGACAGACAGACAGACAGACCGACAGACGACAGACAGACAGACAGACAGACAGACAGACAGACAGACAGACAGACAGACAGACCAAAAACAAAATGCCCCTAACTAAGTGGTACGGGGTATAACAGTTCAGATAGTTCTCGTCTGACTTTTTGCATTATATTCATTTTGCATTTTAATAGTAATTAATTGTAATGTATAGGAGGGGAAAGAGGACAAATCGAGTTTAGTTCTATTATAACTTACCAATGCATACTTGAATTTTTCAAATGATGGCCTTATCAACAGATCAATAGATGATGGAAGTAAACTGACAAGAGTGGTTCCCAAACTGGAATAGAACAAGTGATGTGCTAATTTATGACAGGAAGAACTATCTGTTCGAATAATGATAATTCCTGTCAGGGCTCCAGATAAGGGGGGTATTTTGAAAACTAAAATCTTTTTTTCCACCTTAAAGGGACTCGCAACCGGATGGTGTACTTGTCAAAATAAAATAAAATACTCAAATAAAAGCAAATTTGTGGCATTATTTGGCTTCTGACATTAAAAAAAGATGATCAGTACAAAAAAAGTCTCAAGAATCATTTTTCTATAGCGTCAGCTGACGGTATAGTTGTTGTTGTTGCTTCTCTACACGGGCTCAGGCATAAACCCGAGCCGAATAAAGTATTATCGATCGCTACCAGTGAAGTACGTTAATTCGCTACCATATATATAGAGAGCGCTGGTAGCCGAGGTGGTAAAGGCGTTGCCTCATTTTTCATGTTTGTCTCCGCATGGAGGATCACGGGTTCGAATCCCACCAGAGCTTCTTCTTTTCTTTTTTTGAAATGCATTTTTTAACAGAATTTATTATCCTAAACTAACTCTTACCCATTTATATCAGCATTTGACATATATTTACAAATTACTATTTTTAATGCTAAATCCGGTTGCGAGCCTCTTTAAATCCTATGGTATTACTACTCATTAGAATTGTCTCTTCGGGACGATTCTAATGAGTAGTAACACTATAGGATTTGATATGATATTAGTGAGAAAATGTTGAATTTGTTTTGCTTACTCTCTCTTATCTGGAGCCCTGTCCTGTATGCCTTTGCTCTTACACTTTTCATGCTGAGCTTCAGATATGAAGATTATTTCAAATACTAACTTTATTATTTCTCCTCCAAACCCTATGTTTTGACCACTATATATCAGAATAGCCTCAAAGAAAAGTTTCTGATGAGTTGTTACAACATAGGGTTTAGAGGAGATATAAAGGAGAACTTTTTGGTAATTTTACAGACTGGAACTATATTTCATTGATTTATTAACCTACCATAGGTAGACAATATTTTGCTGGGTCATCACATTTCTCAGTTTCAATACAACAGATATTGCACACCAAACACTGGCCACTTTATCCTGTAAAATAATTATAAAACAAAAATCCATAGAATTTACATCAAAAGGCAGAATTGTTGCTTTCTTAATAACTGTTAATATTTTATTAAACTTAAATATACAGAATATGCAACATAATGAATATGACCTATATCCTAGCAGATGGAAGCTTAAAACAGACTGAAAGCAAAGCAGAATGTACCATTTCTACTTTACTTTCAACCTTCTTTAAGTGGTCACTTGTCTTCAAAACAAATATTGGACATATTTGTTATGATTTCAGGCTACCTTAACAGTATTTCAGTCATATCGCGACGTCAAGCTAATTACAGGCGAAAGAAGACCCCAGAAACCCTTTACGAAGTTTATGGACTGTTACAGGCACAATTGGCAACTGGGTAGAACCACCGATCTTCCGCAAGCCAGTTGGAAGGCTTCCCCACATGAAAAATATGAAGTGCCCAGACCAGGATTCAAACCCACAGAGGTGACGAGGTAAGTGATTGTCAGTTACAGTGACAATAACCACTAGGCAATGGAGGCCCCTCAAAGTGAAAGAAACAGGCTAAGAAAGACCATGAAAAGAACAGAAAGCCATGTACACATTGTACAGTAGCTTTCCTATACCCAAGACAATAGTTCCTCTGAGTCATGAACATGTGCTGCAATAATATAATATTCTATATCTTAGCAGATGGTAGCTGAAAGTGGGCTGCAAGTAAAGCAGAACATGCCTTATAGATTAAGGTGCATTCTGCTTAGCTTTCAACCCTTTTTAAGAGGCGATCTGTCTTCAAAATGAAAAACAAGGGCCACTATGGCCCTTAATCGCTCACCTGGTACACCATGGCAAACTTGACCTATAGTGACCTAGATTATGACTGGACATGACCCACAATCAACCTTTAGAGTGTAAACAAGATTTTCCTATGATTTGACCTAGTGACCTAGTTTTTGACCGGACATGACCCACATTCGAACTTGACCTAGATATTAATGAGGCAAACATTCTGACCAAGTTCCATTAAGATCCATTGAGATTTGTAGCCTCTAGAGTGTTAACGAGGTTTTTCTATGATTTGACCTAGTGACCTAGTTTTTTACCGGACATGACCCACATTGGAACTTGACCTAAATATCAATGAGGCAACATTCTGACCAAGTTTCATTAAGATCCATTGAGATTTGTAGCCTCCAGAGTGTTAACGAGGTTTTTCTATGATTTGACCTAGTGACCTAGTTTTTGACCGAACATGACCCACATTCAAACTCGACCTAGATATCAATGAGGCAAACATTCTGACCAAGTTTCATTAAGATCCATTGAGATTTGTAGCTTCTAGAGTGTTAACAAGGTTTTTCTATGATTTGACCTAGTGACCTAGTTTTTGACCGGACATGACCCACATTCGAACTTGACCTAGATATCAATGAGGCAAACATTCTGACCAAGTTTCATTAAAATCCATTGAGATTTGTAGCCTCTAGAGTATTAACAAGGTTTTTCTATGATTTGACCTAGTGACCTAGTTTTTGACCGGACATGACCCACATTCGAACTTGACCTAGATTTTATCAAGACAAACATTGTCATGAAGTTTCATGAAGATCGGATGAAATTTGTAGGCGCTAGAGTGTTAACGAACAATTGTGAACGGACGGACGGACGACGGACATTCAGCGATCCTAAAAGCTCACCTTGGCACTTCGTGCCAGGTGAGCTAAAAAAAACCAGCAGGCTATGAGGTAATGGGTCATTCTTGTCCTTCATAGCCTTTTCAAATGTTTAAGACCTATCTTCAATACTGAAAACAAGCTCCATGGTAAAGGATTGAAGAGAAGATGATAAGTTGAATTTCAAGACTGTATTCAGCTCACCTCATATAACCCCCTTGCTACAGGGAAAAGCCTGTGGACTACTTGCTGTATGGATTCCTTGCTGTATAAGAATGGAACCCAACACAGTGCAAAGGTTCCTATCACTGACACACCGATCTTCACAAGTCGGACAAACCTGAAACACGAATCTGCAGTCTTAACACATTGAACCCAAGTATACACGTTTTTATGAACAGTGTACCTTTGAGAGTACACTAGTCCAATGCAAACATTGTAGACTCTGATAAGAGCAAAATGTTTTTTCAAAATATTACAAACAAGACATATCAGACAGAAAAGCTCACCTTTGGGCAATTTCACCACTTAAAAGCAGAGTCTGAGGTCAAGGTCACAGGTATCAAACTTTTCCAATGCATGGAAAGGCATTGTCTAAAGGCATGTGTACAGCAAGTATGAAAGCTGTAGTTCAAAGGGTATATATTTATTTATTTATTTTACCAGATTTATATAGCGCTCTTTTCACACAGGGGTAGTGCGTTCAAAAGTGCTTCACATAAGATTACACAAAAGTACCTACAAAGCGAGAAAGGACAAATTAACTACAATTAGATTTAAAATAAACATGAATAAACATACAAAAGACAGCCCCACAAAACGGCGATCACATTACTCCCATCAATCAGCAATGAACCGACCGGCTAATGATTGCCGACTGATAGAAATAATAGTAGAGCGCCCAAAGCAGGCCGCCGAGAAATGACTATAACTACAATTAGATCTTAGATAAACATGAATAAACATACAAAAGACAGCCCCCAAACGGCGATCACATTACCCCCATCAATCAGCAATGAACCGACCGGCTAATGATTGCCGACTGATAGAAACAATAGATGAGCACCCAATGCAGGCCGTCGAGAAAAGACAATAACTACAATTATCTAAGATAAAAATGAATAAACATACAAAAGACAGCCCCAAGAGACGATCACATTACCCCCATCAATCAGCAATGAACCGACCGGCTAATGATTGCCGACTGATAGAAATAATAGTAAAGCGCCCAATGCAGGCCGCCGAGAAAAGACAAAGAACTACAATTAGATCTTAAATAATCATAAATAAACATACAAAAGACAGCCCCCAGAAGTTGTGAGCACTTTTAAAAACTTAAAAACACATTTCAAAACTTAAACACAGAGTCTGTGGCAAAGGTCACAGGTGTCAGAATTTTTACATGAAGGGAAAATCTAGTCTTAAGTCAAAGGGTTTGGCAGTTGAAAGCATGTATCAGACATTTAGAAACTCATTTGCAGTCTTATGTCATGATCAAAGGAGTAAAAAATTTCAGATTGATGGAAAGGTCTTGTCACAATGTATATGTGCTGCTAGTACAGTACTGAACCTTATTAAATTAAATTGAAAATCGCAAGCAAATTGCCATCGAATCGGGCGCTTCAAAAAACAAATCCTACGTTTGAATACTTTTACGCGAATTTTATGAAGCGGTTTTGACAATAATGGAATCGAAAAAATTAATGTAGACATATTTGCGAACATTTGTGAGATAAACCATTTAAGAAAACTTACCTGAGGGAAAAGTTAGTATTTTGAATCGCAAGCGAATTGCCATCGAATTGCAAGCGAATCGCAAAAATTGTTAATTTAATAAGGTTCAGTACTGTATGAACGCAACAGGTCAAGGGGTATAGCTGCTGAGAACACTTTTCAAAACCTAAACCCATTCAAAGGCATATTTATGCAGTAAAAGGTTAATTAATACCTACCCAGCAGACTTGAAATCCTTGAGACACTTTCCCAGCAGGTAACAGAAGAACGGCATGGCGTGGTATAGTTCCATCTGCTTGTAGTTGAGAGCCAGACAAAACAGGATGGAGCCAAGGACGTCACGGCTGGCAGACAGACAAGCCACAGCCAGAATGGCAAAACCAAGGCTGATACAGTTGTATCTGATCATTGTTAAGGTCCATGATTAACATTAAATCTTAGCGATGATTATACTCGTCATTAACAAATAGTGTATAAGTGAGGAGTACACTTGTCCCATGCAAACAGTTCAGACCCTGATCAGAGGGTTCCTTAAGGAGTCCTCTGATTAGAGTATGCACTGTTTGTCATTTAAAATAAACCCGACATATTCAAAATGCATTAGACTTAATTGGAAATTGGAATTGTTCATTTAAAGTTATTGAGATCAATGAGTCAAAGGCATAATAAGAAATATGGATCATCACCTATCCACCTCTTCAGGTGAGGCTTTAAAGTCAAACCATGATATATCAAAATCACTTATCTCGAAATTACGGTATTACCAATATTTCTGCAATTTTGCTTATGTCAAACATATCCGGATTTCAGTCAAAACATCGCTTAGCCATGTATTAACTTTGGTATACTGATATGTTCAACTTAAGCAGATTTTAGATATCGAGGCTCAACTGTATTTCAAATACTAAAATCATTGTGTCTCAACCAAACCCATGGTGCATATTCATGACTGAATAAACTGGAACTTCTGCTTGATTTCAATCTGCCTTAAATAATCAGCTGTCTTCAAAACTAGAAAACAGGTTTGGGGGTTATGGGTTAAGTGAATATATTCAAAGGATACTGGAAATGGCCATAGTCAATAAGGATTATTCCTGGGTACAGCAGCATCAGCAAGGAAGATTTGGACTGAAATAGATGAGGTAAATTATATAAAAGCTTGTACACCTGTTCACAATTACTTTTCTGATAACCCAGTACTCCATAAATATGCCTTTTTAGGTTGTCTGTAATGGGAGGGGGTGTTAAAGCAGCAGTTCCCTGAGGAACTCTCTACCACTTTTAACCCATTACCCCATAAATACACCTTTTTACACCACTATTTTATTCCTCTACTGAAGAAAACTGTTCCACTTTATAGCCATATGAAATATTTTCTTTATTTTAGCTGAGCGTAGCTTACAGCAGTTGGAAGTAAAGCAGAATGCACCTTAAGGTGCATTCTGCTTTACTTTCAACATGCTTTAATTACATTGTATTCACCGATCTTCAAAACTAGAAAATGCTAGGGGGTATTGGGTTAAGCAGCCATCTGTGAGGAGGTACATGTATATTGTTTTCATCTGGTCAGGGTAAAAGCCTGAAAAGGCATTTTTTATGTGTTAGAATAGATTGCTAAATGGGTTCCAGTATCAAATGGAAAGGACAAGATAGCTGATGCTAACACATTCAACCCTGGCAACAAGTATCCTGGTCATTTGCATTGTACGGTGGTGTATGGTGAGTAACCTTTAGGGTGTTCAGATAGCACAGTGGTTACTCTACCGCTTCTCATCACTGCATCCAGAGTCAGAGTACATTGGTCGCCATTGGTTAATTTTCCTTTGGCACTCCTGTTTCCTCCCACAGAAATTTGTGCCATCGAAAGCAATTTGCTTAAAGTTGTTAGAACTTATTTCATAACTGATGTACAATAAAGTTTAAATTTAGAAATACAATTTGAAAAATTAGAAAAAAATAATAACCTAAGCTTGTCCTATGTAAACAGTGAAGACCTAATTCAGAGAGTTCCTAATGCCTCGCTCACATTTGCTGCGGCTGCCGTACGGCGGCCGCACGGCTAATCATTTCTACGGCGAGTAGCAATTCCCCGGCCGCCGCAGAATTCCTACGGCCGCCGTGTGTTGCGCTCACATTTGCTGCGGCTGCCGCGCGGCGAAATTTTATTTTGGTGGGGTTAAAATATCTTGGCCAACGTACGGCCGCCGTGCGGCTGCCGTACGGTGACCGCACGGCGACCGTACGGCCGCCGTACGGCAGCTGTGGAAGTCCCACCAGATACCTTGCAACCAAAATGCTGCTCCTGCTACACAGCTTGGTTTTGCTACATGTTCACACAACTTATATCAGTCCAGCAACACCATGAACTCAAAGGACACATTTGGACAGCATTTAAGAACATCTAAATCCATTTTTAGATACATATATATGATCAAAAGTACAAATGCTCAATAGGGAAATTGACCATCGCGTTACGGCGGCCGCATGGTGGCCGCACGGCGACCGTACGGCTGCCGTACGGCAGCCGTAGAACCACTCTGCAGCGTGTGTTTCTACGGCCGCCGTAGAAATGAAAAAATGTTATAACTCCGCGTTATAAATCTACGGCGACCTCTACGGCCTGTAAGATATTGGGATACGCCGTGCGGCCGCCGTAGAATCTCTACGGCCGCCGTAAGATTCTCTCGATATCACGTCTCTGCGGCCACCGTACGGCCGCCGTAGAGCAAATGTGAGCGCACTATTAAGGAGCCATCTGATTAGGGTCTGCACTGTTTTTTCATATTGCAATACAATATATTTTATAAGAACAACCCTAAATAGTCAGAAATGGACTAGACTAAAATGGAAACTGGACTTGCTTATTCTAAGTTCCAGGTGTGAATGAGTTAACATGTGGTATCAAATCAACTGGACCAATACATACCATATGTTTGGAATCATTGTGAGAGGAGTTCCTTTGTTGAAATATGATGAACACAGATGGGAAATATATCAGTAGGTCTGCCAGCAGAACTGTCAATAAAATCACACAACTATTTCAAAATATGTCAATACAGTCAAACTTTGATATCTCGAACTATCAGATATTTTGATAAATGAAATACATTACTTCATGCTAGAGCATACCCCTGTTTCAAAGTTAAAACCTGGCTTAGCCATGTTTTAACTTTGAAATACTGGTATTTTTGACATAACTGAGTTTGAGATATCGAAGCTTGACTGTAATTGTACTGTCAAGTGTCCTCCTTTATTCATTTCCACGGCACCAGATCAGGTGAGTATTTCAAAACCTAAAATCTTTAGGTCCCGAAAAATTTGCATTGAAATTGTTACGCAAGGTAAATTGTAATGGATATGCCATAGGAACCTATATAATAATTACCGTAAAATCTTAAGGTCTGCATTAAATCCTATGGTGTTCTACTCATTAGATGGTCCCTCAAAGGCTATTCTAATGAGTGGCCACACCATAGGATTTGGTGCAGACATAAAGGAGAACATGTTGGAAATCTTGAGTTCTTATCTGGCCCCCTGCATTACCCAAATAAACCAAGCTCTGATGAATTTTAATAGACTGAGCAAATATTAAATGGATCCAACAATTTCTATATGCTGTATAAAGAAATGTTGAGTTGCAGGTAGCTGTAAACCTCAAAGTAAGGTACATTTGAAATAATGGCAGATAACTTCTGACTCTGTGGTCTGCTTTAAAATTATTCATTATAAAAAGAAACCAGGGTATTATAGATGTTAACAGATTGTACAAATATAAATGGATCAAACTATGATTACAAAATCTATAAAGAAATCTCGAGTTTGACGGATGCATAGACGGGCGGACAGACTGAAGTAGGTTCGACAAGAATATGGCTTTTTGAAATATATCTGGTAGTACGGTTTTTGCAGAATTTACTGGACAGTGTGAACTACTACGGGATGAACAGAAATAGGCTGTGATGTTTACAAATTGTAGCTAGAAAAGCAAGTATCTATTATTAGTAAGACGATTCTAAATAACTTTTTAACCATTTACCCCATAAATATTCCTTTTAACATATTTGATTAAGAATATTATTATATTTCCAAATCATACAATTATGAATATGCAGTATAAGAAATGATTTCCATATCATAGCAAATTGTAGTTTAAAGCAGGCTGAAAGTAAAGCAGAATTTGCCTTAAGGGCAAGTTAAGGCACATTCTGCTTTACTTTCTATCTGCTTTAAGTGGTCACCTATCTTCAAAACTAGAAACAATCAATTAGCTATGGAGTAATGGGTTAATGTGTATCAAGATGAACCCTTTTATGCATGTAAACACAATATCATTTTGTTTTTAGAAGTTTGGCTACAGTGATTTTGATATAAAATGATGTAGCCCTTTACCTGTGAGCCTCATGAAATATTTATGGTCATAGCTCTCATGCCCTCTGGATGTATTCAGAGCAATCCAATCATTATTAATGAATGATGCCCTGAAAATATTCAAGAATATAATTAGATTAACAGTAACTTCTTCACCACTAAATCGTTTAACTGATAATTCAATTTTTTTTAAAGTCTAGTCTATTTTGATCATATACAGTTGACTTTAACAATATATTGCAAAATGACAAACAGTGAAGACCCTGATCAGAGGGCTCTTGCAAGAGCACTCTGATCAGGGTATACACTGTTTACACAGGACCAGTGTACTTTTCACAGGTACACTGTATGTTAACCCATTTTTATAACATAACAGACGGCGTAAGCGTTGAATAACACCCGTTATATATAACTAGTTAAATAACTATGCAAATGAGGAACGCCACGACGTCGTTTACTTGTGACGTCATTAAAATGCGTTCTATGCGTTCGATGTCCAACGTCTTCATTCCATCATGTAGATTCAATTTATAGATTTTTCGTGTAATTTATAAATATTAGATCTACATGAAAGTGTTTATTAATACATATAACAACATAAACATTATGCAAGTGAACGGGGTTAATTTGGAAACAACTTTTTTCCTGTATAGATCTACTTATATCGCGCTTAGCATTCACTTGACCTCAAAGGCTGCGATAAATAACATTTCTAGGTTATGTTATAAAAAGAATATAACATTCGTGTTAATAATTTATTGGATTTATCAAACTCGTCGTTTTAGAAAACGATAAAAACTCGGCAAAACCTCGTTTTTATCGTTTTCTAAAAGACTCGTTTAATAAATCCAATAAATTATGAACACTCATGCAATATCCTATATTTCCATAGCCTGTATCTAGTTTTTGAAATAGGTGACCACTTAAAGTAAGTTGAAAGAAAAGCAGAATGTGCCTAATAACCCTTTACCCTATAGCCTGTTTCTAGATTTGAAAATTGGTGACTATTTAAAGCAGGTTGAAAGTAAAGCAGAATGCGCCCTAAGGGCGCATTCTGCTTTACTTTTAGCCTGCTTTCAGTTACCACCTACTAGAATTAAGAAAATATTTCTTCTGATACATTTTCCTGACTGTATAGACTGGAATTATTTTCTTCTGCGGAGGATTAAACAGAATGCGCAAAAAGGCGCTTCTATAAGGTAAAGGGTTAAGGAGCATTCTGCTTCACTTTCAGCCTGCTTTAAGATAACATCTTCTAAAAAATCAAAAATATTTTTTATCATACATATTATGACTGTAAAAATTGGAATTATTTTATCAGTGCCAGGAGGATAAATAATGGCGTAAAAAGGCAAATTTATGGGTTAACCCTTTGAACCCTAGTCCCGCATATAGGCATCCTTTTCAAACAGTGTACATGTGAATAGTACACATGTCCTGTGCAAACAGTGAAAACCCAGATCAGAGGGCTCCGAAAGGAGCCCTCTGATCAGGGTCTTCACTGTTTGTCATTAAGCAAAACATTGACGAAAACAATCCTTAAAAGTCAGAAATGAAACTAAAATGGAAACTGGAATTGTCCATTTAAAGTTTCAGGGAGGAAAGATTTAATGAATGAAGAAGAGACAATGCTTATGTTTGTCACAACACTGGTATTGGTATGGTTGAGGCATTAGGAAGTAAGTATATTCAATATTCACCTTATCTGGCGCTATGGTAACAAAAAGAACATATTCCACAGCATTCTCATTTCTAGTCATATACATGTATATTATATGAGAATTACTGCATCAACTAGCATATAGAATGTATGTATGAACTAGGCGTGCTTTTGTACACCTTGAAATACAGTTCTTGGGCCCGTTTTTTAAAACATTTTACGACAAATGTTGTCGTAAGTCATAATTGTAAAAGTCTCAATTATTTATTTCTCCATCTAATCCTATCTTGTGACATCTCTTTGGAATCGTCTCAAAAAGACGATTCCAAAGAGATGTCACAGGACAAGATTAGATAGAGAAGTCAGAATTAAATGTATTTTAAAGTTTTGACTTACGACTGTTTTTGTCGTACAAAGTTTTATGAAACAGGCCCCTGTTCTGTTCTGTTCATATACTTACACCATTCCACACAGGTAACTGTGATAAGCTGTAAGGGGCGGGTAGTCTATACCCCAATACTCCAGGTCGTTGTCTGTAGTGTTATGGTACCTGGTAATTGGTAAAAATTATGTATTGACATTACGAAAAGAGGAGATAATTCAGGAGAAATGAAGAATCAAAACCACAATCACATGATGTACATGTATGATTTAAAAGCGTTCCATAGAAGTTTAGCCAAGAAGCTGGATTCCGTCTACAGATGGATGGATGGAGTGATTCCAGTATAACTCTGCCCCTACTACTTGTTATGGGAGGTATTATAACATCTTCTCCACTGTAAGACCACTGATTAACCTTATGTGTCATATTACATACGTTCCTTATTCTAGCAGGTGGTAGCTAAAAGCAGGCTAAAAGTAAAGCAGAACGCGCCATAAGGCGCATTCTGCTTTACTTTCAACCTGTTTTAACCCATTACCTCTTAGCCTATTTCTTGCTTCGAAAACAGGTGACCACTTAAAGCAGGTTGAAAGTAAAGCAGAATGTGCCTTGAGGCACATTCTGCTTTACTTTCAGCCTGCTTTAAGCTACCATCTTCTAGGATATGGAAAATATTTCTTTTGGTACATATTCTTTGCTGTATAAACTGGAACTTTTTTCTTCAGTGGAGGAATAAGTAAGAGGCGTAAAAAGGCGTTTTTAAGGGGTAATGGGTTATAAGTAGTCAAATATTTTCAAACTAGAAACAGGCTATGGGGTAAAGGGTTAAAGTAGCATTACAATCTTTTACTCTTTGGGTTATTAGTCCCTTTTTATGAAAGTCCAGAGTTCAAAATAAGCGAAGTATTTCAAAACTTATTCCTCGACCAAAGCCTATGATGTGACTACTCATTAGAATTGTCACTTTGTCTGGTTGAGGCATAAAGGAGTAAACATTAGAACAAGAGGGCCATGGCCCTAAATTCGCTCACCTGAGGACATTGAAGTTTGTACCTAAGTTGACTGGGCAAGACAACATTTTAATATAGCTATAAATGGAGTTATCTTCCGGACAAGAAAACATGACAAAAGTGAATTTTGTTGCCAAGCTTATGACCCTTATCCATGACACATCCTCTTATCAAGCTATTTCCATTTCCGGTAAATGATAATTATTTCACTAGCGTCAGCAGAACTGGAGTTATTTTCCTGACAATAAAATATGACAAAGGGGAAAACAAAATATTGCTGCCCTTATGCACTAGGCATTTTCTCTCATCAGTTTCTTTCCATACATAAAATTTCATTACAATAGCATCAGTAGAACTGGAGTTGTCTTCTTGACAAGAAAATATGACAAAGGGAAATAACTAAAAAAACAATGATGTCAGAGTTATGGCCTTTGCAAATGGCACTTCCTCTCATTCGGCTCTTTCCAAATAGGCAATTTCATTTTACCCATTACCCCATAGCCTGTTTCTAGTTTTGAAAATAGGTGGCCACCTAAAGCAGGTTGAAAGTAAAGCAGAATGGGTCTTAATGCACACTTTGCTTTACTTTCAAACTGCTTTAAGCTACCATCTACTAGGATATAGAAACTTATTTCACATCTTACATTTTCATGACTGTTTAACCCTTTCCCCCATAGAAGCGCCTTTTAGCACATTCAGTTTATTCTTGCTCTGAAGAAAATAGTTCCAATTTATACATTCATAAATATGTATAATACAAAATATTTTCTATATTCTAGCAGATGATAGCTTAAAGCAGACTGAAAGTAAAGCAGAATGCGCTTAAAGCGCATTCTGCTTTACTTTCAACCTGTTTTAAGTGGACACCTACATTCAATACTAGAGATATGCTATGGGGGAAAGGGTTAAAGGGGAATTATTTTCTTAAGTGGAGGAATAAATCAAAGGCCTAAAAATGCACATTTATGGGGTAATGGGTTAACAAACGTCTGAACAAACGACTGAACCATTTCTAAACTTTAGCAGACAACATGTTCAGTTCTGTTGGCCTGATCACTGAGGTCAAATATTATGTAAGAGTACTGTAGCAGCAGCAGTCTGGGAGCTTACCCTTACCAGACTGAAATGATTTCTGCTAAATACCTTCTGTGTGTAAAAAATGTACATTTTTTTTTTTGGAAATGTTAAGTTGGTAAATGAGTGGCAAATAGTTTGGATCCAGATTAGATGCAGCATTATGTTGCATCTGATCTGGATCCAAACTGTTTGCAAATATTGGTTATTTGCCCATAGTATATTAAGGGTAACTCAGGTAAATACAGTTCTGCCTAAATAAAAAATACTGTAAAACCTGCCTAGAGCAGCACTTAAACTGTGCAGGGTGGTGTCAAATGTGACCCTAGGGATTTCATTTTAACAAACTATAGAGGGATCCACCAGGAGATTCTACTGTACAAATATCAAAGCTTAGGGCCTAGTAGTTTTGGGCAAGAAGATTTTTTAAAGATTTTTGCTTTTTTGCTTTTTCAAGCAGAGTTTATGCTTTTTTTCCTTTTTTTTGAACAACTTCTGTAGAGAAGCATCCAAGGAACATCATGAGCAGTTTGAACTCTCCCTACAATCGGCGGGTTTCAGAGGAGATGTCGTTTGAAGTAAATGTGAACGGACAGACGTACTACGGACGGTGAGCGGTCACAATAGCTCACCTTGAGCCTTTGGCTCAGGTGAGCTAAAAAAGTGTTTTACAAGCTCTCATCTGAAGACCTGAAAGGCAAATGGCTTTTGAATATTTTCAGACATGTGCAGAGAGTTTTGATTTCATGCAACCGTTAACATTTCTTTTTTTTACAGTATACATGTATTTGTAATAATACCTACCAGTCTTTAACTGGCAAATTATATGTGATTTCCATCCAGTGTCTCTGAGCCTCATAGTCCCCAAACATAGGTGGCTTGCCCTGTCCTGTAATGGGAACATGGCAACTGTGAAGTCTACAACAATATTTACTCAAAGCAGGAACTGTTAACACTTGATCAATAGACACTGTCAGCCCAGTGTCAGGGGTTAAAAATAACCCTGAAATGTGTCACTCTTCCTGCATAAAAGACAATGAAGGCAAGCAGGACGAGCTAACAAGTTTATCCCTGGACACACACATGATCGAGGCGTTCTCAGCGAATTCTCAAATCTAAATCTTCACTAGTGACAGACTTGGCCTATTTGTGTTTAGATGATTATTAAGATCTAGTGGGTACTCTAAGAGAAGCATGTACAGTAAAACCTGGCTATTACGACCACTAAAACGAAGGCTAATTGATTGTATAATAGACAGGTGACAGCTTAAAGCAAGGTGACAGTGAAACAGAAAGCTCCTAAAGGAGCTTTCTGTTTCACTGTAACCTTGCTTTAAGCGGTCACCTATCGTAAACACCCTAATAATTAACATAATTTAGTGGTCGTAATAGAGAGGTTTTACTGTACATGTATTACAATTTATATTTTCTTGTTGTTTTGTTTGCAGAGCTATAAACTATGCATGCACTTATTTTATGGAGGGCCTCATGCAGGATTAGTCATTAAATATTTAGTGATTCATTCATAAACCTTATCGCTAGCTACGACCTTTATGGCGACTGCTTTTATTTTTAAATCAAATGGTGCATTTGCAAATATGAAAGAACCCCCTACCAAAACAAATGTGTAGCATAATCATGCATCTGGCTTTCAAAATACGCAAAATATGACCAGTCTAAAAACATCCTAAACGAAAGACAACAAATCTTAGCTTTAGATATTTTTATTGGTTTTCAATTCCGTCTACTACAATTGACTTATATTCCATTTCATGTTGTTAAATTGAGCAGGCATAAACCCGGGATAATAATGCCTACTCCCTCCATGTACACTAAAGAAGGTTAAATCGACGGCAGATATTGAGATAAATGAATGACCCTGCTGGCCGAGTTGTAACTATCAGGGTTCACCCTGGCTTAAAATTTTCTTGCGCCAAATGAAAAAAGTTTGCGCCAAAATAATATTTTTGGAGCCAAATTTTTCGCCATTCTTTTATGTATGTTATACATACATGTGATATTTTCTTGGACCCAAATAGGGAGATTTGGTAATTTTAATAGGGAGATTGGGGTGCCAAATAGTAATCAGTGAATAGAAAAGTCTATAGACCACTAAGAGTAAGACACTTAGACAGAGACAATTTTCACCCAGAGATATACTTTTTATAATACTGACATGGGCCTATTAATCTAGCATCTAGGCTGAAAGTTAAGCAGAATACTCTTCAGGAGCATTCTGTTTTAGTAAAAGTTTAAGCCTGCATTAAGCTAGATCTAACATCTGCTAGGATATAAGAACTATTTCTTATGGTTCTTATATATATTATTCATTCATGACTGAGAATGAATGAAGTAGTTCAAATGGTCTAGATTTCTATCTATGGAGTAGATCTAGAAAGAGTAAGCAACTTAACAATCTGTTATTCATTAAATTATGCAAACAGTATGGATCAAGATGAGACGCGCATCATCTTATATAGATACAAACTGTTTGACACTGTGTTGTGAAAGTTGGTCATGATAGTATCATGTGACTTCCCCATGTACCCGTAATGTCATAGGTTGCACGAGATCCTGGGGAATATCCCAAGAAGGTGAGTGTATACCTTCACTTCGTTATATGATTCTACCCAAGACAGACGTCTCAAATCCAGTGCCCAGTAATATTGGTGCAGCTCGATATATACCGGGAAACCGAGGACTTGCGGCAGGCGATACCAGAGGGAGACCACTGGCCCTGATACTGTGAGTAAACCTAGTTGAGCCCATTTACTTTATTGGCGACGAGGAAAAAACTTCAAAGAAACAACACGAGGTCGTGTTTACCAGCGTCTGCTAGAAAACAAATTCAGACTATGTTTTTGTTTTGCAACGAGGGCGTTGTAAACTGATATTGATTTGCAACGAGGGCGTTGTGAATTGCAAGCAGTTGCCGGTGCATTAATTTCAACGGTACCTGCATAATTGGTGGAAATTATCGCCAAATTTCTGTATTTTTAGTATTTTTTGGTTTCGGCCGAGGTCGGCTGTTTCCGTGACTCAAGTTCGGCGAAAAAGCACATGGTGGTGCGTACGCATCAACAACGTCCGGTTGCAGTGTAAACTTCCGCCTATAGCCACGGAACCGAGAAAATGAAAGTAAACCGAAGCTAACTTGTTTACTCGGTAATTCAGAGTTGCAAATATAATTTTTAGATAAGGATTGAAAGTGCCAAGTGGCAATTTCGATATTTAAAGCGTTCAATAGTTTTATTTATTATTTATAATATTTTCAAACCAAATTTGGAATCATGTTATTTGGTAAATTGCAAGTCGAGAACGACTTTCAATAAGTTTTCAATAATTAATTTGACCTGTTATCCTTACCGAAGTCGGTAAGTTGAGTTGGATTAATTTATATTTCATTGTCCGAAATTGTCAAACTCAGTCAGGGTATTGAGTTAGTATTGTAACAATTAATATAAGTAGAGAATGGAGACCGTAGAAAGTGAAAGTAGAGTTAAATTGAAAAAAAAAAGAAAAAAAGATTGGAATAGAATTTTGTTAAAAATAATTTTATCTTAGAAATTGGTTATTCACTGAGGGTTTGTGAATTCTATTGAGTTTGCATCATCATGGCTTTTTATTCTAAAGTTGCAATTAATTTTTTAACGGGACAGGAGTTGGTTATGTTGCCAGGGATTGCACATAAAACTGCAAAGAAAATAGTTAAATTTAGGAAAGATCAGGGAAATCTTACATATGCTAATATCTTTAAGGTAATAACGCTTACGGTGACTAGGCAACTTATGGAAATCATCGATTTTATGCCTAATACAGAATTTAAGACGGAAGAAAGTTCCCGTTGGCTGCAAGATAGGTCACAATGTCTTAACAAAGCCCAGGGTAGAACGGGGTTCCCGTATGAAGACCGAGGCACAGGCAAGCGCCAGACGGAACAGTGTCCTCCTCTTTATCACAGGGACCAAGATTCTGGTACTGAGTCTGATTCGGAAGGGTCTGAGTCAGAAGAAAGATTACCAAAGTGCAGGGTGAGAATTGTCAAGGACAAGAAGGGTAGCAGTAGGCATAAGTTTCATCCTTCAACTCTTCCGAAAAGTTTTAAATATGATGGAGAGTCAAACTGGAAACTTTTTAAGGAGAAATTTATGCAGTACACTGAGACTTCTGGTTGGTCAGGGAAAGAGAAGCGAGATGCACTTTGTCTGAGGTTGAGGGGCAAGGCTGGCCAGTTTTACACCATGCTGTGTGAGGTTGGGGAGGCGCCAAACTTCAAAACTCTTCTCGCTCAGATGGATAAGCGTTTCACGAGGGACGGCTACCACACATCTTCATATTCCAACAAGGAAGATTCCAGTTCCGAATCATCTGAGGAAGATGAACCAGTTCCGAGAGTCCGAAGACATAAAAAGTTACTGAGGGAAGTAAAGCAAGAAAGGGGGAGGCGAGATCACAGGGATACAGATCTTCTAAAGAAGTCAGTGAGTTCTGACACTCAAATGACGAAAGTTGAACAAATTTGCGACAATCTATCTGAGACTGTTCTGATCCAACAAGCTTCAGATTTCGATTCAAGCAGGGATAGAAGCAGCAGCCCAAGCACAGGTAGACCATCTTCACCTAGCTACGTCTGCTTTAATTGTAGACAGTCGGGTCACTTCCGCGCATATTGTCCTGAGGTGAATCAGGTGAGTTTTGATACCCAGACTTTAAATGGGAAAGGGTTGGGAACGAAGGCCGACTCCCCACCCAAATTGAAGGCCTAGGTATTGAACACCTTTCACCGGTTAATTTGTCCGAGGGCGGATATTCCAAGAGTGTTGCTGAAAAAGTGGATTTTCAGGTTGCAGAGGTTGAAATCTCACAAGAAACTTCCCAGGTGGGAGAAGACCAGGGAGAATATATTGAAGCTGAGGTAGTTATGTTAGAACCTGTAAAGTCCATTTCTTTAGATATGGTAGCTCTTCAACCGGGCAGCACTCAGGTAGGTTCCAACATGGATACTGATGCTGAGCCTACAGTGTCTGATAAGGTATGTCAGATACGTGACTTTATGTCAAGGATACACAAAGTTACGGAGCAGGAGAACAGAAAATGGGATCCAGGGGGAGATCCGATTACTATAGAAGCTGGCCAGGATTTTGGAAAGGTATGCCTTTTGTTAGAGAGGGGAGTGGGCAGTGCAAGCTCTATTTGGGGTTTCTCCTGGGTAGAGATTTAATTTAAAATTGGACACATGACATCAGGGCATTGTCATTAAAACTGGACACGTGACATCAGGGCATTGTCATTAATATTGGACACATGACACCAAGGCGTTGTCATTAATCAAGTTACATTGCAGAATACTCAGGGGAGTATGTTTACTTTCTTAAAATGGGTACATGTCTGTTGAGGAGATACAGATCAGTTTTATAAAGTGGGGAGGAGTGTTGTGAAAGTTGGTCATGATAGTATCATGTGACTTCCCCATGTACCCGTAATGTCATAGGTTGCACGAGATCCTGGGGAATATCCCAAGAAGGTGAGTGTATACCTTCACTTCGTTATATGATTCTACCCAAGACAGACGTCTCAAATCCAGTGCCCAGTAATATTGGTGCAGCTCGATATATACCGGGAAACCGAGGACTTGCGGCAGGCGATACCAGAGGGAGACCACTGGCCCTGATACTGTGAGTAAACCTAGTTGAGCCCATTTACTTTAACTGATATTATCTGAAAAAATAATGCACAAAAATTAACTCAGAGAATTGTTGCAGATGACAAATTCTGCAGACGATATTTACTAGCGCCATAAAGTGGGTGTGGTTTTAACAACGAAATAACGCGTCTTAATTTTCTACCGCGAAAACTGATTGCAACTCAATTTTACGAGCGTAATTGGTTGTAAAACCTAACTTAATAATTATAAATTTGCACAAATCGTATGTAACAAACAGAAGAATTTAGGTCCAATGTTTAATTTTAATTGATTGTTAGAAAACGGCGCTGGGGAATACGTTTTAGACTAACAAAATATACGTAGTTCTCGTAGCAAATGTTACGGCGCCCCGTCATTTTGTAACGGTATCATTTTCGAAGTATTTTTCTGTTACGTAAATATACAAAGTTTTTTGTGGTGGAAATCAATTCATGAATGATAAATTCTGATCAGCTTTCATATAAAATGTGTGTTTGTCCTTTCTCCATGCCAGAACTTACGGATAATTATCTGATTTAATCCGACCCGTATCAGCGACATAGATCTTTATCCTTCGCATCACCGCTTCTAAAAATTGTCGTTGAAAAGGTCTCCGATTCGGGGCGAACCTGTCAATCACTTTTTTTGATAACCAATTAGATAGCAATCTCGGCGCGTGTGGTCAAACATTGTTTGGCAGCCTGCTATTACACATGCCATTATCGACGATTGCGTAACGTGTTAACACGCATCAGTAGCGTTTGGTGATAGGCTAAGTGTGTGTATGGATTAGCCGAACTCTGAAGCCAATTTTAAGATTTTTAGAGTCGGCGAGAAAATAAACTGTAAAATTATACGGCGACAATTCCGAAATTTCTCGGCGCCAGACACTTTCGCCGATTCGAAATTTCTGTCGCCAGAATTATTTTTTTTGCGCAAATGGCGCCGTCTATAGTACACGTCTCATGACTCGTTTTCTTTTACGTCCCCAAATGCGGGTGCGAATCCCACCTGAGCTGAATACCTGTCTTTTCTCTGAAATGCATTTTTTAAAAAGAGAATTTCTTACTTATATTTACTTGTAGATCTATATATAAGCCTTTGGCATACATTTACAACTTACCCACTTTTTTTTTATTTAGATTCTTTTTTTTCCCTATTAAATTAGGATGCCAGTCTCTTTAAAGCACAGGTACTTGACACATACTTTATTATCTATTAACATCCCCCCCCCCCCTTTTTAAAAAAAAAAACGACATAAAACTTTTTGATGCTTTTTTTTAAAAAAGGGGGGGGGGGGGAGTATGTGTGATTTACAGACGTTTCGGTAAATGACCAGTTCGGTAAATTGATTTTATATAGTGAAAGTCTGGACGTTTCGGTAAAAAGGTAAATTATAGTAATTATAGGATTAAGTATATCGCACATCGCACCTCTCTCGGTAACAATGAGATTGTGGCATAGTGTTTGTGCCAAGCTTGCAGGGTTGTTTTAGTATGTGTTGATCCTGATCTACCAACAGATACAATTTTTCGGCCTGTTTACCAAACGAAATAAAGGGCATGTGAAGGGGGTAAAAATAACTTGATTTCTTCAATATTTTTTTTCCATTTCTTCTATAAGGAGATGAGATTATTGTTACATCTCAAAATAATTAAGAACTAAAAAAACCAAAATTTATATTTATTGGCATGTTTATAATATACATATTTACAGAGTAATACTCAAATGATAGATCTGCGTAACACAAGAAGACCAATGTAGAGCTCTACGCAATTAACTACCATTGCTTTGTTTTTATTTAAGGTGAAGTATCTGTAGATTAAAATCATTTTGAGATGCTTCTGATTTGTCTGAGCAGGATTCAAACTGTTCGTAGGTAACTTTGACTGATTCCAGATCAGGTTGTCAGTGTATACGTATGTGTGTCTAAGAATCGACTGATGAACAACGTTTTCGATCCAGTTATATACATGATTGTGGTCAAGTGACATCGTTCACTTTCATTACAAACTGTCTCATGGCTGGGCTAATTAATGGCAAACTTTAATTAATGATTATCACTTATCTGTGTTTTTACTGTTAGTATTGCTCATCTTATTATATTGTTTTATGGTTGTTACTTAATTGATTACAAGCGACGGCCCAATTAAAGGCAATCAATAATTAAAGGCAATTAATAATTAAAGATACTCAACTCACTTAATTATTAGCGCACAGGCGCGTGTCGCATTTACAGAACGCAATTAAAGGTGGGGATTATTGTTTACATGCATGATGGGATAACAGGATCCAGACTGAATAATGTTCTAATACAGAACAAAATGGTATAAATCTGTATGCTGAAATGACATAAATTTTAAAATAATGATTATAATAGTTAGATAAAAGATCTTTTAAATTTCTTTATTTTAAAAAAGGCAAAAATGTGCACTCGCTTAAATAAAGTTAGATTCTAAATTTTTCATTTAACATAAGGTTCATTTGGTTTTTTTTACACATGTTCTGGCTACCAAATAGATCCTGATCGTAATATATTTTTTTCTATATTTGATGAAACGCAATAATCAGATATATCTACACGCTGAACTTAAACCATATTCTAGAATTTTACCTTCGTTACCCAACAAAATTAAACCATGTTTTGTTTTTGTATAAAGTCACCGTCTACGTAGTAGATCCTGATCATATAACTGATCCTATCGGGGATTGCAAATACTTACACAGGATTCTCAATTTTCATTTTTATTGTTTTTCCGTTTTCCATTTCCCACTTCATAACCGACTTTATTGCCCCAATTCGGCATACAAATTTTACCAATTCCAGAACTAGATCGTATAGTTTAAACCCAACCCATTTGCAAGACGCTACAAGGTACAAGTGTTTAGAGATCAAGCGCCATCAGTTATCGATCTAGCGAAAGGTGTGATATACAGGTACATAAACCTATAATTACTATAATTTACCTTTTTACCGAAACGTCCAGACTTTCACTATATAAAATCAATTTACCGAACTGGTCATTTACCGAAACGTCCGTCACCCGTATGTGTCAAGTACCTGTGCTTTAAAGTAGAATGAAAGTATACTAGTCCTATTAAGCTTTCACCTATATTGCCATGATATTTTAAGTCCTGCTGGTTTTAATGTTGTTCTTTATGCAGCTGTGAACATTTTGTGCCATATCTATAATGTATCTATGGAAAGAGCAAAAATCCTGGTAGGACCATTTTCATGAGGATTATTTCATGTCATCACCGGTCAAACAAATTAGCCACGATAACATGCATAGAAAACAATGCTATTTACCGGAATATCCACTCAACGAAACACACCATCTCAGTAAAAGTGCACCAAGTGTTATGAGCACAATCTCAGTGCCACCTGACATACTCGCTATCCTATAAATATTGCAGAAAAATGATGGCAACGTTACGTTCGAACCGGCGACCGAATGGACGGTGAAAAGTTTTGGACATGTGAAATTCAGAGTTGAGTAAATTTATAAATGCGGGTTCAACTGCGGCTACTGCAGGCCACGGAATTATACAATTGTATAATTCTGTGGTTTGGCAGTAGATTTCTATTCTAGCTGTCTGCGGCCGTCAAGTGTCTTATACCAGGGCCGGATCCAGAAATTTTAAGTGGGGGCACAGACGGGGGGGGGGGGGGGGGGGATTTTTTTTAAACTTGCACCAAAATGGTGCATTCTGAGAGCACTCTAAGAAGAAAGTTTACATCAATAGAATGATGTTATCCCAAATGAAATATCAAAAAAGTGGTTTCATAAGATAAAGAGAAGATAAAATCATAATCTGTATCTCCATTCTCAGAATGCTATTACTTTCAACTATGGGCATATAAAGATTTTCATCAGTGAAAACAGAAGCATAAAACATAAAAAATCATAACTCTTCTGTCTATTGTATATCACAAAATAACACAGTGTACTTTGACATTATATTGCTGTCCCATTGAATTATCAAATGGACATTATATGTTTCCAATTATGACCTTCATATTTGACTAAATATTAAAGGTTGTTTTATACGATCTATTACAAAATATCAAACAGTGCACATCCTGATCTTTAGGGGCCATCTGATCTGGGTCTACAGTGTTTGTACAGAACAAGTTTCCAGTCATTACTACACTGTTAACATATTAAAACTTCGCCGTCTTTCTCCCCTGAAACATAAAATGGAAAATTCCAGCTTCCAAATAACTTTTTTTTCTTCCATTTTTAACTTTATCAAATTTTATACAGTTTATTACAAAATGACAAACAGGAATGATCCTGATCAGAGGACTCATTTAGGATACTTCTGAAGTGGGCCTGCATTGTTTGCACAGGACAATAGTTAAGGTCACTAATACACTGTAAGTAAATTAAAACTGAACTCATTCTACCTAAAAACATCAAATGGACAATTTCAGTTTCCACTGTAAAATATTGTTTTTTTACAGTACATAATACTGTTATAGGCGACATCTTTGAACTTTTCAGAATTGACTTTTATTTTATGTCTGAGAAAACAGAGAGTCCGATTTGCCTTGTTTGTTATATTGTTAATATGTTTGTGCCATGATCGATCATTGAAAAGCGTAACACCAAGTATTTGGCTGTGTTAACTGTGTCAAGAGTTGTGTTTTGAAGAGTATAGCATGTTGGTTTAGGTATCCTGCGTTTAGTTATTTGTGATACTTGGCACTTTAATGGGTTGAAAGCCATATCTCATGGTTCCCCCAGATTTCAAGTTGTTTAAGATCATGCTGAATGAGGCTTGAGTGAGAGGAGAAAGTAAGAAACAGATAGATGGCTGTATCACCTGCAAACAATCTCACAGTAGAAGACTGGACATGCCCATGAAGATCATTGATGTAGATAAGGAAAAGAAATGAAGCGGAAAAAGAACAGAGCCTCTAGAGACTCCAGAGGATACATGGATAGTGGAGGAGGAGGATCCATTCACTTCAAAGGACTGGGGTCTGCTGTCAAGGTAACTAGCTCTTGATCCATTGCAGTGTTTGGCCTCTTATATCATAAAAGTGAAGCTTATACAGAAGTTTTTCATGATTAACTTTGTCAAAAGCATTGGAAGATTTACAGAATGGAGTATACATGTATGGTCAATCAGCATAAGAAGTTGTGTTTGACATGGCCACTTTTCCCTGAATCCATACTGGAGCTCGTAGAAGAAGTTTTGGTGATTAAAGTGTTTGGTTATAATGGAAGCTACTATTCATCTTACATTCGCCTTGCTTTAACCAATATCTCATAAATACTCATTTTACGCCTTTAAATTATTCATCCACAGAATACAATAGCTCCAATTTATAAAGTCATAAATATTAACCATAAGAAATATTTTCTATTCCAAAGCAGATGAAAACTTAATGCAGGATGAACGGTCTCAACAAGATCTACCCAAGCTCGAACAATGAGACTCGCTTTGGGACATAAACTTAAACAGTCCATCCGAATGCAATGCACCCTCGACTCGAACTCAGTACTACCTGCAAAATATACAACTTAAATCTGTAGAGTCAGCTAAATATTTTGGAGTATCAATATCTAACAATCTAACATGGAACAATCACATTGACAATATCACCAAAAATGCAAACCAAACTTTAGGCTTTCTTAGATGAAACATCAAAGTACATTCGGAACAATTAATCAGATGTTTGGTCAGATATGAGCTTTTGCTCAAATATGACCAATCAAATGATTGAGAACGATCTCAGACTCGACCCAAACGCGTTATAACCTTTGGGCAAGGTTAAACACTGCTTTAAACATTTTTCTCCCTAGAAGCAGGGCTCCGGATAAGAGTTGGTAAATTGAAAATGCCTCAGTTTTTCCCTCCATGTTTCACTCAAAACCTATAGTGTCATAACATATTAGAATAGTCTCTTTGAGACGATTCTAATGAGTGGTTAGAACATAGGGTAAACACATAAGGAAATTTGTATTTGAAAAAGACGCCTTATCTGAAACCTTCCACATAAGTACTTTTACGGCACCGCGACACACACTATGGACATATTGGTAAATTAGCGGTGTACAAAGAACAGTACTGCTGTCAGCATACTCACATGAAAGTGTACTGTATATATGTGAGATACCGAATGAGTATTCCATGGACTATACTAGTAATATACTTGTATATGTAGTAAATAGTATACCCAGACATGTTTAATAGTTTTAATGTATATATTTCTTTGTAATTCATAACAGGTAAAACGCGCACATGCTACAAGAACTGACGTCTTCGCCTTTTGAGCATTAAATAGATACTTTAACCCATTTCATGCACAAAAGCTTAAAACATCTGGTACGCAAAGTAGGAAAGTAAAAGTATTTTGACCTCGAAAAAATATTTAGACCATGGCACGGTCTCTTGTTGAAAAAAATCACAACAAACTTCTTATAAATCTAAGTATAGATAAATCCTTATGTGAATATATCAAAAGCAATGTCTCATTTCCCCTCGTATACATTGCTAACATACCATCTGCCTTTAACTATGTATTGCATGATTCGTATGCTTGTGTACTGTTTGACATCTGGCCTAGTGTATGAATAAAATATCTATCTATCTATGGCACCGACACATACTTACTACATTGTACAATTGAATATAATTTGAAAGTGTTAATACGCGTGGTAGTTTAAATCAGGGTGGGAGTAACACAGAAAACTCGTGTAGTGGATTCAGCTTTTCTTTCAGTTGCTTTAATAATCCGTTGTAGACGCTGACTACCCCATGAAAGAAAGGTTTACATACGTTTGCATAACTTTGCAAATAGGCGATTTAAACTTTTGACTATGGAGGAAAGGAATTGATTTATAGAGGTGGCACATTTAATGAGTTTATCTTGCAATCGATGATGTATTTGAGAGTATTCCGACCATAACGACGAAAGTGAAATACATGTACTGTTTTTTTTTTAAACTAGTGTTCCCTCTCTACAACGACACCCAGTGGAAGACAAAAATGTGTTGCTCGGAGGGAGTCATTATAGGGAGGGAAATTGGTTAACATTTGCAAACAGCTTGAATCCAGATCAGACGCCGCGTAACGCGGCGTCTGATCTGGATTCAAGCTGTTTGTCACTCTTCATTAAGTTGTTTTCAGTCAAAATGTGCAATATGTAATTTTGGGGAGAAAAGCAGACGCCAACTTAAAGCAGACGATATTACAGCAGTTAAAGCGTAAGACAAAATTGTTCTGTTTAGGGAACTACGGCAAGGGTCATTGTTCGGAGGGAATCGTTGTTGGGAGGGCCGTTGTAGGGAGGGAACGCTGTAGATTTTTATGTTGCTGTTATATTGGCAACTTTTACGTCAAGTGCCTGCTTATTGCAGACCAAAAGTGAACTTTAAAGCCAACAGGAGATATGATGTTTCACATTTGATCTGCATTAATCAGTCGACTGTCTGAAAGAATATACATGTAAATTTATGCCATGGCAAAACCTGCCTTATTGCATTGCAACAATGTACAGATCAATCACTGTTGTAATCACAGGCTCTGCATATGAGTTTGGTCTACACTGCCAAATAGGGTTTTATAATCGGCTGATTTTCATAATCGATCATCAGATATAATCGGACAGACCACTTCAATTAATCATCGATTATATATAAGCGAAATGAGAAATTTAAATTTTGAGTATAAATTTAGTAACTAAAATCTTGAAGTTGACAATAAAAAATCAGATTATATATTTTTTATTTTAATTGCACAACTGAAGATTAATACATACATTATTAATGTAGTAAAGTGTTATCATACATTTTATATTAGAAAAATATAGCTATTTTACTTAGAATATGATAAAATCATTTCGATTAATCGATTATTTGATTTTATAATCGATTATCTATCGAATGATCAATTTCGATCAAACATCGGAAATAATCGATCATCGTTCAAACACTACTGCCAAATACCATAATATATATTATATCATACAGCTAGATAAAATGCAAAATGCATGTGGGTGTCAAACAGTGAAGATCCAGGCAACCCGCTGAGTTTTCGACGCTGTTTGAAATGCAATCAGGCAGGTTTTCTCATGGCACGGCTCAAATGCTTCTTCAAAGAGTGTCTTCTTAACCCTTTCCCCCTGAAACTTCCCTGAAACTTCAAATGGGCAAATCAAGTTTCTAATTGAATCTAGAACAGGTTTTACTATTAAGGAAAGTTTTTGTTCATGTGTTCCAATACTATAAACAATGTTGACCTTGGTTTTCAACTTTTTGGGGTCCTTATTAGGAAACCTAAGATCTTGGTCTTCAATGTTTGTATATGAAAAGTTTACTCGTTACAGGTACATGGTCACGGTTTATAAAATACACAGGTAAGCGTCACTAGGATTCAAAGGATCAACACAAGATTTACTGTATCGCTTCCCTATCTACTCTATATCATTATAAGCAAAGGACAGGAACTGCAAATATTAAATCTGATACAAAACGCATATTTGACACTTGTTTATACATCCTGTCTATAATTTATCGTTGCCGACTGACGCTGCAAGGAAACTCTTTCACAAGTTTTATCGTCTGCTTGACCCTCTAACCGCCACAATATCGTCTGCATGGGAAATCTCGTCTGCAATATTTTAAAGTCAGCTTTATGGCTGTTTTGACTGAAGAAATGTCGATACGAGTGTCAAACAGTTTGGATACTGATCAGACGCCGCGTAGCGCGGCGTCTGATCAGGATCCAAAATGTTTGCAAAATGGCCTTTTGGCGCCGTTGGCAGGGAAAGAGGCAAAGCTTTAAACATTACAATTAAATCTACAACAACAACACTCATTTATTTTCAGTTTGAAAAAAAAAATCCACATAAACTGGAGGGTTTGGAAAACACGAACTTAAACAACAATAAACATTTTACATGTAGAGTATTTCTATTGAAAACATATGCAATGAAAAGTTAAAATGAAAGTAACCAGGAATAAACACATGCACTACTTTATTAACACTACAAATATGTCACAATATAAACCTGCAAAATAAAGCAAGCAAGAATAAAACTATTGGCTAGCTCAGCCCGATCACACTGTCACTGTTATTTTTAAGCATTAATACTCCTGGCTAGACTCCAAGTTACCAGGTATCTGATCAGAGTCCAAACTGCTTCCAATTCGAATTGCCGTTTTCTCGCTCAAAATCATTTGAATGTAAATTTAACACATTACTCCTTTAGTCTATGTTCTAGTTTTGAAGATAGTCCTGATTTAAGCTACATGTACCATCTTTAAATTTACTGGAAATTCACATGCACATGTTTTATGTTCAGGACTTCTTAGAGTGAGCTCCTTTCCTTAGTGTAGGAATAACAAGGGGCGTTATAATGCGTATTTGTAGATTAACCCTTTACCTGATAGCCTACTTCTAGTATTGAAGATAGTTGACCACTTAAAGCAGGTTGAAAGTGAAGAAGAATGCGCCTTAAGGCGCATTCTGCTTTACTTTCAGCCAGCTTTAAGTTTCCATATGCTAAAATGTAGAAATTATTCCCTATACTATATATTCATGGCTGATTAAACTGGAACTATTTTCTTCAGCGGATGAATAAATCATATCCGCTAAAAGGCGCTTCTATGGGCAAATGGTTAATGGGTTAATGTCTAATAGGAGCCGACACATTTAAACATGGCAAAACAGTGCAAGTGAATGACTTTTAAAAAAGCATTTCCCCTTCAAGTGGGTTTCACAGGTTATGATAAAACTGAGGAGCACATGTAATTCATTCCGAGGTATTAAATATGCCTCTTGAATTTAGATACTGTATATATTTCGCGAATCATATCTGCTGCTTTCTCGGCTATCATAATCACCGGTGCATTTGTGTTTCCGGAAGTGACGTTTGGCATTATTGAAGCATCCGCCACGCGCAGATTTTGAATTCCACGTACTCTTAGCTGAGGATCAACAACAGATGTATGGTCGCTATCAGGTCCCATTCTGCATGTGCCACATTGATGGTATACCGTCAATACAAAATGGTGGATAAAACATTCCCAGAATGCAACAGAACGGAAACTGTGTTTTGAACAAGCAGACATATTTACGCGATCAAAATTAACACCGATCTCCTTCATTGTCTCCGTTTCAATCAGTTGCTCCCATATGCGTATTCCTCCAATAAGTGTTTTAACATCCTGAGGTTCATTCAAATACCCTCCGTTTATCAACGGATGGTCGTATGGGTCCCGGCTCTTTAACCTTAAAGTTCCCTTGCTCAGTGGGTGTGTCAATGCGACACCTATACCAAACCCATATTCATCTGGACCACTCAAATATTCCTTTGCGGTTTTGTCATCAAACCCGAAAACATTTTCAGGCAAAAGCGCACTATACAACATCAACTGTATATCTGGCCACGTTTTGCCTTTCTGCAGCTTATCCAAATGAAGAAACGCCGAACCTTCAAGGCATGATGTAGAAAATGGCCCTGATCCAAATAAAATATACTGAAGTATACTCCGCAAACTAGCAACATCATTCGCAGAAAGACTGTACGGCTTTTTAATTCCAGTTGGTAGAATCACTTGCTGGTGGTCTTGTAAATTCTGCCCAACCGGAAGATCAGCGATTACTGGAATGCCCATTTCATTCAGATGTTTTTCAGGCCCGATTCCTGACAACATGAGAAGTTGTGGGGAATTTATCGCACCAGCACTGACTATTATTTCCTTCCTGGCCATCACATACTGCTTTTTGTTCTCTCGAATGAAATATACACCCGCAGCCCGTTTGTCCTTAATATCTATTTTTGTGACAAAACTTCGAATCGATATGTCTAAATTGTTACGTTTCTTACCACTCCCGAGGAACGCGAATCCAGTGCTGGCTTTTAAACCCTTTTTAGTCGTTGACTGAGCAACACTGAAACCCTGTTGGTCGGCACCATTATAGTCTGTAATATCATACCCAAGTTCCGCGCCTGCTTTTAGCAAAAAGTCCGGTAATTTTGAGACCTGTGCCGAAGAAACTCCAAGAGGACCCCCAGAACTATGAAACTTTGAAGACATCAGTTCTGGTATCTGTATGTCCTCTGATTTTAGAAAATAGGGCAGTACCTCTTTGTAGCTCCAACCCGTGCAGCCTCGTGCAGCCCATTGATTATAGTCAAACGGACTACCTCTTGTGTATTGTGCTGCATTGAGAACGCTTGATCCACCAAGAATACGACCCCTTGGCCAATAGCTTCTTTTCTGATCCAATCCGAGGTTGGCATTGGTCTGCGGTTCTGTGTAGTATTCCCAGTCAAAGTCCGTATGAAACAGAAGAGGTCCTAGCAGTGGAACTTTTGAAAACCAGCTCTCCTCATATGACCCACCCGCCTCCAGCAGTAGCACTGTATTGTCTGTGTCTTCAGACAGTCTTGCAGCTAGAACAGACCCTGCGGAGCCGCCTCCTACAACTATATAGTCATACTCCTTCTCTATCACATCTGCTATTGGAAGACGTTCTTGTGATGATTGTTTGTAAAACAAGAATGCTGCAACAGCTATTACAGCTGCAGACACTAGACCATACGTATTCATGTCGACTGTATGCCATTTAAACTTCACTCCAATATTAGTCCATAAGTACTCACATAGATTGAATGTCCTGTATAGTTACACCAGTATAATGTATGCATGTATTCTGGTATCCGTATATGAGCTACTTAAACATCGTGGTTTTCCAATATGTAACCCTTTTTTACGACCTTTCAAATACACGGTTATTGACCTTGCGCAAAACACTGCCTTGAACCATCATTATTTCAAGAGTTGTTCACTTAACGTGTAAACTAAATGGTTGATGTCGACACCCAGAGCTTTAACAAGAAGAGCAAACGATGGTCTTTAATGAGTTATACCACCGTGAAAACACGACCTTTGTTTGCACATAAAGTGTCGCAAGGTAAAATTCTTTGCATGCTGTGTAATCTTTTTCGTCTGCAAGATTTGTCGTCTGCAAATGTTCTAGAGATAGAATTTTCTAATTTTCTTTTCAAAACAGGGTCAGTGTTCCAAACAGTTTGGATCCTGATGGCGTCTCATCTGGATCCAAACTGTTTGCAAAGACAATCACTGTGGCAGACATATCCGCCGCTAGCATGCAAAGGGTTAACACAAAATCTGCTTAATTCATGTCGGCTGCTTAATAACCTAGTTTGTAGGTATTTCTAAATATGGACAGGCTGAATATGAGTAAAACACTTTAATCATTGATCAGACCCAGAGAGAAGGAAATCAGGAGATAACACATTTAAGCAATCGCCTGTCTGAAACAACAACAACAACAACTACTGGTTTTCTGAAATATGTTTGTGTTTACACACCAGTAAGTGACATACAAAACTGCTGAAAAGGAACATAAAGTTTTTCAAAAACACCTCGTCAACCAGATAAAAGAACAATATATGAGAATACCCTGACACTGTAGATTCAGACCGACAGCCGCGTCTAGCCTAGGTCTACACTGATTGACATTCCCTAGCATTAATTATGATTACTTTTTTGTGTTGTTGTCTAACGTGTTTTAAAGTGTAAAACCTGATCAGACACGGGAATTGAGTATATATATATATTTTGGTTTACACTATTATTTGTAATGCAATAGAAGTCTGCTTTTTTGCACGGACCGCATAAAAGGTTATTCAACTGTGGCGGTTTTACAAGATTATGTCATTTCTAATATTACTTTACAAGCACAATATTCCAAGTACTCTTTGGCTGCCAAATAAATATTGAGAGATGTTTACCTCTTCACCGTTTCATTGTCTTCCGCTTCAATTTTATTGTTTGCAAGATCGTTTCAAATTAAGATTCAAGATATATTTTCTATATCCTACGATGATTTAAACGTATTGATACGAGTATCACTGAAACAGTTTGGATCCTGATCAGACGCCGCGTTACGCGGCGTCTTATCAGGATCCAAACTGTTTGCAAAAAAATGTTGCGCTCGGGGTAAGGCAGTGAAGGGGTTAACATTGTTATAAATTAGGGTGCACTAAACTCGCGTTTCGCATTTCATAAGGAATAACAAAACGCAAAACCATGACCATTTTATCAACGTCATCCCTACAAGTGTGACAAGGTCACAGAGTGACTCAACATTTAAAATTAAACCATTATTGTGGAATGTTTTGAAAAGCACATCATTTGCAATAACTCTTCAAATCAAATACAAATGTCGACATTTCTTTCAATAATTGTTTTTAAATAACTTCTAAACTATCTGAAATTAAAGTAAAGTAATTAAAGCATGTATTAGTTGCGCTAAATGTCAATTCAATTTTATAAGGTTTAATTGTATAATTCTTACAGACGCTTATACGGTCCCCCTTATATACAATAAATGTGTAAAATTGCCACGCAGTTTTATGATATAAAAATGCTTTGAAACAATAATGATATAAGTTGGGTACAACATAACATGTCGGTTTTAAATCTCTTATATTAAGCCTTGAAATATAAATAATTCGTTTTACTGTAATACATTAAAATTAGCTCGAATTTTCTCATAAAAAGGACACTATTTATTTAATACAATTGACTACTTTCGATCTATTACATGTTGTGAAGATATATTCAATACAATATCTTCTTTTTTAGCCTTTTACATTTATTATAACTTAGATATATATAAAAAATATACGTTTTGTAAGATACAAACTCTCTGCTTTTTACCAATTTATATATAAATTCCATTTATAATTGACAAAAAGATATTTACATAAATAGTATTATCATATAACTGCTCAGAAAACATTAGCTTTTGTATATTGCAGATAGATAAAATTGTTAATTTCGATAAAGATAAATATTAATGTTGATATAACTACACATAAAATATCCTTTTATATATATCACAGATATGTAACTCTTTAATTATTCAGAGATATGATTACATATAAGGGGGTCCGTATAAGCTTCCGTAAAGTCTTTATTTAAGTCTCATCATGATTTACAACACATCTATATCACATATTTAACAGTTTTCAAAGTATATCATGCCGTTCATAATATGAACTATAAGAGAATATCGCAAATTGGCAAATAATTACTAATAACATACATAATTATACAAAATAAAAGTCTCCATACTCTTTGTTTTATAATGGTTATAAACTTATAAAAGATACATCTGGGGGAAAAGTCAAACTAGAAGGAGATATATTTACGTTTGTTTCTATAAAAGATAAACATCAATCGATGGTGATTTCTTTTACTTAACCCATTACCCCATAATATGCCCTTTTACGCCTTCCATTTATTCCTCCACAGAAGAATGTGGTTCCAATTTATACAGTTATGAATATGTATCAAAGATAATATTTTCTATATCCTAGAATATATTATCTTAAAGCAGGCTGAAAGTAAAGCAGAATGTGCCTTAAGGCACATTCTGCTTTACTTTCAGCCTAAGGCACATTCTGCTTTACTTTCAACCTGCTTTTGTGGTCGCCTATCTTCAATACTAGAAACAGGCTATGGGGTAATGGGTTTATCATTATAAAACGTGACGCAGTAATTTACACGTTAGTCGAGTGACAACATTAACTCGTTGCACGCTAACAATGAAACGGTTTGGATCCAGAAGAGACTCAATTCAAAACAGTTTGACAATCTGACCAATTTTTGAAAATAATTTTTCAAAAGTTCTATTTTTAGAAAAGCAGATGACCACTGTTTTAGTGGCAAATATCATTTAATGCTCAGAGCTAAATGTTTGTATGATACAACTCGCTGTACACGTTCCCAGGCATGACTAAATTAATGGAGCTGTCAGAGAATCGAGAGCACTGTATCAGGGCTGCCATTTCGCCGGATTTGTCCGAAATCTACGGATTGTTCTGAGTTTATCCGGACCTACGGGGTTTTCAGAAATCTTCGGATTGCTGCTCTTATTTAAACAATTTGGAATTTTCTGCAAAATTTACTTACGAAACATTGATATGGGTATCAAACAGTTAAGACCCGCGTAACGCGGCGTCTGATCTGGATCCAAATAGTTAGCATTCATATGTTAGTGCTAATCAGACATGGGGTCAATTACGTAGCAAAGTAATTAATTAAATTACCAATTAGTTGAATAAAATTCAATTAAATTACCAATTAAATTACACTCCCCCCCCAAAAAAAAAGTAATGATGAAATGAAATTACTTTACCTGATTAATTAATTAAATTAACAATTACTGTTCACCATTACACTACATGTTCCAAGTTTATTAGTTCTTTGCAAACAATATATACCCATATCGGAGGATTTTTGAAGGTGCCCTCTGATAAGAGTCTGCTCTATTTACTATTTAACACAATTCTTTGCATTGGAAAATGTCACTGCCAATCACAACCATGTAGAATTATGGAACCAGCATGGAAACAGATCAGACTTTGAGTTACTATGAAGCTGATCAGACTTGAACCTGTTTATGCCCAGCTAAGGTTTGTTGTGAAATTGTCAAAATTTATGTGTTTAGTTTTCAAAGCAGATGACACATCATGGCAGGGCCACACATAAGAGGGTGTAAACTATATATTTCCAACATTTTCTATTTATGTTTAAACCAACCCCAATGGTGAGACTATTCATAAGAATCATCTCAACGAAACAATAACAATGTGAAGTCACACCATAGGGTTCTTAACAGGCATAAAGATTTTAGTCTTCAAAATACTCCCCTTATCTGGATTCCCGACATTATCAGCAGATGAAAATATTAACACTTAATGAGTCACTTAGACTGCACAGTGCCCAATGTGTGAAAAATAGCTTTGTGTATAGAATAGAACTATCACATTTCTGATAAACAGGTAAGGCTTGATCAATGACCTTTAACTCAATGCACCCTTAGTGAGTTTCGACAGCAATGTTGTCGTCTGTAGTCTTTAAGAAAACACTTGCATGTCTATCTAATATTTTCACAAATAAAAAATAAATTTTAAACTGTTGCGATCTTCAAGTGTGTGACTTGATCTGGATTGAAACTGACTTTTCAAGTGAAATAAATGAATAGTTTATTTCCAAAATCTATTTGGTCAATGAGCAACTTCAGTAAGGTTTAAGCAATTCGATTTTGCGATTTGAGAATAAGAGCTAGCTAGAAATATTGGGTATTTTCTTATTGTGCATGTATTGTAGCTAAAAAGGATTTGTGTCCATCCATGATGAAGCTACAACAACAACATGCATGTATTTTAATACCTTTTTTAACAAATCATGTTTTGTTGGTCTGAGAATTAAAGCTGTTTATGCATTACCACCAATGTAGCATTTATACTTGTAGGTTATTGGCAACATGGAGAAGATTCCAATAAACTTTTAATCTAATCCTTTTCATTATTATATGTGTTTTCAATCATGTCAGTTTGTAAATACTATGGAATTAAATGTGTAAACTAAGATGAAGCCAATCTTAAAACTAATATAAACATGCTTTGAAAATGTATCAATAGGCTTATCTGGTTTTCAATATGAGTTCAGAATGTTATTGTTCCAAATCATGTACATATTTTACAAGATTAATTGAAAAGTAATTGAAATTCAATTAACAATTACCCACTTTTTTGAAAAGTAATGATTAAATTACAATTAAAGTAATTGAAATAATGCTCAATTAACAATTATTTCCAATTAATTCACTTTTGATAATTAATTATTAATTAATTAAATTATCAATTTCAATTACCCCATGTCTGGTGCTAATAGAGACTGACAACAAAAGGGTTAAAGGTATGATTTCTAAAATCGTCCTTGAAAATTGGGAAATCTTAGGATTTTTATGAGCAACTTATGGTAGCTGTAGTGTAAAGTTATACATTGATAGTATTTCAAATATTTCAAACGCATGGATGATTACAATATTTAACTATGTCGTGACTTACAACGTAAATACACGTATTTCTCTTTTAGTGCGAACTGTTCAGGAGGTCAGAACTGTCAGGTGGATTAAAATGTTTTACCAAATATCTATAGTCGCGGTAGTTGTTGCCATAGGAACTCTGTATTTGAAACAGCCTTCATCAAGCAGAGTTATTCTTGTAGAAGATGTTGCGGAAGAATATGACTATATAGTTGTAGGAGGCGGCTCCGCTGGGTCAGTAGTTGCAGCCAGACTGTCTGAGGACAAGGACAACAAGGTTCTACTGCTGGAAGCCGGAGGATTCTATGATGAAAACCCAAACTTTCACATTCCAATTTTCTGGCCTACCATGATGCACACGGAGCATGACTGGGAGTACTATTCAGAGCCACAAACCAATGCCAACCTTGGATTGAATCAGAGACGTAGTTACTGGCCAAGAGGCCGTGTTCTAGGAGGGACAAGTGTACTTAACGGTGTTCAATATACAAGAGGAAGTCCCTTTGACTATGACCAATGGGCTGCAGGAGGCTGTACTGGATGGAGCTATAAGGAGGTGCTGCCTTATTTTCTCAAATCAGAAAATATACATGTAAAGGAACTAATATCATCGAAATACCACAGCACTGGAGGACCGTTGGAAATATCGTCAGCACAAGCAACAGTATAACCTGAGTATTATTTGAAGGCTGGAAAGGAACTAGGCTTTGAAATATTGGACTATAATGGCGAAAGTCAAGAAGGTTTCAGTGTAGTCCAGGCAACTGCTAATAGAGGTGAAAGATCGAGCACTGGAAAGGCATTTCTTGGGAGAGACACAAAACGAGAAAATCTTGATATAGCAATAGGATCGTATGCCACAAAAATTGATATCAAAGAAAAAACTGCAGTCGGCGTATTCTTTATAAGAAATGGGAGAAAGAGATACGCAAAGGCCAGAAAGGAAACCATAGTATGTGCTGGCGTGATTAACTCGCCTCAGCTGCTCATGTTGTCAGGTGTAGGACCTGAAAAACATCTAAAAGAACTTGGAATTCCCGTTATTGCCGATCTTCCAGTTGGACAGAATCTTCAGGATCACGTTATGGTATTTTTACAAACTTCCATTAATAAGCCATTTAGTCTATCTGCAGATGTTGTTCAAAGTTGGTGGAGCAAACTACAGTACACATTGTTTGGATCAGGACCAATTAGTACTTCGGGTATCGAAGGTACGGCATTTGTTCACCTGGATAAAACGATGAAAGGTAAAGCACCACCTGATATTCAGGTTGAATTTGGCAGTATGTTCATTGCAAGCAATATTTTTAACATCGAAGACAAATTAGCTGATGAATATTTTTCAAACGATCCTAATAACCATGGCTTTAGCACCTTTATTTGTCTAATACACCCATTTAGCAAGGGGGACATACGTTTAAGAAGTAGTGACCCATTCGACCACCCAATGATTCATGCAAGGTATTTAGATGAAAAGCAGGACGTTGACAAACTAATTCAAGGAATACGCATATGGGAGCAACTTCTGGAAACACGGACTATGAAAGAACTTGGTGTGGATATGAACAAAATGAATATATCTGCCTGTAAGAAACACGATTTCCGTTCTGATGAATACTGGGAATGCTTTATTCGCCATTTTGCATTGACAGTGTACCATCATTCTGGGACGTGCAAAATGGGACCCAATAGTGACGCTACCTCTGTTGTTGATCCCCAGCTAAGAGTACGTGGTGTTCGAAATCTGCGCGTAGCGGATGCCTCCATAATGCCAAACGTCACTTCCGGAAACACAAATGCGCCTGTGATTATGATTGCCGAGAAAGCAGCGGACATGATCCGCGGAAAATATACTGTAAATTAATAGAAATATCTAATGTAGCTATCGGATTGAGATGGGTTATACATAGTTTCATAGCGTAAGTTTACCAGAACTAAATATACAATTGAAAAGAATGAAACATGAGAAAATGTTATCGTTAATTGTCCGCTTTCACACAATTTAACATTTCACTATTATTATAGATTATCCATCATTACCATAGTACCGTTTTCTTAAGATTGTCATCTGCTTTTATTGATGAAAAATTGAAAATCTATGTTTTTGTCTAGATAAAAATTTATGATAATGTCAAACAGTTCGGAGCCTGACCAGACGGCCCCGTTATCTGCTTCCAACTGTTAGTTCTGTTGAGCTTAGCAGTAATGCATTCAATCTAAAGGAAGTAATTGTGATGTTTTCATGGATTCCCTGATTGGTTGGTTTATTGGGTTTAACGGCCCTGCGACTCATAAAATGACCATACTGTGCCCATGTTCGAAACTGTGTGTCAACAGTGTATTGTATTTTCCGTTTATGGCAGACTGGACCTACTGTTATACACACAGGTGAAGTTAACCCTTTACCCCATAGCCTATTCTCGTTTTGAAGACATGTGATCACTTAAAGCAGGTTGAAAGTAAAGCAGAATGCGCCTTAAGGCACATTCTCCTTTTCTTTTAACCTACTTTAAGATACCATCTGTTTTCCTGTATTGTATATTTGACTCATTTTAAAGTTGATTTTTACAAACTAATGATAATTATTAAGAAATTTCACCGGGGCCAATTCGAACATTCCCCCCCCCCCCCCCCAAAAAAAACAACCCAACAACACTGTTGCATGCCTCCTAAGGAGCATTGTGGTTTACTTTCAACCTGCTTTAAAATACCTTCAGCTAGAATATAGAAAACAGTTTGTTTGGTTCATATTCATGACTGTATAAAATAGAACTATTTTATTCAGTGGAGGAATGGCGAAAGGGGGTAAAGATGCTCATTATTAATGGGACATGGTTAGCATTGTCAATTTGAGGTTTCAGTACGAAGGGGTTATCACAAACGCCTGTATTGGGATGAATGGTTGGGTGAGTTTGGTTTTACGACACTGCGACACTGCAATAAGTCATATAGCGCCGATTAAAGATGATGAGATAAGATGATAATGATTCAAATAAGATGATTTCGGCTAATATCATTCGTTGAAAAGCAGCGCATGAGTTCAAAACCACCGACCCGCCTTCCTTTTAGTTCTTGGCAGAAGGCATCATCTCGATCTAATAAACGGAAACCTCCCCTATGACAGTGAAACCCCAGAACCACACGGCAAGGTAGGAGGGTCTCTGTGTCGACAATTGGGAACTGATGTCTTCCTTCAATACTCTTATGAAATAAACACAACTCTTGGGTGTGTAAATCAGTTAAAATCATTCATTATTACTGGCATTATGACCCGTATACTTGCGCCTTTTGAAAACAGTGAAGACCCAGATCGGATAGCTCATGAAGGAGCTGTCTGGTCAGGGTCGGCACTGTTTTCTTATATGATCTGTCTGACATAAATACAGTGAAACCCCTCTAAACCGGACATGTGTGGGCACAACAAAAACATCCGGTTTAGAGGGGCTTCCGGTTTAGAGGGGCTTGAACCCATTGCTTGTTTCTAGTATGGAAGGTAGCTGACCACTTAAAGCAGGTTGAAAGTAAAGCAGAATGCGCTTTAAGGCGCATTCTGCTTTACTTTCAACCTGCTTTAAGCTATCATCTGTTAGAATAGAGAAAATATTTCTAATGATATATGATCATGAATGTATTTTCTTCAGTGAAGGAATAAATAAAAGGCGTAAAAATGGGTGGGAAACGGTACCAAAGTTTTTGTCCGGTTTAGAGAGAATTCCGGTATTTAGAGGTTCCGGTTTAGAGGGGGATTACTGTTTATATGTGCTCTTTGATGGAGAAATCTTTCTTACTTTATTAGCCAGTGTAATAGTTCAGATTTAAGATATCCATTTTAATAATTTACCGAGTTTTTTATATGAATATGAAGATTGAGAAGCGTTAATCAACTTGAAGTATTTACCGTCCATTTTCTATTTCCCGAAGTTGATACTAAACGTTCACCCATTGAACACACAATTTGATTTCCTTATTCAGAACAAATGTATAGCAGAAAAAACCATGTTGGAACCTTCTGTTCTATCTTTGTTCTGTACTATTAAGCTCATAAGCTGGCACCGGTTTTAAATACGGAGAAATTGTGGTTGAAATGACCGCTCAGTTAAGTTTTACTTGTATATGTATACATCTACGTAATTTGATAGCTGTTATCAATTTTTACAACACAATGGGGTGTCTTACGAAACGTCGTACAACAAAAAAGGTCGTAAATCATAAGTTTAAAGTATGCACAATATCTACTCTCTCCATCTGATCCTGTTTTGTGACATCTCTTTGGAATCGTATTTTCAAGACAGGATTAGTTGTAGAAATTAAGGATAATGGAGAATTTGAGAATCTGACTTATGACAATATTAATTTCATCGTACGACGTTTCGTATAGGACGGACACAGACGGGTATAAGTAAACAACGAGCAGTGAACCATAATATTTAGCACAATCCACGTTTTGGGGGAGTCAGCATGCTTTCAGCATACCGACAATTTAATTAGATGGACCGCAGAAATACAAACACCCCTAATTCGTGGAAAATGCCAAGTTGTAAAGTACATTCACGGTTCACTGCTCGTTGTTTACCTATAGACGAGTCACGAGTATCGGTTCAGCAATACGCCTTTTATTTGCATATACAGTATCTCAAAATCTACGAACATAATTATAAGGTTAATATTTGATATGGGTGACATAAATAAAGTTGTTAACTCAACTGTATCACAAACGGTACGTAAACACATACCAAGAAGAAATATAGACAACCTTGCACCCTTTCGCTGCCAGGCTCTATAACACTGTCGCATGCAAACAGTTTCACTTTGGACCCCGATCAGACGCCGGGTAACGCGGCATTTTATCAGGATATATCTATGTTTCTTACGTTAAAAACGCTTAAAATTCCAAACTTTATAAATAAAAACAGACGACTCATACTAAGAAAAAAATACAAGCAATCTTGCATTAAGACTTTTTAACACGAACATATTATGCAAACCAGATCAGACACCAGGTTACGCGGCCTCTGATCAGGTTCCAAACTATTTGACACTTTAAATCAATGTTTCTTAAGTTAAAAAAGCTTAATATTGCAAAAATTTTAAATTAATAAAGACGGAATTTTTAAGCAGTCGATATAATTTCAACGTCTGTGTTAGACGGTTTTCTATGTCATAATAGCAGCGAAAGGGCGAAGCGACAACTCAATAGAAACCAACGTGTAGTATTTAAATCATCTTGTTTGTTATCTAATACAAGAGGGACTGTCTGCATTATTTGTCTACTGGATTAAGCAGTCACTAGTCTGAAGAGGTCTTCGCGCAACTTCTCTAATGGACAATAAATTCACTATATTGTTAATCGGCGTAACGCGGCGTCTGATCTGAATCCAAGCTGTTTGACACTCGTCTTAGGTTTCCTCACTTATTAAATGTATAAATCGAAATTAAATAAATTTCTCACGCGAAAATTTCAAAGCAGACGACATCACAGCAGGATAAGGGTTAAATAAGTGACTTTGAACAATACAGTTAGCAAGCGGGGTAGGATGAAGTCAATTGCACATTATTTGGTGGTTGTTATATCAGGTACTTCATTTCTGAATTTCCTCAAATAAGTATCTATTGTTTCAAGACAACAAACGCTTTGATTACCAAAACGTTTAACTATGCACAATCTCTCGAGCAAGTATACAAATCAACCAAACTATGTCGTGTCGGTTACACACATATAGTCATTTTAGCGTGAACAGTCAGTCGCTTCGCCTTTGGACAGTGAGGTGAGTTAAAAATGAACGTTCAAATATCTACAGTCGTGATAGTAGTTGCTGTAGGAATTCTGTACTTCAAACAGCCTTCATTAAGTAGAATCAATCTTGCGGAAAATGTTGCGGAAGAATATGACTATGTAGTTGTAGGAGGCGGCTCCGCCGGATCGGTAATTGCCGCAAGACTGTCTGAGGACAATGACAACAAGGTCCTCCTGCTGGAAACCGGGGGATTCTATGATGAAAACCCGAACGTTCACGTACCAATCTTCTGGCCGTTAAATCTGAATACGGATTTTGATTGGGAATACTATACCGAACCACAAACAAATGCAAACCTCGGTTTAAAACAGGAACGTAGTTACTGGGCAAAGGGTCGTGTTCTAGGGGGATCAAGTGTCATAAATGCAGGAATGTACACAAGGGGAAATCCGATTGATTTTGATCAATGGACTGATAGCGGCTGTACTGGATGGAGCTACACAGATGTATTACCGTATTTCTTGAAATCAGAGGATATACAAGTAAAAGAACTAATGCCATCTAAATATCACAGCAGTGGAGGCCCTTTAGGCGTGTCGTCGGCACAAACTACAATTCTACACGATTATCAACTTAAAGCTGCAGAGGAACTTGGGTACAACATCACAGACTACAATGGTGCGGACCAAGTGGGATTCGGGACTGTCCAGAACACAGTTAAGAATGGGATAAGATCCAGTACCGGATTGGAATTTCTTGGGAGGGGCAATAAACGCGAAAATCTTGATATATCGATTCGAAGCTTTGTCACAAAGATTGATATCAAAAACAAAAAGGCTGTCGGTGTATACTTTATAAAAAACGGCAAAAAGAGATACGTTAAGGCTACACAGGAAATCATAGTTTGTGCTGGTGCTATTAACTCACCACAGTTGCTCATGTTATCAGGAATAGGACCTGAAAAACACCTGAAGGAAGTGGGAATCCCAGTAGTCTCTGATCTTCCAGTAGGGCAGAATCTACAGGATCATGTGATGATTGTATTAACTACAAATATAAACAAGCCATCTACAAATATAAACAAGCCATACAGTCTAACTGCAGATGTTATTCTAAGCTGGTGGACCCAACTTCAGTATAAATTGTTTGGTTCAGGACCAATGAGTATGTTTGGAAGCGAAGTTGCGGGTTTCCTGCACCTGGACAAGTCTTTGCATGGTAAAGCACCACCTGATATTCAATTTATGCTATCCAGTAGTCTCATCACTGGAAACCTATTTAACATGAAAGACAATTTTGCTACGGAATATGTTTCAAACGATCAACAGAGCCATGGATTTACCACCTATATGGTTCTGATGCATCCACTCAGCAAGGGAAGCATCACATTAAGAAGCAGAGACCCATTCGACTATCCTTTGTTGAACGCTAGTTATTTGTATGAAAAGCAAGATATTGAAACATTAATTGGAGGCATCCGCATATGGGATCAGCTTCTAGAAACGGAAACCATGAAAGAGCTCGGTGTTGACGTTAACCGGATGAAGATGTCTGTTTGTTCCCAACATATATTCCGGTCAGATGCTTATTGGGAATGCTTTATCCGCCATTTTACTTTAACAGCTTTTCATCAATCTGGGACTTGCAGAATGGGACCTGTAACTGACCCCTCTTCTGTTGTTGATCCTCAATTAAGAGTGTATGGAATCCAAAATCTGCGCGTGGCTGATGCCTCCATAATGCCAAACATCACTTCCGGAAACACAAATGCACCGGTGATAATGATAGCCGAGAAAGCAGCAGACATGATTCGTGGAAAGTACACTGTAGCACAGTTCCACAGGAATGTATGATGTATTGAGTTTGATATTCGTTAGATTTCCTTTTGTTAATTTTTTAACTGCTTCACTGTCTCATTCCGAGTGTAATACATGTAGAGTTATTTGCAAACAGATTGGATCCTGACCAAACGCCGTGTAACGTGCTGGTCTGATCAGAATCTAAACTGTTTTACACTTTGTTTCCCATGTTTCTTAAGTCAAAATACATAACATTTATTTTTGTGGCATTAAACCAGAGGACAGTTGTTAGTTTAGATGACGATACGACAGGGAAGTGGTTAATAACTTGATAAAGAGTTCCTAGTAGTAATATGTAAGGACAACGATTGATGCACCAGCTTAAAAGAAACCGTGATATACATTTCTGTAGGGTAATGATATTTAGATTTTGACTTTGGTGAATTTGGGTAAAATGTGAATTTTAGTAAATCTACCATCAAGGTCAGGTTTAATCCCAAGTTGTCATTTTGGCTACTGGCTATTCCAAAAAGGTATTACTGCTCACAGAGGTTAACTTTGTCTATTGTTTGAGTGCCACAGTGTATGTTATGTCTTGTTTGCCATCAAATTGCAAACTTGTGTTTATGTTGTAATGTTCTGTGATTGAAACTGTTGGAGTTTGAGAGGTTTTCGTGTAGCATACCATACAATACTATTTCTATGCTCCCGAGATCGAATACAGGAAGCATATTGTTTTTTGTCTGTCAATCTGTGTGTCTGTTTGTTTTTCGGGTTCCCTAACTGTCCACAAATTTACAAATTGACAACGATAGAGACTTCATAATTTTTTGGCATTGTGTTCTCAACTAAAAAGCCATTGAGCTCAGAAAAACGTTGGCAATGTAAGACAAATGTCAATGTTTTTTACAGATTAAATAGGCTGAATTCTAAATTGGTCATGAAGGTGCATGGTTTTTCATTTTTATGCATCAAAAAACTCTTTTTGCGATGATAAAGTCTTTTCCCAATGTTGTGCAATTATTACCAACTATCAAAGGCGATCTTCAGGGGTACGTTTCAGAAAACTTCTTACGACAAATGTTGTCGTAAGTCATAACTTTAAAATACATTTAATCTCTGATTTCTCTATCAAACCCTGTCTTGTGACACCTTTTTGGAATCGTCTTTTCAAGACGATTCCAAAGAGATGTCACAAGACAGTATTAGATGGAGAAATAGGTATACTTATTGAGAGTTTTATAATCTACCTTACGACAACATTTGTCGTACGGAGATTTAGGAAACGGGCCCCAGTACTCCAGCTAATAGTGGATGAACCCTACAGATGCAATGCTTTCTGCTTTATGTCTCCACAAAACTAGAACTTGTAATTATTATAGATTTTATTGAGAAATAAGTATGATAGTACATCTACGTGTATTTGAAATCCATACTTTATTTTGAGCTCTGATTTGTGAGTAGCCTATGTAGGTAGATACTTTATTTAGTACAATAGCCGAATTATGACTGCGTCCAATGTGATAAAAGGTTTGAGTTGAGTCTGAGGTCGTTCAAAAGCATTTGATTGGTAAGATGTGAGCCTTTGCTAGCTACAGTATTGTCATGATAAGTAAAATTATCGTTCCATTTTGCAACGAAAAGTGACAAAAACTTGTGGTCTTGTTGTATATACATGTAAGCCTTTGGTTTGCTCTGTTTATATATCACAAAGACTTAAACTTTGTGAAAGAATTGTTATTTATTATAAGCAAGTGCATCGCTCTATTTTGCAAAGAAAAGTGACATAAAACTATTGGTGTTGTTGTAAAAACATTAAACCCTCGATTTGAATAACCTACATTTAACATTTAAGTTTGGTTGGGAAAAATATTAATAGGAGTGAAATACAGTTTGGACCCTGGCTAAACGTCGCGTTATGCGGCGTTTGGTGTGGATATCTTAGTATATTTATTTTTGCATTGACGAATTAAATCGGCTTAAAGATGAAATGTTCAAATATAGCACAGCCTACTTTGTGCAAATCATTATTCTCGTCTTATTCTATGAAGATTTAATCTTAATTAATGTAATTTCGGCGTTTATTTTCATACTTGACTTTTAATTACTGAACATATCAACACTATCAAACGGTTTGGATCAAGTTGAGGTGCCGAATATTGCTTTAACCCACTCAACGCAACTGGGGGCTGAACTCGATTTTGTAAACATTTGTATTCAGATAACACGACGCCTGAAGTGTGGTCTGATCCATAGGCATTCGGCCCGTTGGCTATGACACTACCCCCAGCTGCTACCCCCCCCCCCCTCCACCACCACCAAACGTGGATAAAATACCCTAAAATATATCCATACATTCAATAATCATCATAAAAGAACATTTCCTGAAGTTTCATGAAATTTAAAAAAAATATTTATTTTGGCTAATTTATAAGTAAAATAGTAAAGGCTGTCATGAAAAAGCGTCTTGCAGAAGCAACCCTCAAGTTCCCAACCCTGTCATTTTGTCAAATCTTGGACGATCTGGATAAATTATGGCTCATTGTTTACAGCAAACAGTTTGCTTTGACGATAATTAGTAAATAATTCAAAGCAATCGGCGAAGACGCACATGGGGACTCGAAAAGTAGGGAGACCCCTTATAAGGAAACATTCGTTCACGCAAAATTTTCCCAAACAAACGACTGGTTGCCCAGTCAAACTATTACCATTCTATCGAAACCGAGAACCAGCTTCAAAGCAGGAAATGACGCAAAAGTCAAGCGCCTCAATTGGTCGTATTCGAATCAGGACAACTATCGCGTTAGTTGGAATAGTTGTCAACAAGTTCTATTCGAATCATCACATGATGTTTTCCGTTGACAAAATGTTGTCAAACCATCAAATCGTTGACCACAATTTCGATTCGAGTCGGGTCAAAATCGTTGTCATCAGTAAATCTTCGCGCATTTGCTCCGCCCAGTTTTCGTTGACAACAAACTCGATGATTCGAATACGACCAATGATTATATCCGTTTGTCAACAGAAACTTGAAAACGAAAGTTTTCTAGAAATTTATTTCGTAACAGAAATGCTCATTTACCGATAATTCAAAAAATATTTATTATATATTTCATTTTCTATTAATTACCCGTACCATGGTGTAATGCATGGTCGCAAATGCACTTGTTAATCGCTGAATGACGAACAAGTCCAAAATTTAAGGTGAACGAATGATTCTGATATAAGATGCCTATCGAACTTTTTATTTCTTCACTTGTGATCGTGTCTTGCTTGGGCTGTGAGCTAGTTTTCTTTGAACAGAACTGTTAAATGTAAATAATAAGCCATCATTTGTCAAAATCGGCCCAAAAATGACAAGGTTGGGAAGTTGATGGCTCTGAATTCACATCCACCTTTTCGTTGTATACATACATGTTACGAAAAAAACCATATTTTTTTAAACTTCTTGAAACTTCTTGAAACATTTGTTAAGGATATTTGTTGAACATATGTATGTGTTTTGACTCATTTTGAAAGATTTATGGTGGGTAGTAGCTGGGGGGGGGGGGGTGTCATAGCTTACGCGCCGAAAACCTGTGGTCTGATCAAGATTCAAATGTTTGGCACTCTTGTTAATATTATTTAGTAAAACCTTCATATGAATTATTAGATCAATGCCATACAATTGCAGATAGCAGACATATAGGATCTGTCATGAGTCAATGTTAAAGACAAGCTTATCTCAAACGAGTCGAGAATTATTGAAATGTTATTTAGCGAGCCTTGGCGAGCTAATGACTTTTCAATTCTAGACGAGTTTGAGATCAACTTGCCTTAAACTGAATGAGTGACAGGTTTTTTTCCATCACATAACCAAGGATTTTATGATATTTTTGAAAGCAATATGCTTTTTTTGGAATCCAAATGACATAATAACGCCTTTATTAATAGTGACGTTAGAGTCATCAAATTCATTTCACACATGGTGGAGATAAGGATATCCGTGACCGTTGTTCGTTATGTATAAATAGAAATGTCTAATATGAAACTTTGAGGAAAAACAGACGATATTTTAAGCAGACGATATTGCAGCACTGAGCAATGAAAGCTTTAGACATTTTTGTCTTTTTTTTGTGAACAGTGGTACGTATTTTTGTAAGTAGGGATAAAGCACTGTATTATACTGACACGAAAAAGAAACTGTGCAATTTTATACTTTTTCGTTACTAAGTTTAGAATTATAAATTTTACCATAATGAGTGATAAAATAGTTCTACAGATATTTCACTAATTTACATAATATTCAAGCACCTGGATGTCATTCAAACGTACCAACAGCTATTATGCAATAGTATGCACGTGCAAATTTTCACTGACCGATATCTTTACTGATTATGCATAATTTAATAAATCACAGTATATTTGAATTACACTCGTTAACAAGCTGCCACGGCTTGAAGAAAACTTACGAATTCAGACACTTCATCAATTTTCATCAGATGTCAGCGTCTCTGACGTCACTAGGCAGTTTAATTGCCACCGAAAAACAACCATGACCCTTCGACATCGTAACCGTCAAAATGGAAGCGTTTAAGACCAGTCAGGACCCAGCAAGCCAGCACGTTAGGGTAGATACATGACGTTGAATTAACGTCACTAGGCGTTACATCCGGTCAATGCGTTCGAGAATTCTTTCATTGGTAAGTAGAAGATATGGACATAACATATACATGTTTAAATCAATTTAATATATATATATATATTTGCAGCAATACTGATTTGCAACTTATACTTTTAACCGCTACTTCATTCAAGCATTAACGGTACATTGATAATTACACGATTTTGATTTTTTAATAAAGCATCGTGCAAAAGAAACATTTACAAATGTTTTGATAACACATTTGCCTATATTTCTTTACACAAGAATGGGACTTTTAATTCCTAACAAGTGCACAGTTTCTTTCGTGTCAGTATATTAAGTCAAAACATAAACCATGCGGTTACCTATGGAATTCCATATACGACAGCCAACTTGTTACTGTCAACTGCCAACTGTCTATTATTTACTGCTTACTGCCAACTACTTATTGCCAACTGCTTACTACCAACTGCTCACCGCCAAATGTGTACTTTATGCATACTTGATGACGAGTATAAAACCGAAGTCCCGAACCAGGAACCATGAACTGTTACTGAAATAAGCTTGTCGTTTCCTATGTTATTTTTTACTTCTATTTTCCAAATTTATAAGTGCTATATATCAATAATTGATGGAAATCCGCCACGATTCAAAGACGTTTTGTTATACAGATGCACTCGTAGTTCGAAATACGGCGCCTAAAAACATTTAGGAGCGTCATTGTTTTACTCCTATCCAAACATTTGACAACAAATGCACAATATTTTGTTTTCCTCACTATGGAGCTCCATGTACAACAGCCAACTTGTTACTGTCAACTGCCAACTGCTTACTGTCTACTCTTTACTGCTTACTGACAGCTGCTTACTGCCAACTACTTACTGTACGTTTCATACCTGTACGATACTCCACGTTTTACTTCCAATACGGCAGCTATTGGGTCCAATGTGAAATTTTGTTGCCGAAGGGGGCAGTATTTTACCAGAATATCCTCCATTTTTAATCCCTATACATAAATTTTGAATAATTGACAGGACGCAGTTGGCAGTTGGCAGTAAGCAGCTAGCAGTTGGCTGTCGTATATGGAATTCCATAGTTACCTGTGGTATGTATAAGGTTCACCCATTTATGCCTGGATATTGTAATGATTTCACCCTGTGTGCTTTCTGGAAGATTTCATTATGGATAAACAATGATGATCTACGGACACTACAGTGGCTTATCCATATAGCAGCACATTTTATATGCAATGGCAAACAATGTTAACTCTCATGAAATGCCGCGTCACGCGGCGTCTCATCAAGGAGCACACTATTTGCCAATGCCCCATTCAATAGACACTAGGCTTAAACGGGTTAATTGAGAAAGTAAGTAAGCTGGTGTCGGGAGAAAAAATAAAAACTGACTTATACAATTACACAAACATTTCGCCAGGACCTATTTATACCAGTAGTTCAACACTACAGTAGAATCCCGATAACCCAGAGTTTTCTGAGGTCCTTATTCCGATGTTAAGGTAGTACACCCCTAGCGGGATCAGGCCAATATCAGTTAATATCGGTATAGGTCGTTTGCAGTTCAAAAAAACACGATAAATCTTAGATAATTTTAAAACTAATGGACGTATCTAAATTGAATTTTGCATACACTTCTGATGTGTCTATACCAACTCTGACAAGGAAATTCAGAATTTTTAAAAGTCTAACTAAAACATTTTCCTCTTAGTTTTATATAAATTTTGTGTCGCTGAAAATGGTCAATTACGTGGGGTGTTATTGGCTATTACCTTGATCACGTTTGTTTATATTGGAGAATATCCCCAGGTAAAATCCCGTGCAAGTTGCTTCTGTCTGAAAGGTGAACCCCGTGCTGATATTGGTTGTTTAGTTGTGCAAAAATTAATTTTGAGGCCCCATAATCCATTACATTTTTACTATGCCTAAATCCACGAACTCTTCACCAGGAATAAAGAGAATTGCAATTACTTTTCAAACCGAAGCTCTAACATATCTACATAATTACAGAGCTCCATATAAGAGAGAGAAACTTGAACAAGTCCAACATATTTCTCACCCAGTTCAGCACCAAATCCTATGGTGTGACTACTCGAAGAAAGACGGTTCTAATGAATAGTCACACCATAGGGCTTAATTCAGAAATAAAGATTTAGTTTTGGAAATACTCCCCTTATCTGGAGCTTAATATGTATCAATGTTCGAGTTGTACTGCACTTATGTTTACATTACGTTTTCTTTAAGCGATAAAATAATAAAGGTTTTCGAACTGATCTGGAAACATTCTGTTGAAAATTTGATAATGGTAAGTTGGTGTAGATCGTCTGGTATGAACATGTCTCTTCTGCTATTTATCGCATTTCGTTATTTTGCGTTTTGTTGATAAAACTTTCGTATGAGTGGCACATGGTTCGGATCCTATTCAGATACGGAATGGCTCCGGTGTCCGATTACGATCTAACATGTGCGCAACTGATAGTATGGTCGGTTGATACGTTTAACGTATCCCAGTCAGGGCCTCGTTCGGTTAGTTGTAAACTGCTATGGTATGCGATGGCTTAACGGTGAGGCGTTGCCGGGTCGTGAAAGATAGGCTGTTGAATAACTTGAAATCACCCTTCGGAAAACTGTCCCTTAGAAGTGTAAACTTTATATAGAAGTTATGAATAAAACTTTTTTATTACGAAGAGAAAAAAATATTTCTTTTTTGTCAGAGTTGGTATAGGTATATCATAAATCTATGCAAAATTCCATTTGTCTCCGTTTTCTTGTTATGGAGATATTTGAAAATTATCGTGTTTTTTTGAACTGCAAACGACCTATACTGGTTTTTTTAACGATCGGTAATTCCTGTTAATTGAAAGATGTGCCGAACAATGCTCAATCATTATACACGTATAGCCGAAATTATTGATCTCCCCAGACCCTATAAAGTACCAGCATTAACCGACATTGGCCCAATCGCATTATGGACGTTTCTTCCATAACCATTTCACTGCCAAATCTTTCTTGACAGTTTTACCCATTCATCGCGTGATTATCGTCTGCTATAATTTTATCTTTTGCAAGATCGTTTCAAAGTAAGATTCAATGTGGTATGACTTAAAACATATTGATAAACAGTTACGCGGCATCTGATCAGTATCCACACTGTTTGCAAAACACGCCTTCAAACGTCATTGAGAGTGAAAGAGCTAAAGTAAAGTTAACCTAGAAATATGAACAGAACCGAACATATTCATTTTGACTTATACATAGAGGATAACTGTTTTTTTCGGTGTAAGATCGAAATTTAATCCATTGAGTGAACATCAGACGTTATATTTTCACGAGTGGCGAAGCCACGAGTGAAAATATAACAGTCTGATGTTCACGAAATGGATTAAATTCGATCTTACACCGAAAAAACACAGTTATTCTATTTATTTATGCTTTTAAGCCACTTTTTAAACGAAATTGTTTAAAAATTGAAAGCGAACGTACATTATTTATCCCGTGTTGAGCCCCACGTTTTATGTCGAACACATGTGCGTGACAGTTGGCGGGTATAATGACGTCATCCGAATGACTTCGTTGCTCCCGAGTTTGGATTCGTGCTCTTCCGGTGAGTAGTTCGCGACAAATCGGACTGCCGGAATTTAACGATAAGACACGATTGACTACGATTCTTGGGGAGCCCTACGGGGAAAATTCATAATAAAAGCGATTGGTGATAATCCACTGCAGTGGATTACCAAGTGATCATCCACTGCTATATCGTGGTAATCCACCGAAAAGCATAAATAAATACATATATTTCATGAGAATGTTAGTATTTTACAAGCTTTAGTACTCAAATTCAACTGTAAAATATTGGTAAGTTCGACTTATGGGTTGACTGTACGCGAAATTTGACTCCAAACAATGTAGAGACACATATTTCGTATCTGCAACGATGCATACAAAAGTTAATGAATCTTTGACCTGTAACGTTCTCTAAAAGAACCGTTTGTTTAACCATGTTAACTTGTTTTAAGCGAACACTGAAATACTGTGCATTTACAGAGTGTAGTTCAAAGGAGATCTCTTTAAAAACATTGTTCCTCATCAAGCAGCCATCTCTAGGTAAATGTTGCAATCACTTTTTTGTTAGTCATTGAAAATACAGCTGGCCCAATGTTATATTTAAAGGGTAAGAGTTGAGTCTGATATCATTCTGAAGCATTTGATTGGTCAAATTGGAGCAAAAGCATCTATTATGCACAGTTTAGCAAATATGTATTGTTTATCAAGGACTAATACATTCCACACAAAACCCGACAGCACTAACATTTACAAACAGTTTGTGTTATGTGAAATATATCTATAAGCCACGGATGACTCTTTGTAAATTGGACGAAAAATACAAAAAATTAAAAAGTTCACAACATTTAAATTTAATCGAACTTCTTAAGCTGTGCAAACGATCGGACGGACGTGCAGCAGGAGAAGGGTGCACACGCCATTTAGGTTCTTAAATTACTTCTTCACTTAAGAAAATACATGTACTACTATGCGCGTACCGAACATGCTTACATAAGCAATACTTAAAATACCCATAATGCATATGCAGACATGCAGACATGCATATGAAGGTCAGGTCCTAACGTTCAGTGTAACCAAAATGTATAGGCGTGCTACAGTGCATTCTCGCTGTTGGACCACTCAAGAGTGTGCCTGCTTTAGATCTTAAAGCATGTACTAATTGTACTCCCTAAGGCAAGAGTGTAAGTAAACAAATGAGCCCCATAACGAAATTTCTGCTTTACATCAAGTGTCCATCAACTCATGATACAACTTTGCTTCAAACAGCTTTCAATAAGTGGGTCCGTTAACAATTAGTTTGACTGTACAAAATGTGCAGTCACACATACAATACCCGTAGTTCACTATGGTGTTAAAGGCTTGTATAACTTCATACACCTGTAACTCATTCGGATTAATAATGAATACTCAGCTGTATATAGTGGCAGTTGTTGCAGCTGTTGTTTCAGTTCTGTATTTCAAACAGCCTTCATCAAGCAGAGTTATTCTTGTAGATGTTGCGGAAGAATATGACTATATCGTTGTAGGAGGCGGCTCCGCCGGGTCGGTACTTGCCGCAAGGCTGTCTGAAGACAAGGACAACAAGGTTCTACTGCTGGAAGCCGGTGGATTCTATGATGAAAACCCGAACGTTCACGTACCACTACTCTGGCCGTTTAATCTGAATACGGATTTTGATTGGGAATACTATACCGAGCCACAAACAAATGCAAACCTCGGTTTGAATCAGGGACGTAGTTACTGGCCAAGGGGCCGTGTTCTAGGGGGATCAAGTGTTATTAATGTAGGAATGTACGTAAGAGGAAATCCGATTGATTTTGATCAATGGGCTGAGAGCGGTTGCATTGGATGGAGCTACACAGATGTATTACCATATTTCCTCAAATCAGAAGATATACAAGAAAAAGAGCTGATGTCATCTAAATATCACAGCACCGGAGGACCTTTAGGCGTGTCGTCGGCACAAACTACAAATCTACACGACTATCAACTTAAAGCTGCAGAGGAACTTGGGTACAACATCACGGACTACAATGGTGCGGACCAAGTTGGTTTCGGGACTGTCCAGACAACTGTTAAGAATGGCATTAGATCCAGTACCGGGTTGGAATTTCTTGGGAGGGGCAATAAACGCGAAAATCTTGATATATCGATTCGAAGCTTTGTCACAAAGATTGATATAAAAAAGAAAAAGGCTGTCGGTGTATACTTTATAAAAAACGGTAAAAAGAGATACGTTAAGGCTACAAAGGAAATCATAGTATGTACTGGTGCTATTAACTCGCCACAGTTGCTCATGTTGTCAGGAATAGGACCTGAAAAACACCTGAAGGATGTTGGAATCCCGGCAGTCGTTGATCTTCCGGTAGGGCAGAATCTACAGGATCATGTGATGATCATACTATCTACCAATATTAAAAAGCCCTACAGTCTTACTTCAGATGTTGTTCAAAGCTGGTGGACCAAACTTCAGTATAAATTGTTTGGTTCAGGACCAATGAGTATGTTTGGAAGCGAAGTTTCGGGTTTCCTTCACCTGAACAAGTCTTTGAAAGGTAAAGCACCACCTGACATTCAGTTTATGTTTTGCAGCATGCTCCTCGGTGGAAATGTATTTAATTTCAAAGACAGTATTGCTAATGAATATTTTTCAAACGATCCTAATAGCCATGGGTTTTCCACCTTAATATCTCTGATACACCCACTCAGCAAAGGAGTCATCACTTTAAGAAGCAGTGATCCTTTCGACTTTCCTTTGATAAACGCTAGTTATTTGTATGAAAAGCAGGATATTGAAACATTAATCGGAGGCATCCGCATATGGGAGCAACTTCTAGAAACAGAAACTATGAAAGAGCTGGGTGTTGGCGCCAACTGGAATAAAATGTCTGTTTGTTCTCAGAATTCATTCCAGTCAGACGAGTATTGGGAATGCTTTATCCGCCATTTTCTTGTAACAGTTTTTCATCAATCTGGGACATGCAGAATGGGACCTGTAACTGACCCCTCTTCTGTAGTTGATCCTCAATTAAGAGTGAATGGAATCCAAAACTTGCGCGTGGCTGATGCTTCCATAATGCCAAACGTCACTTCCGGAAACACAAACGCGCCGGTGATTATGATAGCTGAGAAAGCAGCAGACATGATTCGTGGAAAGAACACTGTAGCACAGTTCCAGAGGAATGTATGATGTGTGGACTTTGATATTCATTAGGTTTACCTACCATTAAATTTTGTTTAACCGCTGTACTGCCTCACTCCGAGAGAAATACATGTAGTTAATTGCAAACAAATTGAATCCTGATCAGACACCGTGTAACGTGATGGTCTAATCAGAATCTAAACTGTTGGATACTTTTTCCATATTTCTTAACTCAAAATTAATAAGGCAAAATATATTAAAAAGAAAACTTGTTTAATTGAAGCATTTGTAAGTTTTACATGACGTCATGAGTCATGACAGTGAATGGGTTAATAACTAAATAAAGATTTCCTAGAATATATAATAGAAATTTCTGTAGGGTAATGATATCTAGTTTTTTACTCTGGTGAATTTGAATAAAATGTGAAATTTTAGTAAATCTACCATCAAGGTCAGGTTTAATTCTAAGTAGGCTAACGGCCACTACTGCTTTCAGAGATTCGTCTTTTTTTACTTCCTATAACGTTTTAGTTTCACGTTGTATGTTATGTCTCGTTTGCAATCAAAAAGAAAACTTGTGTGTACTATGTTTGAAGACGTTGGAGTTTTGAGAGCTATTTGTGTACCATACCATAAAGTACTATTTCTATGCTCCCGAGATCGAAGATAGGAAGCATCTTGGGTTTTTTTGTCTGCCAATCTGTTTATATGTTGGTTTTTCGGGTTCTCTACCTGTCCACAAATTTACATTGGCCATAACTTTACAAGTACACGTGATGGAGACCTCATAATTATTTGACATTGTGTTCTGAACTAAAAAGCCATTGAGCTCAGAAAAACGAAGGCCATGTAAAACAAAGGTCAGTGTCTTTTGAAGATTAAATAGGCTGAATTCTAAATTGGTCATGAAGGGCCGTGTTTATCATTTTTCTGCATCAAAATACTCTTTTTTGTGAGGATAAAGTTGTTTTACAGTGTTGTTCAATTTTTACCAACTAACAAAGGCGATCTTCAGGGGCACGTTTTATAAAACTTCTTACGACAAATGTTGTCGTGAGTCAAAACTTTAAAATACATTTAATCTCTGATTTCTCTATCAAATCCTGTCTCGTGACACCTTTTTGGAATCGTCTTTTCAAGACGATTCCAAAAAGATGTCACAAGACAGTATAAGATGGAGAAATATATATATTTATTTTGAGTTTTATAATCTACCTTACGGCAACATTGGTCGTACGAAGTTTTATGAAACGGGCCCCAGTACTCCAGCTAATAGTGGATGAACTACAGATGCAATGCTTTCTACTTTATGTCTCCACAAAACTAGTTCTCGTATAATAGATTTTATTGAGAAAAAAGTATTATAGTACATCTACGTGTATTTGAAATCCATACTTTATTTTAAGCTCTGATTTGTGAGTAGCCTATGTAAGTAGATACTTTATTTAGTACAATAGCCGAATGATGACTGCGTCCAATGTTATAAAAGGTTTGAGTTGAGCCTGAGGTCGTTCCCAAGCATTTGATTGGTCAAATGTGAGCCTTTGCTAGCTACGGTATTGGCAATGATAAGTAAATTCATCTTTTCACCATGCAAAGAAACGTGACAAAAACTTGTGGTATTTTTGTAAATACATTTAACCCTCGACTTCAATTACCAACTTTTAACACTTTAGTTTGGACGGAAAAAGAATTATCCTCTGATAATATATATATTTATTACACCTCGCTTTGAGTTACAATGTTAAATTCCCATAGACCTACAGTTAACATTTTGCATGTCTTTTACATCTATTCAAAATATACTGTCACTCTTTATGATATTATTTTTGTGACGTCACTCTAAAGACATTACTTTTTTACTACGTCCGAAAACGTACTGTCAGCAATGACATTGAGTTCGCTATTGGATACATTGGAACGTTATAAAGAGTGGTAACATAATTATAAACAATGTGACGTCATAGACGGCGACGTCGTTTCCCGCATTACGTACATGTCCACGCTAAATTGGTATTCACAACACATTTTATAAAATACAAATGAGACGATTCTAAAGCTAGGGTTGATAAGCTCGGTGTAATAAAATAAATATTAGATGTCAGTTTGCGTGACATTCAAATTGCCAACCCTCGAAAACAAGAATGTCACCCTCGGCTACGCCTCGGGGTGACATGCTGTTTCTCGGGTTGACAATTTGAATGTCACGCAAACTGCCATCTAATATTTATATAATATATATCACAAAGCCTTTGATTTTGAGAAAGAAAAACAATCTTATTGTATGATATCTATGTGTTTATTATTATAATCGAATAAGTATTTATGATATCTCTCTATTTTGCAAATAAAAGTGACATACACTAGTTGTGGTACCCATTTTACGAGTGACCATCAGCTTGGATCCTTTCCAAACGCCGCGTTATATGGCATTTGGTGAAGATATCTATAAGTATATTTGCAATGACGAATTAAGGTGGTTCGCGGGTCTGCTTATTCCCTGTCCGACTTCTTTGAAACCTTAAATTGAAATATACCATATGTAGAGTGAAAACTCGTTCAAAAAAAATTAATAAAAGCACCGTTTATTTCTGACAGGACCTTTTGTCGAGAAAAGTTCATTTTTTCATAAACAGGAATATTTTCTTTATAACTAAATAAAACTCAATAGTTTTTGTATATTCAAGTAAAATGTACAGAGACTATAAGATTATGTGCAAACAAAAATATTTCATGATATATTGTCTAGAAATATTAATATTTAAAAAAAATATCTAATTCTGAAAAAGTTTATAAAAAATCTAGCTGTTTGACATACACTAATTTTACTCTTATTAGATAGATATTACTTAATTCTACTTGTCACAAAAAATTAATGAAAATCTACAGTAGAATTTACATTTTATACATGATTTCCAGAAATTCTGACAAAATGTTAACACAAAACGAGTAACCTTCCTTGAGTTCAACTTTAAAATATCGTCAGCTCTAAATAATACCCTAAGTCAAACCTGTAATAATGAACCATTTAATACGATAGCCTATAGATCTTTAAAGACAGTCGACTGCTTATCCTGGTTCACCCAATTACCGGTGATCTAAGGATTCGTCTGACTATTTCTCATCAATTAATAAGGTTTTTAACTAAAAAATATATTAAACATATAAAGTAAACATTTCTTTATGATTTTCAGCTTTAATATATAAATACACCCATAATGTTTGTTTTGGTTACTCGTCCTATTATCGGTGATGAGGTAAAATGACACCCGGAAAATTTTTCAGGTGTCGGCTTGAACTTCTATCAAACATTATTACGAAGGCTATCTGTTTACATAACTTTAACTGAAAAGTTGTAATATTTTCCGTCACATTTTTTCACAGTGGGGGCAATGGAATATGTCACATTATACAAATAGGTTAAATGGTTTTATATGGGGAGAAAATTATTTATCTTGCGTAATTAATAAAAAATGCACACTTTCCCTTTAGGAAAGTTTTTTTTTTACTTTATACACATTAGTCTTGAGCAGCAGCCGAAAGATAAACGGAAGTTACGATTTTACACATGCGCGTAGCGGCGCTATGCGGAATACTCGGAAGTCACCGGTAATAGGATGTCCACGGTAAACGGGTCAATAGCGGTAATGCATGGCAAAAGAAATGCATAAAAGCTCCTTTAGGATCTATCTTTTAGCATTACTTTTGTCATGTGTTAAGCTGCCATCTGTCATAAAGGCAATAAATCCTCACAAAAATTAGTTGTCACTTGACTATACTTGCATCTGATATTATTCATTATTACATGTGTGCCTAAACATAGCCTGTCCTTTGATCACTGCGTTATAGATTGACTAGTCAATAAAATCGGACCATTTATTTAAAAAAAAAAAAAGTTTTGAAGCGAGTGGGAATCGAACCTAGAACCTTTGGATTGCTAGGCAATCACTTTACCAACTGCGCTAACAAAGGAGACACTGAAGCTTATCAAACTTTTCTTTATGTAAAATTTCTACTATAAGCACAGGCACGGATTTACCGGGGGGGCACAGGGGGCACGTGCCCCCCCCCCCCCCCCCCCCCCCCAGCTGGCCTGAATTTTTTTTTGCCAAAAAAAAAAAAAAAGATTTTTTTTTGCTTGATTCTTATATTCATTATTTAGCTGGGTATGAAGGTCGCATTGGCATATGACATTATAGGCACATATCCACTGGGGGCACATATCCCTTAGCTGGCCTGCTTGAACATATCTGGAGCTGCTTCAATGGCTTGAGTCTCTTATCTCGGGCCATCAAATCCTCAGTATGCCTGCTGTGTTTGAACCCGACACAGGCCCGTAGTAACAAGGATGGGGGAAGGCTGTGTGCCCCCCTCCCCAACCAAAACAGACTCGTAGTAACAAGGATAAGGGCACAGCAGTGTGCCCTCCAACCAAAAAAATAAAAATGCCTGTGCCTGTGCCCCCAAATTGCATACCCTACCGGCCAGTAAATCCAAAGTTGCCCTGTGCCCCCTCAAATCCTCAGTATGCCTGGTCTGTGTTTGAACCCGACACAGGCCTGTAGTAACAAGGATTGTGGGCATGACAGTGTGCCCCCTGTGCCCCCCTCCCCAACCAAAAAATAAAAATGCCTGTGCCCCCAAATTGCTTATCCTACAGGCCAGTAAATCCAAAATTGCCCCTGTGCCCCCTCAAATCCCCAGTATGCCAGGTCTGTGTTTGAACCCGACACAGGCCCGTAGTAACAAGGATGGGGGCATGACAGTGTGCCCCCTGTGCCCCCTCCCCAACCAAAAAAATAGAAATGCCTGTGCCTGTGCCCCCAAATTGCTTATCCTACAGGCCAGTAAATCCAAAATTGCCACTGTGCCCCCTCAAATCCTCAGTATGCCTGGTCTGTGTTTGAACCCGACACAGGCCCGTAGTAACAATGATGGGGGCACGACGGTGTGCCCCCTCCCCCAACCAAAAAATAAAAATGCCCCAATAATTTTGCCAATACATGTGTAAGTAAAAGTTACCTAGATCTTTACATAAATTTATGCAAGTATTTTACCTGTTTTGAATGTGCGAACGCATTCAGCACATACACAAATGGTCTAGCTATGCCTGAGGTCTGTGCCCCCAAATTGCATATCCTACAGGCCTGTTAATCCAATTAAATTTGATGAAAATACTTAAGGGTAACAAAAAGCAAGGCATTTTTGAATGCCTAACTAGATGATGAATAATACCCAATTAACTCAGGCATGTAGGATCAGCCCCCTTCCCCTTCAATAATTTTGCCAATGTTAGTTGCAGAATATTTATATATAAATATTGTATTTATATTATTATTGTAACTGTTTTGAATGTGCAAAAGCCCCAGAATACACCAGAGACCATCTAGAAATTAAAAAAATGCCCGGGGAGCATGCTCCCGGATCCCCTTAGTGACAGTGTGAACAATAATCAGAGGGGTAGGATTATGTTTCATGTTAATGGCCAGAAAACAATATGTCAAAGGTATTATCCTATATTAAAGAATTTGATGTTATTTTGAATTGAATATTTACATAGATTTATGTAGTATTTTACCTATTTTGAATGCGAAAAAACTCCCATCAGAACGCACCATTGATCATGTGGGAATAAATTTTCCAGGGGGAGGGAGGAGGGGGCATGCCCCCGGACCCCCCCCCCCCCTTGTAACAGTATGCATATGAATAGGAGGGGTAGGGTTAGAGATTAATGGCTGGACGACAACCTTTCACCATAGAATGATTAAATAAAAAAATATTTTGAGTCGATTTTTTACATAGATTTATGTTAGTATTTTAACTGTTTTCAGGCCTTCAACCGTTCCTACTTTTTCCTACTATTTTCCAACTTTTGATCACCTTCCTACTTTTTCCTATTTTTCTACCAACCCACCTCCTTTTCTTACTTTTTTTCTAATAAGTCTTCAAGCACCCTCAGTATGGCCCAGAATGCAGGAAATGAAGCGCTTGATTTCAAATTTTTTCCAGGGGGAGTACCCTCGGACCCCCCCCCCCCCTAAACCTGTTGGATCGCATATTCGGTCTGTTGAAAAAAAAATAACCAAAGAATAAAATGGCTTTGGGTGAGAATGTCTTAAACTCAAGATTGCGGGTTTTAAATTTATATGGGCACGATGACTCCATGTGATAATTTTGTATCAAACAGTTCCTACTATTTTATTGAACATATTCCTCCTTTTTCCTACTTTTCCACTTCAAAAACTCCTACTTTTTCCCTACTTTTTGCATTGAGCTCAGTTGAAGGCCTGTGTTTTTTTAATAAATGAAACGCTGGAAAATTTATCATCTCTTTGTCTTATGAAACCACTTTTTTGGGTGTTTCATTGGGGGTGTTTACATCATTCTATTGATGTTAACTTTCTTCTTAGAATGCCCTCAGAATGCACCATTTCTTATGCAAGTTTAAAAAAAAATCCGGGGGAGGCCCCCCGGACCCCCACCTATGGGAGGGGTTATACCCCTCCCATACCCTCCCCACCTGTGCCCCCCCACTGAAAAATTTCTGGATCCGGCCCTGAAGCACGTGACGAAAAGACCATGTGAAAGTCATCAGCATGTCCAGAACTCCAGATGCGGACCGCCCGCTGTCGAACCACCTTAAGTCGACTTAAAAGTGAAATATTGAAATATTTTACAACCTATTTTGTGCAAATTAATTTGCTCGGTTAATATAATTATCATAAAGCCTTTGATTTTATGAAATATTTAATCTTAATTAATTTAATTTCTGCGTTTATTTTCATACTTGACCTTTTAATACTGTTAATATCAACAATATCAAACGGCTTGGATCAAGTTGAGGTGCGGATTACAGCTTTAACCTATTCAACGCAATTGGGGGCTGAACTCGACTATGCCAACACTTGTATCCAGATAACACGACGCCTAAAGTGTCGTCTGATCAAGATTCAACTGTTTGAAACTGTTGTTGATATTATTGAGTCAAACACACACAGGAACAAATCCATGCCATAAAATTGCAGACGACAAATTCTAGAAGACAGTACAGTGCTTCCTCTCTATAACAACTACATATGGGGGGGCCAAATAGTGTGTGTGTTATTCGGGGAGTTGTAATAGGGAGGGAAACGTATTACCCTTGGAGTGCTTAAAATACATTGACTTATATTTTCAAATAGTTTAATCCCAGAACAGAACCCGCGTAACGTGGCATCTAATCTTGATTCAAACTATCTGTCACTCGTTTTATGTTTGTTTTGTGAAAATGTCTAATATGTAACTCGAGGGAAAAAGCAGACGACATTTTAAGCAGACGGCATTTTAAGCAGATGATATTGCAGCACTGAGCAGTGAAAGCTTTAGATATTGTTGTCTTGTTTTGGGAACAGCGGTTAGTATTGTTGTAAGTAGGGAATCGTTGTTCGGAGGACCGTGGTAGTGATGGAGCACTGAACTCCATCACTACCACGGTCCTCCGAACAACGATTCCCTACTTACAACAATACTAACCGCTGTTCCCAAAACAAGACAACAATATCTAAAGCTTTCACTGCTCAGTGCTGCAATATCATCTGCTTAAAATGTGTGTGTTCTGCTTGAGAGGTGGGTGTATTGTTTGTGTTACGTTTCCTGCTTGAGTATTTCGTATTTATTTTATGGAAATAAATACGAAATACTCAAGCAGGAAACGTAACACAAACAGTACACCCACCTCTCAAGCAGAACACACACACACAGTCATACCACAACAAACACACACACACACACACACACACACACACACACACTAAGTATGGCGGACTCTTCCATGCCCAATACTCGAATCACCTGAAAATATATAGACACTACTGATATTATGTTTCGATTATTTACATTCAGCAATATCAGCAGTATATTACTAGTAATTAAGAATTTAACTCAACCTTAGATGTCTGACTGAATGGTCTGTTGATGGCATGTGCACGCGTTATTGATGTTTGATGTTTTTTAGTGTGGCTAACGTTATACTATAATCATACAGAATCAAAATCGAAAAATTTCACCAACATCACTATTTATGCAGATGTGCGGCATTGGTCATCCTTCAAGTTTGAGTTATTTCATTGAAATTATGTGCAGAAAGTTTTCTAATCAGATCTGGTGAAATGTGAGTGAGGTATCTTGAACCATGATTATGTTAAACTATTTTGAAAAGTGTTGGGTTAGAACAGTCTTTAAGAGTATTTATGGCTAGTACATACTTTGAGTGGTTTGATATTGTTAGTCACACGCGTGATCAATGGAGCTTATTAGCGGAAGAATTCTTATTAAATACAAATCAGATTAAAGCATGCGAAGGATCGAATCTTATGTTGTGAGAACTCATGTTTAAACTATTAAAGCATCACACAGCTTATTGCTAAGGTGTAATGGCTGAAAGAATAAAATCTTAAATAAGAAATAGTGATTTTAAACAATGAAGACCTGTAAAAATGATGTGTACGATTCACTACTTGCTGTCCGGACCTTCTTTTGAAGCTTTCCATTTTTGCAATCTATGTAACTATGTTTGTGTTAGCGGACACAAAATGAGACGTATACAATTACATGGTATTGCACCAATATCTCCAGGACCCATATTCCAGTACGTGGCCTTGTGGTATACGCAAGAACGCATACTCCCGGTAGACACGAAACATGCATCTTACTCACACGCGTGTCCGCCATCTTGTCCACCATCTTGTTAAATTTGCGCGAAAATGGATCACAAGTAAAGACGAAATCGTCATTGAAAATCGTGTTGACACTTTATGGTAAACTGAAGACACGTTCTGCTAATTTGTTTTTTAAATGTGTTGCGTCCGTGTTAACACAATGTATAGTCAAAATCTGGAGAAAATCGACCGCCTCGATAGCTCAGTTAGTAGAGCGTCCGCGTTTGAGTTGGGAGGTCGTGGGTCTGATCCCCTGTCAGGTCATACCAAAGACCATTATAAAAACAGAACCAGTAGTTCCCTTGCCTGGCGTTCGGAATTATAACGATAATGCTAGGATGGTTACTGTAATGCCCAGGAAAGTAGGTATATTAATGGATATATTGTTTGTCGAAATAAATATTCTAGAGAGCCTATGTTGATTTTTTACCATATGTGACGTTAAATAAAGCTTACGTTTACCTTTACATTTGAAAGGAAGGTGTTTGTTGTTCGTGGAATTTGGAATTATGTAAGAGAAAAAAAGGGCAACAAAGCTCTTTGTGTGGTCATTTTTGTAACGTAATTCTGACAAGACGAGTTGAGTTGGAAGTTAATTTCACGTAATATTAACAGATAGAACATGACATATACCTGGGAAGTACACTTTTTTGTTATCAAGAATGTTTAAAGTGATTTCTGGTCCCTGTGAAAAAAGCAGCTTGTTTTAGTGCGAATTAGGGCGTTTAAGGTCATATTTTGCAATATTAAATGACCAGACTGCCGTTGGGGTTGATTTGAGTATATACCATACTACTAAATATTAAAGTTCCCTGTCTAGTATTTGTAAACATCGTGCGTTGTGTTTGAATGGAGATGTAGTCCTTATCCATATTTTCATAATTGAGTGTGAACAAAATGGCGGCATTCGGCACTACAATTTAATTGTCTTACCTGGTTATATTAGGTAGTTTGTCATATTAATTCTCATATTTTTACATCATTCAAATATATCTAATCCGTGGCAATTTTTGGGGGTAAGGGTTAATGCCAGAACGTGATAAATAAATACGAAAGACTCAAGCAGGAAACGCAACACAATACACCCAGCTCTCAAGCAGAACACACACACAGCCATACCATAACAAACACACACACGCGTGCAATACCATTCCTTCATCTACACACTAAATGTAATAACTCCATTTTAAAGCAAAAGTCACTGTTTTTCACTTTTTGTTTGCTATTTTAATGTTCTTTCATTTGCACTTATCTCTGATATTATATCATGTAAGAAACGTAATTAATCAGAAAGAATCTGAGTGCACTAAGTGCTTATCATCAATTGTGTTGTATGCCAGAACACTCTTTGTCCATTTTATGTTGCCAGAAAGCAATAAGTGCACTTAGTTACTTTTGGCACCATATATAATCATACATAACGATAGGTTGAATATGTGCCAAAAGGAGTTAAATGCACTTACTCCACTTTAGCATAAACAAATTGTGTCATTAATTGATGCAAAGATGAAATATGATCACTGATGTCATTGAGAAATTATCTTTCCTGGGTTATATCAAAAGGAATACACTAACGTCTGTACCTTTCGGTTATTAATTACCAATTAGGTAGGGAAAATGTGTTTATCTTTGTTTATCATGGATTTGCTTTATAAATACAGACATTGTTCTCCTCTTGCGTTAGCTTTTGAAACAGCCTCGTTGTATGTACGGCATTTTCAGTATTTAAAGAAGACTTCTTTTTTTTTAAGTTGACAGCTATAAAATAAAAAGATAAGAATGTTTAATGCATGATCTCAGAATGTGAGTACAGTAAAATCTTGTTTATAACGACCATATGTAAATTATGCATTTATACTGAAATTGAATCATCTCTTACTACAGGATGAAGCACAGAAAGCTCTTATAGAGCTTTCTACAATGCTTTTAGCTTAAATTATTCAACCATCTGTCTTGAACATTACTCTGTTTTACTATAGACTTACTGTATATGATTTTGAGTTAATTTAATCAGAATAAAAACCATTTATTACTATAGTTTACCAAATGAACAAAACAAATTAACCTGAAAACAATGTTAGCCTTTTCTACAATATTGTAAACGCATGATTATTAGAATGTAACGATAATAATTGTGTATTTAATGTTTTCTTTTTGAAATTCTACGGACTGGTGAAAGTGTATAGATTTACATACCAGATAGAAGTAGTATGTGTAATTGTTGGGAAAGTATGCATTATTATAATAACTTTATTTCAGTAGGACATTATCAGAAGGCAGGGGAGAGATGTTAAAGATACTAGAAGAGTCTTCAGCGAAGAAATCAAAGAAGAAAAAGACCCAAGTTCACAGCTACAATGCTTGATACAGAAGGCAATAGTAATATTTAGCAGATTCCAAAACAAATAATAAAGTTCAGCTAAGACGTTGGCGTCCGGGATTTAAGATTAATAGTTAAGATAAGATAATATTCTTTATGAAACGTCCACCAGCAGTCCATCATTCAGCAAATGTGAAAGGGGGGGGTAGTGATTTTGACAGCGACATATTCAGTTCTAAAGAAGGTTTTATGAAACGGAGTAATTTGAAGTCTAAAAGGTGTCCTTTTGCTTGAGAAACTGAATCAACGATGGCATCAAAGACCCAACATATGAGTTACAGATGAATATGAAATCGAACCTTCACACTGATGGTAGACATTAAAACCCCGAAATATCAGTGCTTCACAAAATATGTCAAAACAGATGTCTAAGAAACAAGAACTGGAAAAGAAAAGTGACTGCTATATCAAGAATGACGAGTGTGACTCCTGACAGATATTCTGCATCAACAAAGTGTCTCTTTAAGGCAATACAGCAGGTGAAGCAAGAAAGATATAAAACCCGTAGATTGGCGAAAAGAGGGTCGTAGATCCCGGAAAGGAAAGTCCCCTGGTCCATGTGAATCTTTTCGCCAATCTACGGAAGATTGGCGGAGAGTCCCGAGGTTCAAAGCCGCGAGTGAGAAGTCGTCACGTCGCCAGTAGCTTTGAGGATGTCCACAGTAGTGGACGAAACAGTCAGCATTAAGAAAAATAGTAAGTGTTGTGATTGATGAAAACAGTATTCTAATTATGGATTTACCAACACAATGAACACTTTCAAGAAAGAAGAATACGGTGCCTGTTCCAAACTTGAAGTCAGTGTACACATTCAATGATTATTATCAGAAATATCTTTGCTAGAGACAAACACTAACTATATTAGCCAACATCATCTTCCAGAAATCATCATTATCATCATCTCATCCCGTCATCCTTCATCGTTCTTTGGCGCTTTATTTCGTGTCGCAGTGCTGTAAAATACAACCCAACCCAACTCATCCATCCACCTATCCTTTCATCTTACGCCAATGAAGCATGTATGTTAACAGAAGATAAAAAGAAAGAGGAAAGGAGTTGTTGATTAACCTGCACAATGTAATAAAAACATTAAAAAGCACTGACGTGTTCATGGTCTTTACTATGTAAGTACAACAGGGAAAAAGTGTCAGAAATAAAAGATACCACAAGCAACTGCAGGTTTAAATGCAATGGAAACTTTTCACATAATTGTCAAATACACAGTTTTTAAATACATCTGAAACCTATTGTCTTATGAACATCAGAAGGACTTCCTATGTTGTATTATTACAGAAGATGCACAAAGTCGTGTGAGAACACAGTTTTCAAAGAGAAGAGTTAGATCCAGAGTAGAACAGAACTAAATATGAAAGAAAGTGAAGATCCTGATGTTGAATAGGAAGTAGAAAATCAGAAAGAAAATGACAAAATAAGTTTATACTGATTTAAACCTTGTAACAAGTGTAATTTATGTTAGTTCCTAACAAAAACATATACAGTGAACTTTTGCTTAATGGACATGAATATTTTTGTCTCTCATAGTATATACATAACATTGGATTATTTTGTTGTACGTGCACTAAATACTGTATGGCATAAAAAAGATGACACAATCCTTATGCTAAATAGTACTATGTGCATTTAGCCCATTCAGACTCGGAAAATAATATTTATTTGTCTTAATGCCAAAACGATTTAAGTGTTATTTTGAGTAGAAAGGCATTTTTTGTTCTAAAAAATCGTACAACGTTCATTACATGTCTTAACAATCCTAATACCTCTAACACTGTCAAATATTGGCCAGATATTCGCATTCAAATAAAAGTTATTGTCTGTCAAACCTTCTTTTTCTCCATTATTTGAAAATTGGAGTTATCACGTTCTGACATTTATCCCTCGTTCACCATATCTAGGTCTACATGTATTGTAAAGGTAATTTTGGTATCTATTACCATTTAGATATGTTCTGGTCTATTAAAGTTTACTGGTATGCTCAACAAGACTCCTACCAAATGTACTCTAACTACGTTCTTGTTGTTGATGATTCGGTGTTAAAACTGGCGGCATCACTTGTTTTAATTTACTAAGTTCACATATTGTTATGGCGGAAATGGTTAAAAGAATCTAATTACTTCAACTTTTTGTGTGACTGTAAGGATGGTTTCTTTAATAGCTTTTAGCTCACCTGGCACAAAGTGCAAAGGTGAGCTATTTTGATCGTCCTGTGCCCTGCGTCCGTCGTCGTCCATCGTCAACAATTTCTTTAAAACGACATCACCTCCTAAACTACTGGTTGGATTTAAACCAAACTTGGCAGGAATCCTCCTTGTATGGTCCTCTTTGAAATTTGTTCAAATACTTCCGATCCGTTGTATATTTAGGTGACAGGAGCTAAAAATAGATCGTTTCAATGAAACTTAAAATATCTTCTTTTCTGAAACCACACAACCCTGAGCTTAGATATTTTGCACAAAACACAGGTGCTCTATCAAGAGCGTTCAAACTATATCCATGGAAGGGGGCAAAAATGACCCGCCCCGGGGGTCACGAGGTTCACGAAGCCTCCGATTTGGCCCTGTAAAAAAATAATTTTTCCAAAAAATATTTTTTTCTTTATTTTCTGTTTGTTTGTCAATATCAGATACTAATACTCCATAATATACACACAAACGACCTAAGGTAAAGTTTTGACAATCTTATAGTTTTTTGTAAATGAACCGAGAGGCCAAAAACGACAAAAAGGCAGATTTTTGGTACAATTCTAGGTATAAATCCTAAAAATAAATTATGAAGGCACACGTGCGACACTTCAAAATTTGGATATGTTACTTCAACTAACATATTTATTGTGTACTTAAAATATCTTTGTGTCGCATGAGTGCCTTCATTGTTTATTTCTATGATTTATACCCTGAATTGTACCAAACATCTGCCTTTTTGGCTTTTTTTGGCCTCGTGGTCCATTTACAAGAAACTATAAAGTTGTCAAACCTTGAATTTGGGTTGAGCTTTATGTATAATATGAAGTATTAATATCTGAAATTAACAAATAAAGAGAAAATATAGCTAAAACATAAATTGGAAAAAAAAGATTTTTACAGGGCCAAAACGGAGGCTTGCGTTGCGTTTCCTGCTTGAGTCTTCTTTCGTATTCGTGAACCTTGTCCTTTACCTTGAGTTATATATTGAAAACTTCAAACCTCTATCTCGAAAACGAATATAGCCAAAGTTTGATATTTGGCATGGTGACACTTCTAGAAATACTTTACCAATATTGTTGAAATGGTTTCGGTCCGTTGCATAACTAGGTCACAGGAGCTAAAAATAGATTTTTTCAATGAAAACTTCAAACTGCCATTGCCACAGTCGTATTGTCATAATTCCTCAGCTTTCCAAGGTACGTTACATTTACATTAACGGTTTCAGGTGATCGATTTAGGGCGTAACCGGCTCTTGTTTTAAAATATTTTAGAAACTACAGAAATCAATGAAAGGAACACCCGAAATCCCACTGCCCAATCAAGTCTAGTCCATTTCGTATCGAAAGGGTTGATTCGAACAAAACATGCGTAATTAACAAGTCGTGCAAATCCTGAATGTTTGAGATAAAAGTCTCCTGCAGGTTTACTATGTCTGCATAGGACAAGTGTACTCTTCACGGGTACACCATGCTTTTAATGACGAGTATATTCGTCGCTACGGTTGACAATTCTAAGGCAGGCTGACAAAAAATAATAATGGCTTAAATTTGTGGTTTTTAATGAGCTTTATTTTCTTTCAGATACTTCGCAAACGGAAGTCTTCTTGTGGGCGAGCGGAAATGCGTCTTGACGTCATAGACTTTTTCCGTACGTGCTTATACTAATTTATATAAAGGAAATGTTGATACGATTCAGTGTAGTCTTTAAATAGCGCAGTCGGTAGAGTGATTAACTAACAATCCAAAGGGAAAAGATTCGAGTCCCATACGATCCAAATATTTTGGAAGTGTCCGGTTTTATTGACTTGCCAATCAATAACGCAGTGATCAAGGGACATGTTGTGTTTAGCCTTCGTTGAGTATAATTATTAATGCTATCTTCGGTCCAAGTATATGTCCACTTACATGGTAGTTTTAGTTTAATGACTTACAAGTCAATAAACTCGGTATACATATATAAGATTTGATCGAAATATAAAGCCACACATTGAAGCTTATCAATACGTCAACAATACTGTTTTCAAGATCATTATTTCCCATTATAATGTTTAAACATTTTAATAAGAAAATCTGTAATTAAAAAAAATCCTGACTGTAATATTTTCTAGTTTTTTCTGACAAACTATTTCACTAACCATATATTTGAATCAAATAAAGAAAAAATACATTGAATGAGTCAGTTTTTTGTAATTCAAATAATTCGCATTTTGCACAATTTTAAAAGCTGATAACATCTTCCTGAACACCTTTATTTAAAAAACTTAGCTTTTCTTGTAATGAATGTTGTGGACTATTTATCACTTACATTTTTAACTGTTTGATATCCATTTTTATTTGTTGATATAGATCACGGTGTAACCTAGCTGACACTCAAATAAAGATCAAAAGAAATTACTTCTTTTTCATTTTTTTTCTTCAATACTTTATTCCTACATTAAATGATATACTACTACTACTAATCCTCTTCGCGCTGGGTTACGCATAAGGCCACCACCAGAGCTCGCCAATGTAGCCTGTCCTTAGCCAATGTCCGCACCTGGCCCCAGCTCCAATTCTCCTTCCTCATCTCCTTTTCCACTGATCGGCGCCATGTCTCTTTTGGTCGACCTCTTTGTCTACGTCCAATGGGTGTCCATCGCATTGCAATTCTGGGAATAGCTGTTTCTTCCATCCTTTGAACATGACCAATCCAGCGCCATCTTCTGCGCTTGATCTGCGTTGATATTGGAGTCGTACCTGTTCTACTATGGAGTGCTGCATTGGATATAGTATTTGGCCAGACGATTTGGAGAATCCGCCTGAGACACCTTCTTTGAAAGACATCAAGCTTGAGACAAATAGACTTTGTAACTTTCCAGGATTCGGAACCATACAGCAAGACTGCAAGTACGTTGGTCTTGAAAATCCTGATCTTGGTGGTAAAAGTGAGCTTGGAGGATTCCCAGATGATCCGTAATGCCGCATATGCACCTCGGGCTTTGGATAATCTGTTATTGACATCCTCTTCTGAATTGCCGTCACCTGTGACTTTACTTCCAAGATACACAAAATCGTTCACTTCTTCAATGGCACTATTGCTGATGGTTACTGGTTGAGCTGTTTTGGCGTTTACTCTCATCACTTTGGTCTTGTTGACGTTGATATTGAGGCCAATCTGCTTCCCAAGAGCATCTAGCTTGTCCGTCTTGGTTTGAATGTCTTGGTGGCGTTGAGCGAGAAGCGCAATGTCGTCAGCGAAGTCAATATCCTCCAGAGTTTCTGTGAACGTCCATTGGAGTCCCTTGACAGCGTCCTTTGTGGTTTCTCTCATCAGCCAATCAATACACAACGAAAATAGTAGAGGGGACAGTAGACACCCCTGCTTCACACCTGTCCTAATCTCGAGGTTCTCTGTGAGAGCTGTTCCGCAGATCACTTTAGCTCTGAAATCTGTATAAAGCATCTTAGTGATAGAGGTAATCTTGTCTGGGATTCCATAATGGGCTAAAATCCTCCACAATGCTGGCCTATTCACGCTGTCAAATGCCTTCTGGAAGTCAATGAAATTTGCATAGACAGTTGCGTTCCATTCATGACTGTGCTCTATGATTTGTCTGAGTGTGAAAATCTGATCTGCACATGACTTACCTTTCCTGAAACCGACTTGATTGTTCCACAGTAGTCTATCTACACTTGCTGATATTCTGTCTAACACCACTGTGCTAAAGATCTTACTGGTCATTGACAGCAGCATTATACCTCTCCAATTGTTGCAGTCTGTAAGGTCACCCTTTTTAGGCAGTTTCACTATTAATCCCACCTTCCAATCCTCAGGCGCTGTTTCTGAGATCCATACTTCCCTTAGTATACTAGCAAGTACTGTAGGAGTTATCTGTTCCTCCGCTTTAAGCAACTCTGCTTGTATCCTGTCTATACCAGGGGCTTTTCCTTTCTTTAACTTCTTAATGGCCTGTCTAATCTCCTGTACAGTTGGTGGCTCTGTGTTGATGTCAAGTGGGATTTCTGCAGGAGCAATAACTGCTTCAGTGGATGGGTCCTCCCTGTTGAGAACTCTCTCAAAATGTTCTTTCCAACATCTCAGCTTTAATTCATCACTGGAAACAATTTCCCCTTGCAAATTCTTTATAGGAACATCTGTAGTAGTAAATCCTCCTGTCAATATCTTTGTGATCTTATACAGAGTGCCCTTGTCCTGATTTGCAGCTGCATCTTCGGCTTCAGTTGCCAGATTGTCTATGTATTGCCTCTTGTCTGCTTTAGCATGTCTCTTGACCTCTTTGTCCAAGGCTGCATAAGTGTCTTTCAGTTGCTGTTTAATCCGCTCTGACTTTGTTTGCAACAGCTTGTTCTTAACCTCCTTCCTTTCATCAATCTTACTCCATGCCTGTTGGGATATCCACTGTTCCTTCTTCTTCCGTACTGTTCCAAGAATCTTCTGTCCTGCTCCAAGAACCTCCTGATTAAATGAATCAATATCCATTTCCTGCTGGTCATTAAACAGGCTAAACCTATTCCTCAGCTCAATCTGGAAGCTTCTCTTGACCGTGGGATCTTTGAGCTTACCTACATCAAGGCGTGGATTCCTTTGCTCTCCCCTCTTGACTCTTCTCAACTTTAACTTTAACTTGGCAATTACTAATGTATGGTCACTGCCAACATCGGCTCCCCTCATCGCTCTTACATCTTGTAGACTGCCCCTCCATCTTTTGTTAATAATGATATGGTCAATCTGGTTATTGGTTTGTCCGTCTGGTGATTTCCATGTTAGCTTATGGATGTTCTTGTGGGGAAAAATGGTGCCCCCAAAAACCAGGTTGTTTTCTTCGCACAGCTCTACCAATCTCTCACCATTATCATTCTTAATTCCGCATCCCTGTGTGCCCATAGTGGATTCCTTTCCTGTATTGTCCTGGCCAACTTTTGCATTCAAATCTCCTAAGACAAGAAGGACATCATGTTTTGGAGTTGATTCAATGACCTCCTGTAATTGGTCGTAGAAGGCGTCTTTGTCAGTATTCTCCGCAACTTCTGTTGGTGCATAGCAAACTATCACTGTAAGTTTTGCATATGCAGAGTTGAATCGTGCTGACATGAGTCTTTCGTTGATAGGCTTCCACTCTATTAGACTTTTGTGAGCTGTTTGGTCCATAATCAGTGCTACTCCTCGATCATGCTGGTCTACTGATCTTCCTGAAAAGGCTATGGTTTGTCCTGTAGCTAGGTGTCTCTTTCCAGTGCCTGTCCATCTCGTCTCACTTACCCCTAACAAGCTGAGACCATAACTCTCCATCTCCCTCACCACTTGGGCTAGCTTTCCGGTCTGGTAGAGTGTCCTAACATTCCAGCAGCCCACCCTTCGTGATGTCTTTGGTCCAAGGATATCCGCTATCGGGTGATTAGCCGTCCTAGGTCCAGTTGCCTGGCGTGCTTCCATCCTTGGTCCGGTATTGTTGTTTTCTCTGGTATTGGTTTCTGTAGCGTGTTGAGGTTTTACATGACTGGGGTGCTGGCCCTGCGCACAACCCTCCTCCTTTCGCATCCGGGCTTGGGACCGGCCATGGCGGAGTTCATTAAATGATATAGTGACTTAATACAGTCATTGATATGAAACGTACGGAATATTCAAGCCGACGATAAGTAGGCTGAACGTAAAACATGATGCTATACTTTCAACGTGCTTTAAGTCCACACCTGACTTTAAAACATCATGATTTAAGATAAAGTTACAGTTTAGAAAATCAGACCACTCTTTATCAAGTATAACGCGATGGCAGAAGATGGAAGTGATTTTGATCTAGATCTAACAGTTTGCGATAATATAATATTAATGGAAACCATCAAATATCTTTTTTAAAAAAGTAAATATTTCTGATATAACTTTTTGCTGCAGAAACCATACATATTGTTAATTTCGACACGCCGTATGGAACTCTACGCATTAATTACCGAAAAGAGCTTATCTAAAATGAAACGGCAAGTGGCTATCTAGCCGACTGGTCAATACCGGCTATCTAACGTGGCGTAAGTGACGAACGTGAAAATCGATAACCTACCCGATAAGATATGCCGTTTCGAGTCCCTCTTATATACGTTCCTTGTATACGTTACTATAAATATATAGTAAAAGATTTGTTAAAAGAATAAACCACAAGCTTTTGTATCAAAAGAAGAGAAAATGGAATTAATGAGAACTACGAATAACGCTTTAGTGTACTATTTTGTTGAGATCTGTTTTTTGATTTGAACTAAGACTTAACAAATTCTTTACAGGATGGGTTTCGACTACGTAAACGTAAATTCGATACAATTCGTGTAGATCTGCAGTGTTTGACCTCAGGGAGTGTACTTCCCATGTCTACAATTCTGTAAAAATAAATAAACAAGTCAATACAAGACAACAGGCCTGCTATTTCTCCGGATTTTTCCTAAATCTTCGGATTTATTTTTAGTTCATGGTAGCTTTAAGCAGGCTGAAAGTAAAGCAGAATGCGCCATAAGGGGCATTCTGCTTTACGCACAGCCTGCTTTAAGCAGTCCCATGTCAACAAAACTAGAAACAGGCGATGGGGTAAAGGTATGATTCGTAAAATCACACTTGAAAAATGCAAATTTGGAAATATTAGGATTTTTCATGCCAACTTATGGCAGCTCTGAGACAATATTGAGCCTTTAGCAGCCATTGACACTCCTAAGGATATATTGGCACTCGGGTTGGATTTTTAAGAACGAACGAAAAGTTTCTTGGTGAAGAATAGAGGAGACATTAGTTTTCAATTTGTTTTGGTACATGTATAAAATAGTGCTTTAAAGTAAATGCAAAGGCTTTGTTTATTGTAGTGAAACCCATAATTGAAAGGGCCAGTCAGTTTGCCTTATGAGACACCTATATTTTGTTCTCACAGTACCTCCCGGGTACCTTCTTCTCATTTCAAGGTGCCTAGCAGAAATGTGCCTACGGTAAGCATTCGTTCAACCATCTAAAACCCAATCCCCGCCGGCATTCGAGCCTTCTCTCTCCCACTTCCAAGTCAGAACTAGGTCACGGTTCCGGTTCCGGTACAACAGCATATAGTACGCTTATCTTGATCCGTCTGTCTCACTTAAGAAATGAATTGCGTACTTCCGGTGTCCATGGGCTGATGGAACTTCAATGCTTTTACTAGCAAAGTGCGTGAAGCCCGAATGGCTTCTCGCTTAACTTTGCTAGTAAAAGCATTTCCATCAGCTCATGAATAACGGAAGTACGCAATTTATTTTTTATATTTATATTCCATTGTGAACTGAAACATGTACATAGCCGTACTAATAGACACTTTGCCCGTTGCTATGCGTTGCTACTGACAAATGACAAAAGTTTATTTTGCAATACAAGGCCTCCGGCCCAAAATACAAGCTACATGCTTCAACAATAATATGTGTAGTGTCAACAGTTTTCTGATTTAAAAATATTTAATCAAACGTTTACGAACAATGTAAGTGTTCACAACATTATGCAAATATTTTGCAACATGGATGTTTATTTGCGAATATTACACTAAAGTTTCTTTTGAAAGGCTCTCGATCAGCAATATTTTGTGAAATACTGCTTACCAAGAGTCATTCAAAGAAAACTTTATATTTCAATTCTGTCCAGATGTAAGTATTTAGAACATTATGTATTTATTTTGCAACATAGATGTTTATTTGCTAAACATTACACTAAAGCTCCTAATCAGTAACCTTTTGTGAAATATTGCTTACTAAGAGTCATTCAAAGAAAACTTTATATTTCAATTCTGTCCAGATGTTAGTATTTAGAACATTATGCAAAATATTTTGCAACATATATGTTTATTTGCGAATATTACACTAAAGTTTCTTTTGAAAGGCTCTCAATCAGCAATATTTTGTGAAACATTGCTTACTTAGAGTCATTCAAAGAAAACTTTATATTTCAATTCTGTCCAGACTTGGTCTGGTTAGTAACAAAAGTAGCAAAACAGTTGCAGTTCGCGATGGATATTCTTCAGAGAATGATACTGCTATTTTACTTTAAGGGAAAATTTACAACGTTAAGAATCCAGTGTCTTATCACGTAGAATAAATCCCTTTTCTATGTATTTTGCTAGTGCAAATATACTGTCTTGCCTTTCGTCTGACATAATACGGACAAATGTTCTATCACTCGGTGGCTCTCGTAGTAACGATCTCTATATATGGACTGAAAGTAGACCCAATCACATATTATAATTACTGGATAAACTTAGACTTTTAACCGGTAAACTTTCTCGTTATGTTTAAAACACCTTTTGAGACATTTAAAAGCACACGAATTTACGAAATATTTGTATTATAAGCATCTTAAATTTAGGTCGCGCTTTTTAAAACCGATTTACTCACACGCCATACTTGATTACTCCGCGTTAAAACCACGCCTACCATATGGACTTCTGTATCTATTTGAAAGTGATCAGTATAGCTCCGCCCCTAAACCAGCCGGCTAGAACTGGATTTTAAATGACCATTCATTGAAATATGCAAGTCTCTTTTTAGAATAGTGTTATATAAATACAGTGCGGGGCGAACGTAAATATATTAAAATGAGAGAACTTGCACTGCTTACTTTTAACTTAAAACAGACCAATGACTTAATTCGGCCGTCAAGGCGATTTTCTATTTTTTTTAAAATATGCTCAGATTTCTATTTATTACTTCTACGCCATCAGATATTCAGATATACAGCTGAAAGTGTCTCAGTGACCATGTTTCAAAAGAAGATACATGGATGATTCAAAAGAAAAGGAAGAATAAAATTGAATTTACTTGCATTTTGAATTACTTGCGTCCTACATAACGCAGTCACGTTCTTGCATGATCTATACTAGCAAATGGTTGCTTAATATAGCTTTCAAAATTGATTCTACAATGTAATAGCATTCTTTTAATCTTAGAACATTCAAATAATATACAGCTGTTAGATATTAGTTGCGTTTTAAATAGAATATGAAGAAGATTACTAATGTAACGTGCAAACCGAAAGACCCAGCAACAACAAACTCCGTCGGTGCAAAGCTTAAGCTCACACCAAGAGATGTTTGTTGCGCTATATAATTGACTCACTTCCCAACACACAACGGTTTGGGAAGCCTCCTTTGCATATACCAACGTAACGGAAACGAACCACGTACGTTACATAACTCTCCCCTCCGAGAAGTCTCGTCCCGAGACTTGGACCCTGGGAGAACCGTGGGTAAGGCAACTCCGGTCCGGCAGTTGTCATTATCCCACCGCTGCCACCATGTGTAACGTGCAAACCAAGAGACCTAGCAACAACAAACTCCGTTGGTGCAAAGCTTAAGCTCACACCAAGAGATGTTTGTTGCGCTATAAATTAACTCACTTCCCAACACACAGCGGTTGGGAAGCCGCATCTGCATATACTAACGTTACGGCAACGTACCATGTACGTTAACACTTAATTCACAGACTGCAGTATAGATAACGAAAAACCGAATGAATATAATGGACATTTACGTCGAAATAAAATGATCAAATAAATATTGTGATATATAATAACAACTAATTGAGCTACCACGCACTTATCTGGACCAAAACTGATTGTACATTTTAGAAAAATTACGGCAAAAGGTTACACCTGTAAAGAGGTATATTCTATACCACATAAAATAAAGTGTGGCATTGCGTTAACAATTTTTCAATTTCCTTTATTACACTCAATTCAGGATATCAACGAATACATGAGGAACCGAACAGGGAAACCGTCTTTAGCATTAGCTTAATGTTACGGAACACCAAATAGACCGGAAGTAGTCTCCCGAGATATAGTGCCAAAGTAAGTTTTATTTACCTCAAAATAGCATTTTGTCATTTGGCATTCATTTTCTTGTGCTTTGATGTAAAACATAGGTGTCAGAGAATGTATACAAGTCATTTCTTTTTTCATAGAAGGAGTTTATGTAGAAATTATTCACTACGCTGAAGTGACATGTCCCTGTTTTAGCCTGTGCCCCTGTCCAAAAGTAGCACATTACTAGGCATGTCATTGTAGTCATGATAGTTTTCTTGCATAACACATATGACACCTATTCTTTCTTCAAGTTTTAGTTGCGCATGAATGTTTCTTTGGGAAAAATATAGAGATGCACCTGACTAAGCTGTAAGCTGTAAAAATTGACTAACTTCAACCTTAAAGATGACACATTATATATGAATTATAAATGAGAACCTAATAGGTGTTTTGTGCCCTTAAGACACCCAGCATGGAGCAAGTTAAAACAAGTTGAGTACATATTAAATGCACATTTGTGTACTGTCCTCCGCAGAGATGTTGTGCTCACAGACAATATATACCAAGCCGCCAATGTAACTTGAACATCCTCTTTGACTACTCTATCTCGCAGGGATGCTGTTTGATAACAGGGCTGCCATAAGTTGACATGAAAAATTCTAAGGTTTTCCAAATTTGTATTTTTCAAGTGCGATTTTACGAATCGTACCTTTACCCCATAGCCTGTTTCTTGTTTTGTTGACATGCGACTACTTAAAGCAGGCTGTAAGTAAAGCAGAATGCGCCTTAATACTTTCAGACTGCTTAAAGCTACCATGTACTGGGGAAAAAATCCGAAGATTTAGGAAAAATCCGGAGAAATGGCAGCCCTGTGATAAAGGTCAATAAACAGAGTGCACCAGCTAGCGAGTAGGGGATTGTCCCTTTGTACACTGAACCACAGGGAGCCAGAACGTAGGGGGTATTTGTGGCCTTAAATGACCAATATCATATACTCATACAATTTTATTTTTTGGGTCATTTAAGGCCACAAATACCCCCTACGTTCTGGCTCCCTGTGCACTGAACACCAGTACATGTAAATCTATTGATGGCTGTTACAAACAGTTTTAATTCTGATCAAGCCGCAAACAATATTGAATTCATATACAGTAGAACCCCTCTAATACGACTACTTAATAGAAGGCTATATTTTTTAGTGTCCGTATAAAGGACATATGACAGCTTAAAGCAATGTGAAAGTGAAACAGAAAGCTCCTGTAGGAGCTTTCTGCTTCACTTTCACATTGCTTTAAGCAGTCATCTGTCTTAAACGATTAATATTTGACACAACTCTTGCTGTAATTAAATAACCCCAACACATTCCTCTGCTTAAGATACGTATGACATAATAAATTATTGTGCCTAAGTTTCCCCCGCCTCTAACATTAACCTGCATACAAATGAAGATAGATGTATACTGATGGTGTTAAATACAGAGGACTTCATAAAACAAGGTGGCGATCGTGCAGAAAGTCTGAATTCAACTTTCTGCTTTACATTAACTGTGCTTTTAACCTATTTTAAAAGATAATATCAAGAGAGAGAGAGAGGCAGACAGACAGAGAGACAGAGAGATACACATAGAAACAGAGAGATCAGAGAGAGAGAGAGAGGTAGAGACAGAAAGAGAGAGATAGAAAGATATAGACAGACAGACATACAGAGAGAGACAGACAGACAAACAGAGAGTGTGTTTTGTTTTTGTTGTTCATGATAAGGTTTATAAATGGCGTTCAAACAAAGCGATTTCAGATGCGTCATTCCACCGCCATCCGAGATTACAATGGTCAGTTTCATGCTCAATTTGGACTGACTTTGAGGAACCAAACTGTGTGCAATTATCAGCTACGTCGAGCTCGTCCCTTTAAAGTTTTAATTGGTACAGCGTTCCCTCTCTACAACGACATCCAATGGGAGACAAAAAATATGTGCGTTGTTCGGAGGGAGTCGGTACAGGGAGGGAAAATGGCTTTCATTTGCAAACAGCTTGAATCCAGATCAGACGCCAGATCTGGATTCAAGCTGTTTGTCACTCGTTATTAAGTATTTTCTGTCAAAATGTCCATTATGTAACTTTGAGAAAACAGCAGACGACAAATCTAAAGCAGACGGTATTGCAGCCATGAAAAGCGTTAGACATAATTGTCATGTTTGGGGAACAGCAGCAAGGGTCGTTGTACGGAGGGAGTCGTTGTTGAGAGGGCCGTTGTAGGGAGGGAACACTGTATAACACAATATAAATTCATTCGCTATTAGCATGCATGATATGGCCTAGTGACTACTCGCATCTATTTAAAGTAGAAATGACATTATTCGATCTGATGTACATAAATTTGCCCACAGTACCAAAACGAATTTATTAGGCATACGATGTGATTTTCAAATTATATATGTATTAAATTACCCAAAATATTTCGTTTAATGATAACTTACTAAATATCTTGATGAATTATGATACATATAATCTGTTGTAAACCTCCGCACGATATACATGTATAATGTCGGCTGCAACAATCTCTGAGATGACTTACGAATATCTGAATGGTGTCAAACAGAAATAGAGAGAGATAAAGTGAGAGGGACAGAGACAGATAGACAGAGACAGAGAGATAGAGACAGACAAAGAGAAAGAGACAGACAGAGAGACATACAGAGAAAGAGAGAGCGAGAGAAAACTACAGATAGAGAGAGGGGCCGATGGACAGATCGACATATTTATGCATAGAGAGAGACAGAGAGACAGACAGAGACAGAGAATCAGCTACATTAAAAGTTTGTATAATACGAAACTGACTTATTACTACCCATCGTGCAAAGAACGTAATCCGCATAGCGGAGAAACTCTGTATATCGGTAGGGCCCAATTAATACCACAGGGTCCTGACACGATTGCAAAAAAAATCGTCAGAATGTATATATAGAGACAATGGGTGCAACTGATTGTCAGTATATTCTCACCCTATCTCGACAAAACCGGGCATATCATGAATAAATATTGATGAACCGACACGTTTGATGCATTTCTGCCTAGCTAATATAATATCCTTCCATAAAAACATAACATAAAACCAACTGTAAGCATGCACTTTCAACAGTAACTGCGTCTACTGACTGAAATCACCGATTTTAGGAAAACGGGATAGGTCGACACAGCATTGGCCACTACTGTACGCTTGTTTACAGTCATTGACCACTTTTGTACGCTTGTTTAGGCGGTAATATCGAGCATGACAGTCATACAGTTCCATAGATATACATTTGACACCGATCAAAGCTGATTTCTTCTCAAATCATTACCATTCCAAAAAATTTACAATACAGTACAAGAATAGCTTTACTGCCGATAAAAATATGCGAATTTGTTGTTGGTATTGCAATGATTTGAGTATTAATCGGTGTATCACATGTATATCTAGTTCGATAATACCGCCTAAACAAGCGTACAGTAGTGGTCAATGCTGTGTCGACTATGAACTAACCCCTGTCCCGCTTTCCAAAAATCGTTGATTTCAGTGAGTAAAAATAAAATAGTAACTGTTAAAAGTGCATGCTTACAGTTGGTTTTATGTTATGTTTTTATGGAAGAATAGTATATTAGCTAGACAGAAATGCAACAAAAGTGTCGGTTCATCAATATTTATTCATGATATGCCCGGTTTGTCGAGATAGGATGAGAATATACTGACAATCAGTTGTACCCCTTGTCTCTATATATACCTTCTGACGATTTTTTCTCTCAAAAAGCAATCGTGTCGAGGCCCTGTGATTAATACGACACACACAGTGATGATATAAACGAAACATTCAGATATGATCTCCATGAAATAAAACATTTACTTATAACATACATGTGTATTAAGCTAACTTCTCACAAGCGAGAGTTAGAATAAATTCCGAAAAGTCAAAACAACAATATTTCATCTTCTGTACAATAGTGCGGACGAACTCGTGATAATTCTTATAACAGGTGAGATGCAGAGTATAGATATACAGTAGAAACCCTCTATTACGACCACTAAATTATGTTTATTATAATGTGTTTACGACAGGTTACTGCTTAAAGCAAGGTGACAGTAAAACAGAAAGCTCGTGTAGGAGCTTTCTGTTTTACTGTCACCTTGCTTTAAACTGTCACCTGTCTTTTATCCAATCAATTAGTCTTCGTTTAAGTGGTCGTAATAGAGAGGTTGTACTGTCCACCAACATTTTTTTGAGAATTTATGAAGGTAACCTTTAGTTTTGTCTTATATGTAATTCGTGCAAGTGGTCTTTATACGGAGGTAAACGAAGAAACAGTATGATGACCACGTGCATATGAAAGAAGCAATCCGTTTAACCCTTTCATTATCAAATTTGTCGAGAGTGTTTTACCACTTCACCTCCATAATGTCGTATGCTTCAATATTGTTGTCTGCAATATCGATCTTTTCAAAGTTAGATTTAAGGCATTATGACTGATGAAATTTCGAAACGAGTGTCGAACAGTTTGGGTCCTGATCAGACGCCGCGTGAGTCGGCGTCTGATCAGGGACCAAACTGGTTACAAACGCGATTTATGGCGTCATTGAGAGTGAATGGCTTTAACGGAGTAGCAAATATACAATAAAAAAGTAAAACTCGTAAATGCTTTCCATGGATTTTCTCTAGCTAAGTGTCAATGATCTAATTTAAGTGATCTTTGCTCTAAAATATGATAATTTCGTGATTTAAAAAAATCTCTTTCAATCATCGTATATATCTTCAGATGAAAATGTACATAATTCATGAACCAAAGAAAGTTGTCGATTATTACTTGAGGAATAAAAGATAAAAGTCAGTAAGTGTTCACGCTAATATTTTATTATAGTTTCAGTTCCAGCTCAAACATGCCATGCATGTTTATCGCCATAAACAAAATGTAAACATCAGCGGTACAATTTTCATAGTAGTAAGAAGAGTATAACATTATATATACAAAAAGATTGAATAAATTATATAAATACATGCAGTTAATCTGATCAATCTACACTAGGTTTGTATCAATATATAATTACATACGAGTATAATTATCACAGGGGATGAACTCTGTCACACAGAAGTCGGAAATGAGGCGACTCTCAGTCACGCCTGCATGTCGATTTAGGTAACGAACACGAGGCAACTGAGTTTGAAAACAATTTATGGACGTGGAAGGAACCGTTAAGATAGTTTGCAGCACTTATTTATTCCACATTATTACTTGAAATAAGTATATTCATTGAGTTTTAATAAATGTCAGCATAAACGGTAACGGAGTTAAAAAGGGCACATTGTAGCTACAAATGCCAAAATGACTGCGACATTCCTTATTTTAGTGCATTTTATACTTTGGCCCTCAAAAGCGAACTGCTAAAATAGAGAAATGATATGCAATTAAGCAAAATATGTATAAACACTATTAAGTTTGAGTTTGCATGTAATTTCGATCAGTCGTATGGCGAAAATAAGCAGAAGTTTGAAAAGTAAAATGTCACGCTTGAAGGACGACGCTGTAACAAACACCGAGAAGACACCATTCTGAATGTAATTGAAACGCGACGACGTTTCTTGCCTGTTTCAGGACCAAAAAAAAAGTATGCACCTTTTGCTTTGGGCGATTTGAAAGAGGCATCGATGTGATCAAACGTCAAGTGTGTGTGTGTGTGTGGGGGGGGGGGGGGGTGTTTACACAATCGAAAGCTCAAATTATTAACCTATATCATTCACCATGAAAACCATGTAAAACTTGACCTATAGAAACCTAGATTTGATCGAACATTACCCACATTTAACCGTGGCCTAGATTTCAATACGGCAAATATTTTGAGCAAGTTCATCAAGATCAAATGAGAAATGTAGCTTCTAGAGTGTTAACAATGTATTTTTATGATTTGACCTAGTGACCTAGTTTTAACCCGCCATAACCCTCATTTAAACATGACCTAGTTATTAAAACAGCAAACGTTTCGACCAAGTTTTTACTCAGATCTAATGAGATTTGTAGCCTCTAGGCTGTTTTCAAGGTTTTTTCTATGATTTGATCTAGTGACCTAGTTTTTGATCTGACATTACCAACATTTAAGCTTGATCTAGAAATCAACAAAGCAAACATTTGTAGGAAGTTTCATGAACATTTAATGAGATTTGTAGCCTCTAGAGTATTAACAAGATTTTTTTCTATGATTTGACCTAGTGACACCTAGTTTTTAATTGGAGGTAACCCACATTAAAATTTCACTTTGATATTAATATGTCACATATTTTGACCAAGATTCATGAAGATCTTTTGAGATTTGTAGCCTCTAGAGTGTTCATAAGGTTTTCTATGGTCAAACATAGTGACCTAGTTTTTTAACCAACATGACCCAAATCCAATCTTGATCTAGAAATCAATACTGCAAACACTTTGACTAAGTTTCATGAAGATTTATTAAGATTTGTAGCCTCTAACAGTGTTAACAAGGATTTTCTATGATTTGACCTAGTGGTCTAGTGTTAGATCGGACGACACCCGTATTCAAACTTGACCTAGATATTAATAAGACATATATTTTGACCAAGTTGTATTAAAACCAATGAGATGTGTTGCCTCTAGAGTGTTCACAACCTACTTTTTGACCGAACATAACCCACATTCAAACTTGACCTAGAAAATAATAAGACAAACATTTTGACTAAGTTTCTTGCAGATCTAATGAGATTTGTATCCTGTAGTATGTTCACAGTGTTTTGTTCTAAACAAACTTGATTTTCATGATCTCTCGTTTCTGAAACAGAGTCGACATGCTGGCTTTACACAAGAAAAAACGTGTCTACGGTGTGCGTTACATACACAGCATTCACTGACTGTCCGCTAGATGCTCATTTTCTCGTTATTGGTTAAAGCAAATACCAGTTAATTCACTGATTTATGAGTAATTTGCATGAATGAACAAACCAAAGCTTTTGTTTTAATTTTCAAGGGAAACTTGCTGAATTGTTGTAGCAAAGACACGTTAAACAGACATTTCTAAGGTAAAGGATGACTTTAACAGGCCGGCCATTCTTTATTAAACATAACTCCAAATCCCTTTAAAAGTGTCATTTGTATAATATATTTATTCTAAAACAATATTACAAATATTTCATCAAGTTCAATTGAACAAAATGCCTTTCAAGACAGACCTGAGCTACTGCATTTGCAACACTGCGTGTTTAAAAAATCATCAATGTTAATCGTTGTGCAGGTGTGACCGAGGGTCGTCCCGTTTCCAGTTATTGTGATTATGTTGTATCGTTGAAGTTAACTAAGAGAAAGCGTTCAATATTTGTGGAAAAGGTGATGTAGTGACTAACCCACTCACACAGTACATGGTGCACATGTAACAAGGGAGATAACTATTGAGTAGCGCCCAGGGACATAATAAATAGTATTTGCTATTACGAGATCGCTTGTGTACATGATGCACATATACAATGATGCACATGCGAAAAGGGAGAGAACTAAGAAGGTAGTATCAAGCAACATAATAAATAGTCTTTCCCATGGATATATGAATCAAGCAAATAAGAATAACGTGTTAACGATTTCGCGATATGCATATAACAAGGCAAACACCTGTTACAAATGGCAATTTATGATAAGATCAGATTTTGGTGGAGCCTTGAAACATGTTTTTAACGCTTTCACTAGTAATAGAAAATGTATAACGCATTAACACAATGCTATTACAATTACTATTGCATTACTACTCACCGCACAATGCAGGTCAGAACATGTGCGTTTCTTGTTTTTAGACATAAGTGAAAAACACAGTATTGTGATACAACTCACCGAACAATGCAGGTCAGAAAAAACACAGAAAGCGCAATTTCTTTCTAGTTCGACAGTAATTTGAACAATGCAGGTGAAAACCAACACATGGAGCTTCTGCATGAATAGCGCAAGTATTTTAATTAATACTAACTTTGATAATTACTATTGTAACACTACTAATCGTACACAACACAGAAAGATCGGAGCTTTCTGCAATAGTTCTATCCCGAATTGTGCGATTTCTGTCATAAGATTTAAGTAGATATACGTAATACCTGCAGATAATTTAGTTTTGATAATTTTATATATTGTACAATTCAGGTCAGAAACAACACAAAAGCTCGGAGCTTTCTGTGTTATTTCTATCCCGAATTGGGCGATTTCTGACATAAGATCTAAGCAGATATAACACATGGAGATAATTTTAATTATCGTACAATTCAGGTCGTAAACAACACAGAAAACTCGGAGCTTTCTGCCTAATTTCTATCCCGAGTTGTGCGATTTCTGTCATAAGATTTAAATAATATTATATATAACACATGCAGATAATTTAATTTTGATAATTTTAATTATCGTACAATTCAGGTCAGAAACAACACAGAAAGCAGAGTCTGAGTTTGTTCTCAAGCATTTAATTGGTCAGATTTGAGCCTAGGCTCAAATTTGACCAATCAAATGCTTGATAACGTCTTTAAACTCAACTGAAAAGCTTTAAAACCTTGGACCCTGCTGAGTACATAACATAGAAGTGAAACCAAATTCTGTCGTAAAACTTTCCTTCATGCGCACTACAAATAAGATCATCGGCCGAGATAAAGAAAATAGATTTTGGTATTATCCCAACCGTGGTATCGCCCTGCTCAGTCATGGTCGATGATTTTACTTTCTTAAATGTGAAAATAATGCATGCTTCCCTAAACCAACATCATTAAGTTAAGACGACCGAGTTAGTCGTTGGCCCCAAAGGACCAGTTTGAATATACCAATGTTTTCGGGCTAAGCTAACAGTTGCCCATCATTTGGATCCAGATTAGACACCAAGTAACTAGGCGTCCTTTCAAAGTAAAGTTACATTTTAAAGACATCATTGTGAGTACTGAATCAAGTCAATGATAGACACCCGCTTTAAGTATAGTCTGATTAGGATGAATAAAACAAGATACATATCCTTAAAATATATATCCTTTAAAGAACTTGTATAATAAGCAATCCAAATTCTAAGTCCACACATCATACATTCCTCTGGAACTGTTCTACAGTGTTCTTTCCACGAATCATGTCTGCTGCTTTCTCGGCAATCATAATCACCGGCGCGTTTGTGTTTCCGGAAGTGACGTTTGGCAAAATGGAAGCATCAGCAACGCGCAGATTTCTTATGCCACGAACTCTTAGCTGGGGGTCAACTACAGATGTAGGGTCACTATCTGGTCCCATTCTGCACGTCCCAGAGTGGTGGTATTCTGTTACAATAAAGTGACGGATAAAGCATTCCCAATAATCATCTGACCGGAATGTATGCTTGGAACAAGCAGACATCTTCATACGGTTGATGTCAACACCGAGCTCTTTCATAGTTTCCGTTTCTAGAAGCTGCTCCCATATGCGAATACCTCCAATAAATATGTCAATATCCTCCTTTTCACTCAAGTACCTAGCGTCAATCCTCGGATAGTCGAATGGGTCACTGCTTCTTAATTTGATGTTTCCTTTGCTAAATGGATGTGTTAGACAGATAAAAGTGGTAAAGCCATGGTTATTAGGATTCCTTGAGAAATATTCCTTAGCAAATTTGTCTTCGATGTTGAAAAGATTGCTTGAAATGAATGTGCTGAAAAATATCATTTGAATATCGGGGGACACTTTACTTTTAGTCGACTTATCCAGGTGAAGAAATGCCGAACCTTCAATACCCGATGTGCTCAATGGTCCTGATCCAAAAACCATGTACTGAAATTTGCTCCACCAACTTTGAACAGTATCTGCAGAAAGACTATAGGGCTTATTGATACCAGTTACCAACAAAACCATTTCGTGATCCTGTAAATTCTGTCCAACCGGAAGATCAACCATTACGGGGATGCCCACATCCTGCAGGTGTTGTTCAGGTCCTATTCCTGACAACATGAGCAACTGTGGCGAGTTAATAGCACCAGCACTGACTATGATTTCTTTAGTGACCTTTACGTATCTCTTTCTACCATTTCTTATAAAGAACACACCAGCTGCCTTTTTGTCTTTGATATCAATTTTTGTGACAAAACTACGTATTGCAATGTCAAGATTTTCCCGTTTTCTGTCACCACCTAGAAATTTCAGTCCGGTGCTACATCTTTGACCGTTAGAAACAGTTAATTGCGTTACGCTAAATCCTTGTTGATCATTTCCATTGTAGTCTGTAATGTCATATCCAAGTTCCTTTCCAGCCTTCAAATAATAGTCAGATAATCTTGTTGTTTGTCCCGACGATACCCCCAATGGCCCTCCAGTGCTATGATATTTTGATGACATCAGATCTTTTACATGTATATTTTCTGATTTGAGAAAGTAAGGCAGCACCTCGTTATAGCTCCATCCACTACAGCCGCCTGCAGCCCATTGGTCATAGTCAAAGGGACTTCCTCTTGTATATTGAACGCCATTCAGTACACTTGATCCACCTAGAACACGGCCTCTTGGCCAGTAACTACGCCTCTGATTCAGTCCAAGGTTGGCATTGGTTTGTGGCTCTGTGTAGTACTCCCAGTCATGCTCCGTGTGCATCATGGTAGACCAGAAAATTGGAATGTGAAAGTTTGGGTTTTCATCATAGAATCCCCCGGCTTCCAACAGTAGAACCTTGTTGTCCTTGTCTTCAGACAGTCTTGCTGCAATTACCGACCCAGCGGAGCCGCCTCCTACAACTATATAGTCATATTCTTCCGCAACATCTTCTACCAGAATAATTCTGCTTGATGAAGGCTGTTTGAAATACAGAATTGAAACAACAGCTACAACAACTGCCACTATATATAGCTGAGTATTCATTATTAATCCGAATGGGCTGTTGCAATATGAAGTTATGTACGTCTTTTAACACCGTATGAAAAAATGTAAATGATGTACGAGTATTTGATGCGGAACTGCATATTTTGTACAGCCAAATTTATGGTAAACGGTCACTCAAAAGTATATAGAAATGTACAATACAGTTAAAATCTCAATGATGGCCAAACGTAAGGGAACCTCGAAAAAGTCTTTATGTAGCCCATTAGTTTACTTTAATATTGCTCTAGGCAGTACATGGCTTAACACCAAAAACCTGTCGTTCTCTTGACTGGTCGTAACAGCGATATTGTATTGTACCTTATACTTGTGCATCACTTACCCTATATGATGAATGCTTATACATTGCCCGTGGTTGTACAATCCACTTGTGCCGAGTGGATTAGTCCATGCTTATATACTAAGACGAAAAAGAAACGCATGGTAACCTTTCAAAGTAGTTTTAAATGGTATTATTTAATCGAATGTTCAAAACGATTATTTTATGTTGACAACTTATCATTATTGAACATACTGACAACGAATCTGTCTCCACTACATCAGTTGAAAGTTGTTGGGCGAATGTGCCGCTAACCACCGCTACGGCGTGCGCGACGCTGAGCGGCAAATGGCAAACCAACGTAAAGACGTCAGGCTCGCAGACCGTTGACGCGTAATCAGTTCCGTAAAGTGTCGGCATGGATATGTTGACTATGATTGCCTAACGTGTTATCAGTGGTTTAGCTGGCATTACGGTGTCGATTGCGCAGGTGGTATTGGTAGATAGTCCTTTACTAACGTGACGTCTGACACAACGTTCTATACATGTAGTCGAGAAATGCACATTGAACTGAGCAACAGCCTGTGGTTAGCCTCGACGTACCAAAAGTGGTACAACAGCTTGCCCCCTCTGAACTTTGATTAAGCGTACACTACTTCGAAGATGTTGAAATCAGTACATCAATTTGTCAACTTCAAACGTACACCATTGACTGATTTTGTCAATTGAAAATCTCGTCATCAAAATTTTAAACAAGTTTTTGCATTTTCACACCTTCTCCGCGTACAACGAACTTTAACGAGATTGCGTAATTTTATCCACAGGAAATTGTGGACATTAGCCAAGATTTTCAATCTACCGATTTTCCTAAATTTAGGCCAAGTAATAAAAAATATATTGAATATTTTTTGTACCCTGCGTTTCTTTTTCGTCTTAGTATATATTGGATGTCTATTTTTCATGGAAGGGCGCCTGGTCTAAATTTCGGGTTTTTTATTATTGAAATCCAACAGCAAACAGTGTAGAACCTGGTCAAACGCCACATTATACGGCGTCTGATAAGAGTCTACACTGTTTGCATATATATATACTCAAACGCAATGAAAACGCACCACTCTTAAAATATGAATATTTTTTTCCAACTAGGTTTAGTTTCTGATTTTCGTTATTTAACCAAGCTTATGTCTTGCATAGGTACACACTGTTAATGTTTTTTTTGTTTGTTATGTAACAACACAATGACGTCAACGTGCCGTCCGTGCAAATGCCCATATTGGTATTATCAGTGTAGTATTCATGTGTATTGATTCGTTTTAGCCCTAGAATAAACTTGTGTCTATACATGAATAAAAAGCCGCGAAAATTAGATACCAACGTCAAAGTTATGGGACATTTAAATGACGCCCAACGTCAACGTCACCCTGCCGTCATGATTTAACAGCAAGATAACGCAACATCGCATTCAGCTAGAGTGACTTCAACGAAAGTTATTGGCTACAAACGACGTTTGTAGCCAATAACAACATCAATATTCTTCATTGGCTGGCATTTTCGGCTGATCTGAACCAATTGAGTACATTTGGGACCGTTTGGACGTCGTGTGTACAACGGCGTTCTGCAAATTCAGAGCCGTCATGATGTGATTGACGCACTAGTACAGGAGTGGAATGGTATTCCACAATACCGAATACAGCGTGTGGTCCGCCGTAAACGCTCCGGTATTGCCAGGCCGTGGTTAATGAAGTGGATAGTCTTTCCAGAATCTTAAATTTGTGACTTTTGAAATTCGACCTGTCTTGTTTAAGACATTACTTTGTAGAACTTACCATGAATTTTACAGGTACTGTTGTGACACGTGTTAAAATGCTTCACCATTGTCTTATTAAAAAGAAATTTCAAAAGTCCTTTCACAGAAACAAATTAACTAAACTTTTCGGCTGGTGCGTTTTCATTGCGTTTGAGTATATATATATATCCCTTTTATAGGACGCTAGGAACAAATGGATTAAATTGTAAAAATGATTTTCTACATAATCCTCTATATGATTGAGTGTGAGACAACCAGAATGTTGATCATACGCCGAGGTACACGGTGTTTCGTCAGGTTGAAAACTACAGTCGAGAATCTGTTATTCTTTCCCTATAAACACGTTTATGCTAAACTATTATTTCCAGTGCAAACAGTTTGGACCCAGATCAGACGCCGGGTAACCCGGCGTCTCGTCAGGCTCCAAACAGTTTGCCACTCAGATAAAAATTAAAATGAAAACTCAAAACTGTCCATAGGTTTAGTTGTCCTTTTCTACAATTAAGTGTTTTGCGTTTGCGTTTCGTTTGCGTTTAAACGGTAAAGAATAACAGATTCTCCACTGTATCTGCAGATGCCACTGCTTTTTACCGTGGCGGTGAAGGGGTTATAAAAAGCTTTACCCCATAACAGTTCCAGTTGACAAGGTTATGTAACCTTATGGCCTCTTTTTCAGCCGTATCCGTTACGGATTTCAAAATTAATAAAAAAATTTCGCTATTTTTGCCCTTGTAATATTACAATTTGTATGAAATATGGTTTGAAATCATTCTATAATCTCGAACATCCATTAGTGTGAATGAACTCTTGACACGCTAATTATGTCTAACGCTTTTACTGCTGTAATATCGTCTGCTTAAAGTTCTCGTCTGCTGTTTTTCTCAAAGTTACAATCATGTTGGACATTTTGACAGAAGTGATAGGGACCTTGGCCTTTAAGGTGGTTCGCAGGTCTGCTTATTGAATTTGATTTGATTTGTTTTGATTTTACGTCGCTTTCAACAGTATTTTAATCATATCGCGACGTCCAGCTAATTACAGGTGCGGGAAGACCCCAGAAGTCCTTTATGCACTGTTTCAGGAACAAATCGGCAACTGGGTAGAACCACCGACCTTCCACAAGCCAGCTGGAAGGCTTCCCCACATGAAAAATCCGAACGTCTGTTTATTGAAACCTTGATTAAATTGAAAAATACCATATGAAGAGTAAAACATTGTTAAAATAAAAAATTACAGAACCGTTTTATCTGACAGGACCTTTTTTTGGAGAAAAAAATCATTTTCAATAAACAGGAATATTTTTGTTATTTATTTTTTTATCAAATAATATAACTCAATAAGTTCTATACATTCAAGTAAACTGTACAGACAGTATAAGATAGTGTCCTCAAAAATAATATTTCATGATATATTTACTGGAAATATCAACGTTTAAAAAAGGTCAAAATCTGAAAAAGTCACTAAATTTCAAATTACAAAAAATCTAGCTGTTTACACACACTATTTCTAGACTTATTGTATAGATATTACTTAATTCTACTACATGTACATGTAGATACAAAAATTTAATAAAAAATCTACAACAGACTTTACTTTTTATACATGTTTTCCAGAAATTCAGACGAAAGTTTAACTCAGCTCTGCATAATACCATAAGTCAACCCTGTAATAAGGTGCCATAACATATTGTAGCTTGTAGATCTTGAAAGACATGTGACCGATTAATGCGTGACAAAAGCAATGCATAAAAGCTTCTTTAGGATCTTTTTCGCATTACTTTTGCCATGTGTTAAGCTGCCATCTGTCATATAGATAATTCATCATCACAAAGACTAGTTGTCACTTGACTACACTTGTGTCTGATATTATTCATTATTGCATTTGTGATTAAACATTACCTATCCTTTGATGACCGACAAGTCAATAAAATCGGAAAATACATTTTTTAAAAACACGGCATACAAGAGTTTAGCGTTTAAGTCAAAATTAAAGTAGGCTAAGGAATTTACGGTCATCGACTTTCGTTGTTGATGATCAGAATACAATATAGTTATACGTAACGAATTAATTTAACATTAACCCATTTGCGTGCAGTGATTTTTTCCATGCTTATATGTTGGATTAGTCCATTTCTTATGTAAGGGGTGCCTGGTCTAAATTTTCATTTTCGTTTTGTTTGGTATCAAAATATCTATCAGCAAACAGTCTAGACTCTGATCAGACGCCGCAAAATGCGCTGTCTAATCATGGAATGCTAGGCACAACGCTGGGTCAGTGCCAAAGTAAGATTTAAAATTTGTTTTACTACATAACCATCGATATGAGTGTGAAACAGTCGTCAGAATGCTGATCAGACGCCGAGTTAAAATCACTAGAGCATGAGTATAATATGGGCCTCACCAGGTAAACTGAGATTGGTAAAGCTTGTGACGCATGCTTTGACAGTTAAATTCTCACACTAGCAAGACAATGGGGGTAGTCCAACAATGGACTGAGAAAAAGTCTTTAAGGGTTGCATGTAAATATCTTCGTCCATTGTCATTCCTTGTCCTTATTCGCACCTCTTCATTTTCTCAAGTGTTCATATCATTTTAACAAAAAAATGCTGAAAACGAGTGTGTCGTTCGTGACCAGAGTGGCATTTGCAAACACGGTGTCTGGTCTGGATCTAAGTAATTTGATACCCATCTTAAGGACTTTTCCTCAGTCCATTGATGAACTACCCCCCCCCCCCCCCAACTGTCTCGATAGTGTGAGAATTTAACTGTCAAAGCGTGCATCACAAGCTATACTAATCTCAGTTTACCTGGTGAGGCCCAGATTATACTCATGCTCTAGTGATTTTCAATGGTTATTTCTAACCAATCTATCAAATATAAAGGTCGGGTCTCACATGAGAAACTCCAGTGGTTCTTTGCTACCTATACATGTCCACAAGACCCATGTTTATTTGCAAGGAAATTGTCTGGCAAGGCGTTATGATCGAAAGGTCGTCAGGAGATGTCTTTAGAGTTTTTCAATTAAAACATGCATAAAAATTAATTTGAAAAGGTTTGTAGATGATATTTTCAAAGCAGTTATAGAAGCATGAGAAGTGTGAAATTCTGACAAGAACAACATAATGGTAACGGTTTCCACTACCTTTGGATACAGTAAAACCTCTCTTTTACGATCCCTAAATTATGTTAATTATTAGGTCTCCACGACAGGCAACTGCTTAAATAAAAAAGACAGTAAATTAGAAATCTCCTTAAGGAACTTTCTGTTTTACTGTCATCTTGTTTTAAGCTGTCACTTGTCTTTTATTGAATTACCCATCGTTTAGGGGTCGCAATAGGAAGGTTTTACTTGCTTTATTAGTTATACAGTTTCTTCCCAGGGTACGTGAGGATTTATTCAAGGCTGGGGAAAATCATGTTGCCGGGAATAAAACCTAACGTACCCTGAGAATAAACTGTATAACGATTTATTATACTGCAATCTTTTTACTTTTCAAACGAAATATTTCGGAATTTATCGTGTACAGCGCTAAAAGGGTCATTTCACCAAGAAATCTTCCCGGAAGACTGAGCTGCGATCTCAGAGCGTGGCTTGGTCGCCCCAGGTCGCACGTAGTCGATGGTTGACCGAGGGTTAGTCGAACCTTGGTCTCCTGTGGTCGCACATGGTCGAAGAATGGTCTCCTTGGTACATAGATCGTAGCTCGGTTTTTTTGGCATGTCAAAAAACCGAGCCTCGACCTAAAAGTCGCACGGAGAGCAAAAAGCGAGCATGCATGGTCGAGGAAATAACGTATTGGTCGAGGGACGATCGAAACTAGAGCGGGGTGAGCGAGGTTCAGTCTGCTCGAGCGAGAACTGATCGCGCGCATGGTCGTGCTGTGTCGCGCGTGGTCGCGTCCGACTTTTCCAGGTCGTACTCGATGAAATGACCCCATAAGTAAACAGTATATATAATATCTTTATTTCAGTCTCATCATGGTTCATATACATATATACATTTATCATAAAACAACATTAACCATGCCATTCAAATAAGAATTATAAGAGACTATTGAGTAGTTATCACAGCAAACTACTACCTGAATATCATATTTCAATTACCAGCAGTTCAATACAAAAACATAAAATTAAAACCATGTAAATAGTGCTAATCTCAAAGTTAAGACCTGCCATAAAGTTTTACTTAAAATCTGACATTCAAAAAATGCATTAACATGCCTCATTAAGAAATGTTAGTAAGATATCCATTCTTACCATTGATCAGATCAACGATAACTTGATTAGCACGCTTTACATGGACGAGATAATATTAAGTTATATATTTAAACAACATGTTATAATTATACACATATAAGAGTATCCTTTTTACACTAGATAAACATGAGCACCTCGTATTGTTATTGCATATACATGTATTATGTATTATACAAACGATTTGTGCGTCGTTTTAAAATATTGAAGCAGGATTTGGCAGTAAAACGTACCAGTTGCGCACTAGAAAACAACAATTTAAACTTATCACAGTTAGTTTCTGACATAAAATCATTAAATACACCGGTTGCCTTATCATATAGCTCGGCTCGTATATCCTCATAAAGTGGACATTCAGTTATAACATGTAATTCATTTTCAATAGTATTTTTACAAAAGGGACAAGTTCTACATTCTAATTGTAGCCTCTCATATCTACCTGTTTATATTCGTAAGGGGGCAACTCCACATCTAAATTTAGCAAAAGCAGATCTGTGTTTCAATGGAAGAATAATTTTAACGTAATATTCAGTTTCAAAAGTTTCTTTAAATAGCTTAAAAGTTCTTAATTTATTGCGCCCTGATCCTGTTATTGAAAGCTCTTTGTTAATATTTTCTCTCCACTCTTCTTTATACTTCCCCATGTATGCCATTGTCATCTTACACATGATATCAGATTTTGATATATGATTACCAACATTTGCAAACTGGCTACAATCTAACATATCAAAAATAGTTTTGGTTCTGAAAGCCCAGTTTTTACACTTCGAACTCGATTGGTTAATACAGAATAAAAAATACGTGTTTATTAATTCTGTCAGCTTCCATGTTTACACATCTAACCCAAAAAGTTGATACACATCTCAAAAGTTTAACACCGACTGGATCCCAACCCATATCACCTATGACAGCAGCATTAGGGGTGTATTTCCTGTCCCAAGAAAAAATCTCATTGCACAGTTGTGAATGGCATCAATGCATGAAAATGATTTTGTTCCCCAGATCGCGGCCCCATAACTTATTACTGACTATACTAAAGATTCGTACAGCTTCGTATATATAAAAAAATTATTTTTTTTACTCTCTCCCACCAGACCACCGCCCCCTAAAAAATTACAAACTCGACCACCCCTAAAAAAAAAAAAAAAAATTACTGCTCTCGACCACCCCCTAAAAAAATTACAAACTCTCGAACACCCCTAAAAAATTACAAACTCGGCCCCCCCCCCCCCCCAAAAAAAAACCATGAAGGGTTAATTCTAAAAATAACCCTCTACTCCAGTAGCCTATTTTTACTTAAGCATTACTTAAGCATTACTTAAGCATTGCTTTAACATTACTTTAACATTACTTAAGCATTGCTTTAACATTGCTATTTTTTCTAACATTACTTAAGCATTGCTAAATTTCCTAACATCAAAAAATCCCTTTAAAAATGAAACAACCAAGTGCCCCAAATTTATATCCAGATTTAGCGCAGCCTATAAGCTCTCGAGTTGAAGATGGACAAAATTCTCTTGACCGTTCAGGGAATTATAGATTACAAAAAATATCAGAGATAGAGAAAACATTAATTAATGAAAGGGATATTAGAAAATCATTAAATAAAAAATATAAACGAGGAATAAATATTACTGACGGAATTGATACCATACTAATATCGGCAAGTGTTATTTTAGCAAGTATTGGAATAGCTGTTCCCATTACTTTTCCAGTAGCTATTGTTTGTGGAGGGTTAGGTATATCTGTTAAATTAATCAGACGTAAATTAATGACAAAAACACAAAATCATTCTAATGTTCAAACAATTGCAGAAAGTAAATTAAATAGTATTCATGATATTGTTTCTAAGGCTTTACAAGATGGAAATATTAGCGAGGAAGAATTTAAAACTATTTTAAATGAAATGGAGAAATATTATGAACTAAAAAAAGAGATCAAAACAACAGCAATGAAAAATGTTGAAATAACAGATGAAGAAAAAAAAATTAATCGAAAAGGGGAGAATGGAAGCAATGAGTACTATAGAAAAAAGTTTAAAAACTGTATAATTTATAATATTTATAAGCAAGAAAATCCACCCGCATATTCTTTACATTAAAATGGCTGAAGAATTTGATTTTGATAATCCCGTTTATGACAAAGATGCTTATAATGAAGAAGAAGAAACAGAAACATCTTTTATGGATGAACAGCAATTTCAAACAACTTTGAATACTCAATATAAAGCATTAGATAATCTTACAGGCGCCGATAAGGAAAGACAAACGAGGGCAACCACACAATTTTATATATCACAATTTTTTGAAAGAAATCAAGAACAATTTAGAGAAGGTAATTATTATATTAAATCTGATAACTATGGTAGACCTGTGTTTGGTGTAGAGATTGATGACAAAGAGTATTCCTTATCATTTTATAGGTCACAAAAACCTAATGCTACAATGCAATACTATTCATTTGATACACTTCAAGTAAAATATGGCGTTGATTTTATTAGACATGGTTTAGGAGTATATGATTATGAACCCCACGCTACTCGAAGAAGAGCAGGTAGATCAGAATTACTGCAATTAATTGAAACAAGAAATAAAATTGATAATGCAGCAGAAAACATACCATTACAGGATATATCTTCCCAACAAGAAGCAAAAGAATTATTAAATTCAACTATCGATTCAGAAACAGCAGTGAAAGAAATAGTAACAGTATTTAATAATGAAACAGGAACACAAACAGATATAGAAAAACGAGAAATGGATGGTATCCTCAAAGCAATGACAACAGTTAAAGAAGAGCTTGCAAATGGATTAGGAAAACTTAATGAAACCAATAAAGACTTAGCAAAAGAAAAGGGAAAATTAGAACAGGCTAAAGCAGACAATGAGGAATTTCAAATAGAGAGAATAAAAAGTAGAATAAGAGATTTGGAATCTGAGAGAAGTGCAAGACTGGAAGCAATTAATATTAATAAAGATAAATTACGTAGTCAAGTGAATAGAATCAAAGATACCATACATAAAATATTGAATGAAGACACAACATTAGCTGAAAGAATAAAAACATTATTCAGAGAACAAGGAATTACAATTGCTAGTATTTTAACTGCTTTTGGAATGATTATTGGTGTAATTGTTGAAGCTATTTTACCTGGAACTTCTATTCCCCCTACTCCTGCCCCTCCTCCTTCTCCTGGACAAGAAGGAATAAAAGATTGGATAAAGAAACAATTAAATAATATTAGTAAATTACTTTTTAAATTAGCTGGAAAAGCGGCAGCTGCATTACCCGGTATAATAGGGTCTGTTGTGTCATGGTTATTATCTACAATGGGAAAGGTTGTTGGTTATGTTGGTGAACATTTAATATTATTAGTTATTTTTGTTGTTGGTTTAATATATACCACAGTAACAAAGTATATTACTGATAAATAAATAAAATGGTAAGACCTACTGCAATACTCCCTACTATTATTGCTTTTTTATTATCTTCATGTTCATCATCCGTGTTTCTATAAACATCAGTGTTTTTAACAACATCAGTTGGTGTTTTAACAATGTGTTGTTTCATATATGAATGAAAGAATCCGGGTATATTTGCCGCTTTAGTAACCCATTCTTTAGGCAACAAATGTTCTTTTGCATAATTTGTAATCTTACTGTAATCTATTGAACTAACTTGGACTGGTTGTGTTTGTTTAGTCTTTGTTCCGCTCAGTGATTCTACATGTTTTTTACCAGAGGCTTCGCGAGGTGGAACAGGTTTAATATTAATATCGCTATTTAACCCTAGTTCTTGTTGGTCTGTTGCAACAACAATTTCATTATTATAATCTTGAATTGTCCCTATTCTTAATTCCATATTACTAGGAGACATATATAAGTCTACCCCGTATACAAAATCAACTTTACTTCTTGCATATTTTAATGTATTTTGATATCTTGTAATTTGACCAGGTAAATCAATAGGACTATTAATAGAATCCTCAATATCTACTAGGAATTGTTTTTGTGCATCAAAGGCCGTTCCCGTTCCTAATATACTTGTTCTTGTTTGAGATTGAGAACCTAGGATAGCCCAACAATATGTTCTTATAGATTCGTTTATTCTTTCAATCCCGGCTTGTGTAAAACCGTTTGATGTGTCAAGAATAAAACTAGTCCATGCATCTTTAACACTATCATCTTGTTCAATATAAGAGATATGCAATTGGGTATGAGTTGTTGAGCCTGTAAAAGTATGATGTTTTGGTAAATATGCCCCACTTCCTACAACATGATACCCCCATGGCATGTTACCAACACGAGATGCATCTAATCCAATAGTTTTCCAATCACGAATAAGGTATCCTCTTTGAGTTCCAGATAGTTTTGAATAAATAGATAATGTGCCATAATAAGCGTATACTTTTCCCATTCCTTGATTCATTCCCTTTTGTCTCCAGTCTGTATTAGGATCTATTTTAAATTCTCCGCATATACGTTCGTAAGCTCCACGATCATAACTATTGTTAAAAGCATTCCAACTTCCGTTTTGTGGTAGAGCAATACCTAATTCCTTAAGTATCCTTCTTGTTTGGTAATAAATATGGAATAAAAATAGAGAACCAACTAGTTTGTTATCTTCATTTCCCGTAGGCTCTGCTAGGTGATTATTGTAATCTACGCCACACCCTGTAGTAGCGCACCATATTGCAAAGTTAACTTGATTTTGATAGAATAAAAAACAGTTTGTATTCCATCGGTTTACTATTGCTTCTGATGCTATATGAGGTAATTTATATTTAGAAAATAAGTCAGGGAAATCTGCATTGAAACTTTTTCCAGCGGCACTGTCGCGCCTTCCATCTTCCGCTATAACAATTGATTGTTTTATAATGTTAACATTTTTTTTACTGTACACACCACCAGGTATATATTTAGCTTTACTATTATACTTAAAACTTTTATTAATTTCTAGTTTGGTCGCCGAACGCTCCATTTTTTAATCTTAAAAAATGGGGCATCATACAATTTCAAATATTGATAAAACTATTAATTTACAACAATATATTGATAATAGAAAAGGCGATAAATGTGTTGGATTAAAATGTATTACATACGGCATAGGTTGGTATAATATTGTTAATGAAAATATACAAAAGAAGGGCGAGAGCCCTATTCAAATTCCAGATGGTTATTATAGTTTTCAACAAATTTCAGATTTATTTAACACTTTTGATATTACATTATCTGTAAATGAAACGAATGGTTTTACAAGTTTAAGTTCAACTAATGAATTGAAGTTAAGTAAAGGTTTAAGAGAAATATTAGGATTTGTTAATAAACATACATTTGATGCTAATGAAGAACACAATGGTAATAAATGTTTAGATTTAGCTATCTATAAATCGTTGTATGTTCATCTGGAACAAATTAACACTTCTTATAATTATCTTGATAGTATGCCGAGTACCTTATTAGCGGTTATTCCAGTTGAAAATAAAGAATTTGGAGATATAATAACAATTAGATTGGAGCATCCAGAATACAAACGTTTAATAAATGACACTATAACAGAATTAAAAATAGAAATCAGAGATGAAAATAATAAAAAAATAATTAATCGCTTACCAACTAGTTGTGTTTTAGAAATCACTTGAACGTTCAGTGAAATCGCTTGAGCTCTTAGTGAAATCACTTCTTCAAATTTATTCTAATAAAATGAGTATATTTGGAACGAAAAAATCACAGAAACGAAGTGACAACATTGAACCTTTAATAATGCATGTTCGAGATTTACAAAAGAGAGTGACCGAAGGCTCCGCTAAACCAATCACTGAGCGCAAGCGAATCTCTGATTTAGAGCAAAGAATTTCAGAATTTCAACAAAAGGTTCATGATAATAGAAACATTATGCTTGAACAAATAAATACACAAGGTGAAAGATATAACCAACTTCAAGATAAAGTTCGTGAAATGATTATCAACCATAGATTATTATATAACAAAGTAGAAAATATTCCTGATAGAAAGGTAATAACCATAATCGCAGAGAGTAAGGGTTCAATTTCTAAAAATAAAGCATTTAGTTTTGGTAATGGAGGTAGAGAAGTAGATTCCGGGTATGTTATGAATTTTCGAGGTCAAATATTAGGTATTTCATTATCAAGTGAAAGAACAAACAATGATGATGTATCTGTTGCAGTGGCTGTTAATGGAAAAATACTACCAAGTTATGGTATAAATTTGAACAATCTCCCAAGAAAGTTTGATAATTTTGATACACCATTAATTATTAAAGCTAGTGATGTAATTAATTTTGTTGCTACAAATAATAATACTGGATGTGAAAATACAGTAGTGTCGGCAGTAATTGAATTATTTTTTTAAAAATATTAACTGACAGGTTATCACTAGCCGCAAGGTTATCACTAGCCGCAAGGTACCGGAGGCTACGCTATCACTATTTTTATCCTTTAAAAATGTCTACTTATGGAGAAAAATTAAATCCCTACAGAAAAATAAGAGAACCTAGAGGTGTAAAAGGTATTCGTCAAAGCGTTGTAATAACTAATAATCCTTCAACTATTGATCAGAATCAACATTTATTAGTAAGATTCCCTAATTTAAGTAATAATGATGTTATTGTTCCTAGAACAGTCAGATTAGCATTTGAAATTGAAATAAACGGTAAAAGTGATGTAAATGCAACAGTTTATCAAAACATTGGAAGATCTATAATCAAGAAAACAACAATACGAATTTCAGGTAACGAAATTATGTCAATTGATGATAGCGATATATATCATAATTATGTTGATTTATGGAAGACACCAACCGAACGTGTTAACATGGTATATCAAGGTATTGGTAAAGGCAATATGTTAAAACACAGAGTTGGAGCTAAGGATGCAAGTAATGATAAAGAAGATAAAGCAATAGCTAAAGCATATAAAAACAGATTTTGTATCCCACTTGATTTTGAACTATTAGAAACACATATGCCATTCTATCAAGCGGGACTAGGTGATAGACTTGAATATGAACTTACGTTCAACGACTATGATAAAGTTATTAAGTCAAGTGATACGTCAGCAAGTTATACAATTAAAAATATTTGTTTAGAATTTGATATGGTATCCGATACAGAACTTGTTAGACAAATAAGACAACAATATGATGGTAAAATGACTATATTCTATGATCGTGTTCTAAGACATAGAAAAATGTTAAAGAATAAATCTGATACACTATGGAATATAAATCTAAATGTTCCCGCAAGAAGTATGAAAGGAATTCTGATGCTGTTTGAAGACCCTGAAAGAACAGGAACAGAAATATATTACAACCCTAATATAGAGAAAGTAGAGATTACAATAGAAGGAGTTCCAAATCAACTATACAGTCAAGGAATGAGAGCATATCAGCAGTGGGATGAGATAAATAAATACTTTTGTTTAACATCAAAGAGAAACAAGGAAACAGATAAAATTGCTAAAGACTTATGTTTTGCCAACATAACAATAGAAAAGTATCTTACTAACAATTATGCATTATGGTTAGATTTACGAACAATAGATGATAACACACTCCATGGTTCTGGAAGAAGAGTAGAGAATGCATCTGAAGGAATTACAATTCAAATAACGAAAGAAGCAGGAGATGATGAACCAATAAATATGTATTTGTTTGTCATACAAGATGCACAAATCAATTTTGAAGATGGAAGATTTAAAGAAGTATTATATTAGCGGAGCCGACTTCGACTCCTAGAAAATGGAGCGACAAGCGACCAAACTAGAGTTACCAAAATATCCTCATTCCGCTATAATATGTGGACAAACAGGATGTGGTAAAACAGAATTTGTACTTGACCTTTTAGAAGATGAATATTGTAAAGTGTTTAATTTTATAGTTATATTATGTCCCACTATTCAATGGAATAAAGCATATAAAAATAGAGAGTGGATAGGCGATGTTAGGAAACCTAAATCAAAAAATATAATCATTGTTAATCCTATTGTTAATGAAGAAGAGAAACTGCAAGAACTACTAAGATGGTTTTTCAATAAGTATGCTGGACAACCAACATTATATATTATAGATGATTGTAGTGCTACAAAAGAATTAACAAAGAAAAGAGATATGCTTTCTGAACTAGCTTTTTCAGGAAGACATGCCGAACAATCAGTATGGGTTATTTCACAGAGATACAATTCCGTTTTAAAAGATTTGAGAGAACAAACAAAATGGTTATGTATGTTCTACACAAAAGACAGAGATAGTTTTGAAAATTGTCTAAGAGAAAATGACGTTATTCCTACTTTAGAAGAAAGACAAAGAATGAAAGAGGAACTAAAAAAAAAGAAGCATCGTAAATTAATATTGAGAACGGATCAACCTACCGACTATTGGTTGCGCGATTAATGTTTTTATAAACACTGATGTTTTCTGTTAAAAATGATATTAGATTTGTTAACAATTATAACAAATGTTACAGTCTTATCATTATCAGGGTATGTAATATTTAATTATTTTAAACTTAAAAATAAATTATCTGGACATATGATATTTCTAGAGACTCTCCAAGATGATTATTTTAATCTTAAAAATAAATTATATAAAATGAATGTCGAAGAAATATTAAACCAGGAGGGATTACACAAAGATAATACTGAAAGCAGCTACGCGAATAATGAAGATTCCCGAAGGTCCAGTGATAAACAAGAAGAAACAAAACGTGAAAGATTATCAGCTATTGTAGCTGGCGGCAATAGTAAACAATATCTTGGAAGAGAGTTACAACTTTCAGACATTGACACAATGACAATAGAGCAAATAAATAAATTATACTGTAGATATGAAGCAAGATTGGGAGCTAGTATGACTAAAACATTAGGTAATTCTTTTATTAATTTATATGTTATGAGTGTTTCAAAGTATTTTAACGTTATTAACCCTCCCAAACTAATACAAGACTTGGGGGAAGACCCTTTTATTAATCATGCTTTGACTACTTCATGTTGTGAACTATATTATAGATATGGAATGTATCTTGCTCCTTTTACCGCAATGTTAACAACTGCAAAACATATTGATTTAAATGAACGGTCGAGTGATTTCACTGAAAATATCGAGATAAAAAAAATGAAAGACCCAGATTTCGAGAAAGAAAATATCGATATAAAAAATGGAGCGACAAGCGACCCTACCGGATAGCGAAGAAAAAATAAATAGCGAAGAAAAAATAAATAGCGATCTCCCTGAACGGTCGAGTGATTCGCAAAAGCTCAGTGAAGTTTCAAAACCCAAAAATCCAAAACGAGTAGCTGCGGGTAAGAAAGGTGTAGAAGCTAGAAAATTAAAAGCCGCATTAAAAAGAAAAGAAACAGAACGTTTGAAGAAAGAAAATATGGAACTAAAACAAATAACAGCGGAGCCTACGGTAAAAGATACAGATAATGATGCTGTTCAAAATTCAAAATTAGAAATAACAAAAAATACAGAACAGAAAATAAATGTATATAAAAATTACATACCGCTATGTTTATCAATTTTAACTGTTGGAATAGGATTTTATTTTTTAAAAAAAAGTAATAAAACTGTTGTTTATAAAAACACTGTAAATCACTCGACCGTTCAGGGAGATCAAAGTGGGGGAAAAAAAGAATACGACCCCTTTGAGTTTTAGCGGAGCCCCGACTTAGCGGATTCGCTTGCGCTCAGTAATGCCCTTGAGTTTAGCGGAGCCTTCGGGAGCCTTAAATTTTATTGTATAAAAATGGCGTCGGATGAAAAACAAATTGTTAACACTATATATCATGTGGGGGTTGAAACTATATTAGCAGTTGGATATTCAGAAATAGGGAAAAAACTATTTAGAAAACAAGCACCAAAAGTAGATTTTAAAATGGAAGATATTTTAATGTTATCAATTGATTTAGTTCTTGCAACAATAACAAAAGATATGTTAGTTAAACAAGGTATTATTCCGGCCGATATTATGAAGTAAATTTCTATCCCTAGAGGCGGAGCCGAATTCGTCTCCTAGAAAATGGCTAGTGCAGTAGCAATGATGATTGGAGGGGCAGTAACAAATGCATTAGCATTTACTGGTGGTAATTATTTATTTTCACATTTAGGAAAAGATTCAGATGAAGAAAGAGAAAGACATGATAAAGCAATGGAACAATTAGAAAAAGCACAATCTGAATGGAATAAAAAAAGAACTGAAAGATTAGATTATATTAATAAGGTAATGAAAAAAGAACATCACGCTGAACAAACATTTAATAATGTTGACCAAGCTATGAAACAATATTATTATATAACTGGACCTGATTTCCCACCAAAACCTACATTAAGTGATTTTTATACTCCATCAGAAGATCAAAAGAATAGAGAGATTTCTTTTATTATTGGCGGTATGGTATTAACTGGTTTTGTTGCTTGGAAATTATTATAGACTTTATTTTTTTTATACAATAAAATAATAATAATAATAATTAGAAAATATACATAATTGATTTTCTATATTAATAAAATGGGTGAAGTAGAAAAAAAAGATTATGGCACAAAAAGCAAAAATAATGCACAAATGCAAATAGATATCTCAGAAGAAAAATTTGAATATATGTTAAAAAAACAAAATGAATATAATACAAAGAAATGGCCTGATTTGAAAATTAATAAAATATATACAATAACTGACTATAAAACTGTTAACACAACATATGGTGAAAGTACAATATTAACTCTCAAAGACAATGGAGAAGTGTGGTGTCCTTCACATCTTGCTACTAAAATAGAGGATAAAGAACCACCATTTTATGTCAGACCGCTTGGATTTAAAAGATGTAAGAATAACAAAAAGAATAAATACCACGCTTATGATTTAATTTTTTCCTAAGAAATGGAAAAAATATATTATAGTCCTAAAGGATTTTGGAAAGGTAATACAGCTGTTAATAAGTTAGCAAAAGAAGCTAAGGTTAGTGAGAAACAGGCTTTAGAATTTTTAAAGAAACAAGCAGTTTGGCAGATATATTTACCCGCGCCTAAGAAAATTGTTAGACCAAGGTTTGATGTGTCTGCAAAGAATGAGGTGCATCAAGCTGATTTGTTATTTCTACCTTTTGATAGAGTTAAAAATAAAACATATAAATATGCTCTTACATTAGTAGATGTAGGAACAAGATATAAAGAAGCAGAACCATTGACATCAAAAGACAGTAAAGAAGTTGCCGCTGCTTTTGAGAAGATTTATAAAAGACATTTGAACTATCCTAAACTATTACAAGTTGACCCTGGTAGAGAATTTATGGGTGTTGTTTCTCAACTAATGGCTAAACATAATGTTAAAATAAGAAGAGGCAGAAGAGAAATACACAGAGACCAAGGAATAGTAGAGAGATTTAATAGAACTTTAGCTGAAAGATTGTTTGGTTATCAGTATGCTAAGGAGATTGATACACATAAAAGAAATAGAGAATGGGTTAAGAGATTATCAGATGTTGTTAAGGCATTAAATGTAGAGACAAAAAAACCTTCTCCAATTATAACAAGAAAAGTTGATACTGAAATATGTCCTCAGTCAAATGTTAGATACTTGTATCAACCAGGAGAACAAGAAGGTGGAGGTAGGAAACGTGCAACTGATCCGATATGGTCGGTAGATATACACAATATTGATTATCATATTATAACACAGGGTATAAGAGTTTATTATTTAAAATCACCAGCACCACAGAGAGGCTTTGTCAAAGAAGAACTACTTATTGTTCCGGCTGACACTGTGAGTACCCATATGCATATGTCGTAATCCCATCAGGTGCAATGTATCTTTTTGTGTCAAGTGGTGAGAGTGTGGTTTTATTTATTTTTAGTCCATAAATGTTGTGTTGCATTGAGCGTAGCATATTCATTGAGTGTGTGTATTTTTGTTTGTTGAAAAGTGCGTCTTTGTAGTTGTTGAAGTTTATTTGTTTTTTGATTACATACTTTTTCACACCCTTTGCTTTCTTGATGACTTGTTCGTCTGCTCTTAACACCGAGTATAATTTTGAACGCAGACCAATATATTCTGCGATTGGAACACCGGCACATTCATCTTTGAATTTACCTATTACTTTCTTGTTTGTTTCATCATAGAGTGGATGATCTTTTGGGTAGCCAGAGAAGTCATATTCATCTTTCATTTCAGACATATCATTGTATGCATCTTTTGTTTTAATGTCTACCAACAAACTATCACAATCAGTATATAACAAGTTACAATTTTCCCCATATCTTTTTTTCAATTTATTATAATACCAATCATACATAAACTGTTTTGATAAATCAAGAACAGAGAAACCTACATAGATTGGTTTGTTTAGTGTTAGTTTTGTTCTGTTGACATGTATTGCCGATAGTTCATCTGAGAATTTGACACGTCTGTTGAAGTTTGGTTTGGCTATTATCTTTCGAAGTCTTTCATTTTCAGTTCCATCTGTTCTTACAAGTTTTATATCTACTCTTTTACGTAAGTTCTCCATTGTTTTACCAAAGACACTATTATTCATTAATTTGTAGAAGTCTTTTTCAAATGTTGATTTTGCTTTTTTTCTGAATTCAGTATTTAAACGAATGTATGGTTCCATCCAAGGCTTCTCATTGAACTCTAATACTCTGTGTATTTTTTCTACTTTCAAACCAAGTTTTTCATAGAGCTCTAGAGTCTTGTAATGAACTACATACTTTTTCTTGTCCATGAGATTGGGAACAAGTTTTTCTACATTTAAAATACTATTATTGTCAACCAATTCACTTTGATAATCAGACAACCATTCTTTTTTTACTGCAAGTTTTTCGGGGGCTAGAGGATAGTCATTATGTAGTTTATGTAATTCTTTAGGATATTTTAAGTCTACTTCATATATTCTTCCTCTACCTTTTTGCAATTTTGGAAGTTCTCCATTTATCCATTTGAAACCACCATATGGAAGAGCTTGAAGCATGGCCCATCCATATAAATTATTGGCATCTACATACATGATATAATTATCTTTTTTATTTTTATCATAGTCTTTTAAATGAGAATTATTTGCTTTAACATGTCTCTTTGAAACCATACTAATACCACCCCTCATTCCTTTTTCAATGAATAAATGCATGTCAATATCTGTTAGTAGTTCTAACTCTATTTGTGTGTATTTTAGTAATGCATCCCATGATAAACCAGGTGCAGTGTAATAATGTAGAGGGTCAAGTTTATATGCTTTCATACATGTTTTTCTAAATGTTTGGAATACGTCTGCTAATAATAATACATCAGTTTTGAGGTATAAATCATGATAATCCCCTAATGTTTTACAGTTGTATTCTTTCCATACATTTTGAGCATGATCATAATCTTCTTGTTTGATGCTTTCATCTGATAGAGAACTATAAAACTTTTCTATATGTGGTAATTCATTTTCATTAAATCTATCAAAAGAATCAATATATTCATATGGATATACACCTTTACGCAAAAGTAAATCAGCCTTATCACCAAACTCATGCTTTGTTATTTTGAAATCAGCTTTTTCTGTTGCATCAACTAACCTCTCTAATGAAGTAGCCATAAACTGGAAACTATCTAAGAATTTCAGTTGTCCTATACTAAATGAAATATACTTTTCTGTATTATTTGCTATACAAGTAATATTTTTGTTTGTTTTATAAGTATGTATTTTTTGCATTATAAGATGACTATCATAACCTTTTAGATTGTGGAAGACAACGGGAATTTTAGTTGAATTTGGTGTTATCTTTAGTTTTAGATTACAGGATTTATGTGCTGCACCTCTGTATTCACCTGTAAAATGACAGTGATCTCTAACTTTCCGGAATTCTGATTTACTTCTTGGGTATATTCTATTACTACAAATCCAACATCTTATAGCTTTATTATAATCTTCAATATTTTTTTCTGTCATTGTTAATTGTTTAGGATGTTTAAATATGTTGTTAATGTTTTCTACTTCACATTCTAAATGATTTAGGAAGACTTCAGCAGCATCTTCACCTCTGTATATTACAGGCTCTTCTACTTTACCATCATATCTTACAACTTGATAACCAAATCCACATGCTTCATGTTCGCTTGTAATTTCTGATTTATCTCCTACTTGTTTTGATTTAGGTTTTATTATACTTTCAAAGTCAGCGTATATTGCAAATGGAACAGACATTTGGTTTTGATAGTTTTCAAATTTGATTGTATCACCTTTTGATGGCATTTCTATTCTTAATGGTGATTTATTAATACCTTCACAGTCTTCTTCTTTGTGTTTGGTTAGTAGGTCTTCTCTTGTGAAACCATAAAGACATCTATCACAGAAATGTGTTTGATCTCTATGTTTGTTATTTTGCCCGTGAAGTAACTTATTAAGACTTTTAATCCAGCAGTAATGATATTTTGTTTCTTCCTCTGAAGTTGAGGAGGTTAAAAGTAGATTTATTCTTTTAACCTCTTTAGGCTGGGCTGATATATCATGCGGAAATACTGTAATTTCCTTGTTCGATGATATTTTATATCTATATACATTTAATGCTAATCCATTGTACTCACCAATATTTAAATTTTTATTTTGATTTTCAAGTTTTTTTATTTGGTTTATTGGAGTGGGAGTTTCAACGCCTTTTGTATTAAGAATATCTTTATAATCAGGATAAGATGAGGGTCTATCAGAATGCTTCGTAGCCGGACAAAGAGCAGAAACTATTGCTCTGAACAAACATGCATCGTCCTTATTTTTTACGTTGATTATTGCTTTCTTATCTTTTATAACTTTAGGTAAATCAATGTATGAAGAACCTTTGAGTGGTTCATACTTTGCAATATTTAAATATAGTATTTTACAGTGGTCAATTTCTAAACCAGATGCAGTATTTGTAAACTTCTCAATCCATAATTGTAAATAAGAAGTTTGTTCATTATAATGTTTTTCAATATTTTTATCATTCAATACAGCAGCTTGTAGACCATGATTGGAAGAATCAACAAATTTCTTTTTACCATTATATTCATCATGAAAGAATTGAAGAGAAAGACCTACTGAAAACTTAATGCCATTATATTCTTTTATATCATTCCTAACTGTGTCTAATATTTTAGATTTGTTATCATTAAACAATATGCCGGGGTCTTTATAACTATTAGCATTAATTTCATACGTTTTTAAATAATTACATTTAGGGCGGTCTACTAATTTAATATTCTCTTTTAGTTGTCTTCTGTCTTCTTCATCAATGATATCTTTAAATACTTGGGATTTTTTTTTGTCCATTTTTATAATAATACTTTTTTAATTATCCTTTTTATTTTTTAAGTAATATTCGTGTTGATAATTAGGATTTCTAAGTATAAATTCTCGATGCGCTTGTTTATATTTTTCTTTATTTTTAATATAATGTTTATGTTTCATAGGTTTTTCACAATCCTTACATTTTCTTCTATATCCATCGCGGCATAACTTTACTTTTCTAAATGAATTGTATGATTTGAATGTTAAGCAATAATCACAGATTTTACCTTCCATTTTTAAAAAAACAATTTTAACATTTTTTAGGGGTGTTCGAGAGTTTGTAATTTTTTTAGGGGGTGGTCGAGAGCAGTAATTTTTTTTTTTTTTTTTTAGGGGTGGTCGAGTTTGTAATTTTTTAGGGGGCGGTGGTCTGGTGGGAGAGAGTAAAAAAAAAATTTTTTTTTTTTTAGGGGTGGTCCAGGATCCCCACTTTACATATATATTATGGAAACCCTCCATTTTGCTTATATTTAGCGATTAACAATCCCAGAGCTCGACCCGCTGACTGGGCCATATATTTAGCTGTTACATTTAAATTAACAAACTCATCGATTAGCAAACCAAGGTAAACATAGTTGTCTACCATGCTTAAAGCATCATTTCCCACTGAAAATACAGTTTCTGTTCGTTTAAATGAAGGTGGTCTGAAATGAATAACATTGCTTTTCATATTGTTAATACTCATTCTATTATTTGAGCTCCAACGATGTAATTTGTCTAACAGTAACTGCAAATCTTGCTCATTATCTGCTAGTAAAACCACATCGTCTGCATACAACAAAATACTAAGTTTTTCTCCATGTCCAATGTCAATACCTACTCCAGATGCTTTAACCATGGTAGCAAAATCATAAATAAAACAATTAAAAAGGTTCGGCGAAACACAGCATCCCTGTCTTAACCCAACTGACACATCGAACCAGTCACTATCTATATTATTTACTCTAACACATGATTTCACATTACTATATAGAGATGTAACGGCATCATACAACTTTCCTTTTAACCCCATGTTTCTTAACTTTAGCCATAAAATATCACGATTAATTGAGTCATACGCTTTTCTAAAGTCAATAAATGCTGCAAATGTAGATAGTAACAAAACCCCGTCAGAACAAAATGCCGTCATGTTTCTGACGGTTGTTATTCAAAACAGTAGCTCTTAAATATGGATTGGTAAAAAGCGAGTTTCCACTCCCTTTAATCTAATCTCCCTGTTCAAAAGAAAAATGGTCACGCTCGTGGACGTCTGCGTCACACTTTTCCAGGAAAAAATGCGACTGTTGAAAGATCCAACCCCCGATCGGTTCTTAGCCGAAATGGACTTAAAACGGAGGATGCGCGACTGAATGCACCAGTCGGCCATCTTAATTTCTGCAACGCAAGACTGGTGGACTTGTCAGCCAATGAAAACAGCTGCATTCCTACGTACCCTGTCTCAGCTCACGGGGTACATGGGCTCAATAACACGGCTGTGTAGCGAACAGAGACATAGATTAAATAAAATAATTAAATAAAAAAAAAAATACGTTCCTGATCAGAAGTAAGGAATTTTAAAAACTTTGCGGTTTAATAATGCATTATCCTTTGTGGGTAATAACCGAACTGGGGCCATAAAACTCATATAATATTTACCACAGACTTTTACCAGCATCAATCGACTTAAAAAAATTTTTTTATCCGATTCCGAGATTTTTTTGTACGATAATAATTTGTTGAATTAAGATAAGGGAAATAACTGCATTACTACAGCTATTAATAAGATTTAGAGTTGTCTGTAATTTACACATATTTCGTGTGTTACCTGATATACGTGCCATGTTTGACTCTCTTTCTCTCTCTCTCTCTCTCTCGTTCTCTTTCAATCTACCTGTCTCTTTGTTCTCCCTCTCTCTCTCTCTCTCTCTCTTTGAGAGAGGTGTTAAAGGGCGTAGTTATGTGGTAATGGGTTATGGTAAATTGGCGGACGTAATGAGTATCAAACAGTTTCAAATTGATCCTGGTCAGACGCCGTGTCTGATCAGGATCCAAGCTGTTCGTAATAACCATTGTAATAAACATTGTACTCGGAGTAAGCCAAGAATTCAGACTCATTCCCAGGGCTGCCATTTCTCCGGATTTTTCCGCAATCTTCTGATTTTTTTTCTAGTACATGATAGCTTAAAGCATGCTGAAAGTAAAGCAGAATGCGCCTTAAGGCGCATTCTGCTTTACTTCCAGTGTGCTTTAAGCAGCCACGTGTAAAAAAAACTAGAAACAGGCGATGGGGTAAAGGTACGGTTCGTAAAATCGCACTTGAAAAATGCAAATTTGGAAATCTTAGGATTTTTCATGTCAACTTATGGCAGCCCTGCATTCCCCAGTAAAAAGTAATGTTTGGAATCGGACTCAAAACTTTAGTCGATCATCGGGACATATTCACAATCGATCATCGATTAAATTAAAAATCGCTCTTGAGTTGTGTATACTTATTCGGGCTTATTTCACAGATATTACCGAATGCGTCTATAGTTTTGCCATTATTGTAACTATGTTACAATCAATCTGTGTAATCAGTCATTTCACGAAATGACTAAAACTTTCAGTCATTTCGTGAAATAACTGAAATTGACAGGCCTCATCTACACAAATGGGCTAGAAACCTTTAATAGGATTCAGGCAATGTGTGAAATGAATATTTTAATTAATTAATTCAACAGCAGTTGTTGGCACGCATGGTCACCGATTTGCATGAAACTTACACCATTTGTACCTCTCTACATCAAATGGAGAAAAAAATACCCAGAAAATTTATTTCCCACATCCGGTTGCCATGGCAACGCGAAATTGCCAAAAAAAACAGTGTTTTTGGTGATTAAAATATGACAAATTCACAGAGTTTTTCAGAGAATAATGTACATATTTCAGATAAAATTACATTTGTATGTTGAACTATAACCCTTTGCCAATAAAATAGCATTGTAGGATTCGACTCAACATTACACCCAATTGGTAGGCACGTGCGATCTTTAGTGGCCAATATACTGAAAGTGAGAAATCATGATTTTGGCATATTTCAAGGACTGGTAGAATATTTATGCATCCATGCTGCGCTTGAATATGATCACTAATAAGAAGTAACACATGTGTTGTTTACGGTTTTGGAAGAATACCTTTGGGATTCTGGTTGCTAAGGGGGTAACCATGACAACGAAACTATCAACTTTTTAATGTTGTAATTTCCTATGTAACTGAGCAGAATTGCTTAAAAGATACCAGGATCACTCTGAAATTGCTATAACCATATATTTTAGTGTTATTAAATGGAAGTAGAAGACAACACATGCATATATTAGTTGGTAACTATGGTAACCCCTGCCAACAGAACGTAATTTACTGAAAATATGTGCCAAATTCAAGACTTTCAGAACGCAAAATACAGCAAACTATCAAAACTATTACACACTTTCTTAAATTAGTTTCATTATCAGGTTTGCAAGTTAGCACTGTCTTATAAACATTCACTGTTAAGATGAAAACGGTATTTGGTTGCCTTAGTAACCACTCAACGCAATTGCTAAATAAGAGCCTTATATTGAAAATGTGAGTCAAACTAATGTTTTTTTAAGGAAAAGTACAGCAACATATCAGAACCATGGTACCGTAGTTGCATCATCAGATTTGATAGTTAGCAGTGCTGTATAATTTTCACTTTAAACATAAAAATAATGTTTGGTTACCATAGCAACCACTCACAATGTATGCTAAATAACAGCATTGTATCGAAAATATGTGTCAAATTCCATGTGTTTTTAAGATAAAGTACAGCAACCAATCTGAACAATGGTACTTAAGTAAGGGATATCGTTTAGTTACTGATATATCGGAGCCCAAGAGGCTCCGATATATAAGTAACTAAAAGATATCACTGTTGTCACCATCTGTCACAAACCTGACCCCTTAGAATCATAATCTAGTAACAAATTACATGCTCTACCGAAAATCCGCTTCAACTATAGATAAGTCAACCAGAGCCTTAATGAGCATTGTCAGTTCTTAGATAAGATGAAACAATGTGTTTACATAATGAGTTAATAATCATGTAGTGGGAGGGTATCCAGATCTGTAGCTCCTACATATAGCATTTGTTCTGGTGTCAACCAGAACCTATATTGGTTCATAATTGATTGTGTTTGCTTTTGATTGTTTCATTTAGCTTGTAATATAAGGTAGCAGACTGCAAGTTCAAGCAAAATATTCACAACATGTCTTTCTGAAGCTATCCAATGAAGCAACCAACCGAAAAATAAATTGTTTCTTTTCCGACCGTATGCTGTCAGTCTAATATTTTTATAATTAGAAATTTATTAAGAGGTCAGATAAGCATGTGCTTGAGCAGTATGGAAATTTAGCAGTTCACCACATTATCGCTCATATACGTGAATATTGCATATATGGTGACAAGTGTCAGTATCAGGTTTGCAAGTTAACTTTGTCTTGTCACCATATATGCAATATTCACGTATATTAGTCTCTATATATCCCTTCTGACAATTTTTTCTGTCAAAATCAATTGTGTCGGATCCCTGTGCACATCACTAGTTAACCACTTCACTGCCGTGACGTCATCAATTTTAAACAATTGTCGTCTGCTTTTATTTCTTAAATTCTAATATTTGCTATTTTGACTGAAGAAATGTTGAAATGATTGTGTTATGCGGCGTCTGATCAGGATCCAAACTGTTTGGAGAAAAAAAAACTAATGTACTCGGGGTAAGGCAGTGAAGGGGTTAATAGTATAATGTCGGATCCTTATGGCGAATATTCTTCCGAATAAATTTTCCGAAGAGTAACACAACTGTTTGACAATCATATAAATGTTATAAAAACTTTAGAAATAAAGCTGACGATTAATTTGCGAGCAGGCAATATGTGTTTGACTGGTTATGACGTTATACTTGCACTGGAGTGGTAAATAGAAGAGTGAAATGTGTGCAAACGAGAATAAGTACATGAACAAAGACACGATCAACATGAAAAGACATCTGTTAATTAATATACATGTGTTAACCCATTTGTGCCTAGACAAGCAGTGTAGACTCTGATCAGACGTCGCATAATGCAACGTCCAAACAGAGTCTATACTAATTAAGTATTTACTGATAGGAATTTCAATGTAAAACAAAACGAAAATGAAAAATTCGACAATGCATACCCTTTGATAAAATGGGCAAATCCAATATAAAAGTGTGGGACAATCCACTGGGTGCAAACGGCTTAAGTTAATCAGCATAAATGCTCCTTTGTTATGATTGTTCTTAAAATAAGGGGCAATAAAACTTGTGCCCAATTCCATTTTCATGTATCCATATTTGAAATATATCATACTTTAATAGCCTCTTGATGCTTACTTTTTCAGACTGATGATACCGTTCTTTCAAAAAATAGCCTGTTTATCTTGCTTTAGGAATTTAAAAAAAAAATAAAAAAATCAGAAAGTAAATATAAAATAAACAATGGTGGTTAGTGGCACAGTCATAATAGCGGAAATTGTTGCTTATTGCGTAATGAAAACTGAGCAATAAGCTTCTTTCTGCAACGAAATGGTAAGATCATGTTTTATTATTTGGATCATGACATAATTAACGATTTCATAAATTAATAGCGATCATAATTCATGACAACTACAAATCATATCGCCCCCTATGCTTATGAAGCGTTTCAAATAAGGCTAATATCATTCTGAAGCTTTTGATTGGCCCAGATTTGAGCAGTGCTCTCATTTGACCGATTAAAAGCTTGCTCATTTCAACCGCTTTATTAACATAGATCCATCATGTTTATAAATGTATGCAATATCATTATCCAATAACTTACTGTGCACGATACTATTTTTTCAAACAGTTTGGAAACAATGCAGATGCCGAGTCACTCGGCGTCTATTAACCCCTTCACTGCCGTGACGTCATCAATTTTAAACATTTGTCGTCTGCTTTTATTTCTGAAATTTAATTTTTAGGTATTTTGATTTAAGAAATATTGAAATGAGTGTCAAACAGTTTGGATCCTGATCAGACGCCGCGTCACGCGGCGTCTGATCAGGATTCAAACTGTTTGCAAATAACCATCGTACTCGGGGTATGGCAGTGAAGGGTATAAGGAATCTATTTTCGGTTTAAATGCTTGTTTTAAGATTGTTTCTGCTATTTAAACTCAATAAATATTTAGAATATTAAGTAGAAAACGCAGCCGGCGATTTAGACGCATTTGATATTACAACAGAATAAGAACTTATGTAGTTCAGTATGTCAGTTGCACTTGCCCGAATAAATAGTAGGGACATAAATTATATCAGTCGCTATACTGTTTTCTCATTTGAGATATTATTTTTAAGTTCAACACATTCAGCCCTGAAAATTCTAATGGACAATTCTAATTTGCAACTGAGTTTAATCCATAATTATTATACATGTATAACTATTAATGGATATTTTCTGCGATATTTTGCAAAATGACAAACAGTGCAGATCCTGATGCGGTAGGCAGGCACAGGAACTCTCTGATCTGGGTCTCCACTGTTTTCATATATATATAGAACAAGTATACTATGTACAGGTACACTTTACACTGGGGCAACTACGTATTATCATAAAATTGTGTGAACAGGAATGCTTGTACTGAGCGACCACTGTATGAGTATGCATATACCGATTTGGAAATGCATGCCGTCGCCTAACACACAAAGCCATTCCCCCGTCCCTCGCCATACACTGTAAACCCACGTGTTCAAACAAAGAACATTTATTGAATGTCTGTTTGTAACAGATATTGTACGCGTCTTTGTGTTCAAATGTTTAATACAAACGTTCAGCAAGTATCTAAAATTTAATGGTAGATCTAGTGTCCAATTTTGAACATTTGGTGCTCCTATTTGTAAACCTAATGAACAGGTCTAGTGTTATTTTTTTTAACGCATGACATGTTCAAACATCATGCAACAGATATTGCACGACTAAAACATGTTCAACGAAAATATGTTAAAAGACAGAATACACACAGAACACCATTATGTTCAGATTTCAAATGTTTACTTTATGCCTGGGTCACACATTCACGGATGATAGTCAAGGATGGGTACGGACGAAAATGCTACGGATTGTGATAGATCCGTGAGTTTCTACGGTATGAGAACGGGTCAGAAAGGGTATATACGGTTTAGTTACGGGGAGTATCGCGGATAAGCTGTTAATGGTCGGGGAACAGAACGGATTGGTACGGTTTCTCACGGACTTTTACGGATTTTCACGGAATAATACGTAGCACCGTACTCGATAGACACGGAGTAATACGGTTTGCTACGGTGAAATACGATTTCGTACGGGCTACTACAGTTTGTGACGGAGACTTACGGGTACATACGGATGTACACACGCAGAGAACTACACAAACACTTTTTTATTTTTGTTTGGCGGAAGTTCATTTTACCCAGACACGACCACTAAAAAGAAGGCTTACTGATTGTAAAAAGACAACTGACAGCCCAAAGCAAGGTGAAAGAAGATTAGAAAGCCCTTGCGCGGGTTTTCTGTTGTATTTTCAATTTTCTTTAAGCAGACACCTGTTTTAGATACCTTACCATTTTAATGAAAACAATTTTGTTGTCGTAACTGAGAGGTTTTACTATTTGTTTTGTGTTTGAATTTTACAAATAAAACACAAAGAAGTTTACATTTCCCTAATGTGCCTTTATCAATTATTAATACCTTCAAGAGTATAAAACAGTTGAAAGTCGAAAAGCTCACTTTATTCTAAGGCACAAGTCCTTCGCTGCCAAAATCAAACATTATTCCATATGCAAATAGTTTGGATCCTGATGAGACTATATTTATTTCGCAGTGAAGACGTTAACATGTATTAATGATCTAAATTGTTCTACCGAACTAACGTGTCTACTGTTTAGATTGATTGATTTTATTTGGCAACAGTGGCATAACATGGCAATACAAATGCATACACATACGAGGGCTGTCCCAAAACATGGTATACTTTCCTTATAAAATTGTTCGTTAAAACAGCAGATACAAAAGGTCGTCAGTGTATATAAACATAGGGTTTATGTAAATCTGTGTGAAGTTTTAACGTGTTATCTTTAAAACTGACCAGCACAGAGTATTTTGAACCCGTACCTGTCTAACCCCGGCGCACACTAGTTAACGTTGACTGTTTGATGTCCACGTGTTTTCTATCTAGTGCATCTAGAACATGTGGGAAGTTCCATCTTTCCTAGAACTGGAGTGCCTCTTCCAGCCATTTTTCACGAGTGGAAAGAGTGGTTACAACCTCTTCCATGTATTCCTCGATACTAGCCTTGCATACTTCTTTCATAATGGCACTTATGGTGTAATGTGCTACCCTAAATCCATACATCAGTGACCTGTAACTGTCCCCCTTTTCAAGGTGCCTCAAAACTATTGCAAGTATTATCCTAGGGCTGACGGCTTTCCTATAACAAGGGCATTCCTTTGCTATCCTCGGGCGAAGTCTTTCAAGAAGCTCCGCGAACAACTGCATGTGCATCTACACTTACAATGTTTCTGAATGCCTCTGGGTTTTCTATCCTTTTTTCATTCATTAATGTATCATATTGGCCACGAAGCTGTCTTCTATATAACCAGACTCTCATCCACCATCTCCTCTCTTGCCTCTATTTAGTTCTAACACGAAAGAAATATTTCCTAGAGCACCTCTGTTAATTGCAACCAAAACCAACAACATATCCTGTCTTCTATCGCTCATTATTGCGTACACAATCAAAGAAGTTATTAAACAAGACCATAAACACTTAGAAAATGGAAATGTGTTTTCATACAAGAATATTTCGGTGTATTTCAATTTAATTATCCGTCTGTAATTAAAATAAAGCCCGTACTAAACCGTACTACTCCGATCTAGAACTTAAGTGACCGTGTCAGCCCGTAGCAAGACGTATTAATCCGGCACTATCCGTGCTGAAACGTATCGGACCGTAGACGTCCTGTTTGAACCGTATTAGTCCGTTTTCGTGTACTTAATCTCCCCGTACACATCCGTAGAAAGCCGTATTGAACCGTACTTAACCCGTACTGGTCCGTACCAATCCGTACTGTGACGCTCTGCCAGGTGTCTACGGACCAGTACGGGTTAGAAAGGTTTGGCTACGTTTGGCTACGGACCAGTATGGAGTTTTATCCGTACCTGTTTTTTGAACATGTTCAAAAAACCAGTACGGTGTGGAACCACACCTACGGATGGTCAAGGTTCAGGCACGGGCTTGTACGAGCTTTTACGGACCATTACGGATGCTGCCGGATTTAATCCGTAGCCGTCCGGGAGGCTCATCCGTGAATGTGTGACCTAGGCATTAAGGTACATCGCATACGGATACGGAAGTCTTCTTGCGGGCGAGTGGAAATGCGTCTTGACGACATAGACTTTTTCCGCACGTGCTTATACTAGAAAATTTACATAAAAGAAATGTTGAATTGACCCGAGCATCAACGGTATGACGGCAGCATCCCCGTTACGTCTATAGCTGTTTGCAAATGCAATACAAGTGAGACCAAGACTTACAGGGAAACTCGTTAACCCCTTCACTGCCGTGACGTCATCAATTTTAAACAATTGTCTTCTGCTTTTATTTCTCAAATTTAATTTTAGGTATTTTGATTTAAGAAATCTTGAAATGAGTGTCAAACAGTTTGGGTCCTGATTAGACGCCGCGTCACGCGGCGTCTTATCAGGATCCAAACTGTTTGCAAATAACCATCGTACTCGAGGTAAGGCAGTGAAGAGCACAGGGACCCGACACGATTGATTTTTGAAAGAAAAAAATGGCAAAAGGTATATATAGAGACAAGGGGTACAACTGATCGTCAGTATATTCTCACCCTATCTCGACAAAAACCGGGCATATCATGATTAATAATTGATGAAACGACACCTATTTTGCATTTCTGTCTAGCTAATATAATACCCTTCCATAAAAACATAACATAAAGCCAACTGTAAGCATGCATTTTCAACAGAAACTGCGTCTACTCACTGAAATCACCCATTTTCGGAAAACGGGACAGGTGTTCGTTCACAGCCGACACAGCATTGACCAGTACTGTACGCTTGTTTAGGCGGTTATATTTAGCATGACAGTCATACAGTACCATATATTTACGTTTTCGACACCGATCAAAGCTGATTTCTTCTAAAATCATTGCAATACCAACAACAAATTACAGGGACCCGACACGATTGACTTTTGAGAAAAAAAATGTCCAAAGGTATGTATAGTCTTAAGGGTCTCGATATACCTTCTGACAATTTTTTTCTCTCAAAAATAAATCACGTCGGGTCCCTGTGGTCAAAAACGTAAATATATGGAATTGTAGGACTGACATGCTCGATATACAGCATACAGTAGTGAGCAATGCTGTGTCGGCTGTGAACGAACACCTGTCCCGTTTTCCGAAAATGGGTGATTTCAGTGAGTAGACGCCGTTACTGTTGAAAGTATATACCTACCGTTGGTTTTGTGTTATGTTTTTATGGAAGGGTATTATATTAGCTAAACAGAAATGCAAAAAGGTTGTCGTTTCATCAATTATTATTCATGAAATGCCCGGTTTTGTAGAGATAAGGTGAGAATATACTGACGATCAGTTGTACCCCTTGTCTCTATATATACCTTTTGAAAAAAAAATTATCAAAAAAATCAATCGTGTCGGGTCCCTGTGGTGAAGAGGTTAAATGATTTGCTAATGATTTGTTCAAAATACATGTACTCTGATTTACGAAAGCAGTTCATAAAAAGCTAGAGGGACGGCTTTGTCTGTAAGACAAATATGATGCCGCGCCGGCAAAAAATTGACTAAGTTCAACTGACTGTAATTTTGTGAAAATTAAAGCAGATCAAAACCCTGTCCACATGTACATACATCTATGGTATATGTGCAAACACTCTGCCAAGTTATAAGGTTTTAACTTGAAAACTGTAGGAGGTGTTAGTCGGACAAAGTATATACTGTATGTGGGACGGACGGACGAACGGACGAACAGACAGGGGTAAAACAGTATGCTCCCAGACTGATCGCCACGGGGGCATAAATATAGGATCTGTCATGAGTCGATGTTTAAGACAAGCTGATCTCAAACGAGTCTAGAATTTAAATGTTTTTTGAATAACTTTTCTATTCTAGACGAGTTTGAGATCAACTTGTCTTAAACATCGACGAGTGACAGGTTCTTTTTCTCACATTACCAACGAGTTAAGCTATTTTTTAAGCAATACATGTATGCATTTTTGGAACCCGGCCGGGTGACGTCAAAACGCCGTTATAAATAGTGACGTTATAGTGACGTCATCAAAGTGATCTTACACATGTTGGATATAAGGATATTCGTCATCGTTGTTCGTTATAGAAAACAGGGGTAGTTATGTGAGAAAACGTATTCTGGACAAACGTCAAGTAGAATCTAGATCAAGCATAGTCTTTCAACAGAATCCATACTGTCTGACACTCGTTTCAATGTGTCTTCAATATAGCAAAGTGCTTAACTAAAATGATCGGCAAATTAAACAGGAATGTGTTACTAGTATTCTTGTTAAGCCTGTCTCACACAGAACACGGTTGGGCACACGGTTCCAATACGGTATACTCGGTTATACACGGGTTGACTGGTACGAGTATTGAGCTTCAACCGTGCCAGGGGATGACTTGGTACGATTTAGACTCGAATGTAGCACGAGTATGTACGAACAAAGCACGGATATACTCGGTCAAGCAAGGTTTGTCACGGTTTGAACACGATTTGCAAAACGATTTTTATACGATTGTTGTACGGTTCCAAGTACGGTCTAGTACGGTCTGTTACGGCCTAGTACGATTAAACACGACTTTTACTGCATTAACTGGACATTTACAGGGTTTACCTACTGTCCCACCGACTTTTGTTCGAGTTATGCTCCATACGATTTATATACGATATTGACACGATTGAGCTCACTCGTGGAGTGGACTTCATGTGCGGTTGTATATACGGTCTCGTACGGTCTCATAGGTACGATCATATACGGACATGGCACCCGTGCCAGTTTTTTAAAAGTTTTAAAAATCATACACGGCTTTCACGGATACACTCGAATGGCCCGAGTGTAACTCGGATAAGGCCACGGTTGGTTCGGTTGTATGTACGGTTTACACGGGTGGCCAACCGTATAAGCCGTGTGTTCTATGTGAGACAGGCTTTACATGTATCTGCTAAAAATGGTTAACACAAAGCACCTACGTCATATTAAACGCATTTTGAAAAAAAATTGCTAACAGAATTTAATTTACGATGACCGTAACTGTACAACTTAGTACAAGTATGTGCTATACGTACAACGACCATGCATACCAATATATAAAACATTGGACAGTATTAGCAAATTGCTTGTTTTATATATTGGTATGCATGGTCGTTGTACTTCGTATGTCGTACGGCGAAAAGTTAAATATACATTTGGTTGCTATAAGTGGATTGAAACACGTATAATCATGACGTCGATCGGGATATTTGAGTTTGCTGGAAACAGTACAGTTAAACCTGGTTTAACACCTCCCCCATAGCCTGTGTATTCCCTTTGAAGACAAACCTTCTTTTGTTATCGAGTATTTCCTCGAGCTTTTGTCGAACTTTTTCTGTATCTTACTCTTTGTATTTTACTGTTTGTATTTTACTCCTACCTCGTTTTCGATAAACCCATTAACCCCATAAATACGCGTTTTACGCCTTCAATACATTCCTCCAGTGAAGAAAATAGCTCTAACTTATACAGCCATGAATATACATCATAAGAAATAAGTTCTATCTTCTAGAGGGTGGTAGGTTAAAGCAGGTTGAAAGTAAAGCAGAATGCGCATTTAAAGGCGCATTCTGCATTACTTTTAACCTGCTTTAAGTGATTAGCTATCTTCAATATAAGAAACAGGCCATGGGGTAATGGGGTGAGCGTGTATTCATTTATAGAATCCATGGCATGTAGATCTACATGTACAAATTTCGCGTTATTCTTTGTTGCATAAAAGAACCATTGTTCTGCTTCAAATATTTAATGATTCTGGATATAAAATGATTTAAACAACTAGATCTATTTAGCTGTTGCTGATGTATATTGAATGCAAATAATTAAAACATCACCAGTTGGCTATGAGTTACAGGGCGTTGTGTTCAGCTCTCGACGTTCTTGGCGGAAACAACCGATTAGACTAGCGCCAAGGCGCTCGCCAGAATGGCATATTCCGCCGAGAACCTCTCGAGCTGAATACATCACCCTGTATCGCACTGCCAACTGGCAATGTGTAATTACAGTGGAGAAAACGTTATTCTTTCCCGTTTAAACGCAAACGCAAAGCACTAAAACGTAGAAAATAACAAATGTTTGATATTTCTCACTTTTTATTTTAATCTGAGTGGCAAACAGTTTGGCGCCTGATCAGACGCCGGGTTACCCGGCGTCTGATCTGGCTCCAAACTGTTTGCAATGGAAACAAGAAATATCTTTAAAAAAGATATTCGGCGGAATGAGTGGTTGAACTAAGGCTATATAGATGAATTTGGGTGTGCAAAATTAAATGAAATTGAGGTTTTCAAAGAATTGTAATATCTTGGATTGAAAAGCAAAAAAAATTGAAACAGTAACTTTTATTTAAAATGCAAAACTATCATGTACAGAAATGCAAAACAGAACAATAATTTAACTCATATCCTAGCTACTGGTAGGAGATCCTCACATTTATATCAAACTTCATTCATAGAGTTTCTTGAAACAAACTATAGCATACACAAATGTACAGATACAACAGTCTGCTGAACTTCGACTGCCACTCTTGTAAATAATGATGAAACAACACGATTGTGTTTAACTCACTTGAGGCCATTAATTTTATATATAATATTGCTTTAAATGTATGGTAAATGTGTACAAATAGTTAACAATTCAAACAAATTGGTAGTAAACAATTACAAAACACCTAGCTTCCTCTGTATATCTATAAAAAGATTTCAGATGTCATATCTTAAAATAGAAGTATAATTGCATCATCCCAGTGTAAACAGTGCAGTCTGTATCTCTAAATTTTACACTCACAGTCCACATCTGGTAAAACTGTAATTGGACATAGACCAGCCTACAGGGCTCCAGATAAGAGGGAGTAAACTAAACAAATCACATTTTTTCACTCCTTTCAGCACCAAACCCTATGGTGTTACCACTCATTTTTTTGTCTCGAAGAGACAATTCAAATGTATAGTGACACCACAGGGTTTAATGCACAAATAAAGATTTTAAGTTTTGAAATAATTCCCTCATCTGGAGCCCTGGCTACTATCCAATCAGACTATTCAGTTTCAACAGGTGCTCTTAATTCTAAATTTCTGATCAAATATAATTGGTTGAAATGTGTGGCCAAATAGAAAGTGTGACTAAATAGAAACCAGTCAGCTCCGCCGAAAAATAGTTTTAGCGTAAACACGTTTATTGGGAAAGAATAACGTTTTCTCCACTGTATTACTGTATAGAAAGGACCTTCGTCTATCAGTTTAGTAATAAGCTGTGAATCCCTGTTTGCTTCGTCAGAGAAAGTTTGACTGTATCAGGGCTCCAGATAAAGGTAGTATTTCAAAAACTAAACTCTTTATTTCTGCACGAAACCCTATCTATTCGACAAGATTCTAATGATTAGTTTCACCTTAGGGTTTAGTACAAACATGACGGAGAAAACGTCAGAATACTTTAGTTAACTCACTGTTATCTGGAGCCCTGTGTATAATATGCTCATGTGCGCAAAAACGGACCGCAAAACTATCATAGTAAACTCTATCGTCTGCTTGCATAAAATTGTACGCCCTTATATTTTTATTATATATATATGTATGTATACATATTCTTAAATTATTTAAGTAGTTTGGCTTAAGAAATGTCATTGTGATTACCAAACACTTTTGGATATCCAGGTCACTGTCCCCTTGACCTTGACATTTGACATCAATTACAGGGGCTAAAATTGTTCGGGGCATATTTTCTATACAACAACAGCTATGGGTACTAAATATGTCATGTGAGGAAATAAAAAAATGGCATCGATCTACCGTAATATTTTCAGGTAACTATGACTTTGGCCTTTAACTTTGACCTCATTTAAAGAATACGTTTGTTGACGAAATATGTTCTACACCATGTCAGCTAGAAGCATCAAATTGGGTCTGTTAGTACATCTTGGGATATCGGTGTGTGGTATACTATTTCGAGGCCATTGCGACCTTGGTCTTTGTCCGGAATTATCAGCTAGGGATGCAAAATTTAGTGTACGAGTACAGCTTGGAACGGCCGAATAATGCATACTACTTTCAGATCACAGAGTCCTTGACCTTTAATCTTAATATAGAATTTTTTTCTTTTAGCATAATCTATTATGTACTGTAAAAATCAGTTAAGATTACTAAAGCTTGTGTGAGAGTATATATTTGGATGGAGGAATGGTTCGAACCATTTTCAGTTCAATTTTACTTTGACCTTGACCCTTCGACCTCAATCATAGTATAAACGTATCCGGGGTATATTTGCTAAACCACGACAATTAACAACATGACATGCCAACATGTAAAACACGACATAACAACATAATGCATCATTCGAGTGTACGACACATTATGGCAACATAATACAACATGTTACAACAAGCTTGACACGACAAACACAACAAAACACGACATGCATGTAGGCGGTGGTAACTTTGCCTCAAATGTAGCATTAAGGGGTGATATCGGATGGAATTCTTGTTAAGTCTATAATTCAAACTTGAATGTTTTGGACTGTATATAAAGCGAATATGTTTTAACTGGTCAAAATCGTATAAAAGTGGCTAGGAATCAAAAGTCGAAAAGAATAGCAGAAACTTTGGGAATACTAGATAAAATCACAAGTGTAGCATTGTCTGTAAACGACTATTTGGTAGTAAAAAGGATGTTTCAAAGTTAAAACTCAAGAATTTGGATTAACTCTGTACAAAGTACGTATATAAGCTTCGAGCATATAGATTGTATAAATCACAGTTATTGCGTTTTACTTATACCGAGAGATCATCTTCGCATTCTTTTTCAATTACGTTCGTGCTCGTTATCGTTATGAATTTAAACTGGTCGATACTCTAAAGTCTAAACCCAAAATACCCGTAGAACAGAGACTGTATTTTTGTGATATTGTAAATGTTGAAGATAAGACTCATTTATTTCTGCCTACGATCTGTACTCTTCAATATTAGAGAAACCCTTTTTAATAAAGCTTCTGAAACAAACCCTACTTTAAATACTAGTACATATGCCACTGAAGGAAAATTGGTGTTTTAATGCAGTCGAAGGAAATGCATTACTTACCTGGAACTTCGGTAGCCAAGATGCATAAACCATTACCCCATAAATACGCCTTTTTACGCCTTCGAGGGAGTCGTTGTAGGGAGGGACATTGGCTTACATTTGCAAACAGCTTGAATCCAGATCAGACGCCGCGTGACGCGGCGTCTGATCTAGATTCAAGCTGTGTGTCACTCGATATTAAGGTTTAATATGTTAAAATGAACATTATGTAACTTTGGGGAAAACAGCTGACAACAATTTTAAGCAGACGATATTTCAGAAATAAAGTGGTTAGACATAATTGTCCTGTTTAGGGAACAGCGATAAGGGTCGTTGTACACATAAGGAGGGAGTCGTTGTTGGGAGAGCCGTTATAGAGAGGGAACACTGTACATAGACAGTTAGGGTGAGAACTATTAAGGCCGTGTACGTATACTTTTGCTTAATGAGCTAGTTTCTACGTCAAATAGGCATGTATAAAAAAAATGTAAATAGTGTTGATCTAGATCAGATAATGGGCTTCCGGGTGAATACTGTAGTGTCGACAAGTATACCTATATCGCTACGTGGCTCATGTGCGAGACAGTTAAAATAACAAAAATGGACTAAGTGGCCTGAAACATATTTTGGTAAACCGTAGGTCCGCCATTACAGATTGACGTACGATTTGCAGTTTTGTTGACTGCACTGATTTCACTCAAATTGAGTCAATATTCAATGCGATGACCTAACAGTCATCATAACCAATCGAAAGTGCCTTTTACGCTTTGTTGACATTTTAACTCGTGTACGGAATTTACGAGTGCTAAAAATGAATGGGTTTTTAATCATGTTAGGTCCAGGGCATTAATACGCATTCATTCATTGAAAGGATTTCCCATTTGGGAATTCCTCAGGCCCAGAATATGCATAATTATAATTGGGCCACCAAGACGCATGCGCCGTAAACTCAATAGGAAAGTTGGCACATGCGTAGACGGACATGTTATCAGATGTTCCCAATGGCGGCTGCTAAGCGGATGCGGATTTCGCTCGGCCATAATTCTAAGGATGAAAGTGGTTCTAATTCCAAAGGAGGATCCAGCAAAAATGGAAAATATAAAAAAGTGGAGTCTTTACTTGATATTTGTGCTAAAATAGTGGCTGAAAATATTCCATTTCAGACTATAGAGACGCGATTTGATAGGATACCTGAGCCTGTTCAAAGTCGGATAGTGTTTTGGTCATTCCCTAGAAATGAAAGGGACATTTGTATGTATTCGTCATTTACCCACCCTGGAAAGGAGAACGGTGACAATGAAAAACTTCCCTTTAATCAAGGAGTTAAACTTCTGGAATCGGGGGCAGTGGATAACGTCCTTCAAATCGGTACGTATCATCCAGTCATATTCTCTCTGCTCGACTGGATCATTTCCAGATGCAAATTTGACATGATTGATTCACTTCCATATGCAGAAACAGTTATTGAGTTAGTGAAAGCAAGAAACGATATCTTTTTGAAGACGTGATCAGTGTCATTTTGACAGTTATGACGTACAAGTAACACATCAGCCATACATAAACTAAAGGCAATCGACGGTCGTCTTTGTCCGGTAAAGTTAATTGAAAGAAATTCCTTGAATACCAATGCAAACTTATCAGATGACAGCTCCAATAATTTTATTTAAATACTTGTCTTCGAGTTGTTCTTTAAACGTTTTCTTGCTCTTGTTTGGGATTCATTTAAAAGTAGACATGTTTTTGCCTCTTGGTAAGATTCACCACTTATGATATCCATGATATGTTAATTCATTAAGATTCACAAACAATAGAAAATGAAAAGTGGGTGTGCCATTCATTGGTGTGTAACCACTCATCCTGCTACCAAAGAGAAGTACATATTAATGACTTTAGCTTTAAATAAGGTAGTGACTAGGGGTACGTGACCGTACCTCTAATATTTGAAATTAGCGGTACGGTCACGTACCCCTAGCGAGCCCTGTGAGGGTTGACTAGGGGTACGTGAGTCCATAACACTGTATAGCATCACTTTATTGTGTCTGCAGATACGTTAATAGCGATGCTAATGTTAATAACATCTCATTTCAACCTTCTATTCTGACTGTTTAACGCAGAAAAGCAACAAAAAAAAATCCAAAAATAATTTCCAATCGGCATTTTTTTCACGGCAGCGAAAACTATACCTATGAATAAAGAACGTTCACACATTTTTACAAACATGTATAAATATCCAATACCAGCCTTGTTTAGAATAAATGTACTGTTTAATTGCGATCAGTTATCAAACGTGTTTTACGAGTTGATTTGTGTAGGTCATTAACCAGCAAACTTGGGTACCGGCAAACTTACATGTTTCGATACTTGATTGGAGCCGAAGCTTCGATATTTTTTATTTTCTTAGGTCTACCACTTTATATTCATCGCTAAGTTAGGAAGGCACATCAGCAGAAGTTTCTTACAAGCTTATCGTATTAATTAAGTTACCATTGAATCAAAATTTTAAGAAAAAAACTTAACATTGGTCACGGATTTTCAGATATCGGCCGTATCTGACGATAATTAACCCAATACATGTATGCGGAATACATCTATTCTCATCGCTGCCGGTGAGAACAAGTTGGGTGGGGAATATTTGTCGAAGTTTCTTTGTTTTTCTCCATTAAATATCCACAAGATAAGGTAGAAATGAGAGATTATTAATATTAGCATCAATAAAACGTATCTGCAGGCAAATTAATATGTTGCTACATAGTTTAAATGACTCACGTACCCCTAGTCAACCCTCACAGGGCTCGCTAGGGGTACGTGACCGTACCGCTAATTTCAAATATTAGAGGTACGGTCACGTACCCCTAGTCACTACCTTTAAATAAGCTATACCATAATGATAAAGTTAACAAAATATTTATTAGTCCTCATATAGAGTCCTGGTAAAATTTACCTTGAAACTTTATTGAAATATATCTGTATACGGTCCACCGTGGACAGCATTAACATTTATAAATACAAATAGAAAACATACCTACATGTATATCAATAGAGAGGTCATTAGTTGGGAGTACGCAATTTCATTTGAAATTTTTATAATCTATAATAAAGCCTAAATAAAAGTTATTTCTTATGAATAAACAGATGTTAACCAAAATTTGTTCCATTTATAGTCATACATATCACCTGACAGTTTAGATCGTGATCAGTTCCTAGGTAACTCGGCCTCTGATCCTAGTCTATGCTGCCTCGAGTTCACTCATTCAATTTGTATATTGATGTGTCATAATAATTATCAAGAAGTATCGAGGTTACATGTACATGGAAGAAGAAAGCATACAGGTATTTACCAAACTCTACCAAATAGGATAAATAAATACTTGGTTCATTTTTGTCAACAGTAATGCTGGGGTACCCATATGATATGCATCCTCAGTTCTTCACTCTGGCAGGATACAATCTCATGAAGAAACGTAGATAACGGTTGATTTGTTTCCTGGTTGCTTGATAGGAAAGAACTGGATGTGTCAGTGTCACATCTTTCTTTGATTACTGTAATTTGAATGAAATCTATCCAGCCTGCATGTTGTAGTTAAATAACAAATAGTCCGTAGTTACATATGGTTTAGTTTGATTTACATCCCATTAACTTTTTCTGGATGAACCGTTACCTTGGTGTCGAGAATATAGCGCGACGTTCTACAACATCATTTGTCGCCATAATACGTCACGAAGTCATTGTTTATAAACATGTATGATAAGTAGTAAAAATGAAGAAAAGAAGACACAACGCCTTTTCACTCATCTTCCAACCCCTTTCCCTTTTCGTTACTTGGTATAGTTTATGGCGCCAACTCTGAAATTGAAAGGAATTTCATGATATTACACAGGTGACCGCTAAATGTAGGTCAAAAGTACAACAGAAAACTATTATTGATTTTGGAGTGCTTTATTGTTCTGCAACCTTAACCCCGGCCATACATAATATTTGAATTATTTCTCCTTTGAAATTGTTGTCTGCGAAAAACCTCATTTTAAAGATCAATGAGTGTCAAACAGAAATGCCACATTATGTTGCATATAATCTGGTTTGCAAATTATTATACCATTACAGGTCCTGGGGCAATCAAATGGCTAAAGGTTAAGACAAGTTTGACTGCAACTAAATTCTAAAAATATCTAAAGTTTATGTTTACTTTGCTGGGAATAACATCGTTTTGCTGCATATGTGCAAAGCAGCATGCCAACACCTATTCCAGTCACCAAACACAGTTTGATTCATTGATTAGCTTCAATTGTCAGTGTTCATTTATGCATATGTTGATCAATACATGGCTGTATTGTGGACACAACAAAGGCATCCACTAATAACAAATTCACAACTATTAGTCCATTGTGTGATCAGACTGGTCAGACTTGGTAGTTGTGCTACTATTGAATCTAGGTCTTAACACAGTTTGGGGGTCATCAGTAATGTATGGTAATTGCAGTGCTAACTTTATTGGGCTATAATGAAAGAATCAATGGACTGTCAGAGGGGTGTTGGCGTAGTGCAGAACAAAAGTAATACAGACAGCATTAACCCTTTGAACCCTAGTCCCGCATATATGCGTTCTTTTCAAACAGTGTACATATGAAAAGTGCACTTGTCCTATGCAAACAGTGAATACCCATCATCATGATCTGGGTCTTTACTGTTTGTCATAATGCAAAAAATTGACAAAATCAACCCTTAAAAGTCAGAAATGGACTAGACTAAAATGGAAACTGGGATTGTCCATTTGAAGTTTCAGGGAGGAAAGAGTTAAGCGACTGCATCTCTATAGACATCTTAGCACCTGTATAATGTAGTTAAGCAGCTTTATATATAGTTTATTCTGCTTAACACAAGCTAGTCGACAGTAGACTGCACTTTGAATTATCTTGAAATAGTCAAGATTGTGAGTAGTCACAACATAAAGTTCTGGTGGAGCCTTTTGTTTTTGCTGAGAGTAAATTACCCTAACTATGATTTTGCAATCTTAAACTAATGTATTCATCAATCATTCAATTGTCGATCATTTTGATAAAATGTGAGACATACATGATGTACAATTAGAAAATGGGATCATAACTGCAAAGCCCTGATAGTTAAGAACAAGACTGGTCAGCAGAGTCAAGGCACATTGTGCTTTACTTTCAACCTGTGACCTAATTGGCTATCTTCAAAACTAGAAACAGGCTATGGCATAAAGGGTTTTAAAATAGTTCAATTAATAGTATGTCAATTATTTATTATATGGATTGGAATGAATTGCAGTCAGCAGACACAATGACACTGTCGGACAGTTGTCCAGATAACTTGAATCTTCTATTTTTCCAAAATGTCCACATTTATATGCATGTGCAAAAATACTGGTTAACCATGTGTTAATTTACTGCAGTTTCGTTTGAATTATAAAAGATGAAGAGAGGGGTGGGGAATACTTTGTCAAATTAAATGATCCTGAAAAATAGTCTAGAAAATATTAAGTATACATTTTGTGGATAAGCTAAATGTTTAGCAACTTTGTTTAAAATACTAGCTTGTATTCTTTAATACTTTTGTCTAGTATTAAAGTAGATTTTGGATTTTATGGAAGTTGTAGGACTGTATGTTTTTGATCATAAAATAGTCAAAATACCATAATGGTAAATTGAACTGTATTTAACTTAATTTAAGTTAGGACTACAGATAAGAGAGAGTAAACTAGAAAATTCCAATATATTCTCCCTCATGTATCCACCAAACCCTATGCTATGACTACTTTTTAGAATTAGCTCCAAGAGAACATTCTAATGAGTTGTAACAGCATAGGTTTTGGAGACATAAGGATTTGATTGGGGGAAAAACCTTGTATAATTCCCGTTTTTAACCCATTACCGCATAAATACGCCTTTTTACTCCTGTGATTTATTCCTCCACTGAAGAAAATAGTTCCAATTTACAGTCATGAATATGCATCACAAGTCATTTTTTCTCTATGACCCAGATTGTAGCTTAAAGCAGTCTGAAAGTAAAGCAGAATGCGCCCAAAGGCGCATTCTGCTTTACTTTCAACCTGCTTTAAGTATTAGAGTAACCTATATTCAATACTTGAATTAGGCTATGGGGTAATGGGTTAAAGTAGCTGAGCACTATAGTCATGTACAGAGCGATGGATTGGATTTCAATATATGAGAGAAATAGTCTGGGTGTGTGTTTTGGCTGAGCTCACATAGGTGGTCTTAGAATTTTGTCCATAGATTTTTTGTGTTTAAATATTTACATGATCTGTTCAAGTTTCTGAGATAAAAGCGGCTTGTTCCTAGGCTTGCTTAAGCACAAAAGGAGAGGTTTAAATCTCTTTTACAACCAGAGGGCCTTACGTTTCACTTTCAAGGATCCTGTATTTAGGTTTGGTATTTACATGTGATTAATCACCCGAAGGCAAATGAACATAGCTAACAATTCTGTGTGTGTGTGTTTTGTGTGGGCTTAAGTTTGAAATCTTTGTTTGGCCTTGGCATAGGCAAAGTTTGTACAAATAATGTTGCATTTGTGATGAGCGTGTACAAAAGAGATAGAATGCAAATTTCAGAAATTTATTAAAATCTTCTTAAAAGGGTAGCTTATCTGAGACTAACATAAATTCTTGTCTCAACCGAACCCCATGCTGTGGCAACCGATTAAAATTGTCTTGAAGAGAAGGTTCTAATGAGTGATCAATTCATATAGGGTTACTTGAAAGTTGGTGAAGAAAAAAGTCTTTAACCCATTACCCTATAGAATATTTCTAGCTTTTAAGGCAGATGGGCACTTACAACAGGTTGAAAGCAAAGCAGAATCAAGGCACATTCTTCTTTACTTTCAGCCTGCTTTAAGCTATTATCTGCTAGGATATAGACAATATTTCTTATGAAACATATTCATATGGAAGGAATAAATCATAGGCGTAAAAAGGCGCATTTATCTGGTAATTAATTTCCTCTTACATAGACTCTGCTTTTGACAAGCTATTATAATTCATATATGCTTAGTTTGAAATGCAAGTCCTTGAAGAAAAGTTTTCTGCCTTTTTAGATCTTTTGCAGTGTAGACCTTGCATTCTAACCAAAGGATCTCTTGACAGTTGAACACAATCAGTGAGTAGACATGTGCTAAGAAGAAATAGAGTTAAAGAAAAAGGCACCAACATTTTTTTCGGTGTTGTAAGAAAGGTGAAACTTTCCTAATAGTAGTAGAAGTGTTGGAAATCATCAAAATGTTACTTTGTTAGTGCATTATGAGAAACCTCAGTATCATAATTTATTGATGTGTGCAGCAATCGTCTGTGAGTAATCATATTCAGCCCAAGGTGATGACCAGAATGGCATTTTTGCTTTGTATATCCATATGGTAGTGCCAGTGGTCATTCAGCAGTCTTAGTCTCCTTACCAATTCCTCCGTACAGTTCTGTCAGTGCAAAACACCTATATAATATTCCACTAATATAAGCATTCTGAATTTTAGTAATTTTGTGTGTCACCCTTCATTCCATGAGTTCAGAAAATTGATAGGATAAAATAATAGAAACTATATCTTATGGTTCATATTCATGACTGTATTATTTGAATTATTTTCTTCGTGGAGAAATAAGTTAAAGGCGTATTTATGGGATATTGGGTTAAGCTGCCAAAGATCTGTATTCAAACATTATCAAGGACCAATACTCAGTTGTGTTACAGGAGTAGGTAGACCATTAGAGGAGTCCTTCTAAAGGCGTTTTTGTGGAGGAAAGGGTTTAGAACAGAGTCCAAGGTTATTAAGTGTTTGAGCTGAGTATGAGTGTTTTATCAAGCATTTGATAGGTCAGATTTGAGCCTAGGCTCAAATCTGACCAATCAAATGCTTGAGAACGAATTTAGACTCAACTGAAAAGCTTTATAACCTTAGACCCAGGTAGCAATGTACTGGTTACCCCCTCAGCTGAGTTGTATTAATTACAGGCTGTAGGTGTTCTATTTATCAATTTATGTCCAATTAGGCCATATTAGTGTTAATTGCCTATGGGAGACTGGGCTAATTTTATGGTTATCTGGAGTAAGACTTGTCCTGTGTTTTACCCTTTTCTTCAGTCATATGAAGGAAACCCTTTTCACATCATAATACCTTTATCTCACAGAAATGATTTTTCATAATGTTCGTGACTTAGTACTGAAACTGCCAATATCAGATAAACTGACAGGAATAAAGCAGACTGAGAGTGAGCCTGAAAGTAAAGCAGAAATCTCCATTTGAGAGAATACTGCATTCCTTTCCCTCTATTTTAAACATCCATCGGGATTAACAGTGAGAACAGTCTATAAGTATAACAGAAAGGGTGTAGGGAGTTAGTCTGGTTTATCCATTATATACCAGGGAGTGGGGACTCCCGACTGTCATAGGTTGCCAGGAGTTCCAGCTGTTGGGGCGTCCTAGTAAAGTAAACTTGTGAACTTTATGATGCAACAAAAACTGTACTTCGTTTGGCCATGAAATTTAACCTAGTGTCTGGTACTTCCCTCTCTCTGGCAGTAACTTGTAAGACTAGAATATAGAGACCGTTGATCATTCTGTGGTTATAGCCTATAGCACATTGAATAAATTGTATGGCATCTACTACTGTCTACATAAAAGGTTTCAGTTGCAAAACCATCTATGGCCGTTATGTGAAGAAAAAGGTATGGGCACACTAGGGCACTTCTCTGGAGTAAAGAGTTGAAATGCTATGCCTTGATTAGGGGATTAATATTTCCTGTTTTCTGTATCTATATAGACTGCTTGAGGTGGGGTCTTTGTTATAATTTTGTTGAACAACACTTGATCAGGAGGACCAAAGATTATAGTGACATCCCTGTGTTGATCCTGAGCTTAGTCTTCCCTTTCACACGACAGGATGTTTAGAGTTCTGATGTCACTGTGTAACAGGACAATCAGTTGGTATAAGCCGCTCATGTTGCCAGCTGAATAGGACGGTGCTTGTGTCCACATTAGCTGGGTACGAGTGGAGATAGAACTTTAAGCAGATGATAAGTCTGTTTGCATTTTTCCGTTCAATAGGCATAAAGTCATTGTGTGGTTATCATAATGCACAATGGTTGTTTGCATGCCTAGTGGATCCAAAGTTTAATAAGCTATTTAGACATGATAAATTGTTATCATTTCTGACTGACTAATCTGCTTGAGTCCTGGAGCACACTGGGCTGGTGTAGTACTCTAGTAGACTCTGGCATGTTTGAGCAGTACTGGCCAACCTCAGTCGTGGTATAATAACCATTTAATTTTAACCCATTACCCAATACCCCATAAATATGCCTTTTTACACCTAATTTATTTCTCTTAGTAGATGGTAGCTTAAAGCAGGCTGAATGTAAAGCAGAATGTGCCTTCTAAGGCACATTCTGCTTTGCTTTAAGCAGTCACTCGTCTTCAAAACTAGAAGCAAGCTATGGGTTAATGTAGAATGTCAAGAGATAGACTTTAATATCACAATATACATTATAGAGATAGGGGACTGCTCAATGCAGAACAGTAGTTATGCAGAAAGCTTCTAAAGGAGCATTTCTTAAGTTCTTCATCAAGCTGCCATCTCTCTTTAAAAAAGTCTTTACATGTATTTTGAATTGTCATTCAATGTAAATTTGTACAATATGAGCCTTTTGTAGGTTTGTTCAAACAGATTAAGTTCTCTTGAAAGTGTTCATTGTGTTGGTAAATCCATAGTTAGAATACTATATAATATAATATGAGGTTGTTTTGTTTTTGATAAAGTATCTTTTTCCAAGAATAAAAGCTTGAGGATATTTTTAAGAACATAAATTGATAATGATATAAATATTAACCAAAAAGAGAGACATGGGACAGAATTTAATCCTGTTAAATTCCTAAAACATTAAGCCCACACAGAATAATAATAAGAATTTGATATTATCGACATCATGTAATTTTGATGTACACTGTATTCTCATGAAGTAGACCACTACAACTAAATAGGTATGCACTCATATTACATTGACTGATAGTAGATGACAATAGCTTAAACCTTACCCTTCTGACTTTCCAAAAAGACACTTTCATTTCCCGAAATAAATGACTAGCTTACATTGTCAGTCAATGGATTATTTCCAAAATAATTATATGCATAACAAACTGTGTATACTCAGATCAGAGGGCTCCTGTAGGAGCCCTCTGATCTGGGTCTACACTGTTTGCGAATGATAATTAAACTCATGTCCAGCACACTAAGGGCTATTGAATAGCAGGAAATGATGTCACACATGTACTTGAACTAGTCTGGATCATGTATTCATGACCAATGAAAGGTTTATAAATGTCAAAACACTTTCTTGAATAGATCCTAAGTGTTAGTTACTTATTATATATATTGCCTTGTTCCTTGTTGTCTTGTCTTTGTTATGGATTTTTGAAAATCAATTTTAAACATGTGTACAGTCAAAACTGTGTATTAAAAGCAGCCATTGATTCGATATTAGCCTCTGTGATTCTAGCAACACCTGTATGCAGCTAGCAGCTAAATGCCAGGTGTAAGTAATGCGGCAAGCTTTTGACATTTCTAGCTGCATCACTCACTACATCTATCAATGTGCATTAACATCCCTCATAGACTTAAGAGGATATTAATATATACTTTTGATTAAGTTGGAAAGCAAAGAGGATCAATATTGAGACTTAACCCATTTAAGTAAAAGTCCCTCAGCGTCAACTTAAAATGACTTTAACCCATTACCCCATAGTCCATTTCTTGTATTGAAAATAGGAGATAACTTAAAGCAGGTTAAAAGTAAAAGCAGAATGCGCCTTAAGGCGCATTCTGCTTTACTTTCAGTTCGCTTTAAGCTACAATCTATTTAAAAATAGAAAAAAACATTTCTAATGATAAATATTCATAACTGTATAAACTGGAAATATTTTTTTAAGTGCAGGAATAAATTAGAGGTGTAAAAAGGCGTATTTATGGGGTAATGGGTTAATTGGCAAACAGTGAAAAGCAAAATGAGACACTACATTAAACAGCATCTTTGATCAGGATCTGCACTGTTTGCTTTGTCTTATTATCTCTTGTGAAATGTTCTAGCATTACTTCCGGCCTATTTTAAGTTAGTACATTACAATCTGCTAGTATATAGGAAGAATTACTAACAGTACATATTCATTACTATTTAAAGCTTGAAGACTTTACTGTAACAATCATAATTTCACATGAGTAAATTGGCTGTAAAACCGAACTCTCCCAGTGCAAAAATGTTGCAAAATAGATAATATGCCAAGTGTGCAATTTGCAGGGGGGCATGATTTTTTGTCTGCCCCCAAGGCATGGGGCGAACATCTGAGTGTTATGAGAACTTCACCAAAGTTGATGAGTCTATGAGTGGTTTGTACTTGGGCTATACAAGCCTAAATTATAGTAAATAGCATTTAAAGCAACCAAGTATTGAATAAGGAATGAGACCGCTGGACACGGGTGGCTGCTCAATGCAGGACAAACATAATGCAGAAAGCTCCTGTAGGAGCTTTCTGCATTATTTTTGTCCTGCATTGAGGTATAACTAGTTATAAAGTTGGTCAACACAGTTTTTTCTTCTGATTGTGCGTATTACACAAGTTTAACTGTATTAAGTGCTAAAGAGTGCAAAGTTTGTGTATTGAAAGAAAGAAGATACAATTAAAACCCACAAAGCACACAGCTTGATGGTTGTGTACTTGTACACATAGTTGGAGAGTCATAAAAAGTGCATGGAACATTACTTGTGTTAAAAAGTTTAAACCTAGGCTAACATAGATCTTTGATGAGTACTGAGTTTCTCTGGGCTACTCTTTTAAATTAAGGCTTGGGTCAGAATACACAGGCTTTTAGATTAAATCTGACATTTCTTACTCTGTGTACATTGTTATTTTTCCATAGTTTCAGGATTTAGTTTTGTTTTGTTTAAAATTTTGTTAAAAATGTCAGTAGGCAGATCTTTGTTAAGGATGATTCTGAGTTAACCCTTTACCCCATCTAGAGCCTCTAGCTATTCATGGTAAATGTAACTTAAAGCTGGTTAAAAAAGGGTGTCTGATTAGGTGCATTCTGCTTTACTTCAAGCCTTTCAGTTCTGCTCGGATATCATATAGCATAGTATTTCTTAAAATGCATATTCATGACTTTATAAATTGAATCAATTTTTAGTGGATGAATAAATCAGAGGCATAAAAAAAGGTGTATTTATGGAGTAGTGGGTTAAGCACCCACTTGTTTTCAGAGACTACCTTCTTTCACAATAAAAATGGCTGTATATGTAGTTTTTGACTATTCAAATATAAAGCAACCAGACTCAGTGAGGACCTGAAGTCTTCAATACTTGGGAAGGACTGATACACAGTAAAACCTCTCGTTTACAATCACTAAATTGTTTAACTTCTAGGTCTTTAATACAGGTGACTGCCTAAAGCAAGCTGACAGTAAATCAGAAAGCTCCTTTAGGAGCTTTCTGTTTTACTGTCACCTTGCTTTAAGCTCTCACCTGTCTTTTACACAATGAATTACCATCCTTTTTATTGGTCGTAATAGAGAGGTTTTACTGTATTGTACAGTGAATGAGTGAATGCTTTGAATAATTGCTGATGTTTTGATATGGCTGGCTGTGTAGAGTTCTGATGAGAGATATGAAAATATATGTATAGGGTAGGGTTATTAATGATGGCAAAATGGCTAGTCGTAATGGTGCAATTGTTCAATAAAGTCAGGCTTGGGGCTATTTCGCCTTTAGCCAAGCAATACATCAGTTCAGAATGCTGTATATGATTCTTTAATGTACAATTAACAATCCCTCTACCTCACAGTTCTGTTATCAATGTGTGCTTTGTGGGATTTAATTGTGTCTTTTCCATTTAGTACATGAACCCATCAGACTGTTGTTAAGTAGCTTCGGAAGGCAGAGAAATATTGTAGGCGTTTTGTCTAATCAGATGTTAAGTATTTATAAGTCAACAATTTCATTGCTAATTAATTATCCCTGCAAAATATGAATTTAAATTCTGTGTTAAGTATTTATAAGTCAACAAATTATTGCTAATTAATTATCCTGTGTACTTTTGACTGACAAACATCGGTGTGAAATTGCAAATATGTAAGTGAAATTGATCAGACATATTGATTTAGACATATGTTACTACACTCCAGACTTTGGAGTCTTATCTTGATCTAAAGTGTGAAAGTAAATTAGTTCTTAAATGCAAGAAAAGTGATGCTTTAAATAAAATTTGAATATGGATAAGTGAATACATAGTTTAGTCAATTACTCAATATATTACCCCACCCGACCATGTCCTTTGAATGGGACTTTATAAACCCAGGTCCGATGTATCAGTGCTTTACACTGGGCATCTTGGCCATTATAGAACCAGAGAACTCTGTTGATAATAAGAGTAGGGTGCTGTGATCAGGATTTCTGTATCCGTTCCCCTCTCCCTGGGACATCCAATTAGCCCATAGATTGAAAAACAGAGGTTATCAAACCAAACCAACCTAGTTTAAGAAGTATAGACCTAGCAGAGACCAAGCAAGACAGGGATCAATGATCAATTACATTTTGGTAAACTTTCTGATAACTTGTAAATGAGCTTTCTGTTTTTCTTTGGATCTGTATTATTAAGCAGCCACCTGGTTTAAAACGATCCAGCGTCACATCTCTATGGTAGTTGAGCACAGGTCTCAGACTCTTAACTAATCAATAGATAGACAGTAAGCGTATTAAATACTGAAATATAACTGGTCCGTGGAGTCACTGGAGTGTAGGGCATTGAGTACTGTACTGTCTGACGTCACTTTATGTTGAGAGGTGGCAAGTACGATATGAAGTGGTCAGTAGTAGGGGACAGGTTAATGACAACATTATAATTTATGATGGTCAGAGTGCAAACTGTGCCCTATATGTCAAATACAGAAAGGCCAGAAGCAATATTTCTTAAAATAAACAACATGACCTAGTATTTAAGTAACCGTATCATAAGGTTACAATATTTTGTTGATATTAACCCTTTACTCCATAGCATGTTTCTAGTTTTGAAGACAGGTGACCACTAAAAGCAGGTTTAAAGTAAAGTGGAATGTGCCAAGGGGCAAAGAGTTAATAACCCATTTGTGCCCACAATCCCATATATGGGACATAGGCAAACAGTGTAGACTCTGATCAGACGCTGCGTTATGCGGCGTCTGATCAGAGTCTACACTGTTTGCTGATAGGAATTTTAATATAAAACAAAATGAAAATAAAAATTTCGACCAGGCATCCCTTTGATGAAAAATGGACTAATCCAATATATAAACATGGAAGAATCCACTGGGCGTAAATGGGTTAAAGCTGATGTCATTCTTGGCTGATACTCTGGGTACAGTATACAAATAGAGAATCAATATAGCATGAAATGCAGCAGGTTTTTGTGTCCATGCTTCACCTTCAAAGTGGTGATCAGCGGAAAAATGATGGTCTTCAATGTTTTGTACTAAGTAATGAACTATTGATCCTGTTTTAACACTTTGCACGCAAGCAACAAAACTGTGATTAACTTTGTTAACAGTTTGTAACCAGATATTTAAGACGCTAAGTAGTTCGGCATCTCATCAGTGTCCAAACTGTTTGAGATTGACGCTATTTTGAAAGAAACTTATAAAATTTATTATAGTTTAAAAACAGAAGCAGATTGTCAAACAGTTGTCAAAAACAGAACAATTTACTCAATATTCTCAAAAAGGTTTCAAAGAGTATGCTTCAGGGCTCCAGATAACTAATAGGTAGTTATTTCAACAAATCCAACATTTTCTCACTCTTTTAAGAACCAAATCCTATAATGTTACTACTCATTAGAATCGTCTCTTCGAGACGATTCTAATGAGTAGTGACATCATAGGGTTTAATTCAGGAATAAAGATTTTAGTACCCTTATCTGGTGCTCTGATGCTTGAGACTACAGAGAGTGTATTATGTTCAGATGAGGCTCTTTCTGTTGTCTGATCACGATCTAAACCTTTTACAACAATGAGTTTGTGTTGATTACTGTAACAGTCAGTGAGTGTCTTTTCTGAATACATGTATGATACCACAGTCCAGGGGTCATGAGTTAAATTGATAGTTCCAGCATTTTCTCAACCAAAATTTAATGTATGTACCATTACTAATCATTTAACAGGGCTACGGATAGGAGTGGGTTAACTATATTAACATATCCAATATTTTCTCTGAACATTTCCAATATCTTTATAACATTATAGCCCGCTAAAGTATAGCTAGGTGAACAGTTAATGCTGGTGAAAGTATAGCAGAATGCGCTTGAAGGCACATTCTGCTTTACTTTTAACCTGCTTTAACTGACCATCTGCTAGGATAGGGAATATATATCTTTATTCTTATGTGATTTATTAATGACTGCATAATTACGGTGAAGCTATTTTCTTAAGTGGAGGAATAAATTAAAGGTGTAAATTTGTGTATAATAATTAGTACCCGGTAGTATGAATGAAGTAAATGGTTAGACTGTGTTTTGAGTATTTTGACTCCTCATTGGAATTGCCTTGAAGAATGAAATTCTAATAAGTGGTCACAGCTATTAAAAATTTGAGGAGATAATCTTGAAGGAAGCTAGTACCCGGTATTTGATATACCCACCTTACTCTGTAGATCTGCCTTAAGAATAATTTTGATGAAATGATTCAAATGAGAAGTTACAATATAGGGACAGTATTGGTGTAGACCTAGAGATTAAAGTACGGAAATACTCCAATTATCTTGAGCTATGCAAATGTTTAATTTTTCTAGTGCAATTGCTCATTTTCTGTATATAGCTGAGTGATGTGACAGTCGAGTGATTTACCAATGCATTTTACGAGAGTACATATTTTATTGAGAAATCAGTATAAAGCAGTTAATGTCAGTTACTTAGCTGTAGGAGTGAGAGTGTATTCATGTTACACAGGTGTTAAAAAAAATCCCATTCATGAAATATTAAAGGCTGTAAACTAAGTATTGCTTTCATGAAATTTAATATGTAATGTCCTCAAGGATATGTTGTTCATTTGCCAGTTTTAAATATGACCCCAGTGCAAAGTTTATATGTAAAAATGCTAGCATGGGATGTGATACCTTTTTTTATTACGAAAGAAAATCCAAATTTATACATGTACTGTGGTTTAACCTACATGTATTACCCTATGAATACGCCTTTTTACGCCTCTAATGTATGCTTCCTCTGAAGAAAACAGTTACAATTAATACAGTTATAGATATGTATCCTAAGAAATATTTCTATATATTTTAACAGATGGTAGCTTAAAGCAGGCTGAAAGTAAAGCAGAATGTGCCTTAAGGCACATTCTGCTTTACTTTTAACCTGCTTTAAGTGCCTTACTGTGGTCAACTGTCGTCAAAGGGTCGTTCAGATTTTTCATGTGGGGAAGCCTTCCAGCTGGCTTGCGGAAGGTCGGTGGTTCTACCCAGTTGCCGATTTGAGCCTGAAACAATGCACAAAGGACTTCTGGGGTCTACCTCCACCTGTAATTAGCTGGACGTCGCGATATGACTGAAATACTGTTGAAAGCGACGTAAAATCAAAACAAATGAAAGTCAAATCTAGAAATAGGCTAATGGGATTATAATGTAGAGAGTTTTAACTTTCCATGTATCACATATTTATTAAGAACAGTCATGATATCCCAGTTTACAAAAAGTGTTAATGATGACCTATTGTTTCAGAAATGACAAAACCAGAACCACGACAAAAATCAAATTTTTACATGGACATACCGGTACGTCCAATATATACCCTTAGGCTCGTGCGTTATACATGAAACATCTTCCATTCAGTCATTTATGTGATGAAGTATGTGTGAACGGTCCTGAGACAGATGTATTCACCTGCAGGCGTCTACAAAAAAGAAAATAATACAAGAATATATGTTCGGAAACCACAAGATGGATAGACTATTGTAGTTTTTACCAATACTGTCAGTTCTGTTGAAATCTTTGCCAATATCATAGCGTTTTCAGGGTTTAAGACAGGTGAATGCTTAAAGCAGGCTGTCACCACTATTTTGAAAAAGCATGGATAGTTTTAACCCATAGCCTGGTTCTACTCAACTTCTAGTATACTATAGAAGACACCAGCTTGGATAATAAAAAAAATTATTATGGTGCATATTCTTGACTGAACAAAGTTGATCTATTTCCTTTAGAGGAATGTATTAAAGGTGTAAAAAGACATGTTTATGGAGTAATGGGTTAAAGTTTTGTAATAGCTCTGGAAGGGGACATAATCACAGTATTGATTTAGTAATATTCCTGGTTTGGTTTTTGAGTGGCTACTTAATAAGATTTAAGAGTGTATTGTTAATTTTGATTTACTGGGTTTATGTTCACCATAAGCAGGAAATTTGCTTTCTTGGAATTTATGATAGCAGAATCTGATATTTTATTATTGTACTTGTAGTCAATGTCCATACCAAATTTCCTTATTCATTGTTTCACAATTTTTTCTATTAAAATTAACAAATTGAAAGTACAACTGATTGTTTTTAACTGAAAGCCATGGAGCATCGTTAGATGATTCAGTGGTACATTTAGTGGAAAGCAGCATATATTATGACACTTTATTAAAGCAATCAATTTTGTCATTCCTTAGGCATTTTCCTGAAACAGTAGACTGATGTTTACAGTACAGGTATAATAATCCCATTATCCCAATAGCTTGTTTCTAGTTTTAAACTCTATCATACTAAAGCATACATGTACCTGTAGGAAGAATGAAAAGAGAATGATACTAAAGGAGTATTATGCTTTACTTCTGGTTGCTTTAAGATGCCATCTGGAAATTACAAGGCACTAGAAATGTCTTATATTTCATATTCAGGACTTTGTAGCTGTGAAATACTTTTTCTTGTGTATCTGAATTATGAGAAGCATAAAAAGGCATATTCATGGAGTAAAGGGTCAATTTTGAAATGTAGCATAAATTAATGGTGATGTTGGGTTTTTCCGCACTGCGACACAAAATAGGTCATATAGCGTCGATGAATGATGAGGGATGATAAGTTGAGATGATGATGAATTCAGGAAGATGATTTTGGTTAATCCCCTTTGTTGCCAAGCAGCCCATGGGATCAAAACAACCGACCTGCCTTCCTTTTAGTTCTTGAGAGGAAATAATCTTGGTCTAATAAACAGAAAACATTCCCTATTACAACTGCAGCAAAGTAGGAAGGTCTCTGGGGGGATGAAATGTAGCAGAACCTTGGTGTATTATAAATAGCTGTCATGTGGTTCAATATAAGAGGGTTTTTATAAATATTGATTAGACCTGGTGAGATTTTAATGCAGGACACACATACATGTAATGCAGAAAGCTACATGTCCATAAGAGAAGCTTACCATAAACTGATTTAGTCTAAGAGAGCATGCAGTGTAGTTTGAATAACTTGTTACTATTACAACCTCTTATGTGCTGAATATAAACAACCAGCTAAAATGTCATCTGCTGAAAATGTTATATGGAGCATAAATTCTTCATTTTTATCTGCAGAAATACTATCTGAGTAACTATCTGTTTAGATCCTGATCAAATGCAGTAACTCAGTTGTCTGATCTGGATGCAAACCGATCGCAAAGGACTGAACTATTTTCTCTTATTTCTCTGGCAAGTAAAGAGCTAATCTCCCTAATATCTAAGGCAGATCTCAGGAGTGTCCCCATTCAGGCCCTGGAAAATCTCCCTCCTCAGCTTGTTCAAAACATTTGCACTGTTTAATAGTAGTCTTCTGAACCATTGCAATGCAGGAACAGGATATAAACATCATATGCAAACAGTGTAGACCCATATCAGAGGGCTCCGAAAGGAGCCCTCTGATCAGGGTCTGCACTGTTTGGCATACTTTAAAATATCTGGAGGACACAAAAGCCCTCCTTTGTCAATTTAAATTGATCATTTTTCAGAAAACAAGATTAGTCCATTTGATAATTGAGCATAGCAAGGGGTTTAGGCTTGGTGTAGTAGACCAGAATAATACCCACTTCAGCTCCCAGGTGTCCATATTCAGGCAGGTTTAGGGTCATTCTTCTCCCACATTAAATGCATTGTTCTTCCTGAAATTATTGTTTAATGAAATAAAAAGAGTTCTTTTCAAAGGTTCGGCCAATGGAATGTTAGGCCAAAATGCAAGTATTTGTCAACTGAGTGGCTTTCTTTCACTGGCTTTACAGTCAGCAAGGGTTTTATTTAAGCTAGTTGATTTTCATACCAATTGTATTCTTAAACCTTTGATATGCATTCAGTGTTGATTTATGGTGAACATTGAAAACAGGTTCTTTATAGATTAGAATTAAATTTTGCAGTTTAAGACCTTTCTGCCATCTGAACTAATATTTTAGAATGTTTTTCTATGCACTGTATACATGTAGATATTTAATACACCTAACTTGAGTTTAACAAAATACCTGGACCTTTAAACCATTACCCCATAGTCTATATCAAGTTTTGAAAGTAGATGACACCATAGGGTGCATTCTGCTTTACCTTTCAGCATGCTTTAAGCTGCACCTGCCAGGGCATAGGAAATATTTCTTATGGTGCATATTCATGATTGTATAAAGTGTTTTGTTTTTCTTATAGAGAGGAATAAATTAAAGGTGTTTAAGGTGTTTTTATAGCGTTACTATGGTTTATGTGAGTGATAATTTTGTAACCATGGTATACAGTATGACCTTAACACTTGTTAGATGCTATTAGCTTAATGATATTTACAGAGACTTGAAAACAATGTAGACCAAGATCAGACACCTTATGATAGGTGACCACAGTCTAAGGTAGGGCTCCAGTAAGAGGTAGTTATTTCAACAAATCCAACATTTTCTCACTCTTTTTAGCACCAAATCCAATGGTGTTACTACTCATTTGAATCGTCTCGAAGAGACGATTCTAATGAGTAGTGACACCATAGGGTTTAATTCAGCAATAAAGATTTTAGTTTTTGAAAAACTACCCTTATCTGGTGCTCTGCTAAGGTTTTTCGGACCACTTGCTGGAAACTGGCAAAAGTAAGCAGGTTAAAGATCTTACCAGGCTTAGTGTAATAAATAGGAAAAAAATGTTAAGATACTTAATGACTTTATGTTTTCAAAGCTTAGAACAATTGGTTTAGCTTTTGATGATTCATGGCGGCTTGCTTTTGAAGAGATGATCCTAGCTGATCTTGTCAGCTAGGGGCTCATACAGTGCTACTCCACCTCAAAGATATCCTAGTAAGACATAATTGGGACTTAAAAAAACAAGTGGCAGCTTAATGCAGGGCAAAAATAATGCAGATAGCTCCAATAGAAGCTCTCTGCATTACTTTTGTCTGCATTAAATTGTCACCTGCCTTGAAGACCAACAAAGAGTAATGTTTTTGTGTTGGTCTAAAGAGGAAGTACCGACTAATTTACGGACCTATTAGGGGACATGGTTCATGGAAGTCACAGTTAACCAGTCAAGGTGTTGAAGGTATGGGGGTTGATTAGGTCCAGATAACACTTTGACTATGAAAAGGCCCGACAATTTAGTCAGAAATATTGTTGTGGTTTGTCATAGGAAATTTGAACCACGCATTGTCATTTATATACCAGCTGTTGCTTGTAGCTGATTTTAGTATTTTATGCATAATTGTTCAATCAGGTTTTATTATGACTAATGTTTTGTGCAGAATGTTTCCAGTTGGTTTTTAGTTGCAATTATTATTCATACTTCATAGCTATAGATAAGAGAAATATATCAAATATTACACATTTTATATCTTGACTCAACACTAACGTTGCAACAACTCATTTGAATTGTCTCTTTCAGAATACACTAAGAAAACAAGTTTATTATTGGAATGCTTCATCTCCACAGTTTTGCACAATTTTTGTGTCACTTGCAGAGTTGCTGTAGGCAGAGGTGCATGGCACTTTAGGGATTACTTTTCCAGCTTCCATCCATCCTTCTGCCTGTCCAGCCATTCATCTGTCTGACTGTCACACCTTTTGAGCCACACTTCATAATTCCTGTTCTACTGAAGCTTTCAATGTATTAAAAATATAATTCTCAATGTATTGTATCAATATTGGCCAACATTCACCTGATCCTAATTATTAGCATCAAACTCTATGCAGAGAGAAACTTAATGAGATATTTAATTCTTCCAACACAATGGACCTGTTTAGATTTACTCATTAAATTTGCAAACTGTGTACACCCAGATCAGAGGGCTCCTGCAGGAGCCCTCTGATATGGGTTTACTCTCTTTGCTTATTTAGACCAGTGCATGTATTTGTTGAACTACCAAGACTTCCAAGTTGGTTGGTCTATGTTTTGGTAACTAAAATGACTCACAATTGAACCTGGTACCCCACAAAAGTTATTTAGTGTTGAAAGGGTTATGTCATAGCATTGTCACTGGGAGGACGTAAAATATCAGAAAAAAAAACTAGAAATGTTAAAGTTCACTCCCACTTATCTGTAGCCCTCACTCAGGTTTTGAACATTTGACTAATTTCTCCATAAGTCATGAACAGGGAAAAATATCACTTTTATTTGTATAATGAAATGCTTGTCTCTTGGAGATTCTGTAATGGAAAAATTTCCTCAAGATTATGATTTATTATTTGGCATCTATTTGATGGCAGAGAACTTTGTCTGTAAAAGACATTACAGCAGATGGGAAGTATAAATGCATCTCCATGCTGTGACCTAGTAATTTACAGGATCTTGGAGGTGACGCTGAAGCACTTATTGTACCCTAAGCTTTTCCACTTAGAAATAAGTGCATTTCTGATTATGCAATTTATAAAATTATTGATGTATAAAAGACCCAAAGTTCGGAGCCATAATGCTGTATTTGTGTTCTTTTCTGTTTGTCCTGATCTCCTTTGCCTCCCAGTTGGTGCTTTCTTGAAGGCTCATTTAACCCTTATTTTGCAGGACATGTAGTCTATTCATCAGTTGCAAACAGTGTAGACCCAGATCAGAGGGCTCCTGATGGAGCCCTCTGATCTGGGTCAACACTGTTTGTCATATTACAATGATTTTGAAAACAATTCCCTTGAGACCATCAATTTAACCTATTCATCTATGTAGATAATGGAATAGTCCATTTTGAAAGCCAGTAGTTTAAGCCAGAGCCTGAAATGTTGGAATTAGTTTATCAGGGTTTGCAAGTGACTGTTGGGAATTTTGGAAACTATTTTTGCCTAACATCTGCGAATTTGAAGTAATTCAGGCATGTTTATCTTTGATACAATTTACATGTTGAGGAAGTGAAGCTTTGACACTGGTGAGAAGCTGTGGTGATACATGTAGGTCATGTTTATTGTACAGTAAAACCTATATTATCCCATTGACCCCTGAAACTTCAAATGAATAAATCCATTTTCTCACTAAGTCTAGTCCATATTTTTACTATTTATGCTTGTTGTTTGTACAATATAAAAGCATAAATGACAAACAGTGCAGACCTTGATCAAAGGGTTCCTGATAGAGGTCCTCTGATTTGGGTCTATCACCGTCTATGCTGTTTGCATACGCGAATCTATTCTTCATTGATATCATTTATGATAGGGACTCTACTTGTAAATGGTTGTTTTTAAGGATGCATATGCTAGTCATTGTAAGGATTCAAAATATTAATCAGACTTTTGATAAAGGAACGTACGTAGTCAGGTTAGTGCAGAAATCTCCCATTGGAGAAAACGTTAACAAACTTAGCATTATAAATCCCTTTCTTGCTCTGATTTGAAGGTGTGAGTTTATAATGTCTTCATTTCATTTACGTATATCGTATTCTATTCATTTGAATGTCAAACAGTTTTCATAATCTGATAAGAACTTCAGAATCTTAGTTATCTCAGTGTCTGATGTGGATCCAAAATGAAAATGATTAGCTAGGGCTCCAGATAACTGATAAGTGGAGTATTTCAAAAACTAAAATCGTTATTTCTGCTTTTAAACCTATCATGTCACTACTCGTTAGAATCGTCTCGAAGAGACGATTCTAATGAGTAGTAACACTGTAAGAATTTTGGTGGCTCGTAAGTTTAACAACAGTTTTGCCATAAAAGCCTACTAAAAGTTAACCCTAGTTAATATTAAATGCTCATGCAATATGCTTCTGAGTGACACAATGGTAATATGTATTATGTAAGCAGCTAATAGAAGACCATATGTTGAGCATATTTTCTCTATATTACCATGATCCAGAGTGGTTATAATACAATCAATTCTGTAGTTACTCAAGTGTGAATTAAGCCTCTGTACTTGAACAAAAATGTATGGCAGAAGGATGTTATATCCGATAAGGCATAGAGCACAGTAAAGGTTTCACTTCACCCTTTCCTCCACAGGAGCTAGTTTGATGCCTGTACTACCAATTCCTCTGCAAGAACAATGATTTACTTATGTGATGCTTAATGCAGGTGGTGGAAGATTATAAAACAGCATGAAAGTATAACAGAAAGCTCCTATAGGAGTATTCTGCTTTTAAGTAACTTTCATTCTGCTTAAACAGTCACCTGAATAGTGTGTTTTTGCTTGTGGATGTTTGGGAAAAGGGTTTAGTGCCTGGCTTATGTAGCCAAACCCTTTTTCAAGTCACTTTCTGAGTTATCACATGTGGGGCTCCCTTTCAGAGGACAGACAAAGCAGCTTGAAGCGGGTAATTGATGTAAAAAGTAGATGTGTAGGCTACTTGATATAGGCTGTGGTAAGATTTATTGTAGAAGGATCCTGTGGTGTTTTTGCCATGGAAATGAATGGGGTTCTGGGTGTCAGACTGGTTGGCACGATAGTAGCAAATGAAATGAAGAGATACTTGCCACTGTCTGTAGTCTTTGTCCTCTCATCTTTAGAACATTCTGATTTTAATTATTCATTCTGTTGCCATTCATTGAAGGTTTGTGTTACAGAAGGTGTCTATGGAGTGGGGATGATTCAATACAGAACAAAAGTATTAAATGCAGTAAGCTTCAACAGGAGCTTCCTGCATTTCTTTTGTATTGCATTAAACTGATATATCTGTCTTGTGACCCCATATGGATCTTCTTTTGTATGGCAGCTTTAAACAAGTTGACTGTTTGTTTGACTATTTCCAAGCTCAATAGATGGTAGATAAATAGGTCATGAAGATTAAAAAAATAAAATCTATGCATAATTGAAAATATAACTTCTGAAGTATCATGTTTTGGTATATAACCAACAAAAGCACAAACATTAACCCATTTATTCTTTAATATGCAGTTTACACTTTAAATGTATTCCTCCACTGAAGCAAGTAGTTCCAATTTATAGTCATGGTTATGCACCATAAGAAATATTTTCTTTATCCAAGTAGATGGTAGCTTAAAGCAGGTTGAAAGGAATGCAGAATGTATCCTAAGTAAGCCTTCTTTAAGCTATTACCTGCTAGAATAAGGAAAGTATTAAATATGACACATATTCATTACGGTATATATTGGAACTATTTTCTTCAGTGGATGAATAAAATGCAAGTTCTAAAAGTCGCTTCTATAAGGGAAAGGTTTAAATGATGCATGGAAAGACTAACACTATTTGGGAGTAAGTGAATTGCCATATGTGCTGCCACAAATATGAGTGATAATGATATCCTCATTGATTAGGTTTACTGCATGTTTAGACAGTTGACTATTGAATTAACAAGAAATTAGGTCTATACATTTTTTATGACTTAAGAATCCTGCTTCAGTGTCTATGTCAATTTTGGCTCTAATGTTATTAACCCTATCATTGGCTGCTTCAAAGTTGTCATCTGCACAATCACACATGCAGTGTCTTTTTTGCTGGAGAAATATCCACAGTGGTTAAAATGTTGAACCCATTACCCCATAGCCTGTTTCTAGAATGAAAATCGGGTGACCATTTAAAGCAGGTTGAAAGTAAAGCAGAATGCACCTTAACCCTTTACCCAATAGAAGCGCCTTTTAGCGCATTTAATTTATTCATCCACTGAAGAAAATAGTTCCAATTTATACAGACATAAACGTGTAACAAAAGAAATATTTTCTATATCCTAGCAGATGGTAGCTTAAAGCAGGCTGAAAATAAAGCAGAATGTGCCTTAGGGCACATTCTGCTTTATTTTCAACCTGCTTTAAGTGGTCACCTGTATTAAAAACTAGAAACAGGCTATTGGGTAAAGGGTTAAGGTGCATTCTGCTTTACTCTCAGCCTGCTTTAAGCTATTATCTGCTAGAATACAGAAACTATTTCTTATGATTCTTAATTGTAACAGTATAAATTTTCTTCAGTAGAGGAATAAATTATCGGGATAACAAGTCGTATATAATTTATGGGTTAATACTTTGTAAGTTGCAACAATTAAGTTTGGATCCTGTTATGGCACTGGGTAACCCAGTGTCCGATGTGGATCAAAACTGTTTGCAAATTGCACTTAAAAAGAATATAATCAACCTTGGTTCTCTTTCAACATTTGATCGCAGCCATTACAAAGACAAGACGTTTGCTGCCTAAAATTTAAATAAAATAAATATGACAGCTTAATGTAAGACAAATGTATTGCAGACAGCTCTACCTTTATCCTTTAGAAACAGTCAGCAGTATGCTTCCATTCTATTTTATTGAATGGATGGTGTTTTACTCAATACTGGTTTACAAACCAAAGGTTGTATTGTTAACATCCTAGATCTGTTATAATATTGTATTATGTTTGTTATTTTCAGGGTTCCATCTCAGTGGTGCAGTCACAGAACCCCCTAGTCCATTATACTCACAGCCAGAGAGAGTAAACCAGGTGTCTATTAGCTTTGACCGGTAAGTTCAGTATTTAAAAGAAATAACTAACAGTCGGGTCAAGTCAAAACTTAATCTTATTATTGAAGGCAGCAATTGTCAGCTGAAACCTTTCCTTAGTAGCTCGTTTTCCCTATTAAACCCATTCCCACATATAAGCGCTTTTTAGTGCATTCAATATATTCCTCCACTGAAGAAAATAGTTCCAATTTATACAGTAATAAACATGCACCATGATAGATATTTTCTATATCCTAGCAGATTGTAGCTTAAAGAAGGCTGAAAGTAAAGCAGAATGTGCCTTAAGGCACATTCTGATTTACTTTCAACCTGCTTTAAGTGATCACCTATTCTCAAAATTAGAAACAGGCTATGGGGTAAAGGGTTAAAACAGGTGACCATTGAAATAGGCTGAAAGTAAAATGAAATCTACTGATATTTCTGCCGTAATACTAATATTTCAGTATGTGGTTGTATTAAAAAGGTTTTACTATATACATTTTCCATGACAATAAGAGCTCTGAGAAGTAAGTTCAGTTTTGTTCAGCATATTGTTCTGTTTTAAGGCAGATTTGTAAGCAAATATTAATCTATTAGCCCATTAATACATTCTTTTTTCCAGTTTAATTTATTCATCCACTGAAGAAAATACTTCTTATTTATACAGTTGTGAATATGTATCATAAGAAATATTTTCTTTATCCTAGCAGATATTAGAATAAAGCAGGTTGAAAGTAAAGCAGAATGCGCCATTAGGCGCATTCTGCGTTACTTTCAACCTGCTTTAAGTCGGCAACTATCTTCAAAACTAGAAACAGGCAATGGGGTAATGGGTTAATGAATGTTTGACAGAAAACTGTCACCTTTCTCCTTTACTTTTCATCCTGATGAAACCTGTCACCTGTTTTCAAAACAAACTTTGAGCGAGTGATCAATTGATAAGTTGTAATAGAAGGACTTCACTGTAGTAATTTATCTTGGGGATAAAAGTCCCAATTTGATATTATAACTTTTCAATTGGGGTAATCAGATAAGAATTTTATTCGGGACTATGAAGGTATACAGTGTACCCCCACATGAAAGTGTGGTAAGTCCGTGTAAGCCTGTGCACGGGGGAGAAACGATTGATTTATCCAGTCCTACAATAGCATGCCTTTTGTTGTTGTAAATATTTTAAAGTCATAATTATTTCGATCAGATAACCCTTAGAACCCTCCAATTTAACAGCTTTGTGAACAACCAAAGCTTCAGAATTCATGTTACAATAAAGTCTGGGTACAGCGGATAATATTTCGGCTATAAAAGTTGCTTTTGTTCGACAAGTCAATGAAGCAGCTAGCAACTTATTCACCTCGGAGTGAAGTAAGGGATAATTTTCTCAGCCATTTAGTTCTCCCTGAGCAGGTTGCGCTTTCAAACGCAATTTTGTCAATTCCACGGGTAATACTTGTATTATGTAAATTCTCTGACCATAAACTGTACGTGGAACAGAATATTGGCATGTAACAATCATCATTTTATGCAGATTTTATGAAATTTATATCAGTTTTCCCGATGGTCGATGTCCCACGTGTTTCACTTTCACTGATATTTGCCTGAAGTTGCACAATAATGTCTCACAAATACAATCACTCCAAAGAGGATATCCTATGCTTTAAACAGGTGATTGCTTAAAGCAGGATAAAGATAAAGCAGAAAGCTCCTGAAGGAGCTTTCTGCTTTAATTTTATCCTGCTTTAAGCTACCACCCATCTTCTTTACTATCAAATATTCTTGTTTCAAAGCGTTGTAACAGCATCCTATTACTGTATACTATATGCCAACGAAGTTCCAACACGTGTGAAACGCATTGTTTATTTCTTGATAAATAGCTCCAGCTCCCATTACCGTAAATCTGGGAGCTTTGGAAACGGGGCTTCCATAGCCAGCATCCAGGATAAACCACTTTGTTACTGCTACTGATACTTTGTCAACCCGCTAAGAAATACAGCTAGCTTTGTGCCTTTCAACGTTTTTTGTGATTAATCTCACGAGAAATTGCATTATATGGTATGATTGAATTTGCTTTGAAGATTGTTAAATGATTTTAGACCGAGGACAGTTTTACATTCAATCTTGATCTGAAGCGGATGATAATTCAGCTCGGATGCCTGTTGCAGTATAAAGGCCTAAACACATTTGTAACTGAGGGGGGAAATTATAATTGATGGCTTCGTAGAGCTTTGGGGCAGATTATCTCATCTCCCTTCAAAATCTTCTGATGTAATAACTCACAAAGAACGTGCAGTGAATTTTCATAGAGAACCGCTTTCAAATCTGTCATTGAATATTGCCTCTTTATAGCTTTGTTTGAGTTAGTGTTGAAAACAAACCACATCAGAAAATATTGATGAAGTTGAACTAGAAAGTTATAATTCGGTGAGGTGCATCATGGGAACAAACTTAAAAACCTGCCTGTAAACAGTGTAGACCTAGATCAGATGCTGTGTTGGTAAGATGGCAAGTGATTAGGGTCTACATTGACTACTTTTCCAAAAGAGTTTATTTTTGCACGATACATATTGAATATGGTTGTTACTTGTATTAAATCAAGTTTAATGTATTTTGACTGAGTATCCTTTGCAAATAATGTGGACCAAGATCAGTGAGCTAGATAAACCATCTGATTAGGGTTTACATGGATTGTTCTTTTGAGAGAAACCCATTGAGGTTCAGTGAGAACTTGTAATTTACAATAAAATGGATAGTCCATTTGAACAATTAAATTAGAATATTAACCCTTTCGCACATAGAAGCGCCTTTAAGCAAATATGATTTATTCCTCCGCTGAAGAAAATAGTTCCAATTTAATCAGTCAGGAATATATATTATAGGGAATGTTTTCTATATCCTAGCACATGCTAGCTTAAAGCAGGCTGAAAGTAAAGCAGAATGCGCCTGAAGGCGCATTCTGCTTTACTTTCAACCTGCTTTAAGTAGTCACCTATCTCCAATTCTAGAAATAGGCTATCAGGTAAAGGGTTAAGGGATATAGATCTAAATTGCTTAAGAATTTATGCTTGAAAAATATACTTCATACATGGACCAGTAACAAATAGATTTCAACCATTAATTTAGCAAATGAATATATTCTTAATTGCCATGAGACATGCTCAAGGTTTATTAACTGATATCATCCTTGAAAATTTGAACAAAAATGTATTTGTTATAAGTAGAGGGAAAACCAACAGAATAAAATTATGAAGCAAAGATTTACATATTTCATGATTTGTTTATTGCGCATGGAGAACTTATAGATGACAAATGAGAGGTATAAATCATAGTTTGTAACTTGTACAGTCAGCCCTGTGAGATACATTCATTGAAGAAGGATGGACATCCCTCAAGAACAGGTGACTGCCTAAATCCATTCCTCCAAAGCCAGAAGTGCCACTCACAGACCGTTATCTAACTGTTAAAGGCAGGACAGTAGCTGCTTATAAGCAAGATGAAAATTGAAGTTTCCTTTCATCTTGCTTAAGCTGTCACCACTTTTCAACATCATAACTGAATATTTAGTTTTAAAACTTATTTCTAGGGGTGTTTCAGAGGAGGAAAGAGATTTTGCTGAACAAAGTTAATAAACATGGACAATGCCTTAATTGTCCATTGAAATCAATATAAGACTATAATATATATAGAGAGAGATCTATTTCATAGCAAATGGCACAGTTTATTGGATCTAAACTGGGTATACACTGCTTACAACTCTATATCAAGGGATGCTAAGCATACATTGATCAGCTCTCTAAATATTTTGAAAAAAAGTTCTAGCCTTTTGAGACAAACAGTTTGAATCTATGGTAGGGAGCAACTAACTTTGCTTCTAGTCATGATCCACATCATTGCTACAAATTAAAAAGAATAGAAAAGAAGAGAGAATCAACAAAATCTCAATAAAAGAATGAATCAGTAAACCGGGCAAGTCCAACATGTTATCCTGTATGATTATTCTAATGAGTAGTCACACCATAGCGTTTATTGAAAACATAAGGATTTTAGTTTTTGAAATTCTCCCTTTATCTTGGGCCCTGATATTAAGGTAAAAAGTAAGACAAAGCTGTTTGTTCTCCTCCGTTCAGCTGTCAAGAAGGTGGTGTATACCAAGAACATTAAATTAAAACTCATAAAATAGCAATTTTGATTATGCAAACATCGAGATTATTCTTTCACACAATGGCATTTGAAGGTGATGTTTTATTTATATTTTATTCTCTTGAATATTTCAGCTGCAAAATTACCTCAGTAAAATGTGGTTGTGGAAACAAAGACATATTTTGGTGTCAGCACGTCGTGGCGCTGTCCCTGTATAGAATACGAAAAGCCAGCCATGTTCAATTACGGGTCCCTATATCGGGTAAGTGAAGACAACAATACTTTGTACAATCAAACCTATGTTAAGCCACCACTGATTGAAGCAGGTTTAACTTCAACCCTTTATCCCATAGTCCATTTCTAGTGTTGAAGACAGGTGACCACTTAAAGCAGGTTGAAAGAAAAGCAGAATTCACCTTAAAGGGCATTCTGCTTTACAATCAAGATTGTTTAAGCTATCATCTGCTAGGATATAGAAAATATTTCTTTTGGTACATGCCAATGACTGTATAAATTAATGGTACTATTTTCTTCAATGAAAGAATAAATTATATGCATTGAAAGATGCTTTTATGGCAGCAAGGGTTGCTTAACCCGTTACCCCATAGCTTGTTTACAGTATTGAAAACTGATGGTTGCTTAAAGCAGGCTGGACTTAAAGCAGAATGTTAAATAAAAAAATATTAAAGAGTCTATTTGAAAAATTGCATTTCTAGGGCTTAGAGAAAGTAACCCATAAAATGTATTAAGATGTTTGCAAAAACTTTGCTATCATTTTGATAGTTTTGAACATTATCACATACAGTTGAACCTATATTAAGGAACCTTTTTTAGACAAAAAGAAGAAAGGTACTGGTAATCTATTACAGGTGACTACTAAGTACAGGGCAAAAATTTGCCAGGAAATCAAATTTCCTGTGTGTATGAAGTGAAACTATTTTCTAAAGTGGATGAATAAATTATAGGTTCTTTGGGGTTATGGGTTAAACTGTAAACTTGGCTATCAGTCTAAATGTTTTGAACTTTATCGCTATACTAATTTTGCACCTAGTATATATATAATCTGCTTGTGTTTTTCAGAAACTTTATTACAGATGAACAGAGAACAGCTTCAGAAATTTGCTCAATATTTGATATCCGAACATCATACAGATGTACTGCCAACGGCACAAAACATTGCTGACGAAATTCTCAAAGCCAAGTCAGAAATCAACCTTCTTCCAGGTATGTGGTTACAGACGCTATTAAATCTGGTCTGTTTCAGAGACATTCTGTTCCCTTTTAGAGACAAGGCAATCAAACAGCTTTGCTAGTAGTATCTGCACAGATTGAACAAAACAATATTTAGCAATGAAACCTTAAGAAAACTATAAGCGAAAATTTTCGGTTGTGTAAAACTTTTACCCACATAGCCTATTTCTAGTGTTATAGACAAGAGACTACTAAACTCTTTGAACCCTAGTCACGCATATAAGCACCCTTTGCAAACAGTGTACCTGTGAGGAGTACACTTGTCCTATGCAAACAGTGTAGACCCTGATCAGAGGACTCCTTAAGGAGCCCTCTGATTAGGGTCTACACTGTTTGTCATTTTGACTTTTATTGTAAAATTCAACCCTGAAAAGTGAAAAATAGACGTGACTAAATTAAAAACTAGAATTGTCCATTTGAGGTTTCAGGGAGGAAAGGGTAGCATGTTGAAAGTGAAGCAGAATGCACCTTAAGGTGCATTCTGCTTCACTTTCAGCCTGCTTTAAACTTCTATCTGGAAGAGTATAGAAAAAAGACTTCTGATGATACATATTCATGACTGTATAAGTTGGAACTATCTACTTCAGTGAAGAAAAGATGCGTAAATATGCATATCTATTGAGTAATTGGTTAACTGTTACCTCCTTAGTCATTGTTGCAAACCATCTACATCTGTCTTTTACTGATATTGCATATTTAATACTGTGTTGAAGGTAAATGACTGCTTAATGGACGATGAAGCGTAGCAAAAGGATTCTATTGGAGCTTTCTGCTTTATTTCGTTATATTGAATCCATGAATTTTCGTTCAAGTGTATTTGGACAGGGTGGAGGTATTGGTGGGAACTGGCAATGGCTTTGAAAGAAACTTCATAGAAACTAAAAGAGTTAGACAGGTGGTATCTTCATGAAGAGGGTCTTATGAAGGCTTAAATGTAATTTGTCTGATTAGATGTTGTATGTTGGAGCGGCAGATGTGAGTCTTCACTGATCAGGGCTCCAGATAAGAGGGAATAAACTGAACAAAACCATTATTTTCTCTTTAATATAAGCAGCAAACCCAATTGTGTTACTACTCAAAGAGCCGATTCTAATGAGTAGTGACACCATAAGGTTTAATGCAGAAATTAGAAGATTAAAAGATTTTAGATTTTTAAATACAGTCGTTTTTCCCAAGAGCTGGTGCTCATATCATAACTAAACTCTTTACTCCATAAATAAGCCTTTTTAGGCCTTTAACCAGCAACTCCATAAATACATATTTTAATGCCTTTTTTATTCCTCCACTGAAGGAAATAGTTCGACTTTATACAGTCATGAATTACACCATCCCAAATATGTTGTAATGTATATCCTATAATGTATATCCTTCAAGTGCGTTCTGTTTTACTTTCAATCTGCTTTAAGTGTTTACCTGTCTTCAAAACTTGAAACAGACTGGGGTTATGGGTTTATTACTTCTTATTGACTTACAAGTACAGTGCATATTGTTTTACATACTTTTGAACTAGACTGCTCTGGAAACAGATGGCTTTATGACTCATATATAAGACTTGTATTTCTTTTAATATTACTCTATATGAGATAATGGTAGAATTTATAGAGCATTCACCCCTTAGATGCTGAGTTCATTTAAGCCTTACAGTGTCGAGTTGTAAAATGAACTATACTACTTTTGAATAATGACCAGTTATTCTATATATCTTAGGTACATGTATGCCTCCAGATAATATTCAGAAGTAAAACCTCTTGATTATTGTCTACACTGTTTGCAAATATAACATTATACTTATTTCCAGTGCAAGAAGTGTTGGAACATATATTTGTAAGCAGTATACAGGGCTCCAGATAAGAGGTAGTTTTTTCAACAAATCCAACATTTTCTCACTCTTTTTAGCACCAAATCCTATGGTGTTACTACTCATTAGAATCGTCTCGAAGAGACGATTCTAATGAGTAGTGACACCATAGGGTTTAATTCAGAAATAAAGATTTTAGGTTTTGAAAAACTAAGCTTATCTGGTGCTCTGAGTATAGATGCTGATCAATGGGCTTCTGTAAACTTTGCTCAGTGTCTGTACTGTTTACTGTCTTATATATAAGTATTTTCTAAAATTAGGCAACAAATTATATGATAGTAGAAAGTTTTTACTTTAAAACTCAGTCATACAAGGGTGAGTGCATTGCTTTTATGGCATTGCCTAAGGGCCTTATTGCTATCTGTGTATGTTGGTTAATGCATTGAGTACATTCACCCAGCAATTCTCATTGATGCAGTGTTGTCAAACAAAGTCTGAACCCTTAACATGCTAAATTACGATTCAAATAAAACTTGTTGTCTACATAGATATAACATTGTTTTATTTAGATACAAGTGCTTAGCCTGACACGTCTGAAACTTGCAAACAGTTTGAATTCTGATCAGACGCCGAGTTACTCGGCGTCTGATCAGGATTCAAACTGTTTGCAAATGCCAGACAAACCAGTCTTGGCATAATAAAGGTTTAAGGTTCCATATGGTAAGCTTTGATCAGAAGTTGGAATTGCTAATTGCTAATTTATTTTATTGTTTCATATCAAGACATTTGGTGTGTGTCAAGTTCACAGAATTTTGTCTGTAGCCAAGCAGGAATACACAATGCAACTGTTATTGTCTCTGATAAGACTGATGAGGCGGTGTTCTGAGTACTAGGCCTTACAAATAAAGTTAGGGATATTAATTTGTTAATTCATTTACTAATTAGCATGACAAAGAATTCTCCCATTGAAGTCAGTGATGAAAGTTATAGGTGTTCACCTTTTACACCATAGCCTGTTTCTAGTTTTGACGACAGGTAATCATTTAAACCAGGTTGAAAGTAAAGCAGAATGTGCCATAAGGCACATTTTGCTTTACTTTCAGCCTGTTTTAAGCTACCATCTGCTTAGATATAGAAAATATTTCGATGTTACACCCTCATTACTGTTTAGAATAGAACTATTTTCTATAGTGTAGAAATTAACTGAATGAAAAATGGATTTATGGGTTAAAGGTATCTATAGACATTTCAATATGCAGTAAACACATGTAGCGACAGACGTCACAGAATTTAAGTCAACAGTAGTTCCTCCAAGCAAGATGAAAGTAAACCAGAAAGCTTTCAAAGGAACCATTTTGGCAGAAGCTGAGAACATAACAAAAGTGTTAGAGATTATTATTTTGGTTTCAAGCCATACAGTTTGATTGAGAAATAAAGGAATGTTAGTATTTGAAACAACTTGTCTGTAGCTCTGTGGGTCAAGATTTTACTTTCAGAATGAAAGTGATGAATATAGGGACTGATTTATTTTGGTGACAAAAATCTCTTTGTGCACTTGTCATTTGATGTAATTTCAGTATGTTACATAAAGCAGTGATTAAGCAATCACGTTTTGATTTATTTTAGTCACTGACTTCTGATATTTATTTAGTTGCAATAATATGTTATGAATACGAAAACCATATCTGACAAAAACAGCCCTGAACGTTCTGTAGTACTGTGCTTATTATATATTACCGACTGCCATAAGCATGTGAACACAATATTATGTCAAACACTGGGAAACATTATACAGCCAGAAAAAAGTAAAGCTGAAATGGCCCAAAGGAGATTTCTGATTTATATATGTCCTACATTTAGATTATGTATTTAAGACAGTATAATATTTATTTTGAGTTGTGCAGGTGATCTTCACTGTCAGATAAAAGCAAAGAACTTAAACATGTATAATTTGGTACCATCATTTGAATTGTAATTTTTCATTAAATTTTTTATTAAAAAAACCTTAAATATTAGAATTTATGTGTCAGACATGGTTGTTTTAGCTCCTCAGCTATTATGTTTGACAATGATTTATCATGTTATCTATGCTTTAGCCTGAACATGAAATGTTAATACCAAGCTTAGATAGGCTAAATACAAGGCAGCTTAAGCCCTTATCTCTAACTTGTTTCATAATAGATATATCATATGAATATGAGCTTAGTGTAGGAGTTAAAGGCCTAAGTTACCATTCATTTGAACTTCTTTTGTTTATTCCTTTGAGTGCAAGAGCAGCTAGATTCCAAATATTTTCTGATTTAACCCTTAACCTCATAATTTTCATCTAGTTTTGAAGACAGGTGATTAATTATAACAGGTTTTACTTAAAGCAGGTTGAAAGTGACCACTTATACAGGTTGAAAGTAAAGCTTCAACTCTTTCCTCCCTGAAACTTTAAATGGACAATTCCAGTTTCCATTTTAGTCAAGTCCATTTCTGACTTTAAAGGGTTGTTTTTGTCAATGTTTGGCATTGTGACAAACAGTGAAGACCCTGATAAGAGGGCTCCTTTCGGAGCCCTCTGATCTGGGTCTTCACTGTTTGTATGGGACATGTGTACTATTCACATGTACACTGTTTGAAAAGCACGCCTATATGCGGGACTAGGGTTCAAAGAGTTAAGGGAGTTTATGCAGGTCACTGTTGTTTTAGGCAGGTGACAGCTTTAAGCAAGGTGAAAGTAATAAGGCTCTTTTAGGATCTTTCTGTTTTACGTCCACCTCTTTAAGCCTCCGTGGCCTAGTGGTATAGTCACTGTGACTTACATCACTAAGCTCCTCACCGCTGTGAGTTCGAATCCCAGTAGGGTTGTTCGGATTTTTCATGTGGGGAAGCCTTCCAGCTGGCTTGCGGAAGGTCGGTGGTTCTACCCAGTTGCCGATTTGTGCCTGAAAGAGTGCATAAAGGACTTCTGGGGTCTTCCTCCACCTATAATTAGCTGGACGTCGCGATATGACTGAAATACTGTTGAAAGCGACGTAAAATTAAAACAAATAAATAAATAAAACTTTAAGCAGTAACCTGTCTTTCATACTATCAATTTGCATCCCTTTTAGTTGTGATAGAGAGGTCTTACTGTATTTTCTTCAGAGGAGGAATAATTAAAGGTGTGAAAAGTCATATTTATGGAGTTATGGATTATTTTTGCAGATACAGGATCAGACAGTTGGCAAGCAGTTGGGCTCCTGATTAGATGCTGAGTTGCTTTGCATCTGATCAGGACCGACTGTTTTCTTAGAACTAGAAAACTTGTATCTTTCTTTCAAAGTGTGAAGTTTAATTTAATTGAAGAAAATTCTTTTAGCATTTAGTAATGTTGAAAATTGAAAGGGACAAGCATTATAATCAGCAGGTAAAGGGTTGGCTGGTTCTAAAATGTCATATGGTTGGGAATAAATCACAATTTGCTATTGAAGTGAAAAATAGGGGCAATTTAGCCCAGTGATTATTTCAAATAGATTTTGGACTGGATAATAACACAGTTGCTGACGTTGGGATGTTATCGGTGTGAGACTTCCTTTCATTCGCCCCTGTTTTAATGTTGGAGTTTATTTATTAAGATGGATGGAGGTGCTTTTAACTAAACAGGACACAAAACATGAACCAAGTTGCTTGCAGAACAAAGCCCTGTGTATGAGGGCGGGAGGAGCTAATTTTTTTCTTCAAATTTTTTAAAAGCAAAATTACAGGGCATTTACCCCTAATTTTCTTTGCTCTTTCATGGAAAAATGATTTTTTTATGTGTGATCCAGATGGTTGCATTTTTATAATGTTTAAAGAAAAATAGATCAGCCATTGAAGACACCAGCACATTCTGAAGCTTGAGACTCAATGATAATCTCTAACACTTTGGTTTGGTTCTCAGCTTCTTCCATTCTGGAAGAAGCTGAGAACCAAACCAAAGTGTTAGAGATTATGATTCTCAAGTAAAAAAAGTGCTGGTAATTTCCAACCCAGATTCACGTGAATGCATTTTGTACCACCAACCAGTAGTATTATATTACCATAAATGTTAAATAGTCAGATGCATATATGCTATGCCTGGTTAGTTTCATTGGCTGCCTCTTGTTTGTGTGTATTGTCTCTTTTCTTGCTAAAGATGAATTTTGCAAACAGTCTTGTATTCATATGAAATGCTGTGTAACTCAGTATCTCACCAGGATCCAACCTGTTTGACATAACAGATGGAGGGTTAGCCATGAAGAGTAGATGGTCCATATTTCTTTTGAGGCAAATAGGTTAAAGGTCAAGGTCATTTCAAGGTCAAGGTGGAGTGGGGACATATATGTTTAACAATCATATCTTGTTTAGGAAAACAACTTGTTAAAGTTTTAATAGTTAACTTACAGAGTATATAATGGCAAGAAATGGCAATTTCATAAATGTCCTTTTTGCATTATTTTTGTTCTTTATCATTCTACTGCCCCTCCCTAAATCTTCCTTTTGAAGTGCTGCACAACATCATATTTTTTTGGAAGACACCTTGAGGAAACCTGATTGCATCTTAGTATTTAATTCTTGGAAAGTCTTGCCATAGAATAGTGCCAGTCTTTATCAAACATTAGGACATTGCCTCAGTTCTGTTCTATAATGCCTTCAATGCCTTCGCTCAATGATTTGATTTGGTAATTCAAATTGTAAGTGAATTTGACATAACGTGTTAATTTCCTTATTAAGCTGACATGGTTGATGAGAGGGAATTGGCCCTGAGCTCTAGACACGGGGGAATTCTTAAAACTCCGCCTGTCATTTTGTTTTGCAATTACCGTCATTGTTCTCGCTGCTAGGGACTTTTTTGTTCTCATGATAATGATGTTTTTGGAGTTTTGATCCATAGAGACACCATAGCTACTGTTGAACAAAAAACTCATTGATTATTGTACCGTAAAACTTGTAATAAATACTCGCCCCTGTGTGTCTTTTAATGGAAACTATCAGGTTCCAAGTCTAGTCCATTTAAGACTAGGGGTTTCTTTGATCTACAGTGAAGACCTGGGTCAGAGGGCTCCTTTAAGGAGCCCTCTGATCAGGGTCTACACTGTTTTGCACAAGAAATGTTAGCTCTTAACAGGTACACTGTTTATTAATAACAAATATACTAGTTGCTAGTATTGACTGTGTTAAAAGCTGCTGCTAAAATCTAAAAAGAAGCCATATTTGCAGAATAGGATAATTAATGCAGAAAGGTCCAATAGGAGCTTTTACCCATTACCCCATAAATACACCTTTTTATGCCTTTAATTCCTCTTCTGAAGAAAATAGTTCCAATTTATACTGTCACAAATAAAAATCATTAGAAGTATTTTCTGTATTCTAGCAGATAATAGCTTAAAACAGGCTAAAAGTTAAGCAGAATGCACCTTAAGGTGCATTCTGCTTTACTTTCAACCTGCTTTAAGTGGTCACATATCTTCAAAACTAGAAACAGGCTATGGGGTAATGGGTTAAGCAGTGCTCTTGTCCTGCATTAAGCATGCATCTTCATTCAGTGGTCACTCAAAACAGCTTGAATGTATGCAAATTTAAAGATGGAAAAAAAATCATATTCAATTTGAAAGATGGGAAAAAAAGTTAAGAAGAAATACATTTTGTTGCATTAACTGTTTTATGTGTGTTGATAGTATTTATCATAGATTGTTTTTAATTTGGGAAACATGAGGATGTTATTACCTTTCTTATCTGGGTCAGCACTGTTAGCTGTGTAATGATTACTTAATCAGAATACATATTATGAATGTTGTAATTTTAGTTTTGATAGTCTTGATAATTGCATACAGTTTAGCTCCTGATTAAATGTCAAGTATTTTGGCTTCATTTTGGACCCAGACTGAATTGTCATCTAGTTTGTATTCATGAAAGATTTTAGATAAAAGAATTTAAGCAGACAACACTTTCGCAGTAAAGTTCAGCAAGTTAAAGGATTCTGTTTTAAATCATTGACTGTTTGTTTAGAGAACCAGTGCAGATTTGTCATATTTGTTTGACCAAAGAATAAACTGTCGCGCATACTAATTAGATGCTGAGTTGGCTGGTATCATTTGATCTCGACACAGTCAAACTTGTTAATTTTTTCAACACTATGGAGCTGTTAAAAATATACTCATTACCTTTGCAAACAGTGTAAACCCAGATCAGAGGGCTCCTATAGGAGCCCTCTGATCAGGGTCTACACTGTTTGCTAATTTATAGCAGTATTTATTAAACTTCCCAGAATTCCAAGTAGACTGGTTCATGTTTTGGTAAAAGATTTACAAGGGAATTTAATAACCCACAAGTGTCGAAAGAGTTCGAGATGCATTGACAACCAAATGCCTTATTCAGCTAAATTCAGGACAAAAGTATTTTGTCTGCATTTAGCAGGCCTGCATCGAACTTTCAAAGAATAATTTAATGCTTAACCCTTTGAACCCTGATGAGTAATGAAGCATTTACTCATCTTAGTAAGACAGTGTACCTGTGAAGAATTCACTTGTCCTATGCAAACAGTGTAGACCCAGAGCAGAGGGCTTCTAAAGGAGTCCTGATCAGGGTCTGCATTGTATGTCATTTCTGTCATTTTTGTCATTACAAAAACAACCTAAATACAGTCAAACCCGAAATATCCGATATTTCAAAACATGAATTTGCCTTATTTCGAGCTCGGTTTAGGTGAACATACCCATGTTTTGAAGTTAAAATGCGGCTTAGGGGTGTTTTAACTTTGAAATACGGGTATGTTTGACTTTTCCGAGTTCGAGATATTGAAGTGCGACTGTAGTTCAAATGGACTAGACTAAATTGGAAAGTGGAATTGTCCAATAGAAGTTTCAGGGAGGAAAGGGTTCACACAAGTGTGACTGTATTGTTAAGGCTAGGAGGTAGTTAAGGTTCATGTAATGTCCCTGTACGAGAAAAAATACCCAAATTTGAAAAGTTGCAATACTCAATAACTATACCACATTGGCTAAAAATATTTTCACACAGCATAAATAATTAGTCAATGAAAAGGAGCATGCCTAAATTTTCATTAATATAAGTATACTTGTGATGTCAGAAGATCCAAAAGTAGCGAACTTGGAGTGAAAATAGCCTCTTCAGCAGAATATATCAAATCACTTAATGACACGTATTTTCGGAAATCTGGTAGAATACATACAAAGAACCCATTACATACTGGGTACTCCTACACAGAATGTCTTACAAAAGTCAGAAAAAACCCTTGTAATTGGCCCTTAGAATACCCCATGCTTGATTCAAGGGCAGCCATTTGCATTTTACAAATTTGTAGAAGTTTGCTAACATTTAAGGTCCATTTACTCCAAATCTACAAAACCGATTGACAATTGTTATATACGTGCGGACAGAGAAAAGAACAAGCAATATTATTGATGGAATGTCACTCACCCGAATCACTGCAGTTAGACAATATATCCGTTCAATTACATCAAGGTCACCGAAATATGTCATTTGTCGACTATCCCGATTAATCCGCATTTTCTCATTTTCTAATATCCATATTTTCAACTTTTATTTCAGTACACTATTGTTGTTTGATACATAAACAATAAAATAAGTGCATTGCGCATTACTTTCGATCATAAATTTCTCCGGGTGTCACGATTCTTCAGCGGACTACTTGTCGGAAACTAATTTCGTCCCTGTATAGCTGACCTTTGTTTCAGGAAAATCAAGAGTTTGTCCCTTTAAATCACCTTTTTGCACCCATTCAAGTATTCCACATCTTTCCGACTATTGTAATGTTGATTAATATTTCACTTTGCATTGCGATCTCTATCATATAAAGCTTACATTGTTGTGAAACTATTCAAGCCATTGGCAGGTACAGGGTAAATGCTCATGTACAGTGGAGAATGTGTTATTATTTCCCAATAAACGCGTTTACGCTAAAACTATTATTTGCAGTGCAAACAGTTTGGAGCCAGATCAGACGCCGGGTAACCCGGCGTCTGATCAGGCTCCAAACTGTTTGCCACCACGATTAACATGAAATATCAGAATTGTCCAAAAGTTGTTATTTTCTACGTTTTAGTGCTTTGCGTTTGCGTACGTTTGCTTTTAAACGGGAAAGAATAACAGAGTCTCCACTGTATATACTATTGCACGAGTTGGACAATGCTTTCTATGGTGTCCTAGTAGGGACACAACCGACGATTTCGTTGGGCAGAGACACACAATTCTTTTTTGTCCTTACTACTTTTTTCACGTATATTCTGCTTCTGCATTTCACACATACACACACATTAAAATACTGTAATAGTTCATGAGTATAATTATGCAACTACCACCCTGATAGCCTTACTTCAGTAGTTGTAAGAATTTAAAACCAATCATAAAGGCACAGATATTTGAAAATTTAGTCAGAAACAATCATATATTAGTTTATATGATGCTCAATTTGGTTTTCGTTCTAGGGGATCCTGCGTTTTACAGTTAATTGAATACATAGATGATTAGTCACATTACATTGAGGGTGATAGAATTTGGGAAAATATATTGTATATTTAGATTTTGTCAAAGCTTTTGAGAGCATAGTACATTAACGTTTTCTCGCAAAGTATCAGTATTTGGTATCAGAGGGCCAGTTTTGTCATGGAAACGTGACTTTTTTACTGGACGTAGGCAATATGTATCTGTGAAAGGACCCTGGTCTTTTTCGTGGGAAGACATTTTAAGTGGGGTACCCCAGGGAAGTGTCCTGGGACCCATATTATTCATGTGTTTATAATAGATGATCCCTACCCCTGAAGTTATACGTAGTATTGTGAAATTATTCGCTTATGGTACCAAACTATACAACAAAGACATTAGAATTGATATTATCCAGCACGACTTGGATGCCTTACACATAGTCAAAGTGGCTGTTGCGTTTTAATGTGAAAACTTACAGAACCATACACTTTGGAAGAGACAACCAATATTACCAGTATACTTTGAACTTTGCGGACATTGAGTCTGCTAGTGAAAAGGGGGATTTAGGGGTAATATTAAGATTAAAAAGTTAGTAGTCATATAGCTGAAAAAGATAACAAATCCAACAGTGTATTATCCTTAATAATCAGAATGTATGATTACATTTCGAAAAGCTATTTCATATTTTTGTACAAAGCACTCGTCAGGTCAATATGGAAACACTATTATCATGTATTATGGTATATATTCTTAAAAGAAGTGTTTAAAATTATGTAAGCCTACTAATAAGCGTCTCCTGGATTGTCAAACTTACATGTACCGAAATATTGGTTTTCAAAAATAGCTTGGTCATCGACGAAGCCGTGGTGATATGATACAATGTTGAAAACTATTTTAAGAAATGGAAGATATACATATAGAAAGATTTTACATTAAAAATATTTTTCGAATTAAAAAAACATCATTAAGTTTACAACACTTTTCACAGAGAATTATAAACAACCGGATCTCACTTCAGTTTATATAGAATTAAAAATAATAAACTTTGTTGATACATTTATATGCCGGATGAATTATTTTTGTAATCGAAGCTTCAATGTCATAGTCATGTGTTTGTGTACTTCATTGGATTAGAATCAAATATTGCGTACTGTTTAATAAATAATTCAGTTGAGAGGGGTCGAAATGGAATATTCTTAATAATTAGAATGACCACACAGCATCTTGAAACAAACATTTACTTGATGCGCATTTAAAATGATGTTTAAAAAAGCACTAGTAACCACTGTTCCCTCCATTTTACGGATACATTGCGGAATACGTCCCCTCATTGATTTTACGTAACGTTTCAAATACGTTGGCATTCCAACCAAAATGCACTTGGAGGTCATTATGGTATAAATTTGATGATTTGACCCGACCTTGTTATCAAATACATCCGATATGTGTTCTATGGGGCTCATGTCCGAGGATACAACAGACCAAGGCATAACGTTAATGTATTTTAGCAAGAAATTGTGTGGTGATACGCGCCGTGTGATGCTTTATACATGTAGTGTCAAGCTCAAAATGCCAGGTCCTTCCTTTCTTTTGCATGAATCGAATCACTGTGTTATTTAAAACATTGATGAAACGCTGAGCATTGTCATTTTATTGAATAATAATCAAGTCAATTTCCAGAGTTCCAATTTTCCCAAACCAAACCATAGCGCTGCCACCACCCATTATGTCTCTCTCAAACATATCGTTCTCCACGGTCACTCCTCCTTTTTGTGCATTGAGGCGAGCGGACCGTTGCGAGATTCTCTTGCCTTCGCGGTAATGAATGTAGCGCTGTTTACAGTGAAACATCTGTATCTGCGCACGTGCAAAGTAAGGAACACGTTGGCAAGCTTAGACGCATAAAGAGACCTGGGATTTGAATAGCAATTGTGTAATCGTTATACGCAATGAAGTCATTATAATCATGTATGTATCTTGCAACATGCGTTAAAACACAGTTATAGAAGAATTCTAGGAAGAGGATGGGGTTATAAAGAAGCAGATCCTCCCGCGAGAGCCCAACAACGATTCTCAATGTATTCTCAAGGTATAATTCAGTTAAAAAAGGATGAAAAAATAATACAGCCTGCATATTTATACATGTAATAATGTTTGACAGAGGCTCGTGTTGCCCACCATACTTTGGAAAAATTAAGTAGTCCCCCATTGCAAAATAGTGTTGTCCTTGAAAATTGTCAAATATTCCATGACTTCTTCTGTTGTTATTTGAGTGGATTTCGTCAGGATTTTGGTCCTACTACCTCATGTAAAGCATATTCTTCAATATAGAGGAAGGATTTGTTGAATTTCAGTACAGAAAATTTGCTTCACATTTTGGTGCAAATCCAAACATATTGTTCAAAATCAAGATACACAGTTTTCCTTTCAAATTGTAACCTATCTCATAAGCTTGTTCATTTCAATACGAACATTTTGATATGAAATTATGCAACATTGCTCCATAAATGACCAAAAAATCACCTTTCAAAAATGCACCAAAAAACACTTTACAAGAACCTTAATTGTTAGTCCAGTGAAGGACTGCCAGGGTTGATTCAGTGCACTGGTTTAACACGGTGTTTTAGCTGTTACATAAAAGGTTTTGTTTCGGTGATTGCTTGCCTACAGTGATTGTAGCATGGACTATAATCCTCATAGCAAATCACAGAATTTACCAAGTGTTTTGCGTGGACTTTGATTAATTATGAATGAAAAGACCTTTTCATGCTTTTATAGTGTACAAAAGTTTTACCTGGTGAACTCGGGGTACTGGTATTTTCTCTGAATCATAACAGATTTGAGTCTCAATATCTCTGGGTCCAAGGTTATAAAGCGTTTGAGCAGAGTCTGAGTGTGTTCTCAAGCATGTGATTGGTCAGATTTGAGCCTAGGCTCAAATCTGACCAATCAAATGCTTGAGAACGACTTTAGACTCAACTGAAAAGCTTTATAACCTTGGACCCAGACTTAAGTCAACCTTACCCTTTTTTCAAGGTTAGTGCATAGTTATGTCTTAACCTTGAAATATAGGTAAGTTTGAATTTCAAATAAAGTATGTTTTGCTTAAAATTAACCTATTATCAAAGCCTGTTTCTAGTTTTGAAAAGCAGAATGCACCTTCAGGGGCATTTTGCTTTACTTCTGACTTCTTTAAGCCACCATCTGCTAGGATATAGAAAATGTCTCGTATAGTGCATATTCATGACTACTGTATAAAGAGGAACTATTTTCTTCAGTGGAAGAATAATTTGGAGGTGTAAAAAAGCTTATCTATGAAATAAAGGGTTAATAACCCATTATCCCATAGCCTGATTTTAGTTTTGAAGATGGGTGACCACTTAAAGCAGGTTGAAAGTAAAGCAGAATGTGCCTTATGGCACATTCTGCTTTACTTTCAGCCTGCTTTAAGCTAATATCTCTCAGGATATAGAAAATATTTCTGTTGGAACATGTTTATGACTGTATAAATTGGAACTATTTTCTTTTGTGGAGGAATAAATCAAATGCGTTAAAAGGCACTTCTATAAGAGAAAGGGATAAACCGACTATTGTTGTTCTGGCAGTTGTCGTTGTATTATTGTATGGTATTTTCCTTTTCTTTTGCCAAATTGTTTATGTCTGGATAATTTCATTGGATTTCTCCATTGTGCTAGGTGGTTATTAGGTTCATATCAATTACAGAGGTGTTCTAAAGGTCTCACCTAAGAGGTCCATATTCATATATCATTGCCATGAATTTTACATAAATAATATCTAATAATAAATACTGCAGCAAGGGAGTCTTTCAATTACTGATATTATCATGTCTCCACCAAACCCTATGGTGCGACTACTCATTAGAATCTTTTTGTTGAGATGATTCTAATATGGGTTACACTCAAATCATAGGTTGTGGTGGAGGAATAAAGTGAAAATGTTAAGTTTACTCCTTATTTAAAGAATTCATAAAGCCTCTCTTTGAGAATCCAATTTTGTAGGCACAAATCAAGGTCTACCCTGCTTGCCAATGGCATTTTCTCAGGATGCTAGATATTGATGGATGTAGGAAGTTTATGTTAACTAAAAGATAACCGTTATAGGGAAAATAAAGATTTGTACTAGTTTGTATGAAATTATCATTTACTGGAACCAGTGTACCAGGATCAGATGAATTGCAATACTTGATGATAAATACACATTTTACACCTTTAGTATATTCTTCTACTCAAGAAAATAGTTCCAATTTAAAGTCATGATTTATGATGAACATGTATTATAAGAAATATTTTCTATAATATTTTAGAAGATTATTGCTAAAAGCAGGCTGAAAAGTAAATCAGAATGTGCTTTACTTTCAACCTGCTTTAAGTGGTCACCTATATCCAATACTAGAAACAGGTTATAGAGTAAAGAGTTAATAACTTGATAGGTCTGCTCTTTTTAGCTCGCCTATTCGGAGAATGGGGGGGCTAATGGAATCACCCCGGCGTCGGCGTCGGTGTCGGCGTCGGCGTCGGCGTTGGTTTTTCATGGTTAAAGTTTTGGGGTAAGTGTTGTTATGCACTAATACATCATGAAATATTTGCATTAGGAAGCTGATATTTGGATTGGAGGTGCCCTGTGGGTTGAACATTGATGTTGTGTAGTTAAAATTTAAAAAAAAGTTTAAATTTAGTCAAAATTTTACCTTTTGTGGACTTATGTTTTTCGGCTGATTTCTCATGGTTAAAGTTTTGGGGTAAGTGTTGTTATGCACTAATACTACATGAAATATTTGTATTAGGAAGCTGATATTTGGAATGGAGGTGCCCTGTGGGTTGAACATTGATGTTGTGTGGTTAGATTAAAAAAAAAAGTTAAAATTTAGTCAAAATTTCACCTTTTGTGGACTTATGTTTTTCGGCTGATTTCTCATGGTTAAAGTTTTGGGGTAAGTGTTGTTATGCACTAATACTACATGAAATATTTGTATTAGAAAGCTGATATTTGGATTGGAGGTGCCCTGTGGGCTGAACATTGATGTTGCGTAGTTTAAATTTAAAAAAAGTTTAAATTTAGTCAAAATTTCACCTTTTGTGGACTTAGGTTTTTCGGCTGATTTCTCATGGTTAAAGTTTTGGGGTAAGTGTTGTGATGCTCTAATACTACTTGAAATAATTGTATTAAGAAGCTTATATTGGGAATCAAGGTGCCCTGTGGGTTGAACATTGATGTTACGTAGTTAAAATTTAAAAAAAAGTTTAAATTTAGTCAAAATTTCACCTGTTGAGGACTTAGGTTTTTCGGCTGATTTCTCATGGTTAAAGTTTTGGGGTAAGAGTTGTAATGCACTAATACTACATGAAATATTTGTATTAGGAAGCTGATATTTGGAATGGAGGTGCCCTTGGGTTGAACATTGAAGTTGCCTAGTTATTTTTTTTTTAAAAGTTTAAATTTAGTCAAAATTACACCTTTTGTGGACTTAGAGTTTTGGGACTGAAATTTCAAAGTTAAGGAGTAAGTGTTGGAATGCACTTATATTACATGACATTAGGAAGTTGATATTTTGAATGGAGGTTCCCTGTGGCTTGAATATCAATGTACTGATACACTTTTCTTTTGATAGTTACCTATTTAAGAAAGGTTTAATTAGGCGAGCTTTGCTGTTCTCCGACAGCTCTTGTTGTCAATGGTCTTGATTTGGTGACTCATTGCATAATGGGTAAATAAGTTCCCTTTTAAATAGTTTTGCTTTGTCATCCTGATGGTTCTTTCCCAGGACTTGTAGCTTATGGCAGACTTTAAGTACTTGGTACAGGTGTGTGTACACTAAACCCTCCTTAGTTATTCTTTGCATTCTGGGTATTTAATTTGCCTGCAACAAGTGGCCTCTGCTTCTGGTATGAAAATAGAATTGTCAAAATTTCTTCTCAAAACAGCGCCCTGAGAGTGAAACAGTTTGAATTTGTAGATGATAGCCTGGCAGCTACGCAGAACCCAAAGTAATGTTAAACAGACACTTTTGAAGTAAATAACCCCCAACAGATGGTTTCTTAAAACAGGCTCAAAGTAAAGCAGAATGCACTTTAATGCACATTCTGCTTTACTTTCAAATCGCTTGAAGTGGCCACCTGTCTTCAAAACTAGAAACATGCTACTGGGTAAAGGTTAACTCAGCCCATGATTTACAACATAAAGAGCTAATACAGGTGCGTTACTGCTGACTGCACTTCATGCATGTTTACATGCATAAGTTCATTGCACAAGTTGTAAGTGCAGTTCACTTACTGTAGGCAGACTACCCTCGGCTGTACTGGTTGACCAAAAGTCGATGTCAAGCTTCTCAAGGAATATTATTTCAGTCCTTTGGTGCACTTCCCTCTAGTCAGCTGTGAACAAGAGGCTTTTTAAACCCTTTCCTTCACATAAAGGCCTTACAGTATCTTTATCTATGGTGGCATTCAAGGCAGATGAAAGTTAAAAGCAGGATAAAAGTGAGGGAGAATGCTTTAGAAAGAGTTTTCTGCTGTACATGTTCTTTTAACTCATTACCCCATAAATACGCCTTTTTTAATCCTTTAAATTAATCATTCTCTTGAGAAAATAGTTCCAATTTATACAGTCATGAATATGTATCATAAGAAATCTTTTCTATATCCTACCAGATTATAGCGTAATTAAAGGAGGCTGGGAGTAATAATAATAATAATAATAATAATAACGACTTTATTTTACGTGGATAACATATTTGGTGTGTAACCAATTTTCAATATGGTCCACAATTGTAAAGCAGAATGTACTTTCAACCTGCTTTAAGTGGCCACTGAAGTTTCAAAACAAGTAACAGGCTATGGGGTAATGGGTGAATCTAGTTTTAGGCTTGAGTAGCATTGTTTAAATTTGCCATCTTTCAGTGGTAATAAATGTGGAAAACTTTATTTAGCATATTAATGCTGTATTATCAATTGGATAATTAATGCACTAGCTGCTATGGAGGAAAGGGATAACCCATTACCCCATAGCCTGTTTCTAGTTTTGAAGATATATGACCACTGAAAGCAGCTTGAAAGTACTTTCAGCCTGTTTTAAGCTATTATCTGCTAGACTATAGAAAATTAATCGTATGATATTTATTTGTGACAGTATAAATAAGAACTGTTTTCTACAGGAGAGGAATTAATTAAAGGTGTAAAAAAGCGTAGTTTATGGGGTAATGGGTTAAGTATCCTTTTTATTTAAAAAACCCAAAAACCAAACGACAAAATTTTTATTGCATGCAAACCTAGCAGATCATAAATTAAAGTAGGGTTACATAATATATTGTATCCTTTTGGTATCAGTGATTTGCACTAGTTGCAATGGAGGAAAGGGTAGATTATCACAAATTATGAAAAAGCTTCTCGTTTAATTAAAGGATTTGAGAAAAATGTGCGTGCATGAAATCCTTGTTAGAATTTATAACCCTTAACCCCATAGCTTGTTTTCAGTATTGAAGACAGATGACCACTTAAAGCAGGTTGAAAGTCAAGAAGAATCCATGACTGAATAAAATTGAACTATTTTGTTGAGAGGATGAATAGAAAGGTTTTACTGTACATATAGTCATTTTAAAAACGGTCAAACCTGCAGTTCAGTCATTATGAGCAGTCACATGCGTCTCCTTCAGGGCTTTCTGCTTTACTTTTGTTTTACTTAAAAAGTTTAAGTTACCTCTTGCACTAGCCCACAGAAGTGCTGTACCTGCTATATCAGTTGAATACAGATTATTTTGTTTGCTATGGTTATGGACGAAAGGGTTAAGACCCTTGTTTTGAAGTGAACAATTATTTAGCATGATAAAGGATAGTGCAGCTTAGCTGCACTTGAAACCCAGACTAAGCTATCCGGAAGTAATAAGGCTTGCATTAGACCTGGGTGTCAGGCACAAACATAAGGCCATACTGCTGTTGTAGATATACAAGGCTCCAGAAAAGGGTACTTTTTCAAAAAGTAAAAACTTTATTTCAAAGTAAAACCCTGTGGTGTTTCTACTCATTAGAATTGTCTCGAAGAGACAATTCTAATGAGTAGTGACAACATAGGGTTTGGTACTGAAATCGAGTGAGAAAGTGTTGAATTTGTTCTGTTAACTCCCTCTTATCTGGAACTCTGGATCATATAGTCGGACAAGTGATGAAGTCCTCTCTGATTGACATTACTTGCAGTCAAATTTGCATTACTCTAGCTATTTATGTCATCTGCTTAAATTCTAAAATTATTCTTTCTTCTCTTTATGTGCAAAAATACAATCCAAGTGTGAATGATTATAAACAGTTTTGATCCTGATTAGACGCATGCAAGTAACTTATTTATGACGATGTCTAGAAATTTTGTTTTTCTGCAGTCAAAGAATTAAAAAGATCTTTGACCATCTTTGAGACAGCAAATTTGGAAGTTTGGACAAAACAAAAGTATAAATAATGCAAATCTTAAATTTTCCATCATTTTCTCATTTCTCACTGTTGTCCCCAAATCCTATTGTATGACTTCTCATTACAATTATCTATATGAGATGCTTTTCATGCACACCCCAGTCACACTTCTGAGTTTATGGAGATGTAAGATTTTACTATATGAAGTAGTTCTATAAATAATTATCTAGAGCTATGCAGTGCCACATGTGAAGAGTACACTTGTCCTATGCAAACAGTGTAGACCCTGATCAGGATCTGCACAGTATGTCTTTTTATACGCCCGTCTTCAGACGGGACGTATTATGTCGTGGCGCTGTCCGTCCGTCCGTCCGTCCGTCTGTCCGTCTGTCCGTCTGTCCGTCCGTTAACTTTTTCATGTCCGCTCTCTAATTCAAACAAATTTAGTCTAATCCTTTTGAAACTTGGTCAGAACGTGTATGACCATAATATCTCGGTCAAGTTCGATAACCAGCAAGATTGACCCAGACATTCAAGAGTTATGCCCCTTTTTTGTCAAAAACGGGCATATTAGTTTGTCCGCTCTCTAACTCAAAGAAATGTTTTTTAATCCTTTTCAAACTTTGTCAGCATGTGTATGACCATAATATCTCGGTCAAGTTCGATAACCAGCAGGATTACTCCAGACATTCAAGAGTTATGCCCCTTTTTTCGTAAAAAACGGGCATATTTTAGTTTGTCCGCTCTCTAACTCAAACAAATTTATTTTAATCCTTTTCAAACTTTGTCAGCATGTGTATGACCATAATATCTCGGTCAAGTTCGATAACCAGCAGGATTGCCCCAGACATTTAAGAGTTATGCCCCTTTTTTCGTAAAAAACGGGCATATTTTAGTTTGTCTGCTCTATAACTCAAACACATTTATTTTAATCCTTTTGAAACTTGGTCAGCATGTGTATGACCATAATGTCTCTGTCAAGTTTGATAACAAGCAGGATTGCACCAGGCATTCAAGAGTTATGCCCCTTTTTTCATCTAAAACGGGCATTTTTTAGTTTGTCCGCTCTCTAACTCAAAGAAATTTATTCCAATCCTTTTGAAACTTGGTCAGCATGTGTATTACCATAATGTCTCTGTTATGTTCTATAACCAGCAGGATTGCCCCAGACATTCAAGAGTTATGCCCCTTATTTTGTCAAAAACAGGCATTTTTTAGTTTGTCCGCTCTCTAACTCAAATAAATTTATCCAATCCTTTTGAAACTTTGTCGGCATGTGTATGACCATAATGTCTCGGTCAAGCTCCATAACCAGCAAGATTGCCCCTGACATTCAAGAGTAATGCCCCTTTTATCGTCAAAAAACGGGCATTTTTTGTTTGTAGCTCTCGTTCTCAAACAAATTTATTCCCATCCTTTTGAAACTTGGTCAGCATATGACCCCTAACTTTCAGGGTAACCCGGTTCTTCCCCTTTTGTTTTTACCTTGATAGGGTTTTGGTATGACTACATTCTAAGATCGATTTTACGGGCGTATAATGTGCCCGGCTTGCGGTGCTCTTGTTACAATATAATGTTAAAATCAGGGAAATTGGAATTCCCCCATAGAAGCGCCTTTCAGCGCATTAAATTTATTCCTACACTAAAGAAAATTGTTCCACTTTAATCAGTCAGGATTATGTGTTATAAGAAATAGTTTCCATATTCTAGCAGATGGAAGCTTAAAGAAGGCTGAAAGTAAAGCAGAATGTGCCTTAAGGCACATTCTGCTTTACTTCCAACCTGGTTTAAGTGGTCATCTGTCTTCAAAACTAGAAACAGGCTATGGGGTAAAGGGTTAAAAGTTTCGGGGTGAATGTCAGTCATCTTGAGGCAATCATTGCTTGGCATATTCTGGAGTCATTTGGGTACCTAGGTATTACAGCACTCGATGTTATCAGAGAAATATAGGTTTTAAGAAGTAAATTGAGTTCATTAAACATGGGATAGTAATTAGGGGCCCAGCAGGTTATATCTATCTGACTTTTCAAATAGTAAACCATGCTGGAACGAGGAGCTCTGCTGTGTCAGACCAAAGAAACTATAATTGCTTGTATGTAGACATTAAGAATTATAATTTGAAAATGTCAACAAGGAATTTGTTTGATGTTTTCTGAGTACAAAAGAGGAGAATATGATATATGCGATTCTGGAGATATCTTTCAGAGCTCCAGATAAGGGGAGTGTCTGAAATACAAAAATCTTTGTTGGGACCAAATGCTATGTTAATTGTAACTGCTCCTTAGAATTGTCTCTGGGAGACAACTCTTGTGAGTTACAATAAAGCATTTGATCAAGTAATTGTATTAAAGGAGAATGTGTTGGAAATATTTCGTTAACTATTATCTTGAGTCCGTTTTTCATTGAAATTCAAAGTTGTCAGCGGAAAAAGTCTTGGCTGAAGTTATAATATCTGTGCTTCTTTATATCATGCCTCTGTGACGATAAGTCAGGCCATTATTATTGTCCATACATCCATCCTTTTGTCCGTACAACACACATACTTTGTCCGTCTAATTTCTGCTACAGTTTGCAATTTAAGTCTCTTAAAATCTTATAATATATATAATAGTATGCTTTCACATATACCCATATAACTTTTCTAAGAATTACAGTTGGTCATTTTTTGCATGTATGGTACAATAATGCAGCTATAACTGCTAGGGGCCATATCGTACATGTCATCCAGAATTGCGCACATAACTATTAAATCTGTGTCACTACATTATAAATAGCACATGCAATTATGATCATCATGGGATTCTCTAGGAATGGTTTCTATCATTTTTCTGCATTTCAATAAAGTTTCATTATGTTAGTTTATGAACTAAACTTTGATTTATGTGCCACTTGTAGGCTTCTATCTAACAGCAGACACCACGTTTAGGAACATTTTACGGTACTTTTGTCCTGAATTAATGAGCCAATTTGCTTTACCGGATATTTAGTCTTTAGAGATGCAACTTAATTATTATTATACTCAGTGTTTGAACACTCTACAACATGTTTTACCCATGCCATCATGCCACTATGACTTTAGCTTTGTTGAGAAAGGACACTCGTTTTAGAATTTATATATAGATAAAATGTTGAGCAAACAATATTTATTTATCTTCAACAGGTAAAGACATTGTCAAATAGTTACCTACTTACGTTATATTCCAATCCATAATACATTTTAGCTGAAGTTTCAAAACCAATGGTTTTGTCCTTTCTCAAATTGACCAATTTGTGTTGATTTGATTTTAAATTTGGCTGTTTCTATAGAGTATCTAAAATGGAAACAAACAAGATTCTGATCAGAGGGCTCCTTTACTTAGGAGCCTTCTGATCAGGATCTGTACTGTTTGCAAAGGAAGCATAATTATACTGTTAGCACATGGGGGTCAACTAGGTATTGTCACCAAATTTGCTACAAAAAATTATGTTGATGTTATAGATTTGTTTTTCTACGAAGGCAACTTTTTTCCCCGAAGGAAAACATTTCCCAGTACATATGCACTGGCTTGTTGGAAAACAGTTCTATTATGATACTCATATAAATTATCGTAGCAAAACCATTTGGTAATAATATATGGTAACTCTAAGTTGGTTATAACTATGTGGTAATTGGTAATATGTAGTTGGCCCCAAGTGGTAAGGGTTATTTTGAAAGAATAAATACATGTATCCAGGCGTAGTTGTGTTAAGAATTAAGTCTGCCATTCTTTGTCATTGAGTTAAAGTAAGCTAAGTTATTGGCCAGTCAAGAAACGAGGCCTGTGGTGATTTGAATAACGAGTTTACTTTTTCTTAGTCTCGATTTTGAAGCAAATTGTATGCCATAAATTAGGACTGTCACTCATGGCTGTATAATTCTTTTATATATACAGTAAAACCTCTCTATTACGACCACTAAATTATGTTAATTTTTAGGGTGTTTACCATAGGTGACCGCTTAAAGCAATGTGACAGTGAAACAGAAAACTCCTTTAGGAGCTTTCTGTTTCACTGTCACCTTGCTTTAAGCTGTCACCTGGCTATTAAATAATCAATTAGCCTTCATTTTAGTGGTCGTAATAGCGAGGTTTTACTGTATTCAGAAACTTTAAAAGCTAGGTCAACTACCCAAAAGATAGATGACAGACTAACAGTCAGGTCAATTATGTTGGCAATTGCTTCTTAAACTTGATGCATTGACTCAATTGACAACATCATAAAAGAATAATTGTTATGCAAATAGTATGCTGTTTAAATAGTTTTCTGAACGTCAAGTTGAAATATTAGTTTCCTTTTCTCTTTATAAAGTATATAATGTAGAACCTGGACGACTCAAAGGGGTGGGGGCTTGTTTTTGGTGTTAAAGGCTTGTTTCGCTTTGTACAGTCATGAATATGCACCGTAAGATTTTTATTTTTGTGCATCCTAGTAGATATATAGCTTAATGCAGGCTAAAAGTTAAGCAAAAAGCACCTTAAGGGGCTTTCTGCTTTAGACTTTCAATCTGCTTTTAAGTGATTTAGATTACTAGTCTTCAAAACTAGAAACAGGCTATGCCTATTGGTAGGATAAAGGCAGATGACTGCTTTAAGCAGGATAAAAGTGAAGCAGAAATGTCCTACAGCAGCTTATCTTACTTTACTTTCATTTGGCTTATTTATTTAAGCTGTCGTCTATTCTTAACATTATCCCTGAGCCTCCTTTTTAATGGTCCCCAAATGTTGGGTTTTACAGTACAGAGAATAAACCCCTTTCCATTTCTAAGCTGTCTATCACATTTTATTTTGCTAGACACAACAGTCCTAGACTCTTTTCAAGAAATTTGAATCTAATTGAAACGTCAGTGCCTCCACCCATAAAAAATGTCAAGATTTCCTTCAATTTTCATTGAATAGTCTCAGAATGCTTCTTATCATTCCGTTTTAATACTCAGCCAGCAGGAAGTGAGCTTTGAATGTTAAATGACATACATGTAGCACTCATAGGCTCTCGAGCTTTCTCCTTCATCGGAGACAAGCTGACGTTCCTTACAAATAACTACTATTGACACATCTCTTTAAGGATTTCTTCTCCTTTATACAGTTTGACCACTTGATTACGAGTTTGCCCTTAAGTTGTTCTTTTCCTTTTGTGCAGCTCCCTTTTGTTGCGAAAGAGGCCCTCTGCGATGTGGACCTATTCATGGTGTCCCATTGTGGTGTATTTATGCAGGTGATGGCATTTTTGTGAGCTATATATCCTGAATAAACCACTGCACAGGAATTACCCTGAGGGAGGAAATTAACGTTTTGAAAAGCCCAATACTACCTTAAACGTGATTGCATGGACAGAAAAACCATAGTCACTAACCATTTACCATCAAACTTGCTTTCAATCATTCAAAATAGGAAAGCTCTTTTAGAGGTACCCGCTTAATGCAGGACAAAAGTTATGCAGAAAGCTCCGAAAGGAGCTTTCTGCATAACTTTTGTTCCGCATTAAGCTATTTCGGGATTTAAAGGCAATCTATTGATAGTGTTTTGAATGGTTGTTGGATGGAGGTTAGGCTGTATTGTCCCCCGTACTTCATAGTGTTTGACCTGGTATTACCATGTTCATTTATCAAGGACCATAAACTGAGATAATACACTATTATTGCCAGCCAATGTGACTAATAGTATTGTTCAAGTCACTTTTGTGAAGAATTGTAATAATATGGTAATTTCAATTTACCTAAATGTCCCATTATACAGTATGATAATAAGTCCGGCACAAAGACAGGGTTGGGCCGAAGGCAGGTAAGATTTGTAAGAAAGCCTTGTTAGATGACATTTAAATCAGTGGTAAATTTCTCTCTTGGCCAGTCAGTGTTGGCAACCACAAAAAGTTTTATGGTGAGAAATCCAGCTTTATATGTAGTTAGCATCAAGCTAATAACTGAGGTAGGAAATAAACTCCACCATATAAATTACATAATTCGGCAGGTAGGGGGCCCTTTAACGTGTCAGTGAACAGGAACCATTATACTTGACAAAAGCTCAGGGATTGGCCAATGAAAGAAACCGATTATTTCTTGAACTTGAACCCATAACTGATGGTGTGTTATTTGCCATTGGATCCAAATAGGACAACACATATTTCAAGAGCTCAAATATCTGTTTTAAAATACTGATTATAGCTAATCTGGTTATAGATCGATATGAGTTTTTATCATGTGTTACAAAATGCTGTCCATCTGTTATCTTTATTTGAAATGTTTTCCGCCTTAACTCAAATATTGCACCTTTAATGATGAGTATACTTGTCCTTTAAAAACGATGTACCCTTGAAGAGTACACTAAGTCTTGTCCTATGCAAATAGTGTCGTGAGTTAAACACCAGTATAGCTACAGTGGAGAATCTGTTATTCTTTCCCAATAAACGTGTTTACGCTAAAACTATTATTTGCAGTGCAAACAGTTTGGAGCCAGATCAGACGCCGGGTAACCCGGCGTCTGATCAGGCTTCAAACTGTTTGCCACCAAGATAAACATGAATTATCAGAATTGTCCAAAAGTTGTACTTTTCTACGTTTTAGTGTTTTGCGTTTGCGTACGTTTGCGTTTAAACGGGAAAGAATAACAGATTCTCCACTGTAAGCACCAAACAGTCAAAATATTTCATACACTGAAGTCTTTATTTCAAAACCCTATTTGTAATGTAACTCATAATATATTCTATATGACTGTTTAGTGTAAATTGTTCTTCTGTAATATATAATAGCATAATGACAAACTTTGCAGACTCCTTGCTTTAGGCAGCCTCTGGTCTGGGTCTTCACTGTTAGAAGTAGGACAAAATTTTATGTACTCTTTACAGGTACACTTTTGAAAAGGGCAAGTATAGGACTCGATGCGTTAAGAGATGTCAATCAAATCTAATGGAATTAGTAGAGATAGACGATGGTAAAGTGTCTTAAGGTTTTCCTTTACTGTATCTGTCAGTAGTCTATGTTTAGTGAATGAGTCATGACTGAAGTGACAATAGGTCAGTGATAGGACTATTGAAAAGCCTGTCTGTCACTGTCAGTCGCAAAGGTAGGACGGCTGAATCAACCCTTAGATTTCGGAATTTTTCAAATGATCTGTATCACTTTTAAATAATGACCAGCTTACAGTAATTTAAAAGCTGTTTTTGAGACAGTATCCAAAACGATAGGAGCCCCCTTATCAGGGTCTACATTGTTTGCATAGAACACATACATGTATATACTATTTTCCAAGTAGTAATTAAGGTTAAGAATACCTGTGGAAACCTAGCCGCCTTTGATTAGTGAAGCCTGTACTAACTTACCTTCAAGTTTGCCAAAGTACATATACATCAGAGCTCCAGATAAGGGTATTTCAAAAACTAAAATCTTTATTTCTGCTTTTAACCCTATGGTGTCACAACTCATTAGAATCGTCTCAAAGAGACGATTCTAATGAGTAGTAACACCATAGGATTTGATGCTTATATGAGTGAGAAAAGGTTAGATTTGTGCAGTTTACTCCCTTTTATCTGGAGCCCTGAGTACATATTGATACATCTATCGTTAATGAATGATATGTTAATGTACACACTTGTAACTTTTTCTGTCAGACTAAAATATTAGTGACACTACAAAGAAGATACATACATGCAGTTTGTGTCAGACAATTAGATTAATAAATGCAGAATAAGTGTAATGCGAAAAATGCATGCAGGCATCTTCTACAGCACTTTTTGTTCTTACAATGTTACCCCTTATACTCCTTAATTAGCATATTTTGAAAACAGGTAACTACTTATATCAAAGCAGGTTGAAAGTAAAGCAGAAATGCACCTTAAGGCACATTCTGCTTTACTTTAATCCTGCTTTAAGCTACCACTTGCTTAAGGATGAAGAAAATATTTTTTCTTGGTGAGTATTCTCGACTGTTTAAAAAAGAACTTTTTTCTCCAGTGGAGGAATAATAAATTAGATGTGTAAAAAGATGTATCTGTGGGTGTAATTTTTGGTTAAGCACTTCTTCAACAAAGATATCGCAGCACAGATTTGATTTTAAGATTTTCAAGGGAATCTGAGGAGTAACTCTCTGTTGACAGCTTAATTCCAGTTATTTAGCAATGTTTTTCAGTCATGTCAAAATAGAAGATCTCTGATGACTAGGGAGGAATAATAAGCCAAAGCTTAGCATTACAGTACTCTTCTCTCTACAACGACCCTCCCAACAACGGCTCCCTCCTTACAACGACCATTGCCGCTGTTCCTGAAACTATATAATTATATCAAACTTTTTCTAGGCTCCAATATAGTCTACTTAAAATTGACGCATGCTTAGCTTTCTCAAATTTACATGTTAGGTATTGACAGAAAAATGAATATAATGATGAGTGGCAAACAGCTTGAATCCATATCAGACGCCGCGTAAGCTGTTTGCAAATGTAAACCAAAGTCCCTCCCTATAACGACTCCCTCCGAACAACGCACATATCTTTTGTCTCCCATTGGGTGTCGTTGTAGAGAGGGAGCACAGTATTTCAGTATGCCTTGCTGGCGCTAGGTTTTTGGCGGCTACCTTGATGGATACCAGAATGGCTGAAGTTTTGACAACCCAAAGTACAGGCGAATCTCAATTTAAACTCAAACTTGCTTAGACTTTTATCAAACTTTTACCAAACTTAACGGTACTGAGACCTAGTACTGCTTTAACTTTAAAAGTATACTGATATGTTTGAATAAACTGGTCGCATGGATCAGAATTCAGCTTTGTTATTAAAGATTGGTAAAATCGACTGAAAGCGAGTTCGAGTTACCAAGACTCGACTGTATTTGAATTCTGCCAGAGTCTATTGTGATATTAAATGCATAATTTATCATGGAAGAGTGTGAAAACCTAAGCTTTGGAACTGTTTCAGTAATTACCATGTCTTCCTGACATCATAATTATGAATTACGCTCAGGCGGCACTGCCAGCAAATGGTTGTGTATCAGCCTTTTGTACGAAAATAAGGCACCATATGCAGCATTCATCCTGATCTAAGTGCATATTGTATAATCCATTCTGGAAGTTCTATGACATTGTTTGACTTTTAAACTTTTCATAGGAATACTGTGCAAAGTTTGGGGACAGTTTAGGATGAGAGAAGCAGTAGTTTAAGCTCAACATGTAAAGTGCTTGAGGATGCTCGGTGTATCAAGCCCTGTTCAGTGGGCTGGGTATTATATGGGCTGACAGAGGGCTGTAAATCAGTGACAGTAATGGCAAGTTATGGGTTGAAGGAGTCATAATAGTTTTAATCTGTGACTGCATGCTAGGAACCGGCTAAAATTACATGGCATCATGCACGGGAAACCGGCATGATGGCCTTGAATAATGGAAGAAGTTTGTTCTAATCAAAATTGCATGATATAATTTGTAATTTTAGAGTTGAGCTTGTGATTGGTGTATGGCAGTATTTGGATGTGTTGTTTTTATCTTAATCTTCCAAGGAGTGACGGTGTGTGGGATTTATGATCCATTAGACTCAGTAACTCACAAAATGATCATGATGTTTTGTAATGAAGAAATAACAATGACTCTTTTGCCAGGGCATTGTCCGTTAGATCCGATTACAGTCAAGACATGCATCTTCTTTATTGCTCTACTAAACCCGATGTTGTAACTACTCATTAGAATCATCTTGAAGAGATCATTCTAATGAGTAGTGACATTGTAGGATTTGGTTACGACATATATTAGGATGCAAATTGTTGAAATACTCACCATGTCTACATGTGTTGCTAATATCTTTTTGCAGACGATAGGCATTATATGGTTCACATGTTTACCCTTTCCCCAATTGAAGCGCCTTTTAGCTGATTTACTTTATTCCTCCGCTGAAGAAAATAGTTCCAATTTAAAAAGTCGTGAATATGTATCATAAGGTAGTTTTTCTTTTTTCTGGCAGGTGGTAGCTTAAAGCAGGCCAAAAGTAAAGCAGAATGCGCCTTGGGCGCATATTGCTTTACTTTCAGCCTGCTTTAAGTAATCAGCTATTTTCAAAACTAAAAACAGGTTATTGCGTAAAGGGTTAATCTATTCCTTCACTAAGAAAATAAGTCAATTTATAAAGTTATGACTGTGTACCATGAGAAATTCTTTATCCTAGTAGATGGCAGCTTAAAGCAGGCTGAAAGTAAAGGAAAATGTGCCTCCTGCCTTTATGTGCATACTGCTTTACTTTCAACCTGATTTAAGTGGTCACCTGTTCTCAAAACTAGAAACAGGCTAGCTATAGGGATAATGGGTAAAGCTGTGCCTGTTTTAAACAATAAAAACAAACCTTTTATTGAGTGGTTGTTATTATGAGCCTGGTCTGACAGTAACTGCCGTCCTAGCTACACTGTCTGTCCCTGGCTCCGAGGTTATATATAGCTTTTGACTTGAGTCTAAACTCGTTCCCAAGCATTTGATTGGTCAGATTTGAGCCTAGGCTCAAATCTGACCAATCAAATGCTTGGGAACTCACTCAGACTCAACTAAAACACTTTATAACCTCGGAGCCTGGTGAGTATCTAGACTGCCATGCATTATTGTAAAGTCAATATGCAAGTAGCTCTCAGTGACCAGAATATCTCATTTGAATGGAAGCTAGCTAGATTATGATCCGTGGTCTGCCTGGAGCCAGTCACTAATAACAGGGATTTTATCATCATATTTGTCTTTAATTTCAGTCCATTCTGTTATCAGTCCTGTCTGTTTGCCTGCCTTTGTTGGCCATGCTGGCATACTCATGAGCTCACTGTTGTATTTATTTAGAATTTTATCTCTGTTTATGGAGACGATTTTTTTCTCCAATGTCATCCTTCATTTGAAGAATGGGTCCGCAAAACAGTCAAACCGGCTTTTAGCAACGTTCATAATTTTATGATGAAGGAGGAAGATTTATACAGATTACAATGAGCTTTTTGCATTACTTTTATACTGCATTAGGCAGTCATGTGTTGCAAAGACTGCATTTTGTCATGCATTGTGACACAGGTTTGGCTAAGTTCTGACTTACAGTGGGGAAAAGTCATTATTCTTTTCTGCTTAAACAAATTGTAAGGCAAATGCGATCAATGCAAAATAAATGTTGAAAATGATAACAGTTTGACTTTCTTTAATTTGCCGCTTAAATTATTAAAAATTATGATTGTAAAACAGCTAGTTTGAACCCTCATCAGAATAAAAGGCCAATTTTCTCTGCATCTGCTCTGGCTCTCGAACTGTTTGCAATTTATGTAATCATTACTGTGCAAGCATGTGTATTGGGAAAGGACAACACTCATGTACATAAACCTTAGTATTTTGCTGAATATTATTATGTTTACACGTCACACTCCGTCCAATTAAGACTCTCTAAGGAAACAGTCTGCTAGACTGATTGGACAGTTCACTTAGGAGCTGTCTGATCAGTGTCAACACTGCTTTCTTTAACCCTTTATTCCATACTCCTAGAAAGGAGTTAGTGACCATTTAAGGTGCTTTTCTTTCAGCTTGCTTTATTTAAGCTACCATTTTCTAGAAAATAGATAGATATATTCATGACAGTATAGTAGACTCCAAATACATTAAAAGTTTAGAATTATGCACATATCTATGGATAAGAATTTAAGGTGTTTTTTCTTTGTTTTCATTCTTTGTACACAGCGGGGTCCTGTTTGTGATATAAGAACTGATTCATCTAAAACTGTACTGGGGTCCGTTTCATAAAACTTCTTACGACAAATGTTGTCGTAAGTCAGATTATAAAAGTATCAATTATTATTTATTTCTCCATCTAATCCTGTCTTGTGACATCTTTTTGGAATCGTCTTGAAAAGACGATTCCAAAAAGATGTCACAAGACAGGATTAGATAGAGAAATCACAGATTAAATGTATTTTAAAGTTTTGAGTTACGACAACATTTGTCGTAAGAAGTTTTATGAAACGGGCCCCAGGAGTTTAGTGCTAAGTAGGGATGATATATAGTTACAAAAACATAAAAGCTGTTAATGGGAAACAGTAATTGAACAGAAAACTACAGAATTTCCAGTAAACCATTTCATATATAATTGGCCAATAGGTTGTTTTGTAGCATAAGGCTTAATTGATGAAACAGATTATTTACCTGTTACATCAAAAGTATTTATTCAGCCATGTTATATTCAGTTATTACAACTTATCAAAAGATGGGACTTAGATAGTTATGAAGACAGGCTGTGGTTTAAAGCAGAATGAAAGCTCCTAAAGATGCATTCTGCTTAACTTTCAGCCTAGTAGGATATAGAAAATATTTCTTATGGCGTATTTTGTGACTGTATAAAATGAAACTGTTTTCTTCAGTAGAGGAATAAATTACAGGCATCAAAAGGGGCAAACTATTATTAAAATAATGGAGTTATTGGCTAACAAAATCAAAGTCAAGATGTTATACTATAAAATTGAAAGGGACTTTTGCTGATCTTTGCAACTTGTTTATTATACAGAGCAGAAGATCATAAATAATTTTATAAACAGTCTCAGAACTTTGCGAACGGCTACGAGTAGAACATTAACAACGTTATATAAATCAAACATTAATACGTATATTTTCATTTTAAAAATCCTGGTTTATTTTACTTGTGTAACAAAATTCAAAACTCTTTGGGAAAAAATGGGTCGATGTAAGCTATTTTTATGACATGAGTGGGTTAGCGAAGCCTTTGACTGTGTGTATATCTTTGTCAGTGGGGATTCAGCTGACATCTGTAAACAGTTTTGTGTGTTTTCCCCCACTTCAAAGTCTGATCAGTTTACACTGGCTGACATATGTCCGTGTTTGTCATGTCTTTTACCAAGGCAAAGATTAGCCAGAGACGAAAAGTTATGTGAACAGTGACATCTAAAACCCAGGTGGCTCTGTTATGTGTTAGGAGTCCAAATCCTTGGCTGTCAAAGTTACGTTTTTGTTTTCTCTAGGGTTTGCATACAGCATAATGTTATATATGTATAATGTAGATACAGCCAAAGCTGTATACAAATTGGCCATCCTTTGACTTACTTTCGGTGATGTCAAAGTTGCAAATTAAACTTAGTTTATGAAAGGATACTACTTGGCTATATGTACATTATGAGAAACCATATTATGCGGCGTCTCAATTCTGGATCCTAACTGTTTGCAAAAGTAATCACTTTCGGTCATAATCTGCTGCTAGCATTTAAGGAGTTATATTTTTACTTGTAAGGCTAGTTCTTGCATATTGGAGCAATGATGGACTTAAAACTACAGTCTAATTTCAATATTTCGAACTCGCTTAACTATCCGAACTATCCAATAGTTTGACACATGAACTGCATTGTTTCATGCTCGGTTAGGTCGAACATACCCATATTTCAAAGTTAAAACGTGGCTAAGTCATGTTTTAACTTTGAAATACGGGTATGTTCGATTTAACGGAGTTCGAGATATGGAAGTTCGACTGTAGTTGTTCCAACTGGAAGGGAACCATTCTGCCACTGTACAGCTGGCTTCTGTTGGAACCCAGTAGTCTATGATAAATGTTCATATGAAGTTTAGTGCCACTCTTTTCATCCCACAGGGAAGATTGTATAAAGAATTTTTAGATTTATACTGTTTGCCAAAGAAAATACCATAAACATATCACAGACTGTGCCAGCACTGCATATTGTCAGGCTAAGTTGGCTAGGATTGGTGGTTGATATTTCAGTAAAGCCCTGCCTACCCCATAGCCAGTTTCTAGTTTTCAAGACGTGTGCCCACTTAACGCAGGTTGAAAGTAAAGCAGAATGCGCCTGAAGGCGCATTCTGCTTTACTTTCAGCCTGCTTTAAGTAACCATCTGCTAGAATATAGAAAATATTTCTTTTGATATATATTCATGACTGTAAAAATTTGAACTATTTTCTTCAGGTGAGGAATAAATTATAGGCGTAAAAAGGTGTATTTATGGGGTAATGGGTTAATGACCACTCAAATTGAACATGAACAATTACTGCACAGAAGCAACCCACTACCCTTTTATGCCTTTAGTTATAACTTATTCCTCAACCAAAAAAAATATGTATCATATAAAAATGTATTCAATATTCTAGCAATTAGTAGCTTGAAGCAATTTGAAAGTAAAGCAGAATGTGCCTGCAATTAAAGGCGCATTCTGGTCTATTTTCAACTTACTTTAAGTGATCAATTACCTTCAGAAGTCGAGAACAGGCTCTGGGATAATGGGTTAATAATCCTGACCAACTTTTCAATCCTGATCAGATCAAGTTATTGTGTACATGATCTAAATGTTTTTTAGATTTACACTAGCACTCAAAGAAGACTTAAACGCCATATTTTGCTGCCTGGCATGAGATGGAGCTGGGTCCCTTGATTACTAAAACATGGGGGAAAAACAGGAGAATATAAATCCATGTATTTATGTTTCCTGTATTAGATCTAGCCATGCATAATTTGTATATTGAATTGCCCAGTTAATTTGTTCAGTCTGCGTCTGTCTATGGTTGATAATTTGCTTTAGTTGACAGAAATATGATGATTATATACAGTAGCATCTTGCTTTTAGTAGAACTTCTATAAAAAGACCCATTGATGGACCGTTATAGAAAAGTGGCAGCTTAAAACAGAATTAAAGTAAAAGTAGAAACCTGCAAAAGGAGTTTTCTGTAACCTATACTGATATGTTTTAACCCATTATTCCATAGATATGCCTTTTTAGGCCTTAATAGGCCTTAATTAGTAAATAGTTCTACATTGTACACGAAGTCATGAATATACACCAGAAGGAATATTTCCTATACCTTAGCAAATGATTGCTTAGAAGCAGGTTGAAAGTAAATCAGAATGTGCCTTATGGCACATTCTGCTTTACTTTCAATCTGCTTTAAGTGATCCCCTGTCTTAAGAATTAGAGATGGTGAGGCTAAGGGGTAAAGGGTTAAGCAAGCACCTGTTCTGACTTCTGAACACAGTAAAAGTTTGTAAAGGACAAGGGTTTAGTAGGCTCTTGCTTTAGAGATCTTCATGGGTCTCTCAACACTGTTTCCTGTGCAGGGTGTAATGGCTTTCCAGGGACTGACAACATGTCCATTACCAGGGGAAAATAATTCAAATTCTGTTTGATTTAATCATTTGGAAGTTTGCAAGAGTGGGGGATAAAAATGGTATTTAAATGTGTGAAGCCTGTGAAGCCATTTATTATGTTGACTAAGATCTCGGAGGAGCATGGTTGACTGTGTTGTTTTGATCGGATGGAGAGTTTTTGTTGAGGCACTTGATGCAGTGTATGAGCCCTTAAACCAGTTTAACTATTGATGAGTTATTTACTCTTTGAATACTGGGTAACTTTTTCATCTGCAGTGATGGTCATCATCTACTGTTCTAAAAATAGATCTTTCTAAAAATCATTCTAAAAAAAATTCTTATGAGTAGATCTAGTGACACCATAAGGTTTAATGCAGAAGTAAAGATTTAGTTTTTGAAATACCCCCCTTATCTGGAGCCCTGTTATAGAAAGTTTTGTTAGTGAGTATATAGAATGTATTGTTATGTATTTTCAGGTGCTCCTGACCCTACAGCCGGGGCATCCGTAGATGATGACAACAGCTGGCATTTAGACGAGGACCAAGTCCGAGAACAAGTTAGATCTTACCTCTCTCAGGGAAACTACCTCAATTCTGCAAACCACCTCAACTCCATGTTTGCGAAGGTAAGGATATTGACTTGAGTATACAGTAAAACCTCTCTATTATGATCATTAAAAAGGATTTAAAAGACAGGTGACAGCTTAAAGCAAGGTGACATTAAAACAGAAAGCTTTCTGTTTTAATGTCACCTTTCTTTAGGCACCTGTTTTAAATTCCTAACAGTAAACACAATTTAGTGGTTGTATTAAAGAGGTTTTACAATCCCTGTAGGTTTTCACTGTGTGGGCTTGTTAGTATTTTTTACAAGACAGTTCCTTACATTTTTGTCCTGTTTTGGTCATGTGAAATTACCAACGTCCTGTTTTGGTCATGTGGAAAAATTGTTTCAGTATTTGAAATGATTTTTTAGCAGATATTTGTTAGGTAAGCCTATTCTGATAGGATTGGCTTATATCACAAATTTCAGCCAAACAATAGGTGTTCATTAATATAGGATGCTATAATTATTGAAAATTAGCAAATAGATTAGGTACATAATGCTTACACATTTATATATTGAACAAAGACAAAATGTGCAATATCAGATGATCTACTGCAAATACTGGCTTTATGTTCTTTGCTTTACAGTCAAAATCGTGTTAAACAGACATTGCTTTTAAAGAAGCACTGTCTTCTGTCCAATGACAGATGAATGCTTGAAGCTTAATAAGGTAAATATGGAAGCTTCTATAAGAGCTTTCTGCCTAAATCATGTCCATATTAATCCAACACTTGTCTGAAAGACAACAAATGCATACAGTTTTGAATTTCTTATACCAGTTCCCCTGCTGAATATGTTCATCATAAATAAAAATCTGCCCACTATGAATGCCTATGATCGGATTTTTTACATTAATAAATTGAAAAGAAAAAAAACAACAAACAAACAATTCACAGAAAAGAGTGTAGATTCCTGTGAAAAAATTATATAAGAAAACTGTGTAGACCCTGATCAGACAGCTCCTTAAGGAGCTGGCTGTCTGATCTGGGTCTTCACTGTTTTCAAAAATCGTTAATATAAGAAACAGGAGAGGGGAGGGGTTGATAGGAGTTTCACTGTATTTTATAGCTGTTTTATATGGAGTCCTGTTGATACTGGACAAGTAATCTATAGCCATTAAGTCAGTTATATGGAAACATTCTGATGTCAGACACAGATATGCAAAACATTTGCTTCATTTAAAAAAAAAAATTGCTTTTGACACAACCTGATCAATCACTGCAATATCAGTATTGTAGCTAATATTCCATAGCCGCTCTCTGACTCTCCATTGTAATGTATATCTTTCTATTCAATCCAATTGTTCCGCTAATTTGTCATTGTTGCCCTATCGCTCCTGTATCTTGGCACGCCAGATATGAATGGAAGATATTTATTTTCAAAGCAAATGCCAGCTTCTTTCAGACATAACTGCTGGATGATTCTTTGGATATTGATGGTAGGGGTTGTCAGGCTGTCGCAGCAATGATGGAGTGTGGTGTATTGACTCTGGGCCGACTTCGCTGTTTGCTTTCGGCTTTTGTTGCAGGGAGAGAAGATATTGGGTTTATGTCTTGACAATACTGCAAGGGAAACCGGATTATTTCCATGGACAAAAGGATCATCTCATCAGTGTCAAGCCTTTCCTGCTTTTTTTCAGTCCTCTGTATTATATCCCTGAATTTCATGTATATCCTTACCCATTGAAGTGTGGGAAATGAGTTCTATAAAACCTCTCTTATCACTTTTCCTTCAACAAAGCGTTTCCAAATGTTTAACCCTTACCACCATAGCTTGTTTTCAGTGTTTAATAGAGGTGGTTTAAACTTAAAGCAGATTGAAAGTAAAGCAGAAAGCTCCTGGAGGAGCTTTTTGCTTTACTTTCTGTCTGCTTTAACACTTTCCCCAATAGTAGCGTCTTGTAGCCAATTTTATTTATTCCTCCGCTGAAGAAAATAATTCCAATTTGTACAGTCATGAACATTTACGATAAGAAATGTTTTAAAATTTCCTTGCAGAGGGTAGCTTAAAGCAGGCTGAAAGTAAAGCAGAATGTGCCTTAAGGCGCATTCTGCTTTACTTTCAACCTGCTTTAAGTGGACACCTGTTTTCAAAACTGGTACTGGGTTAAACACACACACACACACATGTCAGGAAGCAGGGCTCCTTTGCCTCTTTCTCAGAGCATGGTAGAAACATATAAACACATTTCTAGGATGAACATAGGTAGATGCATTAAAAGAGGGGAAAGGATTAATCAGTCTTAGCCTTAGATTTTTCAGACCGCATGCCCGAAACTGACAAAACTGCCCTTTTCACTCTGATATGCCAAATTCTGGTGTAAATACCACTAATTCTGATGCAAATATCACTTGCCTGAATCAGAAACCACTTGCCCTGGGCTTAGGGCATGTAGGTTAAGGCAAAGACTGGGATTAAGACAAGTGCTAAATGCTAAAAGCTGGAGATCCAGATAAGGGGAGCTTTTCAAAAACTAAAATTTTATTTTTGAATTAAACCTTATGGTGTTACAACGGTGTCCTGGAGTAGGGATCATTAAGTTTCATGTTGTGATCCATGTCGACTTTTGTCATCAACAAAATAAGAAATGTTATTTCTGAAAAGCTGAGATCGAAGACAGTTAACCCTTTCATTGACGTTAAAATACGGATATAAGTTTGACTGCATTTATAAAAAATTATGTTTTCACAGGGTGTGTTAATAGATTTCGAAAGTACAAAACATTTTGTCATGAGTCAAGTTTTCCACAATGCACTTTCTAACAATGCAGTTGTTACAGTGCAAAAATAATTACCACAGCAACTGTTCAATTAGCAATGCAGTTGCTACAGTACAAAAATAATTACCACAGCAACGCTTTCTCCAAGAATACCTTCATTAAAATTTCCCCAAGAAGATCTATCTTTGATCTGTATCGTCAAACCATAATGTTACAGTACTGAACCTTATTAAATTAACAATTTTTGCGATTCGCTTGCAATTCGATGGCAATTCGCTTGCAATTCGATGGCAATTCGCTTTCGATTCAAAATAGTGACTTTACCCTCGGGTAAGTTTTCTTGAATGATGTATCTCACAAATGTTCGCAAATATGCCTCCGTTAATTTTTTTGATTCCATTTTTGTCACAACCGCTTCGGAAAATTCGCCTAAAAATATTCAAGTTAGGATTTGTTTTTTGAAGCGTCCGATTCGATGGCAATTCGATGGCAATTCGCTTGCGATTATCAATTTAATTTAATAAGGTTCAGTACTGTATGCAATAAATAAGACAAATTGTAAGTGAGAAAAATGGCAGCTTAGTACGTGTCATATATAGGAACTTTCTACATTATTAATCCTGTGCCAAACAGTAATTTAACCCATTACCCCATAGCCTGGGTCTAGTTTTGAAAATAGGTGACTACTAAAAGCAGGTTGAAAGTAAAGCAGAATGTCCCTTAAGGCACATTCTGCTTTACTTTCAACCTGCTTTAAGCCACCACCTGCTACAATAAAGAAAATATTCCCTATGAAACATTTTAATAACTATATGAACTGGAACTGTTTTCTTCAGCAAAGGAATAAACTGAATGCGCTAAAAGCCGCTTCTATTGGGGAAAGGATACTTAATTACTAGGCCTCTGTAGCAGCTTTACTATTGCCCTGTATTAAGCAGCCACCAGTCGTATAAGCTCTCTATACTTCCTGGTTGAGGGTTGGTGAGTAAGTAGAGGTTGTTTTGGACCTAGATTTGTCTGGTTTTCAGAGAGTTATGGTTTAACTGTTTACCTGATAGCCTGTTTCTAGTAATGCAGATAGCCTGTTTCTAGTAATGCAGATAACCTGTTTCTAGTAATGCAGATAACCTGTTTCTAGTAATGCAGATAGCCTGTTTCTAGCAATGCAGATAACCTGTTTCTAGTAATGCAGATAGCCTGTTTCTAGTAATGCAGATATATTACCACTTAAAGCAGGTTGAAAATAAAGCAGAATGTGCCTTAAGGCACATTCTGCTTTATTTTCAGCCTTCTTTAAGCTATTATCTACTAGGGTATTGGAAACATTTCTTATGGTGCATATTCTTTATTGTATAAAGTGGGGGAAAAAAATCTTCAGTGGAGGAATGAATTATATGCGTAAAAATGCATGTTTATGTAGTAATGGGTTAAGGGAGTCAAATTCTTGGAGATTGCATTGTATAATTATTTGATACGACCATTCATACTTGACATGTATACTTAAGTTATGAAGCATGTTTGGCAAAATGCAATATTCAGTCATGTCAGCTCATCTTTATACTACATAATTATATACTTAAAATTATATGCTATTCTATTTACGTTAAGCTGTATGTAAAAACTATTGAAACATTTTAAATGGAAAAGATTTAACATCCTTATCTATGGAACAGTATTCTTATATTAAAACTGCACTTGATGCTCACAGCATTACTTGGGAAAAAAAGCATTTAAAGTTTTTATGTCTGCACAAGGCATCATTATTCCGTTAATAGCGCTTTGTCTCCTGAGTTACAGTGTCAGATCAGAGCTAACAGTATTGATTGAAGCTATTAACTCAGAGCAATTGTTTTTGTTCCTCTCTTCTGCTTCATCAAGTTTGAGTACAAAGCCATAAGTTTACTCGGGCATTAGATCTTGATCAGGGGAGTGGGCGGTCCCAGTGCATATACAGTTGAATTTCTATATTTGGAACTCGCTTGTCACAAATATAATCCTAATTCTAGAGATGAATTTCACAATTTCCGTCATGCCTAAGTCAAGCATGTCCGTATTTAAAAAGTTAAAACTTGGCTTCTAAAGCCACGTTTTAACTTTGAAATAAGGATATGTAAAACTTCAGCAATTTCGAGATATGGAAGTGTTACTGTACAGTAGAATCACTGCTACCGATAATGGCCACTCAGACATACATAGTTCATACTAAGAGGAGTATTATACATTTTATATACATATTTTACTAAAATGTGTATGTCTGTTAGACAATATGTTATGACTAACTCATTGGAATAGTCTCTTTGACACAAGTTTTAATGAATAGTCACAACATAAGGTTTGTTGGAGATCTGAAAGAGAAAATGAATTGATTCACTTTCTCTTATCTGAAACTTTCTCTTTGTTGGTGTTTTAATGCAGGTGACTGTTTAAAGCAGAATGAAAGTAAAGTAGATGGCCCCTGTTAAGACTGATGGCAGCTTAAAGCAGGATAAAAGTAAAGCAGAAAACTCATGTTGGAGATTTCTGCTTTACTGTCATTCTGCTTTAAGCAGCACTTCCTTAATCATGATTTACCCTAAGTCTGTTTCTATTTTAGTTGATCACTTAAAGTAGGTTGAAAGTAAAGCAAAATTTGTCTTTATGTGTATATTGCTTTACATTCAGACTGCTTTAAAATACCATCTGCTAGAATATAGAAAATATTTCTTAATATGATACATATTTATTGCTGTGTAAAATGGAACAATTTTCTTCAGTGGAGGAAATGTGTTAGAATGTGTATCTATGGAGTAAGGGGTTTAAAACAGTTCAGGGAAAAAGCTTTGTTTTGAGTGGCCATATAATAGTGGGACTTCAGTAAATTGTGGTACTGGCCGAGTGTCTGGGATTGGTGTCGACCTAATGCCCCTAATACAGGAATGTAATAATCCACATTCCAAGAACTGAAAGCTTCATTACACAGATACGGAGCTGCCCGAAGGCACAGGAGGATTAATATCTGATCAGCATCCCGTTTAATGAAACTCTCCCATTTCCTTCGTGAAGAAAGTTTCTTGGGGCGGGATGTGGAATCCAACAGAAGCACTTGGAATGCTATCAACGTGGAGCAATTGATTTACTCATTAAAATACTTGGTGTATAACAAGGAAGGTATCCAAATAGTGGTATCTTTATTGCCCGCCTATTGATTCTTCTATAACCTGGTGAAATAGCCATTGTTTTCCATGGAAACCAATGATAAAAATGCTGGCAGCATAAATCACATGGAGTGAGAGAATTGACTATGTCTCTCACCCCTGCTGGCTATTGGAGCTTGGGAGGTTGTGGCATCAACTCTTGTCTTACATCCATTTACCACTCATCATTGGGCAGCATTGTGACATCTTTCCATAGCAGAAAAAAAGAAAAGTGTCTTCAAATGATTGATCAGTTCTGAGACATTTATCTTGCTGCTGCTGTTGAGCATGTTGGCTTTCAATTTCTGCTTTTGCAGTTCAGTTTATACATATCTATTGTTAATGGGAGTATTTTAAATACTTAACCCTTTGAAGTCTAGTCCCGCATATAGGCGTCCTTTTCAAACAGTGTACATGTGAGTCGTACACTTGTCCTGTGCAAACAGTGAAGACCCAGATCAGAGGGCTCCGAAAGGAGCCCTCTGATCAGGGTCTTCACTGTTTGTCATAATGCCAAACATTAACAAAAACGACCCTTAAAGGCCAAAAATGGACTAGACTAATATGGAAACTGGAATTGTCCATTTAAAGTTTCAGGGAGGAAAGAGTTAAATATTTATGCTGACCCCAATCCCTATTATTTTGGTTGCACGATCATTATAGTGGTACATGTATATTGAATCTATTTATACCTATAATTTCATATCGACTATTCCACTTTTGAAAATATGATCAGTTTATGATGCTTTTAAGAATATTTGGAGAGAAAAAATATAACCCCCCTATCCTGTGCAGGGTCTGCACTGTTTGTAACATATATATGTATACTGGTTTCAAGCATAGAAAAGGTTAAAGGGCACAGAAGTGTAATGAAATGAGGGCTATACTGCAAGACGACTTTCAAATAAATGAAATAAGGGATACTATCATTGCATCTAGATTTCAAAGCACAAGATTGGACGAGTTTTTTGTACACTGTATGATATAGTGCATGTTGTTGGTCTTTTAGGATAGGGTTCTGCCTTTCATGTGCATTTGATGTTTACAATAGAAAGACAAAGAGGATGGGTGCTTCATATAACAAAGGATTCTGCTAACATGCTATCATAATTGCAGATAAAGCTTGAGTATTTCAAATACTAAACTTTCTCAACCAAACCTTAAGTTGTAACTACTCATTAGAATCGTCTCAAAGAGACGATTCTATGGAGTAGTTACACAACTTTGAGGGAGATTTGGAAGAAAGACAGCTGGATTTCATTTTCTAACTTGCTCCCTTCTTATAATTGGAGCTATGTTCTGTAATGGCAGACAATACAAGTACTCTTATTGACTTATTGAGTTTTCTTGTCGCCATCTTAGACATGTTCAGGCCAGTGACAGCATCCGACATGCACTTTATAGGACCTCGGTACGGATCTGCATGTGTAGAAGATGACCCGAAGTAATGGCACAGATATTGATTTGAACGTGAATTCAAGCCAATTATTTCTTGAGTATCCATATTGATTGGACAAGAGCTTTGGATGCAGCATTGTGTGATAATTATGCCTGGGTTATAATTATGCACACGTCAGTGATTGTTATAAATCCCATTTACATGTAAACAGGGATTTGTTTATTATAGGTGATTTTTCTCGATGCTAGACAAAAGAAGGCATGCGGGCTGAAAGAGATATTGGTTGGATAGTGAAATTTCACACTAGCTATTGATTTAGATATTTAGGTATTGATTTTGTTGTGAAATATTTATAATACAGTGATATTTCTGGAGAGAATTGTTCAAGGTGTGAACATCGTCTGGGAAAAATAACTGTTTCAAAAACACACTTTATGACCAACTGAATTATACTGCATTTTAAAACTTGCTGTTTTAGTCCCTCATGCATTTGAGCCTTTACTCCATAGCCTCACCCTGTTTCTATTTTGAATATAGGTGACCACTTAAAGTTGGTTGAAAGTAAAGCAGAATGCGCCTTCAGGCGCATTCTGCTTTACTTTCAACCTGCTTTAAGCTACTATCTGACAGAATATAAAAAACATTTGTTATGATACATATTCATGATTGTATAAAGTGGAAATATTTTCTTCATTGGAGGAATAATTTAAATGTGTTAAATTGAGTATCTATTGAGTAAAGGGTTAACAATTTTCTCTTATGGTAGCTCAAAATACAAATCAAAATACATGTACCAATCATGTATAAGGCAGGTGACTCCTTAAAACTTTGATAAAAGTAAAGCAGAAAGCTCCTAATTAGCTTTACTTTAATCTTGCTTTTAGTTGCCAACAGTCCCAATAGCATTTAAAGAGATATTCGATTGTGGTGCTTATATGGAGGAGTATGATCCAGATCAGCTAGGCTCCACAGTGTGTCAAAGAGATGTTTCTAATAAATATTTAAAACTTAGGGGTTAAAAATGTTTGAGACACATGCAATTCTCCTCTTATCTGGAGTTAGGGAATATTCAGCTGGTTACGTTTTAGGCAGAAAAAATCATTCAGTGTTTAAAGGGTTAAATATTTACATACATATTTATGGATGCCAGCAATTCTGTGTTTTTTCCTAACTGGTATATATATATAAGACTATTTTAACCATTACCCTGCTCAGACTGCAACAAACTGGTATCTGAACACAGTTGTGATTCACATCAGAAGTACAGCAAGTTGTGTCTGTGTAATCAGACTCAAAACTGTTTTACTCTTGCATCAATGGTTCCTCATATAAAACCACTGACAGCTAAATGTATCGGTTGTTTTAGACCTCAGCTTTGAAGCAAAGCACATTCTAGTAGACTAATAGTCAACAATAAATATTTCCAAAGTATTTTTCTGGTGCCAAAACTTTTCCTTAAGCAAGACAGATTTATGTGTTCTTTCTTCCGTGATTTGAATGTGTTTTCTTTGGAATTTAAATAAAGCTTTCTGTATACAGTCAAACTTTTCCAACTCAAACTGGCTTAACCACTTGTACAGTTATGAATATGTACAATACGGAAATATTTCTATATCGTATCAGATGGTTAGCTAAAGCAGGCTGAAAGTTAAGCAGAATGTGCCTTAAGGCATATTCTGCTTTACTTTCAACCATTTTTAACCTATTTCCCCCGATGATAGTCTGTTTCTAGTTTTAAAGAAAGATGATCACTTAAAGCAGGTTGAAAGTATAGCAGAATGAGCATTCTGCTTTACTTTCAGCCTGCTTTAAGCTGTTAATTATCTGCTAGAATATAGAAATGTTTAACAATTATTATGATACATATTCATGACTGTAATGAAAGGGAAATGTTTTCTTCCGTGGACGATTAATTTATAGGAGTAAAAAGGTGTATCTATCATTTATGGGGGCATGGGTTAAGTGGTCACTCGTCTTAAAAACTAGAAACAGGCTATTGGGAGTATTAGGGAGCTAATGCCAGTATTTCTATATAGTTGAATTTCAATGATTTTGATAATAACTTTTTGATTTTATGGCTGAATGAATGAAACAAAAAATCATTTTAAATGTAAATGGGATGATGCATTAAATAACATGACTATGAGTGCCATGGACGTACATTTTTCTTAGAAACACCAGCAAAAACAACAACAATTTTAAGCTCCAACTTGTCCTTTCCCAGAATTATACCCAGCACTAGGCGCTCTATATCGCTACAAATGAAGTTGTCACAGTCTTGACTTTGGGTAGTATCTAATGTGACATATTGCATCATGTGACACATCACGTCAGTCTTGCCAGCAGGCTTTATTGAACGTGCCCTCCTTGGAGACCTGGGTGTCACAATGGCCTTGCACCATCTCATACTAGTGATGATTGAATCAATTAACCCTTATAATGCCAATCAGTACCCTACTAATCAAACCTTTAACCCAAATACTCCTTAAATATTCATTTTAACGCCTCTAAATAGTCTTACACTAGAAGTAACCACCTGTATTTTGTTATTCATAATTAGTCCTTTACCTATTACTCAATAAGTACACTTTTTATGCCTTCAATTTATTCCTCCTCTGAAGAAAATAGCTCAATTTATACGGTCATAATAAATGCACCATAAGAAATATATTCTATTATCCTTGCAGGTGATATCTTAAGGCTTTAATTTCAACCTGCTTTATGTAGTCACCTGTCTTTAAAACTTGAAACAGGCTATATTGGATGGCGGATTAATGGTTGGTTTATTAGCTCACCTGAGCCGAAGGCTCAAGGTGAGCTATTGTGACCGCTCATTGTCCGTAGTACGTCTGTCCGTCTGTCCGTCTGTCCGTCCGTCCGTCTGTCCGTCTGTCCGTTCACTTTTACTTCAAACGACATCTCCTCTGAACCCGGGGATTGTAGGGCGGATTCAAACTGCTCATGATGTTCCTTGGATGCTTCTCTACAGAAATTGTTAAAATGAAACTTTCAAGTGGACTACTTATTGTAATTTATTTAAAAAAGTGAAAAACTTTAAACAATCTTCTTGTAAAAAACTGCTAGGCCCACAGCTTTGATATTTGTTTTTTAGTATCTCCTGGTGATTCTCTCTCAAAATTGTTAATATCAAAACTAAAACTGACCATAGGGATTCACCATAGGGATTTTTTCATTGCCGCTTTATGCAGGATTCATTGCCGCTTTATTCAGGTTATACTGTTTTACTGAAGGTTTAAGCAGGGTTTCAAGCACCCTTATACTAAATCACCTATATTTGCAAACAGTTTGGATCCAGGTCAGATGCCACATAATGCAGCATCTAATCTGGATCTAAACTATTTGCCACTCATTTACATATTTTCTTATATTTAGAAAATATAAGTTATTATTTTTTACATATTTCACATACAAACATTTGGAGCAGACAACAGTTCAGCATGATAATAGTCAGTTCTCCCTGAGACGGTCTCTTATTGCATAACTGACCCAAAGCTAGCTCTGAACTCAGGTCACTGAGATACATAGCAGAAATTATGATGTCTGCTATTTTATGCTCAAGCACAACTTAGTTCAAGGCATATTACTTTTGGTCTGTCTGTTTGTTTGTTTGTTTATCTTTCTGTCTATCAGTCCACAATTAATTCTTGGCCATAAACAGTATGGATCCAGGTCAGATGCCACATAATGCTGCATCTAATCTGGATCCAAATTTGCCACTCATTTACATATAGTTTCCTATATTTAGAAAATGTAAATAATGATATTTATTAACCTATTAACGCATACATATTCCTTTTTATGTCTTTAATTTATTCTTCCACAGAAGAAAATAATTTCACTTTATACAGTCATTGTTGTCTTTAACAATTGCTTCAAATGACATCTCCTCATATATTGCTGAAAAGATTTCAACCATGTTCCTTGGGTCAAGTTGTTTCAAAATTGTTCAAAGAATTAAAAACAATGTAGAACTCTGGTTGCCATGGCAACCAAGTGAAAAAATAAGGAAATCTTAAAAAATCTTCTTGTCTGAAACTACAAGGGCCAGATCTTAGACATTTGTCACATAGCATCATCTACAGGTCCTCTATCAAGTTTGTACAAACTATGCCCCTGGGGTCAAAATTGGCCCCGCCCCGGGGGTCACAGTTTTACATAGAGTTATATAGTGAAATTTTCCAACGTCTTCTCCTCTGAAAATAATATGGCCAGAGCTTTGATATCTGGCATGGTGACACTTTTAGATGTCCTATACCAATAAGGTTCAAATGGTTCTGGTCGATTGCATATCATCTACAGGTCCTCTATCAAGTTTGTACAAATTATGCCCCTGGGGTCAAAATTAGCCCCACCCGGGGGTCACAGTTTTCAAACGTCTTCTTTTCTGAAGCTAATATAGCCAGAGCTTTGATATTCGGCATGGTGTTACTTCTAGATGTCCTTTATCTATTTTGTTCAAATGGTTCCAGTCTGTTGCATATGTAGGTCACAGGAGCTAAAAATAGATTTTTTCAATGGAAACTTAAAAAAAATCTTCATGTCTAGAACCCTAGTACCCTGATCTTAGATATTTGGAACATAGCATCATCTACAGGTCCTCTATTAAGATTGTTCAAATTATGCCCCTCGGGTAAAAAATGACCCCGTCCTGGACATAAATCATTATCTCCATTTTGATGTACAGCTATTCTCAGGTGAGCGACATATGCCCCATGGGGCTCTTGTTTAAGAGTGGTAGCCAGTTGTTGTTATTTCAAAGGCAAGCTCACTCTAGGTGTGTCAGATCGAGTCCGGGCCAGTTGTAGTTTTGTATCCAAACTCAATGTTAATATCATTACATTAGTTAATTTTCTCACCTAATCTCCTCTGGGATCACAACCTTTAAATTATCCTGACTGACAGGTCCACACAGTCTGACTCCAGATCAGACAGACAGCCAGCTCAGTATTTGATTGAGATTGGAGCAAATTGACACTGGCTGTTAACTCAAACAAAGGCTTAATATAAGTTAAAAAACCATTATATAATTTGAAGATTTTTCTAGACGACAGCCATCTTGATTCTGACGATAGTCTAGCAGGCTCAGGTTTAATTCTGTTAAAGCAACAAACACAAAAGCTCACAGCACAGCAAGCTTCAATGCTTTGAGGACTTTGTGATGGTCTGTAAAAAAGCTGTAATGGTCCAGTGCTAAGTTCTGAGAGGTAAAAGAGTCTCCCGGCTGCTGTTTGCCATCAATAAACCATGTTTGAATGGTTGATAACTGGTACCATCAAACCTGTGTAAAGCTGCTACAAAAAAATAATTGATTAGCATTAATTGTTTGTTCAGGTGGTGGCTGAATACAGGACAAAAGTAAAGCTGAAAGCTCCTAAAGGAGCTTTTTGCTTTACTTGGTCTTGTATTCAGTTGTCAAAACTCTTTAAAAGAGATTCACGCTCCTTCAAACAATCAACACACGTTTTACTGTATTTGTAAACTCATAAAAAATTTCCACCAAGATATTAAACTTTAATCTAAATTATTAAACACATTTTATATAATTATTATGTTCCAATGGACCTATAAACAATTTGGTCATTATAGTAAGATGGTAGAGTTCATTGTTGAGGTTTATTACAAAGGGATCTAGATCTAAACCTCTTCTAATCCTATTACGGTAACCCTTATTCTGCTGCTGTTATTTCCTCTCATTTGAAATCATTGTCTGCAAAGTTTGTCATTATGATTTATTTGTTTTAACCCCACCAAAGATGAGTGTCAAACAGGTGGGATTCAGATCAGAATCCGCGCTATGCGGCGTTTGATCATGATCCTAACTGTTATAGCAATTACCAGTGAAGCCGGGATCAGCAGGCTTAACACATTCAACCCTAGCGACTAGTATACCAGTCAATAGCAAACAGTGCACTTTTGAAGAGTAAACTAGTCCTATGCAAACAGTGTAGACCCTGATCAGAGGCTCCTGCAGGAGCCCTCTGATCAGGGTCTACACTGTTTGTCAGTATGCAATATGTCAATATACAATATGTTGTGAAAATTAACCTTAATGAGTCAAAATTGACTAGACTTAATTGGAAACTGGAATTGTCCATTAAAAGTTTTAGGGGTGATTGTGTTAAGCTGGTTTGTTCCTGGTAGTGTAAGGGCTTACAATAGAGGTTAGCTAGGCCTTGGAAAACAAGAGAGAGTGAAGCCTTTGAAATCAGGTCTTGCTGCAGATGGGCTAAAGGCTTTCTGGGGCTATTTTATTTCATAATCACTATTGATCAGTAGCTCAGAAGGTCTTTTGATGGAACTTCTCTATGGTTTGATTAATGGTGAAAAGAAATCTGATTTGTTTCAATAATTAACCCCTTTCCTGCTTGAAATTGCCCATTGATTCAATTTTTTCCTGGTCTTCAAATTCTATAGTACAAGCAGCAAACTAGATTTATATACAATGACATATGTATAGTATTGTTTTCTTTAGGTTTCTTTTATTGATTAAAAAAGAAGCACTTTATGTGTTATAATTGTTACTTTCATTTTTTTATCAGCTGATTGTTTGGTAACAGGTTAAGAATTTATGGAGCCTGGGAGAGTTGTCAGAAAACAGATTCTGTTGAAGTTCGAGAAATGCTTAAAGGAAAATCGTTCTTCTAGCCGAATGATACTTTTTGTGTGGAAAATTGCGATAAAATTTACACAGCTTATTATAATGTTGGCCTCCAGCAATGAACATTGTTTCAATTCAAGAGAACCCTGAAAGTGCTTCGACTTGCCATTGTTTTCAATTACATTTTGTTGTAGTAAAAATGTTGAAAACTGACTCCTGGAGGCTGTTGTTAGTGGATGAATTGCTGGCAAGAGCCTCTTTTGTGTATTTTGGGTCAAAAATCAGTCTTCTAGCTGCATGAGAAGTACATGAGGGACATGTATTGCTATAGCCATGTTTTCTTATGTTTTAATAATTGATTATTCAATATACATGTTCATAAATCATGTAAATGAGAACAGACTCCGAACTACTACCTTGGCCGGGTCTGTGATATGTGACGAAACAAGATGCAAGGAGACATTGTATATATAAACAAAACAAGATGCATGGAGATGTTTAGAATAGGTTGCTGCTTATAACCCTTTACTCCATAGATACACATTTTTACGCCCTTAATTTATTCATCCACAGAAGAAACTTGTTCCAGTTTATGCAGTCTTGAATATTTATTGTTAGAGTTATTTTGTATATAGCAGATGGTAGTTTAAAGAAGGCTGAAAGTAAAGCAGAACGCACCTTAAAAAGGCATATTTAAACTACTTTAAGTGGTCTCATGTCTTTAACACTATAGAAACAGGCTACGTAGTAATGGGTTAATGCAAGACTAAATTATGCAGAGTATGTTTATTATGCACTGAATCCAGGTTGAAAGTAAAGAAGAATGTTCCTTCAGACGCATTCTGCTTTACTTTCAGCCTGCTTTAAGCTATTATCTGTTAGGATATAGAAAATATTTCTTAATTCAAATTCATCACTGTATAAAAATGAACTCTCTTCAGTGGAGGAATAAATTTTAGGCATAAAATGGCATATTTATTGGGGAATGGGTTAAAGACTGTCTATGCAATTGTTATGTGGTTGTTCAAAAAGTAACATATATGACTACAGTAATGTATACAGGACTCCAGATAAGGGGAGTATTTCAAAAATAAAAATCTTTATTTCTGCTTTAAACCCTATGGTGTTGTAACTACTCATTTGAATTGTCTCAAAGAAACGATTCTAATGAGTTGTAACACCATAGGATTTGGTGCTGAAATAAGTGAGAAAATGTTGGTTTTGTTCAGTTTACTCCCCCTTATCTGGAGCCCTGTACAGTATATGGAAGATTTAAATTACAAGTATTCAGCATAATTTACTGTTGCTTGCTTAGCTATACAGGCTTTTATCATAAAACTTTTATACAGTATGAACACGACACCAGCTTTGTCTGCAAATGGAAGAAGCGTTTTAGTACAGTGAAAGCAAATAACAGCATGATTTAACTATTTGCCTTTGCAAAACACACAGCCAGCATTTTGCCTCGAGACACTGGCTGGATTTTATCATTTCTATGCTTAGAACCAGCTTATATTTTGAAGACAGTGTAGACTTATATCAGATGACCTGTTTAAAGAGCTCTGATCAGGGTCTATGTTTGTTTTTCTAAAAAAAATTGAAATGTTTCTTATAAAGACCCTGAAAACTAACATGAACTGGTCATTTTACAGGAGTGAAATAGTCCATAGGAAATTATTCAGCTCAAAAAGGGTTTTACTGTAACAAAATCCCTCCCTTCCCAGACACATAACCAATTTTCCGGTCAGTGTCAATACCGTGCTGGCTGACTCAATATGTACAATCGAAACCCGTGTCCAGCAACAATCCTGTAAAACACATTACCCCTATAAAGTCAGGGACAGCTTAATGCTGAAACAAAAGTAATGCAGAAAGCTCCCATTGGGAGCTTTCTGCATTACTTTTGTTTTGCATTAAGCTTCCACCAGTACTAAATAATCTAAAAATCTTTAATTAAATTGAACTTGTTATGGAAAAGTTTGATTGTACGTGAAACATACAGTCATTCTTTTCTTTCCTCAGCTCCCCATTATATCTTGATTGAAAACGGTCTAGTGTTCCACATGCAGTCAATATTTCCTTTCTACTGGGCCTTGGTCTGCATTGTCAAGGCGTATCAATGGGGGCCTCTATATCTGGATATAGTTTCCAGTCTCCATTATCAAGAATAGAATTATACCTAATAGGCCATGTTAATCAACATGGTATTAATGACAGGAATTTGTGTCTCCCCTGTCCAACAAAATCTCAGGGCTCTGTTTGACATAGTCTTTGTATCTGATTTGCAAAATTAATTTTCCGCTGTTGTTTTTCCCTGATGTGTACAGTTAAATTCCGCTGTACTGGCCTCCCCAATTTAGGCTTGTTTTAGGTCAATGCGGCAGGTGGCTGCTTTAAGCAAGATGAAAGTAAAGCAGAAAGCTCCTGAAGGAGCTTTCTGCTTTTCTTTCATCTTGCTTTAAGCTGCATGGTTTAATTTAGCACATAGAGCCATTGTTTTACGTGGTTGTTATAGCGATGGATTGACTGTATTTCTTGCAGGGCTTCAAAGAATTGCCCAGGCTCTGTTTCTGTGATTTACATTTCAGAAAGATTTATTGTTTTATAATTTCGTAACCCATGTTTAAAATGATAAAATGGCTACTTTGATTAGAATGATTGAAATTCAGTGCTCCCGACTTCATTGTTTCTCTCATCATGTGTCAATAATTGGTTGCTATAGAAACGGTTCTAGAAGATATCTCACTTCAGAGCTTAAATTACTGCTGAAAATTTGCACAAGGGGTTTTGTGGAAGTGGGTGTCTAAATTTTGGAGAAAGTTGTTTTGGGACAGTGGAGAAGAAAGACAAAGTTCTGATAAAAGTCTTAAATCTTTATTCTACTAAACATTACCCCATAGCTTGTTTCTAGCTTTGAAGACACTTGACTACTTAAAGCAGGCTGAAAGTAAAGCAGAATGTGCAAGTACATTCTGCTTTACCTTCAGCATGCTTTGAGTTACCTTCTGTTAAGATATAGGAAATATTTCTTATGTTGTACATGCATTACTATATCAATTTGAACAATTTTCTTCAGTCAAGGAATTGGTTAATGCACAAAAAGTGTATCTATATATGAAGTCAAGAGATAATTTGTCACTTATCACAAGTTTGACAAGAAAATTTAAAGCATGATTGTGATTTTAAACCCTTGAATAACACTAAAAAATGGCTAAATACAGTGCATAAAATAAGACTCATTGATGGATCTAAAAACAGGTGGCAGCTTAACGCAGGATGTAAATAAGACTGAAGAGCTTTTTGTTTTACTTTTATTCTGCTTTTAACAACCAGCACCTGCCTTAAATTAAAATTTAAACACATGTTTTTGATTGCTGAAAATTAAGAATTGCAGAGTTTTATAGTATTGTACACGGTAGAGAAGTAGACATTAAAATATTTACTTCACTTACTGACCCTGTGTTTGCTTACACAGTGTCTACATCAAATAAAATTCAAATAAAAAAAAAGTTTGTTCTGTATAAGTCTTGAATGTTGACTGTATTGGAAAAATCACTTTTTGAAAACATGTGACAGCCTAATGCTGGGCATAGATTATAGGCACAAAGCTCCTTTTAGCTTTTTGTTTTACTTTATCCAGCAATTTAAGCATTCACATACAGTAAAACCTCGCTATTACGGCCACTAAAACGAAGGCTAATTGATTGTTTAATAGACAGGTGACAGCTTAAAGCAAGGTGACAGTGAAACAGAAAGCTCCTACAGGAGCTTTCTGTTTCACTGGCACCTTGTTTTAAGCGGTCACCTATCGTTAACACCTTAATAATTAACATAATTTAGTCGTCGTAATAGAGAGGTTTTACTGTACTTTAGAGAGATCTGTTGTTCTTCAAAGAAAGTGCTTAACACAAATTTGACTGTATTTTTCTCTCTTCATTGGTGACATTGTTGAAGATTTGTCCTAAAAATGAAATGCTTGAAAGATTACAATGTTATATGTAACTTCAAACATTGTAAACAGCTCTTTCCCAGTGATTTCAGATATGACTTAATTAGGTTTGTGAAAAGATGTTATGTTGACTAATTATAGCCTATCAAAACGTATTTGGTCATAAATAGGGGCACGGCTAAGTGCAGAGTGATTTTGGAGTGTGATAAATCGAAATGACTTGTGGTTTTGTCGAAACTGTAAGAATAGAGCATTTGTACCAAGTTTTTGTGATGGTATTGGCAGGGTTTATTCAGGCGAAAAGCTTTTTGTACTGTTTCATGGACACAGCATAAATGTATTGCAATAATTTTTTCTAGACGCATACAGGTTGTTAACAGAAATGAATGCTTAATGCAGGACACAAGTAATGCAGAAAGCTCCTATAGGAGCTTTCTGCATTGCTTTTGTCCTGCATTAAGTTGTTACATATTTTGAAGACTGCCCATATAATTATTTTGAGTGATTGCTTCATAAAGGTTTAATTGTACAGAAGGAGTGAAACAATAATGAGAAGGATAGAAGGGCAGTAGGAGTTTTTCTAACAGGGTTTGGCTGTGACTGGAATATCAGAAGAATCTTCCTGTCTTCAGTTGAGTTAGTTTTTTAAAAGAACGTCATCTGAAATGGAACTTGACTTTGTTTTAAAAAAACAATTTCAAATGCTCCCCTACTGTGACTGAAGAGACCAATGTGCTGTGATTGACGTAGCTATATACTCTTCATGTACTTTTGTGTCAATTTCTTTTACATATAAAAATGCCTGTTTGTTTTTCCTGAATTCTATTGTCTGCACTTTTAGTAGAAAAAACAACAGTATTGTGTATACCAACTTAACTAAGGAGATTTTTGTTCTTTGTGAATGTTTTGAAATAAATCACTTAAAGTGAATGTTGTTATCTACTAGGAACCCCTTTGCATTACTTTTGGCCTTCATTAAGCAGCCTGTACCTGCCTTGTATGAAGCTGTCCCTCTTTCCTAATTGGTTGCCTATAATATACTGTATCCGTCAATTACGGGCCACCCAGTCATAATGAATGGTTGGACTTTAATTAGCAGAAAAATCACGCTTTGAAATTCAAAATCTTTTTATTTTCCAATCTTCTGAGTCATCCGTTGAATAAGATATAAAAAAACTCAAATTTATATGAAGCAGACATTTTCTTAAATGAAACAGTCAGATGTCTTTAGAGTTGTGGCTGCTCATTGCAGGACAAAAGTAAAGCAGAAAGCTCCTAAAGGAGCTTTCTGCTTTTCTTTTATCCTGCAATATGGCTTGACCTGTATTGAATACTCCTAATAATTCAACATTTTAAATAGCCGCTTTATAAAAGCTTGATTGTACAAAGTTTTCAATAAGTCAATATAGCTAGGATTATCCAATTTCTGCAGAAAGAATTTTTGGACTGGCTGAGTATGTGTGATTATCGACAACAAAAGGTTAGAATTCAAATCTAGGTAGATTGTTTAATTGTTAATAATACATAAGCTTGTACCAAAATGGATCATACTCGCCTATTAAAAGAGGCTTTATCTAAAATTTGGTATTCATACAAATAGAGGCATTAATGAATTCCACGGGACTAACAATTCATGCTTTAATTCTAATCACGCTGGCGTGTTAAGATCTCCGTTAGTCTACAAAACATATCGGCAAATCCTTCGATTTGTTTGCACTTGATTTGTGCATAAGAAAGAAGCAGTATTTGTATGAAGAAAGGAATGTGAAAAATACACATGCCATAATAATGTATTAGGGTGAAAAGAACGAATGACATGATTATTTATGCTTCATAACCAATCTCCATAACAAATTCCATTTAGAGTTACATTGCCAGACACCCGATTTTGAAAAGATTAGCAGACTTTGCTTTAAACCATAACTGTTGGCTAAAGAAATACAAAAAGCTATATTACCATAAGCACCTACCACTCCCCAAAAGCTCAGTAAACTCTTTACTCTATAGCCTGTTTCTAGTTTTGAAGACAGTTATCCACTTAAAGCAAATTGAAAGTAAAGCAGAATGCACCAAGGCACATTCTGCTTTACTTTTAGCCTGCTTTAAGCTTCCATCTGCTGGAATTTAGAAAATATTTCTTATAATACATATTCATATATCTGTATAATTTCGAAATATTTTCTTCAGTATAGGAATAAATTCAAGGCAGTATAGGAATAAATTAACTCTTTCCTCCCTGAAACTTTAAATGGACAATTTCAGTTTCCATTTTAGTCCAGTTCATTTCTGTCTTTTAAGGGTTAATTTTGTCAATCTTTGGTATTATGACAATCAGTGAAGACCCTGATCAGAGGGCTCCTTTCTTCACTGTTTGCATAGGACACATGTACTATCCACATGTGCACTGTTTTAAAAGGACGCCTATATGCGGGACTAGGGTTCAAAGGGTTAAAGGCATGAAAATATGTATCTATGGAGTAAAGGATGGCAAACTAAAATTCTCAGCAAATTTGCCACTATAATTGCAACCCTAAATTTCGAACTCTAGTTTAATAAAGGCACTAGTTACTGTTGTTAAAACCTTTTCCCTAGAGAAATGTTTGTTTTCTTTACATATTTCTCATAGAAATTTAATGCCCTTTCATGCTTCTACCTTTTCTTGACAAAGAGCAATCGTAGTAGGGGAAAAATCTTCCTTTTGACAGGTGGCTGCTAATAACTGACTGAAAGATTAAGTAAAGCAATAATCTTCTTTTGGAGATATTTTTGTTTTTCTACAACCTGCTTTAAGAATTCACCTGTCTTAACCCATTAACTCATAAGCGATAAACAATTATCATTGCTTATCTCAATGGAAGCTAGTTGATTAAAGTGCGTCAAAATGAGTTAGTATGAGGCTACTGCACAATGAGTCAAAATGAGTCAGTATGGCTTAATGGGTTAAGCACTGAAAAACAAGCTATGTGAGGAAGAAGGTTATTTAATTCTGCCTGTGTTGGTTAGGAATCAATGGTTTGCCTGTAGGCTTACTGTCTTTTTCTTTGTTTTTAGAGTACAAGTTAATAGCTTGGCATTTCCAATTGACCACCTACCTGAGGCTGCCAAACCTCGTATTACACTGACATTGTGACTACCCTGCCTTTAGCAGACATAATCTACAATCAAACACAGGCTCAGCAACCGTTTCAAAAACATATACATACCGGTAACCAATTCTATAACATATGTAACAGCTTAAAGCAGAATGAAAGTAATGCAGAAAGCTCCTTTAGGAGCTTTTCTGCATTACTTTTATTCTGCTTTAAGCAGCCGCTAGCCTTTTGAGGTTGTTATTGTGCTTTAATAAATTGTTGTGTAATGCGGGTTAGTCGGTGATGAAATATCCCAGACATTGTAGCATTCTCTCATTGTTACCAGGTTTACTGTTCTGCTGATAATATATCTTCTTTTTTCCGCTATAATTACATTTCTCAGAGTCTGTCAGACAAGTTTACTGCCTCATTGTTAGGCAAGTTTATTTGTTAAAGTTTTTTTCAATTTCTTTTTTTTTTCTTTTCAAGAAACAGCTTGGAGACCTGTTGATCGATTCTTAGATGGCCCGCACTCACAGTCAGTGCTGAACTGTTCAGACGCTGTACAATACTAAAGTCTGAAAAGTTCAGTTTAGGTCTAACCTAGCCCATAGTGCTGGAACTGAATATATCCATCCTTTGCAATATGTGTAGACCCAGATCAGAGGGTTTCTGAGGTAGCCATGACCAGTGTTTGCACTGTTTACCATACATAATGATATTTTGGGATAGACTCTTGAGAGTCAATGTAAACAATTCATAAATCATTTTAACCCTTTCCCCAATAGAAGCACCTTTTAGCGAACATGATTTATTCCTCCGCTGAAGAAAATAGTTCCAATTTAATCAGTCATGAATATATATTATAGGGAATATTTTCTATATTCTAGCACATGATAGCTTAAAGCAGGCTGAAAGTTAAGCAGAATGCGCCTTAAGGTACATTCTGCTTTACTTTCAACCTGCTTTAAGTTGTCACCTGTCTCCAAAACTAGAAATAGGCTATGGGATAATGGGTTAAGTACTTTACTATTCTTATACATGTATATTGAAATACATCAATAACATTTTGAATACTTTTATGTAATTCAGGTTCGAGAAATGTTGCAAGCGAAAGACTCGAATGGTGCTAGAATGCTGCGTCTGATCACAGAACAGTTCCTCGCTGACCCAAGACTGGTTGTGTGGAGAACACAGGGGACCCAGATGAACGACAAGTGTAGACAGTTATGGGATGAACTTGGTAAGATGATCAATAGACATACATGTGTCCAACATTACATTTATATCTTTGCATGCTGGGTATTTTTTTTTATCTGCAACAATTGTCATCAGCTTTCTTCTTAAAATAGAAATGTCTAAATTCCTTTTGAAACAGAGTCAGAGCGTCAAACAGTTTGGATCCTGATAAGACGCTGCGTTATGCGGCGTCTCATCAGGATTCAAACTGTTTGCAAAGGTTATATTGTGTTTCACTGTTAGCTTGCTTAGAAAGTAAAACCTTTCCATGATGCTCTCGGAAATAACTTTTCCATGATGCTCTCGGCTATTTCCTTATAGAGATGTCTCTATATGTTTTTTTACCCTGTCCAGAAAAAAGGTCGCAGAAAAGTGTTTCTTACATCTGAATTTGTTAAGGGCTTAAAGCAGGCTGAAAGTTTCTGCTTAACTTAAAGTTATAGAGATTTTTGCCTTTATCAATTCTGTACTACATGTATATAAATACAAGTGTATGAATTATATATGTGACATGATATTCCAACAGCAATGAGAAGATGTTGACCAGATCTGCAAAGAATGAGATGATGCGTCATTACGTTGCTTAGGGTGGATGTAAATTCTTTTTATAAACGACGACAACACAACTATTAGCGACAATGATGTTTGTTTCGTTAAAAAGATTTCCATGGAATTTTGTTCATAGATGATTACATTTTTTGTTGCCGTAAACATCTAAGCCTGGAGTTTTAACTTTTTTAACACTACGGACCTGTTTAAAATATATTCATTACATTTGTAAACAATGTAGACCCAGATCAGAGGGCTAGGAGTAGTATTTATTAAACCACCCAGAATTTCAAGTAGTGTTTTGGTAACTAAAATGATCTACAAGGGAACATAGTATCCGGTAAACCTACAAGAGTTACTTTGTATTGAAAATGTTAGGTACAGTCGGTTTAAATGTGTTGAAGACTGAAGGCAGCCTCTTTAACCCTTTATCCCATAGCCTGTTTCTAGTTTCGAAAATAGGTGACCACTTAAAGCAGGTTGAAAGTAAAGCAGAATGCGCCTTATGGCACATTCTGCTTGACTTTCAGCCTGCTTTAAGCTAAAATCTGCAAGGAAACTGAAAATGATTCTTATTAATTATATTCATGACTGTATAAATCTCAGTGGAGGAATAAATTAGATGCGCTAAAAGTCGCTTCTATTTGGAAAAGGGTTAAGCAAGCCCTAGAGACCTTCCTACCATGTCCTTGTTCTGGAGCTTAAATGTCATAGGGAATGTTTCTGTGTACATGTATTTGACCAAGATTATCCACTCTGCCAAGAACTAAAAGGAATGCAGTTTGGTGGTTTTTACCCAATGCACTGCTTTGTAACAAATGAGATTAGCCGAAAGCTAAGTCATCATTCTCATCTCATCATCCCTCATCATTCATCATCATTCATCGGGACTATATGACATATTTTGTCTGGCAGTGCCATAAAATCAACTCATCCATCCATCTTAAAGCAGGTTGAAAGTAAAGCAGAATGCGACTTAAGGCACATTCTGCTTTACTTTTAGCCTGCTTTAAGCTTAGAATCATCTGCTTGAATATAGAAAAATATTTCCTATGATGCATATTCGTTTTCTGTATAAAGTGGAACTATTTTCTTTAGTGGAGATATAGTTTAAAGATCCATAAAGGCGTATCCATGGGGGTAAAGGATTAAGCAGTCATTTGGTCTAGTAATACTCATTACATGTTTCTTATTTGTTCACAGGGTTCCAGACAAGGGGAATATTCAAAAACTAAAATCTTTATTTCTGCATTAAACCCTATGGTGTCACTACTCATTAGAATCGTCTCGAAGAGACGATTCTAATGAGTAGTAACACCATAGGATTCGGTGTTAAAATGAGTGAGAAATTGTTTGATTTGTTCAGTATATTCCACCTTATCTGGAACCCTGTGTTCATACATGATATTGTTGTGTTGCAGGTGCTTTGTGGGTGTGTGTGGTTCTAAACCCTAACTCGGGTAACATGGAGAAGGAACATTGGCAGCAGTTACTGGAGCTGTGGTCTTCCAATAATGTATGTCCGCTAGAGGATGCAGACAGTCGCAATATACTTAATTCCCATATAGGAGCTGATAGTCTAGGTGAGATATGACGAAGTATTTCCATTTCAGAATCAACACACCTGAAAAAAAGAACCCCATATGTTTTTTACTTCCAACTAGATTTGACCCTGTACCCAATAGCCTTCTTTTAGTTTTGAAGATAGATGACCACTTAAAGCAGGTTGAAAGTAAAGCAGAATGCGCCATAGGGCGCATTCTGCTTTACTTTCAGCCTGCTTTAAGCTACCACCTGCTAGAATTAAGAAAATATTTCCTTCTGATACATATTCATGACTGTATAGATTGAAATTATTTTCTTCCGTGGAAGATTAAAGAAATGCGCTAAAAGGCGCTTCTATCAGGTAAAGGATTAATATCAACCTGTTTTAAAAATCACTGAAAAAAGCCATAACGGAAAGGAGATTAATAGTAAAATGACCAGGTTTCAAGGTTATAAAGCTTTTGATTTGAGCCTTAGATCGTTCTCAAGCATTTGATCGGTCAGATTTGAGCCTTTCCTCAAATCTGACCAATCAAATGCTTGAGAACGAATCAGACTCAACTCAAAGGCTTATAACCTTGGAGCCAGGTCTGCTATTTTCACTTGAAGCTTCCGACATTTTCCTTCTTTGTTTCTAAGGAGAAAAATCAAGCTATTATGGCTTTTAAATCAGAATCATGTTATGGACTTGACACAGCATTTGTCCATAGCAGGGCGTAATGACATAAAAGGCCAACTCCATTTGAAGTTGAATGAGAAACCCATGGGGCTAAACTACTGCAACTCTAAACTTGGAAATGACTGTGTCCGTGATATACTGTACTTGATGTACCATATTGTCATCAGTGCAGTAAAGTACTGCTACAGTGGAGAATCTGTTATTCTTTCCCGTTTAAACGCAAACGTATGCAAACGCAAAGCGCTAAAACGTAGAAAAGTACAACTTTTAGACAATTCTGATAATTCATGTTTATCTTGGTGGCAAACAGTTTGGAGCCTGATCAGACGCCGGGTTACCCGGCGTCTGATCTGGCTCCAAACTGTTTGTATTGTAAATAATAGTTTTAGCGTAAACGCGTTTATTGGGAAAGAATAACACATTCTCCACTGTATAATAATCATGTACAAGAAGGCTTTCTTTAACTCTTTCCTCCCTGAAACTTAAAATGGACAATCCCTGTTTCCATTTGAGTCTAGTCAATTTCTGACGTTTAAGGGTTGTTTTCGCCAATGTTTTGCATTATGACAAACAGTGAATAGCCAGATCAGAGGGCTCCAAAAGGAGCCCTCTGATCTGGGTATTCACTGTTTGCATAGGACAAGTGCACTTTTCACATGTATACTGTTTGAAAAGGATGCCTATATGCTGGATTAGGGTTCAAAGGGTTAAGCCATTTCTCCATACATACGCCTTCTTAATGTGTTCCTCTATGGAAGACTTACAGTGATGAATATGCACCATGAGAAATATTTTCTATATCCTGGCAGATGGTAATTGTTATTTTTACACCACAGGTGCTTCCTTGAACCATCAGCAGGTTCGGCCGAGGACGATATTTCAGCGGGCCCTGGAGGCCAGTAAGTTGACGTGGAAAGACAGGCACTTACAAGTTATCTTACGATACGACCTCGACATCAAAGATGCTGACAAAGACACCGACTTGTATGACTCCAGAGGCATTCCTTTATGGCATGGTATGTTCCAGCAGATACAATTGGATTCCCCCCATTTCATTTGTCAAGTGCACTTAATAAACTATTTGAGCTGTCATGGAGATAAATATGCTTTGAACAGTGCAAATAGTCCAGATGCAACCCTTATAGTGCTGCAATTGGATGAATCTTTTTTGAACAGTTTGAAAGACAAGATTAGTAATTTAACTCCTTTTGACGTCCTTGATCTATTCCAACACTGAAGAAAATTATTTTACTATATAGCCTGGTTGCTTGTGTTTTCGCCACCCTAAGCTTATTTTTCGCGCATGCGCCTATCTGATGTAACATTTCTTACTTGTATATGGATCTAATTCTTAACTGAACCTTCAATAACACGAATATAAAACTTTCGAAATAAATTCAAAGTGTAAATAACTGTACCTTTTTCGAACGAGGTCAGTGCTCTGGATCACCGAGATGCTTTCTTGTCACTTCGCCACTTCTGATTGGTCGTTCGATAATTAGGTCAATGTAGGCTCTGTCAGTAATTTATAGTTTGTTTCATGAAACTTGAACATTTTTTTAATGATTTTGGAATATTTAATTTTTTTAAAAGTAAATCATAACTTTTACAACTTAACAATAAAAAAGTAACCACGGACAGCTAGAATTAAAATTACCAACATGTCTTTTGATTGGAAACCTTTTGTGAATTATTTTTATTTTATCTGTTTCTTTCGTATTTTCGGCGCTTGAAATCTTCCTGAGTGAAACTGCCCTAGTATTCGGATTTATCCTCTGTAGTTTTAGGAGATCGTCGGTAGCCTGCACGTGACGCAATTCTAAGTTTTGCTTAGGTGGCGAATTGACAAGAAAGTGGCGAATTGACAAGAAGCAAGGATACAGACATTAATATGCATCATGAGAAATATTTTCTTTATATCCATGCCAATAATAGCTTAAAGCAGTCTGAAAATAACCAGAAGTGCGCCTTAGGGTGCATTCTGCTTTACTTTCAACCTGCTTTAAGTGGTCACCTGTCTTCAAAACTATAAACAGGCTATGATGTTATGGGTTATGAATCAAACATAAACTCAAAACGTTGGTATATGATTGATTGATATGAGTCTAAAATATTGAAATTAAATTGTAGAAATATGTGTAAGATCAACTTTGAGTTACCAAAATTTAACTGTATGTCATTTCTTACTTTCAGAGCACCTGCCAACAGCTTGTGCAAGGGTAGATGCACTCCGTTCCCATGGTTACAGTAAAGAAGGGCTACGGTTAGCAGTTGTTATTGTTCAGACACTTAAACACCAACAGAAATTAAATCGAGAGAAACACAGAATAGAAATGGAAGGTAAGTACAGTTGAAATTGCAAGATTGGTTAAATTAACCGTTATTGTAACAGGATAAGGGTCAATCCATTCAACCACATTGATTCATTCCTATACTGAAGAAAATAGTTACCTTTATATAGTCATGAGTATGCAAGGTTAAAAATCTTTCTTATACTCCAGCAGATGATAGCTTAAAGCAGGCCAAAAGTTAATTCTAACAAACTTCGCGCACACCCTTATATAAACAAAGAATGAACGTTTCAGTGTTTGAATTTTCAATAAAACACTCATGCGCTAAAACGTTCTAACGTGACGTCATATGGCTTCGAAAAAGCATACGCAAAGAAATGTAGCGCCGTTGTTTCGGTGCAAATTCAGGTTAAATTATGTGTTAGATTCCAAATAATAAGTTAATACCAGTGTTTTATCTAACAATCGAACACGGGTAGTCGTTGAGATGCTTGTAATTAAACCACTCGGCCTAAAGGCTCGTGATTAAATTACTACGCATCTCAACTCCTATCAGTGTTCGATTGCACGATAAAACACTGGTATGAATTTTTATTTTTTCTTAAATATAACTTACCATTCTGCTTTACATTCATCCTGCTTTAGCGGTCTGTCTTCTTTACTGACAACAGGCAATAGAGGAAAGAGACTAGGCACATAAGTAAGGCTTCATATTGCTCAGTTGTTACTCAAGACTCTGTTACAATATTTATACTGTGTCTCTCCAGGTATGCCTAGCACTAGTCGAGGGTCAGGTACCTCATTCCTTGTACAGACCAACATGGAGGCATGGGTGGGGCACCCGTTAGACCCCATCAGTGTGCTGTTTGATACCTTACTAGAGGCTTCCAAGGTAGAGGAGGAATCTCCTGCAAACCTAGGTGTGTACAACACCCCCATATAGCAAGGCTGACATTAATAGCTGTCAAATCATCAGTCAGACATGAGAAAAATCAGTCCGACAACTTCATATAACCCTTTACTACATAGATGCACATATTTACACATTTATTTTATTCATACCCTGAGGAAAATAGTTTATACAGTCATGAATAAAGTATCATAAGAAATATTTTCTGTACTCTAGCAGATCTAGCTTAAAGCAGGCTGAAAGTTACTTTCATTACTTTCAACTTGCTTTAAGTGATCACCTGTCATCAAAACAAGAAATAGGGTATGAAGTAAAGGGTTGAAGCAAAATTTCATGTTTTTCAAAGTAAGAAAAGTGATCAGTTTATAAAGGATGGACAAAAGTAATGTGCCAGTTGTCTTGAAAGGAATCATTTTTGAAATACAGTCAAACTTAGATATCTCGAACTTGTTTAACTGGAACTATCCAATCGTTCAACATATGAACTGCATTATTTTATGCTCGATTAAGTCAAACATACCCATATTTCAAAGTTAAAACGTGGCTTAGCCACGTTTTAACTTTGAAATACGGTTATGTTCGACAAAACCGACTTTGAGATTTTGAAGTTCGGCTGTTCGTTTAAGACTGGTCCAGCCATAGCTCCATAAATGCTGTGTATTTCAAAAACTTTCCCCTTATTTCTCCACCAAACCCTATGGTGTGACCACTCATTAAAATTGTCTCTACAAGATGATTTCATTGAGTGGTTACAAGATAGGGTAAAGTGGAAAATAAAGTAGAAAGGCTTGAAAAGTGTCATTTTATTCATTCTTATTTGATCCATGAAGGCAGGCAAGCTGAAAAAAGTTATTGTCAAGCCTTGCACTTCAATCCCTGCATAGTTTTTGTCGACAATGTAAGATTTTTTATTCCAATCAATGAATACAATACCATGAATCATGTTTGACAGTTTTCCATGAATAAGCAATGAAAATGTTAAGATTTCAAATCCATTTATAGTTTTATTGCTTAAATTTCACATTATCATCAAGGTCTGTTTAATGTCTCCTGTCGATTTGACTAATTTGAATGTATCAGAATTTTAACATTGAATAGTAATTCAATCCCTCTCTTACGAAAATCAAAAAGAAGTATTGTGTTTTAATGTTTAATCCAGCAAGCTGCCTAAAGGAAGATGGAAGTAAAACAGAAAGCTCCCAAAGGAGCTTTCTGCTTTACTTGCATCTTGCTTTAAGCTGCCACCTGTATAACACTACCGATGAAGCTTCCCATGAGTGGTGACAACTGTGTACAGGGCTTTAGATAAGAGGGGGGTAAACTAAACTAATCCAACAATTTCTCACTCATTTTAGCACCAAATCTTATGGTGTTACTACTCATTAGAATCGCCTCGAAGAGACGATTCTAATGAGTAGTGACACCGTAGGGTTGAAAGCAAAAATAAAGATTTTAGTTTTTGAAATACTCCCCTTATCTGGAGCCCTGTATGTATCTACTATATATGATGATATAAACTTGTCTTCCTGTAATCTAGAGATTTCTCTTTATTGTTTTTCATGGATACATGACTTGCACATTTTCAGACTGACTAATGAAGACAACTTTTTTTCCCTATTCTGTTTCAGATCCTCTAAGCAGTAGGTTGTTTTTTAATGAGAACGGTTCTAGCTGTCTCCCTGTCCGTTACACCCACAAACAGATACCTGGCCACTGCGACAACAGTGAATCCTACCTCACCCTGGCTCTGGAGGTCGCTCTTATGGGTAGGTAGTACTATAGACCAACGCTAACCCTTTCCCCCCCACTGAAACAAGTTTGTAAGACTGGTGGGCACTTAAAGCAGGTTGAAAGTAAAGCAGAATGCGCCTTACTGTCCTTTTCACTCAGCTCTGTCACTCGATTTTTATCGATTTTTTATTTTATTTTAAACAATTTCAGCTTTGTACCTACATGAGCCGATCAGATCGTTTTTTACGAATTCACATGCAAAGTTTGAGTAATATCGCGACCGTGAGTAGGGAGATATCCTAAATAAATAGTTTTTTCCTATAGTAAACTTGGGATCAGCTGTGTTTGCAAATGGCCGCTGTGTGTTTTAATATTCTTTTTAACATCACCTTCAAAATAGCGATGTAAAAATCTATTTTTTATCTTAATTTCACGTTAAGATTACCATTCACGGATTGACAATATCATTTTTATGTTTTATTTCAATAGGCCTTCCCCACCTCTGTAAAAATAGACTGTCCCACAACGTCACACACTATTCACAAAGTCAGCCATTTTGTAAACAACTGCATGAGGCCTATTTCACTATGGGGAAAATACATTTTTCACAATCATTTTTCATTCACAGCCTGGATAAATCTGAAACTTTACATGTGAGTTCGTAAAAAACAATCTGATTGTCTCGTGCAGGTACAAAGCTGATATTGTTTGAAACAAAAAAAATCTCGATAAAAATTGAGTGACAGAGCTGAGTGAAAAGGACAGTAGGGCGCATTCTGCTCTACTTTCAGCCTACTTTAAGCCACCATCTGTTAGAATATAGAAAATATTTCTTTCTGTAAATGTTTATAAATGTATGTCAGAAATAGAACTATTTCTTCAGAGGCGGAATAAATTAAAGTGTGCTAGAAATAGTCTGAAATAAAACTAAGACTTTCTTAACCCTTTCCTCCATATACCATTCACCTATATCCAACTGTGTCTAAGGGAGGATACTGCTCAAAGAAAGATGAAAGTTAAACAGAAAGCTCTCTAGGGAGCATTCTGCTTGACTTTCATCTTGCTTTAACTCTTTGTGCCCTAGTCCCGCATATAGGCGTGCTTTTCAAACAGTGTACATGTGAATTGTACACATGTCCTATGCAAACAGTGAAGACCCAGATCAGAGGGCTCCGAAAGGAGCCCTCTGATCAGGGTCTTCACTGTTTGTCAGTAATTCCAAAATTGACAAAAACAACTCTTAAAAGCCAGAAATGGACTAGACAAAAATCGAAAGTGGAATTGTTCATTTAAAGTTTTAGGGAGGAAAGAGTTAAGCTGCCACCTGTATCCCAAAACATCCTTGAATGTCCATTTGTGATACTTGTGCAGAGGTAGGTGTAAATGCATCCTATGGCATTTACGTAGAAGAATACTTTATCCCATTACCCCATAGCATGTTTCTAGTATTTAATATAGGTGACCACTTAAAGTAGGTTGAAAGTAAAGCAGAATGTACCTTAAGGCACATTCTGCTTTACTTTCAGCCTGCTTTAAGCTACCATCTGCTAGAATATAGAAAATAGTTCTTATCATACATATTCATAATTGTATAAATTGGAACTAGTTTCTTCAGTTTTGGAATAAATGAAAGGCGTAAAAAGGCATATTAATGGGGTATTGGGTTAAGCAACAAACCTGTAGAAAAAACTGTAATACTTGGACATTCTTCCGTAACCAGCAAATAAGGAAGTGATATACAACTTTAAAAGTTCAGATGGATAATGCAGGCCAAAAGTAAGGCAGAAAGCTCATATAGGAGCTTTCTGCATTAATTTTATCCTGCATTAAATTCTTACATGTCAGAAAGACAGGCATAAACATTTTTTTGAGAGAAATGCTTGAGAAAGGTTTGACTGTATTTGGCTGGCTAGTACTTCATTCAAGTTTGTATTAAGGAGCCATTCTTGATAGAAGCATTGATCTTTCTGAAAGACAGGCTAAAACTGAATGCTCAACAAATGAAAAGCAAAAAAGCTATTTGTAAGTAGCTTTCTGTTTTATTTTTGTCTTTCATTAAGCTTTAACCTCCATTAAAGACTGCCAATTCCCCTTTAAGTTGCCAGGGCTGCCATTTCTCCGGATTTTTCCTAAATCTCCGGATTTTTCCCCAGTTCATGGTACCTTAAAGCAGGCTGAAAGTAAAGCAGAATGCGCCCTAAGGCGCATTCTGCTTTACTTACAGCCTGCTTTAAGTGGTCGCATGTCAAAAAAACCAAAAAAAGGCTATTGGGTAAAGGTACGATTCGTTAAATCGCACTTGAAAAATGCAAATTTCGAAATCTTAGGATTTTTCATGTCAACTTATGGAAGCCCTGAGTTGCTGCTATATGAAATTGACTGTATTAATTAATTAGATCAATTCACACAGTTCTGATTCTCTGTTGAAACAGTATGGTGAAGTGTTTATTGCAACATGATATGCAAATGACAACTTGCACTTTACTAAAATGAGTACATGTACTGTTAGTTGTTCAAGGATAAAGTAGTTAATGTACATGCAATTGGTAAATAGCTTAATCCCTTTCTATGTTGGAAACCAGGATATGTATGATTTACAAACAGTGTAGAACCTGATCAGAGGCCTCCTTTACAAGCCCCTTTGATTAGGGACTGCATAGTTTATTTTGCTTTTATTTCTCTAAAAAACAGCTGCAAAAATAAAAAATGAATTAGTCATTGTATAAAATGAATAGGACAGAAGTTCTGTGAAAAAAAGTTGAAGTTGTGAAAAAGGAGCCTCTATAGGGAAAGGGTTAGGTTTAGATGGAGGGTATTCATATGGCATCTTATTTTTCAGGCCTCGGACAACAGAGGAACATGCCAACAGGGCTGTATGCCCAGGAGAAGACATGTAAACAGGAAGAAAAACTGCTGAGCAAGCTACAAGCTCTGGAGCTGGACTCCACCCTGGTTAGAGTGCTGAGGAGACAGTGTGTTCAGATGTTAGATGGTGAGTAGAAACAGTCATGTAGACTTAACCCTTTACCAAATACAAGCGTCTTTTAGCACATTTAATTTTTTCCTCCACTGAAGAAAAAAGTTCCCATTTATACAGTTATAAATATGCATTATCAGAAATATTTTCCATATTTTAGCAGATATTAGGTTAAAGCAGACTGAAAGTAAAGCAGAATGCGCCTTAAGGCGCATTCTGCTTTACTTTTAACATGCTGCAAGTGATCACTTATTTTCACTACCTGAAACAGCCTATAAGGTAAAGGGTTAAACCCCCGGTTATTTTCAATATGGAAGACATGGTTGCATAAAGCAGGTCGAAAGCAAAACAGAATTCATCTTAAGGCGGATTTTGCTTTACTTCAACTTTCAGCCTACTTAAAATTACCATTGCTAAGATAAAAAATATTTCTTATGGTGTATAAAGTACAACTATTTTCTTCAGTGGAGGAATATATTCAATGCATATCAAATGTATTTATGGAGTAATGGGTTAAGAACATCAAATCTGTTTGCAAAGGTCATCAAAGGCCAGGGCTGCCATAAGTTGACATGAAAAATCATAAGATTTCGAAATTTGCATTTTTCAATTGCGAATTTACGAATCCTACCTTAACATAGCCTGTTTCTAGTTTTGTTGACACATGACTACTTAAAGCAGGCTGGAAGTAAAGTAGAATGCGCCTTATGGCACATTCTGCTTTACTTTCAGCCTGCTTTAAGCTACCATGTTCTTGAAAAAAATCCGAAGATTTAGTAAAAATCCGGAGAAATGGCAGCCCTGACATGCAGTTTAGCAAAAGAAAAATTAAAATCCACATGTGAGGATGTAGGGAACATTGCATTGACCATAACTTTTGTGTTTTGTCAGGGGGTCCTAGCAGCGGTCTAGGAATGGGCATCCACACAGAGAGTTACCCTATGCACACCTTTGCCAAGTATTTGTTCAACAGTCTACTTCACCATGATGAGGATCTCGCCTACAGAGTGGGCCTACGTGCTCTAAGGTAAGTACATTTGTACTCAGAACACTCCTGGTCATTGACTTATTGTTGTTCCAAATTAACTCATCAGGGCTACCTCAAGTTGACATGAAAATTCCTAAGATTTCCAAATTTGCATCTTTCAAGAGAGATTTTACGAACCGTACCTTTACCCCCATCGCCTGTTTCTAGTTTTTAGCTCACCTGAGCCGAAGGCTCAAGGTGAGCTGTTGTGATCGCCCGCCGTCCGTCTGTCCATCTGTCCGTCCGTTCAAATTTACTTCAAGCGACATCTCCTCTGAAACCGCGAGTTTGAGGGAAAAACTAACATACTCACGGTGTTCCTTGGATGCTTATCTACAGAAATTGTTAAAATAAAACTCAAATGTGGACTACTAATTGAAATTTATTAGATATTGCATGAATAGTATCTTCTACTAAATCACTTTCAAAATTGTAAAAAATCAAAACCCTAGGGTCAAATTTGACTCAACCCTTGTCATATCAGTGCAATTTGATGCAGGTCTGACAGTAAAAACTCTCTAATGATCCGTTTTTACACAGACCCATTGTATCTTCCAGGCTAAGAAGCTACCCTTATACTAAATGCAACATTTTTGCAAACAGTTTGGATCCAGGTCAGATGCCACATAATGCTGCATCTAATCTGGATCTAAACTATTTGCCACTCATTTACATATTTTCTTATATTTAGAAAATATAAGTTATTATTTTTTACATATTTCACATACAAACATTTGGAGCAGACAACAGTTCAGCATGATAATAGCAATTTCTCTGAGAGACCGTCTGTTATTGCATAATTGACCCATAGCTAGCTCTGAACTCAGGTCACTGAGATACATAACAGAAATTATGATGTCTGCTATTTTATGCTCAAGTACAACTTAGTTCGAGGCATATTGCTTTTGGTCTGTCTGTCTGTTTGTTTGTTTGTATTTTTGGGTCACAGTTTTACATAGAGTTATATATAGTGAAATTTTCAAACGTCTTCTCCTCTGAAACTAATATGGCCAGAGCTTTGATATCTGGCATGGTGACACTTTTAGATGTCCTATACCAATAAGGTTCAAATGGTTCTGGTCGATTGCATATCATCTACAGGTCCTCTATCAAGTTTGTACAAATTATGCCCCTGGGGTCAAAATTAGCCCCACCCCGGGGGTCACAGTTTTCAAACGTCTTCTTTTCTGAAGCTAATATAGCCAGAGCTTTGATATTCTGCATGGTGTTACTTCTAGATGTCCTTTATCTATTTGTTCAAATGGTTCCAGTCTGTTGCATATGTAGGTCACAGGAGCTAAAAATAGATTTTTTCAATGGAAACTTAAAAAAAGTCTTCTTGTCTAGAACCCTAGTACCATGATCTTAGATATTTGGAACATAGCATCATCTACAGGTCCTCTATCAAGATTGTTCAAATTATGCCCCTCGGGTAAAAAATGACCCCGTCCTGGACATAAATCATTATCTCCATTTTGATGTACAGCTATTCTCAGGTGAGCGACATATGCCCCATGGGGCTCTTGTTTTGACACGTGGCTGCTTAAAGAAGACTGGAAGTAAAGAATGCTTTACTTTCAGCCTGCTTTAAGCTATAAAAAATCCGAAGATTTAGGAAAATTCCGGAGAAATGGCAGTCCTGACTCATTCACCAATGAAACTTCAAATGGACATCTCCATCAGGTCTAGTCCATCTTTTACTAATTAGGGGTGTTTATTACAATATATTGCAACATGTCAAACAGTGCAGACCCTGATCAAACAAAAGGCTCCTTAAGGAACTTTCTGATCAGGGTCTTCACTGTTTGCATAAAACAGTTGTACTCTTCAGAGGTATACTGGTAAAAAAAAAAAATACATGTATACTCATTGCTAGGGTTTAACCCTTCCCCCCCATAGAAGCGCCTTTTAGCGAATATGATTTATTCCTCCGTTGAAGAAAATAGTTCCAATTTAAATAGTCGTGCATATAATTATATTATATGGAACATTTTCTATATTCTAACACATGATAGCTTAAAGCAGGCTGAAAGTAAAGCAGAATGCGCCTTAAGGCGCATTCTGGTTTACTTTCAACCTGCTTTAAGAAGTCACCTTCCTTCAGTTCTAGAAATAGGCTATCAGGTAAAGGGTTAATGTAAGGGATGATGTACAGACAATCCTGACTTCCTGTGGGAGGTATAGTTAATCAATCTGCATTGGCAATCTGCACTTGGTTTTTATAAACAATTTGAAGCCTAACTAGATACCAAATTACTTGGGATTTTATCAGGATTCCAACTGTTTGATAGTCATATCAATTTTATTTTTCATTCAAATTTCCCTGAAAACTAAATTTGATTGATAAAAGCAGACAGCAATTTCTAAGCAGACTATCATACAGTGGAGAAAATGTTATTTTTCCCTGTTGAAACGCAAACGAAATGCAAACACATTGTACTAAAACGCTGAAAATGGCAACTTTTTCACAATTCTGAATGTTGATTTTAACCTGGATAGCAAACAGTTTGGAGCCTGATCAGATGCCGGGTAACCCGCCGTCTGATCAGGCTCCAAACTGTTTGCATTGGAAATAATAAATTTAGCGTAAACATGTTTATTGGGAAAGAATAACGTTTTCTCCACTGTAGCAGTGAAGGGGTTAAAACTGCTTTGTTTGTGCGGTCATTGAACTCTTCTACACAAGTAAACATTTTCTTATAACCATCGGTAATGATGATGCACTGAAGTTTTGTTGTTCTTCACAGATGCATTTTAACCATTTCCCCCATAGAAGCGCCTTTTAGCACATTAAATTTATTCCTTCACTGAAGAGAATAGTTCCAATTTATACAGTCATAAATATGTATCATACGTAATATTTTCTATATTTTAGCAGATGATAGCTTAAAGCAGGCTGAAAGTAAAGCAGAATGAGCTTAAGGCGCATTCTGCTTTACTTTCAACCTGCTTTACGTGAATATGCGTTAAGTGCTGGGTTTCCCGGAATTATAAATAGCCGTTAAGAATGAGACTGACTAGAGGCAAATTATTTAAATTACTGCAAGATAAACACGTTGGAATCTGACATTTTTTATTTCTGACAATCAAAATATACACAAAGACTGCACACTGATTGGTAAAGTTAGTAGTGGTCTAGTATAATTCAACATACATCGACCCACCGAACCGAAAACTTGCGGTGCCGACTCGAACCGAGACAAACGAACCGAAAATAACCGAAATTCGGTGAACCGTTGCATTCCTAGTCATCTGCTAGAATATAGAAAATATTTCTTTTGGTTCATATTCATGACTATATAAGATGGAACAGTTTTATCAGCGGAGGAATAGTTTAAATGGGTAAAGATGCGTATCTATGGAGTAAAGCATTAACTGTAAGATGATACACTGGTATGTTTGACTAAAGCAATATGGTTTTTACAGGGTTCAACATTAATTTTATTTTCACTAGCCCTTTCGGACGTATACTTCAAAAATCTACTAGCCCGTACCTAATTTTGTTGTGCTCTGATTGAACAATTTTTTCCGAAAACATGGTAAACCAGGTTAGAAAAGACCTCCAATATTTGATGTATGTTTACTTTGATGCCTTGAGCAGATAGAAAGGACACTTTTGCTGTCAAATTCAATATTGTATTGCATTAGTTAAATAAAATAGTATGTAGATTTTATTTTGATGTGCCTGGTCGGGCTAGTTTTTGAAAAGTTTACTAGCCCTGATCCAAGAACAGGCAGTGAATTGTCTTCGAGCACAGCTTAATGTCGAAACCTGTTTTAGTTGACGGTACTGTGCTTAAATCTTCATGATTCCACATTATCATATGTTGTGGCTACTCATTGAACTGTCTTGACTATAATGTTTAACATGTGGTTACTCTGTTTTAGATTGCCAGTCCTTGAGAACACGGAGGAGATTGAGGATGGCATGAACAATGTAGGCTCTGTGGTACTGAGCCGGTTCCCTCGCTGGTTCATACTGGGCCATGTAGAGGGACAGCAGTGTGAACTCGCCTGTACTATACTAAATGATGCCAAAGGTACAGTGTACTTATAATATATTATCCGTTAAAAATCCCTGAAAATTGTGACACTCTGTGTAATAACTGCTGTTATTATCCTGATATTATGAACTAATTGCTTTTGTCACACAGTAGTTTGTCCAAAAGGTGCAAATTGAGGGAGCAAAAGTTCAGAATTTGGGGCGCTACATATCTTAATTAGACTGCCCATGTATGGGGCTTATAATTGCAATACAACATAATTTAACTGTGCACAGCGTTTTCTCTCTACAACAGCACCCAACGGGGACAGAGATTGTATGTTTGGTTCGGAGGGAGTTGTTATAGGGAGGGAAATTGGCTTATATTTGCAAACAGTTTGAATCCACATAACTTGGGGTCTGATCTGGATTCAAACTGTTCGTCACTCATCATTACATTTTATTCTGTCAAAATGACCATTATGTTACTTTGAGCAAAAATAGACAACAATTTTAAGCAGGCAATATTGGAGCTGTCAGGTTGGACATAATTGTCTTGTTTTCGGAGCAGTGGCAAGCATTGTTCAAAGGAGGGAATAGTGTGGAGGGAGCACTTTACTAATGTACAAAGCATTGTGACTTCTATGTCTCTCTGTTACAGGTTCTGTATTAAGATTGAGAACTGTTCTTGATGCGGCCCAAAGACATATACACAGTTCCTCACAACTATTCAAACTGGCACAAGATGCATTTAAGATAGCCACGCCTGCAGATAGTCCCAAACACCTGCAGGCCCTTAATGCAGCCTTCCAGCTGGGGCTTCAGGTGATGAGGATGACCCTTATGACCATGAACTGGCGTAGACGTGAGATGGTGCGCTGGCTAGTCACCTGTGCTACAGAAGTGGGAATTGAAGCCCTTATGTCAATTATGCAGAATTGGTATTCTCTGTTCCAGCCAATTGAAGCTACAGGTGAGTGGTGGAGAATCTTGCATACCTCCTATGCAAATTATGTAAAGTCTTGCTATCTGGACTGCTCAAGAGATGAAGATTTCCATGTTTAAAGCTGATGGCTGCTTAACCCATTACTCAATAAATGTGCCTATAATTTATTACTCTACTGAAGAAAGATGTTTTCACTTTATACAGTCATGAATATGCACCATAAGAAATATTTTCTATATTCTACCAAATGGTAGCTTAAAGCATGATTAAAGGAAAGCAGAATGCACCTTAAGGTGAATTCTGCTTTACTTTCAATCTGCTTTAAGTATTCACCTGTTTAAGTATTCACCGCTATGGGGTAAAGGTTAAAGCTTGATAAGAGTGAAGTAGAAAACATTTAATTTCCACTATACTAACTTTTATTTGATTGTAAGCTTCCACATTTAAAAAAAATCATAAAATCTATTGAGCAAACAAGACTTAGTGATCATGAACACAAGTCAACATAAAACCTATGTTGAGCAGCTACAGTTGAATAGACATTATTCTTTCCTTATAAACATGTTAATGCTAAAACTGTTATTTGAATTGCAAACAGTCTGGAGCCAGTTCAGGCCCCGGGTAATCCAGGCTCCAAACTGTGTGCCAATCAGTTTTAGAAAAAACAACAAAGAATGTCAGGATTGTCAAAAAGCTGTCCTTTTTTCTGTTTTAATTGCAATGCATTTGAGTTTTGTTTGCATTTAAATGGGGGAAAGAGTTTTCCACTGTGCGTGAAAGAGATGCATAAACTGTCTGACACATTGCAAGTGGGGTTTCCTTTTCATAGCAACTGAAACTCAAATTTACCTATTTATGATTTGTGTCTCGTGTTTCTAAAAATTGCTGTTATAGGCTACTTAACTTCAGCTGTTGCAGCATAAAGATGCTAATTTCGTATTTATATGTGTATGTAAATTTATGCATAGCAAAATGTCAGTTTAAGCTACTTTTATGTTTACTCTATGAGGTTTTGTTTGCTTAACATTTTACTGTGAGCCTGCTGTTACAGCCACTCAGACATAAGGCTTGTTTATGGTGTTTGTCTCAGATGGGTGCTTTAAGCAAGATGAAAGAAAAGCTGAACACTCATGTAGGAGGAACATTCTGCTTTAATAACATCCAACTTTGAAATGTAATCCGTTTTAAACATCCCTAATACTTGGGTCTGTAGTACAGTACTCCCTCTCTTAGTAGTAAAAGGATGGGGATCTTCAATCACAGATGACTGCTTAATGCAAGATAAACGTAATGATAAACGTAATGCAGAAAATTCCTGAAGGAGATTTCTGTATAGTAATACATACATACATACATACATAGTTACATAGTTGATTCTGGTAGAAGGTCAGTCCTGTAACACCAGCTCTGGTTCTTCATTATGATCTTCTTGGTTTATACTGAGACCCTTAATCACTGTTGCCCTATAGTCATATTTAATGTCTTGATCACTCCAAAATTTGTCAAGCCTACTTTCAAACGATCTTACTGTTTGCGCTTTCACTACTGTTGGAGGTAAACTGTTCCAGATATCAACACATCTATAGCTGAATGAATGTTTTCTGATATTTAGTCGAGCTCTTTTTTTATAGAGCATATAGTCATGACCTCTGGTGTTACCTTTTGTCACCTCATTTCTCCTAGTGAATAGGTTGTTTGGATCGTAGTCACATTTATTTGTCAGTATCTTATAGCACATTATCATGTCACCACGGAGTCTACGATAGGCCAGACTAGGTAATTTTAACAGTTTTAATCTCTCTTCATATGGTTTTTCCGAAAATCCAGGAATTAATCTTGTGGCCCTCCTTTGTACATTTTCAATCATGTCTAGGTGTTTTTTCTTGTATGGTGCCCACACTTGATTAGCGTATTCAATATGCGGTCTTACTAGAGTTTTATATAGCATAACCATAGTGTCCTTGTTCAGATATTCAAATGATCTACGAATCAGTCCTAGTATTGAGTTTGCCTTGTTTATTTTCTCCGAAATATGCTCCTCAAAGTCCAATTTACAATCAATTATTACTCCTATATCTTTTTCTGCTTTCGATCTTTCCATGGGTGGCATGTTGCTTTTTAAACTGTATTGGTAAGTATTTTCTTCTGATTTATTGTTAATACTTTTGTCCTGCATTAAACTGTCACCTGACTGAATCAACCACAAAAATGCTTGATTTGAGTGTTGTTGAAAAGAAGGATTGCTGTATGACACAAATTTTAGTTTTGATTATGAATGATATTACAATGCCAGTCAAATAATGAAAAATGCAAGTCTATTGAAAGTTGGAAGCTAAATGCAGGACAAAAGTTATGCAGGTAGCTCTTATAGGAACGTTCTGCATTAGTCCTTCATTCAGTAGTATTCTGTCTCCAGAGAGTGTCATACGTGTTTATCTTGTAGCTACTGTATACAGGTTGTACAGTATAATAACCCCTTAACCCATTACCCCTTAAAAACGCCTTTTTACACCTCATTTATTCCTCCACTGAAGAAAAAAGTTCCAGTTTATACAGCCAAGAATATGTACCAGAAGAAATATTTTCCGTACCCTAGAAGATGGTAGCTTAAAGCAGGCTGAAAGTAAAGCAGAATGTGCCTTAAGGCACATTCTGCTTTACTTTCAACCTGCTTTAAGTGGTCACCTGTTTTTAATGCTAGAAATAGGTTAAGAGGTAATGGGTTAACTGCCTTGACATCTTCTGTCTAAACAGTTGTCATCAGCTTTTACTTTTCAAATCTAATCTTTAGGTAAATTTATTAAAGTAAGCTCATAATGAGTGCTTAAACAGTTTTGATCCTGATTATATGCCTTGTTATGTGGTGTCTGATCAGGATTGGAACGGTGTCCAAATAACCATTGTACTCGGTTAAAGGTAGTAAAGGGGTTAATAACCCTGTTTCTCTATAAGCATGTTTCTAGATTTGAAAATATACAAATACACGAACCAGGTCGAAAGTAAAACAGAATGGCCTACAGTTCATTCTGCTTTACTTTCACTCTGTTTCAAGCCACTCTCTGCTAGGATATGTAGGAAATATTTCTTATGGTTCATACTCATTACTGTATCAGATGGAACTATGGAAGATAGTATTAAATGTGTATATGTCGAGTATCATTTTAAAGTAGGGCTCCAGATAAGCCTGATAAGGAGAGTATTTCAAAAACTTTCATTCGGCTGTAATATTTTATTTTTTTCTGCATTTAACCCTATGGTGTCACTACTCATTAGAATTGTCCCTTTGAGACGATTCTAAAGAGTGCTAACACCATAGGATTTGATGCTAACATGATTGAGAAAATGGTTGAATCCTCTTATCTTGAGCCCTGTTATAGAAAGAACTATATTTGTACTTGTAGGTATGGTTGCTACCACTATAATGGCCCCAACTACTATGATACAGCTGAACCTGTCGTTTGCCCAACAGGAGGAGTTGGCCAAATGTGCTCGTACCCTCGCTTTACAGTGTGCCACCAAAGACCCTCAGAATTGTGCTCTGTGTGCGCTCACTTTGTGTGAAAAAGACGCTATTGCATTTGAGACAGCATACCAAATAGTTGTGGAGGCTGCTTCACATATAATGAACTCGAGTCAGCTATTCACCATTGCCCGGTATATGGAGCATCGAGGTTACCCCAATAGGGCCTACAAACTAGCTCTGCTGGCCATGAAAAACTTGCATTTAGCCTATAACCAAGACACCCATCCAGCAATAAACGACATTCATTGGGCATGTGCTCTAAGTCACTCGCTTGGCAGAGTGGAACTTGGGAACATGATCCCTTTGTTGGTGAAGAATGTGCAATGTGCCACGGTTTTGTCAGATATTTTACGCCGGTGTACACTATCAGCTCCTGGCCTTGCCAGTACGGACAGTAAAAGGCGAGCTGTGAAACTTCTTTCCTATGACAAACAGCCTCTGAGGAATTTAATGGAGGCAACAATTTGTGCATATATCAATACAACCCACTCGAAACTGACCCACATAAGTCCTAGACATTATGGAGATTTTATAGATTTCCTAAGTAAGGCAAGGGAAACATTTCTTCTTGCCCATGACGGCCATATGCAGTTTACCCAGCTGATAGAGAGTATGAAACTAGTATACAAGGGAAAGAAAAAACTCATGTACTTGATCAAGGAACGGTTTGGATTATGAGAGCAATAACTTAGCCATTTGGAATGAAATTTTTAGGATGTTTTTTGTAACAGTCAAACTGGTTAACCCTTTCCCCACATACATGTATCTTGTTTTCAAGGTTCAACACAATCATGTGGGTCTTAAAGTAAGCTGAAAGTAAAGCAGAAAGCTCCTTAAGGAGCTTTCTGCTTTACTTCCAGCCTGCTTTAAGCAGCAACCTGCCAGGATGCAGGATAATCTACCTACAAATCTTTACCAGAACCTTGTAGAAAGACGCAAAGGCATTGCTATGAGGAATATGCAAAGGTATTTCACATGGTGGTTCTGTTTGGGGACAGGGTTAAATGAACATTCACAAGAGAATGCGTGGGTAGTCTTCTGGGCAGACGCATGTCTGTAGAGGGCTTCATGCATCTTTAATGAATTGTCACTTAACAGCTTTGCCTGTTTTTCACATTAGGTTATAATTATATAGGAAGAGCGTAAGAAGAGAAGTTTCCTTGCGTAGAAATAGGAAACGATCCTTAGCGGATAAATCAGCGGATCAATCAGTATTAACTGGCCTGCTAATTTCTGAATACTATTGTGAACAACATGTATATCTACATAGTGCTAGATAAAACCAAATGTATCAGGGACGTGGTTGACCTGTGACCTATTGGAGGCAATCTGATTGGATAGAAAGTTATCAAACTGAGTCTGATTGGATACTAAAAATCAGTTATAGGAGCCATTCTGATTGGATAAAAAAAAGATCAACTGTGTGGATTTAGATCATAGTATTATGTAGATTGACCAAGACCAATATTTGATGTATGGCTGGATGGTAGTAAGATTTCAAACGCAATTTGGCAGAATGATGTTGAAAAGATTATCCAAGAGATTAACCCCTTCACTGCCTTACTCCGAGCACAACAGTTTTTTGCAAACAGATTGGATCCTGATCAGACGCCGCGTAACGCGGCGTCTGATCAGAATCCAAACTGTTTGACACTTGTTTCAATTTTTCTTAAGTCAAAATACCTAAAACTTGCTTTTTAGAATTAGAAGCAGACGACAATTGTTTAAATTTGATGACGTCATGGCAGTGAAGGGGTTAAAGGTCACCCAGGAAACAGGCCTATAGAAATAAAGGGTGTACATTGCAGGTACCACATTGTATGGTTGTATTTGTATATTTTTACAAGAAGAAACAATTCCAGTATTCTAGTTGATAGAGAATTAGAGACCTCCGGAGGGACCAGACTAGGGAAATTGTAACTCTAAGACATACAGTGAAGCAGAGCTTCAGATAAGGGGGAGTAAAGGGGGAGTAAATTGAACAAATTCAACATTTTCTCACTCATTTCAGCACCAAATCCTATGGTTAAACTTCTCATTATAACAGTCTCAAAGAGATGATTCTAATGAGTAGTGACACCATAGGGTTTGATACAGAAATAAAGATTTTAGTTTTTGAAATACTCCCCTTATCAGGAGCGCTGGTGAAGGCCTGCTGTTACGACTAATAAGCAGTCATATTGATGGTTACAGTTTAAAGCAGGATGAAAGCAAAACAAAAGGCAATCACAGGAATATTCTGTGTTACTTTCATTTAGCCTTCAGCAGCAACCTTATAATGATCAAAGTAGGTGACAGATTAAAGCAAGATGAAAGTATAGCAGAAAACTTTTTCAGTAATATTCTACTTTATTTTCATGTAGCTTTAAGCAGCCACTCGATAGTGTCATAGACACCACCTGTAATAAGCCGGACTCCACACGATATGACTGTAATAATATTTAACCCATTACCCCATAGCTTGCTTCTAGTTTTGAAATAAAGGTGACTACTTAAAGCAGGTTGAAAGTAAATCAGAATGCACCTTAAGGCACATTCTGCTTTACTTTTAGCCTGATTTAAGCTATTATCTGCTAGGATTTATAAAAAAATTCATATAATACGTATTCAAGAATGTTTAAAATGGAACTGTTTTCTTCAGTGATGAAATAAATTAAAGGCGTAAAAAGGCATATTTATTGGGTAATGGGTTAAGCAACATCTAATCAAAATAAATCAAGTAAAACTATATTAAATGAGGATCAAAGCATTCTGCTTTACTTTTGTTCAGCTTTAATAAGTCTTAAAACATAACCTTTAATTTGATTGGTTGTAACAGTGGAGCTTGGACTGTATACTGACTGATGTTCGTTACAGCAATAGACCTATTCTAATTGAGAGGCATAGATAAATTATGTATATCATCTTTTTATAAAGACAAACTTGTCTTAAATGTCTCTTTGATAGAAATTAACTATTAGTCTTAAATAGCAATGACGGCTTAATGAAGGAAAAATGTAAAACTGAAAGATTTATACATTACTTCAGTCCTACATTAACCCATTCCCCCATAGCCTTTTTCAAGTTTTAAGGATGGATAACCACTTAAAGCAGGTTGAAAGTAAAGCAGAATGCGCCTGAGGGCGCATTCTGCTTTACTTTCAACCTGCTTTAAGCTTTTATCTTTTAGGATAAAGAATACTTTTTATAGTGCATATTCATAACTATATAAATTGGAACTTTTTTCTTCAGTGTAAGAATAAATTAAAGGCGTAAAAAGGTGGTTTTATGGGGGAATGGGTTAAGTAGATATTGTTGGTTCAAGAATCCAATACTTTTTCTAGAAAGGTTTGTCTCAAACTACACACAGATATTAGATACATGTTTCAGTATGAAAAAAAGGTGAAGAAAAACAAAACTATTGGTGGTTAGCTTAAACAGAAAATTTAATATATATTCTATTTATATACAGTACTTCCTGTCTTAAGCGACATACCATTAAATAAGAATGTCAAATCTGATCTTGATCTACACTGTCTGCAAGGTTAGATAACTTGTTATCTCCCATACACATTTCATATCTACATGTACGTACATGGACATTATTTTATTCATACTTTTCAGTTTTCAAATTTAGTTATATTTTTTCACAGGAAGAGAAATGACAGTTAAGATACATATATTATTAAAGAATTAAGATTTCTGAAGGAAGTATTTAAATTTGTTAATGATTAATGTGTTGTGTTAAAGAGTTTTAATCATTGCTAAACCCTTTCCCCATAGCAAGAAATGCAACATACAGTTAAACCTTTCTATCACGACCACTAAAATAAAGGCTAATTGATCATATAAAAAACAGATGGCAGCTTAAAGCAAGGTGACATTGAAACAGAAAGCTCATAAAGGAGCTTTCTGTTTCAATGTCATCTTGCTTTAAGCAGTCACCTGCATTAAACACCCAATAATTAATGAACTTATGTGGTCGTAATAGAGAGGTTTTACTGTATATATATTGCAGTAGTTCAGCTTTATTATGATTACTCATTGGTAGTCTCACATCTATTGTGATTATGACATGTGGCTGCTTGAGGCTGCCACATGTCTAAATCACAGTACATGAGTGCTTATTTAAGTGCTTTTAAAAAGGTGACTTTGCTATAATAACCTTAATAGTGTAGTAACCAGATATCATCCTATGCAAACAGTACAGACCCTGATCAGAGGGATCCTTTAGGAGCCCTCTGATCACGGTCTGCACTGTTTGTAATGTTTTAAATATTTCTGGAGACTTTCCATTCCAGAGCCAATGTTATCATGTCATTTATAATAGAAAAAGATGAGTCTATTTGAATATTCTTCACTACATTAATTTCATTTGTTGTTGGTTATACTGCTATGCTGAAGTATACTGTGTCATAGTTTGCTTTTCTACAAAATATATGAAAGGGGCCATTAATGCATTTTCAAGTCAAAGGCTGCGGAGGGAAAGGGTTAATTAAAAAACCTGTTTTTTGTTTGAAATTTTTAATTCTTTTCTATTTTTAAAACCTTTTTCTGTTTGAAATGTTAGATTCTTATCCTATTTTCAAGATAATATACATTCTTTCTATTTGTTCTGTTCTGATTTTTAAAACTTCTCTAAGGTTAATATTATTTACCCCATCACTGCCCTTACAGTTTTGGCGTAAGAATTGTTTGCATTCTTTTCTCAAATTAAGATTTTTGCCTTTAGGAATTTTATTTGAAGAAATGTTAATGCTGTGTGAGACAATTTGCATCAGTATCTGCTGCAGATAGTTCAGGGGCCTTTCTTTCTTAATGTTGTACATCAAACACTATCGTAAGTCAAAACTTTCAAACCTTATAATTTCTGATTTGTCCAACTTATCCTGTCTTGTGAAATCTTGTTGGAATAGTCTTTTCAAGACGATTCCAAAGAGATATCGCAAGACAGGATAAGAAGGAGAAATTTATAATAATTGAGAATTTTATAATCTGACTTAGATAATATTTGTTGTACGACGTTTCGTAAGACAGCCGCTGGTCTGGATCAAAACAAGTTGCAGGTATCACTGTAGCCAAGTCTGGCAGTGAAAGGGGTAAAAGATTTTTATTTTAAACAGGAACACATTTTTATGCAAAGTTTAATTGTTCTAGTATTAATTGGGTATTCCGCTCTTGTTTTAATGGGTTGAAATATATATCATGGAAATTTTAAAACCTGTCTGTTTTTGCATATCAAAATATTTTTTTAGTTGAGAAACATTTAAATAAATGCCATTTGTTTATGATTTGAGTTTTTATAGTAAATAGATATGAGTTTATGATGTAGTATTTAGCTGTTGAACAGCCTATTGTGCTTTTATTTCTCTCAGAGCTCCAGATAAGGGGAGTACAGAAGTCCCCTCTATTACGACCACTAAATAGAAGGCTAATTGTCCGTATAAAGGACAGGTGACAGCTTAAAGCAATGTGAAAGTGAAACAGAAAGCTCCCGTTTCACTTTCACATTGCTTTAAGCAATCACCTGTCTTAACCATTTCCCCCATAGAAGCGCCTTTTAGCGCATTCAGTTTATTCTTGCCCTGAAGAAAATAGTTCCAATTTATACATTCATAAATATGTATTATAAGGTATTTTTTCTTTTTTCTAGCAGGTGGTAGCTTAAATAAAGCAGGCTGAAAGTAAAGCAGAATGCGCCTTAATGCGCAGTCTGCCTTACTTTCAACCTGCTTTAAGTAGTCGCCTAATTTCAAAATTAGAAACAGGCTATGGGGTAAAGGTTAAACGATTAATATTTGACACAACTTGGTGGTCGTAATAGAGAGGTTCTACTGAAATTCCAAAGCTAAACTCCTTGTGTCTGCACATAACCCTATAGTGTGACTACTCATTAAAATGTATGGAAGAGATGATTCTATTGAGTAGTGAGTTCAGTCATAGGGTTTGATGCACACATAAAGGAATAATGTTGGGAAGACATTAGTTTACTCCCTCTTGTCTGGAGCCCTGTAAACTTGAGGTAAAAACAGGTAAAAACATGACACTGTTTCGTCTGTGAAGTCAGTAATTTTTAATCTTTTGCCTACTGTAACAAGCCTTAGGCATTAGTTTTTTTCTTAGGATGGCCATTACATCATACTTTTAAAAAAATCTATTCTGTAACTCTTCTATTCTATAGAATTTTTCATAAAATTACTTACATTTCTTTATGCTTAAAGAAATTTTTCATACGTGGTTTGTAGCATCTTCTATTTCAAACACCTACATATCTTGGTCTTACGGTCAAGGTTGTTTATGGAACTAGGCTTAAAGTTTTTACATTATTGATAATGTGCCATATTGCAGTTACATTCAAACATAGAGCAAGAGACCATTCAGTAAAATGCTCAAAGATTACCGTAGGTGGTTGTGTAATTGGTTCGCTCCAGAAACTTCTAATGGACAAATCAAGTTTCCAATTAATCCATTACCCCATAAATATGCCTTTTTATGCCAATGATTTATGCCTCCACTAAACTAAACAGTTTCATTTTATACAGTCATGAATATGCTGTTTTCTATATGCTAGCAGATAGTAGCTTTTCTATATGCTAGCAGATGGTAGCTTAAAGCAAGTTGAAAGTAAAGCACAATGTGCCTTAAGGCACATTCTGCTTTATTTTCAACATGCTTTAAGTGATCACCTATCTTAAAAACTAGAAACGGGCTATAGGGTAATGGGTTAAGTCTTGTCAGTTTTTGGACTATTTTGGGTCATTTTATTACAATATATTGCTAAAGGACGACAAACAGTATAAACCGTGATCAAAGGGCTCCTGTGAAACCACTCAGATCTAGGTCTTCACTATTTGCATAGATCAAGACTTGGGTGTTCTCTTCACAGGTTCACTCTTTGTAAAGGACTTGTATACATATCCCTAGGAATCAGTAGGTTAGTGCAGAGTTATTATCAGCCTGTTTACGCCTTTCATTTATTCCTACATTAAAGAAAATAGATCCAATATTTACAATCATGGATATGTATCATAAGAAATATTTTCTATATTCTAGCAGATGATGGCTTAAAGCAGGTTGAAAGAAAAGCAGAATGAGCCTAAAGGCACATTCTGCTTTACTTTCAGCCTGCTTTAAGTGGCCACATGTCTTCAAAAATAGAAACAGGCTATGGGGTAATGGGTTAATGCAGAATAAATCTAATTAATGCCAATACTGCTTCATTGAATGGCAAAAGCTATAAAGCAAGATATAGTGGAATGGGTTAAAAATTAATGACTTCACAAGAAATGGGTCAAAACTATACAAGAATTGAAAGGTGCTCTATGCTTGTTTATAATTTATTATTATGTTGATTTGTTTGTGCCATGTGACGCAATGGTTATGTATAAATTTTGTTGTAGTTTAGCAAACACCGATATTGACTAGGCAGTTTGAGACTAGTCTTCATTGATTGCATAATCCAAGACCAGTCTACTTTACTTACTTGCTGTAAGGCATGTATTTAGTCTATATGTCTTACTTAATCTAAGACCAGTCTGTGCGTACTTGTCTAAAACCAGCCTGCATTGCTTACTTAGACCAAGACTGGTTTGCATTGCATACTGTTTTGATCAGTTTCAACTTATATGGTGTTATAAACATATAGAAAAATCTATGAAAATTTGATTTGTGTCTTGAAATTTCTCTTGAACAACTTTGTCCTTCTTTGTATAGATATTTAATTCGGATTCATTCTCTGTTTGTCACTCGCATATACCAGTATACAAACTGCATTTTCTCATTTTACATATTACATACATTTTTTCAAACAGTGTGTCAAGCTGCCCCTTAACCCATTACTCCATATATATGCCATTTTATTCCTTGAATTTATTCCTCCACCGAAGAAAAGAAAATTAGGCACTATACGAAATATTTTTATATTCTAGCAGAATGATGATAACTTAAATTAGGCTGAAACAGAAAGTAAAGCAGAATGCGCATTATTGTGGGTTATGTTTTACTTTCAACCTGCTTTAAGTGTTCACTTATCTTCAGTACTAGAAACAGGCTATGGAGTAAAGGGTTAAAAACAGATGATTTATCTTTTGAAAGGGATGGAAATTTATTGCAAAGTTAAGCGAAATATTCCAAAAGAAACTGTTTCCTTTATTTGGTCCTGCTTTAAGCACTCAACTGTCATAAAGAGAGTACCATGCTTTTTATCTGCTAAGCACATGCTTGACTATATAAAACATTGGCCATTTTGTATATCATTGCATTTGTTAGGTGCCCATTTTATCCTTATTTCAAACTGATTTTTAAATAAATATATATATTAAAAATACTCCATAAAAACAAACAGTGTTCCTAAAAATGTACACTTGTCCAATTCAAACAAAGAAGACACAGACTCGCAAAAAAATGGACTAAACCTTTTTTGGAAACAAGAAATGTCCATTAAAAGTTTTAGTGGTAAATGACAATACATTAAACCCTTGACGCACAGAGAATGCATTATTCTTTCTCTTAAAAAACAGTTAGTATTCCAAGTGCTGAATTTCATTGCAAACATATTGGACTCGAATTATTTTCAACATTTCAATGCAGTGTCTATCCATTACTCAATAAATATGCCTTTTTACGCCTAAAACTATTTCCACACTAAGGAAGGTAGTCTCCACTATTCAATGAACATTTCAAAAAATGAATAAAGGATTTCTGGGGTATATGCAATCAAACATGTATTAAGCAATCGCCCAAACGAATATGTAGTTGTAATGTAACCTTTAGGACAGGTGGCATCTTAAGGCAGGATATTTGTTAGGCAGAAAGCTCCTGGATTTGAATTTTCTGCCTTACTCTTGCCCTGCATTAAGTGGTCACCTGTCTGTAAAGATTGCTTGACATCAATCATTCAATAGTCACTTAGTACAAGTTTAACTTTATTGATAAGTAATAGTCTACGGTCTGGAAATAGAGGGCAAGTTGGCCATGACATGTTTCCAGAAGAGTTGATGATCTGAACTTTGTGACCATTATCAGCACTATTAACTCTTTACTCCATAGCTTGTTTCTTCGTTTAGAAGACAGGTGACCACTTAAAGCAGATTGAAAGTAAAGCAGAATGCGCCTTGAGGCTTTTTCTGTTTTACTTTCAGCCTGCTTTTAAGCTACCCTCTGTTAGGATAGAAAATATTTCTTATGGTGGATATTCTTGGTTGTATCAAGTGGAAGTATTTACTTCAGTGGAGGAATATATTAAATGTGTAAAAAGGCATATCTATGGAGTAGTGGGTTAACACAGAACATACCAAACCTCAAAGAAAACAGCATGTGATCCTATACATTCAATATATCCACAGTGTACGACTCTTCTACCTCACATATCATCAATGGTCATTTTGAAATTATTTATCCATTTATTCTTTCTTTCTATCATCTGTGTAGATCAGGCTGAGACTTCTCCAGACTTTCCAAGATGTTATATATGCAGTATACATGACCAAGTGTTTCTTATTTCATTTCATCTGTTTATCTTTCATTTTGATGTGTATTTGGTTCTCATTACAGAAACATGTTTCAACAGATTTTTTAATACTATAAGCCTTTTAGAACCTTGGATATCAATTTCTAGAGTACTATGGCAACAATTCTGTATCATTAATTTAATGTGGAAGATACCGGTAGTATTCTTGTAAAAAAGGAGATGTGGTTTAAGACACTTTATATTTCATTGTTGTTTTTTTTTTTCATCATTTAATACATTTCATGGATACATGTGATCTAATCTTTAATCTTTAAATCTTAAATCATTTGAAAACCTAAAACTTTAAGCATTTTTTTTTCAACCTCATAATGCAGATTCAACTGCCACTTTAAAATGTTGTTTTGTTTGCAAACATATACATGGTTCAAATTACAAACAATGTGGATCATGTTCAGATAATTTAAGTTAATTGGTATCGGATCTTGATCCAGTCTCTTTGCAAAGGTCCAGCAAACATTAAACCGTTCGTGTGTCAAAGAGTTGATATCAAGATGAGAGGCTGACTTTCTTGACATTTTGTCAGAATCCAGTTTGTGATATGTTATCACACAGCAATATTCTTAATGAATCTGCATTATTTCTATATTATTAGTACTTCATGTAGGACGGAGTTAACTAAATATGTGCATCATTTTCCACCCTTTATGTCTCTACTAATCCTTATGTAGTGACTACTCATTAGAATTGTCTCGAAGAGACGATTCTTATGAGTAGTCACAACATAGGGTTTTGTTTTGATATAAGAATTTTAATATTTGAATAACTCCATTATATGGAGGGATAAATGTTATCATTAAACTATATTGTAAAGATGAATGTATATGCCATGCTAAGATTATATATATAGATGTGCTAGATGTTGACAAGGGGTGTAACTCTCATTGTAGTAACAAGGTATTGTGTGAATGGGTTATCTTTTCTTTGTCTTTTCAATGTTTTCTTCAGTCCACCAAAGAATGTTTGCTCGGACAGTGAGAATGAAAGTTCCTATAAAACATTATTATTACAGCTAGACTGGTGATACCGTATCAATCATTAAATATTTTTGTTACATCTTCCGCATGATATCATTAGTTTGGGTCACAGTGGTTTGCCCTGATGTAAGAGTGTGTAATGTACAGTCAGATCGGTGTTAATCATTCATTTTGATATTAAAGGGACCTGGGCTATCTTTAATTCCCGCATAAATACGCTTTTAAATGCGTCTTAATTTATTTCTCTATTAAAGAAAATGGTTCTAATTTATTCAATCATGAATATGCACTGTAAGAAAAACATTCTACATTTTTGTAGAGGGTAGCTTAAAGAAAGCTGAAAGTAAAGCAGAATGTGCCTTAAGGCACATTCTGCTTTACTTTCAACTTGCTTTAAGTGATCACCTGTTTTCAAAACTAGAAGCATGCTATGAGGTAATGGTTTAATGGAGAACAAAAGTTACATCCAAATATCTTAGAGTTTTCCACTTGACATTTTGTAACAAAAGAAGTATGGTTTGTCTTATGTACCATTGTTAGCTAGTGTAGAGCAAAAGTAATGCAGAAAGCTCTTAAGAGCTTTCTGCATTACTTTTGTTCTTCACTGAGCAGGGATGTTAAAGAGATCACACATGGTCCTTCAGTGAATGGAAAAAAACTTAACACAAGTTTGACTGTACGCATATATTTCATTTAGAAAATTTATTTATCGACAAATGCGTAGATGAGGAGTATGACGCATGTATATACATGTACATGACTATAAAAGGTAGAAGGACATCATATTTATATGGTTTCTTTGTATAGTAGCAGTATAAAGTGGGCGTATATTGTGAGTAAAGAAAAACAAATTAATTTATAAGCCTTTTATTTATGAATGGCATTAGGTGCAGATACGATTGAATGTCAGATAATACATGTAGTCAATGTCAGTTTTTTTCATCAATGTGGTTAACAAGTATTACATTGCCTAGGCAACAGTTGAAGTGAGCTTGTCATTATTTTCGAACAGTTTTGAATCAGATATGAAGTTACAGATTTTGGATTGGTACCAAAGTACTGACTGTTTATATATCTTTTAGGCTTTACTCCATAGATCACATTTAGCACCTTTGATTTATTTATCCACTGAAGAAAATAGTTCCAATTTATTCTGTCATGTATATGTAACATTACAGATAGTTTCTGTATCCTAGCAGATGGTAGTTTAAAGCAGGCTGAAGGTAAAGCAGAATGTGCCAAAGGGTGCATTCTGCTTTACTTTCAACCTGCTATAAGCTGTAATCTAGCTTCAGGCTATGGAGTAAAGGGCTATACTGTTAGCTTTCAGTAGTTGAAGGGGGATCAGATGCTTTAACAGAAAAACCTGTGCTGAGGTGAAACTATAAAATATTTATATACAGGCTGACAGAAATTTAAGTACAAGACTGTATTGCAAAGAAATATTTTTTTAAGTCAAATAATTTCAGTTGTTGATATACTGTACCATATTCTCTCGTTTATCCCAATACCCCATAAATACGCTATTTTAGCACATTTAATTTATTCCTAAACTGAAGAAAATAGTATTAATTTATACATTTAAGAATATCAAGAATATACACCATTAGAAATAGTTTCTGTATTCTAGCAGATGGTGGCTTAAAGCTGGCTGAAAGTAAAGCAGAATGTGCCTTCAGGCACATTCTGCTTTACTTTCAATCTGCTTTAAGTAGTCACCTGTCTTTAAATCTAGAAACAAGCTATGGGGTAATGGGTAAACACTGAAACCCTGATAAAAAAATTTGGACTTTGCCCTACCCCCTTGGGTTTTTTAAACGGGGTTATATGGTAACGACTATATGTGTGTGTGAGTGTTGGAGAATGTTACTGGCCAGTTGTTTAAGAATCTGTCTTGAAGTATTTCATTGGTTATCATTTTATTTTTTAAGTTTTAAGTTAAGATTTTTATGTTACTGTGAAGTTGTTTAAAACTTTATTATTTCATGAAATACTTTAGATTCTGTTGTCTCATACGTCATACGGTATTGTCATAGTTTCTATGTACAAAAACATTGTGTTCTTTGTAGGTAAAAATAGGAAAATTTGAAATCAGTACAAAATTTGTATAAATAAATCGATGCTATAATGAAAATAATAAATGAAACATGAACATAAATTGTATTGTATTTTGTTGTCATTTTATATCCCAATTATAAGAACCTTATCACGAAAAAGACCCCTCTGACATTGCAAAAGCTCTAGTCTATATTACAACCACTTAAAAGAAGGCTAATTGATTATATTAAAGACAGGAGACAGCTTAAAGCAAGGTGATAGTAAAACAGAAAGCTGCTTAAAGAGCTTTCTGTTTTACTTTCACCTTGCTTTTAGCAAGGAATAAAAAGGTATTTGTAAGCGAAAAGATTTGAAAACCCCCCACACATAATCCAACATTATGATCTTTGAATTAGAACTAAACACAAGTTTTACTGATCATAAATATCCTTACTCCTTTGTTGCTAGCTTTGGCTTAGGTCAAGGAGAGCTTATATAATAAGACACACTTCAGAAGTGCGTTTGTTTTTGGATACAGTCTGGATCAATGCAGCCATTTAAAGGGTACATGTTTATGATCAGTATTTCATAATTTGGCAGTTTAATCAGGAGGCTCCTTTCAGAGCTTTCTGCTTTATTTTTGTTCTGCTTTAAGTACTTTATTGCCCTAATTAGTTTCAATCTTTTTCAAATCCTGGCCACTTGTCATAAGTTTGATAGTATGCTTGAATCATATCTAGTGCCTACTTATAGACTGTCTTATAATGCAGACAATTTGACTGGGTTATTACGCTGTAATGATGGTTAGAATGTCCTATACTGACTATCTGACAAAACATATTAGACACACTTGAGAAAGGGTTAATAATTCTTTGCCCTTCGACTTACATGGTATTTCATTTCAATAGTCAAACTTGTTAACTCGATGACCCCTGGAACTTCAAATATACATTTCGAGATATCTTGGCCAGTTTTGGTCTGTTAATGCTTGTTATTACAATATACGTGAAAAACGACAAGCAGTGCAGACCCTGATCAGAAGGCTCCTATAGGAGGCTTCTGATCAGAATCTACACTGTTTGCCCCCATAGGACAAATGCAGAAAGCACGGAATTCTACACACAGTGTATACTGCTTGCTGTTGACGAGTGTACTCGTTGATAGGGTTGATTCACGGAGTCAGTATAAGTGTATATACTCTGTGGGTTGAATTCAAACGAAGACTTTAAGTTGTTGCTTAATGCAGGCTATATGAGCTTTCTGTATTTTGCTATTCTGTCTTAAGCAGTCACTTGTATCAAGAGATATCCATACTACTTCAATTAGGGGTCGCTGAATACGGGTTGGCGGTTTTTACGCATGGTATTGTCATTGTGAAATATATTCAATCTTGTTAAACTCTTAGCGTGCCGGCTGTGAAATCATGATTATATTTGTAAACAGTTTAGATCCAAAGTATTTGACACTCTGATCCTGTTTTCAAAGAAAGTTTGGCAGACAACAAAAACTGGTGCAATTACCCAGCATGCAAAGAGTTAAACTCCGATTACCTCTGCAGTCTGCATATCATCTGGATGTGAAGTTACTGGAGACGGAATCGCATCTGTGCTGAATAAATATTAAAAGCAATGTCACCTGCAAGCACAGTCATTCGTACATAAAACCCCGCCCAAAGTGAACATCTATCATAAGAACTACTACATTGGCTAATATAATAAGAAATATTTCCATGGTAGAGAGCACATATGAGTATATGTACAGTCGGCTGAGCGGTCATTCGGACTGAAAGTAGACTTTAACTTGGTATATTACTTTTATATTACTTTACAATCATGCTTGACAGATCCAGTGCAAACCCTGATCAGACAGATTCTTTGGGAGCTCTGCATTTTTCAAAAAGCGTCACTATGTAAAACGACTTTAACCCTTTCTCTGCCAGGCTTTATGACACTATCATATGCAAACAGTTTAGATGCGGAACAGACGCCGCGTAACGCCGGTGATCCAAACGGTTTGACACTCATATAAATAAATGTTTCTTAATGATTAAAAGCGCTTAAAAATCCAAATTTTATAAATAAAAATAGATGAAAATTTAAGCAGACTAGATCTATTATGTCAAATTCAAATTCAAATTCAAATTCTTTATTTCGCTCAGTATATGTCAACGCATGCGTTATATTTTGACGTCATAATGGCAGCGAAAAGGGATAAGGCCTTGTCCTGTAGGTGCATGTCTATAGACATCTCCATGTTGTTTGGTGAATAGTCGCCCAGCAATGGTTTGACTTGAGTTTTCAGAATCAATTGTGGTCATCAATGTCCAATAAAAAAAATAACTTAAGTTTTAATCTTCCTGTGACAATTTGTAAAGTTTCTGGTTATCAAAAAATCGAGTGGTGAAAAATATAATTGAAGGGAAATAACCTAACATAACGTCTCCAATATATTCGATGAATGGTTATCTCCCATTCCATGGAATATCGCCTTTAATATTAACGTAAATTCTCACGATAGCCTCAAACGGCATGTTTGGAAGACGAGAATGCTTAAAAGAGCACCATTTGCGAGTGTCAACGCACGTCTGTTTTTGATGATCAATGAAAATACAGCCCGGTAAATACAGTGAAAAACTGAATGACAAATAAGTCAAACTGACTCCCTATAATGACGAGGTTGTTAATCTAGCTTTAATTTTGTGAAAGGAAATACTCATTCATCTCAAAAATACAATTAAATCAACCAACTTCATTTACATGTAACTACCGGCATTTCAACTAGTTACTTTCAGTATAGCATAAGACTCCAACAATGTGGGAATTTGTATGTGCTAAGGGAGACAATTCTGCTGAACAGTGAGGAATACATTGCTGCACGTTCAAACGAAACGAAACGTAAACATAATGCACTCAAACCAGTTTAAAAGCAGGGTAGAAAACAGTTTGGAGACTGATAAGATGCCGGGTTACCCGGCGTCTGATCTGACTCCAAACTGTTTGCAATGGGCAACCTGGTTTTCCCCCATAAACGCGTTATTTGGAAAGATTAGCCCCTTCCCAACTGTTTGTTATACGCTGAAGTCAGTTTATTGTCATATTGAGGTTAATTGCACTTGTTGCCAACATTCTAGACTGTGTCAAGGACCTGGTAGGGTTATGTCACGTACTTTAATGGACTTTCTCAGCATACAGTACATTTCACTGCTGGCGACCAGACAATGGGTCTTGATGTAAATATGCTGACATCCATATATCTGTAAGAATCTCTGGCTGCATCAAACTACATACAGAATAAATAGTAAAATTTCATCTTAAATGAAAGATCTTTGTCCTTCATTATATCACACAACTACAGTAGAGAAAACCGTTATTTTCTCCAATTAACGCGTTTACGCTAAACCTGTTGTTTCCAATGCAAAAAGTATGGAGCCAGATCAGACGCCGGGTAACCCGGCGTCTGACCAGGCTCCAAACTGTTTGCCATACATATTCAAATCAATAGTCTATATTATGAAACACCGTTGTTTTCTCTAATTTAATGAAAAGCGTTTGCGTTTCGTTTTTTAAAACAGGAAAGAATAACGTTTTCTCCACTGTATGTAAGAATGTATGAGATATAGTGGGAAAGATGTAATTCCTTTTTCGTTTGAAAAAACGAAACTGAACACAAACACAATTTAATGAAATGGAGAAATTGGCAACGGTTTTTGAATATGTTGAAGAGTCATTTCAGAATGAGTGGCAAATAGTTTGGAGCCTGATCTTGCTCTAAATCCTTTGCAATTAACATAACGCGTTTATTGGGAAATAATGATATTCCCCACTGTAGCAGAACCTATTTATGCCCGCTATTGTGGCCATATTTTAAACCTTTCATGATCAAATTATTCGGGAGAGTTTTACCCCTTCACCGCTTTTATGTCGTCTGTTTTACTAGGGATACTATTGTAATCTGCAAGACAAGTTTCAAAGTTCGATTTAAGGTTGAACGACTTAATAAATATCGATAAAATAGTCAAATAGTTTGGGTCCTGATCAGACTCTGCGTTACGCGATCAGGGCCCAAACTATTTGCAAGCGTGTTTTAAAGCGCCATTGAAAGTGAAATGGTTAAATATTGCTGCAAAAGGTGTTTTGGCTGTTAATGCTTGTTGCTGTTTAAATTAGGATACACGTAACGTAGAAAGTTATCCCCTGAGTAATGTCATTCATCTGAACAGAAATGTTATCTATCACTGCTGCAAACAATGAAGACCCTGATCAAGCGGATATTTTTCATGTACTTGATGTTGGTCTTGGTATCATTTTTTGGCACTTACATGACGACCTTTTCTTTTCAGGACTTGGCTCAATAACATCCTTGTGGACAATTCTCCCTATGACATCCTACTAAAATTACCATATTCCCCTCCTGCCCAAGTGCCATATACAGTCACATCTTCATAACATGAACTCACCCGAGCAGAGCAGTCCGTAACTCGTCCCAAATTAGTAGAGAAGACTCGTAACTCAAAGTTATATAACGTGGCATAGCTGGTCTGTCCAATTTAAGCGAGTTCGAGATACTGAAATGCAGACGAGGAAATAACAGTAAGGTCAGCGGCAGCTAGTTCTAGTTAAATTGGTTCGACTAGACGTCTATAGGTGACCATATACAGTATAATCTCGATACTTCGAACTCGCGTTAGTTCGAACATACTCATATTTCAAAGTTAAAACGTGGCTTAGCCACGTTTTAATTTTGAAATACGGGTATGTTCGACCTAAGCGAGATAGACTTATTGAAATTCAACTTTTTAAATACTAGTTCACTCGATTAAAGTGAGTTCGAAACATCAGATTTCGACTGCGTATTTTCTTCAACCACTTAATGATTTCGGGGAAACAAACCAATAAATTACTACTTCCATTTTCCACAGGAAATCTATCGCTTGACCCTTTCAGACTAACAATGCAATTTTGCCAGTAATTCATTGTGTTTTTATCCACTTATTCCAACCCACTAATCAAGCCAAACATATTTTGTGCATTGACTGACAGAATTTTGTCGGATGCCATTTGTTTCTTCACTACAGTGGAGTTACATCTTGGAGTGATGCCATAACATTAGGAGGAAACTAAATTGTAGTGTTTTCCTTGTATGTGCTAAGAACTTAGTTAAGCCTTCACTCCAAAGATGCTTTTTACACTTTAAATTTATTCCTTTATTTCCTAAGTGTATGCAGTAATAAATATACACCATTACAAGTAGTTTATCACCCTAGCATATGGTAGCTTTAATTTATTCCTAAACGTTAGAAAATACTGTTTGCCACCCAGACCAAAAGAGATACTTATGTTCATTTTATGGAGTTTTTCTCTGTTATAAATATATCTTTATAGTCAGAAACCCGTCGATTTCTACATTCGATTGAATTGCCATTCGTTTTTGTTTCAAAGGCAAATAATTAGAGTCTACGTCTTTTCCACTGTATTATTATAGTATGTTTAATTGGTTATTCACTGATATGAGTACCAGTTTTAGAATAGCTTACTCCAATGCTAATCTTGAACTGACCAGTTTGGATCCTAATTCAACGCCGCGTTACGTGACGTCTGATCATGATCCAAACTGTTCGCAAATAGCCACTATTATCGGATTAAGGCAGCGAAGGGGTTAATTTGATTTTTGGGATAACGATAAATTTTAAAGCAGATGAATTATAGAGGGATAATGGTTGGGTATGTTTTCTAAGTAAACAGTTTGATAAACCCCTTCACTGCCATGACGTCATCAATCTTATGTACAATTGTCGTCTGCTTTTATTTCACAAATTTAAATTTGAGGTATTTTGACTTATAAATATTGAAATGAGTGACAAACAGTTTGGGTCATGACCAGACGCCGCGTTACGCGGCGTCTGGTCAGGGTCAAAACTGTTTCCAAATAATCATTAATTTTGGGTTAAGGCAGTGAAGAGGACCTGATGGATCTCCGGGGCGAGGCAGTGAAGAGAGCCTGATGGATCTCCGGGGCGAGGCAGTGAAGGGATTAATCCATGATTTATCCTTAGCACTGTGGTTACTTAGAATTTTCATCTAAAACATTATGCTGATTTCCATTAGCTCTCTCCATGAAGGGAAAGAGTTATGGCTAAAAAGACAGTCAAACTGGTGTTAAGAAGGCCATACACTGAAAGGCATCAGCTTATAAAAAGACAATAGGCTGTTTAATTCAGAAAGAAAGTAACATACCAACAAATGCGTTAGAATATATATTATTTTCATCTACGTTAAGCTGCCATTGAACACTGCTAATTCATGTTCTACGTAGAATATTTTAACTCAAGTTATTGTACTAAGTGCCCTCTATCTATTCAGTCACATCTTAGAACTTAAAATACTCAAACACGTACTCCACATGTGCATAACACTTAAAATAACACTGTCCATATCACTTCGATATAACTTTCGTCTATACCACTTAAAGTAACCACAGCACTTATATATAACTCCGTCCATAACACTTCAAAGTAACCCCGTCTGTATCACTTCGATATAACCCCGTTCATATCACTCCGACATAACCCCATCTATATAACATTTCGATATAACCCCGTATATAAAATTTCAACGTAACCATGTCATTTATATATAATTCCGTCCACAACACTTCAAAGTAACCCCTCACTTATCACTTCGATATAACCCCGTCCATAACACTTCGATATAACTCCGTCAATAACACTTCAAAGTTACCACATCACTTAGATCTATAACCCCGTCCATATCACTTAGATAAACCCCCGTCTATAACACTTCAAAGTAACCACAACACTAATATATAACTCCGTCCGAATTTACATAACACTTCAAAGTAACCCTTCCGTATCAATTCGATATAACCCTGTCTAAAACACTTCGATATAACCCTGTCTATAACACTTCAAAGTTGTGTTTTGGATCGGATTAGAAATCACAACCGATAATCGAAAACTCTAAAGCGATTTATTATTGATTGTACAATCGGTTTCTTTGCTAATGTCAATTTTATGCCTTGAGTATAACTTCTGCTGGTTAATTTTGAATATAGCACAAAAATTATTAGATACGGAAGCTTTAAGTTGTTTGTTACACCATCTGGTATGTAGCCATCCAAAGATTCACAAATCTAAACAGGTTAGAAAATCGGACAGTGTTTATTGACACGTCACTATTATTCTAGAGTACAAAAGATAGGCTATTGAGTATCAAGCAAATGATAAACATGTGATTAAAGCAAGATGAAAGTAAAGCATAAAGCTCCTATGGGAGCTTTCTGCTTTACTTTCACCCTGCTGTATGTGTCGTGGTTTAAACACTGAAAATAGGTTTTGAACTGTTCGTATTAGATAAAGCTTACTGTAGGTCGATTCCTGAAAGATATTCAACAGAAATGTCTAAGCTAACGATTTATTCTACTGTAAAGGCAATTTCCTGACAGGTCTGCTCTGAAGAAATAATCCCTCAACACATACAAGTAGATTAAAAATGTCTTTTTTGTTACCATGCAATGTATGCAATGGACACAGTCAGAAAAATAGCATTAAACAGAACAACAGAGCTTTGAAAATGTATAAAATAAAGTTATATGGCGCTAAAAGGACTTGTTTATTTTCAATTTTTGTGGAGATCATCTTGTCTATTTTGAAATATCCTAGCAGAATAGTTCTCATCTGCAACAATTCTAAATGTTGATTCGAAGACATATTTTCTTCTGGTTTCACATCAGGTCCCGTGTTCACAGATTCAATTAGTTTGGGTACAAAACGACGCCTAGTATTCGGCGCCTCATCTGGATCCAAACTGCTTTCAGCAAGTATCAGAGATTCGCCAGCAAGAAGGTTAAACTATCGACACGCAATGTTATACTGTACATGTATGAATAGAATGGACAAAGCAAAATCAGAACTATGAACAGTTGTTGTATATTATTTATTTCTCACTTTATATACAACATTACAATGTCATGTAGTTTTGTAAACAATATCATTCAATCGCGACAGTTTGGCAAAATCGTGAAATTAGAATTATAAACAGCAGTCAAAACATGAAAAGGTTAAACTGTCGGCACGCAATATGAGCACTGCTATAGTTGCATTCACCTTTGGAATAAAACTACGATAAGAATTTGTCAATAGTGACTTGTTTTGTACTTTTCAAATATACACTTTGAAAACTGTCTATTATCTTATGGGAAATTCAATTTTTTCCGCCATCCTGAACACTTTTCGAAATCTAAAACAAATACATGCATAAAGTATTTGTCCATATATCTTTAAAAAAAACTTGGATATGGAGCTTATATTATTTGCTCATGATATGCAGACTGATACAAGTTTAAAAAACAACAATTAAACAAGACTGCGCGTCCAATAAACACTTATGCGGCAGCCTTGACAATATATTCTGATTTTTTTTCAAGTCCAAATTAGGTCAAAGTCAAGGCTAAATTGAAGTTAGGTAACACGGGTGAATTGGTTTAAGACAATTACTGTATTTTCATAAAAACATTGTAGTCAGTAGTGTTGGCACAAGATGAAACGTTAAAATCTACTAAATAATATTCTAATCCAAATTAGGTCAATGTCAAGGTCAAAATCAAAGTTGGGTGCTATTGGTATATTGAGAATGGTTCAAGGCAACAACTGTATAAGTATATACGCATTTAAGTAAGCAGTGTTGATGCTAGACGAAACAGTAAAATCTAGGTAACCAAGAAATGGCCAATTTTCAATACTCTAAGTCCAAATTAGATCAAGGTCACGGTCAAAATCAAGGTTGGGTGATATTGGTGGATTAGGGATGGTCACCGTTTAAGTACCTAATCATTTGAGTAAGTTGTATTGGTGATAGACGAAGCGGTAAAATCTAGTTAACCTGGACGGACGCACCCTATAGGCGGACGGACAGGAAATCACTTTATGCCTCAGCATCTACAGAAACCCCACCAGATCGATCCCAGGTCGGTCCCAAAGGTTACACAACATTTTTAGTCTTAACACGCTGCTTAAACTAAGGTTGCTTTGTTACCTTGGACACAAACGCAAAAAATGTAACTAGAAATATTTGTTATCGTTTCAATGAGTATTTGCATATTTGTTTTACACGAGCCAGTGGTATACGCTCTCGACTGCAGCGTTTTTATGTGAGAATGGATTTATTTATTGCATGCCCACACTGAGACAGTTTCCCGGACTTACAGAGAAGAAGACGTTATTTCTTTCCAGTTTAAAACCAATAAAAGGTAGAAAATGACATTTTTAAGACAATATCGACTACAATTTTCTATCATAGAGGCAAACAGTTTAGAGCCTGATCAGACGCCGGGTAACCCGGCGTCTGATCTTGCTCCAAATTGTTTGCAATGGAAATAATAGTTTAAGTATAAACGCATTTATTGGGAAAAATAATAACGTCTTCTCCACAGTAGATTGTACATGATTAATGGCCTATTAGTGGTTGAAACTCAATAGCTTATCAATCGTATATAATCACAGACACTGTACATCTACCCATTTGTAGATTACACACATTTTTATACATATTTGCAAACAGTCTGGATCCTGATTAGACGCCGAAGAACTAGGCATCTGATATGGATCCAAACTGTTTGTCACTGAAATCATTTATCTGCCGCGACATATGAAATGGCTAAAACGAAAGGAAACTTATGAACCGACTTATTTTGAGAAGTAATGTTTATTTTGTGTATAAGGGTCTATATGGCAATATCAGACTATAGCATCACCTGATTTATTTGATTTATGTCTGATAGTGATATATGATAGTTTCGGTCGGGTCCTTGTAGGTAAATGTACATTAAACACTGTCAATATTCCTTTAAACCAATACCTCTTAGCCTTTTTGCAGTTTTGAAGACATTTAAACACTTAAATCGGGTTGAAAGTAAAGCAGAATGTACCAAAAGGCGCATTCTGCTTTACATTCAGCCTGTTTTAAGGTACGACCTTCTAGGATATAGAGACTATTTCCTATGTTGTATATATCATGGTTGTAAAAATTGGAACTATTTTCTTCAGTTGAACAATAAATTAGATTCATAAAAAGGCGTACTTTGGGAGACATTGATTCAATATTAGTTATCAATTATGATAGTAATTATAATGCGGCTTCTGGCCAAAGGCTACACTCTTTGTAAAATTTAGACCAGGCAACCCTTAAATAAAAAATGAAAGAACCTGACATATAATCATGAAAACACTCACTTGACATTACATGTATTTGGTTAAGCGGATATTCTATATCTTTAAAACTGCTTAATACTATGTTATTGTCGTCTGCAAGATTTGTTACACGACCATATTTTAAAGTCGATTCACATGCATATTTTTCAGAAATTACGTTTAAATCAAATATGTAGTACATCATCATTTATTTAACCGCGTTTGAGTTTATACGTTAAACCCATCACTCCATAGCCTGAATATTTCGTTTTGAAGACATGTGACAAAAGGCGCATTCTGCTTTATGTCCAACCTGCTTTAGGCTATCTCCTGCTAGGATAAAGGAAATATTTGTTATGTTGCATATTCATTACTGTATATAATTAAACTACATGTACATGCATTTTCTTCGTTGGAGGAGTATTGTTAAATGCCTTAACTAGCGTATTGATTGAGTAATGGGTTAACAGTTATCTCGTGGCATTGCTGCTGCCCTCCAAGTTGGGAACACACCAACGAAGCTGGGGTCCGTTTCATAAAACTTCGTAAGACAAGTGTTGTCGTAAGTCAGATTATAAAAGTCTCAATTATTATTTATTTCTCCATCTAATCCTGTCTTATGACATCTCTTTGGAATCGTCTTAAAAAGACGATTCCAAAGAGATGTTACAAGACGGGATTAGTGTTTCAAGACAGGATTAGATAGAGAGATCAGAAATGTATTTTAAAGTATTGACTAACGATCGATTTTGTCGTACGATGTATTATGAAATGGGCCCCAGAATGGTAAAGTCTCCCTGAAAGTTATTAATAGTTCCTACAAAGCAAACCCTATCTTGATCATAACTTAAAAATAAAATGTTTCATGATCCGTCTTTAAGACTGTATGTGGCTTGATGCTGGACTTAAGTGATACATAAACTCGATTTCAACAATGCTTGTTTTCTGCTTGAAGGAGGCATATGCCTTTGAGTCTTAGTCTATCATTTCTGTCATAGGTGGTTAGTCGCGTTTAAGAGGTTATACTGTGAGAACATTTCAACAACAGTGAAATCAAATAAACGTACTATAATTGTCGTAAATGGTCCCTGCAAGCATGCCAAAGGAAATTTAGATAATTATATAGAGCTACAGGAAACGAATAAATCAAGACTAACAGTCGTAGTGATTGTTGTTCTGATAAGGTATGTGTTTAACTCAACCACTGCAATGACGTCATCTGCTTTAAAACTACTGTCGTCTGCTTTATTTCTCATATTCAAATTTAAGGTATATTTATTTAAGTACTCGGTTTAAGGGAGAGAAGATGACTAAATGGACTGCGGTCTTTGGTATTTTTGAATGCTGTCTGTTCCTACAATCCCGCATGCTTAAATTGCTTGAAGCCCAACAGACTACATTTAGATCTATATTCTAGCTCAGATTATAATATATAGACCTAGTCCGTATCGAGACAAGAGTATAAACTATTTCTTTCTTAAAGCGTTTTTTTCTTCTTAAGTAATGTCTTAATAGGATTTGTGGTGTGTGCATTGAAGGTGATTCTAATAAACAGCCTACAAACCTTTATATAATTAACATATTACCATTAATTATAAATATGGTCTAGCTCTACCCCATAAAATGTACACCTTAAATTTCCTTGCGGTACTTTTACTCAATTTCAAGAAAAAACATTATTAATTTTAATCTCATTTATCATTTTCTATCGTGCCTTTAAGATCACCTGTACCAATCGATTGTGACCTGTTGTGATAAATCATGGACGCTTGTCTGATATCAACTGACTCCAGAAACATGTAATAACCATAAGCACGCTAGAACGAGTTCGTCTGCACCATTTATCGTCTGCAGTAATTCTCAGAAAACATTTACCCGCCATTTTTGTTACCTTTCCACTGCCATGATTCCACTGCCTATACTTCAAAATGAAAAAATAAAAATAAAAAGAATTTTACGTAAATTGACAAAAGGTATATCGTAATGAGTGTCAATTAATTTGGAAACTGATCAGACGCTGTGTTTTGCATCAAATCAGGAACAAACTGGTTTAAATAGCCATTGTATTCGGGATAAGGAAAAAGGGCTAATGTGTATAACTATATAATTCAAGTATAAAACAATTTGTATACGAATGGGGAATCTTGTTGTCCAAAAACGTTGACAATCTTCGATTGTGTAGCCGCCCCGTTGCTTGTTCACTTAACTCTTTCATGATAACATTATCTGGGAGAGTTTTACCCCTTCACCGCTTTCTTGTCGTCTGCATCATTATTGTTGTCTGCAAGACACGTTTCGCTGTACTTTTTCCTCCTAATTAGTATTATCATTATTGTGAAAACAGTCAAAGGTCTATATGCAAACGTCTTTCCAGTTTAGTCTTATTGAGGTTGATAATCTGAGTAAGTGTTAGTAATGGGGCTGAACATTGTTGGGGTTGTGGTTGTTAGGATATGCGGTGGGTGGATGTTGATTTAGCAATCTCTATCTGTAGTTCTTTTATATTACGTCAAATTATCTATTTGCGTCAAATCAATGTTTGCTTCCAATTGTTTTCTGTTTTGTTTTACAAATCTATGTCTTAGGCATTTCAGTAAAAAAAAATGATATACATGTCAAACAGTCTGAATCCTAATGCCAATTTCCTGGACGTCTCATATTGATATATACATGTACGGTGTGAAACAGTGGAGAAAACGTTATTAATTCCTAATAAACGCATTTAAGCTAAAACTGTTATTTCCAGTGCAAATAGTTTTAAGCCAGATCTATCGTCGGGTAACCCGATGTCTGAACAGGCTCCAAACTGTTTGCCACTCAGATTAACATGAATAGTCACAAATGTCGAATCATTTTCTACGTTTTAGTGAAATGCGTTTGCATTTAAGCGGGAAAAAACAACGCTTTCTCTTCTGTACTCCTGGTCATGTAGTTGGCAGTGAAAAATTACCGCCGTAATGGACTCGTTTTTTCCTATTTGTCTTCTCAATCATTAACGTCCAATGACCTTTTCGCTAGGGATGCTTAAATAGCTTCTATTTTTAACTCATGAAGAGAATCCATGTTTCTTGTCTTGTCACATGTGTCCTTCAATTAAAGCATCGCAGATATTCTACCTTTTGGTTATACAACCAGAAAGTATATGGACTGACCTTCTCATTAACATATTGGTATTACAGAAATCTAGTTTAAAACAATTGTACTTCCGTTTTAAAAGGCAAAATTACGAAACATTATAGGAATTAATTTTGTAATTTGTTCGGGAAGTGCAGACCCTGATCAGAGGCTGATCTTGATATACACTGTTTGCATAGGACAGGTTCGCTCTTCTCTTACACTGTTTGTAAAGGACGAGTATACTCGTCGCTAGGGCTGAAACATGAAATAAGTTTGTATACAACAGCTTTAAGTTTTGGTTACATATTAAACATAACTTTTATGCTACATGTATTTATTTCTTTCCATATGAACAATTGAATTTGGTTAGGCTCCAAACTGTTTGCATAGAATCATTGTACGAAACAGTTAAAAACAGATTGCTGCATAATACAGAACAACGATAGTGAGAAAGTCTTATTAAACTATTGATACGAATGTCGGACATCTTGGATTCCGCGTTACGCGACGTCTGATCAAGATCCAAACTGTTTGTAAATTTGACTTTAATCGAAAGGGTTAGTATATTAACTTTTAATGGTCAATTTCAATTTCAAAATAAGTATTTTCCATTTTTTTATTATTTAGGTTTGATTTTAACATTATATACTTCAAAATGACAACAGTGTATACCATGATCAGAGGGCTCCATAAGGAGCCCTCTGATCATGGTCCACACTGTTTGCATGGGACAAGTGTAATCCTCAAAGGTTCACTGTTTGTAAATGATGAGTATAATAGTCGTAGGGTTGAATGTGTTAAAGAATTGAAACACTGCTGGCATCTGTTGATAAGGCTTGTTTTGCTTTGTTTCAATACTAAACTTGTTTACGATTACGAAGTAAAACATATAAATTTGGAAAGTGCAGAAAACGCAATTGATGCGAGTTCTGAGTTTGCGTCATTCTTAATAAACATGCAGACTAGAATGATATTGTTTACAAAGCTAATTGTATTAACTTTTTCATGCTGAATAGTCGTCAGCTTCAAATATGACGTCTGTAAATAGCTTCCAAACCAGTTTATGTCTTTTTACAGAAGATAAGTTAAATATGAGTAGCAAACTCTTTGTATCAAGATCAGACGCCGCGTCACGCGGCTTCTGATCTGGATCCAAATAGTTTGCAAATCTTAGCGTAGTCGCGCATAACTTATGAAGGGTTAAGTATGTTAATTTTAAAAGTGCAAAACATCAAATCTTTTGATAATTCCAATTTTGTTGTTATTCCATAAGGCTTAATGGAACCGTATCGCATGGTAACGTTGCGTGCCGACGGTTTTACCATTGCAGCTTTCGTCTGCTATTTATAATTATAATATTGCGTTATTCCAAAACAGTCACGATTAGATATTTTGCTTACAAACTTAAAAGTACGCAATATGTAAATAGTAAATGTGCAGACAAACAAATGCAAATTGTGATAATTCTAAATTTGCATAATCTCAAAAAGTTGAATGCCCCCGTCTCAATAGTAACATTGCATGTCGTTTTTAACCGTTGGTAGACAAAGTAGTTTCCAATTGCATAATTTGTCGTCTGCAGAAAATTTCAAAAGAGATGTATTTCAACATAAACGTGTTTCTGGTTTGGAAGACAGGTGACCACTTAAAGCAGGTGGAAAGTAACGAATAATGCGCATTAAGACCCATTCTCCTTACTTTCAGCTTTCTCTAAGCTGTTATTTTTGCTAGGATACTTATAAATGGTACATATTCGTGACTGTGTAAAGTGGAATCATGGAATGAATAAATTAAAGGCGTAAAAAGGCATATTTATGGAGAAAGTGTTGAAGAAAAACTATCTTGATCCTAATGAGACGCCGAGATACTCGCATTCTCATATAGATTCAAAATGCTGCAGCAGTCGTCACAAATACGTCACTAGCGTGCAAAAGATTAATGGAATACCGTTTGCATGAAGCGATGAGAATTCGATCACAAACTAATTATACAATAGCTTTTAACCGGTATCGAGTTAAGCGCGACTCAGATAATAACTGCAAACAGTTTGAATCCAGATCAGACGCCGCGTCTGATCTGGATCCAAACTGTTTGCCACTCATATTCATTTTTACATTTCTCGCAGACGATGTTTTTGAAGCAGACGACAATTCAGCATGATCAGGGTTAACTAGACTTTAGAACAAGTTCGGCCTTTAAACCCCTTCACTGCCATGACGTCATCAATTTTAAACAATTGTCGTCTGCTTCTATTTCTAAAAAAACAATTTTTAGATATTTTGACTGAAGAAATATTGAACCGAGTGTCAAACAGTTTGAATCCTGATCAGACGCCGCGTTACGCGGCGTCTGATCAGGATCTAAACTGTTTGCAAATAACTATTGTACTCGGGGTAAGGCAGTGAAAGGGTTAATGGAAACTTGTCTGCATAATAAAAAAGGGAACCAAGAAGGTCAGGAGTTAATGAGTCCGTACTCTCTTCCCTCTTTCTTTAATGCCTTGGTTTGGGTAAAAAATAAAATAGTGTAAAAATATTTATGTAAATAGTTTTAGATCCAGGTCAGACATCTAGTCCAACGATTATAAATAGTTTGAGTTGAATCGGAGGTCGTTTTCAGGCATTTGATTTGTCAGATTTAAGCATTTGCTCAAATCTTACCAAATCTGATAAAATGCTTGAGAATGGGCTTAGACTCAACTCAAACTCTTTATAACATTGGACGTTGATCTGAATAGGAGTAAAACTATTTGACACCTTCACTGATTTTCATTCTGTCAAAATGCAAACGTTCTAAATGTGTAAAACATAATGAAAGACAATAATAAGGAATTAAAAATTGAAAATATCACCATCTAATTTGGTGTTCACATCGATATTACTATACGTGTAATTAACTATTTTACCTACTGCAATGCTGACGTCACTACACTTATCATTTGCAAGCAACTAGTGCACAATTATTAACAGACGTCATTGGAACCTTTTTTAAAGGTAATACACGTCACTTTTTCAGGTCCGTATAGGTTGGACTATTGGATATAAGCAAATTATGATTTTAATATTTTCTCTATATTCTCTTATTCAGTATAATATAACATAGCATTTGCATTTTCTTGTGTATGCATAATTTGTCATAGATTGCATTATCGTACATGTATGCATTTTTATTTCCATGTTGCCAAAATCAAATCAATCAATAAAACAAAAAGCATAGTGTCAAACAGTTTGGATCCAATTCCAGTTGCCAATTAAGTCCATTGCTGCTATATATTGCAAAATGACAAACAATGTAGACCCTGATGAGAGGGCTCCTGTAGGAGCCCTCTCATCAGGGTCTACACTGTTTGCATATGACATGTGTACCATTCGCAGGTACATTGTTTATACATGATGAACATAGTCGTCGCTAGCGCATAATGTGTTACGCAACTGTATTGTTTTGTTAATACCAGTCTTGGCTATCGTAGCAATAACTATTTACCCATATGATTGTTGTTACTCAACACTGGTTCCGACATGAATATTGGTTCTATTAATTCCAGGCGTGCTATGGTTAGGATCGAGCATCAACGCCTGCAACAGTAGAACAAGTGTGATTATCACTAATCATAATATAATCAGTGGCAAAGCATTTGCACGAGACAATTACCAAATTAACGCCTCAGCTAGTACAGTCCAACTTCGATATCTCGAACTCGCTTAACTTGACTTATCGGATATGTCGACACACGAACTACATTATTTTATGCTCGGTTTGTTCGACTTAACCGAGTTGGAGATATCGAAGTTCGACTGTAGTATGGATTCAGACCAGACGCTGTGAAACGTGGTGTCTGATCTAGATCTAATTTGTTTGACACTCGTCTTTAAGTTTCTTTAATTAAAAATATTGTTAATCTGACTTGAATATGTTTTGCAGACGACAATTTCAAAGCATATATAACGACAGTTCAAGGGTTAAACTTAAGTACTACTGCAGGTTCTCGTCTGCAGCAGTTGTCTCATGCAGCTGAATTTGTTATGGTTAATTTTCTGTGTTCTTATAGACGATATCATCTGCGTGTTCCCCAGTTTGCAGAGAGATGTGGCGCATAGTTACTCGGCGTCTTATCTGGATTCAAACTGTTTGAAACCGTTGTCATATTCGCCAAAAGCTTGCCAAAATGTAACTAATTTCTCTTGCAATTAAATGACAATTAAGTGTGCTTGCCAATATTTGCCGCTGTTGCACATTACGGTCTCTAGATGTGTTGCAGCAAACAGAATAATGCGTTTTAAATATTCGCACAAAGATGTCTAACCCTCAATTTAATGTGTCCAACTATTTCTTGTATCAGTGTTAACTCTTTCGCTGCCAAATTTTATCGTCTGTTTTAACGCTCTTATCGCCTAGAGTCGGTAATGTCGTCTGTAATAGTTTTTGAGTCAGCTTTAAGGCTGTTTTGACTAAAACAAATGTCGATACGAGTGTCAAACAGTTTGGAGACGGGTCAGAGGCCACGTTAAGCGGCGTCTGATCAGGATCAAAACTGTTTGAAAAGTCGCCTTTTGACAACGTTGGCAGTGAACAATTTAACTAAGGATATTCTATACGAATTTTAAACGTCGAATAAACATTAATATAATTTTCGATGTTTGAAATAAGTGAATTAGGCGAAAATTTCTTTCCCTTGGATATGTAGTGACTGAGATTCACTACTGTACGTGCACGAGGATATCGTGCGTGTAGAGGGGATATATCATTTGCTACTACAGTGGAGAATCTGTTATTCTTTCCCAATAAACGCGTTTACGCTAAAACTATTATTTGCCGTGCAAACAGTTTGGAGTCAGATCAGACGCCGGGTAACCCGGCGTCTGATCAGGCTCCAAACTGTTTGCCACCAAGATAAACAAGAATTATCAGAATTGTCCAAAAGTTGTTCTTTTCTACGTTTAAGCGCTTTGCGTTTGCGTACGTTTGCGTTTAAACGGGGAAGAATAACAGATTCTCCACTGTAGGAACGGCCGACTGAAGATGTGCTTTTTCGCTAGGCAGTCTACTGAAGAAGGACATGTACACACGCCGGGCGACATAGGTTTACATTTGGGAGAGAAAGTTTGCCAGAACTCGGTTCCAAGCCTATGTTCCGGAATTCTGCTGCTTATGGGTTACGGAAGGCGGTGTGACGTTTATCTCTCAGTGGATACAGATCTATGCATTAAAGATAAGTATTTTCATGATAAATATAATGAGGTTAAAGATAAGTTTTATGTTTGCAAACAAGGTCAAAATGAAATTATTGTGGAAATTAAGTTAAAAGAGTAAATCCATCGGAGCTTATAAATTTATATATTCAGAATGCATATAAGATTCAGTACTATTCTTTGTCCGAGAAAAGTGTTCGCATGTATCTAGTACAGGTGTTTGAATTCTAAACAACGATAAAACGTCTTATTTCAGACGTGCGTGCTTTAACAAACATGTTTGAAATTTTCAAAATGACAAACAAAGTAGACCCTGATCAGAGAGCTCTTTAATGAGCCCTCTGATCAGGATCTGCTCTGGTTGCACAGGACAAGTGTAATCCTCATAGGTACACTGTTTGTAAATGACGAGTAAACTCGTCGTCAGGGTTGAATGTGTTAATAATCATATGTTGTGCAGTTTTCTGGTAATTTGGCGCTATACATGCTTTAAGTCATTTACCCCTGAAACTTTTCATCGAAAACTCCAATTTCAAAATAAGTCTAGTCAATTTTTGACTTTTTATGGTTGTTTTCAATAATAAATTTCAAAATGACAAATAGTGTAGACCCTAATCAAATGGCTCCTTAAGAAGCCCTCTGATCAGGGTCGACACTGTTTGCACAGGTAAAATGTAAATTACGAGTATTCTCGTCGCCAGGGTTGAATGTGTTAATAATCATATGTTGTGCAGTTTTCTGGTACAATGTAATTGGCTCTGTGGCACAGCCGGCGAGTTTTATGTGGGACAAAAGCTAAGCGTGAGTTCCATATGGAATTGGCTATGTTGTGTATTCAGCGCTAGGTGGCCTGAAAACTGCACCATACACTAAATTCTAGATTAGATTATGACGCCGTTTTTTAAATACAAATTACGTAACATTTACGTCATAATTATGGAATGTATAAACAGAGCTCCAGGCATAGATATCTTAAGAGACTAGATCGGCCACCTAGCGCTGAGCTCCCATTGGTCGACGGTCAGTGAGACGCCATCTTGGTACGTGTATCATACAGTTTCCCTCCGGAAACAAGAAGGCTCCAGGTTGAATAGGGGGAGTAACTCAAAACGAATAAAGTCTTTATTTCTGCATTAAACCATGTGGTGTCACTACTCATTAGAATCGACTCTCCGAGACGATTCAGGTCTGAGGTGGGTGGTTACATCAAGGGATTTGGTGCTGAAATGTGTATGAATGTTGGATTTGTTCAGTTTACTTCCTCTTATCTGGAGCCCTGGTATAAAACTATGTGTAGCCGTTTTCCCTTATAGGCCTTATTGTTTACTGTTGATGTTCAATGTTACTTTGGGTTATAATTATAATGCTAATGTTTCTCACTATCCGTGGGACTTATGCATATGTAAATAAAAGTTGAAAGTTGAAAGGAAGCAGTGTGTGAATTATGAGGATTTCACATTACTCATTAGCACTGATGTTTTTAGAGAAAGATGGCTGGATGATTTAAGTTTAATGTTCTTTCTGCTTATCATTTTCTAGTTATATAGATCTACATGATGTTTTACCCATGAACAGAATATTTAGGGGTTTCTACAAAAGGGTTAAAGAAAACACATTATATTACAGTTTATTACATTTTCTCGTTTTTGCCATTCGCTCTTGGGTAAAAGCCCTATCTGAAAAAAAACCCCAGAAATAATAATAATAAAAAAAACCCGTCTAGATCTACTCACTACTAATTTGAGAGGGGAAAGTAATCTAGAGAAAGTTATTATGTTTTTAGACAACTGTTTATTACAGTCGACTCATATACATGTACAAAAACGTCTGCTGAAGTAAACGTGGCTTGCTTCAATCTTGATTGATTATCAAAGCAGGAACATATCTCTGTTAAAATTCTAGCATGGCTTTGTGCTCTGTTGAGTTATTGAGAGTTTATGGTTTTTATACCTCAAGAAGAATAGATAAAGCGTTATAAACTATAACAGGGTTGAAAAGCAAAGGGTGAGTTGCTGTGCTATACCAAAACATGTGTTTTGTCTGTTTATTAAGTCAGTCAACGGTATGATAAAGGGAAACTCGTTCAATGCTTAACGCCTAATAATATGGTTACTGTTCGACACTCAGTTTTTCTACTTAAAGCAATTGTGGGTTGCTTTTGTTTTTCTACTTTAAATTTTAGGTATTTTGAATAAAGAAAATAGTGAAATGAGTGCCAAACAATTTGGACCTGATCAGACGCCTCATTACACGATGTCGTATTAGGATCAAAACTAAACGAGCCATGCCATGAGAAAATCTGACATTGTATTGCAAACAGTGTAGATCAAGGCCTTGATCTACACATTTTGACACCCACATGCATCTAAAGCATATTATGAAGCTGTATTATATGGTATTTGGCAATGTAGGCTAAACTCAGATACAGAGCCTTGAATGACAACGATACTTGGTCTGCACAATGTTGCAATGCAATACGGCAGGTTTTGTCATGGCATGGCTCAAATGGACAGTAAAACCTCGCTATTACGACCACTAAAACGAAGGCAAATTGATTGTATAATAGAGAGGTGGCAGCTTAAAGCAAGGTGACAGTTAAACAGAAAGCTCCTAAAGGAGCTTTCTGTTTCACTGTCACCTTGCTTAAAGCGGTCACCTATCGTAAACACCCTAATAATTAACAAAATTTAGTGGTCGTAATAGAGAGGTTTTACTGTATTTGCAAAAAACCTTTGTATTCGGGATAAAGCAGTGAAACGGTTAACAGGACATGGTAGAATGCCTTTCCTTGATGATTAGCTAACACGCATGAAACGGTGTTGCTTTGAACTAAATGTACGGCAACATCCCTGGTAGAAATAGGTCTATTTAGGAGGGGTCGTAAAATAGGAATGATTATTGCGCTACAGTTGTGGGCGGGTGCAATGCATGTTTCGTGCCAAACATTGTTTGAAAGGTGTCTGGAATTAGCAGAAGATTTATTGTTACATGCAAACGTCGGCATGTCAATAGTAAACGGCGCAACATAAATCAATGTCGATGTCTATTGCATGGGTAACTTCGCATGTCTGCTTCGTAACAGTGTTAACTAATCAATGGTTTACCTTCCAAAACATTTGCAAACAGTGTAGACCAAGATGAGATACCGCAATGCGGTATCCCATCTTGGTCTATACTGTTTGATATGATATACATAACGCCGAATGTAGCATTGTCATTACTCCCTTGCATGCTGATAACGAAATGTTACAAGAAAATAGAAAGGAAATTCCATTTAGATATCTAGTAAAAATAGGTAAGAAATATTGATATTTGATGACAATCGTTGAAAACTTGACGAAATTTATTGTAACTCTTGTACTTAGAGCAAAAGTCGTCTGTTTTAAAACTATCATAACTCTTCAATTAACCCATGCTTTTGTGAAGTACTCGTATTGTCGCTAATTCTAGCAAAGTTACAAATAGTTTGTGATGTGTCAAGCCTGTATCCAGATACTTTATAAATATAAGTCAAGCAATTGTTTACAGTGTACACCCTTAATCCTTTCACTGCCTTGATGTCATCTGCTATAAACAAATGTCGTCTGCTTTTATTTCCCAATTACTTAATACAGTAAAACTTCGATATCTCGAACTCGCTTAACTCGAACTGTCGGATAGTTCGACACATGAACTGCATTGTTGTTAGCCCTGTTAGGTCGAACATTCCCATATTTCAAAGTTAAAACGTGGCTAAGCCACGTTTTAACTTTGAAATATGGGTATGTTCGATTTAACCGAGTCGAGATATCAAAGTTCGACTGTAAATCGTAAAAAGGCTAAATGATATCGTAATGTAAAATTTGTAAATAATCATTGTACTCGTGGTAAGGTAGTAAAAGAACGATTACAATGTTTTGAAAATTATTATTCTTGTTATGGTAGGAAGTTAATAAAGACTGCTTTGACACATTTGTCTTGAAACGGTGCCAGACATCTGGCAACACGTCACTCATGAAACTCATTTCCTAACTTGGTATCATGAATTGGTAAAAAGACAATTAATTGAATCCATATAATTCATAAAAAGTGACGTTTTGCTTTGTCAAAGTGTAGGAAATTCAGTTTTGTATTAAACGACCATTCAGTGGAGTAGCGGGAACACCTCTTAGAACAAGTAACTTCCACATTACTTTAAGCTGCCACACGTCTTAACCCCTAGCATGCTGAATTGTCGTCTGCTTCATATAAAATGATAAAGGACAACAGCGCTATCAGTCGGAACGTAAAAAAGGCAACCAAAGCACATTTGTCCTGATTTTAGAGACAGTCTGAGAAATCTTCAAAGACGTCTTACATAGAACACAACATAAACACCATGGTTAACTCAACCAGCCCTGGTGACGCATATATGCGTCCTTTACCAAATGTGTACCTGTGAAGAGTATTCTTGTCCTATGCAAACAGTGAAGTCCCTGATCAGAGGGCTCCTGCAGGAGCCCTCTGATCAGGGTCTTCACTGTCTGTCATTTTGCAATTTATGACCAAGATCAACCCTAAATAGTCTTAAATGGACCAGCCTTTATTGCAAACTGGAATTGTTCATCGGATGTTTCAGGGTATAATGAGTTAACCGCAAAGGCAATTTATTGAATCCCTATAGGGTTTTGATAAATTAACGTTTTTGTTTTGTCACATTGTAGATCTTTAAACAGGTGTCATTACCATCGTTACCACACAAAGTACTTGTTGAGTGGCATTTGAAGCATTACGTTTGTTTACATAGAATTTAAGGCTGTTGACCCCTAAAACGCCTTTCAACGCCTTTAATTCATTCTTCCACAGAAGAAAATAGTTCAAATTCATACTGTTGGTAGCGAAATAGTTTAACATTGCATATGCCATATTCAAATTAGAAATACTGTATTTGTTCCGTTTCGAGACTATGTTTATTTGTTTTGTCCTCAGAATTATGATAAACTGTGACATTTAACATGGAACTCGTCTTATTATCTAGTTGATTTCACTTCCGGTGTTTGGCCTTGTTCGATTGTTGTATCGCTTGTTGGAGTTTTCTCTACAGAATCCGGGGCAGTGAAAAAATCGAGTAATCTAAGGACATTGGTCTTATTGGATACAGTGTTCCCTCCCTACAACGGTCCTCCTAACATCGATTCCCTCCTTACAACGACCATTGTCGCAGTTCCATAAGCAGGACTAATATGTCTATCGCTTCAACTGCTGCAATATCGTCTGCTAAAAGTTGTCGTCTGCTGTTTTTCTCAAAATTACATATACTAGTAAGTGGACATCGTTATAGCATAAATATAATGACGAGTGACAAACATCTTGAACCCAGATCAGACGCCGCGTAACGTGGCGTCTGATCTGAATTCAATCTCTTTGCAAATGTGAGTCAAGTCTTAATTTCCTTCTTTATAACGACTCGCTCCGAACAACACACATAAACTGTGTCTCCCATTGGGTGCCGTTGTAGATAGAGAGCACTGAGCACATGAAATACTTTAGGTTCACCCTTCACTACAAATATTAATATTCATCTAATGTTACTCTAATTCAAACAAAATATCGTCTGGGTAAAATTGTCATCTGTAATCTAATTCAAAATTCGATTTTTACTGTACAAAATTAGTATTGAAACGAGTGCCAAATAGCTTTGATCCGGATCAAACGTCGTGCAACTTATTCACCCCTAAAAATTTTAATGGACAACTCCAATTTCAAAATAAGTCTAGTTCTTTTTTTACAATTTAGGGATGATTTGAACAATATATTTAAAGATGACAAACCGTGTCGACCCGGTTCAGAGGGCTCCTTAAGTGGTCCTCTAATCAGGGTCGACACTGTTTGCATGAGACAAGTGTTATCCTCACAGGTACACTGCTTGTAAATGACGAGTAGACTCGTTGCTAGGGTTGAATGTGTTAAGTCACATTCGGCTCAGTACAATGTGGACAAACGTTAAACATTTGTGTGTTGATGTTCCTGAAATATTGCAGTTGCGGATATTTACTTTTAGGTTATTAATCCTTTCACTCTCAATTACGCTTTAAAGCGCATTTGCAAACAGTTTAGATCTGATCAGGACCAAAACTATTAAAAACTGGTTTTGAAATGTCTTCAGCTAAACTGCCTTATTTTTCAACTTTGAAACGAAATTGCAGCAGACGACAATAAAACGGTGAAGAGGTAAACATCTCAAGAAAACTTTTGCAGTAAAAGACTTAATGCCCATTTTATGTCTATCTAGTCCTTCAGTTATCGTCACAGAATGGCCCAGATTGGTGTATTGACTTTTCCACAAAATAAATTGTATCTCGATTGAAATGCTTGCAAAATAGTGACATATACGTAGTCTTAGTCTAAAACAAGCCTGTTGCTATGTACTCGTACATAGGCCGGATACGATACTACAGTACAGCTAGGAACTACTGCAAACAGTTTACGTTATAAAACAGTACTTCGTTTTAAACACATGATAATTTATATTTACAGCACTTCCTGACTTAACCTTGGGGGCTCGAGAAATCTTTTATGAGCCAGCTATTAGATGTTATTGGCTCTACTGTACAAAGTAACAGACGAGCTTATGCTAAACTTCCGGCGTAGTCGTCGTTGTTGTCCATTTCTTTCGTATTTGGTACGCTTGCGTATAATCATGGACAATAGCATATTATGCAAACACATGAACCCTGTGACATTGACTTTAGACACCTTTCATACTTCTAAGCACGCAAACATTTTACCCATGTTACCCTGACCGTGAACGTAGGCCCTGCGTTTAGGTTTCGAAATCTCCATGTAGGTTTCGAAAAGGCTTATAGCTCCCATCCTCCTTGAGGTTATGCTTTCATATCTGGTTTGCATGTGTATAATTATATTCTATGTCTTTCCGTGCACACAAACATTTGACTCCTGTGACCTTGACCTCAGACTCTACCTCAAAGTTTCGAATTGTGCCGTTGGCGAGCTTTGTTGTCTCTCAGACATCTCTTGTTTTTAATAAAGTGACATATGCTATCTAGTTATGAATAAATGCTAGTAGATGCGAAATTCTGCATCGATCTTACATTATTTTTGGTCCCAAAAATAACTCTATGCCATCTTACTGAAAGGAAACTATATTTCACTTCCCATCGATCAAGTAATGATGCTTCGCAAATATGATTTAAAACAATCAAATAAGAAGCAAGCATGTGCTTTGTTGTCTTTAGAAAAACATGTTAGATTCTATCTCCATTTCTGTGGAGCATCTATAAATGTAACCCTTTCACTCTTAATGACGTCAAAAAGCGCTTTAGCAAAAAGTTTGGATCCGGATCCACCGATAACCTTGAAACAATATTGCAGACAACAATATTGAAGCAGACAACAATATGGCGGTGAAGGGGTAAACTACTTACGATAAATGCGATCATGAAAGGGTTAACCCCTTCACTGCCTTACCCCGGGCACGACAGTTTTTTTGCAAAAAGTTTGGATCCTGGTCAGAGGCCGCGTTACGCGACGTCTGATCAGGATCCATACTGTTGACACTCATTTCAATTTTTCATCAGTCAAAATAGCAAAGATTAAAATTTAAGAAATTAAAGACGACGACGTCATGCTGTAGCGTTCGAAAGGTAAACAATTTTACTGCCATGTCGTTGTATACTTTGTTACGACCCGTTTTGTAGTAACGTTGCAAATTGTAGTAATTACTACAAAGTGAATTGACAGTGCTATTTCAAAGTGTAGTAAGTGTCCTTTATATGTCATATTATGAGATATCTCCTCCAATATGCCGTTGATCGTTATCATATTTCTTGTACACTCGCATACTATCAATGTGAAGGTTTAATCCAAATTTCGTTACAATCGGACATCTATGACATGATTTATAGAACTTTATTACACATGGAAATATCTCTGTAACCCACTTTTTAGTGGTTTTACTACAGTTTGCAACTTTACTATAAAACGGGTCGCAAGACCCTTTATATGTCAAATTATGAGATATCTCCTCACAAATTGCATTGATCGTTTTTATATTTCTTGTACACTCGCATAGTTTCAATGTGAAGGTTTAATCCAAATTTTGTCACAATCCGACATCTATGACATGATTTATAGAACTATACTACACTTTGAAATATATCGGAGAACCCACTTTTTAGTGTTTTACTACAGTTTGAAACTTTACTACAAAACGGGTCGCAAGGTGCTTTATAAATCATTTTGGAGATAATTTCTCAAATAGGTCGTCTATCATTATCATATTTCTTGTATACACGTATAATGTCAATGTGAAGGTTTTCTCCAAAATTCGTTGCAATTTGACATCTATGACATGATTTATAGAACTTTACTACACTTTGAAATATCTATGTGAATCCACTTTTTAGTGGTTTTACTACAGTTTGCAACTTAAATACAAAACGGGTCGCAAGACCCTTTATATGTCATATTATGAGATATCTCCTCAAAATTTGCATTGATCGTTTTCATATTCTTGTACACTCGCATAGTATCAATGTGAAGGTTTAATCCAAATTCCGTCACAATCCGACATCTATGACATGATTTATAGAACGTTACTACACTTTGAAATATATCTGAGAACCCACCTTTTAGTGTTTTACTACAGTTTGCAACTTTACTACAAAACGGGTCGCAAGGTGCTTTATAAATCATTTTGGAGATAATTTCTCAAATAGGTCGTCTATCATTATCATATTTCTTGTATACACGTATAATGTTAATGTGAAGGTTTACTCCAAAATTCGTTGCAATTTGACATCTATGACATGCTTTATAGAACTTTACTACACTTTGAAATAACAATGTCAATTCACTTTGTAGTAATTACTACAAAATGCGACGTTACTACAAAACGGGTTGTGAGGGTTCAACGCAAAGTGTAGTAACGCACTTTGTAGTAATTACTACAATTTGCAACGTTACTACAAAACGAGTCGTAACAATGCTTTAACATTTATCCTGCGGTGATGTCGTCTGCTTTGAACTTGCCGTCTGCAAACTTTGTTAAATTTAGATTTATACATTTTTTAAGTAAATAAACCAATAGACGAGTGTCAAACAGTTTTGATCCAAATCAGGCGCCGCGTTATGCGGCGTCTGATATGGATCTAAACTGTATGCAGAAAATAATAAAGTCGCAGCCAGCAGGCAAAGGGTTAAACAATTATAAAAACTGCTTTTTATTTCTCAAATTTTAAAATTAATATGAATTGACTAAAGTAATATCACAATGAGTATCAAACAGATTTGATCCTGATCAGACGTCTGATCAGTTAACCAAAGATTTTGTAACTAAGAATTAAGGCACGTGAATGATTGAAATATCCACTTATCTGACACACGGTATAGTATTTCTCTTAATACAGATAAGACAGAATCCAAACCGGAAATGAACCAGGGACATTTTTCAGCAGACGTCATTAATTCCGCGTTCAAAAGGTTAAACGTCTGATAGTCTGATAAACAGTGACACGTGCATTAAGCGACCAATCAAATCATAGATTGACAGTCTTAAAGAAAAGAGACAGCGTAATACATGAAAAGCGTAATGCAGAAAGCTCCTTTAAGGAGCTTCCTGCATTTCGCTTTTTCTGCATTAAACAGCGCCCCGTCTTGAGATGTGTAATTTGGTTTTCTTTCACATGAAGTGTATGTAATCAAGCAATTATCACGGCTATTCTAACAAACTGATAGCCCTATCAACGTTGGTACTTTGTTCATGGCTAGCTTTTTCTCTGGAGTGGAATAAACTGACGGGCAGTTATTGGATAAACGAGTTTCTTTATCGTTAGTCTATCTCATTTCATCGTCTATTGTTTGTTCTGTTGTTGCAATTGCCAGTTACTGTAAATAGCGTTTGTTGTATTTCTACAAAACAGCATCGTTATAACGACCACACAAACTCTGATATATTGATGAGTTAAAGGCAGGATGCCGCTTAAAGCAAAATGAAAGCAAAACAGAAAGCTCAATCAGAATTTTATTTTCATGCCTCTCATATAGGAGTATTCAATCTTCTTTATTGGCCGCAGTTGCAGTGCTTATACTACCCTTTTGCCATTCGAATGCAGGGTTATTGTCGTCTGCTGAAAATGTCGTCTGCTATAAAGTTGACATTATTTCTCCTCAATATTTGAAGATAAAGAATAACAGTGCCAAGCAAGGTGAGGATTCTGATAAGATGTTGATTTCCGGCATTCGAAGATTCTCTGAACGCTGATATATATGTATGACATCTTCTGCGACTGTTGCATTTTCTAGTATTCATCCTTTTTAGTAAACGAGGTTTTAAGTAGACCTGAGTGATAAACAGCTTGCTTGGATCCTGATCACTCTTCGGGTAACCGGGCGACTGATCTTGATCACTGTTTTCAAAGCGCTGTGATGCTGGTTTCCTGCAATCAAAGGGTTAACCGTTTAGAGTTAATGGTAATGGACCCGGCCTGATAACTGCCGCTCGTATTTGTTGATTGTAGCAGTAGCAACAGTGATTATCAAGTTCTTGTGGGCGATAAATTGTACTTTTAGATGTTTGGAAACATAAAGCTGAACTTCAAATACATTTTAACCCATTTGTGCCCACGATCCCATATATGGGACATAGTCAAACAGTATAGACTCTGATCAGACGCCGCATCATGTAGCGTCTGATCAGAATCTACACTGTTTGCTGATAGGAATTTCAATATAAAATAAAAATGAAAATTGTGACCAGGCATCCCTTTAATGAAAAATGAACTAATCCAATATATTAACATGGAAAAATCCGCTGGGCGTAAATGGGTTAACCATTCTCCTATAGCTTGTTTCAAGTTTTGAAGGCAGGTGATCTCTTAAAGCAGGTTGAACGTAAATCAAAATACGCCTTAAGGTGCATTTTGCTCTACAATCGTCTCACTTTAAGCTACCATCTGCAATTAAAACATTTCAAAGTGTGCATAATTATTTTAACGGTATAAATAGGAACTACTTTTTTAGTGGAGAAACATTTTAAAGCGTCAGAAAGCAGGTTGTGTAATAATGGGTTACAACAGGTTTTGTCATAAAAACAACTTACACTCGCCAATGTTGAGAAGTTGAGGGATTCAACAGCTTCAATATCGGTCACGACCGTTGCTGTCTAATGCAGGACAGAAGTATTGCAAAATGGCTCCTATGTTTGCTCCTGTAGGAACTTTCTGCATTACTTTCCACATATTTTGAGCAAAATTATTTTGATATGCTTCAATTGAAGAGTTACAGCTGGTTAACTCTTTGCATGCTGAGTAATTTTTTTCGTCTGCAACCTTTGTTGTTTGCTATTGTTCTAAAAGTAGATTTTTCTAAATTTCTTTTCACAACATGGTCAGAGTGTCAAAAAGTTTGGACCCTGATGAGACGCCGCGTTACGCGGCGTCTTATCTGGACCCAAACTGTTTGCAAAGGTAATCACTGTGGCGGATATATCCGCCGCTAGCATGCAAAGAGTTAAACAGTGGGCGTGGACCAAGGCATACATTTTTGGACGTGCTGTTCTAAAGGCTTATGACTTTGCTAGGGTACTGAAATTTAGCGTGATGCTTCAGTCTGGGTCAAACATTGATGTTATTAATTCGAAATTTAAAATTGATTTAATTTTTTGTCATTTTTTGCATGTTTTGAACTCGGGCTGTAATTGTTACAAATCACCAGGTTAATTAGTTTTTTGACGGGCTGTTTTAAAGTGCTAGGATGCTTAAATGTTGTTGTATGGGGGTTTATCTCAAGTCAAACATTTACTGTGAAGTTAAAACTTTCAACAATATTAATTCTTTATATGTTTTGGACTTAATTGTTTTTAAACACAAGTATCAGGTTAAAGTCTTTTCGAAGGGTTGTTTAAAGATTAATAAACTTATTATTCTGACACGATGTTTAAGACAGAACTTAAAAACAGGTGATCATCAGGTGGCTTTGACACCATTTATGGTTTGCATATGCGGAACATACAACTCAGCAAACCATACATACCAGCAGCGGATGTAACTACACTAGTGACTACCTTTGCAACAGTTAGGACCCAGATGAGACGCCGCGTAACGCGGCGTCTCATCAGGATCAAAATTGTTTGACACTCTGACCCTGTTTTGAAAACAAAATTATATGATATTATTTTTAAAAAAGTTGCAGACGACCCTTTTGCAGACGAACTAATTACCCAGCATGCAAAGAGTTAATGAAGATGTTGGCTAAGTCGCGCTCAGCATGATAAAGAAGAATGGAACTCTCTTGACAGACGTCGGCCTTGGCCGGGCATGAGCATTGGCTATACTTAAGTTTAATCAACAGTATTTCATCATGAATGTCAAATGTGAAAGGCGTAGATAAAGTAGCACGAAACAAAACGGTCTACTTACGTATGATTTGTGCAACAGGTTGTTCGATATATAATAACTAAGGAGGATAGAAGCAATAAGTGGAGATAATGATTGCAAGACTTCTTAGTTGGAAGCTCTATGATTTATCTGGTTGATACAGTGGAGAAGACGTTATTCTTTTCCATGTAAAAGCAAACGAAACGTAAACGCATTGCAATAAAATGTAGACATTCTATTGATTCATTTTAATCCAAGTGGTAAGTAGTTTTTTTTTTGAGTCTGATCAAACTCCGGGTTTGTCTGATTTGAAAGGGAAATAAGAGTTTTAGCGTACAGTGGAGAATCTGTTATTCTTTCCCGTTCAAACGCAAACGTACGCAAACGCAAAGCACTAAAACGTAGAAAAGAACAACTTTTGGACAATTCTTATAATTCATGTTTATCTTGGTGGCAAACAGTTTGGAGCCTGATCAGACACCGGGTTACCCGGCGTCTGATCTGGCTCCAAACTGTTTGCAATGCAACTAATAGTTTTAGCGTAAACGCGTTTATTGGGAAAGAATAACGTTTTCTACACTGTATATAAACGTCTTTTCTTTTTGGAAAGAATAACGTTTTCTCCACTATATGTGTTTGGTTTAACAAAGTTTAAGAAAAAAAAAGAATATGACAAATATAATGTCATTCACATCATCACTGCCTTACTCAGACTACTATGGCTATTCACAAACAGTTTGGATCGGCGTCTGACCAGGGTCCAACCTGTTTGCCACTTATTATGATAAAAATTTAATAAACAGTAAAACCTCTCTATTACGACCACTAAATTATGTTAATTATTAGGATGTTTACGGTAGGTGACCGCTTAAAGCGAGGTAACAATGAAACAGAAAGCTCCTACAGGAGCTTTCTGTTTCACTGTCACCTTGCTTTAAGCTGCCACCTCTCTATTGTACAATCAATTAGCCTTCATTTTAGTGGTCGTTATAGCGAGGTTTTACTGTATTTAAAATCAAAATTTGAGAAATAAAAGCAGACGACAATTGATTTAAGCAAATGACGTCATGGCAGTGAAGATGCTGAGAAGTGGCTACATACAGCATTTGTGTTGTACTTGTAAGCACGTGATTCCTACTAGTGCTCGTATTAAATTATTATTGGTTTATTTATTCCGAATACGCCGAATGTAGCATTGTCATTGCTCCCTTGCATGCTGATAACGAAATGTTACAAGAAAATAGAAAGGAAATTCCATATAGATATCTAGTAAAAATAGGTAAGAAATATTGATATTTGATGACAATCGTTGAAAACTTGACGCTGAATTTATTGCAACTCTTGCACTTTGAGCAAAAGTCGTCTGCTTTAAAACTATTATTACTCTTCAATTAATTCATGCTTTTGTGAAGTACTCGTATTGTCACTAATTCTATCAAAGTTACAAATAGTTAGTGATATGTCATACCCTTATCCAGATAGAGTCTACTTTATAAATGTAAGTCAAGCAATTGTTTACAGTGTACATCCTATCACTGCCTTGACGTCATCTGCTTTAAACAAATGTCGTCTGCTTTTATTTCCCAAAACTAGATAAATCGTAAATAGGCTAAATGATATCGTAATGTACTCGTGGTAAGGTACTAAAATCACGATAACACTGTTTTGCAAATGATTATTCTTGTTATGGTAGGAAGTTAATAAAGACTGCTTTGACACATTTGTCTTGAAACGGTGCCAGACATCTGGCAACACGTCACTCATGAAACCATTTCATAACTTGGCATCATGACGTGGTAAAAAGACAATTAATTGAATCCATATAATTCATAAAAAGTGACATTTTGCTTTGTCAAAGTGTAGGAAAGTCAGTTTTGTATTAAACGACCATTCAGTGGAGTAGCGGGGATACCTCTTAGAACAAGTAACTTTCACCTTACTCCAATCTGCCACACGTCTTAACCCCTAGCATGCTGAATTGTCGTCTGCTTCATATAAAATGGTAAAGGACAACAGTGCTATCAGTCGGAACGTAAAAAAGGCAATCAAAGCACATTTGTCCTGATTTTTAGAGATAGTCTGAGAAATCTTCAAAGACGTCTTACATAGAACAAAACATTAACACCATGGTTAACTATTTGAGCCCTAGTGACGCATGTATGCGCCCTTTACCAAATGTGTACCTGTGAAGAGTACTCTTGTCCTATCCAAACAGTGATGTTCCTAATCAGAGGGCTCCTGCAGGAGCCCTCTGATCAGGGGCTTCACTGTCTGTAATTTTGCAATTAATTACAAAAACAACCCTTAATAGTCTAAAATGGACCAGCCTTTATTGCAAACTAGAATCGACCATTGGAAGTTTAAGGGGATAATGAGTTAACCGCAAAGGCAATTTATTGAATCCCTATAGGGTTTTGATAAATTAACGTTTTGTTTTGTCACATTGTAGATCTTTAAACAGGTGTCATTACCATCGTTACCACACAAAGTACTTGTTTAGTTGCATTTGAAGCATTACGTTTGTTTACATTGAATTTAAGGCTGTTGGCCCCCTAAAACGCCTTTCAACGCCTTTAAATCATTCTTCCACAGAAGAAAATAGTTCAAATTCATACTGTTGGTAGCGAAAGAGTTAAACATTCCATAAGCCATATTCAAATTAGAAATACTGTATTTGTTCCGTTTCGAGACTATGTTTATTTGTTTTGTCCTCAGAATTATGATAAACTGTGACATTTAACATGGAACTCGTCTTATTATCTAGTTGATTTCACGTCCGGTGTTTAGGCTTGTTCGATTGTTTAATCGCTTGTTGGAGTTTTCTCTACATAATCCGGGGCAGTGAAAACATCGAGTAATCTGAGAACATTGGTCTTATTGGATACAGTGTTCCCTCCCTACAACGGTCCTCCTAACATCGACTCCCTCCTTACAACGACCATTGTCGCAGTTCCATAAGCAGGACTAATATGTCTATCGCTTCAACTGCTGCAATATCGTCTGCTAAAAGTTGTCGTCTGCTGTTTTTCTCAAAATTACATATACTAGTAAGTGGACATCGTTATAGCATAAATATAATGACGAGTGACAAACATCTTGAACCCAGATCAGACGCCGCGTAACGTGGCGTCTGATCTGAATTCAATCTCTTTGCAAATGTGAGTCAAGTTTTAATTTCCTTCTTTATAACGACTCGCTCCGAACAACACACATAAACTGTGTCTCCCATTGGGTGCCGTTGTAGATAGAGAGCACTAAGCACATGAAATACTTAAGGTTCACCCTTCACTGCAAATATTAATATTCATCTAATGTTACTCTAATTCAAACAAATTATCGTCTGGGTAAAATTGTCATCTGTAATCTAATTCAAAATTCGATTTTTACTGTACAAAATTAGTATTGAAACGAGCACCAAATAGCTTTGATCCGGATCAAACGTCGTGCAACTTATTCACCCCTAAATATTTTAATGGACAACTCCAATTTCAAAATAAGTCTAGTTCTTTTTTTACAATGTAGGGATGATTTGAACAATATATTTAAAGATGACAAACCGTGTCGACCCGGTTCAGAGGGCTCCTTAAGTGGTCCTCTAATCAGGATCGACACTGTTTGCATGATACAAGTGTTAGCCTCACAGGTACACTGCTTGTAAATGACGAGTAGACTCGTTGCTAGGGTTGAATGTGTTAAGTCACATTCGGCTCTGTACAATGTGGACAAACGTTAAACATTTGTGTGTTGATGTTACTGAAATATTTCAGTTGCGGATATTTACTTTTAGGTTATTAATCCTTTCACTCTCAATTACGCTTTAAAGCGCATTTGCAAACAGTTTAGATCTGATCAGGACCAAAACTATTAAAAACTGGTTTTGAAATGTCTTCAGCTAAACTGCCTTATTTATCAACTTTGAAACGAAATTGCAGCAGACGACAATAAAACGGTGAAGAGGTAAACATCTCAAGAAAACGTTTGCAGTAAAAGACTTAATGCCCATTTTATGTCTATCTAGTCCTTCAGTTATCGTCACAGAATGGCGCAGATTGGTGTATTGACTTTCCACAAAATAAATTGTATCTCGATTGAAATGCTTGCAAAATAGTGACATATACGTAGTCTTAGTCTAAAACAAGGTTGCTATGTCCTCGTACATAGGCCAGTACAGCTAGGGACTACTGCAAACATTTTACGTTATAAAACAGTACTTCGTTTTAAACACTTGATAAATATATATTTACAGCACTTCCTGACTTAACCTTGGGGGCTCGAGAAATCTTTTATGGGCCAGCTATTAGATGTTATTGGCTCTACTGTACAAAGTAACAGACGAGCTTATGCTAAACTTCCGGCGTAGTCGTCGTTGTTGTCATTGGCGTCGTCTTCAACGGCGTGAATAACATTAAGAAAATATTTACAACTTCTATGTCCAATGAGGTAATACTTTTACATTTGATATGAATGTGTATAATTATTGAAAAGACCTTTCCTTGAACCCATTTCGTACCCCTGTGACCTTGACCTTGAACTCATGGTCCGTGTTTAGGTTTCAAAATCTACGTTTAAGTTTCGAAAATTCTTGTTACCCCTATGTCCCTTCAGGTATTACTTTATATTTGGTATACATGTGTAAATAGACAATTTCTTTCCATGAACGCACCAATTTGATCCCTGTGACATTGCCCTTGAACTCAGGGCCCACGTTTAGGTTTCGAAACCTGTGTTTAGGTTGCGAAAAAGGTTTATAACTCCTATGTTCCTATTTCTTTCGTATTTGGTACGCATGCGTATAATCATGGACAATAGCATACTATGCAAACACATGAACCCTGTGACATTGACTTTAGACACCTTTCATACTTCTAAGCACGCACAATTTTTACCCCTGTTACCCTGACCGTGAACGTAGGCCCTGCGTTTAGGTTTCGAAATCTCCATTTAGGTTTCGAAAAGGCTTATAGCTCCCATCCTCCTTGAGGTTATGCTTTCATATCTTGTTTGCATGCGTATAATTATATTCTATTTCTTTCCGTGCACACAAACATTTGACTCCTGTGACCTTGACCTCAGACTCTACCTCAAAGTTTCGAATTGTGCCGTTGGCGAACTTTGTTGTCTCTCAGACATCTCTTGTTTTTTAATAAAGTGACATATGCTGTCTAGTTATGAATAAATGCTAGTAGATGCGAAATTCTGCATCGATCTTACATTATTTTTGGTCCCAAAAATAACTCTTTGTCATCTTACTGAAAGGAAACTATATTTCACTTCCCATCGATCAAGTTGTGATGCTTCGCAAATATGATTTAAAACAATCAAATAAGAAGCAAGCATGTGCTTTGTTGTCTTTAGAAAAACATGTTAGATTCTATCTCCATTTCTGTGGAGCATCTATAAATGTAACCCTTTCACTCTTAATGACGTCAAAAAGCGCTTTAGCAAAGAGTTGTGATCCGGATCCACCGATAACCTTGAAACAATATTGCAGACAACAATATTGAAGCAGACAACAATATGGCGGTGAAGGGGTAAACTACTTACGACAATTGCGATCATGAAAGGGTTAACCCCTTCACTGCCTTACCCCGGGCACAACAGTTCTTTTGCAAAAAGTTTGGATCCTGGTCAGACGCCGCGTTACGCGACGTCTGACCAGGATCCATACTGTTGACACTCATTTCAATTTTTCATCAGCCAAAATAGCAAAGATTAAAATTTAAGAAATTAAAGACGACGACGTCATGCTGTAGCGTTCGAAATGTAAACAATTTTACTGCCATGTCGTTGTATACTTTGTTACGACCCGTTTTGTAGTAACGTTGCAAATTGTAGTAATTACTACAAAGTGAATTGACAGTGCTATTTCAAAGTGTAGTAAGTGTCCTTTATATGTCATATTATGAGATATCTCCTCCAATACGCCGTTGATCGTTATCATATTTCTTGTACACTCGCATAGTATCAATGTGAAAGTTAACTCCAAATTTTGTCACAATCGGACATCTATGACATGATTTATAGAACTTTACTACACATTGAAATATCTCTGTAACCCACTTTTTAGTGGTTTTACTACAGTTTGCAACTTTACTACAAAACGGGTCGCAATACCCTTTATATGTCATATTATGAGATATCTCCTCACAAATTGCATTGATCGTTTTCATATTTCTTGTACACTCGCATAGTTTCAATGTGAAGGTTTAATCCAAATTTTGTCACAATCCGACATCTACGTATGCCATGATTTATAGAACGTTACTACACTTTGAAATATCTCTGTAACCCACTTTTTAGTGGTTTTACTACAGTTTGCAACTTTACTACAAAACGGGTCGCAAGACCCTTTATATGTCATATTATGAGATATCTCCTCACAAATTGCATTGATCGTTTTCATATTTCTTGTACACTCGCATAGTATCAATGTGAAGGTTTAATCCAAATTCCGTCACAATCCGACATCTACGTATGACATGATTTATAGAACGTTACTACACTTTGAAATATATCTGAGAACCCACTTTTTAGTGTTTTACTACAGTTTGCAACTTTACTACAAAACGGGTCGCAATGTGCTTTATAAATCATTTTGGAGATCATTTCTCAAATAGGTCGTCTATCGTTATCATATTTCTTGTTTACACGTATAATGTTAATGTGAAGGTTTACTCCAAAATTCGTTGCAATTTGACATCTATGACATGATTTATAGAACTTTACTACACTTTGAAATAACACTGTCTATTCACTTTTTAGTAATTACTACAAAATGCGACGTTACTACAAAACGGGTTGTGAGGGTTCAACGCAAAGTGTAGTAACGCACTTTGTAGTAATTACTACAATTTGCAACGTTACTACAAAACGGGTCGTAACAATGCTTTAACCATTATCCTGAGGTGATGTCGTCTGCTTTGAACTTGCCGTCTGCAAACTTTGTTAAATTTAGATTTATACATTTTTTAAGTAAATAAACTAATGGACGAGTGTCAAACAGTTTTGATCTAAATCAGACGCCGCGTTATGCGGCGTCTGATATGGATCTAAACTGTATGCAGAAAATAATAAAGTCGCAGCCAGCAGGCAAAGGGTTAAACAATTATAAAAACTGCTTTTTATTTCTCAAATTTTAAAATTAATATGAATTGACTAAAGTAATATCACAATGAGTATCAAACAGCTTTGATCCTGATCAGACGTCTGATCAGTTAACCAAAGATTTTGTAACTAAGAATTAAGGCACGTGAATGATTGAAATATCCACTTATCTGACACACGGTATAGTATTTCTCTTAATACAGATAAGACAGAATCCAAACCGGAAATGAACCAGGGACATTTTTCAGCAGACGTCATTAATTCCGCGTTCAAAAGGTTAAACGTCTGATAGTCTGATAAACAGTGACACGTGCATTAAGCGACCAATCAAATCATAGATTGACAGTCTTAAAGAAAAGAGACAGCGTAATACATGAAAAGCGTAATGCAGAAAGCTCCTTTAAGGAGCTTCCTGCATTTCGCTTTTTCTGCATTAAACAGCGCCCCGTCTTGAGATGTGTAATTTGGTTTTCTTTTTAAGGTCGCTTATCACATGAAGTATATGTAATCAAGCAATTATCACGGCTATTCTAACAAACTGATAGCCCTATCAACATTGGTACTTTGTTCATGGGTAGCTTTTTCTCTGGAGTGGAATAAACTGACGGGCAGTTATTGGATAAACGAGTTTCTTTATCGTTAGTCTATCTCATTTCATCGTCTATTGTTTGTTCTGTTGTTGCAATTGCCAGTTACTGTAAATAGCATTTGTTGTATTTCTACAAAACAGCCTCGCTATCACGACCACACAAACTCTGATATGTTGGTGAGTTATAGGCAGGTGGCCGCTTATAGCAAAATAAAAGCAAAATAGAAAGCTCGATCAGAATTTTATTTTCATGTTGGTTTTAGCAAACACCTCTCATATAGGAGTATTCAATCTTCGCAGTTGCAGTGCTTATACTACCCTTTTGCCATTCGAATGCAGGGTTTTTGTCGTCTGCTGAAAATGTCGTCTGCTATAAAGTTGACACTATTTCTCCTCAAATTTGAAGATAAAGAATGAGGATTCTGATAAGATGTTGATTTCCGGCATTCGAAGGTTCTCTGAACGCTGATATATATGTATGACATCTTCTGCGACTGTTGCATTTTCTAGTATTCATCCTTTTTAGTAAACGAGTTTTCTGGATCCTGATCACTCTTCGAGTAACCAGGCGACTGATCTTGATCACTGTTTTCAAAGCGCTGTGATGCTGGTTTCCTGCAATCAAAGGGTTAACCGTTTAGTGTTAATGGTAATGGACCCGGCCTGATAACTGCCGTTCGTATTTGTTGATTGTAGCAGTAGCAACAGTGATTATCAAATCCTTGTGGGCGATAAAATGTACTTTTAGATGTTTGGAAACATAAAGCTGAACTTCAAATACATTTTAACCCATTTGTGCCCACGATCCCATATATGGGACATAGTCAAACAGTATAGACTCTGATCAGACGCCGCATCATGCAGCGTCTGATCAGAATCTATACTGTTTGCTGATAGGAATTTCAATATAAAATAAACATGAAAATTGTGACCAGGCATCCCTTTAATGAAAAATGAACAAATCCAATATATAAACATGGAAAAATCCGCTTGGCGTAAATGGGTTAACCATTCTCCTATAGCTTGTTTCAAGTTTTGAAGGCAGGTGATCTCTGAAAGCAGGTTGAACGTAAATCAAAATGCGCGTTAAGGCGCATTTTGCTCTACAATCGTCTCACTTTAAGCTACCATCTGCAATTAAAACATTTCAAAGTGTGCATAATTATTTTAACTGTATAAAAAGGAACTATTGTTTTTAGTGGAGAACATTTTTAAAGCGTCAGAAGGCAGGTTACGTAATAATTGGTTACAACAGGTTTTGTCATAAAAACAACTTACACTCGTCAATGTTGAGAAGTTGAGGGATTCAACAGCTTCAATATCGGTCACGACCGTTGCTGTCTAATGCAGGACAG